>JAGSMT010000016.1:5442178-8163267 GCA_029286875.1 Lamproptera curius | reverse complement strand
AAAGAAAAGTAATTACTCTACCCTCACCGCTGCAGAGGGGTTGGTTCTCGAGCTAAAAATTTCCATAGATTTATCATAACCAAATTAAGTTTATAATTAAAAACAGGAGTTTTGTATAGACGTAATTTGAATATGTTAATAATATTCCTTGGCGTTTAGCCTTAGCTTATTATGGAAAAAAACGGAAGATCTAATTTTCCATCTTAACAATATTCCCGGACGAGGAATTGGGAATAGAAAACAACGGGATTGGTTTCAGTTAGCGAAATTAGTTTTTTTATGGCGGATAAAGTAGCTACAGATTGCTGTTCGTAACTGCGTTATTATTTTATGAGTTAATACCAAGTTAATCTTCGTGGGGTAGCCGGGGGAGTTTGGGTTACATTATGTAACGCATGTGAGAAGTTGCTTCCGCAATTATCCCTCGCCCAACAACACGGTATGCAAAGACGCTGGTAATTATTCCATTAACTGGGTAAATAATGATAAAGCTATCGATTTACAACCGTGTTTGATGTACAGGATTGCTCAAGCCTTAAGCTATATGGAGACGATAGTAGTTATTGCAAATCTTTCGAGGCAAAGTGTTATTTACAAGCTCTTAGTGTGGCGTGCTTGTATTTGTAAAAGCTTAAAATTCTTATAAGTTAGTTTTTTATTATGGTCGTTTTTAACATTACTTCACTTTACCTCACGCTATTTTCCTGTGTTCCTAAATAACGTTCTTATACAGAGTTCCATCTAACATCTGACCTCTAAAACAGTACTATCAAATATTAATGTAAGATAATTTGTCCTCGTCGGTGCGGGGTACGGATGAAAGGCGATTGGTGTGCTGCTATTCTTGTTTTTTGCACCAGGTATGGAATCGCTGGGGAACACTAGGATTGGTATTTCATAGGCCACCCTTCGAGTCCTCCATGACTCGAAAAGGCCCCAAATGCAGTTGAAGAGGCTGGGGGAGGAAGAAAATTCGTAAAGGAGTATACGATATCTCTTCTTTTCGCTGCCGAAATGGTTCTACCAGTGAAGCCTAACATCAAGGCCGCCGTTGAGGAATGAAAACCTTATCCCCGTTAATATATAGATCTCCTAGCATCCATGACCCAATGGGTAACGGGCTCGTGGAGTCTTGTACTAATGTATCGGAGTCGAGTCGAAGGGAGCATTATTTCTGACAAGCCTTGAGATGGAGTGGGCTGATGGTTGCAGAAGAATGCGAAAAAGATCTTGTAACCACCTTTCAGTCACCAAGAATCAACAATGTGGTGGTTTTAGTCAGTGCAAGTCCGACAGAAGCCTGTCTTTGCTCTTGCAAAAGCGATAAAGTTTTGGCACCGCAAGATTGACTACTACTACTGCTTATTTACAGATTTTTTCAGACCGAATGACTCGTTTGTGACTTTTTAGCACGAATCTGGCTAAACTGTAAGTTTCCGTTTAATAATTAATTTGTTTTTAGGATCGGATAGCAAAAAAAGATGCTTTAAAGAGCAAGGAGCGAAAGCGTTGTAATTGATTATCCTATAAGAGTATATATAACATGTTTGCTTAGATTGAGTTACGTTAGGCGTTAATAAGTAAATTACATTAACATACAGGCGAATTTTCCAGATAAGGACTTAACAATCAGATAAACAGCATTAAGAAAAATAACTTTAGACTAACTTCGAAACAGAAATTCTCTAATATTTACGTTAACTTATAAAATATAATCATTTTACAAATCGATTACTCAAAAAATGTTTTTATTACTATACAAATGTTACGAAATGAGAATGATAAATAAGCCTAAATAGCGTATTTTCACACACTTTTACGTAGTTTCGTGGCGCCATATATGTGAAAGGATATTATCTTTGTTATTTATTCTTTATTGAACTATAAATTGGAGAAGCAATGCCGGGATGTGACGATGTTTAGCGCCAGTTTATAGAGTTCATTTAGAGTACTTCATTAGGGGATACGTGTAAATTAACTAGACTGTTTTGTAAAATTGTTCTAGACAATATAAAAAGACCTTTCACGCGATTAATTATTAATTTCTTTTATAATTATTTTTCCATTTTATAGGGACAGAATACCTTTTGTGCTACCGTATTTGTTTCTTGCAGATTATTATCCACTTTACTTGTGCCATATAAGTTCAAAAAGATAAATTAGTAAAAGAATTTCAATGCCACAAAATGCATATATCAGTTAGCAGTCAGTTCTCCATAGCGTACAATGTAACAATTTTGTAGGACCTTGCAAAAAGCTACTCATCCCATGACCGTTGACCGGCTCTTGAGAAACTGTTTTACCATTTTGTGAGATTTGGCTGATTTCCTCAAACTTATAATGAATCAGCAAGCCACAAGTTTCTTTTTAGCTTGCCTACACTATCCAGTAGCACTGTAAGTCTGAAAGGTGACGACGGCTGAGTCAGTGAGACGCCTGAGGGCCAGCCTCATCAAAAAGGGACTGATAATTTTGATGACTGACTCGTCGAAACCCTGAGCATATCACAGGACAATATATCCTAGTATTGTAATGCCATCTTGACCCGGGGCAGTGCTTTAACAGTGCTCAATTTTAGGTGTGCCGCACTGAATTGTGCCGAGGTATTATAACTAAATGCATTTCCTGGTCGCCCTGTTAATATTGTTCTGTCCTCAACGTTAAAAAAAAGGGCGATCCGCTTAGAACTTGCAGCAGAATTTGTTGATTTGGGGAAGTATATTCATTAACATTTGGTAATGTCATCTTACAAAACACTCTAGACGTTCTATTAAAGATTCTTCTTGTTTTTACAAGTTAAGATTTGTAATTCCGGAACTCTTGCCTTTTCTCGAGTTTTGTCGAGGTGCAGCGGTCGATCCTGAGACACTCTCTCACAGGATCGTAAGACCGGTTTAATTGTAGGTAATATCGTAGTAGTTCTAGCAAAAATAATTAGTAGTGGCCCAGTTTGCCACAGCAATAGCCATCGATTCTACGGTAACCACTCATTATGCATTGCTCCGCCATATGCCTTACTTCTCAAAAGTAGCGTTTTTGCGCAGAAAGTAGCGTTTATCCAGGGCTGTCCTATGGTGCAAAGGTTATATTATAGGACATATACAGATATCAGCTTATCCAAATGTTTGCCTTGTAAAGGTACGGTTTTTAACTTGTACTCTAAGAATCTATGTTCCCTTAGTATGTAATATAAGTGGTGCCCGGCTTTGCGCGGGTACACGTTTTTTAACATTTTGGTGTAAATAAAAACTGATAATTTTGATGACTGACTCTATGCGTATTTTTTCTATGTTTTTTTAGGTTATTTACTTAGAGATTTTTCTAGAGCTTTGTAATGACAATATTTTGAAATCGGTTCCGTAGTTTTTATGTTTATGCCTTACATACAAAAATATAAATCTTTCTTCTTCGCATTATTAGCATGAATATATGGGGCCCTATTTAAAGCTATTTGAATGATACGGTTAAGAAAATACCATACCAATAATAAAATATTTTATCAAATGCTAGTCGATAAATTCATTCTTTCAGGGATTATTTTTGCATTAAATATCCAAAAACTGAGCATTTTATGCTTGATTTACAAAAGTGTGACCATAAAATCGTATTGTTTAACAATAATTCAACCTCAAGCTTTAAGTAAATTAAGTGATTAACTAAAAAGTACGTTATTTTATATAAAATTATAATTAAAAGCATATGAAAGTATGATTGCTTAAATTTTATTACAGCACCATAAATTTAATTAATACCATAGAGTAATTTTCCTGGCGCATTAATAAAAATTAACGGTAAGAATTTCTCATATAATTAAAACCTGAATACATTTATTACGCGCGGTTATTTCAATCGAGGTTCGAAAAAGTTGTTTCTCCTTTATTACAGTTGTTTGCCATATTTTAGTAAGGTAACTAAATTAACTACTACATCGAAAAGTATTATTGTCTATATTTCACTTTTAAAAATAAATTATGTTGAGTTCATTATTAATCTGCAACCAATATGATGTGGTAGTTCTTAATAGAATACTCTCCGATTTGTTAAAAGTAATATTTATTTTCTTTTTTTTTAATATTTCTGGAGTGTGGCTTTCGAATTGATCCTGAATTTTATGGCTAGTGTGCATATTTATATTAGTGGCATTTTTTACATATTTTTTAGGAAATATCATGACGGAGCCGCCGCCACATAATGGAGAGAGCGGTAGGAGTACGCAGGACTTCTCGGATAAGAAAGAACGGCTACCTCATAACTATATATTACTACTCAAAAACGCGGTCGCTCCTTTCTTGTGTCGCTTTTGCTGATGCTATGGGTACGTTACGGCCATCATATTGCCTGGTAAAGGAAAAATCACGACAACTCGTCACAAACCCTTCTATAGGCCGTGAACACCCACTTGGCAGTCGCCCAGATCTTAAGGTATTCTTCTACACTCTGTTTGTCGCACCTGGCCACGGTGAAATAAATATATATAACATTCGGTATTGTATAATCTACGACGAACGAAAGTGAACGTTTAGGTTAGTTGAAACAAATTAAATTAAAACCTCTGTATACAAAGTGTTAAAATACAAGTTTAAAACACAGAAATGTGCCTTCCCTAGATTGCTCACAGTTTTATTTTTGCGAAATTGATCTTTAAAGGTTTCTGTTAGCATTTAACTTAATGAAAATATTGTTATTTACCTTTTTATTTATTTTAGATTAATCTAAACGAAATACCTGAAATCATATTATTCAAAGGCTAAACTGCACCAGAAATAAATCCGTATTATACTTACTGCGGAGTTGCTTTAGTAAAGTGCCTTCATGTCATTATTGTTATCCATCGCTTATGTAAGACCTATTATGTTCAGTTCGCATGTTCTCCGCACACGTCTCTCAATGCCACCTGAATAAACTTCAGCCTGCGTAGGGCAAAGTTAAAACATGTATACTTTGTTTACAAATCTACATCACGTGCAATACGTAGTTACATCTACAAAAACCTTTACGTACTTTATAGTCATTATTACAATAAATAGCAATATGTATATCAGAACATCATTGATTATTTATTGCCACCGTGATGACAATCGTTGTGCGATAATTAACTTATACAACGCCATACACAAGACGCCACTTCGTTGATATATATTACATTGAAATCAATTCAAAGTCTTATTTTGCTTTGGTTTATTTAATCAAATGTTAATGTATGGTATGTATGTTTTGCATTAAAATGGAAAAATAAATTTTAGTTATCTTGCATCATCTTCACCATCAGCAACAGCATCATCATCATTAGCTGGATGTCCAGCAGTGGACTAAGTAGGCCTCCCTTAATGCACGCCTTTTCCATTACGGGGTTTTTTGGACCGTATCCCACCACGCTGGTCCAATGCGGGTTGATGAGTGGACCGACTTTTTACTGCCCATCCGACGCATGGATCATATTACTTTTCAGGCAATTGGGTGATCGGCCCTAATTTTCTTAACCAACCAAAAAACAAAGTTGTTTTCCCCGCGGGATTCGAACCCACGACCTCCGGTAAATATAAAGCAATATAAAGCAAGGGCCACTACGGAGGTGGTTAAGTATATTTTTACTGTTATAGAGTTCATATTCTAAACTGTCGACAACAAAGTCCTAAAAAGTTTATATTGATTGGTGAAGTAAAAAAATATACAGTATAAAGTATAATATATAGTACAAGATTACAATAATTAATCAATTATTCTTGAAACCTATCAAATATAATTTTAATTATGTGTGTGTCCCTTTGCGACAAATCGCGAATGTGATTGTTGAGGCTATAAGTTAAAGGGCTCATTATAACTATACTTATATGTAAACAAAGAAACGCGTATCTTGTGTTATTTTAATTTCAAACATACACCGTAACCTTACGCGGTGCGCTTTGTACTAATACATTTTTCTGAACTTTATTTACCAAGATCATTTTATAAAAACTAGTCTCATATAATATAAAATAGACTAATTTAAATTCGAAGCTTCTAATGTAAAATCTGTAATTGAAAATTTCCGACACAAGCGGTAATTGAAAGATTAGCGAGGGCAGCTCGGAGCCGCGAAGTCGATTCGCCTAGCATCCCCCAAAAGGCACCAAGCCGTCCCCGCTGCCCGTCTAGTCCCGCCTGTGCCCGTTTATAAACGGTTTTATTGCTTTCGGAGCAACCGAACATTATTAAACTTTTCCAATTTCGATTTATCACGTAGCTGTCGGAATTTAATACCGCCCCACCTTCGGCGAGGCGATCGCCCGTTGCTCGATTACAATACACGTCGTTAATAATAGCAGCCAAGTGCCTTCGAATACCCTGCAGATTATGATATCCTGGTACTACAGTTCCCTTGTAACGCATTAAGGATCATTATTAAAGACGATTTCGCCTTATCCCACCTTCATTTCTCGCACGACGTGTACCGTTATAAAGAATTGTGTGTAATATTCGTTTAACTTCTGCTACCCGTGCACGGCTCGTACGTTTTACGTTAGTGAATTTCATAACAAAAATGAACTCCCATATCAGCTGGGGTTAAAATTACGATGCTAAAACTGAAGGTTATTAAAAACGTGACTTACATTCATATGGTGTATACGTTATGAAACATTTTATGAGTATATCAATATTTGCATGCTTTTATTAAAGTTTATTAGAGATTTGAGTATCACATTTTCTTAAACTTATGATTTTTTTTTGAATAATGTTGGTTTGTAGTAGGAGAATTTTGAATATTTCTGTTACTGTAGCGAAACTTGGGAAAATTTTCGACCATTACAAAGTTACACAATCCATGGGCGGTAGCGGGAGCGGGCGCGGATTGCTGCGGTGCAATCTACTCACATTCATAGGGCCAATCAAGCAACAACCCACCGCCACCCGTTCAGCGTACCTCCACCCTTTCCAGAGCCGGATTTGAAAAAAATGCCTGCAATCTTTTCTAAAACAAAAAATCTTGCATTACATACATGTTTTGTTAAAAAAATAGAATCATTCGATTGCATAGAATGTTTTTCTCAGTTCAACATGAGATGATAAGCAAAGGACAAAAATTTTAGAAATTGTTTTAAAACAATTAAATAGTAAAACGATTTTATGGTCATTATTTCTTCTCATTCTAACAGAACTCGGTGATATAAAAATATCATAACCGGTATATATATTACAACATGTACAATAAATTTTGTATTGCGTATTTATTACTAATGCATATGCATTACTATTGAAAAAAAACCAACCAGCATAAAGTCATCTTACCAAAAAAGTTGATTACACCTTACAACCGGTGTCGCTTTGTCCTTTCATTATCTGTGTGCAGAAAAAAGAAAAGAAAAAAAAAATCGCGCCAAATCGCAGCGCGCAGTACGACCCCGTCAAGCGGACTCACGTACGGGCGCTCGTAAGTTCAATGGAGGTGTTGATTAAAAATATTTCCCATGTGCGGGCGGATAAGGCCCAATTGGGCTGGCAATCAGCCGCCCGCGCCCTCCTCGGTCCACCGCTAATCATGCTTGCCCCTTATTGCACGGATCTATCGACACGCCGGATAAACTCGCAGCGTTTGTCTACGTTCGCGCCGTTTCGGGGCGGTTAATCGATCATTTAGAATCGGAACGAGCGAGATATTTCGAAAAAAGAACGTCTTGTGATAAAAATGTAACTTTTAAAAAACAATTCGATACAATTACATTTATTTATTATTAGTATTTATCGTTGGAAAAGGTTACGGAAATTCGGAGCGTTGATGGTGGGGATAAAATTAAATTGTAATCATGTATGGAGTGTTGGAAAGACTTTAAAATACTCTTAATATATACAATGTATATGTAGAATTAGTATTTAGAAAAGACAACAAGAGATTTCTTCAAGAATTAATTTCAGTTGTTTCTTATCTACAATCCATTCGTTATACTGTTCAGACGAGTAATTTGAAATGTTCAATTATTACTGGTCTTTAGAACTACTAAACTTTCCTTGGCATTAATTGTTCTTTTTTATATTCCGTTTATACTAAAGACAAATAATATTTAGAGTCAATAAAAAAGTGACTAATTTGAAACTCTAATGGCGCTCTTGATGCTTAAGTCATGTTATCCATCGTATCTAATAAAAGTTAATAATATTTTAGATTTAGCACTGTTATCAGTACGGCAACCTATCCTGTAGGTCTTTTTTATTTGTTTTTATTACATAGAGCTCCGGCGTAATTAACCTAAACCATCCATCAGAAAAAATAACTCAACAAAAACAGTTATTAAAAAAATAAAAAAAACTAATTTTACAGATAATTTACGGTTTTTTATTGTTTTATACCGATGGTTAGGGGTAAATTTTGTCATGAAAATAAGATATAACAAATTAGGCCAAAAGCAGCCATGCTTTTATTAATAGTCAAACAAAAGCAGCTGGTACAAAAAATTGATGTTTCAATGAAACAAAAATTAATCAAGTCACAAAAAGTATTCTAAATGTCGGTAAAAAACAAAAAAAAAATTAAATAATCTGTGACATGAACTTCATATTATTATAGCACATGTTGAACATAAAAATGAAAAAAATATATGACGCTAATTTTATATATCAAAGTTTTCAATGACAATTGTCTTATTGTTTTATTTTCCTTATTTAAAAAAAATAATTAAATTTTGCGTATTATAAGTAAGATAACACTATGGCTAATTAAGAAATACAATAACTTATAAATAGCGTTATTGACAGTCAGTAACAACTTCAAAGTCCTTCTACCGTCTAACAAATTAGATTTCAATTAATTATAGGAACCTAATACAGCGTTGCAGCTGCTACTATTATATCGATAAATGAATAAGTCACAATTTATGAAAAACTAATAGCTTCGATCGACGATGTATTGATTACAAATTATATTTTTTTTTACAATTCATTCAATTACGTTAGAGATATTGCAACCGGTGGCAGCTTTTAGTTGTCATTCGCAGTACCCTAACTTCGGCGCGCACAAAGCGTTGTCTGGTCGGACGTAAAAACGAAAGATCGAATCTCGTGAGATGCTTAATTGGCTCGTTATGTTACCATTGCTTGGTTTTTAGACGCTCATTGAAAAGTTAGATTTCGTTCGGCCCTAATTGGTGCTAGCATGTGAATGGTTTTGCCGTTAAAAGGCCGCCGTTTCGAAATGATACCTAAATATGGTTTGATTTACGTCTTTATTTGCGTGTGTTGCGATTGTAGTTTTTGTTTGATTCCATTAAAACCTACTTAAATGGGCATTAGGAATGAAATGAGATTGCATTAGAAAGAACCATTCACTTAATATCGAGTCGGCATCCATCTGTATTATTAAATGTTGTTTGTAAAAAATGATCGGTTACTGATAACTATTATTAGGTAAATAAATAAACTGAGTTAGTAAAACAAAATTTTTTCAATTCGTAGATTTGTAGGGTCAGAATAACATTTTTTTACATCTATTAAAAACTTTAAGAAATCTACAACACTAAAGAAAACAAAGCATTTCATTAAGTCTTTAATCTGTTTATATAGAAATCTAGCTACTGCAAGCTTCTTTTACTACTGCGCTATTTCTATTATAGTCAAGAGTCAACTTAGATATAAAACGAGTCCCGTCTTACGCCGGTTCTTCTCGGGGCAGAACCTTCCATCTCCGAATTGGTGGTAGTTTATTTGACAATCAACAAGAAAATGGAATGCTCCTATATTGAATAAAGAATTTGACTTTGAAAGTTAATGTAAACAATGGACCCGATAACAACTAAGCTGTGTCGTTTGAATTGTTTGTTTGTTCAAAAAAGATTTTTGCTTTATGCATTTGCATTGACGTCTCGGTGACAATTCACCAATAAGAGTAACGCTGTTCGGTTATTTTTCTAAATCGTTAAAATTATATTTTTTCCGATAAAGAAATGTAAGCAAACTATTAAATTATGTTATAAAACAAAATTTTATTTCAAAGATCTAAATTTTATTTATCGTTTTAAAACTAAAGAAAACTCCGTGTTGATAGCCTCTCAATAAGTGGACACCAAGCCTATTGTATATATAATAAAAAAGAAAATCCAGTCCAAAACCAGCAGGCTATGCGGAATAGTGTTCGCTAGGCCAATTGATCTAAATTCATTGGTGTATTTGCGCGGCCCGCATCCGCCGTACGCGCACGGTCCGCCGCGGATTCCGAGCTTTTTGCCCGTCCGCCGTCTAACGAGATTGAAATAGCACGAGTTTAAGAGCGCAATTTACTTAAGGGTACGGGGAAATGCCTGTGTAATCGTGTCCCAGCGCTGTTAACTTGGCGGCTGTTTTCTTACAATGTCATTGCGACTGTCAGACGCTGTGGAATATTCGATTGAAAAATCGATTCGGCGGTATCGAACGATGCGCTGTTGCTGAATCGATTTTTTCTTTTCAGTGCTGTGTGGCCAGTTGATTAATTTTATCTGCTCTCATCTCCAAGCTATTCGGGACCGTTTATTTTATTGAGACGCGCACTTATCGCAATGCAGCTTTTTATCGAGCCACATCCTTGTCGAGCGCATCAGAAGCGTTTAAGTCTGCGTTTAACACAGAATGTTGTAATTCCTTTTAATTCGGAATTAATTAGAAACTAGTCTGATTCAACGGTTATAACGGCGCGGTAGAAAAAACAGCGCATTTCTTTTACGGCTCTTGGTAGCGAATTAGCATTTAATTAGAATATCGGTAATGAATTAATGTGTTTAATGATAATGGGGTATGGTTTTAACTTAATCGTTTCAAATATTTCACGTCGGTCGAACGGGTTTCACGGCCTTTAATCTTAATATTTGATATATTTTTAGATTTTAGTAATTTTGAATTCTTTGAAAAATGTTCTTATCTTTAATGTCGCAGAAAATTTTTAATTTAACTGATAATTTAGATATACCAAAAAATAATCCGAATAAAGAATTGTTTTAACACCGTTGTAAAAAGCTCTGGTCTGTTACAAGGCGCTATACGACAATAATTAAATATGTATTGATGAGTAAAAACAATATAATTTATTCTACATTATTGAAAATGACATTTAAGAACGGGACGTGTATATTTTTAGTACATAATGGCTTATAACTGGGTGCAATGTCCAATGTTACCATTAAAAAATAAAACGAAACAATAACAATTTATGTATTTCACGTTCGCATTGGAATCAGAGAGCTATTAGACTTATAAAGAGATCTCCCTTCGCGTTAAACCATTATAATATTCTACTGAACCCGTTCCATTAAAGGTGTCGTGGCCTTTTGAAACCACTTGGAGAATCTAAACGTGTGTTCAGTAAAAAACTCACGAGGCAACTGCATGTTTAATCTCTTTAGAGCAACATAACAAGTCAGCTGAATTCCGACGGGTAGCTCTCATTAGGAGGCTTGCACGTCGCCGCGGCGATGGGGGTTGATGTGGGGACGGTATTGAATCTATGTATGACCCTACGTATTGGAAGATGAGGCCGTTACTGTTTAGTTGTATGCCTTTACGTGTAATTAATTCAAGGTTTTATTCAATATTCGGAAGTTTTTAAAATAAACCCCGTTATATTTGATTGGGTGGTTGGAGAAAAGAGACATAAGCTTAGCCGTGTGGTAAGCTATCAGAGCTAAGATTGAAACAATTGTACTAACGTTTAATTTCAGTCTGTCTAATTAACTCTAAATAACTGGTCAAAGTTAAACAATATTATTGTACATTATGTTACTTTAGATATTTTTCTATTATTTTACTTACACTTTCGTGTTACTTGTTTTCCCTTTTTTAATCTTACAGGTTTTACAAGTACTAAAAGTAAATAGTGTTACGTTAATTTGTTTATATATATATTGTATTTCCTCAGATTTTATATCTACACAACGTATTGAGATGTTTTTATCGACTTAAATTTGTCCTTTTTTTAATTCACTAAGTCGCTTTTGATGGGACTACCAATAATCATCATTAAAGGAGCAAAGTTTAAACGAGATCAATTGCCTTAACTTGATTGTAAATCTTAACTTTTACATAAACAGAAATACCTCATTAACAAACATTAACTGAACTTAATATCTTTTTAAATAATTATTTAATTTCATTCACCGCAAATGAGGATATAACAAAATACTTAACAATAAAGCTATCTTTGAGAAGTCATGATTTTAACTTCTTATCCGTGCTGAATTAAAAATGGGCACAATCTTTCCATTAAAACTACAAAGCCAGCGTGTATATTTACGACTAATAAATGTTAGCACGGTAAAAAGAAATAGAGACGTTTTGAGAACTCGCTTCGTACGACTCTTTACTCCATTGTACGGTTAATTTAATTTCTAATAAAGCAAAAGTATAATTTACTTATAAATAACTTAAATTTTAAATATAATAAAATTCTATTAAACTAGCTATTACCCCTAGTCCGACTCTTTATGTTTGTATAAATGCTTCTTCTCCATTACCTATACGGTTAATTTAATTATTTAGAAAGCAAAAATTTAATTTACTTACATTCATTATTTTAAATTTAAATAATATTAAATTGAATTATAGCTTTATATCAAACAATTTTTTACCCCTAGTTTAAATCGCGTAAGTTGATAATATTACCTTTATTAGTAAATTGAAAATTTAATACCATTTTCAGGTTTCTAATTTGTATGTAACTCCCCCATATGACCTATATTACTGTGGAGTTTCATTATAAACCGTTTCGAAGTTCTTGCGTCAGGTTAACAAACATCCTTGAAAACAAACTTATGCATTTATTGTTTGAGTCTACATATTTAAAAATTGATTTAAATATCAATTTAATTTAAAAAAATAACTGCCTCCGTAGCCTAGTGGCATAGGCGTTTGCTTTAGAAACCGGAGGTCGTGGGTTCGAATCCTGCGGGGACTCAATAAATTTTCATTGTTGTTTCCTAGTTGGTTAGGACAATTTGGACCGATCACCCAATTGTCTGATAAGTAAGATGGTCCATGCGTCGGATGGGCATGTAAAAAGGCGGTCCACCAACCAGACCAGCGTGCTTGGATACGGTCCAAAACCCCCTAATGGATAGGGGTGTATTAGGGGAGGCCTATGTCCAGCAGTGGACTATCAAAGGCTGATGATGATGATGATGATGATGATGATGATGATGATTTAAAAATTGCATGTTTGACTTGTTTAAAACTGTAATATTCAATCCCTAAAGCAGTTAAGTTGAGATATGTACACCTTGCTTCAGTGAATTGCTTGAGGACAAATGACTTCAACTATAGTTGTCCAACACCTATCTTATTATATATATTCATGCAGGCAATTTTTAAAATACGGATCAAAAAGTTAAAAGTAAAATACATTCTTTCACACGAGTCAATGCGTATGAACTTAAACTAAAATTTACTATGAAAATTGTTCTACGTGTTATTATTAATCTTTACAGCTACAGGACACGTTGCCTTGAAACGAAAAAAGCAACATCATGAATTTTCTATATACATTTTTATTACCTTAAGTTTCTAAGAAATTTTAAACGGAATAAAGTTTTACACGGACAAGTCGAGACCGCCCGTTACATTTTGAATAAATAACTTCAATAAATACCGTAGAAACGCAATAACATATATGCTACAAACTTTTTATATAAATTTTAAATGAAGATTACGAAATTATAAGTAGCTACTTAGTCTTGTAGTGGTGGGTAAATCAAAGCAGTCAGAGCTGAGTCTCGGTCAACGCGCACTCAGTTTCCTTTATAACACCCACTCTCTTGCGGAAGTGTTTGACATCGACAGAATAGACTGGATATCCAACCGCTGTGTAAATTATTTAATATTAAATGCTATAAATTTTACCTTATAAATATGGCATGTTACAATGGCAACAAAGGACAATAAAAAACTATTGAATAATGTATGACATTCAATTACTCAAGTAATATTTCTTTGCATATTTTTTTAAAGTTTTTATCGTCATAAGGCCACCTTAGATGCTGTTATTTGTGTAAAATGTTTTAAATTAAAAAACCCTGCAGCATAAACGTTTGCTAAAATGTAACGAAGAATTAGTAACCGTACTTTGAAGAAAATTTAAATTATTATAGTGGGGTGTACCCCAGCATAACGTGCGATTTCTGACTTGCAATGAGAATGTATAATCAAATTTATACATGCAATTGGAGCCGCATGTAGAACGTACTTTATAAAGGTGTTATATATTTTGTTAATGTATATCACATTAACAAAATAGAATTTTCAATATATTATAAAGGGATAAGACGATCGGGACTTTTACCTGATGTTAAACAGTACCCATCTTAAAAAATTCAAGTGAAAGACGCCCTGAGCTGTCGTATTAATCATAATATAATATTTTTAAATGGTGGCTTATCTTTATATTCACATGTAAAACAGGAAACCAAAAAATCTTTTGACTTTGTATCGCTTACCCAACGATTTAATCAACAAAATATATTTAGCGATAACATTCAATATGCATATAAAGCTAAAAATAACATTTTTTCTCGTGTTCTAAAATTATTAGTTCGTAAATTAAATCTCAACTTCGATTTAAGTGAAAAGTCTTATCTCTACATGTTCCAACATCTCGTGGCAATACATTTAATGGATCCTGTGAGTTTTTGCCTTTATTTATACGTTACGATGTGCGCATAATGGATCAGGCGAACACTTAGAACGCTCTATAGAACGAGCCGGGAACATTTTGACATTAGATAAGTGTTTTTAGCAATAAAAAAACGTGCGCGAGTTGAAAACACGACTAGATGTCGTTCTGGATATATCGCGCGGTGCTAACTTTATGTGTGTCAGTTGGAACAATTAAAGTTGTACAATGAACGTGCAAGCTGCTAGCCGACTATGCTTTATTCACTTAAATCGAATAATATCGTGTGAACGGTCGGTTGAAGGGTTATAATTTGCATATTGTATTGATGTTAGCGAATTTTCTGCATTTCATCGCGGAATATAATCGCAAATTTATGCCATAAAATACATAAAAGTGTTTATAAAAAACAAATAAAATACCTCCCATTCATTGAAAATGTAACAACAATGATAAATTTGCCAACATTTATTAACAACTTTTATGGTAGTTATGTTAACCTAACAAAAATAATTTGCTTTGTGCATCGTTCGATTTCTTGACCATAAATCTGCTTTGTAGAAATAGCGAAGGAAGCTAAAATGTATGTATATTGTATTATACTATTAAAATAATTAAATAATAACAATAACATATTATACAGTATTTATTTTATAGCACTTTATCAAGACATTCTCGTGGCAGAGAAATAAATTACTAACGAAGTGTTAATCGCTTATGACATGTCACGTTCCACAATATCGGCCTCCCCGCATGTGTGTCGACGGGATATACTGCAGCATTCGCCCGACTCGGCCCAAGTGAGTTAATTAACTGGGAGCGTGTAAGGCGACGCTCACGGCCGCTCTAATTGCGCGATTATTCCTCCGCGACGCCTAACTGCTGGATGAAATTTAATTAAAGTTTGTTGTTCAAATAGATTTAATTAAAGTAATGTCGGCTCTCGAGCGCCGGCGCGCGCCTCAATCCGACTGAGTGCTGCGCAACTTTTCTAATTCATTACTTCTGAAAGCGTTCCCGTGACGCGGAGCACTCTTTATAATTTGTATTGTTCGGTTATTGTCGTAACAAACGTGCCTCCGAAATGTACACCGTTGTACAACTAATGTACGCAACTGACCCGCGCTTACCGCGTAACAGGATGCCAGCACTAATGCACTGGCAATTTCATAATTGAATCGTCGTAATCTACGTTAAATATTGGATGCGCGATGAATTATTCATGCATTAGTTGCCCATTAACCGATATTTCACCATTAACTGCGGTCACTCGGGCTCCATCGGCACGGATTCCGTACGCGAGTGCACCGTTAAAAGCGGGGCATTAAGATAAAAGCTATGCACAATAACTCGTATTAATAATTAATAGTGTTGTCAATTAAGAAGGGAACAAGGTATGGACCGTCTGGAAATAGGTGATATTTATCTATCCGAAAATAACAATCGTCGCTTCGGATCCGGGGTGGCGGTAAGCGAGGAACGATGTTCACGTCAATTACGCCTAATGGAAAACTTAAATTATGATAAAAGCCGAACGGACGAGAGCGTCCGTATCGGTTCTGTGCCGCTAATGATGAGCTCGTCTCCTCTGCCCGGGATGTACTACGAATGGACGTGCCTAATTGACACGCATTCGGGATTTTTTTGCTCTCTCAGTCTATTGTGCAGTCAGTTAAACGGTTGTTCTACTGGAGCACTGTAGCTGTTTTTAACCAAGCTAGCACTAGCTATCGGTGCGTTCTTATCAAGATCGTTTCATGCTTTATCAATTCTATAAGCATACATTTGAATGCAGGACCTTTTGGGGATGCATATCGGTCGCTCTGCGGGAAACTCTTTTACTGATAATAGTGTTTGGATCAGAAACAGATTCCTTAACAAAACGACAAATTGCCAAGAAAAAAAGAAGAATATAATAAATAAAGTCTACGATAAAATTAAGAAATATGTGTAGTCATTTATTCGACCAACGTCAGTAGGTACGTCGTATTCGTAGAATACATTAATTCTACTAAATGCAAATCGCTTGTATCGTGTGAATGTTATATATTAAAACGACCACGGGTGGATCGGTAACATTTCCACTCAAACCGTCTCGTTTATTTTGTAAATTGCATAATCTTTTCGGTGCCGTCATGTTTCCATTAGTGACGGTCGTTACGTTGACCGCTGCATTTTTCGTCAAGTTAAATTAAATTGGCACACCTCCAGAATTATAATAAGTCGACTACAGCTCCTTCGGACTAATGAATGTTTAATTTAAACTTAATTTTGCTATTACTTTCGAATTCGCGGAACCCTTTCGAAATTCTCTGAATGGTATGAAACGTGATTCAGAGAATTTAAAACGTTTGATTAATAGTTTCTAATTTTTGCACCATTTGTAAACAGTTCTTTTTATACCTGATCCAAGAAATAGACAGAATTAATATAAACAGTTATTCCATAATACTACTCTGCCTCCGTAGCCCGGTGGTAACTGTCTCTGTCGTGTGCTTTAGAAATAGGAGGTCGTGGGTTTGAATCTTGCGGGAATTTAACAAATTTTCATTGTTGTTTCCTAGTTGATTAGGGCAATGCGAGCTGATCACCCGATTGTCTGAAAAGTAAGATGATGCATGCGTCGGATGGGCATGTAAAAAGTCGTTCCACCCACCAACCCGCATTGAACCAGCGTGGTGGGTCGGTACGGTCCGAAAAGTAGAGGAGGCCTTTGTCCAGCAGTGGAGTAAAACAGACTGATGATGATGATGATGAATTATCAACGAAGGTGATGGTGGTTTGTTGTAAAAAAGATCGATTATATTTTTTGACTTTCAATCGGCTTATATGTAGTGCAACATTCTCAAATACATTATTTTTGTAATAAAAGAAATTTATATAGGTACAATGATATAATTACTTAATAATAAATGTTTAAATTGTAATACGATTGTCAACGATAATGTAATTATGTTTCGAAGGTCTCCTATTTCCGTTTATATTATAAATACACTGATTACCATATAAGAATGATATTATTGCAACTGATTTGCATATTCAAATAACGTGTGAAATAACAAGTTCTATATTTATATTACGATACTTTCGTGTGAATTTTTTATTACTTAATATCTAGATAATTGTAAATAACAATAAAATGTCAAATGTATATTCATCTTGATCAAATTAAATATTGATAAGTATCCTGCGTAGATATCTTTAAGTGCTTTTGCGAATTTTATGGAAGCTTTGACACATTTCTTGAAGAAAATAATGGAAATTTTTCGTATTTAAATATTAAACACGTTCTCAAAAAACACATTGGCAAATTAGTCTTTGTCATTTATTCTGAAAGTTACAGGCACTACCATGTTGCCGTTTTGAAATTTATTACGAAATTCTACATTGAGAATTATAAAATCCTAAATAGAGAATGATGTTTTAAAAAATTATCGTAGAGATGGAATTATGTTTAGTATATCCTTTTTATTAAAAATAACGTCGTAAATTTCAAGTTATTTAATTTACTGTAGTTAATTGCGATTATTGTTTCTGTTAGTTTGTTAAATGTCTTCTTTTAACCGATTGACATTTATAAGGACGCCATCCTTGCGTATTTGCGCAGTAAACTTTAGTGCTATTGAATGAATAAGGTTTTTATTTAACTTATTCCATTACCTTTAAAATCATTTGTCAAGTGTTCAAATGGAAGTTAGAAGTAAACCTTATAACTGTAAAATAGGCTTACTACTATTAAAGTAATTGTATTTTACTAACTAAAGTAAAAATATACCCATATTTTAATACCATTGTATAAGGCATATTATAAGGCCTTGTATACCTTATACATTAAATTTGACTACATGTGTAATATAGAACTAGAATAATACAATAAGTATCTCCTTAATAATGCCTGAGCCAAATAAGATGTCGTTTATGTTTTAATTGGCTTATATATTTAATTACAAAAACACTGTATCCTACATACCTTTGCATTCGTAACATAAAGATCAGTTATAGTAACATATTTAATGGTACTTGTCTCCTATCAAGTTTATAAAAATATAATGCAGACTGATAATGTCCTAAAACGTATTAATTCGTTAGTATAAATAATAGGTTTCTATACTAATGTATTAATATATTTCACTTACTTTAGATCGCTCTAAAGCTGTTCGTGACTACATATGGACGTCAGTACCAAATGATATTACTGCCCTTATCCCAAGCTCCGGCCCGCAAAAGCCGTGTTGGGCAGCTTTCAGGCGATTACTCGCGTCGCGGGCCCTAATTTGATTGCCGCTTGCCATCAATTACCCGAACGAATATTGGTGCCTCTTTTATTTACCGGTGCGCTTTGAAAGAATCGGTCGTGGATTGTGTTTCGTTTGCTTATTTAGGACTTATATTTATAGAAAATATGTTAGGTAATTATAAATATGTAATAATAACTGCCTCCGTAGCCTAGTGGTATGGGCGTGCGCTTTAGAAACCGGAGGTCGTGGTGCGAATCCTGCGGGGACACAACAAATTTTCATTGTTGTTTCCTAGTTGGTTAGGCAATTTGGGCCGATCACAGTTGTCTGAAAGTAAGATGATCCATGCATCGGATGGGCATGTAAAAGTCGGTCCACCCACCAACCTGCATTGGACCAGCGTGGTGGGATACGGTCCAAACCCCCCAATGGAAAGGGGTTTATTAGGGGAGGCCTATGTCCAGAAGTGGACTATCAAAGGGTGATGGTGCAATTATAAATAACTATTCATAGGTTACCGACATAGCGTGAAGGATTAGCTCGTTGAAGTGGCAGTGGGCCGATGGGGCCCTAAGCTTCTGGAGTGGAGGCCACGTTTAGGAAAACGGAGTGTTGGTCGATCAGGTGGGATGGCTATCTCCGCGCATAAGCCGATTTAAGTTGGCAGTAGCAGGAGATCGCCGTCTTGGCGTTCATTGAAAAAGGCCTATGTCGAGCAGTGGACTGATGGAGGCTGATTATGATGATGATGATGATTCTTCGGTTACTTCATGTGTCAATAGATTTTGTGTTGGATTAATTTCAATATAAACGCCTACACATACAATCAGTCCTATGCGCAGAGAAGTAATAACACATAGGAGCATGCGCAACCAGAGCATTTCCTATTCTTGCACTTTAAAAGTTAGATTGGGTAGAAAACGATACGACTAGGCAAAAATCAGACACAGGACCGATTTTGCCTGCCTTACCACACCCAACCTATTGATTACCAAACTTTACAGTTTATAGGATGATTGGCGCATTGCTCTACTCAAACCAGAACACAAAAACTGAGAATCGTGCACTCACTATCTCTCTTTCTCCATTCGAGCTGTTATTATGACCAGATACTGAAATCAGTTAGCCCGTTGAGTACCGAATAGTTAATTTCATAACCTTTGTGTATATTTATAACACAATAAGTGTTTCACTCAGAATTTAATAATGGAAATAAAAATTACTCATGCCAATTTCTTAACCCGAACAACAACAACGTCTTATAAATTGGTTTAAGAGGAGGTACTCTCGAAAACTGTGTCACAGCGCCGCTCACGTAACGCTCTCAATAAGCAACTAAATGAGAAAGTGAGAGGCACACGTCTATCTTACTAGTGCGCAGTTGACCTGCTTAAGTGAAAGAGAGACAGAGAGAAAGAGAAAGAGGATAAGGCCTTCTTCTTACTATACCAAAGAATATTCACATTAGAATAATTTAATTTTATAAACTTTCGCCCGTATACCGATTTATTTGTTCTTAATTTGGTGTTTATCTTGCTTTAGCCATCGTCTATGTAACATATTTGCTCTAACTACTCAGAGAAGAGAATTAGGTGATGGCCTGTTAGCACTCAAACAATCAGAATGCGGAGGGTTAGAAACTAACATCATAGGCTAAACAGCAGGTGCTATTTTCATAAGGCCTTAAAGATATTACCATCATCCTAGAACTATTTCGGTGTTCACATCTGTACCAATTTGTATTCGTACTATGGCCTTAAATATAACGATACACAATTAATTCCATAATAATGTGACATTTCAGTATTCAAAACGACGTATTTATACACACATTATAGGACAACTAACGCTCGCGTTAATGAATTTCGAAAAAATCCATTAAGCGAACGAGGCGTTTCGTATTAATTTATACGTAACAAAAATGGGTTATGAGCTAATAACGTTGAGACCATATTTAATTAAGTTTAGTGACGCACCAACGAGTGGTGGCCAATTAACTTCATGCAACTAGGTTTCCATTTCAAAAGTGCCACTAATGAGACGCATGTGCAACCCGCCTGTATCGCTGGCGGTGATCTTTTTTTAATTTTCAAATGGACTGTCACGTCATGTGTCGGTGTAATGCGACGAGTCGATTTTTGAATCGAACTTGTTACACATTGCCGACGTTGCGTGTGATTAAAACAGAGTTGGTTAGGAGAAACCGTTGATTTTTTAGTGGGTGTACCGGCCGTACAACCTGGCCGGGTTTCCCACATATCCCTGCTGCTCCCTCCATCCAGCAGCGGGGAATTCGTAAAGGGAATTTTTCTAATGTGGAAAAAATGAGTTGGGAGTTTTGTGATTGAATCGCCAACTTACTCCAATGGTAAAAGCTTTACAAACCACATTCATGGGTTCGAATCCTGCGAGGAAACAATTGTGACAACGGGACTAATCACCTATTTACGTTCATTTAGATGATAATGATTGGTTTAACTTGGGTTAATAAATGACATATATGATAAATGATAGTAAATGATAACTTGACAAAAGGGCTACGAAGACGAATAAAACCTTTTTCCTTGACAAAACTATGAACGTTTTTTCTTTGTTTTTTATTGATTTTTCTCAATATTTTCCTACGTAAGACGTTTCTGTTGGGTATGAAATTATTAGGAAAATACACAATGCTATTTAATTACACGCACATGATACTTCAATACTCTTACAATGAAAATAGCATATTGAGTCGCATCTAAGCCCACAGGATAACACGGCATATTTTCCAAAAAGTGTAATTACAGAGCACCTATTGGTATTCAAAACTAAACTCATTGTTATTACGCTCCAATTCGTGGCGTCCTCGCAAGTTTACGCATCTCGCGGGCAAATTGCCCCGCTCCGTCGGTGGAGTCATAAAGAAAATTGCTATACAGTTGATAAATAATTTATCCGAGCGCCCGCCCCAGTCACCGAAACGCGGCCCGCGCCTCCTTCATACACTTCCACCTAATAATACTTTCCTTTTGTACAATTTTGCAACGCCGTTCGCACGTTCCACTCCTTTTATGGGCAATAAGTGGGACGCAATTATATTTATGGACGAGGAATGGTTGCGAAAACTAATTTTGGGGAGTATCATTCCATCCGGCCGCTCCGACTAATGAGCCGGTGTGATGTATCGCCACGTCTCTGGCTTAATTCGATACACAAATATTCGATGTTAATTTATACTGATACGGTGTATTTACATATTGATGGAATGTGTCGTAATATTTAATTGTTTCGTTTTAGTTCTTAGTATTGCGTATACGTGTTATATCAGGGCAGTGCATCAGTTTACGTAAATATAAGTAAAGTTCTATCACTTTTTTTAAACCGCAATTAAGTCGTTCTGGATCTTAATATCACATAAAGCAGTAATGTGACATCATTGTGCGTTTCTGATTATAAAACAAAGTTAAAATTTAACAACAATGAAGTTCATTTGCCGGCACACTATCCGTTAGTTGATAAACCAATTTTACTGATTTAATCGTGAATAATGCTTTGTCTACTAGAAGTTTTCAATTGTTTTTTAGCTAAATTCCATAGTACCATTTGTATTTTTAAGAATATATTAAGATATAACTTCTTTATTAGAGCCAATACAAAAATGCTTAATGTTATAAAAGTGGCGTTGGAGATTGTAATTCAGAAATTGAAATCTGAGTGACTAATAATTACAGGGATTTTAATAATCCTAGAGGCATGACAACGATTCTTTGCAATAGGTTACAGTATTTACATTAACTCCATCTTTTGGTCAGGTATATATAATACCTGTATGCCTATATTTATACTATGAGTGAGTATTGTTACAAAAAAAAATGGAGGCATTCTTCCTCGTTTGTTAGGAGCATTAAATAATTTTAGATATTTTAGAATAATTTGAACGCTAACAAAACATGAAATCAAAATATTGCGACGTGCAATTTGTTCTAAACATCGTAATATAAGGCTACTGCACGCTAATTAAGCATAGTTTTGCTATGAAACTACATCCTGATTCAACCAATTAGCTGCGAATAGTATAATAACTTCCGTCCCATAACTGATATTTCACAGAATTAATTTACTTGTAGATTTTGATATAGATTTTGATATAATGAACTTCCTATAACTTTCGCCAGAATTTGATACTAAAAATAGTACCCAAGAATTAAATTAAATAATAATAAATGCAGTTTGCGTCCATGCTCTACACAAACTCAGTCATTATATTATATTTGATAAACC
This sequence comes from Lamproptera curius, assembly GCA_029286875.1. Taxonomy (NCBI): domain Eukaryota; kingdom Metazoa; phylum Arthropoda; class Insecta; order Lepidoptera; family Papilionidae; genus Lamproptera; species Lamproptera curius. Next base: position 8,140,170 of record JAGSMT010000016.1, on the reverse strand, counting down.
AAAATACTTGCAAAAGAACATCGATTTATGTAAAGATGATTCGGGTAGTTAAAGAAATTGAAAAATATTCTAATAATTTTAATGGAGGATGATTAGCCTTTGCGACCTGAGGGGTAATTTTAAAAATAACTCAGTAATACAAAAAGTACAAAGTCACAAGAAAAATAAGTACTTTTTGCTATAGGAATATTTGAAATAATAAAAAAGAATGAAACGTTAAATTTCAAATATAAAAACCTGAGGGCTATTCGCAAACACATTGACGGATACAGAACATATCAAACCATTTGCGTCTGCCCATGATCATGGAGATGCTAGAATAGCTACAAAACTTTTGAATAAATTATAAAAATTAACGCAAAAATCCGATAAAACCGGATTGAATTATTATAATAAAACTTTGATCTAAAGCCAATTTGCAGATCTATGACTTCCATAGGAATCTGTGTACATCAATATTAGCAGATAGAACAAATTATGCTACAAATAATTTTTCTATATGTAGATTACAGTAAAAATAAAAATTTAATTTAAAAGAAATCCAAATAGTTTGATATTTAATTTATTTCATCATCATCATCATTATCATCAGCCTGTGTCAGTCCACTGCTGGACATAGGCCTCCCCCAATGCCCTCCACCGCTTCCGATCTTCGTCTATTCTCATCCAGCCCACACCAGCCATTTTGCGAATGTCGTCACTCCATCTTGCCGCAGGGCGTCCTACACTACGTTTGCCGAGCCTCGGTCTCTACTCCAGAACTCTAACTTACTCTAACTCTAATTTATTTAAATAGCAATAATATTTTATTGAAAAAAAAAAAAACAATGCAGAATTTTTGATGGATACTGAGTTTATTTATTAATTTAAATTAGGTTTCTGCTACATGATATCAGCTTTTGAAATGTTCTAAAGGCAACATTGATTAAAAAGCCGTTAGACGTTACATTGATGATAACTGGCACATTCCCTGGCAACTGCTATGTTATAAAGTTGCTTGTAATGTATTGATTTATTATTTATAAAAAAAAAAGAGTTTCTTCCCGGATTTTCTTTACTCAGGTGTAAACATCTGAACTATTGGTAGATTGACGTTCAATGGAGCACTACAGTGCCTGACTTAAGCAAAAATTTTGATTTTAGTCCGTTTTTGAAAATTTTGTTTGGTAGATGTGTACATAGAGCCTCGGTTCAAACAGTAGAACTAATTAGAGATGGGCCTCAGTGATGGAAATATGCGCTGTAATTGTAATTAAAATTAGAGAATTTATTCTTTTAATTATTTACGGCTTGTTGCTGCGTATGTTAATGCTTTAACATTTTAATTAACCAACCCTAACCAACAGCATTGTTAATAAATTTTTACTATAAAGTGGTATTTAGGAAGTAGTCAGTTGTTAACCACAGTTATGTGTGCTAATATTCTGATTATGTAACGTTGCATTAAGTAGGAAAAAAATGTTTTACAAAAGAATAATTAAAAAGTTTTGTAATTAATATAAAATATGTAATGAGTTTTTGTAATACTACCTGTATTCAAACTTTTTGTGTAGTGAAATGTAATAAACAGTTATAAATTACATATAACTCTTTTTACTGCACTGGGAGGGTAGGGGTTCCAATATCACGGGCAAGAATAGTCTAGTTTACAAATGTATGCTGTCGTCTTATCGATCTGAAATTTCAGATCTTTTCTCAGATCTCAGACTTTTTATAAAAACTCATTACATATTTTATATTAATCATGTAGCAGAAACCAGATTTACATTAATAAATAAACTCAGTATCCATCAAAAATTCTGCATTGTATTATCAATGTATTTTTTTTTTCAATAAAAAATATTGCAATTATATAAATGAGAGACCAAACTATTTAGACTTCTTTAAAAAGAAATTTTGAGTTTTCCTGTAATCTACATATAGCAAAATTATTTAAAGCATAATTTGTTCTATTAGCTAATATTATGTACATAGATTCTTTATTGAAGTCATAGATCTGCAAATTGGCTTTAGATCAAAGTATAGTATCTATTATAGGTACATATCTTATCCACTTTTATCGGATTTTTTGCGTTAATTATTTATATTTATTCCCAAAGTTTGGTACGCATTCCAACATCCATGATCATGGGCAACCTAAGTTAGGATATGTCTGTATCTCAATGTGTTTGGAATAGCCCTCAGGGTTTTTTCATTTGAAATTTAACATATCATTCTCTTTTATTATTTTAAATATTCCTTTAGCAAAAAGTACCTATTTTTCTTGTGACTTTGTAATTTTTGTATTACTGAGTTATTTTAAAAAATTACCCAACTCAGGTCACAAAGGCCAACCATCCTCTATTAAAATTATTAGAATATTTTTCAATTTCTTTAGCTACCCGAATCATCTTTGGTATAAATCAATGTCCTTTTGCAAGTATTGTTGGTTTATCAAATCTAACATAATGATTGGGTTTGTCTAGATAAACTCTGATCTATGCAGATGCTAATTAAGACATATAATTTACATAATTAAAGTCCTAATGGATAGTTGTATTAGAGATTAATACGTCCTGATCAACATCATGATCATCAGCTTTCAATAGTCCTCTGCTGATGTAGGCCTCACTTAATGCACGCTTTTAAGGGTCTTTTAAATCGTATCTCACCACGGTCGTCCAATGCGGGTCGGTGGGGCTTAATACGTCATGTCTCCGTATTAGTCAAACAACACTTGGATATTAAATATAGCGACATTCTACAATGAAAACACATTTATTCTAGCACCAATAGTGTTTGACGTTTAATTACTTATAAAGGTTACTAGTAATAACAGTAAAAATACCATACTTATTAGTATAGGATCCGTCAATGAAATCGCAGCTGTAAGTTCAATACATCAGAATTCGGTACACTTTTAGTGCCTCACAGAAAGGCCTCGGATAACAAACCGCCACTGAGCGAGCAGTAAACGCAGCTGAATTGAAATCAATTAGCTACGTTCGCAAACTGCTTCAATAAATACTGCTATCGTTAATTAGAATCAATCGTGGGATTACGGCCGTTCTAAAATCAGTGTCCCCCGCAGCGAAGCGTGGGTGGACCGGACCATGCCGACTGCCTTGCCTTCCCATTCCTACAGTGCGAGAGCCCGCGACTATTTTAATAGTTACATCAGAAAATATAGTGAAATTGTATATGCAGACACGATATATTTAACTATTTAAACAATTATGAATAATTTTTTGCAGTTTGCATCGTATATAGCCGCATTTGACAGAAATTAAGGAATTATTTTTTTTAAGTTATAAAGGTATGAACGTGGCAAGCTCTTGAACTATTACTTTTTTTTTGAAAAATAAAATATGATGACGATGCCATAGATTAATCTATGCCTAGTTTGCAGCATTAATATGTTAAATAATATAAAATATAAATGATAAAATATTTTTAAATACTAAACTATGTTTGGCGGTCGTATTTGTTAATTAATACGTACTGTTTTATTAATGTAATAATATGTATAAATAGATAAAATATAGCTAATTTCTAAATTATATTTTTGCTAAAGATACATTTAAATATTCATTTCTCGTTTTCCCTCCCTGCTCCCTAAAGAATCTATTTTCAAAGTCATGTAACTGCGTTTTAAAACCAGTTCGTTTTCTGCTTTTTGCTATAATCTATTTGATGAGATTAAATTAATTATTATATTTGTGGGTTATCTCACTTATGCATAGCCTTATAAGCAATTTATTCGATTTTTCATCCGAGAATAGCTTCATAAATAATGCATGGCCCACAGTCACACGTGGATGAATTTAATAAAGATATGATGAAATTCTTCGAGTCATGCAATCTTACAAACTATCTCTGAATCACTTTTTACGTAAATATTTAATGACATAAGGTTTTTGCTTCTATGAAATTTATTTATCGTTGACCCGGAAGTGTTGACTTTTGGGTTACCCGGCAGGCATATGTCATTATGGATTAATCAAATTTTTTGTGCAATTATTCTGATTTATGTGGCATCGTTACCAATATTATAATAAAACGAATCTGCTTGCTTTATTAAAATATCTTTTGCGATTTTAGTTTTTTTGATTTACTTCGATCGTGTTATTATTTAACTCGCTGTGTAATGACTTACATGAATCTAGTATTAACCAGTTTTTTCGTTCATATATTTGTTGAAATATGTAAACCTTAATAATTTGTAATTAGTGTTTCAATCTGGCTTCAAGCTAGAGTATTCTGATCGACTATCCATACTCACAAACTTCGCTTTAATTAAATACATTATAAAAATGTTATAACCTTTTTAATACGTTAATTTATATAATAGCAACAACTCATAGCAATTATTTTTTGGCCAGTTCTCTATTGTTAATCTAATATTGGTAAGTTTTTTAAGCATCTTACTGCACCTTCTCACACATCTAAAAAGTTCTATTCTATAACATTAAAGATCGAAAGAATTGAATGCCCAAACTAATAATAATCACACAAAAGATAATGTCATTAAAGCAAGAGCAAAAAATGTTGACACAAGACTTAAGTTAAAGTGGTTTGTGACAGTTATCTTAATGCGTACCCATTTTTTCATTTACAGAAGCTTACTAAATTGTAGTTTTTTGAAGACTTTAATTAAAGTTAATGGTTATTGCTGGGTTTAGTATCATAGGCTAAAATAGTAGTAAATTTAGTAAAGAAGTCTACGTCTTACGTAGGTAGTGCATTGGTAATATCCCTGGTATTGCCGATGTTAATGGGCGACGGTGGCCCTTTTCATCTGGTGGCCCGACCGCTCGTCTGCCTTCGTTGGCAGTAAAAAAAATTAACAGTTATACCTATGTATTGTGTAAGTAAGTTATTTTGTGTCACCCTCAACTTCTATATAATTGAGCTAAAGAAATTATGAAATGAATGTTAATAATAGCTATGAAGTAAAGTCTCGCATGGCAATGTTATTACTTAAATGTAAGTCGTAACTCGGTATCAATTCATAAATAAGGACACTAGACGTATGAAATCACTTTGTTGCCAATGGTTGCTTTTTTACCTTTCGATAGTACTGAGTCAGCTTAATATTTCGTCCATGTAGAATGCTATAGTAAATGTTCAGATATTTATTATTACGATTTACAAAATGGCGTCTGGCGGATTTGTCACGAGTATAGACCACTAACGCAAAGCTTTCAAGAGTGAATAAGATGAGCCGGGACCATCCGCTATCTGTAATTAGGATCGAGTTAGGAAAGTGCTTTCAGACACTGACTTTGGCATTGCTATATGACCTCGCCTGAACAACAGATATCGTATGATAATGTAATAACTTTGCAGTTATCTGTTTAGAATGAAGCTATCAATGCTATAAACAATAGTTTTTAGTAATAAATTTAAAGATACTATAATGTATAATTCTGGCTCTAGTGGTAGTTTATGTGACAACCAATGAGAAAGTGTAACGCTTCTATATTAAATAAAATAGAGATAAATATAAACTAAGTAAAATAAGCGTAATTATGGTGTTAGAACTCCGTGATGTCAACATCTCTGGGCTAATCCATCAAAACGAACGACTCTACATCATGGGTTATTTTGTTTCAATTAAATTAAATTGGCTAAACTACAAGTTCTATAATTGTTTCAGTAATGTTATTTATTTTAAATTAATAAACATGTGATTTATTTTTAATTTAATTTTTTTTAATTTACTTTGCAACCTTCACACGCGTAAGGTTTAAAAGTTACGGTACAGTTAGTAATAGAATCTCTCATAAAATAGTTACCAGCGTAATAATTGTTAAAAAATATATTTGCTCTATCCTACTTTTCTACAGAAATTAGAAGCAAATGATGCTTCCAGAACATATAGAAATTGCAAGTCTTCTTCGTTCTACTTGATACATTGATTGCGTTGGTTTGACAATTAAATTGATTAAAAACCACGCTAACAAATTCCTACGCGACATCTGGTTATTATTTAATCAAAGGATACGACTTAGCTCCTACTTTCACATGCGCGGGATCGAAAAATACTAATCCACGTACAATCGGAAACCCAACTCCGCAATTAGCGAAGCCATCGTATTAAGGGCGGCGTTAATGGATTGTCGCAACTGACTTGGCTTAATTAAACAAGCAGGCCGGCAGCCGACACTCGAACGCATAATACAGCTAATTAAACGCGGGCTCGGGGAGATCCGAAAAAGAGCTACTCGAACACGCTTAGTCGGTATTATTACAGTGTATTCAGGAGGCTGCGCAAACAGCCCTCGTCGAGGGCGCCGCTCAAGTTTCCCGTTTAATTAGACGGATAGAGGCGCGGACGGGGCTTATTAGTATTGTCTACGGGGGCCCAATTAACACCCGGTTGGCGCCGTGGGTGGCGCACGGTTCGTTTTAATAATCAACGGACGGAGGATGGCCGCCTTCGTTAGGCCAACGGTATCGGGTTCGGATACGGGACGTTTGATAATAACGCGTAATTGCGAAACCGCTACGTTTGTATTGAGCATCTACTTACTGGTTATAGAAATAATTGTTGAACGGATGAATATGCCTTGGCGAATTTCTTACATCGGTCTTTCTTAGTTCATCGGCTTCTATAACGAATCAGTTGAAGATTATCGGACAGTCAGAAAGAATTACAAGATGAATAAAATATTTCTATTAAAATTCAGTGTCCTTTATGTTAATCGTATTAAGTTCATAACTTACTTTATTTATGTGCCTGCCTCCGTAGCCTGGTAGTATGGGCGAGCGCATATGAAACCATTCGCCGAGCTTGTCATTGTCGTTTGCTAGTTGTTTAGGGTAACGTAAGATGGTACACGCGTGCAATGCACATGTAAAAAGTTTGTCCACTTGTGTACTATAAAATCTTCTGATACATGGATGATACCTAATGTTCTAAATCCAGCGGAGGACATTAATATATTCCCGTGAATAAACATAGTTAATATAGTTAATTCGCTTCGCTAATATTGTCTACAGCTTTAGGAATATTTATTTATTTACTCTTCTGGCACAAGTGGTATAAAGGCGGCCTTCATGCCATTGGCGTTTTCTCTTACTGTTCTGACGACAAGCTTTAAGAAGAAAATCTTTGGGATGGCTTTTGAAAGTGAAAAAATATTGTGAACTATAGGTTAGACACATTAGTTCAAGAATTGACAAAAACAGAGTCAAACGCTTAGCACTTATGGCGCTAGAAGCAAACGCCTTCTGATTGGTTAACCGCGGCCTTGTTATATATCTACACGACTTTCAACCAATGAGTGCCCGACTTTTTAGGGCCTATTGAGGTTGACGTAGGACTTTGTTTACGAAAATTCTATCACCGAATCGGAAATGTTTTAGTGAATTATATTACAAATTAATTTCTCAAACTTTACCGAATTCTACAGGTGCTAATGTTTATTATAGTGTAAATGTTTTCGTAGTTCGCAACTTTCCAGTAAATAGGTGGCTGATATTACTATTTATCTATTCAAAATACATTTTTTGTAATCAAATGCCCTCGTATTTGATTAAATTTATTAACGGATGTCTGTAATGAGTTACACATGATTTGGTCGTTCGTAATTACAAACAATTTGATGACCGGATTCGAAACGTGTCATGAGCTCTGCAGCTGTTTTTAAAGTCTTAATAAAACTCACACTGATGAGTTTTTATATATTTGTTTGGGTAATCATGTTTTTATTAACTTTTATAATGATATCCGCCTGACATTGCGTAATTAATCAAGCTAAACGTATAAAGTTTAAGGAAAATTTTTAAAAAATGTTTTCCAATTGATATATTGTACTGTAATACTGCATTGGTACAAATACAATCGTGTAACACTTCTCCAATAACCTCATCCCAGCCGAGCAATTCGGTTTCGTCCGAGAAGCACTCGTGTCCCGACAAATTATCGTCCGCTCAAGCGGGCGTCCCTCAGGATCGGTCCTATCACCTTATGTATTCGCGCTCTACACGACATCTTCCAAACCGACGATGTCAATCTGGCACTTTTCGCCGATGACACTGCTCTCTATTGTTCGTCGCTTAGACCGAACTATATCTTTAAAAAGCTCCAAAACGCGATCAATCGTTTGGCGAATGGTTTCGTAAATGGAGAATCGACGTCAATCCCGATAAAAGTGAGCAATACACTTTCATCGGTCTAGATTACGTCGTGATTACACGATACCCCGGTCGTCAACAGGCGTCAGGATAAGGCCACGCGCGGGCCGGCACCAGACGCTAGGCAACTAAAACTTACGGCCAACCGATCCCATGGGAAGGAAGGCCAAATACCTAGCGTGACCTTCGACTGCAACATGTCGTTCAAAAGTCATATTCAGGACGTTAGGAGAAAGGCTTTGTTCGTTTCGACTAGACTCTATCACCTAACGAATTCTAACAGTAAAATGTCGCTCAAATATAAACTTTTATTGTACAAGGTATGCATACGACTAATCATGGACTTATGCATGCCAAACTTTAGCTCACGTATCCTCCACACTCCTAAAGCAACTACAAGTAGTTCAAAACAAATTCATCCGCCGCGCCACTGGGGCGCAGTGGTACCAATGAAATGTAGACTTACACAGCGACTGCAAATTGCCGACACTCCGCGAGCACTTTAAAGATAACTCGCAAACACAATTTGATAAAGTAGTCAACCACAGCAACCCTCTGCTGGTAAAAGCAGCAACGTACTACGGCCGATCCAACGCGTCTAGTCAAAGCGTAGACCGCGAAACGTTCTTCTCGACCCGGACGAGGAAGGGGTCGCCGAGACTCCGGACCAACAGGGGTCCCGACATCCAACCTTACACACCACAAGTAGGGATAGCACACACTCACCTGTAGTTCGCCTCGCTTACGAGCACAGCGACACACACAACCGCGTATACTAGATACACCCGCGTTCCAGGTCGGTTCTCACTGCCCCAGCAATCGATTAATCAGTCGCCAGACCGTCGGCGTCCGGTCCGTTAACCGATCGTCGACGATCCTTAGAGACATAAACTAATGCCTAACTCACGTACCTTCTGTACGTGTGGCCTTCATTTTAGCAAAATGTGGGCCACCTAGTTCATGAGGACAGGAGCTTCTCGCGAACTCTGTGTTAGATGAAGCTTACTATAGACATGAGTCTGGAAGCATAACTTCAAGGATAAAAAAAAAAAAAAACAATCGTGTAGAGGCGAGTTTTATGCCTTTGGCATCGTTTGCTAGCTAATCTCAGGGTAGTGAAGAGGTGTTTGAGGTTAGGGTAGGTAAACGAGTAAGCTCCCCCCGAACAGGTTCTCGCTTTGTCGTAGCGGTGGGGCCCAGTAGCTGCGGCCTGCCCAGCCACGAGGAAGCTAAGAGGATAGGGATACCGGCCTGCGAACTACTGACACTCCTCTTACCCCGCGACTACAACCTTGCTGCAGAGAACAGGGATAGCAACGCCTCTTCTTGGTCCGCTGCAGGTGCATCCGAAGCTGGCTTCTCCAGTTAGCTTGGAGCAGCCTTCTCCACGTCCGGCCTTACTCTTCAGGGCGTTCAGGTTCCTTTTAGCTTCCCCGCTGGCTGGACCAAGCCGCTGGTGCTGAGCCCTACCGTTACGACAAAACGAAAACCTGTTTGGGACGAACGTCGACTTTCGTCCCCTATTTCAACCCTTTCAACCATTTTTATCGCAACATTTAAAGCCCATGTGTCTCCATCCAACGAAATCTTTATCTAAACCTATCCAACATCCAATCATCCAACGAATTCATAATCCATTCTATGAATATTAGAAATTTCATCAGAATCGTTTTATGGTTTAGTATGGTGTAGACAGACAGACAGAGAGTCTGAGTTACTTTCGCATTTATAATATTAAGTATAGAAGGATGGATATAGATTATCGCTTGATTACTTTTATTAATACTCGTGCAAATCATGAGGACAGTAAGGCAGTTATATAATTGACCAGCTGAAATTAATTTCAGACGAAATGAAATATGTAAAAAAATTATTCAAGAGTTAAGTAGATAACTGCTCTATTTATCTCTTTGTTGTCAAAAATTATATTTAAAACATTTGTATGGATCTTTTGTTTAACGCTATTTTGCTGTAATCAATGCAAATTAAACAACCCTAGAAGTAGAATTTGTATTGATATGAGAAATCATTAAAATGTATTCTGAATTTCAATTAAGAATATATTAGTAAGGTTGCGCGAGAGAAGTAAAGATAAAGAACATGTTTTAACCATCGAGTTATTGTAAGTGACTTGTTGTAATTGATGGAGGCAAGCCGTAATGCGAATGCCGTGTTGAACAACTTTGAAAGCTTACAATACAATGTATACAATATACTCACTTATAAATCATTTAGTTAAACTAATGCCACAGCTTATTATTTTATACTCAAGGAACACAACCACAGGTACACACAATACTTTATACTAAAGAGTTTTATTTATGAGCATTGAATGTTTAGATATTGTGGGTAATTTTCAGTAATTTATTATTATTAACCGTTTTGTTTTTAAAAAAACAATTACTTTAAATAATACAACACCCCTCTTGTTGTTTAATTGAATTTAGTGTGTTTGACTAAACGGAATTAATACTTATTTTTTATATTAGCATAGAGGAAAACCATGACACGAAATAAAAATCACGTAAAATGTAATTGTTTATTTAAAACTTTTATAGTTTATAGTTTATAATATCTTTTATAATTTTAATTTAAGATATACTCTGTAGCTTAGTTGTATGCCAACTGCCTCCGCAGCCTAGTAATATGGGCGTGTGCTTTAGAAACTGAATGTCGTGGGTTCGAATCCTGCAGAGACTCAACAAGTTTTCATTGTTGTTTCCTGATGATGTAATAACATTGTAAATAATGTAAAGAATGATATCACATATCTCAAGTACGAGAATGCAATGTATCAATAGTCCACAACGGAATCAGTTAATCTGTTGCTATATTAAGTAAACGAAAAGGAATCTAGTATAAATAAATTAAATTTTTATCCACCTTAAACATACGTAAAGGGAACATTAAAAAAACGTTAATGTTTCAATGGCAACTTATTCAGTGCACGTTAACGTTATTTTTAACTTATTAAACCTTTATGTCTGTCCGATATGACATTTAATAAGAGAACGAAGCGGGCGCGTCGTACATAAACGTGTCTCGTATAAGGAAATAATGTAATTGACACCAGTTTTAATGCGAGATTTATACAGAACCAGTGATTATTGTGGCCGGCAAGAAGTGCAATCCGCCCGATTCGACGCGCGGAGTCAATTTAATTTACAAAGTTGTTGCCCCGGCAACGGATTATGTGCGCGGGACGCCGTTAATAGTGACATGCGAACCGACATCTGTCATGGATTCGCACATAAATTATTATTCACGTGTTACGACCGAGGCGTTTGCGCATTTTTTTTTTGCTTAGGACCGGGCAATCTCATTTAATGGTTTAATTTAAGCCTCGGGGAATAGAGGATTTATATTTTAGATCGGCTAACGTATGCGTTGAAGAGTATCTTGTCTTTTTAGGCGTACAGCAAAAAGCTACTGACATATTAACGAATGAAATGTTCTAATGCTTGATTATCATTCGAATATTAAAATACGGAGACATACCTAATTATTTTATTCGTGTCGAGTTTATCTTTTTGGATTCCAAAATTGCATTTTTTAAAAAGACGACTTAAGTACTACAACTTTTTAGTCACATATCCTGTAACTAAAATAGTTGTGACACTGTGATTATGATAAATTCATAAATAATATTTTTAACAGTGGTACAAATAATCGTAGCACTTCATATTTTGGCGCCAAATTTGTGATTATACTTTGTTTGAATAATGTCCAATTTAGTAAAAATATAGTAAACTTTTGTTTCATGAAATCAACAAAATTAATTTTAATAGGTCACAAGGATGTTTGCACAAAAAGTTTTTAAAGTGATATTGTATACACTTAGATCGAATTCGAAACTATAACTAAATCAACCATTTATTTTTATTAGGCAAACTAAAAGCACTTCCGATTATATAAGAATTTCGCGTTTATTTGTTATTTTGTAGCCCCATCTCAATTCCATTAGCATGCTAATGAGCCAGTTGCATGATCATAGTTTAATATTAACAATAACACGCTAGAGGTAATTGGTTTATATCTATTAAAAGCGGTATACACATCTATATGCTTATTTTGCAGACTGCTTATAATATATTACCTAGATGATATGCCCATCCGACGCATGGATCATCTTACTTTTCAGACAATTGGTGATCGGCCCAAATTGCCCCCACCAATCCGCATTGGACCAGCGTGGTGGGATACGGTCCAAACCCTTTAATGTATTGGGGTGTATTAGGGGAGGCCTGATGATGTATTTATGTATGTATGTAGATGAGATTGGATGACACAATTGCTTGAGATTAGCTATCGATTCCTAAAAACAGCAACTGAAAGCTGTATGTCGAATAAATTCATTATATTCCATGTTTGAGTTATATTTTATTTTAATGAAATAAAATAAAATTTTATTTTTTAATGTTACTGCGGATTTTTTTTATTTAACACTCAATAAAATGACTCACTATAAAAAAAATCTTATAAATACACTTATAAAGACAATTTTTTAATAGTTAGAGTTTATTATCTTTTAATAAATTCTAACGAAAAAGTCGAGCCTGTATGAAAAACGATTGGCCGCTTTAAATATTTATGAAATTACTTTTCTTGTGTAACGATATTGCGGTTGCGTTCATAACTTTGGAGAATTTCAATTTTTATTTACTCACTCTTCGGATACTTCGAAGTTGTAGTCTTTATTGAAATATTTAATGATACAGCCATATATGATACATACGAGATGTTTACATTCTGCATAGTCTTTTGCATTTCTTGTAATAATTTAATAATTTCCTACATATTTTTTTTTGGTAATTTAAATGCAAAGGATCAGATTTTTCCGTTTAAAAATACATTTGTTTAGACAAACGAGAAACACTACGTGTTTCGAGCCTGATATCCTAATAATCATGAAAATTAGAATATAACAAACAGTTCAAAATATAGTTTATATAATAACATAATACTATTAAATACAAAGAAATTAAATTATAACAATAATGTACTATTATTAAGTAATAGAAAGTTCGATACGCGTTGTAAATATCTCATCGGAACTTCTGTTTCTTTTAGCGTGTTCCCATCAAGTTTATGACCTTAGCGTTAACGCGAAATACTCGCGGTAGAGTGGCTCATGAAATCCCGCTAATGGATCAGGCGAGGCGATGCTTTAAAAATATCCATCTAATCTCGGAGTCGATTTAGCTAAAACATTCCCGATCCATGCCCGCGCAGAAACGGGAAATGGGACGTCTCACCCACTTATGACGAGGCCTGTGCCACCGTCTTTCGCGATGTGGCCGCCCGCCTAACCTAACCTAAAATTGCAAGTTTGACAGTTAACGTTTGTCAGTTTTACTTTTTTTCTGAGGAGCACTAACGGTGTTTACTAATAATTAGTTCCAACCAGTGTCAAACGTAATAATTTTGTTGAGTGTTTAATAATTGTATTTCTGGCATAGAATTTAAATATAATCATTTTTACTATTTGTTTTTCTTTTAAACGAAGTCGCGCGAGTTATAAAAAAACTGTGAGTTAAGCTTCGGTTAGCGGTGGATCCGGGCCCCGCTGGGGAGGTAGATGGTATTTATTCAGCATTAGAAAGCAGGCACTCTCTGTTGATGCGGCACTGACATATCCGTTAATGCCTTTTCCATTTCCCCGCCACTACACGCCGTGTCCTCACCCCCGGCTTGACGGCTTGACCGAAATGCTCCTTGTCATTCCCACAAAAAGATCTTTTTAAGTAACGTTTTCACCGTCTTTATTAACTGAGAGTGTTTTTCTACATTTTTATTACGTAAAGCATATTATATGAACAACGTTAGAAAAGAATTTTGCCTTGTAAATGTCTGGGAAATGTTTGAATACAATTATATACAGTTATATGCTATTATAAATATTAACACGATAACCCCACCCTTATTTAAAGGATATGATAGCATAGAAATATTAATAACTTTTACGTTTTTAATTCTTTTTCTCTCTCTCTTACTCTAACAATATTCATTATTTTACCAAATTTCTTTTATACGGCAAATAAAAGTTTTAAAAACAATATCAAAATAGACTAAACTTAATCCAGACTGATGTTACGAAAATTATAATACAACACTGGCACAATGTAAACAAGTGAATGTAATTCGCGAAAAAAAAAACACTGACGGTCGATTGGACCGTCCCGCGCCCTGCAGCGGCAGTCGGTGGTTGCCCTTTTGATTGCGCATTATTTGCGTGTTTATACAGTTAGATCGCTTCCTAGATTGTTGCTATTGTGATAGCGCCTTTTTGTGTTAGCGCTTTCGAAGGGGCCTTTAATTAAAAATGCTTGTTTAGAGAAACGCTGCGGTGCGGCCGCGTTCGTCGGGGGTGCAGGAAAATGGATCGTTTCGTGTGTGGATATTAAAAGCGTATGGATGGATCGAAAGTGATTTGGTAGACAGCGCTCGTTGCTTGTGTTTTTGTTTTCAGTTTTGCCTTCAAATATAATATTTTATATACCTTCAAAAGAAAACACATTTATACAATCATCATCATCATCATCATCAGCCTTTAATCGTCCACTGCTGTTTTATATACCTTAAACTGCTATTTAAATAATAAAAAGTGTAAAAGGATAACAATGTTTATTACTATTACACAGCTGTTATTAGGAATACGGCATATATGGCCTATGTCCGGTATTTAAATAAAGAAAACATAATTGATAATGGAAATTATAATCTAATTTTTCTTTAATAAACTTTTCAGACAATAGGATGATCGACCCAAATTGCCCTAACCAACTAGGAAACAACAATGAAAATTTGTTGAGTGCCCGCAGGATTCGAACCCACGACCTCCAGTTTCTAAAGCGCACGCCCATACCACTAGCCTACAGAGGCAGTCATTACATTTAATTGATAACTACTTTGATATTTATTCTTACCAAGACGGTTTGGTAGCCATATTAAAAAAGTAACACGATATTCTTTTTATTAACTGAGTGAATTGTATGTTTATAAAGCCTTATCCATCCTAGAGTTAAGCAAAATATTTCGTTTATTAAAAATTGTAAATGAGTTATAATAGTGGCATTACAGAAGTTGTTAAAGTTACAAAATAAAAAAGGCGCATGTTTCGCCCGGTCCACCCACAAAGTAGACCATTCTCCCCCCCAGCGCATTTATATATTACTCACGGCTCAAGTATCCGATTATATAACACGCAAAATTTCAATTACAACTTGTAATTAGTTTTTCGAGAGTTTTTCTTTCAGTAAGGGGGAGTGTGGAGGAGGGTGCGAGCGGGACGGACATACGCCGCACCTTTCCCTCCATGCAGCTGCGGGCTTTGAGTAATGTCCATGCCACTTATTTGATTATTTTTATGCAATCTGCGCGGGAAAATGAAGGATTTATTTACTGCATGCCCACCTACCGTTAATTAATTTTTACAAAGCGCAAGACCATTTCGCAATGATATTTCTCATTATATTCTTAAAAGGCATGAAATTGAAGTGTAATTGGACTGGAGGGCGAGGTAAAAAAAATGTGTTGCTTAGCCACTTGCCTGCGTCGCGTTGTATGAAACATGTACCTAACGGTGTAACGGTTTCATGGAAACCACATCACGATTTTTAATATTGGACTTTCAAAGACACAAGACGTGCGTTAATTCTGCCTTATATGTCAACATACTGTTACGAGTTACAGATAGTGAAATAGGACTAGTTCTCGCCGGTTTCAGGTTTATTCTTTAGCGCGACTAGACCTAGATTTCTGCCCTAAGGAGTTCTAATACCGCTATGTTAAACTAAGACGTTAGGATTAATCGTATCACAACACAGCTACCGTAAATTTAGAAAAGACTAAAATATTACTAGGCGTGTAGAGAAATTGGAGAGCATCGCTTTGAAGTTTTAGTAATTGACTATGTTATGACCTGACGTTTTAATACATACATTAAAAAAGTCTTTGAAACTTTCATACTGAACAGTTGAAACTAAAAAAGATATAGACCTTTTGAGCATAGTATTCTGTGGTGAATAACGATTATGTGAAAATAGTTAGACGCGGGTCTATCAGGTTTTAACAATAGGTTTGTATTGGTTGGTAGAAAAAAAGGTTTTAAAACAAAACTGAGCTCCGCATCTACGATGAAGTATAACGTGATTAATTTCCCAATTTAACGCTAAACAAATTAGGTTCTAGCTTTTTTTACTCCCACAAGAATCCTTAATGGCCATAAAAAGCAGCAATAAAAAATAATTGTGTCTGAAATTTGTTTACAGTGACATCATTTTGTATATTTAAAGACCTTACTTGTGTTTTTTAAATTAGCTTCCTTTTTTCTCTCGAATGTGATTAAATTAAGGTTAACAAAGTTAACGTGTTCTCTTTTTATAATCAAAAAACATTCAGTATTTTTACGTCAAAACACAAACTATACGAATAACGTGTTAAAGCTTTAGAGAAAGCAGTGCGTTGAAAATTTCCGTTTTTAAAGACTTTTCTTTAATTAGTACTAAGGAAGAAAAAAATAACATCAAATGTGTACTATTTATAATATAATATAGTAATTGCTTATCTAGTTTGGATTTAATTAATATTTTTGTTATTCATAATATCCGTTTAACTTATTTCGTTGTCTTGCTAATGACAAAGAGATGACTTATACTGGTTTAAAACCGAAACATATCTTCGGCCTAAGCCTTGAGCCGTCAAACTTAAGTGCGTGTCACGGCCTCCTATAAATCCCATCCGACCACATAAATGTAACAGCTAATATTTCTGCACATTTAATACAACAATACAAAGAGTGCCCCGACAAGACCCCTTGTAGATTGGCAGCCAGCTAATGTATGGAAAGACGGTCCATGCGAATTAATGGTAAGAATAATGGCAATCCCATTATGGATTGCCGCCAACATACTTTAGCCATGAAAAGAACCGAAAGTTACATTTGCGATACTCCGAATACTGAGCGCTCTCGGACACCCAGCCTCACCCCTCCGTGGAGGGAATAGGGAAAACCGTGGAGTCTAAATTACACAATATTCCAAAGCAAAAATCGTTTAAAGAATTTATAAATATAGTCGTATATAATATACACGTATATTGTTACAATTAAGGATAATAATCTTATGAAATTAATTAGAGTTTAAGTTTTTATTAACAATTTATTAAAATAAATATCGACTCCACGCATTGCCTAGTTCGCATGTCACAATGTTCAATATAAAAGTTTTTGAATGGAGCCTTTTAAAACAGCTTTCAAGGAAATTAAAGCATTAATAGGCACTATGCTTAAGAAATGTTTATTGGACGCACGATCCGTTGTTGACCTTTATATTCATAAAACTTCTAATGGAATACAAACATAGAATATGCTAAAACATGCTGATAATAAGCTTGTTAAGAATTATACGTAAAGGATAAATGGAATATCCTCTTATTTTAAAAGAAATTTTGATATTTTGTAACAAAATAAATTTACTTGCATCGAATGGTAAGATTTACATGGATTTCAGGATTAGTTGACCTGCGTTCCAACTACGTGTACCTTTACAGTAAACCTGTGTCCAACAGTGGGACAGTTTTATTATATGTAAGTAAAGAGTAAATAAATGTCGTTTAGCGTAAAGTTTCATTTCCAAAGGTCAATGTTTTTTAAAAAAAACTGTAATAGCTATTTAATAGTATTTATAAAACATTATTCTAATTCAATTCAATCGAGAAAAAATCAAAAAATAATTTCACTGTGACATCTTAATCATTTATTTTTTATTTATAATTGATGTTATGCTTCCAGGCTCATATGAATGACATTACTTAAAATTGTTTACTAGCTTAGTCTCGCGGTTTCACCTGTGTGGTTCTATGTACCTATAAACTATATTTTGAAGTCAATTTTTTTTGCAATTCTAGCCAGAATAACTCGTCGCTTTGTTTCTACCTATATCACGATTTATATTATATTTGAAAAAACTGCTATATCCTTGTATATTGCAGCCTATAAGTTATTCTGATATGAAAGCTATATTGTTGTAAAGTGTCCATAAAATCAATCAAATAGTTTACAAGTAAAAGAGTATCAAACATCCATCGATTTTGTTTAAGGTTGGCCTCGTAGATAGTCGGTCTTGGTTTTACTATTTTTTATTACTATATAATATATTAGCGACCCCTGCTTCGGCCGGGAGCTATGCTGATAGAAAATATACCTACTATATTAAGCATGTGTTAAACATATAAACCTTTCTCTTCAATCATTCTACCTATTTAAAAAAAACCGCATTGAATTCCATTGCGTAATGTGAAAGATTCAAGCATATATAGGGATATAGGGTCGGAGAAAGCGACTTTGTTTTGTTTTATACTATGTAGTGATAATCACAAGTTTTCACTATAAATACCTTATAAAACTTGTTTTAGAAATCACCGCCAAGAAATATCCTAAAATACATGAAAGTATATTATAACTACCTAGCGAATGATTACACCAATATCTTTTACGAACTTTCATAGTTTATAACGATGTATCGTTCTATCACCGACATCTCAAAATGTTTTAATATTTTCACATAGCTGCTTCATAGCCTTAGTCGAAACTAGTTTTAAAAGTTTTTGCCCATTTAAAACAAATTTGTGTTTAATGTTTACATGAATATAAACAGATATATCTTATTTATTTGTATCGTAATTAGGAAACAAGAAACCCAAGACAATTTCACAATATTATTTAATCGAATATCACACTTCTGTTTTAAATTAAACGATTAATGTGCTACTCTAACAAAATGTATTGCTTGTTGAGATACAACATGTTATAAGAATCCCAGTTGTCACTATCATTAATTATACTGATAAAAAAAATATATCCCATTTTTTTATTTCCTGACCATGGTAATAAACATATTGAGATTATTTTCAAAACAAATTCTATTTTCATGCATTCATAAACAAAATAAGGATACGTTGTGAAGCTGCATACACTACGCTGTGGCTCCTAGTTCCCGACACTCCCAGCAACCCGATTGTAGCAAGACGGGCCCCGGCGCGGCACTAATTGGCAATTTGTTCGATCCTTAGACCTGACATAATGATGCGAGTTCGTTTATTTAAATGATTCGACTGAAACTTCTTGTCTCGCGTCGCCTAACAATGAATTACACGTACTCTTAACGATGGCCGCGTCGCCTGAGAAATAAATCAAGGATAATGTTCCAGTCAAGAGTACCACTCGACGCTAAAAGTATTTATTTTACTTTAATGCTCATTTACACGTTAAATATTTGCTTACTATTAAGATTATTTGCTTAAAATTTTATCCTATGCGTAAAGGGTTTAAGTGAATCATAATTAAATCACTGTTTTTTTTGGTAGAGCCCCTTTTTGCTCATTACAGATATTGAAACTATTTTTATAAATATAATAAATAAATATTTTTATATAATATGTTGTATAGTAACTACCTTAAATAAATATTTTTATATAATTATTACGAATTTAATAATTATATTATTTAGTTCGTAATAATCACGTTACAATAAAAAAACGATGCTGAAATGATGTCATATAGTCAATTTATTATATTCGGCGATATTGTTAACGTTAGATTCTATAAAAGTGTGAAAAGGTAATTCAATACTCATTTCACAATTCCCTTCTTCGAGTCGATGAGGGCCATAATTAGTACACCGGCTAATTGTTACCGCCTTCCGAACAAAGCGTCTGCATAACAGCGGCCGTGGCTTGGCGGGGGTGGTGAAAAATCAGAAATTTAATTAAAAAAGTTAAAGTGAGTTCCAACAGGCAGATCGTGCGCTCCGCGGCTCACAATAACTCAGGCGGATTCTATTCTTTCGGCGGGCGAATTCTTTTGGGGAGCACTCGCTCCATAATTAACCACCTTTATAACTTGTTTGCTACAAACGTCCCCTGTAGAATGCCGACCGCGACTCTTATTTGTTTTAACAGACGTCGCGCTTTCGCACGTATCAGTTTCCACGAAGCTCTATAAAGAAGTAAAAATATTGGAACCAAAAAGAAAAGACGTTTTTGTTTGTTTTGTTTGACTATTTCGTCAATAATTTTTGACACTACCGCGAATGCTATCAATATAATACATTACTTTTAAAAATCCTTTGCGGAACTCATGTGTCTTCCCTGTGACTATGGATGAAGCAATGGATCTGATCATCATCATCATCATCAGTCTGTGTCAGTCCACTGCTGAACATCGGCCTCCCCTTCCTCCTGCACGCTTTCTCCGTTAGGGAGTTTTGGACCGTATCCTACCACGCTGGTCCAATGCAGGTTGGTGGGTGGGCCGCCTTTTTACATCGCATGGATCATCATACTTTTCAGGCACTTGGATGATCGGCCCCATTCGTCCTAACCAACTAAGAAACAACAATAAAAAATTGTTGAGATCCCGCAGGATTCGAACCCACGATCTCCGGATTCTAAAGCACGCGCCCATACCACTGGTCTACGGAGGCAGTTATATTATGTAATACAAAAATTATAATGAATGAACGTATTACATGTAGATCAGAAGCTTTGTAATACTGGCAACAGATGCTTTTGATTACACGCTACCGTTCACCGAGTCTTATAGTACGAAAGTAAATATATGTTAAAAACTAATTTTAAGTCAAGAATAATTTTTAGCTTTCATACTGAGCTCAGCGCTTATCGAAAATCATTCACCTTTAAGAATTTTTTCTATTGAAATTTGCTTTCTTAGCAACAAGCTGTATAAAAACGTAAAAAATCATCATTAAAACGCTAAATATATTTGGAACTCGAGAAAAACTGTTCTTACACGCAACAGTTAGAAATATTACATTGTATCTTTAAAACGAACTTTATCTACTTATATCTTTAAAGATCCATTCAAATCTTAAGTACGACGACCATATTATAATATATAAAAGATAACATAATAACAAAAGTTCACTAAATAATTGTTTAATAATCATAAACAGCTTTAAAAAACGATTAAGTATGGCGTAATAAATTAAAAACAGCACTAAACCACTCAAACACATCAACCATATTTACAAAACTGGTTTATTGCATTGTCATCTGTACAATATGGACGCAGTTGATGTTCACAGATAAAACATGAGGAGTCTGAGTACGTCAACGGATACGAATGTTTTTGTTTGTCCAAAGAATATTGCTCGTTAAAAATAAAAAGGTAACACACAACGCTCACGTGTGCCATCATTAAGTGCCCACTTGCCTGTTTACTGTGTTGGTTCATACTCTGTGTTGTGCACACATTTTTGTGAGCTCATTAAAATTACATTACTGCTCTTATTTAAACAGCAAACAACTAAACGATGCTCGGTAATGCGTTCTGTCCCATTCCACATACTATGGACATGCCCAAGATTGTTTTCTAACAATTAATTGCTGAAGTCTTGCGAGAAGTATGTTTGTAACGAGCTATACGTGTACCAGTGTTGTTAATTGTAAATTTTGTACGCAGCAATTGTGTGTTTTTAATATTATCATATCACTTATGTTACGTTATCTCATTGAATGGGAAGACTATCAAGCAACTTAATTATAAACCAAAGATATTATCACTTTCAATGTTTAATTAAAATATGTATTTAATAACGTCATCCTTTTATGAACAGTAAAAACGATTTTAATTCGTCTGTTTTTTACTATACTGTCCGACGTTTGAGTGTGAATTTTTTAACCGATTTAATAAATAAAAGTATCAATTTTTAGCTAATCATTTAAAATTAGTACACAGTAACATAAATTTCCGACTATGACTACACATTTATAACTTACTACATTATCCATTGCCGTTATAAATATTTTATGTCTAGTAATAACGTTGTGTATTGCGTAATTTTACTTCCTTATTCGTTTATTTTTTGTTTCTAGCATACAACTAACAGCAAATGAAACTTCTTCTGGTTTATTGGTGAAAATTTATACAAACATATACAACTAAAGTCGTGTAAAACAGAACAAAGAAAAATGTTCTTATCCACTGTGTTCAAGCGTCTCTTACATGGATTGTTTGGCAGCATTATGTATTTTTAAGTGATTAAAGAAGATTATCAGCGACCGAACATCGGCTCTCTCAATTAGCACGAGGCAAACAGTCCAGCGGATCGTTTCGAAAAACCCAAAAATATCTCTCCCACTCGCCAGTTTGAGTGCTTTAACAAACGGTTTGATGTATTTGATCGGCCACCGAATGGCGAAGTGCTTCGTTAATGGAACTAAATAATAACTAAGTACCTTTTCTTTACACGTCTGAGTGTTGATTGTTTGCTTGTTTCAAATTGGACGCTGATTAAAGAATACAGATAATGCTAAAGGTTGGAACTTAACGAGAAATTTCTGCATGATTCAAACCTTTTTTATATATATATGTTTCAAAATAATGTAAACATATTGAATACTCTATCGCTTTAAAACTGTGTAAAATTTATTTTACTTTACTCACAGATGTGATTTAATTATTAGTTTTTATTTAAACGAAGTAAAAAATACTGCAGCTGTTCATAAATGTGGTTTAATTAAACCAGATTGATGCCAATAGTTCGCATTACCGATGAATTAATAATTAATCACCATTATGCTATTTAATCTATATCACTGTAGGTCTTAATTATTAAAATAAATTCCCTGTCGATCATTATTTTATAAATTGATTTGATAAGTTCGTTACATTATCAGTTTTTTAACCTAACAGGACATGAGTTCTGTCATTAAAAAATTTATAAATTATGATAATATTAAACAACATGGTTTTAATATCACATACAGGAATAAAAGACGCGTTTACTCATTAAATAAATATATTTATTTACACATTAACATAAAACTGAAAAATTACTCTGTCGATGTTTACGATATTTCAAATTTTATTGTTGCCCCTATAATATAACGTTAGATATTAGCCAATGTTTCCATAACGACAATATGGAAACTTTATTCATTTATTATTTTTACATAAATACAATTTATCGTAGAAATCTTTATGTTACATATATTTAATTAATCTTAGGAAATTCAAGCGCGATCCTCTAGAACGTTCTCAACATTATTTGCATTAGATCAAACAATTTAGCGTATGAAAAATCACGTCACTGACAGAAACGTGGCGCGAACATTCGAAAAAAGCAACGACCGAAAAACAAAATATTACAAAATGCGTCTTTATTAACAGCGTACAAATTTATACAACGGCACACAAACAGTCGTACCGAATTAACACTATCTATAGATACAATATGGGTCATCTGTTCAGACTATATCCATTCAACGGGTTGTTATCTTTGGTAAAAACGAAAAAAAAACCAACATCGTACTATACATTAACGTAACCAATTAAAAATAAAGACAAGAAAGTTATAAAGATTCATAAATCATATAAAAATAATCACTCTCAATAAAAGTTCATACCTTGTATGATAACAATATCGCTAATGTACATACAAATTTTCATAACAATGAGATCGATTTAATCATTTTAACTATAAACGTGGACCTGAATCGTTGTATGAATTAGGGTTACTATATCTATTCGGGTATCGATACTAAAGATGATACAAGTATACAAGCGTCAAATAAGACTTGGAATTATTGTGTACGCCGTAAACAATAGCAACGGTGCACCAACGGGTGGAAATAGATGAACTGTCAGTAAGATGTCAATCGCTTAGCCACAACGGGTTAATAAAAGTTCGTATATCGCGTTGCTATGGGGTACGCAAGTCACACAAATTCCGTATCTTATTAGGCCTGATACAGACGTAATCTATTGTAAATACAAGGACACTAAGCGAAGGGGACGCGCGGGCGGATGGCCCACACGGCGCAATCTTAACATGTACTCTGGAATCGTATACATAATGGGAATATCGTGTTCCGACAACGTTATCGTCTCGTCCCGGACGCTCTGCAAAGTGGCCCAGCCTAATGTACCAGCTTTGAAATACACCCGTCGGTTCTCAAAGTTGACTCACTCGGCAGTTGCGAGATCTTATATACGTGCTCAATAAGTTTTGCTCTGCTGTACTACAGTTAAATTAGACTCGGAATCTATGTAAAAAAACTCTTTATAAGTATAATAATGTAGCGTCGTATGCTGCTGCTATAAGTCGATTGTCACATAGTGATCGACATCGCGATGACAACAAATTTATAAATGCTAGATGTATGACGTCACTTCGTTGCCATGGGTTACAATGTTAATGTCAATTCCGAGCCTACATTGGCCGTGCTTCGAAAGATCTCAGCAATCCTCAGTAATAGATCAAACTTTGCAGAGACCTAGGTTTACAAGCGTAACTTCCGTCTTAAAAGACATAACACTCGCGGGCCCAAAACGTTTTAAAACGTCAATAGAATTGCACTTATAACTCTGACCAACCGTAACGTCGCGTGACGTTGGTACAAAAATAAAGCGTTGCACCGGAAATGGATTTGTTTCAATTGTTTATCTTTTATTTTAGTATACAACGAACTGAAGGAAACTTCACAGATGATTACACCGCATGTTGATTTTGCCACCGTATTGTGACGGATCCGACGTGGCCTCAGCTTTCCGCTAGGATTCAATGAGGTTTTACCTGCAAGAGAAATTTGTATTAACGACTGAATATCTAGCCCATTTCTATGCTATTGATTTAATTATTACGCTGCTAACACTTTTGGCATTGTATACGGGCCGTTTAATTAATGGAAATGATGAAATACCTATTAAATATAATAGGTATACACTGCATATTCAAGTTCATCTTTTGTACTTAAATTTTAAATAGCGTTATTGAATTCCGCGTAAACTGTAACGCTGCATTCATTGAAGTGTTTTTGTGATAAAAATATTAATGCCGCTTATCACATTTGGTCAAACATAATCCTTTTCGTTCGCATATATTTCGAGACTTGTATAGAAAAGAAAAAGCTATCTTAGTATACAGTCTGCATAAAAAGCAGTTGAATTTCTGTAGCGTTAGTCTTACAGTACTGTTCAATACTTAAAGCCTTATATTTTGCTAATGTTTCTTTGTTTTCTAGTTATGCAAAACTAACCACGGATCTGCGTGTCCTAACAACAAGTAACTGTTTTGGCTATTATGCAATAGATAATTGACCGACCAAAAAACTTATAGATAAAGCTTATTCCCGGCCAAAACCATCTTTAGCAGCCTAAGCCGTTAATGCCCAAAAATTAAAAGAGACTAAACTTTTTTCGTGAGACAACTATCAAAATCAGTTTACTCTTTAGGATATGGCAGTCTCTTTTTTATTTCTCTACGTAAAAGCTGTCGTTTAAGTAATGCTAACTAATAAATGTCAACGCAAGCAAGACAGAAAATAAAAAAGTATATTTTGAAAACTATTTAAAAAAGAATGTCTCACCGAGGCGATCAGTCGGCGTGGCAGCGTCGGTCATCGCGCGGCGTCGCACACGTCCGGGTCGGGCGGGCTGCCGTATCCGCTGGACGCGTCGTCGGCGCCCGCGCACCCGGCGTTCTCCTTCTCCACTAGTGGGCCCGCAGCGGCACATGCGCCGGGTAACCTCCACTTGGCGACTACGAGAAAATAACTTTCTTAATTATATGATGATATGCATTTTAAAGTATGTTTTTATACTATTATGTTTATCTCGCATTTTTTTGGACATTTAACGATCCGTAACGACAACGTAAAACATACAGACGAAGATTATTAATTCGCTGTTAATTTTAAAGGAAGTTTGCTTTGACAATTAAACATAAAAAAATAATTATTAAACGGGTCGTGTCACCTAAATCGAACAGTATGATATTTACAGTTGTATGTAAGAGTACACAATTAAATACCGCTGGCGTATAAAAGAGAATACATGACCAAAAACTAAACATAACTTGTTGTGTAAATGCGTCCGAAATCGAACAAATCGAACGTCACATCTAAAGTTGGAGTACAACCGAGCACTGTCATAATTGCCACACCAGTAGATAATTGAACAAAAACGGGCAACCCTCAAATATCGGGTAATTCGATTTTCGATGCTGGCAATTCTCCTGTCGCCCGGCCGACAACAGTGGAGCGTGGTCGCAATCAAAAAGTCGATTAGAAATGTCGCGCGGCTGAATGGTCCCCTACCACTCGCGCGACTCATAAAACGAAATAGATTCCCCCACATTCGCATTCCGACAGGCTTTCGTACGAGAAAGATTAATGATCACAAAGGAAACATAATAAAGTGGAGATAGAATCTCCCGCTAACTGTGTCCTTGCGGGAGTTATTTACTTCGTGCCCTTTTGTGTGAGAGCGTCTGATTTTAAATAGGACGCGAACGGAAGATACGTAACTCGTTGCTCTTGAAAATTTCGACTCACAAGGGCAAAGTACTGTTTTGTGTTTATCTGTGATGTGAAGTACGATCTCTAATTTCTTTTTGCGAGCAGAGTAGTTTGATATGCAATACAGCTTTGTTGTTTATTCGACAACGATTTTGGGGAGTTTTACAATATTAATAATTCAATTCATTCAACATTTTTTTAATTCCTTTGATACATGGTGAAAAGCTAGCGCATGCGAATGTTTCTAAGTATCAAAGTTAATACAATATACATTAGCGTTCAACGAACGAATAATGCCACTAAAAACAGTCAATCTTTTATTAACGGAACCAGAAGTGCGAACACGTAAATTGTTCGTTTCAATTAAAACGCTACACACGCGACGAAAACCTTTTAACTGATTAAAATCGGTACGTCACTAAAATATTTACTATAATAAATCGGAAAGATTTATGGTAAAAGAGTATATATGTATTATAGTATAGGAGTTTGAAGCCATATAAAGGTAACTTCTTAACGCATTTAATTTGTTTTGTACGAATTTATAAAGGCTTTTATTTTTTCCCTACCAATGTGACTATGTTATTTTAAAAATAGAATTTTAAAAATTTGTCAATAATTTTTGAGTTGATTAATTACATACTCTTTATAATATTTATTTGTATTACATATCATATTTTAAAGTTTACGATTCTGTTACGGAATAAGCCATGTAGCCGATAAAAACGTAAACGCAGCGTGTCGACAATAAACACAGTGCTTCGCTAACAGCCGAATCTGTGTAAAATCGATAATATTAGTATAATAGCAGTGTTCCTCGATTCCCTCAAGTACTGGCACGGCTATTATAATAATTCAGTGTGGACGCACACGTATCAAGCATTACCAGTCCCACACTAACTACAAGATATGTAGTCATCAAACCGACTTGAAAATACGGGATATAATATATTATGTTACAACAGGGCCAAATAAGACATAAAAATGAGTAAAACAATCTCAACATAATCCCTTTTAGAATAAGACCGTTTTAATAAAGATTGAAATGCCTAAAATTTAACTTTTCTATAACTTTACAAATATCTGTACACAAGAACCAAATAATATTGGAAATGTTGTAAATATTGTAACCTATAACACCAATACCGCATTCTGTTTTCATTTAATTAGGCCGCATCATATAAAGCTTTTATCCTCAGCTTCGAACGTGTATATTTGTCAAAATGTTTATCGTTCATTTATTATTCTAACTCGAATCTCACTGCGTATAGCTATTTTATAGTAAAGTTTCATCAAAATCCGTTTAGTAGTTAGTACGTTATAGGGTAACAAACTTGTACAAACGAATTTTTGCATTGATAATATTCATCATCATCATCATCAGCCTGTGATAGTCCACTGCTGGACATAGGCCTCCCCTAATACACCCCTATCTATTAGAGGGTTTTTGGACCGTATCCCACCACGCTGGTCCAATGCGGGTTGGTGGGTGGACCGACTTTTTACATGCCCATCCGACGCATGGATCATCTTACTTTTCAGACAATTGGGTGATCGGCCCAAATTGCCCTAACCAACTAGGAAACAACAATGAAAATTTGTTGAGTCCCCGCAGGATTCGAACCCACGACCTCCGGTTTCTAAGCCACATGCCTATACCACTGGGCTACGGAGGCAGTTGATAATATTAGATGGATATATCTACAGGGTTTACAAAGATGATACTGTTATAAATACACATATGTATATATGTAGATCTAAAGGTTTAGTAGGTCCAGGCCGAGCTTTGAGAACATGCAATATCTAACGGACGGCATATTATTAGCAAATCTGATCGATTTTCTGCAATGTGCATTAATTAAAATCTTTACGCACCACGTGTAAACCGGCACGTTTATAATTACATAGTTTAGAAGGTAATTTGCAAAGCCGCTGCAGTGCGTACAAGCTGATTAGACATGCCTCTAGTGTTATGTCAACCAATTTTAGGTGTAACGCGGTATTGTAAAATAATAACGAAGGGGAATTCACTACGCATTTAAACTAGATTCGTGAGAGTTTTCTAGGTTTGCTTGGATCGAATGTATATAAAATATGTGAAAATATATGATATATTTCATAAAGTCACAGAGTTACTAACTTATATATAATTCATAAGCAAACATCGAGGAATTTTTAAAATAATTGCCTGAATAGCTTAGGGTTTCTTAGTTTCAAGGAAATATCAGATGATTACATTTATGTGACATGTTTTATCGCCTTGCTTGCAACTAACTTTGATATCTTTTACTGTGCAAAGGTTGAATGGTAGAAAATGTTACAGACATTAAGGGCGTCTTTATAAATATGATGTCCATGAGAAAATGCATACACTTCAAGTTTTATATAACGCATTCCTATCACTTAGCACTATTTATATAATATCGCTAACGTACGGCAAAAACGCATACCTGCAATCCACCGACTTGTCTTCTTATATGCGCCAGCCCGCTCGGGTTGGCAGCCATGCTGGCGAACACCAATCTCTCCTCGTAATCATACTCGCAAAGTATCTTGTTGTCGCACAGATAGAATCTGTCGCCCACGCAGAACCTGCACAAGTTATGGTTATTGTAATGGCCAGTTAGATGTTCTTGTACAAGATTAAAAAGAGAGAAAAATATTTGCCGATATATTTTACTAGAAAATGGTCAATTACATACAGAGGAGAAGACAAAATATTTTATCGTCTAAATAAGGACAAGCTGACAAACTAATTGCTATTTATGTTTAGACTCTTTTTTCAATGTTGGCTCTTTCGAGTTGTTTAGTTGATTTTAAGAATTCAATCGTAATTTCTTAGCATAGTGATTGAAGAATTTAGTGGATCCCTTATATGGGGGACCAATTAGGAAAGTAGCAGCACGGTGGCTTTTTCTGCCACAAAGCCGTAGCGTACAAACACGACAATGTTCCGTTTAGAGGGCACCAAAGCCAGTGTAATAACTAAGTATACTAGACTTAACATACTATATCTGAGGGCGACCGGCGAGGTTTTCTATTTGTTGAGCGTCTTATGCTTGCATTCGTGGGCAGGACGTATCATTGACCATCAAGTAAACTTTCTGGTCGTCTCGTCGCTTCATCAGACTAAAAAAAGTTAGTTGTCTACGGCCCGCGTTTTTAGTTTACGGGACGGGCGAATCGTTTATTTGATGGTAAACGTTACGCACTGTTATCGACAAAAGCAGCGTCATCCGTCTTTAGGCGGATAAGCCTTATTAAAGTATAAATCACACTAATTACTTTGCCCGTCAATTGGATCACAGCAGTGTATGTCTACTACTGTATGATAGTAATAGGTTCCGATTTCCGTTACTGTAGTTAAGATATTTCTTTCCCGAAATTGATGTTAACATTGTAACCCGTAGCAACGGAGTAGATAAAATGAGAGAAAGTATGGAGCTACTTCTAGCGTTATTATTGATTTGTCACCAAGATTTCAATAGCTGATTAACAGTCGTCTAATACGTACGACGCTCCGTTGCGAGGGGTTACTTGTCTAGTATTATTCTAGGTTAAACTATAGTTGATGTGCTGCACACAAGAAGTTCTAACGTGTAGCGTCATATTTCCAACGATAAATCACCTGTGATTGCACTGTTGACAGGCGAAGCACTCTAAATGGTATACGAAACTCTTCGCGCGCATAACCATTTCGAAGGCGGGTATTACTTTGTTGCACGCCACGCAATTGCCTGTGGCGCCGAAAAGCCTGGTAATAAAGAATCACACTTAAGCACGGTTGAAATTTAACGTGCGTATACACTGGCGAATATACCTGTAACACGTCCATAGTTTCAACACTGAACAATTCATTGATAAATGGAACTTGCAAATGAGTTACGTTTATATTCGGTTCGTCGGTGTATACGCACCTTGATGCGTATTAAATTTAATGTTCGACGATCGTTTGGGAAACGAGAGTTCGCTTTTTAAACTGTTATTATATAATGACACGTCACCTCCGTTTACCGTCGTAAAGGCTGATGTGTTTTAAAGAAAATAGGCGTAACTTATAATAACTGGTGTGAAGATTATAAACTGTAGCTATTTAAACACACACAAATGGCTATTGAATTGTTACTATTATTTTATGTCAGGCGAATATATATAAGTTTAAATAAAATAACTGTGCGTAGGATTGACATAAAATCTTAATACTTTTATCTTTTATACGAAAACCCTCCTTCAAGATCTAATCGTAGTAATTCAAAGAGAAGTAAGTGACGAAAAATATCTTACAACTATTTAAAACAAAAAAGATGTCAATTTAAATTAAAACGTTTGCTACTAAATACTCAAAATGATACCTTAAATAATCCCTCTTGCATAGCATCAAGTCAGCTTTGTAATACAGCTTCGAGCCCACTTCCCCGAGGCGGCAGTCGCAGCAGCCGCACTTCAAGCAGTCCTCGTGCCAGAATCTCTCCATGGCTTTCAAGAGGAACCTCTCTGTTATGACCTTCCCACATTGAGCGCATAATCTCGCGCCGCCCGTGTTCGAAACGGTACTGCTGAGCGCATATTTGTTTTCTTCCTGCTGACCTGTGAATAATAAGTAATATTAGTTAATGGTATCTACAGTATCTAATCAAACTTAAAATAAATGTAAATGTTGTAACCCATAGTAACGAAGCGTCGACTATCATTTCGGTGTCAATTTATCAATGACGATGACTTTGTTTATGTATTCCGAGTCTAATTTGGTTTAACTGTAAATTATCGAATATATATTTTTCGATTATTGGAGCTTTAGATAAATATTTCCTTTAATATTCATCTCTGTGTGTGGAAAAAAAAACTGTATCGCGTTTTGTTATTATTATTAAAAATTTTGTTGTTTGGTAATTAGATTATTATATATTTATGTATATATATTTGGTAATAAGAATAAATTTTGATAAATATTTACTTCGCATTGATCTCTTTGTAAGAAAAACCTCAGAGCGTTTAGTTATGTATATTATTAATATTTTTAACGACTTTGCTACAGGAGGTGGGTAATTCTAAAAGGTGAAATTTAGATTAAAAAACAATAATCAGTTTACACAAAAAAGATAAAAAAACTTTCGTAGATTCCGAATGCACGCAGTATCAATACTTTCGTCTTTACTTAAGTCTTTATAGCTTCGTATAATATGTAACGTAGTCTCTCTACACAACCTTTTAAAGAACTCTCAATCAAAATGGACATGACGTTAATGTGATGTACATCATACGGAATTCTCAGCGAACGGATATTGGCACTTAGACTACTCTCGTTAACCTATATAAGGGAAAGCAATGTCTGTTTACATTAACATAAAATATCTCACGTGCTAATTAAGACTTGAATGATTTTAACATCCATTTTGTATAAAACGTCGCGTTCGAAACGACTTACGGAAATGCCACGACTCTAGTAAAACTCCAGTTAAGTTTGTAATTGGTATTGAAATGATGGATTCGTCGTAATCAATAAACGTATGCAGATTTACTTAATTATAGGGTGTTTAAGTATTCAACATCGAAAATGGCACGTCATGTGCGTGAGAACGGTGATATGAATGTTTTTTTCAGTTCAGATGACAATAAATGAATAAAAAAATAAAAAACCCTTTAATTTTTAACAGGTTCACAAATACAGAACACCAAAAATACGAAATATATAAGCTGATTTTCTATTAAACAAGTTGGATTAAAGGTAATTTTGGTCACAAAAAAAACACGTTTTTTTTTCAACTTCCCACATAATTTAGCATTTATTAACATTTAAAAACTATTTCCAAATGTTGTATCAATTTAAATACTTATACACAGGAAACATTCTGATAGTGTACGTAATGACTAACCGCCACCATTAAATTAATGTTGAATTCTACGTGGGCCTGCAACGATTTGCGTTTTCCAATTAAGAAGTGAATGTGTAAAATATTTATGTTTAATTCAATTACGCGGTACGTTTAAAATAATATGGTTTGAGGTAATTAATTGGTGGAGCGCCCACGACGTGATACTAAAACGTGGATTGTGGCAACCCACGGAGAAATTGCATTTGAAACAAGCAAACAACAATGGATCTATTAATAATGTCAAACGAAACGCTGTCTATCATACTGGCAACATCGCCAGTTATGGAGTTAATCTCAGCGACTGTTTTCTACAATAATTGCGTCAATTAATTCCAGTTAAACACTGAGTAGTTAAGGCGTTGAACTGTCGTTATTAAGATGCTCGCACGCATTCCGTCAAAGCGCACAAAAAGGTTGGCAACATTGTGTTACGTACAGTGGAACGATGTTACCAGTGCACTATAAAACTTTACGATGCTTTGTTACCCTAAAAGGTTTAATGCAGTTGCAACGCACCGCAATTTGTTATGTTTCCGATAATTATAACATACTTGTAACATAACTGCCAGTTATTGTCAGTGTTCGTCACCCGTTAAGACTGTGTTGGAGACAAGAAGTTTAGTTTGTAATCACAAATGGAGTTGTGCTATGCGTGAATTAAGTTTTTCTTGGCAGCTTTAAGTTGTTTGTATTGTAGATATAGTAAACAAGTTGTTATTTTTTTCTGTTTTTAAAATTACAAAGACTATTTTTAGAAAATTTGCGGCTTGTTTTTGTTCTGTTATTTACGTATTGAAAGTCATGATAAACGATAAATGCCACATTAATTAAACGTGTACTTATTGATACACCGTTGTTATATTTAAATCTCACTTGACATTTAAGCAATAAGGGCACCCGATTTTTCTTTGTCAATAGAGGTTAATAATATACCTTTTGCAGGTTAAGTTGTAAGTTAAGGGCCGAATAAGTTAATCTTCTATTCAGCTCGTTTAACAATAAGTATATTGTAATAGGCCTGATTGCATTAATAGAAGGTGGAAGTAGGAATGATTAAGGTCTTTATTAACAACACAGCTCTACTAATCTCAAAAGTGTGATGGTTTTCCTTACTCTACCAAACCTAGACCGATAATTTTTATTACGATACATTTTCACGATACACATGAACGATCACTCCCGACTCGGATATTTGTCGAAGCAATTAGACGGTTGGATATTAAAGCTATCATTCGTACGCGGAGCATAAACATTGGCGTTAGTAAACAATCAGTATCAATTTATCGGTGGACCGTCCTAATAACGGCCACGTCGAACCAATCAAGTGTCCAATTGAAGGGGTAGCTATACTAGGGTCAAATGAGACTCGAAATTGATGTATATCACATTGAATCCGATAGGTCTTACTAGGAAAGTACCAGCACTGAGCTTATTCTGCCTGGAAACAATAGTGTAAAAACACTACCGTGTTGTGGGCGCACTAAGCAACGTAATTACTGTGTAAACGAGGCGTTAATTATTTGAGGACGGTGGAAGCAGTTGTGGCGTTGTGGTGCACATTTCTACGCATAAGGCCTATTATTTACCATCAAAATAATAGTAACATAACACATCAAAATGAAGTGTGCGACATGTTAATCGCTGAGCCACTCCGTTACAATGTTATATCAATTTCTTTTCTCAATAGGCTCCGATATAGGTGGACGATCGATCAAGTGATATGTTCAGCTGGTTATAAAGTTAATTGGACAGCATTAATGGCGCGTTGTAATAAAATAACGAAGATGATGTATCCTGGGGCCGCAGCCGGCAATTAGCTCTCAGCGGGAAGCGTGAACCTCGCCCACGCAATGTAACCGATAAATCCACTTACGACTAAACACCATAATTAATTTACGCTGAACATTCGAATTTGATACACGAATTCATCACGCGATGCATTTTGTATGGGAACTATAGACAGTGGGCGTGATATTTTTTAGATTGAAAATTTTTTAGTCAAAAGTTGATTGACAATTTGACCTAACTTCTGCTTTTATTCATTCTAACTAGGACTTATATCTGGTCTAAAGTTTAATTCAAAAATCAACAAAAACGTATTCTTTTGTTATATATGACGTAAGAATTTGGGCTTAAACCTGCTATCGTACAGAGGGTTGGAATAGAGTGCTAATTAGTGCCCAGAATATATAAACAAAGCTAAAACTTCGAATTTAATACGCGATTCCATCACGCGATGTATTTTGTATGGGATCTTTGCATAGTGGGCGTAAAATTTTTGAGATTGTAATTGTTTAGTCAAAGTCGAAAGCTAATTTAACCGTAGTTCTGCTTTTATTCATCCTGACAATAATTTGCATCTGGTCTAGTTTGAGAATGATTATCTCCTTAATTTTGTTTTCTAAATTAAAAAAAAACTTATCGCTTATTATTTTTAATCGTATCTATGCCGAAGTTCTTCATTTATAGCTACAGACGCCTCAATCATTCGTCCATTGAATACAGTTAATTCTTTTGGCTGTAGATGTCAAATGGCAGTCTCTCAGTGTGAAAACTGTCATTTAGGTAAATCTCAAAAAAATGTCTGAAAACTTCGGAGAATAGCTAGGAAAGAGAAGTCACGACCACCGTAGTCACTGGAAGCTCTTAACGGGTTCTTGAATGAACCGCGTTAAGGCAAGTCGACACCGTAGCGTCATTTAGCATTAAAGGCAAACCACGGCCATACGATGCGGTCACATTTCTGTCCATTCCGAGACGCTTACGGCGTAAATACCGCAATTACTGAACTGTGAGTGCAGTCCTTCTAAGACTTCGCGTTTCGCGATAAGTCCAACACGATCGATTGTATCGATTCTCGGAGTTCGTGATATATTACTATATAGTTAAGCCAATTTAGATTAGGAATAGGACAGGAATATCGTAACCATTAGAAACGAATACGTCATACATCTAGCGTTCTTATTGCATGTCAGCAAAATGTCAATGGCTGAGTTACAGTCGACAAATAACAGTACCGTTCGCTTGGTTGCTATGGGTTACTTTGGTTATGTTTATTTTCGAATCTAATTTTGTTAAACTATAGCACCCCAAACGCGTTATATGATGCATGCGAGAATGTATTAAGCGAACTATTTAACTGTTTGAGTTAAATAGTCAATTTCGCTCTTGTTATTTTTATACGTGTAAACGTTCGACGCAAGGAATTTGCAGCGAGACGTTAATTAACAATAATGTACAAACCTTGTTTCTGTTAAATAGTGTAGCATTTTTTTACGTGTACGTATTAACTGAATTCCGTTGTACATTTCGATCGGTATCGTTAACTTGGCTTGTCGTGGAACGCGAGGTTTTTGTATGAATAATGAATAATAAGTAAATCTATAAGCGACTAATTAACGTTGCTCGTGAACAATGTAATATTGGAACAGGCAATGGATATATTACAATGCACAGATACCATCTATAAAGGACGGTTGCGCATGTTTGTCGTAAACTTTACGTCGTAAAAAACCTCTTCGTATTTTATCACGTTTACTGACATTACATACGAGGTTATGACGTTTATTTGATATTTAAAAAGTTGCTTCCTCTAACATTAACATAATTGTTCTATTTTTTAAAATAGAGTAAAGTTAAGACTAAAAAAGAAACACATTTTTAAGTACTTTCCTCCACAACAAATGCTCAATATCCAACAATAAAAATATGAAAGGAAACGAACCAGCGTTGATTTCATTACAAATATCGCCTTCGCTGGCTCGACCGGTGCCAAGTTATCCGTACTCCCGACTCGTGTGAAATGTAATACAGATAATAAAAAATAAAAGGCGTGTTAATAACGTGAAGCGTGTATTAATATCGGCAAGGGAAGCGGCCCCGTATTATTTTCGTTTTATTACCGTCGGGAGAATTTGATAGAGACTTGGCTACTGAACTGCGAAGGCAGTATAATTTTGCCAACACAAGCCGCTAGCCGCAAACGTATTAAGGTACTGAAATGAAAAGAAACCAGCGTTCGGATGAAAAGTAATTTATTTTGGCGCGAAGGGAACAACAATGGCGGCGCTTTGAGCGGGAAAAGCGCCCGCCGCGGATGTACTGCCGTGCAATAACAATTAAAAGTTTAGGCGAATTAACATAATTAAGTGCCATGAAATGAAACATGATGAGAAGCGAAATTTTTATGATATTCTTAATTGTTTACATCATACTTGAGTACTTAATTATTCTATACAAAAACATGCATGCAATTTTTTTTCATAAATCGTGTCGTGTTCTTGCAGAAATAAATATTTCAACTCTTTATAAAATTTTATTACGACTTTATAAAAAGTGTATTAATAAATGCAAATATAATAATGTAAAAAATAAACCTCAACATGCCTCAATAAAACTGAAACTAAATCGAGTGGAAATTTAATATTTTAAATTAATATAATAATGTATTAAATTAATTAAAATTGCCTTCATTAGGAAGCGAGCAGGACTTAATTAAGAAAAAATGGCATAATTTAATTAGTGAATAATAGCCTTATCTTCTTTAATTACAATTAACTGTTATAAATGAGTTGGCGATAAATTTCCTTTTTCATTTATTTTTCTCCCCTTAACAGTCGTAATTTATAATTAATAAGCAGAATTATGTATTATAATGGTATATAGCACTTATTAAATCCATTTTAAATTACAAAAATGTGTTCTTTTGTAATATACTTCACAACAGTTGTACAAACTGTAATAAAAGACTGCTAATTAGTGCCAAAAACAAATGAACAGAGCTAAAAACTAAATAACAGCATCAAAAATATGGCGTCCGCGCGGAACATAGCGTGACAATTGACTTTTAGTAGTGGTGGAAGATCTCTACGTTTGGACGTCATTGGTTGGTTCGCATCTTTCTTGATCTTGTTAATTTTAGGTTCAGACCGTGGTCAAAGAAAATATTAAATACATGAAAACAATGTAACCAATATGTACAAAGTGGTCATACGTATCAATTTGTTATGTGCTGATTGTCGCGCAGTTAATGAAAGGTCCGTAACAATTCATGAATAGATTACGTTGCTTAGGTAAGTTCTATCTTTTCTTTGGCTTATATGTAGATTATACAGCCTTAAAGCGTAGGAAAACAAATAGTGCGATACTCGCAGTTTTTAATCTTTAACATACTTGATGCTCAAGATTTCATAACATTTCCTTACAGTGCAAGTTAGAGATTTGATGTCAGAGTTTGAACGTGGAATATAAACAATTTTTAAGTAATGTTTTAATTTGTATATACACGTGATGCATAATAAATAAAACTATTGATTTCAATACATTTATAGGATAAAATAGGTAGAGGATACTTGAATGAATTTATCATTCACAAATACTTGATTTATTACTCTGCCTTTAGCTCAATAAGTGTATAATTAAAATTAATCTGACGTTTTGATATTCACAAACATACCACGCCAAAGGCATGTTTAATTACTTCAGTTAGGTTACCCTTGTCAATAAGATTTGATATTACTCCTCCGTACTAACTTTACATTGGTCACACTGAAATAGCTCAACAGATAAGCTATACTTGAAAACTTGTTATATAATAAATGTAACCTTTTATTCTTTTGCATGCACTGTGCCTATAAGAAAATATTATAGTTAATTGGCTCCATTAGCCTAAATCGAACAGGTAACAACGATATCACAGAGTTACTCCTTGACAGGATTCAAAAAGCCAAAATAGGAAAACCTTACAAATTGTACATCATTACAATCATTTAAATACACAAAGACATGCAACTTAACGAAAATTACTAAAGTCATAAAATAAAAAAAAAGAAACCACCGAATATTTTAGCGTGCAACACTCAAGCACAAAGGACCAGCACCGCATTGGGCAACACCGGGCATAACAGATCCAGTCGCTTATTTCAAGTGTTCACTCGCGGCCGACAGCGCGCTGGTCGGCATTCCGGATTCAATTAAATGCCAGCTTATTGTAATGTACATGCATCACGACCGCGCAATCATTCCGTGCAATTTGCAATCGTTCATTGCGTATCGCAATTAACTTGCGGATACCCATATGGATGTTTTATACGCCGCATACGCTACAACTGTGCGCTGTTTATTCATCATCTGGTAGGAAATGATGATTTTTAATCATTACCGTGTAGCGAATGAACCCTAAGCGTCGGAATGCGCTCAAAAAACTTATTACGAACATTGCGAGTGTTGATTTTGCATCGTGCGTTGCAAAAGTAGGTGTAATTGTTCACTATTACCATACAGATGTTTCGCTGAATAGAATTTAATGGCGCGGAACCGGCAGAATGCTATGGATTATATTATGCACGGCGATTAATTGAATTATTTATAACATTCGGAGAAATAACGCAAAGTAATGCGTAATGCACGCGCATTATCGCTCATAATTAGACAGAACCGAGCTTCTGATAATTAGATTATCTTAAGAGCCATTTCTTTAAAGTTAACTTTCTTGTGTTACATAATAGTGTTTTATAATTTTACTAACTCGAAAAACATAATCGCATTCCACGAATTAACTAATACGCTCAACAATAGCGCAATTACCTCCGAATGTTCCATAGTCGTGTTCTAACAATATTTAGTGCAAAACTAATGCATTCGCGTTATTTTATAATTGGAGCGACCGCGGGCGATTCTAAATGCTTTTATTGCTTGTATAGCTTCACAGTCGGTCACACATTAAACAATGGAGTTAATTGCGCAGTCGGCGTATCCATTATGCGGGCTGCAATTAGATTTAACCAAATACGGGTCTCGCTTTAATAAAGAGCTAAAAAACTAATTAACATCCAGTCGCTTTCTAATCCCATAACACGCTCCAACACTACGCCATACTGTTACGCGACAATTTTACTTACGGAGAATTTCGTGGAGCCATTTCAACTATAATGTTTATTTTAATTAATAACACGACACAGCGAGAACTGTCACAAGTAATCTATTTTAATTACGAGACCTCCCGGCTAATTGCTTCCCAGAACGCGGGCTATAATGAAATAGCTGTAGTTGTATTAAATGAGAATGGATGAGTGTAAAAATCTAAATCCAGGATTGTTAGCGTTTCTCGGTTTTATTAAAATTCCACTCTGGCTCCGGATGGCGACGGGAGCGCACGCTGCAGCCGAATTCCCGCCTCCGCCGCCTCCGAAATCCGTCGTCGTTAACATTTGCGTTATTAAAAAAGTACGAGACTTTGTCATCAGAGAAGTTAGTTTTTTTTTTTAATTAAAATTATGAAATTGATATTGCCTCGCGCCGGCGCCCGCTTCCCCGGGCCCCGGCCTTGCGAAAGTTTAAATTAATTTTTGAATTAAGCCTAATAGCAGTGGTAAACGATTTCCAAAGAAAGAGTTTTCTGTTTGAGCAATTAAAATTTCAATTATTTTATGGCAGAATACCGTGTCTTAATTGGTTTTGGCCGTGGAAAATTGTAGATAAAAGTAATTGTCCACTGGGAGCGCATGAAAAAGCGAGAAATCATTGTTCTTGAGTCATAAGCGATTAAATAAGACTGTAAAGCTTTTATTTTATATTAGGAACGGGACTGTGTTTTTGTGGTCCTTGAAAAGATTGCCTTAAAAACTAATAAACACCAGCTTTATAATTAAGCCAATTATGAATGAGAATAATGATTTATATTTTGCAATTACCAGGCTAATTTTCATCAAAATTGTCGTATGCGTTGCAGTGAACTGTTTTTTAGAGTGTTATGTAAATTGTTAAAACTCTAAATGCGAAATCATATGTAGATTTAGTAGACAGGAATTGAAACATCTAAGAATCTGTACAATACGGACGATAATGCAGCAGCCAATGAGCCTTCTCATACAATATTGGCCGAAAAGGAAGCGTTTCGGTTATGTAAGCGCTTTACGAATCTCCAACACCCAATTCGCGTGTCGAGTTTATTGTGAATACATTACCCGAGTCAAACTTTCGCCACGCTCGAGACAATCCACGTCATAAATTATCTTCCGAGGGCGGCGGCCCAAGGCGAAACTTAAGCCTGACATAAGTGGGCAATAAAGTTGAACCAATTTGGAGATTCGCATCTGTGTGGCTCTTATTAAAGCCCGAAAGTTAGTCCTTTTCATCCATCACCGCGGGTAATACGTGTGTGAGTTATTGTATGAAAAATTGAAGAATAAATTGAGTCGCTGCAACAGCGGCGAGACATAAATCCCAACTGAGCCCTCAATATTGTTTTAAAGGGGAAGTGGCCATAAATTTTATCAGGGCCGCCCAGCGCCGCCGCCCGCCCGCCCCGCTCGCACTGTCTCCGCAATTTTCCGCCTGTGCTTGTGCACTCGCCGCTCGTGTGTGTTGCGTTATTACTGAAGAAATTGAAATCCTTCACGCCGCCCGAATATCGTGGACGCTGCTCCCAATACCGTTTACTGGATGGTTTCAATTTCAAATTTCGATTTAGCTTCGCGACGTTATTACAATAAGTTATACTACGTACCAGAGTTTGAATCTATGAAAATAAAGCGGAATAATATGTATTGAAAACTTAGGGCTATCTGGTTAATTTATGAAATTATCTCAGATGTAATATAAAAAACAATTTGTACGCAACAATTTAAATTTTAACATCCCACACGTCATTCCACGAAACAATAACCGCTAAGAACTCGCGCCTTTATTGCCACGCTTCGATTTATTTCCGCCAATATATTGATATCACACGCTGAAACCAATGCGACAACCCCGTTCGATATATAT
This sequence comes from Lamproptera curius, assembly GCA_029286875.1. Classification (NCBI taxonomy): domain Eukaryota; kingdom Metazoa; phylum Arthropoda; class Insecta; order Lepidoptera; family Papilionidae; genus Lamproptera; species Lamproptera curius. The sequence goes on along the minus strand of JAGSMT010000016.1, from coordinate 8,099,092 downwards.
TACAAAGAAAACTCAAAGTTATTAGATTTTCCACTTTCGCGAGTAAGCTTAATGGCCGTAATAACGGCAAACATGATTTTGATTACGATAAAGGCTCATAAAATACCGCGAGAACCGGAAGGGGGACTTTTGAGGCGTCATTATTTATGATTATGTGTTTAGGATTTCAATTTCGAAGTTGTCATTGACAGTAATTGTTAGGTAGGAGACTATGATTATTGTTTTCGAATGTTACCCCAACTCTCTTTTAATTTAATTGCAAAATTAAAAAAAAATCTAATAGTAGTTTTGGCCCGCGGCTTTATTTGAATTAAATTGATGCATACAGAAAACCTTTAAAAATTACAATATTAGACTGCGACTATTCAAGCAAATAATTTTACACAAAATTTATCAAACATATACTGTCTCAATTACCTGACCAAGTACCTATTACCTACCATGACGTTACTTAACTATGACAACAAAACGAAGAATTTGATAAAAGTCATTCTTTTTACAACCAATAGCGGTAGAGTTAATTTTTTATGTGTAAAACGATAATAATCTGCAATAATGTTACCAAATAAGCAAAAGAATAATCAAATATTTAACAACTATCTGATTATAATGAAAAGAAGCAGTACAAAGGGTTACGATCAATAAAACGTTCTTAATTCAAAAACTTAATACGCAAAGATTGCGCGGCACAATAAAAAAACGCTTACTCTTATCAATAGTATCTGTGTCGGACATTGCGCATAAATGTGATATTGCAATACCGTCCGTCCCCTTTTTTAATATTGCGACGGACGCTACCGGCCGCTTTATGACCTAACCCTTCCCGCGTTTTATTCGATGCCTGTTTTGTCCTAATATCATGAAAAGTCCACGTCGGCCCAAGAATTCACTGTTTGCTGTGTTGTTTTTGATGTGATCGTATTAATTTACGTGGTAATAATGCGCTTTTAATATCAAATGCATTTATATATCATTTAGTAGACTTTGTTAACTAAGAAAATAGCGTAAACTTGCACTATGTAAAGTATACTTTTATTGACATATAGTATACCACACCGTATATAATCAGAATCAAATGTCAAACTCCAATCACGCCATTACGATCAATTATTGATTAGTGATTTGACGGCGAAAACAACATAAAATCGTCATCAACATCATCAGCCTGTGATAGTCCACTGCTGGACATAGGCCTCGCCTAATACACTCCTGCCCATTAGGGCGTTTTTTGGACCATATCCCACCACGCTGGTCCAATGCGGGTTGGTGGGTGAAATTGTCATAATTAGAAGTATTGGACACAAGACTTTATCATATGAGGTTCTTCAACTTTTCATGTAAATTTCGATTATTTCTTGCTCTAGAGTAACAAACATTTACCTTACAAACTATTAAATTTATAACATCAGTAGGATTATATTTACACCGCCGCTTTTATTTCACGTGTCGTTAAGTTCGGTTCGTTTGAAATTTAGCTATATATAGTATATGCCTTTGAAATAAGTGCCATTTAAATAATCCCTTCTGAGAGGGTAGGTAATCTTTTTATCGGGCGCACTTAAACCGTAAGTTTAGAAATTTATTTTACTTTGACTCAGAAAATATAGCAAATAATCGACACATACTACAAAAATAATACAGATTGAAATACAGCTATATATAGTATATGCCTTTGAAATAATTTCCATTTATATAATCCCTTCTGAGAGGGTAGGTAATCTTTTTATCGGGCGCACTTAAACCGTAAGTTTAGAAATTTATTTTACTTTGACTCAGAAAATATAGCAAATAATCGACACTTACTACAAAAATATCAAGAAATGTATGTATTTAAGATTAAATACAAAAGTGTAACAGTAGTAGAATGACTATTTAACCATTCCATATTATAACTTTTACTCTCATACACCACAATTTTATGGAATCATAATATAATAAGTTAAATACTACATTTTAATGTATACATAAGAATAATGCAGTATAACACATAAGAAGTTCAAGATATCTTTTATAGCACTTACAGACATCGTCACTCAGTAATGGACATTTCAATGACAATTAATCAATAAGAACGCTACTTGCATTATACTACTTCGTTCCCTTGAATAATTTCAGATTAATTGGCTAAGTTGATAGTGCCTTACGTAGCATTAATGTCAGGTTGTATCGCTTATAAGTCGTATAACTGTTAAATGAATTTATTGTAACTCTTACCGTTTAGTTAATATAAAAAATGAATACATGTTACCGGCAAATAGTAAAACGACTTTAATTAGACTTACTTGCAGCGTTATCAGGCTTGTGCATGGCCGGTGGATCACGGATCATGTTGTGTTTGTCACTCTCGCATCACCCGGCTAGAAATGTCCTGGAACAAAGATATTCAGGGTTACTTTTCATCATCCACGGCACATTATAATACGATTCTGTTCAGCACCTTTTTTACAAAATTATGGATAACTGTTCATCTATTTTGGCTGTATGATGTTGTCCTTGAACCTTAAGTCATTCCCAATAAATCAGCTACCCAATGCTTTAATTTTTTTATATCGAAAGAGTGCTTTTTAGGATATTTCTTGTCTTTGGCTAACACTTGTTACCAAAAATATCGTGTTATTTTCTTACTTAAATAACAAAAAACGTAAATGCGCACTCAATTTTAATAAAAAAAAATAGTGATCAAAAATGAAAACAAATCGTATAACACAAAATCTTTTTAAAATCAAATATCGGTCTTAAAATCAGCGCGAAAATATCTTGTAACAAAAAAAAGGAAACAAAAAGTCGTGATCAGTTGTTACCGGCCAGTTATCTCCTTACTTTCAATATGGACAGATTATAAATCTGCAATACGAACAAGTACACCTAGGAAATACGGAGTCGGAGTACACGTCACAGAGAAACCTCATTAGAATAAACGATATCCTCTTCTCACGTCCACTGCGAGTAAGACCTTATTACGGCGACAAAGTGCCGTCAAATGGCAACACTGATGCGACCTTTCATTGTGAAATAGACGTTAAGTGGTTAACAAAGGGCACAATTTTGATTGGCTTTATTGAGTGTAATGACGTCGAGGTAATTTGAACCGTATTATGTACGGATTAAGGCTCATTTGCTTTATATGTATTCAATGACAACTGGAATACAAATAGGTTGCGCTCAGTCTTAAAGGTTAAATGCCTGTATTAGGTGTAAATTGGTATTCGTTAAATGCAATAAATAACCTTACATGTCGTTATTTTCAATTGAATAACTCGGCAAAAACAGTTAATTGTTATAAATACACCTTAATGCTTACTTTCAAAGTAATTTATTCAGTCCATTACCTAGAAAATTGTCCTAATATTTAAGGTTTAGCGAATTTAAAATATTTTATTCTCTTCATCAAAAATATAAACTTACCCTTACAAACCAACACACAAGATAAATACAATAATATGAATAACTATACATAATATTGGTGGATTTTTAGCCGGTGAATAAATACAAAGACAGTAAAATAAGTTTTTTTCCCAGATTTGACGGTAAACCAAAATGTCATCGAGCAAATAAAACTTACACAATGTTTAAATCCATATATATTAAAAAATATTTATCTAATAATTATTAGATAGATATATTCCTAATCTTTGAGAACAGTCACCATTGCAAATTTGAAACACTTCAAATCCACAATCGAGTCAATCCAATCGGATCGCACATATAATAATAAAGGATCGCTCGACAATTTCACACACGAGCGTTCCATTTAAAAAATAAATCAAATCGCGCGCGTTTCTATCGGGCCGGAAACGCCGCGCCGGATCGGTGTTGCCAGTCGTGGGGTTTTATAACCGCATAGGAGCCCCAATCGGCACCTGTTACAAAGGCCGATATCGAATTACTCGCGACATATCCACGCCTCAAACCATAAATACGGTATTCGTTATGCATTTCTCATATTCATGAATCCGTTTTATTGCCCCCCTCTCTGCCGTTCCTGTGCCAATAAAATATGAACATCTCGGAATGGATATGAGAACGGGCGAATCTAATATGGATTGCTGGGCGCCGGTATTCGGTCGGATTGGCGCACTGTGCCGCAGATGTGTCGCGGGACGTTTCGGTAATTTTAAATTATGTCTCGCGTTTGGACAATGGCAACACTGGTGCTGGTGCGTGAATATCTATTAAGTTAAGGAGTAACATTTAAAGTTTGAGTCGTAAAAGTGCATATAAAATAAAGACTGGAAATTATCCTAAAACAACGGTTCTATGTCATATTTGCAAGTAGTATACATAAAAACAAAGCAAGGCATACATGCGTTACAATGACCAAGTTATTACGTGATCATTGGCGGTATTTCCACAAGTTAAACAATCAAAATACAAAAATACGAATACGAAAGTAAGTTTATTGTAAACACATTTCGATTTTTAAAAAGTCTTGTCAAAGCCTAATAAGTTCTTATTCCTGGTTCTACCATGTGGTTTACCACAGAGCTATATTTCTGATAAACATTAAAAACACTACGTCCAAGAAAAAAGAGATCCAGCTATCAATCTTCCAACCAGCTTTTGTCAAGCCATACAACAATCCTCATACGGATCAGTTTCACAACCATAACTAATTGTCAAACCGTGCGTCGGACGTGTAATGCGAATTTAAAGGGCCGCCTCGCACTAAACCTCAAAAAGGTCAATCCTTGAGCTTGTCAAAAATTCAACAGAGAGCGGATAAGTGGAATGGATGGAGAGTACGTGTGCGCGGATAAAATATTCCACGTCAAACCGTACGTCACCAGCACTAGACATGTCCTGTAAGGAAGGAGGAGGAATACTTGTATTTATTCCCGTTTCACGTCGCTCTGCAGCGGTGCCCTTTTGTCCGGGGCGATTTACAGAGGCACTTTTAGTTTTTCACCGGCTTTAGGACGTGGCATGGGTATATTTTCGGTTTAATGTATACTTAATATATGTTTTCTAAATTTATAGGCTTCTTGGAAGGTGTTTTGAATTTTGATAACATTGAAGATACCATTTCCGTTAGGTATCAGCGATGCGAGATACAAAACCGTTAATCAAATTAAACATTTAATGTTTTATTTATATTTGTAGCCTTACTGATTAGTTTTATAATTTTACTGAACTGTTGTCTGATAAATATATATTCATTTAAAATTTTAAATTTTTAATTGAATAATTTTTACACAATCCCATTATAAATTCAATTATAATTTATGACTATTTGCTTTAATCATTATGGCAATAATAATTGTTATTAAATTTACTTATGTCGTTAAAGTAAAGTCGCTTTATATTCACAACAGGGCTTAAAACGTATAATATTAATCTATATCCCCGTTATGATTGCGTTATCAACTAGATCAATTAAGCGGCATTACGTTAAAACTCACCCCAGCCATTAATTACGCGGCAACTGACGGCGGAGCGAGTCACGTAAGGCGCAACATGGACATACCACAGTAAAATAATAATAATCGATATTATTTTTTGCTTTTTTTATTATTTATATCGATATCGCAACAATCGATTAAACGTAACAAACAATCTGATCGATTAACGTCAAAGTAATCCTTTAGACATTGCCCTATCGCCCCCGACTCCGCACTGATCGAATTCATTATTCACCGGCGTCGAGCAATTAAAGCTCCACTAATCAATCTCAAAACTTCACCGGGAGCTGAACTCTAATCAAGAAAACTCCTATTCCGTGAAAGCTTTCCGAACAAAATTTAACTTAATTAAAAATGTAAATTAAATTCCTAGGCGCTTCCACTGGCATCGCGGAAACGGGGGCTTTTGATTGCAGCTAAAAGGTTTGGGATTAGTGCGCGAAAGAGCTTTCAGTGCATTTGTAGAGCTTTTAAGTGGGAAGCTTTCGCTTAAGACACTTACACACAATGTAAATTTTATGTACCACCTTGGAAATACTACATCGTCTATGGAGCGACGTTTATTTATGATCTTTAGTCGTCTGTCGGAACAAACATTTTTATAACTCAACTATTATGCAGAAAGTAAATTTCACTGTTTATTGTGACTAATTATTTAAAATCGTTAAAGAGTCTGCAGTCAAGTTTCAAGAAAATCTGTAAAGGAGGGTCTTATTCTTATTCGATTAAATGCATCTGAAAGATTCGTATGATCTGTGGCTATTGTGAAAAAAATACATAATTTGTTCCACAACACCGTTCTATTTGCCCGTCAATTATTACTTGAAAAGTATTGAAGCAATAATTTAAAAGGCCTTACGCCCTTCTGTATTAAGTTGGCGGTTTCGGGAACACGATCCTTAGGAAGTTCCGTATCCGAAAACAAGCCAAGCGTAAAATTATCAATTCCGAGTGGTCCGGTGAATGGGGCTGATAATTCTGAACCCTCCGTCTGTGCATATTTGGCCTGATATTGATATTTAATCAACAAAAATAAACTCAGTATTAGATTAGGATATTATTAACAATGAATGTTTTCTAAATATAAGACGTATAGATACTTTTGCCTACAAAAATAAGTCCCGGTAATGTTTGATTCTTTCTCTTTTTACATTATAATTACGCTATGTGCTTTATATTAAGTTAACTAAGCTTGACAGTGAATGTCCCTAAAATAACTCATTTTATCATACAAATTATACTCTCTGTGAAAAGTTCACAGAAAATAGCCAGTAGCCGGTCAACATTTATTTTATACAGTCGACAGATTGCAAATGAAATGGAAAGTTTATTAAAGTAAAACAAAAAGCGCTAATATACTCTATCGTCACAATATTATCTCTACCGAATAGCCAAAAAGACGTATACTTTAGTTTTAATTCAACGCACAGTTAAAAAGCTAGTTTATATAACGTCTTGAAAAAAAACTGACAAGCTATTAAAAGCTTCGCATGAAATTAATACGAGTACATCGAATCGTTTCAAGAATAAAACCCGCCCGACTAATATTTCGCACGGAAACTCATGTTGCCATAACGTATCCCGCGCGCCGCCCCCTGGGCACGGGCCAACACAATCACTGTTATTCAGCACTTAACTCCACGATACAGCAGTTTCATTACAACACTACTTTCGAGCTGTCGTACATCGTAATTGATAAGCGAAAGAGAAATGACGGCTTTATAGGTAGTTCGTATAGAGCAACGCTTTTGAGAGCGTCTTAAGCCGGCGATCTCGTATCGCAATCTATATTGAGTTCTGAAACAGTTTCTTGTTTATACTGGATGTGCTGTCGAGTGAAATTGTACGACGGATGGCATGACGTTTTGTTAATTTAATGTCTTAATATTTGGATAGATTGTGCAATGTAAAAATTGTGTTAACTACTTTGGAAATAAAATAATCTTCTCGGATAGCGAGTAAACACTATCTAGTTATTTATTTTATTTACGCGATTATTATACATATCAAATCCACTAATTTACTAATTATTCGCGTTAGTTATATTTATTCTCGACGTTTCGGTCGCTTTCCATCATCCATGATCACGGGCAGACTAAGTTGGTATATGTCTGTATCTCAATGTTTTCGAAATAAATATACATAACTAACGCGAAAAATCCGTTCATCAAACATGACACTATCTAATAAACTTAAGCAAATATTGCACTTGAAAAGTGACGTCAATTTATTACATTGTATTTTCCGTTGATAATGACATATTTAAAAAGAGAAACTTACACAATCAACGCCTAATGTTCACACAATATCATTGAACTATACTGCAATAATAAAAACTGAGTAATTCCAGAGAAAATGAAGCACTAAACGGGCACGACACTGAGTGAACTGAACGACGACGCTAATTTCATTCAATTCGTCTGAGTGACTTGCGTGTTTGCCGCTACACAAAGAAAATTGGCTCGGATGAATTGCCGCGCGGGCAGATAACACACGCATGGGCCATCCAATCACGGGGCAACGAGGGCTTATTATCAAGACGCGGCTCCTTTGAAGCGACAACGAGAGCAGCCCTTCAAGCCGGACTGCAGTCACACGTGCCCCGTTCGAACGCCCCTCCTTTCGTTCTGAGATCATCGCTACACTCACCCGTGAAATTGATTCTTGCGAAAAAGGAGCGGCGCACGAGATAAAAAAATAAAAAAAACGGAGGGAAATAGAAAAACACAAGCTAAGATTTGGCGTGAAATTGTTTCCATCGGCCATCCGAGGACTCGTCCGCGGCACCTATACCCGAGAATTTCCCAATTACACAGCGTTTACGTATTTCATTGTTATTATTTAGGTAATTTGGTAAGCGTAAGCTTTGTGTTCATTTAATTATTACTTAGGATAAAGCAAAATATGCAGACGTTTTGATAACACAGACAAAAAATTAGACGCTTATTCAATTAACATTGATTTAGTGATGATTTACGTGACAGGTATCAATTAATAATCCAGTATCTAGTACATTCATAGCAAATTAACCGTTAATAATAAATCGCGACTCGTGTCAGCTCGGGCGCGGTCGAATTGGTATCTTAAAACACTGTGACATCTCATCCACTACGTGATCCATTTGCCGAAGTAAGAAGCAATCTCATTCAATACCCTCGCAGCCTCCCTACCCCCGCGCTAGGGTTGCTAACAATGCGATTCTCCGCGCGCGCCGTATCGCGAAAGGCAATAAAACTTTACATTCCTTTTTAACTACTTTCGAGTAGTTATCGGACGATGAAATGGGGCATTAATAAAAGCTTTATCGGCTTTTGGTATTTTTTTTTGTAAAAATAATTACAGATACACAGTTAAGTGGTTACAATATGTTGTCGAATCATCAACACCATCATCATCATCCTGTGTTAGACCACAGTTGGACATAGGGCTCCCCTAATGCACGCTCCTTATGGCTTGACCTGATCCAATGCTGGTCCAAGCGTTGTGGATGGATCGACTCTTTACATGAACAATCCGACGAATTTATGTTGACATATATCAAATTTCAGTTTTGTTTTTTTTTTTAAATAAAAATATTTTGTCTTTATACTGTTGGCACAGCCCTGATAGGATAGTGAATATCGCTTTCCTCGATTGTATTAGATTCAGCTGCCCTTTTCATCTACATGTCGTTCTCTCCTTGGCTCTCGGGAGGGTCGGAACGGAGGATGCGTCGTTGTCTGCGCTTAAATAGTTCTGTTTCGGACTATGTAACGTTATTCTAGTTTACTTTTATCGTAATAGAAAATAGTATAAATGGTTGTAGTTAAAAATTTCGCATAGCGTTCATCCTGAAAACTATAAAGATCTAAATGGATTGTAACTTTCATTTTATTCACTTTTATCAAGAAACTACGAACGTAAGATTCGATAGAAATAATAAATTCGGAGAGAATCCAAAGTACCGTACTTCTCAGAACTACTTCCAATCCGTTAAACATATACAAAATCCTAAAATATCAAAAAACGAAAATAATAAAAAACAAGGAATTCTCGCGAAACTATGAATACGATTATCCACACAATTCCGAAGGCCATCATCCAATAAAGCGGGTACGTAGCGGAGGTATCAAATCTTCGTCCGTAGTGAAATTGAATATTTATCTGGGTAGTATCTCTATTCCGGAACAATTTTTATAGGGGGGAATACAATCTCGGGATATTCGCGAGGGCCACTCCACGGGGATATTGCCAAATACTTCGGCTGCATTACCTTTATTGCCTTGACGTCGCGCGACCCGTTTCCTGATCCTATCTGCGATCATTCGCTTATTATTAAATGTTTCTTTGTAATCAGAGGCGGATTGCGCGTTTTCTTTGCATAAAACGATGCGTCAACCGTTTGAAACAACGCGTTTTTTAAGTATGTACTTAATTTCACTTTTGGTTTTTTTTCTAACGAATATAGTCGTTAATTACATATTTTGAGAAAAAGTAAATACAATCTTTGAAAATTATAATAATTTACTGCATCAGGTCTTGTAATAAATTGTAAACTAAACTTTGCATGCCTTTAATTTCAATAAATTGAGTAATTTTGAGTTAGAAATAGTTTAGATAAAATTTCTCCCCACGCTCATTTTTATTCGTATTAATTTTAACAATATAATATTAACATAAACATATCGTGAAATGTTACTTAGCGTTTATTTACAATTACTTGTACAATTTATATATACCAAAAGCCAAAGCTTCGGGGTATATGTGTAAACAAAGTGTATTGCCAAATATTAACACTCCAAAATGTAGGCACACATATTGGTCAAATATGCCGCGATGATTGACGTTAGACGGCAGTAACCAATTAGAGCGCTTTACGGTTTCGACATCATTAAAGATTCCATATATAATTCAGCTTTTTAATAGCTGAGCTGCACACACATTTTGAGATGTTATTAACCTCAAATAGGTTACTGAAAAAATTAGTACTTAAAAAACCCTTCTGCAAATTTTCACGTTTAGCGAAACAAACAAACTTTTCACATTTATACATGTGCAGTTTTGTACCACAGTGGAATGCAGCAAAGATCCACAGTTATCCAACTTTATGATGACGCAATACATTAATATATGACCTTAAAAAAAATATAATAGCACAAGATGTAGCATAATCCGTCGCGAAATATATTGGCTAATGATATGTAAATTGTCTTGTCCGATGTTAAACAAATACAGAAATAAATTGAATTTTTGCAACGGAACAACACCTCGGCGTGACTTATGTTCGGATGGACGATTCATTCTTTTAAATTGGAAATTGTTGAATGCCAAATAATGTTAAAAATAGGATCCTAATATTAACTTTTTATTAGAATACAACTATTTAGCCCGTTTTTATAAGAATACAATTATTAAGTAAAAAGAATTCGGTTTTTTCTCATCGAAGATGTATTTTCTGTGTTAATTTTTGAGATTATAAAAGACATGTAAATGCAAATAATATAAAATACACATTTTGTAATACGTCTAGTGCTCGTCGGCTTCGTCAATAAATATCTTCCTAGGTTGATAGCAATATTCACTCTATATTCCTATTTTTTTTTTTGTTTTAATTTTATTTAGAATATAGAAAATTAAATCGTGTACAAAGGGGTTTTAAAAACGAGACTTTTCAATATTAATCTGGAAAAAAATAGCGTCATAACTTTCAATTTATTGTTTTACAATATAATCTTAAAGTGTAATAAACTCGTAATAACACTTAATAAACTAAAATAATAAAAATAAAATCAGGAATTAAAAAAAATATATGCTCCATATATCATACACCAAGTAACCTTTAATATTAAACTGATAAAAATAAAAACAGTACGTTTACCGCGTAAGTACCGTAAAATTAATTTAATTTACCTTAACACTATACAAGTCCAGTATTTCATTACGCGCGCCATTTAATTCAATATGTCTCCATGTCAGTTAAAGAATAAATCTCATTGGAGCGCGGCCTTAATTTAAAATTCCTTGAAGTCGATTCGCTGTTTGACACGGTCTTTGTGTTGGACGTAATGAGGTAAGATTAAACTATTTTAATTGACGGCGAAATTTGGTTTAAAACACCGACCAAGGGCGATGCTTAAGCGCTCATTTGGAGTTCGGTATTATCTTACAGAATATAAACAAGAAAAAAGTGTCCAATAAGGGGTTTAAATGTTTTAATAGTTATTTTATAATGATTCGTTGTTAATTTTATATAGCGGCAACACTATAGCGAGATAAAACAACTGAAAGTATACGAAGGTTTAGTTGGCTTAGTGCGGAACCATAAAAAAGCATATTTTCGCCTTTAATTAACGCAATTGTAATGAGTCTCAATTTATTTTAATAAACGCGTGGCCATATTAGGCCTGGCATATTTTCGAGTGGCATTTACGACACTTGGCGTCGTGATAATTATTAATAATTACCAATTTCTTTATTACCGGCATTGCGCCCCTGTTCGTACGCTTTAATGGATTGTGCGCGTTTACCATTTTGCCGTTTTTTATGTGCGCCTTTACGAAGCGGTGTTATTGATGTTTTTGTAAGAAATATATTTAAATGTCAAGCTAGTTAAGTTTTGAAAAAGTTGGTAGAGAAACTTGTTCTATAGTCAAGGTAGGTTATTGAGAAAAATGATAATAACAAACATAGCATCGAAGTAACAGTATATTGATGTATTACAAATAGCATGAACGTTTCTTATTTACGTATTTATTATTATTAATAATTATTATGCAATATAATAATCACGTAAATTAATCAAAATCAATTTCAAGCCAGATCACACGATCTTTTCTCTATAAAATAGAGTAAACGAACAATTTTCTTTGTATCAAGAATAAAAAGTATGACATTAAAAACTTATTATTACAATTAAGCGTACCATAATGTAATTCTCCGATATAACTCCCATCAAACTTCCGTCGATGAAGTAAACAGTGGAAAAGGTTACACTCAATAATCTCTTATCGGCTTCAAGCTTGGCCTTAAAGGAGCAAATTAATTGCTCCGATGCCCTTTAGCTCGTAACAGTGTGTCATTCATTTCTCGGTGCGGAAAGCGAAAGTACCATTACCTGTTGTTGTATCGGCAATCAAGCCACTAATTGCTTTCCGTCGAACTAAATCCGATTAATACACGTTTTTACACGACACGATAACCGGAGTCCGGTTTCATCTATAATTTCCGATTGACGTGGAACATGTCGCACTATTGGTTAGAAAAAAATGGTGTTGAATAAATAATATAATAATTATATTTCTGGACAAGGAACAAAATATCATATCAAGTATATCGATAACGCCCACGTTAGTTGTTGTAACCATCATAATTCAACTTTTGCTTTTTGAACGTTAACTGCTTGTTTTTGTATAATTTACGTGCTCACTAAAAGGAAGATGAAAATAGTAACTTATTTTAGGTAATCACAAGACGTATCTAGTCTTATTTATTTTTTTTATAATGGCGTAAAAGAATAAATCTACATAAAAAAAATTAAGAGAGTTTGGTTTTGCGGATAAAACAACTTACGTGGCAGGTATTGAAATAGGCAAATAGAAACGCTTATGCGAGTACGGCGTTGATAAATATTTAATAGTGACTTAGTTTCATCCGTGGGCCTTGCTCTACGGAACGGGGGTGACAAGTACAAATACCTAGTCGGTTATGGCAAAACGCGCTGATTAACCAAGAGTCGGAATTGTAAGGTGAAGTATCCATTGGAGCCAAAAGTAAAATTTCGCGTACTTATTACTTCCATGCTACAACAATGAAGAATGACAGTGACTTAATACATGCTGACATCTAATACATCTAACAAATTCAGTTTACATTTAATGCAATATAGATCTCAGGTCGGGTACATACCGTTAAAAGGTGAGTCCACACAAATAATAATACGACATGCTCTATTCTTGAATGTGCGTACACCGTCGCTTATTTACATAAAGCATTAATGTATAAACATAGTTGTGTTTATTCAACATAATTTCCATTGGAAAAACCTACACCGCATATTAGTACGCGCACATAACCGCTTATAAGCAGCCAGCGTCGCGGGGAAAATCGCTCGCCTCATTAGGCAACGAGAGTGGGCCGCTAATCGTTATTTATAGACTATAAATTGCTGTATTCATGGTGTTTGGAGCGGAAGACGCATAAATTGGACGTGCCAGCGGCCGCCTGACACCTGTGATTGCATTTACAATGCTAATTCACGGTACAATATCACGTCGACGAGTGGGTCGCGCCTTGTTTTCGCAATGGCACCGCACCCCGCGTTTTGGTGAAAAAATGCCGATCGAAATTTACTATGCCCCGATCGACTTTCTGTTTTCGTGAACGCTGATAGCAGTAAGCGAATAAAGATCGTTACTTTATTGGCCCGACGACGGTACCGTTGACAGATCCTTTCCCGCGCGCGTACAATCGCACAGATAATGCGTCAAGAATATGTGTTTTGTTGCCATGCACGCATATAGCGTTAACGCGCTAATGTTAAGTTGCAGTGGAGTTTAATTAATTTTACAATTTTCATTAGATGACTAATAGTATGATATCGATAATAATGATATTCATTAAGTGCATGATCAATGAAGGATTGTTCATAAGCTAATAGGATTTTTTAAATTAATAGTTAAGCTATTAAAACAAACGTGGTCATTGTATAACATTTACTATTTTCTCTATTGACATTGATGCAATTCAATGCAATGTAACGATAGGTAATCGTTAAGTCACGTTACATTCACATTGGCATTTGACAGTGGGTCCTCAAAGCCGGCGCAAAGTCGACCGCAAGCCGAATGATTGATGACGAACTTGAAATTAATTATGGAAATGATAAAATCGCAGCCAACGGGCCAACACGTCGAGATAAGCGGGATAAGCGGGCGCAATCCATTATCAGGGCGGTTAATTGATAATTACTTTCTTCCATTACCGAACGAAAAAGCACCGATATTAACTCCGGAATCGGTTTAACGGGACACAATGGCGACGATGTAAGGAATTGATTATTCAATCGAGTATACACGGGTATTACTCGCGTGCGGAAAGTTTTTTAATTAAATATTCACCCGTTTCGTAATTAAGACGCGCTCGCGATTGAGCACAATGGTGTTTCCGTGTGACGCTTTCGAAAGAAATCGATTACGCTCTTGGGTAATCGATATTCGTGCATGTGGGAACGGCTAGGTAAGATTTATACGTGCGTTGCTTTCTCATAGTTGCTTCTTTATAGTGTTGTGAGGAAAGTTTAAGGAAAAACAAAGTTTCACGTCGTAATTTTTTATCTATAATATATACTTAAAGAGAGAGATAATATTTTTCTTTATTTAATGTTTAATTATACTCGATAAAAATAGCCAGCGATCGGAACCGGTGGCCTGTATTAGGAGAGGCCTATGTCCAGGACAGGACTGACAGGCTGATGTTGATGATGATGATGATAACATATATATAGATAATATATTTTTAATCGTAAAATGCGTTTTGTATTTAAATAAACGTAAAGCTATCTAACTCATTTTGATTATATCAACTAGGCACCGTGGAAACTGCTTGAACAAATTTGTTAAAAGAAAAACACTGATAGAAGATTAAAATTTGACAACTTCACCAAAAATTAGAAAAAAAAGGTTATTATAAAAAATATTTGTGATAAGTGATAATTTTTCTTAAACCGATCAACAGCATAAAATCGAATTCTTCGTTATTTCGTAGCACAAATACTCTGCTTATGTCACACAAAATAGCATTATAATAAGCGACGATTGTAAAGAGTGCATTTTGTATTTATAAAACGCTTGTCAAAGCCCATTTGGGGGTAACGTCGCGAAAGCTAATCCGTGGCTCGCACGGTGGCGCATGTGCCGCATTTGTGTGTAATTTAAATGCATGCACATTACAGGCACGCCGCACTCGCACAATACTTTAATTTAATATAAATAGCTTCATTATTGAATACGGGAGTTACCCGCGCGCTATATACTTCCGCAGTAGTCTACGATCCGGTTTACGTAGGTTCTGCGATACATGCTTATTATTGACATGCGTTCGTATTTTTTTTTTTATGTTATAGGATTGTAATAAAAAAGGACACATTCAATTAATTTACGGATGACTTATTTTTATTATTTTGCTTTCAAATAAATCCTTGATGTGTTTGAAATTTATAGATTTTAATAAATAATTGTTTTTTTTATAAAGTATTTTCAGTACGAACCTTGAAGCAATTAGTCATATATACGGTAATATATAAAATTTAGTACCAGCAGATTTCCAATAGAGGGCGCGGATGCCAGAAAAAGGTGATATATCGCGGCCGTATCGGTTGCGCTCCTGTTTATGAGATATTTCATATCGTTGCATAATCCTATGACCATTACTCATAGCTTCCGATGTCGGGTGCCGCGTTACTAGCGATTTCGCGGCGTCTTTGCAGCCTTGTACATTTTTATCAGAAAGTTGGTACTAGAAATTTAAGGATATCAACCAAATTCTTACTTTTTGATATATTGGGTGTCTCATTCAATTTTAAGCTACTTTTTTTAATTTAATGTGATTTTTAACCAGCATCAATGTTATGATACAATACATACAAGACGGTATTGCTTCAATCATATTATATTATTTATTATAGCTCAGTTTTCCTATATTACTCAAAAAGATCGATCAATCACGGCCAGGTATGTACATTTGAATTTTGTCACACAGCAGAGGTCTTTTAGCACAGACGTGTTGTCGCAATTTAAAACGTGTTGACACAACTATAAATGATAACCGTCGGCCATTTTGTGAGTGGACGTGTGAATGACAGTTGTAAAACGACGCCGAGCGCTAACAAGGTAGCGAACAAAACTCTTTAATGTCGCTAACTAATCAACTCTGGCTAAAAACGCACCAACAATGGCGGCTTTTGGCGTCCACATGAGAATTACTAAAGCAATGTTGCGATACACTTTGAGTAAACACTTTTGGTATTGATAGTACTAACGTCGCGACCTCCGGACGGCCGTGTGAAGAATCAAGAGCTCTTAGCAGTTCGAAGATGACCGTCTTCCTGCATCCAACGGATAAATTATTCCATTCCGATTCACCAATGTAACGACACTGCGAAGGAAGTGTTTATAGCGCTAGTGGTACGACGCCCGTTTGTGTGTACCCGTATCCTGTTGAATTATAAACTACATTATTATATCCCCGCGGTGCGTTTGCGAGAACGGAACGTAAATGCTGTTTGCGGTCTGTTATATTAAGCTTTGAACCCGTGGTAGTATTAAAGAGTATTTTAAAATTAATTTTGATTAAATGTCCTAGCTCCTTAATAGCTAGATCTATTACTTCTTAGCCTATGTTATTACTTAAGATTAGGGTAATGCTGACCCTAAAGCAAGATGATCTATAAATATATAATCGCCGTCTTTTCTCCCTACGGTGGTGTCGGCCATCCGTCCCATTGGATTATATTAATGTAGAAAAGAATGCAATAACTTCCACGCGTACCCTTGTACATCTAGCGTGAATGGTTGCTCTCTAATATATCGACAGTCAAGTCAGAAACGGTTAGACCGAAGTTGATTTTGATGGCTACCCTGGTCTTATTTAACTCTATAAAACTAACTCTTAACAATTTTTCAATCATTATATAAGACTATAGCAGCTCACTACAAAACATCGGCAATACTTTTCAATATTAATCAACGAACTAATAGCAATAAGGGAATTTTAAAGACGCGTAGAAAAAGTCACGAGTGCCGCGCGCGCTACGGAGCAACATTAGAGGAATTGAATAAAATAATAATAAATAGTGAGCCGGATCGAAACGGGCGGGAGCTCACTTGCTCCATAAACAGGCTTCCGTATTTTTCAATCAGAGAGCTGTCAAAGCATTCTGACACCCTCATCCCATTGGCCCGCGTTCGCCGTACGCCGAAATTGGTTTTCTACATTCAATCCATACAAAGTTTAATGTTATTCGTTTGCGATATCACCGGGACGCGGATGTTTACCGACGCGCCAAATCATATTGGATTTGCGAACTTTTGTTTGTGGACTTTGTTGCGTTACGGTGTTAGTTTGCGTACGGGAGGGGCGGTTTGGAATTATGTGACGATGGACCGATACCGGTGTATTTAGGATTAGAATATCTCGGGCTTATAATGTACAACAGAATTTATTAGGTACCGGGTAGCCCAGGAACCGGGTGACCGCTGTAACGGGTTGGACTCGGGGAAAAAACTTAGTTCAAACATAGAAATCGACACTACTCGAAAGTTTCAAATTGAACATTAACATATGCTCAATTGTTATCCATCTCAGATGAATTAGTTAAAAAAGCGTAATTAATTTGTTTCCTTTGATCTATAAAAGACTTGGCTCAGTAGCACTTGCTGTTTAGATAAATATTTTGCACAATTATATTTTCACAAATTAAATAACATGAAAAAAATAAATAGCACATTGTAATCAATAAACACTTTAATAACACTTACACCATCGCACGATGCCAGAAGGTAAATGTATACTATAACTTATTCTAACCTAGAGCAATAAAACATAACGTATTTTCCGCTCAGCGAACTAACACGACGCGTTTATTAGTTACATAGAAATAAAATTTCCATTTCAGCCCGCAATCACAAGGAGTGTGGCCAACAAATTAACATTACCGGATATCTCCAACGGCTCTAATACAGCGTGATGCAGCCGCGGGCGTTTATAAATTGGAGGGCCGGTACCTGCGGCTTAATACACCGCTGTTTCCGGTTCATTTCCGCTAGGCGCGCGCGGCGCCGGATATTGCTTTTAAGGTTGCACGCTAACGCAATACGCTCCGCTCGACGCTCAGCTACACACAACGCCCACAGTCGCGACCTACACCAAATGCATAATTTCCACCCGCGACGCCGAATCGATACGTTTCTTTTGTGCAAACAAAATCGTTTTCGGTACACGTTTGTTTTACAAGTAACGAACGCGTTCTGTAAAGTTCGTTATTGGCGCAAATCTATTTGTTCTATTGATGGGATTCCGTAATATTTCGTCATGCTGTATGTACGTATGCGGTTATTAAATAAACAACAATGCCGTCTGAATTCTGAAAAAATACCACGTCAATAACGTACCTATTGCAAATTTGGCATGCGCTTTAAATAGCCATTACCATTTGCGTCGAGTTTAAATTTAACAATACACTTACTAATAAGGCGATGCGGTAATTACCTGCGAGTGACATAATTAAATAATGAAACGCCGCCCAAGTATCGGCTCGAACGAATGCCTTGTAATAAATGAAAGGTACAAGCAACCCGATCCGCGCCGCGCTCAGTCCGGAAATTAAATTCTCCTTAAGCCATACTTTAATTAACGAACAGCACGCGAATGTGCATACTGACCGTTTCATCAGAATATCATTATCAATACCCCCATACTGTAATTAACCATATAACACCGATATGATACCGATGTTAACGGTATATTCTGTACGTTACTTTTAATTAGCGTTAACTTCCGTAAGAATAATGATTGCGAATATGGGCATAATTATTTTTGGCAACGTAAAATTCACCGTTGTATGACTATTAAGAATTTTATAAGCCTCTTTTGTTTATCGAGAAAGCAAATCACACACTGTCAATTAAAATATATTCTTAAGTAATATCATATGAAGTATATACTTAAACGAAGGTTAAAGAATACGAATTGATAGAAATGGTTAATCAAGTAATGGTTACTGTTTCTACGAGTAGAGCCGCGAGCAATAAAGTAAGTGCCCGCATAACGAGTCATATATACGTGTAGGCATCTAAGTAGTGTCCTCGTCTCGTTATTGTACGATATCAATATTGAGGCTTAAGTCAGTTAGTATTTGACGATTAAATATGTTTTTTTAAAGGAAAAATTAACAAATACAATTTTCCGCGAAGCGTAGTTGTATATGCTAATGTGTTACGAACTGGGGATAACAGGTCAAAATAAAATCCCGTAGCGAAACAAATTTGTGCCATCGTTGTGTTCTGGGTAGTAGGACAATTTGGGGCGATCACCCAATAGTCTGAAAAGCAAGATGATCGACGCGTCGGATACCTACGTATGAAAAAAGTCGGTCCACCCACCAACCCGTATTGGACAAGCGTGGTGGTACGGTACAGTAGATACGGTAATGGAAAAGGCGTGCATTAGGGGAGGCCTATGTCCAGCAGTGAACTAACACGGGCTGATGACGATGATGTAGATGTTCAAAAGAAAGTTACATATTTATTTTAGATCCTAAGAAAATGCAGAATTTTTGTAAACAATCTAAGCTATAGCAATATTGTCATTTGCATGACGCCACTTCGTTGCTATGGTTTATGGACTGTATTGTGTTAATGTTTCCTCGTTAGTTTATTGCATTAACCCAGCCTCATACTAAGTAAAGTTTAAACTAAAATTCAGAATCCGTGTCAAAAGTAGTTCAGACCAATCTATAACGTTTTTTACACGGGTGTAACGCTTCCAGACTCTTGTCTTTGGTAAGTCTACAATTTAAGTCAAAACTATCCGATTGGTCTATCGTCAAACACAATATGACGCGATGTTTTACCAATTTCAGCGTACCATTCCTTTATTCGCCATTATTAATTGACGTTTTTCATTGTTTATATTAAATCAATCCATTATACGTTAAGTCTGAGTTGGACCATTAGCCTTAACCAGTTTTGAAGATTAAAAATATCGGTACATTAGTGTTTCGTGTAGATTTGATCGAGCTCTGTTAAAATCCTCGCTCGAATGAGCTGCAGTCTTTCCGATCAATTAGGTAATGATCGGTCCACTCACCAACCCGCATTGGACCAGCGTGGTGGGGTACGGTCCAAAACCACCTAATGGATAGGGCTGTATTAGGGGAGGCCTATGTCCAGCAGTGGACTACACAGGCTGATGATGATGATGATGAATAACAGTTTTGGTATACATTACACCATAATCAGACAGGTTGCCTTACTTCATGATAAATATACTATTATATGAAATATAAATATATAAATTATACGTAATAGGCATTTTAGTCTAATGTGTATCAAATTACTACAGCTTAAAGCAAGTCGCATCAGACCGCAGTAAAACAAGATAGTGATGATGCATGATTATACTATTGTTATACATTGACTAGCCATAACTAAAAGGTAGTAAAAAATCTTCGCTTTTAATAAGACAATATTAAAAAGGACTTGTAACATTATGCTAACAAGCATTATTATTGAAGAAATATCACACTGATATCATTCTGTACAATCTTGGGTTATAGGACAGAATATGATGCAAGGAATCTAAAATGTCGGGAATGTTGGTAACAAAAACAGCATTCAAATTAAAAGTATATAGTATTTACATACTACATGTAACGTTGTAACTGTTTCAACAGATTTTTTTCTGTTAACAATTGACCTTTGGCTAATAAAGCAATAACAACTTGAACACAGAGGCAGACTTATAATAAGTTCAGTGTTTTCGCATATTAAACCATTAAGCTATTCATGTGAAACTATTATATCATATATATATATATAAGTATATCCTATTATTAGAGCCGATAACTAAACAAACAAGTTGACAAATATCACATGTTAGCACTGAGCTCTAATGCAAGAAACGTGTTATGTTTTTGCGCGGTGACGATTACCGTGCGCTTTTTTTAGTGTTTGCTGCGTGTAAACTTGGTAATTGGCAAAACCTTTTAAACCCATTTTATTGCTATGAAGCATGTGGTTATAATAAGCAACACTACAATTTTATAGCCGCATTTTTTCACGAACGCTTTCGTGCGACGTATATATATTTTTTTTTTCAACTATAAAGTTTTACGACTGATTTCTCGAAACGTACGCTAAGTTCAGTTTAATGTTCGAATATAATGTATTTGTATTTACCACGTTGTTTGCAGTAAAAACGGGTCAATTTGCTTTAATAATTTTAAACAGTAGCCATAAAATGTTGGCGTTCAGTATCGAAAAACGGAATATCTTATCGAATCGATATCCGGATGTAATGAACACAAATCGATTAAAACCTAAGATAGTATCGATTCATAATGATTATCAGATCGATTTACGTTGAACGTTAACGTTAGCAGTTATCGCTTTAAACATTTCTACTGTTTCATTAAATCCTTTCAATCACTAAGTAGATTTCAATGTTTGTGTCAAAAGTGGCTACGATAAAGCGGCGATTTATTAACGCAATCTTGGGGGCGGAGGTCGAGTGATGTCTAAGATATTGTAATTAAAGATATTTCGTGTTTATTGTATTGTTGCCTGGTCATTGTTTATTGTTAGGCAACCGTCAATGCCCGTTCGAAAGTATTTGTTAATTCAATAGGTAGTTTTTCGTAACATCGATCATTGGAAATTTAGGAGGAATTTTTGTTATCGCTTTTAAACAACAATGACAATATCATAGCTGAAAAAAATTTAAACATAATTTTAAATATCGTAATTGACGTTTAGCATCAATTTAATTAACATGAAAAACTAAACAACATTATGTAATGCATGTCTGATTGGATATGAGCAATTATAAATTATGAGTAGTTAAGAGATTAACTTAACGAATCTCCACTGCTGAAAAACGCCTGTACAATAGCAATTTTTTTAAACAACGCATATTATTATAATAATATTAGTATTAATATTAGTCTAATTTTCGTTTATTCCTTTAATATACCATCCTAGGTTTCAATTAAAGATTATTTCTAAACCCTGACAGTTATAGATGCATCTCAACTATGACTGTCAGGCTTTTAGCTTACAATTGAATCTGTAGATAGAAAATAAAAAATTACTAGATTTAAAACGTTAATCCTTTTGAAAGTATTGCCCATTTCAAAATAACTTATTAAGTTCAACCTTTTGGTATTATTTAACTTACTTCATCGATCTGTCCGAAAATAATATCTACTCCAGAATATCTCTCTAGTAATGAAATGCTTCGAAAATATTTCTAAGTAATATAAAGAACAATCGAGATTAAACCACGTACTCTATATTACATTTTACGGGTGCAATAAATTGCGAACCAATATATATTTTAAACATAATCGTAAGGTCTGCAGAATCAATAATTTAATCGCCAAATCTATATAAAAATGTATTTGCATCAAAAGCGCTTTATCAAAATTCCACAAAAGATATTAGTTTAATTAAGAATGAAACAAATCAAATATTTATCCGTCCAGCGATAATTATTATTTAACATAGATAATACAAGGAAAACGTGTAACGAAAATCCATCAAGAGTCCTAAAAAAATATTACTATTGACATTTAAACTTACCATCGAGATATAAATAAAAAAAAATAATCACGCAATGTGTCTAATAACGGTACAGTTTATTATGATAAACTCTAATTAATACTGTTAATGCTGTTATCTAATCACTTTACGCGTGTTTTCCATTAGCAGTTCGTGCGTAATTTAAACTTCAGCATATTAAGATTGTTGTTATAAATCGAACGCGACCGATGTCACAGATACATTATTGTGCAACTTTCACGTACAAACATTTTAATAGCGTTCAATTCATCGTGGTATGGGCTAGTTTGAAAAGAGATCAACAATCATCACTACATAGTATAAAACAAATCGCTTTCTATGTCCCTAGGTATGCTTAAATATTGAAAGATTTACTCCGCAACGGATTTCGAAGCGGGTTTTTTTAATAGAGTGATTGAAGTTTATATCTAAAACACATACTTAATATTATAGGTATATTTTCTATCAACATAGCTCCTGTGCGAAGCAGGGGCGGGTCGCTAGTTTATCAAAATTTAACGATCACTGCTATTAATTTACGTTTTTTTTTTTATTGGCAAACGTCATCAGGCGAACAGTTGGGCAACCTGATGAAAGATGTCACCAACGCCCGTTAACATCGGACAATACCAGGGGTATCATCTAGCGCTGCCTTTCGTGTGATGTAGTCTGTTACGTCTCCTTTACTCGTAAATACGCTGGCTATGGCGCCCGTCAAACCGGAAAACGATAGTGTTTTCTGACTACCGCTTAGAGGCGGACGGCCTTCTGTAAAAAGGGGACCTACCACCTCTAACAGCGTTTGACTAAAATATTAACCTATTTTAGAATTGCTTGCGTAAACAAAAGTAATTTAATGACTGTATTAGTCAATTATTTGCCATGGTACAAGTATTAATGAAGCTAGGATTATACTAGAGTCACACACGCGGTGGAACTTGCCTAAACAAAATCTTATATCAAACTTTTAGCCGCCTCAATGTCGGGTTCTCTTATTGGTTTAACATCGCGTGAGCATTGCCTCTGGTCGTGATTCACCAGTTAAAACGCTTATTTTTCTGTTGGCAATTCGTTCGTGTGCAATTCAAACGCTAGCCTATTAAGATTGTTGTTATAAATCAAACACGGTCGATGCCACAGACAATAATTTTTGTGCAACTTTCATAAACAATCACTTTAATAGCGTTCATTTCGAGTACATAATTGTAAATGCCGTACGAGGATAATAAAACCGGTCAAGCGCGAGTTAGAAGCGCTTGCGAAGGGTTTCGCACCGTCCGATAAAAACGCTGCTTTATTTTTAAATTGTTTTAAAATATTTGTTTAAGCGAACATAAAAATATTATATGTTACAATTCCTTCCTATGGACGTCGACATACAAATTCGCTTACAGCCTAATGAACGGTTTTGGTACAAAACCTTATAACACTGAAAGGTTGTCAATTTGTGATAAAAACAAAAAACTGTTCTCGCGGAAGCAATGCACCTATATACCAAACTATAATTAGATTTACAGATAAAGTCATTTGTTACATTAACAACGTATAATACAAAGGCAACTAGTTAAATGACACAAGTCTAGATAAAAAACCAGTATGTCGTTTACCCCCTATAGACTTCAGGCTTGATACTCTCCATACCAAATAAAACTCAACGATCCCTTTTAATACGATAATGTAGCTCTATCTAACGTCTGCAGTCACATACGCGACCCTCGTGTGCTAATTGAATTTAAGGAATAAAATCCAATCGCCCCGATTCTTTATTATTCAAGATCCAATTTGGATAAGGTCTGATCGGTCCGTGGGAGAGGGGTGGGGGGAGGGGGCAGTCGGGAATAAAATTGGATTTGTCACTCAAAACATAAGGCAGCCTTTAACTTTAATAAGAAAGTATTGTGCGCTCGTAAAACTCGTGGAATCGACGCGTGTGCTATGAATTCGAACAATCCGTCGGTGCATTAAGAAAACAATTCGAGATTAAGACACGATTCATTTGAGTTTAAATATAAATTACAATTGAACGACTCTGCTGTGGCTGTCTAATGGAGTTTACAATTTATAGGCAAGTTCGTAACGTTGTTATGATTACAATCTTCTAATGACTTGATAAACAATAATAAAGTTTTACAGATTTTATCGCTTAATTATCGTTATAATATTGTTGTGTTATCCGCGCCAATGGTCACGGAGGACAGAAAAAAAGTGACCGCGAAATCCTTTAGAATCAATGAATTTTGAATTGAAATCCGTGACACTTTTATTTGTCATGTAGAGTAGTGGCTTAAACATAAGTATTTTTTACTAACTTTGATGTTGATATTATAACCAAAGCTTTATATCCTGGTCTAACGGTAATTATATCTAGATTTTATCATTAGGCAACACAGAAATGTTTCAAGTGACTGCAGCTAAGGAACATGGAACATACCCTTGCATGAACACGCTGCCTAAACTCGACGAAACAAAAGCTACGGCGCGTTGTCGAGAGCACGGTAACAACGGTGTCCCCTACCACTCAATCCTTTGTGGCGTAATTGTTACTTGTTGTGACGTGGTTCGTTAGCTCAAGTTTAACATGTATCTATTAGATTCTGTACAAAACCTGTACTATATCATTTCTTTCACGATAGAACTAAAGCCAAATCCTTCGGAGACTTAACCGTCAATTGTATAATAAGTATCAGATTAATTTTTTTTTGACACTTCCCTTAAGTCACATAACGAGAATTTTATTTGAAAGAAAGAAAGAAAACATCTTTATTTGGTACATTAAGTAAATCAGAACAAAAAAATATTATATAAAAAAAAACAATATTAAACGGATTAGAGGATTTTCGACGCGTTGAATCTTGAGTTTTCTCCACCCGTGAATGCTGGTTTTCAGTGGAACCTAAATATATAGACAGACGGTCAACTATTTACACAATTATAAATAAATATTACATATAAAAAAAAACTTTACTAAAATATCAACAACTTAAAATGAAAGCAATAATAAACAACTTAATACTAAAAACTAATTAAGCAAAATAACAAATAATTTTTTTAAGTGATCCAAATACCAGAAACAAAAATTACAAATATAAAACAATACATATTTGAGTTAAAAGTATTTACATAAACATAACTGTGGGCCTTGAAGTTAACTTAGCTTAAACAAACAGTTTTGTTAGGAGTAAATTATCTGTAATATAGCTAAATTGAATATGAAAATAATATAAACGAAGATCGTGGTGGGAAAAAGTTAGCCCTGATTGTTTTTTAACGTCAATGATGAATATGTAGAGCATAATTTGATATTTACAAAATATCCGAGTTCCAATATTTTGATTGTAGTTATCTTTTAATTAATACCAGCTTAACTATTTATAATGATAATTGTAAATTTTTTATCGATCTTTATTCAGATACCGTAAGACTTAAAGCTGTTATCTGTTCCCTATTCAAGTTGACATTTCAGCCTTAGCTTGCAGATTTTTTATGGGATCCATTGTAGTAAAATTAAAAAGAAAATTTTTATAGTCAACATTTTGAGAGTTTGCTTCTAATAAGACTTTTATATCAAATTGTTTACAATATGATATTGGTAACTTATGCAATATGCAGTATTTTTTTTAATCAGTTTGAACTTAAAACATTATTTACTTAATCGTTTTATTCTAAAAAGAAGCTACATTTAATAATACAATAATTAACTCCCACCAACCCGCATGGGACCAGCGTGGTGGGGTACGGTCTAAGAACCCCTAATGAAGGAGGCGTGCATTAGAGAAGGGATATGTCCAGCAGTGAACTAACATAGGCTGATGATGATGATGATGACGATGATGAATTAACTCCATTGTAATTTTATAACATCCTTTGGTCAAACAAACTAGAATAAAGTCCTTTTACAATAAACAATTTACCTTCTTACTTTAAAGTGTTTAAATGAATTTACAATGTTTTTATGTACTTTAAATAGCCTCGTGAATGTTTCCGCTTGCACTTTCGCTTAACACAGACAGACAATAGGTTAAAGGGAGTAACATGAAGTGCAAATTCACAAAGCTTATTTACACGACTCTAATTACAGCACTCCGATCATGTTGTAATGTTTGTATCACGACGGCTGAAGGACAATACAATACACTTGCCTGATATGGTTAATAGATCAATGAGGTCGAATTCTCCGCACAGAGATTGGTAATATTTGAAACTATATTGTAATTAGAAAAGATAATGATAGATAATTGGTTATTAATAAAAAACAATGTAACAAGAGATTTTTTTTTATTTTTACTGAATTAATATTTCTTATCGATCTGGATTTAGATTGCCAATTTTAAGGGTTGAAGGGAAAATCACGGTGGGACCAATTGGGGCGGTGAATGAATACATTTATGTTAAGCATGAAAGATTGAATCCTGTATAAGTTATTTTTCTTAAACTAGTTATCGAAATGAAACGTATTGATGATGTTTCAAAGATTATTTCGATATTAGGCTTTATTGCTTCGCAAACTAACGTTCTTCGCAGTATAAAACAATAAACAAACTAATATATTACACAAGTACGTCGCGTCTTAAAGTAATGTGTACCAATTTTAGATTGACGCCATATTGTACAGGCACATGTAAACTACTATGAAAATTGACTTAGACGACCTTATGTCAGTCCAAACTGTTCCCGATCTTAGCGTAGTGTTACGAATTATTATTAGATTTAAATTGGATCCGATGAAAGCGTGTGAAGTGACGACAGGGCGGCTGAGTCGACACTATCATCAGTGGCGCGGAAATTAAATAGCGGCCCATATCCGCCGCCGGGATAGGAGGCAAGCCCGTCAATGCGACACTTCGTACGGGAGCGACGAACGTTGACCGGGGAGCTATAAGTCGAGATCCTGGTTTGTAAATCAATTCCTTGGCCTTCCATGGCCTTGTTTAGATTATTAAATAACGAAAACTCCTAAATAAATAATATATATACACTACCAAACATATATACAGCAACAAATACCACACGAACCAGTAGGCGTAATTCGATAAAAATTTGATCATCCCGTGATATAAAAGATTCTTTGAGATACAGATGAGTTAAGATAATTAAAAACTTAAGCTATGAAATAACAAACTAAATTAAACATTGAGTAACGCAGAACACTGTAAATTGGATTAGAAATTAATGATCCGAGCTACGAAGGATTTTTTAGGTACTATTAGGTCACGGTATTTAATACATGGCATGTTTTCTTTAGTCAGTATTAAATTTCACATGAAAAGCGTCGTAAAATACCCTAAAACAGTTGCGATGTAAATGTTTATTTACATCTCATAGTAGTAGAAGTAGTTAGTAAACTAAGTAAGCAGCAAAAACAACGTTTATTTTATGAGAATTCCTTTGAGACTATCTCAAGTTACCCTTAGACTTAGGTGACAACCCTGGCAACACAGGATGTTCAGATATTCAATACCATTTAGAAAGGAAATTGGAGAATCCAAAGCAGAGAGTCACTGCTTATTAGAAAAAAAACTGCCTAAAAAATTCATTAAGTCAAATTTTGTATCACTGTCGTTTTAATGACTGTATGAAGTGTCGATATTTGGATAGTAAGTATTTTAAAATTATATTATTGTAATGTTCTTGTTTCTAATTGACACAGCAGGTGCAAATAAATCATCTTAACTATAATAAGAAGATATTTTTTTACAGTCATGACTGATTATCTAAGAACAAGTTAAAACACTTCACTAGTAACTAACACTAAAAACTCGACAACTTAACGCTATAACAAACATCAATAAGGAAAAAGGTGTAAACCCAAAAATGAGTTGCGTTTAAACATAAAAAAAACAAATTTCACTTTAAAACTTGTAATTTGTTTCCTTACACAAATATTTTCTAAACCAATAGTTAAAAAATTTGTCCTCAAATTATAAATTTTGTCAGTAAAACATGCTGATCAATTTTATCGAAGATAAAATCGTGATTACCACATAAAACAATCCTGATTAATTTAAAAATAAGCAAGTAATACTCGCTTTGACGCATTCAAGATGCGACAAAATTGCAATCATATTATTATGATAAGTTAATACGTCATACGTGTAGATGCGGTAAATAGGCATGTCTGAAAGCTTTTGCCTATGCCCTCAAATAGGTCCAATGCCAGACAACTAATTATATATGCAACAAACACCTAAAAAGATGAAGAAATTAAATATTCGACAAATCGGTCTAAACAATATATTTCAATGACGATCATACCATACAACAAGCGGCTATGTTAAATGAAATGTACATGTGTAATTTTAATTTTAATTCAAATTCAAATATCTTTATTCAATATAGAAGTGTAACACTCGCTTGTTGATTGTCAAGGACGCTAACACCGCTAATTGCCAAGTTTCCACTTTTGTCACTAGAATTTTGAACATTTGATCAATGTTTCGTTATAACTTTAAATATTTTCCCTAATTTATTAACGTACAAATATTAAGCAACATAATATCATGATAATCATTAGTGTTATTAATATTTTTAAACCTAAACTAAGGTAATAATATAATATACTTTATCCCTTATTCAATTTATTAATCCCGTTATTTAATTTATAAATATACGTTATTCGATTTATAAATATGGCTTTACTAATCTATAATTTATAAAGCAGCAACACATTCCTATTTAAATCGATTTCTTAGTTTCTTAACAGATAAACGACTTAACGAGGAAAATATAATGAAATTTGTCGCGTTTAATCAATCAATAAATATCTTACTAGATCCCATAAGACCATTACTTAACATTGTTTTATCCGTGCATGAGACATTAATGTACAAGTCATTAATTATTGGCCGTTATCTTAATATGTGATTAACCTACGGTTTGCGGGCTGGGCTGTCACGAACTCATGCGCAACACGCGTGGTTGCCATTCGGAAATGTTACAGCAATTGTAATAGCGATAAATTAAAACAGACGTAAAGTACATATGAAATAAGTAAATGAACAAGATATAATATACCCGCAGAGATCGCTGTAAAAAGTATGCGTAATTTTAAACTACCTCCGTGGCTTAGTGGTAAAGGCATGTCTTTAGAAACCGGAGGTCGTGCGTTCGAATCCTACAGGGACTCAAAAAATTTTCATGACCGATCACCCAATTGTCCAAAAAGTAAGATGATCCATGCGTCGGATGGGCATGTAAAAAGTCGGTCCACCCACCAACCTGCATTAGACTAACGCTGTGGGATACGGTCCAGAAAACGCCCTAATGGAGGCAGCAGGGAGGCCTATGTCCGGGCAGTGGACTAGCACAGGCTGATAAAATTTATGCGTCATATAAAAATAATAAAAGAATTTAGTAGAAACCAGGTTTTAAGAAGGAATAATGAGTAAAAGTCTTCTTTGGGAGAGGTATCGTTGGGTGTAGTCTATGCCACTGGCAAGTAATTGATATTTGACCCCATCATCATCGTTATATGGTTTGGTGAATATCACAAACTATTAAGATATCCAAATTAGTTTCTAAATTAATGTCAATATAATGCTGTTTATTTCAATTATCAAAATTTAATTAAATTTTTTGATTAATATCCTTGATTATTATCAAACCGTCAGTTACGTGTAACTGAAACATTTTTGATATTATCAAAGTAACGATATAAAAAAATAAAGCAGCAGGTTTTTTGATTATCTGAATAGATATCGATGAAACTATTCAATTCTATTCTATTCTCAATATCAAAATTTTATCTTAAAAAATATTTTTTTATCAGTAATTTTTGATCACGTTATGTTCATATCGTTTATTGCAACAGCATACAGCGAATTTTACTTTTGCGATAATGCCGTTTGGTTTCCACGTTACAAGATTACGGCAGACGCAGGTGTATTCGAAGTAGGACCCTATTATAAGTAATGACGACGTGTAAACATTTCAGAGGAGCCCGTTAGAGTTGCCGGGCCAATTAGAAGTGTTAGGACTCCCCGGCCCCCGTTGTCCAATTAAACCCGCGCTCCACCTACGGTGTACCTTTTTTTTTTTTTTTTGCCGTTGGAAAAATCCAGCTTACGGATTCCCGCCGCCAAAGTGAGGGGCAGCAGGGATATGGGGCTCCCGGACCAAGATGGAGCGCCGGTATACCCACTAAAAACCAACGGTTGTTCCTTTCTCCTGTCGCTTTAGCGGGCCGCGGGCACTGATTACAGTCATCGGCGACCCGGCGCGACGTGGCCCCTCTCGGCCTCTTCTCACCAGGTGTTGGGACACCCGGAACGCCGCTTAGGCGCCGTGCCGGAACAAACAGCACGGCGCCCTCTGAGCCTTCTCTGGGCGGCGGGCACCCTCTTGCCGGCCGCCCAGGGGCTCAGTGTCAGGGAAGGTTGCGCGTACGCCACTCTTCGGCGCCCTGGCCTTCTTCTGCGGATAGCCAGGGCGCTCACGGCCTCCCTGTCCCTTCCGCGGCCTCCTTCCGGCCATCACGTCCTCGCAAAAGCAGGACGGCGCCCGACCTTTCGTCTCTAGCATCCTGCGTACTACAGCAGGAAGCGAAGGTCGTGCCCTGACACTACGCAGCTCTCGGCGTTGCTCGACCCAGGCTGGGCACTCTTCCAGCGCGTGTTGGGCCGTCTCTTCGGCACATACGCCACAGTGGTGGCACTCCTCTGTAGGCTCCCTACCGGCCACGCGGCACAGGTACCTCCCGAAACAGCCGTGTCCCGAGAGAACCTGCGTCGCGCGGAACGTTAGGGAGCCATGTCCTCTTTCTAGCCACCACTTAAGAACGGGGCGTATGGCTTCTATTGTTTGACGGCCGGCGCTGGGGTGCTCCAGCCGCAGCTCCCACTCCTGTATTGCAAGGGAGCGCAATTCGTCTCTGCGCCCCCTTATCTCTTCTGGGGCTGGCCTGAAGCCCCGAGACCTTGCCTCCTCGCGCCAGAAAAAGAGTGACGCGAGGATTTCTGCATCCAGGTCCCAGGGCAAGGAGCCAGCCAACAGGCACGCCGCCTCGCCGGAGATGGTCCGGTAGCCCCGTACGGCCCGGATCGCCAACACCCTCTGGGTTCTCCTCAATACCGCAGTACTCTCCTTTTGGAGGTGTCAGCCACAGGGTGACCGACGGTGTACCAACGTAACATGTTGTCGTACGCCGTTTTCTACGCCACGAAACAAAACTATGATGATCACCAATTAGACGTATTAAATGACATTGTACGAATGTAATTATGTTGATTTATTGCTCATTATTGCCTTAGTTTTTGATTCTTTACAGTTTCTTTACATCTATGTGTCACGATACATAACTATACAGTCTGTTGCTAGAACAATTACAATTTTATTAAATTACAATTGTTACACTAGTAGACTGCCCCGTAAGCATTGTAATTTTATTAAACGACGTAAACTCAGTATAACAGTTTTAAAAACTGCGTAGTTAATAGTAAGTATTAAGATGTATCTCAATTTATTAATAAAGTGCAACCAGATTGTGAAAAGTGACCTTTATCGCAGCAAGGAGATACGACTTCCGATTTAAATCAAGAAATGCGTTATAATTTAATTATAATAAATTGGCAACATTAAACAAAACAGCGTTTTTTTTTTGTTTTTCTAAAGGTGGACTTGTATCCGGCATCCCAAGAGCTCTGCAGCTATGTTTTCCGTAACTATTGAGTTGTTAATTAAATTCACGCAAAATTATTGCACCCGCACATAGCTCTAAGCACTAGGACCCTATTCCCGCAGCACAAAGTTGCTTTTGCAACGGCACGAAGCACTGTTATCTGAATCAATGTTGCTTGTTGTTTAATTACAACAATAGTGGCCCCTAATGAGAGTTTGCGCTAATAAGCGCTACAGAATGTAATCAACATGCCTCGTCGGTCTAATGAGCCGAGTTCCTGGCAAAAATAAGCGACGTCGACATTTTACTGGGGATTAATTAGGCGTTCTGCCTATATGGATACCGGCCACCGGAAATCTTCGCCTCTAACTCGACATAGATTAACATATCTCATATATGGTGTAAGCGGGAAAAAATCTTCGCTCCACAGCCACGCGAATGCACTTACGCACGGTACAACCATGCCATATCGGGTCACCCGAGCCGACAACACGGACGCTCCATCCAAACGGCATGACAACAAAGTACAGGCAATTGTGTACGTCGTTAAGTTAAATAAGCACGTTTGATTGCGCCACAGCAACTGGCTACCCCATTAAAACTTAACGAGGGCCAACCCCGGGGAAAATAACTAACCCAATTTCCCTTTGCCGGGGAAATCATTAAAAGTCTTAAAAGGGTCTTTTCATATATTTTTCAGCCCGGGGCGTACGTGCAAATAAACACATTTTTACATACTCGAACAAACAATTCCGCTAACGAGGCGGGAGGGTAACGAGCTTGTGCAGAGGTGTCCGGCGCGAGGCCCGCTCACGCTAATTGGAAGGATATGCCCGGAAATGTGTCTCGTTACGGCCCCACCTGGGCTGGCTGCGCGGCTCCCCTGATTTATTGCGGCCCGCACGTCCAAATTGACGCCGCAGACTATCACGATCTAACGCGCCCTAATACTATCGAGGCAATAAACAATGCGTATCAGAGCTGTAACCTTTGCTTTCGTATAGCGAACCTCTAACAATATTGTCCACTTAACTAATATGCCTTACGGTACAGCTTGAACAGAAATGCCTTCACATTGTTTCTATACATACCGACTGAGTAATAACTAAACTTAAAGGAAATAACATTTTTCATAACCGTTTCCAAAATCTCTTATGGTTACAGCTGACCAATTATAACTTAAACATCGTGCGTCTGTACGTAAGAGTTCAATATATATATTTTAGTGTTCATTAGAAGTATGTATTATATATCAATGCATTTAGCATTGATGAAATGAGAGCTCATATGTAGGCATTACAGTCTTATAACGACTGTGAAATGCGGTCTTATCAATCGAGACCGACTTATGACATGCCTACCAAAGACGATCACGATCTAACGCGCCCAATACAATCGAAGCTAATAAACAATGTGTATTACAATCTGCAACTGCTTAATTCGTGCACAAACCGCGACATTTACTTTCATAAAGTCAACTCTGGATAGATTCTAAGTATACCTGGTATACGAATTGCATTTCATGCTGATTAACTAGTTAGAAGACATTGTATAAATTTACAGTAAACAACATCTGTGTAAATCGGTCATTAATTGATGCATGTAACAATTTAATTGGAATAATTTATAGTAATTGAGATTGTGTGCTGCAGTGCATACGTTGTAAACAGATATATATGTTAGAATCATTATGCCAACGTCGGCAAAACCCTTTACGATCCATTAGCATACTCTGAAAATGTAATAAAATCCTTAATTCGGCCCATACAAAACTTCTGTAACAGTCATTGTGCAAATCGTGATATAACCTCATTGCTAATACCTATATTTGATCATAAACAAGGTCTATTCTTCTGGTTTTAACATTAATTACAAGATCCACCAATTAGCCGTGTGTTTGCGTTCGCCGTTTTAATTAATGAATGTGTGTTGTATTAGCATCGGATACAATCAGATCCGGGGCCCGTCTGTAATTAGCGACGTCTACAAAATACATCGAATTCCACGTAATTGCTGAGAATATTACGGCAGTGAACTTAATTGTTCCCGACTTAATTAATTAAGCTTTTGTTTGAAACTAACAGCGAAGTGTAGAGTTGGCAATTCTAAATTGGATCTTGTAATTACCTTACCCCCGGCTTGTACGGTAACTGTCTACTTTCAATTATGGGGGGAAGCTTAGTTAATGGAATCAATTATAATTGGGAGACAATGCGAAGCCTATTCTCGTTTATGGAACGTTAATTAGTTCGACTGCTGTGGAATTGATGAAAACAGGGGCAGCGGGACTCTTCAAAATAATAACTCTTGACCCGCTTGTGATGAGCAACTACAAAAACTACTTTAGTGCCCTTAGATAAATCAATTACGCAAGTCAATATACTCGATTGTTTTCTTTTCTACTTGTCCCCAAAAAGTTACAAGTAAAGTTTATGTCTTAAATACATTTAAAGTAATTTTAAAGTATATTTAACTAAAATTACAATTGACCGAATAAATAATGTTTGTGTCTGAAAAATATTAAATAAAATTGGTCATTCAGTCAGTCTGGGTTATTTATACATTATCAATGTAAGAGAGTAATAAATATATATAAATATAAAACATATTCTGTGGTAAAAAAAGTTAGAATCATAATCAATAATGCCTAGTTATAATGTTAAATCATATCATTTACTTATTTTTTTTTTGTGAATTTGTTCAATACGTTTTGATTAAAAAGCTTTTTTTTACTTTTTTATTGGTATAATAGTTGTTTTAAATTTTATGAAAGTACAATTTTAAAAAGTATATAATGGAATATTTAATTCAAACCTTAACAAAAAGATTAATCAAATTGCAGATTATAGATTAAAAATAATCGTCTAAAGTTTTGCATTAGTGCGGGCCGGACGGAATAATTATCTGCTGAAAATTTTAGAGCGGCAGACGAACGCCTCGGAGACCCCTGACTTTAATTAAGACACAATTATTAAAATAACAAGCGGCGAACGTTCTACGTCATTATGCACGGCCGTGGGGTCGCATACGAATACGACACCGGCGCTACACTGCATGCACATTTACATTTACAACAAAAAAACAACACTGAAATAACAAATAACACAAGACGACAAATAACATGCAAGCGTTTAATGTGAATTCTCTTTTTAGAGTGCACTTTGCCAGCTAAACGTCAAAACATATTTATCATACAACTGAGTGGTGTTGTGAATTGTTATTAAAATAAAAGAGCGTTTTTGAATTTTAATAACGTTATAACATAAAACATGTCTTGTTTTTTTTTTTTATAAACACATATTGCTTTGTAATAAAATTCACAATGCCATAAAAACTTTGACAGTCACAATATAAATATGAACATGACGTCTCATTATAATATTTACAAATAATTTAATCGCACCTATGAACAATATTAGACGTACCTTAAATGAGTAACTCCCGACTTCCAATAAAAGCACTATGGAAAATCTGAATGTTCCCAACTTTGTCTCTTCTACAACAACACGATGTGTTTGTAATTGAGCACACAACTAAATTCCCTTGTCCACTTCAATTGTCACTTTAAGCGGGATTTACGATCCCAATCGTTTCAAAATAACTTAGACGAAGACAGTTATAAAGTTAACAATGCAATGTTTTGACACATAGATAGGAGGAATGATTTTACACGACCGTGAATTTTAACGATGTTAGATCTGGAATCGGATCGAAAGTAAGTCGAATAAAGTTTGCGGCTTCGGACAGCGTACGGACGCGTCTACACTCAGCGGAGGCGCGCGGCGGAATGAGCCGACGAGCGGCGACTGCAGGCGCACCGAGACGAGGGCGGGCGCCGGAACAGAGGGTGGAATGGAACAACACTCTAATATAATGATGGGCCCGGAACGCT
The DNA here is from genome assembly GCA_029286875.1 of Lamproptera curius. Classification (NCBI taxonomy): domain Eukaryota; kingdom Metazoa; phylum Arthropoda; class Insecta; order Lepidoptera; family Papilionidae; genus Lamproptera; species Lamproptera curius. The sequence goes on along the minus strand of JAGSMT010000016.1, from coordinate 8,062,876 downwards.
AATGCTCTAATTGGAAAAGTACTCTCGCAACGCCAAAAAGGAGCTTAATACCCGAACCGCTACAGCGCTACAGCGCTTAATGGAATTGACCGTTGCATTATTCGCGTGTATTAAATTGTATTCGGAACGATATCGTATATTAGAAACAGTCGACTTTGCGTCACGTACCGCGTAGGTAAGCTATAGCTTACCCGCTAGTGGATTCCGGCCTAAATTCAATTCCGTGCCCCCCGTCCCGCACCTCCCGCACCCCTTTCAGAAACCAATCTTCTTTACATTCCCTCGCCGACAAATTTATATTCGTCGGTGCGTCCACCCCTTCGGGTGTGTTCGAATGTCGCCATTCCTATAGTGAGGCGGTTTAATAGTTAAGCGGCTGGTCATCGTAAGAAACGCGAGGCGATCGTGCTTCATTGCGGAGAATTTAATTTCCCTCGCCCGCCCTCGACGCCATTGTCCGCTCAGTATTTCATTACTGCCCGAGCTTTTCTATTAATAAATCACTTCGCCAGCGCCGTTTAATTACATCCCGGTGCCCGTCGTCTGATTACAGTTTCATCGAACATCTAATTAGCAGTGCAGCGCCGGCAAGTGAACGTATGTATTCTTTGTTCCGCTGATATTACCCGGCCCCGCCATTACAGCGAGCAGGGCCCGCCGAACAAACTTCGGAATGAAGGAACTTTGATTAAAACCCCACCGCCTACATTACTACCGACTTAATAGTAACGTCCGATTCATTATTAAAAGCAAACCTTAATTGCTTCGATGCTATTCCACCTTCTGACGCGAAAATTTAAATGCAAAACGGGATTCCGTTGGTGACACGAATGTTTTCGTAAGCATGTGCCTTATCAACGCCAGTGATTTGATGACACGATTTTATAATTGATACCGGCCGGTATTGAATCACAATATGGACCGCGACGCTAGCGGCGTGATATATCCGCGTCACATCTATGGAGGCCTTATTAAAATCGCCGATCATAATTTATATCTAGACAATAGAGATCGGGCGCAGTTCGGGCCGAATCCATTTGCCGCGTGGCCGCGCATTGTTGACAACCCCACATTGTTGCTCAAAGCCCCCATTAATGGAACCCTAATGGCGTTTCCTTTTAAACGGCAAGCGCAATAATTAGTGGTTTTCAAAAGCGAGTGCTACGTCGCGGAATTCTGAACCCCTTCGTATAACGTAAATGCAGATTCGAGGGGTTAGATAAATTAGATGAGCTTATACTATCTATAGTAATCATATTGTGATTAACTCCCGCGATCTCGGGAAAGGCGTAGAACAGAAATAATGAACGATTTTGAAGAATATTCGATAAGGAAGTCGAAAATCTTTTCTTAATATAGTAGTAGGGTAAGCAGTTAAACTAGAAAATCAGTATCGCAACTAATAGTTGAGATACTGATTATAATCGTGTCTGGGGAATGGTAATTTAATAGCATATCAAAGAAAGATTACTCTGTGAACAAAAGTAAACACCAACCTCTTAATAAATGTATAGACATTTATACTTTCGCCAAAGTAAGAAGTGGAGCAGCAACTGTTCAAACTAAAAATATCCTTAGAGAAGTTGAACAAGGTATGAAAAAATTCAAAGAAATGAATTAATAAAATAGTACCTCTACTAAAATCATCGATTATCGATGATCATCATAACATCATCTAACGAAAACATTACATTAAGATCTTTAGTAGTGAAGTGTAAATAAGGTAAAGGTCCGAGTTCAGAAAAACGTAATTAATTAGTTAATTTATTAGTTAAAAAGTCACCCTCTTTTTTACAAACGTTTCCAGGCCAATTGTCATTACAGTTTTTTTAAATAAAATCAGGGTACTATTAAAATATTAGTATTTAAAAACATTTTATGATAATGATGGTCAATCCGTTCGTATACAAGAGCTATTAACCACTGGTTATTATTCGCCTACAAACATTTCCTCATCATTTTCCTTATCAGAATTCAAACCCACTCCTTTAGAAAGTCCGCAAACTATACCGTCACCATACCTCTGTAATGATAGTCCATTTTCTTTATACATAAGAACTTAATGTGGTTCTGATAAGTATATTAGTGTTTTTACATTCCTGTATCCCGTGATAATGGTCAATCCGCTCGTACAAAATCATCCGAACCGTTTGATATAAATCGGGAACTAAATAATTTTCAACATCAGGATTCGAACCCACGCCACGACACAAGACATCCGACCACACCGTCACCGAGCGTCTGTATCGACGGTCCACCCGCCCGCAGCCGGGTACACGTCTACTCAAGACCTTTTTTAATTTCCTGGTGCGGGCAGCGGGGCCCCGTTTAACTTATTGCCACGGCTAACGAGAATACGCCGCTGTGCCGGCGAAATTGAAGGATTTACTCCAACGTCCCTCCTTTATTAAACGTAGTGTACGCACACCAGCTTGTGCCTGTGTGCGCTCACTACACGCGTGTCGAAATTACATTTCGCATGACTCGTAATAACAAGGGTGGGCGTAAATCACGGCCATTATTAGTTTCTCCCGTTACACGAGTCGTTTGTCACCTGCGATCGGTGTTTGTTGCCCGGCCGATGGGATGACGGTTGGTTTTTTTTTTAAATAGTCGTTATCGAACTATATATGATATTAGCTAAATAGATATACAATGAACGTATATCTATAACCAATTAGAATAACTATTCAAATTTATGAATGCAATTGACTTCTGAAGTGTACGCGTCCCTTTTACACCTCAACCTTTTCCACCTATACCAAGTTGTCAATTTCTAATAAGAAAACATTACTATTTTCCGGTTCGATGGGCACTGTGGCTAATGTAAATATAAACGTACCATCTAAGAGATATCCAGCGATCTTATGGTGGCTTCCACTTTTTTTCTTTAGGGTAGAGTGCATCACTTACCGCCTAGTGTACATATCTTCTCGTTGCATCATTTAACTAAAATAAATATTAACAAACGTACATTCTTTCAACCATGAATTAAAAAGGTTAAAACTAAACTTTTGCATAGACATCCGTCTAAGATAAGATTGTTATAATCTTTTTGTTTTTCGTAGTTTATAATGGTATTACGTGGTTTATGAAATGAACATTATCTTAGTCACCTATATTATACTTATATAGCATGTACAGCGATGCAGCAGTAATCCATCCACAAGTCAATTCCAATTTACATACTAACGAAGCGCTACAACTAGAATGTACAGACGGCAAAACAAAAGCAGCATGGAGCTCTTTGAACCATCTAAAAGCGGTACATTTTAATACATAATCTCTATTTCTTTTGAAACAAAACTCATATAACCGAAATGGTCCAAAGTACAAGAGGTCCCGCACAACGGGCAGAGGCAAATGGCAATATCACCGGACTTCCTGTAAGCTAAGCGCATCGCTTAAAGTTTCGCAATATACGCGCACAGAGAGCGTCCTTTATTAAAAACTATTCTCACATTTTTAATTAAAGCTTGTGTTCCCCCACTAAAACTTTATTTAAGCAATAAAGGCTCCGCAATTAGCGGCCCTGTCCCCGCCGGCGACTTTGCCTACTTTCCTCGCTTTTAATGAGTGTTTTTTAATAAAGCGCGCTGGCTGAGCTCAACTGGCTGCTGCAAGTTTATTAATTTAGTTTAACTCGTGTCACGGTACCGGACCACTAACACTAGCAGTTACTATGCTTTTTAATAAAACCTTAATCGCCCCACCTTACACGTAAACGCGTTTAATTAAGCCCGCATAAAATGTCGCTGTGTGACATTGTAATAAGAGCTAAACTCATTACGTCCATGTGTATGAGTGTAGTAATTAAAGAATTATCATGTGAAGCAATAAATATGCACAGCATATGTGTAATCTCATTCGAGACCTGTTTACATTTACTGGAGAGACAGAAAGAAATAAGAAAATGAGTTAATTTCAAAACTTGATTACGCATTTCTGATTGAACCAATACACGTATGTGTGGAACCAGTTGTAAATAATTTCATTCCAAATTTAAAGGCCAGTAAGATCGAATCAAAAACGGGCTCAATGTGATTAAAAGAATTTTAAAATCATTGACTTCACAATCGAAAAGGCAGCCGTGAAGTTATTACAAAAACTCGAAACATGAAATTACTCCTTAACTAGAGAAGTAAAGACATGTTGTACACTGACAAATTTCTCCATAATTTCTCGTGAAACGAGTTTACATAAAATTATAAGAATTTATAATGATTGCTGCATTTTAAATTGGACATCATACATACTTGTTCATACGAAATGAGCCTGTGAAAAAGCATCGTTAATTTTTTTGTAGAACAGTAAAATTCCCAGTTTTCAAAATGGTAAAGGGAATTAACAACTAATTTGACAGATTAACTTTGTACAATCATTAAATATATTGTGATAAAACTGTCATTTAATTGCAATAATCGTTCACATATCCTTCAGATTGGGTGCATTTTGATGCCATAGTTGTTTACGGCTACTTATAAAAGTAATCATAAGGGGCTGTGGAGCCCATGTTAAAAGTCATACCCCAAACGATATAATAACAAAAGCAATGATTAAAGAGGCCCTCCCTTAGGCGGGTAATGAGACCAGAGTGTAGATCGGTGTTGCGCACAGAACTAAAAGCGTGAACGATGTGGGGTGCGATCGCAGCGCCCCCCGCACCAAGTGTTCCGGCCATAATTACATTCCCGTGTCTAACAAATGGAGAATCGGTGTTGATTTGTGTTTAGCGGACCCGACTGAGCCGGGATGGGCCTTGGAGCGGCGGCCTTCGGTATTAGTTAAGACATTGTTAACTCGACGCTGACCCGTATGCGATATTGGAACTGTGGCCGCATCGGTTCGTCTCGAACGGCCGAAACTAGAATAGCCTGAAAATATTCATAGATAACTTTCATACCGTCTGCGATTTCTTTTGTTATGTCGCTTATATTGACGATGAATAAGCTTAGTATTTTTACATGCGTCGTGGGCATGTAAATAGTCGTTCCACTCTCCAACCGGCATTCAATCAGCGCGGTGGGAAACGGTCTCAATGTAGAAGGCAGAAAAGCATTAGGGGAGGCCTATGTCCAGCAGTGGACTGACACACACTGATGATGATGATGATTATGAAAGTTAGTATTGGTTTAATGCTGATATTGATCGAAGTGATGTTAAAATTACAGTGTAATAAATAAGCGTCATTACACATAATAAATAAAAATTGAGTGTGTGTGAAGTTATGCTTTTTTGGCGGCCAGATATAAATCTTTTCAAAAATTTTATCCTTCGCCTTATTCTACATTTGTTGCAAAAATGGCACTAAATATACTAATAGAAAAAAGTATTTAATACAATTAAAGTTTTATTATAGCATATTATATCGTCGTAGTTTAATAAATATTACAATAAAAGAAACTAAAATAGCTCCTTCGTGGCTAGCCCTATTGGCCCTTTCTTTATAAACTCTTTCTCTTTATACTGGAGATCATGGGTTCAAATCCCAGGGGGAAACAGCTTTGTGTTATCGATCTCGTTTCCTAGTTTCTTAGGAAAATTTTGGTCGATCACCAATTGTCTAAAAAGTAAGATGATGGATTCATGCGTCGGATGAGCATTTAAAAAGTGGATCCTGATTGTCTAAAACATCTTTAGCACTTGTTATAGACTGCTTTTTTTATAAGACAAGGCCACTATCTTCTATCCAAGGTACTATGTACGACTGTTCCGATTTTAAAATGTAGAAATTTCTATTGAATTAGGTTGGATTTTAGTAAATATTTCAATATTACACTTATATCTCTAATTCCATTATATTTACTTATTGCAACTTTGTGTGTCAAACAATATACGAGTAATATGCTCATATACGTAATGACCTGCATAATACTTGCATACAAATGCCAGTAATTAATGTTTTATTAAGTAAGAGATAATCGTTCAGGTGTACAGCCTAAGGCCCCCACTAAGTAAATCCTTATTATAAATAGTTTATTAAATGTGGCATACATTGTACGATATTAAAATATTTTAATTGATTTCTAAAGTCGCAAATATATAAGCGTAATGAGAACAAAAAACTACAATATAAACATGTCGTTCGTATAAGAATATATTGTGTTTCAAACACCATACCGAAAAAAAGATTTCCTTCATATATGCAGTCGTATTACTGAGTTGCAGTGGGGTTGGCTTCTAATGCATAGGAATTTACCCAATTAACAGTTTTATACAGAGCGACTGCTATCTGCGATCCACAAACCTTAACTGCTTTCGATGGATTACTTGTAAGTAAATGTAAAGGCACTAACATAGGAAGTTAGTTAACGACTACTCAAGATAGTCTTGATATTTATTTGATGGTTATCTTTCTTTCGGACAATTTGGTAATGTGTCATGGACGTGGTTTAGAAGCGAAGGAAACAATGTACCATCAGTATAAATAATTCACGTTAACACCAAAAGTGCAATATCCTATGGCAGGCCTGACCAAGATAACATAAACATTTAGGAGTATTTCGTTAGAAACAGCGATTTAGTCGACCCGTGGTCAGGTTTATTACTTTCTTAGCATCCATTACAAACAAGACAGCTTTGAGTCTAAAGAATATATTCTAGATGCTATTTCTTTATTACTGTATCATTATAAACAAAGTTAAAAAAAATGTTTATACATATTATTATGATGTTTTAACTACGTGACTTTGAAGATTCTTAAAAATCGTTTCGTGTTTTTCGCGCTTGATAGTCTCCAATCATCATAGCAAACATATATAATTTTTAGTTTTCAAAATATTACTGGATAAACTATATTTTATATTGACCGCTTAAAACAGAACTGTCTTCAACTGTACTCAAAAATAAATGTATTGCCATGAAAAAAGAATAAATCTGACAGCCACAAGTCGAGTGATTTGTCATTTTTGATTGTTTTTGACAGTACAACTGTATGGTAAAGCGTTGAACTTAAGAGCTTCTATAAAATTTTGCCAAATAATAATATGTAGGATAGTAGAACATGCTGCATATCAGAACATTTAAAGCTCCTTATTCGCGCTTCCAATAGTATAGAATTTAATCAGTCTTATGCAATGCTGAAAAGAAATTTACATAGTAAGATACATGGTAAACATGAAAGAATCATTGGAGAAACAGATTTCTCACACATTGAAATTAACACTGCTTAAGGAAAATCACAAAGGATTTGTGAAAAATTCAAAGTTTGACCGCACACATAGCCGATATTTCGAATGGAATATGATGATGAATGAAATAGATAGATGAATTGGGTTGGAACAGACGGAATAAATGACATTCAGGAATTGTTTAAACCGCAAGGAGATTTTCTTGAAACCGTCTCGGATAGTTTTATTTTGTCCTTTTGAAAGTATTGCCTTTATTCGGATTTAAAATATTATTGGTCTAAATCATTTTTAGGCAATTCACTGGTATTAAAAAAATTAAGTTTTTCATCTCGTCTAAGAAGCAATAATGTGGCACCAAATCCTTAAAAAACACACAATACAAAGTCTGAAACTTTTTATTTATGGCTAGTGATTGTTTTTTTATTTATTGCATACGCAGGCAGACGAGCAGTCGGGGCCACCTGATGGAAAGTGGTCACCGACGCCCATAGACATTGGCCATACGGTATCACCAACGCGCTGCTTATCAGTCATTCCGTTGTCTGAGGCCGCCCGTATACGGACTCTCTCGTGCGTTCCCGCATGAGTTGCGTTATTCTCGCTTACGCTTAAGTTAATTGGTCGTCACAGTGCTGCATTATAGTGCCTGTTTCGTTCATGTAGTAGTGAGTGCTCGGCAGGTTCCCTGACTTAACTGTAAGTAGTTCACATATACACATAAAAGCCCACGAGGCATTTATCTTTTTAAATTTAACTGCAGTTTGCTGCATTAGGTGGCAGCTAACACACCTAGTGCTCCTAAAGCGCTCACTTATTTAATAGGCACATCTCACTGCAGGTGGGGAGGGTTAGAATAGCTTATACCGTGCCGGCGGGGTCGCCCAATGGCTAAAATGGACGATTACGATCCCGCATTAACACCGCGAGGCAATAGGATGACTAGTTTCCGCGAATCCGCCCCGGAATATTGGCCAAAATCCACGCTGGTTACCGTCGCTCGTATTTGAAGGCAAGCCGCCGCGTCCGCCACCATACCCGTTCTCACCCATAAATCACCCACGCCGTCGCCGTCTGCGACACCCAACCGGACCGTAGCCCAGTCAATTACACCTGTCCTCGTCTGTATCTTCCGGCGCAGTCAGACGCCGAAGACGAACCCGGCCTCGAAAATGGACTTCGAACCTCACGACGCTTGTCAACAAACGCCGCCAACATAGCGACCAGATGGTTTTACACCGTGCGATCCGGAAAAGGGTAAAAACGCCCCACCATAGAGAGCGACCCGAGAGCCGCCCTAGCCCCCACGCCGTCACCGACCGCGACGCCTGCGAAAGCCCGCGGCCGAGCCGCAATCTAAGCCAGCACTGCGGACGTTATATGGCCGAACGGGCCAAGGCCCACCCGGTCGTGATTCACGACAAGGTCACGAGTCGTGTTCTTACGGGCTATCAAAGGCGAAAATATCGCAGTTTCGTTCCGCAACACGAAAGGCATACGGTCAACGTAGAGACCTCAGATGACTTCGCGCGTTAACCCAATACCTCCGCGAGGGTAAAATCGCGTTTCACACTTTCGCCTGCGGAAGACCGACTCTTGAGTCGTCATTAGGGAGTTCCGAAGGAACTCGAATTGACGAGGTCAAGCAGATCCAAACGCCAGGGAACCCTGCATAGGGTGCGCCGCAGACCACCACGCCATAAATTTCAAATGGACCACTCATGGTCGAGCTTTGATCTTTCCCCGAGGAAAATCAATATTTAATGACATCAATATGTAAATTAACCGGTTTACGGGTTGAAACTCCACGCAAGACCCCTAGTCGCGCGTGCATACTGCAACACTTGGACACAACGCGCAACTGCTTCGCGCGGCACGTAGTTGAAATGTGCCGCCATCACAGCACCCGGAGTGCCTGGCCAAAAGACTGGTCGAGCGCCCGCGTGCGCAAATTGCGAAAACGTAGGTACCCGGTTATTACAGGGGTTGCTCGAGAGCACCCAAAAACAATCGCGGCCATCTGCCTCACGTTCCCGGAACTCCGCGAATTCCGCGGTTAGAAAGCCGAGCTTTGTCCCGCACTGCACCGGCAGTTAGTGCAGGACAAACGTTGTAATTAAAAACCGTCGCCGTCCTAATGCTGCGGCGGCAACAATCAGTGGGGAACCGACCAGGTGGTCCAAATAGCGAGCAATAAATCGCACCTGCGCCCGTCGCGCAAATCACGTCAGCCACAAAGGGCCCATATCGTCGTCCGGCACCGTTGATTAATCTTGAAATACTTGAATTGCACAAAAAGTAAACATTCTAGTTATACGATTTGGACCAAAATGCACCTGGCAATCAGGCCCAGTTGAAAAAATAACGTCCTGCTCAGCCGAAATTTAGACGCACTAGGAAATTTAAATAAGAACGAACAGACACAAACAGAGGTTAACCGTTTAAGATGCTACCAACTTAGAGGGCAAAACCGCGCTTCTATCGATCGTATTTTAACGCAACGGCTAAGAAGCAGCGATCCGAAATCGCCAAATATGCAGGATTATAACATAGACATATTTCTAGTGCAAGAGACCTTTAAACCGTCATGCAATCCTAGAATCAGTGGTTATGCATTATTAGAAACGATAGGTTGTCAGGACCGCTGGTGTGGCACTGATATACTATAAAAGGTCACTTAATCGCACCATTAGGTATACCACACTAACTAACTTGAGGGACAGCGTGTCAGATTGCACCACCGGCCACAGACCGCTTGTACTTGTTTCCGGTATCTGTCCTCGCAAAAGTTACTTAGATCCGACCTAGAGCTGCTTCTCGGCCAGCCATCAACCATTATCGCAGGCGACTCATAGCAAAACATCCCGACTGGAATTGCATTACGCCAACACAAGGAATAAATTGCTGGAACTGGAGGAGCCACTCAACATAAAACATATAGCCCTGGACCCCAACTAGATACTCAGACTCAGGCATAGGCGCTCCTAGCACTATAGACCTGCTTTATTAGAGACGTCTCGCCTCGATGTCGTATCGATAGAGGCACTCGAGTTAGACTCGACCACTGCCGGTCTTATTCAATTCGGCCAAGGCGCGGTGCGGTCCCTACGACCAAAACCGTAAATAAATTGGCATTGTCTTGAACGCAAACTCAAGGCTATGGACCCCAAAGTTGTTCTAATACCGGAGGTTATTGATAGTGTAGACAAAGGAATGCCATCGACAGTATCATAACGATATCCATCAGCCATCGACGACCGAAAGGACAGTCAAGGTTTCGGGTGACCGCAACTTTGCTTCCGTTTAGTTTGATGTCTGATAAGAGAAAACCTGGGGAACGTTTATCGCTATCCGTCCGAGTCAAACGATTTCGCTTTGGAAACCTAGTTAGAGGTCAGAGACAGGAAGAATTACACCGCAAAGAATCGTGGTTGTCTGACGAAGACTTAGAGCCATCGCACACTGCCGTGCACTGGCTCGACGTAGAAGTCGATCCCGCGACGCCATGCCGCCATTATCAGCCAACCGGGGCTTGTCAGCTTTCATGACTCGAAAGGCCGAATGCTTAGCGATACGCTAGAAGAGCAATGTACGCCATCTCGCGCACACGCCGACGCGGCTCACCTATCGGACGTGACCGTCTATCGAACTTAGGCTGCCTACCACCAGAGGCGATAATTTGCCAGTGACCCGGAGGAGGTTCGCGATGTTTTAAGGTCTTAAACCCTGGTGGCACCTGGCCCAGACCGTATCTCAAATAGAACTCTAATACTTGCCAGGCCCTATTGTCGTGTATATCAACATTTCAATATTTTATCAACTGTACTTTTCCTGATGCCTGAAAGAAGCCATCGTCATCGGTATTCCTCGCCGAACAAACCTCTAACCTACCCACGAGTTATCGTCCAATTACTGCTCAATTGCTTGGGCAAACTATATGAACGCATAATTCTCCGGTTGAAAGACTACACTTCTCCAATAACCTCATCCCAGACGAGCAATCGGTTTTCGTCCGAAGCACCGTGTCCCAACCAAATTATCGCCTGACGGAATTCATTCTGAATGGCCTTCACCAACCAAACCCTGATCACAGGGGCGTCTTCGATGTCGCAAAGGCATTTGACAAAGTCTGGACAACGGCTTTGATTCATAACTGTACATTCTCAAGTGCCGGACAGGCTGGTTACATCATCAAGCCTACTGTCAAATCGCTCTTCCGATATCGAGTCGAGGGCACCCGTCCACGAGCCGTCCGTCCAAGCGGCGTCCCTCAGGATCGTCCATCACCTTTATTATCGCGCTCTACACGAGCGACATCTCCGCCCGAGATGTCAATCGGCACCTTTTCGCGATGACACGCTCTATTGTTCGTCGCTTAGACCGAACTATATCTAAAAGCTCAGAACGCGATCAATCGTTTAGGCGAATGGTTTCGAATGGAAATCGACTCAATCCCGGATAAAAGGTGTAGCAATACACCTCATCGGTCAGATTCGTCGTCGGATTACACGATACCCCGGTCCTCAACCAGGCGTCAGGATATGGCACGCGCTGGCCGACACCAGACACTAGGCAACTAAACTTTACGGCCAACCGATCCCATGGGAAGGAAGGCCAATACTAAGGTGACCTGCGACTGCAACATGTCGTTCAAATGTCATATCAGGACGTTAGGAGAAAGTTTGTTCGTTTCGACCAGACCTATCACCAACGAATTCTAACAGTAAAATGTCGCTAAATATAAACTTTTATTGTAAAGGTATGCATACGACCAATCATGGCTTTGGTAGCACAAACTTCGCTCACGCATCCCACACTCCAAATCAACTACAAGATTCAAAATAATTTCCGCCGCGCCACTGGGCGCAGTGGTACGAAACAAATTAAACCCGGTGGGGTGGTCCCGACGCCCAAACATTGGCCATACCGGTATCACCAACGCGCTGGGTTTATCGTCATTCCGTTCTAAGCCGCCCTTAACGGACCTCCTCTCGGCGTTTGCATGGGTTCGTTATTCCGCTTACGCGTTACAAAGTTTTGGCCAAGGGTGCTGCCGGGTGGTGCCCTGGGTTTTGTGGTGGTGCTCGCGGGGTTCCGTTTTAAGTGGGGTGAATATAACATAAAAGGCCCAGAAGGGCATTTATCTTTTTAACGGTTTGCATTGGGTGGCAAGCTAAAACACCCTGGTGCCCAAAGCGCTTACACTTTTTAATTGGACACCCCCTCACGCCAGGGGGGAGGGTTAAATAACTTATCCGTGCCGGCGGGCCCCAATGGTAAAAATGGACGTTACGATCCCAAACCCGGGGGGCAAAGATGGACTATTTCCGCAATCCCCCCGAATATTCCCAAAACCCGCTGGTTACCGTCGCCCCTTTGGAAGGCAAAGCCGCCGCCGTCCCCACCAACCCGGTTTCACCCCAAAAATCACCCACGGCCGTCGCCTTGGGACACCCAACCGGACCAGCCCAGTAATTACACCTGTCCCCTTGAATTATCTTTCCGGCGCGGTCAGAGGAAGACAACCCGGCCCAAAATGGACTTTGGAACCCACGACCCGTGTCAACAACGCCGCCAACCAAAGCCGGCCCAAGATGGTTTTACCACCGTGGATGCGGGAAAAGGGCAAAAAAACCCCAAGAGGACCGAGGGCGCCCAGCTCCCCCCCGCCGTGCCGGGGACGCCCGCGAAAAAGCCCCGGCCGGAGCCCAATCTGCCAAGCACCGGACGAAAATATCGAAACGCCGGCCAAGGCCTCCACCCCGGTCGGATTCCCGGCAAAGGGTCACTGAGTCGGGTTCTTATTGGCTATCAAAAGGCAAAAATTCGCCTTTGTTCCGCTAATACCGAATACGGGTCAACTGGGGAACCCTCAAAGGGCCGGCTTTCCTTGGGCAATCCCGCGAGGGTAAAAATCGCTTTTCACCACCGTTTCGCAAAGACCGCCCTGGGGTGGTTTTAGGGAGTTCCGAAGGAACCTAATTGAACAGGTCCGGCCCGATCTCAAACCCAGGGATACCTTCCCCTGGTTAAGGGTGCGCCATACCACCCACGCCAAAATTTCAAATGGACCCCCTTGGTCGAGCTTGATCTTTCCCCAGGGAAAATTTAACATTTAAACCAAAGTAAATTAACCGGTTTTGGTTGAAACCCCGGGAAACCGGCCCATCGCGCAGTGTCATAAACTGCCCCGGAACCAAACGCGCAACTGCTTCGCCGGTCGTTGGTGGTAAACCGGCCATCACAACCTGGAGGCCCAAGGCCAAAAGATTCGGTCAGGCCCGGCGGGCTAAATTGCGCGTTGGGTCACCCGGTTTACAGGGGTTGCTCGAGAAACCCAAAAACAATCGCGGCCATCCCCCCACGTTCCGGGGCTCCGCGAATTCCCCGGTTGGAAACCGAGCTTTGTCCTGCCCACCGGCAGTTGGTGCATGGACAAACCAGTTAAATTAAAAAATCCGTCGCCGTCCCTAATCGCGGCGGCAACAATCGTAAAGGGAACCAAACCGGGTGGGTCCCCACAATGGCGGGCAATAAACTGCCCTGCCCCTCGCGCAAATCACGTCACACAAAGGGCCCGGTAATTTACGTCCGTCCGGCCCCGTTGACAATCTCGAAATACTTCAATTCCACAAAAAAAGTAAACATTCCTAAGTTATATTTTGGACCTAAAAATGCACCTGGCAATCAGCCCAGTTGAAAAAAAATAAACGTCTTGCTCGCTCACCCAAATTTTAGACGCACTAATAAATTTAAAAAAACCCAGAACACAAACAAAGAGGTTAACCGTTTTAAGATGGCTACCAACAGGTAGGCAAAACCCGCTCTCTAGTCGTATCTTATTTTAACCAAAACGGCCAAGCAGCGATCCGGGAAATCGCCAAATACTTCCGGGATTATAGGTTAGACATATTTCTAAATTGCAAAGAGACCTTTTAAAACCGTCAATAAAATCCTAAATCGGTGGCTATAACATTATTAAAACAATGGGGTTGTCAGGACCCTTGGGTTGGGCCACTGATATACTATAAAAGGGTCACTCATTCGCACCATTAGATATACCTAACTAACCCAAAGGGGACGGCGTAATTGCCCAACCACAGACCAGTGCCGTTTCCGTGTATCTGTCCCCGGTAAAGTTACTTAGATCCATTAGGCCCTCGGCCTGGATCAACCATTATCCGGGCGACCAAATAAAACATCCCGACTGGAATTTGCATTACGCCAAACACAAATGGCAATAAATTGCTGGAACTGGAGCCCTCAACATAAACATAATAGCTCCCGGGACCCCACAACTAGATACTCAGACTCAGGCATAGGCGCTCCTAGCCTAAGTCTATTAGTTAGAACGTCTCGCTCGATGTCGTATCGTGGGGCACTCTGTGGTTAGACTCGACCCGCCGTTATTCAAAGGGCCAAGGCGCCGGTGCGTCCCCGACAAAATAACAAATTGGCATTTCTTGAACCAAACTCAATATGGACCCCCAAAGTTTTCTAACCTACCGGAGTTATTGATAGTGGAAAAAGCGTATTGCCATCACGGTTCCCAAACCATTCTCATCACCTCGCACTCGAAAGGACGTCAGGTTTCGGGTGACCCGCCTTTGGCTTGCCGTTTGTATTCGATGTCGATAAGAGAAAAATACACTCAACGGGCGTTTTTTCGCTATCCGTCGAGTCTCGTTTCCTTTGGGAAACTTCGTTGGGTCAGGAGGTAAATTCACCGCAAAATCGTGGTTAAGTCGACGGAAGCTTGACCATCGCACCCTGCCTTTGGCAATTGGCTCGACGAGAAGTCGGATCCCCGACGCCATGCCGCCATTATCAAAGCCAACCGGGGCTTTTGGCTTTCGATGACTTGAAAAGGCCGAATGTAGCCGATCTAGAAAGGCAATGTCCCATCTCGCGCACACGCCGACGCGCCCACCTTGGTTTGGACCGTCGTCGAACGGGCTGCCACGGGCGATAATTTAAACCAGTACCCCGGAGGGGTTCGCGATGTTTGGGGGTCTTAACCCGGTCGGCACCTGGCAACCGTATCTCAAATAGAATTAAAATACTTGCCAGGCCTATTGTTGTTTGGTCAACCAATATTTTCATCAACACTTTTCGTCCTGGAAAAAGCCATGTCTTATTTTCCCAAGCCGAAAAACCCTCTAATACCCGTTACTCCAATTATTGCTCACTTGGGCAAACTATTGAACATAATTCTCTTCAGTTGAAGAACACCCTCCAAAACCCCTCATCCCAGACACAATTCGGTTTTCGTCCGCCTCGTGTCCCAAAAATTTTCGCCTGACGTTATTCTGAATGGCCTTCACCAACCAAACCCCGTATCCGGGGCCGTCCTTTTCGATGTCCAAAAGGCTTTGACAAAGTCTGGCACAACGGCGTTTACAAGCTGTACATTCTCAAAAAGTGCCGGACACGGTTCATCATCAAGCCTGCTTTCCTCCTTTCCGATATCGGGTCACCCCTGTCCCAACCCCTCCAAGCGGGCTCCCTCGAATCGGTCCTATCACCTTTATTATTCGCGCTCTACAAGGGACTTTTCCCGCGATGTCTCGCCTTTTCGCCGATAACCGCTCTCTTTGTTCTCCGGACCAACTATATCTATAAAACTCCAGAACGCGATCAATCGTTTGGGCGAATGGTTTTAAATGGAATCGTCAATCCCGATAAAAAGTGTACAATCCTTTCATCGGTCTAGATGTCGTGATTACGATCGGTCTGGGGGATGGCCCGCGGCCAACCAACCTAAAACCTAAAACTTTGGGCCCAACCATCCCGGGAAAGGAAGGAAATCCAAACGTGACCTGCGACTGCAACATGTCGTTAAATGCATATTCGGACTTGGGAAAACTTTTTCTTTCGACCAGATCTACCAACAATTCTAACGTAAAATGTCCTAAAAAAAACTTTTTTAAATTATGACCAATCATGCATGCATGCCAAACTTTTCCCCACCACCTCCCACTCTTCAACTACAAGTAGTTCAAAAAACATCCCCGGCCACTGGGGGCTGGGTTCCAACAAAATTGACACACAGGGCTGGGTGCCGACACTCCGCGAGCACTAAAAGTTAACCGCAAACACAAATAAATGTCAACAGCAACCCTCTGCTGGTAAGCACAACATTACGGCCATCAAACCGTCTGGCCAAAAGCGTCGAACGAAACGTTCTTCTCGACCCGGACGAGGAAGGGTGCCGGTCCGGAAACGGGGTCTACATCAACCCTACACACCACACGGTAGGGATAGCACACATCACCTGTAGTTCGCCCTCGCTTACGAGCACAGCGACACACACACACCGCGTATACTAGATACACCGCGTTCCAGGGCGGTTCTCACCACCCCAGCAATCGATTAATACGTCGCCAGACCGTCGGCGTCCGGTCCGTAAACCGATCGTCGACGATCCTTAGGAGACATAAACTAATACCTAACGACGTACCTTCTGTACGTGTGGCCTCCATTTTAGCAAAATGTGGGCCACCTAGTTCGTGGGACAGGAGCTTCTCGGAACTCTGTGTTAGATGAAGCTTACTAAAGACATGAGTCTGGAAGCATAACTTCAAGGATAAAAAAAAAAAGCTGCCTATCGTGAGACATAGGATGTTAAGTCTCGTTTACCCAGTAATTACGCTGGCTACGGTGCCCTGCAAACCGGAACACAGTAATGTTTTCACACTTCTGCTTTGCGGTAGAAATAGGCACCGTGGTGGTACCCACCCAGACGGTCCCTTGTAAAAAGGGGACCTACCACAGATTTTCCATATCAGTATACTTTTTTGTATATTTGAATGTATACTTGAACGGCATTATTATTTTTTTATATTTTTCTTATATCATGATCGATATACGATGCTTATTCAACATCTTTATTTAATTCGAACCTTTTGTCAAAACGATTTCAGCAATGGATAGTTCAGGGTTGTTTATATTATTTCCGACTTTTCCCCTTATCCTTTTGTCCGTCGTAAGTGATAATAGATCGTAGTAAGGACGTGGTTCGCTAAACTGTCTAATAGATACAACACACGAAGAAAAAGCCGGCGCCCTGCTAAGTATCAATTTCATAGCACAGCCCGTAACGATTCACGCGAAACTGGCATGGAGTCGTTAGACCGGTCGTATATCTCTTCAGAACCGCGAATATTGGCCCCCGCTAACAATGCGCGTCTTTATAAATTTTTAACGAGCTCGGACGGTATAAATTATGTGCGCGGCGGGCACTGGGTCTCGTTATCTCGCAAACGGCGCACTAGCGGAAGCTTAATGTAGCGAGAGCTTTATTGTAGCCACTTACGGTGCAGCAACTGCTTGTGTAACACTACTGTCGTACGCTGGCGATGCGCTAGTTACGACCATTTCGTACGTCTATATTTATTTATTATTTTTCTATTTGGACTATTTTAATTCTATCGTGGTAATAAGAGTTACGACTTCTGTTTATTCCTTAGGCTATTCGAAGTTTATATATCAATGTTAAAATAGTTTCGACTGTTATTGCTCTTTAAATCTGCGAAGCGAAAAGTATTCGAGAATGATGTTTATAATAGTATAAAATGATTAAAAAGCTTTGAATTTAAAACTATATTCATAAAGATATAAAAAAAAATAAAGATATGGTTTTCCTAGGCCATCGGGATCGGGATCTGGCGGAACACAAACATGTTCTATAAGGATTATCAGGATATAAACCCGAACTTTTAAGTTTTAATCAAATATGTTTTTGGCAAACAATACGTAAACTTATAAAGACCTGGACTTTAGCAGGTGGAGAAAGCAATACAGTGGCCTGCGTGCGTATCCTTTCTTTCTGACACTGAATTACTGAGTGGTCTGCAATATCAGCAAATCGAGAGTTTCCGCTGCTCGAAGAAAGCTTTAGTGATAGTGTATTCGTGTAATATTCCTGGTGGTTCAATACACCAGAAGAGTTGAGCTCTGTAAAGGCCACAAGGTGCACGCATCCTCGATCAGGTAAAGGGAAATTCGTGAATACATAGATGCTGCATTTCGATTTGTTTATGTCGCAAATATGCATATTGTTGAACGTCAAAACTAATCTGATGTTTCTTTTTAGATAAAAAGACAACCCAATAATAACTTGGTCAAAAGTACAATTAAATAAAGGATGCCCTTTATTTTAGTACGTGAGCAACACATATTTAAGATATAAAAGGAAAAGCTCAAGTATTTACTAGAGGTGCTATTAAATATTAAGACACAAAAGAAAATAAATTAAATAAATTAAAATATGATATGTTTAGCCATCAAACTTACAGGTAATAAATATATAAACAAACAATTGACAAGTAAAAAAAATGTTTAATTACAGGAAACTTGATAACGCAAAACGTTTGCAGTGTGTAAGCATAATACAAAAGCCCTGATGGAAAATAAAATTCTATTTGCGTTCTTGCCTTAATAATGTACGGAATAGTTTTTTTAAATAAACATTATCATCATCCCGTAGAGAGAAGCATTAGACTCTACAAATTTATC
This sequence comes from Lamproptera curius, assembly GCA_029286875.1. Classification (NCBI taxonomy): domain Eukaryota; kingdom Metazoa; phylum Arthropoda; class Insecta; order Lepidoptera; family Papilionidae; genus Lamproptera; species Lamproptera curius. The sequence continues at coordinate 8,044,232 of JAGSMT010000016.1, read as the reverse complement.
AATAAATTTTAAGCGTAAAGTAAAGCTTGTAAACAGCTATCACCACGCCATATTCCTTTAAATCTGCAGAACTCTTAGATATCTTATAAAGAAACATATCCTGAATAATTTTATATAAAATCATAAATCTTTTAAATTGTTGCCAACATAGCAACAACGGAGTGCACAGGGTTAATATGAGTGAATAAGGCCAAATGCTTTGACCTTAATCTTTCTTACATTAATTTCTACGTTCCACAAAATTTTATTAGTAAAAATAATTCAATTATAATTTGGCGAAGGAGAGCGGTATAAATTCAACCACGATCGATCTAGACACGCCGAAATTAGATGAATCATGCTTTGTTGGCACTTTGTGGTAAAGCAATGCATTTAATAGTATTATCTTTACTATTAACAGAATGTAATCGATGATTAAATAATGCATTTAGAAATATAAAGTTTTCTATTGCAGTAGCTCCCGCGTAAACAATCGTGTATCAAAAATGTACAATTAATTTAAGTCCTCGTTTACATTCATTATTCAATACTCATCATCATCAGCCTGTGATAGTCCACTCCTGGACATAGGCCTCCCTAATACACCCTATCCATTAGAGGGTTTTGGACCGTATCCCACCACGCTGGTCCAATGCGGGTTGGTGGGTGGACCGACTTTAATGCTCATCCGAGGCATGGATCATCTTACTTTTCAGACAATTGGGTGATCGGCTCAAATTGCCTAACCAACTAGGAAACAACAATGAAAATTTGTTGAGTCCTCGCAGGATTCGAACCCAGACCTCCGGTTTCAAGCCACAGCCTATACCACTAGGCTACGAAGGCAGCAATACTTATTTATGATTAATAAAGTGAATAAATATGTAAACAAGCAAATTTGTGTTGCGAATATTTATAGTCAGTAATCGTTTACCATAAACTATCTCGATTGAAGCCACCTTTAATAAAATATTAACAAGTTCTCTCCATCTTAATGAGGGTATGTCATGGAACAAGTTTCCACAGAGCATCTCAAATTAATAAGTCGGCTTAAAGCAGAGCTGTGACCTGAACTGAGAAGTCATGGCTTATCTTAACTCTAGAACTAGCTTGTGGATTACTTAGAGAATTTACGCCACGATTTATGAGACGCCTTAGCAGTCGATTTATAAAAATGTCGTATATCTGTCGTGTGTTTCTAATCTGTGGTATATTACGAATGCGTGTTCTTAAATTGAATTAGCTTTGAAGTACTTCGTAAAATATATTAGATTGTTATAGCATGAAAAAATTATTATTGTTATAAATACATTTAAAAATAAATATTTAAGTTTAATTTCATTATTTATCTTCGATGTGGGTGTCATTTTTTTTAATATATAAAGGTTTGTGTGAGAAAGTTTTTTTTTTATTTAGCTAGTCGTATTGTGAATTTCAACTTAATCAATGCTACTACTAACCGTCAAATTTATATACACTTTTTACAGCTTAATTGCGTTAAATATCAACAGAAATTTAAATAACACACACAATTTTCTCATAACACATTAAATCTTCGGCCCAGTTAGTAATTTAACCTTAACCTGCTTCAGCCGCACCGTGGTGAGTGCTGCATATTACCTTAGCGTACAAGCTTAACTTGTAATACGGAAACCATTAAGGGCGGTTGAAAGTTAATAAGTAATAGGCACTGTAATTGCCTGCCAGTGCCGCATTCAAGCCGCCAATTAAACTGCCTCTGTTAATGACGAGCTCTACAAACATCGGGCACCGGCTTTGTATTGCGTACTTCGTACCACGCAGGTATTCCCGTGAGACGGGATGTACCATAAAGTGTATTTGGTTAGCTCTAACACCGTTTAAATGTTACAGCAGCCGTTCCTGTGTGAATATTTAGCGTAACGGAGTCGGGGACGGACGGGGAGTGATAGCAATTGCCGGGCATTTGGGATTTGTTACTGATGTATGTTTGTTAATTATAATAATTGAAATGAAAGGTTTGAAAAGTAATTAGCAGGTATTGTTTTTGAATAATTTATGACTATGATATGCTACTTTTATAAGGTATATCATTTTCGAAAGCTGCGTGCATTAGGCATATGTCCGGCAGTGGACTGGCACAGGCTAATGAATATGTTATCATTTTCTGCAATTCAATTTTCAGTGGTACTAAAGGCTTTTTTTAAATTTTATTATTTTATATAAGTAAAAGATAATAAGTAAATTACGCATACATATATATATATATATATCAATTTGAGGTTCTCGGTATTTCATTATAATTCGTGTTATAAGAGTAATAAACATCGAATTAGTAAACATTTTAACTGTGTACCTATTCTAGATCACGAGATAAAATTCGCTGACCAACCAGTGAACCAAAATAGTCTTCTTTAACAATTTTTCCTTCTATTTCCTTCAAAAACGTTATTCCGAAATGATTGTAAGAAACTTGCACAAACAACGCGTGAATCATCGCTTATACAAGAGTTATGATAATTCCTGTGGCGATAGGAAAATTACATGACAGCTTCGTAAATAACACGAATACGATTGTATTCGATACCAAGATCAATGAATAATTTCTTGCGGAATGAAGGTTAAACGAGTCACAGCTTGCGTTGCGTGTCTTGTTGACTTGATTTGCATCATGTTTGGTAAGCGGTATTACTTTAAATACAGTATTGAAAAGATATTGCAAAGCGATATTTACATAACATACTATCATAGTTACTTTTCATTCGTTGGGAACACCGTGAATTTAAACAAAAGTTCAAGTTAATTCAAGTTAAATACCTGAAAAAAAAGCAATCCAGCTGCCACTTAGGGTTACATTAATTGCTTGTAGTCTTAAAAAAATGTTAGTTAGCTAACTTTTAATTAGTAATTTACTTTTAAATTATAGCTAACAACATGAAAAAGAACACAAATCCTCTTTGGAAAGTAGCACTATTACTGATTTGCAGCAAATTATTAGTTATAACTGCCTCCGTAGCTATGCCTGGCTATGGATGGCGTGTGCTTTAGAAACCGGAGGTCGTGGGTTCGAATCGTGCGGGGACCACAACAAATTTTCATTGTTGTTTCCTAGTTGGCTAGGGCAATTTGACGCGATCACCCAGTTGTCTGAAAAGTAAGATGATCCATGCGTCGGATGGGCATGTAAAGTCGATCCACCCACCAACCCGCATTGGACCAGCGTGGTGGGATACGGTCAAACCCCAATGAGAAAGGGGTTATTAGGGAGGCCTATGTCCAGCAGTGGACTATCAAAGGCTGATGATGCATTAGTTATAATGACAATTCCAAGTCACCCCTCAATGGATGAAATCACGTATTCTTCCATATAAATCATGATCAAGAAGGAAAGTAAAGCTTAAATGTTATAAATTTTGTAATTTAATTTGATAATACCGCTACTTTTGTGAATAAAAAGACCTCCGTTAGACTTATTTAATTAAATTAATAATTAAAATACCTCTGTCTGAACTGTAACGTCGTCGCAACTAAACGCAGGTACGCAGCAGTTAGTATTTCATAGTATTAATAGAAATACTTTAACTCTATATTAAATGAAACCATGTAATAAAGAGTTAAAGTATTTCTAATAAAAGAAGCTTGCGTCCTAACAACCAATAAGCATAATACTACAAACCTACTTTAATATCATATTTCATCTGCTATCAATACCACTTAAGAGTGTAAAAGTCGCTATAAAATTAGATAATTCGCTGCGCGGTTCACCTGAGTAAAATTAACATTTTAATAACTCATTATAAAACAAATAACTCTTGAGCGAGTTGAAGAGAATGGTCGAGGAACTTTGATTAAAAATATCAATTAAGATTACGAGTTTTTTTTTTATACCGCGCCTAATCAACTAGTTAATTAGGATTTAGCGTAAGCACGGCTCGGTCTTACCCGACCCCGGCCCCCAGTAATGCTTTAGATAACCAGAGCGGGGCAATTATACAGAGCAGCTTTTAATTATCATTCACTCTCAATTAACATAATTTCTGTGTACACGTTGAACATTTTTTTCTCGCATTCAATTACGCTACGTTAACATGTGCCTAGTGAAGTGTATGTGAATTTTTTTGCTTTTGACTTAATTAGAAAATTGATTTCGTCGACGATTTCGATTCTTGTAATGTGAAAAAATTCATGTTAATCATAAACTGTCTTATTTTTAATGTATCACTTTTTACGAGGATAAAATAAAATTTATTACCTAAAATTAAAAACTCAACACATTTCCCTATTAGAAGATATCGTTTAATAACATGTTTAAAATCATAATTGTTACTATTTATGCTTGACAAGCTATAATTGAGTCAATTTTTTATTTTATTATACGTAGCAAGAGACGTTTAATCAAACCCGTTCAAAGTTTAATAATTATTGACATTTGGTTCTAGAAATATTTATTTGTCAGCCATTTTGTTTATGTCGATACAACTATTCTTTCTTAACCGATCACATGTATAGTTTATATCGTAACACTTATTCCGTTTGCTTTAAAGATACCGAGTGATATGTTAAAACCACTCGCCCGAAATCACACGTTATTGCTCAGAGGCAGGTCCGTCTCCTCGTTTTAGTGGCGGCAGAGTAACAAATCAATATTTGGCGTGAGTGCTTTTTCGTGCAATGTAGAAGCTTTTATCTGGACAACGGCCGCGACAACGCAAACACTCTACGATGGAGACATACACTTTGACGTGACGCGGTTTCCTCCGAGTGTAGTGTCCTGTACGGTCTGTTGTATCGATAAATCGATTTGAGACATTCGATTTAATATCGAATTGAATGTTCTGCGATAAAAGTTTTGGCGCGAAAAATTTGTCATTAAACTTTGTTATCGTTAACAATTCAGGGCAAAGCAACTGATTAATAACACAAATCCTATATCTTATTTAACTCGCATTATATCCTTGGGTGCTCAGTCCTTGGTATTAATAAATTCTTGAGAGGAGAGAGTGACAGTTAGCCTTCAGAGTAACGTTGAAGTGACGTATCTTATCGATATTATAAAAGGGCATGATTAATAAATCGCAGCTGAACATTTTGATTAGTGTCAAATTGTGATAATGTCATTTTGACATATCTTAAATTATTTAATTATCAGCCAGAATAAATGAACAAAAATTAAAGAGAAGTTTCACAGTAATCAATACTTGAATTCTGTAATGTCCAAGTTTTTTATGTCATATATCGTAAGTTTTTTAAGGACAAACTTACTGCATACATTTGTTATTTACATTTTTATGGTAAATTAATTATCGATTTCATCAATATAATTTGACCCCTTAAGCGTTTAAGGGGTTATTATCGTTTTCTATTCGCGAACGTGAGGGACGACGCAGTAGTTATAACTGCTCCGGAAATCAATTCAGTCAAGCTTGCATAAGCCAAAAAGACACCAAACTGCAATTTTTTTTAGAATTACAGCCATTTGCCAAATGCTAAAATTTTTTACATTTCACATAACGTTCCGATAGCGTGAACTGATTTGTAAAATTCAAACAAACCAACATACATATCCATCATCATCATCATCATCATCATCATCAGCCTGTGATTGTCCACTGCTGGACATTTTAATGTTATTAAAAATAATTAAAGTCAAGAAAAAGTATAATTATTGAAGTTGTAGAAAGTAATTGAAACGAAAACTAATTATTTCTACTTTTATTATTAATTTCCTACTCTTTTTAATACACCAAATCATATACAATTAGGAGAGTTTGTCGAGGAATCAAGATTAAAAACGCCTTAATTAACATCTGCTTATCGGCTTGACAATCTATAAACTTAATTATACAAAAACTGTTCATAAAAAATAAACGCACGGCAATTACTATGTAGGCCGATATCTCATTTAAAAAATATAATCAAGGCAGCTTACAGCATACATTCTTTAATGAATAATTATGTACATATCGTTAAAAAATATATCGAATAGCTATTACGACGCAAAACGATATCTCGTTCAAACGATAAAATCACGAGCAATTCATTTAAGGCTTTAAGTTTTTTATATAATTAATAATCAGCCATTCACATATCGCTTGGAAGGAATACATTTAATTAACTTTGACAGTGGCACGGCGCGTCGAGCGGGCTTAGTGGAAGTTTACCACAGGCGTTAATTATTATCTGCGAGGAGTGCTCTTTGTTTAGTTGCCAACTCTAAATTAGTTTTCGAAATGGATCATTCGCACCCCGGCCCTCCCCCCGGCCGGTCGCGTCCCATCTCCCGGTAATTGGAACGTCCCGAGATGACACCACTCGGCTGCCTCTAATCAGTTAACAAGAAACTCGCACGACACGCTATTGTCGTCTCTAAATACGGCACACAACCAATTACTAAATTGCCTCTGTATACATATACGAGGGGGTGGTGATATTTTATCTAATGCATGGAATGCTATACAGTGACCAACCCCGTTAAAATAAACAAAATCATAGTAATTGTTATTGCATACAATTTATAATAAATTTATAAAATGCAACGCTTATAAGAAGTCTGTTATAATAATATTATTTTATTGTGTGACATTGATAGTTTATCAAACTTACAAGACTAATAAATAACAATCAATTTAGAGTAAAATTCATTGACATCTATTTGTTAATAATTGTACTAAGTTTCTGCTATTAATATGATTGCAACATCTAGTCAACGCAAACTAAAAGATAATAATTAAAAACTGATAATAACTAAAGTAATTGAAAATACGATCGAAACATACAAATATGACAATGGATACCAAATGGAAAGTAATATCTATGTCGTATGTGAGTAATGAAAATTTATTTTTTGAAATATGATACAGAAGTTAGATAAATGTGACTTGACTCAATATAACTGACCTTACGTCAATATTATACGAAGCTATACGTTTACCTTTAATGAGTTCAGCTATTTTATCTATCAAGTATGTAGGGATATTGAATTGTAAAATTCTTACGGATACCCTTAGTGTTATGTCGGACTCGTAATGGCTAAAACCTACACCTTCTTGATACTCCAAACTTCGGTTACAGAACTAGTTTTACACTACCCTGCAACCAGCTAGAAACATCAGTTTTTCTCGTGTCTGGGTATTTGTATCTATATTATATGTATATATTTACAAAAGAAAAGAAAAAATAAATCTACGTATGTATCAGTTATCTGGTTTCCATGGTACAAGCTTTGCTTAGTATGGGACTGAGTGATGTTGTGTTAATCGACTGTAAATATTAACTACGTAAAAAAAAACAACCTGAACTAAAGTCATAGTGCATCTAACGCCGGCTTATTTATCCCGTATGGAGCAACTTCCAGGACTTGACCTACACCTGGTATCAGCCAGCTTCCGTTAAAATAGCCCTCAGCACCAGTGGCAGATACTAAGGCTTACTTCTACAGTAACGTAAGTTTTGAGATGTTATATATTCCGGTTGATAGAAATTCTCCGACACTTTATGCTTTTAAAATTACACATTGCACTCAAAACAAAATGAAAATAACAAAGAAAACCATTAAGAACGAACCACTTTACGTTTAAAACTTTTCAAAGTACTATGACAGCCCGAGAAATATTTTAAAAGTTAATAGTAGGAATAAAAACAAATACAAAATGCATCCATAAACTTTCAATATCGCATCGGTGATACAATGTTCGGCACTCTGATGTACACGACAAAACCTTTTAGCGAACGCAATCCCATTAAAAGCTTACACATAAAGAAAATAGAATAACGCGTACAAAGAAAACTTGGAAGTGAACCGTGTAACCAAATGGCGAAGTTATATCAACGACAATTCACGGTAATACATGAGCCAAATAAGTTAGGAATCTTTGAAAACATGGTACCTATTACAGTTGTCGTCGTATCAACAGCTTTCTATTGGTCGATATCCAATCATGATGCGATGATCCACCAATAGGAACTCCTTAAGTGCTGTTGCCACTTTTATACCACAGTCACTCTGTTTACAATGATTCCGTTCGCGTCTCGTTGTCAGACGTGGTAGGAGTAGCGGCGTTTGCTTCATTAAGTTGTCAACGATTAAGGCTCATTAAATTTCATTAGTATGTACGCTGCGGACGCGGCGACCGCGCGTCCTCACTTAGATGGATAATCTCCAGCTGTCAAGTGCTAATGCGTTTTAGAGTACGTAATTTGAACCGGCCCGATCGACAGTAATTAAAGCCGTAATTAAGCTGAGTGATTATTAGTAATGGTGGGCGCAACAGAGACTGTACCCCCCCCCATTTTTGTGTTAACTTTCAGACGCCAACGCGATTTAGGTGTGGCGTCGTATTTTTTTTGTTTAGTCATAATTAATATCCCAAACCTAATTAAGTAAAATCATATGCTGTAACTGGTGTGAACCTATAGAACAGTCACATTAAGTTTTTGTGTTATATACTATAGCAATGAACAGAACTTTTTTTTTGTTCAATCGACTGGGCTAATCTCTCGTACTTACTGGTTTGATTTAAAAAATAATGTCATGGTTAGATAGTATATGAATCGCAAAGGATTAAACACTGCATGCCAGGCATGTTAATACCAAAAAAGCAATAAAATATTTTGTATTAAAACGAGAAAAGTTTATTGTCGACAAAATTAACACGTTAACGCTAAATTTTGAGAGTTGAGGTAATGTTCAATTTATATACAAATACCTACTTTCCAATTAAATATATTAAATATATATCAAATGTTTACAGGAGATCGTCGGTGGAATACCACCGCATGGTGCCTATTAACCGCAGAAGCATTATGTGAAAACACTACTTGTTACCGATTTGAAGGAGCACCGTAGCATGTATTTATGGGTAAACCAGACTTAACACCTATATTCTCACAGTAGCAGCGTTGCCGATACCACTGGTATTATTTATGTAAACAGTCTAATAGTCTAATGTCAGACTCTAATTGCTAAAAAATCTATGGTTCTCATTTTGCTTAAATATTGCGTGGTTATTACATGTGCCGCCGAAAACTAATTACTTACTGCGTTTCAAGTTTTACCGTTATTGATCACTTAAATAATTTTGTTTTTATAATTTCCTCATCTTTATTGGATCTAGTAAAGTAGGTTATAATGTAAAAATATGATCTTTAAGGCTTTTGTTCAAGCTAATCCTTTTTATTGAAAAAACGAGTACATGGTTGATGGATAATCGCTTAATTCTTTGTCTCTCTAGCAAATTAATTAGAATCATGCTATGCTCCCATTATTTTTTGGAACTTCAATTTATTTACAATTTATTTTTAATTGATAGACAGTTTAGAGTAATTGCTAAATAAAAAAAAATATTTCAAAGGTTCCATTTTCCAGTAACGGTTCTTTTAAATTTATAAGCTTTAATCGTTGTTGTCAATAAGTACTGATGACATAAGACTAACGATGACTCATTATAGTTTAGCTAATTGTGATCTACAGTAAATATAAACGAGGTCTAATGACAAACACTATTGTTGTCAAAAATTAGGGCACGGTGAAAATTATTGTCCCATTCTTATACCAACTACAACTAATCTAATTTATCATCATCATCATTACGATCATCAGGCTATGATGGCCCACTGCTGGACATAATGCACGCCTTCTCCATTAGGGACTTTTTTGGACCGTAGCCTGGTTCAATGCGGGTTGATGGGTGGACCGACTTTTTATATGGCCATCCGACGCATGGATCATAATACTTTTCAGACAGTTGGGTGATCGGCCCAAAGTGTCCTAACCAACCGGAAAACAACGATAGCACAAAAATGTATCCTTGCGGGATTCGAGCCTACGACCTCCGGTTTATAAAGCGAGCGGGCCGATGCCGATAGACCACGAAGGCGGTTCGGATCTAATGTATATTTATTTATATTTATCAGAAGTTTGAAGTGATAAACTATTGATACGTGTACCGTTTACAACCCTGCACTAAATGGATCAAGATCTATCCTTTTGAGGTAACATTGTTTTTTTCATATTGTGCTTATCTATAATAAAAATAACAATTACAAGAAGGTAAGATTTAACGAATAAACAAACAGTTTAAATATGTGTCTGTTTTCTTTTTCCTTTTTGTTACTAATATTATAAGTTGTTCATCTGATTACTCGTGAGAAATTGGAGCGTATACAAAAAATCACAGCCTGTAGAAGACTACATTAAATGTTCCTAATAACAATTATTTGTAAGTCACAATCAGCAGACACAACAGCCTTAATAAAACCATCTTCTTAATTGCCTTCTCTTCCTAATTCCAAACCATACACCAAATTTTAATTACTTCCTCCTTACTAAAAATAGATGAAGATGTATACCGGTGTTGTTGTTTCGGCATGGAAACAGGATAAAGTTACCAATTAGTAAATTAAACAACGCTTTTTACACAACACAACAACAACGCAACGTTACAAAAACAATAATTAGTAAATTGAACTAACTGTCCTTTGGGCACATTTACAGGTTTTACGTTAATTTCGTAAAAAAAAATACATATGTAATTGTAAAAATAGAGATATAAAATTTTATTTATCTTATTTTGACGTAGATATGCTTTCACTATGCAGTAGACGATTTAGATTGTGGAATTAAACAACAAAATTAAAATATTCGATATCAAGAAATAGTAAAAATGCTGAAAATAAATTAAGCATTCTTATTTCAAGTAAAATTTCCCTCTAAACAGGCATTTTAACATATATATGTGTGTGTAAGTGCTTTCACAAGGAATTTGCCAAATATTTCTCACTAGTGCACAAGTAATAATCTGTTCGTACATACCAGTGGATGTTTCGGATTTCAGATAGAATGTAATTTAACGTACACAGGAGGTACGAGTGAAAGCTTTACGTCACTTCAATTTTGCGTTAAGAGTAAGTGTCGCCTCAAGTAAGCCGGGCCGTAATGTATTCCCATATATACATAAGTGAAAACATTTTAAGAAGCTCCACGGACCCGTTGCACCCCCGGGGTTAGGGTCTAAAAGCACTATCTCGCAGCCAAAGCCTTACAACTCTTCTCAAATTCAACTTACTTTGCGCTGTGAAGGTACCCGTGTGTATACTTTTAACTGTGGCGCCAAGTTACTTGATACTTGATGTTAAAAAAAATCTTAAGACTTTAAGGCTTTAAAATCTTAATACTTGAAGTATTAAGGTAATTATATAAGTGATTTGAGTTATGAGTATTGTTTTTATCGTCTATTATTTATGGTTTATAAATAAATAAAAAAAATATGAAATTGCGATTGTATTCACAGGTTGAGCTTTCATTTGAAATTTTATAATTTTTTTACTAAAGTAATTTTTAGATAAAGAAAATAGTTTAATGCTTAAATGGTTGAGTTTTTTATCTATGCACTCCAAGAAAAATGGAGTATTTGTAAAATAACTACAATGCAAAAACATGCTTTTTTTACAATTTTGGTTTGTCAGATTATTTGTTGCGGCTAATCTCTGAGACGGCGAGGTCGATTTTGACAGGGCTTTCATTGACGTATGTAAATTGCTACTACTTATCTATTTAGCAAGTGATGTTTGCAAATTAATTTTCGTTCTTGGGTTCTGGACAGGATCACAATTGTAAATTTACGAATATTAATAAAGAGTTCAAAAAGGCTATAGTTTAAAAACAGACTAAGTTGTCTGAAGCTTTTTAATGTATGTTAAGTAGAACCTCTTCAGCGAAATAGAACACAGCATAGTATAAGCATTGCTTTCAGATTCGCTTTGACTAGGTTTCGACAACGAATGCATCAAATAAACAAGTCGGTGTATACGCTTAACGAATTCAAGTAAAGCCTTGCACACAGCATCCAAGAAGCATCGCTGCCGCGACCCAAAGATGGCCACAAGTGCCCCATTCCCAAACTGTCGCATCGGATCGCGACCGCAGAGCGACATCCTTCAAATCACATTCCAAACCAACGCTCGATTTCGCGCGAAATAAATTGAAAAGTTTGCCGAATTTAATTCCATCCTACCCCCCCTTTTCCCACTCCGTGTGGCGGAAACGAATCTCGATGTTCTGTAATGGAGCTTTTTAAAATGGGCCCCGAACTTTTGTCAGACACTTTTAGCCGCGCTCGAGATACATTTAAGCTTTTTAACTTTTCCACTCCGGTAATGTATACTCCTGGCGTCGCGGAGGTGACGCGCACCCCTTTTTTTATTCTGTTGTTGGCGGAACAATCGTAATAGGGAAGTTTGTTCTCGTATTCGATTGTGAAATACGAGTGAAACATTTATCTGTTTGGGTACTCTCGATTGCAAGTATCGAACGGAAGTAACAGCCATTTTTCTGCTCAACCTCTGAAGTATATGTGCCTACAATCCATTAAGAAAATGCACTCTACGCTCGAGGTTGCATTAATATTGCATTTCTGACTCCCCCTACTTTCCTAAAGTCCTTGTCCATAAATGTAACTCTGCTAACGGTTCGGTACGTTAAATATTCCTGTTATCGACTATATTTTTAATAGATAAAACGTAGTAAAGCGGCTGATATTGCCTTTTGTGCTCGGAAAATTTTGTTCATACGCTGATTTCACTAAATATAAGAAATGTTTAAATGTGTGTATTATAAATCAACCTGAATTGTTCAAAAGATCTAACTTCTGGTAACATAATATGTTCTTCTATTAGAATAAAACTATAAAAATAAAATCATGATTTTTTTTTCCTCCTGCTGCCTCCTGCTGTCTCTGTAGCCTAGTGGTATAGGCGTGTGCCTTAGAAACTGGAGGTCGTGGGTTCGAATCCTGCGGGGACTCAACAAATTTTCATTGTTGTTTCCTAGTTGGTTAGGGCAATTTGGGCCGATAACCTAATTGTCTGAAAAGTAAGATGATCCATGCGTCGGATGGGCATGTAAAAAGTCGGTCCACCCACCAACCCGCATTGGACCAGCGTGTTGGGATACGGTCCAAAATCCCCTAATGTATGGAGGTGTATTAGGGGAGGCCTATGTCCAGCAGTGGACTATCACAGGCTGATGCTGATATTTTTTTTCTAGTTATTATAACATGTATAAATATATTGCTATAAATATATTCACGTCTCGTAAACTGTCAACAAATTTTTATGTGTAAAAATCTCTTATTAAAATCAATCTCTGTAACAATTTTATTATTACGACTTTGACTTAATCATATTGATTTCCCATCACGAAATACGAAAAGTTCTCTTAATTCACAAGCAACTGTATCAGAATGACGTAATGAAAGCGTACAGTCAAAGTCAACGCTTGCAAATAATATAAATCTGCCGAAATCAATGTTTGTACGTAATGTAAGCGCTTAACGAGCCGCGAACAAGCGTCCTGAGCGGATCAGCGAATGGAGTGGCTCATGAATAATGTAGAAACGACAGAGTGTTGTTTTCAAAAGCGTTCGGAATACGTTATACTTCATCACGTCAGGTAATGCCTACACACCTCATGAAACATTTAACGACGTATCAATGTGACTTGCGAATTCGGCACGGGCAGAATAATCGAAACGGATTATGTGATTCGTGTCGCGTCACAGATCCATATTGATTCGGATGATGCAACGATCGGATGTCCAATAGATAGCTGTGATCTATTTATAACATGATATTCCATCGACGTTAATATAGAGGAAATATGTCACTTTTAGTAAATAGCGCTACTAAGTAAATTAAAGCAATGAAAAAAAAATATTCGCTTCTATAATTATTTTCAATAATAACTGATGATTAGTGGAAAAGCCAACAACTAAAACAAAGTCAAATAAAACTTGACCAGCAATAAATGAAACAAAGGAATTAATGCGCCTTAACTTCTCCAAAGCCAAATAGGATTTCGAACATAGATTCGAGATTTGGCTCTGGTTGATCGGTAAAGTAGGATTTTATTTTCCGTCTTTTTAATACATCTGTTGCATAATATAGAGACAATAATAACAGCGGTAACTGCTGCTGCTATTTTGTTATACGATAATGTCGCAGATTCAACAATATAATTGTAACGGCCCACTCTTTACACATCTGTGTACGAATAATTTAATTACAGGCAACTTGGAAAAGTTAGCGTTGGTATTTATCGTGTTATTTGACATGCTAACTAAAAGTGGCAAATGGAACATTGTCGTTATGGTGGATCTTACTTGCAGCTAATGCAAGCAACTGAGAACCTATTCAAAGTTAAGGATGACTATAGGGAAAAAGGATCTTGAAACGGGCTAAAAAAATATTATAAGTAAAGAGTATTAACTAGTGATACGATTCTGTCTTTTTTAGGCCAAATTGAATTATTTCGTAGGCCGATTTCTGCTACACAACCATGGCAATGAGAAGGGGTCACTTCAGAAATGAAGGTGATGTCAACGACATATTTTCCTACCGCGTCGGAAATATGGCTAGTAGTAGTATAGTATAGTAGGTATAGTAGCTGCCACCGAGGTGCGAAAGCGTTGTTCTTTCAAAGGTCGGGGTCTCCTGGCTTCCATGACCCCTGGGTTTATTAGGGAAGGGTAGAAACTAGGACCAACAAGAAGAACGCGTCAGTCCCAGCGCGCCATGGCTATGGAGTCTATTGGAAGTGTGTAGGAAGGTTAACTTTACCCACAGTTGTTTATTATTGAATACCCGCTTGGCGTAGTCATAAACGACCTGAATTTACGGGTGTGAGTTCGATTCCTACCACCGGGGAAATGTTATGTGATGAGCAATGAATATAGTGTGTTTTCTATGTCTGGGTTTTTATATCTATGTGTAAATATTTATTTAAGAAAACTAAGTCTACGTATATCAGTCATCTAGCTCTAATGGTATATGTTTTGCTTAGTTTATGACAAGATGGTATTGTGTAATTCGTCCAGAAGTATTACATTATTACATTGAAAATAGTTCATAGAATATTATAACTTATTTGAATACACGATACATATAGCCTGATCCAACAACTACTGCTCCTTTGTGACATGGTATTTTCTTATATTATCGGAAGATTTGGCCAATCAATAACAGCAAAATTTTAATAGCCAGTACAACGCAGAGGGTTAACTGCATTTGAAGTAAATGTTATATTTCAGTAAATAGATTCAACTGCAAGGTTCCGATTTCTAAAACAACCCATTAAGCATGTGTGTGTACCTAATACAATAAATGAGCCACTTTAATCAGTATGCCCTCGTAATCCAGATTTCCTTTACATAGCCAATTGATTCTTTAGAGACTAAAGAGGATTGCATTTTTTAAAAGTGTCAGAATAACATTTATACATATCTTGTTAAATTTTGAATGTGCATTGACATTGCAAATATTTAGTTAATGCAACGAGTTACAAATCATAGATAGAGAGGAGAAATAAATACGTTAGTGTTCCAAGGAGAGAAATGTAATAGTTTTTATTTGGTATTTCATAAATTATATATTTGGTGAGATTATGCAGAACTTAAGAGAACTCACGCTAAATTATATAACATAATAATACTTTAGCACAGTGCAAGTGCATTGTAACAAGCGAAAAAAATGTTTACATAATGTGATTAAATCATATCAGTAGGTAACTGGCACCTCAGAATTAATTAATCCACTCAGAGATTGCATCTAAATGCCGCCCGCCCCGCCGCCGCCCCTCTCAGGGTCGATCCGTTTCCAGCCACTTAAACTTCACGCGGCGCGCTCTTGCTTCCGTTTTAATTACAAAATTAATTCAAAATGTAATTAAACTTAACAATAAGGCAGCAAACAATTGAAGTTATTTACGTCTGCTTATACTTCATATCAGGCAATGCTTTGTTGCTTGTGTGGATTATAGAGAAGCTTGAGACATGCCTTTATACCATTGAAGTTATAATTTATGATAATGAAACTGTGAATGATTATTTATCACGTGAGTATTATTAACGAAAATATAATTAACGGATACTTGTTAGATTAACTACTTTGTAAAGTACATAACATAAATGATTAAAATTATAATAACCTACCATTAAATTATTAGAGATATTTCATACATTTTTAATATATAATATTTAGGCATATTTTTATTTCATAAAACGTTATGTAATTATAGCATCCTTTCAAACTTTATATTCTTTGAAGCTGACAGTGCTGCCATGGTTATTAGTCAACAACGTTCGCAATGTACACTCATCCACTCAACATCGCTGTACAGGCAATAAAGCTCAGTTCAAAAGCACTTAACGAGATTGATTCAAACCATTTACCATTCTTTAAACAAACACAAAAACCTTTCCATTACCGTAAATTATAAAACCTTTTAGCAAATCGAAACTGAAAGAAAAAGTCGGTCACCTAATATTAATTTTGTTAAATGATTATAATGCAATTTCCCTCGGACCCTTTTTAAATTAAAACATCTGAGCATTAGATCATTCCGCTGAGAGAAAAAAACCATACAGCTATTTACATCGGAGCCGAATAGTATCCAGAAATAGCTTATAGAAAATCTAATATTTTGACTTTGAACTACAATTTTTCGCTTTCTAAGTGTGGTGCCAAAGCTAAGGGCCGATTCATTATAAAAATATCGCGTTTTGGTTGAGGTTGACGTTAACGAGACTTTGAAAATAGGTATAAATATCCAGGACTCATTTAACTCATGTATTGAGTCATCATCATCAGCTTGTGATAGTCCACTGCTGGCCATAGGCTTTTCCTGATGCAATCCTTTTTCATTGCAGGATTTTTGGACCATATCCCATCACCCTGGTCCAATGCAATGTAATAAGTCGGTCCTGGTGGGTGGACCGACTTATTACATGCCCATCCGACGCATAGATCATCTTACTCTCTTTTTCAGACACTTGGGTTTCGAATTAGAACCCATGACCTCCGGTTTATAAAGCAAGGGCGAATACCGCTAGAACACGTAGGCGGTCTATGTAAACATGATTATATTTTATACTATTTTAAAATGCAGGAGTTGGTTATAGATAAGTAAAAATTAAGGGTTGTCTGTATTTTTAATGCCACGTAATATTGTAATATTTAAAAATAAAAAAAAACTTGACCTTAACACTTAACCTTATCACTTAGGTGTTTAAAAATAGATGTTAGGTGATTCTCAGATTTATTGAATATGCATTTAAAAATCATAAGAATTGGTTAAGCCGTTTAGCAGGAGTAAGGCAACAAACATTGTGATAAGAAAATTTTATGTATTACGTAAATAATTTGATGACTACAAGTTTCCCAGTGAGGCTAAGTGCTTCTAAGTTTTTTCTTAAAGATCGGTGTACATATAGTCTAAGATCCCACCATAGTACGACCATCACCCATCGTAATACGGGATGAAAATAATTTTTATATAAAATTAATTATATATTAAGCTGAAAATGTCGATGTTAAGTGTAATTATTTAATAATTAAAAAAAAAGTTTTGTTTTTAAACATTACACTCACTCCCCTACGCATTAAATTGTAGACTAATCGAAAGAATATTTTATATAAAAATTATATTCATGCCGTAATACGATGGGTGATGGTCGTACTATAGTGGCTTTTCCTACTAATACAGCCGTCCTAATTTCGAGTAGTAGCGCGTTTTATAAAATGATACATTGAATGCAAGAAGAGGAATGCGTGTTGTCAGAACGGTGAATTGGGCATTGAAGGAGACGGTTATGCGTTACTGATATCACATAGATGTTAAAAATTAGACGATATATATAAAGGAGTGAATGGTGATCTAAGAAAAGAATCAAGAGTGGTAAGGGCTCGTAAGTAGCGTCGCTGGCGTATACGTAACCACTGATTGGATACAGTAAGTCGAAACGTGATCACACATACGAAGATTGAAAACGAATCGAATGCTATTCTTTAGTCATTCAGAAGACGGTCAACTTTATTGAGGCGATCGGCAATCAGCTAAAAGTAGCGTGACCATCGTCGACAACGGGGAAAATGAAGGCATGCACGAGCGTTACATTCTTTTTAACTTTCACAAAAATAAAAAATTTATATAGTCAACGTAGTACACCAGTGGCTTGGACCACACTTGATATTTGAGTTTTTCAACTCAGTGAGAATTTGCAGACCCAAATTTTTCACACCATAAGTAATTGGGATAATAGTTCCGTTATTGTTTATTGGTGGAAAAGCGGAAAAATCGATCTTCCCTATTGATTGGCACTTGGATGGATTTACTGCTAGCCTGAATTCATCGCACAATTTTTTTAATAATTCGGCGGTCTGAAAATAATTATTTGTTCTTCGCAAAAGAAGTAGTGTTGGATTTAATTCACTTAATTCTTCACCTCATTATTATATGTTCAGACGGAATAATTTTGGAATAGAAAAAAAATCAATATGTTTTTTAAATTATTATTATTGAAGTCTATATTTGATTATAATACTCAATAGTATTGTAATCTAATATAGACTTTAATAACGTCTATCACGTATGAACCGACATATAGGTAATGTTAAACCGCAAATATAATGAAATATAAATATTTTGCATAGCAACCCTTTTCGTATGTTGTCTGTTATTTATAAAAACACGCGCGCATGTTTAATCTAATTGTCAAAAATATTTCATTGTATTTATAGAAATATTTACTATTTTACATTCAATAAATATTACATAACTCTTTCTTTAGTATAATGCCAACAACGAGAAAGAAAGTTGTTAAAACTGTATACAAGGACGATGAAGACAGTGAAGATTTGGGAGGCGATTTCAGCGATTCTGGTTCCGAAGCCGAAATATCACCGGCACCAAGTTCGGACGAAGAACTTCCGGATGAAGATTATGGATCATCCGAAGAGGAGTTTAATAACAAAGGCAAAAGCATACCGAAAAATGTAAAAAAGAAACGGACACCATTTGCAAAAGACTTTATTAATAAGATTAACAAAAACAGTTGCGGTAACAATGAAGAAGATGAACTGCCTGTATCCAGCTTTTCTGTTAAAGATTTAACAGAAGCTGATAAGTTATTGCCTTCTTTCCTTAATCTATCTGAAAGTGGTTTGTATTCGTCCTGTTATGTTCGTTCTATATGTTTTGTTTCTTCTGGAACTAAATAGTTCAAGTTTGAAAAAAAAAATGATGTCTTAATCCTTTGCTTTTTTTTATAAAATTAGAAAATAAGAATACTGGTAAAAACATAATTTATTAGAAACCTGAACAAATTCCTTATTTATTAGTTGTGAAACCAAACAACTTTTTCAAAATATTTTTTTTTAGATAGCAGCGATGATGAAGAATCATCTAAGTCAACCACAAAAACAAATAAAAAGACAGATATAGATACTTCTGCATTCCAGAACATTGATGATGATAATGCTAGTAATGAATATAAAGATGTTAGTATTTTAAAAACAATCTTTTAAAAGATATATATATATATATTGAATATTTTGAGGCCTGTCAAGTATTGTATGCTGACCATTATTTATTTATTCATTAAAATCTTAAACACAAAACTTTGAATCATTAAATATATGACAAATTGACACTGATCGGTGATCAACTTAAAAGTAGTGTTATCTTTTTATTATATCCCAGCCAAAAAAAGGATTAAAGGAATTAACATAAAGTCTAATGTTATACTCAATTGGAGGCCCAGTTTATTAATATCATTGGTTAAATATCACAATAGGATTAAACTTGTGGATGATCAACTTACAGGAATGCCTTTTGTTTTGGCACCATTTTACAAAGGGTCTTTGTAATAAATATTTCACATGTGATAAAAATTTCTGAAGTTATAAACTAATTAATATTTCTATTCAACATATTTATACTAATTGTGTGCATCCATCATATTAAAACTGGTTTACTTAATATTTGATAAACATAAAAACTGACAAGCTGCTTCATATCCAGAATTAAGAAAAATCTTATTTAAAAATATTATGAAATCAAATATATATAACGAAAGATGAAATAAAGCTAATATTTCAAGTATATATTTTAAAATGAACAATATTTATGCTATTCCTACCAGATAATACAAATTCCCTTTAGTTGGGAGCTACAATGAGGAATAAGTTACTAAGTTCATAGATGTATTTTATGTACAGGTATTTTCAAAACATGAAAAGGATATCAGTGAAGAAATTGCTAAGAAAGCTTTCTCTGAGCTGGAGAAGCATAAAGAGCAGATTGAAAAAGCAAAGTTGTCAGTATTAAACTATTCACACCAAAATGTCATTGACAAATCAGAATCAGACGTGAAGGATTTACTTGCACAAGGGGAAGAGGTTGAAGCTGCTACTAAAACAAAAAAGAAAAGGAAGAAATTTCAGGATCAAAGTGATTCTGATGTTGATGATTGGGAAGAAGTAAATGGTAATTGTTTTAAGTATTCCGTAATATGTAATACCATCTGTATTTATGGAATGGAAAAGTAAATGTCTTAGCAATATTCACTTAAAGTTAATATGCATTCAGAGTGGACACCATGGAATGTTTATATCTGGTATATCATAAAGATACAGCATAGTTGTTTTATATTGGGCAGTTTTGTTAATTTCTCTTTAATTATCTCATAATTCACACATTGCAAATTATTAAAAGGTACTTGTTATGTAACTTTATGAAATTTTTAAACATTTAACATATTTTACAAACATTTCAGAAGGTAGATCTATACCTCAACAAGGCCTACAGCTAATAGTAGATTTACCCAATACTGTGACAAGAAAAACCAAAAAGGTGGATGTGGAAATGATGATGAAAAGAAAAATGAATAGGGTGAAAAAAGAATACCAAGTTTATATGCACAAAGTTCATGTACTTTGTTGGTTAGGGCATGGAAATTTTATAAGCAGAGTTCTAAATGATCAAGAAATTATGGCTGCGGCATTATCGTTAGTGCCTTCTAAGGAGTGCTATCCTAGCGAACATGTAGACATGAAATATGTGGAACAAATCACAACATGGTTCAAAGATAAGCTTACCTTAAAACAAGACAAAAATGAGAATAAATTTAGACCGAAAGCTCCACCTTTAAAAGATATTTTACTTCGACAAATAAAAAGCAGGTCATTAACTTCGAAGAAATATATTGTATACATTTTTGTTGCTATGCTAAGAGCTATTGGATTACAGTGCCGGGTTATGTTAAATTTTGTTACTGTACCTATTAGACCCCCTGCTTCTGAACTTCATTCATTGTCGTTGAAAAGCAATGATAAAGATGATGATAAAGACCCTAAAGCTGCTGATAAGAAAAAGTCTAAAATCAATGTTAAAAGCACTATGCAATCTAAAACCATTCCTCAACTAGATGGTAACTATGACGACTCTATAGGTAGTAGCAGTGACTTTGAAAACATAATGCAAGTAGATGGTAATGATGATGTTGAAACAAAAAGAACAAGAACAACTAGAGGGAGTGCCGCAAAAGTAAACAAAAAGAGTCTAAAAGTGGAGGAGGAAGCTGTAAATGATAGTGTATCACCGCCTAAAAGGCGAAGAGAAGTGTTAATACTAAAGCAGAACAAAATAAAACACACAGTGTTCAAACTAAAAGATTTCTCAACCAAGCAAGAGAAAAAACCAGATATTGAAATGTCTAAAAAAGAAAATGATGCAGCAGAAAATACACAAAAGATTTCATCAAGAGGGAGAGCTATTAAAAAGAAAATTGGTAATACTTCTAACGATAATGACAATTATAATAAACCCATTGAGCAACCTAAAATTGTAATAACTACTGATGATAATAAAAAAATCACATCAAGTAAGTTTTTTACTAATGAACAAACACTAAACAAATCAAGATTATCTCGAAAAAGGTCCCATACTGCAAACCCTACAAGCAATGAAAAAACTAAACAAGAAACATTGGAAAAGGTCAAAGAATCCAAAGTTAGAGCCAAAAGCATACCTGCAAGGAGTTCAGATAAAAGCAAATATTTTACTGACTCAGAAACTCCTTCATGCAGTAAAGTATCAAAACCAGTTGCTAAGAAGATCAAACAAGAAAAAAAGGTAGATGATGATGAAGAACAACTAAGGGTTAGTCACAAGGATCTATCAAAGAAGGGAAAAGTAAATACCAGGAATGATGTTACTGGAGATCTTGTTCAAATAATGAAAAAAAGGGTAAAAGAAGCAAAAGTGGATGCAAACAGGAAAATTGTTAAAGGTATGTTATACCTATATACAAACTATTTATTTGTTCTCTTTTCCTGATTATTTTTTGCTAGTTTGGCAGTAAATGTTTTTATTATTATTTTTTAGTATCTTACACATAATTTATCTGTACAATACTTATTGGCTTCCATTGCTAAATAAGGCACCATGAGCCACACATTTTAATAATACACTTTTCACTTAAATTCCTAACCTTCCACCAAAAAATACAAGAACCTATTATGGTAGTTATAAAAAAAAGAATTGTGTATTTACAGGTAAAAATAAAGAAGCGTCAGATGAGGACAGTGATTACTTGCCTGAAGAAGATACAAAACCCGTAAAAGCAGACAGTGACGATGATTTTAAACCCATCAAAATAAGTCCAAAAACTGGCAAAAAAGTCTTTCATATAAACACAAAAGAAGAGGACGCTTCTTCTAACAGAATTGATGTATGGTGTGAGGTATTTGTTGAGGAACTTGAGGAATGGATAGCTGTAGATGTTATTAGAAGCAAAGTGCACCTTGTTAATGAAATATGTGTAAGTAATAGCTTGTTTAAATAAAAAAAGCTACCATTTTGTTGTTTTCCTCTAGTCATTGTCTTCAGTTGTTAAGGGGTCAGCTTCTAATCTATAATAAATATTAAGAAATTTTAA
Source organism: Lamproptera curius (assembly GCA_029286875.1). Taxonomy (NCBI): domain Eukaryota; kingdom Metazoa; phylum Arthropoda; class Insecta; order Lepidoptera; family Papilionidae; genus Lamproptera; species Lamproptera curius. The sequence goes on along the minus strand of JAGSMT010000016.1, from coordinate 8,021,505 downwards.
CGCAAAGTGTTGTGCTTCTGACCAGAACCTATTCTATTATTTAAATTGAATTGAGGCAGTGTTTAAAAACAATTGCAGGCAAAAGCTACTCATCCAGTTACATATATTGTTGGCTGGGACAACAATAACTATTTGAAAGATTTAACTAGAAGATATGTACCCCAGTGGAACACAGTCACCCGTAAACTGAGGGCCGAAGTAAGTTGGTGGAACACAGCGGTACAACCCTGGCTAGGACCGAAGACGGCCAGAGATAGAGAAGAAGATGAAAGATTGGATAGAAAGCAACTGGAAGCACCATTACCTAAAAGTATAGCCGAGTAAGTATTAATGTTTTCCATACAAATGGTAATTGCTTATTTTTGTGCTCCTGAATTGTGTTTGATATAATGCACCATAACTCGTATGATTTTTACACAAGTTTAGTACAACTTTATTGACGTTACAATGTCAGCCGCGTTTTTTTGGATAAAATTGGATAAAAATTGCGTACTGTGGCGATCCGCCAATAAGAATGCGTTTATTGTTACACAATCATGTTTAACTTTTTACTGTTTACATGATTTCAGGTCTTATTTAAGTTTTGTTTATAACATATTAATATATTCTATAAACTGATTAAAAAATTATTGTGCTTTTTAGATACAAAAATCATCCGCTATACGCTCTCAAGCGCCATCTATTGAAATACGAAGCACTCTACCCACCAGATGCATCAACCCTAGGATTTGTTAGGGGTGAAGCCGTGTACGCCCGGGAATGTGTGTATGTTTGCAGATCAAGAGACACTTGGTTAAAGGAAGCTAAAGTTGTTAAACTTGGAGAAAAACCCTACAAAGTGGTTAAAGCAAGACCAAAATGGGACAAAGTAAGTTTAATAAACTTAAATACAAGATTTAGATTGACCGATTTCAATAGAAATTAGCCGTGTGTTTATCTGACCCTAAATGGGCTCAAATGAAAAAATCAAGCTATTCCGCAACTAAATAAGACTTGTCAAGTCAAGCTCTCACGCATCCTCCACACTCCTAAACCAACTACAGGTAGTGCAAAACAAATTCATCCGCCGCGCCACCGGGGCGCAGCGGTAACAACGTAACGTAGACCACACAGCGACTGTAAATTGCCAACACTCCGCGAACACTTTCAAAAGTTAACGCGCAAACACTTCGATAAAGTTATTAATCATAACAACCTCTGCTGGTAAAAGCAGCATCGTACCGGCCGATCCAAAAGCGTCCAGTCAAAAGCGTAGGTCGAAACATTCTCCTCGAACCGACGAGGAAGGTTGTGAGACTCGGACCAACAGGGGTCCGACATCCAACCTACACACCACACAAGTAGGATAGCACACACTCACCTGTAGTTCGCCCTCACTTACCAGACAGCGACACACACACACCGCGTATACTAGATACACCGCGTTCCGGGGTGGTTCTCACTGCCCCCTGCAAACGATTAATACAGTCGCCAGACCGTCGGCGTTCGGTCCGTAAACCGATCGTCGACGATCCTTAGGAGACATAAACTAATGCCTAACTCACGTACCTTCTGTACGTGTGGCCTTCATTTTTAGCAAAAATTGTGGGCCACCTTGTTTGTGAGGACGGAGCTTCTCTGAACTGTGTGCTAGATGAAGCTTACTATAGACATGAGTCTGGAAGCATTAATTCAGGATAAAAAAAACTAAAAATAATACAGTATTTTTAGTTTTTTATATGAACACAGTGTTTTCCTCATATTCTAAAAAAATACAAGCTATCCTTATCCTAAAATATTATTATTATTAATCCATCTCCAACATAGCTCGGCAAGGATACAATATAATTTTTACATTATTTCAATCTAGACTTGATTGATTAGTACATCTGAAATGTTAATGTACTAATCAATAAATCCAATTATACTTTAAACCCCACTTATAATGCTTCTTTAAATTTTTTAGCCTATTTGTTTCTTATTGTGATTTACATAAGTAAATGTATAGGCATTACAATTGGTGTATTAAACTGTCAGCATTGCTTTTTGTTTGGCCAGCTTTTTAGATATGGAAACACATATTAATTAATATTTAGGCTTGCATTGTATTTATTTTTAATACTTTTTAGAGTGGCAACTCTAAATTAATTTTAAGGTTTTTAGGTGTCTTCTTTTAACATTTCTTCAATGCATACAAATCTTTTTTTAGAAGAACAGTTGAGCCACCTGATAGAAAGTGGTCCATGACGCTCATGGATATTGGTGCTACAGAGGGTATCATGCGTGTCTACTGCAAGACATTACATGTTAAGTCTTGTTCATCCAGTAAATACGCTGCCTACTGTTCGCTTCGAACCGGAACACGCTACTGCTTTGCGACAGAATTTGACACCGCAGTGATACCACTTCAGCTGGCCCCCTGTAAAGTTGAAACAAGGGACTTACCACCTCCAAATATATGTAATATGTATATTATGATTATCTTAGTGTTATATATTTTAAGTTGTCATATTATTTTAGCTCTCAAACAAGCTTATTACTGATAAACCCTTAGAAATCTTTGGACCTTGGCAAGTCCAAGATTATGAACCGCCTGTGGCTGAAAATGGTATTGTTCCAAGAAATGCATATGGAAATGTTGAGCTGTTCAAAGATTGCATGCTTCCAAAAGGCACTGTTCATATCAAATGTAAGTTGTTTTTTATTTGATTGAACAAATTCAACCAGAAAATATTGTTAAAAGACTCAAAAAACACATTATTACTTTAAAAAATTTGTGATAGTGTCTATATTTAAATAATTGTTTTATATTTTAAAAATACAAATATTTTAAAAATGATTATCCATTTTTGGCTTTATTGCATCAAACATTTTTCTATTTGTGTCTTACACCAGTTATGTATTTCACGAGTTCTTGTTACATCACAAGTCTAGATTCCTTCTACTATCTATAAAATAAACTAATTATACATTTTAAATAGTTATGTCAAACTTTTAATAATCGTGTCTTTTAGTGCCTGGTCTAAACAGAATAGCAAAGAAATTGAACATTGATTGTGCTCCTGCTATGACTGGCTTTGACTTCAATGGAGGATGGTCCCATCCCGTGTTTGAGGGATTTGTAGTTTGTAAAGAGTTTGAGGAAATCATAAAAGAAGCCTGGGTTGAGGTACTGTTATCTTTAGTTCATTAACATTTTTATTATTGTAATCCTTTCTAGAAAGCACTCTTCAGTAGATATTACTAAGGTTTAGTGTAAATGGTCTATCATATAATGGAAGTTTAGATTTTTCCCTATTTTCAAAGATTTGTTTACATGTTGTTAATTAATGTTCTTTTACTTTAAGAAACGAAAATTGCAGTCTTTCTATTTAAAATATTATATTGTTTATTACACATTTTTATTTGACCTAATTATCTTGTATTTAAACAAATAGGACCAAGAAGAGTTGGAACGCAGGGAACGTGAAAAGATAGATTCAAGGGTATATGGTAACTGGAAAAGACTTATAAAAGGGTTGCTTATTCGAGAGAGACTCAAGATAAAGTATGGTTTTGAAGATCCCAGCGAGGCCAACAAGAAAAAAGCTAAAGGTCCACGTTTGGTTGTTAAGAAAACTAAATAGGTGTACAGAAAATCACAATTTAGACTTTCAAACATTTACAAATGTACGGGTAAGGCAATTAAAAACATAGGTTGTAATTATACTGTTGCTCGACAAGATAATGAATAGCATATGTCTAGTGCTATTCATTTAAAAAATAGATCTTAACTTTATTTAGTTACGAAAGCAATAAAAACTTACTATTTTTGTAAGAGATCGAAAAAAAAGATCAGAAAAACTGCCATATACAATGTTTTTTGATATTAAATACTAGTATTGCATGATTTATTTTAATAATGATAGTGTGCATTATTGTGTAATTCATTGGTCCTTAATTGAAATGTGAGTACAAATTAAATAATTTACTAGATTAAAAAATTATTTGATCAACATAGACTATATTGAAGTAACTCACACAAAATCTTATGTTTAATTTTTAATTAATAACACATAGCTATTATACTGAATAATAGCTGTGTTATTAATTTGAAATACAAATAATAATTAATGGTATATTTTACCACATACTATATCACGTTTCTAACACTATTTTACTTTACAACTACTTCTTGCCTACCTTTTTCAAAAAAAAAACTTTGTTTTTTATATGGTAAAGTTTGTGATGAAATCACAACTTTTTTTTTTTAAGTATGCTAAAATTATTTTGTAATTGTTTCCATTTTTCTCAACAACTAGTTTAATGATGCACTTCACGAGTTTATTTTTTAGTAACGATATTTGCGAACAAATAAAAACGTTTTTGTTTCAAAGTATGCTAGAATACAACCACTGCATTATGTTCACTGTATGTATACATTGTCAGTATTTATTGTACTAATCCTTCCTGTGATAGATATTTTAAAAGAGTTCTAGATAGCCTTGATGGGTTTTTTTTTAATTTCTTTGAAATGTTCAAATATATACTGTGATCACAAGTTTTAGTTTACCGCCTTACTGCCATTTTTTTTTGTTATTTTAATTGTATTGGTTTTGCATGTTATAATATGTTTGTAATAAATACTTAAAAAAATTGTTCCATTATTGCCCCAGGATACAGAAATAAAAAGATCAGATTTAGTTTTTATTATTTAATATGAAAGTAATGACAAATAGTGCCACAAGTTCCGCAATAAGCTGACGTAATTTATATATAATTTTTTAGCATGTTATTATAGCAAAGCCTTAAAGCGTTTAGAGTTAACTCTAGCACAGCTTATTGCTGTTTGTAAATGAAATGACAAAATTATATACAAAATCTTTGGTGTATAAAAATATGTATATCCACTTCAGATCTTGGATATAAGATCTGGTCGGTCGAAACGATCGCAAATAAATGCAATCTTTATCCGTGTTTACAGGATAGTTTTTATTCCCCACCTACATATCACTCGGTGATATTATAGTAGGTGGGTAATCACAATGCCATATATTTTTTTTGGATTTTAGAATATTTTTAAAATTTACTGTAAATAAATCCTTACATACCTACAACATATCTAGTAATCTTGTCTATGTTTCTTATTCTACATATTTTATGATGAATTTATAAACTAAGGGCCCAGACACATTCATCATAGTTCATACTTATTGTGAAAGGAATGTCACCTTTAATTTATACTATTCTATCATAAAATATTTGAACTTATCCCTACCAGTTATTGCCTCTCCAAGTCTCTTGTATATCAACCATAATTAAAACCAGTTTAATGTATGGTAAGATTAAGGTAACATGTAACTGATTAGAATTTCTTCATGCAGCAATCTGCATGTGTGATGTCTATAAAGCCCAGCTTTATAGTTTATTAAGCCATGGTTAATGTGCCTGCGCCCATTCCGAATCCTACTCCTTTAGGTCCGAAGTTGCGGCCATAGCAGCTGCGGCAATAAATTTCTCCATTTGGACCGTCGTTCAGGTTGGTAGAATCCTGCAACAAATAAAATTTGTGATAACCGATTATTTTACTAAAGGCTAATGACCAGAACTTAAACAAAATTGGAGTCCTATAGGAAGTGAGATGTTTCTCTCTTTCCTTTCTTTTATCCCATAGGACGAATGACAAAAAGATGTAATAGAAAGCTATTAGGGAAAAAATTAATCGATCTACTAAAATAAATTGTATTTAAATTGATATGTTATAAATATAAATTAAGTTCTTTTTATTTTAACATTAGTGTACGTAAGCTATTTTATCGTTTTTCGATGTAAATTAATTTTACGAATGAAAAAGTAGCACGTCACATAAGTGTAATTTGTCAGATGTGATATAAAGTATTATCTGTGATACTTGTCAAAGTGAAACCTTTCATCGACTGTTTGATTTGGTTATTAAAAAATTTTCTAAATTGTTCTGTAAAATGTATAATATAAAATTTTTGTGCACGCTAATAACACTTGTAATAGTACATAAATGTGCTGCAGAATTTTCAACCGAAGATTGCGCATCGCTCGGGTTTATAAAAGCTAATCTTCTTTGCTCTTCATGTGACCAGCTTAAAGATTTTAGCCTAGACGACCTAGTTGAACATTGCAAGGAATGTTGCCACAACGACGAAAGTGCTCCGAATGAGAAGAAATATGCACGCGCCATTCTAGAAGTTTGCACTTGCAAATTCCCTGCGTATCCGCAGATTCAAGCTTTTGTCAAGAGCGACAGGCCGGCTAAATTCCCTAATTTACAAATCAAATACGTGCGAGGATTGGATCCCATTATTAAACTGCTGGATAAAGACGGCATTGTCAGGGATACTGTAGCTATTGAGAAGTGGAACACTGATTCAGTAGAAGAATTTTTGAATACTCATTTAGAGAAAGAAGAGGATGATGATCGCAGTTATTTGAAAACAAACCAAATATAATGCAACAGTTCTATGTTTCAAAAGGAAAACTTAGTAATTTAATACTAAACAAAGTAATTTTATAATTGAATGTTATTTTTTTACACTTACAAGAGACTTGTGGCAGTCTGCGCAGGAGAAACATCTTCTGTGCCAAGTGCCATTCCTGGAGTGCATTTGTTCTGCAGCATAAACTGGGAAACCACAGCGTGGGCAACCCTGTCCCTTAGCAGCCTTTTGTCCAGTGAAGGGAAGTTGTTCAGTGCTAAAAATTTAAATGATTTTTTGAATTTTACCTCTCGTTACTTGTAAAGTGTAAATAATACTCTTCTAGTCTAAGTTTACAATAAATTAAGAATCATTTAATATTTTTATTATTTTCAACCTGGTGTTGATAAACTTGAACAGATATAAAAAAAAATTATAATAGCTAGTTCCCCTTGTATGCATTCCCGTTTTATGCTTACTTTATTATGCTCAATGTTAAAGTAACATATGGCTCACTCAACACTCAACTTCACAACACATTATTGATACATATTTAATTTTTTTTTAGTATAAATATTTGAGTCATTGTCTTAAATTTTAAATTATTGCAATAATGCAATCAATTCTAACAAATACTTACTATGTGATGGCTGGTTCAGCATCTGTGGACACAAGAGTTGGGGCATGACCATAACCGAAGCCCCTGGGGCCGAAAAGTTTGGCATAACAAGAGCGGCAGTGAATTTCCTTGTCAGGTCCGTCACAAGCCAACATGGAGTCCAATGGACGGTGGCACTCAGCACAGTTGAAGCATTTCTTGTGCCACATCTGTGTGACAAAAAAAAATATTGTACTATACTACATATTATATTTTATCATATAACTACATATCATATTATATATTATGTCCAGCAGTGGACTATCAGAGGCTGATGATGATGATGATGATGATATTATATTTTAAAACTACACTAAATAGGATCTTGGACTATGTATACTAAGGCAAATGTCAAATTTATTTTAGTCACTGGTTCATATTTACAAATTATTATTATCATTACTTGCATTTACATCAAATAAAGTTTATAAAATAATTTGGGTTTCCTCTGTAGCTCAATCATATATTTTGTTTCCAGTAATTTGGTCCTTTTATGGAAATGATAAATAATGAGTAATGTGTATACAGTAGTTTGGCTGTAAACCATAGTTTTCAAGGAAACAAAAATTAAAAACATATTTTCCTTGTAAAAAGATCTTGTCATCCAACACTGACCATACACTCAACCTTCGTATGATTTGGGATGTTGTTGGCTCGATTCACTCGGCACCTTTTACCCTCGCTATGTTTAGCTTTCGTGTACTCTCTTATTGTTATATTTTACGCTATGAACCCGAATTAATATCCCGTAAATTTTACTCAAACTTGTGTGATTTTTTCTATCACTACATAGTATAAATCAAAGTGGCTTTTTCTGTCCCTATTTCCCTATGTATCTTAAATCTTTTAAAATACGCAACGGATTTAGATGCGGTTTTTTTAATAGATAGAGTGATTGAAGAGGAAGGTTTATATGTATAACACATGCTTAATATTGTAGGTATATTTTCGATCAGCGTAGCTCCCGTGCGAAGCAGGGGCGGGTCGTTAGTTGTTGATAAAAGAAGAATGATTTATCATTTTCCAACGATTTTTACGAAAAAGTACGATTAATCATAGAAAAAAACTCCTATTTGGCTTATGTACAAATAATTTGAGAATAATTCACGCATTGAAAGATATCTCTATAAACAAAGCCACGATGCAGCATCGATATGTGTAGCGTTCTGTTTGGCGAACTGCCTCCAAGCGTCAATGCAATGTTCAACAATTAGAATGCCATACGTTTTGGCGCCATTTCATTACTAAAGGTTCCATATTTAATTTGGGTCACGAAAAAGTCAGCATTGACACAACCAAGGTGAATCTCCTTTTGACTGCATGATGACTTCAAAAATTGTCTTATAAAGTTTGTGCATAGTGAGAAGTATGTGATATTAACAAAATCAGTTATATTTTTAAATACGTAAGGTACTTGGTTTTTTTTTTATTGTATTAATTGAAGTTTAATAACGAAATTCTACCTATGTTCAGGTAAATTTAAATAAATATATACTCACAGTTCCTTTAGCTAGTTGTTGTTCAGCAGCGAAAACCATGCCACCGCACCTTGGGCAACCCTGGCCTTTAGGTGCTTTGATACTGGTGGTGTCAGGGTTGTAGAATGGACGGCTGGCTGAGATCTCTTCCTCACTGTTAAATATATAGATACGGTTGCTTTAGAGGTAGTCATACTACGAGTACCATTGTCGTGAAATTGTAAAAAAAAATTGTAGAATTATTTTGGGATATATATATAATTGTGTAGAGCAGTATCATCAATAGATGCTACAATATTGATATACTTTGACTCGATCAAAAATAATTATTTTTAAACTCTGGATTTATAGAACAACTGGGTTTATAGCAAAATCTAATAGGAGCCTATATGGACAGTGTCTTTTCTATACTTCGTTGATGAGTAATTGGTTTTGCTTGTAAAGATTAGGTATCATTGGAAAGATACAGCATTGTTGTATAGATCAACTTACGTCAGGCCGTCGGTCTGTAAGAAGCCTGAGCCGCAAGCGAATCCATAACCGTGAGGTCCCCATTTCTTGCCGTAGCAGGTCTTGCAGTAAACATCAGAGTCGGGACCGTCGCAAGCGATGATTGAGTCCAAGGTCTTGGTGCAGTCACGGCACTTGAAGCATTTACGATGCCACTCGCGACCCTTCGCAAGCACTTGCTCAGCAGCGTATACCACACCGCCACAGCGGGGGCAACCTTTGCCAGGTGGTGCCTTGATGATGGCGGTGTCGATCACCGTTGTTCTTGGAGCTTGATCCCTATACAACATAATATTTTACTTTAATTTCGACAATTTACCATAATAACTAATGTACTTTTTCTGACGATCGGTGTTCATGTCTGACTATATCGAGGTTTTTTTTTAATTCGCCATAAATTCGCTCACCGCTATGAGACATTGGATGTTACGTTTCGTTTACCCAGTAAGTAGGCTAGCTGCGATGCCCAAAACAGTAGTGTTTACACTCTACTAATTTGAAGCAGATACAGGCACCGCGGTGGTACAACCTCAAACGTCTCCTTATAAAAAGGAGACCTTCCTATGTCTTTGAAATACCAATATATCGTTTGGTCGGCTTATAACTAAAACCTATTAAGTTTTCATGTATATGGCTTATAACCTAACCAGTATCACTATAATATTATTCATTAGGCGGACTAACTGGCATCTGACCTACAAGTAGAACCGATTTAGTGCCCACGATGGACGGGTGTCAAAATATTTGAAGGCCCTATCTTCCTATAATGACTGCCAGATGTTTTTTTTGCCTATTGTAATTATTTATTTACATTACCATCAGATGATTATTATTTACTTTAAAGGCTAAAAAATCTCTAATGCGTATTGCCTTGTTTTAGAAAATTAATTAATCGGAAAGGTCACGTTAGAAACCTTTGGTTTTAGCAGAAGACCAATATATATACAGGACCAGGATGGCTATTTAACGTTAAGTTCTTTTCTATTTAATACATTAAAATTAAATGTAAAAAGATGTATTTGATTTTGTAAAACTTTAAATTCATTCATTAAAACTGCCGATAATTGTTTTATTAATTAGCCTAGTCGTTAAGTGAAAGTGTTTCAAAATCTTCATTAGTTACCACGAAAACCGAATTTAAGTTTACAGCAACGCAAAGTCTCGTCTACATTAAAATTAGTCTGCGAGAGCGGAGAGCGCGTTCTATTTCGAAACTGGCATTATGCCATGGCTTGTTTGTATTATAAGCTGTTTTTATGAAAGTGACTACGGGATGGAAATAATCCTGTCTTGTAATCTGAGAACTTTAACACGTAATAAGTGGCATTTGGAAAACATATTTAGAGAGGTTATTAATGGCGGATAAAGTTGTTTGCGTCACAATAATGTTGATCCACTTTTCGTATAGAAATAACACTTCGAAAAATATGCAGTATTCTTGGTTGAATTATTTAATATGTACATTATGACGACGATCCATTTGGAAGTCTCGAAAAAGATACTCGAACTAATCTTACCCGTTGGCGTAAGGGTCGCTCTGTAACACACCGGCGCCTTTTCCGTATCCATATCCTTTAGGACCAAACTTCTTGGCGTAGCAAACTATGGAAAGAATATTAATATAAATATTTGTCTGTTTACGTTATAACAAACCCACATTATAAGTACACACAATTTATTGGTAAAATTATTATGTTAAACACAACATTTTCTCTCGGTCTCTGTGGTAATACGAAAGTTGAGGAACAAACCTTTGCAGTAAATGTCTTTGTCCGGCCCCTCGCAACAGTTTGTGGAGTCCAGTCGTTTTAAGCAGTCCCCGCATTTGAAGCACTCCTTGTGCCACGCCTGGACATACAGTGAACCGTGAAGGTGTGAAGGAATACGCATGCAGGGTCAAACAATATAAGGGCCAAAGGGGGCAAACTGTTATCACAATGACGCTATGAGTTAGGTTACAATGCACAAAGCACGGGGTTTGTTCAATTGTCAGTGACAACGTGTAAATACCTCGACAGTATATCTCGTTGTCTGGTCCATCGCAATGAATCATTGAATCAAGGTTCTTGTGGCATGTAAAGCAATTGAAGCAGTGTCTGTGAAAGCCCTACGATACAACAGTTATTTATTTACAAGTTCTATTTGCGCACTTAAAGCTTGAATTAAATAATACTTTAATAATACTTTTACTTTAGAAATTTTATCGGCATATCAAAATAATATAAGCTTGAGTAAGAGATTTTGCAAAGCATTTTCGATCGTTAATATAATTAGGCGGTAAACTCACCCGTCCGCGCGCCAACATTTGTTCAGCGGCGTAGACATAGCCGCCACAGCGGGGGCAGCCCTCACCTGGCGGTGCCTTCGCTATAACGCGTGGTTCTAAACAGGCTCCATTGGTCCTGACACCCCCCCTGCACATACGGTTAGCATAGTTACTCGTTGCCAGGCGGTGGGCCGGTCGAGCAACGAGGAGACAAGTCAATGTTAAAAGCAATCGGGCGACGGAGCTCTCCGACCGCCCCTACTGAATATCCCACACGGATGGCGAAGCGATTGTGGGCGGCGCACCTCCGCCGTAATGGGAGAAGGTAAGGCTCCCGGCCGCCCGCTCACCACCGGCCCGCGTTACAGCCTAAGCTAATCGACATAGAGGGCGCTTTCCTTATCCCATCACATGTATTAGCTCCGATTAAAGCTAAGACAAGCATTAGCTGGTTGTTAGCGTGGATAAGTAATGCGGAAAGTTACGAGATAGAAAACCAAGTGTGACGAGTTGTTCATGCCATTGGGTGCGTCCGGAGCGATGCGAAGCCGTGCATTGGCTTACATAATGTTCTCTCACCGTTGCTTCGCTGCGTATGTTCGCCCAGAAACGAGGATTGGGAGTGGGTTCAGGAGTGTCGGGTGGGGTTCGTGTTCGGAGCAGGGGAGTCGCGCTGGAGCCGGCGCGGCTCGTGCCTGGTGGCGCTGCGAGCGCGCGCCGGCTCGCCCGCACCCCGACTCGTCAATACAACTAACTCAGCATTGGTGGTCGACTCTTTTATTTAATTCTTTTTATATAAATAATAAATATGAGACCGATAAACAAAATAAATTAAGCGATAGCGAATAAATAAGTCCTAACTAAATTGGTTTAAGAGTACAGTGGGCGTTCGCGGGGCGTTGCTGGTCGGCCGAGATGTGTGTCGGCGGCCCGCGAGCTGTGCTGGACGGCCGCTCGAGCGCTCAATTCCTGTTGCGACATAAACGGAGACTGGTCATGCACGTGTCAGCGACGCGTAATGTACAGCCGGGCGCGCGCTTGCTACTCTCTATGATTTATGTACACGCTGTTAATGTTGTTACGCACGGGCCGTTCGGCCGGTCGTGGTGCGACCATAGATAAGGAAAGACCCTCAGTGGCGCGGGCGGCGGGGGTGCGAGATGCTAATGAAACACTTACGCGTTCTCTCCCTTCAGGTGGTCGCCGGTGTCCATGGACAGGCAGCCGGCTCCACCGCCGAATCCGTAGCCCTTGGGTCCGAATTTACGCGCGTGGCAAACTTTGCAGTACAGCTCGCCTTCGTGCTCTGAGCAGTTGGTGGAGTCCAGCAATTTCTGGCACAGACCTACAACACCAGTACTACTTAGAAATGGATTCCACTATTTGAGAAACCCTTGTGTTATGTAATACATTAACTTTTGGAAAGTCTTACGCTACAAAAACTTGAAAAATAGTAAGCATTTGCGAATTCCTATTAATATTTGATAAAACTGACTATTAAAAAGGGAATTAAAGTATTAATTACTCTTTCATTTATATTTTAAAAAATATTGCCGTCGTGTTATTAATTTGTTCAAACATTGGTATTTAAATTTGGCAAAACAGCAAAGACCTACGTATTTGCTTTGATTTTCTTTCATGTACTAGTAAAGTAAACAAGATTAAAAAGTATTTAACAGTATAATGTATACAGACCGCATTTGAAGCACATCTTGTGCCACTTAAGTCCTCCAGCGACACGTTCTTCCGCCGCATAGACGGATTTGCCGCATTTCGGACACTTCGGGTTGTCTGCAGGTTTGAAAGGCATTGTGCTCGCTTAACTTATCCTGGAACAAACAAATGTAAAAATAATTACCATCATTTCCTCCGAATAGCCAACTTTTACTCTCAATTAATTCCTAAACATTCAGCACTCTGACATTCCTAACAAATATTTCGAAACGGATGCGATTTGCGGAGGCGATTTGAATTTCGAACTACCACGCCCATTACACTTTATGTCCCATTACCATGGATTGACTTTTAACGGTGCACTATACGAGGGGTAAACAACCGGCCGATGCAATCGTAAAAATGTCTGACATAATGCCTTCTATTTGCGCCGGTGGTTGGCGCCAATCCAGGTCGCATCACAATCGCATCCGTACCGACACCATTTCTAATAATCCGAACGGTCACAATACCGACGTCGTGTCAGCAACGGCGGCTCCTTCCGAATGCTACGAATTTCCGAGCGTTTCGGGAATCTGCGCGCGGGCAGCGTTCGCGCCTAATTTGGGCGCTCCAGGTAAAGTTACACTGGAGTTGCACTTCTATAAATAGCCTTGCATTGGGAAGGGGCCGTCGGGTCACTCGCGTTATGTTCAATATGTAATATCGTGTCACTTTCACCACCTGTTCGTCGAGTCGCTACGAGAGTCGGGCTCCCGGTCACGTTTACAGCAGGGCTTTTGTGCCTAGCTGCGGTGCGCGGAGGTCGAATGGTGTGAGAGAGCGCCGCGCGAGCGTAGTCTATACGCGCGTTGCACACGGCCCTAGTGGGGGGGAGAGCGCACGCCCTCCGCTCCTGTCCACCCCTACACACGTACCCCTGGATCCGGAACTGCTTGGATTCTGGAATCGAGTTTACGCAGTATCAGGTATCACGTACCGTTCGGACGCACCGAAATCTGCATATTAATTGATTCGTCACTTTACGCTCACTCGATAATGTTTACGATTACTTTTGAAACGCAAATAGATCAACAATAATCTGGGGTATGATGTTATGATTTATATTTTAGCACTATATTGTGGTTTTTACGATGTTACTAAAACAATTTTAGATTATAATTAGATGTACAAAAACATCAAATATTTTTATCTATACACTGGGAACTGTTGAAATGTATAGTAAAGTTTAAATTTGAAACTGATGATAAAAATGTCACCTTTTCAAGGTGTCCTCAGTCGAAAATTATCTGGCGCGTTGTTTATGATATATTTTTAAACTTACTTTTTGAAAAATTGACTACGCAGTTTAAAAGTCTTTTATGTATCTACATATTACATTTATATTTTTAAGGTTTTTGATTTCATATACAAAAAATGTTTTGTGTTACGCGATTAAAATATGGACTAGGCTAGATTCAGTAAAACATCGAAACTTTTTGTTGGTGGCATTTGCTTACAGTAAGAATTTTTGGTGTCCATCTTTTAACGTAGGTATATAATATAACAGGCATTTTTCTTTAATCTTTATTCGATTATTAATATACGAAAAATTGCTTTAAAATGCTAAAACATCTTCATAATATGTATTGTTAACAAAGTAAAGATGCATAAAATTTGTGTATAGGGTAAAGGAGATATATTGGTGATATAAGTAATTTGGTGATAGTTTTAAAACACTTTTGTATGATCGCGTTAGCGAATTGCTTGTTCGCCAAACGCTGAGACAAATTACCGGAGCGAGTGAAAAGTTTTGTACCGTTTACACTTGTAGCAATTCCTAACGCGGTCATACAAAAGTGTTTTAAAACATATCACCAAATTACTTATATCACCAATGTATCTCCCTTTACCTAAGCAAAATTTTGCTTGTCGTTGATAATTGAATACTCGTTAATAACCTCTGGTTTAAAACAAGTGAATTTATCGCTAGGTCGCAAGAGTAATATTTTTTTTTATTTTGGTGAACTAAATTAAATAATTCGTTAAGATTTACATAATGGTAAATTGTCTTTGCGAAGGACCTAGCTTATTATGTTATTAATTACGTGTGTATATATTACTTTAGTCATAATGGTATGACTTACATTATTTATATTAGCGTACAATGTTTTGACATTTGACGGAAAGGTATGATCAACATATTATACACACACTTTGAAAAAAGATTTTATTATAAATTTACGATTAGTGAAACATTACTAGCATGCTCACAACTTTATAATAACAAATTTAATTATGAAAATAATCTATGTAGAAATAAAGAATATTTCTATGTCGAGCCAATGTTTATGTAATCTTTGTTAAATGTATGAATTTACGTAGAGTTTAAAAGTTTTTTGTTTAATTCTGATAATTTCATTATTTATTTAATACCTACATTTTAATTACCTACTACAATTCCATTCAAAGCCTTTTTAGAAAGTGTGTCAGCTTATCCTATTAACAAGTTTTATGATAATTATCTACAACTATGATTATTATCTGTAAATAGAATTTATAATAATTTAATGTTCAAGCTTTTATTTCTTACTAACATAAAGAAAGGGACGCCTATGAGATATATTTTTATTTTGTGTATCATAATTTGTAAATAGCATATCAAAGGTGGGCTGTAAGGTGAAATTTTTAAGATCGAAATATTAAAGTAATGAAAACGCAGTCTACGTTATTTTAGAATAATATTTTTTTTTTCAAATTATTTTTAGCTAAAGATAATATAAAAGTTGTATATTCAAATTTTACGATTAATCAATGCACTTTTGATTTTATCTTCTTTTTGTTTAATGCGTCATATCGACGAAATGTTCGTAATTATCTTAAAAAGACATAATTCTAAAAGAAAACAGATGAAGAATTCTGACTCAAGAATATGATGGACTCCTGACAAACTAATGAGTCATATGCCAAAACCAGACAAGTTTGAGTCAGAATTTTGGCAAGGTGATGCGACCATAATAGCGAGGCGGCAATGGCGGTGTTATGGATAAACACACGGGTACATTGTTGTGATGATGATATTAACTGTATACGATTTGGCCAAGCTGGTGATGCCTTAGGGTGTGCACTCATCAGTACAAAAATAAACAACAAAATATACTTTCCTACGTTCACAATTAGTCCAGGAGCGTGTCACATCATAGCAAGGCGTTTGCCAACATCACAGCACCTGTCTGTCTATTAATATTTCGACATAAAAATAAACCTATGCGTGCACACTGCAAAACGCTTTTATTTTTTCACAGTTCCAAATACCTGGTGTCGTATTCTTGAACGCAACGCCTTCTTTAATTTTAAATTAACGTTATTATTACGTGGAACGTATAAATAATTCGTCTACGTAAACAGCGACCGTATATATTTTTGTCTTTTGCCGTTATATTTAGCAACGATATGACTGAATTGATGTAAACTTGAGTCATCTTTACGCATTTGATTCTTATTATAACTATATACGTGGACGTACAGAAAGATGTACTTGAAAATATGTATAAATCGAATTAGTCAGTACAGGTACGACATATTATTGTAGGCGTTCTTACATGACGTGTACAGCAATAACAATTGGTCTTTGTCCAATAACATAAAAATTGATGTATGTGTCTGCGAGTTACTTCAGGTTTTTGTTGTAACACTTTTAATGCACAAATAATATTTAGTATTGTAGGTATAAATATTAAACAACATCATTATCATCAGCCTGTGTTAGTCCAATGCTTGACAGACCTCCCCTACTGCACGCATTCTCCATTACGGGGTGTCTGGACCGTATCCCACTACCCTGGTCCAATGCGGGTTGGTGGGTAGATCGAATTTTTACATGCAAACCCGACGCATAGATCATCTTACTTTTCAGACAATTGGGTGATCAGCCAAAATTGTCACAACCAAATAGGAAACAATAATGAAAATTGTTGAGTCCCGACCCACGACCTTCAGGTTACTAAAGCACTGGCCCTTACCACTAGGTTACAGAGGCAGTATAAATCAGTTTGAATAATTATTGAATGGTTAAAAAGTTATAAACGACCTTGTAAACTTAAAAGTGATTGCGTGAAAAAAGTATTTGAGGTTTAAAAAATATTGGTTTGTCCTAAATTGAGATGGTTTTAATAAATTTATCATTTTATTATTGCTTGTCTAACCAAGACTAGTATAACGCCAAGGTCCAATTTGATGTTGTAATTGAAATAAATTACTATAATAATATATCATTAAAATGTATAGCTATTATTTATTAACTTGCACTAGTTTTAACACGGAATTATATTTAAAACTCTACTCATTGCCTCATAGGAAATGTAAAACTAAATTGATGTGCATATGTATTAATCCACATATGTTTAGGAAATGGCTGCAGTGATTCGCTTTGAGCGTAATGTTCATTTATAGCTTATGATTAATCGTCAAGTATTTATACTGTTGCAATTAAATAACAGGTCACGTACAGTTGGACTCCTTTTATGTCTGTCACTCATTATTATTTGTGATCGACAACTGCGCGCGACCTTTACGGTAAACGAAGACACATGTTTACAACTGCTCGTAAAGAAAGTAACTAAATAAAAAATGCCAAAGAATGTTTTCGAATTGCAAAGAAAACCTTTTAAATAAGCCTCTTGAATAAATTATTTTTTAAAGTACACAGTGAAAAGTGTACTTCAGGACAAAATTTAAGCATCTGGCGCACGAGTAAACATAAGCAGTTTACGACAATCTTTTGTTTTTATAAAGTGCAGAGAGATATTTCGTGTTGTGTGCAATTCTCGGTGATAAACTCAGTTATTAATGGATTAAAGGATTGGTTTAATACAATATATGACTTGCCATATATGTATTCTACGTTATTTTAGATTATATGGATTGACTAAGCTATATAATAGAAATTTCTGTTTGAAAGGTGTTGTATTACTGTTTCTGTTTATAATTACTTAATATAAGCTGAAACTATGGATACTCAATCAATTTCAATTTTAGACGCATTTTAAGCATCATTTATGCGTCTCTACGCTATCTGTAAACAATACTGCTACATTACTTCAGCCTCATTTCTATAAATTTGACACCTTAGGACTCCGGTCTTTGGTCTTGGGTGAGGCTATTAAGTGATCAACTCGAATTGCCTTAACTACTTAAAAACGGTCATAGTAAAACATTTCAAATTTCAAGTCCACGAATTTCGGTTTACACGGCAAGGAAATAGCAAAGTTGAGGAGGCGGTCAGTTATCTTTGTAATTAGAAATTAGTTACTAACAAATCGAGAAACACTGTTGATTTTGTATGACAATTGATCCATCCAGAAGATTGTTCGTTGGTGGTTTAGCAGCTAGAAGCAGGCTGTCATTTTATTGACACATTTATATTTAACGGATTCAGAAGAAACTTGGAAAACCTTAAAGAGCGCGCCTTTGTTTGATCATAAGGTTAAATACAAACTATTACCTTGCCACCTTACGTAAGATACATAACGCAATCGCTAGCGTAATTTTCGCGGTAAAACGGCACGCTGAAAAACGCGCGCTGTAAAAAGTTTCGCGCGCCGAGGATAAACGCGCGAAATTTTTACGCCGCGTGGTGGTCGGCCCACGGAGGAATGAGTAATGCCGCGTCCGATCTGTTTCTTGATGCGCTGAGTAACTCGGTTGCGACGTGTTGCCATGTTATTTTAGCATCCGCCCACGCTCACCTATGCGGAGTGATCCACCACACCTGCGTAGCCCGTAAACACCTGAGGGGTTATTTAATCCCGTATCCCTAGCATTCCGCTAAGTTGGATCGGTGCAAATGTAACGTTTTATAAATATACCGTGCGTTAACCGGCCATTTCGCCCGTTGTAGTGAGCTTACAGCAGATGCAAATGTTTCTTTGTATATTCGCGTAAATCTGACTCGAACACATGTCTGTTCCACTAAAGTATTTTATTCTTTATATTGCTTTATCAATTTTTTTTTGTATAAAATCAATGATGATCACGAGTAAAACAAAGTGCACTAGTTTGTTTTGCTGGAGCAAAAAAAAAAAGATTTATTGAAATGAAAGATATTAGACCGAACTATTGGAATGCAAGAATTATTTTAACGCGTATTCGTAAACCAGCTTTACTTCTCAGAATCAAGGCACTGGTAGTTAATGGTTGCTTTGTTAGTAAAATGTAAACTGTATAAATGTGGAATTTATACCGTTTACATATAATACAAACAATGATTTTCTTGTAAGAAAAGCCTCGTTATTCTGGTAAATATTAAAATGTTAATTAGCGATTTTTGAAGCTATATTTATTGACAGGACGTGTTATTACTTCAAACGAGAAAAGTCACAAAGGGGCGAGATCGAATTATGAACGCGTTTGAATGGTTGCCAGCATTAAATTTCCCGCTAGACATTTTTCTAAGACTATTTCACGGCCATAAAATTTGAGTCGCGTGTGATAGGATCGGGGCTAAAATAGCGATGCTAATAATTATTATTCAGCGCTACAAATAATAAATATTTCCGATGACGCTCGTTGTCTTTAGTCTTATTAATCATTTGAGATAATTTAACTATCATCATCATCATCATCATCATCATCAGCCTGTGATAGTCCACTGCTGGACATAGGCCTCCCCTAATACACCCCTATCCATTAGGGGGTTTTGGACCGTATCCCACCACGCTGGTCCAATGCGGGTTGGTGGGTGGACCGAGTTTTTACATGCTCATCCGACGCATGGATCATCTTACTTTTCAGACAATTGGGTGATCGGCCCAAATTGCCCTAACCAACTAGGAAACAACAATGAAAATTTGTTGAATCCCCGCAGGATTCGAACCCACGACCTCCGCTTTCTAAAGCACACGCCCATACCACTAGGCTACGGAGGCAGTTAACTATAAGACATATAACAATTTAACTATAAGAGCTATGTATGCTATGGAATTGATTTTTTAATGCTTAATATCTAATGTTTACTTATTTACTACTACTGTAATAGATTTTAAGCAAAAAATATGAAAAACATAGCGGTTAAGATAGTTTTATATTGAGGGTCAGAGCAAAAAAAATTCATAAAAGCTCCGTTAAATAATTAGTCAATCAATTCTGTTAGTGAAGGAAAAATTTATAGATCTCGTATATTATTTTTTAAATGTTTTGTTTAGTTTAATAAAAATAAGATTCAAATTAGAGTTTTTAATTTAATTCGGTGCACGTTTTCGTCTCTTCTTGCACCATCGAACACAAAAAATTGTTTAATTGTTTTTTCTTCAACACAAGTAATTGTAATACTTCACAAAACGAATAATGCAAAGCATATTCTTTGATGTTTTCATATACATTTATATATAAATTACTAGTGACCCGCCCCAGATTATCATGGTGCATTGCTGATACCCGATACCGCCGAACCGCTATGTTCCTGCTTTTTAAACCTCTAGCATATTCAGAAGTATTAATTTAATTAAAAAGCTATAAAATACTACATTGATCTATGTACTTCATTTACAATAACATTAATTGTATAACGATTCATGCTGTATTGCCTAAAATTACTTCATAAATGAGTAAAGGATAATCAATGGTTATTGTGGGTCATACTTCTGTGATAGATATATACCACAGCGCACTCTTTTGTTGACCTCTTTTAAGGTGTACCACACTGTAGAACATTACTGTGATTTATCATCCAGCGTATTCAAATATAATCAAAAAATTTACATCATTGCATTAGACTCCGCTAAATTTACCAGAGATTTCTCTAAAATATTAAGCATATAAAACATCTTACACAAACCTTACTCCAGAATAATTTTATCTATTTAAAAAAAAAAGGCTTCTAAATCCGTTGCGTAGAGTTTAGGATTTTAGCATGCGTAGAAACGGACAAACACCGAAATCTTGAAAATTTTATTCTTAAGTGTAAATTTTCCGATCACTATGTAATATTGCTAATAAACCCATTTATACTTATGGGCAAGCACCGCAGCAGCGTTTCCTTCTGTTTTAAGGCAGTGTCGTAAAAACACTGCTGTGTTCCGGGTTCCAGGTTCGTAACATGTGTAATTACTGGGTTTAGGAGACGGAGCATCCAATGTTTCTGCGATAGGACTTGTGGTGTTACTATCATCTTCAGCCTGTATTAGTCTACTGCTGAACATGGGCCTCCCCTAATACACCCTATCTATTAGGGGGTTTTGGACCGTAACCCGCCACGCTGGTCCAATGTGGGATGGCAGGTGGACCGATTTTTTACATGCCTATCCGACGCATGGATCATCTTACTATGCTTTTCATTTTCGTTCGCAGGTCGAATCGTTGCTTCATTAAACAAAAAAATCATTTACGTAGACTACACTACACTACACATGGCAAAATAAAAAAATATTTTACAGTTTTATAAGCTTTATAGGATCAGAACTGTCTCCGTAGCCTAGTGGTAAGGGCATCTGCTTTTAAAACCAGAGGTCATGGCTTCTACTCCTGAGCGGACTCAACAAATTTTCATTGCTGTTTTCTAATTGATTAGGACAATGCGGGCTGATCACCCGATTATCTGTAAAGTAAGATGATCCATGCGTCGGATAGGCATGTTAAAGACGGTTCTGCACCTGATCTCTCTCTGGTCGTTTCGCTTATCAGGTCAGAAAATGAGAGTGATGGAAGAGAGAATGCATCTTTGTTTGCGCGTACATTTGTGCACTATAATATCTCCTGCGCAATTGGCTGATCTCTAATATAGCTCGGAATCGACTAGGAAGACATTATTATAATAGGATCCGAAAAAGCGCGCCATAAAATATCAATTTACCAGGACAAGGCTCTTTGAATAAAGATATCCTAGTATCGATGAGCTATGATTCAATGTTTGTTCCGACCACCTGGGGGCGCATACACTTACTGAGTGTGCGGCCGAGAGCCTATCCCATTTAGCCTTATTATACCACGAACCCAAGCGTTTCTTACAAAACTGCCGCCTTCGTCATGTGTTGTAGATGTAAAGGTCCTTTTATTAGTATCAAACGTATTATTAGGGAAACGTTTTAGGAGGGACTACTGCACACAATCCCAATTGACCGCCGCCATCAACCGCCTCTGTGGCCGAGTGGTATTGGTCCTTGCTTTATAAAGCCAACTGAACATTTCGAATCCCATGGAAAAACAACCTTGAGTTATCGTCATTTTATACTTGATTTAACAACAAGGGAGTGTCTGAAAGTTAAGATACCTCTACGTTAGGTGTACATGTTAAAAAGTTCGTCTCGATTGTCAAGATTGTATTACGCTGTGCCGTTACCGTACGTTAGCCTTTAAATTTGCTGAAAACTGACATATTCATCAAGCGCATGTTTCTTGCGTTGTATTGTATATTCTAGTGGCTCTGAGTATAGGTAGTTAAATAAGGAAGGATTAAAAACCTTTTCCATGATATCTTGAAAAAAAAAAGGGTGGGCGGAAGAAGAACTCACAAAACAAAAATCAAGCACAAAATTAAAGTTACAAGTCAAGATATGATTGTAAACTTGGTATGACTAAACTATGACAAAGAATCGATATTAAATTATTAATTGAAACTCCGGTATTCGGTTCTCCATAGGAACGCTTGTGTACAGAAATAACCAATAAGACCCATGTACCTACATTACGTGACCAGCATTAACCGAGATAAAACTATTATAACATTGAAATGTAAAATTTATCAATAACCTAAGCTACAAACACTGTTAATAATGCAGTATTGTGACATTATAATTCATGAGTCTATCATTAAACCTGTAATCCCAAACGAGCTAATGTATTTGTTATAATAATTTAAATATGTTTACATCTAATTTTACATTCTTAAAAAACTGCGAACTTAATTTTATTTGTAATTATATAATTGAACAGAAGATAACTGCGGATCATCCGTAGCCGTTATCAAGGCACACACACGCGAACTAAAAAAATCAGAGAAAAAATGGATTTTATGTATTTAAATAATACATTAAATTGGTTTTAAGGAAGAAAACATTTCAGAATTATTATATATATAATTTCTTGAAAGTTGCATACAAATACGTTATGTAACCATTATCTTGACATGTTGTGAAGATAATGAAGTAGGTTGAAAATATCAAATTTGAAAAGATATTTGGAATAAATAACAAGTGTTTGTCAGCAACGGATACAGTTTGCATATTTTGAATGACGTGCAATTTTTTGAGCTGTCAATTACCATTCAATCAGTAGCTTCATTTACAAATCATTGTAAGCGAGTTTCCAATAATAGCTTAAAATAAAGTATCCTATTTTACGGTCTATATATCAATGGGAAAAATTCTATAAAATTAATATTTACTGTAGCAAAAAATACTTACTGCTTTTTGCCAAAATTAAAAACTTAATTTTGAGCTAGTAATTAAATATACACAGAACATAAAAAGGTGTTTTTTTATTTCTTTATAACGCGGCTAAGCTAAAATATGGTATAAAATAATCAAAGCGTGTATAGAAAAAGCAATACTAAACCAAAAATTAAAATATTTTTCTTAAGTGTAAGTTCAAAAGATCGAATTGTTTTTCACTTAGTAAATTGTTTATTTGTATTTAGCGTGCTTTGAAAATAAACAATGATATCTTTGAATGTTTCATTAAGCGTTTAGATTGGTGATATACAACACATAAGACGAATACAAATCATACAACACCAAAGGTTAAGCAAATGTTAAAAATATAGTTATGGTATCATCAAATTAAATTTAACGCAGAAACTTTTCGAATAAACCGGCGGAGTGATATTGCTATCAACTGCATCATTCAGTTTTATAGTGCCGATTTCTCGTCGAGTTTTATTTTAGACCGCTTTGCTGGTCGGCTTTGTATGAAACATAGTTCTAAAATTACTTGTCTACTGTATTCACGCATGTAGTCGAACGTTGCTATGCCCGATTGCGAAACGGAATATGAAAACTCTATAGCGAATCAGTTTTTCTGTTGTTCATTTCTTGCAACGACTTGCAAAATTACTAATCATACCATACGCATGTTTTAATAATTTAGACTCGTTTAAAAATATTTTATACAAAAAGCACATACATGTGCAAATCGGTTAGATTCTAGAACTTTTTAAGGACATCAAATTTGATTGATGGATGAAAATGACTTAATTCATTATGTCACTTAATTGATTGCCAGATTCTCTCACAGTTCGAAAGTAACACTGGCTGAAATAAAGAAGCCTCAGTGAAAAATCAACAACAAAAAAACGTCGGTCTTCAGTGGAACTTTTTAGGCCTGTAAAATTCAGCGGTAGCGGTGGCGTGCATTAGGAGAGGCCTATTTCCAGCAATGTCTGACACAGGCTGGATGATAATTATGAATAATTCAGCAATAATATTTTTTAAACCGTTTTTAAATAATTAAGTGTGAACACAAACATACACGGATAAAACGTTAAGAATTTTGCTGACTTTGTTTTAACAAAAAGTTTACAATGTATAGGTCATTGGACATATTTGTTCTTCGATGTCTTGTTACACAGAATTTTTATTCGTAGTTTAACTCGTGTGGGCATCCATTTTGATTTTTTTTTTATAAAAGTAAAAGTTAATACTTTTAAAGTCTCTCTTGCAGTGTATTTTACAAAAGCCGTGTTTACCTTAGCGGTGTTGTTAATAACTAACTGAACATAATGTATCAATATCAGTTCTTGTACCTTAATACACAATATTATTGCGGGCCCATTACTGTTTCGAATCTGTTGTAAACGGTTCCTTGTGTAGAACCAAAGATTAAAACTAACGCTCGAACAACAAACTACCGCGGCTGGATTACAAAACTACAATTAGAAAAAATGGTTTAAGAAATATCGGTCAGGCAATATGCATCATGTACTTTCAAAATCCTCATACTTCATTATAATGTTATAGATGTTGCAACCTTTCAATGTAAAGCGATTAACGGTTGTCAAGTAATTTAAGCTTAAGCCCCTTTATACGAAAAACTGAATCGCGACGTCTCAACACCTTTGTCTGTCGATACGCAATGGTATGAACATACTACCGCATTCCGGTTTGAACGGCAAATTACCAACTAGAAGCGCAAACATATATACTGCTTCGCTCTGATTCCGTATCCTAGTGGTAAGGGCGTCTGCTTTAGAAACCGGAGGTCGTGGGTTCGAATTCTGCGGGGACTCAACAAATTTTCATTGTTGTTTCCTGGTTGGTAAGGACAATTTGAGCCGATTGTCTGAATAGTCCATGCGTCGGATGAGCATGTAAAAAGTCGGTCCACCCACCAACCCGCATTGAACCAGCGTGGCAGGATACTGCACTACCTGTTGATGATGAATGTTTTTTATCAGTCAGTGAAAGTCTTTGATATGACTGATGACTTGTAGTTACAGTATAAGCTAATTTTATACTATTATTTTATTTTAATTTAGATGTAATAACTGGTAGTATCATTTATCTATATAATATAAGAGATTCCACATATATATTGACTTTTGACATCTCTGGAACCATAAGGCGTAGCGACTTGAAATTAGGTAGAAATATTCCTTTCGCCAAGTAGAGGTCAGATAAGAACGGATTTTACGAAATTCCACCCACAAAGGGGGTTGCGAGGTTGCTAGTGTTGTAATAAAGCTGAATAGTAATGACGTTGTACAGGCTAAGATGTGATTAAAACTATAATTACCATAGATAAATAACCAACCAGATTACATATAAAATTAGTCAGAATAATTTTGTGTACATATGTAATATAATTGTAAATTTATTTTCCGATTTTAACACTTAAAATCTAAAGAAGAGGTTAAATACACTGGATCGCTTACCGCAACTGGCAATGTGACACTAAAACCAAGACTTTAGTGTTTCTATTTCGGTACACCAAAGCTTTGAACACGGATTAGGAACTGTTTCTCAGAACATAAAAAATTAGGACGCTAATTGATTTGGTGAAAACAGATATAACGCTGATGTTAGAAACGTAATTGAATAAGTCAACTGCGGCCCTTTGAAATTGCAAACCTATATGGCTTTCAAACAATACATATCTAAAAAGGAAATGATAAGTATCAATCAACAAAGAAACCAATAAGACGCTAAAGCTTAGAAAAGCTTTTGATGTTGTACTATTTTATAATTTGAACACTAAATCATATGGAACTTTCAACATTTAAATATGAATATAAGTGTAGTGTTTTCGTAGCATTTCATTATACATAGTAAAAAAGATGTGTGGACGTGTGTATACAGAAGAACAACTGACTATACATTATCAGCTTAATGCACTACGCTGAAAGTATGTATCCCACCACGCTGGTTCAATACGGGTTGGTGGGTGGACTGACTTTAACATGCCCATCCGACGCATGGATCATCTTACTTTTCAGACAATTGGCAGATCGGCCCATTTTGCTCTAACCAACTAGGAAACAACATTGAACACTTGTTGAGTCCCCCACAGGATTCGAACTCACGACCTCCGGTTTCGAAAGCAGCCGCCCTATTACATAGTTAAGGGATTAATAGTTGTATGTATGCAGAGGAACAACTAACTATGCTCTTGTCAAATATTGTATGTTTGCTTACTATTTATATGTTACTTAAATAATATCGAATAATCATATAAATAATCATCAAATAAATAATCGAATCTGTCTCAGTTAGAGCCAAAATACTAAAAATGTTACGAATATTCGGCTGCTATATACTATTTGGCCGAACACCGAATAGCAAATCAAGAAAAATAACAACACTTAAGATTATATAGATTCATTTCCAAATTACAAAACTTTAGTAAGTTTTAGTTAACTTTTCTTTTATTGTAGATATTTATCGATTTGTGTAAAGAATTCATGCGCCTTTTATTATATAATGTTATCTTTATGAACCTCAAGTTATTCCTACCCTATGTGAACTAGCTCTACTAAAATCAGCGATTAATTATTGCATTTTTATGTTGAGTGGTGACCATTTTTGACGAAAGACTGTATGTAATTTTAATTGTTTTTTTTTATTTTAAATTATATTATACATGTACAAAAGCAATGCAAAACAATGTGTATATATATTGGCAAACACATAAAGACCAGTATTTTTATATAAATGCATTGTTGTTTATTTTCAATACTATTTTTTTTCTTGTATGTAAATGTATTTTGGTTGAAATAAAGTTAATGTCTATGTTAAAGCTCTTAACAATCATATATTCTGTGTCGAATATTCGGCGGTTTGGCTGACACTGTTGCCAAATATTCGGTATTCTGTGCTCGTCCAAATCACTATTCGTGGCAACTCTACTAAATACGGGATTTAGATATTTGACATTATGAAAATGTTATGTCTGATTTGTTTAGAGTATAATTAAAGTATAAATAGATGAATACCCAGAAGGAGCATACCCAGGAGGAATAAGCTAGTATAGTAAATCAGATGTTCTAATAAAAAAATGGTTGCTGTATTTAATCAAAGACATAAAAACCTATATATATATAAAAGTTGTTTAATAATAATTAAAAAAATATAGATCCCATCATGTATAATATCAATTTAATATCTTTAATAAAACTTTCGTAGGTGGACAGGAACAGATTACAATTAGCGACCTCGACTATAAATGCGTGTGCCACGTAAATCGGGAATCAACGCGAATACGTAGTTATTATTTTTGCTAAATCCGCAAGAAGAATATTAAGTTGTCGGTGGATTAATCTTTAAAAGTACTTTTAGAATAAATAATTTATAAAACAAATATATATTACTTTAATTTATCACACGAAGCAAGCTGAAGTACAGCGTTCACCCGATGGTAAGCTTTTCT
The DNA here is from genome assembly GCA_029286875.1 of Lamproptera curius. Taxonomy (NCBI): domain Eukaryota; kingdom Metazoa; phylum Arthropoda; class Insecta; order Lepidoptera; family Papilionidae; genus Lamproptera; species Lamproptera curius. The sequence goes on along the minus strand of JAGSMT010000016.1, from coordinate 7,993,680 downwards.
TTCACCTAGCCATTTTCTCAAGTTATCATTGGGTCGGCTTTTAATCCATCCAGAATTACCAGAATAACAATTTTTACCCTGAGCAACCTTTCCTGGGCTATCGATCTTCGCAACTCAAAGGGCACTGAACAGGAAACTAAACTGCATTCTAATAATAACATTGTTCTCAGTTACTCACTTATGCGGTAGAAATAAATAGGACCGCAATATTTTCACACGAAATTTTTGAACTCGCAGTAGACTTGATGTTCATAAGAGATGAAAAGAGCATACATTATGAAAAAAATACTTTGATATCTCTCTATTGACTCATCCATGCAATTTATATGTGCTAAATGGAATTTACTTTCTATAATGTAAGCAGAGTTATTACTGATCATCATATGAATTTTTCGATGTGAGGAAAAGTATGGTGATAATATTACTTGTGATTGCGTAGGCAGATCCCGCTGACAGCTATTATATTCCAGGCACCATAACCGAACAGGACTGGATCGACGTGCAAGGTCATCTGAAAATCGACATTTGATTTTGAAAAAAACCTGTGCACAATATTATTGTCCGGACTGAAACAGTGCCAAGAAGCTGGCTATAATCAACAGAATGCAAAAAGCATGATGCCCAAAGAATTCCCCTATAAAAATTTTAACGCTTCGTTAATAAAACATCAATGAATTGTTTTCATGGATATCTTACACTCAGCAGCAGTGATAAAATTGTTTTATTTATACGATTATCTGAATTGTTTAACATTTTTTAAAAGAGTCTTAATATATACTTTTATTTCAACGAAATTTGTTCTAATAGAATTATTTCAACTTGGAACAAACACTATATATCTTCTAAATCCTTAAATAATAATTATAACTTTTAATCTGGTTCATTTTACAAAACTTACTTTAGTTTTATTTTATTTTTTATTTAATTCAGTTTATACAGGTTAAAAGGGATGACAGACTGTAGGTAATAATCTACATACTATAAAGACAGATTTTGTATATGATGATTGTGTTTATTTTTTTTTACATTTATCTTAGAAGATGATCAATATTGTACAGAAAGTTAGAGATAATACATCTAACTTAAAATGCATATTTCTTGCAAAATTGTCTAACGGATCTGGTATTTATGTTGGAAAGATCGGTATCTCATGAGATGCTAGCAAATTGATTCGTGGCTAACTCTACTAAATAGTTTAGATTTGACTTATGGAAATTTTGATGGATTTGTTTCATATAACTACATTATACCAAGAATTATCAAAGGGCAGGATAGCTAGTACACTACATATATATAAAACCTATTTTAAAACTTAACTATTAATCAATCAGTATTACTATTAGTAACTTAATAACTTTCTGTTGACTGTATCAGATTCAACTGTACACCCTGACTATAATCTGATGCACGTTAATCCGAATCAACGAATACTAGTTAATGATTCTACCACTCAAAGTATTAAGTTGTCGGGAATTATCTTACAAGAGTATTTGAGAGAATAATTAATGAAACAACTAGTCTTAATTTACACATGTAAGCAAGTACAGCGTTCACCATGTAAGCTTTTCTTCCCAGCACCGTTACAGTGGGCTTTTAAGCCATCCAGAATTACAGAATAACTTTACCTGACACCTTTCCTGGGCACGATCTCCAACTAAAGGGTACATTTGAGGCGGCTCAATCAAACTTTAATAACGCTGTTAGAAGTTACTCAATTCTCGACACATCAAGAGGACCAATATTTCAGACCCAGAATTTGAAACTAGATTGACTTGATGTTCTTATAGGACAAAAAGCATAGAGAAAAAATATTTTGAAGTAACTATGCCTGACATCAAACATAAAGACCAATAGTCGAAATGGACTTTGATAATTACATATCACCATCATCAGAATGTTATCGACACGAAACGCTGAAGTAATCACTGATTCCTCGGATGATCCGTGACAGTAGATTAAATACACCAATTTACGAGAAGATGGATTGGTCTCACTCATCTGAAAATCCATAATTGATTTAAACAAACTTTAATCACATATACTGTCGGACTGAAAAGATAAATGCAGTATCACAGAATGAAAGATGATGCAAGAATTCATATAATAATTTTAAAACTAAGTTGAAAACTTCATCACTGTGATCAAGGACATACATCTCATTACCTGAACATGTTTCTGAAATGTTATTGATGTTAAAATTTTAAAAAATCTTATATAACTTATTTTAAGAAATTTTCTAATATGTATTCAATTGGACAAAATTTTCACTTTGGAACAAATCTATATCAAATATTATTTTCTTTATTTAAAAACTGAAGATAAAATTGTCTAATCAGGATATTAAATTTAATTTGTAATAAATTTTTAAAAGTATTGTTTAAACATATTAAGTTTACCTTTTAATAAAAATAGATTAGATATTTAATTTAGATTAAGAATAAAGTAGTAAAAGAGGCTTGGTGTTGTAGAACAAAATTAAGTATAAAACATAGTTTTACTTTTTATGTTACGTTTCTGGAGATTTTCAAACGTTATATTTAATTATCTTTAATAAAAGTGAATGCGATGTCATTGTACCTAAACGAAATTTAATATTCATTTGATGTTAAAAGGGGGACATTTAACTAAAACCTGTGTACAAATTAAAACTTTTTTACGCAAATTATTATTATGAGTGGGATTTAGATTGGTCCATATTTAACTGACAAACAGTTTTTGCGCATACTAACTGAGATCTGACCTCTACAACCCAAAGGGTAAACTACATTCGATAGCTGGATTGGTTGTAAGTTAATAAAAAATTGCTATCAGTAAGCGCTGAAGTAGTATAACGACTGCCTAAAATGGTCTTATCAAACCGGACCCACTTTTACATGTCTATCTAGCGCATTACACTTTTCACGTAATTGGCTGATCTCTCACGTAATATTACCCCTACCAAGTTTACAAGTTTTCAGGAACTGAAGTACGTAGAATAAATGTTGAGAAATATATACTGACATCAATTAGCCCTTTTGTTAGATTTCATAATTTTTTGAGGTGGTCCCCTTTTTACGGGAGCCGTCTGGAGCCACCGTAACCGCCACTTCAGTGCCTATGCCCTTTGCGGTAGAGCAAAGCAGTAGTGTGAAAACACTACAGTGTTCAGGTTTGAAGGGTACCGTAGCCAGCGCATTTACTGGGTAAACAAGGTGTACTATCCTATGTCTCACGGCAGCACATTGGCGATACCGTTGGTATTGGCGATGCCTTTAGGAGTTGTTGACCACATAACATCAGGTAGGCCCGCAGTTTGTTTGCCTTCAAATGCGAAAAAAAAAAATTGGCTAACATTTAATGCTATATGTCTATGATAAATGGTATGTTATGTCTCAAAATATTTTAAATTGTAAACTTTACGAATGCATATATAACTGTTAGGTTAATTTAAAAAATATTCAGTAGTTTATGCATTTAGGGTAACTAACATTTATATCGATTCAATTTAATATCATTTTTAATATTAGTAATACTGCGATTCAGTAAGTATATTTATCTGATCCTATTTTAGCGGTGAACATGTAACCTAATGAATTTGTTTATATGGATCCAAATTTGGCGCACATTATGTCCTTGCGGTCATTCGCCAAGAGATTAATTGTGATAAATTGCTTTTATATAGAGAAGATTCCATCATATTATATACCTTAGCGCTGTATGTTGGACTGAATATAAATAGAAAATAATGTCATAGTACATGCCATGCCATGATTCTATTTCTTGACCAAACTTTTTTTGGATTAACTGTTTAATAATTCAATAATTATAAAATTTTGAATCAAATGTAGTTTCTTCAATCTTTAGTCTAGGTTTTTGGACGTAATATTTTTAATAAAACTACTTTTTACATATTCAAAACTGCGCAGTAGCTGAGCATTTTGTACCGAGTAATAATGATATATAAAAAGACGTAGTAAACAATAGGAAGGAATATATAGTAATAAATAAAATATTGAATAATCTGTATAATTGTTTCATTTGTCTTATGGTAATATGCCTTATAGTTATCCAAACATTTTAGGTTATACAAGAGCACATTTGTATAAAAGAAGTTCGCTGCGTGTCCAGCCTATGCATTGAATTCAGATAATATATTTTAGTTATCCAGCTCAGGTGATCGATCGTCTTGATCATAAAACTATATATTTTTGAAACTAGGTATAAGAAGAAGCTTAGTAAATTTATTGGGTTTGATATTGTCTTCGTATCCTCGGTGCATTTGAATCAAATTTATAAGGTGTAACTAAAGCTTTAATAAAATAAATTTAATTTTTTTAAAACATTTATGCAATCACTCTAAGAGTTCATTAGATGAGCTAACTAAGCTTTAACTAATTTTACAGATTATCAATGAAAGTACACGTAATTGAAAATTTATACACAGAATTGTGTTTACCTCGTTCGATGTGAACTATGAACGCTTGTAAAGGTTTTTGAACGTTAGGAAATAAAAATAAACTAGATTCAACAGAATTAGTCTTATTTTAAAATTATATATAAGTCGATACTATAAGTTATTTTATTATTTAAATTGCGATCCAAATTACTGTCGATTGTAATAATCTTGTTAAAATCTACGTTTTACAGAATTACCTATATCTGGTAACAATGTCAACAAAACTATATCTGCTACATATCTATTTTTCAAGATGGAATTCCATGAGTCCCAAATCACGTATTATTTAATAATTAACGCTGAAAACAGCCGGCCGCAGACTGGCAGCCGCATTCGTTCCGCAATCGAGGCTATATTTAACAAAACCCGAACGAGAGTTCCTGTTCCCGATATCCAGTGAAATAACGGCGGGAATTATAAATAGCCGTTTGGAAATCTAATAACGATGCCCCGTCTTATTAGTGGCCTATTAAAAAGCCAGATTTATGTAGTGGCTGCAAACGATACCGTGTACAGATAAAATATATATTCAAACTGACGTTTAGTCGTTTAGTGATTAATAAAATTAAAATTAGGCATGACACATCATTAATAAAAAGACAAATTATATAATGATGAAAAAGACTTAATTCTTTCCTCCGAACGAAATATATTTTTGTATCTTAAATATACGGCTGGAAAAACACCAACAACAACATCACACCTGGGCAATGTGATTTGTATGTATAAAAGTTCAGTCAGTAGGTAATGACATTATTTCTAGTAATAAATTAAATTGTAATACCCAAATTATTTACGAAATCAATTTCAAAATGATAATAATTTCGTTGACGCATTGAAACACAGAAATTTTCTGGTATTTTAATTTTACATTGAATCAATCTAAATTAACAATCAATTTAAAGTAATCAAGAACAATTATCAATAATTCTTCTGCATACGGTGAATAATCCCAAACTAGTTACTTTTAAACAAGTAAACATAATTGAAAACTTGTCCGATTACCATGTTGCTGAATCCCCAGTGCTTCTTTACAGCTTTTTTATAAGAAATACTTTAGAGAGGCATTTATTTTAATTGTAAAGTCACTAACACGTTTCTTACTGTACAGGAAACTAGTTTATTTAGTCGGTTTTTGGTATCTCTAACTGCTCCTGGCTTAAGCCTTAAATTTTTGGAGCTTTAAAAATTATTTATTTATATCTGTTTTGTGTAACATTACGCTGAATCAAGAGCTAAATAATGTATTGAAATTATTATGAATGAAAGCTCATACCGGAAACTTTAATTAATAAAGTTTTTCATATTTGTTATTTCATTAACACAGTTTAAAATCAATAACCTAATAATAGTTGAAAATATTTGACACAAAGGAACAAATCAACCATTACTATAACAATAAATAATTTAAAAACTAATTTTTTGACAAAAGCTTTAGTTTATAAATATTTATAATACATTGGAAATAACTGACCTGTAAAAATATTCGAGATGCAGTTCCATCTTGTGGACATTTGCATTTCTTAAAAAAATTAAGATTGGCTCCATCTAACGGCAATATTGAAAAGCATTGGCTCAGATTAAAAGCTTGCGCCATCTTGTTAAAATCTGCATAGTCCGGAAGGCTCCACGGCTGCTCTACGACTGAATCTGATAGGCTTCAAAATTAACGAATCTATAAATAGCGCAGCGAAAAACTACGAAGCGTTGCGACCTATGTAAGGTTTCGTGTAACGGCGTTACGCTATTTTGAGAAATTCGTGTGCAATATGTAACGCCGTACGGTTGGCCGTTATTTTCGTTAGCTGGAGCTTTGTAGTTTATTGGCAAGTTCGTCAGATGGCATGCAATGAAATGAGGGTAAACCAAATTAGACATGCGAAATCGGAGAATATCTGAAAGACTCAATGTTTTATTTTGTCGTACTCTGAGTATTTTTAAAACATTGGTTATCAAAACCCAATAAATATTATTAGAGTTTTATTTTGTTTTCTTGCATTTGTCTAGTAAAATGAATACTAAAAATTGAACTTAAAACTTTAACATTTAAAAATTTATTGATATTTATAAAATAATAGGTACGTACTAACATAATTTGTAAGTGTACGGGTAAAAATACAACAAATACACTCAAAATCTTTGATAATTTCGAGCTTAAGTTATTAAAAATTAACTGATTATTTTCAGATTATTTTTGTGACGGGTTTCCTTATTTCTCGCCATATAATAAAATATATTTGCTCTTTAGTGGATTGTAAACATCCATTTTAATTTGAAACATATTACTAAATTTATTTTAATATTTACAAAATATTAATTTATATGTGTGCATTCCATATTTCCAAATTTATTTTTAAATTTTAATTTTGTTATTGCTTAGGGTTTAAAATATATTTTATATAATTAGCGACATCTGACTGCGAACAGTAGAGTTACTTACTCAAGGTAAATTCGAATATTTCTCGATAATTCTGCAGCACAGCGCTGCTAGTTCAGTTTCTCTAGTGTATTAGGGGAGGCCTATGTCCAGCAGTGGACTATCACAGGCTGATGTCATCATCATCATAAGTCTGTCCTGGGCCTCCCTGTCAGGCCTCCCCTAATACACCCTATCCATTACGGGGTTTTGGACCATATCCCACCACACTGGTCCAATGCGGGTTGGTGGGTGGACCGACTTTTTACATGCCCATACGACGCATGGATCATCTTACTTTTCAGACAATTGGGTGATCGGCCTAACCAACTAGGAAACAACAATGAAAAATTGTTGAGTCCCCGCAGGATTCGAACCCACGACCTCTGGTTTTAAAAGCACACGCCCATACCACTAGACTACGGAGGCAGCCAGTGCAGGGCAGGCAGTGATGATGATGATGGTGATGAAAAATAAAATTAATTAATCGGCAGCGGCGGACTAAGCCGTCAGAGGCCCGGGGCAGAAGCTGAATGAGGCCCCAAGTTTTAAGCAAAATGTATTTCTACAAGCTTTTTATTCAGTTCACGTTTGTATGTATAAGTATTTATGATTATTTCGTTAAAATCTGGCAAGTTAAAAAATTTGGCTTAAATTATTTAAGCTTAATAAACATAGGTATGTACCTACAATCATCATCATCATCATCATCATCATCATCATCATCATCATCATCATCATCATCATCATCAGCCTGTGATAGTCCACAGCTGGACATTAGCTCCCCTTATACACCCCCATCCATTAGGGGGTTTTTGGACCGCACCCCACCACGCTGGTCCAATGCAGGTTGGTGGGTTGACCGAATTTTTACATGTCCATCCGACGCAAGGATCATCCTACTTTTCAGACAATTGGGTGATCAGCCCAAAATTGCCCTGACCAACTAAGAAACAACAATGAAAATTTGTTGAGTCCCCTCAGGATTCGAACTCACGACTTCCGGTTTCTGCTGCACACGCCCATACCACTAAGCTACGGAGGCAGTTGGACCTACAATATGGAATGAATATGGTTGAGAAAAATAAAATACGAATCGAACGATAAAAATAGAGAAATCAAAGGTAGTTTTTATTTTCAATAGATATTAAGTTAATTATTATATGTGTTTCGTTCCTTCCATTTACTGAACTCTTCAATGACTTCTGTGAAGTCATTTTTTTTTAATCTTTCTTTCAATTGAAAGCACGGCTATAGTAACCAGTAGCTCTTGACACATTATAGATCGAAGATAATTTTTAATTAGTTTAAATTTCGAAAAACTTCTTTCGCATGATGCAACCGAGATGCAAATGGTCAAGAAGTATTAAAATGTAAGCGATGTGCAGGGTAAAGATCCACTGAAATCCCATTTTATTATATATTGTAGGATTTCTTAGGCTGTCCATTTGGCAGCAACACCCATAGCTGTATCGGTGGCTTTTATATGTCTGCGGTACCTTTTAATTTCTTCCAAAACTTGATCCTTATCAAATTTAATATAAAGATTTATTAAATTATCAACTGCTACAGCCAGAGCGTTATCTGAAAGTTCTAGCACAAACTTTGATTCAATAATTTGGAAAATATTATTGATTTATTTCATGGCCTCGTATCGTGTCGACAATTCTTGTATTAATCGATTTATGCATTCAACATTGACCGTCTTATTTATTTTTTAATTGTTAATCCAACACCAAGAGCTAATTCACCCAGCATCGTTCTTTTTACCTTCCCTCTTCCTCGTTTCCCTATGTTGATGTCCATATCATTGCATTTTTTTGAGCCAAAAGTTTCAGCATTGTCTAAAAACGTGTTTCGATTGTAGCATTGTTTAAAATCGGGGCTTTAGTTTAACGATTCTTATATCCAGAGTCATTTTGGGAGACTGCAAATATTACTGAACTAAAATTACTTCACCCAGTACAGAAAGCTAAAATTATATATAATTATATATTATACATAATTATATATATTGTATATAGGTTAAAAGGTAAAATGACAAACAGCCAGCTCAGCAAACTTGTTCCTGATCTTGTATCTAGATTAGCCTTTGTTGGATCTTGAAAATGTTCAAAACTACTTATGATTGTGTCATGCAGTGGCGGACCAACAGGGGGAAGGCGGCCCGCCCTGGCCTCAGGTCTTGGGGCCCCTAAATATTTTTCGCGTTTTTCATAATACTTTAAAAATATGCTTAGTACCTTCATGATAAGCCCGCTACAGTCATCGAAAATGTTTACGTGGCACTAATAAACTTTTATGCTGACCTCGTCCAATACGCTGGGGTATTCCGTCTGTTAGCTGGTACTTCCTGAATGAAGGAAGCGTGAATAATTCACTTTGTAAGCAAACACTTACATTGTACATAAGTCGAAAATATACAATATAAATATATACTTTCAAACTTTGATGAGAAGAAAAGTTCCGTTGCTAAAGAAATTAGTCAAACTGATGAATCGGAATGCAATGTACAAATCATTAATATTGAGACAGTAAACATAGTTGAAAGGTCTATTAAATGTGATGTTAATACAAAATCCGATGTGACTGATGCTGAAACACAGAATGTTAAAACTATTAAATTAAATACTGAGAAGCTCGAAGAATACGTCGCTTAGTTAGAGGTCTTCTCATCAGAATTTCCATTATCGAGAAGGGTAGTGAAGTATTTCAAAATAAGGACAGACCCTTTGAATCTGTGGAAAGACCAGGTGAAAGCACTAAGGGAACACATCGTTGTTTAACTTTGCCGTTAACCGAGACAAAATATTTAAGGAAATGGATGCTATACTCACCATTAACAAAGAAATTATATTGCTACTGCTGCCGGTTATTTGCATGTGAGGTTGTTAACCACACAAATAAATTTGTCTCTGGTTATTGTCAGTGGTGGAAATTAAATCCAAGAGGTGGAAAATAAATAACGATAAAACTAAGAAATGGAGAAACATTTTACATCGGCTTTTACATGTCACGTTATTCTTAACCCAACCAAATCTTGCTTTCAGAAGCCACCGTGAAGATATTTCTTCGGAAACCAGGGGAAAATTATAGAATTAGTACAATTTTTAGCGAAATATGATCCGGTGCTGAAGGAGCATTGCTTAAACCTAGCAGTGGCCGCTGGTGGGTCACAGAGAATACCATCTTATTTGTCAAAAGGCATACAAAATGAATTTATTCTATGTTTGGGCGAACATGTAAGGCAAAAAATTATTGCAGACATTAAGAAGGCCAAATATTACGGAATAATTTTTGACAGCACTCCTGATGAAAGTAAAACAACCAAATGAGTCAAATCATAAGATTCGTACATATAGAAAATGACATTGTGGAAGTACGGGATCTTTCTTAGGTTTTTTTTGATATCTGGAAAAACTGCAAGAACATTCAGCAACAGCTGAAAAAATATGAACTAAATAGTGCATTGTGCAGGGCTCAAGGTTACGACAATGTCCGGTGTCCATGGAGGGGTGCATCAAAAAATCCGAGAAATAAATCCAAAAGCACTGTTCAGTCCCTGTTCTAATCATTCCTTGAATCTTTGTGGAGTTCATGCGTTTGCATGCGATGCATTTCAGCGTCGCGTGTTTTGAAACAGTAGAGAAATTGTATTCGTTGTTTTTCATCATCTACACAGAGATGGCAATTACTGAAAAAGTTACTGGAATAAATTAAAAAAAAAAATCGGATACTCGATGTGTGCTCATTAGTGCTCATTACGAGTCAGTAAAAGTCGTAAAAGAAAACATAGAAACAATCATAAGTAGTTTTGAACATTTTCAAGATCCAACAAAGGCTAATCTAGATATAAGATCAGGAGCAAGTTTGCTGAGCTGGCTGTTTGTCATTTTACCTTTTTAACCTATTTACAATTTTGGCTTTCTGTACTGGGTGAAGTAATTTTAGTTCAGTAATATTTGCAGTCTCCCAAAATGACTCTGGATATAAGAATCGTTAAACTAAAGTCCCGATTTTAAACAATGCTACAATCGAAACACGATTTTAGACAATGCTGAAACTTTTGGCTCAAAAAAATGCAATGATATGGACATCAACAAAGAGAAACGAGGAAGAGGGAAGGTAAAAAGAACGATGCTGGGTGAATTAGCTCTTGGTGTTGGATTAACAATTAAAAAATAAATAAGAGGGTTGTATGAAATGTTTGAATGCATAAATCGATTTATACAAGAATTGTCGACACGATACGAGGCCATGAAATAAATCAATAATATTTTTCAAATTATTGAATCAAAGTTTATGCTAGAAGTTTCAGATGACGCTCTGGCTATAGCAGTTGATAATTTAATAAATCTTTATATTAAATTTGATAAGGAGCAAGTTTTGGAAGAAATGTAAAGGTACCGCAGACATATAAAAGCCACCGATACAACTATGGGTGTTGCTGCCAAATGGACAGCCCAAGAAATACTACAATATATAATAAAATGGGATTTCAGTGGATCTTTACCCTGTACATCGCTTACATTTTAATACTTCTTGACCATTTGCATCTCGGTTGCATCATGCGCAAGAAGTTTTTCGAAATTTAAACTAATTAAAAATTATCTTCGATCTATAATGGGTCAAGAGCTACTGGTTAATATAGCCGTGCTTTCAATTGAAAGAAAGATTAAAAAAAATGATTTCACAGAAGTCATTGAAGAGTTCAGTAAATGGAAGGCACGAAAACACATATAATAATTAACTTAATATCTATTGAAAATAAAAACTACCTTTGATTTATCTATTTTTAGCGTTCGATTCGTATTTTATTTTTCTCAACCATATTCATTCCATATTGTAGGTCCGACTGCCTCCGTAGCTTAGTGGTATGGGCGTGTGCTTTAGAAACCGGAGGTCGTGAGTTCGAATCCTGAGGGGACTCAACAAATTTTCATTGTTGTTTCTTAGTTGGTCAGGGCAATATTGGGCTGATCACCCAATTGTCTGAAAAGTAGGATGATCCTTGCGTTGGATGGACATGTAAAATTCGGTCAACTCATCAACCTGCATTGGACCAGCGTGGTGGGTGGGTCCAAAACCCCTCATGGATGGGGTGTATAGGAAGCTAATTTCCAGCTGTGGACTATCACAGGCTGATGATGATGATGATGTTGATGATGATGATGATGATGATGATGATGATGATGATGATGATGATTATAGGTACATACCTATGTTTATTGCTTAAATAATTTAAGCCTAATTTTTTAACTTGCCAGATTTTAACGAAATAATCATAAATACTTATACATACAAACGTGAACTGAATAAAAGCTTGTAGAAATACATTTTGCTTAAAACTTGGGGCCTCATTCAGCTTCGCCGCCCCGGGCCTCTGACGGGCTTAGTCCGCCGCTGTGTCTATGTTTTCTTTTACGACTTTTACTGACTCGTAATGAGCACTAATGAGCACACATCGAGTATCCGAAATTTTTTTTAATTTATTCCAGTCATCTTTTTCAGTAATTGCCATCTCTGTGTAGATGATGAAAAACGAATACAATTTCTATGTTTTAAAACACGCGACGCTGAAATGCATCGCATGCAAACGCATGAACTCCACAAAGATTCAAGGAATGATTAGAACAGGGACTGAACAGTGCTTTTGGATTTATTTCTCGGATTTTTTGTTGCACCCCTCCAGGGACACCGGACATTGACGCGGCATTGTCGTTACCTTGAGCCCTGCACAACGCACTATTTAGTCCATCTTTTCTCAGCTGTTGCTGAATGTTCTTGCAGTTTTTCCAGATATCAAAAAAAACCTAAGAAAGATTCCCGTACTTCCGCAATGTCATTTTCTATATGAACGAATCTTATGATATGACTCATTTGGTTGTTTTACTTTCATCAGGAGTGCTGTCAAAAATTATTCCGTAATATTTAGCCTTTTTAATGTCTGCAATAATTTTTTGCCTTACATGTTCGCCCAAACATAGAATAAATTCATTTTGTATGCCTTTGACAAATAAGATGGTATTCTCGTGACCCACCAGCGGCCACGCTAGGTTTAAGAAATGCTCCTTCAGCACCGGATCATATTTCGCTAAAATTGTACTAATTCTATAATTTTCCCTGGTTTCCGAAGAAATATCTTCACGGTGGCTTCTGAAAGCAAGATTTGGTTGTTAAGACTAACGTGACATGTAAAAGCCGATGTAAAATGTTTCTCCATTTCTTAGTTTTATCGTTATTTATTTTCCACCTCTTGGATTTAATTTCCACCACTGACAATAACAAAACAAATTTATTTGTGTGGTTAAAACATCACATGCAAAAACCGGCAGCAGTAGCAATATAATTTCTTTGTTAATGGTGAGTATAGCATCCATTTCCTTAAATATTTTGTCTCGGTTAACGGCAAAGTTAAACAACGATGTGTTCCCTTAGTGCTTTCACCTGGTCTTTCCACAGATTCAAAAGGTCTGTCCTTATTTTGAAATACTTCACTACCCTTCTCGATAATGGAAATTCTGATGAGAAGACCTCTAACTAAGGACGTATTCTTCGGCTTCCTCAGTATTTAATTTAATAGTTTTATCATTCTGTGTTTCAGCATCAGTCACATCGGATTTTGTATTAACATCACATTTAATAGACCTTTCAACTATGTTTACTGTCTCAATATCAATGATTTGTACATTGCATTCCGATTCATCAGTTTGACTAATTTCTTTAGCAACGGAACTTTTCTTCTCATCAAAGTTTGAAAGTATATATTTATATATGTATATTTTTCGACTTATGTACAATGTAAGTGTTTGCTTACAAAAGTGAATTATTCACGCTTCCTTCATTCAGGGGAAGTACCAGCTACACAGACGGGAATACCCCCAGCGTATTGGACGAGGTCAGCATAAAAGTTTATTAGTACCACGTAAACATTTTCGATGACTGTAGCGGGCTTATCATGAAGGTACTAAGCATATTTTTAAAGTATTATGAAAAACGCGAAAAACATTTGGGGGCCCCCTAAGACCTGAGGCCCGGGCGGCCGCCCTTCGCTCCCTGTTAGTCCGCCACTGTTAATCGGACTTACTTAATCTAGTAACATTTAAAATTAATTGCCTTTTTTTCTTTACTCCCTGTTGCTTCTCTATATTTTCTCTCCGTCTGTCTCTAAACTTAAAATGGAAGGAGAAAAACCATTTCATGTATGAGGCATAACCTTGTTTGAAATGAACTTCATGTCAGTAATCAAGTTAAACTGTGCACTGTACCAATTATTGACATGTTCGTAAGCGGGAATTTTACGCAAATGTTATTCATGGTAAATTTAACTTTTTGCAGCGGCATTGGTCATTGAACAGTAACTAAAACGATGAAAATAGTTGTGATGATGCATTTCACGGGTACCGTAATGTTATGCATAAAGTTTGTTTTTAAATTAAACCTGTCCAGTAACTTTTATCTCAAAAAAACTACTTGATGTAACTTAATTAAAGTTTTGGCGTTTGCGGTAAATTTTCGAAATCTGAACAAGTTGACTATTTGTATATACAGTAAAAGCTTCTTTACACGCTGATTATGTTCCATAAATATGGTGCGAATACGAATATCGTGACTATGGAATAATAGGTTAGGAAAGGATATGTCCCTAGGTGATAAAATGAAAAAAAAAAAGGCGGTTTCAGGCAAACCTCCGTCATGCGTTTTACGCTATTCCTGATTGTTCCTTTATTAAATCTGTTTGGGTGGGCTCTAGCCGGTGGAGATTGCGTTTGCGTTATTGAAAACAATGATTGTGGTTATTAAATTTGTGAAACAATTGTTATATAAAATAATGTACGTAAATACTATTATTTAAATATTTTTATATAAATGAATATATAACAAAGATCGCAGAGTTTCTTGCCGGTCCTTTTTCGACTACACATGAGATGCAGAAGGTTAAATTGGCACATTCTCCTCCATTTACCGCCGTCAGAACAGGACACAGTTTTTCCAAAATTCCCCAATGTGTGAGGCATTTATTCTTTCAATGTAATTTTATGTTATATGTTGCTATATGAAATTCCTTTTAGTATTTAAAAAAAAATAATATTAGGATTTAATTTCATACTATCTAATACGATTTTGATGGTTCATTTAATATAAAGGCCTAGAATATTCCTTTGTTTATAGATCTAAAACAAAACCTTCACGTTGGGAGTGGCGCTATAATTTAACGAAATATTTTAGAAATACTTTTAATAAAGTAAGTAGTATTATTAGTTGTTAAAATAACAAGAGTTAGATACTTATTACAATTATTATTTATGTACAGATAAGAACCGCGGCTAAAAAAGTATTTGGGATATCGTTTGCCTTCTTTTCTTCTGCCTGTTTGGTCCTTTAAATTTTCAATAGATATTGCAAGTCTATTAGCAAATTTATTTTTTGAACTGAGTTTTAAATACAATTGTGTGTCTTCACTGTTTTGTTATTAACGAACACGTAGCAAGAAATTAAAAATGTTTAGCCACTTAAGTCTTAAAAAGCAATGGAAACTGTAACCCTAAAGTAAATACAAAGGTACATGAGAACATTTACACCAAAACAACAAAAGGGCAGAAAAATATCCTGATCAATTATGTCACGGGAAATGTAGTAGTTAGTTATTTCAAAATTATGTTTACAAATGAAAAAACGTAACCTATTCCTAATAGTTATTACAGATAATACTTTCTTGTGTTTACGCAAATATTACACGTGATTTAATAAAGGCTACGGATTATATGGCGTTTAATTTTGTTTACAATTTTTCCGACGTTTCAGTCAATTTACAGGATCTATGGTTCCGGGTAGACCTAGTTTTTTACCCGGCCAATGTCATTTCTGTATTTTATTTATTAGTTCGTTTTAAGCATACCGAGCTTATGGTATCTTGAGGTCTAGCAGTAGTTTTATGCTTAGGTTTAATTTTGTGAAAAATTGGATCCCAAGTAGGTGGTAACAACCCACCATCTTCTCTATTGGAATTACGATGTTTTTTTAATTCAATAGCCTCGCGTATCATCCTGGGTAGTGTTTTTTGGCAAGGATTTATGGTTTGTCAAATCTCACATAATGGTTCTATTGATCTAACACATGGTCTAATTATTATAGATATTATTGTTAAGTCAGGAAAAAAGTGCGGCATGTCAAAATTATAAACCTGATTCTAGTAGGTGGAGATTGCGTTTGCGCTATTGAATTTGATTGTGGTTATTAAACTTGTGTAACAACTGTCTTTCAAAATAATGTTTGAAAATACCTTTATTTCAAAAATATTATATATGAATATATAAAAAATACCGCAGAGTTTGCCGGTTCTTTTGTGGACAGGTTTGCGTTTTTGGACAGGTGGTAAATTTTGACATTCATAAGTGCTCAGTAGAGCCTAAATTGAATAAACAATGTTTGGCATTGACTTTAAATGTTTTATTACTGTGGTTAATTTTCATAAAGTACGAGTAATTGCAAATTACGTTCATAGGTATTAGAAGTATTTACAAGTATAAAAACACCGAGTAGAAAAATATACTCTTTATTATTTTATAGACAAAAGGAGGTATAAAAGTATAAGTTCATTTTTATTATATAATAAATAATAAAACGACCTATAACCAAAAGGATATAAATAAATATATATAATACTTATAACCTATTCACAAAACCAACATGGCGCTACATGGAACAATGTGCCTGATAGGTACATAAGGTTATTAAGATGACTCCAATCCCATCGGTGTAAATACACTACACTCACGCATGACTAGAAGATATCCATATTATAGCAGTCTCACAAGAGCGTCTATATTTTAGTTTTGTACAAATATCTTATAAATAATATCACTTTGGGCGATCTTGTTTGATGTTGTTCACTTGCCGAGCAAGATCTTGCGGCCGGCACCGAGGTTCTGGCCGGATTGAGAGGCACCCTTGTTGGAGCCAGCCTGGAGGCCGATCACCGTCTGGCCAGCCTTCAGCACCTCCTCGGAGAAGTCACGCTTGCACTCCTCAGCGGGCTTGGGCCCGAGGTAAGGACCGTTCCACTCTGGGTGCCTGTATGTCTGAACAAACAAATTTAAAATTAACAACTATCTTTTATTTGTTAATATGGTACGCCACGCTCTTTATAAATATATCATACGACGCCACAAGTCCACTCGCCGCACTGAGGCATTCGATTTTACGTCTGCAGAACTTGCTTAGCGTTAAACCGGAATACATTACTGTTTTCACACTATTGTTCCATGATCCCCGTATACAAGAGACCTGCCTATCAATGTATTCGAAATTAAAAAAATATTTAGAAAACACTTCGTCTAAACAGATTTTTTCTTAAAGACGAACAAATTTGGGAATTACGCAAAACCGATCCACGGTATATTTGTGTAAAACCGAGGCAATGTTGCATAAAAGTCGTAAAACATTGTTTAGTTTGGCAACCATTCAAAAGTTCGTATCGTTACGTAGGTGGCTTATAAAGCAAACAAATTATGCGAACGCTATTCCAGTTATGCTTGCCGTTATTTTTAGGTTGTTAGTTTTTCTACCATTTTCGAGTTAATTTGAAATAGTTACTAATCATTAATTAGAGTTTTCGTGTCAGCACACCCAGATTAGTACATCATACATTTGCACTATATATTGTCATAATTTTTGCAGAGATATAAGATTTTCTAACATTAAGGGCGAGAGGATCGAAACAATAGTCATGTAGTAGAACTTAACTCTAGGCCTCTACATCAGACAGACAATTCGTGTGTTTTTTTGTAGAAGAGTGTAACTAGTGGGGAGGAGTAAATATAACTGTAATTTGTAATATTCTAATTTACATCAAGTTATAATGTCTACTTCCCATTTACCCAATTCTTTTACTACATTAGATTAGCTTCAATGATCTTGACACCAGACCGCAGTAATAAATGCGTGTATTCTAACTTTCTGTGACCAAAATAGGTATGTTGGACACCATTATACATATTATAGTCTGACGAAGTCCATACTCTCGTAAGTTTAAAAAAGCAGGAGATTCAAGATCATTTTCGCATTCCTTATGTGTGATTGGCATTTATTGTATTTGAATATTGATGTAAACTTACTTCACGGCCGAGGGCGAACAGTGTGCTGACGACTTGGGCAATGTCCTTCTTCTCCCAGAGGTCCACTGTCTGGAATACGTCGATGTCTGGTACACCGTACGCTTTTATGGCCGCTTGGAAGCTGTTATTAACATACAATTAGATACTGCATCTTTTGGTGCTTATGTGTGACGCTACATCAAACATTTAAGGCAATCTCTGAATAAATTACATATTTCATGGGGTTGAATTTTTTTTTTTTGGTAGTACTCTAGAAGATGAGAAAGTAGCATTAGTCATTTTTAACAATAGCTAACTCGAGAATATATATCATATTATAAAACAATATGGGTTTCAATGTACTCTGAAAATAAACAGTATTTTGGAGAGGTTATAAAATAATAAGTATACTCACTTGGTGATGTTCTCCATCATCTTGAACTGTCCACCGGAGGTGTTGATCTTGTTCACTGATCCGGGTTTCAGCTTGTTGATGAGCTGGCACAGACAGTTCCGTCCTTGAGGACATCTTCAAAGATCTCACCAGGGGGGAATTTGGCGCCAAGGACGCCTTCGATCCACTCCTGGGCTTCCCTCTCCTGGTCAGGGTTGCGCTTGGAAGCGAGCTGTAACACGATATTAACGTAATATTAAAATCAAGCGAACCGTGAGTGGAGACACATTTTAGGACGGTTAACGAGTTTGCGTGTATTTTTAAACGCACTAACCTTGGCGCGGACTTGACGTTCCAGAGACATGTTGTGTTTTGTGTGTGCTTGCGAGGGATGATGCCGCTTCAGATGGCACGGATAGACTGAATTTTCCGAAGCCGTGTCCACGTATTTATAGAGCAGGCTGCGCCCTTCTGGAAAACTCTCACGCAGCAAGCGTTATACGCCGCTACGGAATAAGCGTCTGACTCAACAGCCTTATTTGATGTTATTACATTGAAAACGCTCGAAGGAAATACCTTTGACAATATTCACGCTTTCTATTTTCTTTTGTCATTTGACACTGGTTAGATATATTTCGGATGGCTATTTATTGTGAGAAAAAGTATATGTTTGTTTAATATGTTTCTGATTTTGTGTTAAATGCTCGATGCCGGGATTATATATATAAAACTTAAATGTTACGTTTTTAATAGTTTATAAATTAAATTTATTATGTGTCTGTTACGTAGTACGTATTAACAATGTATAACAAAGTCGGTACTTCGCACGTAAAATTGCAAATGTAAATAGAAAGGCTTTTTAAAGAAATTATTAGAAATGAAAAAATACATTTTGCTCCTGTCAAAAATATACTCTTGTAAATTTAATGAATTATTATATAAATATAAAATAAATACTGAAATTTAGATATAAGAAAAAAACTTTTTCAAGAAAACGCAAGTTCATAGAATCCTCCTCACTTCTAGCTACAATCAATAAAGTAAATGGACAACTATAATTAGTTTTCCTGTTAAACTTACTGTTACGCAAGTCGTTTCTTGCATTGTATACTAAAAGTCAGCTTTCTTATATTTTCGAACCACCGTCAAACCAAATAACAATTTGCTAATAAAAGGCATTGACTGATTTTGTTTTATTTTTACAAACTAGTTGTATCATAAAAACATGGTTATTTTAAAGTTATAGAATCAACAGACACTCCGTTTTTATTTATTTGTATATACACTGTATATACTAATCCTACTTATTCTCTGTAGGTATATATTGGATTTTTATTATTCTATCTATATCTATGTTTTTATGAAACTTTGATATAGTTTATACGCACCAAAAACCGTAGAGGTCACAATAATAGGTACACATTTGCTATTGATTTTGTATGTAATGTAAAATATGTAAATTTAAAGACATTTGTTAGGAATATATTATACTATATTTGAATTTGAAACATTAAATGTTCTTTCTATTTTTATGCTAATACGTTTGAGTACTTTATGTATCTTTAAAGATTAAATTCTACTTTTTAGATTTTAGACACTTTTCGGATACCGTACACTCCTAAAACGAAACTGAAAAACAATTAAACTGTTATATTTATCTTGGTATTATTCCATTAAAGCAAAATCAGACTATAAATATCGATGCGATAGCCTCAAGTAAACATAAATGGCATCACGAAAACATTTATAAAATAAACCACAGAAGTTATTACAACATATGTTTATCATCGGATGTGAATATAAATATAAACGGTGCTTTTACGAGATGCATTGATATCACTTTTATTTTAAACGCCACGGCTCAAAGAAATCACAGTCTTTCCTCGCGAGTCGAAATCATAAACACATCTCTTTTTCAAAGAAATGTTATAACGGCCACTAATGTGCAAAAACTCTTTGAACGTAACATCGCAATCATTTCATTTTCGGGGAAATAAGATTGAATGAGATTTGGTAAATTAAAACAATAATTTAATTATTATGTTATTTACTTTATTATTATGTCGTTAATTTTATTTAACCGACTAATTAAAGGAGCGGGCGAGCGGATATATATGTGATTTGTGGTAAGAAATATCCAAATTAACCATTTGAATAAAAAGTTATCAGTAAAATGTAAATCATTACACAAATGCATTAAAAAGAGCATTTAATGTTACTGACCCGTGTTTTAGATGACGTTTTTTAAATAAATACCTTATAACAAATTCATAATGTGCAAGCTAGTTTTCTCTCGATTTTCCTGCTAATGATGGCTTAGCGTAAGATACTACACATTAAAATGATGCCTTTTGAAATGGTATATTTTAATTGAGATGAACACAGTATGTTTATAGTAAAGGTCCATTTACTAAGAATAATTCACAGTAATGATTGTAATAATAAATTATGTATCACAAATATGTAATGAATATCATACGAAGCAAACTGAATAGTACAGAACAGATCCTTATGAGCTTTAATTTTGTTATAACATTGTTTATTTTTGTATGACATAACAACAAACTTATTATTATAATATAAAAACAAGATTTCAAATGATGTATCATTAAGTATGACAATTTCTTTATTTTATGTATGTCCAATTCATTGTTCATTTTATATAAAAAGGAATGTGTTTATTAAGAATAATTATTAGTTTACAGAAGTAGTGATATTTTCTGAGCAAAATCTAACTATTAATAAAAAAAACGTAGTATATAATAAGAATATACGCGATGAAATCGTGTGTATTCTTATTATAAGACTTTTAATATGAAATTTTTAGCACAATGCAGTTAATCCAATCGAATTTTAAAAATCAGACACTAGCCAAATAACCAAATATCCAGAGTACATTTGGACGAGATTATCAAAAGGACTTTTTAATAATATGAATCTATTTTCTTTTCCATACTTCTTCAAGATATTTTTGATGTTCACAAAATTAGTATATATATTAAAGTTTAATTTTCATTACTTCTGCAATCATTGATATAGTTGTATCTATAATAAACGTTAACCTCCACGAATGCGAATGACCCTGCGAGGGACCGTCAGACCCGCCCACCACACTCTCCGTGATACCGATGAGTTTTCATTGTCACCAATGCTGGCGCTTGTCGTCCCAGTACTTTGAAAACCATGAAATATTATGTGTTTTCGTATTTACGCATACATACTACGTACACTTCTTTTGTCATCTCCCCTTAGGATACATCATAACCTTTCCTATTGACAATAAAGCTGAAAAATCTGTAAAAAGTTTTTATGTACCAGAATATACGTTCAAGTCGGAGGAAAATAATATTAAGTTATAAAGGGGCTTTAGCTTAGAGTTGCAAAACCATGATGCCGTTGTTAGATACTATCTATTATTTTGTATTCGTTTTTGTTAAGAGCTGCTATAAATATACTTTTCAATTGTAAAATTGCTCAAGACAGTTATGATTATAAACGTGATAAAACGATGGAAATAGCATAGATTAACCGTAATTTCAGGTCCTATCATAATCATCATCGATCTTATAAAAATAAGTCTATGATTTGTGAAATATTCTTCTCAGAGTAGAAGATATGTTTATATGTTTTTAATTTCGCATAAAATTGAAAAAACGGTTACAAAGTAAAATGTAACATAATGAGGTCTAGTAAGAACGGCAGTTTGCGTACAACTGCATTTTTAAATGTCAATAGCCTTTTATTGAAATACTCTTATGAGTATTTTAATGAAAGGCTTTGGTTATAACGACTGGTTAAATTTAAATTAATGACATTTTTTACTTGAACGTAGGCGATAACTATATAGCTTAGAAAATAATTACATTGAGATGCCACCATAGTCTGCCCTGTGAATACGGACGTTCGAAAGAGTCCAAAAGGTTGGAAACATAAAAATATGCAAACAACTCGATCAATCCGTAAAAAGTACAGTTTATTTTTGCATGACTTCTGTATTTATTTTAAAATTTTAAACCCTCAATTGAGAATAGTTATTTGACGTTTAAAGATAACATTAAAACTTTATGAATCATTTGTAAATAGACCGAATTTTAATGATTTTGAAGTGTTAATTCAAAATTCTACTCACAATATTTCGTTATAATAATAGAAAAATAATAATTTCTAGAATTATTCATAATTTTATTTAATAACAAAAGTATTGAGAAACACACAATATGATTTAATAACATACATAATTGATTTCATATTGCAAACAATATCTTAACCAAGAAATCGTTTCAACGTTTGTAAAACAGAATATCTGTGGGGCTAACTATAGAAATATAAATGATAGATTATTGTAATTTAATATTTTCAACATGTCCTTTTACAGTTCACTGTCAGTATAAGAATAACAAACACGCTAAGTTGTGGCGTGCCAAAATTTAATACATCTCACAATCAATCATAACTGCCGCGACACACTAATGTGGAATATTTTCGTGCATAAATTATGGCTTACAAGTTCAATGTCTAAATCATAATTAATTTGTACATTATTACCGTTTTGTGTAATTTACCGCTGACATTAAGGGGGTACGTAGAAGCATTCCCGAAAACTAATGACCGCAAAGTTAAAATAAAATCACGTGCAAATTCATAATTGTGGCATGTTCTTCATTTCTTTATCTAGTTTGTTTAATATATGTTAATAAAATTACCAAGCTAAGAACGATAGTACTATCGGTAACGTACAAATTAAAATTTTAGACAACTTTTGTAGCGCAGTATAACTATCAAATACATGTTTACGAACTCGTCATGAATCTTTAACAAACCACAAAAGCGAACGTAATGCCAATGGCAGTCTCTACCAGTCAATCATTGGATGTTTGAGAGTATACATTTAGGTCATAATGATCGTCATCAGCCTAAGTTAGTCCACTACTGGATATAGGCTACCACTAGTCGCCTTCTCCATTGTTTTGGACCATATCCCACCGCGCTAGTCCAGTGCGGGTTGGTGGGTGGTATATACCACAGTAAATGTAACAGGTACAGTCAATTTAAATAAATGTTATTGTTATAGGTACCATAACCAAAAAGTACGGGACACGTGTGCGGGACACATGTATAACGCTAAATGATTATAAAATGCGGTCTTGTTTTTATATGCCGTATCGTTTTTTTGTATCGTTAATTGATGTATATTTTAAACAGAATTTAGATTTTTTTTGCCATAAATAATTCATTTCGCATTCTTCGCTTTCACCCAAACACAAAAAGCCGCTAAGAAAGGGAAGACCTGAGGATGAAACAGTGAAAGCTCCGAAAATAAGTTTTTCCTTTAAAGACCGCGCTGTAAGTTTTTGTATTTGATAAAAATAGCAATCCGCTCAGCGGTCGAACGCGTGGTCTGGCGTCAGAATTCACAACGCCGTTCCCGCGCTCCCCATTCGCGCGTTGTGAATCACTAACGACTGTATTAACAGATTATATTTTCATAACGCAACCAAATTTAGAATTTGTATACATTCCCTATATCAGACGCGCGCAAAATTTGCTCATGAAATTTAAAGTTGCTTCCAAATTCTTCCACTTAATTTTAACTCATCGATTGTGATAGTGTCGAAAAGCACTGATCCATCGACTACCACACGACGCATTGGTCAGAGTATTTCTAATGCGTCACAGCATTGAAAATACTCGTCATTGTCATTTTAAAGCTCATCTAGCAGAAGGACATTGCGTTTGCAAGGTCCTGCAGCGACTCCGCCATTATGACTGCGTGGATGGCAAATCTAAGGTTGGTGATTATTCACCGTTGATGTTTATAGGTCGTCCTTTCCAATCTATAAGTTTTTAAGAGCCTACTCCTTACTAAAGGACCGGCAATGCATTTGCAGCTCCTCTAGTGTTGCGTTTATCCATGGGCGGTGGTTACCAGAAAGTGGGCTATCTGCTCGTTGGCAACGCTGGCGACCTACAACATGGCCCAAATTTTGAGAGAAAAGTTTTCTCAAAGTCCACATATACCGACATTAGAGGCAGATTATACTCTTCAGTCTTCTCTACAATCTTCCGCAGCGTAAATTAATTTTCAGAATCCAGCTTCTTTACGTGGCTGGAAGTCTTCTAGTCTACAAGCGAGACGAATCCAAATGACTTTCGCGTGGTAACAAAAATATAACTCATAACAAACGCAGCATTTAATAGTTCGTTGCCCTCTTAGAGAAGAAATTACGCTGAATACAGTACCTACAGCTCGAAATACTGGTACAGTAGTGTTTTCGTGCTAGTGCGTAGCGGTAGAAGTACAACGCCCTACAGCGATACTTACTCTGACAGTACCGTATGAAGAACCCTAACATTTCAACATGAAATAGGGGTAGAAAACTGTTACACTTTTTAAATCAAAATTGTTTTAATATTAAATAAAAATTTAAATGATTTTTTTGGTACTGTTGTAAATTAATGACACACCATAATACAACGCAAAGCCTTAGCTATCGTGAAGAACTAGAAGCGAAGTAAGGTGATGGATCTCCTTGATGGAAGCTACCACCCAATTAGATTTAAAATATGGTGAACAAAAATAAAACAATTCTCTGTATGTAATACACCATGCAAACCTAGCACCACGTTCGATGGATTGTGCAATTAAGCCTTAGACATCTTAATTTCTTATATAACATGAATATTATATTTGTATGCTGTAAATTAATTTTATTCTAAGAAAGATTGACAATTAAATAATATACAAAACAAATTGTAAACATCGATGAATCATACTGTAACTGCGTAAGTATTTAATCCAGGTATTGAAATGATAAATATTCGTTTGGATTCAGTAATCTCTTTATTAAAACACCCTCATACTCATCATTAATATTACATACATCCAGAGTACGATACTATGATGAATATTACATATATACAATGCCCTATATTACATCACATATATTTATATTTACATGTTATTCAAACTCCAGTCCACGAATTAGTCAAAACATATCTCATACATAAATCTTTGTATAAATAAAACAAGATCATCATCACACAAGTTATAATTTGACTAGTTTAATTACACTGCTAATTATTATTGCGACTTCGAGTACATTGGAATGTGAAAGTTTTCAAAACGGATTTTCAAAAACATCTATTATTCAACATTTATATCTATTATCGAATAAATTTACTTATTTACATGTTTGATTATCACATAATTCTCATATCGGTACAGCAAAAGAGGCTTATGCAACGATTTAATAAAAGCTTTCACTACTCGTACATTATAAAAATTAAAATAAATTAAATACAATTCATAGCATAGCACAGAAGTTCGTGACATTAGAAATTGTCCTTTCAGTAATCCTTATACAACTAAAATTATCTAAATAACTTCATGTCTTGTAACGTCAGCCATATTGAAACACTTATACTTTTTAATCTATCCATCGCATCGAACGAGTTCCCGATCGTCTTTAAAAAAAAATTCAATTCACTTTAAAAGTTCACTTCAACTGTCACATAAAGTACAGGGACGAATAACTATTGCTAATGTTCGGCGTGTCGTATCGAGTTGTTTGATCGGCCTCACGGTTGGGTGGGATTGGGACAGCCGAGTGGTTGAGGCGATGCTGCGTCCATTAGAAAAGATGGTTGTTCGTCTTCGCGAGGGTGCCGAGGTGGTCCGAAAGCAGGTAGTTGGGCGGCGCGACGCCCAGCAGTGGGAAGCCGGAGGGCTGGCGCAGGAGCCCACAGCCTCCAGCCCATTTGCCACCGCTACCACTCACCGGTGGCATCCCACCACCTACGCCGTTCAGCTCCTCGCATAGCTTGTTTGCTGATGGAAAAGATAATTTATTTTCAAAACTATTGTACGGATCATATATACTCATAAATAGGGCAATATTATAAAAAATTTACGGTGGTAGGTCCCTTTACAAGGGACCGTCTGGTGAGTACCACCACGGTGCCTATTTCTACCGTAAAGCAATAGTGTGAAAACACTACTGTGTTCCGTTTGAAGGGCACCGTAGCCAGCGTAATTACTGGTAAACGAGACTTAAAATCCTATGTCTCACGGTAGGCAGCGCGTTGGTTATACCTGATGGCTCAATGTCTATGGGTGTCGGTGACCACTTTCCATCAGGTGGCCCTGACTGCTCGTCTGTCTGCGTGCTAAAAAAAAAAAAAAAAATTACCTTTGCAGGATTGCTCCGTGATAAATTTACTATATAGAATTGTTTCATTTAACAAGGTGTACTAGAAACTTTGAAAATATTCGGAACCTTTTACCGGACAATCAATTGTAAAAATGAACTATTTTTATTTTGGTGACAACTTCTCTCACAACACCTACTGTAACTAGTTTAAGAACCAAAGAAATTCAAACAAAAGTAACATTTAACCAGCTATACCTACACCCATTGTAATCAACTTATGACAATTTAATTCCGCAGTATTCATGAACGCGTTGCGAAACGAGGGCCGCAATGAAAATGCATTAAGCCGGACAAAAGCCGGTGCATCCAAGCCGTCCGAATATGAATTCATCGCGGCCCGTACGATATAATCGTGGTAACACAATTAGTGCTAATCACCTAATCCTTGCCGCGTAGCTCCGTTGTTTATTCAAGCCCGAGTGACAATTAGCGCAAATGAGCCGATGCGAAAATCTGGCGGCGGCGGTGGCTGCCTCTAATGTGATTAATGCCGCCATTTCCCGCGTTTCCCGCCCTCCGAGCCTACCGCCTCTGCATCAACTTTCGTACTCACTATTATAAGAATCACACATTTATGATTTGCTTGCTATCCGTTTATAACAAATAATATTTGCTTCACATATATAGAAATTAGGCGCTGAGCTTTATACTCATATTTAAAACCTGCCGAACGCTGTAAGTAAAAATAATGACGTGCAATAAAACGATTTTGGCTGGCGAACAACACAGCATTTTATTTTTTTTAACACTTCTCTCAATTACCTATTTTATTACAACGCGTCAAATTATTTTTAACTTAAATGAAAATTCAAAATTTATTCCTTTTTAGTTTTTTTTTTAAATATTTATCGTAATTTTTGTGTTTTTAAATAACTAAATGATTTAGCAATAACATAACAGCGTTATCTTCCTTTGAGTACCGCCTGGTTGGCCTCCTTACGCTCTTGGCCTAATTGTAAAATTCAAGGTACGCCTAAATATATCCAATGTTGTTTTCGGTTATCAAGAAGTAGTACGTTTAACGATGTCCATCAGTGTTAGACATTTTTATTTAATTTGGAAAATTGTTTAAACGAAAGAGTAGGGATTTTTCACAAGCTATGGTTTAAACTTAATGTTTCAACTTGTATAATTTAATATGGCTTTTGGATGTCCTTGCTCGTAGAAGAATTAATACATAAGATTTTGTAAAATAAATTTTGGAAAAGTAATGAATACAAGTTGTACATGCAACATGTAAAATCTTACTATTATTACAAAATGTGCATCTACACGTACATAGGAGAATATATATTTATGCCAGAATACTACATATAATACATTAAAAAGTTCTATTAAACGTTTATAACTCTAGTCTATAGAGTAATAAACATTAAACACAATTAATAATGATTTTTTGATAGAATTAGGCGTGAACTCAGAGTTTGAAAGCAAGTATTATAAATATTTTTGTTCACCTTCAACTAATTTTAATACTAGTATCGATAAATTTATCGGTGGCCTGATATTACATAAATTCGTTACTAATTTTATCCAACAACAATAAAGCGAATTCCAATGTTCCCTGTGCTTGACCCAAATAATTTTATTCCGAGAATACCGTATAACATATCAGCATTTGTCAGCGTCTTCGTTCGCTTATTTAAAATGTATTACTAAAAATTGTCATTATTGTTGTCGTAAGTATTAATTTAAAATTTGTGTCTAACTTATGGCTTCTATTCTTCTAGTCTATCGGATTTATTAAGTTGTACAACATATATGTGGGATATTGCAATCGCATCATTGGCGTACTAAATTCGAGAATCTATTTCTAGTGGTCGAATTAACTTTGAGAGCAGCCTTGCCAACGCCCACTCAACACGCAACTAAAGAATCGGCTAAGTTTAGATGAGTCACGATACGATTCGGTGTTCAATACGTTATTTCGACGGTATCGAGAATACGCGCCGTCCAAAAATACAACATGATTCCGAACGCTGACATTACGACGTCAGTGCGCAAAATGGACGCGAGATGATAAATTACACTCGTTTCGGTTCAAAATAACACTTCAAACTTTGGATGCCTTCACATTCTTCTTTTTTTTATTGCATACGCAGGCAGACGAGCAGTCGAGGCCACCTGATGGAAAGTGGTCACCGACGCCCATAGACATTGGCAATACAGGTATCACCAACGCGCTGCCTACCGTGAGACATAGGTTGTTAAGTCTCGTTTACCCAGTAAATACGCTGGCTACGGTGCCCTTCAAACCGGAACACAGTAGTGTTTTCACACTATTGCTTTGCGGCAGAAATAGGCACCGCGGTGGTACCCACCCAAAAGGTCTCCTGTAAAAAGGGGACCTACCACCGGTACCACCGGGTCTTTTTATTTAGCACGCATTTCTTTTGTGAAATACTTATTTCGTCTTAGCTATGGTCCGACGGGGTATTGCTATTGGTTGTTAAGTGACCATAAGTCAGTGGATTTTAGTCAAAACTAATGAACATCAAAGAACTTCTAATTACAAATGACATCCTGTCTTAGTCCACTGCTGGACATAGGCCTCCCTAATGCAGGCCTTCTCCATTACGGGGTTTTAGGACCGTATCCGCCACGCTGGTCCGATGCGGATTGGGGGTGGAGCGACTTATTCCATGTTTCAGACAATTGGGTGATCGGCCCATATTGTACTAACAAACCAGAAAACAATGGTAACACAAAGTTGTTTCACTGCGGGATTCGAACCCATGACCTCCACTTTATAAAGCAAGGGCACATACCGCTAGACCACGGAGCGCCTTACCATTTTAAAAAGTGCACAATAACTATTAAGGGCATTTACAGATGTTAAACTTATATTCGGACATAAGAAAAAAGAAAAACTAAGCATTTTCGAATAGTTTGGTAAACAACAGTTCTAAATAAAGGTGTCAAATCGTTTTATATCAAAACAAATATAATATTCCACAGGATGATTGAGTTAAAACCAAAAAGCTTTACTGTCCTAATCATGTTATCACACGTTGTTTACATTGTGACCAGTGTGCGGTGTGAAAAACCATCATTTCGACTACCACAGGGCGGCCGCTGCCAAAATATTGTAGCGAAAATAAATATTATTTCAATGTTAGCCCGACCGTATTGGGCAACGAAAAACGTACCACAGAATAACGGTCGATTGACGAAAATATAAAACAAACTCCAATTCTCTTCGCACGTTCTAAAACAACTATTACGAAGATTGCAGTTTTCTTTAGGCAAATATGCAATACCAGAGACAAAGAAAAAAATAAATTGATGTACATAATGGAAACCATAGCAATGAACGACGTCATGCGTCCAGCGTTCTGTTTTTTATTGCATACGCAGGCAGACGAGCAGTCGGGGCCACCTGATGGAAAGTGGTCACCGACGCCCATAGACATTTGCGATACAGGTATCACCAACGCGCCGCCTACCGTGAGACATAGGATGTTAAGTCTCATTTACCCAGTAAATACGCTGGCTACGGTGCCTTTCATACCGGAACACAGTAGTGTTTTCACACTACTGTCTTGCGGTTGAAATAGGCACCGCGGTGGTACACACCCAGACGGTCCCCTGTAAAAAGGGGACCTACCACCGGTAAAGTTCTTGTTAATAAGTTCTAACGGAGACAGTTAACGACAATAAAATATTTACTATGCAACATTTAACGCTACGTTGTTGGTGTGACTTACATTAATAATATCAATTACATCTTTTTTTAGTTTATGTTTTTTATTTACTGGAAACAAAAATTCTCTTTTCAATAAATTGCAATCTGTTTAAACTTTAATACTACTGATTTCTGAAGAACGCTTGAGTAAAGGTCAAAAGCGAATTTTGTTAAAAAATTGTTTTCTCTCACATTGAATGTTACACGAGCAATATCTTAATTATATCTTTATAATGTCTTGTGAAACTCCTGTTCGCTAGTCAAATGGATTAGAAATAATAAAAAAAACAAGTCGCTTGACCGCCTTTGTGTGATTAACAGAACGATTCTCAAGCATTTGTCAAACTCATTACGAGTGTGTATTCTTTGATCGTTACGAATATCTAAATATAAACGGGGAAATAATTGTCTTCGTCCACTTTAATATTATCCGGCCACGATAAAATTACGGTGTTTACTTTTTTGTCGCAATAATTACTTTAGTCGCCAAATATTCTTAAGAATAGAATACAATGCGGGTATTTTTATCAGTATAAATGTAAACTTATCCGTTATTTTTTTTAATAAAATTCACAGAATCCTCTGTGAGTTTTATACAAATTGTGTTCCGTATTTACAAACAAATAAATTTTTGGTTTTAGAAAGGTAAGTACAATCATTTATTTTTAAAGTGGCGAAGTAAAATTTCGACATATAAAACAATGACTACATTACACACATAATGTTAAAAGAAATCATGAAAAATAAAATAAAAAACATTTATTTTTCATATAACATTGGTGATAGAATTTACATTTTACGCAACAAAATTTGGCAGATCATTAGCGTTGAAATATTTACAACTAAAAGAATTTACTCAGTGATTTAAATAGTCTTGTTTAATATTCAAACTACAAAAGATTAATATTATTTTTGTAGATTCTGAATCTAAAGAAATTTATTCAATACACGAACCCAGCCTGGCTCTGCACGGGTGCAACACTGATGTCTGTAAAATCTACGGAAAAATATATAAATTTTCCAGCGTTTCTCTACAATATTATGCGTAAGTTATACATATAAACATTCCTCTCCACTCACTCTATCTATTAAAAAAAGCCGCTTCGAAATCCGTTGCGTAGTTTTAAATATTTAAGCATACATAGGTATATGGGGACAGAGAAAGCAACTTTTTTTTATAATATGTAGTGATGGTGACATTAAGTTAGCATTATAAATAACATAAAAACGATATATATGTTTTATTAGCCTTGGTTTAAAGGATTGTTAATAGTGGTTTAAAATGTAAAGTATATATTAACAAAGTTAAGCTTTAGCTTTTTTTTTTGAGTAGTTTATATAAATAGAAATTCTAGAAAAAGACTAAAATGGAAATGTTAGTAAGGTTAAGTAATTTTAGTTACTGTAAAGTTTGCACTGTTACTACAAACTTTACAGTAGTGTTTTTTCGTATTAAAATATCCGTCTATATATATATATATAGACGGATATAATTTGATATATAATTTGACTTATTTCTTACTTCTCTAAAGTATAAAAAAAGTTTTAATAAGAAATTAAAATAGTAATGTCCTTCGATTCCAAAGCTGATGTCGGCTGCTAGTTTATATTAAATCAGCCATCTGTGCAGTGCACAGGTATACAGATGTACTCCTCGCTTCACTACCGTATTCCGATTGGACATACTCGACAATCAATCGGCTAATCAGCACGATATTGTTACCAACCCAACTAAAAACCGACTTAAGACAACAACAAAAAGTATTTTAGACCTGTAGAATACTTAAATGGTTCGAATGCACGGCCTTAAGTTTTTAACGCAAAGGCCCACTATGGTCTAGTGGGCTTGTGGAAGCAGAGGAAGAAATAAATATAGACCTGAAGATGACCTATGACCCTAATCCTGAGCCCGAACTTCCTCGGCCTGAGTATAATGCGTAATGTCAAGAGTAACAATCATTCAAAGAACCAATAAGAGATCTTACCAGCTGAAGTGATGGGCTTTAGGTCTGGTGGTGAGAGATGGGGCAGTGTGTGGTGGGTGGGTTGCGCTGGAGGAGTCTGGTGGGGCGAGCCTGGTGAGCCGGGCTTGTCCCGCTTCCCCTCCGCCTTCACTGGTGTCTCTCCAGCCTTCTGCTGCGCCAGGCGCTCCTGCTTCCTGAACTTCGCGCGTCGGTTCTGGAACCACACCTGTAGGCCGAAGCGGTTTTGAAATATAGAACTTTACTAGACATTTCATAATAATTCTAAATGTTTTATTTGCATAACTTATTATGTGGTTCTCCTTAGAGCTAATTTATTACAATGTTTATTATTAGATTTTTATACAATATATATGTATATTTGTATGTTTATTTATAATGTTGAAGATACATGCTTGCCATCCATTATCGCTTAATACTATATAATGATGGTATACTTAATATTGAAGGTAATTTGAAATCGATATAATACTTCCTAATATTAAGCTTTGAGCACATTAGAAATGAAATCAAAATATACCTATAATTAATAGCTCTTGAATTATTACTATTTAAATAAACCAATAAAATATTTTGCTGATACAAGGCTTAGAAGAAAAAGTTCTCAACAAATTATTAATTAAATATCTGTGTATTTAATATATACCCTCTCAAACCATTCATAAATTAATTCAATCGATCGTTCGATAAAACAATAAAGTCAATTATGACTTTTTATCGATCCCGTCCGTCACTCAATTCGAGACGGTGACCGTGCACCGCAAGTCAATAAAAACTTCAACTGTATTGACATCGTATAACACCGCAAACTGAAACGGGGGGGATAATACGAGAGGGGGATGATCGGCGCGGGAGGGGTGGAGGGTAGTAATGAAAACGTCACATGGAAACGCAGCGCAAACAGGGTTAGCGCTCAAGCCGGACTAATGGGAAGCAACGCGCGTCGAACGGCGAAATTTTAATGCAAACCGTTTTATATTCGTACGGATGCGAGCAAATCCGAATTGATCGTAATTCGATTTGTCGACGGAGATAATTGCAACTGCCACTGGCGCTGATTGGGCGATGTTACGTGTAAAAAAGTCGACGGGCGCCGCGGACGGGTCGCGCCGGCACAATCATACGCGTGCACTGTTTGAACAGACTATTGTACTGATGATGTTTGCCTTCCCCGTTATGCACGGTTTTTTTACGGTTCATCTCTTCGGTATTCTGTTGCTGTGCTCTAAAGTTTTAAAGTTAAACAACCTTTTATTTTTTAACCTTTGCAAAACTGAATATAGTAACCTTAATCTACCTCTTTGACCTGCGTGCTTAGACGCTTGCTTCGCATACCGAATTTATGTTTTTATGATTATCTCTACGGATATCAGATGCCTATTAATTGGCGTTCAAATAACTTCCAACCCAATAACTGGAGAAAACTAGGCAGATGAAGATTTTATTAAAA
The DNA here is from genome assembly GCA_029286875.1 of Lamproptera curius. Taxonomy (NCBI): domain Eukaryota; kingdom Metazoa; phylum Arthropoda; class Insecta; order Lepidoptera; family Papilionidae; genus Lamproptera; species Lamproptera curius. The sequence continues at coordinate 7,960,012 of JAGSMT010000016.1, read as the reverse complement.
GACCGAAAACCGACGGTCAGTTCAAGTTAAAGCCGAAAAAGATGTAGTGCCGAATAGCAAAAAGTCAATTACCGCATCAGTTGGTAGGGCGTAAGATTTACCGTTAGTTGAACGCCCTTTAATCCTGTTAACGAAATTGGTGAATGATATTAAAAAGTTTTTTTTATTTATTTTGAGCTTTAAAGTTGCAAAAGGACGACTTGCAAGAACTTCTTCTTTTCTTTTTCTTACTTCTTACTTCATGAAACAAAAAAGTTTTGCAACATCTATTTAAAATCCCTTTTTTAAATAAAAAAAATGGTGAATGCCTGCTATGTACTATATTCTAAACTAGTGAAGTTTCAAATTTGTTATCCCTTAATAAACTTTTATTTCCCTTTTTCCGGCATAAAAACTTTTCTTGAAATTAAATTAAAATGCAACATCCACAAATATAATACAATAAATCATAGGTGGTGCTAGCTATATTGTTTAAAAATTTTAAAGCTAATTGTCATTTTTATTGCAATAAAGAAAAGAGCACATACTTTACTAACAGTAAGAAATAGTGTACATAGGTAATGCAGTTTAAGATGCTGCAAGTTTTCTTATATGATACCCTGTAAATAAGATAACATAAGCGTTCCCACACAATTGCTTTGCACCAGAAAAAGGGCGCTGCAGGCATGCCTTCTTTAACCCCTATCTAGTGGTAACTTAACGATACTGTTTATGCCTTTAAATTACTACTTTTTATTTAGTGTACACGCTGTATCGTTTTACGAACTACGAAAGCACTGAATATTAGAGGATTTTCAGCGAAAAACGCCGAAAAAACCTAGTACAAAGAGCAACCGGCTATAAATCCGCTGTGATGAGCCAATATCCGTCACGCAATGGGACGCCCACGACGCACACATCTTTGCCTTGGCAGTGGAAATAACAAACGTTAGTGAACTCTACAAATTCTTGAAACATTTACTCATGTAAAATCATAGAGTACAATCAATATAAAAAATAAGTGTAATTTTTATTGTCCTACTAACTATTAGATAAATTCTTCAGCTTTGAAAAAGTCCACCAAATAATAAGAAAAGAGCAAGTAATGTGATAATAAAGTTAAAATTTTTATTGACAGTAATGGAGAAGAAAGAGTACAACAGTTAAAGCCTACAAGTAAATCCAGTGCCATTAATTATAGTAATAATATCAATCGCTGCATTTATATATATTAAGGATGAGGTCCTGATAATTAAATATGAATGAAACATTACGCATTTTCGGTAGCAGGGTTTAAGTTTGACAGGACAAAGGTATTATACTACAGCAATTAAACCTTATACATTTCAGTACATATTTTTATATAACAATCAAAGATTTAATAGGGATTTGTATAAAATTACATAGTAGTTACATAGTAAAAAATATAATAATAAGAGTGAGTAGAACGCCAGAAATTATTCAATTAAAAAAGTTATTAGAGCAGAAAAAATTAGATTGATATCAATAGGGCGTATTTCACATAAAGTTACAAAAACAGTAAGATTTTTACAAAATAAAATAATTTTAACTTTTGAAAAGGGGATTTTCATTAGCAATTTTGTCCTTATAGCTACAATGATTAGTACATGAAACTGAATTGAAACATTCGTAGCTTTAAACCTATCTTTTCTTTAATGGACGGGAAGCCGAAAGAAAATTAAATGTCACTATTTGTTAAGAATAGTTTACCCAATTTTACACTATACTTTAGCCAATTTAAACTTGGAACGAACTTAGACAAATCTAATGGCAAATACGTTGTTATTAGTTAACTTCGGCCATTTTAGATCTATACGAGATATTTACCCATACGAGTGCCCGACTTTATGATGCCAATTGGGTATGACATTAGACTTCGATTAGGCAATATTCGTCACTTAGTTTTCCAAACTATACCTATGGCAGTATTTTACCTAAAACGCTATTGTATTTTCACACTCTACTGCTATAGTTATTCTTTTGTGCAAGCGAGAAACCTGTCTTCTTCAAACTATCTCATTATGTGATAACGAGAACATATACTGAAACAATACTAACATGCCTGATAACTAGGTGATAACCTAGTTATGAAGCAACTATTCCATGTCAAAGGTAATGGTTTGTTTCACCAAGGTACTCATACTACTGTCTTAACGACGGCTAGTAGAAAGCGACACATAATAAAAGCATTGCCTCCGTAACCTAGTGGTATAGGCGTGTGCTTTAGAAACCGGAGGTCGTGGGTTCAAATCCTGCGGGGGCTCAACAAATTTTCATTGTTGTTTCCTAGTTGGTTAGGGCAATTTGGGCCGATCACCCAATTGTCTGAAAAGTAAGATGATCCATGCGTTGGATGGGCATATAAAAAGTCGGTCCACCCACCAACCCGCATTGGACCAGCGTGGTGGGATACGGTCCAAACCCCCTGCTGGATAGGGGTGTATTAGGGGAGGCCTATGACCAGCAGTGGACTATCACAGGCTGATGATGATGATGAATAAAAGCATTACAATAATTATATTTGACTTAAAACAATCCCTATGTACGTATTTACCATATCCTTTTTGTGTTCATAAAATTAGCAAGATTTTCCGTTATAATTGTAAATTATATTCTATTCTAGTCGAGTGTAGAATACTAATCTTGTTCATGAACATACCTTAAATTTTAATGATTTTAAAATTGATCATAACTTTTTAATTAACAAGTACCAACCCGTTATTATTTATGCAGTTACATGAATCTAAATTTGTTCGTCTTCCTTGTACTTCGTACTATTAATGTTACAGCGTAATTAGATATAATAACATAATGAGCATTAGTAATCATAAAATTAAATCTAATTCTGATGCGATGGACATTGACTAGATGTCACGAGTTATTGTGTGGGATGCACCACTGTAACAGTGTGTCGGACACCTGGTCAAAGTGTCTGATGTCACAAGTCACTACTGCGTGATGTACTGCATTTCTAAGTGTTTCCAAATAGAATAATTGCTACTTACATATGATATATGCCTCCAGGAACGTATAAATATTACTAATTACTATATTATTCATTCAGAATTATGATCAATTTCGTAGTTGTACTTTTCCGCGTCCTTGTATTTAATTTTGATGTAGCGAAATTACCTTTATTATTATCAATCTTATTAAATAAAATGGCCATAAAATTATTTAAGCTTTTTGATAATAAACTTGAAAATTATAAAACGATAAGTTATCATTGATTAAATAGTTAATTTTAATGGAGTAAAATATTTAACATTGTGTATTTTGTGTGTGTGTGTACTTATTATATTTTAAGTTATTATTCAGTATCAAAAAATATATATTTAGAAAAACTTTTCCAAAATGGTCATATTTACCTAGCAATAAGCTACAAATTTACTCGACTTCTATCATCATCAATCATTAAGGTAGCTTTGTATTTTAAAATAGACCTACTGCATCTTTCCCGGCACTATTGCATTTAAAATTCTTCTCATTTCACGCTAACTCTAATTCGAATGTGTCTTTCGTTCAAGCTTTTACAGGGTTCGAGGTACAAGAAAAACCAAGCATTCGACTTCACGAATCGTCGGAATCTAAGAGAAAATCAGTGCCGCCGAGTGGAAAGGTCGTACGTACGTGCCCGGTTTGTGCAAGCGTCCTAACGAACGGGCCACTCGGCTGATTGGATCCGACATAGCTCGCCCCGCGGCGCCACGCCTCCCGCATTATATCCGGATCGGGAAAAAATCAGTGGCACAACGCACGCGGCACAAACAAACAAACAACGCACGCCCATACTAATGAGAGCGGCAGCGGGCCAAGCGATCGCGGCAAAACATATTTGGAGTAGGAGCCGATGTTTATTGTTTGATTTGTGATCGCTGAGCAAATACTCGACTTCTTCTAGCGTTGTAACAAGACTTGTTTGGGATTCGATTCGCGTTCAAGATTCCCTTCGCCTAAAGCTGTTTGTGGCCAGGGTGCATGTATTGACGATAGTCAGACGGTTGAGTTCCACGCGTCGTATTTTTGGATGAATGGTTAAATGTTAAATAATTAAGTTTTACGGATTTAAATTTATATAGAAGATCACCCAATGTTTCAGACCCGTTCCAGAATCCATGGTCACGAGACAGACTAACATGTTGAGCGTCAAAATAGCACTTTATGCTCAACGAATGATGAAAGTTATACTAACGTGGTTTTTTAATTCAAAGTTAAAAATAGCATCGCAGATGAAAAATACTTTCATAAGCTTATAATTGTAGATATGATAACATCCACTTTAGTGAAATCATATAATTTTGATTACTTCATCCTTATTTGCAAACATATTTGTGCAACAGAAACAATAATGTCGGAATTCAGCATTATACCATAAGTAGGTATAATTATGAAGCAATGTTTTGGTAATAATGTATTATTTAAGTTTACACATATAATGTGAATGTAAGTCCTAAGCTAGCGTGCAAGCAAATAAGGGACATACATCACAATTTATAATAATTCAATTGCTAGTGAGATGTAGGCGTTTAGTAGAACATGGGTTATTACCAAGTTTTAGTAACGTCCGGTTATTGCTAAGATTTTAATGGAAGGTTTTGAGGAGAAGAAATGAAGGCCTTGCTCGGTGAGGTCATTTATTAATAACCCTACTATTTAATATAATCTAACTCCTTCTCAAGTTAAACCAAAAAGTAAAACCTTTAGACAACACAAAACTACATTTACTGTGAAATCAGAATCATGTAATCCGAGAAGTACAAGAAGGTCCTAGATGTACCAGTGATTACACATTTTGACACTTTGAGCATTAATTATTACTATCTAGAAGGCAAACCTAAAAGAATATATCTGAATACACAGTTAGATACGACGAGCGAGCTGCTGAGCTTAAGAGTAACCTACGATTATTTCAGGATTACCCAAGTTCCTATTCCTTCGTCATAAATTTCAATGAAGTTAGCTATATCGGGTGAAAATCTGGAGTATATAAGGTAAAGACGTCCTCCACCACTACTATATATCTTGTTGTTTATCACAAATCCTCACTAAAGAACAGCGGTCCTAGCCTGATACTTTTAGCGTGAAATGCGTAATATGGATTAAAAAAGGTTGGCCCAATAATAAGTACCACTATTAAAACAATGTTTTAATGGCTGATGTCTGTTTAACTCGGACATACAGCACTCGATAATCGTTTACGATTTTTAAAAATAGGAAATATAACAATTCAACGACTAACATGTCTTAAGTTGGTAAGTAAATTGATGGTTAAATTTTAATTTAATTAAAGTAGCTTCGGCCTACTTCTTACTTAAGTAGCTTCGACCTACGATAAATCGTTCCCGTAATTGCCCTTCCAAATTCGTATACGGGGTAACTATATAATAATACGAGTTAATTTGATAAAGTAATTTTTATTTAAATTTGACTTTTAACTATTTAATAAAAAAAATACTTGAACTTAGATTCAGATTCACTTTAGATAAAACGAGGGAGTTCTACCTAAATGATACCTTGCTTTCTATATCTACAGAACTTATTCAACGCACGTCTGATCTGCAACTGAACTGCGTAGCCTATTGGTAAGGGCGTTTGCTTTAGAAACCGGAGGCCGTGGGTTCGAATCCTGCGGGGACTCTACAAATTTTCAGTGTTATTTCCTAGTTGGTTAGGGATATATGGGCCGATCACCCAATCGTCTAAAATGCTAGATGATCTATGCCTCGAGTGGGCATGTAAAAAGTCCTTTCACCCACCAACCCGCATTGGAGCAGCGTGGTAGAGTGCGGTCCAAAACCCCTTAGATAGGGGAGATGATGACATCTGATCTGATTTTTTTTAATAAATGATAATAACGAAAGAACAAAATGAAGATAAACTTTATTCCCATTTCTCCACCAAACATCTCATCACGACATGACCACATCTTTTACCGTCGATGGAGGTAGCGTTTTTACTGCACAAGCGGTAGATTTAACGATCCATTTTAGTCGATACGCAAACGAATTGCACCCGATAAACACGGCAAACACGAGTGGAATGTCAATAATAAATAACGGCCTGGCATCGGGCAATTAAGCCACGGGTCGGTACAATCGGCCGGCATTGAAATGCACTTTGCAAATGAACCGAATTGGACGGCGGGCGGGGTCCACTAAATGTAATTAAACAAGAGATGCACAATGCACACGCTCCGCAGATGCCACGTATGACCTACACACCCCGGGTACTGTTAATTGATTAACTATTACGAATAAAACTGACTGTGATTGTATGAGCATTTTCCTATGTATATATACGATTATATTCCAATAATGCAAAACGTAATTAATTGTTAATACTTTTGAGTTGTTCATGTTAAATTGTAAACGATGTAATGCTACAGTTTTGTCATAATAGAAAACTTCAATTTTCTTTGTTAAAACAAACATACATTGAAACATTTAAATAATTTTTATCATTTGTCAACCTCTTTTTTAAACTTTTTTATGTATGTAATTTTCAGATAGAAATTTGATTTAGCCGCAACGCCTTACTATTCTAAAGTTTAGCAATAAAATACCATAACATTTAAACTTTCATCGCTCACATATTCGGTGATAAACACCAGATTGTTTATACAAACGGAACTCTTAACAAGAAAAACACATAGAAACATCTGACCAAAAACATTAGATCCCTTCGCACGTCTGACGGCTACCTTAAACAAATCTACGGGGGTAGTTTAATACAGCGCCCTCCGCAAACATGGCGAGCAACAATGCTTGAGTATTAAAATAAACAAACGCCCCGCCATGTGCCACTGTGGCGAATAAACAGCATACGGGCATAGGAGTGCGACGCTCATCCACAGACTATACAGCCAACGTACGAGCAACTGAACGATTTAATCGAAATGAAAAACACGGAATGTTCTAGAATGATTACCAGATTTTTTAGATTTAATCGTTTTTCACAGAGTGACAGAAGCGACCAGCGCCTACGGTTCTTTTAAAACTGTCATTCAATAAGCAGTTTGTAATATTCGCACAATTGCAAAAAAAAAAAAAACAACTAAGAACGTCTACGTTCAGATTAGAAAAAAATGTAGGAAAACCAACAACATTAAGCATTTAATAACTAGTACAATGTTTGTTACAATTTTGAGAGGAAGAACATTATAAATTAATATACTTAGTGATGAACGGAATTTCTTAAAAATGGTTATCATAAATTACCGCAAACGTAAAAAAAATAATTATACCTAACTTATTATTCGACTGTTTGTTACTAATATTATAGAATTTTATTTGTAAACATTTGGCTAAAGGAAAACTTTAGCACTAGTGCAGCAGACTTAATGAACTATCACAAATCTGCGGTGACGTCTAACGAGGGAGGTCAGCTAAATGTCAGGAGCATACAACTATGAAAGTTTTAAGATCTATATAAATAAAGGTTAATGTTTCTTTCTATTTTATATTTCTCATGGCATTTCATACTGGCAAATGTTTATGATTAGATGAAAAATTATATAAAAATACGAATGATTTCACGGGCACTGGATTGTTGGTTAGTCAGAAAATCTTGCATTGCTTGTCAATGTATTTTGTATTTTTTAAAAGCAACAGATAATACAGGAAATCAAAAATGGAATCTCATGTGCATAGGATAATCGTAGTAAGGTAGTACTCTTCGAGGATTAAGATGGAGTAACTGTTTTAAGTGTAATCTTTAATTTAGACCCTGTTATATGACAGGCTAATAACGCCATACGATTACAATGTATCGTCATTGTCATGAGTTGTTTATACTTAATATAATCTTTAAAATAAGTGTTTATTTACAGATTTTTCTTGACATTTATAACATGTGTAAGCCCTACCCTGAGTTGGAGCCGTGATAGAAGATATTGGTTTTTTTCTTAAATAGATAATATGATGAGAAAGTAACAACGAATGGCTAGATGTAAATAAAAAGGGTCTAGCTTCATAATAGTAACATATATATTTCTATTTCTTAAAACTTATAAAAACACGCGTCCTTACAGAATTTGTAAAGACAACATTTTATAGTTTTAGTACTAAACTTTTGCAAGCGCCAATTTTATATTTTACGACGAAAACTACATACTGATGTATGAGACAGTTAATATGCATCATTAATTCTTTACCATCAACTTTAATAACAAATAAATCTACGCATCATTAATTAATACACTCGAAAAACAACATTGTTGACTTCTGCTTTATAATTGACTTCATTACACAGTTGAAGAATCTATGCTCCTGTGTATATTAGGTATATTATAACATGTTACGATATTATATACAGCAGGTACGTGTCGTACAGGCGGTGTCTTTCCTTCACACAAGTCGCCCAGGGGCGTGCGAACGACGTGAGGCCGCGCGGAATGATCTAATTGTATTCATTAGCCGGGGCCGTGGCTGACAAATATTGACACGGGGCCCCAGGCCAGGGGCCTGACATCACTTTGATCCCCGTATCTCGCCAAACAGCCGACACTTTGCAACAGAACGACCGTTTCTTGGCCAACAGGCGACCGTCACAAGTATACGGTGGTTTGGTTGGTTTAAAATTACGGCAACGTTTACACACAGTAAAATGTTTTGTTTATTCGACCTATTTTTAATTTTTATCTAACAACGTTTTGTTATAGCTAAATAAAATAAATAGTTATTGTTAAATGTCTTATGTAGAATTAAATTGGAATAACGATTTAATGTTATTAGTTTTCGTAAGTTGCGTAAATTTTCACAATGGTAACATTTTTTTAATAGGTTCATGTATATTCATACTAACTAACATATGACGTCAAAATCATTTCATGAGAATATTTTTTTAAGTCTTCATAACAATCGCTTCAAGTATTCTAACCGTGAACAAGATCAAGAAATCAAATCATAAAATATTTTAATAAAAACTAAAATGAAAGAGATATTAAAATATCAATCCGGCTAGTTACCGAGCGTCACAAAGTTAATCAATCGCCAAGTGAACGGTCGAGCGCGCGCAAACACGAGAACACCCTCCTGTTTATACTTAGAGGATGAAAAGGCAACATCCAACGCCCCGGAATAATATTAGGTACCCTCAATAATCCACCCAATTGCGGCACCTTAACGGTACACATCAAATTAAAACCTAACACCATACATTTACAGTTTAAATTTGACCAAAAACTTGTAGACTGTTAAATCGTTCTGGCGTTTCCCGCCCTTTTTTTACTAACTGGTAACATGTGTTAACATTTGCTGATAATCTTGGATTAACACATCATAATAAAGAGATGAATGTACAGTTTATTTTGTCCGTATGTCGTAGAATTCGATAGTATTTAGCGGCTGACAGGTGTGTTGACGTGTTGCGTGTTTGATTTGGTATTTGGCCGCTGTCGGCAATATGAATAAATTGTTGCAGTCTATTCGCGGATTAATTTGTACTGCCAAAACAATTATTACTACCGTACTTCATGTGTAACGACTAATAAAGTATCTATTTATAAAATGGATGAAAAATAAGTTATCTAAATGTGTACTGCAATGTTTCGAATAAATAAATTAATTAGTGCCTATTGCTAACAATAACAAACTTATTTTGATAATTTCTAACTGTTACTTAATAAAATAATGTTTTTCAACCTTGTACGTACTTGTTTTTACCGAATACTACGATTCGTATTCGGTCTTCAAAACGAACTAATAAATCATTAACAGAAATGTAGCCATATTTTTTATTTTATAAAGATTAATACTTTTCAATTATTTGTTTTAATTAAAACAAAAGGGAGGTTTTACAGACAATTCATATTTTAATTTTAGACATTAGTTGCATGCTGTACATGTAAACTAATTAAGTAAACAAAAATATATAACCGTTAACCATTTTAAGTTACTAAATATTATTAGAATATTTCCAAATGATCTAATTTTACCACGTTTGCAGAATTTAAAAGTAATTAAGATCGATAAAAATCCGCAAATATTACTTGTCATATGTTTATACTTTAAAAATAAAAATAAATCTTAATTTCAAGTAAAGCTTACTACATAATAATTTAAAATGATTATGACAGCGTAACTTCTAACTCATCAAGTCAATGAATATTTAATAGTGCTACTGTAACATAAAGAGTTAGCGGGGTCCGTCCCTACAACAGATGTGGCCGTAGTGCGCGCTCCATTGCATCCGCAGTATTCTGCAACCCTAGTACAAATATAATGCCATATCATCCTATTCCCTAAAAAAATTGTTTTTGTCTGCACTTCTAGTCATATTGCACTATTTTTAATTTACACAAGTTTTTCAAATATAATAGTTATTACGATTAAATTATTTATTATTGGTATTATTAGTACTTAATCAAATTGCACGTTTAGGCGAAATACAATTTCTATATATATTCTATATATATATATATATCCTTTTAATAAACGTTATTATAAATACAGATTTTAAACGTCGACTATAACCGCAAAAAACTTTTAAAAATAATCGATCAAATCAATTCAATCGTCGTAAACTCCACATCAATTTGTAAACCAATCGATTAATCATCCCGTTCGATACGACTGACACTTCCCTAAGCGGTGGCCGAATTAAAAACGCGGCAGATTTTAATCAATTTAGACGTGTCATCGTGATTGGTGTTGGAGGCTTCCGCACAATGCCTCGTTATCACAAGATCAGAGGCACGTGACACTACAAATAACCGATTGCGATCGGCAGATGTTCCGTTACAATTAAATATTGGAGCGTTTTGACCTTTCCTATATTGTCCCTGGTCATTTCAATTACCCTCCTGATTTCCGTACTGATTAAACTGTCCGTTGCTAATTGCCAGCATAATAAGCGAAGTAAGACAAAAAATTGAGTTATTGACATTTGGATGAGTTTTGAAACATGGATTTTGAAATCGCTTGTTCTTCAACATTTTATACTCCAAAGAATAAAATTAAATAACCTTTTTGGTTTTTTTATTCACGAATTATCCAAATATGTCACGACTACGTAAACGAAATTTAATTCAATACTCTAATGGCTGCACAATGTAAAGATTTCTATGGATCCTTCGGTGCCATGGCCAATCTTGACGTTATAGTCAACCAAAGCACGTAAATACAGACAAGTTTACGTTTGGACGCCAAAATAATTTTAAATTGGAATATTCTTTCATTTTAAGCGTGCAAAGTTAAATTATTCCTTATAGACGAATAACAATCGTATTTTTAAATTATAACTACAGTAATGTGATCATATTGAAGGAATTAACTAATATTTGTAAATCAATCAATAAAAACTTTTATTCTATACGACTGGAACTTCTCTGAACGGTATTCGAATGAAAAAAAAATTCGATGCTAATATTATATACATACCGCTTCTGTTTTTAAAAGGATCATAACTGTGAACTATATTTTTGTTACCCTCGAAAACAGAAAAGACGTCTTCATATTTTTAATTATTCATAAAGATATTACATCATTATTCATTTCAACGAAACAGATGTGTAAATCACATTTTGATTCACCCAAACACTAAATGAAAGTCTATATAATCGGAGTGAGCGTTAAATGAGTCGCGATGTACGGTTATAAATGTGAAATAGGGAAGTGTAGTGAAATATTTAACGCATTCACAATATCGGCACTTGTCTCTCGTTGCTTAATGGTTCGGAGAGAATCGCTTTGTGTCCCAATGTGGGGCGAACGAACGTACAGTTTGATGTAACATTACTGTCGAAAAACGTACCATTGTTTTGGTAATCGATAATATATCTACTAATAGTCATAAATCAGTTTTCTGTGCATTACATAGTAGTCATCAAATCAGATGTTTAATTCTATGTAAGTTATACTACCGAAAAGCCTACCTTGAATAAAAAAAAATTCTAAAAGATTCGAATCTTAATTGCATTAAAGTATGCTGTATAACATCATCCTTCTATCTCTTGACCATTTTATTAATGATATAATACTATTTATTTAGTGGTAAGCGTGCTTTAGAAACCGGGGTCGTCCGTGGATAGTTAGGTGATATTGGGATATTACAATTGTCTGAAAGTAAGGATCCATGCTCAGATGGCACGTAAAATTAACCCTACCAATCACCTGGATAGCTGTGGGAAACAGTCCAAAACCTCAAGAGATAGTTTTGGAGCTCATGTCTTCAGGTCGTCACAGGCTGATGATCTGATGATATTTAATTAGTTATTTTAAGTTCTATTATTTACATTTAGATCTAGACACCTACAACGATAATATTCCGATAGACGGATAATCAACAACAAATTTAATAATCCTGACTTCAAAGCTTTTATCGCTAATCCATGTTTTCGGTCGGTACTATTTTAACAGATTAATATTACACTTAAAGTTAATATTCAAGTTATAACTATTTATTCTTTTTAAATAACCGTCTACGACCAATAAAACTAATTATTATTCATAAAATTACCATATAAAGTACATATAAAATTTTAACTTAAGACTGTGGATCTCCGCTGTTACCCAAAATAAATCCTTTTAAAATATTTTAAACTTATGATTTACAGAGCTCGTTTAACAATCAGACTAATTACTTTTTAAAATAATCCGTCTTCGTATTATTTATAATATCTTTTTCATTATTGCGCATAAGATAACCAAACAATACATCTTTGCAGCTTTATTAGTACATATAAATTTTAATTTCGAATACGAGAACAATCAAAATACATACAAAAAGTGCTTACATTTAATACATACATACATAACTAACAAAAAATGAGCTCACATCAAGCAGTATTGTTGTCTTATTTCAATATCATCGTCGTACCATTAATCCGATTCGTATATCGCAGCTTTTGGCGTTTGGGGCACAAACCGCCTCAGTTATGATAACAATATATTCGCTTTGTCTGATAGTTTTTGACGGGTCGCCTATGCTCCCCCATGCCAGAGAAGTTATGAACTCATCCTCCTATATAATTCATGGTTTTTGTACTCTTTACACAAATTTATTCATCTTAATAGGACACACGGTAGTAATTTCTCAAGTTATAATAAACAGCAGAAATATTAATTATTTTGCATAGGCAATATTCTTTTCACGAATCATTTTCTCTTACTAGTAAACTTGAAGTAAGATATAATTTTATTTTAAATTTAATATTTTAACTTACAATTAGTAGCGGTAGATTTTTTATTCTAGTTGTAGTAATATATTTAATTAGTTTTCTTTACCCGAATCGCGTCAAGTTAAATTACGTTCTCATTTCGAATATTATGCAAAATATAGATTATAAAAAAAAATCCGCCTCAGCTTAAATTACCCGCCCGTGAATATCATCAATCACACGAGATAATAAAATCCAACGTTTTTATCGTGCGAAAAGGAAAATTACAAATCCCAAGGCGGGCCGTCGACACCGCCGAAATTGCGCGCGGAGCAACTTTCTCACATTCAAATCGTAGTTCTGTTTATGGGGGCGAATGCACTTGATCTCGATTCCCCGGGGGCTACACTTGCGCCGTGTTAAATGAAAAATAATTGCGTGGGAGCATACTGCCATGTTCAAGAATAAATAATCATTATAAAAGCTAGTCATTTCAATCAAAATCTAAGTGATAGACTACAGTTAACTAATTGATAAGTTACACACAAATAGTAACGTAAGACATCTAATTTGCGACACCTAATACTCGGAAAATAGAGAAAAATCGGATAATATGTTTTGTAAATTTGATTTACTTATTTGTTTTTTGATTAATGTACATGAGAAGATAGTTGAAATAATACTTTGCAAAAAAAGTTTACGTGAGTCTGTGTACGATGGATATTTTACTCTAAGTTTCATTTTTAGTACTATTAATACTTTCTTGTAACAAACTAAATGACATAATAATCTTTTATTCATAATGAACTCTATTTATATACAGAATATTGTTATTGATTTATTTTATTGGTGGAACCTTAAAGTGTAAAAATAATAATTTACAACTTTTTACGAAATCAAAAACATTTTATATAAAAATATAAAGACAGTCATAGGTGCAATCTTAACAAAATTTTGCCACGATTTAATAAATAATATTATAAACTTTCAATATTTCATTTCACTTAAAAAAAGCAATAATTCTTTAAATCCCCAAAAACATAAAAAAGACGCAAAAGAAATTAAATGCTAATTCATCAATTCAGTTTAATTTATGAATACGACTCTACCGCCGTAGACAATAACGTAATTGCCTTATCGTAGCAACATACCATACTCTACAGAAATGTCTACGAAAGTCGTAGCCCTACGCCAAGTAAACGCCACTTTTTAATCACCTTAAGTGCTTACTACGATTTGTAACAATTCTTTATGGCATGTAACTAAAGAATGACGTTTCATTTGAAATTTATGCCCCATTTGTGCCGAAATTAGTTGTTCGCAGAGTAAGGCATAAATCGGTGTGAGTAAAACCTTTTTTGCAAAATTATTTTCGATTTAAAAACAATTATTAAATAGTTCCATACAAATAATGCGTATGTAAAATAATTTGGTTAAATTTGAATCTATATTAAGAAATGAAACACAATTCATGATAAAACAGTTGTGAGTCCTAGTGAGATGTCATAAACTTTAATATAAAATGTACTTTTACGTTAGTATTTAGTTATATACTCGTGTCGCTAATTTTTAGATTTCATAAACCTATCTTTTCATAAAAAAAATAGAATAAAATAAAACTAACCAGCAATTTCGAAATTCAAAATCGGACTGTAGGCTCCGGAATATATTTTGTGGGGTAAAGTGTGAGAAAGTGCAAACGATGTTAATCGATTACTCGTAGCGAATTATCGTTTGATCTTCGGACGGTCGTTCTCCCGTGGGAGTGACGGGACGCGGAGGGCCAGAGGCGCTCCTGCTTCCCATAGTCCCGGTTACCGTATCGAATGACAGGAGTTGCGATTAGTCGTGCAGATTAGACGTTGACAGAATAGTTATCAGGAGCTGGTAGAAATAATATCAACTGTTAACGACTTCATTTGTTTATGGAACTCTATTTTGAATAATAATACTCTTCCATCTTACACCTTTTTAATGTGACATGATTTTTATTTAATACATAGAATGTATTCTACATTCTTTCATTCGTTTATGCTCTTGTAAGTATGTTTGTTTAGTAACATTGTCTATTAAATACCCATTTAGTGAATTGGTTATTATTCTGTTCATATAATTAATTGATTATCATGTCGCCCGAATAAAACTAGTCTTTAAATCACACAGCCATAGCAAACAAAGTGTTACGAATTACCTCCGTGGTTTTAATATGATTTCACGCAAAAAATAAATAAGTAACCGTTAAACCGTAAATAAAATTAATCCAACAAATTAATTAACGATGATGACATTTTATTGGTCTAAAGCGCTCAAGTATTTCCATTATGCCCATAAAAACTAATTATGTACCAAAAGTTTATTAATATTTGATTGGCTAAAGTATTATTTAACCGTTTCAATCAAAACTAATTAATATTCAATTATACTACCTAATCACATTAACGACTAAAAACCACAAAAGCCAATAAGTCCTAACAAAAACAATTTAACAATCACCAATCAAATAACAACGATTTAGTGGGGTTACTGAAGCCGGGGATAATTGTGGAAAGTGCGTCCAATTCGTGAAGTGGGCATGGCAGCCACGCGTGTGCCACGTGCCGACGCGTGGCATCCACCTGCCACGGCTGCCACGTACACCTCATCACCCCGATGACACAGATGACAAACTGATATGCTTGTATACATTGTAATTGTAATATATACAAAAAATATACACATATCTTGTAAATTAATTCAATTTATCTATTATATTAGTGTTAGACATTTTTATGATTGTTTCAATTCTTATATATTGATTTTAAAGAATTTAAAAATATTAATGTATCTCACGTAAGATTGGTAAAAATCCTGAATTAGGTATCATATTATCTACCTGTATATAATCTTCTGAGATAAGGACATTATTTTGTTTTACAGACTAATAAAAAATTACTACCTTAACCACAAAAAAAAATAAAACTTATTGTTAACAAATAAAAAATACGTCTGTATTCTCCATTTTTATATATGTATGTATATAAATCTTTTTTAAAAGGTAATTTATATTATAACGAACAACAACTAACTTATACCTACAGCTCCGCTAGCGACAAAAATCATTACAATTTATCAATTATCATTACATTACAGTTTATCTCTGTTTTGCAGACCATAATGTTGTGAACAGCATCAATAACTATAATAATTTGTTTTTGCATTATTCACTAACAAATATCCATACTGATATTTTTTTATAATCTTATTATCAGTAGTGCATATATGTATATATACCAGATGTATCTCAAGTGATAGTTTACGTACAAGATAATTGTTTCTAGACTGACAATTCCCTTGAGGACGGTTAACAAGAGATCTTAGATCTCATAGTATACAAATTAGATTTTACAGACGTCCTCCCAGCGGCGATCTTGTCTATCTTTATTACATGTACTACAATGATTGATAGAAAAATAAATTTGTTCTTGCGTTTTTTTTATTTTGCGATAGATAAATCCTAAAGTCCTTTTAAGCATCTCAGATGAACAAAGTTTAGACACATTTGTCTAGTATAGTTATTACAAGACAAACAGGCTGGGTTAAAGAAAACCACAGAGCACTTTAAAATAACACACAGAAATTTTCTTATATTCCTAACAAATAATTATGAATCAAGAATAAAAAGTCAACATCGAACAAGATACAAACTGCGATCTAATAACAAAATTATAAATCTCGCTTTTAATTAAATAAGTAGTAAAATCAAAATTTAAAACGCAAACTGAACATAAAAACATTTTCAGCATCATCCGGTATCCGCAGATTACCAGCACGTGAATATATCCCACCGTCCTTTTGTAGCAAAACCAAAATGGTCCACGATCATATACAATTTATTGAGTCGGACGATGCAACGCTTGATGGATTAAATTGCCCGCTCCCTATGACAACGCGGGTGGAAAAAACACGCTGAGCGGGAAACAGCTGGTCATTTTTCAGGCATTTTCCTTTTGCTCCACAAGGTGCAGGTGTCGGTGTATTTTTAAATGGTTACAATGCATGCGAAATTGGCTTTGTTTACTAGTTCAATCGCGTTTGTTACGTGCGGTGTGCGACATTTGTCGTCGCTGTTCCGTTTTGATTTTTTTGTCTATTATTTTGTAACGTTGAAATGTTTACTTATTTATGGTTAACTTTTAGATCGAGATAGTGATAAATAAAATTAGATATAATTTGTTGTTTTAACACTTTTTTCATATATGAAGTCCAAGTATGCAATTTTTTTTTATGTCAAAAATCACAATTCTTATAATCTTACTTTGATTATATATTTAAACCTTCATTGCATTCGTGACTTTGTCTTTTTATATTTGTCTACACAAAAATGGTTAATAGTTATTATTACTAGACTTGGTCAAAACTTAGATGTTTCTTAGTCAAATATACATTAAAAAAATTAAATTGTAAATTGCTTTAAACAAGCCAATGCCTATTAAGGCGCTTCTATTAAAAGATAAAATTTTATATATGCTCAAATTGTGAATCAATTTATTGTGTCACTTAATATACGTTAACAACCAGTCTAATAATTGCGAAACACAGTTGTATAATCACAGTATGCTCAAATACATAAAATGAACTCGTGCTGCATTGAAAAACCCACAGGAAAACACATACGCCGCTCGAATTTTAATTGTGATACGTGAATTCGCGTTTCCGGAGGGCGAGTTTTAATTATCGGGAGTCGCGAACGACTGAAATACGCGACCGCCCTCCATATTTATTGCGGGCCCCGGCCCGTTCCGATACAATTTTTAATGTAATGAGCGGCGCGGGGCGGTTACGCTTTTCCCTCTGCGCGTTAATTTATAATGTCCCATTGTTGCACGATCATATTTATTGCGATGCGAATGGATAATTGTTTTGTTTGTTATTTTTTATGTATGTATTGTTTTATGTATATGTAGGTGGTATTAGTTATTTTATTGGCATATGTACGCGTTAATGTTTATGAGTTTATGACTGGCAAGTTAATTTAAAAATAAATAAATGGATATGCCCTATTACCTCATAAACTAAAGCTCGTCTTACCTATAAACAGTGCTGACGATAGACATAAAAATACTAACCCTAAAAATATTTGAACAATGTTAAGATAAAACGTTTATTCACTCCTATTTTTATTCTGCTTTTAAATTAAAACTGAGGGTTAAATATAATTTTTAATATATGGTTTTTGGTGGTAACATAATTTAATTTAGTCTTTTATTATTATTTTTTCTATTTCTTACAATTATTTACAATATGTATTCACAGAAGCCAAACATTTACTGCTTATAAGAACACACCGAAAACAACGGTCATAAATGTCGTCGTAAACGCCAAAAACTGTCTAATTTTTTTTATACATAGGTACAATAAAAAGTTACCCCCGAAACGTTGTAAATCCTATAAAAATGATTAACGTACTTGAGTCACGTTATGGTTTTAATAATTCAAAAGTCGCGAAGAACTTTCATGCGAGACGGCGTATTTGCGCAACCACGGTTCTCATATTCGGTAATATTAAATTAGCGAGTTACAAGCGAATCACTTTCGAGTTTCATACGTGATCAATGATGTTGCTTGGCAACCGAATAAAAGCATTAAATATTCACTATCAGGTTTGTACGTAAAAATAATCTCCCGTGAAATTCGTTTCGTTAACCGCGAGGTGGCATTTTTCTACAAGATGACATCTACAGTCGAGTTACTGGACAGTAATTGGACTAAGGAAATGTGAGGGGAGTGAAAGGTTATGTGTTTTGAAAAGCAACATATTTGTGGCCAAAAATATAATAAGCTCAATTGTCACTGCTTGGTGGTGGCATGACATATTGTAAGTGAATAATTTCATTTCGTGTATTTTTCAAATATACACTAGAAGTTTGGAAAATACCTGTTTGTGTGAAAATTCCTGGTATTTTAAAAACGACATTTGTTTAGATTATAATACTTCTATTTACGCGACTATAAAACATAATAATCGCGTAAATAAAATAAATAACCATCAATTTATTAAATATAAATACCTAAGCTCAGATAAACCTTCAAGAGTGGAAAACAGTAAAATATTCTATCATAAAAGTTATTAGTTAGGTTAATGAGGGAATTTAAAGACAAAACTGTGGAAAAAACTGAAACTAGGAAGAATATTTACCATACCTAATATAATATTTTAATGCGCCATTATTGTTGTGCCGATATGAATCAGTCATGTATTAACTTCAACTATATGCAATTTGGATGTTTTACAAAGATGGCAGTTCTTTTCGTAAATATTTCTTAAAATATCTTTTTTCTTACACATACCTGTACTCTAGCTTCTGTAAGGTCAATCTTCATGGCGATTTCCTCTCTCGTGTATATGTCAGGGTAATGTGTCTCCTGAAACGCCCTTTCCAGCTCTTTCAGCTGGGCTGAGGTGAATGTGGTCCGTATACGCCTTTGCTTCCTCTTCTCGGTCAACGAACCCTCGTTGCCACCGTACATCTTGTAGGGAAGGCCGGCTAAAAACATCGACAGGTATCAGGGCTAAGTAATAAAGTATTTATTATAAATGTTTTTGCAGCATTGAAGACCAAACGGGTAGTTTGTTCTTTAATGCTGCAGAGAAATACAATAAAATAAGAAATAGAATAAATTTTGTTTGTATTTAACGACTTGTGAAATAAAATGTGGTCCTTTTATTCTGGAATCAATTTATCTTTAACGAATAACAATTTGATGCATAAAATCGGTAGTCTTTGTAATGTTAAGTTGTTAGAAACACGGTAATTAGTTTAATCTTAATTTTACCGTTTATTGATTTACATTCGAATAGATAATTCAAGATACTGCACTACTAAATACTTTCTTTAATCCTCATTTTTCTTTTTATTCACCGATGTTGATCGTATTCCATATTCGAGTAAAAATATTCAATCTCTTGCTCAACTTTTCGCATTGAAATCAACATTTATATAATTTAAATTTTATACCGCTTATGTAATAAACGTCGTAATTAATATAACTTTTAATAGGTTAGAGAGAAAATAGATTGAGAAAATCGCGGAAAGCGAAAAGACGCGGGAAGTCGGCGGCCATTTTTGTCTCCCTTCAGTCATGTCGCCCCCTCTCCGCTTCATACCTACTGGCTTGCAGTGGAACGAATTTAATACCTACTCCCCGTTTGTTTACCTCCGCATGTAAACAAAGCCATTTTAATTAAGAGAATTTCATTCGTATTTTTAAAGCGCCCTACATACATTTCACGCGTCCATCGCTCTGGACGTAATGTGTCGGTTTCGAACGGATAATAAACGAAAATTTATTCTATAAATTTTTATGTCATACAGGTAAAACAAGAGTTTTATTATATATATATTTTATACTACATTTATTATATATACTTGAACAGTTCCACGTACATTATGTAAAGTATTTGTTACCATATATAGCAAAAAGTTAAAAAACAATATTTGAAAAACCACTGTACATTAAATGCGCTTTTGCGTCATAATAACATAAAGTTATAATTTGAATTATTGTTAATATGTAAAAATATTATATGTTTATTATTTTTGTACGTGAGTGGAGTAGCTGGCATAAGTATATAAGCTAAAATATCTAAAATTGCTTAATAGGCTATGACAAGACTGTCTTAGTGTCTAACCATGATTTTGGTATCTTACTATTGTGGTTTTAGCCAACAAGAAAAATTTATATTACAGTGTGTACTAACTAATCCTATTAACATCTTAACGCACACAAAAAACTAATTTATAGGTAAAAAATCCACATGACTTGCAATTATTAATTGGTTAAAAAAATTAAGTCTTAACAAACATACGATTTTCTATTGAATAATCACATTGCAGTCCGTAAATTTAGATAAGAAAGTAAAAACCGTAGCCGTGTCGTGTGGAGCGCGTATCGATCGTAGCTCTGAGCTACGGCGTAGTACAAGTGGTTCTACGAAGACAATGGTTCTTTCTCTTTTGCTCATTACCCTTTGATTATGTTAACTTTATATTGGTAATATTAAATTTCAGTAGATTTTATAGTCATTATTTTATACAATTTAAGTCGAAAGAGCTTTACGGACGTTTTTATTACAAAAATACTTTTGTTATAAGTACCGAATACGGAATTAAAGTAATTTAGAATCAATACATTTAAATGAAGCTACTTGAATATTTAGTAACATGAATTTGAATATAGCAAAAAGTGGCTATCGCCGGCTAAGCGCACAACATAAATTTCATATGTTACATCTTAATAAAAAAATCACAAAAAACAATGCAAAACAACAGAGATATAGGATCGAAATTGGAGTTTGTAGCAACAATTAAAAATTTAAAAGTTTTCTTTTCAATCTCTGAATTAAAAAAAAAAGGAAAACCTCTAAACCAGTCAACCTTCAAACAAAAACCGTAACAAAGGGCCACCCGGTAGAGAAACCGGTATTTCATTTGGGCCATAAGCGTCGCCCATTACGGCGGCCATTACAAGTGCGGCAGTCGGACCGCAGACCGCACTCGCAACGAGAATTACCTCAAATGAACCGGAATTAAACGCGAGCCTCCTTGGCCACGGCGCGGTCTCATTTGCATTATTAATAGAGGGCGGCGAAGCGGGGGACGTGTCAATCCTCAATCCCCCCGCCCCCTCGCAATTTGCGGGACCTAATGAAGAGGATCTTGCCAAGATGCTACCGTTCTAATGACGCTTAATTCGGCCTCCCAGCTCGCGGGTCAGCTCTCATTGTTATTGCGGAAGTAATTTGGGTGCGGCGGAAATGGCTCGTTTTCTGTGTGCTTTATAGATGTCACATTTTCTAGTGCAGATTAAAAATATTTTAAATAGTGGTAATGTCCAATATGTACGTGTATTTACGCGAATGCTATTCGTGATTTGATAATAGTACTTCAGGGATTTCCTTCCGAGATAAGGGATCTAAAGTATTTGTAACGTCGGGTCGGTAAATATTGTAAACCAAATTAAACGCGAAAAAAGTCTGTAAGGTCTGTAAAGGCTTTCACCTTTATAATAACATTATTTAATGTATACTACAATTACTATTGCAAATGAAAACATCGTTAGGAACTTATATGTTATTAAACGTCTCAATTAAAACGTACACACGCCTAAATCACGTTCCGCATTGAATGTAAGCCACTTGTTTGTAAATAAGACGTTTACAGGAACACGTGGCGTTAATTAATCGTCAGAGAGCGATTAATTCGAAGGTGATATGATCCGTAACCTCCCACGGCGCGGGCTCCATACCACCCAGCCTTTAATTATACAACGGGTTACTTACTGGGTGCTGGGGGAATTGCTGCATTTTGACTACTAACAGTATAAACGATGACATACATTCGTATAAATAATCATATTTTTATACATTTTATTTGTATCATATTTAAAATAATATCTAGAGTAGGTCAAAAACATTTTTGTTGGTTGTTTCTCGTCAAACTTTTCTATCTAATATTTTTATACTACAACAAAATGCATATCTGTACGGAGTATTACAATTAGGTATAGATTTACCGGAGAAAAAGCAAAATTCATCCTTCTCATCTATAATATATCATCATTTTAACCTTTATATTATTTGTACATTGATATCAATCATGAATATCTTCTTTGAAACCTCATAAACCAATATGTATTTATTACTTTTAGTACGATGCCACAAAGTAAAAATCAATGTGTCCGCAATTCTTTCGCAGCATCCGCAAAGCTAGTAGCGAAATCTCGTAGTGAATTGTATAGCCATCCATCTAGGTGGGCCCTGGTTCATTTTTCTCGCGTCACGCGAAAAGTTCCCCGGCATCCATAATGCAAACGCTGTCGGCATGTCATCGCGGCATATTGCGCCCTCTACAACCCTTGCCGGCGTAGATTAATGGAGCTGAGTTTTCAGGCGTTAGCAGACTTACAAGCCGTCCTGAAATAGTCTCGTATTCGAAGAAAACTGAAGAATGCTGAAGATTTTACCGGTTTTAATTTGATGAATATAAGTTTGAGTGATCAAAATGAAAATTCTAGGAAACAACAATGAAAATTTGTTAAGTCTTTAGCAGGATTCGAACCCATGACCTCCGATTTCTAAAGCACACGTCCATACCACTAACCTACGGAGGCAGTTATCATAATATAATTTATAATAAATAAATGATTATAAATAAGTTTCGTTCGAATCGATGGATTCTTATCGTCTTAAAAGTGAATCATTTATGTCGAAACATCGATATTATTTTATATAAGAAACAAAAAAGGACCTATGCAACAAAAAAAAAAATAATTGATAAAATAAATTTTGTTTACAAAACGGCAAGTATTATCTTCAAATAGACTTTATAAAAATACTTTGGTTAAGCGATCCTATTACGTATTAAATTTTAACTAAATGCAATTTTTAATCTTTGCTTTATATCGGCATATATTTTTAATACAATAAATGTTTCCAAACACGCGAATATCTTAATCCTGATTTAATTCGACGTAACTACCGTTGTATGGCTACTAACAAAAGATATAAAAAGCTTATAAGCTTAGTGTACATTGGCTATATATTTTATATTTGCAAATAAACATGCGGGTAAATTTACGTAATGGCGGCAGTAAAACTGGAACATTTGGATGTTGGAGTTAAATTGTACCGAAGACCTCTAGGTACTCGTAAAAATGAGGATAATGGAATGATAAGGTTATATTTGATTTAATAAAAAAACTACTCACCTCTCATACCATAGCAT
Source organism: Lamproptera curius (assembly GCA_029286875.1). Lineage (NCBI taxonomy): Eukaryota > Metazoa > Arthropoda > Insecta > Lepidoptera > Papilionidae > Lamproptera > Lamproptera curius. The sequence continues at coordinate 7,936,153 of JAGSMT010000016.1, read as the reverse complement.
TTATGTATTTTTACCTCATTTTCGTATTTTTTTGGTTATCAAATATAGTGAAAAAGGGTTAAATTAGTTGGTATAAGGTTATGAAATATTTATATGCCATGGATAACATACATTCTCATTATTGTTTGATTCATAAACTTTAAAGTTAACATGATACTCTGGTATTCAGGCTAACAAATGTACATAACAAGCAACCCCACAATACCATCCCGTTGGCTCATATATAAAACAGTTTTGAAGTGGTGATATTTCTGTCCTTATTTAAATACATATTTAAAATAAGTAATAAATATGTATGCATAATCTTAAATAACCTGACTGTTCGTTCATAGATTACATGATAATGTTTACTTTAAAGTTTAAAGTAATTTTGTCAGTACATTCCGTTATTTCAGAGAAGACAAAGTTTTAAAAACTCTGTCTTCATTTATCGTAAATTAATAAAGTTTTTTTCATTTATGTTACCGTGGGCCTGAATATTTTTGTATTTTAACAAACATATCTCTTCAAATTAAAAAAAGGCCCGAAGACTAGCGTGGATAGAAATATACATTTAAATATGCATTTATATTTCTTTTTTAATACTGTTCGAGAAAGACCTCGAGATTTTCTTGCGACAAAAATGTTTCCTTTTATATCACACATTGTTTCCAAACGTGAATGATGTTTCGCAAAGTTTCCATTTCACGGGTGTAGGCAAAAAAATATATATAATATAAACGTCGATTCCCCGGTCGGCGGGGCTGTAACATTGTAGAAGTTACGATCGGCGGCTCACGGCGCTGTTCGACTGTGAGATATTACCTTTTTTATGGCCCACTCAGCCATACTACTTTGCTGGGACAGAATAGATCACATCATGCGATAAAATATCGCCCCCGGTCCTCGCCAAATCGAATTAACCCGTCCACTTGCATGCGAAGGCGACATGAGAATAGGAATTGCGATATTGGTTTAGGATTCAGAAGCTATTTGTGTGTTTCGCGCTCCGTTACGTTCCGTTGCGAAATCATGTGGGTTGGGTATGGAAATTCTTCTGAGCGACGCTCGCCTCGCCCACCGGTGGACGGACCGAAATAAAAAGAAAGAATGCTCGTGGTTTCGGCTTGAGTTTCGTTTTTTGTATGCATTTGATTTGAAATTAAACTATGTTCACTATTCAATTAAGTATCCGACAGGTACTAAGTAAACAAACAAGTTTTGCTTCTTCTAAATAAAAATGATTAGATTCAGGAATAAGGCTCGGTCGATTCTTAATCTCGGTTGATTAATATGTAATGATTTAGAATGTTGACCGACGAATATAACTCGGAATAAAAATAGCTATTTGAATAACTTTGAAGTATTGTTTAAATAATGTTTTATTTATAAATAGGGTTTACTATTTTCACTTCATTTAACCCTTTAAAATTAAATTAAATAAGTAAACGTTACAATTTAACTTCTTAATTTATAGTAACGGCCGGAACGTTATTTTATTTGTTGATTGTGTTAGAATTTTGAGATTTCTTCATTATGTTAATAGCTTGGAATAGTTTACGAGCGCAAGGTATAATAATTGGTAGGTAGGTAGGTACTTTTAGACGACGGTATCTATTAAATAGATACCGTCGTCTAAAGGTTTACTTTAGAAATAAATCTGTGATTTTCATTATTAACGAGTAAAAGTGTTTTGGTATGTGTTAAGTTCAGCATAATTTATAATCCCATTTCATTAACTGAAGTAACATACGATTTGCTTCTTCTTAATAAATCATTAATGTTATAAACCTTCTCCCTCTGCTCCATAAAAAAAAGATTTTTCATATAAAATAAATTTTAACTCGTCTTACAATAGATTTTTTAAATAACTGTTCTTTTTAACATATGATTAATGTGTTATTTGTTTTATGCAAAATAAAAATATATATTTATCTGGATTATCAACACTAATTCAGCAAATAAGTTCGCAAAACTATAAAGATAAGGCTTACGATAATGACCTAAATATTGACGCTAAAATGTTAAAAAAAAATCGTCATCATTATATTGTTTACTTTTTATGTGTCCATCCGACGCATGGATCATCTTACTTTTCAGACAGTTGGGTGATCGGCCCTAATTGCCCTAACCAACTAGGAAACAACAATGAAAATTTGTTGAGTCCCGCAGGGTCGATCCCACGACCTCCGGTTTCTAAAGCACACGCCTTTACCATTAGGCTACGGACACAACAGTAGAGGAAGACAAAAGAATTGTAGTATAAATAAAATGATGTCATTAAATATTGCCTTTCAATCAGTATCGTAATTACAGAATCCACAGTGAATTTAAAAAGCACTTTAAACTAAATGATAATGACACTTCAAAAACATGAACAATTCTTTCGTATGAATCAATTATTGCACGTCATGTGTAATCATGTAATCGCATTACAAGCAAGTAAGTAAATGTAACAAGATCAGCGATAATAAATCCTTTGAAACACTACCGTTACCGCATAGTCCGCAATTTAATCCGCTCGCCCGCTAAACTTAGAGCAGAACATAACAATATCACCGACGCTGTAATTCCTGTAATTGTGCTACAATTAATACGCAAACTTGTAATTAATTTTCGCATGATTAACGACTGTAATCCGGGATTACTTAAGATTACGTGCGATACCGCCTTAGGTGAGTTATTGTGTTACGTGGCGACGAGTGGTAAGGGTAGCTGTTAGGGTGGAGGTTCAAATACTAAAAATTAAAAAAATTTAAGAATTTTTAATTTTAATTGTTAACGAATCTAGCTTGCCTCTGGTTTATTTAATATGAATGTATATATATCTTAATTTTAGACTCAGTTTATTCGATGATTTCATTGCTGTAGTGGTACGTTATTTGAATTTTATATTGAATGTTTAACGTGCTCTTCAATTATCGTAGAATTATTAATATTTACACTAAGGTGTCAAAAGCAATTCTTTATCATGAGGACTTTCAAAAAAAATAGGAGTAAAATTTATATTAGATAAGGAATTTTGTTTCAACTTTAGTGATACAGATAATTAGAGGAAATATAAATTTGTATATATTGTAAACAACTGGAAACTGAGCCACGAGACTGTATAATATAAACGACAACGTTCAAATACACTGCCTCTAACGAATCTAGGATACCTGTAATAGATTTTAAATCATCCAGTATAAAGGCTATATGCCTAAGAAAGAATTTTTATAGACAGTGGTTTCCAGCAATTTTTAGAAGATATACCCAAAATGGGTCTATGTCGGTTCCTCACTCCTTAAGCTAAATTTTGAGGAGCAAATATCAATCAATATACTAAGATTTTTTAATAAAAGGTACGCTTTGCTATGTATTGCAATCGAATGATACAATAATATCTTGAAACCGGCGATAGTAAGTAATTGATAAAACTAGCAAGATGTTTATTCAACTTAACCCTGTGTCGCTTGCTTGAATTAAAGTCTGAAGACAATAACTATAATAGTGTTAGTAAGGTTTAGGTTCAATGTTATCAAATTTAACACATATGCCCGCCCATTTGAATTTCAATTATGACTTCTTTTATTTACGAAGCCATTGTTCGTGGGAGTGACTCGTTAAAAACTAGTTTATGATAATGGATTTTAACATCAAATTACAGGCTAATTTTTTTTGTCAACCGCAGTAAGTAAGTAGCTATAAAAAACAATCGATAAATCGGTAATGTATGACATGATCTACACTTTATTACGAGTAAAGTAACATCTTTTAATATCGTGCTTCGTCTACTGCTTTTAACTTTTCTAACCTTAATCTTTACCGCGATAGCAAACAAATTATTAGTAAAAATCAACACATTGACATGTCGATTTTCACACTTCATAAACCTCCAAAAGCTTTCGAATGCAACTTGCATTCAATGAAAAATCTATCGATATACCGATGGCACATCACCGCACTGCAGCACAAAGCTCGATATCGAGACACCCAGCCCTACGCGGGGCCGCAAGACAGCGTAGCCTCCCCTTAAGAATCTCGCGGACGCCGCCGCCAATTAGGGGCGCAATCGCTCACGCGGCAACCACCCTCAGCCACTCCGCCCATCCCCCGCTCCGTTCCATGACCGTCGCAACCTCCTTTCTCGCTAAATGAAAACGGTTTCACATTGGCGATACGCGGCAACGATAACTGGTTCGCAACGGTTCGGTTCGTTCGTCGGTTTCACTGTTTATAATACCTGTGTTGGGTGAAAATTCTGAATGTATTACGGCTGGTTGGCGTTGTTTGAAAGCTATCGATGTGATCGATATTACGATGCCGAAACTTTTAGGTTTTTATCCCCTGCAGTTTACAGAATTGTTTGTTTACAGTTTCATCAAGTTGAGTGGGCAGTTGAACCAAAGTTTTTGTATAAACTAGTTAAAAAAAGTATGGAATATACGTAAATAAAATTCTGTCAAACTCAAATGGAGGCCGATACGTCGAACATTCTTTTTGGTTACACATTGAGTTGGGATAGAATTAGGTGGTGGTCAAGTAATAGGAGTGCTTTCGCTCCTGGCGCTATTAGTGTTTATCATCGGGCCTTATTTCTGTAGGTTAGATCTCTTATTGGGCTTGGGCACAAATCCTACAAAAAAAACTATATCGGTATCATAACGATGAATCATGTGCACAGCGCACTATCTCTTAATTTTTTACACTTTTTGTAACATAGTTCTTGATTTCATGCCTACAAAGTGATGGAATCACTTAAGTTTTATTAAATATGTGTCGGTTTAAAGTGGCATATAATTTTTGTATAATGTGATTTGGTTTTATAAAAACAATCACTGACACTTAATAATATTTTCGGTTTTTTAGCAAAAACTGTTGATGTCATTAAAACCGTTATCGATAATCTCGGGTTATGTTGTAAAACACTTAAATTAACTGAGATGCATCGTTAATTTTTATTCTTACTTTAAAAATTTATATGATTGTTTTATAATACTTCATGCATGAATTATGCAGAATTATTTAAGAGATTAATAATAAAGTAGTTAAATGCATATGATGTCATAGGTAATACAAAAGCGTTTTGGTTTTATATTGTATCAAAAATAGTGACTATAATTTAAAGAAGAGATTTCTTAAAGTTGTGGTTTCTTTAATCTTTTATATTAGGTGTAAGTAATCTTATTTAAACTTGGATATAATAGGTAATTAAAATATACATAATATTTAATAAGGGTTAGACTGGTTCACAAATTAAAAGTCGCTCACTGAGCTACGGAGAGGGCTATGCTCAGAGTATCACTGAAACTGATCAGAAAGGATTTCATCCGGATTAGTAAGCTGAAATGGCAGTTGGCCAGTCACATAAGCCGTAGAACTGACGACCGATGGAGTCGGAAAGTGCTAGAGTGGAGACCGAGACTCGGTAAACTTGGTGTGGGTCAGCCCGCGGCAGGTGGAGTGACGACATTCGTAAAGTAGCCGGTGTGAGCTGGATGAGAATGACCGAAGATCGAAAGCGGTGGCGTGCATTGGGACAGGCCTATGCCCATCAGTGGACTATCATAGACTGATAATGATGTAAATATAACAGTTTAAGCCATAAATATTTTCCTTGTTATATTGGTATATGAAAGTCATTAGGAATAACTATATAATTACTACTTTTGTAAGTTTTTCTATTTTGAAATATCGCAACTATCTTGACAGCGAAAAAATTTATATACTACAAAAATATTTAATTTTTTTTTATTGCCACTGCAGGCAGACGAGAAGTCGATCCACCTGATGGAAAGTGGTCACCGACACCCATAGACATTGGCCATACTGGTATCACCAACGCGCAGCCTACCGTGAGAAATAGGATGTTAAGTCTCGTTAACCCAGTAAATACGCTGGCTACGGTGCCATTCAAACCGGAACACAGTAGTGTTTTCACACTTCTGCTTTGCGGTTGAAATAGGCACCGCGTGGTACCCACCCAGATGGTCTCCTGTAAAAAAGGGGACCTACCACCGGTAAAAATTATAATCGTAAATTAAGAGGTTTTAAAAAAAATATTGCGATAACCCTGAAAAGTAGTTTAGAGCTATTCTTTTCCGTCTCGTTTATTTTAAGTTTTATTAAAAATAAAGATAGAATTTAAATACCGTTTGCAACCGACTTAATATTTATTCACTTAACTGACTTATAATATAAATATTTAAAATAATTTTCGATATCAAAAAACTTGCATACGCGGCGTGCTTGTGTTGTTACTTTTTACTGAAACGGGAAAAATAGTATTGTATACTATTATGTTTTTTACAGTAATAATAACCAAAATATTTAAATTAAGTAATTGCGTTGGAATGAAAAAATTAAGTAAAAAATTGTTTAATGTGGGCACTTAATTTCTCAGGACAGGAGTTTTCTTTTTACTTAAGATATTTTAAATACAATCTCTTCTGTTTAAACTTTTCTACAGTTTAATTATACTTAATTTGTTATTTCTTTATTTCAATCCATTGCATACATGCATTGATCGTAAGCATGTCTTATTCTTTTTAAATTCAAATAGTTTTGTTGCCTGATTTTTTTAAAGAATTTTTTTTTTATTTTTAAGACTCATTTAACATTGGAATTTTGTTTAATAACTATTTTTCTTGTCCTATAATAGATATGTTCTGTAACGTAATGACTTTAACAACTTAAATAAAACCTTTAGTAATTTATCGGATTTCAGTAAAGTTAATTATTTAAATTAAGTTTAATATGACAAATATTCTAGTATTTTTTTATTACAAGAAAATAACTTTTAAAATGTCAATTGATGTCGTTTATTATGATTGAAACTTCAAATTTATTAAGTAATATTTGAAACTAAAATGTACATGGATTAATAGTTTGGCTTAACCTTTTAATAATGCATCCTTATATTACTTCAAAATCTGAACATATTTTAAAAAGAATCGTGCTCAGTATACAATGATATGAGAGTTGTATAGTTCAAATTTATTTTAAATATTAATGAGAAGCTGAACATTCATTGTTGATTGCTTTTTTTAATTTTAGGACATATTATTGTTATTGCATTAAAGTATAATTAAAAATACTTGTCAATTCATTTGTTTATACTATAAAATCCAATAAACAATTCATTATTCTTTAATAAATAGATTTTAAAACCATTTAATTTCAATTTAATAACAATATTATAAATACAATTATTTTAGTCGATTTACACATATAAATTAAATTAATGAGGAATTTTTTTTCCATGTATAAAAGACGATATGTTTTGTAATAAATTTAATATTTGAAGACTTGTGAATACGCCTTTCCGTACATATATTACACATTTATAAAGAAGAATTTATTTAAGATTCACGAACTCTACAACGATCCGTTGCTAATAACGTAGCCGGGTAAGCGTCTACGCGTTTAAAATTCAGTGAAAGCGTTTACCGTAGTACAAGTGATACAAGCACACATATTTTTAAATAAAATCGTGTGTAAAGTTTGCAAGTTGAGGAACATATATATGATGTAGATATCATAAAAGTTGTCGAAAATAAATTAAAAGTGAAAATTAGAATTTTAGCCTGTTTCGAATGTAGTGAAACAATAAAATATTTGATAAAAAGTTGAAAGAAGGATTGACAATTTAATATGTTGTTTATGTTAATAAAGAGACAATAATCAAAAAATTGGAGCAAAATTATTTACAAAGAACATAGAGTAATATGTAATTTACAAAAAAATTACAGATTAGTCGTTGCAACTTAGTAGTCTCAAGATATAAATATTTAAGCACCTTTGCTGTTCTGAACTTTATCTAATTTCTTCTCCATTAACTAATAATTAAACACCCAGTTTACTGAAAAGAAAGATGATCCATGCGTCGGATGGGCATGTAAAAAGTCGGTTCCGGTTGTCAAGATCATCTTTGGCAGTGAATGTCAGACTATTCCAATTTACAGACCACTAACTCATCCTTTGAACAGTTACCCGTTGCGGAGGTCAGATGCCAGTCGCTCAGAGTAAAAAATGTTATTTAGGTAAAGTTGGATGGAAGTGTGGTTAGTAGTGACACGATAACTCTAAAAATGGCTAGGTAAAAGAAAGTCAACAGAAAACTATAAAAAACTTAAATAAATACGTTTTTGCCCTCTTGTTTGCACAAGTGACGCTAGCTGAGTTTTGTAAAAAAAATGTACTTGTGGTGCAATATTGCTAATACATACGTTGGTTAAATTACTTTTATTCATAAAAATGAAGAATGAGATTAAAAATAAACTTTTTACTTTAAATCTCATTCTTCATTTTCAATTTTGCTCTTGAACTAGCTAAACCACTAGGTTTTGTCTGCGGCTTCGATTCTGTTTTGTTATATATTTTACAAAGTGTAAAATATATAACAAAATCAAAACCAAAATCTTTATTCAACATAGGAGCGGTACACACACCTATTGAATGTCAAAAAACGGACGGCTCTGACCTGAGTAGAACCGGCGAAAAAAACTCAGCGGGATTTTCTCTTGGGCACAATGTAAAAAATGGCCTTTAACAAACAAACGTTCCTTAACAACTATTTAAAATTTATTAATGGTTAAATTTTAAACATTTTATGGAATTTTGTTGTAAATTCGCATACAACAATTGTCCTTGTCCCATAAAAGATTTAGATATTCCTCGCAGTCTAGTTGCTGGAAAAGTATTTGATGTGTATTATCAATGCCTTAAAATTGTTTTTGTATTTCTGCACATACATCAAAATTTGTATAGTTAATTATTTTACATTTTTTCGATTTTGTTTTATCTGATCTGCTTATAAATTTAGCGGAAAAATTATGAATATAATAATTATGACCCCATCCCTTACAGCTTCTATATTAATTCAATGCGTTATGTTACCATTTCACAGTCGTTAAACTTCTACTAAATGTTATAGAACAAATTGATCATTTTATTTTAAGAGACTACCTCAAAATAAAGGTTAAACGTATTAGGATTTGCCATTAATAATAAATTACTATACAAAAATATTTATAACTTTTCGTTTATCTTGATGGTTGTATTGTATTTTGTTTCACAGGATACTTATAATGAAAATTGTTGCAGCATTCCGATAAGATGATCCAATAAAAATACAAGATATTTTAATTAAAACCGAGAAACAATATCGTATTAATTTTTAATATCTATCCGTAATAAATAAACTCATGTAGTGGTAGAGAACTTACGTTGCAGATTCATCGCCGGCGGAATATGTGGTGGTTTCTTATTGCTTCCTGCGGCCTGGCGCATTGTGGGGGTGGTGGCTGGTACCTCATGCCCTGATACCTGTACGCGGCCTGGGACATTTGACCACAAGAGGCAAGCTCACCCCACGCCAGCTCCCCACCACCGGATCCTAGGCAGCCGCCATCAAAGCCGCCGCCGGCGCCGCTCAAGTAGCCGTACTCCATTCTCGGGCTACCTCCAACCAGCTGACATGTGCTCACGATCCCGGCCAACTGCTCACGGACTTCCTGCTCACGGACGCTGAACCCCTGACAGAGGCACTTGCGTATAGATCGTGAGCAGTTCGCAGGTGACGCGCCGCGGAGGTCCGTACACTCGGCCCACTCGCTATCGAATGATAAGGGCTAATTCAATAAGTGCGGGCTTTTGAGCCGGGGGCGGAGTACACCCCCGGCAGGCGAATAGCCACAACCCCTATACGTTCGAGAGACCCCATTGGACGCGATTTCGCCATCTCCCTCGCACGGGGGTACGTGTAACAACACCCGTCTACTTTTCTTCCCGCCGACAGTTGCTTTGTCATTGTGGAAAATAAAAAAGTTCTAATTAACGACCCAGGTACCCGCTTAATGAATGGATGTTGCTATTTAATTCCGAATTACGATTGCACCCGATATGCACTTATTGGAATTGTTTAATTACTTCGACGTTCTGAAGGTTGAATTTTGCAGTGGGCATTCATTTATCGGGTCTGAATTAAACGTCTTGAATTAGGTATTAATTATTGGATAAGTATATGCAGTTTTGAGACTTTATGACATTTTCAGTATGCTGAGAAAGGCATACTTACTGTATACTTACATTAAGCAAAAATGAAAATAATCATGGCTTTTATATATTTTCCTTGTTGTGCATAACTTTCCTCTCACGATAGTAAAAGTCACGGTCTGTTGGTGTTTTTATTTAGTTATTTCTAGTTAATTTTAGTTGCATATGAAACTGTAAGCTTTTTTATGATTTTTAATATTATCTACAAAAATTTATGATTTTTTTTTTGTATATTCATACATTTTAGCCGATAATCATGATAAATGCGCAACATTTATCACTATTTAAGTTTGGTTCGCGAAAAACATATATTAACATATATTGATAATTTAACTTGAGCCTGTGAAAGTAAATATGAACATTTTTCTTATTTTTGAATGATAAGTTTATGAATGATATAACACTTGATTGCTTTTGAATTACAACCGTTTCGTGACGTAAACCGAGACTTATTGTTACGGTATAAGTATTGAAAAAAAATAAACAAAAGGATAATTGCTTGAGCCAAAGACAGGACATAGGACACTTTCCAACAGCGTTCGATAAATCAAAATCGTACTCAATGCGACCTTATTAATTCAAACAAATCTAACCGGAGCTAAAACCGAAAAAGATTTTTGTTTACGTAAATTTAAATTAGTAATACTTTAATATACAATATGATAAGACGTCTTCACATCACGATTTCCAGAAGCAAAAGGCTTTTGGTTTAAAATTATGGTAGATATAATTTATCCGTCGTGTAGTTGATAGATAAAGAAATATAACTTTTATAAATGCAATTGACTTATGCAAAAAATGCAAACAGATTAATATTACTTATGAATCAGAAATTTGAAATTACTCAAAATCTAGATCTACTTTAACTACCGTCACTTATTATGCGATTATGATTTTTATAAGTACATGAGTACAACAACTGACTGACATCTAACTAATATAACTTAAGAATATTAACAGCCCTAGGATATAACATATCTTAATGAGCCAGGATAATTTAAATATCTAGATACTGCACATTATTGAATAAGTCTGAGATTCCACATTGAATAATCCCTACTATTACCTACATCAAATTTGAACAAACACAAATTCTCGCTAAAGAGCATCGATTTCTACTATCCATGATCCGTGTGGCTATAATTTCAATAACGAAGATTATTTGCTTTTACCACCTGCTTGAGACTCCATGATTACTCAATTAATATTAAACCCAAGCATAATACCATTACCGCTCAGTAACTAACAGAAAGGTTCAATATGCATAGTTGGGAGTAAAAACTAAAACTTGAAAATTTTAAACATAATTATGATCTGGCAACCTCGCTTTAGCAATTGCAACAAGACACATGAAATCTGTCAGCCCCATGACTACAGCCGCTAGAAAGTGTTCGAAACATCGCAATGTAAATTATTTGTAAAAAGCGCAATAAAATCTCTCAAAAGTCCTTTCCTCCGCTACTGTATCCTGCTTATCCGTCCATCAAAAAAAAATTGCTAGTCTAACGCGTCATTTATTAGAAAATATTTATCATCTTAGTAACTTTTAAGTTATTAAAATATACTTGCACCTTTTAAAAAGATTATTTATTTTACAAAGCTCATAAAAATTATTTACATAATGAGTGTACTCGTTACAAAAGTAGATGGTGCAGCGTCAAATATGTATAGAAATGTGATTATATCATTAACATTCTCAATTTCACTGAGACTTAAAACAGTGTAAAGAACTTTACCCAGCTGCACTGAAGTATGATAAACCTAAAGACACATTTCATGTGGCAATTTCTAAATATTTTATCACTTCATGGCAGACGTGTTCCTTGTTTATTCCATTTTGACAAAACCAACCACGAATTGACCCTGACAAAAGTCAAAAGCTTCGCTCCAATAAAAGAACAAGTGTACTAAAACGAGGATGAATTACCGAAATAATTTCCGTCAAAGCACAGCGCGTGTCGTCGCGGGGGGTGGTCGCATAAAGGGTACGTGAGAAAACGGCGCGTATAATATTCACAATATCGGAATTACTGCGGAGTCCCTCGGGAGGAGCGGCGACGCTCCCGCGCCCGCTGTGTCGCATTCCCTATCTATTATTTATATTCATTACGCTGCAACGTTCATACTTCTATTTTTTTCGTCCGTCAATATTTCAATTACACTGTGGCAACACCGTGCGACAACGCGGGAAATACAGCAAGTCCCAAATGACGACGCGTAACAAAAAAAAATTAAACTATTTACTACTAACTACTAGAAACGAGCGAGATATCTATGCAATAAGTAAAGGTTACCTTATTTATCTGTATTTATGTAATTTTTTAGGTAGCATTTTTTTTTATATCTATGTTCAAATTAAATTAGATATGCAAATGTTATTTGAAATGTGCTTTATTTTAAAAAAAGCTAACGAATAAGATAGAATAGACGTGACAAAAACAGTAATGTTTAGACAAGAAGTCATTTTAATATCTACTAATATATCTGCAATATCAACGCTATTTTAGCTTTCATTTTATTTAAAATGAAAAACATGTTGTTACGTTTAAAAAGTCTTTATCATTTTAATTATGTTTTTCCAATGTCCCGTCAGAAAGCAGGCTGTACGGACTGGATCACTTACGTGAATGATTCACAAGTCTTGCCACCTGCGAAAACTTGTATAAGTCTAACAAAAAAATGAATTTGTATTGAATCTGTTTAAATAAATGTATTGTTTGCTTATTCTAAAATAAATTGACCGTAGGTATTTGTAACAAAATTTGTAAAAATAATGCCCCGGGTGAGGATCGAACTCACGACCTTAAGATTATGAGACTTACGCGCTGCCTACTGCGCTACCGAGGCTACAATAAGTGCTTAAAATTAATGTAAAATTAATAAGAATTGTTTGCAAAATGTTAGAAACTATACCTACGAATGTGCTTTTGATGTACAATTTACTGTACACGATTGTTACAATACGGCCATATTTACAAACTTTTAAATATATATTACATTTTGTATATCCAGATAAAAATGTAAGTATAATGTTTTTGTATGTAACGCCAACAATGCTGGCAGACATTTGCTCTGAATGTTATAGGCGCCAACTTTTTCTGCTGGCAACGCAAGTAGTTTTATTTTGAATAAGATTATTTTTTAAGATAAATACTTTTTTAACTTCTTAGGGTTCTCTTCTACGCCAAGATTACAATTGTCTTCATCTGTTGTTATATCTCAGCAGACTAAAGACGAGCACGTGAATGTAAAAAGCAAAATAAAATGATATTTAAACCACTGAGGCTTCCTTCTTGCATTTTAAATCCAGTAACCATATAAAAGTCAACGATTTACGCCGAAGTACAAACTATAGGTTAACCAAATATTATTCATAGTACATGTAAAAAAGTATATATAGAAATGAAGCATCAGTGACAATCGGTGAGTGACAGTCGACTGTACAATGCAAAACCTTGCATAAATGCGGACCTCTTTTGCTATTTTGTTAGGTTGTTTATACCAATCGGGGGTCTTATATGTATTTCTTGCATGATGAGTTGAGGATATATGGTATAGAAGGATAAAGCCTCTGTGGTGGCTCTTATCCGGATCTTTTTATGTTTATTTACAAAATTAGGTAAAACGATCACCAAGTACCTATTTTTAAGGTAAATTTTACTTTGTTTTTTATCCATGTACCGTGCTTAATTCGGTTTCGTAAATGTTTGTATTCCTTCCATTACTTTATTTGACATTTTCATATGATAGCTTATATATATTCTTATTGATTTTGTATTCCTCTTGCTATTTGTACAACACAGTTAACATTGTACAATTCCATCTATTATTATTTTAATATCAGTTTTAACACAAATGACAGATCATTCTTCGATCGTTTGTGCAAATCAGACTCATATTTCTTAGATCCTTTGTTCTGGTAAATAGAATATTTTGCTTACATTATATAAAATAGGTTTGCATGTTTAAATGTAACTGGATACTCGATAGATTTAAGGGTTATGCTTATCGATACAGCTTTTTTAGCTAATTTGTTTCTCAAGACAGGCGTACTTTCTTAGGAAAATAAAATGCGAAAATTAAATTTCGCAACTTGAAATGGTTAAAACTCTATTCTGTGAATATCTTGATTTTTAATTTCACGACTAAATAGTTCAAGGTCCCCCATGAATGGAAAATCACCTGAGAGTGTTCAGAAAATCAGAACGCAATTTTCGTCATTTTAACTATAATTATTTTCAATGTTTATTTTCAAAACGAAATCTATTAATTCATTATGCGCTACACCTTTGATTATAACAATTTTATAATAAGTATAACACAAAAAAGCTTCACAAAGTAAATACTTTCCCGCTGCGACTTACAACGAAAACAAGTCACGGCCGTGAAATATGAGTTCACTTAACAACCTGCAATCCAACAACAGAGCTATGTAGTCTCCGACTTCCCCTACTTTTTCCTAGTTAGATTTAATCCTAACATTGCGTAAACACATTGACCACTTTCAAAAATTAAATGCTTTTTAAACTAGTTTCGGAATATACGTTTGTTTTTATCATTTGGATATATCATTAAATAATCTCCCTGATATTATATATTAGAGGCCAGAATAACGTATGTTTTATTTTTTTTTACTATTTTGTGTAATATTTTATGAAAGCGAGCGAAGTACTATATGGAAATAATATTAATAACAGATAAAATGTTCGTTTGCCCTCACAAGGCAAAACAAGCTAAACTGCTGAGAACGAGTGCTTTATCTTATTGTGCTGTACCATGTACCTCGTTATCGCTTTTCGTCCTAATTTTAGGCAAAGTCCTAACAGTTTTCCGTTTGAGACATCAGCTCGTTCTGTCTCCTTGGAATCATATAAGTCTTTCCAATATACGTTCTGTGAAACTATGTTTTTTGCAAGAGTTAATGTAACTGTCAAGATTGCTCGTAAGTTAGATCTGTGTTTATATAAAAGCATTGTACATAAAAAAATATATAAAAATATTCATCAAGTTTTAGACGTGAATTTAAGCTATAAGTTTGCTAACATCGCACTATAAACAGAAAACTGCATTTCACCCCCGGATTGCGAAAAAGAAAAACTTTTACATATAATAAATTAAGATAGATGTGACTTTCAATCCTACGTACAAAACTAACAACTTGAACAAGCGTCCGATTTCAAATCCATCTTTAATAACTAAATGGCAAGTAACACCAAAGGAAATCAGTCTGCAATAACAACGATTAAAACGTAATGCACCATCCTCGAATGCAACGTCTAATCGGATAATGTGGCGGTTATGGCGTGCGTGTGCCAGTCTCCTGCGGGATAATTCGATTTGGCCCCTCCATGATGCCACATGCCGGGAGATGCGGATGCCCCGCGCTCTAGGGCCGTTTTTAATTAACGATTCACGTAAACACTGCCTTTCGCGCATTACAGCGTAATAAAAAATAATAAAAAAAAAACTTTCAAAAGAGAACAATTTAGCAGGATCGTATTGCCTTTAAAATTCAATGTTTAAACGAAAAGTTTGTAAGCGGTGCAAGCACTATATTTTGCGTAAATAATTTACCTGCAACAAATCCAATGAAGAACGGAAATATTATAGATAGCATTTCAATATTCCACCGATTACACATTTATTTGTATGGGTGTGCTTCCTATATACTAGTTTTTATAATAAAGATAGGATTAAATATCTTAACGGGGATTCGGGACCGAGTGAAGCTAGGTACATTAGTACGAGTGCCTATTATTCTGCCCTATTTAAGAGAAGTCACTGACAAGATTAGCTATATCTTAAACGAGGCTACTGCCGAAACATTTTCAAGCCACCGAAGAAGATAAGTCAGTTTTACCACCTGTCAAGTATAAGATCTCTCATCAATACCCACAAGTGTACAAGCTTGGTTGTGAACGTGGCCTTTCTTAAATAGGCCAAATAAAGTGATCATCAGAACAAGGGAAAGAGAACATATAGGTGACTTGAAGAACACCGGCCGGATGAAGAAGTCAGCATGGGGATTGATTGTTGATGATTCTTATCCAGGAGACTATTGAAATTTAAAAAAAACGTCGTAATTTCAATAGACAAGATTGTTGGGTGCTACCACCTGCTTGTGATCCAATTAATCAAAATGAAATCCAAACATTAAAATACTGCGACACTTCAAAGTACCATAGGCTCAGTGTGCATAAAAACGGACAAATAATTAAAATACAGAAATGAGCGGTATCCTCGTGAAGCTTTGAAAGACGAACAACGCATCACGAACAACGTGGCCATGGATCCTGCAAAGTAACTGAAACGTGGGAAATATTGGATTAACAAAATCCTTAAAATCGTTTATTAAATAATTTTTTGTTACATATACAAAACACAAATAGAATTATCTCTGAGACACACATTACGGCAGTGCACATTTCTGCTGCAGTTTTTTTTAACACAAGTGTAAAGGTAAACGTCTGTCGGCTATCAAAACACAGCTCGGGCATCGCTCATGTCGCAATCAACTCGCTCTCATATTACTGTTTTATATGTGTCTCTTCCATTTCATCATTATTAGCCTGTGCTAGTCCACTGCAGGATATAGGCCTCCCCTAATGCATACCACCGCTTCTGATCTTCCATTTAATACTTATAATAATTTATCATATAGTTATCAATAGGGTTAGAAGAACATTTTATGTATTTTACTTTTACTTTAATGCGACGCACTGGATCAAAGTATATCACGCGGTAATGAAGATGGCGTTATCCATATTACAGGACAATGACGGCAAAAGACTCATGGCTTATTCTATCCTATAACGGTTATTGATAATATAATCTACAAATAACGATTCCTATCGAGAATCTAGTAAGATTTATTTGAACTTAGCAACTATTAAAGTAAATGTTATGTATCTGGTCCGAAGGCAGAATCTTTATGTGTGCTATTTTAAATCTTTCATACCTACAGTGTATGCCATTGGCGGTTGCCGGGAGCAGTGTTGAGGGGAAGGAGGGCTGACGCAGACAATACTGCACCTGAGCCGGTGATTGATGACGGTCCCGCCATCGCCATGATTGCGACAAACGGCAGTACGCCCCGATGTGGAACCAGTATGTTCAGCTAAACCTTTGAAACGTGCAAATTGTACAATTTTTTATACTACAGTTATAACCAAATCCGAGTCAAAAAAGACGTGACATTTTCGATAAAATTTTAATGTCAAACTTTGTAGAGGCGCATCGGACGCTCTCTAAACATTAGGAGATTCAATATGGCGGCACTAATAAAGTTTTTTACTTCTGTCGCTATCAGTGTTTAACATTAGACTTAGTTTACGTAGATTTCGTATCTCATTTCAGCTCTGGTGTACTAAGAAATTGAAAGTTAATTATTGATTGTTTACTATTGGTTAATGTGCTGTAGTAATAAAACCGTTCGTATGATTTCTGGACCGACTTTCAAAAAGAAGGAACTACTCAATTCGGAACGTGTTTTTTTTATATATGTTAGCTCGATGCTCCGGTCCGATTTCGATTATTCTTTTTTTCGGCGATTAAGTTACAAACGCTGCCAAAAGGTAAAAGATAGACATAAAGTATGCATTACATAATTGTACTACTTGAATTGGTCTACAATAAAGTCCGTGATAGCATATATCTACGTTTTAAGAATAACGCACAATATACATCTTAATGCATTTGTACATAAAACGTGTCATAGACAACATTTTAATGAAATTAATACTTTAAAGTTATCAGAGATTTAAAATGCGGTGACCGAAAACGCGATGCAATTTCGTACAGATAGCACGTTGTTATCTGCTTTTATATTGCGTAAAATAGTTGTAAGATATAACTATATATAGCTGTTAGAAGTCGGTCATATTTTTGGTTAAAATTTCACTTGTGGCTTATTGCTATTAAAAATGTTAAAATATCATAAATGTGGACTTATTTTATGTTTAAACTTATAGGTACTAGCGTGAACTACATTTTTGATGTAATATATTGTAAATGATATTGGTGGTTTTTTGAAGAAAATATAGTTTTGACTTATTAAATTATGGAATTGTTAATTATAATTATAGAGAATATCGCAGTGCCTTTATGGTTTAGTTTAAACACGAATGTGTGTGATGTTGTGTGTAAACCGTAGTTACTGGCAATAGACGTACACTTTATATATTAGGAAGGGTAACGGATTTGTCTGCCGAGTGTCTTACGTTCATTTCTTCTTCATTTTCTATTTCTCTTGAAACACTATTCGATAAAAAAAAAAAAACTTAAATACAAATGTATTAACTAGCATATAAACCCATCTAAATGATGACTCCAATTTATAAATGAAATTTGGGTACAATTCCACGAATGTAATCTCAGGCAAATACAATGCGTCCGCTATAACTCGGCAAGTTATATACAAGTTAGCCATAATTAGTTGAATACGGCCAAGTCGGATCCGTTATAAGCATAAAGTCTTGGCGAGTAAGGATAAGTGTACACAAGACGAGCGAGTCGTGTAAACAGAACGGTCCTCTATTTACCGTGCAGCTCCGATATCTCTATATAGGGTGGTCGGAAGGGAAGACCGTGGTGCGGACCAAGGCGACGCTTGTCAAAGTGGCCGCCGGCTTGTTTGCGCAACTAATGAGCGAGTCCCCGGAGACGACGTTTGCCCCTGACGCCCCCCGACCTGCCTTTTTCATGCCCCCCCGCCCCTTCGCCAGCCTTTTTCGTGCCCCTCGCCCCTCGGCTTGCCTTTTTCGCGCCCCCTGCCCCTCAGCCTGCCTCACCCGCGCTCCTTTAGACCCGCTCTCGCCCCGGCTGGTATCGGACTTTCGAGTGCAAATTGGAAAATTGTCGACAAACCCCGGTGAACCGCCGAAATCGCACCGATGTGTGCATAGACGATGGATAAATATTAAAATGGAACGCTTCTGAGTTATATTAGATCTTTGAGCAAAAAATGTTAAACTGTTATGTTCGCTACGAGACTAACAGTAAGTTAAAAATTCTTTCCCCAGGTTATGCTTTATCAGACACATTATGTATCAGGACAAAAATGTGATTATTTTTAAATTTTAATAACCACACATTTGCGGTTATTATTTAATCAGCGAATATCTTAGGGATATATATAGGGATCCAAAGTATGATGTTTGTATTTATAGCGTATTACGCGTCAATTGGTAAATTACTTCTTGACGATGAGTGGGCGAATGGTGAACTTTGACGAATAATAACTCTAATATGCGTTATATACTCTCTTAAAATCGTTATATACTTAAACCAACTAAGACCTCCTATTAGAGACATAATAACAAAATCTTATCCTAAACTGATGGCGCCAAAACGGCAAGAGATGCTTTTGTTAAAAGCCACCGCCATAAGACATATTTTTCGGAATTTAAACATATTTTACACGCTTTTTGGGTGCAGTTTATTTTATTTTTAATTTTATGTTAAATTTGGGTCCCAATTTGACAGACATATAATTAGTTAAATAAGAGGCAAGTATCGAAATGGTAATCTCTAATTAGGATTTCTTCATTGACCAGAATTTGTTCTGAATTATATGATTTTTCTTGTTACCGAATGTCTCATTAGTGTTTTAATGGCCATGATGACTTTATCACTAAATATACTTAGTCGTTGACATATTCTATTGAATTTTTATTTATATCATGATGTATTCGGGTTTTATTTTACCATATCGACATTTATGGAACCTGTTTTGCTCCAGTTGCTATTTTGTGTATCTAATATACTTGCCTATTCTAGTTTAATCAGGTGTCGGTTAATATATTTTTTTTTTTTTAGTGTTCTTATTAGTTTAAAAGTTCAGCAAATTAAAGTCACGGTATTTAGTTACACATTTGTTTTACATTCTGACATTAAACTTTAGCAATTTATCATATCATAACCTGTTTATGTAATTTTTATTGTTATTTAATTTAAGACTGCCTCCGTAGCCTAGTGGTATGGGCGTGTGCTTTAGAAACCGGAGGTCGTGGGTTCGAATCCTGCGGGGACTCAACAAATTTTCATTGTTGTTTCCTAGTTGGTTAGGGCAATTTGGGCCGATCACCCAATTGTCTGAAAAGTAAGATGATCCATGCGTCGGATGGGCATGTAAAAAGTCGGTCCACCCACCAACCCGCATTGGCCAAGCGTGGTGGGATACGGTCCAAAAACCGCCTAATGGATAGGGGTATATTAGAGGAGGCCTATGTCCATCAGTGGACTATCACAGGCTGATGATGAATGAATTAAATTTAAGTAAAGCTTGTTAAATACTCTGATTGAAAATCTACCTAGGTATGTACTTTTATTTAAATCCATCCATTTGTTTTTCATAAAGGGTAACTTTCGTCTTAATAATATCATTTCAGATCAAAAGATATACAGACTGAATTATGATTCGAAGGCCCGTTTAGTCGGAGTTTAAAGGTGAAACTCATTAAAGGTAAGTAAAAGAGGCTTAGCATCCTTACTTTCGGAATATCGCTTACTATCAGGTGTTCATTCTGTTGTACAGGTAAAATAAAACCAAAAAACCGCTATATCGCATTAAAATTTCAAATATACGTTATTTATTTTGCCAGATTATTTATTTCGTGGCTAACCTTGATATGTTACTATCTATTTTATTCCTTAAATCTGTGTTTTCCATAGTAATATACTCGTCTATTACATGTTTTGATGTTCTACTTTATCTGGTTTACAAACTATACCTTACTTAGTTATACCTTCCGTTTCCATCACTTCGACTTCTGACCACGGGTCTATACTACATCTACCGAGCTTTTCTTCAAAACTCACAATAAACTATTCTTCAATGTATTCAAATCTTATAATTTCTGTTCAATTACAATATAAATTACGAAGGAAATTTGTTCTTGGTACTAGGACATTGCAAATTGGGATTGTTACTCTATCTTCAGATGTAAATGTTAAAACAATGCCAACGCCATCTAACAGCAGTACGTTAAAAAATTTAAAATATTTAGGATGGTGCTGTTGTATAGTTTTTTTTATAATTTATATTTACCATAAAACCAAATATTAAACACTTTATTACGTTTATTTTATATACATACAATAGTGATATGTTACTAAAGCTATATTTAATCGTTTGAAAGCAAGTTATACGCGCAGATTTTATATATGAGTGCCCTCTATCTTTGATAAGCTCAAACACATTTGCTCAACTGCACCGCTTAATTACTTGTGATGTTTTTTGATATTATATTTTTACAATACAGATGTCACTAGCTCCGGATTTTGAATGTATTTTTATTAGTATCATACGCATGTAACAGAATGATTGAACATGATCTTGACTCTCTACAGAATTTCGGATTCACTCGAAATTTTGCATACCTTTTAGGGCCAACGATACTTAATAATAAATTAATAATTCAATATTTTAAAAAATAAGTACAAAATATAAAATAAAAATTTGTTTGAGAAAAATTAAAAAATACGCATTTCTAAGAATGGATAAAAGAGTGGGGGCTTTTCAGGATGTTATAAAAATAATTTTTCAACTTACTTTTCAAAATATATTTACAATTTTTCATACCATGCACCCCATCTTTTTTTTACAATATAATATTATTTTCTTATACTATTTTTGTCTAAAATTAAATATATTTCTTTTCGTTATTTTAATCGAAATTTTTCAATATAATAATTAACGTCTAAATCGATTTTAAATCAAATGTTAAAACCTTTAACACTATACATTAATAACGGTTCATAACGTTATTAGAAGTAGAGTAGGTAAATAGTTAAGTAATTCGATAGAACCTATTTAAAAAATCGGCTAATAGCCACATATAGGTTTGCTTATTTACCTTAATTCCTGTAGAATTCCAAGACTATCTGCTTAGGGTGTAATTGAATGTTTACCTAATCAATATGAAATTGTAGTAAACCATTGCAAATATTTTCAAGAAATACAAAAAAAAGTTTATTTTAATTCATTTTCCATGTGAAATTTAAAACAATTATTGACAAGTTAGCTAGTGAAACTTTCTTAGTCTAGTGCAAAGTTCAGTTGATTTTTTCTCTTACGTCGTCCGGTACGTCTTAAATGTACGAAAAACTTTTAAAGGACAAAAAAGTTCAATAGAAATGTAAACACGTGTAGGTACACGTGCGAGCCGGGAGATAGAAAAAATGGTTACAAAAAATCTTAAATGAAATCTATACAGCATCCTCTTCTTACTTCTACAAGATTAATCGGCCTAAATAAACATTAAAGAAATTTTAAATTGTATAGATTCCATGGCACAATTTTACGACAGACCCGCGTAACATTCAGTTCTGTTAGAAAAAGTATGAATTATGTAACCGTATTATTAACTTGTATGTCGATCTTACTAAAAGGACAGCATTTATTTAGCATCTGGGTAAAATTAAAGATTAATGTTACTAATGATGTAATAATAATAACAAAGTAATTAATCTTTAGTTTGTATATCATAAATTCATTTAACGAATTTTGTAGTAACTTTTATATAAAAAACTTAAATACAACTATTCTATAACCAGTAGGTATAGCTTAAATTTTTATTTAGCACAGTAAAGATTGTTTTTGGTACTTGTCACATACATCTAAGATGAATATTAAAATATTAAAATATTAAAAACAGAGTAATATATAATTTAGCCAACAATGCTGGATGCATTTAAGTACGGAATTTATTAAATATTGAATAAACGCATTATTATTGTCAAAAACACATTTAAAAACATTTTTTTGTGTCCGTAATTTTTTAACTACATGATGATATAGTACTTAACTATAAATTGCATGTGATCATACAGTCCTATGTATACAATGTTTTTAAATGCTATAGTACCAGACCATTAGTGATACGCTTCACCTATAAGGAATGCAGTTTAAAGTGCACCGCACTTCCGCTAACGCGACCTTTTACTATAAACCGACAAATAGTAATTTTAACAGTCATCATCATCAAGCCTTTGATAGTCCACTGCTGGACATAGGCCTCCCCTAATACACCCCTATCCATTAGGGGGTTTTGGACCATATCCCACCACGCTGGTCCAATGCGGGTTGGTGGGTGGACCGTCTTTTTACATGCCCATCCGACGCATGGATCATCTTACTTTTCAGACAATTGGGTGATCGGGCCAAACTGTCCTAACCAACTAGGAAACAACAACGAAAATTTGTTGAGTCCCCGCAGGATTCGAACCCACGACCTCCGGTTTCTAAAGCAAACGCCAATACCACTAGGCTACGGTAACAGTAATTATTGTTATATATATATATTATTTTAATAGACTTACTAAGAATATTAGTATAATATATAACAATACTGTTAACGGGCAGGAAATATCAATTGTAACTGAGAGTCACGTACGAGGTTAAAATAAATACGTTTTCGCAACGCAAATAAAATTGACCAAATATTTTTTTATTGTTGTCAAACTTAAGATGAATTAATAACATGGCGATGCTTAATAGAAACAACTTAACTTAACTTGGTAATAACAACTAGCAACATCTGTTGCCCATGGATACTAGTAACTGGGAAATGGTCTATTAGTATTCGTGATTTTTTTTTACAAAAATTTAAAAGTTTCAATCATATGTTGCGATTATAAGGCTTTAGAAATAGATGGTAAATTGTAAATAATAAAATCTACTAAGTTTGTACATTTTTATTTGGTTTTAATAAATTTCACAAAATATCCACCCATATTGTACATTAAAATAAACCCAACGGGGTGCAGACTATTTTAGTCTTAACAGCTAACATAACATAAAACAAGGACGTTTGATTTTTTTATACAATAAACTGTTTAACTAGACAAAAATTAAAGTTAAAAGGCGATTGATGGACGAGAATTATGTGCCTTATTGAAATAATTTGAAATAAGAAAGCATATTTTAAATTTTGTGATCGTAAATGATTAAGCTCGAAATTTTGTAATCATAAACCTCTGGAACAAATTGTAACTTCTCACGAATCCAAACAATTGAGTGACCAAAAAACTCATCCATTAATCGTTTATAACTTAATATTCCGTGAGATATCGACAATTTTTATGCTTAAACCTCCAATATTTCTGTCAGTTACACAAAATAATTATCAATACATCACTACATTACACTACAAAAATACACACTCGCTTTATATTCTACTCATGAAAGGTTCTTAGAAAAGGATATATTAAAGCAGAGCTAAGCAAATATATACCTTCTAACTTAACTAAGTACACCTCTATTAACTATCACTTAAACGCTAAGTTTGGTCGAAAACAGGAATGTGTAAAACATGTGACTAGAATTTACTAAAACTTAACATCGACCTAAATAAATATTACAATATCTCAACATTCACTTGAAAATTGTAGAAAAAAAAAACTAAATACATTTTCGTTGTATAGTACAATTCATTCTTGACTTGCTTCAAAAGTGAGATCTTATGACAACCATAAAAGCCTAATTTCAAACATTTTCTGATAAATTGTTATACTTAGTTTGTTACTTATAAGACTTGGCAATGTACAATAGTAAAAAACGACTGCGTATTAAAGTGCAGAATTCTCTTAACACACTATATTCTGTAAACATTTCACCCAAAAAAAAATTGTTTTAGCTTTAATCATTTGATAATTATTACAAATTTTTCAACAGTTATACTTTCGGTGCGTCGTTTAAAAACATTTGAATATTGAAGACAGTTTAACAACATTTGCCAAATCGGGTGAACTTTAAAATAAAACTAGTTTAAAATATTTGGAATCGACGGAGATCAAATTTGCAGGAGACAACCAAGTGCAAGGTCAAACTGGAACACACAGCTATAGTACAAAATTAACAAATACACGATCAATAAATAACGTCACACTATCTTAACGCAACATTTTACATAAATAATTTGAGATCATCATACAATTTTACTAAAAACGCGTGGTGGGAGGGGAGTTAAAAAAATATATACCTTTCGCTAGAACCAGGTGTCCGCGCAAAAAACGTGAACGCAGGTAATGTGAACGGATTCTTTCGGTCCTTACCGGTGAGATCATTGACTTTTGATGTATAGAAAGAGTCAATACTGAAACAACACAAAAGATTGCGCAAACGACCTCCACAACAACAGGACACGTATTTACTAAATGTTGCATTATAACTTGCCTAACAAAGTTATATTTTCCACGAAATCCATCGTATTACGCAAGAAAAAAAAACTTTATTTTTCGTTTATATCCTAAGAGCCTAGCGATGTACACATACTAGTTGCGGAACATTACAATTTCATTTTTAAAAATGGGTATATTTTTGACAGCCCTTTGCGACAAATGCGCTCGTTCTTTTGCGAAAAAAGTTTCGATTTTCGAATGTATCAACCCCTGCTATTAAAAAATTCTTAACAATATCCGTAAACACAGCACATCGAAGATTGTAATAAATTAGTTTTTGCGGACTCGACGCGGGACTGTCATTAACTTCATACATTAATCTGTGGTGTTCAGAAGCGGACATCTTGGACGTCTGTGGGGGTGTCGGGCAGCGTTTGCTCGGGGCTGCTCTGCTTCGTCGGCTGCAGATGTCTGGTCCTGGGTTCCTGGGGTTGGGTTTCCCTGGCGAGGACTCGTTCTACGTGCCTTGCCACCAGCTCGGCGGCGGCCGCGGGCGCTCTTGTCATTGCGCATAATTCGCTGACGGACATTCGGACCCGCAAACCGCGAGCCGCCGCGGTTATGCACGCGACCGCGATCAAAGATGGCGGCACTAGAAGGAACTCGGTCTCTGTTGAAGAAAAAATAAACGTAAATAATGCTGTTTCGATGCATATAAAGTTTTAATGAGAATTTGGGGTTAAGGAATTTAATCTGTGATATAAATTAATGCGATGGCGTTCTATTTGACATTTATATACATACAGTTACACAGATTATCAGTTCTACTGTTTACATATACGTTTACTTTTTTGTTTACATAAAGTTATATCTCAATGGGCGCTGGTATAATTGGTTATGATTTTTTAACAATTACATTTATGACCTATCAAATTTACATTGAGAATATATCGTATTTTATTAAATCCGGTATTAGCGTAAATATAAGATAAAAAACATGACAAGAAAAAGAAAACAACGAAATCGACTTATTTATCTACCTAATTATCTCGTTAAAATTCCTTATTTACTTATTAAACACTCGTTTATATACACTATACAAAGCAATATAACATACACAACGGAATACGTGTAGCTGATATCGGTCTATTTCCATATTGATTTATTTTTCCTCGCTAATGGAATACGCGGCGAGTTTATTAACATAGCCTATAAGGCCGAAAGGTTGTGATGCACCTCAGGCGCAGGTAGAACATCTGTTGCAGGATAATTACAACGGACAGGTGGCTAAAGCACCTTGCATCCGATCGTCCTTAAGTCCATCTCACGCTCGTACTACGCGTTGTGTTTACAAGAAATCCGCCGAGACTTGATCAAAAAGAAACAAAGACTCGAAACCGAACCGACGACGTGCCAATGAGACGCGTTATTGATAAACTGGACGGGATAATGTCATCTTAAAATAAACTTGCACGGAACAACGTACATACAATACGAAGCTCATAATTTGTTCCATAGACAGTCGATTTTAAGACGAAGAATAAGTTGAACGGCAAAGAGTGGGTAAAAAAAGAGTGTAAATAACGCAAGATTAATGCCTTTGCTATGGGTACGGTGGTACCGATTCCAACAAAACGTCGCGTTACATTTTGCACAATACAATCCGTCCATTGTTGTTACGGGAACAAGGAAGGAGAAGTTGGCAGCTGCCAGATTTGTGCACGCTGTCCCCGTCTGCATCTTTGTACGTACCTACGCGGGGACAATGGGGTCGGAATAATGGTAATTTACATCTTAAGTCTCTCGGCCAAGGGCGCAGCTGCGAATTCGCGGCCCGGCGGGGCGCGCTCGCGTTGCCATGGTTACGGGTTTGCGCATTTCGAATCAGGGTATCGATAAGAAACGATACAATTGTTTTTTTTGTCACTCAATACAGTTAATCTTAATATATTTCGCCCGAGCGTTAATCGCGCAGAATGTAATTACGCCGTTGAGGAGTTTTTTTTAACATTTTAATTAATGACCATAGTGAACATATAGCGATTTGTATGAGCCTAAGCATCATTACCGTTCAGACAAGGTTAACGGCAGGCGCGGTGGAGCGAGACCTCTGGCCAAGACACGTTGGGTGCGAGGCTTGCCAAGACGGCAGATGCGACCACACCTGGCGCTCCGACTCAAGGGGTCACTGCCCACCTACACCCTTGCGCCCTTATATCTTCACGCTACGAGCACGACTATTACACGGAAAAAACAGTATCGCAACACGCGAATGGACGCCATATTGAATCGGAAAAGCGGAACGGTCAAGCAGAAAATCTTGTGCGTCGTTAAGCAACAACGCTAAGCATAATGTGCGGTATAGCCCAGCTAGTTCGCGGGGACGATAGCATCCTGCGAACTCTGTGTTAGATGAAGTTTACCAAAGACATGAGTCAGGAAGCGTAATGTAAAGGATAAAACAAAAAGTGCGTTAAGAATGTCACTTGTAAAATTAACGAATAGATTTTATGTTTCCAATCAACTAATTAGTATTCTGTTGGTGAAAGATATGTTTCGTGTTGATTTGTCGATTTTTTTAAGATATAAAAAAATCTAAAAGGTGTGATTGACACTTTTTTCTCAATTCCATAATCGAAGTAAACAAATCAACTTATAATATCAAAAGAGCAACAGTTCTATTCCAATCTAACAGATTGTAAAAAAATGTATAGACACGAGAACCGGTATGACATAGTGTTGCCCGCGCCAGATTACAAAATTACCCGAAAGCACGGCCATTAAAAATCTAAACCCCAGAACACACTATCGCGCCGGAATCTGTAGCAGCGCGGGCAACGAAGCGGCGCGGTCGGTTGCGCGACAGGTTGGCCGACAGTTGCCCCGACATCTGCCAACTGTCGGACAAGCTAAGACACCCTCGCGTCTTCACTAATAATTGCCGACACTCGTCCCAGTCAGACAAACCGTTAACCGACAAACCCGTCCCATAAACAAAGCCGAAGTCGCACAAGAGTACGACACCCGAAAGTGCAAGGGTTGCAAAATATCAATTTGCAGCCCCACTAATGAGGGACCGGTTGTAATTCAATACGGAACCCCCTTAGACAAACTTTTATGTCTTCATTCCCAGACAGATAGGAGCAGTGCTGGTTTTTAGACAAAAAATCACAACCGTCGCACATTGTGTCGCCGTTTGGGACGTTAGAATAGAGCTTTTAAAGCTTAAAGCAACAGTGTTAATTTCCAAACAAGAGCTGTACATTATACATGTTTCGATATTTAAATTTTACACAGCTTAAAAAATTAACATTGATAAAATTTTCATTAAATAAACATTTTTTTTTGTTAATAAAGTATTTATTTACTTTCTACGTTACTTCATATGTTAATGAAAAAACTGATTAAATTGACCACGTTTATATAGGAGGCGGTCAGTTAATCGAAACTGAGGTAATATTAGAACAAAAAACCTACTATATTACAAATTGAAGTATTATAGAAGGTCAAGGCTTCTCAAGGCTAAAATGCCCTTTTAAATTAAATCCTTTTTGTTATTCAAACATATGAGCAATAATGTCACATCCTTTGTATAAATACCTAATCAACGATTTAATTCTACCATGTGCTGTCATTATTACAAATAAATATTGGCGACATGTTGGTTTAAGCGTTCGGCATTGTAGCGTTGTGGAAAGCGAGAAACGGAGTTAGACAACTTGGGGTCCGCCGCCAGGTGCGCGTCGGGACTCCTTGGGGTGCCTTTGTCGCGTTAGCTACGGGGACGAACAATGAAAACGTCTTCAGGGCATTGTCGCCGAGTCAGCTGTCGGCCAGCTCGCGGCCATGACACCGTTCGTGAAGTTGAAAATCAGTGTGGCCATATAAAAGACGTTTAGGGCTCCCATCTCGGAGCCAATACGCGTTACAATATGTCTAACGAAACGTACTCAAATGATATTCTGTGACAAACGATTAGCGACAAAAATGTAACCTTGCTCCTGAAGAAATAAAAGAAATATGGAAAAATTTAATTAACTAAACAATTTCTTAATAAAATATCTTTATAGTCTACATGGAAGAATTAGTGCCGGTTATATAATTGTGGAGGAACATAACTTAGAAATTAGGAATAAATAATGTGTATCAAGTTAAAATATAATATCTATAATATATAATAACAAATTGACCAATACAAAATAACGGCACGATTTATTAAAGCTTGCTTTCTAAAATTTCAAGTAATAAACACGACTTGCGTGTCTTTTAAATTCTTAAAGGAAAGTAAAAACTAAACAAACAAATTACATAAACGGTACTCAAGTTACAATAAGATTATATGGCAATATAACTGCACATTAAACCAGTGTGTTAAAATCAAAAGGTCCAGGGGTCAAGGAGTGTTATTAACCTGTTAACACCTCCGGTAATTCACGATCGGTTACCGGCAATTATTCCACTTCCGGCGTCCTTTGCTTTTGATTTGACAGCCCGCTTTGTTATTAAGTTTTCTCAACAATACCACCTTTACACTATGAATAACTTAAGTGGGCAGATTGTTATAGGATAACCACGAAAAAGACGGTTTAACACGATCTTGTAAACAACGCACATGGAACCATTGTACAGACCGGAAGGCGTTAAAGATAAATGTAAAACGGTAGCTGTTTAAGTAGCTTTATTATAGTTCGTTAAAACTAACAAGAAAGCGTTGCGCCTATTAAGTTCGGATATTTAATCAGACATGATTTTTTTTACTATTATAATTGGACAAACGGTCAAAAAGCAAAGCTTATCGTTTCTTTGATAATGTATCATTATAGTTTCAAGTAGCGTAAGATGCTTATCTAATCAAGGAGTATTATTCATTCAAAATATAAATTTACTTAGTAAAACGTGTTATAATCCGACTTAAACACACACAAAGACGCATCCAACGTACGAAGTTAATGAACGCAACCAAGTGAAACTGAAAGTTCTCTTTAATTAACGTAACAAGTTGAACTTTAATTCCTCGACTCATATGTTATGTTATACAATATATAGTATCGAAAGTATTTTTGTAGACAAAACAAAATAGCTCGTTCTTATTAGAGGGTAAACATCGTACGCAATTCAAAATATCTGCAGTTTTTTTATTATTTTTAGTAACTTTACGTTATTGCCAGTTCGAAAACCTAAAAAAAAGTAAACAGAAGTCGGATATTTTAATTGCACGTAACTGCACATTGACAATAGGAGTGCCGGGGTCCATGTGCTAGTGCGCACAAGGTGTGCGCTATCTGTGCTCGGGGCATGTGCGTTCCGATACACGCACCGGTCCTCCCCAAACATACAGAGGCACGCACTCAAATCGCATTAAAAAGGGAGAAACGCAATGGGCGATTAAAAACTGGCCCCCACGCGCTGGCACGAGTGATTCGGTCAGCTATTTAAAATATCCAGCGACACGTGAAATGAAACCAAATCTGACATATTGACAATTTCATTGCTTGAAGTTGACATAAGAAAAAAGAATGACGATATATGCTTTAGCATTATTTTGAGTAATATAAAAATTCTTGCGTTAAGGAACATACGGAAAAGGAGATAATATAGTTAACAACGTAAATAGCATTACCTGTAATCGTATTAATATTCATAAAATTACTATATTTTTATTGATAATATATAATAAACCAACAAAAGTTTCAATTTTATTCTACCACTTCACAAATTACTATACTACAGAGTCAGTCAAGGTGTTTTAATGTGTACTATTATTATTTTCCCACAAAATAATAAAACACTATGCTTCTATATTGCCTTTACGTATGACATTTTCAAATTAATAATAATTAACAAAACGATATAATCGTAACAATTTAACGTTTATAAAAGCTGGTTTCTTGGTAATGAAATATTTATCCCCTCTATAACTTAGAATTTTAAGTACAAATGTTAAATTGATTGCCTATAATTAAAACAAGGTCAAGGGACGAAAAAAACGTGGCATTCGACCCGCATAATACCAACGCGTAGACAATTTATGATTGTCTGAAACGTCAAATTTCCGCGTTACAAGCGACGATAAAAAGCTTAAACGAATTTTAATTAACGAGCAAAAAGTGTTGTACTTCACTTTGTTTTATTTTATTTAAGTCGAAAAGGAAGGACTATTAACAAAACACTAAAAAGTTTAATGCCTTTTGACATTTTTTATAACAAAACTTCTTCTTAAAGTTTTTCAAAAAATTTATCTATATACTAATTTCTAGTACATTAGTTTAAATTTTTCTTTAATATATATCAAGTCAAGACGAAACTAATCACGAACTACGTTTTAAAAATATCTATGATGTAAAGTCATTTGTTACATGGCATAATGACTAAGATTATAAGAACAATATATTGTTACGTTATTATGTCAAGAAATCAAAAATATTTAGATTGTGCTGATACTCAGTATATTCAAAAATATTTTAATGACTTTACTATCCATAATATCAACAACAAAAAACAAATCTTCATGACGTCTTAATTTTCAAATAAAAGTTATTTTTTTTTTTTGACTATTTAGCTACATTATACGATTTCTTGATTCATTGTATAGACTAAACAGACAATCAATTCACTTACGTATCATAACATACAGACGTAAACAGAGTGGCGCGTGTGTTCGATAAAGTGAATTCTGTCTGCCACGGACTTTTACGCAGGAATGGCTCCACGAAATCAAAAGCGGTGGCAATTGACAGTTGCCAGTTAAGACGTTGCAGGAGCATCACTTCCCATTGCTGCAACAAAAAAACTTTAAAACCCACGTGACAATAAAACTACACAACTACGCGAAAACCGAGATTTCTTAAAAAACAAACACAAATTGAAAATCATCTTATTAAAATTGATTTGGAGTAATTAATTTCCTCTTGCGGGTTTGTCATGACTATACACGTAACACGTAACGTCTTTTGTTTAATATGTATCCAAACGATGTTTAAATGTCAAATTGTATTTACACCCCCCA
Organism: Lamproptera curius; assembly: GCA_029286875.1. Classification (NCBI taxonomy): domain Eukaryota; kingdom Metazoa; phylum Arthropoda; class Insecta; order Lepidoptera; family Papilionidae; genus Lamproptera; species Lamproptera curius. The sequence continues at coordinate 7,904,010 of JAGSMT010000016.1, read as the reverse complement.
ATGAGTTAATGATTTTACGACGTTCGCAGAACAGGAAGACTAATGACTATATAACAATATAAAGCTGTGGTAATCGACATATTATTATAGCCACGATCACTAAATTTAGCTAAGGCCATTAACTTTGTTAATTTTTTTTTACCGCAAATATATTAGAAGCCCTACTTAACTATAAGCATCATCCGTGGGAAACACTTTTTATGATTAAAATCACGGGAAGCCCCTGAAATATTTACGTAAACAGCCACGGCAACCCTATAAATCTAAGTCATTAGTAAATTCACGTACTATTTTAGATTCTGTACTGTGACTGTGTTATCTACAACGAATTACAAAGGAGTTTCCGATAAAAAGGGGTGGATCTTAAATTATTATTTTACTTTCCAAGTAATCAAGCACCAAGGTGAACATTGCTAACAAAATTATAAATTAACAACACATAGTAGCATACTGGCTACGAATAGCTTAGCCGTAGCCGCGGTTACGAATCCATCCTTATGTGATGAAGAGATGATAAAGGTTGATGTCATTTCTTTAGAACATTTTTATAAACAATCTTATCAAAACAAACATTACAAAAATAACCCTTAAGTCTACGTAACGTATTCAATCGTTTACATTTACATAATCGTCATACGATGTTCTTTTCTTATATTGAGCTTATTCTCTGGCATTTCAATCGTAACCGTCATACACGACGGATCAGGCGGAAACCGCAAAAAATGGCGAACTATCACAAATGAAAAGAAAAGGGACAAGCTAGGAACCGGTACGTGTTCATTTACTTAGGGCGAAGCCATTGCACACGTAAAGGTGGAATACAAATCGTTGGGAATGATCTTCATTAGACACAATTACCGTTGAAACGTTAAGTATAAATACGGGTATATAGTGCTTTATCACGTTCAAATGAGACAAGACCTCGTCAACAAAGTCTAATTACAAAGTCAATTGGCGCCAAAATAGCGAGTGCTTTTATATTTTAAGCATCGCGTGGTAATTGAATATGGTTACAGTCTCCAAACAAAAATGCGTTTACTTCCACGTAATTAGCGATGGACTTGTTTTCGAAAAATTCATGTCTTCGTTAGCTTAGCTATAAACAATATTAGATGCTTAATTATTCTGTCATCAATAATGCATGTATTCGAAACAGGCTCTGATGACACTGATAACATATAAACACGACGGGTATAGTTTCAAAGGCAATTCTATTGTAATAGCCGTAACCGAAGTTCACTAAACCCATAGATAATACCCCGTCGAGATAACAGACACCCGTCGTTACTTTAAAAATAAACATCCCTTCCATACGATCTCTTATCGCCGAAGAATCCTCAGACCTTACAAGTTATAAGATTACTAACAATACAAGCCGACAAATGTTATGTTTCTATCATTACCCTATGTTATTTAAACGCGTCATGGACAAGGATCGCTTAATTTCTTTAGTGTATGAATATATCGTGTGAACGAAGAACAGTTGGCGATATTTTTACGCATGAGACCCCACGAAAGTCGAAGGCGACGATGGTGTTATATGGGAAATGGAAATGTAACGCCATGTGATATCATTGAGTATGCGCGTCGCACGCTTATCACGATCATCGAATTAATTGCAAGGAAGGATGTACTGGTACCATAAGGTTAGGAGCACTTCAACTTGACTGCCTTCCCACGGTCCGTTGTCGGCGTAATAAACATACCGGTCGAATGTTATCGTATATATGTACAGAGCCGATGTTCGTAACTTTCATGAAATTCATTTTATAACGAATTTGAAATGAAAAACCTTCTAAGTATCCAAAAAAATAATAAGAAAAGTTTCAGCAAAGCCAGTGGAGCCGCTCTGTTGTCGCTGTGTCGTACATGCATACAGATATTCTATAATACTACGTAAATTTAGCGTCAGAAATTTTTTGATTAAGGGTACACATAAGCTAAAAAGTTGAGGGTGCAAAATAAATTGACACATATTTAGGTCGTCAAAAATATATTACAGATTATTAGGCGTATATAAATCAAACAAGACTTGGTTATTATGTAAACAACATTAAGTATCAAACTTAGATGACGACATAAGCTAAATCGCACGGTTTGGTTTGCGAAACGTTTAATCACGTGATTTATTATAACAACCTATGAGCTACACGTTTAAGCGCTGTTAAAATATTTCAGAAGACTGTGTTTACATTAAATCACACCTTAAATGGTTCGAATATAGACATTTACATTACTCAATGTTACAAATAACTTTTCATGTACGAGAATGTCACCACACAAATGACAGCCGCGTATGACATAGCAAGGGCGATCCGTGTGAATGGTGGTACAAGTAAAAAACTCACGGACATTAGCGAGTAATGATGGAATCACACCTGCCCCGGCCAGCCCGCGGTCACACAATATCACAATTACGGTATCACCAATTTCAGTAATAGACCTTACGTTGGGAAATGGAGGCAACGTGGAAACATGACTGTGCGTTCTTGGGCGTAAAATATTTACGACTTTCAATGTCCATAGTAACTTTCTCATAAAACCTTAAATGTTCGTAAATTAAACAGCATTTTTCATTTATCGTGTAAGATGTGTTGATCGTAGTTGTTTATATATACGCTTACCTAAACAACTTAAGTCGTAGTAACGTCACGTTGTAATATTATTATTGGTGAATATTATTGAGATATGAGTCATAGAAAAAACTACCAATAAGCACACACGACATTTGCATTATGTACGACTTTAAGACGTTACTTTGTGCATGTTCCTGTTGATTCCATAATAAATAACAAATAATGCGTCTCTCTTAGTAGTAAGTAGTCGTCTTTAATTTAAGCCTCTCTTTGTTAAAGTTCCCTAATACTATTTCTTATTAGTAAGTGTTGTATGTGTCTGTGCTCATGTCCATATTTCCGTCGGAAGCGACGCAACCAAGCCACTCGATGTCGTCACAGCAGCTACTTACGAGAAAGCGGCAAATTATCGAGCGCCCCCAGATTGTCAGCCGCGGAAGGAGTAATTACCGGAAACTCGCAGGCAACTTTAAGGAAACGGGCAATATAAAGGCCCTCCTATGTGGGGCGAAGGAGTGACATTTGACTCCGCCAATCGTTTCCATTCACAGAGAAGAATCGGAACAATGAGTACCCAGTTGCGGTCGGGGCAGGATGGGGGGAGTGCAGGTATAAGACTTCTTAATGAAAGAAAGTAAAGTAATTAATAATAGGCAGGCAATTTCTTTTGTGATGTTGAATATCATATTTATGTAATACCTACTGCTTATTGAATGGTCTCTATGAGATATTGTTAAGTAAGCTTTATGACGCTATAACTTTAGACTTTAGATTGAATAAATTTGAATTGACAGGAACTGAATAAATTAAATCTTTTTACATGTCACTTTGCATTAAATGATTATGTCAATATTTTTTTAAAATCACATTTTGCAAATTAGATAAATCGAAAATCATTACATAGAGCATTAAATGTCTATCATAGTAATTGATGGTATTTCACCGAGATTGCGATCTCTGAGCTTTGTAGTTCGTAACAGAACGTATTGCGTCTTCGCGATGTGTTTTTTGCAATGTTGACACTAATTTTAGGTTTATTTTGGCTCTAACTTTATTTTCAAAAGCTTCTGTGCAATTATACCAATGCATGAATCCTCATTACACATTCCCGATTGAATCCCGTTACACATAAAATGACACTGGAATAGCAACCATCCTGCCAGCATGGGAATATATTCGAATAGTTGTTGAGAATAAGTAACTTGTGTGACATGATTGACGTTTTTGCGAAGCAACTAGTTATACTCCGTACCGATTATACATATCTAAACATTACGTAGAATACGATTTTTAAACAAACATAACAATAACTAAAAATAAGCTTCAATCTCAGACATTCTTTATTATAATCTTACGACATCCTTCCTCCTGCCTAACACAGAACAGGGCATTTATACCCCCAGCTAAATAAGAAATAGAATTAACTTATAGTCTAACGTCAAATTTGCCAAAAAAATTGGTGGGGATTAAGTTGGCTGTGGTCCACCAATGGTCTTTTAACACCATGTTAGTGTTGTGTAGTGTTTCACATCAGACTTTGTTTACGGTAATCCCATCTCTTATATTTCTCTGATAGATATATACATTTCCAACTCAAGTATTTGCTACCAAACAAGTACTACTTACCCTGACTTCGCTGGGGTGAACAGAGTTGTCGGTATACGCGCAGAGTAGGTCCACGGACAGCGGGTGGCACTGACGGAACTTGGAGGCGAGCAGCATCGAGGTCACGGCCAGCAGTTGCAGCTGCTGCCGCGAGATGGCACGCTGTGCCAGGAATCTGTCCATGTAGCTGACGGCCAGGGGGAACACTTGCTCCTCGCACTGCTGTTCCTCGCATACCTAGGGTAATAGAATACTGTGTAATAGGCTTTAAAATAGCTGTACAATAGTTTTTCGACACTTTAAAGGACTTATAAAAAGCACAATGCCTAGATGTTAACCATTCGTGCTTATAAAAAGCACAATGCCTAAATGTTAACCATTCGTGCTTATTTATATAAGACAAACAATCAATTCCAAAATGGAATATGTAATTGTTAAAATGATTGTCGTCTTATCCCGGGGAGGAGAAAAATAGATAAGAGCGAGAAGAAATTAACAATAGATATTAGATGCTTATATGGAATTGATATAATATTACAAATTTAACGAGTTAAGTTTGATAATGAGATGTCTATCGTCTGTAACAGCCCAAGATCTTCTAAAAAGTTATTAAAATGATGATGATACTATTGTTTATTTTAAGTACGTTGAATAAATAGTCTTTTATATTACATAAAGTGTTTATAAAAATGACTTAAAAAAGTACGCGTTTTATTATGTAACATCAAACAGTCAGTTGTTATTAATATTTACAATAAGGTAGTTTAAAATGCAATCGTTGAAGTAAATGAGAAGGTATACTTAAAAGTGATCTAGTGTATAGAAAAAAAAATATTGAAAGTTCCATCATAACATTATATACACAAATATATAAGACAACTATACACATTTTTTAATATACACAAAAAATTAAGTTATAAATATGGTAATTGACATGCATCACTAAAGGGTGAGAAACGATTTTAACTGAATATCTTAAAAAACCTGTACGAAACAACATAAAGTGCAATTACAATTTACAACTGTCAAACGTATCTGCTCCATAAACTTTTTTTTAATATGTATATAAATAAATCAAAACAATAACACAGCAAACTTATTTCTAATCATTTAAACATAAAAAATTCACCTCCAGCATCCAAGTAGTGACAACCTTCCGCATGAACGGCTGAATGTCGATCTGCACGTTTTGGAAATAGTCCGTGTGCAGGGCATGCGACCGCTCCAGGGTGAGCAGGTTCAGCATGAGACGAGGGTCACGGTCCAGGGCGCGATCGGGCCCCGCGACGCACATGTCAACTGCCCTCGCACCACCAGAGCTATGGTTGCCAGAATTCGGCAGGTTCTCACCACAGGACAAATCCATCGTGTCTCGATACTACACAACCACAAACCACAAGTTCCCACAGTTGCAACGGTGAAACGCTTTTACGTAGTCCAAGCACACTGTGTAAACAACACTGCCGCACGTGACAGCGGCCAACAGGCGACTACGAACTAAGTGTGAAGCTATTCAGTGGTATTGGAACTCGGCTGCATTGAATGCTCGTTACCCCTCCCTTGTCCCTTTGTAGGGCGACCAGTCGAAACAACACATTAGGACACAATAAAAGAGTTATAAATCAACTTCAAAGTCAATTTTAGACAAAAAATCTAAGGCTTAATTTTGAATTATTGCGTTTGACGATATCTTATAGGTTATATTTGGCTAGATAATTTACACAGAATTCCTTACAGAGTAACATAATTTACAAAGTAATTAAACTTAATTTACAAATTCACAGAAAATTAAAGATGTGTGTTTGTTTCTTGCCAACTTGAACAAAGGACAGGACTATCTATTACACATAATTACGCAGCTCACCAAAGTTTTACCCGTCATTACTCGTAGTTCGTTGAATGGACTGCAAATACTAGATTAGGGTCTTAAAATTTTAAAGTAAAACTTTAGCATTACTACCTTTCAGCAACCAGCTTATAGCATGACCTTTTATAATACACCGACAAACTATTTATTGTAATAATGTAATAAAGCAAAATATATTATAGAAATATTCCCTTCAGAATGTATGGTCACACTAAATGCTTTCCTATTTCGGAGGCTTTGTACGGACGTGGAGATAATGTAGACAATCGAAAAATAAACTACCATTTTTAATCTCCCTTATTTTGCGATTTAATGGGTTATTAATGTCACTAGTAAATTATCTAAGTGTACAAAGTACTGCATCATTTAAGCTAAACAAACATCATTTGGATATAAATTGGACCAATGAGTTTTAAACCTAATTTATCAAAACTTTCTTATTTTTATTTAATTACTATTCACTCACTCCAATAGTCTTGGTATTTTTTGGATAGTGGATTAACAAAAAATTTTTGGATAATTAACGGAGGTAACAATAGTTAGATATTATTTTTTAATATTTAATATTCTTAGTTTTTTTTCTAATAATACGGTGTGTTTTAAATCAGGCATTATAAGCGTAGATAATCGAAGCCTTAGGTTGTAAATACTTTCGTATTTACCAAAATATTTTTTTTCACAAAATTGCAATTTTAGCGAGGAAACTCCGAGAACCCGACGATTCTAAAAAATAGGAAAATACGCAGGGATCACCAACCTACGATAGCACCACGTGGACGATTGTACCGTTAATTCCCTGTTCAGTGAAGACAGCGAGGGAGAGCTTTCACAAAGCTTGACTTGTTCCTTATTTTTTTTCTAGTTGCATATTGCTGCGATTATAAAAAAAATATTATAAAATATTTCCAGATACGATAGATAACATGAAAGTGTAAAAAACTTCTTGAAGAAGATTCCAAATAAATATAAATAAAACATACCAAAAGTGGAAGAACCGGTACGGCCAAAACCAAAATTAAAAAATAATAATATCAAAAGCTTTCATTTTTAATGGTCCGATAACTTTTAACATTCTACACTGCGTTAACATAACAATTATATGGCCTCAAAAATAACACATAGAAATTTTAATTCCACAATGGGAGGTGTTGCACGGAGGGCGCACGCGGAGGGCTGAGGGCAGCTGCGCGGGCCGGCTGCGCGCCCCTCGCTTGACATTTCATTGTAAATCCCGACACACCTGATCTTGGAAACTGGTCATTATAACAACTCCATTCTCTTACCAGATTCCTTTTGTTAGTGCACGCGTGCCTTAAGCGTGCTGCTTTTAATAAATTCAAATCGTTAAAGTTGATCAGTTACACCTGGCCACGTGGACGTATACATTACTACAAATTTCTGTATTATAATATCAATTGCATTATGTTTAATTGTATTTTACGTCAAATGCTTTTGCTCGTTTTAACAATCCTTTTTGCCGTCTTTTATAAATTTGTTTCTGTACATCGGAATGTACATGACAACAGCTTTCCAGTCTGTGACGTAAATCATACCAATGAACCCGGCAACGCTATATTTTATCGCCGAAGGGATGAACGACGCAAGCTGCTGTGTGGTCTTCTTACCAATATTCATTTTGTAAAAGTCTGCCTCTAATAACTTGTCGAATATTATTTAATTTAGATAAAAGGCGAACAATTAATTTAATTAACCGAAGAATGTCAAGACAATAAAAATTCCGAAATAATATATATTGAAGTCTGGTGTCAAATTTGACATTTCTTACTATAGATATATTTGTAGCAAAAAGTTTAGTGAAAGTAGTTGTAGTAAAAGTTTTTGTATAATGTACGGATATAAACACAAAAGAAGGAAACACGATTACGTATCGAATTTCCGATAGTTCAGGCCTCTACAACCTTTATAATTACCATTGAATATTGTGTATAAATGTTTAAGTCATATTCAGATCATTAAACTGCCACCTGGGTAATGGCGATTGCAAGTTCAAAGATCGCGTAGAATATATCTTAAATAATTATTGTTTTTCTCTATTTCTAACACATGGGCCAATAACATGAAATCGTTTTAAAATTTGGGCTTGAAATGAGCAAGTAAAAGTGTAGGTTGTCGAGAACATAACGAATGAATCAAGCATGAATATAATGAAGGTGAGCAATCGTCTTTGATTTTTTTTATTGACAAAATGTAATCCATCTATCAAACTTTGGTAGCAATTTTATCCGTCGGTAGAGTTCGTAGAAGACGCCACTAATAATACTTTTACGTTCCATTTACGAGTTCAGTTAAAAATGGGATAAACTGATAAACATTGTATGAAATATTTATTAAGGCTTAAATTAATAAAAACTAAAAGCGATCTTATTTATTGGCTCTATTAGCTATGTTTAAAACCGTAACCTGTACCTGACTATGCTTTTATGTATTAACTTTTATATTTACTAAATTCATTCGTTATTTTATTATGTCATAACATTATTACTAAGTTTATTCAAATCACGGTTTGGCGCCTAGATCGTATTTTTTAATAATAATAATAAATAATTTAATCAATCCAGCATACGAGAAAAAAAAAGTCCGTCTTTAGGTTTTTTTTTATTTTCGTTGATAATTGGGGAATTGGGACAATAAAAAGTAATTGTTTAAAATTAATTAGTTTTGTTCATTTCATTTTTTAATAATTATTGTCTATTGTTAAAAACAAAAATGCAACTTTATAACGGCCTTTTTTATACCAGGCCATTAAATAAAAAAAGGAATGAATGATATAGCTTCCCAGTAGTAGGATTTTTACAAAACAAAATTCAATAAAATTGATGTTGTATGGTATATAAAAGAAATATTTTGATGACATATTCAATGGCTGATACGATTTTAGATGTAAATATTCATTATTTATTATTTCATACGATAGTTGTTTTTTAACGCTTGACGATACATGTAATCAACTTTATTTATTGGTTTTTAATAACCATGCTTGTTGCATGGTTAAAAATACGCTTTTGATGGTAGTGCTCCGTATCCGTACAAACTATAACAATTTTAATAGAAAATAAAACAATAATAATTTTTAAAAGTAACTCTTTTATATAGAATTTTGAACGATATCAACAGAAGGAACATTTTGATAAACCATTTTCAGTCTATCCATTTTAAATACCAATCCAATCGATTTTTATACCAGTGTTATTTTTTCATTGTATTCAGGTGTAACGGTATGACATTTACCTAATAAAACATGGTGGTCCTCATGACTGATATTTCCGTTTATCTGAAGCCCTAAATTGTTTTTTACACTGTAAAATAAGTAAATTCTAGCCGCAGCAACGCGTGGCAGGGTCTCTAGTCTATATATATTTCAGCGTATATCATTCATAACAATACATTTCTGCGATATTAGACTTTAATTATTTAGCTTTGATATAGTTTTAAATACGATGCAATTAAAAGTGTTAATAGAATATATTTTAATACTGTGTGCAATAATCGCTATTGTCATAAAACAAAAGCGATTATTGCACACAATATTAAAAAAAATAAGTTTAATTCTTGCGTTTGCGTAGGTATATGGCTCGGCAAATATTGCAGCTACAGAAAGGCCAACCAAATATTCATCGATTGGTATTTAAAAATAAAACTTGTCTCACAGAATAAAATATTTCAAAACGAATTGTTTTATTTAATCGTTATTATGTTTAATTGCAAAAATAAAACCTAAAACAGCTAAGATCACGTAATTATTTACCGAAATTTACTCTTACGCTGAAAAATTTGCGTTTTGTTAATTGAGTCTAATAAAAGCACAGGGCACTACAGAACCGATTTATCCATCCAGGATAACCTGGATAACAGTTTTTATGCAAAGCGACTGGTACCAAGGACAACGAGGCCACAGATGCAATATTTAAAAATTGTAATGCATGCATATAATTAAAAATATCTTTAGTTTTAACCTCATTATTGTGTTATTATATACTATTGCTTATAAAATTAATGTAATAACAGTAATTATTAATAAAGTTATCATTATTTAAAACAACAGCAAATTTTTCGAAACACCAAATTTCGCATTTAAGTCAGAAGAGTGGATTTTTATCCGGAGTCACTGGTGTTATGTGGTGGGTTTGAATCCTGCTGGAAATCAGCTGCAAGTGGCTTTGCGTGAAATTTATTATTCGGGTTAGTTTAGACGGATTAGACGCCGACCCGATAATGACTTGGGAAAATGACTAGGAGAAAGGAAGTCTTGATAAAACATGTATATTATTATTTAAATAAAAAATAAGTAAGTTATTGTATTTCTGTAATGTTTAGTTTTAATTTCTCTTCTATAAAAGGATTATTTTCTTAGCTTAAGAATGTATTCAAAATTGAGTAGATAATAATATATTATGTCAAGGTTTTTAGTGCTTTGTTTGTATGCATTTAAAATACTACTGTCGTGACATTATCGAAATCATTTTGTTAACCCATGACGAACATGGCATGCGATCATTAAAATAAGGGCACGATATGTAACCACTAATTATTTTGTTATCTATCGTCAACCCATTGTTTTTACTTTCGTGTGAACTAAAACGAAGAAAATTTAATAGGCCCAAATTTCAATTAGAACTGCCCTCTTTTCAAGTTGCTTGATCCAATTGGTGTTAAATATAATAGATAACTACACGAAAGATATTTGTGATATTTTAAATACATCATATAATAAGCAATATTAGATCTACATATATGAAACTTGTTGACAATTGTGTTTTGTGAATTTGCTTTCTTAAAGAGATGAAGGTATTTAAGTTATAAGAGACATGTTTCGGTACTGAATAAACCTGAAATTAGAAATGCTGTTAGCAATAACAAGCATTAGATTTTGTTACATTGTACAAAACCAAAGAACTTTTTCTGAATTGACTGTTTTTTGAAGATACAAAAATTATAATATTCAAAAGCAAAGTCGCTTTATAAAGTTAAAATAACATTCAAAGTTCTTAATGTCTAATGGAACAATGTCCATTGCCTAAAGAACAAGAGTTTACTACTATTGTAAACTTGGTAGAAGAACTTGAAACAGGAAAATTTAGTTAAGAAAGCTACGCTTTCTTCCCCACAAACCCATAGTTGAAAATATTGAAAAAATACCATCTACCGTGGATTTCTACAAAATAAACAAAAAGAGGCTTTCTAAATATCATTAAATTAATCATTAATACCTTGACTATGGAAATTAATTTTATGTTAATTTAAGGAAAGAACAATATTTGGTACGACTTGTATTTAAATTACATTACGCAATAAGCAAAAGTATTTACCTCTGTAACAATTTTGTATTTGTAGTCTGTGTAATAGTTTATTATGACATTCAGTTACTGTCAATAAAAATACTCTGATTTGTTAAAACATTAATTCTTATTAAAAACCTATCCATATTCTATATTGCATTTTAATATACGCTTAAATGGCTTCAGAAAAGGATCCGCTTGTTAGTGAACGTTCAGGAACAGTGCGAGAAGTTGGCAATCATGCCATCTGGAGTCTGTCTTCTTGCAAACCCGGTAATAACTATTCAATTTGAAAGTTAAAAAAGTGTTAAGCATTTGTTATGTTGTTAAATGAAATTAATTTTGTTACTAGGTTTTGGAATTGATCAGTTGCGGGATGATTGCATGGATACTTATTGGCAATCGGATGGTCAACTTCCACATTTAGTGAACATACAATTTCAGAGAAAAACAATGGTTTCCCATATTTACATCTATACAGATTACAAACTAGACGAAAGCTACACTCCTAGTAGAATATCAATTCGGGCTGGGACTCATTTTAATGATTTACAAGAGATTGAAGTTATTGAGTTAATTGAACCAAGTGGTAAGTCCAGTCTATGTTTAGATAGTATTTACTTTCGATCTTACTTGAACTAGTCCTTGCAGTCAAATAATAATTGGATTTTATACTTTTTTGCCAATATTTAAATTGTTTCATTTTTCTTGAAGACAAAAAGTAAAATTTTATGAATCATGTAACACATTAATGCAAAAGACAGTTACAAACTTAATTCCATGATTGTATTACAGGCTGGGAGATGATTCCAATAAAGGACATACATGACAGACCAATCAGAACATATATGATACAGATAGCTGTGTTAAGCAATCACCAAAACGGAAGAGACACACACATGAGACAAATAAAAATCCATTCTCCGTGTGAACCAACATCATTTGATTTAAATAAATTAAAAAACTTTTCAACAGTACAATTTCAACAATATGCAACCATTCGATAGAGTTTAAGATAAGGTTAATAAATCAATGTATTGTTATTTCATTAACATTTATTACAGTATCGGTAGTTTACTATTATTTACATTTTTTTTCTATTCTGAATCCTCACTTTCTTCGCTTGCTTCCTGAAGCCACTCATAGAACTTTACCAAAGAGGTTTGACTAACAAGTTCACTCTCATTTTCTTTCAGATCATCATACCATTCAATCAAAGAGTCTTCATCAACTACATCAGCTTCATACAGCAAATGCAGAATCTGACCTGCTTTGCCTTCCAGCCATTCACACTTGAGGCAACTATCCTGAAAACAGAAATTTTGTATTATTTCTTGATTTTTACTCCATACTGTTATGCCAAAGTGAAGACCATAAAAATAATACTATCGTCTATACATTAATTGGGATTTTTATTATACCAGCATCCTAGATCATGATTATAGATTTCTATGTCTGATATTTCTATTGCGGTAATCTGCTTCTCTATTGTGCAGTGGGATACCAATAAATTTTAAATATCAATATAACATAGAAAATATCTGCTTAAAGTTTTTCCCATAGCCTAAATAAAACTATATTTATGTTATGTATTTGATAACTTATTTGAAATTGTTCCCAGAGACTCCAATCTAAGACCCTGCCTAGCTTACATGGCTACATTTAAGTCCATTGAGTCAATACTATAAAACTAATTTATAGTTTTAAGAATAAAGTAATAAAGTAACCATCTTTGATAATATTTTACTTGTAGTAAGTATATCATTAGTTGTAAAAATATTTAACTTACCTCTATAGCTTTCAAACAATCCATAATTGATGATTTTGTCTTTATATAATTTGATAAGATTGGTCGGAAAAACTTAAGTATATCCTTAATTGTTACTAAAACACTTTTACTCTCCTCTATTATAGGCATACTTAGCATTGCTCTGATGACATAAAAATTAACTTCATGCAACTGTATATTGTATGCATATCGGGAAGAGTTAATTTCTAGAATTAAATAATCACATTTAAGTTTTTCCTCATATCCTCTAGCTAGGCTGTCAATAACTTCTTGTAGGAAAACTGAAAAGCAATTACAAAGATTAAATTGGCATCACATAAAAATATTGTTTGCTCTCCTTTAAAATTTTATATTGATCTCCATGATAAAAAGCTATAACTCTGGTGTAAAATTAAATATACTTATTGGCTATAAGTATTTTTTTTTTGAATAAACCAATAGAAGAAATGTAGAATATTTCATAGAATTGACTCTTTTCCCTAGGCCACTTTTAACATGGAAATATAGGAAAAATAACACTGTTTCATTTGATTGAACTTTGGTTTTTTTAACTAAAAAACTAAACTTTAAAGAAGTTGTGATTGAAAGCATTAAAGTAAAATTTCGTTTTTGAAATAATATGTTTACACTTACTGTTTGTATCTTCCGGCACAGGTGATTCTGGCAAAGAAGACTGTGCACTGCTATCAGATGAATAACATGATTCGCTATCACTCCAGGCTTTGTCGAAACCAACAAATTCATCATCTCCACTACCCTCACTTTCATTCTCCCACTCGGTGCCACTTTCCGATGTAGATTTTGTAAGTGTTTTATCTGTAAATGACAACAAAAGTTAGTTCACTATAGTAAAATTTTAATATTGAAATATCTCTTCTTGTCCACATCATAATGAAAGTCATGTCAACAAAACGTAATTTACGTGAAAAAATTCTAGTGTCTAACTCTAATTCTACATTATTTGAACGCAAAAACCATAAAATGTGGTAAGTTATAAACCAGCAGCAATAAAGTTTTACATTAGATATTGTTTATCAATTTATATAAAACTTAAATATAAATTTATTTGTAGATAGTTAAGTCTAAGTGCACTTTAAATGTAAATATATGAACAACAGTCAGTTTCATAGCAATTTTAATATCTTAGCCTAACATTTTAAGCTTGCCAACTATTCCTATCACATCTAAAGCAACAATATAGAAATAATGGTTTTTACACATACCATTTTCTTCTTTCTCTGAACATTCAATGATGGCACCTTTCAATTTACTTCCTGTTTTTATAACTACATCAGCTGCTATAATTGTACCATTCTCTATTACTGAATCTGCTTCAATCACGCAGCCATCGTCAATGTATGAATTGACTATTTTACAATTATCCTTAATCTTAACATTGTCCATTATATGGCTACCTATTAATGTCACATTGTTACCAATTTCACAGTTATTTCCAATCATAGTTTTAGAGACTGTTGTATTATCACAGATTTGTGTATCTGCACCTATTAAAACATCTTCTATAAGAGTACATGACCTAAAAAAATAAAACAAAGTCATTTATATTGTCATATAAAATATATTACATTATCACATGCAAATAATTAAACATATCATTGAACTAAAAGAGAAATATACACAGTGCTTACCTGCTGAGTTTAGAAGTTGTCTTTCTGAAGTTATGGTTTCCCATAAAGACATAACTGTTTTGGAAGAATGAACCAGATTCAATTGATAATGGATGTGCCCAATAATGTAAGATATCCCATCTGAAATATTAAATTATGAAATAAGTGTAAACCCATAAGAACATTTAGTAATTTTAAAATTGACTTTTGATTTAATAACTTTCCTTAATTCTCAATTACATTAAAATTAAGCTTATAACATTTAATTTTGTACAGGTAATATTTATTAATATATTTCATTTGCACAATTAAGTTTAAATGTAAAATTTTGTGAATCATCAATTTTGATATCTGTGATAGAATTTATAGTTATAAAAATTGATGTTCATACTTACGACACAATTTGGTAGGTTTTCCAATTAGTTATTGCAGCAGCGTATTCATTTTCTTTCAAAATCCTATAGTATACAGTACTGGCTAGAATTTCTTCATTTATGAGAATACCATTAACAAAATCATCCCTTGTTTGAAAATCAAAGTTGTCAGCATAGAGTGGTAATACTGAAGGTGAACATAATGCAATGTTGGCATCTATTAAGTTATGATGTAGTTTTACTTCACTATGGCCCAAAATGCAATCCTGAAAATTTTAACATAATATGTTGTGGAAGTTTATATTGTATAAGTAATCTATGTGTTACCATTTTTGACTTTATTATGTATACCTGTTTTTCTTATGGTTGCTTTAAAAGTAAGATGATCCAAGCACCCCAGTAGGGATATTGTTTGTTTTGAATAGGCTCAGAAAATATTGTACCACATTGAACTATTACTAAATTTCTAGAATGCTATATAATTGCCGAGTAACACATGCCATTTTTTCCCTAGGATATTTCTTTTCTAAAATTTGCAGCTAAGAGAGGCATAGTTGAGATCATAGTGTTAGTTAAGCATAAAAAGTACTATGCAGGCAATTAGTCTAGTTAAAAGGTGATAATAGGTTAAGCAATGGTGAGGTAAAACTTAGTAGAATTATCCACTGTTAATATCATAGGTATCTTTACCAAAGGTAATTGTATGGTGGCACTGTTTGACAGAGATTTTTCATGAATCAATACTTTTTTGGTATTTCCATCTGCTGCTAAAAATAATGACTTATCACTTTTTATCAAAGGGTGCTCCTGAGAAACTTTTTTGTAGATCAAAGTCATTGCGGCTTCTTTATCTTTTTTACATGTCAGTCTGAAATTTAATAACAATCCATATAAAAATACCTTATCTTAATTATTTATTTAATAATGTTTATAAAATTCATAAACATTTATTTGCTTACTTGTGCTGTTCAAGAAGTGCAGCAAAGTTTATATTTGTGATGCTATTAACTCCCATTAATACAAAGTATCCTCTAATAAGACCAGCTGCATCAATTTCTCTCATTACATCTCCCATAGTCTGACAGGTTTCAGACTGAATAACCTGGACATCCATAGTCAAACTCCATGTTACTCTTTCTTTTGTACATTTCCTGATAAATAAATTTTAATTTAAATATTGTAAATAATAAATAAAATCTATAATACATGACTGCAATGACAACTCACTTAATATGTTCTTTTATTTTGGGTCCATCATTACAACAGAACAGTATTGTTTCACCAACTCCACCTGTACCCAAAGATTCTAAAACATAGTCTATAAGGGGGACTCCGGCCACCGAGAATAATCCCTAAAATTATAGTTTTAAAATTACATCTGCTTCAATATGGTGCAATAGTGATTAAATATTGTAATATGTTACTTACCATTGGCTTTGATTTATTGATAGGCGTAAAATTATTATTAAAAGTATCCATTATAACGACAGCTTGGACAACGTTTTCCTTGCCTGATTCCATTTTGTCCAAATATTGTACCTTTCATAGATTATTTACACAAATTAGCTTTACTAAAGTCAGCCAAAACAGGCTTTGACAACGATTGACTAGAACAGGGAGGTTATACTTTAAGTAAAAAGATATACGCAACATAGATGGCGTTATGTCCATGTCAAGTTGACAACTAGTATTAGGGTTGTACCGATAAATTTGTCTTCGTTTCGATACTATTAAAAGGTCATGTATTTAAGGAATTCGCCGATTGCAACGATATAAGCCACTGCCAGACTAACTTCCATAGAATTACACGGCTGTTTATAGAAATCGAACAAGGCTTCGTTAATTTAAAATTTTGTTGTGATTATTTTAAGTAATTTTTAGGATTTGCGTACGCCTTTCGTTTTTATATAAAACTACTGTCTCACTTGCTTTGCCTTTGAAGTGCAAACTATTAAGTAAAGACGCTTTAAACTGAAGCTTTTTTGTCCATAAATTTGTCTATAGTTAAGCTAAATTATGCTCGGAATTTATACAAGTAAAGCAGCAAAAAAAGTATCATCGTTCGTATGAAGTTGTTCTAATTCGGCTGCCACTTAGTGGTTGGCATCTTAGGCATCAATAAGACCGCAAAATGTAGGTATAAAGCCACTTCGTTGCCATATGTGACATTGTAACATCGATTAAAATACCGTTAAAACGTCCGGACATAATAAATGTTAAACATGTTTTCATGTCCCTTAACTAAAAATCTAATATGTTTATTGTATATTGGTTATTTAACGACTTATTTACGCATAATTTTTAAACTTTAATTTTTCTGTGGCCATCGGTATTCTAAAATGACTGTCATTAATCATCATAAATAAATCACCCCTATTTATTTGTTGTGCTTGACCGTAACCAAGGTGTTATCGATTGATTAGACTAAAATAGTTTTCTGCTACTTATCTATCGTGAGAAGTATAAAATGGATTACGATTTAGCAAGAATTGACTATATACTTTGCGGCATTACTTATCCAAATACCTTGAAAGTCCTACCCAACCCTAGTCAGAAGACACAGCAAAAGGTATGACTGATTTTAAATTTTCATCGTATAGCAGTGATTTAGTTTTACATCATACCAGCTTATTTTGCAGTTTGTCATTGGTGATAAAAATGGAGTCTTGCAATGCCTGAGCATAAAAGATGAGGAACCTATTATTCAATTCAAAACTTTGCCAGGGAAACCAATTACATCGGTACAGGTTGCATCAACAAACGGTAAAAACGTGTTTCTTGGAAAGGAAAAGTATCAAAAATAAAGATTTAAAAACTTCTGGAAATTTTTATATTAATTGTTTGTTATACAATTGCATGTAAAACATTGCAGCAACTGTTTTATACAGGTCTTATATTTTTCAACCTTAAGACTAAATTTATGCTTCAACAAAAAACTAAGACTTTTAACGATTAACGCTACACTTCAGTTAACAGAGTGAAGTGTTAGTTCATGTTCTGTTCGGTTTTTGTTTTGTTGCAATAATGCAGCTTAGTTCAAAAATATGCTAACAAATAAAAGCAATTGTTATTGCTTTTTGGTAAAATTTGATAATTTCGATGTCTTTTTAAAGTTCCGATTCACCGTGTAATAGTGCTTAATAAATTAAATTAAAATTTTTAAACAATGAAAATGGCTAGGACTTCTATGTTTTTCTTTTAATTTTTTTGAAATTGTTTTAGGAAATCATACGGATAAAATATTTGCAGCGTCAGGCAATGAAGTAAAAGGTTATACGAGAAAAGGAAAAGTATTTCTAACTATTGAAACATCAGTATCAGAAACAATTACAGCTATGTAATTTCTTTTCTTGTATTATTCTTATTTGTTTAAGCTTTTTGTTAGCTACATTTAGAATTAATTTGTACTATTATAGTACATATAATTTCTGCTATTAGCAAATCATAGGAATCTAAAATTGCGGTCGAAAATAAATTATTTTTTTGAGTGAATTAAAAGCAAAGTTACAATTTTAAACTTTAAATAATTTCTCAACGCTTTAATAATATTTATATATTTTTTATGAGTTTATACGTTTTTACGCAGGTGCGTATTAGACAGTGACCTAGTGCTGTGCAGCGGACGGACGATAACATTTTACAGGGACCTGCGGGAAATTTATTCGTACGACTGTGAAGATCGCATACTTGACATCGCTGCATTCGCCGCGCCGAATGTAAAATCATTTAATCATTCATACTTTTAGCACATTGATTGCGGTTGCTCGAATGATGTTAATTGAAACACCATCATCAGCCTGTGTTAGTCCACTGCTAGACATATGTGACACCCTTTCGCATTCTCCATCGGGGGGTTTTTGGACCTATCCAAAAATATTTTTAGGTGCCAATAAATAAGAAAGGAAAGACATGATGTATATTAATTGAACAATGTAGACTCGGGATTGATGTAAATAAAGTAACCTATTGCAACAAAGTGTAGTCGTTTATGTTGACGTCTATGTCGTCTGTCACTAATTGACTATCATCTTGATGAGAATTCAGCAAACACTAGATGTGCCTGTTTCGCCTCTTTGATGCCATTAATTCTGAGTTTAAATTGACTTTACCTTAAATCACTACTTAGTATAAAACAAAGCTTGCTTTCTCTGTCCCTATGTATGTTAAAATCTTTCAAACTACGCAACGGATTTCGATGCGTTTTTATAGATGGAGTGATTGATGAGGAAGGTTTATATGTATAAAACATGCTTAATATTGTATTATATTTTCTATTAGCATAACTCCTGTGCAAAGCAGGGGCAGGTCGCTAATTTACATATAAATGCAGAGGTTTAGGAGAATAGGTCGAGCAAACACGTAGAATGTCGTATGTTATGATGATGATTTTCATCTTATACCAATATTTTATGGCATACACGGAAACGATATTTGATTTTATTTCTCAATTAAAGAAAAAACAATTATTCCTTTCTTAAAAATAACTGTAAACATAAAATTATAACTTCTTTATTGAATATGCATATTTTCAGAGCAATAGAGTTCGACTGCTTCTGCTTATCGCGAATAAAGGGGCTATAGTAATTGAAAATGCGGAATTGCTAGCACGAACGCATTTGCCGTCTGGTCCCTCGCGGATGATTTCTCCGCCGACTCAGCGGTCTGCAGAAGTTTGCGTATTTTACGGAGCGGCCGATGGCTCAATTGGTTTGATCGAATATGAGTGAGTTTATTTTTATCTGTGATTCCGTTTTTAAATTATCACTTGTTTACTACAATAAAGTAAACAGAAAAGATATGGAATTAATGTCAATAATGTTAAAAAATATTTATAGATTTTTGAAGAGAAATTTCTTTATCGGGATTGGAAAAAATTTCGCGCCATCTTTTTCTTATTCCTACCACGCGTGATTCGAAGTATACTTTCTCCAGCGGAGTAGGGATTGGTAAATGTAACATCAATGATAGTAATAATTTTATTGCAATTAATGAAATTCAATAATAATCTTTGTAGTAATAAGCTAAAATGAAATAATTGTAGAATTTGTGTCTATGTCTATGATAATAAAAGCCTTTTATTAAACTTTAATCTAATATAACTTTATTTAACCAATTTCTGTAAAGTTGCATATAGTAAATTATTTTTTGAAGAATAACGTCATAAAGAATTTTCACTTCTTACGAGGTGCACGCTAGTACACAAACACATTTTTTTTTTTTGATTCGGTATAGTTTTAATTTTGTATTAACAAACTGAATATAAAATTTAGTAGAAATTAAAAACTCAACACAATATTAAAACTTCTGGTATGTCTATTTTATAAACATGTTAAAAAAGTTTGAGCCGAATAAAATATGGAACATCATATAACGTAGGTTCAATATCTCACTTGTATCAGGTACAAATCGTTAAATATTCTTATGACAGTTTTATTGGTTTTATTATAGTCTATTGAGCCTAAGTTTTAAAAAACGGAATTGTTACCATATTTAGTTCAGTCTCTTCCGCAGGACCGAATTGTCTAGCAAATGCCTAGTTGAGGGCGGTGGATTGGGATCAGTGGTATGCCTCGGGTGGTTTTTTGGTATGAACGGCGCTCATTTGGCAGTGGGCCGCCATGACGGCTCCGTTCAACTGTACATCGTGGATTTGGAGAACATAAAAGAAAAACTGTGCCTCAAATTTACATACGTAAGTTTTAAATTATGTTATATTTCAAAAAAAAAATATTATACTATTTAATGTAGGAAGAGACAGCCAGTTTATGTACCTAACATCATCATCACATCATCAGCCTCTGATAGTCCACTGCTGGATATAGGCCTCCTAATACACCCCTACCCATCAGGGGGTTTTTGGACCGTATCCCCCCACGCTGGTCCAATACGGGTTGGTGGGTGGACCGACTTTCTACATGCCCATCCGACGCATGGATCATCTTACTTTTCAGACAATTGGGTGATCAGCCCAAATTAAAAAAAAAAAACTACCATGTAGGAAACAACAATGAAAACTTGTTGAGTCCCCGCAGTGTACCTAACATTGTGATTTATTTAAACGGTGCCGTAGGCCGTAGCTAACGTACTTTTTGTAAACGAGTTCTTATATCCAAAGTCTTAGAGCGGTAAGCAAACTTTTTGCATCTTACGCTGCTTCGTTTACAGACAGGACGCTTTACAAACACATTACCTGGTCGACTTGTCGCTCTTAATAAAAGAGAGAGGAACGTACCCCATTGAACGTCAACACAAATTTGCTTTCTACCTCGAGCTAACGCTACTTTCGATAGGTTACCGTTTGTTGTAGTGGTGTAGAAGTGTTTACGTTCTGCGGTAAGTTAAGTTTGGTATGGTTTCACCAATGACTCTTTCTACGTGTACTAAAACAGGGGACCTCCTTTCCAGCATCAAATCACAGTTTTATTCTGCTTTAGTATAAAGCGTAATAGGCTATTGTATCAGCAAAGAAATATTGTACAAAATAATTAGATATATTTGAGCCCGCCATACGAACATTTGCAGTTTTGTGGTGAACCGGTTACATCAGTTTGCGGTGGATGTGTCGGTACGGAGAAGAGCGAATTGTTGGTGTCCACGTTTTCGGGAAGGATATTCGCTTTGCGCTCGCAGAGATTAATCGCTGGTGGCGTGGCGTTGAACAACATGACGGCTGACGTCTTAGCCACGAGGCGGAATAAACTGGAGTATGACTATGTACCTCACATTTTATTCTCTTTGTTGCACTCTTTTTTAATATATTCGGAATTATAGTAATTGTTTCAACAATAGACCATTTCTATTATTTACATCGTATCGGTAATCATGCTTAGTCCACAACAGAATGGGCAAAAAGGTTTTTCGTCTTGCAAATCAAAAATCCTAGTTTAGTCGTTTTATAACATGTTTTCTTTTTACGTTTCTATTTTAGTCTCTACTACCCACATCCCTACGGATGACATTCGTGCATTAAAGAAAGTTCTTTTTCTTGTTTTTGCAGATTAGAGGTGGCTCGATTGGAAAAGCAAACCGCGGCCGAGAGGGAAAAATATCAACGCAACACTCGTTCTCTGATCGGTGGATTGTCAACACCGCCCTTGCTAGATATACAGTATGAAGTGAGTAAAATTATTATTCATCTGTTTCTAAAATTATTTATCGCTGATTTCTACGCTGTCCAACAACCCTATATTTTGTATTGAGGCAAACGCTTATGTACGAGGCAGGGAAGTACTACGGCGTAAAAATAATGTGAACTGCTGTGTTCCGATATGAATGATAATGTAATATTTATAAAGGACATTTTCAAGCCAGTTTTTTGAAACCAACCAACCTACCCAGCTTAAACTGAATAAAGTATGAATAATTTAGTATCATATTAAAATTAAATTCTTTAAAATTTAAGTTATTTTATCCACTATAGGTAATTTTCGATATTATTATTTCTTTTCTTCCAGTTAACAGGGACAATGCTCAATGGTTGGCAAGAGGTGGTATAACCGCGGGAGTTCCTCTAGATATGTTGTTTATTTACTGTGATAAGCAATTGGAGCTTCAGACAGACAGTGCAGCTGTATTAAGTGTTTGTCCATCACAGGTAAAGAACATATTATTTTAGAATATTTAAAAACTTAATCATTCATATTAAATAAATTATCTCTAAAGAAAAAAATTGATGATCGCTTAATTATCCCACCTGTGATAATTAATACAAACAGCGCAACTTACGTAAACTTGCCGTATCCTTATATATTTTTGATTTATTTGATTATTATGATATCTAGTGTTAACTTAACAACAGATTTTTCTAACTGGCATCCGAACTTTACTAGCCAATGACACACATTTTGCCATCGAATGCAGTTTACACAACTGCATTCAATGCCATAAAGTGTAGGAGTTCCCATGACGACATTTAAAGATAGTCTGTCAAGCGTGATCGACTTTTTGAAAGCCCCTTCGATTCAATAATTGTCTTTTTTTAAGAAATTATATGATCAGAAAATAACAATTATACAAAAGTCTTCTCTTCTAGGATGCACCGACGTATTAGATTAAGACCGTGGTTAACTTTCGAATTTTGCCTGTATTTTTTGGTTTTGATGTAAGTGTAATAAAGATATATCTTAAATAAAATTATTCGATCAAAACCCATTCAATTTATATATTACTAAAGGAAAGGAACTCGGATGTGCTAGCCACGGTGCGTTGTCAAGCGGGCACAAGGCGTATTTGGTTGCAAATTTGCGCAATCATGCCCTCCGCCGGGATGGCTGAAGCGACGCACGTTTTTGTGTACGTCCTTCCTGCTAGTGCGCCGCGTGTTGCCCGTCTAATAAAATTAATGTTGCCCGCTCTGCCGCAGTATTGCCAACACGAGGATCCGGACGATAATGATGACAGGTAAATAAAGTTATCCTCGACACATATACCTACTGTACTAATGATTGTACATTTAATAAATTAACAAAACAATGTTTCATTTATTATAACACAATTTTAACTCAATCCCAACAATAATATGACATCGGTGCTATTTACACAGTTAAAGAGCGCTGGAGATATTTACTTTAAAATCCTTTGAAGCCTTTTTTGTTCTTTATCTGTTGTCTTATGAGTGTTATACAACATGACCTTTAGAAAGACACCGAAAGACTGTACTGATCTATCTGGTAGAAAACAGGCTAAACACAGGCTGGTCTTTCTCACAATTAACATTCACAAGTCCGATATATGCCGATTCATCTAAATAACTAAAAGGCTTTTGGTTACGTATATTTTCAGAGTGTGGTCAGAATTGCGAGTGACCGGTGGCTTCTCCGTGCCAGAAATTACATCTTGGCTCAACGAAGCGTTGCCTGGTGATATGCCTAGACCGGCTGCAAACATAGCGTTTGCACGATCACATTGTCTTCTAAAAACAGTACTCGTATGTCGTTATCAGTAAGGATACAAAATTTATATGTAAAATTACACTACACCCCACAAATATTCTTCCATTAAATTGCTGTGTGATAACATAATTGATCAAAACGATTTTTGCAAAAGGTGATGAAACAATTTTACGTATGTCATATACGTAAGAACTCGTAACTGCCTCCGTAGCGTAGTGGTATTGGCGTGTGCTTTAGAAACCGGAGGTCGTGGGTTCGAATCCTGCGGGGAGTCAACAAATTTTCATTGTTATTTCCTAGTTGGGCCGTTGGGCAATTTGGGCCGATCACCCAAATGTCTGAAAAGTAAGATGATCCATGCGTCAGATGGGCATGTAAAAAGTCGGTCCACCCACCAACCTGCATTGGACCAGCGTGGTGGCCCTAATACACCCCTATCCACCACCTAATTAATGGATAGGGGTGTATTAGGGGAGGCCTATGTCCAGCAGTGGACTATCACAGGCTGATGATGATGATAATGTCATATACGTAAGAAATTTTTTACGATGTCCCTATTTACTCTTTTAAACTTTGTTTTTATAATGAAAACCATCATACTTTAATTATTAAGCAACGATAAAAAATAAAGTACCTATTATTTTAAATTAAAACATGCTTTTTTTGGAATCTCATTAAGGCGCCAATCATCCTAGGAGGCAATAGATATCTTGAAACGGCTTTTTTTTGGAACTTATATTTAGTATAATCCCAACTAACAATTTGAAAAAAGCTTTCACAAATTTGTTTTTGTAGACGGGGCACAGCGTCTTTCAAGTCAGATAACATTTCAACGATTGCTGTACTAAAGGATGTCATATCAAACTGTTCTATGAAAAGTTGTATACGGTGGATGTATCTTGTGGTATGTTTCTTTATCGATTTTCTTGTACCTTATTATCTAAGCATATAAAGATATACCATAGTAATAGGAGCACAGCGTTTTAATTTAATTTTGCAGAAGTTCCACAAGTCAGCTGCGCTATGTTATTCAATAAGTTAAAAAATGAATTTATATCTGCATATGAAATTAAGAAACAACAGGCTTTAAGGGATGCTATCGGGTAAGTTACTCATGTGATTTTTTACAATTAAATAACGTTAAAAATGCGGTTAGGTTAGGTTACGTAAAAAGGCGGAAAGCCTACGGTTTACAAACGCCGAGCTTACGGCTTACATAGGCCGAGCTTTCGTTTATCGAACGCTATGCTTATAGTTTGCGGACGCCAAGCTTATAGTCATCGAACGCCATGCTTACCGTTCGCGGACGCCGAGCTTACAGTTATCGGACGCCATTCTTACGCTTTACGGACGTCCGTGTTTACAGTCATCGGCAATTTAACACAGATTTTATAAATTATTGTTTTACATTACAGAGCCCTAGACTTGGATATGGAAGTAATAAACAATGAATCGGAACCTATTCTTTGCGAAGATTATAAAAAAGATTAAAAACACCGGAAATTACTCATAAAAATTATTTAAATTTTAACGATTTAGTAGGTAAGTAAATTACTTTATAAAGTTACATATTTAGAAGCTATAAGTGGAATATGCTATAAGTAAATAATTTAATATTGTGTTTATTACAGAAGTTATCGAACAATGGTATTCTGATTGGAGTGACTTGTCTTTATACAGCAACCATTTTAATAATTATAAAACACAATTGAGGTCTGCCTTACAAAACTGTCATGTTTCAGAAATAGAGAAATTATTCGCCTTTACTGAATTAAAAAGTGACTCTAATATGTAAAAGCGTTATTGTTAACAAAATTGTACAAAATTTTTACTAAAATATACATATATTTATGCGTATAAAAATAAAAAATTAATAAAAATGTATTTTCTTGCATGTCGATTCAATTTAGTTTTATAGCATTATGGGGAGGTCTATATCCAGCAGTGGACTAGCAAAGGCAGCGATAATGATGACGATGAGCTACTAAAAATTTGAGATAAAGTTTTATTGTATCAACATATTGGAGACCTGCAAATGCATTTTAGTCATAAAAGTGAAAAAGCGAATCACGAAAGCAGGACAATGTCTTCTAGTTCAAGGGCACCGTAGCTAGTGGCATCTAAATGTCAAGGTTTTGGACCATACCACCATACCATTACCATCAGGTATATGTACAGTTCGTCTCATGGCGGATACAATTTTGTTCCCCTGCAGAATCCTAATCCACAACTTTCAGTATCGGACCCCAAATATGTGCACGAAAGTCCCTCTGCGAGTGACGTATCAAAAGACCCCATACGTCAGGCGTACCCTAGGCCACAGACAGCGAGTCCCGACGCTGACTGGCCGCTCCTTTCACCACGATGGCATGAACAATATCCTATCATAGATACGCTAAGAATAAGTGTATTTTATACAAAAATTACACTATTTCACTATAAAACAAAAACCGTACAGATGTTTAAAATTGTACTAATTATTTTTTAAAAAAGCAGATTTTCAAACGCATATTGTTATAAAACAATATGGACACATTACATAATTAAATCCGATAAACTGTAAAGAATCGAGCGAGTAATTGTACTCCACATCTCTGAATTAAGTCATCTTGCTTTTATCGTTCTGGAATTTTGAAAGTAAACGGATTGGGATATGCCTTTAGTAGACTTAAGTCGTATTGATAAATCGCGTGTTCATCTCCACACAACCTGTTAATATTAGTAACGTGGTTTGACAGCTCGTTCACGGAGGACATTTGTTCGGACAGATATATTGAAGTAATGAAGTCTGCGCACTGGTAATCCTTTACCTGCTCTGCCGTCGCCACAACTTTTTCTAAAAGCTGTAAAAACGGGCATTGTGAAACTTTTTTAATGGTTGTAACATGAAAATTCTTAAGAAGAAATGTTTTATAATCCTTTTGTTATAATTGGTCATTTACCCCTGCGCCACATAAAACATGGGTATTTTTTAAAGTAGTGACAATAATAATAATAATATCCTCCAAGTCTATTTCGACTGCGGCGGCCGACATATATTTGAGATCAGCAAACAACGTAGGAGATATTATTGTGTAGAAGTATACGCAAATGCAGGTACATTCCTTCTTTCTTAACCTTTATAGTCCGAAGGGATAACCAACACAACCAGGGAGATATTAGGCGTAAGACTGACGTTTTACATGCCCATCCGACAAACAGATCGTGCTACTTTACAGCCAGTCTAGTACTCAGTCTGCATTGTCCGAAACAACTAAGACGTTAAGAAATATTCAAATCCACGACCTACGGTTTTATAAAGTGCATGTCCATACTACTGGGCGGCAGTTTGGCATGCAGCAGCATAGCGGTAACCATAGTAACGTCATTAGGGCTATAGCTGCGTGTTATTGCTGGATTATTATTTTTTTTATTGCATACGCAGGCAGACGAGCAGTCGGGCAACCTGATGGGAAGTGATCACCGACACCCATAGACATTAGCAATACCAGTGGTATCGCCAACGCGCTGCCTACCGTGAGACATAGGATGTTAAGTCTCGTTTACCCAGTAAATACGCTGGCTACGGTGCCCTTCAAATCGGAACACAGTAGTGTTTTCACACTACTGCTTCTCGGCAGAAATAGGCACCGCGGTGGTACCCGCCCAAACGGTCTCCTGTAAACAGGGGACCTACCACCGGTAAATTATCTAAGCTGCCAAGCTTCAAAGTCAGAAACGACTTACCAACAAGAAGACGTTGTTATTGTATAATTGATGATAATGTCAACCAACCGGATATCGATACCGTAACGTCACGAAAGTTATCTGTTTTTTAAAGACTTACAAATTATCTGTAACGTCCTGTATTGACTGCTTGACGATTACCACTCACCATGAAAATAGCAATTTGCATGTAATAAAAATTGTGTATCTATTATATCCTTACCTCAGTTACATATTTTTCCATTTCAAGGCTCTTTTTAAAGGCACTTTGCAAAGTCAATTCTTTGTCATCCTTGGGTTCCTTTAGACCTCCGATAGCGATCGCGCCTCCCCTGATTAATTGGTATTCTATAAGTTTCTGCATGTGTTCTAATTCCTCGTTATACATTTTCATGAAATAACCACCTGCCCCCGGTCGGGACGTGCATGGATGTAAGAAAGCTGTAGCCATTGATAGGTATTCTTGGGCTGCTTGCTGCTCAGCTTGTATTTGCTTATTTATAGCTTCCTCTACTTTAGGATCGTAGTTGTATTGATAATACAAATTCCTTTTGATATTTAATTGTATGGATGTAAATAATCTGATTACATAATTTTTCGCCAAAATTTTGTGCATTCTGATTTAATGTAACTACCGTAATTTAAAAATATGAAAAGTAAGGAAAGCATAATATAAAAATAAAATTACCTAAACAAATACTCAAATCGCGTCACATTTAATTTTTGATGGGTGTCATTACATCACAACAGACGACTTACTTCATTGAGGTTAATAAAAAAAATTAAGTGTGAGTTGTCGCAGTTTCAGCTGAAGTCATACAACTTCTTAGAATTGCCAGTTATTATAGTAATTTCCCGATTATGACCAATATACAGCATATCACTAAAAGACTATTTTTTCTTCTTCATATTTGCTATGCTTATTTCGAATCGTCATGCTACCATGGCTGTCCTTAAAACTTACGGCTCGTGAGAAAATTGTATTAACATTATTCTTCGGTTAATAAATCACACATATTACGTATATAAATATGCTACTTGTTAGAGTTTAAATGTAAATTGTAAATATTGGTAGGCAACACGTCAAGTGCTTAGAAAAGCGTATTAGAATAATAGAATTCTATTCAAATATTGTTTACAGCAGTGACAATGAAGACTCCTCATCTAGACACTAACAGCATAATATCCTTTGATGTTATGAACATGTAATAATATAAAGTAGTTGAACCTTGCAGTGTTAAAAATATATATTTACGAAATCAGTGTTTTGAAATTGACGTCATCACCCCAGGACCCAATACACAAAAATAAAAATCCAACACTAGTCAACAAGCTTTCTACTGTAGAACCATTTGCATCCAAGTGTCTAATTGCATTAAACCAATTTGACAATTTGCTCCTAATATCGAGTATGTAATTCGGCAAGAGCCCATTGACGAATGGAAGCTGAGCTATAAATCGGAGGCTACAACCTCGACCTCTAAGCTTTCTTCCCCGATGCTGCTGACGCGTACCACTCAATTAAGAAGACCGAATTGGGTCCATTGCTTGTGCAGGTTTTGACGGTGCACGGGTTTTGACGGGTACTTGCATTGATTCATGAGCCGGGATAGCCCGTCATGCGAATGCGATGCGAAGACACATAACTATTCAATTGTAACTGTCCAATGCACGAACGAGACAGAAAGAAGCTTGAAATAAAAAAAAGCTACAACGAATTTGGCCGTTAATATTAAAATCAATTAGTACTAAAATAATGAAGTTAGTAGACAGAAGACATACCACTAAGTTATATCATGCACATATCTTAAGCATATATTTCATTTATACTGTAAAATGAGTAAAAGTAAGAATTAGTTTATATTCATAATAATATTGTGTAGTAAAATAAAACAGTAGTAAGATTATAAAAATAAGCATTTATGCAAGGAAATAAGCATATAACCTTGGCCTGTTACACCTGCACTAGGCGCCTAGCAGTCTCAAACATAAAAAAACAATATCAAGTGTAGAATTAGAAACAAATTGATGCATAAATTTAAGAAAGATATAAAATGAAAATATGTATTAGATATAAGGTATACATAAAAGACCACAATTATGATATGAATTTGCTAACGCATTCAAAGTCTATGGAGTATATGGTAAAAAAAATAATAATTTGAATACTGGTGATAGCATATAAAACTAATGCATCGGTCAACATTTATCCATAATTCCCTAACATAAGGATGTTTAGGACATCTGAAATTGAAACGAAATTAGTTTAATAGAGAAAGATATCTGTTCTTGAAATAGGACTATCCAAGCAGTGGCGTAGCATGCCTTGTCGGGGCCCTGTATAAAATTTTTAGAGGCCCTTATATGGAGGTTAAGATTTTCACAAAAGAAAAAAAATATTGTGAGAAGAAATATTTATTTATCACATAATTTACCCATTTTACAAATAAAAATCGAATTTTAAATATTCACTCTCCTTGCCTTTTTTCGGCAAACTGATTTATTAAATCATTTATGGCTGATGATGATTTTAGTTTTTCTAAAGTTTCTGCCTCTATGGACAATAGTGAGATGTCTGACAGCCGTTCTTGGCCCATCGAAGTTCTTAAGTATTTTTTTATTATTTCTAATTTTGAAAAACTTCTTTTTGCCGTAGCGGTTGTAACTGGAAGGGTCAAGAATAAAAAGCATGCTGTGATTACCTCGGGAAAACTGGATGCAAGACTATTGAATTTTACTAGCAATAATTCAATGAGTTCTTTAATGGAAAAAAAAAATAATTTCAGAATTTAAGCATGTTTTTAGAGCCTTTAATTGGTCACAAAGATTAAGTGAGATGTCTTTACTGTATTTAGCAGACAACATTCCGGAAGCGTTTAATATCTCTTCGCTTGAAGAAGATAGGAGTTTCTCCGGTTGTAATATTTCGAACATGCTTCTCAGGTTGCAAAGGCTCTGAAATCTTTCCGATGTAGAGTGTTGCCAACTTTTGAACGCACGCTTAAGGCGGGAAAAAAAGGAATTGCTTTATAGAATTTTGTCATTAGTAAAATAAATTAAAATAGAAAGTTTTTATTCTTTTTCCTTACACACTTCGGGGGCCCCCGTGGCTCGGGTGCCCCGTATAATTGATACGGCAAATACGGCGGTAGCTACGCCCCTGTATCCAAGTCATGCATGGGCACCAAATTCTTCACTGACAAATTATGTTTTGCTTCCGTAAGCTTCCGTAAGCCTCCACGATAAAAAATCTCCCTATTTTAATATATAATTCTTCAAAAATATCACGTAGACCGAAAACACTCCGCCATTCGAGTCGGCAATTTCATGTGGTTGTCAGGACAGGTGGCCGTATTTCATACCAATAAAAGAAAACCTATACGCCAATTGCAACTCTATGTTTAACAAATCGATAGAATGGTTTAGGTATACAATGTGTATAGTTTCTGTGTACATTTGAGTAAAATATATTGAAATTCGTCAGAGAGCTTTCAACGAAAACGCTGCCTATACCTGTATGTTCGAAAAATCCATCTTATAGATGTATTAAAACAGTCCGCGATAGCATATCTTGAAGGCTGACTTCCTGTGCCCTTTGTTTTAGAAAATTGTATGTGTCTACTGCGGTAATTTTTCAAACTAATTAGACTATTAATTCTTATAACCTTTAAATTTATTAACTATTGATAAATATTAAAAATAAGTTTCGCTATTATATTACTACGAAATTTTAAACCACCAAGGCTATGCAATGGTACAAGATTCACAGTAAGTAGTAAATTAAAAAACTTTCTAAATTGGCATTGGTGAAATTGTTTTTATACTAATAATTCCTATAATACACAGAGAATTGCCTTTGAGATTAAAATAATTACAATTATCCGAAACATTGCTTTGGAATGACAATAAATAAAGCGAAGGGACAAATGTTAAATGTTGCGGAAGTAGATTTCAGCTTACAATGATTTTCTGTAATCCAGAATCTAGAAGATCTAGGTTTTCCTAGCCCGTTCCGGTGGCCTTAGTATTGGGCTCTACCGCAAGCCCCATTTTAGAAAAAAAAAGAGATCTAGGCGACAGCATGTTAGACGACTTTTCCTCCAACGACCCTTGTACACCGCATTAGCAAGGCAGCCATGTCGTGGAGACCGACACTTCCCTTCCCCACGATGCTATCTTGGCTGCAGAAGGGTGCAGGCCTTCCCTTCTTTGAACCGATCCCCGCACCCTCCCCGGCTAATCCTAGCAGACTTATTCAGCCCGCTAGGAGCAGCCTCTACGGCCTGCATTACTCCTCTGGCAGTTGAAGTTCCTCTAAGCATCCCCTAGAAATGAGCCCCACCTCTTTTTCAAAGTTGGAACGTATAATATATTGTGGGAAAGGTTTATGAGACTCTTTTTTACGTAAGGGAAATAAAGACACCATGTCATTCTTTCCTGATGCCTTAAAGATGGGAGTCATAGGAACGCTTAACGATCTTGACACCAGCGCTGGCTACCGAAGCAGCCCCATACAAGGGCCGCACTGAAAATTTCGGGAATGAAGGAAGTGACACAATATTACGTTTAAAAATATATTTATTGTTTTTCGAAGTAATCTCCGCGAAATTTGGCACATTTTTTTAAACGATCGAACCAACTATTCCATTCGGAAGTTTCGGTCTTTACAATGGCCGTTTTGTAGGCGTCCACAACTTTTTCAGGTGATGAAAATCTCTGACCACGGAATTTATTCTTTATTTTAGGGAAACTATAGAAATCATTAGGGCTCTGGTCGGGGCTGTACAGGGGATGGCCAAATAATTCTATGTTTTCTGGCTCTAAAAACTCTTTTTTTCTATGATGCGGCGGTTGTAGTTCTCTTTACGGAGTTCAGAAACGAGCTGTGGCAAACAAATTTGCGGGAGTCGAATGCGGTGTCCATCGGAAAAACAACTTTTTTACACCTAATTGGCTAAAGTTGCCTGAATTTCGCGGTTTGTCACATGTCGATCTTCCTCGATTAGCTTACGCTCAGTATTTAGACGACCTTGACGGGGATCATCACTGAGCTTGACACGTACACGTTCAAATTCAGCAAACCAGCGATAAATTGTGGTTTTGGATGGGGCTTCTCACCAAATGCAGAAATCATCCGGTCAACACACTGTTTCTGTGTTAAACCACTTCGAAAGTCTCTTGAATTTTCTCGAGTAAATTCCATTTTTTTACGACTAAAAAAGTTTGACATGACCGAGAATCTTTTTTTAAATAAATAAATGGTATTCGATTTTAAAAACCAAGGAGTTTGCAATTAAAAAGATTTAATTATGACAGGAATAGTGGAAATATTCTATTCCCGATACTTTTAGTGCAGCCCTCGTATCAATCCTACGGCCAACTACACCTCTAGGCGCGCCGGAACTCATGCGCATATCATATTGGTCCCTACGTCTTGGCATCAGACTCTCCCGAATCTATTACTCAGGAGCTACGGAAGCTAGGAGATGCACGTCTGCCGCCTTTGTCCCCGACCGCCGCGCCCTCCTAGGCACATCAAAGCGTGCTTCTGTAGCACGCCTGGAGCAGCCCCCTATACAGGCCAGGTTCGTCTTAGCTACCCTTTCCTGATCAGGCCGCAGGTACTGAGTCCCTCAGCTACGACAAAACGAGAACCTGTTTGGGAGGAAGGTACCAACCCATGGTTTCACTATTCACCCCATTACCCAGGTAAAACTACAGTTACCTGATGTTCTTTTAACACAATGTTATGTAATTAATTCAAATTAATATCTAAACATTCCATAATGAGTCTGGCTTTCCTGAAGTCGTTTAGGAAATATGACTCACAAGAATTCAACAGTAAGGTTTCAATTGTGTTTATGTTAACTGAATGATTAAGTTAAATTATTTTAGAGTGTTTTCTTATTATACAGAGATGCAAGAGGAAGGTTTATATGTATAAAATGCATAATATTACAGAGAAACACTCATAAATTTAGAGGTTTTTAATGTGATGTCGTTATAAATACTTTTTTTTGCGCTGACACTGAAAACCCTGGCTGGACTACACAGACAAAATAAAACATTGCCCTATATTATTGTACACCTTAAAAAGGTCAACAACAAAGACTAAGATGATATATGTGAATCACTTAAGAATAACCTATAATAACCATTTTATAAAATAAAAAAATATCTTTTACATTTTACACTAAAAAATGCATAAATTACAAAGTAATTTTAGGCAATACAGCATTCATTTGTATTGAATTATGTCCAATATGGTGAGGACTATCTAAAGATAGCTGATTTAGGAGTATGTAGGTAATTCATTTTTTTTTTTAAATTATTTCAGCATGTGGACATTGTCCCAGGGCAACAGCTATTTTAAAAAATTGTGGGTTCACAAATTGTGACAACTTAAAAAAGTTGTGGTATATAACTTTTTTGGTAAAACATGGAAAGTCATGGGATAGCAATAATTTGATGGGAACAAATGCTACCATTGTTATTATATAGGAATTTATAAAAGAACATAAGAAAGGATGGAAGAATATTTGTAACTCTCACACTATCATCATCAGCCTTTGATAGTCCACTGCTGGACATAGCTCCTAATATTCCTATCCATTAGAGGTTTTTGACCGATATCCCACCAGCTGGATTCCAATGCGGTTGGTGGGTGGACTCGACTTTGTAATGCCTCAATCCGTATGGATCATCTTACTTTTCAGACAAATGTGTGATCGGCCTCTCTCTCACTAATAAACTAAGAAATGTTTTTATGGGTTACTTTTTACTGAAAAATAATCTGTCTTACAATTTCTATAAACTTTACTCTGAATATGATAATTATGAATTCAAATGTTCTATTGTGTGTCCACTTCACATTTTTTTAATTGTCAAATTCCTTTATAATTTTTTTTGCCATAAGTCTATAATGAATTTATAACTAGTAATGAACGAATGAAAAAACAACATCAAAACTTAGAATAGTAACTTCGGTATCTACTGGGTGTAAATATATTGTTAGCTTTAAAACTTTTGATGTTTATCTTAATATTGTGATTTTCTTAAATAAGGTTTTGACTTATTTCATGGAAATTTAATGCAAAGGGATTTTTCTTAGTGTAGTAATAACCTCAATGGTTATTAAAGTCCTAATATCTTGCAACACATTAATTTATCTTCTGGTTCTATTGAACACTAAGTATAATTTGTCAAAAGTGTCTGGGAGAAAAAATATTAGAATAACATTATTAATACTTACTATATTTATTAACTCATCTAAGAAATTTTATATTTACATTGATTAACAAGACATTAACTACTTTTGGAAGGGATAATAATCTAGGCCAGAGTTGTATGAAAACTTGTGAGTGAAGGGGTTGACTTGAGTTTTTCCAATTTCTATCATCTTCTGCACTTCTTCTCGGTAAGCTGGTGGTAACAATTCTTCTTCTAACGTGCAAGAATGTTCACATTCATTTTGAACTTTGAAAATTCGCCGCCTTATAATATCGACGTCTCGATTATATTCCTCCTTTAAATCTATAACTGTTTGCGTTGCTGTATCCATTTTAAACACAAAAAAATTTGCTTCCCGATGAACCAAGCCATGAGCACTTGTTTTGTATGGCATAGACCTGAAACCTAAATTTTCAATACTTCTGATAATTCCACCGCGATTAAAAATTGCATGTGAGACCCTCTTAAGTGTCGTTTTTAGTTCTGGTTTAGGCATCGCACGCAACATTAATGCTAATTCATAACTAGGCATTTTTAAGTCTTCTAAACTCAGAATGTTAGGTTACAACTATATAAAATAAGATTTTTGACGTCTAGTTGTCATTGCCACGGATAAATTTATAATCTATCAAATGTTTCCTCCTTTTAACACAAATATTTTTATTTTTGTCAGCCATGGTATTGGAAGGTCAAGCAGGTAGATATGTAGGCGTGCCCTTCATAATTTCAGTAAACATTTCAATAAAGCCTTATTTTACAAAAATTAAATAGTTTAAAACAAATACTATTCACTTCATGGATACTTAACCAGCCCTAACTTTTATATCTTTTGAAAAATATTTTTAAGTTAAGTGCAAAACAAAATTCTATAAAAAAGTTCTCTGATTAAAGTTAACGTTACAAACAATATTATGGTTTTAAATATTTTTGCATTTTTATCTGCTTCTTTAATTTTATCCTGTTTACATTTAGCATATAATAACTATAGGTATTTGTATGTATTGCTTATCTTCTTTTCCAGTCGGTATGCCTATTACAACACTCTGTGTATTTTTAACGTATTTTTATATGAGAGATCATTTATATTAAATATCTTATATACAGATGATACTGATTAAAAAAGATTTTCTCAAATATTTGTAAATTAACCAATTTATCTGTGACAAAGATAACGAAGTCTGTCATGATCAACATTGAAGGATGATCGGTCATGGCTGCGGCGTATGTGTGGTATTCTGTACAAGTGTAAATTTGTTTTGAATTATATTTTTATAACTATAACAATATGAGTACTCACACGAAATTCGTTTCTGATTATTGCAAAACATGGGAGAAATCTGGGAAGGAACTTTTGTAAGTTTGTTATTCGATTTTCATGATATTTACAAGGCTTACATATCCACATGTGGCTCATTTTTGAATTGGTGGGGATTTATTGATGATATCTGTTTAAAATTTTATAATTAAGTTATTATTATTATCTCTTTCTCAATATACGTTGTACATTTACATTAATTTTAGGTTTAAATTATGTAGATAAGCCCTCTTTTTAAATTTTTTTTAACAAAATGTAGTTTTAATCTCAAACTTCAATGTTTATATTTCACATAAAAGGTTTTTTGTGTTATGTTTTTATAATTGCTTATAGTTTTTTAATGAAGTACTACAGTAAAATTAATATGTTGTTTATATTACCAGTTACATTAATATTATTCTTGTTTTTAACTTGCAGTATTAATGTTGTGACACAATTTATCAAAGATGAAGGAAAAAGCCCATTGTTTAGCAAATCAGGAAAGCTTTCCGGTTTATCTCAAAGCATATATGACTTGTTACTTTCTGGGCTACATGGTAATTTGAAAAAAGATGCTGTAATTTCTGTACTTCATGATATTTGTGTAAGTTTATTCCTAATTACCTTGAACATAAAAAAGTCATAAAAAACAAGAACATTTGAAAATTAAAGAAGGCTGGTTTTTAATTTTGTATTTTTTAGGCATTACATGCTGATATTCCGTCAATAGTACTAGATGTTGTCAGCATTCTTGATGCTGAGACATCTATAGAGGTGCAGAGTGAAGAGAGAACAAATTTTTGTTATATTGTAAGGGAGTTGGAATCATTTATTTCTGACAAACTGTTGAAAGAACGCTTAGAAATTGACACATTGCAAGATGTTGGTACATTAAAGAACAAAAATTTTTATACAAAGTTCATTAAAATTAAAACAAAGTTATAGTAAGTGACTTTTATTTTATTAGCTTTAATTTTATCTCTAGAGTATATATTGTATATGATGTTGTTATTTTTCAGTTATAAACAACGTAAATTCAATTTATTTAGGGAGGAAAGTGAAGGGTATGCAAAACTCATAGTGGAATTAAATCAAGAAATATCAGAAGATACTGAATGGAAAACATTATTAGAAATAATTCAATCTCTTATAGGTAGTGTGCTTATTTAATTAACATACATTAGGCTTATATTGTAAGAAGGATTGTATGTTACTATATATATGAATTTTTTGCAGGTTGTTTCAACTTGGATCCTAATAGAGTTTTAGATATCATTTTAGAATCTTTTGAGGCTCGTCCACACTTAGATAAATTGTTTATATCACTAATAAAAAATTACATGGGTGATCCCCAAGTAATATCAGAGGTTCTAGGTTTTAAACTTGGTAATATGGAGGTGTTGGAAAGTTACAAGGAACCACCCGCTCTGATGACAATAATAGCTTTGTTATTGCAACACCAAGTAATCTCCTTAAATGACATTTATCTTTGGGTAAGAAGTTGTATAAAAAACTTTGTCTAAATGATGAAGGTGACATTGTACATTTTATTTATAAACTGTGCTTAATTTTTTTGTAGCTAAGACCAGATGACAGTATAATGGCAAAAGAATCTGAAAAAGAAGTAAAATCAGTTCAGGATTATATTCGTAAGCTTAACATTGTCTCGACAAAAGGACCGCAAGCCAATGGAACAACTGATTTTGTGGAAGAGAAGGCTGATCCTCAGGTGAGTCAATTTATGGAATAGAAGTGATTTGTATTGAATTTTGTTGAACTATGGTGGGATTTATGTTAACTAATAATGTAAGACTATTATTGGTTGAATATTACATTGTAATTTAATATAGTCTTGATACACCATTTAGAACTTGTAAGCTTTAAATTTAATTACATTTTGATCTTGAACTATCATGTGGCTCTGATTTCATCATCATCAGTATTATTTGTTTTAAAGTGGTTGTAGAATAAATGTTTTGCGAATAGTAGGAATTTTAAGGTTGCAACTGTTTCAGTCTTAATTGAAAAGAAATATTATATTATAACAGTGCTAGAAAAAATTTTATTTCTACTGTGGGTTATTTTTTACATTTTGTATTAGAGTTTTGTGGAAAAGGATTTATCACATTCTTGAAGAGGAAAATATTTATAAATTTTTGTATCAACATCTATTTTCAGTGTATTTTTATCGCGTCTCTCTGTTATTAAAAAAACCATGCCTATTTAATATTATATTTATAACTCATATAGGTTAGAATCATTAGGGAAAGTTAATTAATATGCAATGTTCTAATGTTATGTTTATTATCAAACTTAGCAAAACAGCTGATTTTTAATTGCCAATATGAACAGTTTATGTTTCAATATCATTAGTTGCTATTGAACATTAATTAGCTATTAATGTTCATAAGCATATTATTAAGCATAAGCATTATTATTTAGCTCAATTTGTGTACACTTTTCCTCAACCAAATGTTTCTCTTCCAAAGGAATATTGGAGTAACCAGAAGTTGGTACTAAGTGAAGCATTGTTGAATGTTACCGCATGGCGTGAATTTGCAGCTCTATCAGCTCGGTTACCAACAACTAGTATGGCATCCCGTCCTGCTTATGCCCTATGCAACATGTTACATGCTCTTGTTGAACCTCTGTACAGAATGTAAGTAGAAGCTATCTCTTTTCAGCATTATCACATGTTAGATCTTATTCAAGTATATGAAATATTTGTAGCAAATATATAGACTATTTTGCTGATTTTTTAATCTTTATTTTTCCATCTGCGTTTTGTGCTTTTTTTACATGGTAGTTTTTGTATACCTTTCATTATTTAGCTCTTGCATAGATTGTGCATTATAAGGCAGTAATGATGTTTTTACTTACAGGCATTGTCGTGTAGCCCCAAAAATAATGGGTAAACCTATACCTCCATTGAAATCCAACTTGGCTCCATCCAGTTGTAAAACATTTGAGGACTATGAAGGAGACTGTCATTCCAGCCCTTATTATATTAGGGCCTTCTTTACATTATGACCCTATTTTAATGTACAAAGTAAGTGACATATATGTATTATATTATAGATCTTTTGGGGTGTTTATATATATAAAAACTCTCTTACTATTGTTGTTTTACCAATACATAATTCTTATTTAGATAATCCGTATCCTACGAACGGCGCGGTCATTGCCCGAAGATCCATTACATCATGAGGCTCTGACAGTGCTTGATGCAGCAATTCTACCAGCTCTTACATTAATGGAAGGGAATTGTTGCATGGCAGAAGAAGTGTATACATTACTTAAACTGTACCCATATCAATGCAGGTAAAAGACATGATAAAATATGGTTTTAAATATTATGTTGAAAGTTTTATTCAAAGGTGTATCTTGCATAATTATGACACACATTATTAAACAAGTATTTTGTGAGACCACACAAGAATATTTTGTTATAATCTGTATAGGATATGCAAAAGAATTCATTTGTTTTTAATTGTTTATGATTTTCAATAAATCCATTTGTCATAGTCATGCATAGCATCATGCAAAAATTATTACAGTTTAATTTATATTTATGAAGCCTTGGCAATCTGTTTGATTGTCCACATAGTTATATCAATTATGAACAGTCTAAATAAAGACATACTTTTATGTAAAACTATTGAACTCATAATTATATGTAGTTAGATTGTCTTCCTGTTCTTGGCTTATGGCGAATAACTATAACTTAAATTGCCCATGCGAAAGTTATTATAATATTTATGTCATTAATGTTCATACACTAATTTTAGTATAACCTGTTTAGATTTTTGTTCCACTGATTTTGTATTTATTTTGCATTGCTATTTTACCACAAATTATAAAGAGTAATTTTTTTATTAAAACAACACCGGT
This sequence comes from Lamproptera curius, assembly GCA_029286875.1. Taxonomy (NCBI): domain Eukaryota; kingdom Metazoa; phylum Arthropoda; class Insecta; order Lepidoptera; family Papilionidae; genus Lamproptera; species Lamproptera curius. Next base: position 7,863,863 of record JAGSMT010000016.1, on the reverse strand, counting down.
TAATCTAATTCAAAAATCAGCTTTCTGCGCAGGAGGTAAAGGTTTACTTACATGGCAATTCAGACAAGAATCTATTGTCTTAGCAGAGTGAGTGGAGTTGTAGCGTCTAACACTTCAACTAACCAACTTATCAGAAAACGACGACTACATAACGATCAAATGTTGAATTCTCTTTTAAGATACTGTTTGTACTCGAGATGGAAGAACGAATCCGGGGAGAAAATACCGGCTTTAATGAGGGTGCGCGGCAATTCGTTGCAAAGGATTAAGCATATCATGAAGCGTGTGTCCAAAGAGAATATAAAACCTCAGGGGCGTTTAATAGGAAAATTGTCTCACGCCGCGCCCGCTTTTCTTTTCGATTACATGCTGTTGCAGGTAAATAGAAATCTTTAAAATTATTAGGTTGCAAAAATTATAGTTATAATTTTATTATGTAAAAGTAAGGAAGTCAAGTAAGTAACTGCCTCTGTAGCCTAGTGGTATGGGCGTGTGCTAATAATTTGTTTATTATTATTATTGGTGTTGTTTATGTCTACATTTTTAATGGTAACACCAATTGTTTTTCTTTGTTTTATTGACAAATGAATTAATTGATTTACTTATTTGAATTTACCTTTTTCTAATATACAAGTTATTTGAGCAAATGGCTCAGTTTAATAATAGGCATCTTACTAATTTCTGGTAACTTTTTAGATTCAGACTTATGACAATCTAATTGGACCAGTAGTGGAGTCCTTGAAGTACCTTACTTCACTGTCTTTAGATGTGTTGGGTTACTGTCTCCTAGAGGCATTGTGTGCCGGAAAAGGGAACAGTGGAGGTGCCGCTCATCCTCCGTGGCTTCAAGCTTTAGCAGCCTTTGCTGGAGCTGCATTTAAGAAACACAATATTGAGCTGACAGCGCTTTTACAGTTTGTGGCTAACAGGCTTAAAGCGCAGCAAAGGTATGAATAGTTAATTATTTTAATAAATAAACGGTTGACTTTAATTATCTAACATGTTTTTGTTTTTAAACTTACTACTTCGTTTTGTATAACAATAAGGATAGCAAATTAATTTCTATACTTATACTTGGAATATATGACCAAAGAGACTTGTGGAAACCAATTTTTTTATACATCTAATGTTCTTATTGGTTAACTATCTGTTGCCCGCGACTTCGTCTGTGGTAATATATATAGCTATTTTTAGCTGCGCCAGACAGTTCAGAACCGGCAGACAGACAAAAGTTTCAAAAGATTTTTATATGTATCTGTTATATATAACAATAGAATCATTTTAAAATGGTTATTTTGATGTCACAAACAGACTCCAATTTTATTTATTTGTATAGATCCAGGTTGCAAGCAATAAGTAACAGTTGATTAATTACAAAGCTGCTTCGTTGCACATTATTCCAAGTCTAAATTCTCTAAACTGTGTGTGTATTGTTGTAAGTTTGAGTTGTATATATTTTAATGTAATTATAAAGTGGTTTGTACTCAAGAAACGTTTCCTGTTTAATTATTCAAATGTGAATTGTTTCATGATTGTGCAACAGTCAAGACTTGTTGATACTGAAAGAAATAGTACAAAAAATGGCTGGCATTGAGGCTGCCGAGGAAATGACACCTGAGCAGCTTGACGCTATGGCGGGTGGCGAACTCCTTAAAGGCGAGGTATTGTTATTTAAACTTATTTTATTTAAACTAACTTTTATTCATTTCGTAATAATTTTATCCATAGTTAAACTTAGAGATAATACATCAATATTACGTAAGAAACAGTAAAATAAATTTACTAGCTTTGGCCAGTAGCTTTGCTCGCATATAATAATGTCTGTATATATAACTCGAAATTATAACTGTTTTTAACCTAACCTTATTCTATAGTTTAACCAAATTAGCGTATGGTGTTTTTTATTTCTTTATCTCGACTGCCACTCAATGATTGTCTCATCTCTGTGATATTTGAAAATAGGTTTCTTTGTATATAGTTCCGAGTTCAAATCAGCCTCGATATATTGTATAAGCAATTATACCGTAAAGATTTATTAAAATCCATTCAATATAGTTTGTGTTATAGTATTAAAAATATCCACGGATATATAATATTTGTAGTAGGATATTTACGATTTTGTTAAGTTAACCAAGCGATTTTATTGCAGGCCGGATATTTCTCACAAGTACGAAACACAAGAAGATCTTCTGCTAGATTAAAAGATGCTGTTGTTGGAAACAATTTGGACATCGCACTTTGCATATTGTCAGCGCAACAGCGGCATTGTTGCGTATGGAAAGGTGGGTCCTTGTTTATCGATAAATAAATCTAAACGAAAAACAATTAATTAATTAACAACTTTTCTAAAAATAATGATAAGTACTATATGTTTGTAAATATAACAAAGCATATTTTCTCAACAAAAATATAACCACATGATGCTTTGCTTAGTAGATTTTTTTTAAACTATAGCTGCACTTTTATTAAGTTTTACCCATTGATCTTAATGTTTGTTATAACCATTTAAAAAAGCTCAGTTTTCACAATTTTTCAATTCACAATATGGATAAGATTTGTAGGTACATATGTTGTATGTTCTGTTTGCTCGGACCTTTTGGAAATGCGGGCTGATAACCGCACGGTCTGTTTAGTGAATTGGTCCTCGTGTTTCTTTAGGGTGTCGGTTTTCATTTATCCTAAGCACATATATGCTTTAAGTGTTTACATAGAAATGCACTTCTGCCAGCGGAACGTCGAGTCGTTAGCGTTATATTGGCAAACTATATTTATATGTTTTTTGACCAGTTGTATGCGTTCAATCAAAGTTAAAGTCGTCTATTAAACCTTTTAAATTATATTCGAACTATTATTTAATAGGATTCAGGTTTAAGACTAAATTGTTAATATTTTTTCCCTATTCAGAATACGAGGAGGGGTCATCCACTCCTGGGGAACCGCCCGGCTCTCAGCTGAAGGTGGTGGGGCGTTTGGCAGACCAGTGCCAGGATGCCCTCGTCCAGCTCGGCACTTTTCTGGCCTCCTCGCACGCGCCTGATGAGTACGCTGCCCGACTGCCTCCATTGCAGGTCATTAAAATAGTTCTAACTAACTGTAGCCCGTGGCTTTACTTGTAAATTATATGAAAAAATCTTTCAAATCGCAGTTCATGTGATATTCTGACGTATGTTTCTAACTGTGATCTTTTATAAATCGTTAACTAGATTCAGCATAAGTGTTAAAATATATATACAAACTGCCGTTAATGGTACAATATACCCACTGTTTTACACTTTGCAAGACGTTGTTGCATTTATTTGTCGGCATGTCTTTTTCTTTTTCCTCCTAGGCAAATTCCATGGTCATTTTAGCTTTTAATCCCTATAGCGTCTTCCCTTTTGCGCAGAGCATACGTCTTTGACAACCCAAAGGGTAAACCAAATCCAATAAACATAATAGCCACAAGCAACATCTTAGCAAGAGTTTTTATCAAACTATCTCCCACAGGAATTGCTACGCGATTACCACGTGGACGCTGACGTGGCCTTCTTCCTCCACCGGCCGGTTCTCGGGCAGAAGATAACTGCGAAGGTGGAGCTGCTGAGGAAAGGCTCAGACAGCAAGTCCGATTCGCAGGAGAAGAGTATAGAGCGATATTGCATCGCTGCGAAGGAAACGTTGGAGCCCGTTGTCATATCAATAACGCCTCTGCTACCGTCCAGGGTCTGGGAGGACATATCGCCCGAGTTTTATGTTTCGTTTTGGTAAGTTTATATTAATAATTAAAAAATTTATCGACTAACTACTTCATCTAGTCCCAAACTATACAAAGCTTGTACGATGGAATCTAGATGATTGCTAATTACATAGACTCCCTTTTTTGTATGTAAATACTATTCATTAATATATTATATAGCCACACCCAGACATGAAGGAAACACTATGTTCATCACAATATTTTTCCCGTTGAGGTAATCGAACCGACACCCTTTGGCGTAAGAGTCTGGGTCACTAGTTCAAGCGGGTCTTCTGTCGACGTTAAATGGTCATTCCAGAACGATAAACGTTCGCCTAAACGCGGCGTCCACTCGTTATCCACGCGCGGTCCATTAACTTGACGCCGCGTTGACTCATTGTTGCCGAGGCTTTAATGGATCAACTCATATTCCGATACCTAACATTAACGCAACACCATTTGTTGTTTAGTCAAATAAAAGATGGAATTAACGTAAACAAATCTTATAAAAATAATTCTATTGGTCGACCGCCGCCGTATCCAATCACCGATCGCAATAATTTAGCCGCTATTGACATTAGACTTTTTTTTGTAATAATTCCGGACCTCATTAAGAGCTACAGTACAAGCTTTACTTATTGAATTGATTCATGTCTCGCAAATATATTTTTTCCAAGCTTATTTTCCTATTAAAATGCTATTATATAAATAGAAACACAAAAAACGAGGAAATGGAGGAAAACGGCGGTCCAAAAAAAATTTTACACTTTGTTTTTAACACCAGTTCGTTTCAAAGTTATTAATAAGCATAGTTATTTTTTTTGCGAATTATTATTATATTAAAAGGTGTCTTAAATTATGATGTACAGTGCTCGCGCATAAAATAATTATTGTTTAAAATATGTCACTTCGGCCAAATGGTACATTTTTTTATTATTGTTTTGTTTAAATAACTCAAACTTTTTTTATAAAAATAAGGCTAGTTTAGAATCTTGGATGAATCTCTAGTGAAAAATACAACTTGACGTTATAATCATAGTGAGAGCAAAGTAAATTTTAATTATCGTTGACAAAAAATATCAACACGTATATAATTCCATTATTTTCCTTGTTTATAAACGTTTCAAACGGTAAGTTTGCATAGGTCTTTATCATGTTTTACGTTACTCTAATAACTGCGTCAGGTGTTGACTTTTGTCTCAACATTTACGGAACGATTTACTCAACGAAGAAAAAATTTATTAAATTATTATTCGTTGTTTTTTTTGTTATGGCATTTTTCAATTTTTAGTCATACAGATCTAATCCATTAAGATTTACATAAATAATAGCAGATTTTGATGCAGGATTTTTCTTTGTTTGGTATAACTAACAGGAAAGTAATATAAAGTTCTTGCGGCACACGATTCGAATTAACCTTCTTTTTGTCAAACAAGATCTATTTCGACTAGGCAATGGTAGGTTATACATTGTCATAAATAATAACCACTTGCGGATATTTCTAGTATTGTTTCATGTACAATGCGTATATTTATTTAATTATTTTGATTTTAGGTCTCTCTCGATGTATGATCTGAAAGTACCGGAGGAGAGTTACGATAGGGAGATTGACCGTCTGAAAACTGCGGCGGCGAACGCCGCAAAAGATACCTCACAGGGCACTAAAGGAAAGAAGGAGCAAGAGCGGTTTAATACTCTAATAGACAAACTACAGGTGAGATATGTAGAGATTTATAAACTTAATTTGTTGGTTTAAATGCTACGAACACGATTCTGTCGCGATGAAATGTTTAGAGACGCTAAAAATTAAATAAAAATATATATTGACATATTTGTTGCTATCTTTTGATGAAATATTTATATATTAAACTAAATCAGAGGCAAATAAGCGTGAAATTGATTTCACCTAATGTATCTATATGGCGTCGTACGAATAGCATTGTTATTCTTCTATACGAACGCAATTTTATTGATATGTGTGGGTTCCATTGTTTATTTTCATGTCTTATTGGTCTTTGGTGTAGTCTTAATTTTATAAAGTGATGAAGATGTGCTTTGGGACATATAATAAATCTTTTCTTTGTGTTTTGATGCTAGGTATCATCATATCGGTGATGATGCCTGCTTTGGGGTGTTACGGTTATTCGCGTATTCTTTATATTATATCCGTCCGTATTCTTAAATGCGGAATATTTGCATTAAGTCAGACGTCTTGATCGGCATCAATTAATGCAGAATTTTTACGGATGTACATTTATTACAACAAACATGTAATAATATAATGGAAAAGTGGGCGCACTATTTGATGACATTGATGATAACTGTCATCTACTTCCAAGTGTTTGTAAAACTTTTGAGTGATAAAGATTGTTTAAAGAATAATTAAGTTCCGATTGTTGTAGCCTTTTAACTTCTACAGAATTCGGTGTATGTACATTTTCGGAATCAACTAGGCTATTAAATATAGCCTAGGTTAGTCGTAATCTACTAGACCAACACTACTAATCTAATCGCTAATCGATATGGTAACTAGCTACGCCAAGACCAACTAGTTATAATGGCTTAGTCTATTCTTTAGCCAAATAAGAGATGGAATTTATGTAAACAAACACTATTGAAGCGAACACATTAGACTTTACTGGAATTTCGTATCTTATTAGGCTCGGGTGAAGTCGTATTAAGTGCTAATAATTTTTACTGTAATTTTACTGTATGATTACGATTGCCCAGGAGGAGCGGTGTCGCAAACACTACTGTTACAACCCTTGCGTAAATGGCCGATCTTTCCACCAGATGTTGCCGTCGTATTTAAATCGATATACTCATAGTAATGATTAATTAAACGATATTACTATACGTTTCTCGTAGGAGGAGAGGCGTCGCCAGCGCGAGCACACGGCCCGCGTGTCCGCGCGCCTGGAGCGCGAGTGCCGCGGCTGGTTCCCCGCGCGCGCCGCCAAGTCCGCCAAGAACGAAACGGTCACGCGGCTGATGCAGCTCTGCCTCTTCCCGAGATGCGTCTTCACCGCCGCCGATGCGCTGTACTGTGCCGAGTTTGTGCACACTGTGCACGCGTTGAAGACGCCCAATTCTCCACGCTGCTGTGCTACGATAGGGTGAGGCTTTTTTTTATGTCTATGACGTTACGCTTTTAGATTCTTGTCTATGGTAAACTTGCTATAACGCAGAGTTTAGGTAACTACCGTTCCCTCGAACTATATCTTATAAGGTTGGTTATAGTAATGTTGAATGTGATGGTCCTATTGGTGATTTGTAGGTATTTTTTGTTGTTACATTGCATTTGATTTTCTCAGATGTGTGATGTTATACGTGCAGTATCTTTAGCGTGCTGTATATATTTTTTCTTTATCCAAGATATTTTGTAAGTAAATAAAAGTCAATTATCGTTTTCTAATCCGTCTAGATAAACTCGGTCGGATTATAAGCCGACTGCTGAACTCTGATTGATGTTTTTACTCATTGGGCGTGGGAGGGTTAGATATCGGTCGGTACTGTAAAAAGGGTTATTCGGGATAGGTTGTTAAGCCGACAACTCTGGATAATGGTTAGGAGTTAAAAGAATATAATACTAGTAATCGTATAACAGCTTTATAATAATTTCCTTCAAACAGCTGTTCTGCGACATAACGTACTCGGTGATGTCGTGCACGGAGGCGGAGGCGGCGCGCTACGGCGCCTTCCTGTGCAAGGTGCTGGGCACGGCGATGCGCTGGCACGCGGACCGCGCGGCCTTCCACCGCGAGTGCGCCCACTACCCGGGCTTCGTCACCAAGTACCGCGTCTCCAACCAGTTCACGGAGGCCAACGACCACGTCGGCTACGAGAACTATCGGTCGGATATCACTATTTTATTTATTTATTCATTAGACACACCTACGGCATACATATTTATACATGGTCAAAAATATAAAGTAAAAAAAGGCTTAGAAGCTAATACGTACACCTATAATGGGTATGTATAGCATTCACAATAACAAAAAAACTAAATGTACGTGAGTTTTAACAATTTAAAAGAGAAAGGCAAATAAATAATTAGAATCAAAATGATTTACAAAATTAAGGTAGCCAAAGAAAAGGTTTTAATAATTTTGATCTGAAAACGATCATGGCATCACAAAATGTGTATTTTACTCTTATCATGCCCCTTCCTAGTCATCTGTGGCCCCCTGTACTTGTTTTTGTAGCCTTGGCTCTTCTACTGATCTCTGGCACCATTTAGTTTCCTTTGACGACATGTTTTTCCCACTGGTCGTGTCTTTTTTCTTCCGACCCCTCTAATTACGTCTAGCCGTTCCTACATTAATCTGAACATCCCAAGTCATCTTGGGTACGGCTTTTGATGCAAATAGGTATAACGAATTTTATCTGGGGCTTTTAGCGGTAGATTATTCCAAGAGAGTCTATTCGAGTTATTATGTGGACTAACTTATTACATTTTAAGGCACGTCCACAAACAACTACTGTCTAACAGATATAGTACGAGAGATTGGTATAACGTAATTAATTGACTATTTTCAAGGCACGTATGCCACAAGTGGCATTACAAAATCACCAAGGCAATGGTGGTGTGCCTCGATTCGGGCGATTACGTGCAGATACGCAACGCCTTGATAGTGCTCATACGTGTGTTGCCACACTTCCCGGTGCTGGCCAAGTTGGCCCAAATCATCGAGAGGAAAGTGGAAAAGGTGGGCTTTTGTATTCATTTTTGTTTTTTTTTATTTGGTACTTTTATTCATTACCGTTGCTGATTTGTTTGAATTGATGAATTGTTGTCATTCCTTTTATGTAAAAATATTTGTGGTTGGAATTATGAAAAGAGTTTCGGGAAAAATATATTTTTTTTAAAGACATTCGTAAAATTGTTTCATTAGAAATATGTTAGAAACTCTGTATAAACATATAGTTACAATTCTAAAAAAATCCTGTAGCATTGTAATTTCTTATATGAACAGCACCGGGGCGAATTCTTTTTAAAAAATATGTTTCATTGATTTCCATTTATAAGCATATATTTTTCGGCTAATAGATAATATATTTTTTTAAATTTAATAGAAATAGTTTTGGATATGTTGGTTCTTTTTTCGTTAGGTGAAAGAAGAAGAAAAGACGCAACGTCAAGACTTGTACGTGCTTGCGACAGGTTATAGTGGACAGTTGAGAAACAAAGTGCCAAATTTAATGGAAGAGAGCGATTTTCACCAGGTAAGAAAATCTTATTTTTTTTGTAAGATCTCCCTAATTTTATCACATTTAATAACAGAAGTTGGGTATCAAACTCTTGTTAGTAAATTTAAAATATGTTTTTACCCTAATGTGTTAAAACACTTTCGCAATTAATTGTTTAGAGCAGTCTGCTAGACTTCCTACTATTCTGTTTAGACTTCTTTATAGACTGTTTTACAAGGTATTATATAAAATCATTAAATTTTAAACAGTTTATGCATTATTTGCTTTAGATATTGTCGAAAAGACGTTTGTGTAAATGGACTTCTTGGCTTAAAGACACTTTTCGCTTTACTTATTACCTTAAGCTGAGCAGATCTTTATGTGCAAAAAGAACATTGTTACGTCAATCATCTGTTAATTAGATGGGGGATCAACATAAAATGGCGGCAGCGGCCTCCGCGCCCGCCGCCACCGTCAAAGAAGACAGCGCGGCTACGAAGCAGGAGCCGGAGGCTAGCACTTCACCACAACCTGTTGGTAAGTGTTATTTTTAATCCAAATTTGTCTTCCTCTCTGTATTCATTTGTATTGTTCTCCCTCTCGCATATTTGTTTCTCTTTCCTTTCCTCGATTTTACCAGTACCTGATTGATTTCTCTTTTTTTCTCTATCTTACACATATATTACACGACTGCCTCCGTAACCTAGTGGTCTGAGCGTGTGCTTTAGAAACCGGAGGTCGTGGTTTCGAATCCTGCGGGGGACTCGATAAATTTTCATTGTTGTGTCCTATTTGGTTAGGGCAATTTGGGCCGATTACCCAATTGTCTGAATAGTGAGATGATCCATTCGTTGGAGGGGCATGCAAAAAGTCGGTCCACCCACCAACCCGCATTGGACCAGTGTGGTGGGTTACGGTCCAAAAACCCCCTAACAGATAGGGGTGTATTAGGGGAGCAGCAGAGGACTATCACAGGCTGATGATGATGATGACGACACACACATTCTACCCTTTCTTTGTTGATCCAACCCTCTTGCGCCCACTATTGTTTTAAATATTTGACTTGTACTTTATCCGAAGCCATCAAAACTTATTTAATAAAAGATTATTATATAATATTTTATAAAGTATGACTGAAGTAAACGTATATTCTTATTATATATTAAATAGATTCGGAAAAAAGGGAGTCAAGGAATAGTGACAGGCGTCGCGAGGAGCCTGAACGTGAAAAGGAATCTAAGCGTGAATCAAGATCGTTAGTAACATATTTTTTATATCATTCTCTTCAATTATTTTGAGTGTATTTAGTAATAATTCCTTTGATTTGTTTTTTTGATTTACCATTACTTTTTTCAAGGTCGCTGAAAGAGAGGACTAAAGAAGAGGTACGAAGTAAAGACAAATCACCCAGAGATCGTTCGCACAGAGTAAGCTTAAAGTTATGTCTTATATATTGTTATTTACTTATGCTTAGAAACAAGATATAATTTATCGTGTTATTCAGGAGGAGCGCTATTTGGAAACTGTTTCACCGCCACATGATCATCGTCACCCGTCAGATGACATTGATCGTGGTTAGTATTTTTTCTCTTTTTGTGATGTCTTTATTATCAGATCGTTCAGCACAACTTTTCTAAATTACATTGACGCTGTAATAACTTAGTTTTTCCAAAACCAAAAACACATGAAATCTAAAACGCAAATCATGTAATTCAGAGATTCGATGTGGCGTATAGCATTGTTACAAGTGAATGCCGCTCAGTGACAAACGTCACGGTGAGACATTCATTAATAAAGATGCTATATCTTATAATATTGCATGGTATATAATGCATGTTTACATCAATTGCAGTTATTACTTGAATCTGGTAACACATCATCAGCCTTTGTTAGTCCACTGCTGGACATAGGCCTCCCTTATACACCCTATCCATTAGAGGTTTGGACCGTAACCCACCACGCTGGTCCAGTGCGGGTTGGTGGGTGGACCGACTTTTACATGCCCATCCGACGCATGGATCATCTTACTTTTCAGACAATTGGGTGATCGCCCAAATTGCCTAACCAACCTAAACAACAATGAAAATTTGTTGCGTCCCGCAGGATTCGAACCACGACCTCCGGTTTCTAAAGCACACGCCCATACCACTAGGCTACGGAATCTGGTAAATATAGTTAAATATCTCAAATAATATCATCATCTTTCTGTGATAGTCCGCTGCTGGACATAGGCCTCCCCTAATACACCCCTATCCATTAGATGGTTCTGGACCGTATCGCACCACGCTGGTCCAATGCGGGTTGGTGGGTGGACCGACTTTTACATGTCATCATCTCATACACTATTCATACATGCCATGATCACAAATATATTAGCTCGAATTTCTAGTATCCAGTATATAATATTTATATTTTTCAGATGTGAAGCGTCGTAAAGTCGAAAGCAGCGGCAATGGCAAGGTGAGTATTGTTATGATAAATCGACCCTGCACCGAGCTAGCACCGGACTGATTGGGCTGGACGACGACCACGGACTCGACCGCCAACCCCGGCGCCATCTTGTGTAAAAACATAGAAATAAATAAAAAAAATATAAAGCAAAAAGTGTTAAACAGTGTTCAAGCGTCGGACTGTAAAGACTTTCAATGGTGAAGAAAAAAGACTTTAATAATAGTGCGAAAATAAACGGCCATTTTTGATTTAACAATTACCACAAATCAATTTATAAAATAAAACCATAATACAATAGTATAGTTTTTTGAAATAAAAATAAAGTAACTAAACCATCACACCCTTAATATACCTCAAGGAAGATTGTTATGAAATTATATTTGCTGTTGGAGCTTGGAAGCATCTGTCTACTATTTGATTGCTGTCGTTCAAACAAAAATGTTTGTAAGAGGAATAAATTGAAAGAATGATTACACCGATGAAGAGGAGTCCACATCCTTCAAGATAATATAATACTTCTAAGAATTGCCTATTTAAATGGAAGCTGTATGCAAATTAAACAGTGATTGACTGCAAGTTTTCTGTCTGCATATGAAGAACAAACAGAGAAACATTTATGTACTATTTAACTCTAACTAATGACAATAATAATGAAGAATGCTGTAATGAAAAAAAGATTAACAAAACAAGAAAACAGGAATTGATTAAATACAAGAATATTGGGTCTAACGGAGCGGCATGCTGTTTTGAAGATAATTAATTACAAGATCAACTTTCTCCTTTATTATAAAATTATCTTATGTGGGTGAAGCTAAAATAAAATAAATACTTAGGACATTTAATAAATTAAATAATCAATACCAAATCATTTGTGTCGTAAGTCCAATCAGCCCAGTCCAGTCGACAATTGGTAAGGCATCAATATCCAAATGAGTTAATGGGTTAAAAGGAACAATGGGAAAGCAATGGGCACTGACATATTAAATACCGAGACATGGTTCTGCACTGGCTTGAAAAATATATAATAAAATGGAATCTTGAAGACATTGTTTGGTATCTATGATCTACTGCAGTAAAATATCGAAGGGAAAATAGTATCAAGACAATTAGATAGAAGATACAATGTGTGAAGACCTCAACGGAGAGATAAGCTGACATTCACTGTCTCGACAGCAATGGATCAAAATTTCAACAGTGCCCTCACTACATTGTATCTTTTAACTCATTAACTTCCAAGCAATTTGTTTCCTTGGTGTCACATTAATATTAAAGTAAGTTGTGTGTGATATGTTATGATAATGTGTGATTTCTGAATGAGCAGGGTAGCAAAGATATCGAGGAACGTTCGCCAGAAAAGGAAAAGAGGAAGTCTAAAGTAAGAGGCGATGAGCGTAAAGAGCGTAAGATGAGCCGCAAACGGGTGAGCAACACGTCTATATGATTTTAAAAAGTCAACAGATTATAAAAAAAATATATATATACTTTTTTATATTTAAGAATACTTCACAATATTTAAATGGCCAGTTTATTAAAAATTTTGTTTAATACTTGAATAAAAGATTAAACAAAAATATTTTACTTATCCCAAAAAGTATAGTATATCTTTGTTCCAAATTTTTGTTTCAAACTAAATTTGTAACTTTAATACAGGATAGAGCTGAGGAATCGGCACTTTTGGAACAAAAGAGACGTCGCGACGAACAAAAAGGTGAAGGTTGCTTTTTATTTCGGTATTAAGTGCTATATTATATTTATATATACAAGGCTTAGTCTTGACTTTTTATTTTTTCCGCTACAATGTATTAACATTACAGCTGTTGTGAAAATGGGAAATCATCAGAACGGATCGCAGGAGGATCATCACTATGACAAATATCATAAAAGGGTAAGACCTTTTTTTCCAGACTTTTTCAAACTTTTGTAAAACAACTTTAAATATCATCGATATTCTATAATATACTATGACCTTATAATTGAAGTTGAAATATAGAACTTGCAATTTTTGTTAATTAATTGTAACACGTTTTTAACATTCGGCTTTTGTTATTGAGAGTGATTCAGTGCTGAAGTTATTTTGGTTTTTTTTTCCAGGAAAAATCACCATTTCGAGATCGCTCACACGAGGAACAGAGAGATAAACAATATCCTTTTTATTAATAACATTTTTTACTCTTGCTTTATTTATCGGCAAATCTACTTTATAAAGCTTATAAGAAGCAGTCAGACTTTTTTAAATACTTATCTATAATAGTATGTGGTGATGATGACGTGGAATAATCTTCATACGACCAATAAAATGGTTTAAGTGTTATTTAAATATAATACATCGATATGTCAGGTAAAACTACGTTTTAGCTGTCTGAATGCTTCGGTTTGATTAAAAATAAAACTTAATTATTTCGCATATTATTTGGCATAATTTTTAAAATCGCCATAAAAACAACAAGAGTAGTAATGTAGTCTTGAAATCCATGCTTGTCACCTGGACTGACTGTTTTTATTTTAATTTATATTTTAAGTGCATTATTTATATACATTTCCTTAATAAGACATACCAGACGCTCGAATGATTCAAAATTGAGAAGATAGAAGGATGCAGTGACCAGTGGATTGTTCGATGAGGGATTTTTACAAGTTACTAAACGTAGGAATTGTCCAAGCGTTTGAAATATAATTACGACTAAGAAATAAATTTTGTGTTCTAAGTGTCTGTTGGGTGTTTTATTTCCTTTTTTTTCTTGCTATATTTTGACATAAAAAAAACCTTGCTTAGTACGCTTACATAAGAGTCGAAAAAGTTTCTTGATTTCAACGGTTTTATTTCGGAATAAGTTGTGTTTAAATTTCGTGTTAAAAAGAGAAGTAAGTTACAACTGTAGGAATGGTCCGTAATTTTTGTTGTCAGCTTAAAAAATAGTACAATATGAGAATTATTTCAAACTTTTACAATACGATCTTCCTAAGACGGAGAATTTTGGCTTTGTATGACGTTGACGTGTTTATCTCCCCTATAATTTAGCCAAATTTCAATAGGAATAATCGTAAGTAAGTAACCCATACCAACAAAGTAACCTAGTACGTCTGGTGTGGCTATTAGTGGACCGTCACTGATTGACATCTTGACAATTTTTCTATGGTGGTGCTATGCTGATAATAAATATGCCTAAAATATTAAGAGTGTGGTTCATATATAAACCTTCCTCTTCAATCACTCTATCTATTAAAAAAACAAATCCAAATTCGTTGCGTAGTTTTAAAGATTTAAGCATACTTAGGGATATAGGGACAGAGAAAGCGACTTTGTTTTCTATTATGTAGTGAAGTGTATATGTTTGATGCCACTTTGTTGGCATGGGACGCAATCTTTAGGCCTTATTAAGTCTAATTTTGCTATTCTATAAAGGTAAATTTATCATAATGTCAAAATGGTATTGCTCCAAAACGAACACTTGTTAGATTCTCGCCATTAAACAATAGACTTCCTTTCTATTTTGGCTCTCTTTTGGGTTATTTTACTAACAAGGCTAAGAACAGTGGTTCAAAGGCGGGACGAGTAGACACTAATCGAAGAAATTTTTGTCGCTTTCAGATAGCAACGAAGTGGCGTCGTTCGTAAGTATTAGTGCTTTGTCGCTCACTGATAGTTTTTGTGATAATTAATCTGTAAGTACCTACGGTAAGCGTATAACGCGTCCTTGATTAAGTAACATTGTCGCAATCGACTCCAAACGTTATTTGTTTTTGGTACTATTAAATTATTTTTTATTTTTATGACCAACTACATAATGTTTTATTTTTGAAAGAGTTTGCAAAAATAGAGAAAAGGATTTGAAAAATTCTCTCGCTCGGCTTGTTTTTGCCTCTATCAACTGCAACAGGTTAAATTAAATATTAATTATGTTTAGGTATTGTGCTAGTTTTTATTTAAATATTTAGCCCAAAGTTAGAATTTATGGAATTATATGGCCATTATAACCTCTGTTGCACTATTTTGAAACAGCCCAAAAGATTAAACTCTCACGTGCGTTACGAGTTTTTTGTTGTCTTGATAACTAAGTTGTTTAAATAAAAATATTAGGTAAGTTGTTTAATTTAAAACTTGCTGCTCGAATAAGTAGCTATAGAACATTAATCATTCAAAACAATCTTGTAATTTACGGGTTAGGTAAACGTAAAATACAGGTGTGCTATCGGTGGTTATTTCCATTGCCCATTTGATATAAAGTTCAGGAAATGCATTTATTGAGTAGTTTGGGCAGAAATTTATGAGGAAGTGGGCATTCGATAGGTGCCTAACTACTTTATCTAGAAGAACGATCCATCCACAATTATGATTTTGTTTATAAAGTTGCTTAAAGTTAAGTTGCTAAGGATTAAATTGCCACGGAACATTTTTATAATAAACTATACGTTCCGTGTCGTTTTAAATTACATATCCTAAGAGTCAAAAAGTAAAAGAAATCTAAATATCGGTTATAAACAACCATATAAATATTATAAGTTAAATAGACAAAAAGTATGACATCGTGATTTTCTTATCTTTGAAATCTTTAAATTATATAATAAAATATATAAAATAATAGGTATTATTTGAAATCAAATTCAAATTGAAAGTTAAGTACAATGATTTATATTTAATACGTAATAAATAATTTTGAATATAATATATGAAATCTATCAGTCATGTACAAATGATGACGTAATGTGAAATGATGCTTTCATTTTGATTTATATTATAATTATACAATAGATCTTAAAAAAAAAAGCAAAATGATGACGTAATGATTTAATATGATTACTTGTTATTAAATTTGTATATTAAATGTTAATATTAAAAACATCTATAAAAAGGTACAGTGTCTTCTTAAAAACTAATATCTCTAAAACCTGTAGAATTCTTAAGTTAAAAGAAATACGTGTCTTAAGGTATAATACCGTAAGTAGGTTACCATTTCCTTAAATATTATGGCCCGTTATGACGACACTTTTCACATAACAAAAGGCTGTTGTATTAACCTTTTTGCTGGACAAAACAAATTTATAAGCACAGGTAACGTTATATTTGCAATCAATTATAGGCTAATATGTCGAGAAATCATGAAAACAAATATAATCAAGTTTATGTGCGTTTTAATTTGCAGATGTCTCTATCTGGGCCATTTAACATTTAAATGTTGATAAATTATGTGCGTTTTTAGTGGATTGTCATATTTGATATTGATTGTCAATTTGGCACTAAGATCTTAGAGAGAATCTATTTTATGATTTGTGAATTCGGCCTATACTTTGATTT
The DNA here is from genome assembly GCA_029286875.1 of Lamproptera curius. NCBI lineage: Eukaryota > Metazoa > Arthropoda > Insecta > Lepidoptera > Papilionidae > Lamproptera > Lamproptera curius. The sequence continues at coordinate 7,847,214 of JAGSMT010000016.1, read as the reverse complement.
TTAGCTTTCCTCTGTCCTCACTTACAGCTTAAGACTCAGTGGAGACTTGCCATAGAGGTAAATGTCGCTTTAGTTATATTGTGCTTTAATTAGAGGTTGCCGTGGGCCCCAAGCGGGAGCTGTCTTGAAAGCCAACAATGGTAAGTTTGCAGAAGAATGCGAAAACCCCTATTCTTAAACCCCTTTTAGAGAACTAGATAAGGCCATCGTGGGTCAAATCATCGTTGTAGTGGGTCCAATATAACCCAAGTGGCAAGCGGGTCATGTCGGTGCCTACGTATTACATCTAGGACAGAATATATCCCTGTCCATCAACCACCATTATTGACATATTTTTCCTTATAGTCAAGGACTTAATTACATTTAGGAACATCTAATCACACCGAGGGGGTTACCATTTTTTTTTGCGCTACGAAGAACTGGACATGGTCAAAAGTTATTGTGACTGTGAAAATAATAATAACAACATAACGAGATTGAGAGAAAGAATTAACGTAAATAAAGGATGCATTTTAGACTTGATAGGCGCCAAAAAATCGAGCACTCCCAAAGGTTGGGATTAAAAATAGACATAGTTCACAAATAAGAACATGTTCTCTTCTGACGCCATTAGTGTTTGTGACTAGATTTATTTATGTTTATTCTGATTCTAAATTTGCCTTACTACTGTCGGGACCATAAATAAAGTTTTATAATTTTTTAAATTGTTTTGGATATTACCGCCTACAAACATTGCTATGCCATATTATGAAATATGTTAGTCGTATAGATACGGTGATTAGAATATATTCTAGCCAAATGTTTTATGGTATTTATGTAAACAGAGTTAAAAGTTAATTCTGTTGTCGCCAAAAAGTGGGAATTTCTTATGAGTTTTATACCATCCACCAAAAAGATCGAATTCTTATTTTAATTTGTTTACCTAAATTCCTAGTCTTATTTGCGAGGGTACCTATCATAGAGTATACCATCTTAAATGCGATATCCCCGACGCTACATGTTTGCAGCAACAATATTTAGATACGAGATGAAATACTAATTAATGTACAGCGATACTCTAAACCAATTGTACTTTTATTTGCATCAAGCAATCACTAATCTCCATTACATCTATCATAATAATATTCGCTTCATAAACTTTGAGTTTAGATATTGGATTTCGGTTACACAAACAGCTGGTCTTTGTATTGAATATGTTCTATTTATAAAAACTATTTAACTCCATATGACACGCATGCAAAGCTGCCTTTACCATTTAATTTCTATATCTGTAATAAACTAACGCTAATAAACTAATATTACAACGCATTAAAAAAATCATGATAAATAACAAATACCGGGAATTTAAATATTTTATTCTTCTGTGGTGTATGACTAACTATCAGCCACGTGCGTAAATTAAGTCTTCTTTGCACATTTTACAACAATTTGTTGAAACCGAATATGTACTGATTATGTCGTATTATCTCTGGTTTACATTATCTGTGCTATTACATCAATCAGCTCTGAGAAATATCTCTTTAGTTTTTCAAATTAGCGTTATTGAAAAATAATAATTGTTTCTTTATGTCAAATATTGTTTGCATTCGCTCATTGAAAAGTCTGTTGTTAATTCCAAAAGTTCGGTTTGATTTACCAGGATGTAATTCTTTGATGACAACTGATAGCCGCCATTTTGAGTGAATCGTGGTCCTATGTAGTATTGATTAATTGTTTTGACTATTACGTCCGAAAAGGTAGGTAAATCCTATAAAAATATGTAAATATAATATACTTGATTCCTACAACTTGGTATGCAATATTTTAGTTTCGATAGCGTTTTTTACAATAGGTGAGGAATTTTTAATTTTATATTAAGTTTGTTATTATATTTTATTGAATTGCTAGCGTTACATGACGTACGTAGTTTATGTTTTCTTAAATAGGGAGTATAGACATCTTACAATCTTTTTGTCTATGGCAACATTACGGAAGTTATGTCATTGATTTGTTATATGGTGATAATTCTTGGTTTGAACGAACACCTGCCTAAAATTGTAATTACCTATTAAAAACTAATGTGTTATTTAACTGCTTTGATGGAGTTTCTTATTACGATACTCCAAGTTGTAAAGTTATATCAAACGTAAATAGTGATTCAACACGATTAGAAGCGCGTAAGTTGAAATGTGTCGTCCATTTTGTTTATAGTCATCTTGTATCAAATATTTTACAGTTAACAAATTCAAAAAAGGCAAAAAAAATTAAAATTAAATTATTTACAGATAATTTGTTTTTGAGATGGTGAATTTTTTTGATGGCATTTTACACATAATTTATTGTTAGTATCACGTAAGTTGTTGTGTCTGTTTCAATAAGGCAACATTCAATGCGCGTGTGCGTGCGGCCATTTTGAATATTTTATGACGTGTTATTTTGACAAACTATTTAAATAATATACTCTGTTAAAAACTTATATTACTAATTAATTTTATGTGTTTTAATATATAGAAATTAATATTAGTAAATTATGTAAAACTAACATATGACAATCGAATAAAAAGAAAACAGTGTATGGCTCTGTCTTGACTTTAAAAAGCATAGAGAATACATAGTGAAACCTTACTATCGATAATGAATATTGTATAAGTAATATTAAGTTATTTGAGATTGTTATTAATAAAAGAATATGAGAAATGACTGTAAACTATGATTTATATATATAAATGATTGTAAATACACCCCGTATTTAATAAGTCTGCTACTGCATACTGGTTTTTACTTTAGTTACGCTTGCGGTAAGTGCGTTTTATACAAAAGATTTGTTATTATATGTATAATTATATTTTAATAATACTATTATTTTTGAGTGTGTCTACAAAAAAAGTAAATATGTATGATTTTAGAAATATTTTGATTGGTATTTAAACAAAGTGTTAAGTCAATTTCAATTGGCGCCAAAAAGTCGGGCACTATCAATGGTGAAACTTTCCGGGATGCCTTCGGCCCGCTAACAAAAATGCGTTCGCCTCTAGAACCATTACATGCACATGTTTACCATTACATTATATTTAAAAATATCTACCACTTTCGTAGTCTACTGTGATGGGCATGCATTTAAAAAAGCAGACATTGTGCATTTGAGCTGTGGACTCTTAATAGTTATTTTTGTTGTTTCCTTGTTAGTTAGGGCTGATCACCCGATTATCTGATTGTTGATTCAGCTTCGAATACATAGTATAGACATGTAAAACATTCGGCCCTGCGCCTACGTTTAACGTAAACGAAATTTCACAGTAATTTTTAATCTGTAGTCTTTCATGGGGTAAAGAATGTAATTTCTTATATACAAAATGAAATGTTTGCTAATTTCTATTATTATATTATTATACCTAATTTTTTAATAATAACTGTTGTATTTTTTATGAGTAAACTGAACTGATAGTCGACCCGTGTTGAATTAAAACACATTTGTTTATACGCTGCAGTCTACTCTTTGTGCCGTTAACATTTTTGTTCTTAGGTAAAAAGTGTTTTGTCTAAAGTAAAACTTAGATCTAGGGTCATGTAAAAAAGTCATTAAAATAAATTAAACTATTACAATACAGGAAAAGTTATTGCTTTGTAACGTATACAATATTCCGTGTTTTATCAGCTATTATGCAGGCTAGTTAAACTGATGCCTCTTTCGACTTACCAATCATGTCAGAATCGCCAGTTTTATTACATTTGTAATTGTTGTAAATATCTCATTCTTGCGTTGAGAATTATTTTTTTTGAAGATCATAGAGTAAGTTAATTCTAGCAGTATTACTGAAATAATGGTTTTTAATCTTTCCATCTTTTGTCACCGTTTTGTAAATGTTATTTGCAATTTCTAAAAACTTTTTGTCCTTCAGTAGTTTCAGGGCAAAAAGTTTTTCGAAATTTCATGGTGATTAAGATGATATTGTCTAAACGTTTTGAGGCGTTGAGACGAGTCGTAGATGTTCGGCTTTTTCTTTAACTATGAGTTTAATTAGTTGTATAGATTATTAATAGACATGTCTTCATTTTTTACAAATATATAGATATACTTAAGCATTTTCTCAATTATTTCAGATAGTGCGCGTATGAAATGGAAGGCGATACCAATAAAGTTTTTGTTACTGGTATTACTAGAAACAACGTTCCATTGTCCAATAACCTGTACGATGTACTAAAGAGAGAAGTTATAAAACCGACAACAATAACCAGTGCAGTACAAGATGAATGTGAATTTCAGCCAAATTATCAAAAAAATTATGTGCCAAAGAAAAGATCTAAACTAAAAGTTATAACTGTAAGAGACGTTCGTAATCTTTTTGAAAGAGACAATTTTGAGAATTTGTCGTTGGAGTTGGAAAGGCAACAACAATATTTACTTAGAAAAATTAGAGATGGTAATTCCAATGACGAAAGTACAAAGAAAATTGCGTTAAACTTATTAAGATCTGATAAACCTGTATCTAGAACTTCATGGCAAATGTTAATGAATATAAATCCTGAAGGCCACACTCATTCATCTCAATTTATATTGTGTGATGGTAAATGTATTCAGATTAATGGTAGTAAAGGTGGGAAAAACAAGTTTCTATGCAACTTTGATGTGAAAAAATTCCCAGAGTCATCAATAAAAACTCGTTCGAAGGCAAACCTTCCAACTCGGAAACGGGCATTGTTGCGTGACTCATTGAATATAAAGTTTAAACCAGGACCGTTACGAAAGAAAAAAGATTTAGATTATTCCTATCAGAAGTATAATGTTGGTAACATAAAATTAATCAACTTACCTAATATTGCGCTGCTCGTACAACCGTCTTATGGGAAAGCCTTAGAACCGACTATAAGTAAATTTTTACAAAGTGTTCTTGCAAACGACGGTACCATATCCGGGAAATGGGCGGAATTTTCAGCCTCAGTTTTAGGTAAGGTGTCACAAGAAGGGGTCCAAATATTTGAAGATAATTCGGTTGCAATAAATTTAAGCTATAAATATGACCAGAAACTTATGTTAATGCGAGATGCCAATGAAAAAGAGCAGGATGCTGATGAATTGTAATATGTGCAATAAAATAGAAACCCCGATTACACATACTGATACTGAAATAATAGAACATGAAATAAAAAGTATTGTCACTGAAATGTTGGACTGTATTGAAATAAGTTTTAACCAAGATTCTATGTACACAGGTGTAGATGAACCCCGAGAAAGTACTGATCATAAAAGTAAAAGCGATACTACAGTAAGCAATGTCAAGGAGAAAGAAAAAAAGAGAAAGTATTGTGAATTAGATAGGCTTGATGTAACAATTATTAGAATATCAGAAAAACGTCGAAAAAGTAACGCTGAGCCATGTTCTCAATCGTTTTGCTCTTTAGGCTGCGTCTGTGAATCTTTAGAATGTGAGTATCAACTGAAAGATCATTGTGGTCGAACAGATTGTATGTTTGGCTGCAATTGTGATTTTACTAAATTTAAAATGACAGAGTCCCTAGAAGGCAACTGTTCGGAATTCATTCCTGGTTTGTATTATTTAGATAAAAAGATTAATGATAAGTTATCAAAAGAAGAGCAAAAATTTCATCAAACTGTGATTGTTACCGAAGATAAAAGTATACTATTGAAATCGAGGAGGCGTAATTGGAAGACGTCCAAAAAATATGCCGACTTTTATAGTAACATGCCTTTACGGTCGGAAATTAATAATCAGAAATTTCTGTCGATTATTGTCAAAAAGTTAAAATGTGAAAATATTGAGCCATGGTGTATGGTTCATAATTTGTATAAGTGTTTCTGTAAAGGTAAGTTTACGCAAAGATACATAGACAATACGCCTAGCCTTGAAAACAATACAAGTACTATAAGTTATAGTAATGACGAAGAGAAAAAAGAAGTTGTACCCATTGAGAAAAAATCAGATGAGCCTCCTGGTGACACTAAAACTACTGAAAATGTTGTTGATACTATTGTCATTGACGGTGAAAATGATGCCTTAGATTATTTAAGTGCAAGAAGAGTTCTACCGTATGAAGGTAGAAATTATAGTGATATATATTATCGCAGAACGAATGAAAAGATTTTTGAAATGGAGAAGAATGACAAAAAATTACATTCAAAAATGATGGCTTTATTAACTGGATCAGAAGAAAATACGCAAAAAAATGAAAATGGAGATTCAAAGAAAAAAATATTTGATGTAGCAAATGCACCGTTTAAACTGGATGAGCTACTTGATAATATAGTCCAGGAACGCGGTAGACTGATGGATGGCGGACCGGATGAGAATGTGGTTAAAACCAATAAAATAAATAAAGTAAACTTTTTGCCAAACAAGCTAAAGTTAGGCGAGTGGCTTGAACTTAGTTATAAGAAATATAAAGAACAGATTGATAAAGGTGACTGCAAAATTTCTTTGAGCCCCCCTAGCCCTGGGAAATGTGCACTTTACCCATGGGAGTTTATATTAAGTAGATATCAACAAAGAAAAAATTTATTTCTCATTTCAATTGAAAAACCTTACCGTATATTTATGGCCGTGGATGCAAAACATCCCTTTTTTGAACGCTGTGTCAACGTTGCTCATATTCCTGAATCCAGTCTACGTGAATATCCTATAATGGTACACTATCTTAGAAATAACGTTAAAGATTTAAAAGATAATTTCTGCATTTTATGCGGATTGTCCCATTGTTGGGAGTTAATCGGGTCAGTGAATAAGGTAAATGAAAATAAGAACACTATTACTTTGGGCTCTGGAAGTGATCTAGAGAGGGATCTTCCAAATGCCAAGACAATTAAAAAGATGCAAAATGTCAACGTACAAAATGTTGTATCGGATGTTTTAAGTAATCCAGACTTAAATAAAACTCAAAGTCCTGAATTATCAAAATGGTTTGTCATGACTGTTGAAAAGGATTTCAATGAAATACAATTTTATAACAAATGTTTCTATGTTAAATATGATAGCATAATGAAATCGATAGATGTCGCAAGAAGAGTAGGAAAAACTGTAAGGCTATCTACACAAAAATGTCAAGAAAATAGCAATAACAGTTGGCCACAGTTCGGTATATATGCTGCTCCCGATAATAAAGAAAACTCTGTGTTTATTGGGCCCTACGAAAATGATGAGCCATTAGGTATCGAAACTGTCAGGGAATCCCCCGAAATAAACTCGGATAAAAGAACTAGGGGTTCCTGGATAAGTGTTAATAAAGTTGATAACTTAAAAGTAATAGACAACCCACTTTCATATATTCCATCACATAATGATGTTAGCATGGAAACACTTGATAGCACTACTGGTTCAGATTCAAATAAAAGTAAAGATACTTCTTCATTTTCTGAAAGTTCTGTAAGTAACGAAAGCAGCCCCTTGAAAGATTCGAATACTGCGGATAAGACTGTTAAATTATTAAAACCAATAAAAATTCGCAAGACGAATGGTTTTTACCAAATAGCGCCGCAAAGTATTTTGAAAAGCTTAAAATTTAAGAAATTCTTACAGCAGATGTCAAACTGCCAGAAGCAGGCGGTGGAACTCCTTCCAGTTCAAAAAACAATACTTTTCAGACTATGTGCAATTTGATGCCAAAATTTAAACAGCTTAAAAACATTCCAAAGAATCAGCCAAATAAACCCGTTGCTGAAATTGCTCCACTTATTAAAGTAACTAATATCGGTTCACTATGTAGCAAGAATACTTCTGCCGAATTGTCAATAAATGAAAGAAAGGCTAAAGGCGGTGGGATGTTTGTTTTAAAACCGGATGAAATCAACGAAAGATTAGTAGCGAGTAATTATTTCCGCATTATGCAACCTACAGACAGCGAAACTACTACAAGTGACACAAGAAGAGATTCGACTCGTGATAATTCTTCATTAGATATTGAAGAATTCCTCGATACATCCATTATTTGTAGTGCGCCCGCTGCGGACGTTTACGTTATATCGGACGATGAAGATGATCCTGAAAGCCCGATACGAGACGTTTGGATTGTATGTGAGAACATATCAAGCATAGGATGGATATTGGGACGCAAAAACAATGAAAACAAATTGAGTTTTGAATTCCCAGGTTTTGCATTTTCTAATTTCTACGACGAGGCACAGGCGTTTAATAAAATAAACCAGTAAGTTAAATAGTGAATTTATCTAGTTTCTAAAAATCACGTTTTTTTCTTAAGAGATAATTTACCTAAAGAAATAAGTACACATTTTGTAAACAAAATAAGATTTTACCTTTCCCTTCCTTATAATAATCTTATAATAGTATTATAAGAAACTATATTACAAGGCAGAAATAACAAAATATACTTTTAATTAATTTGCAGAGTATTTTCTCGGAAAGTATACGTGCCCAAACATGTGACAATGAAGTGGCGAGTAATAGAGAAAGATGAAGACCTACATGGAAGATGTAAATTACAACAAGATGATTTAAAGCCTAACCACGTGAGTGTTGTTTTTTTTTAAATTGTAATTGATTTAAGTCATGAACAAGAATTAGTTTAAACGAATTTACTGTCGTTAACAATATTACTGATAAGAAAAGTAATGAAGTACAAAAATTTTAAGTACTATTGTGATAGAAATGATTGGGATTGTTGATTGTTGACATGTAAAAATTTTGTAATGCATCCTCATATCGTAAATATAACAATGAATAAAAGGAGCAGGTCTTTGTGACAAGGGTAACCAATAGTAAATATATACATTACCTTGTTAGCAATAATAAAGTTTGAATTCCATTGTTAAACTGAACATAAACGTTTATATTGTAGATCTTGGCGAGATCTGTGTCTGCATTCTTTAAATCTAAGCATTTAAATGGCTATACGTATAGGATAGCTTGATACTTATTATATATAGTTTGAATGGATGGTTTTACGTTCTTTCACATCACATCATCAGCCTTCGTTACTCCACTACTGGACTTAGGCCTCGCCTAATACACCCGTATCCATTAGGGGGTGTGGACCGTATCCCACCACGCTAGTCCAATGCGGGTTGGTGGGTGGACCGACTTTTTACATGCCCATCCGACGCATGGATCATCTTACTTTTCAGACAATTGGGTGATCGGCCCAAATTACCCTAACCAACTAGGAAACAACAATGAAAATTTGTTGCGTCCCCCGCAGGATTCGAACGTCGGTTTCCAAAGCACATGCCCATACCACTGGAGTTACGTTCTTTACTGCTTGTAATGTCACTTGTTATAATAGTTTATATATTTTAAGGTGCTTACAAAGCAAGGTCTGGTGCATAAAGACAATTTATTGGTTAAAAATATAAAGACCGAGCGAAAAATGTCTAATGACTCAACTACACCAACGCAGGGTATAGAAGATGTAGATAGTATGGAAGTGTTAGAAATCACTGAAAACGAAGTACAAGAAACTCCCACAATTCATTCAATGGATACTGAAGTTGATAGTAATATGAGTGAAATAATTATGATAGTGACAAAACATCTAAGGCTGATAGTCAAGAGTGTGCAACAACATCTACTAACAAAGTGGACGTCGCTACCAAAGAAATTGAAACCGTTGAAAAACAAAGCGAGTGTCTCTCGATAATTCCGTAGAGGTTGTTTATAAAGAAGTAATGGACGTCATCGAAGCTGATGAAACTTTTACTACTATAGAAAATACGTGCAATGAAAAGGGAATGGACATAGAAATAGTTACATCCTTAAAAGTTGAGAAGCTTAATTCAGAGGAAGATCAGGTCCTGATAGAGCTGGAATAAATTAACCATTGGGATTTTTAAAATTTCTGTTACTGTTAGAGAAATTACTTCTATGGCAATACTTATTATTTTACAATGGTTATACAATTTACGCTACTATAATGTTTTTGAAAAAAATAAGGTCCCTGTGGGCTGTAACGATAAAAAATAATTGCAGGTAAAAGTTATGGGGCTTTGTCGCTGTCTGCTAACTTGAGACTTGGAAATTTGGTTAGAAATACATTTATCGTAGCATTGGCTATGGCAAAATAAAGTGGGGTTTGTTCTTTATATAAAATTCATTAAGATATTGCAACCGCAAATATTCATTTACCAAATAGGAATAAAACTAAATGGGTTAAAGGTTAAAAAAGTTAAGGTTGAAACGCAAGTAAACCTGTTTAAGGACCTGTCGATAAAACCTAAATATAATTCGATGTTGCCATCAAAACACGATTTATTGGTGATTTTAGTTTTAAGGTTATATTATATGCGCCCAAGTCAAAATGGTATGGGCTCCTTGCGTGCAATGTGACCCATCTGAACCCAACGATATCAACAAGAACGACAGTTTTTGATCATTTCGTTGCTATGTAAAAATGTGTTATTTAAAAAAATCCTAACTGGCGTAGGTACGATTCTATTATTCGTCTTTGCATTTATGTGTTTAGATTTTATGAAAGCTTGGGTTAAGTCGTTGTAAGAATAATGAACATTTACGTGCTGTATACGTTCATATGGTTATAACATGCGATGTCATAGTATTAAGCTAATGTAGTAGTGTTTTTGTCGTTTTGTAATTTTTCTGTGATATTATTTTGTAGATATATCGGAGGTAAAAGACTTGATTTCAAAATTGTGTTTTTTATTTTCACGGGTCCGATTTTTCGGTTTCTATTTTATAAAACCAGTTTTTACTTCTGTTATAGATAATGATGTGTTACGAAATTAAAAACAAATCCGTTTTTTCCTAAAACCTAATAAAAACTGAATATTACAACAATAATTTCTAGTAATTAGTATTAAGGTAAGGATATTGGTTTTTAAACATAGTTACATTAAAACATTCCAGGGCCCATTGTGTAAATAATAAAACTAAATGAAGCTACTCTATCTTTTAACATCCTGTGTTAGTGAAGAATATTACATTCGTAATAAATTTTTTCTAACTTTATTGCGATGGTGTTTGGCTGGTTGTTTTATTTAAACCTTTAGCTTACTTATCCGAGGTCTCTTACTGCGCAATCACATCTAAAATAATACAAAGATATTACATCCATAAGCGTGGCTATGATTAACGCAATTCAGTTCAGGCAATCATATACTCTAGGTATTTGATTGCCTGAACCAGGACCTTTATAAATTTTCTCAACCTACACAGTGCTGGTCAAAACAGAGCAGCAGTTCTGAGTCACTAGATTTAATTTCCTTACATATTGTCCACTATAAGATAGTGTAGTAATAGTGTGATTCCTATTCCTAAATTTATGCCAATATTTAAAATATAACTTTGGACCTGGCTTAACAGCTTGTTTTTTTGCCTGTTGGGCAAATGATATCCACCGGGCTTGAGATGTCGGCATATCGCAGCTAATACTCACCAATAACAGTAATGCTGAAGTTTATTCCAAAACCCTTCTTTGCAGAGTGAAAAACAAGCGAAAGTACTGCTGGTAATAAAAATCAAAAGAAATAAGTTGTCTAAGGTCCTACCTATGCCTGGATTCAGTATCTTATGGAAAAATATATTGTGTTGGCCCAAGTCGATATCACACCTTTGTCAACAAAAAAGCGCAAATCTATAAACGCTACTATTTTATCGTCCCTCAATTCTTCTGGACTTAGCGGTGTTCTAAAAATAAGACCATTTCGTTTCATTTTGAAGTTAAGTTGTTTAATATATAATAAAAACAAATAACAGTAAAATGTAACGCATGTTCTTGTCAGATGACTCTGTCTCAGTATATTTTTCTTAGTTATCTGTTGTTACCATTATTGTCTTATGTCGCATGTTTGCGTTCGTTTATTATTTATTATATTGCTTTAATTACAAAAGTTCTTCCTTTAGTATATTTATTGTTTTTAATAGGATAATTAGTACTTGGCAAATTATGTTACGTATTTTACTATTATTGACGACATCGGTCAAAAATACGGCAAAAAGGTTGTACATTTTTATCCATGTAAAAAATGCAAAAAATATGGCTACTTCCTCAAATTGTTGACATTTTTTCTATGTTTGAAATTGAAACTATTTCATATTTTATGCCTATTTACTCAAAGCTTACTAGCCTATTTTGTTACATTTCATCGGCAGACTTCTATCTCTTTTTAATATAGAAACCACAAACTATGTACTTGGCTTTTATACATGTGTATAGTGGATGTGTATCGTCTACCAATTGATATAAAGCGTCAGGACTCTGCTCGTAATTCTTCTTTAGTAACCACGTTAGCCGGGATTTAGTTTATCACAATGCATTTAATTTCTGTTTCTTATTTGTTTTGCAATTAGGCCTGTTGCTAATATAAAGAATGATGAAGTACCGCCTACTATATTTGATACTAACGGTGTGTGTATGTTTTGCAACTTGCATGTTTCCACTATGGTATACTTTAACCGAATTGTTGATCGAAGTGGTCCTTTCAACCGACTTTGGACGTCGCTTTGAGGTAAAACTTAAAAATAACCCTCCCATTAAAAGCTATATTAAAATCTAATCGCCTAAAATATAAATAATACATTTCATTGCATTAAGGTATTGAAGCTTCGTAATATCAGGTATTATTTGCCTAATCATCGCGTAGTAGCATCTGATGCCTGATAAAAATTGTCTACTAAATGAATAAACAATCTTTACCTTTTTTAAATTAGCTAACTCATATTATTATTTATGGTTGATTGGTACACAAAACTATATATATTTTGGTAGGTACGTAATAATAATAATCACATCTATCTCTTAAATTTCGTGATCTGGTATTATTCGCTACTGTTTTATGAATGTGAAGCAGTTAATCTAATCCTGTGTTGAAATCCCATCGTTAGAGTAAGTAATAATTTATTTCATCAGGTTATGGGGTACGAATGCCACTCTGTCTGCAAAAATACTGTTATATTCGTAATGCTAGTTGTATTGTAGACGACCCACTTGGCGTAGTGATTAGTGATCCTGACTGTAGCTACAGGTTTCGATTACCACCGAAAAAATATTGTGTGATTAACATAGTATTTTCTCATGTCTGGTTGTTTGTATCTATTATATATTTACAAAATGGACTATTACTGGTTTCTATAGTACCAGCTTTGCTTGTTTTGCACTAGATGTGTTGTTGTCCCGAAATATTTATAATTATTATTGTGGGCCGGCCTCGCAATAGCTTTGAAAAGATGGAGGATCTGACGTATTTCTTCTGCTGCAAGTTCGTCATAATAATTGGTCACTGAGACCAAAACTAAAGTGGAAAAGCATGCTTAAAAACGTTAACCTGACACGTGAGGTTTAAGGTTCAATAATACAATATTTTATTTGTAAATATATATTTGTAAATTATAATGAAACGTGTATATTAAATTTTCAAATTAAACACAGGATGTATTTGTCACTCTAACAGTACGTAAAGCAAAATATCTTTATATTTGGGAACCCTGATGTTTGGCTATAAATAGTATTCACTGTGTATTATAGTTCATAATGTCACTTCGTTGCAACGAAATTTGAACAAAGCCGATGCAATGAAAAGTATCACTAGAAACGTACAGTAAACACGTAAAAGGTTTCGTATTGTCTCTAAGGTTAAATTTATCGCTAAACTTGTTTAAGTAGGTTCTAATAACTGACAAGTTAAGTCAAAATATGAAAAATTAAATTTTAATAGAACTCGATAATAATTTTATGAAAGTTGTACCAATTTAGAAACGCAAAAACTCTGTCATCTGTCTTAATTATTTTTGAATTTCTGCCATTTAAATATTATTAAAAATGCTTGCTATTCTGCCATTTAAGTATACATTCTGCTTAAAAACAAGTCTATGAAATAGTTTACTGAAAAAAAAAATAGATAAATATATAAAATTAAATCGATTTCACTAAAACTTTAATAATTTTGCTACTGTATATTTAAATTAAAAAAAGAAACTTTGTAGATGCTATAATATTTTTTAAATTACTTAATTTCTGCAAGGGCGGGATTACAATATTATATAAACTATGCAAAATAAGTCATAGCTATTCACTACTAACTTCGAAATCTGTTTATCAACTTCTGGCATTTATCATAAATATATATTATATGTATTATTCACGATAAGTATTTTACTGGCAATACAAATTTATTGTTTCACGCACCAGAAAATTGCTTAACGACAAATAAATTACGGCCATTGGCCTCTCTATTTGAACATCATAGTTTTCTGTCTAATTGCTATTCCCATATTAATAGCTGTTTTAACCCAGTGCTAGGTATATGTAGGAGTTCATTAAAGTTTAATGGCACTACTTGGCGGAACAAATTAACGATTGAACACTTTTAAAACATTCTATACACATATACTACATTAATCTACGACGACTAGAATAAAAATTGAACAATTCAACGAAAGAGGAACTGTGTTTATTGAGGTTTAAAGAAAAATTTACACAAATATAGCACGATTATCAGCTTGACTGATGTGATAACAGGTTTGTACTATGTCAAGGTAGGCTTGTAGGTTAATTTTGATCGGTGGAGGGGCGTCTTGCGTTGTTCCTTTGCGGTATAACGAACTCGGCGTGTCTTGGCGCGCTGAAGGGGTTGGTCGGCGCGAACGGAGCGTTCACTGATGACTGCCTTTGCGCTGGGGGTGGTTTACGGACTGGACTTGTTGATCTAAAAATAAGAAATATTTATTTCTAATACAAATTGCGAGATAGATACAATTAGGTTGTTTAATTCAATATGTGCTCCTACTTAAAATGACTGACTATTAAATGGCTTCTGTTTAAAGGCGTCTATACAAAATAATATACCAGGCATAGAACTCAATGTAAAAATCTTAAAAAATAATGGCACCGAAAAAAAATATTTGACAGCTGAAACCGACCATAGTTATTTTGCTTACTTTTTAATTAGAGTCTATTTTGTCAAATATATGGACAATAGACTTTTTATTGACACAAATTATCAGATATTATTTGGCTTTAGTGAAGGAAATGCTGCTGCTATCGCCTTTGACAAAGTTATTTAAATGTTATTATAGAAAGGTCTTATCAATTACCATATTAGCAACGCACGGCAGATGGGTTGGTAGACCGTTTACTGGTGAATGGTTATCTTTGCACAAATTCTTTAGTAATTTATTGCGAAGTTTGGAAGGGAAAGATAGAGGTCGTTTTACCTATATATGATTACTAGTATTAGGCTATACATTTTCTACGTATATACTGATCATACTTAGGAACTGTGTTGAGGTCAGCGGCGGCGGAGAGTTGGCGTGGAGGGAGTGCGGGGGGCGGACCGGCGGGCCGTGTTGACCCACCAACCCGTGGCGGCAACTACATTATATTTACACGCGTTACTTGATATGTCTTTAGCTTAGCTAGCTTTGTTAGCGCAGAACATTGTATATTATGAAAGTGAAAATCTGTATGAATATGATAATCCAGGTAGGAAACTTAATGGGAGTTTTCTTGTAGGCATTTGTCTATTAAACTACACCTAATTAATGGTATATATTGATGTTCATTGGCTTTTTATAAATTGACTGAGAACAGTTACGAAAAGAAAAGCGTATTTTTTATTAAGATACAATATATTTGTATTCACTTTATGTCATTAATATTTAGTTTATTTGTGTTTGAAGTAATTATTAGCATTTTCGAATTAATTATTTATTTTAATGAATTTTAAGTATAAAAATAAAGTAATATTAAATAAGTAATAAAAAAAAATATCCACTTGAAAATTACAGTACATCACACACAATTGACAAAAAACCGCGTGCCTAAGCCAAAAAAATGTCTTTGATTGAAATATATTTTTGACTACTACACCATTATTAAAGTTTCTTAAAACTCGGAAAAATGCAATAATACCGAGCACAGAAAATGTGTAAAATGGCTTTGATTATAGCAGCAATAATTAATTGTGATCATACATACTTGGGGCGGATCGTGCGTACGGTATGCGGTCTGAGACTGGGCACGGGACAGTCTCTGCTGTACCGGAGCAGGTGGTGGGGGTCGACGTGGTGGCAACGACTCCGTCCTATGAGCCAGGGGTTTCTCTGGGCCATCCCGTTGCCTTTCAGACCTATCAATGCTGCTCTTCCTATCCAAACTCTTCTCAGGGCTGCCGTAATCCCTTGACGAAGACCGAGACAGATCCTGCCTATCAGGGCTACTTCGAGATTCTATCGTTGTGTATTGCCTCTGAGGGAGCTGTCTTTCTGATGTTCGCTGCCCTTCTGGGGGTGCCCTTGCCTCAGTATCGCCGCTGCTTTTGAACATTGTTTTCGGTTCCACCCTGTGACCCGGTCTCTCCGTCTAACGATACAATATGGCCGTTTGAATAATTGAACAGTTTGTGTAATGATAACTAGATACGTAAAATTTTTGGTTTGCATTATGTTATTATATGCATTGTTGTCCTTGAATAGTAATAGTAACGAAGATGATGTTATTAAAATAAAAATCTATACATAAAAGTATACCTGTTGGTTGGTTCGCGTGTTCTGCCTCTGATCCGGTAATTCATGATCATGGGGTGAGCTCTTGCGTATAGGCTGCGGGCTGGGTTCTGTCTTTGCTGAAGTTTCTTTACGTGTCGGATCCGGGGACCGGGCGGAAGGCGCGCCGCCTGCTCCAATATGGCTTTTCTCTGTTCTTGGCCAGCCGCGAAGTACGAGAACACGCACAGGACCGCGTAGCATATTTGGTCGGCCTGGAAAAAGATAGTTAGGTAATGTTCTGCGACTTTTGTTTTAACCGTTATTTATTTCGTTTAGATTGTTATTGCTTTGAATTGTTTAAGTACTTGTTATTTTGTAACGATAGGTTATGTTAGGTCGTTTTTAGATTAGTTTCAGCTATGGGTAATTCTGTAAAGCAGTGGTTTTCTTACTTAATGTTTACGACATAAGGTATATCCTGTATCAAATGAGATGAAGATTTATAGAATAAAAAATGATGACGCCAAAACGTAAAACGGCCTTTGTAGGAAACCGGAGCTAAATGACAAACACTAACAACTCGCGACATTTCGCCAAAAGGAATACCATTCATGCCTTTAGCGTGCGTTTGTTTTGAAAATAAAAAATCCATTTCATTATTTAAAAATATATAATTAAAAATATTTTTTTTTCAATTTTTTAATTGAGATACTATTATAAATGATTGAAAACAAAATATTGTATAAATTTTATCGCACTTGTGTTGTGGATTTGTTCTACTCCCACTGTAACGCAGATCCACCGTCAAGTTGGCGGTGGGGTTGTCGCATCCCTAAGCTAGATACGAAACTTTACATAAATAAAATATACAAAAAAGCGACAAAAACGACTTAACTTAAGAATGGCATTGAAGCAAGATAGAAAGAGGCATGCAAAAACAAAATACATAGTGAGAGTACATACATCAGTGGCTTTTACGAGACAAACGTGCAAATTTCGTGACAGCCTCGTCTGCCTTAACAACGATAAAGTACCGTGAAAGCCATATGGAGAAGAAACGATGGAGATCAAGCACTACTTTCTCTGCCTACAACATAAGACATGGATATTTGAATGGGAAATAAACGGAAACAACGTAAACACGTGGATGCAGAAATAACGTGTAACGATACTTGCCATTATCGATTTATATTTCCTCTGTATTATTTGTCTCGTTTTCGGATCTGAAAATTTTGATAGCCATATTGAGACGAAACACGTGGAAAGTTGAAGGTAAATCTACTTTCGCGACAATATTACGCTATATTGAAATCTTAATAATACAACAAAACGGATGTCAAAAATATAATATGGTAAATTTAAAGGAATCACACGATAATATATAAGGTAAAGTTAAAAAATTAAATTGTAATTATTTATTATTTATAAAAAAAGCATTAATTAAATATACGGTTTATTAATACCAATGTATAGCAGCGGCCTTTAGTACAGAAGGTACATAAAAGTGTTTTGATTAAAGGTATTTTGCAGAGAAAATAAGTTTTGTACCAATCAATTAGGAGTCAAGTGAAATACTTACTAAATTCTTCTAAAACGAAGATTCCGCCATTTTGAGTAAAGCATTTTCGAATGTGGTCCAGCCGCACAAAGAACTGTAAAATAAGGAAAACGGACAAATCAAGGTACATTTATAATGATCTAAATCGATTATTTAGTCAAAATCATATAACTAAAGAAATCGATAAGTATTAAAGTTTTGTTTGTTTACTCTTACACAGAGTACAGCCCCTAATAGTTTTCAATATTGTTTAAATGATTATATATTAATAAATACTACGAATTATTTTTGAATTAATTAGCATTCTTTTCAAATTATAAATTAATATTGATATGACATAACCTAAAATCTTGACAACAAGGACTTTTAAAAATATCTACAAGACCCTTGTAAACTACCACTAGATTATTTTGTACAAGGTCTATTATTTTTATCATCTTTTTGAAAAATCGTAAAGAATAAAACATATTTATGATTGTAATATTTAATTTATCAGGAGTGATGATTTTCGTAGAACGCTCTAGAAAGTACAATTTTAAATCATGCGTTAAACATGCACATGCAATCTACTGGTATTGGAACGATGGCTGATTTCGACTCATCAATTTCGTAAATGATTCCACACGTTATTTGATGGATCGAATGTAATTGTCAATCTCAGTGGAATCGCTTATCGTTAACGCGGCGAGTAGACAAAACGGTATAAAGGGCAAGTGCGAGGCGATAGCGGTTGGTGCATAGTGCGAGGTCAGGACCGCGTGAGGAGGCTTCGGTGGCCGCGGCTGTGGCAATGCTGCTAGGGGCTAGGGGCAAGGGCTAGGGCTAGAGGCTAGACGCTAGGGGCTAGAGGCTAGGGGTGCATAGTGGGTTAGGGGCAGGCGGCACGTGCGGAGGGCACCGCGCGGAGCCACGGGTCGCGCCAGAACTTGTGAGATGGCGAATGCTCTACGACTGACCTCATATCCGCTAAGCTCGTAACGCTCGTGACGCTCGCTCGGGTTCCGTGGGTATTAGGCTCGAATTAACTACAAAAAAACCACAACGTCCCCGCACACGGCGCGAGAGCGTAACAACGTAAAACGCTCGCTGGAACCGTGATAACGTATGCAAGCTGTCGGGTGCTTTAATGAACAAATAATATACAATGGGCGTCTATGTGGCATGCACGAGCCGCTCCGGCGCTCGCCGCACACGTGTACTAAACAAACGCTAACAACGGCTAATAAACAATCGGTAAGCCTCAAAACTACAAGTAAAGCCCTACGACCACGGACGGTGAACACTAGTCGCACGTTACGGTGACACGTTACTGTGAACGTGAGTTAGAGGGGTAGTGCCGGTCACCGTAAGAGCTAGCCGTTTCTAGGTCATGAACGAGATTCAACCTGATAGTACCTCGTAATCCTTTAGCGCAGCGGCGCGGGTTCAGCGTGTCCGGAAAGAGTAGAACAGACAAAAAGAGAATAATTAGTTGAGGGCGGCCGAGCGCGTGTCAAGGACCATCTCAAAAGTTCCTAATGCGGCGCCCTCTCTGCGCACTCCAGCGACGTACGGACCGTTGCAGACAAATAGCACATGCACAAAATTAATCTTATGGTATCGACTTAAATTAGATGGACGACGGTTACCTTAAAATGCAAAAAGTATCTAACTATTACATCGAATTAGTATTAGAGAAAGAAAGGGCAAAATACGTTTTACCAATCATATACAAGCCGTATCGAGTAAATAACGGAATGTATTGCTCGTGAAAAATATGTATATATACATAGACATAAATAAACGGAGATTACAATAAATTAATATAAATGTTTTTTATCACAATAAATAACGTCTTAAAATATGTTTTATTGTAATGATAGTAAATCGAAATAGGAAAATTTGAGTGGTCCTTGCATCGGGATAAATATTCAGTTCAAATAGTATTATTGTTGGGGGCATCGAAACTTTAAAGAAAGCTAAACATTTTCTTATATTTTATATTGCATCCCCCCTAAAATTTATCTTACTCATTGACAGTCTTGAAATTTTGGGAGTTGTACAACAACAATTAATGTTACAGGCACATAGTAATTTACGTTTACGGGTCAAAAAAGACTCTCCAATTGTCAAAGATATCGCGATGCCTACACTTTGTTACTCGTGCCTTCAATTTATTAGACGTTCCCCACAATATAAGCATTAACACTGAAAATGCCTTACCTGGTATTATTTAATACCAAAACTATGTCTTATCGTGTCACTGTCGATTATTTAATCGATCTGTGATCGTTTTGGTATATCACTGCATATACATGAAAAAGCCGACAAAATTATTAAAGTTCAAAAAAAGTGCACCCTACCTTGCTGTGATGGAATAGCAGACCGACGCCCTCCATGCACACCTTAAACAAAAAGTATTATTGTTTTAAACAATTTAAATTACAAACTTAACAAAAAACAAACTATGCTTCAGGCTTTGCGTATTTTTAATGTTAATTTTCATCATCATCATCATCAGCCTGTGTTAGTCCACTGCTGGACATAGGCCTCCCCTAATGCAGGCCACCGCTTCCGATCTTCGGCTATTCTCATTCAGCCCACACTAATAATTAAGCCCACATAATTTTCATACTGAGTAATTAAAGAGAAAGGTTGTATGTGCTTTTCTATAAAGCTTGAAATAAGCATGGAAATGAAATAAACGACACAATGACGATGTTAATCTATTAGGAGTTTTTGCAAAGCTTCTTTTGATCACTAGACTAGTCGACTAGACTCGACTAGTCTGCATAGTTGCATATATGCAAATAAAAGTTCAGTTTATATTAAAAATGTATCCTGTTGAATAATGTTTTGTACTGAATAATAGGACGCAACAAAGGCACCACAAGTCCTTACGTATGTCCGTATATTTTCGTAGAAGCTACGATAGCTGCAACCCTTTATGATTATGTTTAAAAGGCCCCTTTTAATCCGAACAAAAACGTTTCACACTTCTGCTTTATGGTAAAAATAGGCACCGGCAAGGTTTTCAGATGAACGATAGGGAAGTACTACATTTCCCTATCGTTCATCTGAAAACCTTGGCGATATTTTTCTCCTACGGGTGCTTCAATCAATTAAAAATAAACAAACATATGTGTTTTCAACAGGTCAAGTTAATGGTGTTGTGTTGCCATCGGGAAAAATATATTTGTTTAATCATCATCATCATCATCATCAGCCTGTGTTAGTTCACTGCTTGATAAAGGCCTCCCCTAATGCACGTCTTCTCCAACAGGGGGTTTTTGGACCGTATCCCACCACGCTGGTCCAAAGGCAATGGCGGGTTGGTGGGTAGACCGACTTTTTACATGCCCATCCGACGCATGGATCATCTTACTTTTTAGACAAATGGGGGATCAGCTCAAATTGCCTTATCAAACTAGGAAACTATAATAAAATTTATTGCGTTGCCATTATATATATATATAGGATTCAAACCCACGACCTCCGGTTTCTAAAGCACATCCTTACGTATAATACTTATTAATAATCTTTACCTGAATAAGTCCTCCTTCGCCCGTAGCACAATCTTGTATTGGAAATTCGCCTCCCAACTCGGCAGCATCTTGCCGCCGTCCGCTTTTCTCCATAGCTTCTTTGATGCAGTAGTACAACGCTTTGCACTGTTTGTTACAATTATAAAGAAGTTTAACTCGGATCCTATTACAATTACTGATATAATAAAAATGTTTTAATCCTTGATAAAATCTTTGCGCGTGTTTTGATATCGAGTAAGCTATGCATCATTTTAACAGATCGCCCTTTTATAGGCAAGATAGGATGTCATCATGACAAAATCGTTGCGCATGTTTTGATACCGAGTAATCTATGCATCATTTTAACAGATCGACCTTTTATAGGTAAGATAGGATGTCATCATGACTAAATCGTTGCGCATGTTTTGATACCGAGTAATCTATGTATCATTTTAACAGATCGACCTTTTATAGGTAAGATAGGATGTCATAAGTTAAATTTATTGGTATTGTTTGTCACTGTATCTTAGTTACGACTGTAATAGCTACAAAAATATAGTAATAGCCTAAATCGCTAAACGCACCTTTTTAGTATAATATTTATGGAGTTGAGTTTGACCGCCGTTCTTTCTCCAAAGGCATAGAACCCGTATCTTTGGGCTGTATGTCATGTTGACGAGACGCTCGTACCACCAACGCTCGACGATCGTCCTTTTGGAAAACAAAATGTCGGATGGTATAAAACTTCAAATGCACCATAACGGCCTATTTTCTTGGAGTGTGATGTCGGGGTCACTAAAATTCGTAACGTAACGAAAAAACGATACGCCCCGAACGATGATCCGGTACAAATAGTATCTGTGCCGTTCCGTTTCAAAATATATGTATGACTAGAACCCCTAACTCCCCTTGTGGATGGAATTTCGTAAAATCCGAAATTCTTAGCTGACCGGCGACTGACAAGTCGCTTCGCCTTACGTTACAGAAGACAGACTTTACAGAGATATCGTGATGAGTCAATATATAGGTGGGAATGTCTTTATATATATATATGGATTTTGTATGTACACGGCATTTTTTTTGTTGAAGAAATAAATAATCCATTGTGGACACGGAAAAAATAATACTAAAATGAAATATTTTGGCATTTTACTTGTACTTAGATTCCTAATTAAAACAATTTTTCTGACTTCGTTATATAATTTTACGAAAGCGTTATACTATCTATACAATAATTTAACAATGAATAAATGAAACAGAAACTAAACAAAGGTTAGTACCTTGCGTGGAGCGCAACACTAAGCCGTCGTCCCGTACCTCCATGAACCTCAGTTCACCGCTTGCGTCCCCTTCGTGAACCGTGAAGGAGCGCGCAACTGCCTAGAGCCCAATGGCTTCAGCTCGATATCGTTTCCGTGCTATGAATAACAATTATACAAACTCACATTTACAATAGAAAATATATAAATTTACTCCTATTTTAACCATTTAATATTTACTTAAATGTATTTGCTCTATAAGCCGAAACACTGTAGTGTTTCTATACTACTGTTTAGTGAAAAAATAGACACATCGATGGTACCTTTTTCGCTTGGTTTTTAGGTACTTCACCCGCAGAAATCCTAAAAAATCTTATAAAATAAAGTTTACATTAAGGAAGTAGGTATACTTCTGTGTAATTTTGTTATCTTGATTAAGTTTAAAAAACTATAAATAATTGTAAACGCATATTTTTTTAGTGAGTAGCTTTATAATTAGTAATTAACAAAATGTTATAGCGAGACTATTTAAGATTTATGCTAAAATTATAGTGAACGTTATAAATTACATATACATAAAAACAGTACATTGCGCCTATATTTTTTACCATATTGTACTGGTTTAAATTCGATGAGAAAATTACTAAACAAAAACATAAAGTGAAAAAAGAACTCACCAGATTGTGGACGACATCCAGCAGATGATTAACCTCTTGGCTATATACCAAGCCAATGTGGCTTTTAGCGAGAAGACGGCGCACTTTATTACGCACTATATCAGCTTCCACTCCTAAGAGCACCATAGCTGCTGTCAAGTTATACAAAGCAGTAGATAACAGTCTGTCTTCCTCGTGTTCGAGCCGTTTTCGTTCCGTTTCACTCAGACATTTGTAGCGTTCCATCATCTCGTTGGCACCTTGGTCCATTCCGATCATGTCCCTCTCTTGGCTCACGGCGTCCAAGAAAGCGTCCTCCCAGAACTGCATTTGGTCCCACAGATTGGATCTTTCTTTGCCTAGAAACACAATTGTAAAATTATGATGAATATTTTTCCACAACTATTAAGTAGAGATGGCATTCGGTTTGCGTGGCACTATGCCCTTAAAAAGCCGCGTGCTACCATAAATTTGCTTAGACCTCCTTTATTTTTTGTCTTAGTGATAATGCTTGATACAGAGCTCTTAAAACGGGCCTAAGGCGGTAGTTTTATATATATTAGGCTCACAAAACAGGAAACTTAACCCCTGCAAATATTAAATATTTTATTAACTTCATTATAATCGTTTCTTACCTATTAAACCTTGATAAAGATAAGTCCTGGCAGTATCGGTGATGTGATGGGAGAAGTAGTTGGCACCCCTACAGGAGGTCGGTACCACTTAATGAGGACTTAGATGAGAATACGCTAGCTGCCCTCGGTTTATTGCCAGTCAATCCTCCTTTTGCTCCCTGCTAAATTAACAAGTTTTCATGAGAATATGTATGCATATGCAAGACCAAACTTTGGTGCAATTGATGAGAAGAAGAAAAGAAATTAAATGCTCTGTTGAATAGAAAAAGATTCAAACTGGTATTGTGATACGCGAGGGGACGATGAAATTATTAGTATGATTTAATATTTATGATAAATAAAAATAGACACTTTAATGTTTCTAGTATACTTACAATCTGATCACTGACGAAGATTTTTAAGAATTCGAAAGAAAAATGTAATGAAAGTAGATTTAATTTAATAGAGGTAGTGCCGCGAAGAATGCCTTTATAAATATATCGAAATTTACCTTTAGATCGTAATACTTTTTTTTTTATAAAATATCTGCCTTAAATTTATAACATTAATGCAGATTAATGTTCATAAAATTACGATATTTTCCATAAATGTTAAGATTTTGTAAGATTGAGCAGTTTTGAATAATACCTTATTACATAAAAATAGTTTAGTTAAGAAAAAAATCTTTAAGAAATTCTTAAAACATTGATAATATACTGTTCGTCGCCTATGAACAAAAAAACCATATTAACTTTTAGTTCATCGTAAGCATAATTTATTAATAACAAAAACAAAAATTCATCCATTGCGTAAAATCATATTTTTTTTATAAAACTTTATCATGTTGAGTTGTCATCATATCTTTACAATATCTGCTTCTGACTTAGAATTGAGAAGTAAACCTTACATTGGTAGTCAGACGTGTTTAGATTTATAAAACGTAGTCAGCGGTTGACATAGTATCAATAAAAAAACGAATTTAGAAAGCTAATACAAAATTGAATATATTATATTTTTAAAAATTATTTTTTTTCACATATTTCAATATATTTTACAACTTATATATTACCGGTAAATGCAAGAAAAGTGTTTAAAAACGCATTTAAGCCATGCATGGAAGCTTACATTTTTAATAATGAGATCTCTAGCTTATCAACTATAAAGTTATATCAGGGACTAGTAATTATATTTATTACTTGTCTCTGGTTATAGAATATAAGGCATAGGTTGGCCATTTTTTGCCGAAGTTTTCATTTAAATAGATATAGCGTTGGGTGGTAGTAAGAAAAATAATTCCTAATTTTAATCTCATTGCACATATTATTAATATAAGTCATAATCGTCATTCGATTACCGTTTATGCATCACCATTAAAGTTACAAAGATATTAAATTACATTTTCTTTTTATGTTATCTGCATTAAATAATGTAACAAACCATTATTATACTACACAGCGTGAAATGTTTATATCAATATCAAAAACCGCGTTCATGGGCGAAAGTCGAGCGAAGCGAAATGAAGCAACTACTAACGCCATCTATCGAATCCGCCACAACATCAACAAAGACTTACATTGACGAACATGACGTCAGTGTCTGAGAGGTTGGATTTAAAGGAGGCGCGGTGTTCGAAGAGATTTGCCCGGTTGGTAGTGATGGAGCCACTCTCGTCGGCTGAACAGTCCGACGAGTGCGCCGCCTGCCACGCACACAAACAATAGCGACTATCCAATTGTCAACATTTAAGCCAAATAAGTACTGGATTTAAGAAGGCGGTAGGTCACCCCTTTACAGAGTACTAATCGAGAACTATCCATGCCCTATTTATATCAAAAAGCAGTAGTGTAAAAGCGCATAAATCGTATTCCGGTTCACCAAACACCGTACCTAATATCATTATTGGATAAATATCACCAGTTCGCGGGGACGGTATCTTCCTGCGAACTGTGTATTAGATGATGCTTGACAAAGACATGGAAGCATAACATCCTTGCCAAAAAAGAAAGGTAAATATCCTCGTATGTGCTGGTAAGTAAACTTAAGTAACCTATTATTCTGGTAATATCACAAAAGTCAATGATTAAATATAAAGTTTTTGTTTCGAATAGCGCAGACAATGTCATAACGTTGTTACATACAGTTCCGTAAATCCCGCTTTTTATAAAAAACTCAAGCGTGGACAGAAAATCACGTGAATGAACTATTAATGTTAATTAATAATGTTAATGTTAGTTCTTATTGGCAAATCACCGGCCAGTAAAATAACGTTGGTTCACGGATAATTACGTACTAATTATTCCAGTTCGCATATGGGTAAGGTAGGTATAACAATAACTAAGTTATTAAAATTCCACAAGCTATTAACGTACTTTTTCACGTCCTTTAATAGGTATCAAAAACTTTATATTTTGTTAAAACGACGGTATCAATATGTACACATTTACCAACTTTAATTAAGAAGAATTACAATATCGTAGCAGAAAAGACATGGCCGATAAATCGCTTCGTAACATATATGTTAAACAAATTAGATGTGTATATGTATTAATTATTCTTTAGTATTGCAAACCTACGTTAGAAAACAACTTCAAAAACGAATACATAAAGCAACATCAAGAATAATAAAAACTTTTTCTTATTATTTATTAAATTTTTCTTATTATTCTTGATTGAAATTCCTATTTCAATTTCAGTTGTTTTTTGTATAGTTGTTATAGTTCGTGTGCGTCTTGTTTTTATTTTTACATTCACAAAAATCGGATTTGCTTATTACATTTTACAGAGTATATATAGACTATTAAGGGACTATTGCCAATTGGAAGGATTCTTAAATTACAGGAGAGTTAAGCGATAGAATTTAAGTAAATACCAATGCACTACTATATATAACAAATATATTTTATTATCAGTTGGTGTCTATAAAAGCACCAAAACATATAAAACTTTAAAAAGTTGTATGCAATGGTTATAAGTTAAATTTTGAAGTTCGTAGTTACTATACAACAGTCGAATTAGATCTAAAATTTATGCAAGCAAAGTCTTAGTTTAATGTCAAACTCCAACAACGCCAAAATTTCCACAGACAAAGGGCTATCGCCACAGGATATTTGACCATTTTGAAAGCCATTTTGGGGCCTAATAGTTTGACATTACCCTTTGCTCACATAAATTCCGGTTGATTTTTCGGCTTTGGTATAAGTTCCTTGGTCATGCTTGGAAATAGTAACATTTTTACAAAAGCTAACGCTTCGCAATATACATTTGGGGTCGTCATGCGGACAGTGTTACGACATAGACGCGTATTTTTGAATGTTATTAAAACTTACATCAGAGTCAAACGACGTAAGCTTGCTGAAGAGTAGATTCCTCTTCTGGTTCAACATATCTTTGAACATTTCTGTGGTGCTTTGGGCCTCCGTATTATCCATTTCGGGATAGTTTAGAACCGGTACATCTAAAGAAGTGAAGAACATAGAACTCGTTATTATATTATTATAATAGTTTTCAAAATTATGGACTTTGCTATGTGCATGATAAACTTTATTTAAATACGGCAAAAGTCTTATTATGTGTATGTGTAGCGAATAAATGTCGCTATCTGTGACCTACGATGCCAGTATTACTTTCTCATTTAAAAGATGGCATAAAAATACCTAACAAATTTCTTTTGCCGTTTCTTATTCAGCCATAGCATCAGCGTCTATGATAATCAATAAGAACTTGCTTATTAAATTTTTAATTTTTGTATTGAACAAAGATAAATTTAAATTTCACACACCTGTTTGAGAACTTTTTCTCGACGACGGCGTTGAGGAAGGAGTCTCGTCGTGTCTTCCATAATGATCACCAAGAGCCGACCCACCCATACCACCGTGCTCAAGTCCCGCTACCTCTTTGCTCCAATAATGCGTATGCGCCATTTCAGCTAGTTGGAACACTGACGCCATGCCACCTAGTCCAAAATTGGAGTACTGTATGCTCTAACCCGTGGACAACGGCTTGTAGAACTTTGAGCATGCCTTTCCAAACTGCTTTGCTGACGAACTGCAATAAAATCAAGTATTTTATTAAGCTATAGGGTAAATAAAATATAACTTAGTCATAAATATAACTTTGTTTATTCTCTTATCAGAACTAGAAATGTCAAAGTAATGATAGCATTACTCAATAATTAAACGACGGCTACTTTTCTTATTACGATAACCGTATTTAATAAAATATTTCAAAATATTATAAATCATTTATAAATTTGGATATTTCGGTGATAGGAATAAGAAATTATTGTTGTTAATAAACGATAATTTCTTATATCACCGAGTAGGTACTTACCACATCATCAACTTTGTCATTTGGTGTGGTTTTCCTATTAAAGTTCCTATTAAGTTTGCTTAGCACCATATTCCTATAGGATTCATCTTCCATCAGTTTCTTTAGTCGGTTAAGTTTCAACCATCCAACACCTTCACCTTCCAGCACGTGTTGCACCAACTGATAAAAAATACTACATTTGAAAACTAAATACCTTTCAAATCAATGGCTCTGCTTTTTCTTTCTCTTTCACATCATTAGTTCTGCCTGAGAACCTAACATTTAAGTTTACGGTGACATTTGCACTTAACATTCATACACGATTGTGTGTTTCAACAGTCATTCTATTATTATGAAAACTCTGTTTGTTTTTATTGAGGCCGAAAGGAAGGTTACGACTGTAGACGATAGAAGAATATTTATTCTGATACTCGTTTGCGCTGCAGTCAAGTAGGATTAAAGTATTAATTTTATTTTCATTGAACCCCAATTCTGTTAGATTCATTTTACTCAATATTTGTTATGTGCAACAGTAACATCGGAGTTTTGTAGCTATGTGTATAAGAAAATGACTACCCTACGTCTTATGGTAATGGTTTAAGGCTGAAATTTTATGAAGGCAAGTCATTAAGTAATGTTTACACTATTTATTTAGTTTGCAAGCTTACGTCGTTTAAAAATGCTTGGTTCTCGGTATTTGCTGATGTCCGGGTGGCATGCGGAGGAGATTGCGGCGCTGGGGTCGCGTGCCTGATGAGAGGTGAGCGCTGAACAAGACCTCGAGCTCCTTGGGAAAAGGGTCCGAAGGTCGCCAACGGAGCCCCTGGTGCACCAGGACTGCCGGAAGCACCACCTGCGCTAGGGCTTCGCCCTGCTTCCATCTTGCCTGGTTTTCCTTTACAAAAATGTGATATGCAAAGAATACGCAGTTATTTAAAAGTTGCACTAACTTCCAAGTATGGAATTTTGTGGGCAAAAAATACACGGGTGCAATAATTTATTGACAAAAAATTTATACCTACATGAATCAAAGAAAAAAAATAATTCATGTAATCTATACAGCAGCAAGGAGTCGTCATACGTATGGCATCGTTCGGGCACAAAAATATGTTACTGCCAAGTCATCAATTTTAAATGGTTCTCGTTTTGTCTTTAATCCAGGCGCAAACGCAAGCGCAAGCGCAAACTTATTCAGTTTCCGCTTCTATGTATATTTTACGCTTAAAAATGTTTAAAATATAATTTTCATATTATGTTTAAGAAACACTTCTTTGTGTTTTAATTAATTTAATTATAAATTTCGGAGGCAATATTTTTATAATCCAGTATTGGTTTGCATTCAATGAGATAAAAATTGCACAGTAGCAACCGAATCCTTAAACTTCTGCATTACTTAAAATAGTACCTTTCGAGGCTCCCTTGGACCCGAAGAAGTCGCTGAACATGCTAGAGGTGGAAGCGGCTAGTCCATTTAAATCGGAGCTGATGTTAGAAAAGAAGTCTCGATGGGTTGTGGTCAGAAGGTTCGTGGTCTGCAGCGCAGTTGAATCCCGCCTTGCGCTCGATGGACCAGAAGCCTCTTGACTTTCCGTCTAGAAATTCAAAGACCATATTGTTTCTTTCCACTATATCTCAATTTTTATATGTATTTACATCTATTACACGTTTAATTATGTTCTGTGAAATAAAAGCTATGAAATAAATAAAAATACCTTAAAATAACCTTGCTATCTTATGTATGAATTATCAAAAGAACTTCTGTAATTAAAAAAAACAGGTATTTAAAGGCGGTAAAGACTTCACCAACCAACCCGCATTGCACCAGCGTGTTGGGATACGGTCCAAAAACTCTTAATGTATTAGGGGAGGCCTATATCCAGCAGTGGACTATCACAGGCTGATGATGTAAAGTCTTGTAATGTTTTGGAATCTACGTTAAACGAAGTAGATTATGTAAGTCTAATAGCATCAAAACTTATCACGCTCTAAAAGGGTGATGATTAATATTTGGTCCCGGTCCTTTTACTAGAAAGGTCTAAGTTTTGGGGGTTTCGATTGATTTGTTTTTGTATTGCAATTTTATATTTGATTTGGTTTCACTTTAAAAGAATTAATTATTAATATAACTAATTTAACTTAAGGTAATCTACCTTTATTAATAATCCCTTTTTTGCAGCGGCCTCCTTAGCGCTCTTGGTTAGGTCGCCGAAGGTAGACTTGCTAACGTAAGTTAAATCTTCTAGAGTATTCTTGCTCACTGCCGTAGCAGTTTTGCTAGCTTCCAAAGCGGACTTAGAAGCTTCTTGTACACTCTTGGAAGCTTCTTCGGCCGCTTTCTTGGCGTGATGAGTAAACTGTTATAAAGAGATATTAAAAGATAATTCAATAGATAATAAAGTACACTATTGAATAAAAAAATAACTTCCTTTTTTTAGCACTACTCAACGTCGGCTAGCACTCTGCTTAAGTAATTGTGTTTCTATCTAGTTGTATAGAAGACGTGTCGGGGTGAAAGCTAACCACGCAATCTATACTAAAAATTACTCAAATGTGATGTGGAATTTTTAAAAACAACGCTACATATCGCAACAGCATAAGGTCTCAATTAGCCTTTTCCTATAAAAGAAAAACTGGTGGCGATCGCTAGATGTTAAATGACGGTTTCATTTGCAAATGTTTTGTTTAATTTGCTTAGTCCTTTAAAAAGCGATACATGAAATGTTTATTTTCAAATAGTTTTTTGACTTGCAGAACGTTGGCTTTAAATATAATGTGGTGAAATATTACCTGTTATTATAATGTGTTTGTAAGTGTTATGAAAAAACTTGACCGTCCTATAATAGTTCTAAGCTAGGTGATGTTTCACGTCTATTAAATGTCTCATGTAGTATGAACTATTCCAAGATGTGATTGTGTTAGATATATTCGATTGTGTTTAAAATTTTAATATAACAACTACAAAATATTTCTTGCACACCTTACTAAAGTTCATTAGAATACCTGTTGAAAAGGTGCAAACATTTTCGTGTCTTCTCCTTGTGCCGCTTTTCCTTTCTTCGATTTAAAATTAAAATAAAGTTATGTATTTGTTAAAACTTGACATAACAAAAAATAAGTTGGTGCTACAAAATAACTAAAATTTTAATAACGAAACAAATAATTTAGAAGTATCTTAAAACAAATAAAATTTTGAAAATATATTACAAAGGAACTATTACTTGGGACTTAAAATTTAGTTAAAGCCTACATAAATAATTACCTTATCCATATGAGCGAGCAATCCTTCTTGACTACTTTGACGTGTCGTTTCTCTAACTAATTCCTTTGCTTGAGCAGCAAATTGTTCTAGAAGTGACGTTTGGGACGCTTGTCTTGAGACACCGCTGCTTGCACCCTGAATAAAAAGGCAAATTGTTTTTTATGCTTGAACCAAACAAGATGACCTCTTTGTAAACTAAATCATAAAATCGTTGTTTAAAGGACATCGCCTACCATAAACTGCACTTACTCCTTTTTAGAGATATTCAGTGCAATAAAATTATAGGTTGTACTAAAAAAAATACTTTATTTAAGTCCTGTAGTCACTGCCTCCGTAGCCTAGTGGTATCGGCGTGTGCCTTAGAAATCGAAGGTCGTGGGTTCGAATCCTGCGGGGACTCAACAAATTTCATTGTTGTTTCCTAGTTAGCAGCTAGCAATTTGGGCGATCACCCAATTGTCTAAAAAGTAATATGATCCATGCGTCGGATGGGCATGTATAAAAGAAGGTCCACCCACCAACTCGTATTGGACCAGCGTGGTGGGATACGGTCCAAAACCCCGAAATGGTATTAGGGGAGGCCAATGTCCAGCAGTGGACTATCACAGGCTGATGATGATGATGATGATGAAGTCATGTATGAATAAAAACGTCGTGTATTCTTTTTACACAATGACGGCGATACATTTTTATTTTATACAAAACATTGGGAGAATTACATATTATTAGTTAAGCTTACGTGCCTAGACTTTTAGGCCTGGTTGAACATGTAGTGTTTTAAATTTATCACTAAAGCTTGTCTGGTTAGAATAATATAATAACAAATTATAGTTTAACCTAAATTATCCATGAGTAACATAATCTACACAGTTTAATCTTAAAATAACACGAGCAGAGCCGTGGAGTAAATATAATATAGAATAAATTCATGTGGTACTTTTGAATACGCGTGTCCGTGTGGTGGCATTGAGTGGTGGGAAGGCGTTAGGGCGCGCTCGGAATCACTGGCGCTACCACTGTCTGCCGCCCTTTGCCTGCTAATCACCGTCTTTGGGGTGGTAGTCGAGTTCGAATCCGATTCGCGGCCAAAACTACCGCTGTCCGTGTCCTGCGAACAAAGGAAAATATACGTTTGAATATGGCCTCATGAAATGTGGCAAAAAAAATTATGTTGAGGCTAAAAGTTACTCATAAAAAGAGAAATAGTGCTTGTTCACCTTGTCTTGTTAGTATTTAATAACGAATGTTTAGATATATCGATATAGTTTAAAGATATTACATAGATATATAAACAGTGATATACTAACTGGTAAGCTATTATAATAATAATAAATTGCAATACTTACGCTTTTTTTAACGGGTGGCGGGCGAGAATCTGGAGTTTCCTGTTTCACATCAACTTGGGCTTCATCATCGGACATATCGCTGTGATCTGAACTCGAGCCTGATGGTGAGGGTGATGTTGAAGCTCGACCTTCATCCTTCGCCTCTTCCTCATCACCGAACATGAGCGAAGATGGTGGACTATAGACCTGATTACATTGACATATGTAGGTATAAATGTTTAGTTTTTTTAAATTTTAATGTGTGTATTGTATAATCATAAAAGCATTTATTATTGCAGAAATGTACCTAATATATCTCAATTATTATTGGGTATTTAATCATAAATGAATAGTTTAAAGTGATTTACCCCGTTGATTACATTGTACACCTACTAAGAATTTCTTGTGTTTACGCTATGTATTAAAGAAAAAGAAGAAGGCCAACCGTTTTAGGATCCAAGGAAGACGAAAGCGTCATCGGAACCTGCACTACCGCGTTGTACGTCTCCCCTATGACATGTTGCTGATGAGGATTTCCGCCTGTGACATATTAATAAATAATCATACATTTATTCAGTTTTTCAAAAAAATATCAATAAGCTGGTAAATCAACGAGCTGTATTACATTGATAATTTTGAAAGTAAGATTTGAAATTATTAGTTAATCACCTGGTGACAAATCAGACGAAGCCATTTCAGAAACAAAATCACTAAGAGATGAATACGAGGAACTTGTGCTTTCAGCTGCTTCGGAATCCGATCCACTTTCATCTGTTGGGATGAGTTAAGGACAATTAAAACTTTAATCTATATAATATAAATATAGAATACATATTTTTAACTTTACTGGTAAATTTACAAAAATCGATACGTCGTAGATTCAGCGATGATCCTTTATTTTGTTGAAACATGATATCTCAAACAATAAACAACTTCGAATATTTTCGGAGTAAGACGTAAAATCCCGTGTTTTAGGGAGCCAGGTAATGCGTCTCATGCTGAATATTTCACGAACAGGGCGCACCACTGATCACTAGGTCAGAACGTCTTGTTAGAACCAGATCTAGCCTTATCCCAATATCTTCTTCATCAATCTTTAAGCGCTGTTTTATTACCTGTTGGTTGGTTCTCGTTTCGTTGCAGTTGCCTCAGCGCACCATTCAGTGAACTACCGTCATCCCACACTGCGAAGCGTATTGGCTGCAGTTGCTCCGCAAACCATTTGGGCTTGTCCCCTATTTGACGTGGGTCGAAGACACCCGTCTGCACCCGTAGGAAGGCAACATTGCACGGGGTCAGTGACCACTCGGCCAGGAACTCTACTGCCTGTTAAAATTATACCAGATTATGATTTACTTGCGTTTAAGGACATTGGAACTTATCAAAAGTAATCAATAGTATGCTAAGCACAATATCCACAGAAAACCTCATCATCATCATCAGCCTGTGATAGTTAACTGCTGGACATTCATTCAGCCTACCCTAATAGACCCCTATCCATTAGTTTTGGAGCGTATCCCACCACGATTTGGTGAATGGACCGACTTTTTTACACGCCCATCCGACGCATGGATTATCTTACTTTTCAGACAATCGGCCCAAATTACCCTAACCAACTAGGAAACAACAAAGAGAATTTAATAAAAAACCCACGACCTCCAGTTACTAAAACACACGCCCATACCACTAGGCTACGGAGGCATTTACAGTGTTCACTGAAAACCTATTAAGTGGATTACATTTATCCGTTTTGTTTACATATTTTTTGGGGTTGTTATTCAAGTCGTTTGCAATAAAAGTAAAGATAGTGATTTAATATTAATAGGGAAACAAAGAAGCTAAGAGAAATCTTTTTAGTATTAATTGATATGTCTTACTTACTTGGGTTCTGGCGAATTTGTTCAGAAATGAACTAGTCCTCGGTCGCGATCTCAGAAAGCTATTTATTTGGAAGGCAACTACAGGTCGCGGGTAGAGACGCAATGTCCTTGTGTGTTCCATAAAATTGGCCAAAACGTTTTGCGAGTTGAAGAATCGGACCTACAAAATAAACAAAATAATTAATCAATTATCAGTTAATGTAGTTTGATAATTAATACTTTATTAATTATTGTCAAAGTACTACTGTAAAGATAAATATATTAGATACTAGTGATATTATTTTATTGTAATTAAATAAAATAATTAACAGCATATTATTTTAAAAACACATCTAAATAAATAAAATAAAATTTTATAACATTCATAATTTAAAGTCAATGCAGGACTCGTCGCATTTCGAATAAATGACATTGTATTTATGTATAAAATTAAAGCAATAGAAAAGTTTTAACAATCACAAAGTTAAGGAAATCTGTCAATTTCATTCGGTCATTTTTTAAACCAACATACCCAAACTAGAAACTCAACCAAAAGTAATTAATGTATCAAAAAAAGCATACCAAGACTGTTAAGTTATGACCGAAATCATTAACACACATACCAGTAACAATAAAAAATAGTCAAAATAGTAAAAAATACTTTAAAACAATAAAAAATTAAATACTAAATTAAAAAAAAAATACGTTTTAAATGATAAAAGAATAAAAAGACTTTAAAATAATTGATAATTAAACACTAAAAGAAAGAAAAACGAGGCAAATAAACCTAACGGCCCGCAACGACCACGCTGCTACGCACCATCGCTACGCGCGTAGCAATGTCTACGGAGTCTACGTCGTTCCCGTAGATCAGCGGGTTGAAGGGCTGCTGCGGCGTGTGGGGCGAGTGAGGGGAGGCGAGCGAGTGTCTCTGGGGTGTGTGACCAGCGCTGCCAATAGACACGCGCCTGCTCTCGGGCGTGCTGTGTGCTGTGCTTTGGGGCGCACTGTGCGAGCCGCTGTCTCTATATGACGGCTGTTGGACCCTGTGAACATTTATTAACTAGCATAATGCTGAGTTATTTCTGAACTAAAATATAATATACATATTATGCTTTTGGTTGTTCAAATTTTAATTTTGTTTATATAGATATATCGAATAACTATTTTCTTAGTTAACGCGCATCTTGTATGGTATTTTATATAAAAAGTAAAAGGAAAACTGTTAAAGCTATTGTTTTTGACAATATTTTGGTTATAATTGTCTTTGTTAGTAATAAGTTTTTATAATGACTGTTTTTTTACTAATTGTCATAGTAGACATTGTTTCGTTTTTTATATTCTTAATGTTTCTGAATATTAAATAAAATATATTTATATAACTTAACACGAAAAATCCGTCAAATTGGTTGATTTGATATATATATTTATATGATTTGTTAACAAGCTTCTTCCTACAGAGTAGGCTTAATGGGTGTTAGTTTACTAGTGTCACCACGCTAAATCAATCATGTGGTACGGTACGGCCTTCATGGAAGCAAAGGTATTGTCTACATTTACCTGCTATGCGGCAGAAATGGCACTGCGTAGTACCGAACACCCAGTACGTCCTGAAATAGGCTGGGACCTCCACCAGACTTAAGGGACCTGACCAGTTAACGGTCCAGTTTCAAAGCAGCAGAATGTAATCAATAATGTAGCTTAAAACACGGACTCGTATTAAGTGTACCTCAGGGTAAATGAGACGCAACATTAAATTTTTTACAGAGCCTTAGCAGTTCCGTCTGCAGCTTTCCATTAGCTTAACTATTGTTGCATCTTTCAATAAAAAAATCCTTACTTCAAAGTGGCTCCTCCAACGCTGTCTCGTCTAGAAGGCATCAAAGGTGCAGTTGCCTGCTCTAACGAACTGTTTGTTAGACTATTAAGTGCCTATGGAAAGCGAGAAAAATCTTCAATTAATTACCAACATTTAATAATAGAACGCATAAAATATCTACAGTATTGGATCATTCATTTATTTTATATAATAATTTAAATGCAATACCTACGTTACTTAATGTATCGTTAATGCCACGCTCAAATCAAATATCATTCTTAATGCGATTATGAAAAATCTAGTAGTATATACTACCGCTACCATATTCACAAGCCATACGTATACTGCGTTACGTATAAAGTTAGAAATATAACGTGAAGCAATATAAAATAGCTTGTTGCATTCAATTTGCGTAAATCCAAAACCATACAACCTAATATCATTGTTTTACCAACCTACGCAAGTGGTGAATAAAACTATCGTTCACAATTGTATCTACATGTTTTTACAAGCTTACTTTGAAACCCCGGTCGTAAGAGAGGTAGTGACACAATAGGCTTTTATTACCAGTTCTTTTTATAAACAATCATTTGAGCTTAAACACAATGGTGGCAGAAATAGTGTATAAATTACACTAATAACAAAATTTAAAATTTTTTGATAAATTTACTGAAAAAAAGGGGTGTGTTATGTGTGTTATTTATATAACAGTCGACGGTAGTATGTCTCTACACAGATAACCTGCACAGACTACCTATGAAATTATAATAAATAGTGTAACATAAAGTCTATTTTATTCCTGCCAAGAAACTGATGAAAGTTTATATTCATAATAAACATATATCTTATTTAGCAACGTTTTCAAATAAATATATATCATAATTATTATATCGTGAAATATTATTCACATATAAATTTTAAATTGGCAAGTAATATGCAAATTTATAAAATCTTCTCCAACATGCACTTAATTTACTAAATGTATATTATGTGCTATATATGTTGCTATGATGACTTTACAAAAATCTTTTGAATCTGTTTGAAGGCAGGTTCTTTCCTAGTTCTTTAACATGCGCTCGACTCGAATAATATAATCACGGTGCGTATTTCCGCCTTAAATCAGTAGTTTAAATACTCGGGTATATGCTACCGAAGTAATTACTAGGTGAACGAGGCGTAACAATTCGCTGTATATCTTTTAATTTAAAATGGAATACATACCTAAATGAATAACCAATTTTTGGTTACAAATTGTACAGATAAAAAAGAAGAAGAAATGTCGTCTTAAAGAAGTATAGTCGTAGCCAATGTGTGTTCTAAAAGAGTGGCACATTGTGTGTGTGTTAATGTTAGCATTCATAATGAAACTGTGACAAAATAACAAACAAAGTGTGCAATAAAAATAATAGAAATGATATTTACACCAGTTCCAGTAATTTCCATGAGATGCACGGCCTATTGCGAAAGGAGAAGTGAGCTAGAGGTTAGTAAGTTACGGTAAACAGGAAAAAGAAATTGCTAGAAATTATGTACGAAAACAATATTAGTAGTAAATAATAACAGTTATGTCAATATAACAAAAAAAATATCAGATATTTATTTCAATATGGTAAACCAAAAGTGCCTAGTGTTGTAATGTAAATTTATAATTGGATACGAATAGAAAACCACAAATAAAACCAAACACAGAAGTGATAATCAATGTTTATTTTAAACTGTTCGTTTTTGTAATGTATAACTGATAATAGAATTTTGTAAAAGGTTTTTTAGAAAATGCACAAAACCATATAGCAACGACACCAATAATGCGCTAAACAGGGCGTGATAGAAGAAAGGATACGTGATCATTGTGACAACACAGAAGAACAGACATTCCTTAGTTTCTGCTGAATTTTGGCACTTACCTGTTTTAAATGACTTTTAAGAACGGAACTCTCTGGTTCGGGAAGTGAAGGTAAGTCTTGATCGGTGCCAGTTGGGCATATTAATTTCGTCGCGTCCAGATCCACTAGCCAGATGTCGTCAGGCAGCCTAAAATAAAATATATTTTATTTTAAATGTAGGTTTTCTTGTTGGCATGTTTTTCATTATACATACATACATCATACATCATCAGCCTGTGATAGTCCACTGCTGGACATAGGCCTCCCCTAATACACCGCTTCCATTAGGGGGTTTGGACCGTATCCCACCACGCTGGTCCAATGCGGGTTGGTGGGTGGACCGACTTTTTACATGCCCATCCGACGCATGGATCATCTTACTTTTCAGACAATTGGGTGATCGGCCCAAATTGCCCTAACCAACTAGGAAACAACAATGAAAATTTGTTGAATCCCCGCAGGATTCGAACCCACGACCTCCGGTTTCTAAAGCAAACGCCCATACCACTAGGCTACGGAGGCAGTTCATTATACACAAAGAATAAAATATTGCGATGACAAAATTACAAAAAACGCTTTAAAAATAGATAACGTTTCATTTGAATAAAAAACCGTATCAGTAAAATTAGTGTAGTAATTTGAATAATTCAACATGCTATTGAAAAGCTTTATCGGTATCCGTTTTCCTGTTTTTGCATTTTGAGTTTGAAAAGTTCATCCATCCACACACACTTTAGAACTTCTAATATTATTTTTAGTATGAAAAAACTTGTAGCATCCTTTTTGTTAAATAGATGACGCAATAATTATAATATTGTTGTCTATACTTACCGGAAATTCTTTTTGTAAGTCAGAAAAGTAGCTGGTATCCCAATTAAAAATGGCGTCGGCGCAAGCAGCAGTTGTTCGGCGCAGCTCATGCAGCTTGGCAGAAGAGGTATGGCGGGAAACATATACTCCAAGGGGTACAACATGGACACCAGAGCCATTACCGACATCGAGAGAGCGTTGTAGTCGCGGGACTGTACCACAACTTTGTTTTCCATGAGAATCAATGTGAGGACCTTCAAGCAGGTATCAACACCTTAGGAAAGAGAAATAATATAATATTTATTTCAGATTAAAAATCTATAGTATTTTAGTTGTAATTCTAATATGTTTAAAAACTACCGTTACAATAACTCTACTACACTTCATGAGAAATTATAACATTCTGTTATATCACAGCCTGTTATATAAACATTTCAGCTGACTCCAACTTAGGCATTGTGATCTAAGTAACAATTTTAAGACACTTAATAAATTTTCGATTATTTAATTTACTACAATATCCAAAATAATGTCATAAAATTATTTATTAAATATAATTTAAAATCATAATCCTGTATTTGTAAGAATAAGACTTAGCAATTTTTTAAATAAGCCAGCCGCTTTCTTTCATTCGCACAAAAAAAGTGCAGTATCCTACCGAGTAGCTCCAGTGGTAGATGCAGTGGAAAGTCCACCAACGTGAATCTCGTATGATCAGGCAGAGCGAATAGCAGTGGCTCGTGGGCAGTTGGAGAGAGAACCTCTAACTCCACTCGGGTCTTCCCCGGTACCGGAACAGGCGCGGAGAGCAGCCGAAGTATCCACGTCTCTATCTCTTTCACATCGTGCAGGACTATCGTCGGGGTATTGTCGTACGCTTGACCGGTTAGTACCGACCAAACTGTGTCCCTGTGTTTTAAAAATGTAAACAGTTATGGTTTAATTTGTATGATTGTTGACAACAAGGGAGCTTTTAAGAAAGAGGGTTAAGAACAAGAGCCAAATTGAATCTAGTGTTACTGTAATCAAAGCTAAGGCCCAACTGTGGTGCAAAAATGTATGGCGTTTTTATTGGTACATCTCTGGTTATTGAACATAGCCTAGTGGTATGAGTGTGATCTTGGTCTCTAATGCTGCGGGGACGCAACTAATTTTCATTGTTGTTTCCTTGTTGGTTATGGCAATTTGGGCTGATCACCCAATTCCTGAAAAGTAAGATCTTTGCGTCGGATGAGCATGTAAAAAGTCGGTCCACCCATCAACCCGCATTGGACAAGTGTGTTGGGAAACGGTCCAAAACCCCCTTATGGATTGGGAAGGCCTATGTCCAGCTATGTACTATCACAGGCTGATGATGTATGCATGATGTGATATAAACATATATGAATGCTTAGGGAATTACAGTTTGCGGTTATATTTTCGTTGTATAAAAAAACTAACTTGACTTATATGATTGTGAGAAGACTTTACAAAACGACAATCATCAATATAATCTAATATGCTAATGTAATTAGCAAAACGGAAGATGTATTCGTTAAATTTAACTTTATATTTTTTATGCCATGTATAGAATTAGGACAATTGTGTGCTCGATTAATGCTAAGGTATCAATAATAACAATATATAGCAATATGTAAACTTAATTGAAATATATATAGCTAACTTTACTTACCTGTACATTTGTCTGGACGCGCCAACACGCCGTGGACTGGAAGACTCATTGCAGGCATCTATTAATTTTTTAAGGATAAAGAGGCACTCTCGGAATGTGGAGAAGAAAGGATGATGTGACAATAGACATAGGGATGTGAGTGAGTGATTCCGAATACGCTGTAACAAAAAGAAAACAAACGTTATATTAAAATTTTGTTGCTAATTGTTTTAAGGAAATCGGTTTTGACTTTGAAATCAGAAAAATTACGTCAATTTTTACTATTAGATAGTCAATATGTTTGAAATGCGTAAAACACAAACTTATGCCTAATCTTACCATATTATGTAAATGATAAATAAAATTAAAGATATAGTAAAATGATTTGTTAAAAGCACGCTGTTGGTGTCTAAATAAATAAATAAAATAATGAGATAATTGATGACATTATTAACCTGTCGTTTTCGACTAGCTCGAGGGCTGGGTGAATGTGAACCCCCGCTTTCCGAGTCCGCCGCTAGGGGGAGTCGTGGCGCTAATGTGGAGCTGCAGTCACGCTCCGAGTCACTAGGTGCGACGTTGCTGCTCCTATAGTCACTGAAACATACGCTATGTTTTAGGCTAAAAAAGAGATCTCTAATACAGCAGTGTACTGTAGGCACATCATATCTATTTACGATAAAATAAGTTAAAGTAGTCATTAAAAGCCTTTGTTGCTTCTTGAAAACCTATTCTGTTTATTTCGTTTTATTGCCTTCGCAGGCTGGTGAGCAATCGGGCCACCTGATGTAAAGCGGTCACCGACGCCCATAGACATTGGCAATACTGGTATCACCAACGCGCTACCTACCGCGAGACATTGGATGTTTTCTCATTTACCCGGTAAATAC
Source organism: Lamproptera curius (assembly GCA_029286875.1). Lineage (NCBI taxonomy): Eukaryota > Metazoa > Arthropoda > Insecta > Lepidoptera > Papilionidae > Lamproptera > Lamproptera curius. The sequence continues at coordinate 7,805,438 of JAGSMT010000016.1, read as the reverse complement.
GCTTGCTACGGTGCCCTTCCAACCGGAGACGGTAGTGTTTTCACACTACTGCTTTGTAGTAGAAATAGGCACCACGGTCCCCTGTAAAAAGGGGACCTACCACCGTAATGTAATTGAATCTATTAAATGTACAGGAAATATAGATTTGTAAGCCAGTATTGTTAATAGTTGTTTTTAACATTGAGTTGCTCGTACATTATAAACCAATATTTTTTAAGGAATCGCTAGATATGGTGAGTGTTTAATATTATTTCAATGATTTAAAAAATCGTATTTTCAGCATTAGGATAATCCTAATGCTAAAAATACGATTTTTTTTCGATTTAATATTTTTTTTTCTGAGCGAAAAAAAATAATTATCACGTGTTTATAAAGTAAAATTGTAAAGAAAATTTAATCTGTACTCTGTAAAATTTGCTAGAAAAGAGATTATTGTTTTTTATGTAAAAGAATGAAATCAGGGTCCAGACATAATTAAAAGGTCTGTAGTATTTAGCCTTGATTTTAATCACAAATATCAAATATTACCGCTGATATTGTAGCTTATTCATCATAACATTTTTTAAATATTATAAGCTTTAATTAAACCTTTCATTTACTAAAATATAAGCGAACCTACCTTCTTATGCAAATTCTAAAGGTTATACAAAAAATATTAATAAAAATTGTTTATTTAATCAAGGTATTTCATCAAAGATTAATGACTTAAAGTTTTATTTAAGGTATGACTCAAAATAAATAATATATTAAAGCCCTGAAATAGGGTTAAATAGTGAAATTTATGACTATAACAAAAGCTTGCAAAAGACTATGTAAAAGTCTTTCACAGGCATTTGAAATTAAGCGAAATCTGGGACCAAATTTGAGTATTTTTACTTCATTTTCCAAAAGCTTAGCTCATTTTAACTAGACTCAGTTTAATTATTGTTTTATATAAAAGTTTTTAGTTAAATATTCTAAAGTTTATCGTTTAGAGAATAAAATAAAATTTACATCGAAAAAATTTTTCTTATTACTCGCGTAAATATATTAACCAATGTTTAACCACTAGCAAAAGATGTCACCATGTTTTCGCGTGCCGCACTAAAACACAGTGTTATATCGAGCATAATATTCTGTTTTCGAGGCTTGCATCGGCTACATACTCTATAATAATCGAAACTTTCTGTAATAGTTCAGAACCGAAATATTACAAAAGAAGTTACAATCTATACTATTTTTCAGTGATAATCTTTGTTAAAGTTTATTTACAAGCTATTATAGACCCAGGTAAATAACATCTGCAATTAATATAAAGAAAGTCGAACTTAGTTATGGATTTACGCTAGTGGTTTACGGATTTTGGAGCCACAAATTTAAAAAATGTTACGCATGCTTTCTTGGTTCTTAATTGACTGAGGCATATGCCATATGGAATATTCGATCAGCTTCCCAAAAGGAAGAAGTACTTATTTCAGAGCGTAAATATTTTTTATATTCGTCATTCAGAATGTTTACCTGGAGAAAGCGGAGTCAGAGCTTTTCTCCATTGACTTGCGCCATGACTCCCTTCGTAGCACGACCCTTTCTCTAGGGCCCGGTGCGGGCGCTCTATCGACTGCCCGGTAGAAGTTGACGCACACTCCATATCGCGTCTTACCTGTCAAGATGTATAATAATATATATTATAATCCCCCTAGTCGATTTTGACTACGACTCCCGATCTATATAAGAGATCAGTCAACTACGCAGACGATATTATAGTACACAAGTGTACGCGCAATTACTGCTACATGGGCATTATAACCGACACAACAGAAGAGAGATCTGTCGCAGGACCGATTTTTCTCTGACCATCCGACTCATGGGTCATCTTACTTTGCAGGCAATCGGGTCAGCCCTGATTGTTCTAACCAAATATAAAATAACAGTGAAAATTTGTTAACTCCTGGCAGGATTCGAACCCACGATTTCTTTACATGCAGGCTACTTGGCTACGGAGCCATTTAAAGCTATAACTGTATACACCCACAGCTTTTTAAAGAAAGAATTACATGGTCTTTTAACCATAGCAAAAATCATTTACAATGCATTCGTTAAGTAAAAGAAAATCCAGTCTTATAAGATTTAAACATCGTTAACATGTTAGAATGTATATGATATGATTTTCTTTAAAATAATTAGTAGTCGTTGGGGGATTAAAAATCAGAACAATTTTAATTTTAAAGCAAGTACCTCATGTACAAGTAATAATTTGTGAGAAAAACATAATCAAATTATATAAGAAGCTCTGAACTCGAACTAATAAAAATAAAAATGTATAAGTCAACAAGAGATCCTGTTTTATAAAGTGGATTAACTTTTATCGTCGGACAAGATTATCCTTAGCTGCACAAACGTTTTAAATACTCGCAGTGCTAATGCAAGTGTAACGATATTGTTTGTTCAAGAGTTTAAAATTATATCTATAAAAAGATCGCAAGCCGTTAAAGCTAGTCTTTCTTCAACTTCAAAGTTACAACGAAATGGGTACGAAACCATTATGCAGTTTGATTGCTCTTTTTATCGTTCCAATTTTATATCTTTAAAAACTACATAGCTTTAATGAAGTTTCTTCGTGTATAATTTAAGTGAAATCTTCATTGTGATATTAACTAATATTTAGTTAATAAAGCCAAAAGACAAGCATAACGTTATACTGGTGGTAATTGCGTCCGCACTGTCCATAAGCGTACAGAGCACCACGTTTACAAGTCTGCTCGCCGCTCAGAGGCACGGGATTGTTATTACTTCATTAATTACACTACCAACGATGCTCTTCACACCGGAACACAGTGTTTTCACAATACTTTGAAGGACAAATAGGGTGCTATAGTCGATCTACCATTTTGTATGTAGATAATAGGAAATAAGTGATAATTTATTGCTTTTTCCTTTAAACGTATGCATAACAGTATATCTCCTAGTACACTATAAGGGGAGCTGCTTTTCAATTGTTTTGTATTTTTTAATGCACTTACCAGAGTCTTTATCTGTGAGCGTAAACACGAACGATGTGGTATCCCTTGTTGCTACATGCGCTATCTGTCGTCTGGCTCCGACCGAAACGCATCCTTCGGGTTGACAGAAATACACCATGTCCAGGGGAAGTGGAAAGTCGTCATGATTTGTAAGGGGGTACCTCCTTAGGAGTTCCGGAGCCTGAAAATTTTATGAGGTTTACGTCATGTGTAAATAACATTTACTTAGGCGTGTGTATATAGTTAATATTATTTGTATGTGTGTCAATGATATCACAATCACTTTTAGAATGCTTCTGAGAAAATCTTATTTACACATGGCGTGTTCAGACGGCTCTACGCAAATGTTATTAAAATGTTGTTAATGTTGTAATTCAATTTTATTATAAAAATTATTTTATTCAGCATAATAGATTTTTTTAATTTTTACTTTATAAAACTAGCAGCTTAAAAGTAAAAAAGGTTGGTTTTACATTACCTGAACGGGCGCTAGACCTTTCCCAGATGTATATGGTCTTGCGCCTACTATAGTTAAATAATCGACCAGTCGCGGACACAACTGCTGCTTCTGAACATCCATACTCTTGATATGACAGGACTAATATATTCTATACAACTAAATACGAGTCTGTTTGAACCCATTATAAAATAATTTATTATTGCTTGTCATAATTATCACGTAAAATTTACACCTGCGAACAAAACAGGGGAAAATTAACAATCATCAAAAAGTAACATCTTGGCAGCATTAATACTGATTTCATGTGGGTTCAGCGGTTTGTAAAATATTTTTTAACAAACATCGCATGGAAAAAAAACAATATTTTTGCTATGTCATATGTCAACTAAATAGACTAGGTTTTTTCAATATAAAAGCAAGCTGTCAAGCTGAAGCAAGTCGTCCCCCGAACAGAGAGCGAAACGCGAAATTTAAGCATTTCAGTTTACATATTTAGGAAAGTGCACGTTAAAGTGTTTAACATATCATTATATGTTTGATAATTTATTTATATACTCTTTTCTCGAAGAATCAAATGTACAACGACGAACCTAATGCTTAAAGCATTAAGGTTGCTTAAAGCGTTAAGGTTGACTGGCACTGCCAGTCAACCTTATGGTGGTGGTAAAAATAATTAGTAGGTGCAGAATTTACATATACTATATTCATTATATATAACTATATGACATAATTTTTACGGTTTTTGTGGCATTTTATTACTTTACAATTATTTATGATTATACCCGACATTTCAAACTCTTCTCAGAGTTTAAGACCACGGGACCGACGTTATGACGGCAGAACTCGCGTAAGCAAAAGAAAGTATAATATATAACATGTTAATTAAAATTAACATACAATAATAGACAATAGTGTTGATTATCTACATAATGTTTGCGAACTCTGCCCGACATTTCAAACTCTTCTCAGAGTTTAAGACCACGGGACCGACGTTATGACGACAGAACTCGCGTAAGCAATAGAAAGTATAATATATAACATGTTAATTGAAATTAACATACAAAAATAGACTATACTTGATTATCTAGATAATGTTTGCGGACTCTACGTTCAAATGCAAAGCGATTATCAGCCATTGAAGCCCATTTCTCTGAAGAATAGAAAAGATATAGAAAGAGTAATGCATAAAATCGGTCCCATACGTTAGACATAAGATGAGACGGTTCTGGGATGAACAAAGATTTTAATCGTTGACATTGCACAGGTATTGAAAATACGAAGACAAATAAGTTGGTATAGACGGGAACGGTTAAGTATTGGAATAGACTGGTAACCCATTATAACCCCTATATTAACCTTGTTACTGAAACAATTGGGACGCATTAATGATGTTATTACAATCAATTTTACATATACTGTTATGAGGACCACGGGGTCCCTGACCTATTTAGCCTTGACCTAATTAAAGTCGAACAAGGCTGATGCGATAGTGGGAGCCTGCACACTCTAACGTTTATTGAACATAAAACTGAACATAACCAAGGAAATGTTCGCTATAAAACTCCTGTAAAACATCTCTATAAAACTTTACGATCACCATTGCTCTGTGTCTTTCTAGTTAACCACAGTTTAGTAATTTCACAAAATCAAAGAAATTATAAGACCGAATATATTTGAGGCGTCTATGTTGATTTTGTTTTTGATTATGAAGATTCATGAAAAAATTATTACAGAAAGATATGATATACTTTTTAAGTACTTTGCTTGTAATATAAACGATTTTTTTAATGGGGTAGGAAACACAGTATATATAAGTAAGCCTGTAATAGTTTTTAATTATGATATCGCCAAGGCATGTATTTAGCATACAGAATGTTCTTTATATATAGAAAACTTTTAAATACAAGCAAATTTTTTTTGCCACAATTAATTAGTTATTAAAAGTGTTTACTCTCGCGTCCGAATACTGTCTTCTTTATTAGAAAAAAAATGCTTAATATAAGAAGTTGGTCAATTTTGGTAAATTTATTGTTTAAATATGATAAACATCGATAAATAATCTGGTTTTGTACATTTATAATTCATAACTAAATTGTTAAAAATTTTTTCATAATATTAAAAAAGAACAAGCGAAGTATTTTCTGTATTGCATATAATTCATGCAATATTAAGTTACAAATCTAATCAAAGTCAAGTCAAGTCAAATATCTTTATTCAATATGAAACCATTACACTTTCTTATTGATTGTCAAATAATCTACCCCCGGTTCGGAAATAGAAGCCACTGACCTGAGAAGAACCGGCGTAAGAAACTCAGCGGGACTTTTTTTTTCCATTTTTTAATAAGTTTTACAATTTATTTACAAAATATATTACTTTTTAATACTTTGAAATAGCCTGGAGCGAACAGTTCATTACCAGGGTGTGTTATCTATCAAGTAGTCATTACAACAATAATATCCTTTATCACATAAACCTTCCTTTACAACTTTTTTTAATTTATTTACAGATAATAGTTGAACGTTTTCTAGGATTTAGTTATAGAAGAGATATATATATATGTGCATTATCCATGAAAGATTTTATTGTTCTTCTTAGCCTAGTTTTTGGAAGAGTAAAATTATGCTTATTCCTTGTATTTATATTATGTGTGTCACAAATGTTTTACAAATTCATTTTTATGTTTATGAACATACATAATATTTTCAACTAATAGAAAAGAAACATGGAGTGTAAGAAAATGTAAATCAAGTTAAATAACATTATATTTAACTTGATTTACATTTTCTTACGCTTACGCTCCACCTTAATGCGTGGGTGGCATGACGAAGCGGTCTAGCCAAACAAATATTATTATAGATCACAACTTTATTATCGAATCATGTTACTGAGCGGATATTTAATATAATCTATTTTTATCTTTATTCAATTCGAACAAATTCAGACTCTTGGGGAGTATTACACATATTATAGGGGCTAGAATATTAAGAAATATAGGGGATTAGATTAAATACTTCCATTTCTTAATGGCTCTGTATGTACTGAACACAATGCACACAGAGCAGTGCCTACAAAAAAGTAGATAAAGTTTCATTTAAGTAATTAAGTTAGCTATATATAACAAAAATGGAAGCAAATTGTATAAATTTAATGGCCGTTTATTAAGTTAATTCATTTCTTCTCAGCCTTCTAACGTAGTTACTTTTACAGAAATTAATAAATGAGCGCTTCAAAGGGATAAATACTGAATTTTATTCTTCAATAGTAAAAACAAAAGAAAATATCTGATAATGATTTACAATACAATTCTGTTAATGGAAAAAAATATGTAGCAGTTAAGAATTTGGTTATTTTTATATAGCTTAATATATAGGTAAAAGAAATCTGCTAAAACCAATGTGTTGTGGTGTTAACTGAACCGTGGCTATTGTAGGTACTGAGTTAGCAACACTTGGGTAATAATATTTACGATATCTAACCCTAATGTTTTTACATACTTATATTACTTTTAATACGCTTCCACATTCTTCATATCTAAGCGAGCAATTGTACATTTCTTTTGTCTACGCAAGCAATTTAAATACGAACAATGTCGCCGACGTACAAAGCGATGTCATTGCAGTTGGCATTCGAAGTATCCTTGAATAACAGTCCCCGGTACGGACGTCATGTTTGCGTTATCTCATTACGTCACAAGCGTGGGTGGAAAAAATTAGCTTTATGAATTGAAATAAATATCCGATTACATCGCCCATGTATTAACACTGGTACATTGTATTATATTAGAGGGTGAAATATTATTCTTGAAAACCCCAAACGTTCAAAATAAACTGGATGCTTAATTCGATGTCTGATTTTAATACAATTAAAGTTTTTTGAGGTTATCAAAAACTTATTCCTGTATAAAATACCTTTTATTAAGCATACACTTTATGATCCAGAATATCTTTTAAATTTGCTTTTAATACTTTAACTCTTCATGGGAGCGTAAACTTTTCACGCGTTTACCGAATTTCGAAAAGTATTTTAACAAACCTTTAAGGCTCCTCCTTCAAAACAAATAGTTAAATAACTGGTTATAGTTACTTAACTATTTATATTAAAAAGTTACAGTAAAAAAGCCCTCTCTATTAGTCGATTGCTCTGCCAAAAGATGGCCTAGTAAAGTAAAGAAAACAGCTCGAAATTTATTTTGATTTCATTATTTCTGTTGATGATCTAAAGAACCTAGACATATAGAAGCGGCCAATGAGTCTACAAAATGACATGTCTTACATTATACGTTAACTATAACTAATTTTTAGGGGACTATATATCAGAATCTCCTTCAATAGTTGGTGATCATTTTCGCAGCCAACATGAAGGCTAAAATCGCATATTCAGGCAGAATAAGAGAAATGAGGCGGAAGGGATCGCCATTAACATGATTGCCTGTCCTTAGTCAGACGCAACTCCTTAGTAATGTTATAATATTATTTATAAGAGGCTAATAAAACAACAGTAATCAAATAAAAAAGCTCAGAAGAACTGCTTAATCGTTTCCTGAACATATAATTGTGAAAACGGCACACGTCATTTCGAATTAAAATTTAGGTGTCTTCGAATTAAGTATTATTAAAGTTTAACTAGCATTCTATGGGATCTATCTTAATAGACAGACTGCGTGTTTCAATAACATTAAATGCGGTTGCATATTTTGTAGATTTCTTTCTATTCGTTACATAATATTTAATTATGTCAAATAATTATTGTTTATTTTTAAAATAATGGAAAAGCTTATTGTGTTTGTTCATTTTATTTTATAACTCTTTTAGTCCTGTACTTTTTTGCTATATGGCCTGTTTTTAAGGTAAGTCTTAAATAAATGATTTTATTTGAAAATCTTAAGACCTTTGCTATAAGCTAGTGTGGCTTTTTGTATACAAGTAAATATTATATAATTCGTGTTATTTACGACTCGGTTGATATCAAAAATTTTAATGCAGTATTTACCTTAAAGGAAAATTTGTTTCATGCAAAGTGACGCTTGTTTAAATTTTAGGGTAAATGAAAAGTTTATTTACAGCTACGATTTCCTCGTATGTTATAAAATCATTTAGTAGGGATGCTACAGGTACTTTATCTACCGCTGCTTTAAACCTTAAAAGCAGCGGTAGATAAAGGTGGCATTTATTTCCAGTTACTGAACACGTTAACTAATTCTGAACTTCTGAAATTATGTTTTAAGCATATATTTTTTAATGAATTTACAAGTGTAAAACATTTTCTTCATTTCTAAAACTGCGTCAAAGCAGTAATACGACATAATAATAGAAGTCAAAGTCTTTCAATACATATAAAGCGTAGTAGTAAATGTTTAACTCCTTATCAAGCATTTTTTTAGCAAAAATAAAACTTTCATATAATGTAATATTTATGCGAATGAACAAAATAAAGTTTACGTATATATAACGTTAATATTAAAAAGTTTTAAACAAAAGAAGAAACAAAAAGCCAGTCAATCCATTCCATCATACGGCAGGTTTATGATATTTCATTTTTATCTGTAATTTTAATGAATTTTTTCAACAACCGTAAATTATAACGAAATAACGTTACATCATCTTATTTTCTCCTTGGTGAGGGATCTGGGAACGGGCCGAGGCGCCCACGCGATGTAATAAATTAACTTAATTTTTGCGAGGGTAGGAATACCTAATCGTGTTGAATACAAAGGCAATATTTAACCAGACCGCCCGTCGTTCAACAAAAGCCTTAATTGACGCAAGAGTCCATTACTCTTTATCGTAGATATGTTGGTACTCGATGTTATATATTTAACGCCATCGTTTATAAATGTTCGTAGTCTATATATCTATACAATAAATATAAATTGGATTGCCGTTTTTAACGTCAAAATAACCTATTTTAAATCATTATATTCTGAAAACAACCGAAAATATAACAAAACAACGTTAAAAAATGTCTATCAGTCTGTTTGTTTGGTCTCGCTAATCTCTGGAATGGCTGGTCCACTTTTGACTTCCACTGAAAGATAGCTGATGTAACTGGGAGTAACTTAGGCGACTTTCTTATTAAAAAAAAAAAGATATATTATCACGCGAACGAAGTCACGGGCAACAAGCTACTCATTAATAAATATTCATAAAATCTATATGAAACATTTGAATATAGTAAGATATTTAAGCAATATTAGGTTGATTCGATAATTAAAGAACTGAAAACTAATCTTTAACCGATTAATTAAACTGCCTCCGTAGCCTAGTGGTATTGGCCCTTGTTTTATTAACCGAAGGTTGTGGGTTTCATTCCTGCGGGGACACCACCACTTTTTATTGTTGTTTCCTAGTTGTTTAGGGCAATGCGGGCTGATCATCTGATTGTCTGTGTCTGTGAAGTAAGACGATCCATGCGTCTGATCGGCATGTAAAACGTCGGTCCTGTGACTTATCTCTTAAAGGTTGTGTCGGTTACCGGTCCCATAGGGCTTTGAGAGTATAGAGGAATACGGAGTGCACCTGTATTTGCGCGTACACTTGTGTCACTATAATATCTCCTGCATTGTTGGCTGGTCTTTAATGTAGATCGGCCGCCGTAGTCGTAATCGACTGGAGGACTAATTATTAACTCAAAACTAATGTTTGATCTTTTTAATCTTTTTGGAGAGATTATTCAGGCTTCGCTTGAACTAATTACGAACAGCATGTGTTAAAAAGGTTTATTTTGACTTTATTTAAAATAGTCATGCTGTTTTTGATAAAGATGTCAATTTAAAATTCAATACATAATTTATTTTAAAAAAATATATAAACTGTAATAATATAAGGTAATTAATATGTCACATTTTTTTTCGATCACACATATTACATCAAATGTTTCGTAGTATTCCCTTTCCTATGTCGAATGCAATAAAACAAGCAAAATTAATAAAAGATCCGCCCTAATCCAAAAAAGCAGAGTAAAAGAAATCATACTGTTTTACGACTGTAACAGTACGTCTCATTTATCAAGTAATATCTGCGACGCCATTAGGACTAGACCTTGTTACTGGTTGCATACTACCTTTTCCGCCTAAATGGATATTACAATCTTTGAGTTCAATTTAATTCCCTTACTTTCAAAGCATAATATAATATCAAAGTAATATTTATAAGGATATTTTAATTCGAGTTTATGGGAGATACGAAAGCCAAATCTGACAAAATTGCGGCTTAAAGGATTTGCAACCTCGTTTCGTGGAAGCAATTTCGAGGTGCTTGTACTCGGTGATGTATGAATTTCAGCAGAAATATTTATTGAGTGATAAAAGTTAGAATAGAAGTATACGCATTTTATGACTACAATAAAAATGTACGTTGACGTCGTTAAAGGGAGTAATTATCAATCTAGTTTTTTTTTACAAACTTTACGTATCATGCCGTTATAAAATTTGGATATATTATGTCGTAAAATAATCTTTAATTTCAATACATCTTCAAGTTTTGCTATCAAGTATTATATTAATTCGTACGCGTCGCATTGAAAGTCATATGCCCCTAATTTAATTAGATCGATTTACTATTTTTTCACTTACTATAGAAAAATGTTTTCTTTTAAAAGTAATAAATTTATGTAATGGTATTCTTAATATAATCTTTACAATTTAATAAAATTGGAGTTTCTGTTCGTAAGATCAATATAATCGTTTGTAAATAATTACCTTGTGATATATAACCGATACATGTAATATCATCATCATCATAAGCCTGTGTTAGTCCACTGCTGGACATAGACCTCCCCTAATACACTCCTATCCATTAGGTAGTTTTGGACCGTATCCCACCACGCTGGTCCAATACCGATTGGTGGGTGTACCGACTTTTTACATGCCAGAAACATGTAACGACACAACATTTTTTAAATTTTTTGTTTATTTGCTGGACTAGTCAGAAGTTTGTTGTGGCTAATCTACGGCTGGACCAAATTTGACGGAACTTAGAGTTACTTTGGCTATTTTTTTCTTACAAAAAAGTAACAGATTTTTTTGTATTAAAACGTGGACGAACCTACAGCTAATTATTATACAAAATAATTCTTCCCTTACATAAAAATTCTATTATGTCATGGTCATGGTACTGATGTTAAAACAACAGTACCTATGACTGGATGAATGATGATTTCCACACCCATGTATTTAGTAAGCTCCATCTAACACAGAGTTTAGGTAAGGATTAATTTGTCAACGATAAAGCCGGCAACCACCATGTTATGGAAATAGTGACCCACTTGACTAATCACACTACAACCGTTATAAATACCGTAAATTTGATAACAAACGATAAGAGCCTTTTTTAGTGCTACAGCTCGCGGTTAGTTTTTAAGTTTTCTAGCTTATTTTTTGTTTTAAAAACACAAAAAATTAAAGAGGCAACTATGTACTAAATTTTCAGAGTGATTTGTTAATTTTGTTTTGCAAATGTAACATACTTGACGAAGGGGCAATGATTTATATTCTACAAATTTTTATTCTATGCCCTTGACAATATCTTAGAAATTATATACAATAGCGTAAATTACTATATTATTCTGTTGGTATATTATGAATAAATTTTAGAGGTGTCTATTTCAGGCGTACTATTTTTAAACAAACAGATAACTGAAATAATATCTATTAACGTTTTTTATGTTATTAATTTAGCAAACACCAACAGTTAACAAAGCTAGTTTAGATTTATTTTAACTTTTTTTTGTTATTATAACTTAAAGTATATAAAATAATTGTTGTTTATTTTGTCGTTAAGGTTACAATCGTAAAATGCCAATTATAGATTCACGACCCAAAGATATAAAAACCGTAATAAACGACACGAGCACATACGAAAAATCATAAATGGTAATTGGTAACCGTCTTAACTACGAGCGATATATTTTATCTATTATTAAAGCACCAAAAGAAACAAATATTCTAATGGGGACGTTATAAATTGAAATCAATATCTCGTAAGTTCGGTCAACAATGAATAGGCAATATCGGTCAAGGTTACTAAAGCTTTTGAGATCGCGTTTCGCCACGTTACCCCTCCGAGGTATTATATAAGTTTATTAATATCGTCACTAATACCATGTATATTTAAAAAAATAATACAATTAAATAACTACAAAATGAAGCATTAAAAACGATATAAAAATGTATACAAAACAGCGTGCGTATACAAATTAAGCCACTACATATTTAATTTGCGTCGTAACTAATGAAAACAGCATGACCAACCGTAGTGCACACAAAACGGGTTTCATCTGCTAATTTCATTGACGTGCAAATAATATTAAATGTTACACAACAATATAAAATACTTACAGTTACATCGATGTGTCGATTATGATCGGGTTCTACATTATTTGAGCGTCGCACGCGAATGCTGTGTACCAATAGCTTCTGTTACGCCGTTCTGCTGTGCATATCTGGTGCTGATTGCCATGCGCGACCGCCCACGCTCGATAACCCGCGCCGCCGCGCCACCCTTCATGGCCACAGTATAACAAAACCGTAGTACAATCGCCTTGAAATATAACTGTAGGCCACAAACGAACTAACACACCCCCGAGTATTGCTCGATGAATAAACTTTAGCGTAACGTATTCGATGGACAATATACATTCATATCCCTCCTATGCTAATGCTCTGTAGGGAATTTCAGTAATGAAAACGTAGATATCCCAATAAATTTGTGAATTCGGTCAAATTTAATTTTAGTACGTGCCGTATTTGTACATATAAAGGGGACATTGAAAATATCCACGTTTATAATTTTATCAAATACACGTGCATACGTAAGATCAATATTAAGCAACTCGAGTGAAGTGGGTTAAAACATCTTTTGATATATTTCTACTATGTCGAATTGGTGGGTCTCTATTTCCACGGCCTAGATGTGCCCTAAAGATTATGGAGGACAGATGGAAGGTGGAAGCTTTCGTAGCTCTAGTACAGTTTCGAGGTAACAGCAGTGTCGGTACTACATACACCATGCTATTTTCCTCCACCTTTCAACAAATTCGGGGTTGCGCTAAAGGGCAGAGGGGGAAGTAAGATCTGATATGGTGACATCGATCTCTTCATCGATTCAGCGGCCGCAGAGTACTTGAGGTAGGGCCTAGCACCGTCCCCCGAACAGGTTCTCGCTTTGTCGTAGCGGTGGGGCTCAGTACCTGCGGCTTGGGCCAGCCGCGGGGAAACTAAGAGGAACCTTGCAGGCCTGAGGAGTAAGCCGGCCGTGGAGGACGCTGCTCCAAGCTGGCTGGAGAAGCCAGCTTTGAATGCGCCTTAGAGGGTGCAGCGAACGGGGAAGAGGCGGTATACGCGCCAACCCTGTCCTCTGCAGCCAGAAGAAGTCGCGGCGAAAGTGGAGTGTCGGTATTCCGTGGGCCGCTTTCCCTTCCACTCCCACGACCCGGTGGGGCCGGACCGCTGATGTCGTGTGGAGGCCGTGGGAGGAAGGGACATTCGGCATGGTGTCGTGGATCTCTCCTCCTTCTGCGGCCGAATTGCAGCTAGCGGCGGAGCTTAACGTCCGGGCCGCTACTGGGGGCTGGGAGTCTCGTCCCTGCGTGGGCTGGGAACTCCTGGCTCCCGTGGCCTCTGAGTAACAGACCCGGGGAGTCTGTTATCTGAATACAGGGGCCGAGACGAAGGGCGCGTTAGTTCCGACGCGCCCAGGGCGAGGAAGATGGTCGTAGGGCCGAGATGGGACTGCTCCGGCGGCCAGTGCTTTTGGGTTGCAGATGAGTGTAAGCACGTTCCTGTGACCCCACCCTAAAGGCGTCAAGAAGGAACAACGTGGTGATTTTAGTCGGTGCGAGTCTGACATACCCGTCTTTGCCCCCGCGAGGACGGGTATGCGTAGGCATTTCCCCACGGTAAAAAAAGGCCTAGCATCGTGACTGTCGCTGGTGATAAATCTTTTTATATATCTACATCTTCTAGCTCTCATGGCCAGGCCCGGATCTACTGGGAGGCAGACCAAGGCCCCGGAGAAGAGTTCGGAGGGCGGCAAATTCAGTCTTGGTAGACCAATAGACATGTTATTTTTACGCATTCAACTGATCACCAAGACATCAACTGATTACTTTAAATGTATAATTTATTGATAGGGCGTATATATTATAGATTTCTTTCTCGACCTTGTGTCTTAGTGTCATGGATGATGGTAGCACGTAAAATCCGAGTTGCTACCGGCCTCCAGGACCTTTTCTATGATTTTTTGCGGGAAAGTACGATCTTGCAGGGCATCTGTTTCTGATTGCAACGGCGATGTCATGTAAAGTCACAACTAATAGCATCTCACCCTAGGACCGTTGACGGGCTCTTGCAGAAACTGTATTACCATTTCGTGAGATTTAGCTGATTTCCTCCAGATCCTCGAGGAATCAGCCAGATATATGTCTCCCGATGAGCAAGCCTGTACATTACCCAGTAACACTGTTAGCCTGAACGGCGACGGCTAAGCCAGTGCCTGAGTTCCAGCATCATCAAAAAGAGGTTCGATGTCTGCTGCCCCATAACAACTCTAACCCTGAGCGTATACCAGGACAAACGTATGTGTGCTCAGATAGTCTCAATGCCCGTCGCTGCACTCCAGCCCTGTGCAAGGCTACTAAATTATAAGTTAGCCATTACCCCCACGCCGCATTTGTATACTGGTTTTAACCGAACCTATATATACAGAAAGCACCCTGCCCCCAGGTTTTCGCCTAGGAAAACCCCTAGCTAGATATCTACCATCGCGATTTTTAGTGCTAGTGCGATCATGAGACGCTCTCTCATAATCGTAAGCCCGGCTTAATTGTTGGACGCTGCGCACAAAAATTAAGTAAAGCGTTCCACAGCAATAGCCAGCGATTCTACGGTCAACCTTCCCTTGTCTTTTTGCATTGCTCCGCCATATCGAGGCTACAAAAGTAGCGTACCTATCGGGTGCGCTGCCAGTACTATCGGTCCAATCATGGCGGATTTCCCTTACTTTAACGGAGGTGATATAAAAAAGGACCACATTTTCTGATCTCTCTGTATATGGCGTGCCTAACACATATATTTCGATTGGTCTGAGAGTATACGAGGGGTGGTGTAAATGTTCGCAGAATGGAGTTAGCAAGGGGTTAGTTTTTCTGAATAAAAAAGTCAGACTGACTTTTGCGATAAAGATAGAATTTTTGTAATCAATTATAAAAGACGTGGTGTTACTATAACGGGACGAGGTCATCAAGGAATTTTGGTTGTTAATTTCAGCCTATTTTGACACCAAAGTCAATAGTTTTCCACTCGAGATTCATAAGGTTGATATATGAATCTATGATATGAACTAAGACAAAAAATGTGTATGGCTTTTTAAATATTTACACCCTTTTAAATGTGTTGTACTGGTTGCAAATGTAAAACTATGGTAAAAGTAAAATATAGACGGGCAGGGTGAGGCGTTTTTCGGTTTTTGCCCCCGTCGCAAAATTGTAGAATCGGGGCTGCTTATGGCCCTAGATTCAGGATCGTAATATTCGGTCTAAGAAGTGTTCGGCAGTTCCAACACCCGTTAAAGTGATTTACTTCTAGGCCCATTGCTGACGGGGTTGTGGAAGAGCTACCGTCTCTCCAGACAATCAGTCTTTGAGCTCTAGATAAGGTAATAATTTTAAAATACATTGTCTTATATCTATTATCTTTTAATCTTTATACCTTTTCATATGAGATTGACTTTTGGTGTCAGAAAACTGAAATATTAATTTTAAGAATTTATTATTCTTTGAAAAAAAAATCTATTGAGCGGGTCATATAGATCGCCTTAGAGACCATTGCAGGACTCACAGTTTTACATCGTGGAATGGGCTATCGGGCACTAGAAACGAGGAAGAGCAAACGCTTGCTAGTCGGACAACATAACTCAAGTGGCCCTTAAACATTAAAAAATGGCAACATGTAACGAGGGACCTTTAGAAATATCTAGACGAGGCCATTTTACAAAGGAAGTCCACCGCGGTGACTATTTCTTCCGCAAAGGAACATTAAAAAATACCTACTTTTTTTTTGTTGATAGGGGAATGCGGACTGATCACCGAATTCTCTTTAAAGTAAGATAATCCATGCGCCGGATGGGCTTGTAAAAAGCCGGTCCTGCGCCTGATTTCTCTCCGTTCGTGTCGGTTCTCCGTCTGTTTATGAGTGTAAAGAATTGCAGCTGTGTTTGCGCGTTAACTTGGGCACTACAATATCTCCCTGGGTGATGAGTAATATAGATTAGCCACCGTTGTCGAAAACAACTAGGAAGATTACGCCAACTCATAGCGACGAACAATCTTGCGGCATTTACGCTACAGTAATGAGTAAAAAATCAGTGAAAAGTATACTTTCCTTTACCTTTATAGGAGTTTTGTGGGCTTTTAATGACAAATAGTAGTGTCCGACCGAACTTTCGGTTTCGGTTTCGGTTTCGGCCGAGTTTCGGCCAAAAATCAAGTTTCGGCCGCAGTTTCGGTTTCGGCCAAAATTGGCCGAAACTTTTGCCGAAACCGAAACTGGTTTCAGAAGTGTTTTCAATTTCAAAATAGTAGCGAAAGTTAAATGTATCATTGCTACAATCGAGCTCAGATCAGTCGATTTTAGTTCAGACAAACATTCCAAGTTTGACAAAAGAAATTGATGATTCTTCTAGAAAGACGAGGAGGGAACAAATAGTAGTGAGAACAAAATATATACTCCTTGGTAACCAAAAAAATAAATACAAATAATACTGGAAAGTGTAGCTTAGATATTTGTTGTGTTAATAAAAAAATCTTCTAGTCTCTATACTTTTGTTCTGAATATAGTCATTTGTTTGCTATGTGTGGCGAAATGTTCGCGAAAAAAGAGAAAACCCAAGTGCGACCTTGTCACTAAAAACCACTGTTAACAACGCAAGAGATTTATTGCGGCTTAAAGGCAACATGAGAAGAAACTGCTCTTTCATAATCAATTGTCGCAAAGTGGGCTTCTTAATTTCAAGTTGGGAGAACATACACGGAAGACGAACATAGTTGCAGACGTCCATCGAAGCCAGTAATCAACAAGAAACAATAAGAATATGCTGCCATATTCGAAAAAACTGTGTTTAGCGATTAAAGAATTACCATCTGATACCTAATTCAAGAAACAAGCATTTAGTATAGAGGTACTCAACGCATATTTACACAAATTTTGAATAAGAGAAAAGTCTCCGTAAGATAGGTGCCGAGAATCAGAAACAAAATCGACTTTGAAGATATCGTTGGACAAGTTTTAAGAAGATTCTAAAAACTTTAAATCTAGTTTTGTGGCAGTGGACGAAACACGGGTTTATCTCGAAGGATCTTCATGCCGTGGCCGTGGTATATGGCCTGGCCGGGGTATGGCCTCAATATTTTGGGACTCAGAAGTGATATTGTTGTTTGATTATCTGGAGCATGGAACCATCATTACAGATTAAGCAGCTTTAATACCGAGGTTGAGAAATGCCGTCAATGATCATAAAAAAGAGGCAAACTTTGAACGAGCGAGCTGTTTCATCTTGACAACGTACCGGCACATAGGTTGGCATTAGCGATGGCCACCGTTCATCATGCTAGCGTACAATTGGTTCACCAGATCTGGCGCCTAGCTATTTTTCATCTTCTCAAGATGAATGATGAAGCATTGGATGATGATTGGATGATGAAGCATTGGAAACTTGGAACGCTGGACTTGATGTGTAGGTGGACTCGGAGATTATGTAGAAAAATAAATAATTAAGCTATCATAGTCATTATATTCTATCTCATTTTTACTTTTCGATACCCCTTGGAACTAAAAATACAAACCAAAGTATTAATTAGTAAGATTTTAAAATACCAATACTTAGTCTTTAATGCAACAGTCACAATTATTAAATTATTTATTAAAAACTCATATTGCTATAAGAAATTTATTTGAAAAAAAAAAATTCTATATTTTTAATATTTTGTTTCATAAAAATATTATTAGCAACTGAAATAAATTACCACACTAATTATTTTGTTTAATATACTGTCTCCATTCCATGACTAAAATAAAGGAAAATAATAGGCATAAAAGCTCCATATTTTAATATTTTAAGAATTTTTGTACTGGATCACGTGAGTTTCGGTTTCGGTTTCGGTTTCGGCCGAAACTGAAGCCACGGCCGAACTTTTGGTTTCGGTTTCGGCCGGAAAAACAGTTTCGGTCGGACTTTAGCAAATAATGATTTAAAAAGAAAAGTTAATTATTTAAAGTGATTTTTTTTAAATTTTACAATTTATTCCATTACCAGGTTTTCAAATTTCACAACATACTTAGTCCCATTATAGATCATCTCATAACATCATATTAAGAGATTTAAATAGAGAAATATTGTCAAAAACCGCTTAATTTTTAACATTTGGTACGAAAATAACCATAAATCGCAAATTCTTGGTAAAACGTTTATTTAATAAACATTGTAAAATAATAAATAGTAGATTCTGTTTCCACATCAACTCCCGTTCTATTTACCGACATCTTCTTTGAGGGAAACGGTTCTGTTAAACACCATCTGAAAATTGGACATAATTTTATGCTTCATTTTTTAACATTTCAATACGAATATCAATTAAAAGTGTTGTTAAGAACTATAATATACATTTTCAAATTATATTGATAGATAAACATTAATTAATGACTAATGTATCATGAATTTGGATTAACCTCAGATGCCTCTTATCCATGATGCATAAGGGATCATGATGATGATGATGCCCCTTATCTAGGATTTTTAATTTTCGATGATGTTATTTTCTAAGTAGAAAATAACTTCTTTAAGCAACTTAAATATATTTTTACCTACTACTTTATAAGCAAAATAAACCGACTTATATATGCTTTATCTTTCGTGTGATGGTTAGCGATCCGCCCTGCCCATTAACACATTTACAAGGCATTCCGATAAATTAGATATTACGTTTTATTAAACCTGTAAAAACCTTATTTACGGTGCCCTTAAAACCGGAACACAACAGTGTGTGTAGTAGGAGCTATTCGGCAGAAATAGACACAGCTTTAGTACTTTCCTAGTGGATTCTATTAAGTATTTTTGCTACGCCTTTATTTAGAACAGGGCTGTCCAAACAACATGGGACCCAGGGCCAACAAAAATTACTCAATACATTGGCGGGCCGCACAATATTTATAAAAATAAAATACAAGTATAATATGTAATCATTATTTTGTTATCTACTTTTTCATCAATTTGTCTTTTACAATTCTGTCAACATCAACCTCAATATTAGTAGTAACTAGACGCAGTGCATGTTTAAGTGAAGTATCTGTCAATGAAGACCTGTATTTAGATTTTATAAATTTCATTGTTGAATATGCACTTTCAAAAAGGTAGGTTCAGCCCATCATCGAGCCCATTTTTAGCCCGAAATTCGTCAGTTTTAGGAAACATTCAATAAGGAGCTTAAAAAATTCCTCAATTGACAAAGCCTAATAAATGAACAACGCGTAGTGTCGGGTGCACCTATTATACGTTCGGGGAATTCCCCGAGTCTTCGAGTGAATAGTGTTGTGTGCGGCATAATAGAATACATATCATCGAAGAAAATACTTCACTCATTTAATGTATTTAAACAAATAAAATAAAAAGATTCTG
Organism: Lamproptera curius; assembly: GCA_029286875.1. Classification (NCBI taxonomy): domain Eukaryota; kingdom Metazoa; phylum Arthropoda; class Insecta; order Lepidoptera; family Papilionidae; genus Lamproptera; species Lamproptera curius. The sequence continues at coordinate 7,785,312 of JAGSMT010000016.1, read as the reverse complement.
CGGGCTGCAATAATTCATGCCGCCGGGCCGTGGTTTGGGCAGCCCTGATATAGAAGATGAAAAAGACGACATTTCATTACGTATTTTGAAGGTGGTCGGTCTTTTTAAACCTATTCCTCCTAATTAATTCAAGTAATTACATCATTACATTACATCATCAGCCTCTGATAGTCCACTGCTGGACCTAGGCCTCCTCTAATACACCCCACCACGCTGGTCTAATGCGTGGTGTGGACACACATGCATCGAGCTGGTCATCTCTTAATACCAGCAACCTAGGAAACAACAATGAAAATTTGTTGAGTCCCCGCATTATTCGAACCCACGACCACCGTTTTCTAAAGCACACGCCCATACCACCACTAGGCTACAGAGGCAAGTAGTTAGCGTATTTAAAATTATTGAGTGCAAATTGAAACTCACTTTATCAGAAGTAGTGTCAGGATCGACTGAGAAGAATCCAATCCTTTCGAACTGAAACTTGTCGTACACTTTAGCGGTTTTGAGTGACTTGTCGGCGAGGGCGTCAACAACCTTCAAGGTATCATTGCGACAGTCGGATAGATATCCTCCTGGTACTTCAGCGGGATCTTCAGGGTTCTTGTGTTTGAATCTGTAACATATAAAATCATATTTTATATAATAATTTTTAAATAATAACATAAAAAATACTTTTTGTTTCAAACTTAAAAACACGGCACTGTTGGCGTGATTGCTTTACGAAGACTTCTATGAAAATAGATGAGATAACAATCTCGCCAACGTTGTTTACCAATTTATAAATGAATTAACTGATGATTAAATATTTATGAAACTTTGATGTTCAAGGTTCTGAAGGGCAACAATGTAATAAATTGTGTTATTTTATCTAGAAATCTCCATTTATGCCTGAGCTAAATAAAACACGTAATCGAGGTAAACAATGCCGTTGTTCTATTGATCGACTTAATGCTATGATTTTTATTGTTTAAATCCATTCCACCTCGTTTCATTATACTTAAAACAACTTTTGACTGCTACTTCAACTAAGGAAGGAAATAAGCTTAAACCGTACATAAAATTTAAGTAAAATAATTGGTATACAATACTTTACACATTTTGCACTAAAACTTAATGTTTTTTGTAGAAATTCTACCCTTTCAGAACTTACAGAGGTTCATAGAGCCTGACTTCCACCGATACTGGATCTGACACCCAATGAATGAAAGCTTTAGGTTTGGAAGCAGTGGCTACTGACTCCGCTTCGCACTGGACTTCTAGAATCTTCCCATCGTTGTCTTTTATCACTTTCGAAACCTGCCAAAAAAAAAGATAGAAGATAATTCGCAAAACACTTTATTTAAAAATTTCTTCCTAAGCAATGAATGTCTAATGTTATTTGTTTTTCTTTGTACCTATTATTGTGTGCTTAATCGTTGCAAAGAAGTCAATTACGCTAAATCAAAAGTGCCTTTCGAATTTCAGTAAATAGGCTATAAGTAGTAGTAGATCAGTAAAAAGTATCCACCCACCAACGCATTGGACAGCGGTGGTAAGTCCAAACTCTAGATGGATAGTGTAAGAGCAAATGAACAAGTGGACTAAAGGCTGATGATGTGATGTGATGATAGTCAGATTAATAATCAATACTAAAGGTCGAAAATAGGCTAATTCAGTCTCAAATGTGATGTAAACAAATTATGAAGTTACTGTTTATAAGACCATTTTCAGTTAGTTAATCATGACTGACAATCGACAAATAACAACACCATACAACGCCGCCTACATTATTTGAGTTACTTTATTTATAATCTCTTTATCGTCTCCTAGTCTTATTCGGCATCGTATTAAACTACAATAAATAAGCTCTACGGCACAGAAAAAACACAGGAAAGAACAAATACCTTAATAACAAACTCCGAGTGTCTCAGCCCCACACATTGTGTAGGTGTTAATCTCTGTAGCCCTTTTCAGGAGTTTCCTTGAAATCAGTCGCTTCAATATACACCACATTGTTGAAGGACACTTTGTGAGATCCTCTCTCAGTTTCGTTGGGAAAGTCTGGTACTGTATAAACAATTGGTCCTTCGTTCTTATAATTTGTGATGCTAATTTTCAGTGGTTCCAATACCACCATTGTCCTGTGAGGTATACATTATTTATTTTAGTGCATATACCCTGGCTATAAAGTAACATTGTAAATTAAAAAAGTCAAACAAACCCCGTGTTTTCAAACACCAATAAGTTAGCTTTTCACTACTTAAACTGCGTTTACAGTGCATATGATTTATTATTAGGTAAACATCCTGTTCTTTCATAACATAACATTTAAAAAAAAGTGCTGTAATATCTCTGATGTACACTGATACAAAAACTACCAAATCTCTTACCTAGGTGCCGTTACGTTCAAAACGTCCCTGACTGCAGCGTCCAACATAGTGGGATCGACGGCACCCACCGCCCCCGTTACTCCGAGGCCAGCGCAGAAGGTATTTATAGCGGCTGAAGGTATTCCGCGACGACGCAATGCCGTTAAGGTGTATAACCTGGGATCATCCCAATCTGAAAATAGTTATAATGAAATTTTAGCATAATATTTTCTGTTCCTAATGCGAATCTTCAGGAATAATACATGACATATAATAGATTTTTACGGGTTTTATCGCGTTTGATTACTCTAAAATTATTTATAATTGTGACTGCCGTTTCAAACCCATCCTGAGGTCCATGGTTACAGGACAGACTAAGATGTTGGGCATCAAGGTGTCCACATTTTGCAACTTTGCCATAAAAATGTATTATTCACCAAAGTTTAGCTAAAATATAATAATTATTTAACAGAAGCATTATACATTGTAAATAGATTGTCAAAATTATTTTTTTACAAACGCACAAGAAAACAGTAAAAACAAATTCTTATGTTTCTACAAATTTGGAACTATCACTTCATTAACATGTACATGGTGTGAAAATAAATCTTTAAATTTTTTTCAACTGTTGTACACATTAGCCACACCTTATTTTATATATTAAAATAAGTGTATTGTCAACCATTTAACTTCAATTACAAATAATATGACTAAAATCTGCCATGAAAATTATACATACCATTGACAATTTTTTCATCAATTAACTTTGCAATTTTTCTTTTGGAAACCACAGTGTAGTTAACATTCAGACGGCCATATTCCCATTGTACTGGACAATAAATATCTAAAGCATTGCATAGCCAGTAATATGATGATCTGAAAAATCAAAATATTTTTGTTAAAAATAAATTTAAAAACAATATTAGCGTACAATATAAGACATGATTTAATTCTACCAAAATAATATGCTGTATTAAGCAATTAGTTTGTATCTTGCTCAATAATGTGGTATAGTTAGCTAGTACAAGTATTTCAGCTTACATGAATTATATAAAACCTGCGGGAAAACTTTGTACTATAGTCAGTTTCTGGTTGGTGAGATAGTCATATGACTTATTTAATCAAAAAGTAAGATGATCATGGGCAGCATAGTATAGAACCATCAAATACAGTTGCAAAGACCATGTTTAGTACTGATATTGAGTGCAAACACCTTTAAATTGACTCAGGTGTAAAGAATACATGCCAGTCTGGTCTAGTCAAATGGTGCTATAAATAAGAAGACATATATGCATTAATAAGAGATTAGAATATAAGAATAGCATTATCTACCTTCTAGATTGGAACTCCTTAGTACACAATGAATGAGTAATGTGCTCAATACTGTCACACAAGCAGTGTGTATAATCGTAAGTAGGGTATATACACCACTTGCTGCCAGTCCTATGGTGAGGCTTGAACTTAATCCTGTATGCAACAGGGTCTTGTTTTCCCTCCTCCAGTGTTATTTTCATCCTAAGTGTTGCATCACCTTCATCTATTTTGCCATTTTTCATATCCTAAAATAAGAATTACTTAATAAATTGCAATAATCATTAATATACACAGCTAAAATTGTATTATTTAAAAATCAAGCAACTTTAGTGTTATGTTAATGGGTTATTAACATAACACTAAAGTTGCCTTTTATAACATAAAAGACTAATAAAGCACCTCAAATAATTGAAGACTCTCTTCAATTGGTCTAGTCCTCCATGGTGAAGGTGGCGGGTTGAAACCCTTTATTTCCTCAGATTTTTGATGGCAAACATATGCTAAATCCTTCCTTATCAATTGAACAGCCCATTCATACAATTGATCAAAGTAATCTGACGAATGAGTGATCTTGTATGGTTTGTATCCTGACAAAAATTAAAGATATCAAATACATTTCATATTCATACAAAGAAATATATAAAATCAATATGGAAAAATAATTACCTAACCATTCCACCATATCCTTGATACCAACAAAGAACTTTTCTTCCTCCTTTTCAGGATTAGTATCATCATATCTTAAGAAACACAAGCCATCATGAGCAGCTGCATAACCAAAGTTAATATTAATAGCTTTTGCATGCCCTATATGCAGGATTCCATTTGGTTCAGGAGGAAAACGAGTTCGTACCTTGCCTGAAGTGATTTTTAAATGTTCCTCTAACAATTTTTTTGTATTTGGTGTGACTATGTATCCATCAGATTTAAAATTTTCACCAGGAGCATGGAATGGTAGCTTCTTCATTAAATCCATCATTGATACTGCTCCACCAGAAGATATACTTGTATCTGGCTTGCCTGATACTTTTGCATCTAGAATAAATATTGCAATTAGGATTTAATTAATAATTAGTTTTAAATAAATGCTGTCACATCACAAATAAAAACAAAACTTAATATTGCATACAGATGACTCAAATGTCATGAAATACAAGTATAAGGATAAGTTTCATGTAGAAATAAGCACATAGACATAAGAAATTTATAATTGTACCTTGTACGTCATCTTTCTTAGCTTTTTTTCCAGGCTCACCACTACCACCTTTACCTTCTTTTCTGTTTTTGGTACAGGTGCTAAGTCAGATTCTGTTTTGGGACCCAGCAAATCTAAAATCTGCACAGTAAAATATTATAACTAATTTTATTTTTAAATATTAACATTTATATATTTCTACACCTTTTTATTAAACTAAAATTAGGAAATATTTAATATCTGGCAAGGTAACCAAGAACTAAAATAAAATATATGTAAATTAAAAACCTATACATAGCATTAATTATATTGCGTAAAAAATATAACTAAGGACAATTTTTAATATTATATGTTTTAATAATTATGTTGTGTAATACACGTTAGTTTTACAGTATTTTATACTTTATAAAATTTTACATTATAATTAAATAGCTTGATAGGGATAAATTTAATTTTATTCATTTAAATGAAACAATTAAATTTTTTTATATTTCAATACAATAAGTTGTTTGAAAATTTCAAATTGATTCAAGTTAATATGTCTTATTAATGGCATTTTAATATCATATTTAACTATACAATCATTCAAAACATCAATTGTAAAACAGTACCTGGACATCAACTTCATTTTTTATAGCTTTTCCATCAGCCCAGCGCAACTCTGCTCTCACAGCTTGCATAACTATTCCAGAGTTGAACCTGTACCTTTTTTCAAGCAGCTCCTGCTTATATTGGGCCATATGTTTTTCAACCGCTTGTTCAATTTGTTCCGGCGTTATTGAAATACCAACACCACATGCAGCTTCGAATTTGGAAATTTCAACAGTGGATTCGTTTATGCTACTTAGAAGGTATTCTAATGCGGCATCAATTCTTAGCGTGGAGTCCAATTTACCATTAGCGATGTATTTACAAATTAATGGTAGCTTTTCGGCTATTTGCGGCTTGATTTTCGTTGCCAGATGGTACAGTAACATACCCGTTCCACTCGCCGTATTTTGAACGTCAACCTTTAATTAAATAAACAGATGTCTACAGTATAAATTCATTATATTTAAGTAATTATTTCTTAAGCATATACTTATTTATGAAAATATAACTAACCTCGTTCAAAATACCGAGCAAAATTTTCGTCACGTTTACATTCTTTAAAGTTTCTTTAGCCTTTTGTTCACTTAGCCCAAACAATTTTAATTTTTCTAGTGTTTCTTCAGGCGTCATTTTATCTCTTTTGTTATAAAATCCCTTTAAATTGGATTTGAACCTTTTTTGGATTCGTGTACTGTACGGGATACTTTTCTTGACAAATGACGTGAAATGTCAATGTCACATCATGATTACGTTCCACTTGACGTTCTTGGAGACCATTCTCAACAAATGCAATTTTTTCCTATCCACTTGTGAGCGTAACCGTAAACTCTAGTGGAATGGAGAAAAGATTTTCCTTCGGTATTCTCCCAAATATCTTCAGTACATATACTTCTCTAAATTATGCAATGATTTTATTAATTTTGACATTTTACACTTAACAATAAAGTTTCAAATTAATGGATGTAAAAAGGTCACTCATGTAATACGATCATTCATTGACAGTTTGGGTGTCATCGTATTCCTACAAAGATTCAAGTTTTCCAGAAGTAAAATAATTTCTTACTACAACTATAAATCGTTGCATAGATTGAAAAAATACAAACGGCGAGTCAGTAAAAAGATTAAGAGTACAAGATATATGATGTCAGCTTTTGATATATAAACCCTGACAATAAAGTTAAATAATATTAATTATTATATAAATACTTATATCAGAAATAATCATAATTTATATTTTCTATTTCTATCTATCAATCAATCATTAATTTATGTTCTAATGGAACAAAAAAGCTCATTTGTATACCGCAAATTTAAAAAATTGCCCTAATGTTTTCAACGACCACTTCGACCCGAAAACTTTTACGGATAGTCGTCAGCTTTGCTCAAGCGTCGTGAGTCTTGACGTCATTAGTTTCGTTTTCACCGCGACCACATTGACCAGGATTGCTATGTGAATTGTCTAATGGAGCATTTTGATCGTTGTGATCGCTCAGTGAAATGCGCCCGGTTAAGTGCAACAGATTACAAATATGAACCTATTTAAAAAAAACACAATTCATAAATAAGGCCAAAACCATTTTACTTTAATAAAGATCTATATTAGATAGATGGCAGGATAACCTATGGTTCTATAATGCTGAATAAAGTCAAATATCTTTATTCAATATAGAAGCATTGTACTCTCTCATTGATTGTCAGATAAACTACTACTGCTTCCGAAATGAAAATCTACCTGACCTACCTAAGAAGAAGCGGTGTAAGAAACTCGGTGGGACGTATTTTTTTTTTCAATAAATTTAACAAGATTAATAAATTGAACATCATATTTTAATAGTACTAATCTGCCTGGAGCGAACAGTTTATTAACAGGGTGTGTTATCTATGAAGCAATAATATTTATTGACACATAAATGTTCCTATACAACTTTTTTGAATTTATTAAATGATAATAACCAAACCGTTTTTTGGGATTTTGTTGTTGAATAGTATATATTGTCACATGAACGATTTAACTGTTCTTCGGAGTCTTGTTCTGATGGCTCCTTCAAAAACGGGATTCAATTCATCAAGACGAACAAACGCAATATACTACTGTTAAATGTTGTCCCTGTGAACACAAGGTCCCTATGATTAAGGGTTAAAACCGGCAGTTTTAACCCTTAAGAACAGAGGCAACAAGCCTTTGATACGAAGCGTAAATTCCTATAAGTCACGGCGGGCAGTGCGTTCTTACGGTATTACCGATGTTCGATGGGCGTGGATGCTCATACGTAGAGCTCAAAACTACTTGACCAACCTAAAAAAAACAGTACTAAAAAGCATTATTATTGAGGTTACTAGGCTTCTTTTAACATTAGAAAAATTCACTCCAAAGATCTAAAAATAAAACGGACAGAGCTCTTGACTCTAGACTAGCAGTAAGTCATAAGGAAGTAATAAAGAATAAACCAAGAAACATACTTTTTCAAATAGAAACTCCTTATTTGCGGAAGATAGGTTCTGTAAATATGACACGAATACTAACCCTGAATACGGAATGGTAATTTATATGAAAATATAGGTGATTCGTTCCTAGGTCCTAGGACAAAAAAAACCTAGGTTCCTAAGACACACGACTTATGCATAAATTCTAACGCTTCACGCGTTGATGTAACAAGATACACAAATTTAAAAAAAAAAACAACTTAATCTACGTTTTTAGAAGTAAATATCGTTAATACAGTTCCCAGTTGAATATAACTAACTTTAGGGTGTCGATTTTCCATGACGGTGGTTTCCGCGCGCATTATAAAATAAAGTTGTCATTTGACTATAGCTAACTTTATGGTGCCGGTTCTTCGTGAAGACGTGCGCGAGAATCTAAAAATTAACTCTCCTCATTATTCCCTAACGCGCCAAAACAACCGAGGTTATATCCAGGTCGGTTGCAGTTCCGAAACTAGTTGGCGACAATATAAATAGATTTTTTGCGTGTATCTGCTGCTTTGTGGTATAAACTTGATGGAATAATCACTTCCAAAGGGCGACCTCGGCGCCCGGTCGTTGCTTTGTGGTTCTCGATAGTATGGTGGATCGAGGGTAGACCGAGACCTCAGCTCTCAGATTCTTAGGACTTTCTCAAAATATATCATTTTATAGTTTGAAGAGCTCTAGGTAACATTACTACCAATTCTTAAAGCGTTAACGCTGAGAGAAAAAGTGGCGCAAGAAACTTCGGCAACGCTCCTATGTAATATACCATATGCTACAGTATCATATAGGTGGTGTAAGTTCGACCTCACGGGTGAGGACGATGTGATGTGTGTGTGTGTGTATTGTCTTACACTAATAAGTGCAGGGTGTGTGTTGGGCGTCGCAACCTATTTGCAGTGCAATGTCGGACAAAATGTTTAATTGTTTGTCATTTTTAAATATAACTAACTCGTTCAAAATACTGAGCAAAATTTTCGTCACGTTTACATTCTTTAAAGTTTCTTTAGCCTTTTGTTCACTTAACCCAAACAATTTTAATTTTTCTAGTGTTTCTTCAGGCGTCATTTTATCTCTTTTGTTATAAAATCCCTTTAAATTAGATTTGAACCTTTTTTGGATTCGTGTACTGTACGGGATACTTTTCTTGACAGATGACGTGAAATGTCAATGTCACATCATGATTACGTTCAACTTGACGTTCTTGGAGACCATTCTCAACAAATGCAACTTTTTCCTATCCACTTGTGAGCGTAACCGTAAACTCTAGTGGAATGGAGAAAAGATTTTCCTTCAGTATTCTCTCAAATATCTTCAGTACATATACTTCTCTAAATTATGCAATGATATTATTAATTATGACATTTGACACTTAACAATAAAGTTTCAAATTAATGGATGTAAAAGGTCACTCATTAATACGATCATTCATTGACAGTTTGGGTGTCATCGTATTCTACAAAGATTCGAGTTTTCCAGAAGGAAAATAATTTCTTACTACAACTATAAATCGTTGCATAGATTGAAAAAATACAAACGGCGAGTCAGTAAAGATTAAGAGGTACAAAGGTATATGATGTCAGCTTTTGATATATAAACCTTGACAATAAAGTTAAATAATATTATGTATTATTTAAATACTTATATCAGAAATAATCAAATTTATATTTTCTATTTCTATCTATCAATCAATCATTAATTTATGTTCTAATGGAACAAAAAGCTCATTTGTATACCGCAAATTTCAAAATTGCCTAATGTTTTCAACGACCACTTGACCCGAAAACTTTTGTGGATAGTCGTCAGCTTTGCTTAAGCTTCGTGAGTCTTGACGTCATTAGTTTGTTTTCACCGACCACATTGACCGGGATTGCTATTTGAATTGTGTAATGGAGCATTTTGATCGTTGTGATCGCTCAGTAAAATGCGCCCGGTTAAGTGCAACAGATTACAAATATGAACCTATTTAAAAAACACAATTCATAAATAAGGCCAAAACCATTTTACTTTAATAAAGATCTATATTTCGATAGATGGCAGGATAACCTATGGTTCTATAATGCTGAATAAAGTCAAATATCTTTATTCAATATAGAACATTGTACCTCTCATTGATTGTCAGATAAACTACTACTGGTTCCGAAAGAAAATCTACCTGACCTACCTAAGAAGAAGCGGTGTAAGAAGCTCAAGCGGGACCCTTTTTTTTTCAATAAATTTAACAAGATTAATGAATTGAACATCATATTTTAATAGTTCTAATCAGCCTGGAGTGAATCAGTTTATTAACAGGTGTGTTATCTGTGAAGCAAAATATTTATTGACACATAAATGTTCCTATACAACTTTTTGAATTTATTAAATGATAATAACAAACCGTTTTCTGGGATTTTGTTGTTGAATAGTATATATTGTCACATGAACGATTTAACTGTTCTTCGAGTCTTATTCTGATGGCTCCTTCAAAACGGATTGAATTATCAAGACGAACAAACGCAATATACTACTGTTAAATGTTGTCCCTGTGAACAAGGTCCCTATGATTAAGAGGTTAAAACCGGCAGTTTTAACCCTTAAGAAGAGGCAACAAGCCTTTGATACGAAGCGTAAATTCCTATAAGTCACGGCGGGCAGTGCGTTCTTACGGTATTACCGATGCTCGTGGGCGTCGATGCTCATACGTAGAGCTCGAAACTACTTGACCAACCTAAAAAACAGTACTAAAAAGCATTATTATTGAGGTTATAAGCTTCTTTTAACATTAGAAAAATTCACTCCAAAGATCTAAAAAAAACGGACAGAGCTCTTGACTCTAGACTAGCATTAAGTCATAAGTAAGTAATAAGAAGAATCCAAGAAACATACTTTTTCAAATAGAAACTCCTTATTTGTGGAAGATAGGTTCTGTAAATATGACACGAATTTTCCATGACGGAATGGATTTATGAGGATCGTCATCCAGTACAAAAAAAGTTGTCTTTGACATAGCTAACTTTAGTGTCAGTTCTTCGTGAAGAAGTGCAGCGAAATCTAAAAAACTTAACTCTCCCATTATTCTAAGGCGCAATACAAACAGTTCCGAGGTTGATATCACAGGTCGTTGCAGTTCCAACTAGTGGCGACAATATAAATAGATTTGTCGTTTGTATCATGCTAGCTTGGTATAAACTGATGGAATAATCACTTCAGAAGGCGGCCTCGAGCAGTCATTACTTTATGTTCTCGATAGTCATGGTGGATCAGGGCAACCGAGACTCTCGGCTCTGCAGATTCATAGGACTTTCAAAATATATCATTTTTATAGGTTGAGAGCTCTAGCTAAACTTATAATACCAATTCTTAAAGCGTTAACGCTGAGAGGAAAGTGGCCAGAAACTTCGGCAGACGACCTGCAAACAGTCATAGCTTTCTAAATATCATTATAGGTTATGTTAAGTTCTGACCTCACGGTGAGAGAGCGATGTAATGTGTGTGTCTTGTACTGTACACTAGGAGTTAAGGTGGAAGTGACATAGTAGGTGTGTTGGCGTCGCAAGCTATTTGCAGTGCAATGTCGGACAAAATGTTTAATTGTTTTAGGTCTATTTTTTTTGTAGTCCATTTGACGGCATTTACAAAATATGGATTGGAATCTTTTTAATTTTTACGTATATAATGATTGAATCCACGAATCTGCGAATATACAAATTAGGTCTTATATTTTTGTCCGTGTATAGTAGAAACGTAAAAAAATATGTGTTAATAAGGAGCTTCTACTAAAAAAAATTACCGTCATTAATTAAAATTAACTATTTCAACACGAATCATAGCATTTTTACATAAAAAAGGTAAAATTAAACTATATCTTTTGTAAAATATTAACAAAAAGTTTTAGTAGCCAAAATCAAGTATTTTGAAACACCGTTTATTGCAACAACTAATATGAAATCTTAATATGTTTTATATAAGATATATATCTTAATTTGGTAAAGCATTTATTTTATTAGTCAACGAAATTTTCACTCAAGTGTATCAGACTTTACTATGTTCAATTATAGCAGTATTATAACTATCTCTGAAATATTGATAATATTTAACGGAAATTTGCAGAATTGATAATCACTGAATCATTGCGATGATCGATCTAGATAATAAAGTTCATAAATATTCTATGGTAGAGTGTTAGAATAAGGTTGAGTTCAAGCGAGGAAAATTTTACTAATCATGTTCGTAACCTCGCTTACGATGCGCTACAACGTTCTTAGAAACAATAAAAAATACTTAAGAAAATGATTTAGTCAAATGTCCTATTGCTATCCGTTTTTAAGCTAAGTTCACGTGTTCCCGTTTATTAATTTTCATTTTTATTTTCATCATCATCAGCCTGTGTAAGTCCACTGCTGAACATAGGCCTCCCCTAATGCACGCCTTTTCCGTTAGGGGTTTTCCGGTTCAATGCGGGTTGGTGGGTGGAGTGACTTTTTACATGCCCATCTTACTTTCCAGACAGTTAGGTGATCGGACCAAAATGACCTAGCCTACTTAACCTAAAAGAAAGCAACATCCGGTGCCTAAAGCACTCGCCTTTATCACTAGGCTACAGAGGCAGTCAATATTTATTTTACGTTTTGTAATAGTTAAAGTTAATTAACTACTTTACTTATTGAATTTAGATTAAGTGTTTGTGAAATGTAGATATGTTGTTGATTATAAATATATTCTAGCAATAAAATTATAGAGCAGCAGCATAAAATCAAAATAATTATACAAAATTAAATAGCGAAAGTAAATAACAATGTCAACTAACAACAAAAAGCGGAAAAGTATAAAAAATGCTTCAGACGTATTTCCACCCATTGTATTTTATTACTTTTATTTCTGCTTTCCTGGTACTTATATATTATGAATCTATATACATTGACAGTAAATTATGTAAATCTTGTTAAGCTCAGACGCATGAGGTCGGCTCAGTGATCCGAGGTTAATTTTATTCGCCGTCAATTCGCGTTCACAAAGTCGACTGGTAAACGATTTTGACGTGTTTTTCCTTAACCAGTAACAAATAGACTACTAAATATTTAAATGGAACAAATGTTAGCAAAAATATAAGAGTAATTCTATTGACTTGTTTGACTAAGCTTGTTTTATAAACGTAATGAGAAAATTTTATTTTGGAATTTAATTTTCTTTTTTAAAACTTGTTTCCGATGGAAATTGTGTAGGACAAAGCTTTGCTTACTCGCTCACGCCTTGCGTCTTCAGGTCAATGGCCTCTGAATTGGTGCTTATAAAGCACATGAATCTGCTACGATGTAAAATCATTTCGATAGCATTGACACCGGAGAACTAGAACCTATTTACATTAGTACGAAACAAGGTCAAACATTTTTTGGTCATCGGATCTGCTAGACTTAAAAAAAAATTCCAATGTTATAGACAGAGTTGTCTAGATAAAAATACTTCTATTAATGACGACGACGACGACTTGGCGAAAAGACTTTCTATGTAATAGGAGAGCATAAGTTTACACAAAACGAGATATTAGTATATTAGGAAGCTGTGGCCCATTTAAACGTCGTTTACCGCAACATAAGTTGAAAACAAATCTAAAATTTTTGTACGCAATACGTATAATTAATTCACAACGAAGGATTCATCGACGATGTAGAACCTTCATATTTGGGATAAAATAAATTAAAACAGTATTTGGAGAACAATGAACGTATGAACCCAAAACATGATCCATAACAGGGTTCTTTGACAAAAGAAGGGGCTTATTTGGTTGTGAAAGAGGGATCAGTGAGCTTTGTCTTTTATCATTTAATTAATAGCCCAGTAAAACATTACAGTATTGTTCACTTTCGAAAAACATGCCTTAAATTTATTACGATATCTTATTATTTTTTATATGTGTTTTGGTAATTTTATATTTTTTAGGAATTATAACCACTATCAAATTACGGCCTAGTTTTCTGAGCAGTTGTAAAGAAAATTGCTATTTTATTTGCATCTAAACGAGACGTAACAGATAAATTGAAAAACATGTAAATAGAATTTTAAATAGAATAAGCCAAGTATTTCGCATGGCTTGCTTCTTCTGCTACACAATAGAGCGTAAACATCATCAGCCTGTGTTAGTCCACTTCTGGACAAGAGCTCCTTTCCTCCATCTTACTTTTCAGACTATTGAGTGATCGGCCCAAATTGCCCTAGCCAACTAGGAAACAACAATGAAAATTTGTTGCTTCCCCGCAGGATACGTAGTAATAGTGCGTAAACACTACTTGTATTCTTTAGCAAGTCTTATTGGGTAAGGCTACGAAAACGAATCGAATAAAGAATTTACGTAAAAATTAATAGAGTGTTGATTTGTCTCTGTAAGCGTTTAATGCCAATTTATTTCATCATCATCATCATCATCATGCCTGTTTTAGTCCACTGCTGGACATAGGCCTCCCCTATCCATTAGGGGTTTGGACCGTATCCACCACGCTGGTCCAATGCGGGTTGGTGGGTGGACCGACTTTTACATGCCCATCCGACGCATGGATCATCTTACTTTTCAGACAATTGGGTGATCGGCCCAAATTGCCTAACCAACTAGGAAACAACAATGAAAATTTGTTGCGTCCCGCAGGATTCGATCCCACGACCTCCGGTTTCTAAAGCACACGCCCATACCACTAGGCTACGGAGGCAATATATTTAGAGAATGCATAAGGCGTAGACTTTCATATGGCATAGTACTGTAATTGGAAAAAATATATTGACTCACTCAAATGACACTATATTTCTCGTTTTAATTTTAAAGCGTTTCGAAACAGACTTAGTTTTATACACAATAAGCTTAGTATAGTACTATTTTTTACGTGTTATTATGTTATTGACAGTTATTGGGGGCTTTTTAATTTATAATTAACATTTCTATGAGATTTAAAAGTATCAATTTAACATTTGGAGCTTTGTGTTCATTATTTATTATTTCTTTAAGTTATAATAAATTTGAGGATTGAATAAAAATGTAATTGACTTATGTATAAATGAAATACGTGTTAATTCTGCACAGCACAAAACGTGACAGACGACTAGGCGTAGACTTAACATAGTATGTTGTACATTTTAATTTTTTAGATGTCTACGCATTGAAATCACTACATGCTAATAAAAAAGTTGCTTTCACTATCCCTATATCCATTTGTATGCTTAATCTTTAAAACTACTCAACTGACGACATAGTAATTATATAAAAGGTATATATGTATAATTTATGCATAATTTAAAGAAACGTTGATAATTTTACAAATTTTTAAAAGACTTTATAGATATCAGTACTGCACCCGTGCGGAGCCGGGGCAGGTCGCTAGTTAATAATAAATGCCTGTTAATAATGTGACAAAAATATATTCAGTTCAAATATAGCTTTATATCGTCACCCAAAAGGTCGTTAGTCAGGGCACGTGCTATATAAAAAAGTATAATAAGATAGACCTTAATATGCTGCATTGCCTACGTGTATATTGAAAATGCTTTAATATCAAGTGTAAGAAACATTGAATAGGAAAATCCTCTACTAGATATTCTTGTACCCGGAAGAGTCTTGTATATTAGTATGTACGGTAAAAAAATACTTTGTTACACAAATTGTGAAAGGTTTTTGTTTACGAAAACAAAATAAGGCTTAATAACTATAGCTTCTGTTTATAATATATAGAGATAAATTACCTTTTTATTATACTCTTTTAACGAACTGTTGTATGAACGCAGCTACGTATTGACTTACTATACCAACTGGTTTTAAATTGACCTTTTTAAAGAGAATAGTTATTAGTATAGAATTGATTATAGTCCCCAATGGTCATTTAAAATATTTCAAAAATTGTTAATTTACAATACTTTATTATGATACATAATATTTTATTTCTATTACATATGATTTAGCATCTTTGTAAAAATCATAAACAATAATACAATGTTCTTATTGCACAAAAAACCAATAATCCATAACCATGGTAGTGCTAACTTCTTCCGTAGCGTGTGCTTGCTTCAGAAACCGGAGGTCGTGAGATTAAACCCTGCGGGGACTCGAACAAATTTTCATTGTTGTTTCCTAGTTGGTCAGGGCAATTTGCGCCGATCACCCAATTGTCTGAAAAGTAAGATAATCCATGCGTCGGATGGTCATGTAAAAAGTCGTTCCACCCACCAACCCGCATCGGAACAGCCTGATAGTGCAAAAACCCCTTAACGGAGAAGACGGGTATTAGGGTAAGCCTATGTACAGCAGTGGACCAACACAGGCTGATGATGATGATGGTGACAGTGCTTTGGGTTGCGTTAATTATTGCCATGTTATAGGTAATAAGTATAATTTTATGGATTTTATAGAGTTTAACTATTTAACAATTATTTTAAGATTATACCCAACGTTTCAGACCCTTCCCATAGACTATGATCACTACTCGTTTAAGCAAGAGAATGTATTATCATAATTTTGTGTTTGTGGGTATTAATAATGATAATTATGATACCATTAATTCTTACATAGAGTTTTTGTCACTTCCATTGCAATATAATTCTGTGGCGTTAAGCGAGGTGGCTCTACTGCTATTTTCGTCTTTACCTCGTGTCAACCTACACAATACGCCTACATATAAATGTCCTGCTATTCCTTTAATGTTCGTAATGACATGGCCTTATGAACTTTAATTGCAACTAAATAAAAACGTCATTGATTTTAAAATTGCAATTGTTTACAATTAACAGTGTACATTAGCGTTGTTGAGGTCGATTGAAGGTAGTCCTTGTTAAAAGCATAATATCATCATCTGCCTGTGTTGTGCCAATGCATGGCACTCCCTTAATACAAGCCTTCTCCATTTGTGGGTTTTTGGACCGATCCCACTATGCTGGTCCAATGCGGGTTGGTGGGTGTACCGACTTTTTACATGCCCATTCGACGCATGGATCATCTTATTTTTCAGACAATTGGGTGATCAGGCCAAATTATCCTAACCAACCAGAAAACAACGATAACACAAAGTTGTTTCTACGCGGGATTCGAACCCACGACCTCCGTTTTGTAAAGCGAGGGCCAATTCCGCTAGAGCATGGAGGCGGATAACATAAGAAGTGATTTAATTTAATGCAAAGCTAACGTTTGGGTAAATTTAACTTCACTTACATTTTTTTTAATTTATCTAATAGTAAAGCACATGATTCACTGAAGCGTATTCCAATTTTTATGCTATTCTTGAATGTAATACAAAACTCGTAAATAATATAAAAACAATTATGATTTTTTAATGGTATCTGTTTAAGGTCGCAGAAAATCGCTAAGACTTTTTCGTTTTGCGCCCCAATAACTTGGGTCACGACAAACGTCGCCCAAAGTTATTTGATTATCTCCAGATGTTCCTTGTTTTCTTTTTACGAATGTGGTTTATTCCTAACAAGAGAGTTACGTGAACCACGTTCCCGAACTATATTTTTACTTGAAAGGGTTCAACTGTCATTTATATAAATTTTAATACTTCTTGGAGCATCACTAAAGCTTATATATTGTTCTAAAAAACTTTTTATTTTCGTATAATTTAGTGAACTTATAACATTAATAAACTATCACAAGGTCCATAATATTACAGTGCACTGAAAATGTCTGAAAATATATCTATAAATACTTATTTTTATATATAAAAGTATTCTACTAATTTATGAATAAAGCTAGAACAAGAGGACTTAATACGGTAACAGTGCTTACCGTTATAAGACCTAGTTTATTTTTCTAGATACGGAGCAAATCCAACTGAAAAAAAAGGATTTCTTGCACATTTAAACTCTTTCTTAAAAATTGCCAATATGTTTTTTACCAATTTTAGGCTGACGTCGCTCATTGACAGACATCAAAATTGTCATCGCTCCTAGCGCCTGTAGATTATATCCTAGTGGTCATCAATCAAATATCCTACATGGTGACATGATTGATGTTTTTAATATCTGTGATCAAGGAATTTATAGAGCCAAGTTCCCTATGTGACCATTTTCTGATTTTGTATGCAAACAGCGATGAATTATTTATAAGATACTTAAATATGTACTACAACCGGCCGAACTAACGTGCAATCGGTATTGGTGTCGTTTCACGTGAGTTTAGCCGTCTGTAGTAAATATTTAAGTGAAATGTCTCACAATACTACTATGATTCAAAAAATTTACTTAAAAATGCTTGAAAATATCCAGTCGTAGCCGTTTCGTTACTAAAATCAGATACACATTTAAAAGCAAAGCAAATAATTTAGCTTTTTATTGATT
The DNA here is from genome assembly GCA_029286875.1 of Lamproptera curius. NCBI lineage: Eukaryota > Metazoa > Arthropoda > Insecta > Lepidoptera > Papilionidae > Lamproptera > Lamproptera curius. The sequence goes on along the minus strand of JAGSMT010000016.1, from coordinate 7,767,108 downwards.
GTCAAATTAATCACAATTTCTTCGAAATTGGAAGCTTCGACCTGAGAAGAATCTGGCTTAAAATCTAAGGGACTTTTTTTATTTTCTTTCAATAAATTACAAAATCTTTACATATAAACCTCAATCTTACTACTTTGAAATAGCTGAAGCAATAGTTTATAACAGGTGTGTTATCTATCAAGTAGTCAGTTACAACATATAATATCCTTTAACTACAAATCGCTTCTTACAAGCTTTTTAAATTTATTTACAGAAAAGTGAACTGCGTTTTCGGTATTCTTATTTAGAAGAGATACATTGATCCCATGAAGGATTTCATTGTTCTTACGAGCCTAGTTTTGAAAGAACAAATTAGCTTTATTCTTAGATATTTATATTATGTGATGCAAATGTTTTACAAAATCATTTTTATCATTTAGAATATAATAATATTTTCAAATATGTATTAAGAAAAACAGTCATTAAATTAATTTCTGTAAACATTTTTCTCAGCGATTCTTTGGGGCCCAGGTTATAGACTGCTCGAATCGCTCTTTTTGAATTATAAAAATAGTATTAATATCAGCGCGTTTCCCACAGTAGAATGCCATAAGACATTATACTGTAAAAATAACTAATACTAAACGGGCTGTCTCAACATCGGTTAATTGTCTAATTTTTTTGACTGCGTAAGCTGCTGAGCTAAGTTTACTCTGCCAGTCTATGAATATGATGGCCCCATTGCAGTTTAGAATCTATTGTGATGCTGAGAAATACAGTGCAATGTACGTGGTCTGCAAGCTTCTCCATCTACGATCACATCACACCCAGCTTGAGGAACATTAGAGTTATAAACCTTATACATTTAGTTTTATTTTATAACCAGTATTTTACTTTTGAGAGGGTATTATATACATCGTCATTTTGCAAGTTACGTCGTTTTATTCTAAATATTAAAGAAGTGTCATCAGCAAATAATACAATCTCGTTATTGTTCTCAACCTGGTGTGATAGGTCATTAATATAGACCAGGAAGAGAAAAGGCCCCAAAATAGATCCCTGTGGGACCCCCATACCTACCTGCGCCCCGGGAGATCTCTTGCCGTTCACGTCAACTCTCTGAGTTCGATGGCTCAAGTACGAAGTCAGAAGGTCGAGTGCGGCATTTTGATACCATAGTGGCTTAATTTCCTGACCAAAGTATCATGCTGTACACAGTCAAATGCTTTGGTTAAGTCACAGAAGACACCTAAAGCATCGTGTGACCCTTCCCATGCCTCAAATATAGTCTTAATAAGATGGACACCTGCATCGGTTGTAGAACGACCCCGTGTAAAACCATACTGTTTGTTATTATGAGAATTAAAATGTATTTGTAATTGGTTAAGAATTATTTTCTCGAAAATTTTACTAAGGCAGGCAGTATACTAATAGGTCTAAAGTTAGTTGGGGTCTGTAGTACTGCCTGATTTTAATACCGGAATAACTTTACAGCTTCATAAGGTCAGGAAATTTACCACATGTAATACAATCATTAAAAATAGCTGCAAGGCAAGGTGATATCACATCAATAATAGAATTTATCACCTTAACCGAGATCCTCCACAGATCTACAGGTTTTTAATGTCCAGAGATTTAAAAGCAATACACACACATATCTTTATCGCTTACATTACTAAAATAGAAATTATCTTTACATTCTTTAATATTTTCTTTAATAAGGACTCTGCAACAGTTGGAGAAGAAACAAGTGACTTGGTGGTAAAGGAATATCTGAAAAAAAATTCAAAATAGGATGCAACATCTTGATCAGAATTTATTTTACTATTATTAACATTTAGCCGAATTTCAAAGTTCTTGTTTACAGCCCTTCCTGTTTCACTCAGTAATTATTTTCCAAGTCATTTTTATTTTGTCGGTTGTATTGATTGCCAAACGCAAATCGCCACTTCTGCAAACGTCAATATTTACAAACAATATTTTGAAATACATAATAATTGGAGATGACAACACGTGTTTGTGTTGATATATCTAACTTTAATCACGCTGTCTACGATATGTTTTCGTAATTACTTATTATCAAAATGGAACATAGCGTGAGACAGGGACACCTGATAGCACTCGTATAGATACAAGTGCGTTCAGTCTTTCATAAAACACCGCGCCCTTGAATAACAACCGCTTTGGGAGAGTTTACGGCGTGGCTTATGGGGACCTTGTTACTGTTTATCACACGTAGTGAAATAATAACGTTAATAAACGTAACATTATTATCCATTTAGATGATGAATAATTTCAATTAATCGTTTTTGTTATCCAAGACATATGTATTTAACATTATTTACCATCAAATAATCATAAATTTTATCCTACAAACGTCATTAATAGATATATGGTAAATAACTCGATAAATAATTACAAAAATTTTCCTAGATGTTACTCGGTCTAAGGGCTTATTGGTACTAAAAAAAATAAATTTGAACTAATAGGTGCTGCAATAAGTAACTTATAAAACAAGATTTTTTTTTCTCAAAATACACAGACGTTAATTATTCTGCCTTTGTTAGTCCTCTCATTAGGGGGTTTTTGGACCGTGTCTAACCACGCTGGTATACGGGTTGGTGGGTGGACCGAATTTTTACTTGCCCATCCGACGCATGGATCATCTTACTTTTCAGACAATTGGGTGATCGGCCCAAATTGTCCTAACCAACCAGAAAGCAACGATAACATAAAGTTATTTCCCCATGGGATTCCAACCTATGACTTCCGGTTTATAAACCAAGGGCCCATATCACTAAAACACAGTAGCAACCTTCTCAAAGTACTTTTAATCAACTTTCAGGAACGCCTTGTTTTTCACAAACGAAATAATATAAATAATCAAGAAATATGCCAACACATTTTTCTATAACCACAATAAAGCGAAAACGAACAACAAAGACTCGAGTCAGCCAGAAAACGGAAAGAAAATATACAATTATTTACCTTTGTCTCGTAAAACACTTTCAGAGGTAATTTAAATAATTTAACATTTCGTACGATGCTGACATGTTGTTTAATAGTCAAGTGTATCGTAATTTATCAACATAATTATAAGGCTCAACGTAAGTACATTATAAATATTCCAAATGTATTGTGTAATGGGGTGAAAGAATTTAATATCAATATCTCAAGCTACAAGAATCTATTGTATATTGCATTGTATATTTTCATTACACTCATAGTACGAACATAAGTAGAGTACTTATAAAACTGTGATAAGTTGTGCAGTTTCAAGATTAAATAATAAATATTTTATTATAAATAACTTTTAAAAATGGCTACCTCAACGTAGACGAATGATTTTTTAAAAAACTGTCACCGAAAACGGCCACAACGAAAATTAAATCTGACATCACAATCGCAGCTTTAAAATTCAAAAATGTATACTTCCAAAAAATATATATCTGAATGGCTTTATACTGTTGTAGAAAACTAAATGCAATTAATAAACCAACTCAAATATTACTTTATGTAAACCATATTCTCAAACTAAAATATATATTATACAATTTTTAGTTTGAGATGTTGTCTATACTTTTTTAGTAACGTAAAGAACTTATTTGTTTTAACTGTTCAAGTGCATATTTCACTAAAAAAAATTCTAAAAAAGAAAGGTAAAAGTAAAGGACACTGGAAAATCTTGTGTTATTTATAGTTGGACTATGCTTAAAAAATCAATGAAAGGTACGTGCCGGTAACAAAAGCTATTTATGTAGAGTCTTAAATTGAAAGCTTGAAAGAGCTTCTTCAGCCGAAAATCATAAAAAGCTCCTCAAATAAATTTATTCCTCGCTGAAGCGTATCATATCTTTTGTATTGTTAAATTTAATGGCACTTTATCCAAATTTATAATTACGTAGGTAGAATTCCTATTTATAAACAAATTGCATAATATTTCTGTCTTAATAACGTAAGCTTTCAATAACAATTTAAAACTATTTTAGTTAAGTGATATGAAGCTCCCTTTAATCTTAAAGATTAATTATTTAAAGGTTACTTAGTCCTAAATAGACGTAATGATGGATAGCGCAAAATGTATATTAATCTATTTTCATAAAAGCGCCTGCAATAGGCTACTTTAATACGTCTTTGTTATGACATGCGTTCTTTAATAAACCAAGGTGGCAAATCTGTATATATATAAATTTAAGAACTTTTCTCGTACTAATTTGAAAAAAATCTAGTATCAATTAAATATAGGAGTAGAGAAATGGGATCATAGCATAATTCGTGTAAAATGTCATCGCAGATGAGACCGGCAGCAAGCAGTCATGACGCTATGCTACGCCCGGCCTGACTTTTGCTCATTCGCGTCGCGGTCGCGGACCCTGGTGGGTGTGCTTTGCGAGTTTAACTCCATATTTTTACTCGCTTCAATAATTAAAAGTTGTTTTTGTGTAAAAAGTTAATCAAAGCGAGAGAAAGTAATGTTGTTTCTGTAAGTTAAATCACTTTTGTTAAGTTTAATCCTATACTTTGTGGAATCTACGATGTGATCCTTGAAAATCACCAAACAAACCTCACATGTAAGTAAATAACCCTTAATGTTTTACAATATAAATTCCAGAACGGGTTCGTTTCTTCTATTTTTAGTGTTTTAGTGGAAAATCTGTAGTTGGTTATACCTTATAAGTAATATTAAGTTCAAAATTTGTTTTCAACATTTGAATTCAAATAAGACATACACATGAAAGCGCTACTGTTAATAGATGTTCAAACATGGTTTGTAATTATATGTATGGTATGTTTAAGTAATTAAATGTAATTAAATAATATAAAAATGAAGAGGTTTATCGATTACATTTATTTAATAGTAGTAATTACTTCGCTATTGAAAAAGCAACAAGTGTATGATCTATAGTAAGATTAAGTTTTGTCAAAGCTACAAGATCACATTGTCACTAGATGTACAGTGAAGGTAGTACGTAACAAGCATTCAAATCCATTTAATATATTAAACATCACATTTGATATGATAGGACGTTTAATACTTTTTCAGGAAAGAAATCGTATTTCAATTTCAGTTACATTTATCATTCAAAAAAATTTTTATATTGTGTTTGGTAAATCAAAATAAATTAATGAATAATACTTTATCAGTAAATAAAGTAACGGAATCCAAAACCATAGTCACAGATTACATAGGTACTCTATTATCGTTTAATAATATGTAGTCTTTTTGTTTGATGATAGTTGAGAGCAAATACAATCCAATTTTATACCTGATAACCATCGAAACTGTTTTTAAAGTTTATCAAAAAAAAATGCCTATGGAAAGTAGCTGTAAAGTCTTTAGAGATTGTTAATACGTTCATCAAAAGTCTATTACTCTTAAAAATGTATATCAAATTTACCTATATTTATGAATAGCGAAATAAAAAGTATAAAAAGATATTTATATGAAAGAAACTTGACATAATTACACTTCGTAAGGTAAGGTAAATCTAAAGATTCGTGCAACATAGAAAGAACAAACTTCGTCTAAGTAATTAAATGCTACGGAATTGCGTAGCTACAGTTAATACAATATTTCTATTGACATCTGAAATGTTAACTGGAGCTAATTATATGTAGAAATACATACAATATAAATAAAGTATAGTCTTATACTATTTATATAAAAGATAAATTAGTAACGTATTTGTATACAAGAAGTTTTTTAATTTCAAATTATTATAATAGACTTTTGAAGATGATGGTCTTATTTTTACAGTCACCGTCTAAAGGAATGCCACTGCGGTGTGTACTTCTGCCGCAAAATAGTAACGAAAATACACGTGCTGTATTCTGGTTTAAAGGGGTTCCCCTCAGCTAGTGTAATTACTGCCTCCGTAACCTAGTGGTATGGGCGTGTGCTTTAGAAACCGGAGGTCGTGGGTTCGATTCCTGGGGACTCAACAAATTTCCATTGTTGTTTCCTAGTTGGTTAGGGCAATTTTGGGCAGATCACCCAATTGTCTGAAAAAGTAAGATGTCCATGCGTCGGATGGGCATGTAAAAGTCAGTGCACCACCAACCCGCATTGGACCAGCGTGGTGGGATACGGTCCAAAACCCCTGATGGATAGGGGTGTATTAGGGAGGCCTATGTCCAGCAGTGGACTATTACAGGCTGATGAGAGAGAGTGTAATTACTTGGTAAATTAGACCTAATGACGTGTTGCACTGTGATTTTTATGCGCTGGGCTAAATTTCTAATCTAGTCACTATCATTAAAAAAAATTAACAGAACAAATAAAAAATAAACAGGAATCAACATCAGACCTTTTTGTGTGGCAAAGTCTACTGTTAGGTGCATAACGATTTGTTGCAATAAAAACAGAGGATAAATTCAGTAGTTACCTCTTCAACACATCACAGACCCTTGAACAATTGTATGAAAATCTGTTGAACGTCCCAAAAGTAATAAGTGTTGAACGTATGCGGCAAAGTATTTTATTATTGATTTTTTTATATTAATACATTGTGTAAGTTGTCAAGGCACAAATGAGGTCAAATGAAAAAAGTACAGTATTAAAAGTTTATATTATTTATATTAAATTTTAACAAACGGACTTTTAAAGTGTAAATTAAACTTATTGAGCCCTACACTGTAATCGGTCTACGTCGATTATACTCATCCCGACAAATCACTGACCTCCGGGAACTAGGCGGATGATAACCTGGAAACATAATACAATTTATATAAATTTAGTACGATAAATTTTGCGCTTTTCAATTGAAAAATAACATAATAGAAATACTTTTTAAGAAATTTTACTGAATACGTGGTAGGTTAGGTCTAGTCTTTTAAAAGGCCTTTTCCCTTTTCTTTTTAAAATAAATATTTCACAGTAATACATACATATGTATAATTAATAAACGGATGAGAATAATGAACCTTGCTCAATAAATATTTGTCGGTAAAAAAAGATTATTCAATTTTATATTCGTCAACACCATACGGCAACAAAATCCCATTTTTCTGATGTGAACTATTATTAGCTAGCAATAAATACTTTTAATAGTACATAAAGTTCAGAGTATCGGAGTGTTTTAAAAGGTATTGATTTTAAAGCTTCTTGACAGTTACCACAAATTACGGGAAAGGAATTTAGTTGGCAAAGTCGACTTACTGCCCCGACGACACAAGCTTCCGCAAAACGTTATGGATATATATTATATGTGAATAAAACGTTTTTATTAAACCATTTACAGATAAATATCCTTAAAGATTCAATAGTGAAACTCGTTGAAACCCATTCTACTAAATTAATTACTATATTTGTTTATCAGAAAAAGTTGTCTTTTGAATAGGTTGTATAAATACTGTCAGTTCTCAGTAACACATTTCCATTTATCGCTTATGTAATGTCCAATTACCATTGAATTTAAAAAAAATATATATTAAAAATTATATGAAAAAAAAGGGTTGATCTTTTTAAAAAATCAATTACACATTGCCTTTACTACATAAAAAAACAGATACAAAATCTGTGCTTACAACAAAAATGCTTTTATTTTTCAGAAAAATCACATTGTTGCAAGATTAAGTATTCTCTAAATAAAAAACAAAATGGCAACGCTGGTAACGATGAGTAGTACAACATCACCGAAATCGTCCCTCGCAAAATTGGTGATGTATCCTAAACAGAAGCCGTTCAAAATTATGGTACTGGGCCAATCTGGTGTGGGAAAATCAGGTAAAGGGATTGTTTGCTTTTACAAAAGTTTTTTTTTAACATTTAGTTTCTTTATCATTCTTTACTGCGAAAATTATAGTCGTTGTATTTGGGCGAATATTGTTGGTTGTTTCTACATATAATTTCAGTATTACAGTCGGTCCATAATGAGACATATTTCGACTTAGTAAAAGTAGTCACAGACACTATATATTGTAGGTAGAACCTACAATATATAGTGTCTGTGACTGCGGGTTCCCAAAACGGAAGTGTTTCAAATATATTTTTCTAGTTTTAAAAGCATTGTACCTGTAATTAGGAAGTAAACAGAACTTACATACTACGCTAAGGTAGCTTTAGGAATTTTTATCGTGCGATTGTCCCCAAGTTGTAATTTACTGAACCATATAGATACCTACAAATAAGGACGTTTGACTAATATATGTCATAGCTCATTTCATACAGTGTACCCATAAAATTCACCTATACAACACTTCCCACCAGAAGTCCTATACAATAGTAATATTAAACTTATTCAATTACTCCAGTAAATGAAGGATATGACAAACATGTATTACAGACACCGAATCATGTTACATCTTAATAAACAAAAACAAAACATGAGTCAATGAGACTATTAGTTGAGCATGTAACACTGATGTTTAACTATTCTTGATACATTCAATATTTTATATTGATTTATTCATATTGATTCTTTCTACTATAGTGAAACAATAATAAAGTATCAGGTATTGATACTCTACTATATATTGACTAAGTATACTATATACATCATACAACATCAGCCTGTGTTAGTCCACTGCTGGACATAGGCCTCCCCTAATGCACGCCTTTTCCATCCGGTTTTTGGGCTTTATCCCACCACGCTGGTCCAATGCGGGTGGTAGTATACTATATATAGTTGTTAAATTAAAAAGAAACTGGGTCATGCAAAACATTTACAAACAGTTGAAAGCAATTTATCCCACTTTTATGACTATAACTCAAACCAATATTTGTAGAAGAAAAAACTTTTGAGCTCTAACGCCTTTCGGGAAAATCGTACAAATTTATGATTCTGTATCGACATCAAAAGAGATCGTATCGATCTATTTTTATTTATATCTGACCTGATCCTTTATTCTTATTTACAAGACTGACATTTTTTTTACAACAAATTAATTTCATAATTAGCTCATGCAATTTAAAACTAATTGATCATAATTCGTTCTGTGCTGTGTTGAAATAAAATGAACTTACGTTTTATGGTCAAATCACTACCAATATATGACAACAAAATTATCGTAAATGATGGAACAGAAATAACTAATGATATATAAAAATAGTCTGTAAACATTTTTTATCAATATTACACCCTATAATAAATCTTGCAAGTACTGTAATCATTCTTAAACCTGTATTTGGTGCGTTATTTATTGTTTATGCCTTCCGTTGCTTTCAAAGTTAAATAAAAAATTTCGACATCTAATAATTCTGCAGGTTTTTATTAAATTACACGAGTACATTAATTCACATTTCACTTTCATTTGTCATGTCTTCGCCGCCCATTCTGTTTATAGATTGTTATTTTATTTTTACATCTTAATATACACATCAGCGAATGATTTAGAGAAAAATATTGTTACGTTTATATCATGCCGAACAATACTAGAATCCCAGTTTCCACCTTGAGATTAAGGTAATCGATCGGTACCTCAAAAACAGCTGAATTAAGACATAATTGATATTAGTTATCAAAGCGGTGAGCAAGCTACACGCATATAAATGCGATGTAAACTGCCCTAGTTTACATCGCATCTTTAAAGAATGCCTTATTATATATTTACTACTACTTCCAATTAAGATAGTTTTAAAAAGTTTATGTGAAATGAGTACGTGTTTAGAGATTATTACTATGTTTGCATCTGAGTAAATGTATAAAACTAGTTCAGGAGTCCTTCCTATACATGATTTTAAGTAGCTTATTTCATGACATATAAATCGCTGTTATATAATGTTATTTAATAAACGTTTAGCTTCAATAAAAAGCAAGAATTTGTTTTTCAGCTTTAGTGGTGCGATTCATTACAAAGCGCTTTATTGGCGAATACGATCCCAATTTAGAAAAGATTTACGCTTTTCAAACTGTCATCGATAACGAGATGGTTTATTTTGAGATACTCGATTCGGCTGGTGATCCTCACGTAAGTTTTCTCTACGGCTTTTTTAATACTTTTTTGAAAAAAAAAGAAAAGAAAGGTCTCTAATGATAAAGCATGTGTATCACTGCTGGCTTAAAAAAATAATCATACTTTAAAATAGAGTTAAAATAAAATCCATTCTGAAAGTAATCTTAAACATATTTTTTATTCTCCTTCTCCATATTTTTTTATATTAACTTATTATTTTATCTTTCTTCTCCTTTATTCTTATTATCTCAATAGAAATTTAGAAAAATACTTTCCATAATATCTTTGTAATATTTATCGTTCATCCGAAACTGTTAGCATTACATGCAAGATTAGCGATTACTTAACATTTTCGACTGATAGTAAGAGAAACTAGACACGGATTGAAAACTATGAGAGCGATAGTAATGAAAATATATCACACGTACAGTGTTGTTATAAGCCCATTGTCACATAGCGATTGAAATGTAGTAACGCCAAGTGAAAAAAATACTGAAATACAGACGAACGATCTACGACGTTACTTCGTTGTTATGGGTTACTATGTTTACATCAGTTGTTATTGACGTGACAACGTCTGATATATTCATTCAAGATAGGGAGGCACTCTCGAAAACTGTGTCACAGCGCCGCTCATGTAACGCCCTCCAAAAGCAACCGTAATAGAAAGTGAGAGGCACGCGTCTCTCTTACTCGTGCGCAGTTGGCCTGCTTAAGGGAATGAGAGACAGAGAGAAAGACAAAGCGGGTTGATCCTTCTTCATACTATACGAATGAATATTCACATTACAATCATTCTACCACTAAAAGACGTAGTCACGTATAACTTTCGCCCGTATACCGATTTTACAGGCCACCATATTTTTTCACTATGATACAGTTTAATGAATCCTGTTATATAGACTAAGCTTCAGGATAATAACATTTGTTATTGTCAAATTAGATATATCTATAATTAAGGCAATAGTTGTTTGTAAAATTTGTATTACTTGCAGGAAAGCGAATACGCAAACCTGGAGAGTAACATTCGCTGGGCAGAAGCGTTCATATTGATGTATTCAGTCACGGATAAATGTTCCTTTGACGAGTGCCATCGTCTCAAATTTCTCATTAATTATAATAAGAGACGACGTCGACTATCTTCTTCAAAGGTATGGCATACTAACTTTATGACTTTATTATCCGTAATATTATATATCACTTTAAAGCTTTTAATAAACGACTTCTACGTAGATTAAGTTGTTTACTTTGCGAAAGCATCCCATGATTTGTTTTGTATTAAGATAAATTATTAGTGATGTTACACTATTTATAATAGCCAAATTTTGATATAATACTGTTTTAAGACATTATCTTAATAATCATCGATCATTTAGCGTTCTTGTTAATGGATTGTCTCAAAATTAATCATGAAGCGTTATCAATTAATAAAAACGCCAAATGTATGATGCAATGATGTTTCAATTAAATAATCTAAAATATAACAAAGCAGATTGTACATATATTTTATATTATAAATTATGAAAATTATCGTAAAAACAAAATATAAAAACTCTCGCTCTAAACTTTCAACCAACATTTTATTACTTAATAATAAAATGAAAAACAACCAGCCAACTAATATCGTATGAACCTTCTTATTGTAATAGTAATACGCTATTTATATATCACATATCGCAAAAAAATATCCAATATATATATATTAAGTATAATAATATTTAATAGCGCCTCGTGACAACTTCGTCCTTCGATAACGCAAAAGTTTGTCCGTTTATTTCACAAAGAACGTTTAATTACTACTAATATTGTAAATGGGAAAGTTTAAATGAGGATGGATCGTATTTGTTTATCATTTGCGCCAAAACTACTAAACTATTTTAATAATACATCAGAATAGCTGAGGTACAGCTAATAAAAGTATTTTCAGTAATCGTGCCATAAAATGTATCTATATGAGTACAGAGGCGTATAGATACTTATAGTGAGATAAGATTTTCCTTCATAATTTTTCGGAAAGGTTCGCATTTATCATGCTATCTCAAATAATTTTAGTACATATACGTCTTTATATTATGCAACTTTAATGTTTTAATGTTGACGTTAGTCACTAAACGATAAAATTTCATATTACTGGATATTAAATTGTGATGTCATCGTATTCCGATGCAGATCCGAGTTTTCCCGAAAGAAAAGAATTTCTTCCTACATCTACACGCCTCTGTTATGCTCATGTTTTTTGGTCTTAAAACCATATACTAAAGCGTGCAGTGTTTTGAGTCAGTAGAGACATCAAAACTATTGTTATTTCCGTGAATAATTTATGTTTATTTTTTATGTTTATTTCTTTTCTACTTCGTACTTCGTACTTCGAAATAATGGAAAATTAAATACATTCAATCTAAAAATGATATTATTACTATTCGATTTCTGTGCTACTTGTCACATACATGTAAATTACAGTACAGTACTATTTATACAAAAACTTTGTTGAGAATGAGTGACTCGCACATCCGAATATATTGTTTCTAATATATATGCTTAGTAATTTACGTTGCTGTATGATATTCCAAACTTAAATGAATAAGTCAAAAGACAACCTACAATATTACTATAGAGTACATGTTTTTTTAATTTAAATTTAAATTACTCTATGCATTTGTTGTTAATTGGATTCTCTGGTTCTCTAATAAACAAGCAATCCTTGGTAAGAAACCGTTGTTACCGATGGAATCTTACGTGAAATTAATTAACGATCCTCTTTGTTTTGTTACCCGCGGTAACTGCGACGCTCAAACGATTCTCAAGTTCTCTCTCCTCTTTACTTTCATTTCTGTAGCGCTTATATAGAGTGCTCCAATATTAAAGAAAGTTTTTATATCAATACTTACCGTAGGAGAAAATATTATATACATAAATGTTAAAATTGTTTTGTAGTATATTATTCCATAAATCAATTTAATAAGCGCATTCTTCCGAATTTATTTTATAGGTAATACGGTTCATACATAGCGGCAAACATGCTTACAGGCAGTAAATCGTATTGAAAAGTGTTATAACTTCATTATAAATATAACTTAAGATGCAATCTTTATAATCCTACAAAACTTTTAGATAGATATTATTAGATACTGTTTCTAGCGTAAATTCCAAATTATTAACAAAAGATTGTAACAAGTTTTATAATTTTGTCAATTCTTTTACCATCGAAGGTCGCATAGATAATTATATAAGAGAATAGGTTGAAAATTTAAAGCACAACTAAACCGTTTCGAACGCCTATTTAACCGACTTCCCAAAAGTAGGTGGTAGGTATTCAATTCGGATCGAATGTAAGTTCACATAAAATTTAATGCAAATTAAAAAAAATCATTATATGTACCTAAAACTGCCTCAGTAGCCTAGTGGTATGGGCGTGTGCTTTAGAAACCGAAAGTCTTGGGTACGAATCCTGCGGGGACTCAACAAACTTTCATTGTTGTTTCCTACTTGGGTAGGGCAGTTTGGTTTGATCGCACCAAACTGCCCAATTGTCTGAAAAGTAAGATGATCTATGCTTCGGATGAGACACGTAAATCGGGCATTACAGTTGTGCATTGTTTGAAGTTAGTTATATGATCTAGTTAAAATTTTACTTTTTAATAGCGCAATGGTTACACATTATTCGGGTTTTTAGTGTATTTTTATAATATTTATATTCAAAAATGTCCAAAAAAATTTAAGTAAACAAGATTTATTTATAAACACTTGAGCCTTTTAGTGTGTCCTTTTCGCGTCAATGTATAAAATGTGAAATATTGCATAGAAAAATATTTTTTTTTGTCGAAATGACATTTAATATATTCACCAATATGAAAATATACTAAATACACGATGGTATACACGCTTTACATTATCTTACCCCATTTGATGGAATAAATTTTTTTTTGCAATTTTGCAGCGTCCTGTATAACAGAATTCAGTTGATTATACATTCAACCAAACAATAAAAGTGTACTTTCTTTAAGTTTCAAAACAAAGGAATATTTATTGGAGATCCTTTTCTTAGTCAAATAAATTCTGTAGTATAATAATACTACTGTATCTTTTAAAACCTAGTCGGTAATTTATTACGTAAGCGCTGATAGTGATTAACCTAAAATTAATTAAGCAGAAATTTTCATTGTGAAACTTTTGATTTAAAATCAATACCAAGTATCAAATATTAAAAGGCGTCTGTATGTGAAAAACTAAAACAACTACATTAGATTAACCGCTAAAGTAAATTTCTATGATATATTTCGGCATCAACAGAATATAATTTTATGTTGGATTTTTGTAACACACTTATGTGACACAGCGAGCGAAGAAGTGGGAAAAATGTTAAAAATATTGTAAAAACAACAGATAAACAACTATATCAAAAATTGTTTTTATGTATATTATATTTTCAAACCAGACTGTCTTCAAATCATGCAGATACTTTGCAATTTGTTTTGATAATAAGGATCATCAGTCGAATGCGGCGAATATAGCACGACCCATACGTTTTATCGGCGACTAAAAAGTAGGTCTTGCGCCTTCGTGTATTTTACCATTTTCATTACCTAATGAAGATAAAGAAAAGACATTTGTGACGCCCATTCTTATGTATCCCATCTATATATAGTAAAATTCTATATAGATAAAAAAATCTAATCTATGCACAAAAAAAAATATAAGCTCATTAGCACTATCTACGTATCACGTTTGAATTACAGCGATGGACAAGCAATTAATGCTAATCACTTTTCGCCTAAAAAGAATAATAACTAACTAATAATGGGTCTCGCGTTACATTTTGAACTCATGTACCGCCAGACCTCTAATTCATGCACTTATATAATTATGTACTAAACTAGTATTTTAATTACAGTGTAACTCTTAATCTGAGTTAAAATGTTCCTGCCTAAACAAAAGCTTAAGATCTTTAAGTTCAAGATCGCTTTCCGGGTTCGGTACCGGAAGGATTAAACGGACCCTATTATCAAGGTTCGCCTGTCCCTCGTTTTATTATCAATTTTTTTTATGTACTGTGATATTAAGACAAGTGAATTATTTCGCAGATGTGTTTCAGAAACGAATACTAAAATATAGAATAAAATAAATGGTTCACATGTAAAGTTTTTGTTCGTTTTGTACAACGGCCCCAAATTCACAGAATATTACTATAAGTATGATTTTATACGTCCTATTGTAATAATATTGCAATAGAACGTAACTCACGTTCTTTACTTTGAAATAAATTAATTGTAATTATTTAAAAACAAAGTAATCCCTTAAAATTTATTTATAATTACCATTCATACATTTTTATTCTCGTAGTCCTATTTAGGAGTCATTGTTCTTAATAGCCCAATTGTTGTAGCGTCTTGCATTTACCGAAATAATGCCATGATAAAACAGATTGTCGTGACCACATAAGTAAGAAATGAACCGAAAAATGTGTAGTAACAAAATCATCAAGAATTGTATGGGAACCAACTATGGACTTCGATACTAATGTTATCTACACTAAAATTATAAAGATATATTTATTTGTTTGTCTCAATTAGGCTAAGAAACTACTGAACCGTTGTGTTAATATTCTGTCAGTACTACAAAGCTGTTTTTTACCCCCTGAGATTATATTCCAAAAATTTTAATATACCAATGACAGAAAAGTGGACGGTTACATATCGCGGTTAATATCCGTATTTAACCAAATAGCTATTAAAAATATTTTATGATACAATGGCCGGTTTTGTTTACAAACATACTACATGTAGTACATGTTATTCGGATCACGCCTAGACATAAATATTTATCAATACTTTTACAGTAGAACTATAGTTTTTTATCATAAATAAATAATAATGAAACTTTATCTATAAAATAACACTTTAAATGGGTAATTCTTAAGAAATTCTTGTTTATTTCAGTCGTTGTACCGTATAAGATAAGACTTGTTTATTTCGTAAGTCTTTTTCATTAAAAATTTAGCTTTTCTTTCACCTGTTTAAGATCGTAGCTCGTTGAATTTACCTTTGATTCCCTTGTATTTGCGTTTTAATAGATTTTATATCCGCGCTTCACTTCGATGCGGTTTTCTGCAGCCGACTCAAACGGAAATTAAAGTCATGTTGATAGGGAAAAGATTTTGCATAATTAAAAATTAATAGAAT
Source organism: Lamproptera curius (assembly GCA_029286875.1). NCBI lineage: Eukaryota > Metazoa > Arthropoda > Insecta > Lepidoptera > Papilionidae > Lamproptera > Lamproptera curius. Next base: position 7,751,056 of record JAGSMT010000016.1, on the reverse strand, counting down.
GTAAAATTGTTTTGTCATATAAATTATAAAAATGTATAATTATGTAGAATTAGAATTATTCTGTTTGTCGTATGTAATAATGAAAATTTAGAACCGTAAAATTAGAGCTGCACTCATTATGGTTTTAATCATTTAAGTAAACAAAAGATTTAAATACCTTATAAGTAAGCCTAATCGATTAATGTAAAAATAAGGATTTATATAATAATAATTAATGTATGAAAAGATAAATCAATATTTAATGTATTGGTTTGTCTTTTTGTATCTTTTTGAATTGGCGCACGTTTTAGAACATAATTTGTAAGTATTTCGGGAATCAATAAATTGGTTAGTAAATAAAATTAGCGCTTAATAAATTTGTTAAAATTATGAACTTTACAATATCACATGTAATACTCAATGAGGTGAACCCATATTAGACCTCAACATACTAAAAGTCTACCCTACGTATTTTTTGTAGACAAGAAAAACCAATTTGTAAAATAATTCAATATAACGTTTCAGGCGGAGAGCACTTATTAGCTCTCATTAAAGTAGTCTAGCGGTAAAACAATTAAAACTTTCGTAAGACATTGCACTGAAAATATATTCTGCAAACGGCTAAACTCACGTGAAATCGGTATTGATGCCGACTAATTTCGGACCTATCGGAGGTCTTTCACAAGGACGAGCGGGATAAATTCACGGTCGCTTCATGTCGGAAAGCAACTTCAGCCGTTTGTAGAACATATCTATGCCTCGGATGGGCATGTGAAAAATCGGTCTTGCTCATAGTCTTTCTTTAGTCGTGATAAGAAGTCCCGGAAGAAGGAATGCAGGGTGCATCATTCTACGTAAAGAAATGAAGATAGGCCGCTGTAATTGACTGTGAAGATGTTATAGTTGTTGATGTTTAAAAAAAATGAATATGGTGAAAATTAATCCCAAGTATGGGATTATGTTACACAAAAAACATGCGAAAAATGGAATATTTTCCAGATTATCATTATGTATAACGTATCAAATACATCCTACAACCCACGAGGTATTTAGGGAACGTACCTCCAAGCTCTACCACTATATAATCACTTCGTAATTAGCAATCATTCAGTAATATGATTGCGTATGCATATTAAATATTTGTTTCCATAACCCAGTGGCATGAGCTTGCGCTTTACAATACGGAAGTCATAGTCTAGTGGATGTTCAGTAACTGTATGCTGTTGTTTTCTATATTCACACGTCATAAGACAGGAAATTTATGTAATTAAAGTCTAACGCCATACTCTTATAGCACTAAAAAATTATGCATTTTTGTTAATAAATCGGCGCATAGTCAATCTACATATTGTTCAACCAATACTAGCGCCTAACATTTTAGATTTACTAAAAACTTTCAATTCAGTAACTTATTTAGGTCATGTATAGTTAGTTCAGGTTGAACTGATAGCCAACAAAAGCTTGTAATTCAAGATAAGCAAGATTTAATCATCTTGCTTATCAATATCGGTTTTTAGCATGGCCTCTGTGCGGTTGCGTCGGCTATCTCTTCTATTACTATATTTATTTTATATTGCTCGACGTGTGTGAAAGCTTCACTTCTAGAAAAGCTGTAGAATCTAGCTAGTTAATACGAGTATGTGTTGTAAACAAGTTGCTTATATTAAAATAAGTTCTAATTTTCTACAAGGACCTGCTTAACCTTAACTCAAAGTAACACTCTATAGTAAATAGACCTTTCGTTACGTTTTATATTACCGATCCTAGGCAAGACGAAAAGCTTAGCTTTCAGGGAAGACCTTTGCTCTACGTTTGCGTAGTACAGACCTTTCAGGACAGCGTTGACTTGAATTAAAGTGACCTTTCAGGACAGCGTTTTAGAGACACCAGTGGTGCTAGTCGGCAACAAGATCGACCAGACGGGCGATCGAATGGTCAGCACAGAGGAGGGTCAGCGTCGCAGCAAGGAAATAGGATGCGTCTGCTTCCACGAGATATCCGTACGCGAGAGCATTGACCAGGTGGGTATAAATAGTCACGCACTCGAAAACTGCGCTGTGAGTTCATCGTATTCAGCCTATAACCGCATAAATCGGTCAAAGTCATACCTATTCGTATTTATATCTGCGCGACTCAATGCACGAATGATTCCATAGTTCGTAATATTCTGACGTGCACGTGAATCGATTGAGATTATCATTATCTAGTTTAGGCGTCGATGTCGTCATTTGTTTTAGATGGAATCGTTTATGCCTAAACCTAACGAGATTTGGATATGACATAAATGTACGCTATTTAATTGCCATGCGTTTGAACGATTGATATTATCCGTATTGATTGTCGCCGACTACATGCGACCCTTGTTGCTATAAGTTACAATGTTTACGTCCCATCCAATTATTATTTTTGTTTTAGTATTTTCAAACAAATACAAATGCTATGCATACATGGACTATAAATAAAATATAAAGATAATACTGATGTTTCAGTCGAATTGATGAATCTTGGAATTTTCGTGAAATATTTTGGTAGAGACTTATGTAATAACGTAAATGTGTTGTGGACAGAACTAATCGATATAGGTAAGCATGATTGTGACGTATAGTTTAATGGTAATAGCACAACAATCGATGTTTGCACAGGCACGATATTGAATGATGTTGCAAAATAGGAAGCTCAGTAACATTAAATTACTGTACGTATATTTAGTGACAAGTAACATGCGAAATGGAAACACGTTTGAGTTTATAGTGGAAACACACACTGTTAACAATTTCTTTTTAAAAGTATATTAAAAGTAAAACAACACGAAATAATAAAAATAAGGCTAAAATAAATATATACATACATAAAAAAGTTCTTTGTAGTAATTACCGACGTAATAATGAGTTGTTTTACACCACAATCAAATATTTTTTCGTTATAAAAAAGCGAAATTTAAAGAAATTTTCAATAATTATTTTCCTAATTTATGTATATAAAAGTTTTAATTTTTTTTAGCCTTCACTTGGAAATCATTACAACTGGCATTAGTACGTGGTTATACCAATTAGACATCGACAATTACTTCTGTTTAATACAGAACATACTTAAAATATATCATGCTTATACATCGGCATCAAGGACATATCTCTTACAATCCATATAAATTAGTCTTCATCAAATAGTACGAGACAAATCACTATATTTGCACAACGTTCTGAATCTTGAGAAGTGGAAGAAACCCTGAAAGCGACGAGTTAACTGTTTCTCTTCACTGAAATAAACTAAAATTGATACCAACGTGATGGATTGTAAAAGATTCCCCAATAAAACACCCCACAGAGCTACGAGTGCTTTTTGCGGTAACTTTTATATATATTAACTTATATACTCCGTTTTGGCATCATCCATCGACAGCTATGTCTAGATAGCTTAGATAGAGCGTACATCTAAGAAAAAATACCTGATACACATATAAACAGAGAAATACATGTATTTTTAAATATGGAACATTGGATACTAATAGGCTTTTGTCGGTCGACTATCACGGAAAACATTTGAGCGCTTTTAACCTTTTTATTAACAAGGATTCGTAATATTATTTAAATCTAATCTAATCTGTGCAACTTCGTTTTGGGTGTATAAACATTGCCGTGTAAAACGCTTTTGTTATATGTTTTTCTTATTTACTTTAGTGATAATTCTTTCCGCGATAATTTTCTCTTAACGCATTGACCTTTTTATAAAATTCGAACAAGCGACTAAATAAACCCTTGAATCTCATAATAAAAGTATCGTTTTGCTTGTATAAAAATGTAAATGTTTCTTTGAAATACCTAAAGCTTTGCCTATTAGTATATATAATATTTGAACTAAAAGAAATTTGTATTTTTATGTACAATGTGTATTGTTAAACTATAATGTCCCCAAGATTCATGTAAATAAAATATCCAACCAACGTACCATTTTTGCAACGTTAGACTTAGAAATTTGTATAAAAATACCTGGTCTTAAATTAGATTTTAATAGAGTAAATGAATCCAGGAAACTGTTTAAATTAAATCATAATTTTACTTTCATAGTTTATACCACCAAACTAATGAAAAGAAAAACGGTTATAAGCAGTGACAAAATAATCACAGATTACTACACTCCATGGTCACATTATGTCGCTTACGGGCGTATCCTGTTATTTATAACATTAGCTATCTAATGTAATGGGTATTTGAGAATATTGATGCGCGAGAATCAATTATATAAAGTAACTTTCGTATTTGCATGTTTAGCTTTAAGAATGTTGTTATTGTGCTAATAGATTAGATAATGAGCTAGACATAGCTAGCTGAAACTGTCTTCAATTAATGGTAATGTATATTAATTTGTGAACTTAAAAGAGTTGGTAGGGCCCCTTTGTACAGAGGACTACCACGGTGCTGAACTCCGCCGCAAAGCATCAGTGTGAAAACACTCTTATGTTCCGGTTTATAGGGCACCATCAAATATATTTATTTAATTGGTATAGGTATATTGGAGGCTTACAATATATATATTTCTTATAAATATATTTTGTATCATTATTTTTTTCTTCTTTATTACTAGCACTATTAGAGAACACAAGTATTACCATATTTTTATAAAATAATTTTAATATTTCTTTTATTTACGCGGTTGTTATACATATCAAAGTCACTTTTACGGATTTTCCGCGGAAATTATTTATATTTGTTTCCGATTTTTCAAATGATGATCATTTACGAAAAAAAAAAAGAGTCGGAAAGGTCGGAAATAAATTTAAATAAGAAAAGAGGTTGAAGTTTACATATAACAATTTTACGTTCTTTTATGTTCTGAGAGTTAAGGAGTTTAAAAGAAAGATACAGTCTTCGCATAACAGCACAATTTCTAAAAGTTTACTTCATATATTCCATTAACTCGATTTTATATGTCGGAAACGACATTAATAAGATTTAAGGTGACATTAAGGAAGATTCAGATTACGCACGTAAATGATTAATTACTCCTACGCAAATGAGCACGAGGTAACGTTTTATTCGTTTAAAACGGTTTATAATTAAAATGTTTCCGTACTAACATACGAATAATGTTTTATGATGAAATTTCGCTTAAGTTTATTATAAATATGAATAAACAAAAATGCTATAGCTATTAACAAAAATCGAGACGATAACACAACAATATCTATACCAGAGCTGGATATAAAATATAAAAATATATTAAGGATTTACTGTCATTTAATGTCAAATAAAAACTGTTATGCCGTTTGGCATAAAATTATCTAATGGGTGGACCGCTGTCAAAGTGACAATGATCGCGCTATATTCACCTAATACGATACGATTAGCGTTGATCATTATGTCATTAGACGTTGTTTTATAAAAGCATCTCATAAATGGTTAGAGTAAACTCCAAAACTATTTATAATAACTGTATGTTTTAAAGTAACTTCTAATCTACAGTCTGTAAGAGAAATAAACACTGCATACTCGGCTGTACTCAAGTGATGGTTCCTAAAAGTTATTTAGTTAGAATTAGTCTGTTCATCAAATATGTTAAGTGAAATTATTCAAACAGTTTGACAGTGCTACCTCAGCTCGATTTACAAATCACATTGGTTCTCTATGAAAATAATTGTAGCTTCCGAATCATAGCTGTATAACAAATTTTCTATTAAAGTTTTGCACAATTACTATTTACAAAACAAGGGATTTGACATCGCATAAACACCGACTCGTTTAACGGAATAAAGTTTTAATTAAAAAACTTGTAGCGACACATTTGGACAGGATTTAAGCCAATTTTCGTTTAGCGTGAATTCGCCGAACAAACATAAATAACGTGGAACGGCTTAATTTACGTCGGTCACGCCTCTGCCACACGTTTACTTCACATGTTAGCCGTAAACATCGGGTGAAATTTTGTCGACGATTTGTTAATAGCTTTTGACAATGAAGTGGGAGCAACGTTGAATTGACAATTCCTTTCGTTTACGCGTGTACGAAAATAAATTAAATAGAAGCAAATCACGTTTTTCCGTTTAATTGTATTTTGATATTCCCGTTGATTCAAAAACTATAAATGACAACAGCGATCTGTAACGTTAGTATTGTTAACAACACACAGCGCCCATGCCTTTAGGAAAATCCATTCTGGAACATTGAAAACATTTTTATGATAATTATTATAATTTTTATAATATTTGAATAAACAAAAGTGCACGTCTTTTCGTTTAAACATCACCGTTTTTTTTTTTTTTTTTTTTTGGGAGTATTTTTCTAAGGTATAACTAGGACTTTTCTCGTCGAAATACGTAAAGAATACGTAGCAGTACATGGCTTCTAAAATTTACAACCAGTACCGCCAACGAATTATCTACATATGGTAGTGCATTAGTCAAATTCAAAACTTTAACGAAATCGGTCATGTTAAACGCATAAAACCTAAAACCATCTTAACAGGTACTAATCCTTTATCAAATATACAGTGTTCATAGACAAATTAACATGAGTAAAGCCAAGGAACATATAATTCTATATGATTCATTGCTTAAGTATTCTACGTTTTTTTTTTTTTTTATGGCATATCCAGGCAGACGAGCAGTCGAGCCACCTGATAGGGAAGTGATCACCATGACTTAGCTAATACCAGTGGTATCGCCAACGCGCTGCTACCGTGAGACAAAGGATGTAAGTCTCGTTTACCCAGTAAATACGCTCGCTACGGTGCCCTTCAAATCGGAACAGTAGTGTTTTCACTACTGCTCGTCAGCTAGAAATAGCACAGTGGTGGTACCACCAGACAGTCTCCTGTAAACAGGGACCTACCACCGGAGATTTTAATTTTAATTAGAGATTGGTTGATTTTAGAGTTTTTGGAAGCATTTTCAATTATTTGGGTTTATCCCACCAAATATATGCCCAAATAATTGAAAATGTCAATATATACAAAAGAAATAAAATAAAAGAGGAGTCAACTATTTGGTATCTCATTCATTCCATTCAGTATTTCAACACTAGATTTAAAATGAAATAATGTTTTAGATATAAGCAAAACAAAATAAAATAAAAAAATATATAGCAAGACTAAAGTATCATTCCAAACCACGTTAAAGTAAGCTAAAATTAACAATGGTCTCTTTATGCTCTATTTAATCTGCCAAGAAGTTGTTTTTCTAATGTTTTTAATATTTATTATATATTAGATATATTTCTTTTAATATGATTTATCATCGTTTTCATAATTTTAATCTGAATACTTAAATATAATTTAAATAAACTTGAGTACATCAAAATAATTGCAAGCTCTCTAACCCTAAGCTTTTAGCTGGCCAAAAGAGGGTTAACTAGTTGACGAAAATAATTTAACTTAATATCAGGTCGGGGCAGTTTCTGTTTACGCAATGCAACTTTTCTGCCTCTGGTATTAATAACCTTTAATAAATGTTGGGGAATTTCTGTTCGTAATTAGGTTATATTTCCCTTTTAATGATTTTCCGTGCATTAACTAGTAAAGCAAATAGTTATAACAAAGTTAATTAAAAAGAAGATTATTTTTTAATAACCTTATTGGAAAGCTTAATAGAACATATGGCTTTAGAAGGACTTTTGAACGTGATTCGTGTTTAAATCAAATAGATAATAATACCTCTTAGCTAGTTTTGTTTGTCTGTTTATAAATTCTTAAAGAAATGACAAAATAAAAGACTTTGCACTCTTATGGCACTGAATTCCTTTACATGCATTCTGCAAAGTATAATTATACATACTTACTTGAATACTGTAACAAATTTAAACTAGATAAAATCCGTGGTCTTTTGATAAATTATAAAATGTATTCGCAGAATTGCAGAAAACTATTAAGAAAGAGACAGCTATAAAACCTTTTCTGAGTCAATTTTATTATAATAAAAAATAAAAAACTTTCATTAATGAAAAATGCTTCATCAATATTTTTTTGAATATTAGGAAAATTCCGAGAATCATGTGAAAAAATGTGTATTTAAATAAAATGTACATAACAAAGAAACAATTTAATCTAAGAATGAAATTCTTTATGTTGTTTAAATACGTTAAAACATTTTATGTTGCGTGCTGTATAAACAATCGTTCTGTTTAAAATCAATCGAACATAAAGGGGATTATTTTGTAGTCGAATGCAGTCAGTTGATTGGCGTGACGTCAAAATTGATAGCTTTGGTTTTTCCTATATGCGCGAATGTAACTGTTAATGAATTCGATGTGAATTCTGCGCTTTAAAATCTCGAGCCTTTATTAGCGGTACCCTATTTTTAGTTAGTTGTAGAATAAATTCCAATTTTCAACCTAGTGTTTTACTTTTGAAGTCAATTAAGAAATAATAATAAAACCTACATTTTATTAATATTTATTGTTTAAGAAAAAATAAATTTAACGTACTTCATACGGATTTATTTTAACCATTCCTTTTAAGTTCTCGGCTTGTTTGACCCTTAGTAAAAGGGTCTAAGTGGAGAATAAATTCTTAAAAGCGAGATACATCCGTAAAAGTAGTTTTATTAAAAATACCGTACTCGCGTATTGACGAGAAATAATAATGTCTAACGCTTTTTAATATCCAAGTGCAATTTGATAAAATTTATTGAAAGTATAATTAAATCTGTAAATAAAATAAGGAACCGTCCTATTCTTTATGATTTAATTATAAAACTATGTATTATTCAAAAATGTCATGGCTTGAAATAACAAAAGTAAAATATGATTAGAAAATAGTTGTGCAATTATTATGTCATTGACTACGCTATTTATTGCTATAAAAATTATTTCATTTGATGTCTAAAATAAAACTTTCAAGAAAATTGCGCGGTTTGTTTAAAATGTTTCACTTTATTCACGCTCTTATCCTATTGATTAATTTTTATTTAAAATATAAATTACAAAGTCTTTGAATATTTTAAAGCTGTTTGTTTATCAACGGATGACTCACCTTATGGTTTATCATGTCATATTGTTTTGTGCCAGATAATGATCTTTTCAAATACCTTTATTTAGTTCTTTAATTTTGTGGTTAAAAAAGTTATCGGATTATAACGAATATTATTATCACATGGTAATTTTCAATCTTGTCTTGAAAACGAATTACACCTGAGCTAAATCTATGTAATGAAAGTTTAATTTTTAACTGCTTGGTGCTTTCAAAGTCGTCAAAGCCTTATTTATCAACTAAACAACGGTGGCAACAGCAATGGAATAGTTATGTTGCTTATTTAGATCGACAAAGCTTACGTGCTACAGTTATTAAGATATAAAACTTTAAAACCCTACAAAATTGGAAAACGTCGTCAAATACCTATATCGAAACGTGTTTGCTTATTACATTACGTCAAAATGACCTCGTAACTATCTTTAAATAATTATTACACAAATTAGTAATTTGAAATTAGGTTGAATATTTTAAGACCCATCTTACTTAAGACGTTTTTTTATGTTTGTTTATTTGTTCAATTCTTTTCATAAGAGAAATTTTGACGTTTTGACTCATAAAACGATTAATTTACGATACTGACGCAAGTCGATATGGCGGTTAGAAGCTCTTTTTTCGTACTGCAGTTTAAATTTAGAATAGCCTTTTTGTTTTAGTAACATGGCCTAGAAATATATTTGTTTAATACCAGGTGTGGGGCGTTTTTCGCGACGCTCGTCGCTTCTGGCGCGTGGGGAACAAGTGGAGCCGCGGTCGCTGTGACGCCAACTCGCAGACATCAATGTGCCGCCCTCTGTCGAGAGCCGTATCAGACTCGGCCCCCGAGCCGCCTACCACGCCGTTCTGTAAGTATTGCTTATTATTATGTTCTAGGAGGGAGATATTAAAACTTTTCAAAACTTTCAGAATGCAATACAAAGAAGAATTTGTTCCGTGCGGAAACTGTTGTTGTGTTATTGTTTTTCTTAACTGTGCCAAGTATAAATCGCTATACGACAAACAGTTAAAAATTTAAATATCCAGTGAATTGCATGAAAACATCATTACTTTAACGATAATAAATACAAAATGTATGATAGTTTTAAAACCTTCTAGTTATCGGCCGTCAGTAATCGTGTTATGATTGTTGACCATTAAAAGTTTAATGTGTAATATTCTGAATATATTTTGTTATATAATTCTTTATAAAAACCATCCCGTAGTCTAAACCTTAATAAAAAAAAATAATTTTTTAATCGATATAAAACTATATTAGAATCAAACCCGATTACTTATACTCCAAATAAATAGAAAAACAGCCAATAAAATGTCATTAGATACTACGACGTTATAAGATAAAACGACGTTAAGGATTACTTTATCTAGACACGCGGACTGAATTCAAAATAAACACTTATTTTCTGAAAAGCTCCTACTTCTAGGACCGGTTAAATAGATTTAGCCGATCACGTATTGCGTGGACATTATTAGGTTTAAAGTAGCTGCAGAACAAATAAAAAGGAACGTAAAACACTGTTCAGTGCCTATACGAAGTAATAAAACTACTCAGAGTCGAATCGTAACAGTACCGGAGTGCCGAAAGCTTAATTCGTACGCCATATTGACGATGAGTTTAATGAAATTTCGACACCTCCCTTCTAGAATGTTTGCACTAAAATCAGAAACCTATAATAACTGTAGTCGAATAAACACAAATATATTAGATCACATTTCTACCAAATAGTATTGAAAAACGTCCCCACTATGCCTGTAGAGTTGATCTATGCTTAGAAACCGAAGTAAAAAATATGGGTTCGAATCCTGCAGGGCGTTCAAATAATTTGTCATTGTGTGCTTATCAGGAGTTGGTTAGAGGCAATTTCAGTGTCGATAAACCCAATCGATCTGAAAGTAGAAAGATAATCCATGCGTCGGATGCGTATGTTAAAGTCGGTCCACCCACCAACTGTTGCATTGGACCAGCGTGGTGGATACGATCCAAAAACCACCTAAATGGATTAGGAGGCCTATTCCAGTCAGTGGACATACAGGCTGATCTGTGTATGCGTAGTTATCAAACATCGAAATTTCGAATACTACTCTCAACAATTCAGTTTCGGTAATCGGTAAGGAATACGGTAGAGAAAACAACAATTTGTGATTATAATGCTTATACAAAATCACGGTCACGTTATGAAAACTTTTTGCAAAATATTATTAATCCGTATCACAATTAAAATTTTAGCTCAGCTGTCCAATTGCGTTTGTTTCGCATCGTTCCGATCTCTGTTTTAGAAACAATTTTATTACTGCTTTCCTTTTATCAGCTATAGTATAGTTTTAATAATACAAAGCGCTAAATTTATTATCAAACACTTATATAATTTTAAAAAATACCAATTTAAACTAGTAATCTGTTTTAAGAAAAAGAGAAATTTGTTTAAATTTAAACTTTTCTCATTGCCATTTTCCCATGTTAATATGGGTTTGACTTCTAATCAATCTGGACTTACCTTAACAAACAGTTGACAGTTTTAACACAGAAGAACTGGCATCTGACCGCCAAAATCCTAAGGGTAAACTGCGTTCTATCAATGCATCTGACATCCCATAACGACTGCCACACATATGGTTTGTAAAACCGGGACTGACTTTTTACATGATCATTCGACGCATGGATTACATGCTTTTCAGACAATTGGGTGATCGGCCCATATAGAGAAAACTACGATAACACAAAGTTGTTTATAATTCGAACCTAGAACGTTCCTTATGTTAAGCGCCAGTAATAAAACTAGGCTTCTGAGATCTTTTAAGAAGTGGTCATTTATACGTTGATATATTGTATCGTTAATCCTCCTTCTTTTTACGTATACTCGCTTGAGTGTTGGAATGTGGTTCTTAGTTTTATAGTTCCTCTTACTCATTAGGCCGTCGCTGGACGGAAGTAGAATTGGATGAAGAGGACGAGATGGGTGTGGTCCGCAGCGACTCCAACTCCTCCTCTGGACTCTCTGAGGACACTGAGGAGTTCAGAGGGAGGGCGAGCACCGATTCCCGTCTGCCTCCTAGGCCCGCGAGACCCAGGCACCCTGTACCCACAAGGACTGCCCCCAACCCAGTGAGACGAATGAGTGTCTCCATGAAGGGTAACAATGCGAGCACGTTCTAACTTGACACTAGTCAAATACGATTTATTAATGTGTAAATATCTTTAATGTATACCTGTTTACATTTAAATTAACTATAATGTGATCATTTACCGATTAGTACTCGTATTGAAAATATAATTTCTTTGTGAAATTTAGATATAAAATGTATAATGTAAATAACCTGACGAATAATATAATTCTAATACGCATCTTACCTCGTAGTCTCCACTTAACTGTGACGGTAAATAGTATCAGTCAGTCTTCTGCTTCTCACTAGTTACCTCCAAAGCGGCTTTACTTTTTAGACTACCAATACCAAAAAGAGTAATCAGCCAGGTTTCTCTTTATTCCTCAGCGGTTCGTGCAAGCCTCTAAATAGAATAGAAAATTTGTGTGCTTTGATGTAAAAGTTTAATAAAGAAAATGCGTTTGTAGTGAATTGATTGTATGTTATTAGTTACCAAGTAAAAGTTTACAAAAAAAACTTAACATGTTATTGCTTTATTTTAGTTTCCGTTGAAAAATATATTTAAAAATTTAGCCTCCGTTGGTATATGATTTCATTTTAATTCATTATTCTTATAGTTTGAATATTACTCGTACACGTTAAAAATACTTTTGCAACTATGTAAATTAAGATTATTTATAGTATTTTAATAAATACCTAAAAAATAAATGACCAAGATTAGTTGTGTAAATTTTACATTTTATATGTTTCAAATTTTAGGGAAATAACTGCTTCAGTCTTGTAGTTATAAAGAAAAACAAAGCCACTTACCAAAATAGCCACTTGATAAAATAGTAAGCAACGTAACCCTATTAGAAAACTCGGATATAGATAAAAAACACAGATAAAGTTTCAAACAAATTATGACTCAAATATTTGATAAAGAACGTGCATAAGGATGCTTGTATTTGAATAAAATGTTGGAGCTTCAACAAAATTAAACATTTTTGATTATATAATTTTGTAAATTAGATAGAGTTATGAGGATAGATGATTTAATGATCATAAGCTACGCGGTATTCGTTAAGGATGATAATGCTTTTGTAAAATAATTAGAAAAATGTAATAGAGGTGCACGTGATGATTTTAGAAACACATTTTAAATATAAATAGTTATAAGTTTTTTGAATATATAGCTTCATGTGGTCGCTACGCGTACTGTCTTATGTATAGTATTCTATATAGTTTAACGCTATGTGCAAACACATAGTATATAAGCCACATTGAAAAAGAAAAATAAGCAAAAAATTAAGAGAACTGAAAAAGTTTTAAGTTAAATTATTCGTAATCATTTATCTTAAAACTTTCATCATATACATCTTAGCACCTGGTAGATCGTCATTTTAAATAGAATATTTGTATTGCCTACCTGAAACGGAAAATTATGCCTAAGCTTTACATATTAAAACGAACACTCAACTTTAATGACTTTTGTTGTTATTTTTTTGAATGTATAAAGCAAAAGACTAAGTTATTAATCAAATCTGTGTCAAACTTTAATATGTAAATAGTTTTGCAAGTTAACCCCTGTACAGCAAATTCCAGAAGCTCGTTGAAACATAATCTCAAAAGTATATGGATAGTGTTTGTAATTTACTTGGCCTTTAACTCATCGAAATGTTAGCACGTATTTATATGTACATTTCTGAAAATAAACTAAGACATTAAGTAAATGAAAAATGTATTTTATTTTCTTTTGTTTGAAGAAGCGACGTTACGACTAGAACATTTGTCAGTATGCGATATACCCTACCCACAGAAATTTATACTATGACGCCACAGGCCTGCTTATAGTGTAGCGACCCTTTCTTTCAACGATAGCCTTCTGGTCTAAACCCTTTTACAGTCCTCACACAGAGTTCTTATGAACAGTGCCAACTTTCTCCGCAACATTAATCAAACTCTACAATCAGTTAGCGCATTAGAAGTAAGGATGTTTGGAAGTCCAATAACCCCTGCCAATTTTGTTCTTAACGACCTGCACCGACTTTACCGTTCCTACCCTTTAGATAGAGAAACACTAGGTCGTTATGAACAAAATATTTTTATCAGTTCGCAATCAAACCCACATTAGAATGCACCGGCCATAAGGTAACCACTGCGCCAACAGCGTCGTCAATAGAATCATTCGATTATTTTAACATTACGATCGTAACAATAAGAAACATATTTTATGATTTTTCTATTAATTTTAATTCGTAATGTAATTGCAAAACTTTATTTCAATTTAACAAAATAATTTTACACTTAATAAAGGATTTAATTATACGTTAAAACTCTACTCACTGAGTAAAATAAAGTTTTAATTAAAAAACTTGTGGCGACACTTTTATAGAGGATTTTAACTATTTGTCATTTATTATACAGAATTCACCGAACAAACATAAACAACGTCAAACGACCTTATTTGCGTCGGTATCGCTCCTTCCATACTTTACCTCACTCATTCTCTGTAAAAATCGACGAAATTTTATCGTTTGTTTATAGCAGATTAACAATAAAGTGAGTTCGTGTATTTACGCGACTACTGTACATAAGGTAATTTATAAAACAATCCGACGTTTCAAGAATTTTAAACATGGACAAAGATCTGCAATGTTTGGTGTATAGTAAATCAATTTACCTAAAAAGAATTTGTAAAGGAGATTTATAAAACTACGTTGAGCAAGTTATGATTTTACTTATTTAATACAATGCAGTGAAGACGCCGCATATTAATGGTAAAAAATAATTTGGTCAGAAAAACAAAAATTTATAACTGCCATTAACAATTTATTTCTTTGTGTTATGTTATATATTTTATATCAATGTACTATTAACATTGGTACCTGATTGAACCTTCGCTGAATGAAAAATCGTTTGCTCCAATGTCCTATACACCGTTCTGACTTTACCCTCTCGTCATTCCTCATACAATCAGTTCACTTCTGGAATGAGTTGCCTTCGGAAATCAGAATGGCTAAAAGTCGTAATTACTTTAAGCGTAAAATTCGTGAACATCTGTCTAGTCGTATACAGCAATAAGAGCGAAACTTACGATTTGATATTAGTATTTATATTTATTTAGTATGTAAAGTATATGTGCGTATATTTATATATATTTACGTTTATTAGTCATTATTTGTTACTATACAATATTGTATTATGTTTGATGTGTATCACAGTATATGTATGTGTATTATTATAATATACTGTTGAAAATATATTTAATTTATTTTTTTATAATAGTACCTACTCAACTTTCTCTTGACTATCTCAATGGTTGATTAGCAGAGAATGCGTTTGGCATTTGGTTTGTCATCGTACTGTATTTGTAAGTGTTAATTTATAAATAACATTATAGTTATAGACCAAGTCATATTTTAATGCGCAGTACATAGTAATTTTATCAAAATGCTGAACCCAAAGTTTACAGCTCACCAAAATAAGGAAAACTAGTTAGCGAAAATAATTTAATATTATGACACATCAAGCCAACATTCAACAACTTTAAACTTTCGAACCTCTGGCCTAAATTATCTTTGATAAATTATTAGGCACTCCTAATTATGAATGCTATTAGTAAAACACAACAACTACAATAACGATTGGTACATAAAATAGTAGTTTAAAGGAATATGACGAGTTATGATAAGAGTTAAAATAATTGACAATACGTTTCATCAGTTTAAATGCTAATAAGGGAGAATGTATCTACAAGGATGGTGAAAATCATTTTTAAAAGATATTTTGTTTACGATGCTTCGTACTAGAAAAAATATGAATCGTATTCTTATTAAATGATTTTTGTTCGCTTCTGGTGTAAGACAATAAAATAACACTCATAAAGCACTTTCACGTACTACGCAAAACTCTTTCCAACACAATCCTCTTCTAGCGGGTTTTTATATAACTTGCTATAATACTTTTATGTTTAAGCAATTATCTAGATTCTCGTAGTAAACTTTGTTAACCAAGGAAATAAAAACATATGAATGAAATAATTTATTAAAAAATATTTTCCGCGTTACGTGTAAAGCTAACATACATTTGTTTGCACGCGTTGACCCGAAATCGTTTTTTAACAAACCGTCAAAGCTCCAGCGAATATACAGAAACTGTTTATAACATAGCTTTTATAATTTTTCCGTTAACCCAGTATTTCTATTTGTATAAAGGCTTTCAAATTTCATTTTTCGTGATAGAATTTTCATTAAATAAATTTGAGAATTTTAATAGTGATGTTTTAAATTATTTATCTCATATAAAGTTATTGGATATATGACGATTATTTTAGCCGTTCTATACATAGAACATTAATAACTTAATAGTCATCAGTGTATTACACATAAATTAATTATCAAGAAAGAAGAAACTATTCGGTAATTGAGGCAATTTTGGAAAATATTGAAAAAAGTTTCTGGTAATTTGCTATGTATAAAAAAATATTCTATCTTTTCATTTACTTGTGTTTATAAAAACAAACATAAGAATACATTCTCTTTAGATATTCCGATCTGTTTAAACCGACGCTTAAATCAGTCAGAAACCAAAGTGTGCAGTTTATAGTCGATATCAACTAGTTGATTGGCGTGTCGTAAAAATGTATGCCTTTGCTTTTTGTTTTATTTACGACTGTAATTCAATTGAACTCCATGGCAACTGGTATCAAACAGATACGAAAAATCTAGTAGTTTCAGGTTCCTACTTCCTTTTCATATTCCTAAGCAGTACCCATATTTTACTATTGATTAACTAGTGTTTTATGACATCGGCAGCAAAGTTAATTATCAAGTTTATAAATAAGCATGTTTTTTAAACTGAAAGACCGTACTAGTGTTTAAACATTAATGATTTGCGGCAGAAATAGGCACTGTGCGGTCTCTCGATCTGTCGGTCGGTTTCCTGTAAAACCCTGCCTAGTTAACACATATTGTAATCAGAATTGTAATAAATTTAAGCAATTATTCTCATTGCGATTATATATACAAAACAAAAGCGATCATCAGTGAATTAATCACCACAATTTACTTGCTTGGGATACGGCTTTTTTCACCTAATGATAAAATAAGCGATAGTATTGTAATGAAATTACCTATTAATAATTATATCCCATGAGTCATACGGTCTAGTTATGTTATTGTATAAAATGCACAATGGCTTCTGATATGTAGAAAATAGATTTTAATGTTAAAAACACCTTTACCAGTCCTTACAGATCTTAGTACCATAAATCAACAATCGAAAATACTTCTGTGTTCCAGTTTAAAGGGCACTGTAGCCAGCATATTTATTGAGTAAGCGAGATTTAACATCCTATATCTCACGGTAGGCAGCGCAATGCTGATACCACTGGTATTCCGAATGCCTATGGATGTCGGTGACCACTTTCCATCCAGGTGGCACTACTGCTCGTCTACCCGCGTAGCAAATAATAAAAAGATGACAAATACTATATGTGCATTTGAAACTAAAAAAATTAAGTCTTCAATTTATTGAAATTTTTTTTTCTTTTATTTTTTTACACATTTCTTACTTGGGAAACATGCACAATATATTGTCATCATATGCAAATTAAATGTTATCTAAAAACTGTAAAGTTACAGGTAACCATGTCCTTAAGTTTAATGACAAGTAATATAATCGTGAGTGTAGTTTATGTATAAATTTATACTAACAGTGCCTATAAAGTAAAATGTTTAAAAAAACATAATCTAAGTTGAAGATGCTCTAGACTTATAGACTGTATTTGTAAACAATAATCCACAAAATGTTAAAATCGTATAAACTTATTTTGTAAGAGCTTCGACCGGTTAAACAAAGACGTTATAAGGTCTCAAAGAAGCTACAGAACAATTAGAATATAAAGTTTAACGTACGTTCTTTTTAGAACCCATACAACTTTAACAAACTAAACAAAGCCATTTCGCGACAGTACTAGACGGTTTAACCTTCAGTTAATTGAAAATACGACATCTTCACTACGGGTGTAGAACAAAAAACTTGTTGCTTGTTGTTGTTTTGCAAGCTAAAGTAGTATTACTATAATTGTTATCAAATATAAAAGCTATATAATATTTTTAAATTAATTACAGAATGATAGCGATCGTAGGTTAATTGAATTAGTAAACAATGGTTATTGAAAAGTAATACTAAAGTTATAAAAACACTTTTCAACGATAATCTAAAACGCTCATATAAATCACACTAAAATATATATAACTACAGCTTTCCAGTTCACCTTGTAATCTACATATATATTTTTGTTTCCAATAAATTTTAAACATTTCGTATGATAATTTCTTAAAATGATTCAATCAAAACTTTTTAAATTTCATTAAAAACTTATACTAACCCTGCTACTGCCAATTTACGACATTTTGTTTTTCTTTTTATAGGTATCCGTTCTCTTTAATTGTTATAATAATTAATTAAATAACTATTCTAACTAGCAATTGAAATGAAATAAATTTAACATACCTGGCTTACCTCCGTAGCCTAGTGGTATGGGCGTGTGCTTTAGAAATCGGTAGTCGTGCGTTCGAATCCTGCGGGAACTCAACAAATTTTCATTGTTGTTTCCTAGTTGGTTAGGGCAATTTGGGCTGATCACCCAATTGTCTGAAAAGTAAGATGATCCATGCGTCGGATGGGCATGTAAAAGTCGGTCCACCCACCAACCCGCATTGGACCAGGGATACGGTTCAAAAACCCCCTAATAGAAACGGGTGTATTAGGGGACGCCTAAATCCAGCAGCGGACTATCACAGGCTGATGTATACCTAGCAGTAGTGCATTTAGAAATTGGGTCAGTTTTTTATATGTTTTAAAGCTATATTATGTTTTCAAAAAATGAGATAAATACAAACTAATTACATTTTAAAATAATTTATAAAAAGCAAAAAAAAAGTAATATAGGAACAAAGATTCTTTATGTTTTGCATTTTGCACAAACTGTTGCTCTGTTATAAATCAATCTAGCACAAAAGAGATTATTTTATGGTTAATTTCGATCAGTTTATTGGCATGAATTAAATTTAACAGCATTGGTTTTTTCCTTTACATGCAAATATAATACCAATTAATTTGATGCTAGCTGATGTACAATCAAGAATGTTAAAAGACCGCTAGCCGTGTATTTTGTCGATTCTGTTTAGGTTATAGGAACCGTATTGCGATCAGGTTTTTGCGAAACATTTTTGAAAATCGATCACCTCATATTTTACGTTCACATTATATAAAGAATATAATTGTAACTTATTTTGCTTATATGTAAATTATTTTCTTTTATATTGTGGGTAAATTTGCTCGAAGTTCTTATTTCACTCACCATATATATTATTAAGCTATATTCTCCCTGTAATTCTGGCTCTACGCGTTAAAGAAAAGATCAAAACCCTAATGAATCGCAATTCTCGGCCCTTATCTTTGCTGTAACAATATATATATAAGTATAATGTGTACAAATTAATTAGGTTTTGACTAAAAAGTTTATTTCTAATGAAAAATTACTATTGAATTAACCTGTTCATAACTTACATTTTAAACACGTGAGCATGGAGTGGGTGACTTAAACTCTGAAAATAAAAATTCTAAGCTATGTAAAGCTGAATTGTGCATTGCAGAGTTGTGTTTTTGCTTTTCTAACATCACATGATTAGTGATTTGTGTCCGATTTTCCAAGACGTACGCCTATTTGAGTAGCAACTAAATTAGGCGTACGTCTTTTTTACATGTTACTTCATTACTTCGCTTCTACCAGACCGATAAACGCTGTGTAATTATATGAAGCTATTTTTTTATTTTTTTGCAATAAACTGTAATAAAATTAACACTCTATCCTGCAGACTGAATTTGAGATCAATGCCGAGTGTCTAAGAACTCTGACCGTTTAATAAAATAACATAAGCTTTTAAACGTTTCGCGTGGACGTTATTATGTCTTAAAGTATCTAAATCGACAATCGAATCTATTTACTGCGACACGAAGTAATAAAACTAATCAAATCGGAATCACAGCGTTCGCAAAGTGCCGAAAGCTGAAAATCGAATTCGCCGTATTTAAGCTTAATGAGATAGCGCCAACTCCCCTGCAGTGAATTTACACTGGAAAACTATGCATATATATTTAAATATTTAAACTTAATCTTCGTGCTTTAGTTGCAATAATAGAATAAAACCACTTTATAAAGTTATTAAGAGAAAATATTCCTGAAATAGTCTGGACATTAAATGTTGTAAAAACTTTTTATTAATGAAAATTCTAATTATTAATCATTAATCAAATAGCTGATTATTTCAGTCTGTATTATATTAAATGTCAGACAAAAGCTTATCTTTATAAAAATATTTAATAATTACGTTAATTCAAGAACTTACTGTTTATTTAACATTATGATTATTTTAATGGTTCAAACAATAGCTTCCTAAATTACAAATATAACTTTATAGTACCTAATATTATGTTATTGAAAAGTTTTCGGTTATATTAAACTATATAATGTTTAGGACTGGGTTATAATAACAAGTAAATTAAACTTTTTATAGTTACCTAATTTGTATAATTATTGAAGAAGTTTTGATTATTATTGTTCATTGATTCAAGCTTATTTCTATTGGGCACTGGTTTTTATAAAATTAAACTTTCTGTTAATTCACAATGATTAAATATTAAAGAATTTTAACCTACTTCCTGTTCGTATCAAGTTTTATTTTGTTGTTTCCAAGTTTAAAAGTATAAACTATGCAAATTCCTTTGGATAATAACCATTTTGTAACATTAACCCATATAAATTTAATAATTAAGATTAAAGCGGAAAAGTTTTAATCAAATTAGTATGCTTGCATTTTAAACCCTTCTGTTCAATCAATTTCCTATTATATGGTTGCTCTGTTACGCCAATCTAATAATAGACTAAAGCCAGTATCATCTCGACCACTTCGGAAAGATAATGTAATAATTTGAGTATGTTTTTAACCAATAAATATCGTTATCGTTCAGCTAGAAAGGGAAATTGGTTATTCCTTTATAATGGTAGCTATTAGCTTCATTCGGTCCTTTTAAAAAATATATGTCAATCAATTTATTCATATCTTATTAATATTACTAAATGTTCTAGTGATCATTGATAACTTCTTATTGACTAATAGTGCATGTATCATCTTGAAACCGACTCTGAAAAAAACTAAGGTAAATTAATTTGGGTGTTTTGTTTACCATAAATTACCGCGTTGCTCCGTTCCTAGTGGCCCGAATTCTGGTTCATTCCTTTTTTTAATGGTAGGTATTAGCTGTCATTCGGTCCCTATTTTTGAAAAAAAATATATGATAAATAATCTTATGTATATCTGTATTATGTATCTCTATAAATAGTCTTATGTATGTATATGTGTATTCTGTATATGGAGTTTAATGTCATGTGCAATACATCCTATAAAAACTACCATAAAATATAAAATAAAATATTTATAAATTGTCTCTTGAATTGATTGAGTTTTATGATTTGTCTATTGAATTTGATTCATAATTTAGTTTCAATACTTTTTATTTAAATTGAACAAAATTATTTTACATTTAACAAAGGATTTGATGATATGTTAAAACTGTACTCAATGAATAAGATAAAGTTTTAATGAAGATACTCATGGCAACACTTTTGGAGAGGATTTATACCAATTTTCATTTAGAAAGAATTCAGCGAACGAACAAAAATAACGACAATCGACCTTTTTCGCCGTCCGTCGGTATCGCTCCTTCCACACATTTCCTCACCCATTCTCAGTAAAAATTAGGAAAATTTAATCGTTTGTTAATAGCTGATTAGCAGTAAAGTGTGGGACCACTTTAAGTTGATAAGTTCGTATATTTACGCGACTACAGTACATAAGGTAATTTATAAAACAACCCTATGTTTCTAGAACTTTAAACATGGACAGTGATCTGCAATGTTTAGTGTATAGTGATTCAATTTACCCAAAAAAATTGTAAAGGAGTTATGTTTTTACTCATTTACTGCATTTATATTTATGGTAAAAAAGTTAAAAATTCACTGCCATTAACAATTTATTTCTTTGTTTAATTATGTCATATATTTTATTTTAAGTACTATTTAGATTGATGCCTGATTAAAGATTCGCTTAACAAATAATCGTTTTCTTCAAGGTCCTATTCCCCGTTCTGACTTTACCCACTTATTACACCCATTCCTCATACAATCAGTTCACTTGTGAAATGAGTTGCTTTTAGAACTCAGAATGGGTAAAAATCGTCATGACTTTAAGCGTAAAATTCATGAACTCGAGATCTGTCTAATTATTTACAACAATAAGAGCTAAAGCTATGATTTGATATTAGTATTAATATATATTTATTATGTGTATGTATCTGTACGTATATATGCATATATTAGTCATTATGTATACAGTATTGTAATATGTTTGAAGTAATCGTAGTATGCATCTGTCTATATATAAATATATATGTATAGAAGCACCTAATCAACTTTCTCTTAACCACTCAACGTTTCACTGGTAGAGAATGCCTTTGATATTAAGTCCGCTATTGTACTGTTTTTGTACATGAAGTGTTAATAAATAAATCAATAACATTATAGTTATAGCCGAAGTCATATTTTAGTGCGCTGTACACAGTAATTAAAACAAGCTTCCGAACCAAAAGTTTACAGCCCTCCAAAGTAAGGAAAATTAGTTAGCGAAAATAATTTAATATAATGACACGTCAAGGCAGTTTCAACAATTTTAAACTGTGAAGCCTCGGGCCTAAATTATGTTTAATAAATTATGAGGCAACCGTAGTATTAATTTATATTCAACTACAATAATAAACCGTACATCAAGTAGTAATCTAAAGAAATATGACGGGTACTAAAAGTAACATAAATGACAATACGTTTTATAAGTTTAAATGCCTAATACGGGGCAATGTTTCTATAATGGACGATTGAAAACCATTTTTAGAAAAACTTTTGTTAACGATACTTGGTATTAAATATAAAAAATATGAAATAATATCTTAATTATTTCTTTTATTTACGCGATTATACATATCAAATCCACTTATTTATAGATTTTTCGCGTTATTTAAATATATTTATTCCGTAGTTTTTATTTAAACGCAGAGTATAAAAACTACAAAACCGAAGAATAACATAAATACTTTTTTGTCAAACCAACACTAAAAATTAAGAAATCGAAAGATATGTCAATTATTTAAATAAAAACTGACGGTTATTCGAAAAACATAGAGATACAGACATATACCAACTTAGTCTGCCCGTGATCATGGATGCTGAAAAGAATCCGAAACGTCGGGAATAAATATATTTAGAAACGTGAAAAATCCGTAAATTAGTGGATTTGATAAATAATATCTTATCAAATGACTTTTGTTCCGCTTTTGATATAAGGCAATAAAATAAAATAACACTCATAAAGCACTTTCACGTACTACGCAAAACTGTATTACTTACTATTATGCTCTTATATTTAAGCAATTACATAATTTCTCGCAGTCAACTTTGTTAACTAAGGAAATGAAAACATGTATGAAATAAGTTATCAAAAATTATTTTCCGCGTTACGTGTAAAGCGAAGATACATTTGTTTGCATGCGTTGACCAGAATTCGTTTGTAAACAAACCTACAATGCTTCAGCAAATATACAGAAACTATTTATAACCTAGCTTCTACATTTTTAACGTTAACCTAGTATTTCTATTTGTATAAAGGTTTACAAATTGCGTATAATTCAATTTTTTTTTTACTCGTGGTAGACTTTTCATTATAAATTTGAGCATTATAAAAGTAATGTTTTACAAATTATTTAACTCGCATAAAGTTGTTGGAGATATGACAATTATTTTGGCAGTTCAATACATAGAATATTTATAACATCATAGTCATTAGTGTATTACATATTAATGTATCGTCAATATCACCATCATCATCATTACCAGCCTGTGATAGTCCACTGCTGGACATAGACCTCCCTATATACACCTCTATCCATTAGAGGGTTTTGGACCGTATACCGCCACGCTGGTTCAATGCGCGCTGGTAGGTGGACCGACTTTCTACATGCCCATCCGCATGGATCATCTTACTTTTCAGACAATTGAGTGATCGGCCCAAATTGCCCTTACCAACTTGGAAAAAACAACAACGAAAATTTGTTGAGTCCCAGCAGGATTCGATCGACTTGCACTTTTCCTGACGCCTGGAAAGAAGCCATCGTCATCGGTATTTAAAAACCGAACAAGCTAACCTACCCACGAGTTATCGTCTAATTAGTTTGCTCAATTGTTTAGGCAAACTATATGAACGCATAATTCTCTCCCTGTTGAAAGACCACGCCTTCTCCAATAACCTTATCCCAGACGAGCAATTCGGTTTTCGTTCGAAGCACTCGTGTCCCGACCAAATTTATCGCCTGACGGAATTCATTCTAAACGGCCCTCATCAATCCAAACCCCATATCACAGGGGCCGTCTTCTTCGATGTCGCAAAGGCATTTGACAAAGTCTGGCACAACGGCTTGATTTACAAGCTGTACACTCTCAAAGTGCCGGACAGGCTGGTTCATCTCATCCAAGCCTACTTGTCGAATCACTCTTTTCGATATCGAGTCGAGGGCACCCTGTCCACGAGCCGTCCGCTCCAAGCGGGCGTTCCTCAAGGATCGGTCCTATCCACACTCTTATTCACGCTCTACACGAGCGACATTCCAGAGCCCGACGATCAATCTGGCACTTTTCGCCGATGACACTGCCCTCTACTGTTCGTCGCTAAGACCAAACTATATCTATAAGAAGCTCCAGAACGCGATCAATCGTTTAGGCGAATGGTTTCGTAAATGGAGAAGTGACGTAAATCCCGATAAAAGTGTAGCAATACACTTTCATCGGTCTAGATTGCGTCGTGATTACACGATATGCCCGGTCCTCAACCCAGGCGGCAGGTTAAGGCCACGCGCTGGCCGACACCAGACACTAGGGCAACTAAAACTCTACGGCCAACCGATCCCATAGGAAAAGGCCAAATACCTAGGCGTGACCTTCGACTGCAACATGTCGTTCAAAAGTCAAATTCAGGACGTTAGGAGAAAGGCTTTGTTCGTTTCGACCAGACTCTATCACCTAACGAATTCTGACAGTAAAATGTCACTTAAACATAAACTTCTATTGTACAAGGTATGCATACGACCAATCATGGCTTATGCATGCCAAGCTTTCGCTCACGCATCCTCCACACTCCTTGACCAAGTACAAGTGGTGCAAAACAAATTCATCCGCCGCGCCACCGGGGCGCAGTGGTACCAACTAAACGTAGATTTACACAGTGACTGCAAATTGCCTTTCACTTACACTTCGCGAGCACTTTAAAAAGTTAACTCGTAAACACATAGATAAAGTAGTCAACCACAGCAACCCTCTGCTGGTAAAAGCAGCAACGTATACGGCCGATTCAACGCGTCTAGTCAAAAGCGTAGACCGCGAAACGTTCTCCTCGACCCGGATGAAGAAGGGGTCGCCGAGACTCCGGACGCATCGGGGGTCACGACATCTGATCACCACACGAGTAGGGATACAAACATATACATACTCACCTGTAGTTCGCCCTCGCTTACGAGCACAGCGAAACACACACACCGCGTACATTAGATACACCTGCGTTCCAGGGGGGTTCTCACCGCCCTCAGCCACCGATTAATACAGTCGCTAGACCGTCGATATCCCGGTTCGTAAACCGATGGCCGACGATCCTTAGGAGACATAAACAAATGCCTAACCCACGTACCTTCTGTACGTGTGGCCTTCACTTTTAACAAAAAGTGTCGGTCACCTAGTTCGTGGGGACGGTAGCTTCCCGCGAACTCTGTGTTAGAAGCTTATCAAAGACATAACATCATTGCCATAAAAAAAGCAGGATTCGAACCCAAGACCCCCGGTTTCTAAAGCACACGCCCATAGCAATAGGCAACGGAGACAGTAAACGTCAATAAACAGGAAATTTTTCGCTGATTAAGGCAATTTAGGAAAATATTCAAAAAAAGAGTTTCTAGTAATTTGCTAAAAATAAAAAAAAATTATTTGTATCTTTTAGTTACCTGTGATTATCAAAACAAACATAAAATAACATACTCTTTAGATATTCCGATCCGTTTAAACGAACGCTCTGTTAAATCAGTCAGAAACAAAAGAGTGCAGTTTATAGCCGATATCAACCAGTTGATTGGCGTGTCGTAAAAATATATGCCTTTGCTTTTTGTTTTATGTACGACGGTAATACAATTGAACACCATGGCAACTGGTATCAAACAGACATGAAAAATCTAGTAGGTTCAGGTTCCTATTTCCTCTTTATATCCGTAAGCAGTGCCCATATTTCACTATGGATGAGCAAGTGTTTTTCAACATCAACAGCAACGTTATGTATCAAGTTTATAAATAAGCATGTTTTTTTTTTATTTACTAAAGTGACGAGACAAGCAGGACGTTCACCTATTGGTAAGTGATACAACTACCTCATAAGATATATATAACAACTTTGCTCGCAGCCCTCTCTTTTACCCAGTAATTACACTGGAAAGCGCCCATGAAACCGGAAGACCACACTAGTGTTTAAACATTAATAATTTGCGGCAGAAGTACGTATCGCGTTGATATTTTACCCCTGTAAATGGAGGAGATCTACCTTTAAATGTTTTTAAATGTTATTTAAAGCAACCACTACATTTGTTTTTTTTTTTATATTATCAAAACTTGTGTTTTACTTGTTGATTGAATGAACACAATAAGTTTTATGACTGATAATAAATTATATTAACTGCTTACTGTAACAGACATTTTAATATATCCTAATGCACTTTTGGGCAATTTATATTATATTCGCATATTGTAAATTTGAAATGCGAGAAATTAAGCTAGATGAAATTAAGTTAAATTTAAGCTAATAAAGTAAAATTGCTTTGTTATATTTTACACATATAATAAATTGTAGCATTAGAGTTATTTTTTTTTCTTTAAAAGTCTCATCATTAATTTTTACAAGACAATATTTTAAATAAAATTGTACTTTTGACATTGCAACAATAACAAAATATGATCCGCATCTTCCTAGTGGGATTATTGTATCACGGAGCACGCTATTTATATCTACAAAAAATTTCGTAGGAATTTCCGCTGCTTGTTTAAATGTTTCACTTTATCTATGCTGTTATCAATAGATTTCTTCATAATATATTATAAAGTTTTTTGTTGTTTCATTTCTATATGAACGGGTGAATAATCTTGCGAATAAACGCGTCGTATTTTATAGTCCTAGCATTTAAGCAAGCTTATCTAAATATATATATATATATATATATATATATATATAGAGTGTCTATAAGAGCTATAACACCTTTCTATAATATTCTTCTTTTTTTATTCTTAATCTTTCATTCTTCTTGTTTTACAAAGTAAATTGTAGCTATTAATTGGCTGATGATCGCTTTTGTTATCTAATTAATTGCAATCAAAATAATTGCTTAAATATTTGACAAATTTGATAATAATAAGTAATACCATTTGTTCATTTGAAACAATAAATATGAAATCCCGGTCATTTTGACACCAACTCGCCGACAACAATGTGCTGACCCTTTCGAGAGAAGCATTAGACTAAGCCTCCGAGATACGTACTACATACGTTTAATTTCCTTTTCTACCGCATACTTATATTCTGTGTCTCGCTGCCAAAAATAATAGTTATTTGATAAACAGCATTGCACAAAACACACTTATTTTTATAACTATTGCAAAAAATAAAAAACAATATTAAAGTTACCAAATATTAAACCATAACATCGTAGTTCTCAAAAAAACGCTACTTAGTTCTAAAAGTCATTATATGCAAGTTTATTGTTATTTCCAAACTGTAAAGTTACAGGTAACCATAATCTTAAGCCTGAGTGAAGTTAATGTAAAAGTTCAAACCCTGACACTTCTAAAGGTTTTAAAAAAGATAACTTTTTTAAAACATTTAGAAGTAACTTTATAGTTAACAGTGTCTATCTAATAAAATGTTCAAAAAAAGTAAATATCGACCTAAATTCTTTATTATCTTTTCTACTTAGATAAGATGCTCTAAACTTGTAGACTGTATTTGGTATCAAAACGTATCTTGTGAGAGCTTCAACCGGTAAAATAAATTAAACCGATTGTTTTGTTTAGACGTTATGTTTTAAAAAAGCTACAGAACCAAAAGAAAAAACGTTAAACGTACGTTCTTTCAAGAACCCATACAACTTTATAAACTAATCAAATCAATTCTCGACAGTACTGGATGATTGAACCTTTAGTTGATTAAAAATGCGGTATCTTCACTACAGGATCGCCGCCTCCGTGGCCTAGCAGTATTGGGCCTTGCTTTATGAACCGGAGGTTTTGGGTTCGAATCCCGCAGGAAACAACTTTTTGTTTTCGTTGTTTTCTGGTTCATTAGAATAACATAAGCACAATTGATATATCCAATTATTTGAAAATTAATATGATCCGTGCGTCGGATGGGCATGCAAAATTTCGGGCTACCCGCCAACACGCATTGGACCAGCGTGTTGGGATACAAATTCAAATACAAATATCTTTAATCAATATAGAAGTTTACACTTGCTTATTGATTGTCAAACACACTACCACCGGTTCGGAAAAGGACGCCTCAGACCTGAAAAGAACCGGCCAACGAAACTCAACGGGCTATTTTTTATGTCATCTTTTAAAAACAACAAACAATTTGATAATTCGGCATTACATATTATGCAATTTTGAAACAAGACCTGGAGCGAGCCCGTTCTCTTTAATTGTTATAACAATGAATTTAATATTAATTCTAACTAGCAATTATCACACACACATCACATCATCAGCCTTTGTTAGTCCACTGCTGGACATAGGCCTCCCCTAATACACCCTATGCATTAGGGGTTTGGACCTTATCCACCACGCTGGTCCAATGCGGGTTGGTGGGTGGACCGACTTTTTACATGCCCATCCGACGCATGGATCATCTTACTTTTCAGACAACTGGGATCGGCTCCAAATTGCCCTAACCAACTAGGAAACAACAATGAAAATTTGTCTAGTCCGCAGGATTCAGAACCACGACCTCCGGTTTCTAAAGCACGCCCATACCACTAGGCTACGGAGGCAGTTACTAGCAATTATAATTAAATAAATTTAATATACCTGGCAGTACTGCATTTAGGAATTGGTTTGGTTTTTTATGTTATAAAGCTATATTATGTTTAAAAAAAATACAACCTAATTACGTTTGAATATACAAAGTATAAGAACAAAGATTCTTTGTGTGTTGCATTTTATACAAACTGTTGCTCTGTTTTAAATCTATCGAGCACAAAAGATGGCGTCTTTTGGGCTTATTGAATTTTTATGGTTAATTTCGATCAGTTTATTGGCGTGAAGTAAATTTAAAAGCATTGTTTTTTCCTTTACATGCAAATGTAATACGAATGTAATTTGATGATATTGTGGTTAAAATGATGGTCAAAGTACTTATTGCACGCTCTATATTTATAATTTAGCTGTATATTCCCTGTAATTCTGGTTCTACGCGTTAAAGAAAAGATCAAAGTCCTAACGAATCGCAATTCTCGGCCCTTATCTTTGTTGTTACAAAATATGTACTATATAAATTCGGTTTTGACTCAAAAGGGTATATATTTAAAGGAAAATTACGATTGAATTAAACTGTTCATATCTTATATTTTAAATACTTTTGGCTAAATGATTTTATTTTAAACAAGTATTATATTGGAGTGACATAATCGACAAAAATTCTATCCTGTGTAAAATTTAATACATTAAAAAGATGAGTTGTTTTTTGATTATCAGTGATTTGATATTGTGATATTCAATTAGGCGTACGTCTTTTGTTACATGTTGCTTCATTACTCTGTTTCTGCTTGACCGATAACCGACGGGTGAGTATATAGACATATTTTTATTACTTTGTAATTAACCGTCTTATACATATTTTAGAAATGGAATAATACGTTTACGACAATCACAATCTTGTAAAATAAATTGGAAAACGTTGTGTAAACCTTAAAAGGAAGACTAAACAATGTTCTACATAATAAAATTGATGTAAAAAACTAGTATTTTTATAATTAAAATTTTTAGTACTTTGCTTGAACAAATAGTTTGTTTGTAGTTTTGACGATATTATTTATAACAATATACTACAAAGTTTTAAAATCGTAAACATTTTTCATATCATAGTAATACAGAACAATATTTCAAAGAAAATATAGATATTTTGCCAACGCGTGCATTAAGAAAAGGAACATACGGTCAGCAACTTCTTTGTGAGATTATTGTATCATGTTGAACACGAGTTATTTTTGTACTGATGATTTCATTTGGCTTTTATAACACAACTTGATAGGAGTTTTCGTATATAGTTATTTGTAAATAGTTATTTTTAGCTCGGCTGCTATTAATACATTTTCATAGTCTAAAGTTGCGATAAAATGCGTATTCACAACCGTTTTTTGTTAAGTCCTAATGACTTAACAAAAAACGGTCCATTCTATTTGGAGTTACAAGATGTTACAAATGGAAAACAACAAATAAAAAGTAAGCTAGAACTTACAGCTTTTCTTAAATAAGCGTGAAATTCAAACTAGGCAAAAAAAATGTGAATGGCAGTTATGTTGCCTGTACCGGAATAGCTAATCACGCGCAAATATAGCTTCGTTATTTCCTTCGAGGTATTTATAACGTTAAAGATGCACCTCGCATAAGCAGGACTATCGTACCAAATTATAATCAGAATGAAAATCAATGTTTACGTGCCACGTCAATTAAAACCAAAGACATAAGAAGCAAATTCCTGTTGAGAAACTTAACCAAATAGAATAAGATCTTCTAATTCCTTACACTAACGGTTCTGGGATGAGTACCGCTAAACCACGGAGGTGTTAAATAATGTTTACGCTTTCTTTCGAATAACTAAGAAAATTGCTTAGTATTTATCGTTTAACGGCGATCCACCGATCAAGACCATTTACGTTTGAGCGCCATATTTTCAATAGTCCACTGATTGAAAAAAAATATCCAAAAAATAAATATATCTTCAGCCTTTATTAGTCCACTGCTGGACAAAGGCCTCCCCTAATACACCCCTATCCATTAGGGGGTTTGGACCATCCACCACGCTGGTCCAATCGGGTTGGTGGGTGGACAGACTTTTACATGCCCATCGACGATCATCTTACTTTTCAGACAATTGGGTGATCGGCCCAAATTGCCCTAACCAACTAGGAAACAACAATGAAAATTTGTTGCATCCCGCAGGATTCGAACCACGACCTCCGGTTTCTAAAGCACACGCCCATACCACTAGGCTACGGAGGCAGTTGACAAAAATATATAATTAAGTCACAATGAGAGTAAGTTACTGAAATCGTATTCATTGTAAGTTTGTCGTCAAGACCCTTTTTCCAATTCTAGCAGTAATATTGTGTAATTTAAACTGATTTAAAACGAGTTTAACTTAATTAAAGCGTTCACTTTTATATTTTTGACTAGGGTAAAACCTAGTCAAAAATATAAAAGTGAACGCTTCTTCTATAAGTACTCTCGGTATTATCTTACCTTTTAACTCCAGTTCCTGTAATGAAGAATATTTTTTAAATATGGAACACAAATAAATATGGGCATATTAGAAGAAACGTGTTCGAATTATTTGTTGCTTTGTGTTCTTTATTTAATCCACGACGTTTGTAATCTAAATATCTACTTAGCATTTTATTATAATGGCATAAAATGTAACCAAATATATTACAGAGGGACTATAATCTAAAGGAACTGTTACCAAAAGACGCTGTAGAGCTGGATGGCGCTTGTTTATAAACACACCAAAATAATAATATGGTACAACAAATTTTTGTCTATAGTTTACTTAGTAACCAATCCGTGTTATTTAAAGTAATTAAGAAAATTTCCTCGCTTTAGCTACTCGAAAGTTTGACGGTTCATACATATTATGTGTAACATTATAATGACACTTTAAGCTGTTTTATATACCAAATTGAAAATCAATTTTTATAATGTTAGCAACATATTAATGCTGACAACTTCTCGTTAATGTCAATAATTTTTTTTTCTCTTAGCTTTCTTAGATTTGCAGGAGCCGTTTCGTTTATCTACCAACTTACAGATATCAATGTTCCGCTCTATGTCGAGAGCAGCATCGGACTCGGCCACCAAGCTATTCTTTTAGTATTGGTTCTTAAACTATTGGTGGTAAAATCCTTTTACAGTTTTGTATATTGTATAAAAGCATGCGTGGTGAATTAAGAATTTGTCGTGTCTGAACGATTGTATTGTAATTTAGTTGTTAAAAATATATTAAAAGAGCATTTCATAAATAGTTCAGATTAATTAATATTTATAATTATTTACACTTTTTGTATATTGTTCGTACAATGGCGGGCTTAATGCCAAAGGCACTATCTCCCAGTTATCCCAAATAATTATTAACTAACATACACTACAGCATATAAAATATACATACACATCAACCATATTTCTGATCAAACAATAAATCTTACTAATAACGTGCGAGTTAAATAAAACACACAGTCAATAAAAAACTGTAAGGTTAAAATTAACACTCTAGTCTTCTAAATTTGAGATCGATCTCTCTTGTAATTTGAAAATTAATATGATCCGTGCGTCGGATGGGCATGTAAAATTTCGGGCTACCCACCAACCCGCATTGGACCAGCGTGTTGGGATACATTCCAAAAACCCCCATATGTCGAAGGCGTGCATTAGGGGAGGCATATGTCCAGCAGTGAACTAACACAGGCTGATGACGATGACTACAGGTTGTCTAACAAATAAAGTGTTTTAGTATGTATTAGCAAAATTATCAATTATTTAAGCTATTCTCATTATTTTAATTAATTACAGAACGACAGCAATCATAGGTAAATTGATTTAGTAATTGTTATGTTGATAGAAAATCACGGTTTAATTAGGGAAAACATTTAAAAAAATATTCATATTCATATTAAATTGTTTGTTTCGCTGTGTTACTCTAATGTACATTTTGCGATAAATGATGCCCTATCAAAAATACTTTGTAAAACGCCGCAAGGTACTAGCTTGGGATAGGACTCTTACCTCAAACCAGGGCAAAGCAGTTATTTTGCCCTACTTCTTAGCTGACATAGACATCGAGATCCGAGATGATAAACTGCTTTTAAATAAATACCTATTGTATAAAGAAGTTATTCTTATTGCTTATAACTGTAATGATTTCTTTTTTTTTCCCCTTTAATCAATTTTCTGAGTATTTCTGTTTATAATTAATACTAATAATGAATAGTCAACTGGTTTTTTGTACATAAATTCAGTTATTAGGACGAAGGATAGTTGTAGTCAATAAATTTGACAATTGTTTCAAAGGCCTAAAAGCTACTTATGGATATATGCGACGAAAGAAATTGATGTTACATTTACAGGAGAATTTTTTTGAACAATGCTTTACATGCGCAAAGAACGTCGCGAAATTATAGTTTTGAAGCTTTTAGTAATTTGCATGTAAAATAAAAACTGAAGCAGTACATGCGATAATTGCAAAAAGTAGTTTTTAGACAAATTTTGCAATGGAAACATTTTAAGTAATACATAGGAATCTGTTAGCGATTTTTAGGATTCTGTTTATACTTTTTGATGATTGAAACTCCAATATTTTTCGGATAAGCACAATGTTTCAACGATTCTCTAAAACGTTCAAATATATCTACTCCAAAATATATTATACTACAGTTTTCTAGTTCACCCTGTAATCTACATTGAAGATATATTTTTGTTTCCAATAATTTTTAAACATGTTGAATGATAATTTTAAATTTCATTAAAAACTTATACTAACCCGGCTACTGCCAATTGATGACTTTTTTTAATACGTACCCGTTCTTTTTAAATTAATATTGAATATATGTTATAATAATGAATTTAATATTTAATTTAACTAGCAATTATAATTAAATAAATTTAATATACCTGGCAGTACTGCATTTAGGAATTGGTTTGGTTTTTTATGTTATAAAGCTATATTATGTTTGAAAAAAAATACAACCTAATTACGTTTGAATATACAAAATATAAGAACAAAGATTCTTTGTGTGTTGCATTTTATACAAACTGTTGCTCTGCTTTAAATCTATCGAGCGCAAAAGATAGCGTCTTTTGTGCTCGATTGAATTTTTATGGTTAATTTCGATCAGTTTATTGGCGTGAAGTAAATTTAAAAGCATTGTTTTTTCCTTTACATGCAAATGTAATACGAATGTAATTTGATGATATTGTGGTTAAAATGATGGTCAAAGTACTTATTTCACGCTCTATATTTATAATTTAGCTGTATATTCCTGTAATTCTGGTTCTACGCGTTACAGTGATTTGATATTGTGATATTCAATTAGGCGTACGTCTTTTGTTACATGTTGCTTCATTACTCTGTTTCTGCTTGACCGATAACCGACGGGTGAGTATATAGACATATTTTTATTACTTTGTAATTAACCGTCTTATACATATTTTAGAAATGGAATAATACGTTTACGACAATCACAATCTTGTAAAATAAATTGGGAAACGTTGTGTAAACCTTAAAGGAAGACTTAACAATGTTCTACATAATAAAATTGATGTAAAAAACTAGTATTCTCTCTCTCTCTCTCTTTCTAGTATTCTTATAATTGAAATTTTTAGTATTTTGCTTGCACAAATAGTTTTGACGATATTATTTATAACAATATACTGCAAAGTTTTAAAATCGTAAACATTTTTCATAACATAGTAATACAGAACAATATTTCAAAGAAAATATAGATATTTTGCCAACGCGTGAATTAAGAAAAGTAACATACGATCAGCAACTTCTTTGTGAGATTATTGTATCATGTTGAACTCGACTTATTTTTGTACTATTGATTTCATTTGGCTTTTATAACACAACTAGATAGGAGTTTTCAACGTTTGTATATAGTGTTTATTTTTAGCTCGGCTGCTATTAATACATTTTCATAGTATAAAGTTGCGATAAAATGCGTATTCACAACCGTTTTTTGTTAAGTCATTAGTCCATTCTATTTGGAGTTACAAGATGTTACAAATGGAAAACAATAAATAAAAAGTTGGGTAGAACTTACAGCTTTTCTTAAATAAGCGTGAAATGCAAACAAGGCGAAAAACATGTGAATGTCAGATATGTTGCCTGTACCGGAATAGGTAATCACGCGCAAATATAGCTTCGTTATTTCCTTTGAGGCATTTATAATGTTAAAGATGCACCTCGCATAAGTAGGACTATCGTACCAAATTATAATCAGAATGAAACTCAATGTTTGCGTGCCACGTCAATTAAAACCAAAAACATAAGGAGCAAACTCCTGTTGAAAAACTTAACCAAATAGAATAAGATCTTCTAATTCCTTACACTAACGGTTCTGGAATGAGTACCGCTAAACCACGGAGGTGTTAAATAAACTATGTTTATGCTTTTTTCGAATAACTTTAAGAAAATTGCGTAGTGATTATCGCTTAACGGCGATCCACCAACCAAGACCATTTACGTTTGAGCGCCATATTTTCAATAGTCCACTAATTGAAAAAATATCCAAAAATATATACATCATCAGCCTGTGTTAGCCCACTGCTGGACATGGGCCTCCCCTAATACACCTCCTCCATTAGGGTTTGGACCGTATCCCACCACGCTGGTCCAATGCGGGTTGGTGGGTGGACCGACTTTTTACATGCCCATCCGACGCATGGATCATCTTACTTTTCAGACAATTGGGTGATCGGCCCAAATTGCCCTGACCAACTAGGAAACAACAATGAAAATTTGTTGAGTCCCGCAGGATTCGAACCCACGACCTCCGGTTTCTAAAGCACACGCCCATACCACTAGGCTACGGAGGCAGTTGACAAAAATATATGATCAAGTCACAATGAGAGTAAGTTACTGAAATCGTATTCATTGTAAGTTTGTCGTCAAGACCCTTTTCCAATTCTAGTAGTATTATTATGTAATTTAAACTGATTTAAAACTGGAGTTTTAACTTATTATTACCCTGGTCAAAAATATAAAAGTGAACGCTTTACCTCTCGTATAAGTACTCTCGGTATTATCTTACCTTTTAAATCAGTTCCTCTAATAATTTATTAAATATGGAACACAAATAAATATGGGCATATTAGAAGAAACGTGTTCGAATTATTTGTTGCTTTGTGTTCTTTATTTAATCCACGACGTTTGTAATCTAAATATCTACTTAGCATTTTATACTTTAGACTATAATTTATATTTTAGACTATAATCTAAAAGGAACTGTTACCAAATGACGCTGTAGAGCTGGAT
The DNA here is from genome assembly GCA_029286875.1 of Lamproptera curius. Classification (NCBI taxonomy): domain Eukaryota; kingdom Metazoa; phylum Arthropoda; class Insecta; order Lepidoptera; family Papilionidae; genus Lamproptera; species Lamproptera curius. Next base: position 7,714,541 of record JAGSMT010000016.1, on the reverse strand, counting down.
GGCGCTTGTTTATAATCACACCAAAATAATAATATAGTACAAGAAATTTGTGTCTATAGTTTACTTATTAACCAGTCCGTATTATTTAAAGTAATTAAGTAAATTTCCCCGCTTTAGCTACTCGAAAGTTCGACGGTTCATACATTATAATGACACTTTAAGCTGTTTTATATGCCAAATTAAAAATCAATTTTTACAATGTTAGCAACATATAAATGTTGGCGTAAACTTCTGGTTAAAGTCAATAATTTTTTTTTCTTTTAGCTTTCTTAGATTTGCAGGAGCCGTTTCGTTTTTACACCAACTTACAAATATCAATGTTCCGCTCTCTGTCGAGAGCAGCTTTGGACTCAGCCACCAAGCTATTCTTTTAGTATTGGTTCTTAAGCGACTGGTGGTAAAAACCTTTTACAGTTTTGTATATTGTATAAAAGCATGCGTGGTGAATTAAGAATTTGTCGTGTATGAACGAGTGTATTGTAATTTAGTTGTTAAAATATATTAAAGAGCATTTCATAATTAGTTCAGGTTAATTAATATTTATAATTATTTACACTTTTTGTATATTGTTCGTACAATGGCGGGCTTAATACCAAAGGCACTTTCTCCCAGTCATCCCAAATAATTATTAACTAACATACACTACAGCATATAAAATATACATACACATCAACCATATTTCTGATCAAACAATAAATCTTACTAATAACGTGCGAGTTAAATAAAACACACAGTCAATAAAAAACTGTTAGGTTAAAATTAACACTCTAATCTACTAAATTTGAGATCAATCTCTTTTGTCCACGAAGTCTGACCGTTTAATAAAGTAACATAAGCAGGTCACGTTTCGTGTGGACATTATTAAGTCTAAAAGTATATAAAACGAATCAAATAGAACGTGTAGATCTATTCACTGCGACACGAAGTAGTAAAATTACTCAAATCGGAATCACAGCGTTCCCAAAGCTGAAAATCGAATTTGCCGTATTTACGGTCAGCTCATTGAGATAGCGCCAACTCCTCGGGAGTGAATTTACACTGGAGAACTTTCTGTGTATATAGAAAACATTCCTGAAATAGTCTGGTCATATAATGGTGCGTGAATATGTCATGAAAACCTTTTGGTTTGGCAACAACACGAATATGTGTGTGTGTATAATGAAAATGTGAAAACAATTTGGTAAATATATCAATTATAACGTAACTCGAAACTTAAAATGTCATAAACCAAAAGCTTTTGCCTTTAAATACATAATCCTTTTATTTAATTACATTATGTTGCTATTAGCATTATATGAATTGATTTTAAAACTGGGATTTGAAACAGCTTATAATAAAAATTATCTTAATTATTCACAACTGTTAAAATCATAAATTTAATATTATCTTATATTTCTGAAATAAATAAATGCTTAATACGATCTGCAATCTATTGAAGAAGTTTCTGGATTATACTTGAATCAAGTATAAGTTTAGGACGGGAGTTATAGATAAAGAAATAAGCTTTATGTTCTCTTACAATGAGAAGTTGGTAAAGAACTGTTAGCATGATGTTTATTTATTTGCTTATTTCTTATTGTATACCTTTTTAATGAATTTGTAAGCTTTTTTAAATTCAACAGTATTATTATGCAAATTAGTGAGACCTATTTTAAACCCCCATTTCCTTTTCGATCGAGTTTTACGTTTGCTTTTTTACCCAAGTTAAAAAGTAACAACGTATGCAAATTACCTTCAGGATAAGATAATCGCAATGTTTTAGTAACATTAAATCCAATATTTTATTTAATAATAAACACAAAATATACAGACTATGAAAGCAGAAAATGGTTAATTAAATGAACTGTTGCTTGTTTGTTTTAAACTTTGCTCCAATCAATTTTCCTATTTATTATGGGGTTGGATCTTGTCTACGTAGCATCACCTGAATAACTACAGACTAAAGCTCATGGATTACTTTTTGACCGAGTTTCCAAAAGAAGGACTTACTCAATTTGGAGTGTATGTTTTTTTATGTTATAAGTTACCGCATTGCTCCGCTCCTAGTGGTCCGAATTTTTGTTTATTCCTTTTTTTAATGGTAGGTATTAGCTGTCATTCGATTCCATTTTTTTAAATTAATATATGATAAATAGTTTAAAAGACATTTGAGAATGCGCTATATGCATTGTCTTATGTATAGTATTCTATATATATAGTTTAATGTTATGCCCAAATACATATACAAACCACCAAAGTATTAGTGAATTATCTATTGAATTGATTGAGTCTTATGATTTGTCTATTGAATTTGATTCATAATTTACTTTAAAAACTCTCTATATCAATTGTACTAAATAATTTTACAATCAACAAAGGATTTGATTATACGTTTGGTGTATAGTGAATCAATTTACCAAAAAAAGAGTTTGTAAAGAAGATTTATAAAACAACGTTGAGCAAGTTTTTACTCATTTAGTACAATGCAGCGACGACGCAGCATTTATGGTACAAAATAATTGAGTCTGTAAAAAAAATGAACTCGCTGCCATTAATAATTAATTTCTTCGGAAATCAGGATGGCTAAAAATCGTAATGACTGTAAGCGTAAAACACAGAACAATAAGAGCTGAACTTATAATTTGATATTAGTATTAATATGTACATTAGTCATTATGTGTAGACAGTATTGTAAAAAGTTTGATGTATATCGTGGTACATGTACATTCATGTACCACGAGGTACATCATTATTTTATTATAATATACTGTTTTAAATATATTTAGAGAGAAATTTGATTTTAAAATATATAACATTTTCTACCAGTCAACCGTCCAATGGTTGACTGGTAGATAATGTCTTTGGCATTAGGTCCGCCATTGTACTGTAATTGTACATAAAGTGTTAATAAATAAATAACATTATAGTTATAGCCGTGCATTGGACCAGCGTAGTGGGATACGGTCCAAAAACCCCCTAACGTACAGGGGTGTATTAGGGGAGGACTATCACTGACTGATGATCATAGTTATAGCGGAAGTCATATTTTAGTGTGCAGAATATAATAATTATAGCAAGTTTCCGAACCCAAAGTTTACAGCTCTCCTAAATAAGGAAAATTATTTAGCGAAAATAATTTAACATCATTATATTAAATCGGAATATCTAAAGAGTGTACGTGTCATTACACGTCGAGGCAGTTTTAACAACTTTAAACTTTCGAGCCTTTGACCTAAATTATCTTTATATTCGACTACAATAACAAACGGTTCATAAAGTAGTAATTTAAAGAGATATGATGAGGTATGAAAAGACTTAAAATAATTGACAATACGTTTTTTTAAGTTTAAATGCCTAATACGGGGGAATGTATCTATAATAGACGATTTAAAACATTTTTAGAAGAATCTTCGGTAACAATGCTTCGTATTAGCAAAAAATATGAAATAATACTTTTATCAAATGACTTTTAATCCGCTTCTGATATAAGGCAATAAAATAACACTCATAAAGCACTTTCACGTACTACACAAAACTGTATTACTTACCATTATACTCGTATATTTAAGCAATTATATAGTTTCTCACAGTGAACTTTGTTAACCAAGGAAATGAAAACATATGAATGAAGTAAGTTATTAAAAATATTATTCCCGTTACGTGTAAAGCGAACATACATTTGTTTGCACGCGTTGACCCGAAATCGTTTTTCAACAAACCGCCGATGCTTCAGCAAATATACAGAAACTGTTTATAACATAGCTTTTATATTTTTTCCGTTAACCCAGTATTTATAATTGTTAAAAGGCTTTCAAATTTCATATAGTTCAAAATTTTTATTCGTAATAGAATTTTTATGAAATAAATTTGAGGATTTTAATAGTGATGTTTTCAAATTATTTATCTCATATGAAGATATGACGATTATTTTAGCAGTTCTATACATAGAACATTAATAACTTAATAGTCATTAGTGTATTACACATAAATTAATTGTCAAGAAACAGGAAACTATTCAGTAATTAAGGCAATTTAGGAAAATATTGAAAAGAGTTTCGAGTAATTTGCTAAGTATAAAAAAATATTGTATATTTTCATTTACTTGTATTTAGAAAAACAAACATAACAATACATAATGAAAGCTTTTAAAATTTTATTAAAAACTTACTCGGCTACTGCCAACTCGTTCTCTTTAATTGTTAATATTTATTTTATCTAGCAATGGTATACTCGGCAGTGGTGCATTTAGAAATGAGTTGGTATGTTATATATATTATTAAGCTATGTAATGTATTACTACATCTTCCGTATCTCCTATACTCCTACTGCCTCCGTAGCCGCCTGTGAGAGGGGCAATCCATAAGGGCGTGTGCTTTAGAAACCGGAGGTCGTGGTTGTTTCCTAGTTGGTTAGGGCAATTTGGACCGATCACCTCATTGTCTGAAAAGTACGATCATCCATGCGTCGGATGAGCATATAAAAAGTCGCTCCATCCACCAACCCGGAGTGGGCCGGTGGGGTACGGTCCTGAAACCCCCTAATGGAAGAGACGTACCTTAGGAGAGGTTAATTGCGTTTGATTATAATACATCAAAAGAAAAGTAATGTAAGAACAAAGATTCTTTATTTTTTCCATTTTGTACAAACAGTTGTAAATTTAACAGCATTGGTTTTTCCTACACATACAAATTCCATACCAATTTAATTCGTTGCCAGCCGATGTACAATCACACAATGTTCAAAATCTACCAGCCGTGTTTTCTGTCGGTTGAAGCATTTTTGGAAATCTATCACCTAATATTTTACATTTATATTGTATGAAGAATTTTTTAAGATTTTATTCAATAAATCCTTCTAAACTACGATATTTGTAACTTAATTTGATTAAATCCAAATTATTTCCTGTGATATTGTGGTTAAAATGATGGTCAAAGTACTTATTTCACGCTCCATATTTATAAATTAGCTGTATATTCCCTGTAATTCGGGTTCTACGCGCTAAAGAAAAGATCAAAGCCCTAACGAATCGCAATTCTCAGCCCTTATCTTTGCTGTTACAAAATATGTACTATTCCGTTTTTGACTCGTAAGGGTAATATATTTAAAGGGAAATTTCGATTGAATTAAAGTATTCACTTGACTGAATGAGTTTAATTTAAACAAGTATTACATTGGAGTGACATAAACGGCAAAAAAATTTTATCCTATTTTAATTAATGCATTAAAGAGATGAGTTCTTTTTTGATTATTAGTGATTTGATTGTATATTTAATTAGGCGTACGTCTTTTGTTACTTGTTGCCCCGTTACTCTGTTTCTACTTGACCCATAACCGACGGGTGTGTATACACGTCGGTTATGGTCCACGGACCCGATTTTTTTTTATTATTTTACAATTAACCATCTTAAAGATATATTAAGAAATGGAAAAATACGTTTACGACCTTAACAATCTTGTGTAATAAATTTGAAAACGCTGTGTACCTAAACCTTAATGGAAGACTGAACGAAAGTTCTACATACTTCAATTTATTCGGAACACTAGTATTTTCACAAGTAAAATTTTATGCATTTTACTTGTAAAAAAATACGTTCGACAATTGTAAGTATTATAAAATCCTACAAAAAGTTAACATCGTAAATAGTATTTATAACAATTATAATACAGAAAAATATTTCAACGAAATTATAGGTTTTCATTTTTGTCAACGCGTGCGTTAAGAAAAGGAACATACAATCAGCAACTTCTTTGTGAGATTATTGTATCATGGTGAACACGATTTATTTTCGTACTGATGATTTCATTTGGCTTCTATAAAACAACGTGTAAGGAATTTTCACTGTATGTTTACAGCGAATATTTTTAGTTCGGCTGCTATTAATACATACTCATAGAATATAGTTGTTGCGATAAAATGCGTATTCATAAGCGTTTTTAACCGACTTCAAAAAAGGAGGAGGTGCTCAATTCGTCTGTATTTTTTTTTATGTTTGTTACCTCAGAACTTTCACCTGGGTGAACCGATTTGGACGCTTTTTTTCGTAGCAATTTGGTGCAATTCTGACAGTGGCATCCATGAAAAAACTGAATAAGTCAGATATTTACATTAAGTATGTGCTCAACAAATGGACAATTAATAGCTCAATATCGCGCCAATAGATTTCGATGATTCTTTTTTTTATTTATTAGTAAGAAAATAATTCAATGGCAGCTTCATAAGAGTTTGGTTAACGATACTCAAACGAATCTTCCATCGGCTAAGGCCTGTCCGCAAATCACGTGTGGATCGAAAGGGGGGAAAGGATGAAGAGGGATTTTGGATGAAGGAGTTTTTTTACTTTTTGGTGCATTTCTTAAATAGTTTTTTTGTATTGAAGTCGGTTTTATTGTTAAAATTTTATGTTATACATAAAAAACAAACAAACAATTAAAAAACATCGTCTATTACTTCCAGCATAATCTATATTTAGATAAGTGGGAATAATGTCCATAACTACACTTGCGTACATGCACATACGTGTTTGCAATATCTATGCATCAATTATTTGTTTAGTCATTAGTCCATTCAGTTGGGAGTTACAAGTTGTTACAAATGGAAGACAACAAATAAAAATTTGGCTAGAATATACAGTTTTTTTTAATAAGTGGGAAATGCAAGGAAGGCGAAAAAAATGTGAATGGTCGTTATGTTGCCTATATCATTATTACGGTATAGGCAACATTATTATAATAGACATGATGACAGTAATTAAAAACAACTAAAATACTATATTTATTGAATAAAACTTGAAGCTTGAAATATAAAATACGCTTCGTCTTTTTTATTATAAATATGATTAATATTTTTTTTTAAATAAAACTACAAAATAGGGCAATCCGCCATGATATCTTGAACACCAATCAGAGCGCATGACGTCACAGCGCTTTAGTAAACGCATGCGCAATACGCACGAACATCCTGTGTTAATTATTTTTGTTTGAATACCGAATACTATTTAAGTGTGAATATTATTATTTCGAATATAAAATAACACGAATCATGGATCAAAGATTTACTACGGCAAACAGCGCTTATTTGCCTAGAATCGACATAATAATGCTGGGAGAGTTTTTGTTGAGATGAAACCTAACCTCGAAATAGATAGTTTAGATTTTTACATTTAGACCTCTTACAAAATATTATTACCAAATACTATATACTAGAATCTACAAAAGTATGTAAAAACTTACGTCGAAATGATCTCTTAACAAAAATAAAGGTGAGTACTGGGCAATATTCCTTTTAAATCTCGCCTTGTAAGTTTAAGCTACTTGTTTCGTATTGTTCAAACGTGACGTCACAAGCGACGACATGACACTAACAAGCGTTCTTGGGGGACATTTAAATTATTATATTAAAATTGTATTTTTTCTACTAAACTTTTATTTCTGCAGAAATATCTCATTCACATAATAGGTCCATTTTTCAATTATTGCTATCATGCCTATTATTAGCTATTGCTAATCACGCGCAAATATGGTTTCGTTATTTCATTCAGACATTTCTAAGATTAAAGATGCACCTCGCATAAACAGGATCGTCGTACCAAATTATAACCAGAATAAAACTCAATGTTTACGTGTCACGACATTTAATACAAAAAACATGAAGGAGCAAATTACTGTTAAGAAATTTTAGCCAAATAGAATAAAATCTCCTAATTCCTTACACTAACGGTTCTGGAATGAGTACCGCTAAACCACAGAGGTGTTAAATATGTTATGTTTATGCTTTTTTCGAATAACTTTAAGAAAATTGCAGTTTTATTTATTACCCTGGTCGGAAATATATAAGTGAACCCTTTACCTCTCGTACAAGTACTCTATTATCTTACCTTTTAAATCAGTTCCTCTAATGAAGAATAATTTATTAAATTCGGAAAACAAATATATATAAGTATTTTGGAAGAAACATGTTTGAATCATTTGCTTCTTTGTGTTTGTTATTATATCCGACATTTGTAATTGAAATATCTTCTTAGCATTTTGTTATCGGGTCGGCATAAAACCTTATCTAATTGTCCATTTTTTTTAGATAAAGAGACTATAATCTTGAAGGTTATCTAATGACGCTCTAGAGCTGGATGGTGATCGTATATAATCACACCCAAATAATAATGTAACAAAAGATATTTTTTCTGCACCTTGCCTAATAACCAGTCCGTACCATTAAAACTAATTAGGTAAACTTCCTTGCTTTAGCTACTCAAAAGCTCGACATTTTATAGTAGCGAATGCTTGAGTACTTGCCAATATGGCAAATACGTGTAGTCGTTTCATATATGTGTTACAATTTAATATCTTATTTTTCGCTTGTCGGTTCTACTCATCAGAGACAATATTTATTCCAACCACGATTTTAATAAAACTGGCATATGAGTTAAAATTATTAATGAAAATTATTGTTAATTCGTAAATTTCTATTATTGTGTATGTGATGAGATATATAAATCAAATAATCAGAGATGGTGTGCATAACGATAATGATAAACACGCTAAAGTCAATAAACGTTTAATTAATCCCTTAGATTCCTTAAAATTATAAGAACTGCGGTCATTCCTTTCTACACGAACTTGCAGACATCACTGTGCCGCTCTCTGTCGAAAGCAGCATCGGACTCAGCCGCAAGCTAGCTACCCACTATTCTGTTAGTTTTAGAATATAAACTATTGGCGGTGAAAACCTTTTGTAGTTTTGTATATTAAGAATTTGCCGTGCCTGTAATATACTCGGATTGTAATTTATTTGTTAAAATATATATTAAAAACCATTTGATTAATTGTTCAGATTATAAATATTTTCTTACTTTAACTATTCATTAATTAATCATCACATTTAGCAAACATTAGACGTTTTTTAATCACATATTGCTTAAAGTCTAACAAATAAATAATATTTCTGATCAAACAATAAATCTTACTTATGACTTAAATATTTAAAAAACAAGCCATTAACAAATGTTGAGGTAGTTATAAAAATACACTGCGGAAATTGACACTCTAGTCATGTAGACTGAATTTGAGATCAATACCTTTTGTCTAAGAACCTATCTATCTATCTAATATAAGCTGATCACGTTTCGCGTGGACATTATTAAGTCTTAAAGTATATAAATCGAATCAAATAGAAAGTATAAATCTATTCACAGCGACACGAAGTAGTAAAAGTAATCAAATCGGAATCACAGCGTTCCCATAGTGCCGAAAGCTGAAAATCGAGTTCGCCGTATTTACGTACAGCCTAATGAGATAGCGCCAACACCCCTACAGTGAATTTACACTGGAAAACTTTGCGTATATATCCGAATATTTAAACTTAATCTTCATGCTTTAGTTGCAATAACAGCTTAAAACCATTTTATAAAGTTAATAAGACAAAACATTTCTCGAAATAGTCTGGTCATATTTATGCAAACGTTTTGATGTACATTGTAACAACGTGAATATGTTTATAATGAAAATGTGAAAACTATTTGTAAAATATAACAACCATAACTTAATTTGAAACTTAGCTGACTTATTTCATGTCTGTGTTGATAATAATGCCATAAACCAGACGCTTTTCTTTTTAAATACGTAATCCTTTCATTAAAATATCGTTTATTTACATTATGTTGTTAGTCATATTAGATGAATTGAAATCAAAACTGGGAAATTAAACAGCTTATAATAAAACTATTACAATTATTCACTAATGTTAAAATCATTAATTATTTATTATCTTACAGTTACTAAATAAAGAAAAGCATAATACGATCAGCAACTTCATTGTTGCTCTGTTGAAGAAGTTTTCAGACTATACTTGAATCAAGTATATGTTATAAGTCAAGGACGAAAGTTATTCAATAAGATTCAATTAGTCTTTTTACTGATTTCGTAGCCTTTTTCCAATTCAACAGTATTATTACGCAAATTAGTAAGACTGATTTTAAACCCCCATTTCATTTAGATTGAGTTTTATGTTTGCTTGTTTACCCAAATTGAAAAGTATATACAAATGAAAAATACCTTCCGGATAATATAATCGCGATGTTTTGATAACATAAACCCCAATATTTTATTTAATACTAAACACAAAACATACAGATTATGAAAGCAGAAAAGGTTAAGTTAATGAGTTATTGTTTGTTATTTCTAAGCTGCGGGTGCTAATTAATTTTCCTATGTTATTATGGGGTTAGCTCATATCTACGTAGCATCCTCTGAATAACTTCAGCCCAAAGCGCATGAATCATCTTTTCTTCAATGATTGATCGAGCCGGAATGCTACTACTGACTTCTATTTCACCAATACCACTTGACCACTTGTGTATATATCTTGGTTTTAAAATGATTAAAGGCACATACGGGATAGAAACTATGTCTTCGGAGGGTTTCATACGGGACCGATCGGAAAAATACCTATACAGACATGTAATGGATGAACTAACTTTTATAATATATGTTGACCATCCCGCATTGCCGTGAACAACTATAAAAAAATCAGATATTCTAAACAACGAACGCTATGTCAGACTAGGGAAAAGTAAGAATTAAATTTGGGACGTCCTTTGTGGTGCTTTTATAGCATAGTCTTGAAATATGTTATTTGAGACCAGTAAAAAATTCCAATGTTTCAAATGGCTTTATCGCCCTGACACCTAACTATATATTTACCACTATCACTAATTACCAACTTGTATGCAGCTCAAGTATCGGTACTATAAGTATCACACATTTATTTAAGACGCAACCTCGTTACTTTCAAAGATTAATAAACAATACAGGAAAATTTTCAAAATAATTCTAAAGAATATAAATCAATTTGTGATGAACCATCATTGTCTATGAAAGCTTTAAATATTGCTAGTCACGTTTCGTTTGAATATTGTGAAGTTAACAAGTTCTAATAAAACTTTTTTATAGGTTATCTATACAAGTAAATAAAATTGGAATGTCAGTTTGTAAAATAAAAATAACTAATTTGAAATGATTATATTGTGATATATAACAGTGATGGTCAACTCGAGTAACGTACTCGGTAATTAGGCTCAACTCGAGCGGAATCGAGTTAAATTCTCTCAACTCGAGATCGAAAACCATAATTTCAAAGTCAAAGTCATGGGGAAATTATACTATCCATATGACGCGGTTATATATTTCACTTATCAGGTCTAGATTAGGGTACGGTACCTTTCGATTTGACAATGCAGCAAAACCGAATATTTCAAAACTAGATAAAATTCAAAATCAAGCCCTTACAATTACGGCGGATTTATTAAAAGTTCTCCAATTAATTATCTGGAAAGTGAGCTAAGCATACCACCGTTATTTATACGACGACTATATCTGGGGTATAAATATAACCTAAAGTGTAAGTCATGGGCAAACAATACTACTGTAAATTTATTAGATAAATTATGGCGAAAATTGTCAGAGTAGGTACTGGTCAAAAAAAATATACCCATTCTTGCTAAAAATACATCATGACACAATGGACTTGGAAGTATACTCAACTCAACCTCTCGACATGTTTTATTTAGATATATGGTTGTCTCGAAATCAATGTAATGAAAGTAATTCATCCTCTTGTAGAAAGCATAAAAGGGCCAAAGGCAAATTATGTAATTGATGACATGAGAGCAATTTGAGATTTTATTTGATATAGATGGAAAGTACAAAACATAGTACAAAATTTTTACACATAGGTCAAAGATGGGTGAAAAAAGAGGAATGAGTTTTTATGATTCTATTAAAAAGCATGGTTTTAGCTATAAAATTAATAATGAGGTTTCCATCATGTGACTAGAATTAATAGGTATATCCGAGGCAATCAGTTATATCATGTCTATAAACGAACCGATAGTAAAAGTGCTCTACAACACATAATCCGATGTGCTTCGGGTTACAGAGGAGTTTCGGTTGCGTACACAATAATTAAAATTATTCACATCTGAGCTGAACGTGGAAAAGAGCTAAGGCTACAATGGATGCCATCTCACATCGGCCTATTTGGTAACGAAGAGGCGGACAAACTTGCAAAGTTAGCCTTATCAACAGGTACAGAACTTAATATTAGACCATTTTACTCAGAGATTATATCAAAATTCAAAGTAGTTACTTATATGTGTTGGAAAAATTATTTTAACAAACGCTCAAATACCAAAGGTATTTGGTATAAGACTATACAATGTGAGCCTCTTCAGATCCCATGGTTTGCCTTCTGTAAATTAAGTAAATATTTGTTAAAATTAGCTGTTAGGATTAGAGTAGGACACATCCCATCAAGAAAGTATGAACATCTAATGAGAAAAGCAGATTCAGCCAATTGTAGTACTTGTGATAAGGTAGACGATGTAGTACATATCTTGATGGAATGTTCCAAAAATCAAGACAAAAGAGAAATACTTATTAAGCAATTCAAAGTAAATAAATTTGATGTTGGTTTTATACAAACATGCCTCAGCTTGCCCATTTCAAATATAGCAATAGCAATGTATAAATTATTAATTGTATAAAAGTAACCTTAATATGCTGTCTGTATTTTTAGTACTATAATGTTATTTGTATCTTATATTGTATATTTAGCTACGATGGGATTGATATATCTATAAAGATAACAATCACTAATTAATAAAAAAAGAAAAAAAATCTAAGTCAAAATCATTTATTAAATTTAGGCTCTACTGAGCACTTATGAACGTTTAAAATTATCCATTTACCACCGGCTTACAAACTCAGACCCGTCCAGAGAAGATCCAGCCAGAAACTCAGCGGTCCTTTTTTTATTTTTAAATATTAGTTCAGTAGTATTTTTTTATTCACAAAAATTGACATATATTTTTCTTTTAAGTTACCAGGGGATTTGCAAGTGCAGAATATAAACTACTTCCACACATCTTGGTCCTCAATATAATTTATAACAGAATAGTAGGCTTTATGTATAAGCGTTGTTTTGACAACTTTTCGAAAGCTCGAATCATTCAGTTTTGCGTTTGGCAGGCATTTAATTTATTATACATTCTTATACTATTATACATGAAAGATTTTTGGTTCGGGTCAGTCTAAATCTGGGTAGCTTTAGGGGCTCAATTCAACCCCTGCGGGGCCTAATATCTTTTTTTAGCAAACATATGAATGTTTTGACGCACGTACTAAAAATTTCAGTTTTATTAAAAACATTTCGTAAAGATTCCCGTGAACCCAGATTGTAGATTGCCCTAACAGCCTGTTTTTGTAGTAAAAATATTGTGTTTAAACCGGCTGCAGATCCCCATAACAATAATCCATAGGACATAAGGCTGTGAAAGTACGCGTAATAAACTAGTTTTGCAGTTGCCTCGTCAATCAGCTGCCTAATCTTGCGTATGGCAAGGATTGCTGTACTTAGTTTCTTAGAGAGTTTGACAATATGTGCTCCCCACTGCATCTTGGAATCGATAAAAAATACAAGAAATGTAGTAGAGCTTTCGTAGGAAATACTGAAATTTACTAATCGGTAGGTGATTGACAGAAAAATATTTTTCGTATAATTTTACATTTTTTTTTTGTAGAAACTGTAGAATCATGAGTACTTAATTATAATTAAAGCATCATTATCCACTTTCATTTTTGCATTTTTGTGATTATAACTAGCAAGTTTTCTTAGTAATAGTGCTTAGGAATCCACTTATTTACGGATTTTTCGCGTTACTTAAATATATTTATTCCCGACGTTTCGGATCCTTTAATGGATGCTGAAAAGAATCCGAAACGTCGGGAATAAATATATTTAAGTAACGCGAAAAATCCGTAAATAAGTGGATTTGATATGTATAATCGCGTAAATAAAAGAAATAATAGTGCTTAGGATTTAAAAAACAATTATAAGGCTGTTTAACTTATTTTGGTTAGTTTTACCGCTCCTATACACGAATATATATAATATCAAGAAACTTACTTCCTTATGTATGTACACGCTTTAGAAATAATATTTCTTTGGCGTAACATGACAAAAATATTTTCTTAGATTTTTCCTTTCGCCTTATTTTACGCTGGTAAAAATAAATACCGTAAACGCAGTTATCAGTTGACTATAACTTTAGGGTGTCAGTTGTTCTAAACGGTGTGCGCTTGAATCGTAAAAAAATACTATCATTTATTTTTTTAATTTAATACCTTAAAAAATAAAGAAATAAAGCAGATTAAAATTTGAATTGCCTTTCTCTAATTTTTTTTATCAAATACAGTGAAGCCTTCAGAATAATTTGTAAAATTCACCAAAAATAATTTACTGTTATCTTCATTTGTTTTTTTTTATCTACTTGAACCCGAGTTACATCACTAGAGTTCAACTCGAGTTTTAACTCTAGTGAACTCTTAACTCTCTTTAACCCGAGGTCACTCGGGTTTCCCATCACGAATATATAACCTGTATATAAAACAAAACATTTTTTTTTATTTTTGTCTGTCAGTCTATCTATATCTGTCTGCTTGTTCTTCTTGTGTTGTTGGCTAATCACTAGAATGACTGCTCCGATTTCCACGGATCTTTGATAAAATAACTGGGAGTACATTTAGCTACTTTTAAAAATATTCAGATTTTTTTTCATGTTAGTGAGCGAACGAATTTTTACCATTTCCTTGTACCCAATAAAACTGAAGTAAGCCGATTCTCAAGATCTACGAAGTCAAACAGAAATATAAATATTAATTAAAAAATAGACCGCTTAAAATTAAGCTATATTAATTAATCAGACCGAATTGTGACGCACACTATACCTAACCATTCAAATTATCTAACCGTACCACGTACAGTTATTAAATTTTACGAACAAGTAACTTTCATTAATATTTTCAATTCACTTGAACAAAGTCTGTTATGATCAGGATGCAATAAATATTCTTTAATAATTTAAACTTTGCTACTTGCTTTAGAAATTTAAAATACATTAAAGTCGTAGTAAGGGAAAAATAAGAGTTATTTTTATATTATAGTAGTAATATACGTTCTTTATATTAATTTACTATACTTCTTTTTGTTACTATACTTAACGCGTTAATAATTTTTAACTCAATAAGAAAATGTTCAATGCACAAGCGTACGCAAAAGCACAGGAGCACTACCTCCCCACTATTTACTTAATTCACTCCTGCTTTACTGTTATAAAAACCATTATGCAACACAAATGGAAAGTGTTATTATGCAACACAAATAAAATCAACTTTTTACATGACCATCCGACACATGGATTATTTTGCTTTACAGACAATCTGGTGATTAGCCTTCATTGTCCTAATTACTAAGAAAACAACAACATCCAATTGTTGATTCACCGCAGTATTTAAACCCATGACCAATTATCAATTTCTTTTTCAATTGTTAACGTCCAAACGTAATGGAAACTGTCTCCGAAATCTAATAAGCATGCAATTAAATAATAATAGTAGACTAACGTATTATTATTTAACAAATATTCTGATCAATGCTAACAATTACATTCTATTACGTATTCTTCAAACTGAGTTCTTTATCTAATTGGAATAATTTAATATAATTTTTATAAATACAACAAATTGCTAAATTTAATTTCAAACATCACGGCGTACGCTTAGTCTTAGCAACAAAGTGGTGTCGTACGTTAGTAATTGTTATCTTTTCATTATCAGTCGTCGTTGCAGCCTGTCAGAGCCCATTGCTGAGCCTACTCCATAGGCCACCAGTATCCATCAATCTCCTTCACGTTTGCACAGGTCACCATTGCAACTCGTGGAGGGACGTCCGGCACTGCGATAGCCAGTACGAGGCTGCCACTCGAGAACCTTTCTTCCCCAACGGTAATCGGTTTTACGAGCTACATGGCCGGCCCATTGTCACCTCCGCTTGCTACTTCTGCGGGCTATGTCAACGTCAAAGTCAAGTGTCTTTATTCATTATGGAAGCATTACATTTTTTTATTGATTGTCAATCAAAGTACCACAGGTTCGGAAATGGAAGCCTCTGATAAGAACCGGCGTAAGAGCTCAGGCTCAGCGAGAATTATTTTTCTTTTTTCAATAAATGAAACAAAATGCAGTTACATAGAACGTATTTTAATGGTTTGAAATACGATCGCCTGGAGCGAACAGTTATCTTTGTAGATTGTATGGTAGTAGTAGTCATAACAGCAAACTCGACGGGGCCGCACTGCTCATGCAGTGAGGCGGTGCCGTGGGAGAAGGAGACATTCGGCATAGTGTCGTCGATCTCCTCTCCTCTTTCTGCGGCCGACATGGTACTAGCGTTGGAGCCTAACACCGAGGCCGCCGCTAGGGGCTGGGAGCTTTGTACCGGCATTGGCTGGCCTCCTGGGTCCAATAGCCCCTGAGTAACAACGTGACTCGGGGGAATCTGTTACCTATATATTGGGGAAAAGACGAAGGGCGCGTTATTTAGGACACGCCCAGAGGTAGGCAGATGGCCGTATGGCCGAGATGGGGCTGCTTTGGTGGTGAGGGCTGATCGGGTCGCAGAAGACTGCCAAAGAGTTCTCTTGACCCAATCTTTAAGGCACCAAGAAGGAACAACGTGTTGGTTTTAGTCGGTGCGAGTCCGTAATAACCCATCTTTACCCCCGCTAGGACGGGTATGAGTAAAAACAAAGGTTCTCACGTCGCCGCCGATACCGCAATGTGTAAAGACGAAAGAAATAATCGATGCGTTTTCCCCGTGATGTTTTCCGAGACTAGTCCACAAATTTGCTGTTGCTCAACGCGCTATAAAAATACCTTACATATACTTAAATTGGGTTTCTGCAACAGGAGTTTCCTTGCTGAAAGTGTAATTTGGACTTAAGTTTCGTGTAATAAGGTGAACATTATTGATGAAATGTATAAGGCAAAAGATATTGCGCATATCTTTGTTAAACCTTTATACGGAAATTGTTTTGCAAGTGAAACTCTATGAAGTAAATCGCTGAAATTAAATGAATTATACGACCAGATGTAGGTTATTCTGATCTCTTTTACTATAAATGTCATATTTTTAATTTATTTAACACTAACTGTTACCCGCGACATCGTCCGCGTAGAATAGCTGGGTGTATTCGAATGTACTGTATGGTAATACAAATAAAGTGTATTAATTGTTGTCTATAATTAGATAAAAAGTTACATGGCTTTATCTTAAACACTAACGGATGGAATCCATATTGATTTTTAATTTCAACCCCTAATTCATACCCGTGCAGTTTGAAATGACAAAATTGCTATAATAGACACTTATAGTTTCATGTTAAGAATAATAACAATGGCGAGTTTCTATATAAATTTTCATCCCCATTTCCACCCTTATTTTATTGTAACAATTAATACTTTGAACCCCAGGCAACCTCACCTGTCCGTGGTGTACCCTGCTGAATAATAGACGAGCCTCTGACGAACCACCAAACAACCCGCATGGGACCAGCGTGTAGAGTTGAGGTCCATAACCCCCAAATGTGCATTAGGGGAGGCCTATGTCCAGGAATCGACTGACAAAGGCTGTTGATGTGTAGCGCCTTCATACTATGCGTTATAAAAATTATAAATTATTTGGGTTAAAAAAGCATGTAATATTTTTAATTATTTTATTGCATTATATAGAGCAAAATAAATTGTTGTAAAGTATGTTAATAATAAAATTAAAGTGAACACTTATATTTTATTTTACCGCAAAACAATATATGGTAACTGTTTTCTTTAAGGGAATAAAGACCGATTTAGTTTTACTAAAATTGTATATATATCTTTTTATCAACTCCAACATTGTGTATCCATATTTTACGGATTTTTTGTGGCAATGTATATTCCGTTCCCAAGATTCCGGAACTTTTCCTTTTATGTTTAAGTGAAATATGGTTTTAATAATATTAGTAATCGCCTAAATAAAATATGTAACTATTTTATATCTGTTTAAAATTAGACATACCTATTAACAAAAGTAAAAAGAAACAATCATGTCAATGTCAATTCGAATTTTGAAATACTGTCAATACACTTTTTGATTCTTTACTTTATGACTATTAATATTTATAACACTAAATAAATCATTCACTCTTGCTATTTGCTTTAATTTTACTTAACCGAGGATTGTTTGATGATTTGTTTGATCAATCTTTGACATGGTTGGTAAAGGTGTCGACGCAAAAACCAGTAGAATCTTCCACCAATGCTATCTGAAATGTTGCAAGCTTCAGAATTTAACACCGTTAAATAACGTTATACCGACAAACAACGGAAAAGTAATTGATTTCTGCGTAGACAGGATAAAGTACGGGGAATGGGCGCCGATATTAAACGCGCTGTGTAGCGATCTGAGCCTACACTCGATCTCTATTAGATGCCGACAACAGGTCAAAACGGGTGAGTTAATGAGATTATAAGAAACCTTATAAAAATCGGGGCATTTACTTTGTTTGGAATAAGGAGAGGTTATTTTTATAGACGTCTTTCTTGTAAGATTAAATATCGGCTTTCTGCTTATTAAAAATCTTTCGTAACTTTCCAAGTATTGATACAAGGAAGCAAATATGTTATTCATTTGTAAGTATGTCAAATTGAGACAAATAAACATGTCAATCAACAACTAAAGGCTCTAAAACGTATTGAGCTGTTATTTTATGAAATCCTATTAGCATTAAAACCTCACAGCGTTACTACTTCCTGTTATTGTTTCAAATTGTATCGATATATTTAAAAAACTGTTTTTACCCCTGAGAATCGAACCCCAACATCTCGCCGAAAAATATTGTTCTTAGCCAAATACGATGACAGCCGGATCGTTCGTCCACGTGAGATCTATACGTGATTGACTAATCAAAGTATAATTTATATTGATCTTAATTAAATTATAAACGGAGAAATTAATCGCTTGTTCTGAGAATGATCGGTGGAAAATTGACTCCCTTTGCTGGTTTTGATACTTAATTAACTTTGATCTTCTCCCGATTTCAATTACACCGTACTCGCGTTGCTCTACTATGTCGACGGAAATTTAATATGATTCGTTGTTTAAAACATTTAATCTGGAATGAAAACATAATAAAGTAATCTGTGTTATACATCAATCCGCTGAGAGGGATTCTGTAAATATCTAATAAAAGTAATACTTATTTAAGATTGTAATTGCAACAAAACGTGGTTCTCGTCTTGTAGAAATACAAAACTCTAACTTGGATCAGGAAATAATTTAACTGCCTCAGTGACATTATGAACCTTGCTTCCCAATCAGGATATCGATGGCATCAGTCCCGAGGGATCTTGTTTTATTATTTCCTAGTAATGTTATAAGCACAATAAAGGCTAATCACCTTGTTGCCTCCACATTTGAAGGAAGGTCTATTTGTAGGGCTGTCAGAGGGCCTATACCCACGCGGTGCAAAAACTGTAGTGTTAAAACTACTGTATCCTTGTTTGAAGGACACTGTCACCGATACTGAGTAAACGAGGCATAACATCCAATGTCTCAGGGTTTGGCCCGATAGTTTTACGCTCCTAAAGGCAGGGCATATTATAATCAGTCAGATGAAAACCTACTGCACGTCGCTATCAGCTATCGTATTTTACAAGTGAAGTTAAATTAATCCAATGCCTCATAAAACCAGTAATGCTTAACTCCTTCGTTTACAGTACTCGAGCATATTGATTGCGAACGTCTCGCAAAGACTGTGACAAAACGTGCAGTTATTCTTACAAACTTTATGCTGACCAATCTTTTGGAAGCGATCTCGCAGATGTTATCAGGCACGACACTTCTGACGATGCTGCTACTGGAGGGACTGCCTTTGAAGATACCCTACTTGAACCCACTTTGCGAGGTATAAATCTTTGTAAATAAATATTTATCAATGGATTGGAGTTAATTAAACCCGCTAATAAATATTAGCGGGTTTAATAACGCTTTTTTAATTTAATGTGTAAGAACATATGTCGTTCACCATCATCATCATCATAAGCCTGTGTTAGTCCACTGCTGGACATAGGCCTCCCCTAATACACCCCTATCCATTAGGGGTTTTTACCAGAGACAATTTGTATTAGCAATTTTGTAAACAAACTCGTTAAGTGAAGTGAAGAGGCTGAAAAATAATGAGTGATGAACGACGTTCGACTACGGAAATTATTCAGTATGCGTTACGGTTTAATGCTATTAGAGTAACATTTTACTTCGTTTACATAAATTAAGTCTTATTTCACACTGTTACATAAAAAAATTACCTGTACAAATAAACGTTAACCTCATTCGTTATATTTAATAGACATAAACGTCGTTATAAATATTAATCTTTATATTTCTTCAACTTTTTGACCTGACCTAAATAAGTAGTATAAAATCAGCTCTGTCGAACAAACTTCGTTGATTCGACAAATTGGCGTCGAAAGTTGTAAACACGCACAAACTTAAATCACTACCTGTCGAAAATTAGACTGCCGTGCATATTTTAAAGCTTAATTGTTGTTTTGTATACGAATTCTCCATATCTAACATGGCTTTGTTATACGGAGACATATTTTAAAATTTAATAACTTGCCAAGGATTCTACCCTTGAAGTTCCTCATTAAATTATACATTGGTTCCCTAATAAGATGATTATATAACTAGAAAGGATACATAAATATAGATTAGTCAAATTAGACTTAAAAAATATATAAACAAATTAAAAAGTATTGCCTTACGTCAAGCGTTCTCATTACTTTATTAGCCATATATATCCACCGAGATTTCAACCACAAATTGACCATCAACTAATAACAATCATACGTAGCTGTGTTGCTGTGGGTTACTTTTTTACATCTTTTCAGAGCTTAGCTAAGCTAAACTATAGATTTAAGATTTTTACAGAGGTAAGAGAAGGTTATAATGTGTGTGTCAATTTGTAGGCATTGTTGGTAAACAGCTCCCTCCAACACTTATATCTACCTCGGTGTCTAATTGGAGACGCGGGCTGCTTGGCGATTTGCAAGGCGGTGCGTTGCCTCCCCAACATTCTCACGCTCGATCTGTCTGGGTGTGAGCTGACACCGATCGGAGCAGGATATTTGGCTGATCTTCTAAAGGTTTGGTTACTTTGAACATCACCATCATTACTTTTCAGCTAGTTCAAGCCTATTAAAGGCCTCCTGTAAGTCGCCAACCAACTGTCAGTCAACCTGAGGCACGATCTTGTGCCACATGCATCCGACTTCACAGTAATCGCGTCAAAATCAGTGGTCCTTACATTAGCAGAATAGGACTTTGACATTACATATTATTTGTGTGATTACAAGATATTTTAGAATGGATAATTTGATCTTTTAGATTATTTTATTGTGACGGAAGTTTTTTATTAAAACAAGCGTAATAAATGTTCACTTTACGAAAAACATGTTCACTGTTTACGTACAAAGTCATCTCAGATATCAAAGTCAATGAAACACAAACTATGTTATAAGTAAATTATTTTCGTTCACAAGACAAAACGATGCGCCTGTATGTATATTTTCCTTTTGTTTTTTTTAAAAGCCCGTGTATTTAAAGATGCCATTTCTAGAGTCTGTAATAATATTGCTTATAAACCGTTTTAACAAAAACTTCTATTTTTTTTCGTTTTTTAAGTGTACACAATACATCTCACCAAGACACTATAGATGTATCATAGATAAACAAACGTAATTAAATAACTACTTTATTCAGAGGAAAGTAAAATATTTTGTTTTTCACAAAAGACATATCAATATATTATACATACATTTAATACTTTTTACCAACGCTCACTATTTAGTAATTCTTTCTACTTTTATTTAAAATATTATTATTTATATACAATCAAGTATATCATCATCACCATCAGCCTTTGATAGTCCACTGCTGGACATAGGCCTCTCCTATTACACCGCTATCCATTATGGGGTTTTGGACCGTATCCCACCACATTGGTCCAATGCGGGTTGGTGGGTGGACCAACTTTTTACATGCCCATCCGACGCATGGATCATCTTTCTTTTTAGACAATTGGGTAATCGGCCCAAATTGCCCTAACCAACTAGGAAACAATGATAAAAATTTGTTGAGTCCCCGCAGGATTCGAACCTACGACCTCTGGTTGCTAAAGCAAACGCCTATACCACTAGGCTACGGAGGCAGTAATCAAGTATATGGCACGTACAAATTATATACAATGTAGCAAAATATAATATACTAGCCACCCGCCCATGCTTCGCACTGGTGCTATGCTGATAATAAATGCACCTACTATACATATAAACTTTCCTGTTCAATCACTCTATCTATTAAAAAAACGCATTAATTCCGTTGCGTAGTTTGAAAGATTTAAGCATACATAGGGATATAAGGATAGAAAAAGCGACTTTGTTTTACACTATATCATATTATATATAACAGTACCAGAAAATTCACCGGTACAGCGAGAACTGGGTACAAACGCTCCGTTATCGGTTGCCGGAGCTCGATACGATGGCCGGCCTCCGACGGATCACGCTATGCGGCAATCTGCAACTAACGGATAGAGGATTTGCGACATTAGCTGACGTGTTAGCTGACGATCTTTGGATTAAAGGTATATTAGCTTTCTGTAGCACTTTCAACTAGTACGTTATATTATCCCGCTTAGGATATACATAACAATAAACTAATGAATTTCCAAGATGTAAATACGCTTTTCTCCGTTTTATAACGTTGAGATTAAGCTTTTTAGCGTTTGTTTTGTGCAAATAGATGACTATTAATACTACTTGTTGTATCTGCTCTATAAATCTTTAACACACTGAGGCATGCTTAATAATATTTAATACACAAAATCGTAGTCAGATTCGAACCTACGTTCGATTCGGCCGCTAACCAATGAGCAAATCGGGTCGGAAAACTCCTTTATTTAAAACCTCTTCTCTTAGCCCTGGATGTTCAAAACTGCGGTCTAACGGAACAAAGCGTGACCGTGGCTTTACGAACGATGCAGTCCAACAGCACTCTGGTTGTACTGGACTTACGGCACAACCCTGAAGTTAGCAATGAATCCATTTCGAAAATACGCTCCGTTCTAAGGAACAATGAACGGGAATTGGGTGGACAAGTAAGTGATTGACATCAATAATTATTTTTAAATAGTAAAGAACCGTTTTGTTTTTACGTTTTATACAGTTTAACTCGTGTGTATAGTAAAAAAATGTAATGTTTGTTCCTATTTTTTAGTATTCATGGATAGGAAGTACATCGAGCGATGGGAGATCTTTCAAATCGAACGGAAATAAGTAAGTAAAGTAAATACTATATACCTTTTTTTTAAACAATGTATGCTTGACTGTTTTCAATATTTAATTAGTTTCCCTTTTTTATATTATTTTTAAATCCATTAAATATAGATTTAAAAATAATATAGTAGTTCAAGGGTATAGTTATGAATGGAAATACTTTAAAAAAATAGTAATTTGCAACTTGACTGAAAAAAAATATTTCTGAATTAATTTAAAGGATTTGCTACTACTAAACATTTGCAAGAAAATAATAAGAAAAGCATGTTATTTATTGTTTTGCTGTCGTTCTCTCATGTATTTGTAATATAATCCAACCCCTGCTGTGATAAATGAGTTACAATGAAGATTTAATAATTACAAACCATTCTAAAATATTTTAGTTTTAGTGCCGTCAAACCCATAAACAAAAAGCTATTTAAGTATATATTAATGTGTTTACTTGTAAAAAACGATCTGATTATACTTATAATGTCTTAAATTGTAGCAAATTAAAATATTACATACTATTTTACTCTCATGAATATCGTAAAGTCTAACAAATATATAAAGTTTGAACATGTAAGTTATCAATCCCTTTAAACCTTACATGATACATTATTATGTTTAGTAAAACATTGAACTGTTTAAATTGAAACCAAATTCATTACATTTGTTCACAGAAATGGTATAGGTAAAGAGCGTGTAGCATCAAACGTTAGGAACGCCCCTAACAAGTACAACAACAAAATGGCGGGAAAAAAGGAAAAGTTAGTTGTAATAATTATATGTCACATTGTATATTGCTGTAGTGTATTTTTTGTATAACACAATAACGATATATTAATTACAATAAATTAATTTCAAGTATTAGTTCGACCAAATATAATATGTGTTTCGCTGAAAACAACTACTATTGCTGGGCTATTCGGTTACAAAGTATACTTTATTACAATTTTTTACTCTTAACACAAATAGAGAATACATGGAAGTTCTAGAAGAGCAACTTCAAGAAGAGATCTCTCATCGGCAACAACTAGAGGAGTTGAATATTCAGCTTATCAACCAGATGAAGCAATTGAAGCAGCAGCACATGAGGTTATGGACGAATGCCGCGAATTCATCAGGTAAAATTTTACAACGCATACATTTACTTTACTTATTTTACTTGACGGTTATGAATAGGTTTTAATTATTTGAACCTGTGGCGCCTTTTCTTCTCTACTAGCTACATTACAGACTGCAGCAATTAAGTTATTGTGATCGGTAATACACAACGAATGAACAGGAAAAGCTTCTAATATTTAATAATGTCCTCCGAAATAAGCCGCTCACGAAACAGTGATAAACCGATAACATATTAGTAACTAAAACTAATAACTTTCATAGCCAACGTAATGGTTAAGTTTATTTTATTATGAAACAAAAATCATTGTAGCTTTTTTGCTAAAATCTATATTAGACACGCAAAATCTAGATACGTACCACTTCGATAAGATAACATTTTTCAAGCATAAAATTCGAATCCACACCCTCTGACATAGCAACTAACCACTATGCCGAACCAGACTCACTAACTAGGAGGCAAGTTTAATTAACTTGTTACTAGCGGTCAAACCAACGCCCGGTCGAAGCTAAACCGTTTAACTGACGACATATACCTACTGTTTAAACAAGCTGGTTAAATTTATATTTGTAAATAAAAGCTTAAGAGACATTAATATACTTCGAAAGTTTTATTTTTAAGAAAAAATTGTACTATAAAAATTTTGGATGTAGAATAGCAGTGAAAGTTTTAACATAATTATATATATTATATTTTTATAAAAAGTAATTATATTATGTTGATTGTACAATTATTGCTACGTTAAATTTAACACAAAACTACGATCTGCAACTCATCCGTAGCAGTAATGTAGCAAGGTCTACGATCTCACATATATAACTTATTTAAGAATTTTTCCTATCTAATAAATTTTTGCTAGTCGTTTAGTAGCTTAATAAAAAACAAGATATGTGATATTTTAATACTTTTAAGACGTTTTTCTGTTGGTCTGTGTGTGGGTTGATTGACATTCATCCACAGTGTTTTAAATATGAAAACTATTGAACGGACTTAAATTAAAATGACTCAAAGTATCATATCCATATTACAGATAGCAAACATCACCATTATTTATTTATTTTATAAGGATTTCGTGTAATATATAAACACGCGCAAGCATAGCCGCACATGACAGCTAGAGCAATTAATCCTTAACCGTAATACACTGCATTACGCTATTCCGTTGCCACAGTTTACATTTTTGCAGTAATTCCATGAGTTATTTGGTTAAACTATAATTATATATACAACTCTTCATATAACCATTTAGAAGTTATGATGTCGATGCCAATCATCCGACTTTTTACATGCCCATCCAACGTGGTACTAGCAACTCCCACTTTTTCGGCAATTGGGTAATAAACTAATTAAAAAAATAACGATAATACAAAGTTTTCTGTACACTTAGATCCTCTCGACCTCCGATTTGTAAAGCAAAGGCCATAACTAAGATTTTAGTTATAACATAAGTATTATTTTTTATTACTCATGACATTCACAGGATCGGAGCAGTCGTTAGCACCGAGCTCCTTGTCCGGCGAAATATCCAGCAGTTCTGGTTCATCGCGATCGGTACCTATAGAGCAGAGTACGCTCTCTTACATACAGCAAGCGTTCAAAGATATATACGCATTCATTAAAAACAATCAATGTCACGGGTGAGTCGTAGCCAACATATGCATTTAATATGTTAAATTTAATCTCTAAAAGTCATGTGTAATGACATACATAATAGAGCACAATGAAATATAGAATTATGACTATGTTTGGTCTAACAACAAACTAAAGTTTTATGTTACCTTGTTTTCATTGACTATTAATCAATAATATAAATAAATAACGTAGTAGTATGTAGCTTTTTCTTTTTATTTACATGAGTGTTAGAATATAACAAATTATCTGATATATTATAATAGAATAACAGTATCGCTTAATCGTGCTCATAGGCAATGTCCTTACGAAAGGCCGGAACCACCTACAACAGACGCAACTGAGGCTAAAGCGACGCAAGATGCCGAACTGCACGCATACATGTTACCGAAGAAAGCTTTGAGCACACCTTTGAAACTCCTCCAAAATGGTGGGACTAAAAAAACGACGAAGTCGGCACATTTGCTCGGTGACTCGCAGCATACGAAAGAAGATATTGAAATGGTCTGAATTACTTTGTTACTATTGTATCGAAACTAGAGTATTTCAAACACATATTAGTTATACGCTAGGCACAATTCTCAGCATGAAATTTAGTACATTAACACGTACCTGTATTAGGAAAATTTTGTCTTTATTCAAAGCCGTGGTAATATTTAAAAATCCGCATCCCAAACCTATAAGACTAAAGCTTATTTTAATATTAAGTCTGCTTACACTTAAGAGGAAAATATCTAATGAAATAACAAAAATACATAACAATCATTTTTGCAAAATAATTGAATAACGATTTTCCTTTTTTATTAGAATTCAGACATGTTTGAAAAGCAAATAGGGGATACAAGAGATACGCCTCGTATAAACTTGAGTGCCTTAGAAGAGCTTGTATCGACGGAGAATAAGGAAAAAAAGGTAATCAAATTATATTACTACATAATATTAAACTAGTTTTTTATTCTATTTATTCCCAGCTATATCTGCTTTATTGATTTGCTTTCTATACACAATTATATTACTTATTCCTTGAAATATATGACATAACATTGGTTTTATAGACACCGCACTAAACTATAATTCTTTAAAGGAGGTTCGCCGGAATTCATTAGCGCTATCAATTTTTATTTTCCGTGTTAAATTGTGCTTGTTAATAAATTACCGAGGTAGGTCGGAATAATTAATATCCGTAAGCAACGAGAATTTATGCTTGATTTATGGACGTACGTAAAGGGCAGGGTTCGCGGAATGTTAGGTAGATCTTAGAACATAACTTGGTCACAGGCATTCGTTTTTGTAATTGTTTTTGTTTACATGCAACTTACTTCTTCATCTTTTTTACCATCCATCGCTTTGGTTTATAACTATAGACCACACTGACCGTATCAATAATTTTTAAAAGTTGAATTTTGTTTAAGAATGGTTCTGGTATGGCCGTATCAAAAAAAACTTAATATTGATACGTATATCTTAAGCAGCTATGATATTTAAATCAAAAAGATTTGGAACATTGCTATTTGTATTGTTATTTGACGACCGTTGTCAAGTACCATATTATATTGGAGAACTATATAAGAGCCAAGGGAGAGACAAAATTGATGTAAACTATACAACCCATATGTTAACGACGCAACATAACGGCGTCGTAATTATTCATTTTAATGGCTTGTCGATCACTGTCAACATCTCCGTTAGTGTTTAACAAGAACGCTAGACGTTCGACATCACTACTTTGCTATCATCATCAGTGATAGTCCACTGCTGGACATAGGCCTCTCCCAATTCACCCCTATTTATTCGGGGGTTTTGGACCGTATCCCACCACGCTGGTCCAATGTGGGTTGGTGGGTGGACCGACTTTTTACATGCCCATCCGACGCATGGACCATCTTACTTTTTGGACAATTGTGTGATCAGCCCAATTGAAATGACAAAACAATGAAAATTTGTTGAGTTTCTGCAAGATTCAAACCCACGACCTCAGGTTTCTAAAGCACACGCCTATACTACTACTACTAGTACTACTACTAGGCTACGGAGGCAGTTACTTTGCTATGGGTTTCTTCAATTCAGTCCTTCTTTTGTCGAAGATAGAGTAAAAACTCACGATTCGACACAATTACTTCTACAAATAATCTTACCACTGACATAATTCTAAAATGATATATTTATATCTTTATTTTTATCATCAGCCTTTGATAGTCCTCCTCTATTAAGGGTTTTTGGACCGTATCCCACCACGCTGGTCCAATGCGAGTTGGTGGGTGGACCTACTTTTTTCATGCTTATCCGAAGCATGGATCATCTTATTTTTCAGACAAATGTTTTATGCATAATCATAATATTTTTTGCGCAGAAATATACGAGCGAGCGCAGTCCTTACGGCAGCGTTGTGAGCGACTCGACCGACACCTTGGTTTGCTCGCCGGCGCTTAATCCGCGAGACGCTTTCACATCGTCTGATGAGGACTGCGACTGAGTTTTGTTATTTATATACAGTTTTTTCTAAAAATTAAACATATTTGTTTTACTATGTAACCTGTTTTACTTAATAAAGTAAGGACGAACTTACACACCTTTTGCTGTATGACACTGTAGGTTACCACCACATTAGATAGAAGCGTTACTGGTTTCTTGCGCCAGTTTTTCTCCTTTTCTGCAAAACAATTTTTTCCTAATACCAAATAGATGTGTATTTAAACCATACAGCAAATAATTCATAATGATTAAAACATAAAAATACATATATTTTCATAATTGTTTTTAAACACTGTGTCAAATGAATCATTAGATTTTTACTACTTAATTTCAATAGATTTTTTTTTATTGGATAAAAACATGAGATTTTATAACATTTGTTTTTAATAATACTTTTTATTCATTATCATCAGCCAGTGATAGTCCACTGCTGGACATTAGCCTCCCTTAATACACCTACTACCCTATCCATTAGGGGGTTATGGACCGTATCCCACTATTTATTATTTTTATATTATTAATAGAGGGAGTAAGAACAAATATATACATCCTTTTTTTTTATACTCTAAGCATTTTGATACTAATACTCCTTGTGAAATAGTGTTACTTAAAAAAATGTTTGTTTGTACCACAGATATAGTATACTCAAATAAATATTCCGACTTGGATGGATTTTTATATAATTTGATAAAATGTCAGACACTATTTCTCAAAACATTGTAAATGTTTGCTACTGTGATTACATTGCTCATAATCATACTGAAAAGTGAGATTTGTTACACATAATCTAATAGGATAATAAATATAGGAAAAGCGAGGTATAGTAAATAAGAATATTTTGTTATAATCATAATAATTAGCCCTTATCAGTCCACTGTTGAACATAGGCCTTTTTTAATGCACAGAGATCGCCATCTATTATCAATATAATTTTAAGTAATAATATTAACCCAGTAAAAGAAAAGTAATGAAACTATTAGTAGTGCATCATACTGTGCCAAAAATGGGATGTAATAATTTTGAAGGGAAACAATAAAGGGATACTAACAACAAATTCTTAGAAGATGGTTCAAAATGCATATATAATTAAAATATGATTAAAACAAATTCCTTTCCTTCTATGTTACAATTTAAAATAAATGATTAAAATTGCAAAAGTTAACATTGCAAGTAATTCAAATATGCAGCATGGTTTAATATTAATAACACAATCACATTCATTCCTAAAACTTTTATTAAATACTATATAGAATCTATTTCTTAATACTAAGATTTTTCATTTAATTCCACATTCTTCTGTTGTAGTTTTGCAAGCATCAATTTTTCCTTAGCCTCCATTTTTGCCAGTTTTTCCAATTTCTTCTGTTCCTTTTCCCGTTTTGCCAACATTTCTTTGAACCTTTCATCTCTAGGATCTAAAGTGAAACCAAAGTGCCTTCTGACTTCTTCAACAAGTCGCTCCTTTTTAAGCTGCAAAACAAAATTGTAATGTTTTTAGTGTTTCTTTGTTCATAATAAATTGTGTAAAATAACTGTTCACAAAGTAATAACATAATTTTTCTCGTCACCCATCCCACAGTGCCTCAAATCGAAAGTCTTCGCAAAGTGGCCGGTGTGCGTTGAATGAGAATAGCCAAAGATCGGAAGCGGTAGCGTGCATTAGGGGAGGCCTATGTCCAGCAGTCGACTAACGCAGGCTGATGATGATGATGATGATGAAGTAATAACATCAAAATATTATACCTTAGCTGCTTGAACTTCGGCTTCCTTTTTGGCGATTTTGGCATTCAATTCATTCTTCCATTGTTCTAACTTGAGGAATTTAGCGGAAACATCGTCATCTCTTTGTTGTATTCTAAATTCTTCTTCCTTTCGTTTTTGGGCAGCAGTTTCAATCATTTGTTTAATTGTGAATGGATATGCTACTGCTTCATATTCTTGTGTTTCTGCTATTTCCTTTTTAGTTGGCCAGCAAAGACCTGCAAACATAACACTCATAAATATATTACTCTGACAACAAAATTCTATTCTTCGCTCTGCCAAAACCTACTAGGATTAACACCGCTAGAAGCACCGTATTGCCCGTACATTTTACGATGATACTTTACAGTAAGGTGTGCATTTGCCCTAGGTACTTCATACGGCCGCCTGCCATTCACTAAATTAAAGTGCGCTTCAGATAGTTTAGACTTATTGCGCATTTTTCTATTTCAATTTCCCTTGCTAGGATATCGTCAGTTTCGTCAATCGTTGCTAATTCATTTTTCTCTATTTCTGGTGTGGTCGAAGCAAATTTGAGAAATGACGCTGATAAATTTGACCTTAAGTAGTATCTTACACATAAATTCATCTTTAAATCTATCACTATCTGATCAAATCAGAAAAAATTAAGGTTATAAATTTATATAAATGTTATGAGACTGACAGTTTACTAATTGACATACTTAGTCTTTTACAACTTAGAGCTGTCATACACCAATAAACCAAATAGTAGTGACAGCCCGGTGAAACTTTATGCAAAAAATCCTACTTAAAATTCTGCATAAACTTTTGATATGGGTATCTATAATAGGTAATACACTTATTTCTAATTTTCAGTAATCTGGGGATCTGATAACCAACATAGACTTTTAACTAAGTATTAAAAAAAACTATTTCTCTTAGGTAGTAATAGTGTATCATTGTGTTATGTGAGTAGTTACGGTAGTTATTGGCCAGCCGGCTAAAAATGCCAATCTCTAATAATATGCATATATTTTAAAAAATAATATTGGTCTAAATATTTCTTTTGTTTCCGCGAATACTATTTTGTATTTTCATCATTTTCACAATTTAAAATTTCCTAAGATCCTCCATGCCCAGTGGAATAAGTCTCATTGGTTCTGGATTAATTTTTCAACAGAATAATGATCAGGAAGCATTCTTCTAAACTGTAGCGGGACTTTTTAAACAAAAAAAAGCTTAAAAATTTTTTAAAACATGTGGTGACCATCTTAATCCCCTGATCTTTCTCCGATTTACATTGTTTGATGAACTTGTCGGGGGGTGAAATGTGCTTGTTCTGCGAATGTAAAATTATGAATATGAATTTTGATGCCAAAACACTCTTATACATTACAGTGTTTGATAGTAGGCATTGTACACGCCTCTTAAGCCTCTTTATTTGACACACGTACAAAGATACGTCTATTGGATTCGAAAATCTGGGGGAAAATTTGAAATCGTCATGTCAAAGGATATTTTAAGCTATTTTTATGCGCTTTCGCTCATTCTAGTGTAATATTTTTATGCAGCAACTAAGCAGCAGCAACTCATCCTTTTAATTTCGCAGACAGTAAAAATCTTTTAACAGTTATTTCTGAAATAGGTGTTTCTCACGAGCTTGTTTTCTAGCAAGTGTATAGTAGACACCGTTACAAGTAATTTCGGAGCTTTTTGTGGTTTTATGTTAATCCAATAATTAACGTTATCATTATTATTATGTTGTTACTTAAATTTATTAAATTAATATTATCTGCTCAATAATGGAGTGCAAGAAGAATTATCATTGGCATTATTTTTATTTATTATTTTAGTAAAACCGCCTCTGTAGCCTAGTGCTATGGGCCTGCGCTTTAAAAAGTAGAGGTCGTGAGACAACTTTTAATTGTTTTTTTAGTTGTTTTCGTCAATGCAGGCTGATTAACCGATTGACTGTAAAGTAAGATGATCCATGCATATAACAGAGCATCGTGATTGTTTGGCAAGTAAAAAATCAACCCCGCGCCGTATCACTCTCTGTGGTCGTATCGGTTTCTAATATAGATCAGCTGTAGTAGTCATAATCGACTTGGAGGACATTATTATTATTTCTTAGCTTGAATCCACAGTAATTATTGTTATATGCACAACTTTATCTTGCCCCTTAGCTGGAGTTGTTAAATTATTGGTATTTAAATACTTGACGTCACTTACATTACTAGTGATGGGCCAAATCGAAAATAAACTCGATTTAATATCTACTATAATTTTAGTTTTAATTTGTTAATATTTAAATGCACCTATGTATAGAAAAGCTAGAATCGCAAAAAACATTTACGCAGAGTGCAAATAATAGTCTCAACTTTTTTGTGTTTCGGTACTTTATAGTTCCGATAAAGATTTTTAATAATAATAGGAAAATATTTTTTCTCATTTACCGATTTGTAAAGTATCGTATTAAAACTTGAGTTTATTATTTGAGTTGACATCACTAGACATTTCGTAATTTATATATTTCAATCTGTAATGGCTTATTTATGTCTTTTAACTTGATTGACTTTTGCTTGCTGAATTAATTAAATTTTATATCATTAAAAGGGAATTAAAACTAGGTAAAATTGTGTTAAAAGTTT
This sequence comes from Lamproptera curius, assembly GCA_029286875.1. Taxonomy (NCBI): domain Eukaryota; kingdom Metazoa; phylum Arthropoda; class Insecta; order Lepidoptera; family Papilionidae; genus Lamproptera; species Lamproptera curius. The sequence goes on along the minus strand of JAGSMT010000016.1, from coordinate 7,681,721 downwards.
ATATAGCATTAAATAAATATCTATAAATTCCACAATACATAAACCTGCAAAAGTTTTTGTTTTGGTATAACTAAGTAATGTACTTTAGTTAGTGCCTCTCGCTATGACTCGACATGCCAGAAATTGTACTGCTGGAGCAGTTTATACTTATCATGAAAAGAAAAAAGATGCCGCAGCATCTGGCTATGGCACGCAAAGTGAAAGGGTTGGAAAAGATTCTGTAAAAAATTTCGATTGTTGTAGTTTAACTTTACAACCATGTAGAAATCCAGTGGTAACAAAAGAAGGCTATTTGTTTGATAAAGAAGCTATTTTGGAATATGTTATTACTAAAAAAAATGAATACACAAAAAAATTAAAACAGTATGAAAAACAGCTAAAAAGGGATGAAATGGAGAAGAAGGAACTTGCTAATGCTGAAAAAGAGGCAAACTTAATCAAATTTATTAGCAGGGAAAAGAATATTTCGAATGCTGATAAAAATTCTGATAGTAAACCATCAACTTCTGCCTCCAACATAATCAATGGCAAGAATAAACAGTTGCCAAGCTTTTGGATTCCATCTCAGTTACCAGATGCTAAAATTTCAAAAATGGAGAAGCCTGACCCGACTGTTTACTGCCCAATAAGTGGGAAACCACTTAAAGTTAAAGATTTAATACCTGTTAATTGGACTTTGGTCAATGATCCTGATGACAAAAAGTCCCTCATTGCAAAGAGAATAGATATATGTGCCCTGTTACTCATGATGTACTTGGCAATGCAGTACCATGTGCCATAATCAGGTACTTTGACTCTTCACAGTCTTTATTCACAGGCTCACCCAAATAACATTTTAAATCTATGCTAAATACTAGTTTGTTAAACTGTCTCCACAATTTTGGCCCCTAATCTGGTTTAACTATGGTAGTTGATAATTATTTAGAGGTGTAAAATATTTAGAAAAATTTACATTTTGACCTATATCAGTGCTAGATAGGACTTTAAAATTATTGTTAACCAATCACAACAAAATATAAACATGTAGCATTCTTATAAATGATTTTCCATGTTACATGTCAGTCTAGTTATAGCTACACACATTCTAGGTTTTATTTGACTCACAGTGCATTTTCAGTTAAATAGTTCAAAAATTAAATGATTATATTCATTATATATCTCAGTGATATATATTTCAGATTTAGAATTAGACTTAATTTCTTACTTTGTATAAATACTGTTAAAATATATAAATATTGTCTGTACCAGGGTTGTTGTGGATACAAGATTTTTGACATTGCTGGTGCCTATGCGAGTTAGGTATTTGAAGTTTTAGTTTATAAATATAAAAAATAATAACAGCAATATATGGTTTAATGAAAATAATATTGAGAGAAATCAGTTAAAAAAAACTGAAAATGTACACAATTTTATTAAAATTTTATTTAGTGTGTTACATGTCTGTTACCACAAATCTGCATTAATTTATGCAGATGCAAATATCTATAATGCTCTTGATCTGTACTATTAAATATCTACCCCTACAGTCAGATGACAGATAAAATTAGTTAAAAAAAAACAATTATGCCAATACATCGGGCATGATTATGGAATACCACTAAATGATGCACATTTGATTTTTCAGAACAACTGGCCATGTGGTGACTATGGAGGTTGTGGAAAAGATAATAAAAAAAGACTGGTTACATCCCTGACTGGAGAAAAATTAAAAGAGAAAGATATAATACAGTTGCAAAGAGGAGGAACAGGTTATGCTTCTACTAATCAAAACTTGGAAGGAAAGAATGAGAGGCCAGTGTTACAAGCATGAGTTATGAATAAAAAAATGTACATGAATTGGTTTTTTATTGGAGATCAGAATAATTATAGAGATCTTATGGAACAAAATGTCTTAGTTATAAAAAATCTCCCTGTGAAAGACAAATTATATCTAGGATTTAGTTTATTGAAATAAAAATAAATTGCACATGTGAAATCAATTCATATATTTAAAAATAAAAAATTGAAAAAAAATTTAAACCTATAGAAATATTACAATTCATTTACTCTTATCAGGTATTACTAAATGAGAACAAATCCAGTTGAAAATCGACTGGATTAGTTCTTATTTCAGTCTCAGGGTAAGATAGACAATCGCTGCCTAAAGAATCCAAGAAATTTAATACTGACTGGTTTTGATTTGACATATTGTCAAGAAGCAAACCCTCATTTTGATTTTCTTTTATCTCATTACTATTATCTATGCTCTTACATAAACTATCATTTTTAAAATGTAATAAAGCTGGTTCAATTAAGGTATTTGATTTAATTTCATTATCGGTAGATGAACTTGTGATATCTGATATAGTCCAATCCTGTTTGACAAAATTCAAATCATTTGATGAATTTTCTTTTGTTGGTATGTCTATGTCATCATTGAATATTATATTATTGTCCAACTCATTTGTCTGTACATGATTTTCTTGTGCATAGTCGTTTTCCATACCTAGTGGCTTTATTATTTGAACTTCATATTTTGGTATTTTTTCAGGATTTATTTGAAACTTGCAAAAGACTGTTGATGATTGTTTTATAGGGGATGATCTAATATCGAAATGTGCACTATGGAACTGTATATGTGAAGGTTTTTTTGTTTGTTCCTTGATAATATTTAACATATCAGCTGCAGATTCCTTAGGTATTTCTGTTGGTATAAGCGGACACTAGGAGCTTGCAACTCTGTTGGAGTGTTGTCATTAAACTGGATGAAATCATCAACGCCTAAATCAATTTGGGTATCGCATTCTGAATTGAGTCTAACCTTTTTTGTGCTTGGACTTTGTTGTTTTTGCTTCCAATTTCTTTTTTTAACAGTTGGCCAGTTTGCAACGGAATTTATTCTCGCACAGTCGTCATGATCATTGTCTATAAGCACCACATCTTCATTTTGATTTGGTAAATGTACTTGCTGTGGCTTCCCCGAATCAGAGTTAAACTGATTGCTCTTTGGGGGATTGTGTCTGCAATGACCTTCCTTATCCTTTATGCAACTTAAAGCATCTATGTTTAGATTATATTTTCCGGGGTTCATACCAAAAAGCCTGTAAATAAGCATACAACATTTTTAGGTAGGGTTTTATGGCATTAAAACGGTATCTATCTCAAACAATTTGAATGAATTTTTCCAAAAATGATTTAAATTTTTTTAATATAAACTTAACAGCTCCAATGGTCTACTCATTAAGGAGCTTTTTAAGCTTAAAGTCGCAGAATCAACTCCAGTAGGGCAAAAATAAAAATTATCATTGATAGCTGTACCCTACAATATAAATCCAGTGTTATTTATTAGTTTAGATTTTGACGGACATGAGCATATTCTAAAAAAAAGAATATAACAAAGATGATAAAGTGTTACCTTCCAATGTCATCATTTATGTTACATAATTTGCCTTCATTCCCATTAACCTTTTTCAATAGACATGGCAAGAGGGACTTAAATTTCGCTATTAACTGCTCCAGCTGTTGGATGAAGATATTCGCTCGATCCTCTTCGGATCCACTTTTAATAATTGCAAGGAGACAGTGAAAAAGGTTCGAGTGGATTTTCGCGGTATGTGTGTTGGATGATTTTCGTAATGCCTTTGTAAACGGTACAGACTGCTAAATTCCTGTAAATATAGTAAAATGTTGAAAAACAGTAAAATATTTCGTAATTTGTATATTGAAAAAAAGGGACTGGACATACTAAAGGAATGCATATGAGAGCAAAACAAGAAAAATTATATGAGCTGTGAACAAATAGTTCAAAGTTGCAAGTACAAATTTCACTAATAAAAATAGATGACGCATATAATAGATACAGTCAATAGTAAAATTAAACATTATTACGTTATTAATAATTCTTTACTCCAATAAAATATTTTTTATTGTTTGGTAAAATTTAGTAAGTACTCACTAATGAGCATTGGAAGCAAGAAACAATAGTTCCATTTTTCTTCCTCGGTTTATGTGGGCTCTCTTCTTCTGCTGTGTGATGTTTCGGTAATTTGACCTTACGCCCACTTCGTGTCACTTTTGTCTGTTTATGTGAAACAAAATACCTTTTTTAATTTTTTTTTCTAATAATGGTAAATAAATTTTATTTACTTATTTCATCTAAATGTAATTAACTCTTCCTATTTAAATCCCACTTCAGATTATTTTAAAACATAGTTCAATAATAGGATGAACATGAAATTAATATCAATAGAAACAAAGCAAAAACAGGAGTGGAATAAAAGTAAAAAAATGTATACATGGCAACACAAATTAAGCAAAAAAGACTATTTGATTTATATAACACGTAAATACCATAGACCAATGGAAGGCATAGATATTTAATATGTTTGTAAATTTTTTACATCTTATTTAGCTTATTATAATAACTTTTTCAATACCTCTGTTGGTACAATCAGTTCTGGTTCTGATATCTCCTGAGGTGTAATAGGTTTAACCTCTTTTTCTCTATCTTCTTTTTCAACACCAACTCGGATTCTTTTTTATATATTTCTTTGTTTAGGTCCACTCTTTTTTGTTTGAATATTAATTTATTTTTACCTACTACTGTCAAATCTTTCGGCGATAGAACTCTGAAAACAATTGAATAATCAATTAAACATTTTATATTAAGTTATTGTATTTATATACTTGTTATTTTAAAAATAAATAAATAACATTATAAAGTTTTTATTATGAAGATACAATATAGGCTCAGAATAAATGTACAGAAATCAGTATGCCAAATATGAATAGCTGTCTATTATTAATCCCTATGATTGCCTGACCTATAATTGCCCATACTTTTATTTCTATTATTTTCTCAAATACACAATAGGCAGTAAAATTAATTTTATAGACTTTATCACAGCAGGAAAGACAGATAGGCCAATCTTAATATTTAGTCATGGTGTAAGTGGTAGGTTTACTTATCAGGCAAAATAAATTAGGTTTAACTTTGAGCTAATCTTATTTTTAGGGAAAAATATAAAAAAAAATTAATTACTTGTAAATAAACTTTGTATTAGTAACAGGGTCATAAGCTGGCTCCTTAGGGGTCTTCTCTGGGTCACTGAATATTTTTAGAGCATGATTGACTATTTTCATCTGATCATCACTTAGCTGGTTGAGGCTGTAAATATATAAAGAAAGCTTTTAGTATCAAGAATATTAGTTAGTTCAGACTAATTAGGCTCTAAATTAATGTAAACAATGCAACCTATAGCAATAGAAGATGTACCAAACATTGTTGTTATTCATAACTGTCACACAATATTTAACATCTCTGTGACATACAAGTTCATTGATAGGAACATGAGATAGAAGACGCCACTTTGATCCAATGAGTTACAATGACTACCAAAATTTCAAGTCAAAAAGAGCCCAGACATAGAGTTAGAGACTAAGCAAGAATGTAATATGAAACAATACAAAAAATGCTTTTAGCTTTTTGTTGAATTGTATATACACACTTCCATTTTATTTTCCCTTTATGACTGTATAGTAAGCTTAAAAAATGGTTTTAGGCATTGTTGTAAAAATTATTAAAACAGCATTATCGAATACAAAATTTGCAGGATTACAGACAGACAGAAGTGTACCTGTTATCATGAGAATTGAAATAGACTTAAAACAGAAATTAGAAGACTTAAAATGTAAATTAATATAACAATGTCCATATAATTCCTTTTAATTAACAAACATTTTGTTGGTAATCATATTATCAAAAATATGGATACTAACCTATGGTATGTCTCACCAAGCTTAAGCAATTGCACAGAAGTGTGTTTGGATGGGTTGTGAGTGCTGAAAAATAAAAAGAAATTTTTATAGTAATGTCAGTGACAAAAATTTCAAAACAAAAAGCTTTAAAATCATCACGATTATGATAGCACCAGAACAGAAATGAAAAATTATTGAATATTTTTCACTTCTAACAGAATTGATAGTGCTATACACATTTTAATGAAAAAGTGTGCAGTTTAGCCAAATTAGACATTGATTTTATGTAAAGAAAGTGACCCATGGCAACGCAGATGCTTCTTATGTATGGTGTTGTTTTAAGTCAGCTATGACTTAGTGCTAGACATCCTCATATTTATTCAATAGGATGTGAATGCAAAATAAATTATGCCAAACTGTTACCATAGGTAACATAGTTTAAATGTTTTTCAGCAAATGCAAGCAAAGATTATTCATGCTTTACATTGGTATTGATGGACTTAAACTGTAATCAACTATTAAATTTTAGTATAGAATGCTATTTGATGAATGTTATGATGTATCTTGAAGATATATAATGAAACTAGCAACCCGGCTCTGCTTCACACGGGAGCTATACTGTTAGAAAATATACCTATAATATTAAGAGTTATGCATATAAATCTTTCTCTTCAACTATAAAACTGTCACTCTGTCTATCTATAAAATTGTGTTGAAATATAATGCATAGCTTGAAATATTCAAGCAAACATAGGGATATAGGGACAGAAAAAGCAACTTTCTTTTGTACTAAGTATTGACATACCTTACTATGAATAAGGTAATCTGTTATAAATGTAAGTAAAATTATATTCTCTTAATGGAATTAAAGAATATGGTTATTTTTTGTCTAAAACTAAGTAAAAGTTTAACTTACTTTTCCTTTGGTTTAATCTTTGGTAATTTTTTTGCTTGAATAAGGTTTGTAGCATTAGTAGGGATAGTTTTTAATTTAACAATCTTCCTATTTATATCCAATTTCGGTACAGCATTGGTAACATTTGTGTTAGACGAAGTAACTATTGGTTTCAACACAATATTTTTCACTGGAGTAACAAACTGCTTATTAGCATCACTTTTAGGTAAAAGAAAACTAGCCAACTTTAAATTATTGCCAATTATACTGCTGTCGACTTTCTTAAGTATCTTCGGTTTACATTCAACATTTTCCTGGAGGTTATTTGCTATTTTGCCGCTATTTTCATAAAAGCTTCGTAAGCTGTCACCGATAGGTTTCTGAGAATTTTCATTGCTTTGTGAAATAACAAATGATTTAGCCTGCAAAACAATTATGGTATTAGTTAATATATTACACATAAATCAAAATTGACAATAATAAATAACAACTACAACTGAACCTGATTCACGTTGGGATTTTGTATAACATAAACAGGAGTATATTGACACGAATTGATTAAAATATTGTCTGGCGACGGGTTCATAATTATCAAGTGACAAAAGTAATAATATATAGGAAGTATTCATGTACATTGGATTAGAAAATAACTATCATAATTTGTTGAAAATAAAGTTGTCTCTTGATATTATAATAATAATACGACAATGACGTTGATGACTTCTTGTTCAGTAATCGATAGATTTTATCCCCCGCGTAGAAGCTTACTTCTATAGTAAATTTATATTTAGTTTATTCTTTTCCTAATATCACAACTAAACGTAATAGTATTTATTATGCGTCATGATCTAAAATATTAACTACTTGGAAACAGAAATATAAAATATTTTTGTTGTTTAAAAGATTAGTATTCTAATTATTCAAATTTCTGAACGTTGCTGTAAATTATTTTGTATGCGTATAAGATTTATGTGTATTTTTTAATAAAAATTAAAGCTGGTTTTTATTATAAGCTATATATTAATTTGATCATAAATTTAAACAATATTAGATATTTTATTTAAATACTATATTTATGTAATAAAATATTAATTTATAACGCATATGGCAACTTTAAAGCAAATTTGCCAAAGACAAACTAACCTTATTTCTTTTTCTAGAGCCAAGCCTTGTAAAGTTGAGGTGAATATCAGAAACAAAATATTAAATAATTTAAACTTAATAAATTTTTAATTTTATTATTTAAAAAAGTTATTTTGTGATAACTTGAATGTATAGTAACATAATTTATGTGATAAATTACTTCATTACATTGTAACAAAATAAAGCCACGTGCATTGTGCGGCCGATTAAACTTTTATAGTTATTTTCAGGCGTTAAAATGACGAACTCCAAGGGTTATCGCCGTGGTACTCGGGATTTATTTGCCCGCAAGTTCCGTACACATGGAACCATCCCTCTTTCAACGTATATGAAAGTTTACAAAGTTGGAGACATAGTTGACATACGGGTATGTATCTTCACGAAAAATTATTTAAATATTCAGATTCTCATGTATGTCTAACACTGTTGCCTGATGTTTTACGCCGAGTTGTCTTTTTGTAAAAAATAGTTCAATAAAAGAAAATTATTATTGAAAAAAGTTCTAAGCATTAACATTAAGAAAAAAAAATTGTGTCAGCAAAATAAAAATTATGACCTAACAAAATAAAAATACATAAATTTTATGTTGCATGATAAAGGTTTACAGGCTCCTACTTTCAGGATACTACTTATTATAGGCAGAATTTAAGCCATAGCAACAAATAGCTAGATACATCTAGTATTATAATTAATCAGTTGTCACTAAGATACCTATGGCTGCAACAGTAGCCAAAATACAACATAAATTTATAACCACAATTTTTTGTTGTGGGTTATTTCATTTACATCAATTTCAAGTCCTATCAAATTAAACAGTAACTATTATTAATACCTAGAAATGTTTTTAGTATTCTAAGCAAAAGCTAGAATTTTGGTCATTTATCTAACCTTAAATGTTTGTACAAGAGAAATACTAAAAAAAAATATATCAATGATAAGACATTTTTGAAACTATTGTTCGCTTCTTGAAATGTTTTGAGTAGAATTACCACAAGAAGTGATTTAGCCAAATACCATATATTCAGCATTGAATTGGCAATGAAGCACATAAAAATACTCGCTGTTGAATCCCTACACAATAACAATACAAGTCTCAATAGATCATAACAATATTTTTATTAATTTAAAAGTGAATTGTGAGATGTTTTATGTCTAAAGCTAGTATTATGACAACAAGAGGAATTGTTTGCTGCTCTCAAATGCTATAAAGCTTATTTTAATACACTGCAATTTACTACTGGTAAATTTTACATACTGAAGTATTTTAACACTTCAATCTGCCCATGACCAAAGATCCTGCAAAGTATCTGAAAAATTGAGAATAGTGTAATCCAAATTAAAAGCCAAAAACCAATAGTCTTTTGTTAATTCAATTTAGTCTTTTATATATTCAAAATATGACTAAGTTACTGATGACAATTTTTTAGCATTTTAATCTGTAGGTAAAAATGTCATATTGTAATGTAAATGGAGTTCTGAACTGTTTAATAGGGATTGTTGTTGTATGGCAACTACACCTTAGCCAAAGGGGATAGAATCAATGTTAAAACTAATATAAAAATTACCACCAAAAGTGGGTCTCTTAGTTGGTGGTAGGTATTGAATTTGACATACATTTTTTTATGTAAATTCTCTGATCTACATGGCTGAATATATAAGACATTAACCTATAAAAATATGCGTACCATGAATAAAATTTTTAAAGATAGTTTTGTTATTAATCCCAAATATATTAGCAAGTCTTAGCAATATAAGCTGTTGCATTTACATAAACAAACAATGAGACAAAAACATAAATTATTCAGAATTCTGGATTACTGCCCATCTTCAATCACCAAGCCATTTATGTCAATAACGTAAACTATTTACAAAGCAGCCTAACATGTTTAAGAGTTCTTATCAATAATCAGTCATTAAGGTGTGAATTGCTAAGCGACAATCGACCAATAACAACGGCATATGGAACGCACACATAACATTATTTAGATCAACCTGTCCTTATGCTCGAAATATAGCATGTTATTTAGTTTTGGTAAAAAATAGTGTTGTTAATTCTTGAACATCAATTTCCAGGGCAATGGTGCAGTCCAGAAAGGTATGCCACACAAAGTGTACCATGGCAAGACCGGACGTGTATACAATGTCACAGCTCACGCCCTCGGCGTCATCGTGAACAAGAGGGTCAGAGGGCGCATCCTACCCAAGAGGATCAACATCCGCATTGAGCACGTGAAGCACTCCAAGTGCAGACAGGACTTCCTCAAGCGTGTGAAGGAGAACGAAAGGCTCCTTAAAGAGGCCAAGGCAGCCGGCAAGATCGTCAAGCTGAAGAGACAGCCCGCGCCACCGAAGTCCGCACACATTGTCAATGGAGCAGAGAAACCAATCCTATTGGCTCCAATTCCATACGAGTTTGTAGCTTAAAGTGGAATAAACTATTTTTAAGGAATGTGCGTTTGTTTTATTTTAAAAGTTACTTGTTTCGTCTACCTGTAAATGAAGATATTTTAGGTTATGAGAATTATGTTAACTTAAAAATTATGGCGCGTATGGACGCCTTCGCTTTATTAAATACCAAAGGACAGCGTTATCTGGCTGTCCATTTATATTCCAAAAAATAAATGATATCCGTGCATAGCAACTTGGTAGTGCCGTTCGGTCTATTGGTCGGCAGTCGCTTGGTGTTTAAAAGCACTATGACGATTTTCAAAATAACGCCAGATGTAGACTTCGCTTTAAAACTTGAAATATTTAGATTGACCATGCTCACTAACAATGATTTTTATAGAGAGCCCGATAACCCTAAAATGTTAATTTATACTGCATTAAAGTGAATTTAAATAAAAAAATGATCAACATTTTTCTTAGACAAACTTGAATATAATCTACTTCATTTGGTCTTTGATAAATTCAAGGACGACATCTTAGGTCTTTATCATGGCGCAAGTCTTACAAGCATTTTTTACTACAGCTTATTCACGTTATCGCTATTCGCAGATAATTAAAATGCGAAATAACTCCTTAGTGGGTAAATTTTTCAAATGAAAGAAAAGCGGTTCTAATCAGCACATGTTTAAGAAATAAAAGTATTTCAATAAGTATTCAACCCTTACTGTCTGTGACCGCTGACATTTAGGCGAATAAAGGAAAATATACCTTAATACAAGTAACCATCACCCTGTGTCAGTCCACTGCTGGACATAGGCCTCATCCAATGCACGCCTCCGCTTCCGAGTTTCGGCTATTCTCATCCAGCCCACACCGGCCACTGCGAATGTCGTCACTCCAACGTGCCGCAGGGCGCCGAGTGTCGGTCACCACCCCAGAATTTTCCGACTCCAGCGGTCGTTACTTCTGCGACTTATGTGACCGGCCTACTGCCACGTCAGCTTACTGTTACATTGACGGTTACTCTGGTTCTCTGACCGATCACATCATTTCTGACACGGTTTATTAGAAATACTTCGAGCATACCCCTCTCCATAGCTCGCTGAGCGACTATAAATTTGCGGACCAGTCGAACCGTAAGTGTCTAAGTCTCGGTACCGTAGGATATTTTTGTTTTACAGTCGGGCCACCTGATAGAAAATGGTCACTGACGCCCATAGACATCGGCAATACTGGTGTCACCAACGCGCTGCCTACCATGATACATTGGATGTTAAGTCTCGTAAATACGCTGGCTACGGTGCCTTTCAAACCGGAACATAGTAGTGTTTTAACACTACTGCTTTGCGGTAGAAATAGGCACCGCGGTAGTACCCACCCAGACGGTCCCCTGTAAAAGGGGACCTACCACCGGTCACATAGGTCACAGGTAGGACGCACTGATCGAAGACTTGAGGCACTGCGGGATGGGTGACGAGAAAACTTGACAAATCTTGCCCAGCCCTGCCGAAACCTTCTGTCAAATCGAAGTTGTTTCTACCCAGTTTGATTTTGAGCTTTTGAGCAGTTTGAGTTTGTTTACGAGCGTTTGCCTTAGGTAAACGTACTTAGTAATCACTCCGAGGGAGGTGCCTTCGCTAGTGATCGGATCAACGTGCTCGTTTAACATGACCTTGGTTTTACCCTAGTTCATCGAGAGACCAATGCGGGCAGAAGATTCAGGTAGGCCATGTTTTCTGTTTTATTGTAAAAGCGATACATAGTCCCTTAAATTAATTAACGTTGCAGATGTTGAGAATTAACTGTCATTATTTTAATTTGAATGTATCTCAAGAGATTGCTGAGTTACGAAACTTGGTACCACATGTCTCGTTGGAATGAGCATTATGAAGCTTTAGGAATCAAAAAGTTTCCGCGAATTATTTTTGATACCCGAGTGATCACTACCTGATTATAATTAAATTTAAAATCTCAATAAACATTTGGACCATATACCACACTACATATTGTGCCATCCTTTTTTATTTTTCAGTTTCAGCTCTTACTTCTGTTTTTGCGATATAGAATTCATAACCGTTTCTTCTAGCTTCATAGTTTTACGATTTTAAATGCTTGGTGCCCTTTGGAATGGACCCTGGGTCAAAAATAGGGCCGTAGATTTGCATAACTTTCCGGTTCACCTATTTTTCAAATGGCCACAAACAATGTGGTTGTTAATATTTAATAGGCGGTGCGAGTTCGCCATATCTCGACTTTGCTAAAATGTCCCGGCGTAGAAAAAGAATCCATTGTTACGGCAAGATCAAGTACACGTAGACCATCCGTAAGTTAACGAGTTAGGTTTCTTAATTTAATAAGTTAAATTTTCGATAATCTCACCTTTGTCAGACGTTAAATGGCAATTGTGATATATTAATAGCTGAAAACAGTATTGGTATTATTGAAATTTACAATCTTTCAATAAAACAAAATAGTCAAGAAAATCACAATTTTTTATTTTAGAAATATTGGTATTTACAAAATGGATGAAAATCTAATATGAATAATAATAATCATTGATTGGAATTAAAACAATCTCAATAATTTATACCATTACAACTTTAACAATCATGGCATATCAGTTCAACGCTCTATCAACCACTAACTTAAATATATAAATTACTATAATTAGTGAAACTTAACAACTAGCGTCTCTAGACTGATAAAACAGTATATATCCCGTTTCGGACGATTTTTGTATATCAGAAGTTAGGCCGTAGAAGTCTTCTATAGCGGACGCGTCGATTTTCTGAAAAAAATAAAGGTAAACATTAAATTTTACCCTTTGAATATTTTACATCTTAATTTAACGTTTGGGACGTCATAACTTCATAGTATAAAACAAAGTCGTTTTCTCTGTCCCTACATCCCTATGTATGCTTAAATCTTTCAAACTACGCAACGGATTTTGAGGTTTTTTTTTAATAGATAAGAGTGATTGAAGAGGAAGGTTTATATGTATAGCACATGCTGTATATAGTAGGTATATTTTCTATCAGTATAGCTTCCGTGCGAAGCAGGGGCGAGTCGCTAGTTACCAATAAATTTAACAATGTGACAAAACAAAATGTCAGCTGTACTATTATCGAAGAATGTCGCAAGACATTTTTAAATTTGTAAAGGGTATTATTGCAAGTATAATTGTGATATGGATTAAAACCGCGTTATAGCCTTATTATCGAATAAATACCCATCATAGCAAATAATTGTTTTAATGTACACGAATACTATACATCGATAATCACCGTAAAAGCCGACTCTATAAAATAATAATGCTAATTTAATATCATTAGGCGAAAATCCGATAAATCCTGTTCTTATTAAATAACTAGTTGTTGCCCGCGAGTTCGTCCACGTGGTAACAAATAAAAAAAATACAAAAAAAATGCCTATTTACTCCCTATTATATCCAACTATCTTTTAGAGATAGTCCTGTCAAAATCGGACCAGCCATTACATATTTTATCGCAGACTGTTTGATAGCCCTAGAAAAGAAATATATTTCCACCATACTTTGTTTTGTTAAATCTTATAGGATTTAGGCAGCGTTTTGCGTTGAAAGCTATAAGACGGCTTAATTTATTTCCGACATCTTGACAAATATTAATACATTGTACTCAAATGTGCACATAGACTATACAAATTATATTACTAAACCTATTGGAAGAGTTATCCTAGCGATTAGTGACCGCGTGAAAATCTGCGCTGCAGTATTTGAGTTTATCGCGGACGTACAGACGCGGCAGCAGGTTTTGTTTTATAAAATGTATAGATTAATGTTATATATTTGTTTTAATAAAAGTCTTCCCGTGACATTAAACTCGATAAAATCTGTGAAGTGTTTAATTGTTACATCATGTGTGCTATTCGCATAAATGCATGAAAGTATCATGAATTGTAGAATTTTTATTAAAATCCGCCCATCAAGCAAACTTACGTCTACCATGTCGTCATCGAACAGCAGCCAGAAGCCGTGGCTCTTCACGATGCTGATGTAATGCCCCCGGTTAGGCCCCGAGCCGCAATGCACCACGACCGCTACCAAGTCGTATAGGCGATCCGGATTCACAGCGTCGTCGGACTGTTCATAATTTATTATTGTTAAAATCATATAATTTCAAGCTCACGAAGACACTGGCTGATTATAAAATAACTGCCTAAATAGCTTAGTGGTATAATAATAATATTACTGGTCAAATAAGACAACATTTAAAATTAAGCAACGCTTGCATTACGGAGACTAGATGATTGAAAAATACATACGCTTACTTTTGTTTTGTAAATTAATACATTGTATATAGACAGGAGAAAAACTCTATGTTCATCAGACAATATTTTTCTTGTGGTGGGAATCGAACTCACACCCTACGGCGTAACATACGGGGTTAATAACTACTACGCCAAGCGGTTTGTCAAAGTCGTATGGACTTGCGCTTTAGAGAAGAGAGGTCGAGGGTTAAAATCCTGGATAAATGTAATTTAGTTTATTGCTTATTTAATTGTCTGTAAAGTAAATACTACTTTAAGGCTTAAGCCGTCCAGCTCTCGATTGTGACAATAAGCGTAAAAGGAAGAAAAAGTGCATCGTTTACTTGACTATATGCTTAATAATTGATTAATCTCTAATATATAACGGCACCGTAGTCGAAATCGACTTGGAGAACATAACATTTAATCAAAGATTTATTAACTTACACAGATTAAAATCTTCTGTAGTTAATAGATGTTGTAGATTGAAATAAAATTAATTTAATAAATTGACGACAAGTACTCAGTGAATAAAGTATTTATCATAGGAAAAAAGGCAATAACATCCTCAAACTCATTAAACGCGCATTTGATGTATGGGTCATTAAATAAGAAAACTGTCACTCAAATTTGTTCTGCATAGAAATCGCAATTGCAGCCCTGTAGTTTGATAGGCAATAACAAATATCACTAGGCAATGGAAGGTTCAACAAACTGCTTTTTAATACTAATATTAATAAGTTTAACTTAAAATCACTAACATTTTAATACAGTCTATACTCACTGTATTGAACAACCTCAATTCCAAGGGAAATACTACACGATGCGACACCTTGATATGCCTATTATACTGTTCCATATATTTGAACCGTTTCAGATGCAGGGCCAATATCAACGGGAGCTTTTTGACCCTCATCCGCTTCTGCGCCTCTTGGTAGCTGCTACAATTGTCGCATTTGAACTTGTTATCATTACATAGTGTCTCCGTGTCACTGAAGCACTTCAGACAGTGAGTTATGCTAGTGTTTTGGCCTACATCCACCTGAAATGGAAAATTTCGTCTGCATATGAATAATTGTGTAGAACTTGCACCTTCGGCCTTGTAGCAGTTATGGTTATTGTCTACATGAAATGAAACGTTAAAGTCGTTTGGAACTCGTAAAATTAATTGCCGATTTTTATTTACACTTTAACAGGCTTAATATTATTTGAAAATCGTGAATACTCAGTCTTTTCATATCGAACAATAAAGACGTTAAAGTAGCAGTCTGACAGGTAGAGGTTATTCTATAAATATTTCATTATTAAAAACAGCTTTTACAAATTCTGCCTAGTATAAGTGCCAAAAGGAATTAATATATATAATTCTTGTTTTTTTATATTCATAATTATGCAAACTCAAAACAAGGATGTAAATTGATTCTAAATATGACGACAATTCGATTACGCTCTCGGCGGAGCATAAAATTTTACGCAAAAAAATTATCAAAAAACACTTAATAAACCTATACAGTTTCTACATGATAAGTTTTGGAGCATAATACTACTTTCTGTGATAGTCGATCACTAAACATTAAAGCAATTATAACACAAGCTCATCTCTTTAATTGGTCAAGAAAAAAGATACAGATAGTGCTTATTACCTGTAAATCGAAAAAGTGCTCATCCTTACTGCTCACAGTTTCGCAGTTGAGACACCTCGTCTCACTGGTCAATGTACCCTGGAATATCTCGTGCACCCAAGTTGGTTCGGTACTTTGCGGGACCGTGCCATTGCACGTTACACCCTCGCCGGGCGGCTTTTGAAGCTTTAACGTGCTCTGGTTGCGCTCCGCTGTAAGTTAATAAATAAATGTGTATAATATCAATGAAATCAATAAAACTGTACTCATCCAATCTTTTTTCTCAGTTAAAGCAATGAGGCAATCAGGATGTTCATCTCGTGGTAAATTATATGCTGTGCCCATAAGAAAAGCAGTGTAAGACCTCATAAATATGCTCACTGCCCTGAGACATAGTGTTGTCTCTGTTAACCAGTAATTATGCTTGCTGTGGAGCCCCTTAAAGCAGAAGACAATAGTGTTTACACACTGCAGCTTTGTGCCTGACATAGGCACCATGGAGGTACTGCCCCAAACAGTCTTATCTCAGTCGTTCAGACGAGAATACGAGTGTATAGTATATTACTGAACATAGTATATAGTATAAACATAAACTAGAGACAGCGAAATGGAGGAATAACAATTGTTTATATTTGTTAGGGTCTACACTTGTAAAAATGGTTATTCTATGTCCATCAGTGTCTATACTATAGCCCAGGAGAATTTGGAATTTATGTAGACAAGGCATAAATTACATTTTACTTTATTATATTGATGGACATTGTTTAACATTTACCACCACTTAAACTTTACACCATTAAACTATATGCAGTGGTTTAATTAGTGTTATTAATGTGTTGATACTATAAGACTCTTATATAGAAGAAAAGCATAAGAAACGGTGGGCATATATGGCAAGATATTTTTTCTACTAATATAATTTTTTGTTTTCCTGACATTATTGTACATATCAACTATTTATCTCTTAATTAAAGCATGTATAACATTTTAATTTAAACAGAAGTGTTGCTTAACCACTATACTCCATTTTACTAAAATACTTGCTTAAAAATCCATGTTTAGTCTACTTACCTAGAATTATTTCATTTATGTGGTTGATAAGGAAATTTAAAAACTCATGGGCATCCTGCTGCATATAATTATCAAATTCTTCTGCAAAGAAATAAAATAATTTAATTAATATGTGAAACATTCAACAGAATGAGTAATATATTATTTAGTTTTAAACGTGACAAACTAATTAAAAAAGGGGTAACGCTAAAAAAACTGGCTACACAATCAAACTAACAGTAATCAATTTATATTATTATTAAGAATAATTTATGCTTCAAGTAAAACAAAATATTTACCTTTTTCCTTTCTTAGCCTAGCAATAAATTTTTTGGGCGCTATAGAACCTACTTTCTTTTTTTGTGTTGCAATGCTATAAAATAAATCTGCTAGGCATGTTAAAAGTGTTTCCTTGGTTCTTTTGTTCTTTGCTTTATATTCTAAGACTTTCTCTCGAAAAGGGCGACAGAAGTACAATGCTTGCAATACAGAGTTACTGTAACAAGTGTTGCCGAACTGAAATAATAATTTCATTAAATTCTTTGGTTTATCTCACATGGTTATTACAGTATATATTTTAATACAATAGTACTATCTCATTTGTTGGATTCTGTTGCACTTTAATGATTTCACAAGATAAGCTTGTTATATAATTATAACAATTATGAACTACATAACAAGACACTATATATTGCAGAATTTTTTATAAGGTTACTTTATAAAGAATCTTATGATTTTTAAACAATAAACATGATAATTACTACAGTAGCATATTATGTAATAAATTATCTGAATAGAACTTATATAAAAACAAGTATATTTTTAAAAATAATTTTATAATAATGTTGTAGACTAAATAACTTAAAGTATTCGAAAAAAGTACCTATAATTTTGCACTTTAAAAAAAATATATTACGAAAATATTAGGTCATAACCTACAAGCATATTTTCCAACCTATGATTTAAAATCTGATTAGAAAATGAATTGGAATAATGAGATAAATAATAATATAGTAATAAACAAGGATTTGTCTATAAATATACATAAAATAACTTGCTCGATTGTTATATTTTTAAGAATAAAACACACACATTATGAAAGAAAACCATTTTAAAAATTATAACTTACATTAACTAAACCGAAATAATGCTCGTTAGGGGGGAACTGCTCTGACCCAATATCCCTTTCTAATTGTGATATATTTGCGCCCTGAAAAGAACAAAATTCGGAGTCAATCTGAAAACACTAACGCCGACTACTAAAGTAAATCGTAGAAGAAGCTAGTATAACTGGATTTTAATCACTTAGATAATGATAACATATAAATGTTAAAATTTTTGAATACATTTATTCGCATTAAGCATTAATTAACGTCTCGGATGTATTAACTTTTCTCACCATTCTCTGTTGGAAATTAAGGCCGAGATCCTGACATATTGACATTTGCAATCTGGTTTTAGCGACGTTTGGAGTGGAACATGGAATGCAGCAACTCAAAAATATATTTCAATCTATTTCTGTTATGATTAAAGTCATGCTTAATGATGGGCACTAAATTTATTAAGCCTGAAAACGAAAACTAAGTCGATCATTTCCATGACAATCAATCAATTTACTGACAGTTGTAGTTTTGCGTATTGGATACAGATATAAAAGTAATGTCACTTATTATTACAGAGTGCAAAAAAAAATACTACTGTATAAATTGGCAAAAAATAATCCTTTTTATTAAAAGGATATTTATAAAAAGGAGAGTCTGATCAAAAGTGCTTATCGAACCGAAACTGATACACAAATGGTCAAATACGAAAATTCTTTAAATACTAATATTTGTTTTTTTACCCATTATTCTGCATTAATTAAATCATGAAATGGAGACACAGTATATTAATATTGTGGTTATTTAAGTTATTTTTATTGTTATGTATATTTTTTTTATAACTAAATTAATTTCACAAAGCAAAGCATAACTGATACAAGTTATCAATCAACTAATTGCTAATTGTTACTGTTGCATTAATTACTAAGTTTTCGTTGTAATGAACACTTTGGTTTGTATTTGTTGTCCCGAGGAGACTTCAAAAATTAAAAAAAATCAGATCCATAAGTGGGCTGCAGATGCCCTCTTTGGATTAGCCGAGGAGGTTGCGGCGGACGTAGTCGGCAAGCGTGTTGCCATCCCTGTCCTCTGCAGTCAAGAAGAAGTATTAGGGGAAGAGTGTCAGTATGTCGTAGCTGCGGTGGCAATTACAGTGGTATTACAACGCGCTACCTACTATGCGTTAGATATGGGATGTTTAGTTTCGTTTACCCAGGAAATCCGCTAGCTACGGTGCCCTTTACCAGAACATAGTAACTTTTTCACGCTACTGCTTTGCGGCAGAAATAGGAACCGCAGTGGTCCCACACCAGACGGCCTCCAGTAAAAAGGGGACCTACCACCTTCTATCTTCTTTCTTCGACTGACTCGTTGCTAGCGACAGAGCACAAAATCTACTGCTGGGGGCTGGGATATTTGTTCTGCCAGGGTTTAGATCTCCTAGTTCCACTGACTCTTGGGTAACAGATTCAGAAAGTTCTGCTGCGTAGATATGGTGGCCGAGGCAAAAGGACATGACGTGGATTGGTCCATAGGCCAGAGACGGGGCTGCTTTGGTGGCCAACACTGGTTGGGTTACAAAAAAGGGGAAAGCGTCCTTGTCTTCTTCCGGTTAAAGGTATCAGGAAGGAATAACGGGGTGGATCCGGCGCGAGTCCGACTTAGCTCAGATTTGCCCCCGCGAGGACGGGTATGTGTTGGCATTTCTCCACGTAAAAAAGGGCCGTCTATCTTTGACCATTGTTGATCGTACACGATATGCGACATAATGAGCTCCGAAAGGGTTTCGAGCCCAGTCACCTTCAGCTTATATACCTTGCACTAGTACGGCGTACTAGAGCAAGACTAGTAGATAGAATCCATACCGGATACCGAACGTTAAAAAAAATAAGACAGCTTTCAAGAGCCTCTTCAATATTACCCTGCCACTCGCATTCTACTGGGAAAAACCCACGTTGGATATCTGCCATAGCGAGTACTCTTCAGTATCTTGATTTGACCACTACTGCGAAAAGATCGTAAGTGCCTTTAAAAAAGAACAGGAAAGTTGTTAAAAGGTGCCATGTAGGGACAGACGCCCTTCATCGTTGCGGCTTATAATCACTAAATCACTGAACCTACAGTCCGAAATTGCCTTCCAATGATTATTTATTTGTAATACTGTAGAACATGTGCGTGAAAATAAAATTGGAGACAATGACAAAGTCAAGTCTGCAATTTCAGCCTATAACGACACCGTAGACAATTTTTTCTTGACGGTATCAACAAATCATTTGCGCGATGCAAAAAGAATTAGGTTTAAGTGCGAATTTAATGAAAGGAAAAAAGGAAACATAATTTGGAGTAAAATCTCAACTTTCTTCCTATATCAAATAACGAACTTTTTGACTTCTCCTAGTACTCTACGTTGCCGACTACATCGTCGTCGTCGTCTCTTTCAGCCTGTCAAAGCCACTGTTGAGCATAAACATGCCGACTACATCACTAAGTTGTAAACGAAATTATAGATTTAGTTCGAGCATTAAAACAGTTTTTCCTAACTTTAAAAAATATATATTGACGGCTCTGTCTGAGCTATTAACGTTTAAGACAGGAAAAAGGTAAATTTGATTACATACACTACATACATCATCAGCCTGTTTTAGTCCACTGCTGGACATAAGCCTCCCGTACTACACCCTATCCATTAGGGGTTTGGACCGTATCCACCACGCTGGTCCAATGCGGGTTGGTGGTGGACCGACTTTTACATGCCCATCCGACGCATGGATCATCTTAATTTCAGACAATTGGGTGATCGGCCCAAATTGCCCTAACCAACTGGAAACAACAATGAAAATTTGTTGCGTCCCGCAGGATTCGAACCCACGACCTCCAGTTTTAAGACACGCCCATACCATAGGCTCGGAGGCGTAATTTGATTACTTTGCAAAATTAAATATAAAGTAGAGAAAAGAGAGCAAAATAACATTTTATTTCAGTTCCTTGTTTGTGATATGCTCCATGATTGTTTTTTAATGTTGAGTTTTCACATAGCCCAAGTAATAATAGGGTGAGCTTCCAATCCACCCAGGCTTACCTGGTTTTTAGCCAAAGTGACTAAATGTGACCTCTACAACCAAAAGGTTTTTCTGTTTTTGCCCCACCGAAAAAATTGTAAATCCGAGGCTGTCGGGTGATGTCGTTACTTGGTGATCCTTCAGCTATCCAATGCCACCCCTCCGTCCTTCCAATGCTTGACAATTCCATCTCGCGTGGAACCAGACAGCGCCAACTCCGAGCGTACAGCGGCCTTTTTTTTTTTTTTTCCCGTTGGAAAAATCCAGCTTACGGATTCCCCGCCGCCAAAGTGAGGGGGCAGCGGGGATATGTGGGCTCCCCGGACCAAGATGGAGCGGCCGGTATACCCCTAAAAAGCAACGGTTGTTCCTTTTTCATGCCGCTGTAGCCGGGCCGCGGGCGCTGATGACAGTCTTCGGCGACCCGGCGCGACGTGGCCCTCCTCTTTCGGGCCTCTTCTCACCGGGTGGTTGGGACACCGGAACGTCGCTTTAGGCGCCGTGCTGTTTGTTCCGGCACGGCCCTCCTCTGAGCCCTTCTCTGGGCGGCGGGCACCTCTTGCCAGCCGCCCAGGGGCTCAGTGTCAGGGGAGGTTGCGCGCGTACGCCACCCTCGACGCCCTGGCCTTCTTCTGTGGATAGCCAGGGCGCTCTCCGCCTCCCTGTCCCTTTCCGGCCTCTTTCCGGCCATCACGTCCTCGCAAAAGTAGGACGGCGCCCACGACCTTTGTTCAGCACTGCTTTCGCTTCTTGCGCACTCAGGCAGGAAGCGAAAGCGAAGGCGTGCGACCCAGGCTGGGCACTCTTCCAGCGCGTGTTGGGCCGTCTCTTCGGCACATACGCCACAGTGGTGCACTCTGCTGCAGGCACGGCTGTTTCGGAGGTATCTGACCGCCGCGGCACAGGTACCTCCCGAGCAGCCGTAGTCTGAAGAACCTGCGTCGCGTGGAATGTCAGGATGTCATGAATTCTACAGTTTGACGAAGGGAGCGCAACCGTCTCGCACCCTTATTTCTTCCGGGGCTGGCGTAGCAGCGTACAGCGGCTGCCGCAACCTCAAACACCACCCATGGTAGCCATAGCAATGGCTGCACTGACCAAAACGGTAAATTATTCGTATAATCACTAGATCTCTTTGATCTAGACGATTTTAATCAAGCAGTAGTTGCATTCGCCGCTGCCGTTGACGCAAGCGTTTCAACTTCTTGTTTTAATTAAATTAACGCTCTTAAGCCTAGATTGGTTGCAACATCTAACATTAGCCAAATACACCTTACACTTGGTAGTGTAGGAAAACACACACACGCATGTCGTCGGCCTCACCGGTGAATTAGAACATACACACCCCTTGCAATATGACACTGTAGCTGAGTGCCATATTAGATAGGAGCGTTGCTGCAGTATTTTGCACATTTCTTCTCCCAGCGCCAACGCTTTGAGAAGTGTAGTAATGTTAGCTAGAGCTCTTCAAGCCATGAGATATATCCTTAAAAAGCGTCCAAATCGAACCTAGGCCTCGGCCCATCTAGTCATCCCTCGATTCAGCATGCTAACGGGAACCGCAGAGTGATGTCCATATAATAATACGGTATGCTCAAATGGTTTAACCAAAAAAAATCGACCTTTCGACCTGATATTGCCATGGCAAGCTTAAATGCCTTATTGGCAGCAGTGAGTTCGAGTTAACTCACCAGAACAGAATAACACATCCATTGTCAATGTCCTTAGCCTGATGCCTGCATATCTCCTAACTTTTATCTAACAAAATTAGTTTTACTATAAAACAAACCTATAAATTCAACGTAAATAATATACAATAAAAGTGAAGAGCACTTTAAATTAGATACTTTATAAATGTATATCATCTGTAATTTGTGTCTATCGCATGTGAAGTTAGCTTTGCGCGCCACTTTGTTATAATTGTAACATACATTCCACGGAAAAGCGATCGTTCGAGATCTCCTGTTAGGAACTAGGGAACCCCGACAATCTATTCAATCTGTGAACGAACTTGCGGGTTACCAGCAGGAAGTTTTACGTGTTACATGTTGACGTGGCGGTCAGTGTTTATTAAGGGGCGGTAAACTACGAAGGATTTTGTCCACTGGTAGTTTGCTTTTGATTTAAATATCAAGCTGGACATTTTATACAAATTTCTTTATTCTAATATGTTTATTGTATTGTTTTAGTAAAAATGCTGACTTCGCTGTTTGTAGTTTTAACTATATCGGCGGCTTTTGCCGGTGTGCCAAATCCTGAAGAGTCTAAGCGGTTGATGGATCATCTATCAGATCAAGAACATTTTAGAAATGAGCATCATAACAAACAATTCGATCACGATGCCTTCTTAGGCGAAGATCAAGCTAAAACTTTTGATCAACTGCCGCCGGAAGAGAGTAAACGTCGTCTTGGGTATGTGAAAAACATTTAAATTTACCTTAGAATCATTAGTTTCCGTTTACTTTTAATGTTAAGACGGCATGTTTGGAAGTTATTGACCGGCACTTGGCTGACCTAGATTCTCAATATTAATAAAAGTTTACCAATTGACATATTTTAAAATAATACATTGCACGCGTCAACATAAGCTTTTACTATACTAAGCTAATTATAACGAAGCCTCTGTTTATGTACCAAATAATTGTCTAGTATTGTGTCTCTATACAAATGATAAATTTATGTTGGTTACTTTGGTAACTAGAGTTAATCGACAATTTTCGCTATACACAAGTTTAAGCTAGCAACTAGTTTAAGGAAACAATTTTTTAAAGAAAAAAAATAATTTTATTATTCTCAAAGACATGTGGGTTAGTAAACAATTGCTTTACAATTAAGTCTACATTGTTCTAAAACCATATGTTTAATTTGTGGGCCATATTATATGCCACAAAATGTTTTACAATTGTATTATAATTTATATAAAGTTTTACTTATTAGTAACTGTAATAATTTTGATAAAAAAAATCCCATTTAACTTATTGTGTTTTATGACCTACACACTAGGCTTTTGTTAGTTAATTTTTAATAATAATTTAATTTCTAAAAAGGCACTTGCATCACTTTATAGTTAAGATTACTAGTATTTTTATATCTTTATGGGTATGGTAGGTTTTTGGAAGCTATTCCAATCAGCTTCTATCACATAGTGGTTGGAATGCTTCCAATAAAGTAGGCATTATTAAAAAAATATATTAATATATGTTTAACTTTAATTCTTATAGAATCAAAAAATATGTATGAAATACACAATAAAAATTATTATTGATTGCCAATAAAATGAGACTGGAACTGATTTAAGAACTGAACTGATTGATTAAAGTTTTTTGTGTGTTAATTATTATAACCTATGTTATATGTGCACTTAATCTCTGTGAAACCATTCTGTGTCACATGATAAGGTCATTGACCTACTTATCACATACAACATGATTATGTGGGGTTGTTGTTTCTAGAATAATTGTGGATAAAATTGACTCTGACAATGATGGATTTGTCACTTTAGTTGAATTAAAAGATTGGATTCGCTATACTCAAAAGCGCTATATTGAAGAAGATGTAGACAGGCATTGGAGGCAACACAATCCTGAAAATGAAGAGAAATTCCTTGGGAGGTATAAAGATAATATTTTTTGGAAAAAATACACTTTACTGTATATTTTTTTCTAAAAGGTAGCATAGGTAATGTTTTTGTGGTTATTAATTTAATTTCAGACATATAGAAAAAATATATACAGCTTCATGGATGAAATGGATGAAAGAGAGTTGAAAGCACCAAACAGCGAGGGTTTCACTTATTCTAATCTACTGAAAAGGGACAGAAGACGTTGGGTATATGCTGGTAAGATCAATATTTTAATTATTATTATAAAAATTAAGAGGTTAATTCGAGCTGCTTGTTCATGTGAAGAAAGATTTCATACTGCTCTAAAAATAGTTTGAAACATTTAATTGAAATCAATAAAAACAATCCATGTTTATTTTATTATATACATTTATGTATATTAATATTAAAGTGTTAATTATGAATAAAATATTATTTTCAGATGGGGACCAAAATGATTCTCTAAATAGAACAGAATTTGCACTCTTCTTACATCCTGAAGATCATACTGGTATGAGGGATGTTGTTGTTCTTGAGACTTTGGAAGATATTGATAAGGATAAGGTATTAACATTTAAAAAGTTTTCAACAGAATAGAATTGAGAGTTTTAATCATCTCATTTTTCCTGTTAAGAAATGGTGTCCTATTTTAAAACAAGCTTATAAACACTCCAAGAATTCTATCATCTCCCTACAAAATTTTTTGTAATATTGAAACAGCTGAAAGAAAATTTAATACATATTAACTCATATCATTTTATCAGTTATAACAAAGGTTTCTTATCATAATAAAATTATTATGTTTAAAAATTGTTTTTGCAGGATGGAAAGCTATCCCTTGAGGAATATATTGGAGATATGTATAAGCCTGAAGACGATGAAGATGATGAGGAGCCAGATTGGGTGAAACAGGAGCGTGAACAATTCACTGGATATAGGTAATTTAGTTTTTAATGGTCTTCAAAAGTTTGAAGAAAAGTTATTATAATAAACAGCCTACTTCTTAATAAAGATATAGAGGATGAATGATGATAACAGCTGATTTAATCCTAGATCAAGAATAGTATCTTAGATATTTAAGTTACAGCAGAATATTTCACTATACTGCTTCATACATACTATAGAATTGATACTGAATCAAATTAAAGCTTTTAGGATATATTTGTGTACAACACAAAAGCGAA
The DNA here is from genome assembly GCA_029286875.1 of Lamproptera curius. NCBI lineage: Eukaryota > Metazoa > Arthropoda > Insecta > Lepidoptera > Papilionidae > Lamproptera > Lamproptera curius. Next base: position 7,655,656 of record JAGSMT010000016.1, on the reverse strand, counting down.
TAGTTATGTGTTATAATATTGCTAGTGACCCTATACTAGCTAGCTATGCTGATAGAAAATATTCCTATAATATTAAGCATGTTATACATATAAACCTTCCTCTTTAATCACTCTATCTGTTAAAAAAAGAGCATTGAAAACCGTTTCGTAGTTTTTAAGATTTAAGCATACATAGGGATATAGGGACAGAGAAAGGGACTTTGTTTTATACTAAGACATATTGCATCATATTATAATTTTCTTTATTGCTTTATGATAGACTAGTCATATGCAGTTATAATTTTTGATCTATTACCACATAAAATTTTAATTATATTCAAAAAAAAAAAAACAATTCCATGAAAGTTTGATAAATTAACTGATAATATCATTGTTTATTTGGCCTTGTTATTGAGACAATGGAGGTCAACTTGCATTCACAAGTTGCTTAGAATAAAAAATCTTTAAAAAGGCATGACTAATTAATCTCAATAGAAAACATTATTTTTGACTTATTTAACAAGAAAGAATTATAAGTAAGTCAGATGCATCTTTTTAAAAAAGTTTACTACAAAAGTTGGCATAGGGATGTGACTACTCCACCGCCCGGATCTTTCTTACAGTGGGAGTAAGTCAGATCCGATGTACAAGTGCAATTAGTTAATTGTCAATTGCCTGGTCAGCATGGCAATTATGAGGAACTCTTTTTAATGGACGCTATCTTGACATTTATTAAAAGAGGCCTGTGTCCAGCAGTGGACTGGTAAAGGCTGTTTATGATGATGATGATGATTGATTATTTGATAGGTATTGCATAGATGCCTGTAATTTATATTACTTTCAATCCACACATGGCTGTGTCACCCTATAAGAACGCGCTCTCTTCAGGCGCCGTTAGAGTTGAACATCAGACTTTGTTTATGTAATTTGCACTTATAAATAAAAGGTAGCATTTTGAAATAATATGTTAACAAATTTATTCTCTTATGTTTAATATCTCAACAACCCACTTGGCGTAGTGATTAGTGATACCGACGGTCATGCCAAAAGGTGTGGGTTCGTGTCTAGGTGTTTATATGTAAATTATTTCTAAAATGAGTCTTGGTAGGTATATAAGTATAAATATTTTTTGTTTATGCTATTCATTCAGAAATATAGTTATAGTTATTTAAAAAGTAGACACTAAATGGATTAACAAATATAATTATATACAGGCACAGTCTTTTCTTTTTAATTTAATGGCTGCACCAAGGATAACTCTTCGAGTCTGCCAATGTCAATATTCTTTGGTAATAGTTATTTATTATTTAATCGAAGGTGGTCAGGTACAAAACTTTGAACAAACAACATCTCAGTCTTCCCATGCCTATGGATCCTGCCAAGTATCTGCAACGTCGGGATTATTGTAAAAAAAATGAAACGCGATAAAATCTGTTAAGTCGTTATTAATTTACAAATATTTTTATTTAAAGGGACACAAACAAGGACGGTTTCATGGACGCGGCTGAAGTGAAAGAATGGATAGCGCCACCTGAGTTCGACCACGCCGAGGCCGAAGCGCGCCATCTTGTTTTCGAAGCGGACAGTGACGCTGATGAAAAGCTTACCAAGGCGGAAATACTAGAAAAATACGACCTATTTGTTGGCAGTCAGGCAACTGACTTCGGAGAGGCACTGGCTAGGCATGATGAGTTTTAAAAACATAGATAGAGACGAAAGTTACAGGATTTATGCATTATTTTCGCTTGACTATATCTCTACTCTGAGGTAAACTGTTACTGTGCAATTAAAATATATTTTTATCTGATATGTCTTACATAATATCCAGTGAAAGTTGAGTTAAAGGTTTGAGGTGGATGAAAAAAGCACTTGTCGCTCTTTACCTGCTAGTTAGAGATATTTTCTAAATCCTGTACAAATGTGTTATATGGGCAGTTAATATTTCTTTTAAGAATAGTTTATTAATACATAATATATTCTCTTATAGAATCTGGAGGGATTTTGATAGATGCAATAATACTTGCGATATTAATATTCCATTTAATTGTTTTGGAAATGTTTTCTGACTAATATATGAATATTTACATTAAATCTAATATTAGTTTGCGTATTTCAATATTAACTTGCCATATTAGTTTATTAGAATCTCTTAGATTTTATAGTGTTCTTTTTTGTCTTTTATTATGAATAAGGCAATAGTTTCTAATGATACCAAAGCATTTTATGTTGTTTTAGATTATATACTAATTTCAAAATTATTTCTAAATCATTTTAACAAATGAAAAATATTCAGTTATGAATTTCCATAATCCTACTTAATCTTTACGGGCATTACTTATACTTGTGATATTTTTTAAAACCACATTTTGATACAAAAAATATATTATTTTTAGGTTTTCTACTTTACATTGTCAATGTACTGTCAAGTATTTAACTGCATTTACATTTTTTATTATTATATGATAATATATTTACTGTTTATTCCTCTTTTTTAATTTTCAATACATTGTTTATTTACATGATAATCTAAGTACAGTTGTTACTTATGTTACTAACTAAACAGAATATGATTTATTTTATTGATGATTAAATGATGACAAACACGTGGTGTGTTTTATTACCATATGTAATAAGGTAAGTTAAGCCATATTTAACATTTTTTGACCGATATCCCAAAAGAAAGAAGTTAATATCAATTTGAAGTGTTTTTTATATGTTACCTCGTTGCTCCATTCGTAGCGCACCGATTTTGTTCATTTCTTTTTTAAATGATAGATATAAGCTTCCTATTGGTCCTGTTTCACTAAATAGTTTTGTGATAAGTTGTTTAATAGATATTTGAAAAATAAAAAACAAATAAATCACATCCTCGTGCGATTAAATTACAAACCGTAACCTGAACCGTTAAAGATAGACAAAAAGTATGTTTTACATAATTGTACTGCTAAGTTGGTCTAGTCCATGATAGCATAAATACCTATGCTTTAAGAATAATGTACAATAAGCATTTTAATGTACAAGGTTTTAAAAATTGCAATTGGGCATTTTGAAAGTTTTAAGATAATACTGTTTAAGTTCATGTGAAATTTCGTACGGAGAGCACGTCGTTACCTGCTTATTTTGTGTAAAAGTTATGCGCTGTTAGAAATTGGTCATAGTTTTTCGTTAAAATTTTTAATGCATATATTGTGTTCTTCATGTTTCATTTTTTATACATTGATTTTAATGTTTTACTGTTTTAGCTAGTCTTGGTTGTTTTAATTTAAAATATATTTATTTTTAAAAATATAATACATAAGAAAATGTTCCAGAACTCTTACATTGCAAACATGGCTTCATTTTAAGAGCGATAGCGATGTTATTATGTTAAATAGATTTACATAAAAGTTAACTATGCCGAATTAAACTACGAAAGTTTTGTTATTGGAAACGGGCATCCTTTTGCCGGCTTGTAGCCAGTAGGTTGAGGCACACTTAAGTCTGTGGCCCAGTCTATATAAAACGAAGCAAACATTTGTATTCGTAACAAATTGCATCTTTACGTTACCATTTATTTTTTCAATATTTTTTACCGTTGGAAAAATCAAGCTCACGGACTCCCCGCCCCTAGAGTGAGGGGGTAGTAGGGCTCCTCGGCCAAGATGGAGCGGTCGGTATACCCAAAAAAAACCAACGGTTGGTCCTTAGTAGCCGGGCCCGCGGGTACTATTGATAATCTTCGACGACCCCGGCAAGAAGTGTTGGCTTAAGAATTTTTTAAGCTCAAACGCCTCCTCGCTTAGTCGGCACAGTGCGATATTACATGTTAAAATACAGTATTGTTTCAGGTAATTGTAAAATCTGATTTCGCAGAATACTGTGTAAAATATATAGTTTTATTTCAACTCAACATTCTGATATAATACTATAATGCTATCGACGAGGTCAATTCCAAGATATTAAATTTAATTTAATTATAAAATTTATTTTAATTTTTATATTTACAAAATTTGTGCGTGTACTAGCGTACACTCGTAAGAAGTGAAACTTCTTTATGACGTTATTTTTCAAAAAATAATTTACTATATGGAACTTTACAGAAATTGGTTAAATAAAGTTTAATAACAGGCTTTTATTATTATAGACATAAATCCAAATTCTACAATTATTTCTTTTAGCTAGCTAGCTTAATTGTAATAGAATTATTACTATCATTGATGTCGTAATAATAATATATACATCATGGATGGTATACTTCGAATCACGCGTGGTAGGGATAAGAAAAAGATGGCGCGTAACGGAAAAATGTAACGCGTATCGAAAAAATGTTACACACCCCGATAAAGAAGTTTCACTTCAATTATTTGTATTTTTAAAAATGCTAACGTTTCATACAAAATTTTTTACGTTTACTGTAATTTGATAACGCATGAAGTTAATGCATTAATTATGGAAAATTAAGTATTTCGCTATTATAATTTTAAAACACTGCCATCTAGCTACAAAATGTAACAACAATATGAACCATACACTTAAGTATTTAAAACGCTTACTACAAAATTTACGTAGATGGCGTTATATCTTAATTTTATACAATAAAAGATGGCGCGTAACGAAATGACGCGTAACCAAAAAATGTTACACTAATTTTTTTCCAACCCCGATAAAGAAGTTTCACTTCAATAAATATATAGTTTAAAAATAAAGCATGTCCCAAGGAACGCCCACAACATTTTTTTTTACTTTTTCCCCCACAAAAAAGCCGAGGAGTTCATTAAAAGGCTAATTTGCACAAAAACGTATCTTTTGTAAAGTAATGATAATTTTAGATATTCTTGATTCAATGTACATCAAAAATCCCTTTTACAGCATTTCTTTTAATTAATTTACAGGGATTTAAAATGTTAGGGCTATGATAAATAAAAACTGGCAATTTTTTTATTATCTGTTGACTTTGTAAAACATTAGCAAAGGTGCCCTTTTAATCGAAAGAAAATAGTGTTTTTGACACTTGCTTGTTGTTGTCAGGGACGCTACCATCGGTTCGGAATAGGACCCCTCTGACCTGAGAAGAACCGAAGTAAGAAATTCACAATCTTTAAAAATAAACTAATACACATATAATATTAGTAATAGTAGCATATATAATATGGTATGTATGGAAATATGAAAACCCTGGAGACATTCCATTACCAGGTTGTGAAAAGGTTTGACGCAAAAAAGTTACTTTATAACTTTTTTAATTTAATAATAGTAAATTTCTAATGAATTCTAAACTGAATGGTCCTTCATAAAAAGAAGACCTCTTAATTTCGTTATGTTATGAAGAGTGGCGTCCAATGCCACAATTAAACTATAAGATGATAGAAATTAAAATTTAAAATGACTTATGAGAAGTTAAACAAAACATACAGACGAATTAAGAACCTCCTTTTTTAGAAGTCGGTTAAAAAATCTTAAAAAGATAATCTTAAAATAAAAACTAAAATAAAATAATTTATTTTATTACCATTTTTCTAGTTTTATGGTATTTTAACCATCCACCTTTTCTTATCATACCCATTATGTCTAAATTAAATATAAAAACTTCAGTAAAGATGCACTTAATGGCTTGATAATTTCTAAGAATTCAATCCCGGCAACAAATTGTAGCCAAATGAAAACCTGAGAATTTTATTTGTATTTAAAAACTCTTCCGGTCTCAATATTGGAAAATTGTCAGTGCAATCGGCTATTTAAATTAGTCAGGCCCTTAATGTATGACCGGGTCATGAGTATGTATAAATTTTTTAATAATTTCATAGTGACACTATTCCGAAGTCCACCCGTACGAACGCATTAAACTTTGGCGCTATTAAAGTTAGACATCAGATTTTATTTACGTATATTTACTAAGACGTTACTTGAGAAAGGACTTTACATGACATACGTCCCAAACTGTCTGACTGTGACTTTAAGTAAGTGACTCAGCTTAAGGGAGTGGTCAAAAGTAGGTTTTAGTCCCAACAATGGCCAAACAAGTCTGAATATTTGTTTCGGTGTAATATGTATAAATTTACATAGAAAAAATGTTTGTCTGAGATCATCTCTCCAGAACAAACTATATTACGATAGCACAAAAATATTGAATCTGGTTTGTAAAAAACTAAAGTTTAGGTGAAAAAGATATGGAATTCTCTTAAAAATTATCTTGTCAAACTCTAATGGCGCCACCAGTAATGCATTCTTATTGGAGGACGCAACAGTCCTCCAATATCCAATTGTTAAGGGATTTTTAACCAATGTGACTTTTTTTTTGACTCGGATGTTATGCTTCCAGACTCTTGTCTTTGGTAAGCTTCATCTAACACAGAGTTCGCGAAGCTCCGTCCCCACGAACTAGGTGGCCAACAGTTTTTGTTAAGAATGAGGGCCACACGTACAGAAGGTACGTGGGTTAGGCATTTGTTTATGTCTCTTAAGGATCGTCGACGATTGGTTTACGAACCGGGACGCCGACGGTCTGGCGACTGTATTAATCGGTCGGGACCCCCGTTGGGTCCGGAGTCTCGGCGACCCCTTCCTCATCCGGGTCGAGGAGAACGTTTCGCGGTCTACGCTTTTGACTAGACGCGTTTGGATCGGCCGTATACGATGCTGCTTTTACCAGCAGAGGGTTATTATGATTAACAACTTTATCGATGTGTTTGCGCGTTAACTTTTTTCAGTCGCTGTGTAGGTCTACGTTACTTTGGTACCTCTGCGCTCCGGTAGCGCGGCGGATAAATTTGTTTTGCACTACCTGGAGTTTGTCCAGGAGCGCGGAGGATACATGAGCGAAAGATTGGCATGCATAAGCCATGATTGGTCGTATGCATACCTTGTACAATAGAAGTTTATGTTTGAGCGACATTTTACTGTGAGAATTCGTTAGGTGATAGAGTCTGGTCGAAACGAACAAAGCCTTTCTCCTAACGTCCTGAATATGACTTTTGAACGACATGTTGCAGTCGAAGGTCACGCCTAGGTATTTCACCTTCCTTTCCCATGGTATCGGTTGGCCGTAGAGTTTTAGTTGCCCTAGTGTCTGGTGTCGGCCAGCGCGTGGCCTCATCCTGACGCCTGGGTTGAGGACCGGGGGTATCGTGTAATTACATCCCGATGAAAGTGTATTGCTACACTTTTATCGGGATTGACGTCGATTCTCCATTTACGAAACCATTCGCCTAAACGATTGATCGCGTTCTGGACCTTTTTAAAGATATAATTTGGTCTTAGTGACGAACAATACAGGGCGGTGTCATCGGCGAAAAGCGCCAAATTGACATCGTCGGGCTTTGGAATGTCACTCGTGTAGAGCGTGAATAATAGAGGGGATAGGACCAATCCTTGAGGGACGCCCGCTTGGAGCGGACGGCTCGTGGACAGGGTGCCCTCGACTCGATATCAAATCAAATCAAAGATCACTGGCTTTAAATTATCGCACTCTGGTGGTAAGGCAGCCCTGCGTTCGACCAGACGGTCCACCTCCGATAGGTGGGCCGCATCGACGTGTGCGCGGGATGGCGTACATTGCTCTTCTAGCGTATCGGCTAAGCATTCGGCCTTTTCGAAGTCATCGAAAGCTAACAAGCCCTCGGCTGGCTTTGATAATGGCGGCATGGTGTCGCGGGGATCCGACTTCATACGTCGAGCCAACTGCCAATAGGCAGTGTGCGATGGCTCTAAGTCTTCCGTCAGACCTAACCACGATCCTTTGCGATGTAACTCTATCCTGTCTTTGACCTCTAACTGGAGTTGCCTAAAGCGAAATCGATTTGACTCGGACGGATAGAGATAAAAAGCCCGCTTGAATGCGCTTTTCTGTCTTATCACACATCAAATACTAAACGGTAAGCCAAAGTTGTGGTCACCCGTTACCGTGACTGTCCTTTCAGAGTCGCCGATTGCTGATGAGATATGCGTTGAGATACTGTCGATGCAATATACGCTTTGTGTACACTATCAATAACCTCTTATAAGTTAAAGCATTTTTGGGGGTCCATAGCCTTGAGTTTGCGTTTAAGACAATGCCGATTTGTTACGGTTTTGGTCGTAGGGACCGCACTGGCACCTTGGCCCAATTTGAATAGGACCGGCAAGTGGTCAGAGTCTAGCTCACAGAGCGCCTCTATCGATACGACATCGAGTGAAACGTCTCTAACTAATAGCAGATCTATAGTGCTAGGAGCTCCTATGCCTGAGTTGGAGTATCTAGTCGGGGTCCCGGGAGCTATTATATTTATGTTGTGTGGCTCCTCAAGCCCCAGCAATATATTGCCGTTGGTGTTTGGCGTACTGCAATTAATAATCTAATTATGTTATAGCCACTGATCCTAGGATTGGCTATTGACGGTTTCAAAAAGGTCTCTTGCACGAAGAATACATCTACGTTATAATCTTGCACGAATTTGGCGCGTTAAAGTACGACACGACTAGAGAGCGTGGTTTTACTTTACCTAAGCTGGTAGCCATCTTTGAACGGTTTACCTACTTGTTTGTGTCTGTTTCGGTTTGTGGAAAATCTAGTTTGCTGAGTGCCTCTAAGATGTGGCCGTGAGCGAACAAGACGTTTATCTTGGCAACCGGATCGGTTGCTAGGTGCATTTTATAGTTTAAGTCATAAAGCTCAGACATGCTTTCTGATTTAGCAAGCATAATGTATTCCATGATTACGTTGCCGGGCGGTGGTGCGATGTAATTACTGGGCCCGACGGGTTTTTGCATGTGTTGTGCAGCGGGCCTAGGTAATGGTGCGGGCGGTTGGTGTATTACCCATTGTTGTTGGACCTACCTGGTCGGTTCCCATTTTAATTGTAGTAGTGGCTGTTTTGCGCGGTGTTTCGACACGCATGCCGGTTAATTGACAAATTGAGCGAAGGTTGAAAATTGATTTTCCCTCGGAGGAAAGATCTAATTCGACCATTAAGAGATCCATATCAAATTTAAAAGGGGAGCATACGGCGCACTCTGTGAACAGGATAGCCCTGTCTTTTGAGGTCCGCGTTGACCTCGTCTAGTTCGAGTTCCTTAGGAACTCCCTAAAGACTACGCGGAGAAGGCGGTCCCCCGGCAGAGCGAATGTATGGGGAGCGATTTTATTTTCGCGTAGGTATTGCGTTAAGTCGCGGAAATCATCCGAGGTCACTACGTTGACCCGGATGCCTATACGCGTGTTGGCCGATCTAAAATTCGAAATCTTGGCTTTCGCTAGCCAAGTGGGGACACGGGTCCAGTGACCCTTGCCGTGAATCACGACCGGGGTGGAGCCTTGACCTTACGTTCGGACATGAAAACCTCCGATGTGTCGGGGGTGGCTTGCGGCTCGAGGGCGGGCTTTTTAGCTGGTGTCGGTTGGCAACGAACGCGGCGAATTAACGCGACTCTCGGAGTCGCTTTCTTTAGCGAGGCGTTTTTTGCCCTACCAATGCGACCAACCGATGTTTTGTCTTATAGCCTTATTGATATAACCTATAATCATAAAGGTAATAAATAAATAATAACCAAATTTATATTATAGCAACTTCCAAAAGTAAACGTATACACATTTACTTTTCAAAACTTGTACATAAAATCGCTATTATGAGCGAAAAGTATGCTATCGAAAACAGATCCGTACAACAGGCTTCATATAATAACTCGATAAGCCAAAAAATTCTCCGTGCAAGCCCTTTGAGGAAAGCCACGGAGTTTATTGACAGCCATCAATAAAACTCCCGGGAGTAACGTGTGTCCTATCATATAACACTCAGCGCGACATATTTCTTTGGCTTTGCGGGAGGCATCGGTTAAGCCAGTCTTATTTACTGCTATTGATATAGGCCCCGTCGAAATGACAATTACGCGTCGCGTATATTTCACCGGAACACAGATGTAAAAGTGGCTAGAAGTTACAGTGTATGTATATTTTTTTATCATTTCTGACTTTTGGCATCAACTAACATTATACACACAGTAATATTATAAATAAAATGTCTATTTAGCAAATAATATAGATATTATTATTATATAGATTTTGAGTCATATTTTTTTTATTATTTTGGAAAAATACATGCAAAATATGTGCATTGCTTCTAATGTGAATGTCTCTTACATGCCCGTCCGACGCATGGATCGCCTCTGGTTGTCATCTTCGATGGCCATTAATTAACTGATATCTAATCCATTCATTGAAATGCTTTATACTTTTTGGGTTATGGAATTTAAAATCAAACCACTCTGCCTAAAAAAACTATTATTCTGGCAAAAATGGTTAGATCAGAAGCAGACCTCATGAAAACTTCGATAAATGGGGAAAGGAATCAAGAAAATAATAGATAATAAAATTAATGAACTCAATAATAGTCTCTTTCAAACAATCTACTAAAAAAGGATCTCCAATTATAGTAATAGAATCAAATATGATTAAAGATCGAAAAGTAAATATGCACACCGCTGTTATTGATCTAACATACCTACTATATAAGTATGATTAATTATTATTATATCACTTATAAGATTCGTTTATGACGTATCCATTAGGCCTATCCATGTCTCGCCATCAATACCCGTGATACGAGAACGAATTTCCCCGGAGCGCAATCCACAACAAGCCGCGAAGAAGAATAAGCAAGTGAATGCAAAATGAATATTATCATACAAATTTCCTCCCCTGTATGAACCGCGCGATGTTACTGTCGCGATGTATGCTAAAATATGGCGCCACTCGTTTGCCTTTCAAATGCTAACGCAAAGTAAAAATAATATTTGTGTTAGCATTATTTCCCGCGCATATAAATTTCTGTAACCGTAATTTATACGAATTGTACAAAATATACACGAGATAAGGTAAAAAAGACTGGGAAATATAGTAAAGATAAAATACATAAAATATCCATTTATGAATATTTTTTTTTACTTTGGTTGAAGAAAAATTTTAAAACAAATTTAGCAAGAAGATAATTAATATATTTTTGGTATATTTGAGGATTATCTTTAAAACTTTGGTTGAAAATTATTTTTTTTGGCTTTTTATGTACATAACGTTTAGGTATAAAAAAAAATTAAAGCAAAGAATCCAGTCATAGTGTTAAGACATTAGTCAAGGTCACATGAGTGTTTCCTAACCGCTACATACATATATACTAAAGTTCAGCCAATTAAAAGACAGAATTGGCACCAAAAAGTTGAACATGGTCGCGGTTTAACATTAAGAACGCTTTCATTTCTGTCGCTATATGTGTTTGACATAACACTTTGCTTTAGTCAATTCTGCCTCCGTAGCCTAGTGGTATGGGCGTGAGCTTTAGAAACCGGAGGTCGTGGGTTCGAATTCTGCGGGGACGCAACAAATTTTCATTGTTTTTTCCTAGTTGGCTAGGGCGATTTGGGCCGATCACTCTATTGTCTGAAAAGTAAGATGATCCATGCGTCGAATCGGCATGTAAAAAGTTGGTCAATGGTGGATTCGGTCCAAAAACCCCTAATGGATAGGGGAGTATTAGGGAATAATGTCCAGCAGTGGACTATCACAGGTTGATGATTTATGTATTTATGATGATGTAAAAATTGCAGACAAGCATATTCAAAGCTCATTTAAGGTAATATTGTGTTTATATAAAAGTTAATGCATTTGAAAAAAAAATATTCTAAGTGCATAAACCGTGGCATATATCACATTTGATTAAATGCATACCTTGAGAGATATTAGAGATTAAAAATGCAGTGGCAGTAGAAACCGTAAAATAGTGGATTTGATATGGTTGAATGCTGTTTGAAGTCAGTCATATGTTTATGGTTAAAATTTCGCTTGCATTGCCCAAATTGTTACATTATACTGTTTAAAATTGGTTATACGTTTTGCTTAAATTTCACTTGTTATAAATAAATACAGTTTAACATGTCAATGTCAATTATATTTTAAATATATTTATTATATATACTATATTTTCTGCTACGTTACTACGTATGATAATTAAATATTTCGTTTAATTTGAAAGTAGCTTCTGCCGGACGTACTCAAAAGGTGATATGGTATTGTGCACTTACTGTAATCAGCATTGTTCGCGTAGGGAAATCGGCATTAATTATTAAAGCATTTTTGGATGGATGTAATATTTCTTGCTGTTCTTCCAGAATACAGATTCTTTTATCATTACGAAATACGTCTTTCTTGGGTAAGATATGTGACAGCCGATGAGTTATCCACGCTGTAACATTGCTTATTGATATCTTTCTTCCAGAAGAGCAAATAATGGGTACAGCATATAATTGATTTTTCCGTAATCTATTGTTTTCATACGTACAACAGATGACTAAGCTAAAATTGTCTGTAGGTTTAATGAAAGAAATGAGTCTGGAAACTTGTACTCTCTTGTACTTGTCTCGTACTTGTTTAGTATCTCTAAAAAAGACGACATGTTAAATCAAAAGCTAATTTAATTATCTACTGTTGTTATTACGTCGTCGTTTACTTGGCGATTTAAGTTTTATTTATGAAAATAAATTTATATTGATCTTTTGTCTTTAGTTAGCTTTCATAAAAAAAAAACATTAATCTTAATTTGGCAACCACGTTATATGCTAGAAATATTCGTTAGTCCAATATTTTACATTCAAGACATAATTTCTGTACAGATTTTAGTTAACATTAAAAAAAGGAAGGTTGTTTTATTACCCACAATAAAAATAACAAGTATTAAATTGATTATCAGTTCGTTTTATGCGTAGAAAAATTTTTAAAAGCTTTTCCGAGAAAATCACAATCCTTAAGGAAAATTACGGAAAAGCTAATTCAAAGTGCTTTTCGTATAATAAAGCCAGTGGGAGCTGTAATATTGTTCACAAATACAGTTTCAGTTTGCATAAAGTATCACGTGTTCGGACAATTTGTTGGTTTAGCGTACAAGTACAAACATTTGCACAATACACAAAGCCGTTCACGTTACATGTATGCCTTCTCATTACAACGAAGAATTCCAGTAAATTGAATGTTAGTAATTCCACGAAACTAGAATCGGTACGCTTTCATTGTTTCGTAAGGGTAGTTTTATGAGGTTTGACATAATAGAACTATTTCCTTCTTTGTATATTATTTTTGTTATAGTGCTGTGAAACTTACGGAAACCTGAGTCTTTAAAGAAATTAGCGAGGACACTATCGAGGTGGTCGATGGAATAGTCGTCTTTCAAAAACTAAGTTTCGTTGATCCGTTTGGATTAAAAAAGCCGAACCGCTGATACATAAAGTCACTTACCTTCATTAATCGAATAATTCATATGAACGTTGTTTACCATATATAATTTAAAAAAAAACTGAGATATAAATTTTGTTTACTAACAGTTAAATAAAAAAAAGTTCAATTTTAGTACTATCGTTATTTAAATGAATTATGTGGCTTTAAAATCAAATTGAGTGTTTTAAATTTAAGTTTATGAATGATAAAAATTTCCACCGATTCAGAAAGCTCTGTCCATACCTGTTCAGAAATTAACCCCAAAATTATTACGCTGTATTTTTTTATAAATTGTATAAATTTACATTATCTTAAGAAAAATTCTCACAGGGAACATCAAAACTATCTATTTTATTACTTTGTTAGTGCCAAACTTAAACGTTAAATGCAAATATTTGGATTTGAGACCGGTAAGAACTAAACTACTGTGTGCAAACCATTTTTTATATATTATATATATATATATATATATATATATATTCTCGTTTATAATGAAATACAACTAGGATATTCAGCGTGTATGATTCATTAGGACTTGCGTTTAATGCTTAAATCCGATTAATTAAGAGGAAACTGGATGAATTCTGTGGCGCGGAAGGTAGTGTAAGTGTCACCCTTTCTGTCTTGCTTATTTTACATCAAAACCAATAACAAATTGTTATGATAATACCGAAAGCTTCAATTTCATTTACAGGAACTAATTTACTGATCACATGAGTAATTAGCTTCCGTAGATTGCATATTTAAAACGAAATCTCTTTGTAATCTATTTTATTCATTAACAAATTATACATATTTTGCTGTTCTTTAATAAACTAAAGCTTATTAACTAAGTCCGCTTATTTCATCATTTCAATTAAAATATTATAATAAACAAAGATAATTGTTGGCACGCATTGGTCATAATACGAATCACAATCGTTTTATTGTTGGTACAACGATATATGTATACCTTGGTTGTACTTTATTTTCGTCTGCATTTGAAAATCAAATGAGGCTACTTAGGTGTAAGCGTATTGTGTTAACAATAAAACTCCGTGCGTAGAAAAAGATAAATTTGTATGGTAATATTCGTTCGGCATCTGCTTGAGTATTCTTCAACGTGGCTTATAGTCGCTCGATTTCGCTCCCGGGAAATTCAATTAAGTTGTATTTCGTTCAAGTACAAGTAGTAAGTGTCACGGTATTATTAATACCTAGGACGCGTAGCCCTTAGTACCGTCAATAATCGAGGGCACATATATATAAAGTGATCAGTAATGACATCTATTTGTTTGTGTTTATTCATATTTTTTTAATCTTTATTGTTACCAATTAGTTACCTAGTTTACATAGTGATATTCATCGATGTGTCAAAATTTCACAAAGCATGAAAAAATGTCATACCCAGAACAATTAGTTTTTGTTGAACAGACGCATATTTAATTTATTTTATGTTGTAGTAAATTTAAGGCTAATTTTTAAGGCGATAACGAGTTTAATTATTTTATAAAATAATTGTTACTGTTAACATAATACAAAAGTTTCTTTATATATACAATCATTTTTAAAGCCGTGGGACACTTTCATCAAAATTTTAATTAAAATTGACTTAATGAGCAATTTCCGCTCACACAACGACTTTACTACAACATTTGCAATTTAAAACTGTAATATTAGCGCAATAACTTGAAAGCACTGAAATATGAGATAATATTTATTAAAATCTGTCAATGATTTAAGTAAAAAAATCAGTGTAACAAAAAATATATCGTATATTTTTTATAACGTAAAGTCATGAACTCAATCGGCGTAAAGTAGTGGCGGAATGGAATTTAGATTAAATATATACTAAAGGCTGTTCAACGAACCGTGAAAATTATTTCTTTTGACCTAGATCTTTTATAAATAACGGGTTGTATAACAGCTTATATCGTACATCTGATTTGTTATTGATAAAAAATATTAACACAAGTAGAAGTAAAATAGAAGATCAAATGTTTTGATGTATTGAAACATAGTTTTGGTTGAAATATTATTATTTATCTTTAAAGAAATATAAATTAAGAACTGCATGAAACTAATTTGTAAACGAACAAAAGTTTAACTCCGTCACTTAAACTACTATTTGAAGGATTGTAAAAGAAAACATGATTACATTCATTGCATTTATAGCGTAAAAATACTTTCGTATTGTTATTGTACTTCAATCAAAATGACTTATGTATTTGAGTAGTTTACAAAACTTTCAAAGGAATTTCTCAGGTAGGTTGCTTAAATAGACTGCACAATTCAAGTTCACTTTTTATCACGGTTTTTAATGCGTTTGTTAAGAATGAGTCAAGTACTTAGAATGATATGAAAATTCAAATATTGCCCAAGATTAAGAATTGCATATTATTTAATTATTTGTAGTTTGACACGAATGTTATCAAACTAAAATAGGTATAAATTAAATGATTTTTATTAGTTAATTGTTTTACTTTAAGTAGTATTTTCTTTAAAGAAATAAATATGTTAATATAAACATTATGGTTTGTAACATATATGAAATGTTTATTTCATATATGTTTGTTTAAACACAAAAACAAAAGCTATAAAAACAATAAGCTCCTTCAAAATAATGAAAAAAATGTGTAGTATTGTGCTTTGATTGTAATCTGCATTAGGTACGAAAATATATTTCCCGAATTATTATATTATCTACATCAATGAATCCTTCAGCGATGGATTAAATATTTGACAGCAAAAACATTTAACATAATGAAAATGAATGTTTAAACTAATAATGAAGATGCGACGCTATCAATGTAAAAAAGATCTACCGTGTCGTTCTCTATATGTTTTGATTTGTTTACATAAATAAACAACTTTATCCGACCAAATATAACAGATACTATTTTGCTTACTGAAAAAACTTTATTTCTAATCAATAATTTGATATCATGTCGACCATAATAGTCAAATAACAATATGTAATAAGATATAATGACAATTACGTTCGATTTCAAGTTTCATATCAATAAGGACGAATCAATTTCCTATTATGAACCATTATACGATATTAATGTTACGCATAAGGAATGGAATAAAATAAATACGAACAATATACATGTAATATTATGAGTACATAATTGTATTTTAGTACAGAATTGTCTTTCATGCAAATATTTATAGACAGATATTAACAAGAGATTATTCACCGGTGGTAGGTCCCTGTTTACAGGAGACCGTCTGGTGGACTACCACCGCGTGCTTATTTCTGCCCGAAGCAGTAGTGTGAAAACACTGCTGCGTTCCGAGTTCAAGAGCACCGTAGCCAGCGTATTTACTGGGTAAACAAGACTTAACACCCTAGTCGCACGGTAGGCAGCGCGTCGGCGATACCACTGGTATTGTCAACGTCTATGGGTGTCGGTGACCACTTTCCATCAGGTGGCCCGACTGCTCGTCTGCCTGCGTATGCTATAAAAAAAAAAAGAGATTTGTTATAAAAAATACGCAAATGAGATGCCAATATTTAAGAAAAATTTTAAGTAGACATTTGTAATAAATTGTTTAAGTGAAGAGGTTATGACAGTATGAATAAGCACCATGTATATGTTACTGCAGTTATATTTGTTAATGTAAATTAACAACTGAAAATACAAAATAAATTCCTGAACATTATTTTACAGTTCATTTCAAATCGCGCTAGACCGTAAAATTTTAAAATTCTTATACTTAATTGCCTTTTACAATGTAATATTTTAGGTATGATATTCGTATGTAGTATACGCAATGTTAAAAGTGATCTGATCCATTAAAAATCTAGATCCTTGCGGGAATTTTTCTTAAAAAAATTGTAAAAGAGGATTTTTAGCGGCAACATAGATAAAAAGCCAAATGGTCTGTAAAACGTAACATTATCAATGAAAATGAGTGGAAATGGCAACTGCTTTCATTTAGTAAAAAAAGATTTTTGAGTGTGTTGACCACTGAGTTTGTTGCCGGTTCTATTTTGAACAAATTAGAACTACTCTACCCGTGGTACCTCGAAAGTTAAAACGAATGGTACAGTTTAAAAGACCCAAAACAAATGATTTTTATAACTGTTATCAAACAAACTTACACGTTACCTCCTAAACTTCCTAAAACGTAACTGTGAATTATGAACCTAAGACAGACAGGGTTTTCAACAGTTTATAAATATTGGTTTTTACTTGTCTATATACAAATATAATTCGAGGTTTATTTTTGAAGTTATACTTCTTTAGGCGTTAATGAAAAATTATGAGGAAATTTTAAGATGAATATATATAAATATATTAATTTTTAATGATGCAAAGTATACTTCTCACGCGCGTACATAAGTACACGCACCCATTTTTATTTTTATTTCTTGAAAATGTTTCAAAATTCTTAGTTCAAACAATCGTGTTTCTTACATACATTGTTCACAATACGAATTTCGCAAGCTTAAAAGTAGGTACAAGGAAATCTCCCTGATCTGTTCTTTGTTACTTTGCGTTTGCATTTGAAAGGCAAATAAGCCATTTTATATTGAAGCATACGTACATTGCGTAAATAACGTTACTCTGTTCGTATAAGAAGGGGAATTTGTATGGTAATATTCGTTTGATATCAGCTTGGTTATTCTTCAACGCGGTTTGTAGATATAAATATATGCGAAGCCTTGATAGCTGACAGTAGTTTTACATATTTTATACACCACATTTCATTGCATTATTGCCGAGTTACTTACATTACGCAATAATACATTTAAGGAGTTAGCTGAACGCGTTTTGCAACTGTACACACCCTAGGAAACTTCTTACTTTGCTCAAGTTACCACCTGAGACATAACTTTGATAATGTTGTAAATTAGCAAAACCCGAGGTTTTGTAACTTTTACGCAAGTTAGGGGTTAGTCTCTTATTACGCTTATCTTTAGAGACATTACATTGCGTTATCTTAAACATCCCTTGAAGTTACATTGAAACTAATTGCAATGTACCCTTGCAAAATTCATGTTTATATACGGCTTAATAAAATTTTTAGTTTAGACATTACATCGTAAGTAATTTTATTATAGTACTCTCTGGTTTAACTTATTATTTAACACCACTGCTGTTCATATATTTACTTTCTATAACATATAAGGTATGTTGTTTTCTATTACGTTGTTAATGCCGTATTTATTTCAAATGTTAAAAAAATGACACCAATAGTATTTTTTTAATATTTTTATGACAAAACTTCATAACATCTTTGTTATATCGGACAATCTGAAATCTTTTTGAAAATTTAAATTATTTTTAAATGTGAATTTTAAAAGTAATGAATAAGACATAGCGCATATAGTGTCATTCAATTACAGATCGATGGGTGCAGCTGATACGAGCATTTAAGTGAATAATGATATTAAAATCAATTGAAAGTAAAATTGCGAGCTGGTTGTGTGCGTTTAATACCAGGTCTAACAAAGATTAAAACGAATCGATTGAAGTACTACATTTTATGAAACATGGCAGGACTTTTAAGTAATTTCGACACGCTTATGCAAAATAACTTTTGAGTTATAAGGGATAAAGTTATCTTATTAGAAGAGGAATATACATCTTTGTTTATCCCAGAGCATTCACTTCTTATGTCCAACACATAGCACCAAATCTATGCTCTTTTTGGAGTGAGTTTTCCCTAAAAGTCATAATGGCTGAAAATCGCCTTTCATTTAATCGTAAAGAGCATTATCTAGATCGCCCTTAGTGTCTGTTATTGTATGTTTATGTAATTTAACATGCTGTGTTTATTTTGTAACATAATGAATGTGTGTATTTATTTTATGTAGCCCGTAAAGAACATTTACATATATCAACACGACCCTGAGGTTGACTGGCTTCCATCTTTGTACAAAAACAGTAAATAAATAAAATAGTGTCTCCAAATGTTATGATACTACTAACGTAAATGTTACTTCTCGCCAGTTCTGATCGTTTTAACTTTGCTTGAAACGCTACCGCATGTTTAGATAAGCGTTGATCGGTGGCTTGTTGTGGAATTATATCTAGGGATGATTTGAATGGTTTGTTTTGTCAAAATTAGCCGTTATTAAGTTTTTTAAGCATTCATCGTGCCTAAAACACGATAAATCAAAGTGGTATTGTTTTATTTATTATCAAATAATAATAAAAAATCAATAGTCGATCAATAAAACAATATCTACACCTACGCGAGCCAGGTCTAGCTGCTACTAAACTTTACATTGATCCAACTTTAGAAAAACATTGGTAAGAATTTTTTTTCTCTGTCAAAGTTATTTTATTTAGCTAAGTTTCGGGATTACAATGAATTCCTACTCTTAACGTCGTTAGAAAACATTTTTAACTTTCTAATGCGTTTTTGTAACTATCCTTCTTCTATAGATTAAGTTTAAAATATTAAAGAAGTTTGTAATCATTCATGGAACCATTCAATAATTGCTTGGATCCTGTAAACACCTTAAATTTTTTTTGTATAGAAGATTTTAATGCAAAGGTAAAGCGAATGAGTTATCACATTATATATATATATATACTATATATACTATATATACACTACACTATATATCACTATATTATCTTGCATCATCAGCGGATAGTCATTTGATAGCCTCTATCAATTAGGTTGGAATCCACCGTGGTCCAATGCGGGTTGGTGGGTGGACCGACTTTTACATGCCCATCCGACGCATGGATCATCTTACTTTTCAGACAAATGGGTGATCGGCCCAAATTGCCCTAACCAACTAGGAAAAATTTGCTGAGTCCTCGCAGGATTCGAACCCATGACCTCCGGTTTCTAAGTCACACGGCCAAACCACTAGGCTACGGAGGCAGTCACATTACATATATGGTATAATATTCTTTAATATATTTATTTTCATAATAATTATTATACATACACATATAATTTGTATTAAAGCGCTAAAAATAATAATAAACATATAAAAAAAAATTCGTTTTTAATTATGTTTTTGTTAAAGGTAAATAATTATTTATTCTTCATTTTGATTCCCTAAGAATCTCAGAGACAAAGTACTGGGCTTTTGTATTTCAGTAATATTTGCAAATATTCCTTCGGCACTTACAAAGGGGATTGCTGTTTCGTTTGTTATGGATACAACAAAGGACAGGACAAATTGTTGGAAATTTAATGTCGATATCTGCAGGTAAGAATAAATTGACTGTCTACTAGACAATGCTGTGGGTAAATAACATTTATTAAAAGTTGAATCAAATAGCAATCCTTATTCAAGGGAACTTATTGCACTTAAAAACTGTTAAAAGGGTTATTGTAATAAAGTAGTTTTTTCTATACAAATTAAAATTTAAAGAAAAGGATATAAAAACAAAAAGATAAATGCAGTTTTGATCTATAAAATATTCGCTTAAAAAAGCAAATATTATGTCTGAACATCTCATTTTATTTTTATAATTTACCCGCGGCTTCGACCGCGTGGTTATATATAATAAAAAAAGGGAAAATTCCTTTCTCTAAAAAAATTACTTAATTTAAGTAATCCCAGTATCATCTATCTTCCAGTAAAAGTCCCGTCAAAATCGGACCAGTAATATCATTTAAGAGATTGGCTAGAATAAATAGACAGAAAAAAATGTCGTTTTGTTACGAACCCGTTATGTATCACAATGTACTAATTTAAAAATGGTTGTTTCAAAATTACAGACAGACACTCCAATTTTATTTATTTGTACAGATGACCCACAAACATCATAACAAAAAACACAATGGGGCACTTTCTAAAGCATTTCTGATTTAAATCAATTTAAAATTAGTCTCCATGGAAGCATTTTAAAATATAAATTTTATGTTTATTCAAGGTGTCTTAGATGTCATTACAAAAAAAAAAAACATTTTAAAACATATTAGAGACTAACTTTTACCTCGTTTGCGTCGGATAGGACGAGTGTCTTGAAATCTATTCTAAGTATGTACCAAACTTCCTCGAAATCGGTTAAATAGTTTAGACGATAAAAACGAGCAGGCAAATAGAAAGAGTTACTTTTGCATTTATAGTATTAGTATGGATTAATTTGGATCATGTAAATAAGGTGTGCACATTGTATGCGTCTCTCATAAGACATAAAGGTACATGGCATTGGCTTCGGCAATGATGAATTTCCACATTGACTTTCATGCCCATTTTAACACCTAGATCTTCCAAGCACAGTTTAAAACCACAATATTGCTAGAAAATACCCACTTTTCCACCACAAAAATTTTCACCTCTAATTTCACCTCTTTCAATCACTTTTATCGCATTATTTATATACCTATGTCCTCTCCTGGAATCTATTCTTAGTATGTACCACACTTCATAGAAGTTAAGATATTAAATTATTGAAACGGTTAGAGGAAACGTATGTTTTAATATTATTTGGTTTAATTTTATAAATTGTTTTTATAAAAAAAATTTGACGGTAAAGACGGACAGACAGACAAGCACATAGACAGCCAGAGATACTTTCGGATTTATAATATTAGTATGGATAATGTTTTTTGCCGCATTTCAAACAAATGCTATTGCCGTAATTTGAACTTCTTGTCCTAGTTACGTACATAAATTTAAGTGGACAGTTGGCAAGAGAATGGAACGCATTTGCCAATTTTTTGCCTTATTTGGTTTTAAGGTTGTACTACAGTGAGAGGGTGAACGATGTATTAAGTAAACGAACGAACATTTGCTGCCAACAAGCATTGATTACATGTATTGTATGTAGTATGCAACTAAGCTTGTACATAATATTTCAGTACAATTCTCTTGCGTGAATGTAAAAGCTCCACACGCCAGAATATTTGTGATGTGTGATGCGCAACATTACCAAATAAATTATCTGCACGGTATATTAGTTTATGTTGTGCTGATTTTTGATAGTCAGCCATTTCACTAAACAACAAATCTTGTTTCCTAACTAATATCGGCAGTAGGTATACCTAATTCATTTTGTTGACCCGAGCCTACCCTACCCTGTAGAGTCCTACCCTACCCGGATAGTATTATGCATGCCCCGTCCCTCCACAGGGGCCAACCTTGTTGTCGGTGACGTAACACGTGTTACGTTAAGGTACAACAAGTGAAATTTTCTCAACGTATCAATGACAAAGTATTGTTCCTGCCATCGTGGTGAAAGGATCGGCCAGTTAGCGTTGGGATTCGCTGACGGTCACCCAGTTTGCGCTAGACGTATTGTGACATCAAATTTGATCGATCACAAATCCTCGCTGAAGAACACCGATTTCTACCAAGGATAATCTATTGTTAAAAACACTCAAATTTTATTTAAGAGGATGATGGGGTTTAACCATCTGTCTGGGACTCCTTAATTAATAAATAAAACGCAATAATAATATCACGATCAAACAAGTTCCTATTGCATTCATTTCATCATTCATTCATCATCAGCCTGTGATAGTCTACTGCTGGACATAGGCCTATCCTAATAAACCTCTATCTATTAGGTGGTTTTCGAACCGTATTCCATCACGCTGGTCCAAGCTGGTGGCTGGTGCAGGTTGGTGGGATGACCGACTTTTTACATGCCCATTCGACGCATGTCTATCGCATCCCTAACGCATTGGTAGGAGTTAAAAAAGTAAGACTAAAAAAAATAATTAAATTTCGGGTGTAATAAGGACCTGGCAATCCCACTTCTGCAATTACAACAATATGCATTACATCTCAGTCTGTCCCGTGACTTCGCCCGCTGTATTTATGTACGCGGCAACTCACACACAGACATTGGCCTTGTTTGAGCGGCCACCTTCTAACGGTCTGCCAGGGCAGTGTCATAAATGCCAAGTATTCAGTCACGCTGCGCGAGAATTTCGCCCGCCCCGTTGCGTCAAATGCCTCGGGACCACGTTACCACCTCCTGTCCCAGGACAAAGAGTCCTCGCCACCTACAAACCTCTTGAGTGCGTTAACTGCCGCAATCCGGCCACACGGCCAACTACCTCGGCTGCTCTAAGGCGCCAAAATGCAGAATCCCTGCAATCCCGAGGAAGCCTCTTCCAGGCGACCACCAATCCCATCAAATACCACCGCATTCCCACCCCTCCGTCCTTCCAACACTTGGCAGTTCCACCCCGCGTGGCAACAGCCAGCGCCGGAGCCGACTCCGAGCGCACAGCAGCCCACCGCCGCCTCGAATAGCCAGCATGCTAGGCATAGCAATGGCAGCACTGGCAACAATTGCGCGTCTTTTCTAAAATCGCTAGATCTCTTTGATCTAGACGAATTCAACCAAGCAGCAGATGCATTCGCCGCCGCCGCCGGCGACGCTATGGCTAGGTTTTCATTACTTGTAAAATACAAGAACTTAATTAACGCCCTTAAGGTTTAGGTAGCGACAGCCTAGCAGGTAGCCAGACACACCTACACTTAGAGTGTAGGACAAACACACACATTCATGACATCGGCCCCACCGGTGAGGTCGAACTTACACACCCTTTGCTATATGACACTGTAGCTTAACACCATATTAGATAGGAGCGTTGCTGGAGTTTCTTGCGCCACTTCTTCTCCCAGCGCCAACGCTTTAAGAAGTGGTAGTAAAGTTAGATAGAGCTCTTCTAGCTATTAAATTATCCTTGTAAAGCGTCTGAATCGAGCCGAGGCGTCGCCTAAGCCCCGGTTATGTTCTAATAGGTTAATTCCACAGAGCACGAGATCCAGTCAAAACAAAAAAGACATTGGCCTTACCGGAGAGATCGGACATACACATTCTCTGCTATATGACAATGCAGAATAAAGGTAAACTGCAAATATTTGGCTTTGAGACCGGTAAGAAGTAAATTAACTAACTAATAGAACTAAGCAGGGAAGAGGAAACTGGATCAAGTCTTTGGTGTGGAAGGTGGTGTAAGTGTCGCCCTTACTGTCTTGCTTTTGATTTATTTTATAAAAAAAATAATTAATATTATAAAAATGTTCTTAATAACGAAAGCTTTTATTTCATTTACGGGAGCTAAATTAGTAATCACATGAGTAATTACCTTCCGCAGTTTGCATAATTAAAATGAAATCTCTTTGTAATCTATTTCATTCAATAATAAATTATACATATTGTTCTTTAATTTACAAAATTTGCTTACTTCAATAGTTAAAACGAAATCTGGAAATAAGAACAAATCAATACACCAATATTAATATGTTTATTTATTAAATCCTCTCAACGTTTTAATACCCAAACCATCTAATCCAATTCAAATTCTTCTGCTATAATTTAATTTTCTGCTAAAATGATCTGAACGAAGATTGTTTAAATGTAGCAGTATAGTTCTCTTTGGAATTCCACAACTCAAGTAATATAATATAATAAACAAAGACAATTGTTTGCACGCATTGGTCATAATACAAATCACAATCGTTTTATTGTCGGTACAAGGATACATGTATCTTGGGTGTACTTTATAAATTCTGTTCGTACCATAGATAATAAATAAAAAGAAAGTAAAGATAATAAATGAATGTAAACTAAATACTTATTAATTAAATTATAACCGCCAACATTTCCCACACGGCCATCCTACTCACTCATCTGCCTCAGATGAGTCTGAAAGGGCTGTAGTAGTGACCCACGCTTCATCATATAAGCTGAGCTTGAAGTATTTATCGGTCCTTCGCCTTGACCAACTGTCAAGAGGTCATACCGGTCATTTCTCTTCTTCTTTATCACCTGATAGGGGCCTAAGAATTTTGGGTAAAGCCTGTAACCTTGAACAAATTGGGTCCTCTTAATGGCAACCAAGTCACCAACACTGTACTCAAGAGCCTTCTTTCTCTTCTTATTATAGTTCTTTCTATTCTCTTCTCTAAAATAAACTCTAAACTTCTTAACTGCTTCAGCAATAGCTAGTATTTCTAAGTAATAGCTATGCTATCTTTTTTCTGTATGTGAAGTCTTTTTACTCATGTAGTATGTAGGATGTAGTTTGTTATCTTTAAGGTATCTTTGGAGTAGGACTGCGCCATAACCTTCTGTACTCGCGTCTGTCTTAACTTCTGTTTCCAATTCAGGATCATAAATATTCAATACAGGGTATTGACATAACACCTGTTTAATTTCCTCAAATGCTCTCTCACATGCTGAGTCAAATGTCTACATTTTAAAGTCAAATAAAGCTTCTCATATTTGAGTATAAGCGCATTGTGTTAACAATATAACTCCGTTCGTAGAAAAAGATATATTTGTATGGTAATATTCGTTTGGCATCTGCTTGAGTATTTTTCAACGCGGCTTATAGACGCTCGATTTCGCTCCGGGGAAATTCAATTAAGTTGTATTTCGTGCAAGTACATGTACTAAGTGTCACGGTATTATTACTACTCTAGTACCGTCAATAATCGAGGACACATATATATAAACTGATCGATAATGACGTCTAATTGATTGTGTTATTTCGTATTTTCTTAATATTAATTTTTACCAATTAGTTACATCGTTTACATAGTGATATTCATCGATGTGACGAAATTTCACGAAGCATGAAAAAAATGTCTTACCCAGAACATTTAGTTTTTTGTTTGATTTATTTTATGTTGTAGTAAATTTTAGGTTAATTTATAAGGCGATAACGAGTTTAATTATTTTATTAAATAATTGTTACTGTTAAGATAATATAAAAGTTTATATATATACATAATAATTTTTAAAGCTGTGGGACACTTTCATTAAAATTTTAATTAAAATTAACTTAATGAGCAATTTCCGTTCATACAACGACTGTTCGAAAGTAATTCTATTTAATATCGTATAATATTATTTAATAATGTAAAGTAATTTTATTTAATTATGTATAATATTCGCGCAAGCCATAGAAATAATTATATATTTTATCAATACCCGACAATACGCATTTCAATTATTTTTTTTTCAAATTTGCACAGAATCATATTCCAAGGTCATCTAAGGTAATATAGTGTACGTTTATATAAAAGTTAATGCATTTTAAATAAAAACATACTATGTGCATAAAACGAGTCATAAATATCATTTTGATTAAATAAATACCTTAAGAGATATTAGAGATTAAAAATGCTGAGGCAGAAATGGCGACGTAGTTTTTTTGCAGATAGCACGTTGTCACCTACTTAAATTGCGCCAAATAGTTGAATGCTAATTATTTCTTTAATAACGCGTTATCCATGATGGATAGATGATGCTAGCTCTAGATATATAACTAACGCGAAAAATCTGTAAAATAGTGGATTTGATATGGTTGTATGCTTTTTGAAGTCGTTCATATGTTTATGGTTAAAATTTCGCTTGTATTGCGCCAAATTGTTATATAATGTTTAAGTCGGTCGTACAATTTGCCTAAATTTTACTTGTTTTAAATAAATACAGTTTAATATATAAAATGTCAATTACATAATAAATGTATTTATTATACATATTATGTTTCTGTTAATAAATTATTTAAATAATTTTTTTAATTGGGAAGTAGCTCCTGCCGGGCGTACTCAAAAGGTGATATGGTATTGTGCACTCACTGTAATCAGCATTGTTCGCGTAGGAAAATCGGAATTCATTATTAAAACATTTTTGGATGGATGTAATATTTCTTGCTTTTCTTCCAGAATACAGATTCTCTTATCATTACGAAATACATCTTTCTTTGGTAAGATATGTGACAGCTGATAAGTTATCCACGCTATATCATTGCTTATTGACACCTTTCTACCAGTAGAGCAAATAATGGAGCATATAATTGATTTATCCATAAGCTATTGTTTTCATACGGACAACAGATGACTAAGCTCAAATTACCTGTTTTTATATCAGAAATGAGTCTGGAAACTTGTACTCTCTTGTACTTGTTAAGTATTTCTAGAAAAGAAGACATGTTACATCGAAAGCTATTTCATTTGTCTTCTGTTGTTATTATGTCGTCGTTTACTTGGCGGTTTAAGTTTTGTAAATAAAACTAAATTTATTGTGATCTTTTAATATGCTAGAAATAATCGTTGGGTTTATATTTTACATTCAAGACATAATTTCTTATGTATAATGAAGCCGGTGGGAGGTGTAATATTGTTTAAAAATACAGTTTCAGATTGCATAAAATATCATGTGTTCGGACAATTTGTTGATTTAGCGTACAAGTAAAAACATTTGCACAATACACACAGCCATTAACGTTATATGTCTTGTGCCTTCTCATTACAACGAAGAACTCCAATAAATTGAATGTTAATGATTCTCGGACCTAGAATCGGTACGCTTTGATTGTTTCGTAAGGGTGGTTTCATGAGGTTTGATATAATAGAACTAATTTTTTCCTAACTGCCTCCGTAGCCTAGTGGTATAGGCGTGTGCCTTAGAAACCGGAGGTCGTGGGTTCGAATCCTGCGGGGACTCAACAAATTTTCATTGTTGTTTCCTAGTTGGTTAGGGCAATTTGGGCCGATCACCCAATTGTCATTCTGCAAGCTATGTCGATTACAATCGTATTGTTAAGAATTATTTTGTCACGAATTGAAATACTGAGCATAGTTAGAGCAACATAGGGCTTCCTCAAATAGGCAGCAGTATCAGTATCATCATTATTTTTCTTTCCACGACGACGAAAGCCCAGCTATTGAGAAGAAACTGATTGGATCAAATGTGCGATGAGAGATAATTATGATTTAAACGTGGTTTGCACTGATAACTTGATTTTAAAATCAGTATAATATAGAACTCTATAAATTCAATTGAATTTATAAGTAATTAATTAATGACAAGGTGAGACTGCCTCCGTAGCCTAGTGGTATAGGCGTGTGCCTTAGAAACCGGAGGTCGTGGGTTCGAATCCTGCGGGGACTCAACAAATTTTCATTGTTGTTTCCTAGTTGGTTAGGGCAATTTGGGCCGATCACCCAATTGTCAGAAAAGTAAGATGATCCATGCGTCGGATGGGCATGTACAAAGTCGGTCCACCCATTAGCCCGCACTGGACCAGCGTGGTGGGATACGGTCCAAAATCCCCTAATGGATGGAGGTGTATTAGGGGAGGCCTATGTCCAGCAGTGGACTATCACAGGCTGATGATGAATTTTTTCCTTCTTTGTATATTATTTTTGTTATAGTTCTGTGAAACATGAGTCTTTAAAGGAATTAGCGAGGACACTACCGAGGCGGTTAATGGAATAATTAAGTCGTTAAATAGTTAAATAAAAATATAATATAAATAAATGATGTGGCTTATAAATGCAATTGAATGTTTTCAGTTTAGATTTATGAATGTTAAAAATTTCCACCGATCCAAAAAGCTCTGTCCATACCTGAAATTATGCTGTACTTTTTATACATTGTATTGACTTACATAATTCTAATCAATTCATCATTATGGTAAGTAAATTATTAAGTTCATTATTTTTTAAAATTTGTAAAATTAATGTTATGTCAAATTACAGTCATTAAGATGATCTAGTAGTAATTAATCTAAAAGTAATTATCAAATAGTTAATATAACTGGATGCAGTGAATACGAGAAACAAACATTTTTTAAATAATTATCTGCATTTAATTTCATTGCTAATTTGCTACCGAGAGCCAACCACTACGTCTTAGATAATGTAGGAAAGTGGAAACAATCTCACAGGGAACATCAAAACAATCAATTTTATTACTTTGTTAGACCGCAACCTAAAGGTAAACTGCAAATATTTGGCATTGAGTCCGGTGAGTACTAAATTACTGACTGCAAACCGGTTTGACTCAAAATTTACTGCTCTATTTAATACATCTCTGTATTGGACAATTACTTCTAAAATAATGGAATAAAAACTTTTGCTTTTGTGGTTAAGAGTTTTATTGATAATTTACTGTTAAATTATCTTACTGCATGTCAAACATAGTTACAATTTTGTTCCAATGTGTTTAATACGAAAATAACTATTTTATATATATATATGCATTTATATAGGGTTTCTCGTCCATACTGCCTCCGTAGCCTAGTGGTATGGGCGTATGCTTAGAAACCGGAGGTCGTGGGTTCCAATCCTGCGGGGACTCAACAAATTTTCATTGTTGTTTCCTAGTTGGTTAGGGCAACTTGGGCCGATCACCCAATTGTCTGAAAAGTAAGATGATCCATGCGTCGGATGGGCATGTAAAAGTCGGTCAACCCACCAACCGCATTGGAGCAGCGTGGTTGGATACGGTCCAAAACCCCTAATGGATAGGGTGTATTAGGAGCCTATGTCCAGCAGTGGACTATCACAGGCTGATGATGATGATTCTCGTCCATAATGAAATCATAGAATTAGGATATTCGCAGCATGTATGATTTATTGGGACTTTCAGTTAATGCTTAAATCAGATTAATTAGTACCTGGCCCAGCTGCAGGGAACAGGAAACTGGATAAAGTCTGTGGTGCGGAAGGTAGTGTAAGTGTCGCCCTTCCTGTCTTGCATATTTCACACTAAAACTAAAACAAAATGGTTATTGTTTTTTTTTTTTAAAAAATTAACTATTATTATAAAAATGTTTTAAATAACAATAGCTTCAATTTTATTTACATGAACTAAATTAATGATCACATGAGTAATTAGCTTCCGTAGATTGCATATTTAAAATGAAATCTCTTTGTAATATATTTCATTCAATAACAAATTATACATATTTTGCTATTCTTTAATAAATTAAAGCTCATTTACAAAATGCGCTTATTTCATCATTTCAATTAGAATATTATAATAAACAAGGACAATTGTTTGCACGCATTGGTCATAATACGAATCACAATCGTTTTATTGTTGGTACAAGGATCTATGTATACCTTGGCTTTACTTTATTTTCGTCTGCATTTGAAAATCAAATAAGGCTTCTTATATTTAAGTATAAGCGCATTGTGTTACTAACAAAACTCTGTTCGTAGAAAAAGATAAATTTGTATGGTAATATTCGTTTGGCATCTGCTTGAGTATTCTTCCACGCGGCTTATATTCGCTCGATTTCGCTCCCGGGAAATTCAATTAAGTTGTATTTCGTTCAAGTACAAATGGTAAGTGTCACGGTATTATTAATACCTAGAACGCGTAGCGACGTAGCGTAGTTTAGTACCAACAATAGTCGAGGACACGTATATATATAAAGTGATTGGTAATGATATGTAATGGATTGTGTTTATTCGTATTTTTCTAATATTCATTTTTACCAATTAGTTACAAATGTTATCATTATCATCATCCCGTATCAGTCCACTACTGGACAAAGTCATCTAGGCGTATTGAAATTTATTTTAGATATTTATTAACAGTTTGTTTGATATTCATCGATATGTCAAAATTTGACGCTTGTTAAATTTATTTTATGTTGTAGCAAATATAAGGTTAATTTTTAAGGCGATAACGAATTTAATTATTTCATAAAATAATTGTTACTGTTAACATAATATAGAACTTAATATATATAAATACAATGATTTTTAAAGGTGTGGGACCGTTTCATCAAAATTTTAATAAAAATTAACTTAATGAGCAATATCCGCTCATAAAACGACTTTACTACAAAATTTGCAATTTAAAACTGTAATATTAGCGCAATAACCTGAAAAGCACTGAAATATGAGATAATATTTATAAAGTTCTGACAATAATTTGAGTGAAAAAATCAGTCTAACGTGAAATATATCGTATATTTTTTATAACGTAAGGCCATAAACTCAATCGGCACAAAGTAGTGGCGGAATGGAATTTAGATTAAATATATACTAAAGGCTGTTCAACGAACCGTGAAAATTATTTCTTTTGACCTGGATCTTTAATAAATACCGGGTTGAATAACAGCTTATATCATGCATCAACAACTAGTAGTAAATAGAAGATCAAATGTTTTTATGTATTGAAACATACTTTTGGTCGATCTATTAGAATATTTTTCTATAAAGAAATATAAATTAAAAACTGATTTGTAAATGAAGAATAGTTAAACTCCGTCACATAAGGATCGTAAAAAAACATAATTACAGACATTGCATTTGTAGCGTAAAAAATACTCTGTTGTGTGTCTCTCTTATTGTTATTGTACTTCAATGACAATGACTGTATGTATTTGAGTAGTTTACGAAACTTTCGAAGGAATATCTCAGGTAGTTTGATCAAATAGACTCTGCACAATTCAAGTTCATCAGACCTTTATGACATTAAAGTAGATTCGTTGATAATCTTTTCAGACTTAGCATAGAGCTTTGAGATCATTCTCTAAGCTCCTTTTATATTTATATTTACTGCTTTTATCTTTTACGGTTTGTAACGCGTTTGTTAAGAATGAGTCAAGTACCTAGAGTGATATGATAATTCAAATATTTTTGAAGATAAAATATTGCACATTATTTAATTATTTGTAGTTTTAACTCGAATATTATGAAACTAAAATAGGTATAAATAAAATAATTTTAATTAGTTAATTGTTTTACTTTAAGTAGCTTTTTCCTTAAAGAAATAAACATTTAGGAAATAAATAAACACAATATTTCCTGAGTAATAAACTAAATAAACACATATTACTTACATTAATTATTGTAGTAGTTTTGTAAGTAGCTAACGTTCATGACGCAAATCTCTTTTCAATCTTTTTTAAAATTGAGGTTTTTCTTGATTTCAGTTACACTTTAACATTACCGATATGTATTTAGATGTCAGTAATGGAGAATTTGTTCAAAACAATCCGTCGAGCTGGTACAGTTTTTTGTTCTCCTCTGGCTCAAGATTGTCCAGTTGCACGTAGTGTACGCAGTGAGGTCGGTTCCTGAGTGGTGGTAAAAGTCTTGAGTATGCAGCCGGTAACCCTTTGTTATTAGGGGCTTGTATTATTTCATTCGGCTCTGTTGTCGGTGGTAGCCCGTAGTATACCTATTTTTGTAGGCAGTTGGGCTGGGCAGTGTATATTTGGATAACTACTGCATGCGTCGCTTAAGTATCGTTGTATGACGCGATATTCATCCACAGTCCTTGGAAGGAACCGTATTCCCTTTCCAAAGGGGCGCGCGCTTGGAATGCCACCAAGAGTATGTTGGTGTCGATTTTATGGACATCGATTGTGTGGGAGATGAGTCCGGCGGTTGTGAGTGGACTCTTCCTTCTCTCTTCCTTGTTGGTGGTGGCGATATTGACAATGTGGGTAAGGATGGTCTATAACCTTCGTCTTCTACGTCGTCCAAGTATCGAGCGCGTATGTCTTCTTCTCTATTACAGCGGGGAGAATGCCTTGACGGCTGGTGCTTTGATATTCTCCAATGTGATCGCAGCTCGCGCCCTACTCCTCTCGTTGCGTGCAACCCGTGCTGGGTGAGGCAGTAAGGGGAGGCCCAGCAAGGCGCCCGCGAGCGAGGAGAGTGCGCGAGGGTATCGAGCTTGTGGTTATTCACGGCGCAGGAGCTGCGCCAGTACTGCCTGCCTCTTTTCGTAACGAAATGAGGAGATGCATATACGACGGAGCGGTCGAGTAGTGGTCCCGAGAGGTTGGCGATAGTTCACTATCTTCGGCTCCTTTATATATATCTTAGATTCACGGATCTCAAATACAAGACACAACGTATTGCGTATTAAACTTATCTTAGAAAGGTTAAACTAAATAGATTACTAGCTGATTCCAGAACACAGAACAAAATGCAAAATAGGAAGAAAGACCGTTTTTTTAAATGCCGTAGAAGTCATAGAATTCTAGCGGTAGCTTCTATGTCTTGTATGTGTGCTGAAAGTAAGCTGAAGGTGATGGAGCCATTGTTCTTCAGCGATGGATTAAATTTTTGACAACAAAAACATTTAACAAAATTTAACTGACAATTAATGTAAAAAAAATCTACCGTGCCGTTATCTATACGTTTTTCTTTGGATAATTGTGTCAACTTTATCTCACTTAATATATTAGATACAATTTTGCTTACTGAAAAACTTTTTTCTAAACAAAAATATGATATCATGTCGACCATAATAGTCAAATAATGATATGTAATAATCATATCAATAAGGACGAATCAATTTCCAATTATGAACCATTGTACGATATTAATGTCACGCACAAGGAATGGAATAAAATAAATACGAACAATATACATCTTATATTACAAAATTGTATTAGTTTCATTGCCTTTTTGATATTTTATAAAAATATTTATAGACAGATATTAACAAGACATTTGTTATAAAAATACGCAAAAAGTTTGAATATTTTAAGAAAAATTTCAGTACATATTTGTAATTAATTTATAAAAGTAACAAGGTTATGACAGTATAATTCAGCACCGTGTATATGTTACTGCGATTATATTTGTTAATGTAAATTAACAACTACAAATATTAAATAAATCCCCTAACATTATTTTACTGTACTTTTAAACTTAACCTAAGGAAACTCTGCCAGATACTTTAGGTTTAGAGTCGATTTCACGTCGTAAAACCGTTAAATTTTGTACATTTTAATGTTATATTCTTACACGACCCACGTAGTAATTTCATAAAAGTATCTTACGATACGTGCGATAAGTATTTATTAAACATGTTTTTTACTTTATTTAATCCGAAAATTTCAATCACGATGTGTAATTACTGTCTGAATTATTATTGCTCATTTAATTTGGTCATTTTTCAATTATGACATTCGTATATCTTATTCCTACGAAACTACTTTAAAGTGCGAAAGGAAGTTTAGATTGTAGTCTTTCTGATATCTCCGCCTTATTTACTGACTTTGTCCAAAGTTCATCATTTCACCACCGATTTTAGGCAGGATATACGGAATGCTGAAAGTGATCTGGTCAAT
Organism: Lamproptera curius; assembly: GCA_029286875.1. Classification (NCBI taxonomy): domain Eukaryota; kingdom Metazoa; phylum Arthropoda; class Insecta; order Lepidoptera; family Papilionidae; genus Lamproptera; species Lamproptera curius. Next base: position 7,621,698 of record JAGSMT010000016.1, on the reverse strand, counting down.
TAAAAACCTAGATTCTGAAGAGTCCTTGCAAGAATTTTGGTAAAAAAAACTATAGAAAAAGATATTTTAGCGCAACATACATAAAACAAGCCTAATGATAAGAAAATGCATGGAAATGGCAACTTGCATTTTGTAAAAAAAGGCGTTGGAATGTGTTGATGAAATAAATGAAACACAGAGGACAATTTTCGACCACTGAGTTTATTGCCGGTTCAATTCTGAATATTTTAGAATTAATGTACAATACCTTGTGGTTTCACTGTAATAAATTACACTTTACGCCCTACATTTTCTAAAACGTATGAACTTAAAACGGACTTTTAACAGTTTTTAACAGTTTATAAATATTAGTTTTTACTTGTGAAAATACAAATGTAATTCGAGTTTTATTTTTTTAGTTTTATTTCTTGATAGAGGTTCAAAATCATAAGTTTAAACACGATTATGTACATGCGTTGTTCACAATACGAATTTCGCGAGCTTAAAAGTAGGTACAAGGAAATCTCCCTGATCTGTTCTTTGTTACTTTGCGTTTGCATTTGAAAGGCAAATAAGCCATTTTATATTGAAGTATACGTACATTGCGTTAATTACTCTGTTCGTATAAAAAGGGGAATTTGTATAGTAATAATCGTTTTGTATCAGCCTGGTTATTCTTCAACGCGGTTTGTATAAATATATGCGAAGCCTCGATCACTGAGCGTCATTCTCCTAAATTTACATATTTAATACACTACATTTTATTGCATAAATGCAGTGTTACTTACATTACCTAATAATACATTTACAGTAAGCTGAACGCGTTTTGCAACTGTACACTCCCTGGAAAACTTCTTACTTTGCTCAAGTTATCACCTGAGACATCACTTTGATAATGTTGTAAATTAGCAAAACCCGTGGTTTTGTAACTTTTACGCAACTTAGGGGTTAGTCCTTTATTACGCTTATCTTTGGAGACATTACATTGCGTTATCTTAAGCATTCCTTGAAGTTCCATTGAAACTAAATGCAATGATGGGGTACACATCAAAATTCATGTCACGGTTTAATAAAGTTAGTAGTTTAGATATTTCATGGTAAGTAATTTTATTATTATTAAACACCACTGCTGTTCATATATTTACATTCTGTAACATATAAGGTATGTTGTTATCTATTACGTTGTTAGTTCCGTATATATTTCAAATGTTAAAAATATGTCAAAAAAACTTTTTTTTAATATTTTTGTGAAAAATCTGAAATCGCTCTGAAAATATCTCATCATCATCAGTCTGTGATAGTCCACTGCTGGACATAGGCCTCCCCTAATACACCCCTATCCATTAGAGGGTTTTTGGACCGTATCCCACCACGCTGGTCCAATGCGGGTGGTGGGTGGACCGACTTTACATGCCCATCCGACGCATGGATCATCTACTTTTCAGACAATTGGGATCGGCCCAAATTGCCCTAACCAACTAGGAAACAACAATGAAAATTTGTCGAGTCTGCAGGATTCGAACCACGACCTCGGTTTCTAAGCCACGCCTATACCACTAGGCTACGGAGGCAGCAGGCAGGAGAGCAGGAGGCAGAGGCAGAAAATATCTAATTATTTTTAAAAGTGAATTTTAAAAGTAATGAATAAATCGTAGCGCATATTTAACCATTTATTTGCAGATCAATTAAAACAATTAAACAATTAAAAAGTCAATTAAAAGTAAAATTGCGATGTGTGTGTTTAATACTAGCTCTAACAGAGATTAAAACGAATGAATTTAAGTATTACTTTTTATAAAACGTGGCAAGACTTTTTATTGAGTTCGACACGCTTATGCAAAATAATTTTTGAGTTCAGAGGGATAAAATTTTCTTATTGGAAAAGTAAAATACATCTACGTTTATCGCAGAACCTTCACTGCTTATGCTCAACACATCGGACCGAATCTATACTTTTTTATTTAATCTAATCTTCTTTGGAATGAGTATTCCCTAAAAGTCAGAAAAATTGAAAATCGATTTTCATTTAATCGCAATGAGCATTATCTAGATCGATCTTAACTATTGTTACTTTATGTAATTTAACATGGTTTGTATATTTTTAACATAATGTATTTGTGGATTTATTTTACGTAGCTTTTAGAGCACATTTACAAATATCAATACTACCCTGAGGTTGACAGGCGAAGATTGCTTTTAGCATTAAACAAAAACAGTAAATAATTAAATAAAATAGTGCCTTCGAATAGTATGATACTACTATCATAAATTTTATATAGTTAAATTATATATGTTACCTCGTTACTCCGCTCGTAGCGCTCCGATCTTGATTTTTCTCTTTTTAAATGGCATGTAATAGCTGTCATGTAGTCCCATTTTTGTAAGAAGTATTTTAAAAGATGTTTAAGAAAAAAACTATGTAAGCCAAAATCAAAACCTTGAGCGTTTGAAATGCAAACGCTGCCTCAACCTTAAGAGATAAATTACTGACTTAAATTGTTTTCAGCATAATTGTACTACTTGAACTGGCCTACAATTAGGTCAGCGAGAGCACATATCTATGTTTTAATAATAACCCACAAAAAGCATTTTAATTAACGTCAGGAATGAATACAATATACAATTCGCCAAATAAATTTTTAAAATAGTGGATTTCTAATTGAAGTCGGTAATGTGTTTATAATTAAAATTACGCTTGTATTGCGCCAAATTATTTTATACTGTCGGAAGTCGGTCTTACTTTTTTATGATAAAATTTCACTTCTTATTAATTAATACAGTTTAACATTTAATTTTCAGTTAATTAAATACTTCGTTTAATTTGAAAGTAGCTCTTGCCGGGCGTACTCAAAAGGTGATATGGTATTGTGCACTCACTGTAATCAAATCGGCATAAATTATTTAAGCATTTTTGGATGGATGTAATATTTCTTGCTGTTCTTCCAGAATACAGATTCTCTTATCATTACGAAAAACATCTTTCTTCGGTAAGGTATGTGACAGCTGATATGTGATCCACGCTTTAACATTGCTTATACATATACCTTTCTTCCAGAAGAGCAAATAATGAAGCATATAATTGCTTTATCCATAATATATTGTTTTCACTCGTACAGCAGCTGACTAAGCTAAAATTATCTGTAGATTTTATGAAAGAAATGAGTCTGGAAACTTGAAGGCATGTTAAATCAACAGCTAATTTAATTATCTTCTGTTGTTATTTTGTCGTTAGTTTTCATAAAAAAAAACATTAATTTCAATTTGGTAACCATGTAATATGCTAGAAATTATCGTCGGTACTATATTTTACATTCAAGACATAATTTCTGTACAGATTCAGGTTAACATTTTAAAAAAGGAAGGTTGTTTTATTACCCACAAATATTTAATGGTATGTGTCGTAGTTTATTTTTTTTATTTATTTAAATAGGGCACCAGCAGTACATACATTTAACATTAGTAAGCAACATTAAAGTGTTATTAAATTCCGATGCATGTATCATATTAGGTGACACAGCATTGATACAGTTACATCATTTACAAATCGTGAGTTTACGAAATAATAAAGCTAGAATAAAACAGACCAATAAGTAATTTATTACTAAGAAAAGGTATACATAAATAGAATGACTAAGTTATTACGTTGTTATCCAAATAATCATCAAAGTAGTTACATGTAATGTTCTTAAATTTTTTAAAACTATGGTGGAAGATGCCTGTATGTGGTAGTTCATTACAGACGGAATTATATAAGTTGCACATGCGAGGAATGGGGCGTGTAGGCCTAAATTTGTTTTGTGTCGGGGACTGTGGAAAAGTTTTGTTAAGGGATGTCTGGGAAGATTGTATGGAACATTTAGTGAAAAGTTTCCTAACAACTCACAACAATTTGTATGACCATTTACAATTTTCTGCATTAATAGGAGATCGTGAATTAATCTTCTGTTCTTTAGCGAAGGAATCTTAAAATATGTAAGACGATGATTGTATGGGCACCTGTGCGATATTCCAGGAGAAATATATGCGCTCAATTCTTTGAGAGTGAATTGCATACCATGGATTTCATACCGAACTAGCATATTCTAGCTGGCTTCGCACTAATGTATTGAAGAGAAGGATTTTAGTGCTAATGCGAAAACTTTTAGTTTTTCTTGTAATAAAGCCTAGAGTTTGCGATGACTTCTTTACAATTTCGAAAACCAAGGAGGGTGAACGGATTTAGTGGGTTTTTCATAAGGTATTAATTTTTGTTGTATTATGAATTACATTATACAGAGTATTAATCAAAGTATGTAGTTAAATAACATAAGTATTAAATTGATTGTCAGTTTGTTTAATGCGTAGTAAAATATTTGAAAGCTTTCTCAATATCCATAAGGTAAATTATGTAAAAGCTAATTCAAAGTGCTTTTCGTATAATAAAGTTAGTGGGTGCTGTAATATTGTTCACAAATACAGTTTCAGTTTGCATAAAGTATCACGTGTTCGGACAATTTGTTGGTTTAGCGTACAAGTACAAACATTTGCACAATACACAAAGTCGTTCACGTTACATGTAAGCCTTCTCATTACAACGAAGAATTTCAGTAAATTGAATATTAATAATTTCATGGAACTAGAATCGGTACGCTTTCATTGTTTCGTGAGGTTTGATATAATAGAACTAATTTTCTGTTTCTTTGTATATTATTTTTCTTAAAGTGCTGTGAAACTTACGGAAACAATAAGTCTATGAAGGAATTAGCGAGGACACTACTCACTTTGATTAAAAATGGTATTTTTAAAAAAGCCGAACCGCTGAATACATAAAGTCACTTACCTTTACGCTGAATAATTCATATGTTCGTTGTTTACCATATATGATAATATAAAAACTGAAATATAAAATATAAATATTGTTTACTAACTGTTAAATCAAAAAAAAGGTTTAATTTTAGTACTATCGTTTTATAAATTAATGATGTGACTTAAAAATACAATTGAATGTTTTCAGTTTAGATTTATGAATGTTAAAAATTTGCACCGATCCAAAAAGCTCTGTCATACCTGAAACTATGCTGTACTTTTTTTATAAATTGTATAAATTTACATAGTCTTAATGAATTCATCATCATGGTAATGAAATTATTAAGTTCATTATGGTTTAAAATTTAAATGATCTAGGATTAAGATTATTGTAACTTCTTGTCTTATAGCATTACCAATCGACTGAACAAAATATGACTGAATGCAGTGAATACGTGAAACAAACACTTTTTAATTGTCTCGTTAGTCAGCATCCATATCTTGCAAAAAAAAAATATCTGCAGTTCATTTCATTGGTAATTTGTTACTTAATACATCAACAATGTTATTTAATACATCTCTGTATAGTATGGTTACTTGGATATATATATATATATATATATATATATATGCATATATGATTTATAAGGACTTGCATTTAATGATCCAATCCATTAATAAGTGGAAGGTGTTGTAAGCTTGTAAGTCACCCATCCTGTCTTGCTTATTCTTCTATGATTGATTGTTACGACTTTCTTCTTAAAAATATATTATTATAATAAAGATGTTTTAAAGTAATAAGCTTCCGTATATTGCGTATTTAAAATGAAATCTCTTTGTAATCTATTTCATTCAATAACAAATTAAACATATACATAGGCAATATAATCAATTTAAGCTAATTTACAAAATCCGCTAATCAATACACCAATAGTAATATGGATTTTTATTAATTTCCCTCAACGTTTTAATACCCGAACCATCTAATCTAAAATCTCTTCTACTATATACTTAGTAAAATTTTCTGCTATAAAGATCTGAACGAAGATAGTTTAAATGAAGCAGTATAGTTCAATTTGGAATTCCACGCCACAAGTATCATTTTAATAATATAATATAATAAACAAAGACAATTGTTGGCACGCCTTGGTCATAATACGAATCACAATCGTTTCATTGTAGGTGCAAGGATATATGCATTCCTTGGTTGTACTTTATTTTCGTCTGCATTTGAAACTCAAATAAGGCTTTTTATAATTAAGTATAAGCGCATTGTGTTAACAACAAAGCTCCGTTCGTAGAAAAGGATAAATTTTTAGGGTAATATTCGTTTGACATCTGCTTGAGTATTCTTCAACGCGGCTTATAGACGCTCGATTTTGCTCCGGGGAAATTTATTTAAGTTGTGTTTCGTTCAAGTACAATTAATAAGTGTCATGGTATTAGTACTACCTAGGACGTGTAGCCTTTAGTACCATCAATAATGGAATACACATGTATATAAAGTTATCAGTAATGACGTCTAATTGATTGTGTTTATTCGTATTATCTTAATATTAATTTTTACCAATTAGTTACATTGTTTACATAGTGCTATTCATCGATGTGTCAAAATTTCACGAAACATGAAAAACAATGTCTTACCTAGAACAAATAGTTTTTGTTGAACTGACGCTTGTTTAATTTATTTAGTAGTTTTATTATTTAATAAAATAATTGTTACTGTTAACATAATGTAAAAGTTAACATATATCATCATTTTTAGAGCTGCGGGACAGTTTCATCAAAATTTAATTAAAATCAACTTAATGAGCAATTTTCGCCCATAAAACGACTTTACTACAAAATTTGCAATTTAAAACTGTAATATTAGCGCAACAACCTAAAAATCATTAAAATATCAGATAATAAATATTAAAAAATGGAAAGATCTGTCAATAATTTAAGTGAAAAAATCAGTCTAACCTGAAATATATCGTATATTTTTGTAACGTAAAGCCATAAACTCAATCGGCACAAAGTAGTGGCGGAATGGAATTTAGATTGAATATATACTAAAGGCAATTCAACGAACCGTGATTAAAGAAATTATTTCTTTTGACCTAGATCTTTAATAAATAACGGGTTTGTTATTAATAATAAATATTAACACAACTTGAAACATTCTTTTGGTTGAAATGTTAGTGTATTTCTTTAAATAAATATAAATTAAGAACTCCATAAAACTAAATTGTAAGTGGAGGAAAGTTCAACTCCGTCACTTAAACTACTATTTCAAGCAATGTAAAAGAAAACATAATTACAGACATTGCATTCGTAGCGTAATAAATACTCTCTTGTCTATCTCTCTTGCTGTTATTGTACTTTAATGACAGTGAGTCATGTATCTGAGTTAATTTCTTAGTTAATTAGCTCAAATAGACTCTGCGCACGATTCAAGTTTATCAGACCTTTAAGACACAAGGAGATTTGTTGACGATCTTATGTTCGTACTTAGCATATAGCTTTGGCATCATTCTCTATGCTCCTAATTTTTATATTTTACAGCTTTTTATCACGGTTTGTAACGCGTTTGTTCAGAAAGAGTCAAGTACTTAAATGATATGACAATTCAAATATTTCCCAAGGTTAAGATTAACATATTATTTAATTATTTGTAGTTTTAACTCAAATATTATTTATGTAAAGATTGTAATCTGCATTAGGTACGTCAGAATATTTCCTAAGTTATTATATTATTTACATCAATTATTGAAGTAGTTGTTAATAGTTAACGTTCATTACGCAAATCTCGTTTTCAATCTTAAAATTGAGATATTTCTTTATTTCCATTATACTTTAACATTACTGATATCTATTTACATGTCACTTAAACTACTATTTGAAGGATTATAAAAGAAAACATGATTACATACATTGCAATTATAGGGTAAAAATAATCTCTTGTTGTTACTGTACTTCAATGAAAATGACTCATGTATTTGAGTAGTTTACGAAACTTTCGAAAGGAATTTCCCAGGTAGTTTGCTCAAATAGACTCTGCACAATTCAAGTTTATCTGATCTATATGACATTGAAGTAGTTTTGTTGATAATGTTACGTTCAAACTTAGCATAGAGCATTGAAATTATTCTCTAAGCTCTTTTAAGATTTATTTTGACAGTATTATTATCACGGTATGTAACGCGTTTATTAAGAATGAGTCAAGTACTTAGAATGATATGAAAATTTAAATATTTCCCAAGATTAAGAATTGCATATTATTTAATTATTTGTAGTTTTAACTCGAATATAATAAAAATAAAGTTAGTATAAATAAAATAATTTTGATTATTTAATTGTTTTACTTGAATTATTTTTAGTATTTTCTTTAAAGAAATAAATAGGTAAATATAAACATTATGGTACATAACATATATGAAATCAAGTTTAAAAAAATTAGTTCCTTCAAAATAATAAAAAAATTGTGTAGAACTATGCACTATTTTGCTTGCCGAAAAAACTATATTTCTTAACAAAAATATGATATAATATCGACCATAATAGAAAAAAAAAGGATATGTAATAAGATATAATGACGTATGTGTTCGATTCTATTTTCATATCGATAAAGACGAATCAATTTTCAATTATGAACCATAATACGATTTTAATGCCAAGCATATGGTATAGAATAAATAAAATACGAAAAATATACATCTAATTTAACAAAAATCTAATGTAAAGATTTAAATCTGCAATTCCGACCATGTTTTAGACAAGCCCAATCATTACATTAGATTTGATGAACCAAAATACTGGCTAATGAACATCGTTTTATACCAAGGATGATTCGGGAAGCAATAGAAATTAAAAATATCCAAATTTTAATAGAGAAGATGGTTGGTCTTTGCCACCTTCCTGGGATCCAATAATTTCAAAAATTAAACGCAGAGTATAAAAAACTACAAAACCGAAGATCAACATCAATACTTTTTTGTCAAACCAACATCAAAATTAAGAAATCGAAAGATATGTCAATTTTTTAAATAAAAACTGACGGTTATTCGAAAAACATACAGAGATACAGACATATACCAACTTAGTCTGCCCGTGATCATGGATGCTGAAAAGAATCCGAAACGTCGGGAATAAATATATTTAAGTAACGCGAAAAATCCGTAAATAAGTGGATTTGATATGAATGGTACAGTTTAAAATATCCAAAAAAACTTTTTTAAATGTTATATAACCGTTCACAACAGAATTGACCCTATTACTTAACTGTCTTTAGCCAAGTACATGAGTTCATCACAAAATACCTGGTTATTTCGCTGTACTAGATTACACTTTAACCTCTAAATTTCCTAAAACCTGTCTGTGAATTATGAACCTGAAACGAACACAGGGTTTTCAACAGTTTATAAATATTAGTTTTTACTTCTCAAGATACAAGTTTAATTAGAGGTTGTTAGCACCGACGCTATAAGAAATCTGCAATTTGACCATGTTCTAGACAAGCCCAATCATTATATTAGATTTGATGAACCAAAAATACTGGCTAATGAACATCGATTTATACCAAGGATGATTCGGAAGCAATCGAAATTAAAAATATCCAAATTTTAATAGAGAGGATGGTTGGTCATTGCCACCTTCCTGGGATCCAATCATTTCAAAAATTAAACACAGAGTATAAAAACTTTTGTGAAACCAACATTAAAATTAAGAAAACGAACGATATGTCAATTTTTAAATAATAACTCTGACGGTTATTCGAAACATTGAAATACAGACATATACCAACTTAGTCTGCCCGTGATCATGGATGCTGGAAAGATTTCGAAACGTCGGAATAAATACATTTTTAAGTAACGCGAAAAATCCGTAAATTAGTGGATTTGATATGTTAATTAGAGGTTACTTTTTTATTTTTATTTCTTGAAAAAATTTCAAAATCCATAGTTCAAACACGATTGTTTACATGCATTGTTCATAATACGAATTGCGCGAGATTGAAAGTAGGTACAAGGAAATCTCCCTGATCTGTTCTTTGTTATTTTGCGTTTACATTTGAAAGGCAAATAAGCCATTTTATATTGAAGTATACGTACATTGCGTAAATAACATTACTCTGTTCCTATAAGAAGGGGAATTTGTATGGTAATATTCGTTTGGTATCAGCTTGGTTATTCTTCAAAGCGGTTTGTATATATAAATATATGCGAAGCGAAGAATCGATAACTAACAGTAGTTTTACATATTTTATACACCACATTTTATTGCATTAATGCCGAGTTACTTACATTACGTAATAATACAGTTAAGGAGTTAGCTGAACGCGTTTTGTAACTGTACACACTCTGGGAAACTTCTTACTTTGCTCGAGTTACCACCTGAGACATAACTTTGATAATATTGTAAATTAGCAAAACCCGTGGTTTTGTAACTTTTACGCAAGTTAGGGGTTAGACCCTTATTACGCTTATCTTTAGAGACATTACATTGCGTTATCTTAAACATCCCTTGAAGTTCCATTGAAACTAAATGCAATGTACCCCATCAAAATTCATGTTTGTATACGGTTAAATAAAGTTTTTTGTTAAGATATTACATGGTTAGTAATTTTATTATAGTACTCTCTGGTTTTACTTATTATTAAACACCACTGCTGTTCATACATTTTCTTTCTGTGTCATACAAGGTATATTGTTATCTTTTACGTTGTTAGTGCCGTATTTATTTCAAATGTTAAAAATATGACACAAAAGTTTTTATAATTTTTTATGACAAAACTTCTTTAGATCTTTATTACATCGAAACATTTAAAATCGGTTTGAAAATATAAAACTATATTTAAAATATTAGAACTAGATTGCAGATCGATAGGTGCAGCTGATACGAGCATTAAAGTGAATAACATTAAAATCAATTAAAATATCAATTGAAAGTAAAATTGCGATTGGTCGTGCGTTTCAAACCAGCTCTAACATATTTAAACGAATCTATATAAGTATTTATTTTTTATGAAAAAAAAAACTTTTTATTAAGTCCGACACGCTTATATAAAATAAGAGTAATATGTGAAATTTGAGTTACATCTTCGTTTATCCTATAACCTTCACTTCTTATGTCCAACACATCGAACCGAATCTATGCTCTTTTTTTATGTAATCAACTTTGGAATGAGTTTTTCCTATAAGTCAGAGTGGCTGAAAATCGCCCCTTAGTGACTGCTACTGTAGGTTTATGTAATTTGACATTTTGTGTAAATTTTGCAACATAATGAATGTGTGTATTAATTTTATGTAGCCCGTAAAGGACATGTACATATATCAATAGGACCCTGAGGTTGACTGACGGAGAATGCTTTTAGCAATAAATCCATCTTTGTGCAAAAATAATAAATAAATAAATAATGTGATATTACAAACATAAATGTTACTGCTCGCCAGTTCTAATCGTTTTAACTTGGCTTGAAACGCTACCGCATCTATTGATAAGCGTTGTTCTGTGGCTTGTTGTGGAATTATATCTAGCGAACGGATGATTTGGAATGTTTGTTTTGTCAAAAGCAGACTTTTTGAGATATGTACTATTGATTTATTTATTATCAAATAATAATTTAATAAAATAAATCAATAGTCAATCAATAAAACAATATCTACACCTAAAGGTACATCTACGAGAGCCAGGGCGAGTTGCTACTAAACTTTATATCGATACAACCATTAAAAAAATATTGGTAACAATTTGTTTTCTTCTTTCAAAGTTATTTTATTTAGCTCAGTTTCGGGATCACGGTGAAATCGTACTCTTAACGTCTTTAGAAGACATTCTTAACTTTCTGATACGTTTTCCCTTCTTCTATAGGTTAAGTTTAAAATATTAAAGAAGTTTGTAATCATTTATGGAAATATTCAATATTTGAAAAACCTAATAATTTTTTTATAGAAGATTTACAGCACTTAAAAGGAAAGCGAATGAGTTTACATCAATTTGATATATATATATATATACAATATTCTATATATAATATAGTATAAATAATAATGAACAAATGAAAAAAAAATGTTTAACTTTATGTTTTCGTTAAAGGTATTTTTGTTAATTTTGATTTCCTAAGAATCTCAGAGACAAAGTACTCGGCTTCTGTATTTCAGTAATATTTGCAAATATTCCTTCAGCACTTACAAAGGGGATTGCTACTTCGTTTGTTATGGATACAACAAAGGACAGGACAAATTGTTGGAAATTTAATGTCGATATCTGCAGGTAAGAATAAATTGACTGTCTCCAAGACAATGCTGTGGGCAAATAATATTTATTAAGAGTTGAACCAAATAGCAATCCTTATTCAAGGGAACTTGCTGCACTTAAACACGTTTATGTGGGTCAGTATATCGTGATATAGTATTTTTTTTTACTTACATCAACATTTATAGAAAAAATATAAGAATAAAAAAAGAAAAAAGCTGTTTTGATCTATAAAGTAGTCGCTTAACTTACTTTACTTTTTATAATTTACACGCCACTTCGTCCGCCAGGTTATATAGAAAATAAAGGCGATGTTTTTCTTATAAAAAAATAACCAAATTTAAGTAATCCCAGAGTCATGAGTTATCTTCCGTCGAAATCGAACCAGTCCTCTCGGTCAAAAGATTGGCCAGAACAAACTGACAGACAAAAATGTTATTTTGTTATGTACCGGTTATATATTACAATGTACCAATTTAAAAATGGTTGTTTCAATAATACTGAAAACGCCCCAATTTCATTTATTTGTATAGATAACCCACAAAAGCCATATTAGAAACGCAATTGGACATTTTCTAAAGCAATTCTAATTAATTACCAGTCTCCACTGAAGTAAATGCATCTCAACATATCAATTTTATGTTTATTCAAGGTGTCTTAGATGGCATTACATAATAAATATTTTAAAACATATTATACTAATTATAACCCGTAACTTCGTCCGTGTAGAAAAGGAGGAATGTCCGCAAGATGCATATAAAATTGCTATTAAAAACCGCTTATGGCTTGGTTCAAATATCTAACCTTGACACAAAATTCCATCGTTTTTTTTCAATAATGACAATTTTCCATATAAACTTTCATCCCCCATTTCACCACTTTTAACTACTGTTATTGCAATATTAATATTAAGCTGATGTCCCTTCTTGGAATCTTTTCTAAGTATATACCACACTTCATCAAAATCGGTTAAACAATTTAGACGATACAGACGAGCCGGCAATGAAAAGAGCTAATTTCTCAATTTGTAATATTAGTATGGATTAGTTTGGATCATGCAATTAAGGGCGTTCATTGTGTCTCTCATAAGCCATAAAGATTCATAACTCGAGCTTCGGCAATGTTGAAGCTGCTAGATAAAAACCACAACGTTTTATGTACCTAGACAGTAGTTTTTCCTAGCTGCCTTGCCTATATTCTTTCCTGCAATCTATTCTTAGTATGTACTAAACTTCTTAGAAAATAAGATACCAAATTATTAAAACGGTTAGACGAAACCTTAGTTTTAATAATAGTTTAATTAGTTATAAGTTTCATTGAACCGTTGGTTTAATATTAGTTGGTGTAATTAGTTTTATAAATTGTCTTAATGAAAAAATTTTGACGGTAAAGACGGATAGACAGACAGACAGGCAGAGATACTTTGGCATTTATAATATTGGTATAGATATTTTTTTTTGCCGCATTTCAAACAAATGCTATTGCCGTAATTTAAACTTCTTGTCCTAGTTACGTACATAAATTTAAGTGGACAGTTGGCAAGAGAATGGAACGCATTTGCCAATTTTCGTGCCTTATTTGGTTTTAAGGTTATACTATACTGAGAGGGTGAACAAGGTATTAAAGGAACATTGATAACAGTATGTAATCAATGTTTGTTTGTTTCATCGATTCAGAAGATGTTTTAAAAATTAAGTACACCATACAATAAACTCTTGAGAGCCCTTGTTTAGCAATAAATCTGTTTTTAACCTTGACTTATTGAAGTCGTTAACTTAGGTTTTTAAATTTCTAGCAGAATTACTGAAAAGTTATAACTAATTTTGTTATACTTTTTGCACTTTACAATATACAACTACGCTTGTACATAATATTTCAGTACAATTCTGAAGCGTGAATGTAAAAGCTCTAGACGCCAAAACATTTGTGATGCGTGATACGCAACATCACTGAATAAATTATCTGCACGGTATATTAGTTTATGGGCTGATTTGTGATAGTCAGCCATTTGACTAAGCAACAATTCTTGCTTCCTAAGGAGAGCCAACGTAGGAATACCTAATTATTTTGTTTCCCTGTTTAAGATCTAACTACAACAATGTGTGTCCTGATGACCCAAGAAGGTAGGGTAATAGAATCCTCTATATGCCCCGTCACAGAATCACATAACCACAGAACCACATTCTTGTATTGAGTGACGTAAAACTTGGCACAATTTAACCCGCAACGACGTTAGACACGGTTCTAAAATCTTCTTAGCGTATCGATGACAAGGTATTGTTCTTGCTATCGTGGTGAAAGGATCGGCTAGTCTGCGTTGAGACTCGCTGACTACGCCCAGGGTGCGCCAGACGTATGTGGCCTTTTGATACGTCAATCGTGGAGACTCCTTCGTGCACCCTGTTCTGAAATAAGTCTATGGTATTGATATCAATGTGGAAAATCAGGAAGCCAGCGTTTATAAAGCTTACCAATGCAATACACATACTCATCGCGGAGCAGTGCCCTCCTGTCCTTTACACCCAGACCACCTAATCCATTTCCAGTGGATGACAATAACGCCAGCTATGACAAAATCGGCGTCCACATGGAATTGGAGATGGAGCTTGAGCGATACGAATCCAATGTCGGCCATACAAAATCGTCAAACCAAAAGCGCAAACTATCGCTCCTTCTCCTGCACCTATACAGTCGCGCTTCGAAACTTGCTTGTTTTAATGTCCCCCCCATTCAATAATTGTCAAAATCTTGCCACCACAAGTTGCCAGTGTGCAATCAAACATTAACTCAAACCAACATCAAATTTGATCAACCACAAATCCTCTTTAAAGAACACCAATTTTTGCCAAGGATGATCTATTGTTGAAAACACCCAAATTTTATTAAAGAAGATGATTGGGTTTAACCATCTGTTTGGTATTAATAAATAAAATGAAATAAATTCAGGTGTAAGTAAGATCTGGCAATCCCACTTCAGCAATTACAACAAGATGCATTACATCTTAGTCTGTCCCGTGACTCCGCCCGCTGAAAGTTTTTTGTTACACACATAGCAGAGTAGGGCAACTCACACACACACATCGTCTCAGCAGGGAAGTCGAACATACACTTCCTCTGCTATATGACACTGCATACTGCATATTTAGAGACACAAGAGTTTATTGCGCTACTGCTTCTCCCAGTGCCAACGCTTTAAGTAGTGGTAGTAACATTAGCTACAACTCTCCAAGCTTTAAAAATAGTCCTTAAGAAAGCATCTGAATTGTTCCGAAGTGTTGGCGTTGCTGTTTTGTCAACCTGGGAAACTCTCGATTCAGTATAATCAGCTAACAGGAATAAAAATAAAAAAATATTTTACTATGTCGTGTTTTACACAAATGCTGTTGTCACTTTATTCCCATACATATAATATCCCCGAGTGGTGTCTGTGGTCGCAACGGATGCGGTCTAAATGATACAAATGTTTAAAATAATTTTTGTGCATATGTAGCGAGACAGGTTGTAAAGTGATTTTGCACTTTTTGCATTTGTTACACCTGTTAAGTTTTTTTTATTAAATATTTTAGGTTTATTGTGCATGAAGAGCTATAATTATTATTACGTTTGTTAATAATTTTATGTCTAAATACTACTGCTTTCACCTAACCAGTTATCATGGGGTTATGTTCTAGATTAACCTGAATAGCAGATTATATGCAGAGTGATTGGCATCTGAACCCCAAAACCTAATTAGTAAATAGCATTCTAAGAATGATTTAGCTGTCAATAAATTTGAACAAACATAGTAATCAATCATAGTATTAACCACCCAGACCGACTTTTTACATGCCCATTCAACGCATAGGTTGAACGGTTTATAATGCTATAACTATTATAACGCACGCTCAGGTTTAACATATACTATAGTAATCAATGTAATAGTTACATAGCTTTTGCGATCGTTCAAACTCCGTATTAAATATATTATCTACTGGTTTATGGTTTATTGTGGGTGGGATTACAATGAATATACTGTTAAAGTCCATGGCTGAAGATAGGCCTTTCCAGTGGCTCTTGCATTTCCTGCCATTAATAGAGGTTGATACTTCATCTCGTAGAGAATTATCCATGCAATGGCTAGCACGAGGCTACCGCACGCCTACCTTTCGTCTTCAACGGTTTTCAGTTCTCCGTGCGACGTCGCTGGTTCATTTCTTTTCAGCCAACATATTCTGCAAGCTATGTCGATTACAATCGTTTTTTAAGAATTATTTTGTCACGAATTAAAATACTGAGCGTAGCTAGAGCAACATAGGGCTTCCTCAAATAGGCAGCAGTATCAGTATCATCATTATTTTTCTTTCCACGACGACGAAGAAGCCCAGCTATTGAGAAGAGAAACTGATTGGATCAAATGTGCGATGAGAGATAATTATGATTTAAACGTGGTTTGCACTGACAACTTGATTTTAAAATCAGTATGATATAGAATTCTATAAATTCAAGTGAATTTATAAGTAATTAATTAATGACAAGTTGAGACAAGGCTTATATTACCGAGGACGTTAAAACAATTATTTTTGTATAGACACGTAGATATTACAACACATAATATGGCACGCCGTTAAACAATTTTGCATAAAATAACTAATCTTTAGTGATATTTAATTAAAAACATTGTAGTACAAATTGTTTGCCGAGATTAATTGTTGTTAGGATATATTTCATCGTTATTTATTTGTATATGGTATTTGAATAGCTCTAATTGTTGTTTGTTTTATAAAGAGATGTGTTTATACGTGGAATGTTTAATTAAGAGGGTTTTAATAGCGGTAAACATATAGAGTTGTTTAAGCGGTATGTGATTAGAATGAGAGCTAAAATTTAAGCTATTATTTTAACCCGTTATTATTTGCTTTCATTGTTATATTTCCGTTTTTTTATTTATTGATAATTGATACTGAAAAAAAAATAAAAGGTAACAATCGAACAACCAAAAAGGACTAAACGTTTATTTAATTATATTAGCATCTGGCTAGTATAAATTAAGGAACTGACGTCGTTAATGATTGTCGTAAATGTAAATTATTCGTGAGTTTTTGTTCTAGTTAGTATTTGAATATCGGGGAGTATGTCTGCGCATTGCTTAAAAAAATCAAGGCCAATCTTGCCGTCTCAAGCTTAGAATGAAGTTCCTGGTGTGAGCGAAGGAGAGGTTGCCATATTTTATATTCTTTGTCTGCCTCATGTATTGGGAATAGCGATCGGAGAAGTTTGTAAAGTCAGAGCTTCTATGTGCAGGTAAAAAAATGTTTGAGTGCGCAAGCTCAAATTTTATGTTGTACTTTACTCTTTTGCAATGCGCTAATTTTCTGCCAGATCTTGGTACTTAACCGGTTCGAGCCTCACCATTCAGCAGTAGCAATTACGAAATAGTTACTACTTTGCGAAGCACCAATTTTTCTTGAAGTTTTAGCGTAGTTGTAACGTAAAAGGTTGAACATATTTACAGTATTCTGAATTTATAGCAGATACGGCTATTGGCAAGTGGATATCACCTTTTTTACCGTGGGGAAATGCCTACGCATACCTGTCCTTGCGGGAGCAAAAACGGGCTATATTAGGAACCCACCGACTAAAACATCCACGTTGTTCCTTCCTGACGCCTTTAGGGCGGGACGGGTCATTGAAACGCGTTCTCACTCATCTGCAACCCCACCAGCGCTGGCCGCCAAGGCAGTCTCGTCTCTGGCCTATGGCCTAATTCAATTCTGGGCGCGTTGGAATTAACGCGCCCTTCGCCTCCGCTTCCAAAGATAGGTAATAGACTTTCTCAAATTTGTTATTCAGGAGCCATGGGAGCCAGGAGGTCCCAGCCCACACAGGGCCAAGACCAGAGGCGGCCTCGATGTTAAACTCCGCCGTTAGCTCCGTTTTGGCCGCAGAAGGAAGAGATCGACGGCATCATGCCGAATGTTTTTCCCCCGCGACTCCTCCTTGGCTGCAGCACAGGGCTGTAAGCATGCCTGCAACCTTTTTACCCATCCACAAATTAATTGCCATCCGGCTATTTGATGATGTATATGAATAGACAGTTTCAATCGCTCAATTTTTTTTATCGTGATTTCCAGTGATAGTTTACTATCGGTGGTAAATCATCTACAGTAAGCGTCTAGCGTGATCTCAAAAAGCTAACGTCCGCACTGGTCCAATAAACATTTATCAGAATCTATTTTGGACAGTTTTCGCTCATGATAAGATTTGGCATGTTAAGTTATTGTGATTAACGCTTCCGATTGTCGTACAGAATCTATTTTCCAGCACAAGTCACGATAAGTTGCACAAAATCCTCTCATTATTGTGGCAATTAAGCAAATAAACGCAGCAAGCGACGCGTCTTTGATAATTGGTTCAGTCAATTCGTTCCGTACCAATTTTTAGTTTTTTCTACGCAAATAGATAAGTATTTTTTTGTAAGCGTAAGGCTGCCTCTTATTCAGAAGTAATTTGAGATGACCCGCAATCGCGACCAAGGTCGCCTTCAATCCTTCGTTATTCACACCTCACCGTTATTCCGTCAAAACGATACACATTGTCAATACTTCGAGCCGTTTTTGCAGCACTGTTGCTACCGTGTTACTCGCATTCGTTTATACCGCGAATTTTCAATTTGTCCATAGTTGGTCTTATAGCAATGTTAAAATAAACAAATCGTATAAAAACTAATAGAATACGAATTTTGAAACATTTACTAAATTTGTTACGAAATAAATTACAATTTGTATTTCCTAATCATCTTTTGCCGTCCTTTCACTTGCATCTTCTGTGCCACCAAGACCAGTCAAAGAGGATTGAAAGATTAAGGTCATTACTCTGACCCTACGATTTCATACTAGGACTAGAAAACAACTTCACGCAACTGAGCACGTTTACCTTTATCCTTAACAGCCTCTAGGGCCACCCATCATCCAAGGGGAGGCAATATGGCATCAATAAGACACGTGCCTATTACTACATTTTGAGCATTTTTATATACGCGGGGCCGTAAATATGGTTTACGGCCCCGCGTATATGGAAATACTTTGCTTAAATAAATAATAGTTATAATATCAATCATTGTAATCTATAATATTTAAGTGTTGTCCTTGATTTTTTTCTGTTTTATTATATACTCACTATCAAAATTGCGTCAGAATACATTTTAGCTGAACGTGTTCTACAGCCGTACATATTCCGAAAACTTCTTTCGTTGCTTAAGTTACCACCTGAGATATAACTTTTGCTATGTTATAAATTAGCAAAACCCGCGGTAATGTCACTTTGACGCAAGGCAAGGGATAATCCTGTAATATTAAGAATAATAGATATGTTCCGTTTATCAAATGTTAAAAATGGCTATTATCGAGCTTAATATTCAAACTGTTGTAAAAAATTTAAAAAAAAATATTTGTTCAAAATATGACTTCATTTGTCACTATTTTGAATCGGAGAAATTAGGCCATAGACTCATATTTTTTGTAGAATTTAATATGTGGTTGTTTAAGCGAAACTTATGCCTTTTTTTAAATGGAACAGTAAAATACACACGAAATAGAAATATTAATAGAAATAGTATTTTAAAAGATACTAAGCAAATTCCGATGCGACGTTCTCGTGAAAAGAGTGGAAGTTTATCACAATTTGTCTTAATCTGAAAAAGTAACAAATCGCAACTTATCAGTAAGAAAATAAACTTATAAGATACGTTGAAGTTTCATTTTATTTACAGTTATGTTTACTGTTCGAACAGTAAATTTTTATCCATTTAATTAATAAAAATACAATCTTCCGCGGCCCTACCCGTCTTATTTATACAGTTTTGTAATGAACTTTCCTAGGCTAAAAAGTAGCCTAAAGTACTTAAAGATAATATAGATTTCCATTAGTCTAAGAATAAATCAAATATTTTAAAAGTATTGTAAGAGTAAAAAAATTTTTTTACTCTTTGTATTTAAAGTATTTTTTAAGAGAAATCTTGCAAAAAGTTGACTCCAAGGTCATAGGATAAAAAAATAACAAACGAAATAGATTATATACTGACAAATAACCGCAAATTAGTAACAAATTGCGAAGTTCTAAATGAAAATAATTTTACTTCAGATCCTAGACTTCTACGAGCGACACTTTCTTTAACACTATCAAAAGGAGCAGAAATTATTTCAAGGTAATAGCAAAAATCTCTGACAATAAAACTTATATAGAAACCTACACTAATTTATTATATTGTGTGATAAGAAAAATGATATTGAAAACCGAAAACTTATTCAAACAATGCGATATAAGGAGTCTATATAAACAAACTTTCGAAAATAAAACGACTACAAAAATATTAAGCGAAAACACAATAAAGTTGATAAAAAAAACGGTTCTATCTAATATAACAAAGAGTTAAACAAAGGCAGAGAAACAGAATTATGTGAACGATATAAAGGTGGAATATCGTAATTATTGAGAAAATGTTATAATAAAAAACTTGAAAACATTCAAAAGCGCCAGACCAAAAGACGGTGGGCTGATGATACTGTCAAGATAGCTGGTAAAGATTGGCTAGTAGCGGGCGAAAACAGATTAGCCTGGAAAAAGATGAACGAGGCCTTCACCAATAAAGAAGTCCATATTCATAATTCCGTGTATCGAAATGACTAACCTTTTAAACTTTCCATATAATCATATTTATGAATAGTAACAATACTAACTTAAAACTATGTAAACGGGATATGGAAATAAAGAAGGATAATTATAATATTATCATAGCAGCAGTCCGTATCTAAATTAAATAGATACGGACTGCCCATAAAACAAGTAAAACTTTAAAAAATAAGACCGACTTTAATACCAACTAGCAACAAAAACTGTTTACTTGCGTTGTTAAATTTCAATAACATATATAAATACAGTTAATTAAACATCGGCTGCTGTTATCCAACTGTCGTAATCCTCGCTATTTCTTACATATGAATTATAAATCGTAAGTTGCAGTTTAATAAGTAAATAACTTATTATATTCATGTAATATTTACATAAAAATTAGAGTGCGTTCTATGAATATTTGGCAAATGTCCAGGTTTACCATTTCAAAAAACTTTATTTATTAATTTTCTTGTACGGTCGCA
Organism: Lamproptera curius; assembly: GCA_029286875.1. Lineage (NCBI taxonomy): Eukaryota > Metazoa > Arthropoda > Insecta > Lepidoptera > Papilionidae > Lamproptera > Lamproptera curius. Next base: position 7,600,567 of record JAGSMT010000016.1, on the reverse strand, counting down.
TTTTCAGAAATATTTAAAAAACAAGCTTATCTACATGAAATCGACCATTTTTATGCACTTCCTTGCACAAGGACTGACACTATTACGGAGTAAATTAACTTTAAACATAATACACCGCTTTAATTAGTTTTTATTAGTTATGCATAAAAGTTATTGCAGTAAAAACTGCAATAACTTTTTTACCAAATAGAAATAAACTATAGATGAGGATACAATTTTGTAGAACAATGTTTTCATGTAATAATTATAGGTTTGGCGCATTTATATCACAGTAACTACTTTTTATAAATAAATAAAACATATTACTACATAACAAATGGTGTCCTTTCGAATAAAAAGAATCATCAAAATCGTTTAAGTAAAAGCGAATTAATTTTATAAAATTTACGCTTCGAAATGTAAAAAAAAATAGTGCCTTCTTTTGGTAAGTCAGTTATGAAGCAATTATATATTGTAAGATTCATTACGTTACGTTAACGAACTCGCTAGTGTTTAAAAAAACAATGAATATATTTTTTTAATATTTAAATTAGATGGAAAATTGAAATTGTATCCATAATCATACCAAAACAAACACTATTATTTCTTGGAATATGATTTACGTTCAAATATTCAAATTTAACATACCTAAAAAATTTTGTCCTGATACTCATTTTAAAGGTAAATACTTATTTTAGGTAAAAGCTAAATGCTTTCTGTAGCTGTATATAGTGAAATTTTAAACTTTAAACCCCTGAAATTTTAAACTTTGCGCAAATACCACCGATATAACTTTGTCTGCATTATAAATTATCAAAACCTGCGGTTATGTAACTTTTGCCTAAGTTAACGGATACGCCCATAATATGCTTATCTTTAAAGTTATTACTTCGCCTTGACTACAAGGTGTATTATCTCTAACATAATTTACCTAAGTATGTATGTTACATATAATATATCTAGTTCAATTGGAACAAACTTCCGTAATTAAAATTCTAGTTTTTTTATTCAACATAGGAGCGTCACACTCACTTATCGTTTGTCAAAAACCTACCACCGGTTTGGCATATGACCTCAACAAATTCAGCGGGACTTTTTTTGCCATCTTTCACAATAAAATTAAAGCAAGTAAACAAACAATTACAAGCCTAAAATTATCATATTATTGAAAAAGTCTGGAGCGAGCATTCCATTACCAGAGTGTGTCATCATTTACGTAAGATTACACAATTAGGTTTGTATTCGTATAAAGGTTATTAATGCTACTTTCATTAAGTAATTTACACTAATAGTGTTTATGTAAAAGAATTGTTTTTTTTTAATGTTCTGAATATCACATTTGATTAGTTAAGGTGATATAGATGGTCGATATGGATTTACAGCTTTTCTTGGACTTCCAAAATGACTGGTTTCTGACTTCTACAACCAATAGAAGTAAGCTGAATATATTGAATAGATTAAATGCCAGGAAATTAGATAACGCTAACAAACTTCAATGATACAGACAAGAATAACTTTTAACATGTCTCTCTAACGCAACGATTTACTATTTAGACCGTTGGGTTAAAGGGGTCATAAAAATTACCAAAGTTCAAAAGAACCGGCGAGAAACTTTGCGTTCGTTATTTATTTTCAAAGGTAATTGTCATGTGGTCTAATTTAAAATGATTTTGCGTAAACAGAATTCTTAGTGATAATTTCATTGTGAAATACTTAGCGCTGTTGGACAAAATTTATAATGTACCATCAAGGGCAACTCACAAACGTATACAATGAAAAATCATTTAAATCAGTTCAGCCGTTTAGGAGTTCATTGTAATATACAGTCGAATTTTTTGTAAATTATACGAACGGTTAGAGCAAGCGCAGTGTTTAAGTGCTTAATTAAATACCTATTGTAACCCATTAAAAGCTTAATTATATAAATATTAATTTCTTGCATGAAGCTATTATACAAAGAGCAACGACCTTTCACGGTATATTTAATCCAATTTTGTATAGATTAATGACGTTTTATTTATTTTTCTATCGATGTTTCGGATTCTTTCCAACGTTCATAGTCAAGGAGCAGACTATGAAGGAATATGTTGGCATCTGTTTATATGTAATTTGCTTATCTCTCATAATCTTAATTTTGAAACTATAAAGAATTATTAGTGTCATGAAACCTTGTAGTTTTTATACTGTAAAACTAAATTTTATCAACAATCACCCTAACAATTGCTGTCAGATGTCAAACTATTTTAATATAAACACGTACTAACGTAATAACGATCATCGTCTTGCAATTCCCTAACTGAAAAACAACGATTTCAATGTCGCAGGCTTTAAAACCATTACATAAAAACACATAATTAAATAAACAGCTCATAACAAAGAAAAACCTTTGTATGAATCCGAATATGTATCCAAATGCCAAAGGATATAGGAAGTAAAATGAACCATAACATGTAACGTCTCTTAAAACTATGTAAAAAATATACTAACATAAATTAACAAAAATAATCTTGCTCTTCATACAAAACTAAACTTACATTATCAATTAACTGAAAAAAGTAAAAAATCTAAGATAATGAAATAAACACAAATAATATAATTATTTCTATTGTTTGCGCGAACATTAAACATTATTAAATAAAATGACTTTACGGATTTTTATCGCGTTTATTTTTACATTTTAAATTCCCGACTTTCCGTTTCGAACACTTTCCAGCAGCCGTGGTCACGGGGTACACGGGGTAGACTGAGATGTCATGCGTCTTGTTACCAGTGCTGAAGCGGGGTTTCCAGCTCTTAATTGTTATTAATTATTTTTATTCTGTACTCTCCGACCTATGCAAAATGAACACGATAAAACAACCGAAACGTCGGGAATTTAAAATGTAAAAATAAACGCGATAAAATCCGTAAAGTCATTTTATTTAATAACAAATAATATAAATGAAGGTTTAATTTTACGATCACTATTGTGAAGAAGTAAAATAAGGCAACAGAAGTTTACTGTCAACGTTCCTTATATAAAAAATTAAAAGTAAACACATTAAAGGCAAATTCGTGAATCCCGATACGATGTTGTCGAGAAGGGAGTAAAAGTTTATCACAGTTCGTACTAAGCTGAAAAAGGAACAAGTTGTTGAAAAGTTATCAGTACTGGAATAAAGTAACAGGGCACGGCGGTAGAGTAAAATTTTATTTCATCAGAATTGTACTTGCTTATTAGTTAATTTCAATTGTTTATTTGTCACTTTCATTTAAAAATAGAACTTGATGCGTTTGATGATGATGTTATATTTGTGTTTTATTTTACTTTGTTTATTTTTAACGTAGCTCCTAGATTACGCTCCGAAAAAAATTTGGTCGTGTGCCATGATGTTGTAATAGGAAGACTAAGATGCCATGCAGCTACAGCGTCAGTGATTTGTAATATAAGTAGAATGTCGAGAAAATTATGAAAAACAGAACAGCTTTTTTGACAGTCTTACGAGAAAAAAAAACAATAACTGGTTCATTATTTCCGGAACCTATTTAAAACAAATCTTTTCTCTTTATAACGTTAGTATGGATATAAAAAAAGGTACTAATGTTTTTTGCTGCACAAAAGCGGAAGAGCACGTATTTTTTACCTTAAGAAAACGTCTTTTTTACCATCAGAAAACTTTTCCCCTAATTTTGTTAAATACGTATTGAATAAATTGTTTGAATCAAAATCTTTCTTTTTATTAGTATTCCAGTAAGAAACAAGTGCTGTAGCACAATACAAAGTACTAACCAGTAAAGTCTGGAATAAGTTAAAATATTAAAGATTGGAATAAATCTATTCTAAACTTATGTACTTTATATTTTAAGAACTCAGTGACGACAAGTCACTTGGCACTAAGTAATGATAGAATAGAATGTAGATTAGAGGGATCTAAAGGATGTTCAATAACCCGTTAATGTTTTTTAGCGAAATTTATTTATTTACATTATATGTTTCGATGGGGACGATTATACGTACACATTTCCTCACCTGATAATAGAAAATACTATAGTAAGCGAACATCTGCAAGAGAGCTGAATGTAACGAGGGAATACATAAATTAGGTTAACTTATTGATCGACTTTTGCCTTTGTTTATTAAAAAGTTTTTCATAATATTTTTTATAATTAACGCTATATCTATTGCAATTCAATTTAATTCCTAATCAGTTACTTCATTAACAAAAATTAAAAGTGCTCTGTGATAACAATAAAACAGCTAAGTAAAACATCCATCTCAAACATTTTATTATATCATATATTTTATGTATCACAATGCTGTGAACTCACTTGGAATAAAGTAATGGTTTATTGGAATTTAGAATGAAGAGATCAAAGAAGGCCTTTCAAAAATCCGTGAAAATGATTTCTTTTGATCTGGTTTTTTACCTGCATTAAAGAGTTACAGAAAAATGTACATTCTAATAGATAAGCTTTAAGGTAGAATAAAATAATTAAGGTAAAATGATGGTATGCAATATTAAAGTATAGTAGGAAAGAAGTACAATTTAAAAAAAAAAAACTCTGTCTTTAAATAATAGCACAACCAATCAGTGTTGTAACCTAAGTGACTGTAAAAATGTCTCTACTAGAAACGGCGTGAATGAAAACAAGAACCGTGACAGTAACACCAAAGGTGGTTCTAACCACCAGGGCTGGCTTCTTGTTATCTTGTTGGATTATATTAAATGATTTAGGAACATGATTAGGAACTTGTACGATGATGTGCATACATACTTCAAGTCCTAAGATTATACTTTATACTATTACTTTATATTCACACGGAACGGTCCTGTAAAAGAAAAAGTTTAAAATTATTGCTTTTATAATAATTGTAAAGGACAATATAAATATTGTCACCGTTCTATGGAAAGATTATTTTTAATATTTAGATATGACATGCTAGTGTAAATTTATTTAATAAATTTTAGGCAACGTAATATTTTTATATAAATTTACTTAAAGATTGAATTAGACCGACTGCGTGCTAGATTTCAATATAATTTTTTTATAGTTCGTTTACTACAATACTTCGTTAATTAAACGGTCATTACTTACATAAATCTTTGATATAAATTAGCGAAAACCTTCCCTTGTAGTTGAACAAAACGAAATTAGTTGAAACGAGTAAAGTTCACAGGAGCCGACAAACAAGTACAAAGTACACTTTAATCTGTGATTCGCAATAAATTTCCTATAACTTTAAAAGCATGAAAGCAGTAGATTTGCTCATGTAACAATTACTGTAAATTATTTTTAAACTATTGTTTGGTTTATATTGATATTATACTATTATTTTAAATAACGAAGAGTTGATGTTTAAACAAATATGTCTCCGTCTAAATTGTTCAAATTCATCGTATTGTTAATTAAATGGCACCTATCATATAGAAAAACTTATTACTTTGATGATCCTGATTATACAAAACCATAATAGGCCCCGATTTAAGATTTTTATTACAAAAAATATACCAATTCGGCGAGAGTCAACTATTAAAATCCTAAAAAAATAATAGTACCAATCCTTGTAATTGGTGAAATAAATAAGTGTAAGAGTATTTCCGAGCAAAACGACACGTAGGTAACTTGTGGACTTAATAATTCTTCAATAACTTCCGTACCTTTTTTCACAACTCCGAGAAATATTATTCTACTTTCCGTATTTATGGTGTCTATAAAGAATAACAATTTTGGTGTTGTTGCGCATTAAAATATTTAGTTTTCAAATATTTAACTAATAAATGCTTCTAAAAAAGATTTCCCTAAAACCCTACTACTCAGTTTACCTAATAATACAATTAAGGAGTTAACCGAACGCTCCATGCAACCGTATATACTCCAAGAAACTTCTTACTTTGCTCAAGTTACCACCTGAGATACAACTTTGACGATGTTATAAATTAGTTAAACCCAGGGTTATGTAACTTTTACGCTAGTTAGGGCTTAGCCTCCTGGTATGCTTATCTTTTAAGTTATTACTTCTGCTTATTACGAGAATTTCTTGAAGTTATATTAAAACTACATTCTGTTTAAATGGTTTGTGTATATTATTTATGTTAAAGTCCTATGTTTCTTAATGTTATAGTATTTTCCTTCGATAAATTTAACATTAAACAAATTTAACACTGCAGGATCCTTTTTATATGTATAAAAATTAATTTTCTTTTATGTAGAATATTTTAAATTGTTCAATTTTGTGTGATATAGTATCATTTGATAAATTTTAAGGAAAAATTTTAAATTTATCAAGCGTTTACAATTTGATCGCAAAATTATTCTTCACAACATTGGATTATTGTTCTATGATATGTCTTGAACCAACAAAAACAAAGTAAATATTTTAGTGAGACATCTACATTTCGTAACTACAATAAAAACAATAAAAATATTTAACTTCTACTTAGAATAAAATTTTGCAATGGAATAAAATTGTTTTAATTTTGTTTGGTTTACAATATTTTGAACGCAGAGGTTAAGCGCAATATTTGGTCTAGGTAATAATACAAGCGATTGGTTAAATTTATCATTAATTAAATGATTGCTTATTAATCCAACTGCCTCCGTAGCCTAGTGGTATAGGCGTGTGCTTTAGAATCCGGAGGTCGTGGGTTCGAATCCTGCGGGACTCAACAAATTTTCATTGTTGTTTCCTAGTTGGTTAGGGCAATTTGGGCCGATCACCCATTTGTCTGAAAAGTAAGATGATCCATGCGTCGGATGGGCATGTAAAAAGTCGGTCCACCCACCAACCCGCATTGGACCAGCGTGGTGGGATACGGTCCAAAAACCCCTAGTGGATAGGGGAGTATTGGGGACCTATGTCCAGCAGTGGACTATCAAGGCTGATGATGATGATGATGATGATTAATCCAGTTGAAAAAAAAAAACAAAATAAAAACTATTTACTCATATGCATAAGTTCCCGCCATTGCGGAAGCAAAATCCAACTATATAAGACTTGCTCTAACTAAACTTCGGATGCTGAGTCGTGATTAATGTGGTTATGACAACGCGGGGGATTGTTGACACCTAGACTAACTTACTGCTGCTGTCTCTTGATATAGCACTAAAAAGAAATCCTCTGGAGTCATGGGGAAAGAGATATACTCCACAGACGATGAGAGTGGCGGTACGTCCTTTTTTTTCGTCTAGCATAACACCATGTATAGTGCGTAGTCATTGCTGATATATACAGTTATTTTGAACTGTCCTTACAGCAGCCGCGCTTGAAAGGTTTGCTTGTTCTTCTTAGTTCCTCACTGCTCGCATCACTCTGTGTACTGAAATCACCACTACGACAAAAATGGCATTGGTGTGGCCATTGGTTTTCGTGTACTATCCTTAGGTAGTAAATTAAATTAAACGAAAAAAATATGCAAACACAATTAATATAATTTTGAAAAGTATGATGGTTTTATTTGACTTATAAGAAATAGGATAGTTAAGGAAATTTTATTCACAAGTCACTTTTTAAAAAACTACTGACAAGACAAAATTTCGTATCCTTAAAGAGATCATTTTAATTACTCTATCTATTGTAAATTTAAATCTATAAAAGCGAAAACAACTTCAACTATGCACTTAACATAATTGCATAAGCTATGAAGCATAAGAAAGCTTAATTACTTGAACAGTTTAACATAAATCTATGAAATAAATTTGCAAAGACCTTTCTCTGGTTACACAAAAGAAAATTTGTTGGAACGAGAAAAGTTTGCGGGAGCCGACAAACAAGTACAAAGAACACTTTAATCTGTGATTTTTAACAATGCTGCCATAAGTTTTAAGCATTAAGGCCATTAGATTGTGTTTCTTGTAATTATACTTATATAACAATTTTTCTGTCTTATTTAACATTTGCTTGGTATACTTGGCAACACTATAAGGCAATTCAATAAGAATTATATTGCATATGCATTTAATTAACTTCCTAAAAGAAGGAGGTATTCAATTCGTAGGGTATGTTTATTTAATTAAATTGCAAACGCTGCCGAAACCGTAAAGGATGGACTTAAAATATGTTGTACGTAATTGTACTTCTTAAAATGGTCTGTAGTAAAGTCCGCGAGCATATATATCTGCGTCTTAAGAATCCTCATCATCATCATCGTTAGCCTGTGTATGTCCACTGCTGGACATAGGCCTCCCTATTTGCATAAGGGGGTTTATGGACCGTATTCCATCACGCTGGTCCAATGCGGATTCGTGGGTGGACCGACTTTACATGCCCATCCGACGCATGGATCATCTTACTTTTTAGACAATTAGGTGATCAGCCTAAATTGCCCTAACAAACTAGGAAACAACATGAAAATTTATTGGTTCCCCGCAGAATTTGAACCCATGACCGGTTCCAAAGCACACGCCCATTAGGCTACAAAGGCAGTTGGCTACGGAGGCACTCTTAAGAATAATCCACAACAACCATTTTAATGTAATACATTGTTAAAAATTGCTATGAAACCTATTGGAAGCTAGTTTAACGTAATATAATGTAAGATAACATAAAAGTTAATGCATTTAAAAAAATCTTCATTCTATGTACATAAAACATCGTATGATATTTTCATTAAATGAGTACCTCAAAAGATTTAAAATGCCTAGTTTCAAGTGGGTCATGTTTTTTTATTAAAAGTTTACTTGTTCTATATTAAATATTATAAAATAGAAATAATATTCTAAACAGATAAGAACTAATACAAATATTAAAAAAAAGTATTTATTTATATTACGGATTTTTCGCGGAAGTTATATTTATTTATTCCCAATGTTTTGTACCCTTTCTATCTTCAAAATATGAAATTAGGAACATATGTAAAATTTTAAATAAAAAACCCTGACGGTCATTCCAAATAAATTGCAATACAGAAATATACCATCTTAATCTGCCCGTGATCAATTACAGTTTAAAAAACGCCAAAACGTCAGGAATAAATAAAATAAATAACGTAAAAAATCCGTAAAAGAGTGGATTTGATATGTATAATAATCGCTTAATGAAAAGACGAAGAAATAATTATTAAGTCTTATATTTTGTAATCGACGTGAAACCATATTCCGTGCCATTATTTTTATTATCATTGTAAAGTAAATGGCTTTTAGTATCAATTCGTTAATACCTACTGTAGAGTGCACTTTTAATACTGTTTGTTATCCTTACCTGGATGCTTAAAATTAAAAGCATATCCCTGTTATAAAGCAAATGCAATAGCTACGAATATTAAGATACCTTTTAAAATTGTATGTGTTAATTCTAAGCTACGTTGAAATCCACAAGGAAACGTGAGATAATTAAGCTACTTTTGACCGACTTCCAAAAAGAAGTCGTTACTCAATTTCGAGGATATATCTTTTTTATATGTTACCCGTTTGCTCCGCTCTTAGCGTTCCGATTTTGTTCGTTCTTTTCTGAGAATTATAAATATTAACTTATATTAAGGGATTAAGAAAATGCAGTGGCAGAAATCACGGAGTTGTTTTTGCCAATAGCACAGTGTCACCCTCTTATATTGGGCAATATGGTTTATACTGTTCGAAGTCGGTAATACTTTTGGGTTAAAATTCATTATTTATTATAACTTTTTTACTTTATGCCAAAGCTTAAAATGTTATTTGAACTGTAAATCAAATCTTCGAAAAAATAAAACTTCGGTCTTCATGTTTTGGTTAAAAGCTAAAAGCAATGCTTTCATTTTTATATATTATAGGCTGAAAATGTGTTTTTTTTTCTATTAAATTTAAATAACACGCAAAAAAGCAGCAACATGCTGAAAATAAGCAACCGGGATTATATTATTCATAAAACAACACTTATAACTTGATTGTACAAAAATTCAATGCAAATATATTTGTTACATTTTTAAGCAATTAAACTAAAGCTAAATAAATGCTTAGGAAATGAACAACGATACAAACATACTGAAAACTTGGGTCCGTGGTACTCTCAAGTCATAATATTTTCGTGTTTATGTTCGCATTTGATGTTGAAAATTCCACGTAATGGAACTCTCTACTGTGATACACCCTTAAGAAAGTTTAAGTACACTCTTAAAGTTAAAAGTAACTTAGTCGGAACCCTTGCGTATGGCACTGGTGTATGAGTCACGGAACATTTCACATTGCTTAAGACAATTTAGCGAAAATTATGAGAACCAATCAACTTTCATTTGTTTCATGTAACTTCATACCGCTTGCCCGGCTATATTGCATTAATCTTTCTTTAAAATTTCAATAAATTAAGACTAAATTAATTTTATACAAAAAACGTAAAGAATCACCAATATGTGTATACGATGATATTAAGAAAATGTATTTAAATTTTTATAATACCTATGAAATAATTATTAGCCACAAATGCATACAATAGACATTAATTCAAAGTACGTTTGCCTATTCCATATGGCTTTTTTTTTTTTTTTTTTATGGCATACGCGAACAGACGAGCAGTCGGGCCACCTGATGGGAAGTGGTCACCGACACCCATAGACGTTGACAATACCAGTGGTATCGCCGACGCGCGCCTACCGTGAGACATAGGGCGTTAAGTCTCGTTTACCCAGTAAATACGCTGGCTACGGTGCCCTTCAAACCGGAACGCATAATGTTTTCACCTACTGCTTCGCGGCAGAAATAGGCACCGCGGTGGTATCCACCAGACGGTCTCCTGTAAACAGGGGACCTACCACCGGTCTTCAATTTAGAAAATTGTAAACCACAATAGCGTTGATAAGATAACACTTATATGTTAGTTACTGTACTTATGTACAGTCGCATGCTCTAAAATACCAGCTGTATTTCATACATTTACTTAATCTATAAATATCTAAAAAGTAATAAGTTATCAATATAAAGTTAAATGTTTTATTAAAACTTTATTTGTTTATAAAAATATTTTACTAAAAATTTTTCTCTTAGATCTTTTACGTAAATTCCAGCTCGATGTTTTTTAAAAAAAATTAAAACTTCATCAAACAGTTTATTTTATTTTAATTTAAAAAGTAACAAGTAAGGAACTCCTAGGAACGAGAATAAATTTACATGAAACCGGTGGAATTAAGCTTTATTCAATAGAGTATTCTACTATTGACACGTTTAATCGTCACGCTATGTTTAATATGTATGCTCCTAAGAATACCGGATTTTAGCTAGCGTCAATTAAGTATGACGTTTTTTTACGTAAGTTCTTACTCTGTATTGGCTGAAGTATAAAAGTAATGCAGGGACATGTAAAATACCGAACCTATATCCATTACCTTACAAATCTAAATAGGAACAGCTTTGTTTGAAAACTATTTCTTTGCTACTGAAATAAGACATTTACTTGATACTCTTTGAGTTAGAAGTCTGTAGTTAAGAACCTTTAATACGTAAGTCTAGTAATATGTTCTAATTTCTTAATTCACAATTTATGAATTCAATAATATTACATCCTTACATATTAAATAATAGCCAATACTCAATGCTAGCAAATTTAAAAAACAAATAACTTCCAAATTGAAATAATTTTGAAATAAACTCAAAAAATTATTGTTAATAATTTTATGTTTCGCGGGCACACCTGTATTTTTTTTATTATTTATTAAATGTTTTTGTTGATATTTTTCTTGTTAAACACTGTATATAAAACAGATAATAAATATTTACCCGAAACAGTGATGTTTTATCTAGGAGTTATAAAGTACTAGCGACCCGCCCTTGCTTCACACAGGAGCTATGCTGATAGAAATTATTAATACTACCTACTATTAATACTATAATGAAATTATTTAATACCACAATATTTAGCACGTGTTATACATATAACCCTTCCTCTTTAATCACTCTATCTATTAAAAAAAACGCATCGAAACCCGTTGGGTATTTCGAAAGATTTAAGCATGTACGGTTATAGAGAGAGAAAGCAACTTTGTTTTTACTATATAAGTAATATCTATTTTATATCTAGCTCTTATTTTATAATTCCGTAAATTGCAAACGTCCCACATTGAATACTCGCATCACATTAGCAACATTACCCAGGTCGTACAATAAGGAGAATTTTGTATGGTAACATACGTTTTGCATTAATTTTTGTTATTTTTCAACGCGACTTGCATATTACGCTCCAGGGAAATTTGGTGGCATGTCACGGCGTTATTGAAAACTAGAATACCTCTAAAAGGGTCAGTAGTTTTGCATGAACGCAGTAGAAGATCTTTATGTAGTAAAACTATGATATATTAAGCTTATTTTATATTATATGAACATATTTAACAAAGAAAACTTAGTTTATGAATTTATCAGTCACCTAGTAGTATAGTACAAGCTTCGTTTAGTTTTGGACTTGATGATTTAGTGCTACCGTCCTAAACATTTTAGTATTTGTGTCACACAAATTTAGCATTTAATTGTTTGTTATGTCCTTTAGAAATTTAAATTTTATATTAAACCTTCCGCATTGATAAAGTTAAATAAAACGCAAGATTTATTCCATGCATTGTTTGCAATAAGACTCTGGAACGCTTAAAATTTGGTACTAGGAAATTTCATTGAGCTGTATTTTGTACTCTACGTTTACATCTGAAAGGCAAACCAACCGTTTCATATTTTAGTATACTTATAGTCCATAGGCAACTTTACTCAGTTCATGAACAAAAGGGAATATAAATATTGATATTTCTTATTAGTGAACTTTCTTATTTTTCATTGCGGCTTGTAGAGATGAAAATATTAAAACTTTTGAAGCGGACGAAATCAATCTTACACAAAATATATTTTAACTTTGCATAACGCTATGCCAGTAGGTTACTTGGCACAAAGTAGTGGCGTAATGCAATTTAGATTAAATAGATCCAAACGGCTGTTCAATGAACCGTGTATATTACTTCTTCTGACCTGATTTCCTAGTACAGGTAATTAAAATAATTATTTAAGTATCTTCAGCCGTCCGAAAGTATTATATTAAGACGTCCGCAGAAACAAAAGTAGTTAAAAACAGGATAGTATAAAAAATGTTTTACGTGTACGTCGTCCGTCTGCCTCATATTTTCTTATAAAAACAATTTATTTTACGAGCCTATTTTTATAGGCATATATTGGAAAGGCATAATTATAATATCTAGTTTGAGAAATTCTACGCAAAAAACAGCATGTTCTAGAAGATCGCTGATATTAGTATAAGCATTGGTCTTGTCTTCGCCTCCAATTTTCCGTCTATCTATCTCGGGAGCCGGTATACTTGTTAAGTTAAAGGTTTTGAGTGAAAAATAGCATAGTCGGCGCAGGTACGGGTATAAAAACAACCATTTGAATAGAATAATTCATACAGGAGGAAGGACGGAGGAGCACTCAGAGACTCTGCCAAGCTAAGGTGAGAAAATTATACAGAGGCAATTTGAGACCAGGTCATACTTAGGTCACGCAAAATTACCTGAATACATTTTTATGGGAATAGCCATAATACCGGTTATATTTATACAATACTTCATTGCTTTTTCATTATTTTAAGGGCCGGAGATCAGTAAATTTTATATTCCAAAAGTAAAATAAAATGGCCGTTATATTTGCCTTTCCAAGTAATTTTTAATTTAAGCACTTTTAAAATTGATTAGTCCTTTTATTAATTGTAAATTATGCGTACGTAATTTTTTTATAGAAGATTTACAGAATTCGTGGAAGTCTCCGTTTAATTTTGATCTAGAAACTTGCTAATAAAAATATTTTACAATTTTAAATTATATGTATAACTTATTAATCAACATGTTCTGTAGTTTATCTAAAATGGCAGAAAAACATAATATTTTCTAAAACAAAAAAAAGACGATTCCATTATATTATAACTACAATAGGTATTACTTGTTAAGCCCAGTGATATAAAATCTACAAAGTCACAAGATTATATAGGCCAAAGCAATGTTCAAAATTAAAAAAAGATAGATTTGTCAAGTCTCTAATAAAAAACCCTGACGACTTTTAACCTGACGTTATTCAAAACACATTCAGATGCAAACATATCCCATCTTACTCTTTTCGTATTCAATAAAAAAATTGATGCGAAAATTCTGTAAGAAGTGGAATAAATTTTGAACTATACTCAGTAAATCTCAGCGTAATTTATTAATTCAATCGACATATTTAAAGCACATTTCCGGTTACATAAATATAAAGCAAATTTAATTTTTGCTGTAAAAAACAATATTTTTTTAACTGTAATAATTACTTGCACTAACTTTATTATATTGAGTTTTGCAACTATAGCAAATTGTTATGAATCACCATAAGATCAAGAAGTTTTGCAATTAATAATCTAGTGTCCGACCGAACTTTCGGTTTCGGTTTCGTTTCGCCGAGTTTCGGCCAAAAATCAAGTTTCGGCCCAGTTTCGGTTTCGGCCAAATTTGGCGCAACTTTTGCCGAAACCGAAACTGGTTTCAGAAATGTTTTCAATTTCAAAATAGTAGCGAAAGTTAAATGTATCATTGCTACAATCGAGCTCAGATCAGTCGATTTTAGTTTGAGACAAACATTACAAGTTTGACAAAAGAAATTGATGATTCTTTTAGAAAGACGAGGAGGGAACAAATAGTAGTGAGAACAAAATATATACTCCTTGGTAACCAAAAATAAATACGAATAATACTGGAAAGCGTAAGCTCAGATATTTGTTGTGTTAATAAAAATCTTTTAGTCTCTTTACTTTTTTTCTGAATTAGTCATTTGTTTGCTATGTGTGGTGAAATGTTCTCGAAAAAGAGAAAACCCAAGTGCGACTTGTCATTAAAACCATGTTATAAAAATTAACAACGCATAAGATTTACTGCGGCTCAAAAGCAACATGAGAAGAGACTGCTCTGTCATAATCAATTGTCATAAGTGGGCTCTTAATTTCGAGTAGGAGAACGTACACGGAAGACGAACATAGATGCAGACTTGCATCGAGGCCAGTAATCAACAAGAAACAAGTTTGGCGTGAGGTGGCGCCTTATAGAATACTGCCTCCCCATCTCTTCCCGTGGGTGTCGTAAGAGACGACTAAGGAATTAAGAAACCAACGAACCACTGCATCTTTAGCTCTACGTCAATCGTACTGTCTAGGCGGTCCATTCGCTCAAGGGGGCTAAGACAAGAGAGTGGGCTTGCGGTTTGCGCAGCTTGTCCACTATAATCAAAATCACGCGCCGATGACCTTTGCTATCTTGTTTATTTGGATTCCAAAGATTCAAAAGCCCTGCGGCGATCGAGTTCTGGTGGTGGAGTTTCCAATTTAGTGATACTGGTCTCTAGTTGGCACTCGGCACGTAGGCGGCTAGACGAGAGTGGTAGCTCTATGACTCGATTCGAGGCGGGAGTACGGGTTCGGCAGCACGTCTAGTGACAAAGCAGACCTATTTTGGAACGATATGCTGCCGAATCCTGGTGTCTTTATAGAAGAGATATTAGAAGGCTGGACTCCTTCCACCTTAAATGCTTGCGGTCTATCCTTCGGATCAAATGGCAGGACCATATATCCAACGCAGAGGTTCTGCGGCGCACTGGCATGCTTGGCATGGAAGCTATACTAATGAAATGCCAACTTAGAGGGTCTGGGCACGTCCTGCGCATGGATGATCGCCGTTTGCCAAAAGCAGTGTTTTATTCTGAACTTAGTGTTGGAAAAAGGAAACCGGGAGGTCAATTCCTAAGATATGAAGACGTTTTGAAACGCCACTTGAGTCATTGCAAGATCGCACCAGAGAAATGGGAAGACCTTGCCTATGCGAAGCTGAAATGGCGTGTTGATACTCAGACTAGACTTAAGAAGTTTGAAGAGTATCGTCTTAAAGATCTGGTAACGAAGCGTGTGCTTCGGAAAACCCGCCCAAAGGTCACCTATACATACACTTATAATATTTCAGGAGTCCTTTATTGTACGCAGTGTGATCGCACTTTTAAGACCAATTTCGGATTTGCAAGTCATGTTCGGGCTCATCAAAGAAATAAATAGCAGAGGTCGCCGTTGTCGGATACGACAAGGAGGCCATCATATGGCCTGGCCGGGGTATGGCCTCAATATTTTCGGACTCACATGTGATATTGTTGTTTGATTACCTGGAGCATGGAACCATCATTACAGATTATGCAGCTTTAATACCGAGGTTGAGAAATACCGTCAATGATAAAAAAGCGGCAAACTTTGACCGGGCGAGCTGTTTCATATTGCCAACGTACCGGCACATAGGTTGGCATTAGGATAATGGCCACGTTCAGCATGCTAGCGTACAATTTGTTGAGCATCCCCCTCTTCACCAGATCTGGCACCTAGCTATTTTTCATCTTTTCTCCAAATTGATACAATACTTAGAAAGAAAACATGTGTTAAAACTATAGACTGTAACTACTAACTTCTCTACTTAGAGAAAACATGTGTTAAAACTATTTATAACAAGTAAACGATCCCGTGGTGACCTTTTTGCAGGACCAAGACAATCCTTTTTTTAAAGGAATTGAAGCATTGGAAACTTGGAACGCTGGATTTGGTGTGTAGGTGGACTCGGAGATTATGTAGAAAAATAAATAATTAAGCTATCATAGTCATTATATTCTATCTCATTTTACTTTTTAATTCCCCTCGGAACTTACAAATACAACCCAAAGTATTAATTAGTAGATTTCAAAATACCAATACTTAGTTTTTAATATTACTAATTTATTTATTAATATCTCATATTGCTATAAGAAATTTACTTGAAAAAAAATTAATATATTTTTAATATTTTATTACACAAAGATATTATTAGCAACTGAAATAAACGATTATCTCACGTTTAATATACTGTCTCCATACCATGACTAAAATAAAGCAAAATAATAGGCATAAAAGCTCCATATTTTAGTATTTTAAGAATTTTTATAATTGATCACGTGAGTTTCGGTTTCGGTTTCGGCCGAAACTGAAGCCACGGCCGAACTTTCGGTTTCGGTTTCGGTTTCGGCCGGAAAAACAGTTTCGGTCGGACTCTAATAATAACTTTGCTACTAAGCGCCGGAGAAATTTCAATGCGATATTTAATAAAGGATGTAATTTGCAGCTGAATTCTTTTTGTAAAGTGGAAATAAATGAAACTAATGGGATTATCCGCTGGTTTGTTACTTTGTTATTATTTATAAAATAAGATAAATCGCCCTTAACTTTAGCTACCTCGTAACATTGAAAAGCTATTTAACTCGATGTAATGTCGTAATATACTAGTAACAAATATATTTATTTAATAAACTTTATTTCCAACGTGCAAATTCTGAACAAAAACAACCTTGCAAGTTTTTGTTCTCTGTTCCAATTATTAGCAAAAATAAGTAATTTTTCCACTATAGAGGAGCGAATAATTACACAAATAATAAAAATATTTAGAACTTCTCACACAAAAGTTTGGTAATTTGCATGCGACTAGGTGGCATTTATTAACAGTTTAGTCCGTTCAGGTTCAGTTATTATTGGCCTTTTTCACATCTATACTAAAAAGTAAATGTTGTGGTTAACAGTACATTATCCATATCAAATAATAAATACTCAATATATTTCTTGACCACACATAGTATCAGAAGCATCGATCCCTTTCATTCCGTTTAATATTATATCATTAGTCGATGCTGTGACCAGAAATGTGGAAAGATTTCTTACGGCACAATAGCTCTTAGATTAAATCTGATTACAAACGATGTTCAACCATGCGCGTAATATTTGATATCTTTTATAGAAATAAATGTCGTCGGATATTATTAAATGTAATAATAAAATTATTAAAGATAGTATGTGTACATTTATATGTATATAAATCTACTCATTTATATTCTTATAGTTTTACATGAACTATATTGTTACATAAATATTAATATTAAGCAGGTTTTATTTTCTGTTAAAGTTCTGTAACATATATAACTTCTTCTTGAAGGAAGGTGTTTTTAAGACTCCTTATTTTACAGGGGGTTATCTGTGGGGTGGTACCTATTTCTGCCGCATAGGGATTGTGTGATAATACTGTTGCGTTTCAGTTTGAAAAATATGCTAGCCAGCATATTTACTGGGTAACCGAAAGGTAACATCGTATGTCTCACGGTAGACAGCGCGTAGGTGATACCCCCGGTATTACCGATGTTTACATGAAGTGGCCCGACTCCACATCTGGTTTCAAGGTAAAGGTAAAGTTTTAAGGAATGAAGAATTTTTTTTCTATTAATTCTTGTTATTAAGGGTCTAAAAAAACGTGCACTGTACTGTTTATTTTGCTTCTAAATCTTTTATTGCTCATCTTATTAATATTTTTTTGACACACTTTAGAATCTTAATCTGAGCCACACGTTAAAAACTTGTAAATTCTGTGACCCCTCCAGCGTTGTCTACCGAAGAAGCCACGACTCGGAACTATAGAAGGAATACAAATTGACGGCACTAAGCCGAATGCTTCCTCCGTAGCCTAGTGGTATGGCCGTGTACTTTAGAAACCGGAGGTCGGGGTTCGAATCCTGCGGGGATTCAACAAATTTTCATTGTTGTTTCCTAGTTGGTTAGGGCAATTTCTTTGTGGAGACGTATCTTAAATTGAATGTCCTTCTTCTTATAAAATTCTTGTTGTTGCAGTTTTATTTTATTCCTCTATATTAATTTATTACATTCTATTTGATTTTATATTTTTTCATTTTATTTAGTAATTTTGGTATGTTAATTTATATAAAAGTATTGATATAAACTTTCCGCATTACTTGACAATGAATGTTGATAACACTACTTGTACATTAAAAAAATAGAAAAGCGATTAGTAACCAATCATTCTACTTTTACACACATATTTAATCACGTCTAAACTCATTTTGCTGGACCATAATATTTGTTACTCTTGTTCTTCTTCTTTTACTTATAATGGCTCCTCCAAGAATATTTTAGTGAATCTGCCAATGCTAAGGTTGGAGAAACAGGTAGTAATTATTAAAAAAAAATTGTTCAGTAATAACGACCATTGTACGGTTAGTGGAACTATGACACTTGATCAGCTGAAATGCCTGCGACAAAAACAGAACAATAAATTAGTAAATACAATATTTTAAATAGGAATTAGTAACACATTATCAGGGACAGAACAAACAATGACACATACTAATGAAAGAGGACATAAACATTTTTTTTGGCATAATAATATTTTATTGTTTAATATTATTTTTTGTTACCCATTTATTGAGATTTCCTTAGTAATGAAAGCTGAACCAAGAAAAATACGCATAAATGGAATGTTCTATTTTACCTTCCCACGTTCGCTTCCCTCAACATTCGTCATTGGCTGGCCTAGTAGCTGATTCTACCCGCACGTTTGCTCTAAGCTTGAGTGATTTATGTATTAACTTTTAGGAAGTATATTATCTGTGTAAGGTGACTTAACTTATTCATTCTTCTCGGGTAAAAAAGTTTGGTTTTGTTATATTTTGCCCATAATGTATCACTTTTCTTGTAAACAAAAATGTTATGATATAAATTTAATTCTTTTGTTTAAGCGAATACTACACATTATTGAATAAAGGATCTGGACACCCACTTCAGAACTGGCAACAAGATAAATGACATCTCAGTCTACCCCGTGACCACGGCGGCTGGAAGGTGTTCGAAACGTTGGGAATTTAAAAAGTAAAATAAACGCGATAAAATCCGTAAAAAGACTTTTTATTCGAGAGATATATAAGTAAAAGTTTAAGTGAAATGTACCTTACCTGTTAGAGGAAGAGATAGACGTTGTTGAGTCAACCGTGTTTCTGGGAATAACAATAGATACCAGATTGCAGTGGGGCCCTCATATTAATAGACTGTCGAATAAACTCAGCTCTGCAGTATATGCTGTCAAGAAAATCAGACAATTAACTGACGTGGAGACGGCCCGGTTAGTATACTTTAGCTATTTCCACAGTGTAATGTCTTATGGCATTCTACTGTGGGAAGTGCACGGATACTAATACGATCTTTGTCCTCCAAAACGAGCTATTCGAGCGGTTTATGACCTGGGCCCAAGGAATCCCTGAGAAAATTGTTCCCAGAGATTAAAATACTAACCGTTACTTCTCAATACATTTTCGAAAACCTAATGTATGTGCAAAAAATAGAAATGATTTTCTTAGACATTGTGATGCACATAACATAAATACTAGAAACAAACATAATTTAATTCTTCCAGCAACTAGACTCGAAGAATAAGTAAATCTTTATGGGACAATGTATACGCTTTACAACAAAATCCCAGTAAACGTTCAGAATTTAACTGTTAATAAATTTAAAAAGTAGTAAAGGAACGTTTATGTGTTAAAGGTTATTATGATATAAATTAATTTATAAATGATAACACAGCCTGGTAATGGAATGCTCGCTCCAGGCTTTTCAAGTCATAATATACGTATGATAGTACTGTATGTAGCTCATAAGAAAATTTATATGTGTATATTTGATTATTTTAAAAGATGACAAAATAGGCCGCTGAGTTTCTTTCGCCGGTTCTTCTCAGGTCGGAGGCGTCCTATTCCGAACCGGTGGTAGCGTCCTGACAATCAATAAGCGAGTGTTACACTTCTATATTGAATAAAGATATTTGAATTTGAATTTGAGCGACTAATAATTTGGATACATGCTCTGTTCAATATTTAACAACAATATTGCCTAATATTCTCCATGTCTTCTCTAACATTGCAAGGAATAGCTCTACTAGTTTGCTTTATTTGGTTACTGTGAATTAAACTGTGTCCCTCAGCATCTTACTACAAAGTATAATAACAGACAATTCTGATCATAAAAAATATTTATTTGTTTCTATATCTAACTATAACAATATAATATATCATTACTCAGTATGACTTTTATACTATCACGATGACTTTTATGTTATCACGTTTTTTATTAAGAATCCCATCTTACTCCGATCTCCATACAGATCCTCCGATCAGCCATAAATACCTATCTAGGAATTACTGCATACTAAATGCCACTAATTTGTTGGGATCTTGTGGGATAGGGGCCATCTGACAATGTTCGGTTGTCCGTGCGTTATACGGACTAAATGATAATGAACTAATCTCAAAAATCAAACTTGGAAGTACATTTACGTGGGCGTTTATGTATGTTTATGCCTGTCTGTTCTTGTCGTTTTAATAATTGAAATTCTATTGTTTATTCAAATTTCGAAGTAATTATTTTGATTTGATGTTAACTTTGCACAGAGGTTAATTACATAGTTGTAGTTATAAATAACAAAAGTTATACTCTATATACCACATTCATATTTCAATGGTTACATCAATGTTTTTTAGTTAGAAAATATTCGCAGTTTAGTGTTTCTTGTAGATTAACTTTAAACAATATGCCAATAATGGTAAAGTGTTAGGTTTGTTTAGCAGTAATGATTATAATTTAACGAGCAGTTAAAAATAACTTATTTTATTATGTAAGAGATTATATGTTGATAATTTAAATTTTTTAGCTTTTTCATGTGAGATAACATCTTTAAAAATACTTATACTTTACGGTGCCAAATCAAGATTTATATAATAAGACCCTAAAGTTTATGAAAACAATTCATAATAAACATGATTCGATTACTACAAGGAAAACAATTGCAACTGAATTTTCTATTTCTTCATATATGTTATATAGGTTCATAAAACGTTGAAAAGTAAGTTATCTTGAATTATGTACCATCTTATGGTGTTTGTTTAGACATTGGCGGCGATGTAAGATCCGTCTTAGCTGCAAGTCTTTTTTTTAACCTTAACATACTTTTTATAATTAAGTGATTCAAATATTAAATGTGTGGAGAATATACAGTGTGGTAGTGAAATAAATTCTCATATGTATGTATGCTACACGGATTTGGTTAGCTTCATGTGTTTATTACAATTTAAACAAACTTCTTATATATATATATATATATATATATATTATATATATTATATACTCTGGAACTGACTTTGTCTATGTTTCGTAAGTCTAAGAATCAAGCATTGATGCATGAAGCATTATGATCCCAGACGCCCCATGAAACCTACCGCGGTATCATAGGGCCGTCTGGGACGGTACCTACGCGGTGTAGGTGCCGTAAGGGCGTCGTATTTACTGGGTAAACGAGACGTAACATCCTATGTCTAACAGTAAGCAGCACGTTGATGATTCCACTGGTATCACCGATATCCATGGGCATTTTTCATCAGGTGAGCCCGATTGCTCGTCAACCTTCGTAGCCAATAAAAAAAGTTAAAATAAACATATAAACATATAAATTGACATATCTCACGAGTAAACGTTATTTATGCCAGAATCAGTGTTACCACAGTTTTATTAGTTTAACTCTTACAGAATATATTTTATTTATATTAATATATATATATCAAAGCACTAATAGAAATTACAAATATTATACTATATGCAAAGATTTATGACTACCCTTCTGTATTTGCTTTATCATCATTATTTACATATACGGCCATATACCGCGTACACCAAGTACTGGCAATTTTACCGACCCCCTCAACATGTAAGAGTGTTGAATTAAGTATACTGAAGGTTGACGATCCTTGGGCGATAAATTAAAAAGTTAGAACCTTCTTCTTCTATTCTTCTATTGCTGGCTGGCTGGTTCCCAAGTTTGAGGGAACGCAAGCTTTCCCCGACGTCCATGAAACTAAAAAAGTGAGATAAGAGTAGCCCATCTCGGTGTAGTAACAGACCTTTCTACGTGCTCCTAAACTATTACATATTGTTGGGAACTTAACTTTTATTCACCGTAAGGAAAATCAGTAGCATCGATTACCTTAATGTTATCTTATCAGTCAATGCCAGGAGCAGACAGGGAAATATAGGTAAACTAAGCAAATAATCTGATTTGATGGAACCGGTGCACAACATAGAATGTCTGAAAGTAAAGAGATTAGCCGGAGAATTTGATTTTATTTTAATTATACTCTTGAGTTATCTTGTTAGGTTACCATGATGTAAAAAAAAACGATTGAAATCTCGAGGCTGGCATAAAATGAACCGTTAATTGAATACGCATGTAATAGAACTAATATATTTTAGTAACCATCTTATAATACACTTCCTGGCATATTGTCTTATTTCTCCTCTCGTAATGAATTGCTCTTGGTTGTATAAAGGGATAAGATATAGATCATGAAAAAAATAATATCCTACTAGCCGTTCTTCTAATCATTAGCAGTACATAAGTTTAGGTTATTTTCAAACGAAGGGGCTTCAGGAGCCAAGAAGATTCATCAATTCAATTATCCGTCTCTACTGTTCGCGCCTGTACTGAAGCCTCCGTGGTCTAGCGGTTTTAGCCCTTGCTTTATTAACCAGAGGTCGTGGGTTCGAATCACGCAGCGAAACAACTTGGAGTTATCGTTATTTTCTGGTTGGTTAGGACAATTCTCAATTGTTTCGGTCCATTCGTTAAACCCGTGGCATACGGCTCTAAAGATCCTTTGTCCAGCATCATGATGATGATGAATAATGGTAGAAGTAGTGTCTAATATTGAGTCGCCAATAAATAGGAGCTTTACTTAACTCATAGCGGTGGCCTAATAATGAGGTAACATTCATCTGTTTATTTTTTTATATAATTGATTGCTCAAACTATTGTTTCATAAATTGTGTGTGTTAAAAAATATTTAGGTACTTAACTACTGTATATATGCTAAAAATGTTCTGCATACACATGCAAAATGATATATACAAAATGTTCTGATACATGCAGAACATTTTTGTATATATGTCTGTATTAATTACTAAATATATTTTAACATATAATTGTCTGTTTTGGGTCTTATCGAATTATTCTTTCATATTTTCAAAAACTTTCAGGAGTCCAAAGCATATTTTATTTTATTTTTTAAGCAGTGAGTTAACCTACAAAAATACGAATATAGATTGTAAGTTTACGTTTTACGTTTTATCTATAGATGAAATCCCCGTATATAGAGCTACACAAAACCGAGCTGGACATCTTGGTGCATTCTTACATATTTTCATTTAAGTGGAAATTAAGATTTAATATTTACGCTTGTGGTGTTTCCTGAACAAAGAATTCGATTCCTACAGCGGAAAAATATTGTATATCATGTACATATTAACAAGGAAAAAGTAGGTTTCCGTACGTATCAACAATTTTCTTTATATAAGGCTTAACATATTTTTATTTAATTTTATTTATTCAACTAGTCAATTGCGAATCCGCCTGCTTAGCGTAGCAATCATGAGTAACTCTTTTTAATAGACGCCAACAAACTACTAAACAACGAGCCTACGTCCAGTTTTTTTTTTTTTTTTTTAAATAAAACGAACACTACAGACACTTGGTCCGTACTCTTTTTGCATTTATTTATTTGTTTATGAGTTACAAAAAATTTTCTTACGTACTACATCGCTGCATGGGTGTTTAGTGCAGCAGTGAGTTCATTTAATTATTCTTTATAGGTTATGAATGTTATTGTATTGATTGATTGAATATTGTTGTTTCTTCTTACAATTATTAGGTAATTATAAATTATTTCATACAGGTATTATAAAGATACATAGTATATTTTTATTTATTTATGTATTTTAATTTTTTTTTTAAATTATTATTATTATTTTTTTTTTTTATTATTATTATTTCATATATATATATATATATATTTATACTTGTTTACTTATACTTTGCTTTAGTTGACACACTTCTTGCTAACGTTTTCGGAATACAATATGACAATACTAACATTATGACACAGAGTCGGAGATCTCATCGTCGCTTCAAGTGTGGTGCTTGGTGAGGTTTTCCACGACCGCTGCGTCTCTGTTCCTTATTGCCATCCTTAAGTTGTACTCTATTAATTTTGAGGTTGATGCCGCCAACGCCTTTAGGATGAAACGTCCTGCTGCGTCGTCGTAGTCGTCAGTGTAGTACACACAGCTGCCAGTATGTCGGTTACCGCCACTACTGCGTGCTGCACACTGTCGCAGTTGCAGTTTTGTTGCCGTTTCGCATAAGGATGACTGACTGTAAGTTGTCACTGTGCTTCGTGAATAGGTGAGGACTCTGCGAACCTCTCCCGATCGCGTACCCTTGGGTGGTTGGGGCTTCTTTTCCGCCTGGGTGTACACTAGGAAAAGAGTGTTTGGATTGGTGCTAGGTATTTTGCGAGTCAGAGTATCCTTCGATATGCTTAACGATCGCACAAGGGGTTTGGACGAGTATCAATGCCAGAGCAGAAATATAGGTAAACTAAGCAAATAATCTGCCTTTGTGGAACTGAATCTTAATAGAACTTTAAAAACAATTACCGAAATGATTTAATTTTAATTTTCTCTTTGTTTTTTTAAGTTACAAGTGAACAACATGAAACTGTCCGTATTTTTCATTTATTTTTTTTATATTACAAAATAATTTTTTAACCTTATAATCACTCCTGGCAGGTTTGTTATTTCCATGTTAAATTATTCTATGGTTATGAATGTGTTATTGATTGAATATTTTCTTACATTGCCGTTTATTAGGTCATTAATACATATTTAGGTTATTTTTACTACTTCAGGAGCCATAGAAATTCATTTTTAATTATATTATCTTTTCTTTTTTCGCTTTTATAAAAGCCCTGGTTTACATTTTATGTTTTACTTAACTTGAGGTCTTGGGTTCGAATCTGCTAGCGAAACAACTTGGTATTGTTATTTTCTAGGTTGGATGACACAATTCGGAATTTTCGTCACCCTTAAAACCGTGGCATACGGTCTAAAGATCCTTTGCGCTGTTGATTAACGCAGTCTATATGATGATGAATATGGTGAAGTAGTGTCTATTGAGTCGCCAATAAATAGAACTTTACTTAACTCATCAACGGTGGCGCTAATAATGAGTTTCATTTTCCTCCTTTTTATATAATTGATTGCTCAAACTATTGTTTCATAAATTGATTGTTCAAAAATATTTAGGTATATTACTTACAGAGCTATATACAAAATGTTCTGTATAGTGCATCGTATTGTCTGTTTTGGGTCTTATTGAGATTGTTGCTTCATTTTCACAAAAGCTTTCACGAGTCCAAAGCAAATTATCTTTTTATTTTTTAGCAATGAGATAACTCTACAAAATACGAAAGAAATTGAAATTTATGTTTACGTTTACCTATCAGATGAAATCCCTATATAGACTACGACAAACTGAGCTGGACATTTTGTGCAGTTAAAAGTCTTAAGGAACTGAGTAACATTCGAAAGTCAATACCTGATCGTTCTTGCATAGTTTCTCATTTAAGAAATTAAGATTTAATTGTTCGCAGTGGTGTTTCCTGAACAAAGGAATTCGATTCTACAGCGGAAAAATATATAATGTTTGCGTCCTATCCTTACAATTAACTGTTTTATTTTTAAATATTCATATATTTAAAATTCAGGCAGGGTTAGATAAGGGTAGCCCTTGTTTGTTGATGAGGAAATAATTTGACCTCATTGTTTACTGTTCCTCTTTGGTTTTGATCTATTTATCGAATGTATGTACGTATGATCGGAGTTGTATATGTATAAGTTGATTGCAAATTCCCAAACTATTATTTACATGCCAAGGTTGTCAAGTACCTTAAAGTAGAATATCTTGTCCGTCGCTTGATTGTCAGTATTATATGATTTACTTTAATTGTAAAGGCGAAGGTGAGGGTATTGGATTCGATTGTGAAAGTTCAAAAAGAAATCATATGACATTTATGAAACTTGACGGTCGAACTAATAGATTTCAATTAGAGCTAATAAAATATGGATTAGTTCACTCGGTTTAGGCATTATAAGACTTTAAAGAACAAGGAACAAAAGTTGAAACACAAAGTTTGACATGAACATCATATGTTACTAACAAGAATTTAATATTTTTAAACTTTATATTTAGATTTTGTAATTAAAAATTACTTGTAAAACAACGTTTAAATAAAAACAAACTCTTGCAAGTATATCTTGCTTGATTATTAAGCTTATATTTTATGCAAGACTTTTACTTGTTAGAAATAATAATAATAATTTAACTTATGTATCTAATCAATGGTATTGCGTTACTATGAAGCCTACTTTTAATTTTACATTTAGTATGTATGCAATAAATCCATTATCATTATCAGCGTGTGCTAGTCAACTGCTGGTCGTAGGCCTCCTCTAATCCACGCCTTCTCCATTAGGGGGGTTTTGGACCGTATCCCACCACGCTGGTTTAATGCGGGTTGGAAGGCGGACCGAATTTTTATATGCCCATCCGACGCATCATCATCTTACTTTTCACAAGATTGGGTAAAGTAAAAATAAAATGATATATGTAATGGCAAAAAAAATGTGTTAAAGTATCATTGTAAACTTCTTGAAAAAAATATATTATGTATAAATCATTTAATATAATGCCTTAATGAGAATCAATTTTTATGAAAAAAATACAGTAACATACAACTTTATATAAAAACCAACAGAAATATTATAAAAATGGGTATAAAACATTTATTATTGTATTTATAATAATACATACATAATGTCTCTCTGTAACAGGAAAAATGAAAATTATAATAGGGATATTCGCGTATTAAGTTAATCCTCATTAAAAAGTAGACCGTAAATAAAAGCTTTGTTGCATATTAAAAATGAAGGATATGCTTATGGAAATTAAGTAATTTAAAGGTAAACGTACTAAGTTTGCAAAACGCTTTTGTTAATAAGTTCCTTGATTAGAACCAAATCCTACCCATATGGAAGTCCGTAAACATTTACTTTACTCTAATGAGTTCTGAACTTTTCGTCTTTCGAGGTTCTTGCTGATGCCTTTTTATGCTTGCATAGTCCCAAAGTTCCTTATAGTGAATGCAAATTAAGCTAAAAATAAAAAATTTAATACTGTTTCAGAAAACATTCGCTTCAAAGAAATACTTCTGTGTTTAATTTTTTCTTAATTATTTCCGTTAATTAATTTGTTAATCGACTTGGAGTATATTTTTTTTTGTTATTAATAAGCTCTGCAAGTAATTTTTTTTGGAACTGAGCTCGGTGTTAGATTAAAGATAACGAATCTTCTTTGCGTACCAAAGTGACGATGCATGCTGACTTATCTTTACCATAAATTAACATATAATGGATATTTGATTAAAACTGAGAGATGTAAAAAAGGTTAGTAAAAATTTGTCTAAGGAGAAGTCAAAACGTTTGTGAAAGGATTTTTTTCTCTAAAATAATTTCAAATAATTTATTAAAGGATGTTAACAAACGTAATAAAAATTGTAGTGAAAATAACATAATTTAAATTTCCATATCAATAAAATTTATTTTTATTAGTATTTGTTTATCAGAACATTAGATAGCAAAACTATTTTCTATGATAATAAATTAATGAGAATTTTAAAAGTAACCTCAATCGCTGTTTCATAATTAATACTAAGTTATTGTAATTTATTATTGTACCCAAATATTTGGAGTGAATAGGGTTTACAAAATTCCGTGATCTCATTTCCTATTAAAATTTAATATCAACTGTAGGAAAATATAATGAAATGTGTCATCAGTAAAATAAAGTAATAAAATATGAAGCAGATAGTAAAAACTTTAAAGTCTGTTTATATCGATAATATTGATTTACTTCTCTTTACATTTTGTTTATTTGTATTTAAGTTATATGTATCGTAATATTTCAATATCAAATATAATGTAGAACAACTTTTTAAGTGTATTTATCAAGTAGCTTTCTTGGTTTGGACATCTTTTCCCTGCGTAGGCTGAGTACTTCTGGCTCCCATAGCCCATGAGTAACAAACTCGGGGGAGTCTGAAACCTAACTGAATACTGCTGTAACTTTAATTACTAATAACTTATAGCCTATGAAATATAATTAAGTAGGTATGTGCATAAGAATTGTTATTTGTTTCTATAGATAATGGATAACGTAATAATGGTGTTCAATTTCATGTAATGCGCTGACATTTTAATTTAAAAAAAAACATTGTCTGGGAACATGTTAAATGAGATCTTTAATAAATTTTAACGGAGCTATCACACACACAACTAAATAGGATTGTTCAATGAACAGTAAGTACGAAACAAATTGTCTCTTGAAATAATGGGCTATAAATTTACATCTGCCGTTGTAATATAAAGGAAATGAAAGCATAAGATTAGTTTCAGTAATGATAAAAATTAATTATAAAAAGCAGTTTTGAATACATGTTTTGAAAACATTTAATAGTTCTATAAATATTATATAAAGATAATTGGTACGCTATTACCATAATCAGTAACTTCATAATGGCGGGCGGGCGCCATAGTAATATCAACAGTTTGAAGTTGGACTTTGGGCAAATGTTATTTTGTTTCTTATTTATTTAGGTTCATTTCTTATTTTATTCAGAGTAACCTCTTTATTAATTATTTTATGATTATTTAAGATCAATTAAAATCCAAGTTGCACACCTATTACTAAGTAACAGAGGGCTCAGAGTAATCGGTAAGAAGAAAAATAAAAAAATTAATGATGTAGCTAAAATATAAAAATGTTGTTCATCTTTTGTTTTATTTCACTTATAATTTGTTTGTCAAATATTAAATTAGTTAATTATGCATTTGAATTAGTTGATACTGATAGATAATTATTTCGAAGTCTCATTACTCAAAAGGGGTCACCGATCTTGTTTGTATAGTTTAATTCTATATCAGATGCACCTCAGTGTTGATTTTTTTTCCACATCAACACACAATTAAATGCTAAAAAATAGTTTAATAAAATAATAAGTATGATAGAGATAAAATGTTGTTAGTTTGTGTTTTATTTCTCCTAAGAGGCATACATTTATTGAAACATAATGATGATAATATGTAAATGCTATATTTTGTATAGAACCGGTATTTAAGACAAAATACATAAAATTCCACAAGAACATTTCTAGCTAGTAAACTAATATCCATTGCTAGTAATCAAACCAGCAAAGTAATAAATATTAATATTTTGGTAATTGGTAATTTGGTAGTAAATGGTTTAAAATACACGGCCGTCTTTGATATTCACCATCACTGCTAAAAACGTTAATGTTGAGATATTTAATATAGGAGGTAGATAATAAACATACAATTTTTTTTATGGAAGAAAAGTAACTCAACATTCATTTATAAAATATGTTTAATTTGCCTAGCAGCACCGATTAGTCGACAGTGCTTTTGACATTAATCGATGATGAAGTCTTGACCAACGTTTCAGAAACCCAAAAAAGATCGTTTGACATACGATTTTAAAGCAAAATTTAACAGCTCTGTCAACTGACCGGATAATCAATTCAAACAGTTTAACCATTCTTTTGGCAACACAATTTGCGATTGACATGCCATTTGACAGCTGATTAGTCAATTATTACGTTGATCAGCGTTTAAGAAATCGGGCATTAGCCATTATGAGCGGAGTCTTTCCGAACATTAAATAATACACGAAAATATATTAGCAAATTAATAATAGAGTGGTTACATTTCCCCGCTTCAAGGGATTATCAGGAAGGTAGCTTTAATATGTTTTTTTCCTTTTGGACTTTGCTTACCTTTTTAAAGAAATGGAGAAAATTTTTAAAAAATATCAAAAGATCCTTAATTAAGGTTCCACTCTAGTTCTTAGATCTTACTTTATAGTTCTTCTTACAATTTGATCCATATACCATTGATAGATCAATGAAAAAATCAAAACTTCTATAAAATACCTATTATAATGCAAGTATTATTTCTTTAGCAATGAAATATGTTTTGGGTTAATTAAATAAAAATTAATATCACAAAGTTAATGAGTTAAACAATAACAAAATTTAACCTTATTCTAATAAATTCAGACAGCTACAAATAAACCTTTTGCTTACAGCAGACAAATATGTCACCTATACGTTCTAATGCCAATGAGCGTTTCCTCAATAAGCCATTATTTCTAAAGCAACAGTAATTTGATTTTGTTATGACAATAAATGGTGGTGGATTTAAGTAATTTAAGCTACCGGATGATATTTCATATCAGTTACCTTTATTATTTTTTGCGTATTTTCCCATCAAAAGGAAGCTCAATTTTTACAATATCAAATAGCAATATGTTTTTAAAGGGTTTTGTTTTTTTTACAAACAGATTCAGATTCATTCATTGAAATAACACATAACACATTTTTTTTACAAAAGAATTATGTATGTTCAAATATTCTTTACCATTTTTACCAAGTTTTCAGGTACTATTCATACTATATATGTATCAAATTGATTGAACACTGATTTAAGGAAAAAAAATTTGATAATATTTCAATAATATAAATCTAAAATTTTAATACTAGTAATGTTTAAATGAGTAATTTTAATTCAGCAATGCTTAAGGTTTATCTATTACTTACTCTTTAGTCCTAAAACCGTTCAATTTAGTTAAGAATTTTTTATATTTTATTTAGTGGCTTAAATTAACTGCCTCCGCAGCTTTGCGCTTTCATGAGATGAGAATGATGAAGAAAGAGTGCATTTCCTGCGTAGTTGGCTGATCTCTAATAGTAGTTGTTAAAAAACTCGGAGAATATTTTTACCATGGCTATGAGTTACCTTTCATAATCATAATTATCAGCTTGTGTCAGTCTACTGCTAGACAAAAGGCTTCCCTATTGCGCGCTACCACTTTCGATTTTCGACTATAGTCATTCAGTCTACACTAGCCACTTAGCCGATTTCATCACTCCATCGTGCCGCAGGTTAACCCACACCACATTTGCTAAACTTCGATCTTCACTCTAAAATTTTACGACTCCATCAGTCCTCAGTCCTGCAGCTAATGTGACCGGCCTACTGCCATCTCAGCTAACTAGTTATGTGGGCTATTTTAGTGTGTCTGATGCTCTGACAGATCACATCTTTAAATTTGTGAACTAGTCAAACCGTAAGTGTCCAAGTTTTGGTACCGTAAATACGGGTATCATGCACTGATCAAAGACTATTGATATGAGACACTGTGGGTGGGGTGATATGTAAACTCGTCGAAGCTTATGAAAAGCTTCCGAACCAAGCCGAGATATTCAGTTTTCCTTTTCCTCTAAGCTTTTTTAATCAGTTGAGCCGTTACCCTAGGTAAACATAGGGGAATCGCCATCGATTGTGATCCGACCCGGATATTTTATGTAACGTATTTACGTTCATTAACGTTGAACATGGCTTTAGTTTTGCTCAATTTCATCCGCAGATTGATGCGTTTAGATGATACAGCCAGATTTTGCACTATTTTCTGAAGTTCCTTTGCACAGCCACTAAGACATTATCATACGCGAATTACAGATGTGAAATGAACTCGCCGTTCATACTTATGCCGTGTCCTTCCCAGTCGAGAATCCTGAATAAATCCTCCAGCGCTCAGAGTGTGGTTATTCTCATGCATCTTATGTATAACCTATATAAGCATCTTATTGTATTTTTAAATACGATTATACACAAATTGTAACCATGGGTTCTTATCATATTCGACGCAAAATTATGTTACGCATCGGTTTAGTGTAAAATATATTATTTTTCAGCATTTTTACTTATATTAATTATCAGTAGTCGTTTCATATATTTGACGATGTCATTTTTATTTTAATTACTATTATTTTTTGAATATTTGTAAAACTATTCATCACAAAATTTTAAAAAGGAGTTAGTATCACAGTACGCCGCTATACCAAAAAGGTCTAAAAATCGGACGCCAGGTAGGATCGAGGCAACACATATAAAAAAGCATACAACCCAAACTGGTATACAGTTCGGGTTTTACCCTTCTTTAGAAAATCGGTTTGATAATTGATAATAGCGTCAAACGAGATTCGGAATTATTTTAAATAAAACCCAATATTAAACTCTAAAGCGATCCATACGCTATGTATGGATTTCACTTCAATCATATATCGCGTGGTGATCACAGTTGCGACGGAAACCTGATAGATAACTTTACCTTTTAGTGCTATTAATCATGTTAAAATTATTTATTAATTTCACATCATCATCAGCCTATGTCTATCAAGTCCACTACAGGACATAGGCCTCCCCTAATACACCCCTATCCATAAGGGAGTTTTGGACCGAACATAAAAACATAAAGTAGCAAGGGACATACGACTACTAAAAATTTCAAGGACTTTCTTGGAATCTTGACAAACTGACTGGGCAACAGTTTAATTTGTTGATTTTGCTCAAAAATAGCTATAAGAATAATCAGTTAATTGAAACATGATATTCATTGAAAAAGTCTGCTAGACTCACTGTAAAATTTTTCTTTACAAATTATTTTGTACCTTGCCATTGAATTTTTCTTTTAGTGATAGAAACAATAATTACCGAGGTTTCGGTGCGTAGTAAATTATTCCCAGTTACATCAGCGCCAAAATTTCAAGTTATTCCAGAAATTAGCCAGAGCAAACAGACAGAAAGATATACAGACAGAAATAAAGAAATTCTTTTTTGGTATATGTATCGGTTTTATATCACATTCAATTATTCAATTATTTATTTGTACAGATAATATGTTTTACCATATTAAATATAAGCATCATTCTATGTTTAATGTCTGTATCCGTAATATCTATATGAACATATTGCACAAAATATACATAAATATATATTTTTTTAAAACATGACTAAAAATTGATAATTTGTTAAAAAGTTTTCTAAGCGATTGGGGATTGCAGCATAGTTTATTCAAGTAATTTGTTCGGAGCTCATTGGATACGGGCTATCTGGACAAAGTTCTATTGTCCGTGCATTATCAAGTCTTAAAAGAACAAAGAACTATATTGCGAACTCGAACTTGGACTATTTATTCTTCGGAAATTAAATATTTTTACAGATGTAATAGAGGCTTTAATATTATTCAAAATGTACACAAATTTTTCACCGACTACTTTTATTAGCTCTCATTTGGTCCCATTTTTCAAAAACTTTGTCATAAGTAGTTAAATAGATATTTAAGAAATTAAAAAAAAATTTAACGTCAAAAATCACACCATCGTGCGAGTCGGATCGGATTAAATTGCAAACGCTGGCTCAACCTTGAGAGATATTCTTAAACTATGTATATATACATATTTGTAATTATTAAATAAGTCTACAATAAAGTTCGCAAGGGCATAAATGTAGGTTTTAAGTATAACCTACAATATTTAATTAATGTAAACATTTTTAAAATTTGCAAACAGGCATATTCAAAGCTCATTTGCGATAATACAGTTTTAGTTCACATAAAAGTTATTGTATTGAAAAAAATCTTCATTCTAGGGACATAAAGCATGTCACAGACGACATTTTGATTTAATATATATGTTAAAAGATATCAGAGTTTTTAAATGTGGGGGCAGAAATCGCAGCGCAATTTGGTACAGAGAGCCTGTTGCCTACTTATATTGAAAAAAAATGTTCGTGAACTTTTCCAATTAAAGATTAATAAAACTTATGACATTTGATCTGTATGCGCTATATTAAAACAAAAAATCTTTTTTTGGGCCTAGAATGTAAAATAAAATTTTGGCATCAAACAAACAACACACAAATCAGAATAAACAGCTGTGTATGCTCTCGAGTATACACTATACTTATTCACATTTATCGTATCTATTTTAAATATTTTAAAGTTCTTCCGTAATACGTAACATATTTTTTTGTAATTTTCATTAAAAATTATTAATTCACAATTATTTGTTGACCCCATTTTTTTAAGATTGTATTTAAATTTTAAAAAGAAATTAAATAAGTTAGGAACAATTTACTATCCAGTTTTTATGTAAAAGTTTTTATCTTTCTCTATTTTGAATATACATATTGTTTTTATCTTTCTCTAATTTTAATTAAATCGGTAATAAATAACAAAACTGCATTTTATGGCCTTGTTCGAAAAAACAATCGAAATAGATATATTATACGTAACTAAAGTAAAAAATATTTATTAAGTGTAGTTTTTATAAATATTTTTTTTTTATTTTTTCATATACTACTATAAATATATATAATCTAAAATTTTAAATATATAAATAGGTTCCGATATATAAAGAAATTAAATACGATTGCTATTCCATTTCGTCACTAAATGTCACGTTGTTTAAGTTAAATTAACAAAAAAAAAAAGGCAATAAAATGAAATTCCAGTCAGTGTTTACAATTAAGCTCCTCGATAATTATATTCATAACAGTAAAGCTAAATTGATCTCTTTATAACGAGATAAAATTACGCATACGTTGGAAATACTCGCGTATTAAGCTAAAGCTTGTTGGATTCTGTAGAGTTAATTCCCTACTTTTACCCTGCTGTAAATATCAGTTTTGTATATATTTTTTGTAGTATGAAGGTAGAGTTCAAAAAAATGTTCTAGCTTTTACTATTATTATTACTAGTAAAAGCTAAAGCGAAGAAAAGCAAAGGTTAACTTTAGGTATTATTAGGGTTTCGCGACATATACTAAATACTACTCCGCTTAATACTAAATACTGCTACGCCTCCGTAGCCTAGTGGTATGGACGTGCGCTTTAGAAACCGGAGGTCGTGGGTTCGAATCCTGCAGGGACTCGACAAATTTTTATTATTGTTTCCTAGTTGGTTAGGGCAATTTGGGGCGATCACTCAATTGTCTGAAAAGTAAGATGATCCATGGTTCGGATGGGCATGTAAAAAGTCGGTCCACCCACCTACCGGCATTGGACCAGCGTGGTGGGATACGGTCCTATTGTTTCCTAGTTGGTAGGGCAATTTGGACCGATCACCCCCTTAATGGATAGGGGTATATTAGGGGAGGCCTATGTCCAGCAGTGAAATATCACAGGCTTGTGATGAACATATATATGTGTTTCGTTCACTTTATAGTGACCGTACTTCGATTACAATATCAATAGTTTAAGCTTATGGCAAAGTCTCATAGTTATTCTCGTAAAGTTTCGACTTAAAATTAAAAATAAAAATTAAGTAGATTCACTTTAGCTAGCGACACATATATTCGTAAGTTTCTCGATTAGAACAAAATCCTGTCCATGACGTAGTCCACAAACATTATTCGCACTGTAATGAGTTTCAAACTTTTCCTCCTTCTGAAAAGTAAGCCTTAAATTATAAAAGAGTTTGTCGTATATAGAATATGCTGTATGACGTTTACAAGGCACATACGTTTTTTAATAAAATGAAGTATAAATAAAAAAAATCAATAATTACTGCAAACAAAACTGTTTTTACCTTCTTTACTCTTTAAGAGATAGGATCAGGGTACCTCTAGAAGAGTTGTCAGCAGGATAGAACATCAGATACTCACTGGTTGCTTTATCTTGTTGTATAGACTGTCTTGACCGGCGCCTGAATTATTTTTGTGTAAAACATGCCACACACTCTGTGTATCCCATCGTCCGCCGTGCCATTTAGACTTCGATTGCACCTGTGTTTAAAAGTCATTTAAATACGATTTCTTTTAGAGATCCTAATCTAAAATATATTAATAAAAAAGTAAGGGTTAAAAAGGGTTAAAATGTATGCTTTGTTAAAAAATATACTAAACCTAAGCGCACATTTTTTCCAATCCTTATAATAGTGAGCAAAACAGTGGAAAGATTTGTTACGGAACAACAGGTCTTAGATGAAATCTGATTACAAAAGAAGCGCAACCAAGCGTCTTATCTTTGATATTTTCTTATATGGTTTACAAAAATAAAACACTATAGAAACAAATATTTAATTTAGGAACTTAAAAAGTAAAATTGATTGTTAAAACTATTTTGATGCTATTTTATTGAAAAAAAAAACGATTAATTAGTAACTGTTGTTTATAATATTTTTATGTGATAAAACAAGAGTAAAAAAGGGAGTTTGATAAATACATATATTTGATCTGTTTATATATCTTTTACACTAATATAAACTTTAAAGTCTAGCTTAATGTTTTAATCATACGTAGCAATCTTGGGGGTTAAAATAAATTGAGGTACCATTTAAAAAAAAAGAACAAATTTGTTGAAACTAATTAGACAAAATATTAACATGTTTACTGACGTCATTTTGTTACGAAATAATAATTTATTCACATGATTTTGCGCAAAGACTTGGTCTGTTCATGCAAGACATATTAAACGGAGAGCGACGATATTAAGAAAAAAAACTTTGCTTGTGTCGGTCACGTATGATATAAATTAAGATATATTTGGCAAAAATGAGTGTTTTACTGTTTATATTGTTTAAAAACACCGAAGAGAAAAAATATATTGTGCGTGCAAACTGACATCATCTAAGCTCAATTCTTTCTGTTGCTTACGCGTTTATTTATCATACCTGTACATAAAATACTACAAATTATTTTGGTTTTCATTTAAAAATTGTTATATTATAACTGTTTTTTATTGAGGTACAATACATACGTAGTTATACAATTTGTACCTCGGATGAATAAAAATCAAATACTTTACCAGGCCTTTGTGAAAATTCGTGATTATGTCATTAATGTCGATGACCCATGGACGGTGAACAAGCATCCATTAGTCATATAGAGTATGTGGCATATAAAATAATATATTTCAGGATGACATACACACACACCAAATATAGATTTACGTGCTCGGTAATCATTGAACTGTAAAGAGCCGTTTGAATTCAAAGAATTGACCCCAACCGTATTTAGATTAAAATTAATTCCGTACACTTGCAATGAAATGCAAAATTTTTTACCATATTGTATATTTTTTCGTTTAATATTTACATTAAATTTACAAAATAAATTATATCTCTACTCTACGCTCATATAAACAAAAAATAGGTATCGTTTTTTACATTTAATATCTATGTAACGGTTGTATCATTTAAGAAATTGTTATTTATAAGTATTTATATTTAGTAAATTAAAGAAATAGGCGAATACCCACAATTCATTGCGCAAATGGTATTGCTGAACTACCGAACTAAGAGATTCGACTCAATGACAGAAATCATGTCACACCTGCCGAAGATTCAAATAGCTAACTTCATTTTGTTAGAAGTTTTGTTTTGTGATGTCTATGAGGCATTATTATCTTGTATTATTGTTTACAAATCTCAATAAAAATTCGAACTTTTAAGAAGTCTAAAAACTCTCACCCCCTCTAAAAGTTCAAGGGAAATTTCAATGACTTGTTTTTTAAAATAAGCTACAGCTTAAATAGGGCCACAAACTTGTTTCGAAGAGTGGTTTTAGTAAATCTTTAATACTGACAATTTTATTCATAAGATAACAATATTGTTTCAGTTGTTTGGTGACGTTACTATTAATATAAATAAGGAATTAAAAGTTCGAGATGTTATGTTAACCTTATGTACGTTAGGTTAGCTACAAAAGCATACCCGCAATTGTAGTCGTAATTACTTAAACAATTAAACATAAATCTGTCTTCTAACGTTTGCGAAGACCTTTCTGGCTTGATACATAAAAGGGAATTAGTTGTAACGGGAAAAGTTTACGGAAGCTAACAAACAAGCGCAACGCGCTTTTATCTGTGATACCCAACAGTTATGCCTTAATTGTTTCATAATTAACGTTTTCTGCTATTATTGGCGTAAACTAACAGCTAAATTCTATAATTTTTACTTGAATTTTACCTGTATAATTTAATTAAATTACACTTACACGTTTACTTAAATAAATTGAATAAGTAATGTACGAAACGTTTCCCCGAGGCTGGTTAATGTCGATGGTGTCTCTCTCCTCTTGAAGTTGTCGATAAATACGTCTGCCTTAGGCACATATTGCATTTGGGAAGACACAACTTTGGCGGAAGCCCATAGAACGATCCAGATAAGTTGAACAGCATTTAAGAAGTTAACCTGTGGTATCGATGATGTGAGAATATCTCACATCATCGATACCGCAGGGTTTACAGACGAGGGTATTCAACCAATGCGTACTCCCCGTGAAGACCTACGGGGCCGAAGCGTAGTCTCTGACTGTAGA
This sequence comes from Lamproptera curius, assembly GCA_029286875.1. Lineage (NCBI taxonomy): Eukaryota > Metazoa > Arthropoda > Insecta > Lepidoptera > Papilionidae > Lamproptera > Lamproptera curius. The sequence continues at coordinate 7,561,639 of JAGSMT010000016.1, read as the reverse complement.
ATTGGTCTATACAGCGCGCCATGCTCGTAGTTTCTTTGTTAAATAAAATTGGCAACGAATTTATCCGTCAAAAAACTAAAGCCATCGGTATAGTGCAAAGGGTTAGCATGTTGAAGTGACAGTGGGCCGGTCATATAGCCAGAAGAACTTCTTCGTTTCTACTTAACGTGGATTCTAACTTTTAAAATCATGACTTCATCACTGAAGATGACGTCAGCTGGTCTTCATCCTCAATTCGAGTTCGGCGCCTTTTCGGTGTATTCCACGCTACACAAGATACACTACACTATCTTCGTAAGCAGAGTTAGTTAACTTTCTAGATTGTCTGGTTCTGCTGATCGTCATTAAGATACACACATGACACAAATGTATTGACACTACCAGCAGCAGACAATATTACGCGTTTACATTCTCGAAAAAGTACGTAAACAAACAAATGTGACAAGTGCCTGCGCGGCTCGCTGGCTGACCCTTCCCTGCGCGCTCGACCGACCAGCGAATCGCACGGGCCTCGCGCGCGCATGCGTAACTCTCAGCCGTCGGTTGTAAACATCCGTTTAAATCTCCGTTATAAAAGTTGCGGAAACAGAAGCAGAAACGGATGTTGAAAAGCGCGCAGAACTTCCGCACTTGTGGAAACAGAAACAGAGATCCGTTGCATCACTAATTTCTAGTGATTGTTTACTATCGATAGTAAATCATCTACAGTAATTGTCTGGCGTGATCTCAAAAAGCTGTAGTTGATAACGTCTGCACTGGTCCAATAAACATTAATCAAAATCTTTTTGGACAGTTTTCGCTCATGACAAGATGGCACGTTAAGTTATTTGTTATCAGCTTCGACTATCGACAGAATCTATTTAGCAACAGTCACGATAATTGACAAAATCCTCTGACATTATTGTGTATTAAACAAATAAACGCAGCAAAAGCGAATCGATCTTTGATAAGTTTGGTTCATGTAATTCATTTGGGACCAAATCTCTTATAGTTTTTTTTCTATGCATAGATAAGTATTTTGTATGCGTAAAGGATGCCTCTTACACTTGATTTTTTCTATTAATTGGAAATAGGTTGCGTTTAATTACCTCTTTTCTTTACGCGAATACTACACATTTTGGACCGGAAGTGAAAGACCGTATGTATAATGGGGAGTTAAAACGTAAAATAACGGGATAAAATCCGTTAAAACTCCTTTTATACAAAAAAGGTTACGTTTACTGCATATTTCGTCCTTTATCAAAAGTTAAAAATTAACGAGCTTAATATTTAAACTGTTCTAAAAAATAATATATTTGTTAAAAACATGACTTAATTTGGTCACTATTTTGATCAGAGAACGAGGCAATAGACTCATAATTTTTGTATAATTTATTATGTGGTTGTTTTAGCGAAACTCTACCTTATTTTAAAAGAACAGTAAAATGCACAAGAAATAGAAATATTAGTTAAAAAAGTATTTTAAAAGATATTAAGCAAATTCCGATGCGACGTTCTCGTAAAAAGAGCGAAAGTTTATCACAATCTGTCTTATTCTGAAAAAGTAAAAAGTTCGCAACTTATTAGTAAGAGTTATTCTCTTATAAGATACGTTTGTGGGGTAAAGTTTAATTTTATTTAAAGTTATGGTTACTGTTTGAGATTTTATCCATTGATTTAATAAAAAAAACACTCTTCCCCTTTTTTTTTGGATGAACTCACGTTGGTGGGGTTAACCGCTACAACCCGGCGGGTTCGGGGGGCTGTGCAACTTTAAGTGCGCACAGACTTCGACTTAGTGCCCTCAACGCGGTATTGGAACGTTCGATTTCGGAGAAAGTTTTGTATGATGAGTACGAGACGGTCGGGCACGCCGAGCTTATATAACTTGTATATAAGCCCTTCGTGCCACACTTTATCGAACGCCTTCGCCACATCGAGAAAAAGCGCTCCTGTTATTAGGTTCTGTATCATTTTGGTTCAGATGTGTTCCATGATACGATGGATCTGATTGTTTGCATGAGTGTTTGGCTCGAAAGCCGAATTGCACTGGAACCGGTAGCCATCTCGAGCTCATAAAGTCAAGTAAGCGGGCTAGGATGAGGCGTTCATATATTTTCCCAAAGCCTTTGAGGAAGCTAATGGGGTGGTAGGAAGTAGGTTTATCGGGTTTTAAGAACCCTATAACTTCAGCGTCCTTCCATGTGTTTGGAAAAATACCCTTGGAAAGAGCTGCGTTATATATGAGAACGAGGAGGCTAATAAGGTGATTCGGTAGCATTTTTATTACGCGGTTTGAAATTCTATCGGTGCCCGGGGTTTTCCGTGGTTTAAGATTTTGGATAATTGACTTGACTTCGCTTTCCGTTACCGGTGAAGTTACGACACGCGGAGGGATTTGGGTCAATCCGTCGACCTCGCTCTCCACCTTTCGGAGGTGAGCGGCGTCGACCGGTTGATTGCTTGGTGTGCTTTGAGCCTCGAGGCTGTGCATTGAGAAACGCTAGAGGAGCACTGGGATCGTTACGATTGGTGAGAGGCGGCTTTGGAGGAAGTCCGACACCGCCTTTCAGGCTTTGGGATTCACCAGAAGGCGAGATGGGAGGGATGCATGTTGCTTAGATCGTTATCCCACCGATCGTCTTAGACTGATGGTCAAAGGCGCGTAGCTGTCTTCGGTTACGCACGGTCGGATACCAATCGTAGGCACGGATCGCCGCCCTCTTGCGTCGCAAGAGGTCCTCGATGTCGTTTGGAAATGCCCAGCGGGGTTCTCTTTCACCGGGACTTGCCTCGAGGAAGCCTCGACAACAATTTGGACATGTCTTGTGAATGCATGAGCAGCGAGATTCGTGTCATTAGCGCTGTTTAAGACTTTAGGAGTGGAGTCACGGTGAGGTGAGCTAGTGCAGTCTAGCTGGGACTTTAGCTTGCGCCAGTCGAGGATGGTTTTAGTGGTGATGTTGGATGAGTCTGGAGGTCCTAACTTGAGAATGACAGGTTGATGACCTGAAGTGAGGTCGCTGATGACCTCTATGCCTCTGAGAGTGAGGTACACGTTTTTAAGGAGGGCAATATCAAGCACATCCAGTCTGTGGTTCACATTGTGTGGAAAGTGCGTTTGCATCAACGGAGCAACGACACTGAAATTAAGCTTTTCTGACAGTGCATCTAGTGATAAACCTCGCGAGTTGTTACTATGACTATTCCATCGGGTGTGCTTGCTATTGAAGTCGCCGGCCAAATGACGGCGCCTCCTAATGAAAATAGTTTCTCGAAGTCGGATTTCGCGAGTTTTGATGTAATATTACACGATATGTATACCGAAGCTATTGTAATAGGCGCGTGTCCTGTCATGGCTAGCCTACAGATCGAGGCTTCTACATGCTTAAGCGTCGACGGCGTGTCGATTGCTACGCAGTGCAGTGACTTTTTATAATAGATGAGAGTGCCGCCGTGCGAAGCGCCGGTCCTGTCATTTCTTATGATGTTATAGTTAGGGATTTTAGGATCGCCTTTACCTGGTTTCAAGAATGTCTCCTGCACTAGTAGAATGTCTACGTCATTTTCGCGAAGGAAATTTGAGATTTCGACCTTTTTATTATTTGCGAGGCTGTTTGCGTTAAAAAAGACTATATTTACTATAAAAAAGACTATATTTACTTCTTCCGCGGCCCTACTCGTGTTATTTATACAGTTTTGTAATGAACTTTCTAGGCTAAAAAGTAGCCTACAGTACTTAAAGATAATATAGCTTTCCAGTAGTTAAAGAATATATCAAATATTTTAAAAGTATCGTTTTTAATGTTTGTTCCTATTCAGAACAAACATGAAAATTTTTTACTCTTTATATTAGAAGTTTTTTTTAAGAGAGACCTTGCCAAAAGTAGATTCCAAGGTCAACAGAGGAAAAAATAACAAATGAAATAGTTCATATACTGACAAATAACCGCAAATTAATAACGAATTGCGAAGTTTTAAATAGAAATAATTGTACTTCACGACACTCTCTTTAACACAATTAAAAAGGAGCAAAAATTATTTCAAGATAACAGCAAAAAACTCTAGCAGTAAAACTGACATAGAAACCTTCAATAATTTATTGAATTATGTGATGTAAAAGGATATTGAAAACCGATAAAATATTAATAAAATGCGATATAGAAGGAGTCTTTATAAACTCACTTTCGGAACAAAAAACAAGAAGACCATAAATATTAAGTGAAAGCACAATAAAATTGATAAAAAGACGGTCCTATCAAATAAAACAAAGAGCAAAACAATGGCAGAGGAAAAAGAACTATGTGAACTATATAAAAATTTTAAAAGATCTATAAAGACGGACTATCGTCATAACTGAGAAATTTTAATATCGAAAAACTTAAAAACATTCAAAAGCGCCAGACTAAAAGATGGTGGGCTAATGATAATGTCGTAATAGCTGGTAAAGATTAGATAGTTTTGGGCAAAAACAGATTAGCCTGGAAAAAGATGTAAAAGGCCTTTACCAATGAAGAGGTCCATAGTCATGATCCCGTAAATCAAAATTACTAACCTTTTTAATCTTTGCATATAATCATATTTTTGAATAGTAACAATACTAAACTAAAACTGTGTAAACAAAGGAGGATTAATATTATAATATAAATATAGAAACCGACTGCCCATAAAACAAGTAAAACTTTAAAAAATAAGACCGACTTTAATATCAACCAGCAACAAAAATACACAACAAAGCACTGTATTAAACATTGCTTACTTGCGTTATGTGATACACAGTAAATTAAAAACTGGCTGCTGTTATCCAACCGTCGTAAGCATAGCTATTTCCACACATCATCAGCCTGTTTTAGTCCACTGCTGGACATAGGCCTCCTATCCATTTGGGTGTGGACCGTATCCCACCACGCTGGTCCAATGCGGGTTGGTGGGTGGACCGACTTTTACATGCCCATCCGACGCATGGATCATCTTACTTTTCAGACAAATGGGTGATCGGCCCAAATTGCCTAACCAACTAGGAAACAACAATGAAAATTTGTTGAGTCCGCGGATTCGAACCACGACCTCCGGTTTCTAAGCCACACGCCATACCACTAGGCTACGAGGCAGTTGTAGCTATTTCTAATATATCGATTATAAATCGTAAGTTGCAGCTTATTAAGTAAATAACTAATTATATTCACGTAATACTTACGGGAGTGAGTTCTATGAATATTTGGCAAATGTCCAGGTCTACCAATTCAAAAAACTTTATTTTTTTAACTATCTTGTTAGGTCGCATTTTAAAGATATATTTGTTATTCATATTTGATTTTACTAAAATATTTAAAAAAAAGTTTATCTATATGAAATCGACCATTTTTATGCACTTCCTTGCACGGGGACTGACACTATTACGCATTAAATTAATTTTAAACATCTACATCGCATTAATTATTTTTTACTACTTATGCCTTAAAGTTATTGCGTGTTTTATTCTTACCAAATAGAAATATACTATAGATGAGAATACAATTTTGTAGGACAATGTTTTAATCTAACACTTATGGATTTGGCTGCGTTTCCTTAGTTGCTTATAGCATCTTGCATATTCATATCACAGTAAGTGCCATTTATAATTAAATGAAAATACACAATATATATACATAACTAATGGTGTCCTTTTGAATAAAAACAATCATCAAAATCGTTTAAGTAGAAGCGAAGTGAAAATGTAAAAAAAGTAAGTCAGTTATGAAGTAAAGAGTGATTATAAATTGTAAGGTTCATTACGTTACGTTAACGAACTCGCTAATGTTTAATAAAAAACAATGAATATATTTTCTTAATATTTAAATTAAATAGAAAATCAAAATTGTATCCGTAATCATACCAAAACCAACACTATTACTTCTTTGAATTTAATTTGTGTTTAAATATTCAAATTTAATATACCTAAAAAACTTTGTCCTGATACCCATTTAAAAGGTAAATATTTATTTTAGGTAAAAGCTAAATGCTTTCTGTAGCTGTATATAGCCCTTGGAATTTTAAACTTTGCTCAAATACCACCGATATAAGACAAAGTTGTCTGCATTATAAATTATCAAAACCTACGGCTATGTAACTTTTACCTAAGTTAACGGATACGCCCATAATATGCTTATCTTTAAAGTTATTACTTCGCCTTGACTACAAGGTGTATTATCTCTAACATAATTTAAAAAGTAATGTATTTACATATAATATGTCTAAGTATGTATGTTACATATATATGTCTAGTTCAATTGGAACAAACTACCGTAATTCAAATTCTAATATTTTTATTTAACATAGGAGCGACACACTCACTTATCGTTTGTCAAAACCTACCACCGGTTTTGGCATATGTAATTTTTTTAATGTTAGTTGTCATTTGGTCCCATTTTTTGGTCAAACAATTTTGTGTGAACATAATTCTTAGTGATAATTACAATGTGTTATTTAGGTATTTCTACGTAATAGTACTTCTTGAACTAATTGCAACCGCTGTTGGGAAAAAATCAGAATGTACTAGCGGATCCTACAGTCTTAACCAATCTGCTCAGCAGCAGTTTAGGAGTTTAGTGGCATATAAAGAAGAATTAAATGTAAAATTTACGAACGGTTAGAGCAAGCGCGAGGTTTAAGTGCATAATTAAATACCTATTGTAATGCATTAGAACCTTAATTACATCAATAGTAAAGTTGCTTAATTATATCAGTAGTATACTTGCTTAAGCTATGATACAAAGAGCGACAAGCTTTCGTAGTATATTCGATCCACTTTTTATAGATTCATCACGTTTTATTTATTTTGCTCTGAAGTTTCGAGTTCTTTCCAGCGTTCATAGTCAAGGAGCAGGCTGTACAGGGATATGTTAGCATCTGTTTATATGTCATTTGCCATTCTTATATAATCTTAATTTTGAAACTATAGAGAATTAATGAGACCTTGTCGTTTTTATACTGCTAAACTAAATCTTAACAACAACCACCGGAAGAATCGATGTCAGATGTCAAAATATTTCAAGATACACACGTACTAACGTATTAACGATCATCATCTTGCAATTCCCCAACTGGTAAACAACGAATTTTAATCTCGCACGCAGATCATTACATAAACAGGTTATACAAAACGAAAGCCTTTGTATGAATTCAAATATGTATCAAAATGCCAAAGGATATAGCGAGTTAAATGAACAATAAAATGTAAAGTCTCCAAAAACTATTTAAAAACATAATAACACAAATAAACAAAAATGATCTAGTTGATAACTGAAAAAAGTAAGAAGTAAAAATCTAAGATAATGAAGTAAACACAAATAATATAAATGAAGGTTTATTTTTATGATCCCTACTGTTAAGAAGTAAAATAAGGCAACAGAAGTTTACTGTTAACGTTCCTTATATAAAAATTCAAAAGTAAACACATTAAAAGCGAATTCGCGAATCCCGATACGATGTTGTCGAGAAGGGAGTAAAAGTTTATCACAATTCGTCCTAAGCTAAAAAAGGAACAAGTTGTTGAAAACTCATCAGTACTGGAATAAAGTCACAGGGCACAGCGGTAAAGTAAAATTTTCTTTCATCAGTGTTGTACTTGCTTCTTAGTTAATTTTAATTGTTAATCTGTCAGTTTCATATAAAAATAGAACTTGGTGCGGTTACGTTTGTGTTTTATTTCACTTTGTGTTTCTTTAACGTAGCTCCTAGATTACGCTCCGGGGACATTTGGTCGTGTGCCACGATATTATAATAGGAAGACTAAGATGCCATGCAGCTACATCATCGGAACTTTGTATTAAGTAGAATGGCGAGAAAATTATGGAAAGCAGAACAGGTTTTTTACCAGTCTCACGAGAAAAAAAGCAATAATTGGTTCATTATTTCCAAAACCTATTTAAAACAAATCTTTCCTCCTTATAACGCTAGTATGTATATCAAAAAGGTACTTTTTGTTGCGCAAAAGAGTAAGAACAATTATTTTTTTATCTTAAGAAAACGTCTTTTTTACTATCAGAAAACTTTTCCCTAATTTTGTTAAATACGTGTCGAATCAGACCTTTTCTTTTATTAGTAGTTTAGTAAGAAACAAGTGCAGTACAATAAAAACTACTAACCAGTAAAGTGTCGAATAAGTTTAAATATTAAAGATTGGAATAATACTATTCTATACTTACGTACTTTATATTTTAATCAACTCAGTGACGACAAGTCACTTGGCACTAAGTGATGACGGAATGGAATGTAGATTAAAGGGATCCGAAGGATGTTCAATAACCCGTATTAATGTTTTTTTTAGCGAAATTCACATTACAGGTATTTCATAAATCGTTAAAGGGCGAATATTTTTTTCCAAAATCAAGATCAATAAAAAACAACTTAAAGTAAAAGACATGACATTTTTATATTATAATCTTTTGACATCGTTTCTATGCAGTTTTGCAGTCAGTATAAAGAAAATGTATATGTAATAGTTTATTTGTAAACTCAAGTATGTTTCTAATCTAACTATTTTTGTTTTGATGAGGAAACTCTAGGATTAGATAGTTTGTTACCTCCACAAAAATTACGAATTTTAGAATCCTATCCAAAACACTTACTGTGGCTTGCAAGGCAAGATACGAAAGGCAGTATCTTCTTTAAACTGTACAATATAATACAAATAAATACAATGGGCAATGATAATTTGTATTTAAAATATCATAGTCCATTTTTTTGACCTAATGTAACTTAATAATTACTTTGTTTATGCTAAACAAAGCAATCAATTCAGTTGAAACGAAATAATAGTGATGTTGAAATTTGATTAAACAGAGCCATAGTGGTAATCCATGAAATTATTTCTTTAGATCTGGATTCAATGTTACAGGTTATTATTGCAGATCAAAATTCGAAACAAACATTTAAATTTAATAAAGGCTCTCTGAAAGAGAGTCATGAGTGTAAAATTTTAGAAAACAATTGCAAAAATTATTTTGTAATAAATATTGCTTTATTATATTGAGTAAAAATGTTATCGTCTTAAATAAACTAGTTGCCAGCCAACTGTTTATATTGCAGGAAGTACAAGAAATAAGCAATTTTCTGAGATAAATATGGATCTCCTTGCTCTATGGCCATCCAATGGGGAGAATCCGTAGACTATATAGAGGTAGTGCCAGATGCTCAAGATGGGGCTGTCTGGACAGCCAGCACTTTTTTATTTTTAGTTTTAGTCATTGTGAGTCCGACACAAACCACCCCTGTTTCTATGAGGACCTCACCTGATAATAGGAAATACTATGCTAAGTGAACATCTGCAAGAGAGTTGAACGTAACAAGGGAAAACATAAATTAGATTGACTTCTTGTTCGATTTTGCTTTTGTTTACTAAAAAGATTTTCGCAATTTTTTTAATTATCGCATCTATCAATTTCAATTCAATTTAGTTCCTAATCAATTACTTTATTAACAAAAATTAAATGTGTTCTGCTACAAAAATAAAACAGCTAACTAAAAATCCATCTCAAACATTTTATTATATCTTATATTTTATGTATCACAATGCTGTCAACTCACTTGGAATAAAGTAATGGTTTAATGGAATGTAGAATAAAGAGATCCAAGAGGGCTGTTCAATAATCCGTGAAAATGATTTCTTTTGATCTGGTTTTTTACCTGCATTAAATAGTTACAGAAAAATGTACATTCTAATAGAATATTAGGTAGAGTAAAATGATGGTATGTAATATTAAAGTATAGTTAAAAAAGAAGTACAATTTTAAAAAAAAATATATCCTACTGTCTTTAAATAATAGCACAACCAATCAGTGTTATACCCTGAAATTACTGTAAAATTCTTTCTATTAAAAACGGCGTGAATGATAACAAAAAGCCCTGACAGCAACAGCAAAGGTGGTTCTGTCCACCAGGACTGGCTTCTTGTTACGTTGTTAGATTTTATTATATCATGACATGATTAAGGAACGTGGGATGATGTGCAAACATACTCCTAAGTACTTAGATTACTTTATACTGTTTACACGGACCTGAAAAATAAAAAGTCTAAAATTTTTGTTTTTATAAATAATTATCAACATTAATGGAAAATATTAATATTGTTCGTTCGTTCGTCCTATAGAAAGATTATTTTTAATATTTATATATAACGTGCTACTGTAAATTTATTTTATTGCTTGAAGGATAATTTACCTAAAAAATGACCTTAAATACTATTTGTAGTTTTGTTTTTCTTTTAAGTTCGTTGATTCTTTAAAGTTTTTGTTTTTTAATTATTTTTTACCGTGCTCTGAGTTACAACTTAATTATATTGTAAATTACTATAAACTAATGCGAAACTTTTATGTAATTTATTTAAAAAGTGATTGTATCTTTTAATTTTTTTCTTGTGATCTTCAACACATATTGTCCTTCTATTTGGAGGTCAGCAACAGTTTACATAAAGGGCGACCCATGGGGTCTGTTAGGGGGTTGTGCTCTCTGGGGATTCATTAAAGGTGGTAAGGCTTCTCTTTTACATTAGACCGTCTGTGGAGCCACGGTCCCTATTTTTGCCACAGAACACGTGACAGCAGTGTATAAACTGTAGTGTTTCAGTATCTTTATGCACCGTAACCAGTGTATTCATGGGGTAAAAGAGACTCATCATTTTAGTCACAAGGCGTCGACCGGATTTGTGCACCCACCATCAGATGAATGTGTTGTTCGTCTCGTCTTTTCTTCATTAATAAAAATAGATAGGTTAAACGTCAGTAAAATTTCATTCAGGCTCAATACGAGGTTCTAAAATATAGTAGATCCTGTTTTTACTAGAAAAGCACAGCAGGAAGCGTTATTATTACCATAAGGTACGTGCGTTTGCGGCGCCATACGGCATTTTTTTACGGCTGGTCCTGCACATCTTGTTGTTTTGTTTTATTTAAAAAATGAAAAAAAACCAGTGGTAGGCGGCATTAATTATTTTTAGAAACCTGTATTATCGACAGAAATTGCCCTGTCTTGGCAGATTACAGCTATAATACAAAGATTGGAAGTTATTGCTAGTGATTTCAGTTCAAATAACTTTATTCAATATTGAAGTTTACAGTTGCTTATTGATTGTCAAACACACTACCACCGGTTCGAAAAAGGACGCCTCAGACTTGAGAAGAACCAGCGAAAGAAACTTAGCGGGCAATTTTTAAGTCATCTTTTAAAAATAACAAACAATTTGAAGGCATAACATATTATGCATATTTTGAAACAAGACCTGGAGCGAGCATTCCATTACCAGGCTGTGTTATTATTTAAAAGTTCATTAGTATCGTATCCTACCTTTAACACACATACGTTCCTTGACTACGTTTTTAAATTTATTAATAGTTAAATTCTGAACGTTTTCTGGGATTTTGTTGTAAAAACGTATACATTGTCCCATAAAAGACTTACTTAATCTTCGCAGTCTAGTTGCAGGAAGAATTAAATTATGTTTGTTTCTTGTTCACTGCGTAAGCTTACTTGCTAGCCTATTAATGTGGGGGCCCCATTGTAGTTTTACATCTACAGTTATTCCTAGAAATACAGTCGATTCAGCTCCCCATCCATAACCACTTCAAATTTACCATGCTTCACATTAGGAGTCATGAATGTAATACATTTTGTTTTTCTTTGGTTTAACAGCAAGTTATTAACACTAAACCAATTTGCTACTCTAGAGAGAATTATTTACATCGTCATTTATTGACGTACGTCGTTTAATTTTAAAAATCAAGGAGGTATCATCTGCAAATTATACTGTTTCTTCGCTATTATTTATTACACATGATAAGTCGTTTATATGAACGAGAAAGAGAAAAGGCCCAAGAATGGATCTTTGTGGGACCTCAAATTTTTAACCAATTGGTTTAAAAATAATTTTTAAAATAATTTACTAAGAGTAGGCAGTATAGATATAGGTCTAAAGTTATTAAGGTCCGTATTACATCCTGATTTAAATACCGGTATTTTTCTATGTTCATTAGGTCAGAAAATTCGCCCCTTCTGTTACTTATATTTCATATTGCTTTTAGGTGAGGTGATATTACATCGATAATAAAACTTATCACCTTAACAGAGATCCCCCATAGGTCTGTAGTTTTTTTAATATCTAATGTTTTAAATGTACTTTACAACATCTCCAGTAAAATTAAAATTCTCTGTACATTCAATGGTATTATCTTTTTATAGTGACTCAGCAACTGTTAGAGAAGATAAAACTGACTTGGTAGTAGAAACTGGAATGTCCGAGAAGAATTTTTCGAAATAAGTAGAAACATCTTCGTCAGCTTCTATGTAACGGTCATCAATATTTGGAGTTATTTTAGAGTTGCTCTTAGTACCTCTTTCAGTTTCACTGTTGATAATATTCCAAGTCAGTTTTATTTTGTCCGATGAATTTTAAATTTTTTTTGATATATAGAGATTTCGCAAGAGTACAAACTTTTTTAATTATTTTTGAATAGGCACTGACATGTGCCACAAAGGTCTTATTGTGATTATATGTTTTTTAACTCTAATGCTCGTATGATCTATGCCTGCTTTTGTGAATTCCAACTGTTGCCAATTCACTAAAAGCTACAGAACCCTTTGATTTAACCGTTTTAGAAGTAAATATTGATTTTAATTATTTCCTTATAAAAGTGAATAATGTATTATACAGCAAATGTGTCATATCATATGTCAATGTGTTCCTACATCCGTGTGTGTAGCAAGGGCCATTGTTATTAGGCCATAGTGGAAGTAGTCCAAGAGCATTTCAAGTCGCAGAATGTTTATAAATATAGATTTTGGATTAATTGGATGTAGTATACTACACCTTACTTCAATTAATAATCAATTAGGTAACTCTGAAAGTGAATTCTTTTGCAGTTCGGCACCTCAATACTTAGTTAATTAAATGGTTATTATCTCATAAATCTTTGATATAAATTAGCAAAAACATTCCATGGTAGTTAAAAAAAAAAATGTTGAAAGGAGTAAAGTACACGGGAGCCAACAAACAAGTACAAAGAACACTTAATCTGTGATTCACAACAATTTAGCCATAAGTTTAAAAGCATAAAAGCAGTAGATTTGATTATGTAAATACTAAATAAATAAAGTAATTTTTAAATTTAAATATATAGTACTTAAATATTTAGTTGTATCAGCCTAATTTTAACTAATAAACAGTATAGTGTAAATAACTGGTGAATGTTAAATTTTTAAACACTGGCAGTTACCCTCGACTTCATCCACGTGGAATAGGAGGAATGTACGCGTATGCAGGTAAATAAAAATTGTTGCTAAAAACCAATAATGGCTCGTTTCAAGTGTCTAGTCTCGATACCTAACTTCATCGTTTTATGTTCAACAATGACAAAATTCCATATAGAATTTTGAGCCCTATTTTAGTACTTTCAATCACTTTAATCGCAATATTTATAATCTATGTCTCTATGTCTAGTCTTAGAATCTTTTCTCAGTATTTACCAAATTTTATTGAATGCGCTGAAGTTTAATGTAATCGCTACAATTTAAAAATAATTAAGACGGTAGACAGAGTTTTTTTAAAACGCATTTATAAAATTAATAGTATAGATTAATATTTGATAGATGTTAAATAGATCGTAATATTTTAAAATAACTTTACATATTCCCATGGAAAATTTTCTATGATATAAGTTATCCTTTCTTACGTGTTATTTATAATTTATAATCAGATGAAATATACTAGAAAACCATTGCCATAAGATCGAGCTTAGAGTCTTTAACAATATTTACATGAAAACATGACAAAAATATAACATTATTATTATGAAAAACTATGAGAGATAAAAATGTTATAGTGCCCTTTAGAATATTTTTTTTTTTCAAATATTTAACTATTAAATGCATTTAAGAAAGATTGCTCTAAAACCCAACTACTCAGTTTACCTAATAATACAATTAAGGAGTTAACTAAACGCTCCCTGAGACCGTACATACTCCATGAAACTCCTTACTTTGCTCAAATTACCACCTGAGATACAACTTTGATAATGTTATAAATTAGCTAAACCCACGGTTAAGTAACTTTTACGCTAGTTAAGGCTTAGCCTCCTGTTATGCTTATCTTATAAGTTATTAGTTCTCCTTATTACGAAAATTTCTTGTAGTTCTATTAAAACTACATTCTGTTTAAGTAGTTTGTGTTTATTATTTTTCTTAAAGTCCTATGTTTCTGAATGTAATTTTTTTCAATAAGTTTAACATTAAAGTGATTACAGCGGGTTCCTTTTAACTTGTATAAAAAATAATTCTCTTTGATGTAGAACATTTTAAATCGTTCAATTTTGTGTGACATAGTATTATTAACCCAACCCTTAAAATTTATCCAGTGTTTACAATTTGATCGTAAAATTATTCTTTACCACATTGTATTATGATTATTTTTTTTATGGCCTACGCAGGCAGACGAGCAGTCGGGCCATCTGATGGGAAGTGGTCACCGAAGCCCATAGACATTGGCAATGCCAGTGTCTATTGCCAACGCGCTGCCTACCATGAGACATGGGGTGTTAAGTCTCGTTTACCCAAAGCTAGTAAATACGCTGGCTACAGTGCCCTTCAAACCGGAATACAGTAGTGTTTTCACACTACTGCTTTGCGGCAGAAATAGGCACCGCGGTGGTACTCACCCTGATGGTCTCCTGTAAAAAGGGGACCTACCACCGGTGTTCTATGATATGCAATGTATTGTTCTATGATATGCCTTGAATTAACAAAAACAAAGTAAATATTTTAGTGAGACATCTACATTTCGTGCCTACAATAAAAACTATAAAAATATTTAACTTCTACTCTTTGAAATGGAATAAAATTGTTTTAATTTTCATCGGTTCTCAATTTTTTGAACGCACAGGTTAAGCGCAATATATGGTTAAGGTTATAATACAAGCTGATTGGTTACATTTTATCATAAACTTTACTGATTGTATATTAATCCAGGTGAAATAAAAACTACTTACTCATATTCATTTGTTCCCGCCATCGCGGAAGCAAGATCCAACTATATAACACTTGCTCTAGCTAAAATTCGGGTGCTAAGTGATGATTAATGGGGTTATGGCAACGCGGGGGATTGTTGACACCTAGACGAACTTCCTGCTTCTGTGTCTTGATATAGCACTTACAGAGCAATACTCTGGAGTCATGGAGGAAAGAGATATACTCTTCAGAGGACTAGGGTGGCGGTACGTCGTTTTTTCCGTCCAGCACAACACCATGTATAGTGCGCAGTCATTGCTGATTTATGTAGTTATTTTAAACTGTCCTTACAGTAGCGGCGCTTGAAATGTTTGCTTGGTTCTTCTTAGTTCCTCCACTGCTGTTATCAGTCTGTGTACTGAAATCACTACTACGACAAAAATGTCATTGGTGTGTCCGTAGGCAGTAAATTAAATTATATGAAAAAGATATGCAAACAAAATTAATAGGATTTTAAAAGTATGATGGTTTCATTTGATTTATTAGAAACAGGATGGTTAAGGAAATTTAATTCACAAGTCACTTTTTAAAAAGAACGCTCCCTACATTTAATTAGTAACTACTGACAAGACAAAATTTCGTATCCTTAAAGAGATCACTTTAATATCTCTATCTTCCGTCAATTTAAATTTATAAAAACGAAAACAACTTAATCTATACACTTGCCATAATTGCATAAGCTACGAAGCATAAGAGAGCTTAATTACTTGAACAGTTTAACATAAATCTATGAAATAAATTTTCAAAGACCTTCTCTGGTTACACAAAAGAAAATTTGTTGGAACGAGAAAAGTTTGCGAGAGCCGACAAACAAGTACAAAGAACACTTTAATCTGTGATTTTCAACAATGCTGTTAAAGTTTTGAGCATTAAGGCCATTAGATTGTGTTGCTTGTAATTATACTTATATGACAATTTTTCAGTCTTATTTAACATGTGCTTGAAACACTATAAGGCAATGCAATAAGATTTATATTGCATTTGATTGACAAAACACACGCCCTTACCGTTAGGCTACGGAGGCAGTCATAATCTACAACAACCATTTTAATGTAAAACATTGTTAAAAATTGCTATGAAACATATTGGAAGCTCATTTAAGGTAATATAATGTAAGATTACATAAAAATTAATGCATTTAAAAAAAATCATTATATGTACATAAAATATAGCATGACATTTTGATTAAATGAGTACCTCAAAAGATTTAAAATGCGTTAGCAGAAATCGCGGGGTAGTTTCTCGCAGTTTGCGGTTTGAAGTGGGTCAAATTTTTTTGTTTAAAAGTTGACTTTCTATATTAAATATTATAAAATAGTAATAATATTCTGAACAGATAAGAACTAATACAAATATTTAAAAAAAAGTATTTATTTATTATACGGATTTTTCGCGGCAGTTATATATTTATTCCCAACGTTTTATACTCTTTCTAATGTTCAAAATAAGATAATAGGAACAAATTACGTACAATTTTAAATAAAAAACCCTGACGGCTATTCCAAATACATTGCAATACAGAAATATACCATCTTAATCTGCCCCTGATCAATTACAGCTGAAAAAAGGCCAATACGTCAGGAATAAATAAATATAAATAACGTAAAAATCCGTAAAATAGTGGATTTGATATGTGTAATAATCGCTTAATTAAAAGAAGAAGAAATAATTATTAAGTCTTACATTTTGTGATCGAAGTGAAACTAAATTCCGTACCATTATTGTTGTTATCATTATAAAGTAAATGGCTTTTAGTATCAATTCGTTAATACCTACTGTAGTCAGTATTTTTCAATACTGTTTGTCGTCCTTACCTGGATGCTTAAAATTAAAAGCTAAAACCCCTGTTATAAAGCAAATGCAATAGCCACGAATATTAAGATCCCTTTCAAAATTTAATGTGTTAATTCTAAGCCACGTTGAAATCCACAATCAAACGTGTGATAGTTAACCTATTTTTGACTAACTTCCAAAAGCGTTACTCAATACTGAGGATATATCTTTTTTATATTTACGTTTATCTCTCAGTGTTCGTTTATCATTCTATTCTTAAAATTATAGATATTAACTTATATTAAGAGATTGAGAAAATGCAGTGAGCCGAAATACGGTTGTTTTGACAATGGGACAGTGTCACCCGATTATATTGGGCAATATGGTTTTATACTGTTTGAAGTCGGTAATACTCTTGGGTTAAAATTCCACTTTACTTTACTATTTTTATGCTGTATTTATACAAAAGTGAGTTTAATTATTTCTCATATGACTAAAAGCTAAATCTCCAAATGTTATTTGAACTGTAAATTTGATCTCCGTAAAAATAAAACTTCGATCTTATGTTATTATTTAAAGCTTGTTTAAGTGCGAAATAGTTTTTTCTATTAAATTCTAAATTGTGTAAAACGTAATAGTAATCGTTACATGCTGTAAATAAGTAATCGGTGTAATATTACTCAAAAAACAACACTTTTAACTTGATTTTACAAAAATTCAAGGCACATATACTTGTTACATTTTTAAGCAATTAAATGAAACATTTCTTGTACCGTTTTTTTTTTTATTTGCTTAGGAAATGAACAACGATACAAACGTACTAATAGCTTGGGTCCGTGGTACTCTCAGGGTATAATATTTGCGTGTTTATGTTCGCATTTGAAGTTGAAAGTTCTACGTAATGGAACTCTCTACTGTGATACACCCTTAAGAACGTTTAAGTACTCTCTTAAAGTGAAAAGTAACTTAGTCGGAACCCTTGCGTTGCGTATGGCACAGGTGTATGAGTCACGAAACATTTCAAATTGCTTAAGACAATTTAGCGGAAATTATGAGAACCAACCAACTTTCATTTCTTGCATGTAACTTCATACTGCTTGCCCGGCTATTTTGTTCTATATCGTATATTTCATTAAACTTTATTTGAAATTTCACTAATTAAAATCCATTTCATTTAATACAAAAAACGTAATGAATCACCAATGTCGGGTTCCAAAGCTTATATAATAAAATATATAAAAAAAAAACGTTTTCAAAAATGTTGTTTAAAGTTACTGTTTTATACGTTAATTAGTGATTACTACGTCTTTGGTACCGGTGGTTTGTATTAAATGTAATGACTATAATGACTAAAATTATCAATAACCTTTATGTGTTTTAGACACTTAAAGAAGTGCAGTCTTTCTAGAAAGCTTCTTTTAATAGACATAATAGAAAAGAAAGTCAAGAGATAATATACTAGTGCATTTTAAATGAGTTTCTTTTTTCAGTTTTAATAAATTTTTTCTCCAGTCTATAACCATGGAGGGCATATTGCGTTTTACCTTCAATTGCTATACCAAAATCTAAAAAAAACTATAGTTATGTCGTACGTGTAGCAAAAGGTAGGAAAACAGAGTAGGTAGAGAGTTGGCTCTGGTAAGCTTCCTTGTGAAATTCTAAAATACACAGTATTTAAGCTACTTTTCGTTCAAATACCTTTGACTTTTTTTACTGTTTACTGTTTACGGTTTGCCAAGTAACTTCTAGGCCACTTAAGGCTTACATGAATATCATGTTTTAACTTTACAATATATTTAAATTTCTATCTTACCTATGAAACAATTATTAGGTACAAACATTTGTACCTAATAATTGTTTCATTATTATTATATATATTTTACAAAAAAATTTTCTCTTAAATCTACTACGTAAATTCCTGTTCGATGTTGTCAAAAGAGATTAAAACTTTATAAAACAGTTTATTTTAATTTAAAAAGTAAGGAACTCCTAAGAACGAAAATAAGCTTTATTCAATAGAGTATTCTATTACTAACACGTTTAATCGTCACGCTATGTTTTGCTACTAAGAATTAGTGATGCAACGGAAGTGTCTTAGTGGAACCAGAAACGGAAACAGATATCAAAAGTAAATTTTAGCAGAAACGGAAACGAAAACGGATGCGGAAACGGAAGTGTAAATAATATGAAAAAATAACCAAGTTTACGAATATAATTCTTTATTAAGTATCAAATACACCAAATCTAGATTAGAAATAGATTTATAATAAATCTACTATAGAAAAAAATATTGCAACTTTGCAACTGAACATTTTATTAATATTCAAAATTTAGTAGTGGCAAGTTACATTCAATAAAAAGTAATTTGGCCGATTTTACACCTCACAAAATGTTCCGGTGTTCTTCGTATATAAGACCAGCTCCGCTAAATAATTGTT
The DNA here is from genome assembly GCA_029286875.1 of Lamproptera curius. Taxonomy (NCBI): domain Eukaryota; kingdom Metazoa; phylum Arthropoda; class Insecta; order Lepidoptera; family Papilionidae; genus Lamproptera; species Lamproptera curius. The sequence goes on along the minus strand of JAGSMT010000016.1, from coordinate 7,542,416 downwards.
CACCGGCGATGCTGCTGGGGGGGCTCAAATACTGGCGTACTAATGGTAAAATATTACGGTATTTGTGTGAAATTAATTTCCACCACACATAAGGCTCTTCATTAAAAGGTAATCTCTTTTCTTTTTCGTACTCCTGAAAATGAGACTGTATCTCCAAAAGAAGATTGTCACTCTCGTTAGTTGTAGTTGAGATTTCTTGGTCTTCGTTAGTACTTAACATGGATTCTAACATTTGAAATAATGAATTCATCATTGAAGATGTTATCGGCTGGACTTCATCCTCAATTTGAGTTCGGGGCCTTTTTGGTGTACCCCACACTACACAAGATACACTATCATCGTAAGTGGATTTAGTTAGCTCTCTAGATTGTCTGGTTCAGCTGATCGTCATTAAGTTACACACATGACACAAATGTATTGACACTACCAGCAGCAGACAATATTACGCGCTTACATTCACGAAAAAGTACGTAAACAAACAAATGCCTGCGCGGCTCGCTGGCTGACCCCTCCCCCGCGCGCTCGACCGTCCAGCGATTGCCTCGCGCCGTGCATGCGCAACTCACAGCCGTCGGTGGTAAACTTCCGTTTAAATCTCCGCTATAGTATATAATAAGAGTTGTGAAAACAAAAACGGAAACGGATGTTCAAAAGCGTGCGGAACTTCCGCACTTGCGGAAACAGAAACAGAGATCCGTTGCATCACTACTAAGAATGCCGGATTTTAGCTACGGTCAATTAAGTATGACGTTTTTTTACGTAAGTTATTACTCTGTATTGGCTGAACTATAAAAGTAATGCAGGGACATGTTAAATACCGAACCCACATCCGGTGCCCTACAAATCTTAATAGAAACAACTTTGTTTGAAAATTATTTCTTTGATACTGAAATAAGACATTTTTTTGATACTCTTTGAGTTAGAAGCCTGTAGAATTTATAAATTAAATAATATTACGTCCTTACATATTAAATAATAGCCAATACTCAATGCTAGCAAATTTAAAGAACAAATAACTTCCAAATTGAAATAATTTTAAAATAAACTCAAGAAATTATTTTTAATAATTTCATGCTTGTCGGGCACAGATAGTTTTTTTTATTTATTAAATGTTTTTGTTTCTACTTTTCTTGTTAAACACTATAAATAAAAGAGATAATAAATATTTACCCGAAACAGTGATGTTTTATCAAGGAGTTATAAGGTTCTAGCGACCCGCCCTTGCCGCGCACGGGAGCTATGCTGATAGAAATACCTACAATACTAAGCAAGTGTTATACATATAAACCTTCCTCTTTAATCACTCTATCTATTAAAAAACCGCATCGAAATCCGAATGCGTATTTTGAAAGATTTAAGCATATATAGGTATATAGGGACAGAGAAAGCGACATTGTTTTATATTAAGTAGTAATATCATTAAGCTGATAAAAAAAACTGCATGCATTGCTCTTATTTTCTAATTCCAGTAAAAAAAAGTAAAACATACTTTATAATTTTATACTCTGCTTTTACATTTTAAAAGGCATACGTCCTACATTGAAGTATACTCGCATCACATCAGCAACGTTACCCAGGTCGCATAATAATAAGAAATTTGTATGGTAATGTACGTTTTGCATTCACTTTGTTATTTTGCAACGCGACTTGTATATTACGCTCCAGGGAAATTCGGTGGCATGTCACGGCGTTATTGAAAACTAGAAAACCTCTAAAAGGTCAGTAGTTTTGCATAAGCGCAGTAGAAGATCTTTATGTAGTAAATCTATAATGTTAAACTTATTTTATGTTTCCCGCTTGGCGTACTGGTTTCTGATCCAGGCTATAGCACTAGAGCGTGTGGGTTCGATTCCCGCTGCGGGAAAAATATATTGTATGATAAACATAGTTATTTTATTGTATCTGTTTGCTTGTAACTTTATTATATAAATATATTTAACAAAGAAAACGAAGTTTATGACTTTATGTGTCAAAGGAATAGAATAAGCTTCGTTTTTTTTCGACTAGATGATTTAGTGCTACCGTCCTAAGTATTTTAGTATTTTTTTATAAGCCACACAGATTCAGCCTTTAATTGTCATTTATGTCCTTTTCTGACGTAGAATGTTGATATTAAATAGGATAAAGTATTTACAGTCCTTAAGTACATAATGTGACCAGTGCATAGCATTTATGCTTTTTATTACATAATGTTTTTTTTCTGGTTAATTTATTCGAATAAAAAGATAAGCTGTTTTTATTTTTTTTCAATTTTTAAATAATGAACTATAAATTGTCAAGAGTTTGGTTTTGTAACCAGAAAATAAAGTTGCGCTTCTTTGTTAGTATATTTCTACGCTCTGTCTTTAAATAGAATATGTAAACTATGACACTTAATATTTACTTTTACCTTTTTAAAACTTCTATATCTTATCTTATAACTTTCTAAATTTCTTATCTAGAACTTTTAAACCAAATTTTTCCTCTGCAAAAATAGAGCACTGAATATTTTAGACATCAACAAGAAAGTGAACACATCACACACATCATCAGCCTTTGTTAGTCCACTGCTGGACATAGGCCTCCCCTAATACACCCCTATCCATTAGGGGGTTTGGACTGTATCCCACCACGCTGGTCCAATGCGGGTTGGTGGGTGGACCGACTTTTTTACATGCCCATCCGACGCATGGATCATCTTACTTTTCAGACAATTGGGTGATCGGCCCAATTGCCCTAACCAACTAGAAACAACAATGAAAATTTGTTGCGTCCCCGCAGGATTCGAACCCACGACCTCCAGTTTCTAAAGCACACGCCCATACCACTAGGCTACGGAGGCAGTCAAGGAAGAAAGTGAAAGTTTACTACAATTCGGAATTACCTAAAAACCAAGTTGCTGGCGAGTCATTTAAATGAGAATAACTTTTAGGGAAAATTGGTTACCTTAAGTATAATTTAATTACGAGTAAAAGTTCTTCTTCCTAACAAAGTTTTCGGAGTTAGAAATTTTATAAATTATGTATCTATAAAATATCTATAGAACATTTTTCTTGCTAAACTGTAACCATTCCAGATTTTTTTATTGATAAGGCATGAGACGCGCACCATGTTTGTTGTCTTCATGCAAAAAACACAAGCCCATACTAAACAGTTGGTTTTTATACCGGTATTGTTTTAATAATACTGCTATCTGGAATATGACGACAATAATTCCTGGATGTCGTGTATTTCGGGGGTAATATAAGAAGAGAAAAAATATGTTTATAAAGATAAGCTATATTATTTACAAATTGATTTCAAGGGTCTAATAACAGTAACAATACTTAATTTTGATTAAAATACTGTTTTTATTAAAAATAAAAACCATAGATATGTATACATGTAATATAATGACTGATACAAATTTTTCCATCAACTCTGGATAAATTTTTTATTTGTTAGACCTCTGATAAATTTGACAACTTTGTTCGGTCTGTCAAAATTGCTGGGTACTGGCGTTGATCCGAAAATCTGTCAAATATTAGGAATCCATGTATTAGTTTATATTTGTATAGTCAGTGATATTTTTTAACAATGTTTGATCAGAAAAAAATGAAGTGAACTAACCTGATCAGTGATATTTTTTTATCAATAAATTAAGTGGATTTACCTGATCAGCACATAAACGTGACTGCGCATAGCCAAAAAATGCTGTGCATACATTGTGTGCATATGTGGTGTTTCTACCACATGCCGTTTAACAACATATTATATTAATTTAGAGGAGGTTGGCCGAAAATTTTGATGCTAAGTGTAATTAATTAATAATTGAAAAATTTCTTTCGCAATAAACTTTAGACAAATCGAAAGTATATAGCTCATAGAATATGCAAACACTAGGTTGTCTTCTTTTTTCTGGTGCAGTTATCAGTAGGCAGATCTATACAGTTAATTGAATATAGTGATTTGTAACTATTCACTTTCGCGATAATCCTTATATTAACATAAAGATAATTTTATTGCGAGTATAATGATATAAGATTGGCTGCGAAAAAAAAGTTGAATTTTATATAAAAATTATTTTCATCCCGTAATGCAATGGGTGATGGTCGTACTATGGTGGTATCTCCTACTAAAACACATTTTAGACTTTTAATAACTAAAAATATTGGATTGTGATACCGAAATATCGCCTTTGTGTTGGAGGATGATTCAGAAATTGGCCTAGATGAAATGGAGGGCTTTAAGCAACATAAAAATGAAAAAGCCCGGAGTGACGACGGAGCTACTAAAAGGCCGCCGGTAACCCATAATTGATGAGACTCCGAAGTCTATTTACTTCTGCCTTTTTCTCCGGGAGAGCTCCTGAGGCATGGCAAAGGGGTCGTATTATTCTATAAAAATAGTGATAAATCCCTATTGAAGAACTATCGACCCATATCACTCCTGACTCATGTCTATAAGTTGTTTTCGATAGTCATCTCGAATCGTTTTACACGTACACTCGACAAAGCTCAGCTTTGAGAAAACTCCGGATTTCCGAGGATTTATAGCATAGATGATATTCACATAGTGAGGCAGATTATAAAAAACACGTGAGTATAATCCCACCCCTGTGCATAGCATTTGCAGACGTAGTATTTCCTAAAGTCTTTACAGCGGTGCCATATATCGAAATGCTGAGATGTCTGTTAACGCCGCCACTATGCTTGTGCCGGGTTGTGAGACATGGGGATGTCACGTTTCCAAAAGGTCTTTCGATATGTTCAAGACGCTAGAATAAGAAGGACATAGCATAAATGTGAATGGTGTAAATGTGATATTCACATAAATGTGAATCGTCATCATGGCTGAGATCGCAAAGGACTTGGGGAAATTGTGCAAAATCTGGCTGAGTCGTCTGTACGCATCGGTCTCCTAATGAACTTAAACGGATTAAACCAAGGTTGTGTTCAACGAGCATGTTGATCCGGGATCGATTACAGCCAAATCACCTCCGAACAGGTTCTCGCTTTGTCGGCGTGCTCAGCCACGAGGAAACTAAGAGGAACAAAGCCAACCGTGGAAGAGGCTTTTGGAGGTGACGAGAATAGAGGCACACAGCGAGCTATGAAGACTTAGCTTGGAGTATCTCTGAAGGCCCGCAACAGAAATAATTTAATCCATAGTCATATAAGCCAAGAACTAGCAACACTGAGTCGAAAAGTTCTGGAGTGGAGACCAAGGTTAGCATAAAGAAGTGTATGACAATAAGATGAAGTGACGACATTCGCAAAGGGGCCGGTGTGGGCTGGACGAAGACGGAAGCGGTGGCGTGCATTAGGGGAGGCCTATGTCTAGCACTAAACTGACACAGGCTGATAATGATGACAATGATGATGATACGAAATTTATGTGGTAAAATTTTATTAGGGATTTGAACCATAATACACTACCATGCTGTAACATTTCTAAATGAAGGCGTTTCAAACTGTCAGTTTTGTCCGGAAATAATTTGTTAGAATGGTAAAATTTTAATGCCTCAACGTGAAAATAAACTAGCATAAGTAAAAATAGTTTCATATCGATGTGTATATTTTAAGCTAAATATTTAATATTTTATATCCTACTTCCCGTGTTTATAAAGTTCAATGAAACGCCCTATTTATTCCATTCATTGTACCCTACGTTTACATTTGAAAGGCGAACAAACCGTTCCATATTTTAGATTTCTTATATATAGACAACTGTACTGTAAGTTCATGAACAACAGGGAATATATATATTAATATTTGTTTTAGTGAACTTTCTTATTTTTCATTGCGGCTTGTAGAAATGTAAGTATCAAAACTTTTCAAGCTTATGAAATCAATCTTACATGAAATACTTTTCATAACGCTATGCCGTCAGGTTATTTGGCACAAAGTAGTGGTGTAATGGAATTTAGATTATATAAATTGTAAAGGCTATTCAATGAACCGTGTATATTATTTCTTCTGACCTGATTTCTTAGTACAGGTAATTAAAATAATTATTAAAGTTTCTACAGACGTCTAAAAATATTATATTAAGACGTCCGCAAAGACAAAAGTAGTTAAAAACAGGATAGCATAAAAAATGTTTTACGTGTACGTTGTCTGGTTGTCTAATATTTTCTTATTAAAACAATTTATTTTACGAGCCTATTAATATGGACATATATTCATCATCATCAGCCTGTGATAGTCCACTGCTAGACATAGGCCTCCCCTAATACACCTCCTTCCATTAGGAGATTTTGGACCATATCCCACCACGCTGGTCCAATGCATGTTGGTGGGTGGACCGACTTTTTACATGCCCATCCGACGCATGGATCATCTTACTTTTCAGACAAGTGGGTGATCGGCTCAAATCGCCCTAACCAACTAGGAAACAACAATGAAAATTTGTTGAGTCCCCGCAGGATTCGAACCCACGACCTCCAGTTTCTAAGGCACACGCCTATACCACTAGGCTACGGAGGCAGTTATTGGAGAGGCATAATTATAATATCTAGTTTGAGAACTTCTGCTTAAAAAACAGCATGTTCTAGAAGATCTCTGATATTGGTATAAGCAGTTGTCTTGTCTTCGCCTCCAATTTTCCGTCTATCTCTGGAGCATAGACAGACGGTATACTAGCTAAGTTAAGGGTTTTGAGTAAAAATTGCACTGTTGGCGCAGGTACGGGTATATACCCCCGAACAGGTTCTCGTTTTGCCGTAGCGGTGGGGCTCAGTACCTGCGGCCTCCCCAGCCGCGGGGAAGCTACGAGGAACCTGGCCGGCCGAGTAGGAGGCTGCTCCAAGCGGGCTGAATTACCCGCTTTAGATGCGTCTTTGGATGGTGCGAGGGACAGGTGCAGGAGGTAGGTGTGCCGCCCTTCCTGTCCTTCGCAACCAAGGAGGAGTCGCGGGGAAAGAGGAGTGTCAGTAGCTCGTAGGCCGCTCTCCCTATCTTGCTCGACTCGGCGGGTTCACACCGCCGATGCGGTGTGGAGGGGCCGTGGGAGGAGGGGACAATCGGCATGGTTTTGTCGATCCCTCCGCCTTTTGCGGACGAAATGGAGCTAGCGGAGGAGCATAACATCGGGGCCGCCACTGGGGGCTGGGAGTCTCGTTCATGCGTGGGCTGGGAACTCCTGGCTCCCATGGCCCCTGAGTAACAGACTCGTGGGAGTCTAGACGAAGGGCGCGTTAGTTCCAAAACGCCCACAGGGAGGCAGATGGCCGTTGAGCCAAGACGGGGCTGCTTCGGCGGCCAGCGTTGGTGGGGTTGCAGATGAGTGTAGAACGTTCCTGTTGACCCCACCCTAAAGGCGTCAGGAAAGAACAACGTGGTGGTTTTAGTCGGTGCGAGTCCGACATAATCCGGGTTTGACCCCCGCGAGGAGGGGTATGCGTAGGCATTTTCCCACAGTAAAAAAAAAAGGTACGGGTATAAAAACAACCATTTCAATAGTATAACTCATACAGGAGGAAGGAAGGAGAGAGCACTCAGAGACTCTGCCAACCTAAGGTGATAAAATTAGGCAGAAGCTTTTTAAAACCAAATCATAAATATAGGAATATCGATAGTACCACCATGGTCCAATATTACCTTTTTATATTTGTGCAATACTTCATTGATTCTTCATTATTGTAAAGGAGAGAGATCTGTAAATTTAACCTTCCAAAAGTAAAATAAAATGGCCGTCATATTTGCCTTTCGCAGTAATTTTTAATTTAAGCACTTTTAAATTGACTAGTCCTTTTATTTATTGTAAAATAAGCGTATGTAATTTTTTATAGAAGATTTACATATATTTTATAATACGTGGAAGTCTCCATATTATTTTGATCTTGAAACTGGCTAATAAAAATATTTTACAAATCTAAATTATACGTATAGCTTATTAATCTACATGTCTGTAGTTTATCTAATATGACAGAAAAGCATAATCTTTTCTAAAAAAAGAAAGACGTTTCCATTATATTATATCTACAATAGGTATTACATGTTAAACCCAGTGATATAAAATCTATAAAGTTACAAGATTATACAAGCCAATGTAATGTTCAATACTAAAAAATATAGATGGATTTGTCAGGTTTCAAATAAAAAACCCTTACGATTATTCAAAACACATTCAGATGCAAACATATCCACATCTTAGTCTGTCCGTAATCAATAAAAAAAATTGACGCGAAAATTCTGTAAGAAGTGGATTTGATTTGTGCATATTAAATAAATTCTGAACTATACTCTCAGTAAATCTTAGCGTAATTTATTAATTGAATCCAAATAATTAAAGCGTATTTCCGGTTAAATAAATATAAAGCAATTTTAATTTTGGCTGCAAAAAAAATATTTTTTAACTTTAATATTTACTTGCTCTACTTTATTATATTGAGTTTTGCAACTATAGTAAATTGTTATGAATCACCATAAGATCAAGAAGTTTTGCAATTAATAATAACTTTGCTACTAAGCGCCTAAGAAATTTCAATGCGGTATTTAATAAAGGATGTAATTTGCAGCTGAATTCCTTTTGTAAAGTAGAAATAAATGAAACTAATGGGATTATCCGCTGGTTTGTTACTTTGTTATTATTTATAAAATAATATAAATCGCCTTAAACTTTAGCTACCTCATAAATTTGAAAAACTATTTATCTCGATGGAACGTCGTTAATTACTAGTAACAAATATATTTATTCAATAAACTTTATTTCGAACACGCTATTTCTAAACAAAAATAAGCTTGCAACTTTTTATCCTCTGTTCCAATTATTATCAAAAATAAGTAATTTTTCTACTATAGCGCAGCGAATATTTACATATTTAATAAAAATATTTAGAAACTTCTCACACAAAGGTTTATTAATTTGCACAAGTCTACGTGGCATTTATTAACAGTTTAATCTGTTCAGGTTCAGTTATTGTTGATCTTTTTTCACATCTATTACAAAAAACAGATATTGGGTTCAACAATACACTTTCCATGTCGAATAATTCAATGTATAAATACTCAATATATTTCTTGACCACACATAGAGTCAGAAGCATCGATCCCTTTCATTCCGTTTATTATTATATCATTAGTCGATGCTATGACCAGAAATGTGGAAACATTTCTTACGGCACAATAGCTCTTAGATTAAATCTGATTACAAACGATGTTCAACCAAGCGCGTAATATTTGATATCTTTTATAGAAATAAATGTCGTCGGATATTATTAAATGTAATATTAATATTATTAAAGATAGTCTGTGTACCATTTATATGTATATAAATCTACTTATTTATATTCTTATGGTCTTATATGAACTATGTTGTTTCATAATTGTTAATATTAATGTGATGCGTTTTCTGTTAAAGTTTTGTAATATATTTAACTTCTTCTTGAAGGAAGGTGTTTTTGAGATTCCTTTTCTTTATAGAAGGCATCTGTGGCGCGGTTCTACCGCAAAGTAGAATGTGTGAAAGTAGTAGTGAAAGTGAAGAGTATCTACTGGGTGACGGACGGTAAACGTACCATCGTATGTCTCACGGTAGACAGCGCGTCGGTACCCCAGGTATTGCCGATATCAAAGGTGACCGCTTTACATCAAGTGGCCCGACTGCTCATCTGGCTTCAAGGTAAAGGTAAAGTTTTAACGGATGAAGAACTTTTTTGTTCTTATTAATAAAGGTCTTAAAAAACCAGTACTGTACTATTTATCTTGCTTTTAAATCTTTAATTAAACATAATCTTATTAATATTTTATCTGACCCTGACGACGTCATACCTACAATAGAAACTTAATCTGAGCCACATGTTAAAATTAGTAAATTCTGTGACCCCACCAGCGTTGCCTACCGAAGAAGCCACGACTCGAAACTACAGAAGGAATACAAATTGACGGCACTAAGCCGAATACCTACTATACCCACAATTCCACTGACTGTGGGGATAAAAAGAGAGGCCTGCAAAATACCTACGCTCTTGTCTCAGCAAAGGAGGGAAGAAGGTCCGAGGTGGACAGTGATGTCACACTTACCACCTTTGAACCGTCTAGGCTCATTCAGCGCTTGTTTAGCTCGGGTGGGGAGGCCTCTACATCGAGCCTTACTTCACAAGCTTGCGATGTTCCTCTAGCCCCCATCACTACTAAAACTTTTACTATTGGTGTTACTTACACAGTAAGAACTTGTAGACGTATCTTAAATTGAATCTAAATTGAATGAAATTGTATAAAAAATTAAGCTTGAGTGATTTATGGATTAACTTTATCTGTGTAAGGTGACTCAACTTATTCATTCTTCTTGGGTAAAATCGTTTGGATTTGTTATATTTTGCTCTTTTTTTAGCCAATTTAATGGTTAGTATCAGGAATGAATGTGTCCATTAACATTAAGGAGTTGTCACAGGAAAACCACCATAGATATAAGTTAAATAACTATTTGTATATGTTACACAATAATAATTGTAAACATTTAACCCACAAAGATCATAACAAAATTGATATTATTGACATTAATAATAAAATTAATTGTAAACAATTTTCATTTGACATATGGTAGGATGCACCTATAAAATTTTTATAGAAAAAATTAGCTTGTATGCTATATTATTGTATTTTAAATAATTCAGCCAAATGTTTGGCTAACTTGACTTCTGCTTCTATTGAACAGGAACAAATTGTGACATCTAATAATTTGGAATCCGTTTCAAGCAATAATTTAAATTAAATATTGAGACAACGGAGAAAATCTCTTGCATAATAAACAATACTTTATTATTATTAAACAATAATGTTATTAAAAATAAATTTTCTAATAAAAGCACACAGTGTATGAACCTGGTACATCAAAATATTCAGGGAATAGCCAGTAAAGAACTTGAAATTGAACTCTTCTTGAATCGTTGTAAAATTGATATATTATGTATTACTGAGCACTGGCTACAAGAATATCAGACTATTGTAATAGCCTGTGCAGAGCTTGAGCACTTCAATGTTGTATGCGTGTACAGACCTCCCATAGCGTTATATGAACCTTTTGAAGTTGTTCTAGAAGAAATATTGTTAAAACTATCTGAATCTAATAAGTATATTAAAATTTGTGGTGACTTTAATATTAATATATTAGATAATTGCAACACCACAATTAGATTCCGATCATTGTTAAGTTCATATAACCTTTTAAATTTATTTATAGAACCAACAAGAATTACTGAGACTTCTGCAACATGTAAATAAAATATATTTACTAATTGTCAACCATTAAATAAATCAATTATTATAATGTTAACTTCTGACCATTGTGGTCAATTTGAATTTGCCTCCTTTCAAATAGATAAAATGTTATATAAAAAAAGTTCACAAGAAACAAGAATGTTTGTTCCTATGTATAAAAAGCGTATTGAGAAGTTCAGAAATAATAATATATTACAAAAAGTTAATTATTTACATTATGACGAAAATCCACATGTGCTTTTAAGCGCATTATTCACTTTAATAAGAAAAGAATTTAATACTATATTTACTTCTAAAACGGTTAAATCCAAAGGTTCTGCAGTGTTTAGTGAGTGGGCAACAGTCGGGATCCATAAAAGCAGGCGGAGATTATATGAGCTTTATAGTCAAAGAACATATAACCATAACAATTACTTTCTTGCACATGTTAGAGCCTATTCTAAAATATTTAAAAAAGGCTAAATGGTTATACTTTAAAAATAAAATTAAAAATTCATCAGATAAAGTGAAAATGACTTGGAATATTAATAATAGCGAAACCGGAAGGGCCGCAAGGAGCAGCTCAAAATAACTTTAAATGTTGATAACCATAGAATTGAGGCTGACAACCGAAAAAAATCTCTCGAAATAAGTAGCAACATCTGTTGCTGCTTATTTCGAGAGATTTTTTTCGGACATCCCGGTTTCGACTACCAAGTCACTTTTGTCTTCTCCAACAGTTGCCGAATCACTATTCAAAGATAATGTTATTGAATGTACAAAAATGTTTAATTTTACTGACGTATGTAGCAAAGACATTATAAGTGCATGTAGACAATTGGATATTAAAAAAAAACCGCAGACCTTTGGGGAATCTCTGTTAAGGTGATAAATTCGATTATTGAAGTAATATCACCTCATCTAGCAACAATATTTCATGTAGGCATCCAGAGAGGCGAGTTTCCTGACCTGTAATGAAGCACAGTAGAGTTAAACCGGTTTTTAAAGCAGGGTGTAATATGGACCCTAATAATTTTAGACCTATCTCCATTTTGCTTACTTTTAGTAAAATATTTGAAAAACCATTATTAAACCAATTAATAAAACATTTTAACAGTAACTGTCTTATTACTAACGAACAGTACGATTTCACTAGGGTCGCTCCACGATTGATGCTGGCGTATGCTCATTAAGAGCATCTTTGGGGCTTGGAAGCATCGCAGGATGCCTTAGGCATTTTTGCGATCTCAAAAAGCTTTGATTGTGTACAGCATGAATCTATGGTCAGGAAATTACGTCACTATGGTGTAAGAAACGCCGCACTCAATCTTCTGTCTTCGTATTTGAGCCACCAAACTCAGAGGGTTGACGTGAATGGTAAAAGACCTCCCGGGGCCCCGGTAAATATGGGTGTCCCACAAGGGTCTATTCTTGGGCTTTTTCTCTTTCTCATCTATATAAATGATTTACCATATGTTATTAATAAAAACGAAGAGATAGTATTATTTGCTGATGATACTTCCTTAATTTTTAAAGTTAAGCGACACATATCAATAAATGACGATGTAAATAATACTCTCTCTAGAGTGGCGCACTGGTTTAGTGTCAATAATTTGCTACTGAACCAGAAGAAGACAAAATGTATTAAATTTATGACTCCAAATGTAAGACCGAGTAAATGTGAAGTGTTTATACATGAGGAAGAGATAGACGTTGTTGAGTCAACCGTGTTTCTGGGAATAACAATAGATACCAGATTGCAGTGGGGCCCTCATATTATTTGACTGTCGAATAAACTCAGCTCTGCAGTATATGCTGTCAAGAAAATCAGACAATTAACTGACATGGAGACGGCCCGGTTAGTATATTTTAGCTATTTCCACAGTGTAATGTCTTATGGCATTCTACTGTGGGGAAGTGCGGCGGATACTAATATGATCTTTGTCCTCCACAAAACGAGCTATTCGAGCGGTTTATAACCTGGGCCCCAAAGAATCCCTGAGAAAATATTCGAAAACCTAATGTATGTGCAAAAAATAGAAATGATTTTCGTAGATATTGTGATGCACATAACATAAATACTACATAGAAACAAACATAATTTAATTCTTCCAACAACTAGAATACGAAGAAAAAATAAATCTTTTATGGGGCAATTACGTTTTTTTTTTACAACAAAATCCCAGTAAACGTTCAGAATTTAACTGTTAATAAATTTAAAAAAAATAAAAGGAACGTTTATGTGTTAAGGTTTTATAACATAAATGAATTTATAAATAATAACACAACCTTGTAATGGAATGTCGCTCGAGGATTTTTTAAAATAATAATTATGATAGAACTGTAATTAGCTCATAAGAAAAATTTATATGTATTATTATTTTTAAAGATGACAAAAATAGGCCCGCTGAGTTTTCTTTGCCGATTCTTCTCAAGGTCGGAGCGTCCTATTCCGAACCGGTGGTAGCGTCCCGACAATCCAATAAGCCAGGTGTTACACTTCTATATTGAATAAAAGATATTTGGTTTAATTGAATTTTTTGTCCCGGGCAAAATTTTAATTTTAATTATTCTATATAATACTTTCTAAATTAGATAAGTAGATGATAATTGTGGTTGTAGCGTTGATTAAATAAGGCACCTGGCCCCTTCCAGCTGGTTATCATATATTAATTTTAAAAAATAGGTACCACCTTCTTGTTTGACGGCAGTTTAAAATGTCATGAGATAAGCGAGCTTGTGATTTTTGCCCCGATCGCAATATTTCAGAGGGCTAGACGGGATATATGACATGTGCCATTAAGTTCTTGTTTCCCTAAAAAAATTTGTGATTTACCACCGTAAAAGATTATAATTATGTTAATGTAAACTATGATTGTCATCTTTTTATTCCCTATCTATCTAAATGTAATCGATTTTTAAGAAACAATTAGACTTATATATTATAACGTTTTTTTATCAAGTATTCCATCTTACCCCGGTCTCCAATAGCTGTAAATACCTACCTAGGAATTACTGCATACTAAATGCCACTCATTTGTTGGAATCTTGTGGGTTAGGGGCCATCTGACAATGTTCCGTTGTCCGTGCATTACGCAGACTAAAGGATATTGAACAAATTTCGAAAATCGAAATTGGAAGTTTATTTACGTGAAAGTTTGTGTACATTTAAATTGATATCTTTAAAAACTCCTGTCTGTCCTTGTCATTTTAATAATTAAAGTTTTATTGTTTATTCAAATTTCGAAATAATTATTTTGATTTGAACTTTGCACAAAGGTTTATTCGGTGTTTAAATTACATAGTTGTAGATATAAATAACAAATGTTATACTATATATACTACATTCAAATTTCTATGGTTATACCAATGCTTTTTTAGTTTGAAAATATTTTCTTCTAGATTTATTTTACACAAAATGCCAATAATGGAAATGGTTAGGTTTATTTAGCGGTAATGATTAAAGTAAACGACATAACTGATTTTGGCCCAAAAAATAAGATTTGGCGAAATTTATAATTTAACGGGTAAAATATGTTAAAAATAACTTAAAAATAACTTATATTATTATAATGATTATAAATTGTTGAAACCGGGGTCGTGGGGTTTCGAATTCTGTGGGGACTCAACAAATTTTCATTTTGTTCTAAATTTGGTTAGGAAATTTGGGCCCGATCCAAATTGTCTGAAAAATAAAATGACATCGTCGGATGGGCATGTAAAAATCAGTCCCACCCCCGCATTGGACCAGCGTGGTGGGATGGTTCAAAACCCCCTCTAATGGATAAGAATTGTTTGGGAGGCCTATGTCCAACAGTTGATATCACAGGCACTGATGATGGAATAGATTATGTAACGATAGTATAATTTTTTTGGCTTTATCACGTGAGATAATATCAGTAAAAAATACTTCCTTTTTCAGTGCCAATCAAGATTTATATAATAAGACCCTAAAGTTCATGAAAACAACAATAAACTTTTCTTGGTTCTAGAAAGCAATTGCAACTTAATTTTCTATTTCTTCATATTTAAAATTCGTCTTTGCATTAACAGCTGATTTACGCTGATTACACGCACTTTTCGCTCTAAGTTTGAATAATATAGCGTCAATTTCCAGGAAATTATCATATGCAATGTAAGCTGACTTGTCTCATGCATTTTTCATTTCTGTAGTGATAAATAGAGGGAACAGGTACAGAGAAATAAAAGTTCATAAAACGTGGTTAAAAAGTAAGTTATCTTGAATTATCTACCATCGTGTGGTGTTTGTTTTGAACGTTGTCCGAAGTAAACCAATCTTAGCTGCATCCTTTTTTAACCTTTTTTCATTAAAAGTGCTTTAAATATTGTGCTTAATATTCTACAAATTATTTAGATGGCTACAGCTAGTAGCTGGAAAAAAATGTTTTTTTAATCATAAATTTTGTATTATCCAAAATAAATTAACAAAATTGTTTGAGATTTATTCCTATGTTCATAACCTAATAGCTGTTGAGTTATATAACTATATACGTATACTAAATAATGACATGCGGCGATGAATAATTCATCATCATCATTATCATCATCATCATCATCATCAGCCTGTGTCAGTCTACTGCTAGACATGGGCCTCCCAATGCCCACCACTTCCGATCTTGGCTTTTCTCATCCAGCCCACCCGGCTGCTTTTTGCAGTGTCCCTCCATCTTGTCCGGGGCGTCCCTACCTCGTTTTTTGGGGCCTCAGTTTCCCACAGAACTTTCCGATTCCAGCGTTTGTCGGTTCAGCAACCTTTTAACCACCCCCAACACTAATCCCGGTTGGGCTATATCAATGATTCTGGTTCTCTGACAGATCACATCATTTCTGATGCGGACCCAGAGATACTCCAGCTGCCCTCTTCAAGCTCCTTTAAACGACTTTAAATTTGTGGCCAACCTAAGTTGGTCTGGCACCGTAGGTCAAACGGGACGGACCTGATCAAGGACTTTCAATTTGAAGGTGACGAGAAAACTCGGACGAAAAGCTTGCCCGCCAGCCGGAATCCTTCTGGGCCTCCCTCTCAAAGTTGTTTCTATCTGGTTGGAGCTTTTGCCTAAAATAAACCTTCTCCAAAACCACTTGGGGAGGTGCCGTGGTATGATCAATTCAAATGATGAAGAATTCAGGCGTGGAATTTAAGAATTATATTGTAATATAATTGTATCGTATGTTTTCTTATGACTTAACACTTCGTTCGTTGTTATTATGTTGCCAATTTCATAAACTATTCTTAAATAAAAAAATCTCTTTCATAAAAAAATCTTAAAATAAATTGAAAAATATTGACCACATCAAAAAAAATTCAGTGGTTAGATGGTTAAAAAGCAAAAAGATGAGACATAGAAGATTTGGATCTCTGGAATAAATTTTTTTATTCCACCTACTCCTTCGTATCGTATTTTATGGTTCAGGCGATTTTGTAATCGGTCCTTTTTCTCTTTACCAATATAACTTTAATATAGTGGTGCATTAGAAGTGGCTTATGTCCAGCAGTAGACTGACACAGGTTGATGATGACTATGATGATGATATTGTTGATAAATTATTTATATACAGTATATGGTTTTCATGGTCCAAAGAATAGGCTTTAACCTTCATAAGATGAAACATTATAAGGTGGTAAATCTCATTCGTCTGGGGACCCAAACCTACGCGATTAAGGGTGCCCATATAGTAAAGGGTGAAAAGCATAACTGTGCTCCCGACTAAAGGGCATCGTATTTACTGGGTAAACGAGACTTAACATCCTATGTTTCACGATAAGCGCCTGATGATTCTGGGTATCACCAATATCCGGCCATTTTTATATATATATATATATATATATAATTATTATTAATATATATATTATTATTAATAATATATATATATATTAATCATATTGTTTTGATTACCCTTTGTTTTGCTTTATCATCATTTTTACCGCGTACCCGTTCTGGCGGTTTTACGCCCTCTCAACGGCAAAGGTGTCGAATTAAGTTCAATACCTGTATCTGAAGGCGATCCTTGGGCGTAAATTAAAAGTTGGGCCTTCTTCTTCTATTCTTCTTTGTTAACTGGCTGGTTCCCAAGTTTCAGGGAACGCAAGCTTTCCCCGACGTCCATGAAACTAAAAAAAGTGGTAAAGGATTCGGTGGTAACAGACCTTTCTACGTGCTCCTAAACTATTCATATTTTGGGGAACCTTTTATTCACCGTAAAGGAAAATCAGTACATCATTACCTCAATTTATCTTATCAGTCAATCCAGGGCGACAAAAGTATAGGTAAACTAAAGCAAATAATCGATTTGAAGAATTCATTTTAATACCTTAAAAACTAATATTTTTATAACCATCTTAATTCACTTCCCGGCTATTTCTTTTTCTCCTCTAATGAATAGCTCTTGGTTGTATAAAGGGATAAGATATAGATCATGAAAAAATTATCCTACTTTCGTTCTTTAATCATTTGTACATAAGTTTGGTTTTTTCAAACGAAGGGCTGAGGGAAAGTTATAATTAATTATCCGTCTCTACTGTTCGCGCCTGTCTGGAAGTCTCCGTTCTGCGGTTTTAGCCTGCTTTTAACCAGGGTCATGGGTTCAATCCAAAAAACAACTTTGAGTTATCATTTTTCTGGTTGGTTGGGACAATTCCCAATTTGGAAAAGTAAGACGTCGTCAGAAGCGTAAAAAAGTCGTCCCTCAAACCCGTCATCGGCATAGGTTAAAATCCCCGATAATGAATTTATATTGATTTTAGTTAATTGTGGCGATGGGAAGGTTTCAATTGATTGGGAAAAAAAAACATGACGTTTATGATACTTGAAAGTCAATAAATGATTTCTTGCTAAAAATAAAGGGTTACTCGGTTCGGGCTTTAAAAAACTTTTGAACAAGGGAACAAAGATAAAGAATTTGACAAAATTCTATATCTTTAAAAAAATTTATATTTTTAAAGTTTCTTTATAGATTTTGTACTTAAAAGTTACTTTTAAAACAACATTTAAATAAAAACTAACTCTTGCAAGTATACCTTGCTTGATAATGAAACTGGTCATATTTTATATAAAACTTTTACTTGTAAATAATTATGATAATAATTAAACTAATCGCGCCTTATCTATATAACTAATCAATGGTATTACTTTTGCCTATTTTTAATTTGACGTACTAAATGCAATAAAACCATCATCATTATCAGCGTGTTTGTCACTGCTGGCGGCCCCCTGATGCCTTCTCCATTAAAGGGTTTTTGGACCGTATCCACCACGCTGGTATAATGGGTTGATGGGCGGGCACTTTTTATCCATCTTACTTTTCGACGTTGGATGATCCCCAAATTGTCTAAAACCATAAAACAACGATAAAGCAATTTTTACCCCGGGTTTGAACTCCGACCTCCCGTTTTTAAAAGCAAGGCCCAATATCACTGAAAATGGTTAATAAAATATGAAACAATTGATAAAAGTACCAACGATCAAAAAGGATTAAAAGACACCTTACCATTTTGAGTAACTTAAATAAAATGATATAAATTTAAAAATTTTAATGTATCTTTTAACAATTTTATAAAAAAATAACATAACTTCTTGAAAAAAACCAATTGAAATAATATAAAAATGGGTATTAAAATTCTACATTCCCAATTTTTTTTTATAATAATAATCATAATTCTCCGTAAAAAGAAAAATAAATTATAATAGGGATATTAGCGTTTAAGTTAATACTTATTAAAAATAACCGTAAATAAAAGCTTTGTTGCATATTAAAAAGAAAGGATATTTATAAATTAAGTTATATTTAAAAGGTAAACTCTAAGTTTGAAAACCTTTTGTTAAAAGTTCCTTGATTAAACCAAATCTACCCATATGGGGTCCTAAAACGTTTACTTTCACTAAGAGTTCTGACTTTGTCTTTCAAAGTAAGCTTGAATTATAAAGTTTCGTTTTTTCAA
The DNA here is from genome assembly GCA_029286875.1 of Lamproptera curius. Classification (NCBI taxonomy): domain Eukaryota; kingdom Metazoa; phylum Arthropoda; class Insecta; order Lepidoptera; family Papilionidae; genus Lamproptera; species Lamproptera curius. Next base: position 7,523,297 of record JAGSMT010000016.1, on the reverse strand, counting down.
AGGCCTTTTTGTTTATAGTCTCGAAGTTAAAATAAAAATTAAGTACTGTTTAAAAACATTACAATTATTATTTTCAATTTTTCTTTTTAATATGTTAATCGACTCGAAGGACAATTTTTTCCTTTAGTAAAGCCCTGCAATCGAACTGACAATGGTTTTTGACGTCCTTTGCGTACTAAATTGACGATGCCATAAATCTTTGAATTGTCATATATGTAATAATGGATACTTCATTAAAACTGAGAGTTGTATAAAAGATAAGTAAAAATTTGTCAGGTAAAAATTTTTTTTCTTTCTCCAAAATAATTTCAAATATTTTTTTAATGATATTAAAAAAATTATGGTATAATAATTGTTGTCAAAAAAGGTTAATTTAAATTTCAATCAATTTGTTAAAATTCAATATGTTTATCAAAATATCAAAAAGCAAATTATTTTATATGATAATAAATTAATGGGTATTTTGTAACCTAACCTCAATCGCATTTTCATAATTAATACTAAATTGATGTTATTTATTAGTGAACCCAAATATTTAGAGTGTAGTAGGTTTACAAAATTTCGTGATTTCATTTTCTATTAAAATTTAATATCAACTGAAGGCAATTGTAATTAAATGTTTTATAAGTAATAAAATATGTAGCAGATAGTGAACACCTTAAAGTCTATTTATATCGATAATATTGATTTACTTCTCTTTATATTTTGGTTATTTGTATTTATGTTATATATATCGTATTATTTCAATAACAAATATAATGTAGAATAACTATTTTGATGTTTACATCAATTAGTTTTATATAATTAACGGTTTTTTTTATTTAAATTGGAATTGTTTTGGTTAACCAAATTGTAGTATCTACGCTTAAAAATAGCTCATGTTGCAACTATGTATTTATTATGTATTAGTTTCAGAAAGGTTATTTTACATATCTCCCCCAACGGTTTGTCGATTTTTCGTAGCGTTGGAGATCAGTATCTGCGTCCTGCTTAGCGACGGAGAAGCTTAGAGGAACCTGGGTGGCCTGTGCTACAAGGCTGGCCGTAGAGGAGGCTGCTCCAAGTGCCGCTTTTCCTGCCCTTTGCAACTAAGGAGGAGTCGCGGGGGAAGAGTGTCGTTAGTTTGTAGGCCGCTTTCCCTGTCCTCCGCGAATAGGTGGGGCCGCACCGCTGACGCGGCATGGAGGAGCCGTGGGAGGAGGGGATATTCGGCACGGAGTCGTCGATCTCCCTTCCTTTTGCGGCCGAAACGGAGCTTGCGGTGGAGCTTAACATCGGGATCGCCGCTAGGATGGGGGCGTCTTGTCCTTGCGTAGGCTGAGGACTTCTGGCTCCTATAGCCCATGAGAAACAGACTCGGGGGAGTCTGTAACCTAACTATAGGAGCAAAGATGATGGAAGCGTTAGTTTCGACGCGCCCAGAGGCTGCCTCGGCAGCCAGCACAGGCTTTAGATGAGTATAAGCACTTACCTGTTACTCCATCTTAAAAGCGTGGTGGTTTTAGTTAATACGAGTCCGACATAACCCATCTTTGCCCCCGTGAGGACGGGTATGCGTTGGCATTTCCCCACGGTAAAAAATACGTAGAAATATTTGTAATATTATAGTCGGTAGATCCATTTAACAATACATTTATTTAAAAAATATGGAACCATATTTTAGTTAATACCTTTAAAACAAAAATGGAACACTTCGAGTGGTAACATAATAAAACTTCGCAAGCCCTTCAAAACTTGAATACTGCTATAACGTTAATTACTAATAACATACATGTTACATTTTGGTGAAATGTCTACTAAACACAATATAAGCATAAAAAATTTAGTTCTATGTAAACATAGTTTACCTACTGCCCATTATTCACAGAATATACACATTTAGATCTACTGAAAACGTTACAATTCCATTGAGTTTTTTACCTACCTATCAAGTAACATTTTGATTAACTTTACAAGTTTTAGATCTCTGACTAACTGATGATTAGTTTTGCTTCCTCGATTTTGTCTCACCTTGCTCATTTGACTTGCGCCCGGTTTTGGAAACGACGGTCAAAGTTGTAATCTACTAACATTCGTGTCAAATCAACAGAGCGGTCAAAACAATTTAAGTTACTAAAACGTCAACGTATAAATTACTAATCAATGATTATATTCATTTAACATCAGGAATATTTTATGCCATTGAAAAACTCATACTATAATGTCATAAAAGGCGCTGACACTGTAATGTGATAATAAAACATTGTCTGGGAATTAGGCGTGAGCGTTAATTCACGTCATCAGTTACAATAACTGGTAACGCGATATGAAAAATAATAACCGTTTCGTGTCAAATTAAAAGTAGTTATTTTTGTAAACACGTTATTCGGGCAAATTCGGCCGTCACCGTTTTCGTTCATCAGTTGAGTAAGCGTATAACGCTATATTTCTTTCGCATCTTGCCTACCGACGAGCCGTGTGACAGAGATGACAGATCGAGACTTGTCGAGTAAGCGAAAGTCAACTCGACTCACTCACAGCGAGTGACGCATTTAGTTTTCATAGGAATGACTAATAGAAATAGATACCACATTCGAGTGACCCCTGTTGGCAAAAAATGTGGAAAACCAGTAGTTATTTAAATCAAAAGTCAAATAAAACAAAATAAAGATTTTTATTTAAATAGCTGAAAAAACAAAGTAACTGAACGGTGTAGATAAGAGTGAAAGATAGTTATAATTAAATCGTTCAAAAATGTAAATAAACAGTAAATATTAATCATCGTCATTGTAACAATAAAATTTTACTTTAAGTACGCCAGTAGTAATATTTTTATTCAAATCATAGTTTCGTAGTAAAACGTTTTATAATTGTTATCAGGAGTAAAGTATGCAGAAAAGTAAATATATTGATTTTACTATTGGGCATCAAACACTAAACCGTGATTTTCGTTTCGTATGTAACTGGTTCCGTTTCGTTTCTTAAAAGTTTTGTAACGACCCACGTCTACTAGAAATATATTAAATGATATCTTTAGTAGATTTTAATGGAGCTATCACACATACAACTTAATAACCAGTTTAATATAGGAATGATCAATGAGCAGTGAAAAAATTTTCACTTGAAATTATAGGTTATAAATTTACATCTGGTGTTGTAATGAGGTATATATTGTTTTTTTTATAAGATTTTGCCATTATAGACATAAAGAAATTGAAAGTATAAGTTCAGTTTCAGTAATGATATAAGTTAATTATTAAAAGCATTAGGAAAAATTAATGTTTTATGTTTATGATTACTTAGGGATATGTTAATATTACTTTAAAATGCTATATATGATATAACTACATTTACTTTTATTAATAACTTTATATTTAAATAAACAGTAACTTCATGATATCAAATATGTTAGTGCCATAAGCCTGCCATAGTTAAATCAATAATTTGAAGTTGGACTTTGTGCAATTGTATTTTATTTATTATTTATTCAGGTTCATTTCTTATTTCTCTCTTTATCAATTATTTAGGATCAATTAAAATTCAAGTCGCACACTTATTATTAAGTAACCGAGAGCTCAGAGCAACTGGTAATAAGAAAAATATGTAATTTAAAATTTTAAAAAGAAATGAATGATTCAGCTAAAATATAAAAATGTTAATCATCTTTTGTTTTATTTCAACTGTAATTTGTTTGTCAAAGCATAAATTTGTTAATTATACATTTGAATTAGTTGATACTTATAGATAAATATATAGAAGTATCATTACTTATAAGAATACATCAACACACAATTAAATGCTAGAAAACAGTCTTATAAAATAATATAAAAATGTGTATTATATATAAAGCAAAACTATAAAATGTTCTTAGTTTTGTGTTTCTCCTAGGAGGCATAAACTTGTTCAAACATAATGATGATAATATGGAAATGCTATATTTAGAACCGGTATTTAAGACAAAATTAAAGAATACATAAAATTTCACAAGAACATTCCTAGCTATAGTATCCATTGCTAGTTATCAAAGCAGTATAATAATAAAAATTACAATTTTGTTAATTGGTAATTTGGTTTTAAATATACGGCCGTCTTTGATGTTTATCATCAAAAAAGTTAACGTGGAGATATTTAATATAGGAGGTAGTTATTAAACATATACAAAACTTTTTTATGGAAGGAAAATAACTCAACGTTTCTTTAGAAAAAAAACTGTTTCCTATACATATCCTAAAAATATGAATAAACAAAAATATGTTTAATTTTAAGTTATAAGTATAGTTAAAAACAGGAGATAATTCGCATGTCCTTTCCTCCAAAAGAATTATCTCTTAGTATTTCCGAACAATAAATAATACTCGCTTCAAAGGATTGTTAGTAAGCTCATTTTTAAATTTTTTTCCAACTTTGTTTGCTCTCAAAAAAATGGAGAAAATAAAATAAAAAAAATGAGATCCTTAATTAAGATACCACTCTAGTTCTTACTCTATAGTTCTTCCTACAATTTGATCCATATACCATTGATAGATTAAAGATAAAATCAAAACTTCTATAAAATTCTTATTATAATGCAAGTATTATTTCTTTAGCAATGAAATATATATTGGGTTAATTTAATAAAGATTAATATAACTAAGTTGACGAGCTAAACAATAACAATGTTTATACCTTATCCTAATAAATTCAGATACAAATAAACCCCTTACTTACAGTAGACAAATATGTCACTTATTTGTTCTATTGCAAATGAGCGTTTCCTTAATAAGCCAGTATTTCCAAAGTAACAGTAATTTGATTTTGTTAGGACAATAAATGTAGCTTTATTCTAATGATTTAACTATTGTGGATTTACGTAATTTAAGCCACCGGATGATGTTTCATATCGGTTACCTTTATTATTATTTTTTGCGGAGTATCCCATGAAAAGGAAGCTCGAATTTTACAATATCAAATAGCAATGTGTTTTTAAGGGCTTTGTTTTCATTAAAACAACCCATTTTTTTAAATAATTGTACATGGTCAAAGATTCTTTAATATTTTTACCAAGTTTTAGGGTACTGTTTATACTAAATATGTACCGAATTGATTGAATACTGATTTAAGGAACAATATTTGATAATATTTCATTAACATAAATACAAAAATATAATATTAGTAAGGTTTAAATGAGTTATTTTCATTCAATAATGGTTTAGGTTTATCTTTTACAACTATGATATTATTTTAGTCTAGCAATTGTTTAATCCTTAGTCCTAAAACCGTTCAATTTAGTTTTAATTTGAATTTTGTATTATTCCACATTGTTATTTTCTATTATCTCGTCAACAGGTACAAAACATTGATTGCAATAAATACGCTACATTGGAGAGCCTTTTTGTTTTTTTTCTAGAAAAAAACCTAATACTGATATTATAAGATATTTAAAAACTATATCCGGAGTTAATGATTTTCATTACCTATGCCGTTTTAACAGAAGATGTGAAGATGTAAGTTTTAATTTTAAATTTATAGAGTACAGAATGTTTTTTATAATTTTTAAGTTGTAAAATCATTATTTTTAATTGGTTTATTATAAATGGCAGAGCGTTTTATATAAGTTTGCAAAATGGCAATGGAATAAGTGTGATCTAGACTTTTGCAAAGAAAACTATGTTGATAAATAAATGTAAATAGTGCTAATTTTTTTTTTTAAGTTTTAAAAGAAATTATTAAACAGCCCTCGTACATACTTTGTTTTTTACACTAGAACTTTCTACTGCTTTAATAATAGATTTTTTTAAATTGTATGGCTTAAATAAACTGCCTCCGTAGTCATAGCATGCACTTGCGCTTTCATGAGATGAGAACGATGGAAAAAAAGAGTGCAGCTTTTGCGTAGTTGATTGATCTCTAACAGTAGTGTCGAAAATACTCGGAGAATATTTTTATTATGGCTTAAATTACCTTTCATAATCATCATTATCAGCTTGTCCATTGCTAGACACAGCAGACACGCTTTAGATTTTCGACTATTGTCATCCAGTCTACACTGGCCACTTAGCCGATTTCATCACTTCATCTTGCCGCAGGTTAACCCACACCACATTTGCTAAATTTCGATCTTCACTCTAAAATTTTACAACTCCATCAGTCAGTCCTGTAGCTAATGTGACTGGCCCACTGCCATTTCAGCTAACTAATTCTATTTTAGTGTCTCTGGTTCTCTGACAGCCATCTCTCTGTCTCTTTAAATTTGAGAACTAGTCAAACCGTAAGTGTCCAAGTTTTGGTAACGTTAGTACGGGTATCATGCACTAATCAAAGACTATTGATATGAGACACTGTGGATAGGGTGACATGTAAACTCTTCGAAGCTTATGAAAAGCTTCTCAACCGAGCCGAATTATTCAAAGCTTTTTCTACTCAGTTGAGCCGTTACCTTAGGTAAAAATAGGGTGCTATCGATTGTGATCCGACCCGGATATTGTAACGTAGCAGTTGAACATGGCTTTAGTTTTGCTCAATTTCATCCGGAGACCGATACGATCCGATGATACAGCCAGATTTTGCACTATTTTCTGAAGTTCCTTTGCAGAGCCACTAAAACATTATCATTCACGAATTATAAGTGTGAAATGTACTCGCCGTTCATATTTATGCCGTATATTATGTTATACACAAATTGTAACTATGGGTTCTTATCATATTCGACTCAAAATTATGTTACACATCCTTTCAGTGTAAAATTTACCGACCATCTGTTTTAATTTTTCGACCATGTATGAATCTGGAACAAACCTAGCTTTACCACTTTTACATATTTTACTACAAAATAGCAAATCCTTACACACATTTTTGTCTTCTATATATCGCATCCAACATACCAATCGAGCATCTTCATTACTGTCGGTCGCCTCATCCAATTAAACAGCAAATAGAGAAATAGAAGTAGAGTGCAGTCTGCTAGTGCTTGCCGATCGCCCCGCGACGCCCCAGGGCGTTGCGACGCACAGTTAGGGAAGCCCTGGGTTATATATTACATTCAATCATTTAATACACAATCAAAATACAAAAACCAAATGTTATGATGTTTTAAAAAAGCCATTCTTATTTTATTTATTCGTACAGATAATATGTGTTACCATATTGTACAAAATATATATATTTTTAAAACATGACTTAACTGTTAATTTGTTAAAAAGTTTTCTAAGCAACTGGGGATTGCAGCATAGTTTATTCAACTAATTTGTTCGGAACTCATAGGATACGGGCTATCTAGACTAAGTTGTGTTGTCTGTGCATTATCAAGTCTTAAAAGAACAAAGAACGATATTTCAAACTCGAACTTGGACTATTTACTCTTTGGAAATTAAATATTTTTACAGATATAATAGAGGCTTTCTTATAATTCAAAATGTAAACTAATTTTTTACCGATCTCTTTTAATAGCTTTCATTTGGTCCCATTTTTCAATAACTTTGTCATAAGTAGTTAAATAGATATTTAAGAAATTAAAAAAATTTCAGCGTCATCACACCTTGGGTAACTTAAAGTATGTTATACATATTTGTAATTATTAAATTGGTCAACAATAAAGTTCGCAAGAGAATAAATGTATGATTAAAGAATAACTCACAATATTTATTTTAATGTAAACATTTTTAAAATTTGCAATCAGGCATATTCAAAGCTCATTTGAGATAATAGAGCTTAAGTTCACATTAAAGTTATTGCATTGAAACAATTCTTCATTCTATGTACATAAAACATGTCATTGACGACATTTTGATTTAATGAATTCGTTAAAGATATCAGTTTTAAAATGTAGGGCAGAAATCGAACGCAATTTAGTACAGAGAGTCTGTTACCTATTCATATTTTACTAATAAAATTTCACTTGTATTATATATATTGTCTTTTTGTGTGTTTATTTTGTAAATATGTTTTTGTCATTCACAATAGTACAATAAATAAAGATTTTAACCTCATTATCAAATTGCACATCTTTCTGGGATCAAAATAGCCAATAACTTCACAAAAATGCTTCGGATGAGAGTGCAGGTTCACCGAGGTTTTCCGAATGAAAAGACATTTCCTTTTTTTTAAATATTTAAAAAAATATTCGTGATCGAAAAAATAAAAAAGGCAATAAAAATAAAATTTCAGTAAGTGTTTACTATTAAGCTCCTCGATAATTATATTTGTAACAGTAAAGCTGAATTGATCTCTTCAAAATGAGATAAGTAACGCATACTTTGGAAATACTCGCGTATTAAGCGAAAGCTAGTTCGATTCTGTAGTGTTAATTCCCTTCTTTTTTCCCTGCTGTAAATATCACTTTGTATATATTTTTGTAATACGAAGGTAGAGTTCAGCTTTTACTAGTAATAATGCTAGTAATAGCTAGAACTTTTTTGAACTCTAGAACAAAAATAAGTAAAGGTTTATTTTAGGTATTTGGTTTCGCGATATATACTAAAGATATGATAAATTCATGCTAAAAATATGTAAGTAATATGTTTGATTATTCATTTTTAGTATACTGGCAGAAATAAAACGGCAGTAAAATAATTATGTTGCTCATCTGCTGTAATGTCCTGTACATTATAAAATATCCTTTAATTGGTATATAAACTTATGTTACCACAAAATTCACAGTGGCAAATTTAAGTAAAATATCAAATACGTACAAAACTGCAACTCATTAAACTTGCTTATGGCGCAAATTAATGTCTGTCCATTTCATGTATTTAAAATTTACTGTTTAAAGTAATATAGTTCAATTGATTGAGGAAGACAAGACTAGCGTTTGATGTAATTTCCATAGCTAAAAATTTCTTAATGAATTTTGTATTAAGCAGTCCTAAATAAACAATGTCATTAGTAGACTCGATAGTTATGCCTAGTTTCAATTGTTGTAGTACACTGTTTGGTTCAAAAGTCGGGTATAGTTAATTGATTAATAATAAATTATAAAAACTTTATTGATTCATGTAAAGACCAGTCTTAAACACCATAAATTTAAACATTGAAAATAAATACGATATTTATGTAAAGCTTAAAATTAATAAAATTAAAAAGTAATTTATATGTATAAATATACATATATATTAATTTCGTTCACTTTACAGTGACCATATGTCGATTGCAATATCTATAGGAATATATCATAGTTATTCATAAAAAAACTAAGTAGCTTAAGTTTAGCTAGTGACGTATATTTGTAAGTTCTTCGATTAGAACAAAACCATGACGTACACCACAAACATTATCCGCACTGTAATGAGTTTTAAACTTTTGTTTCTTCTGAGGAGTAAGCCTAAAATTATAAAAAATAAATTATCGTATGAAGAATATGTTGTTTGTCGTTAATAAGGCTCATACGTTTTTTATAGTAATTTTGATCGAATTACAAATAAAACAAACAATGATTACTGCAAACATAGCTGTTTCTATCTTCGTTGCTCTTCTAGAGGTAGATTAGATGTAGATCTTTAGAAGAGTTGTCAGGAAGATAGAACAATTAGAGGCTCACTGGTTGCTCTATCTAGCTGGCTGTCTTGAGGGCGCCTGCATTATTTTGGTGTAAAATATGTCATGTGTTATGTGTATCCCTAATTACTCACCTCGCACATAGGTCCGCCGTGCCTTGTACATTTCGATCACACCTGTTTTTAAAAGGCGTTTAAATATGTCTTCTTTTAGATAACCTAATCTAAAATATATTCAGATTAAAAACCGTTTAAAAAATATATATGCTTCTTATATTCATGTAAATTATATGTTATGAAATTTTATACTTTGAAAAAAAAAAACAGAAGCGCACAATTTTATCAATCCTTTTAATATTAAATTTTTAGGCGAGGCTGTGAGCAAAATAGTGGAAAGATTGGTTACGGCACAATAGCTCTTTGATTAAATTTGATTACAAAAGAAGTGCAACCAAGCGTCTAATCTTCGATCTCTTATTATATCGTTTACAAAGTTAAAATTCTATAGAAACATATACGTGAGATAGAAGCTTATAAATTAAATTTGATTGTTTAAACAATTTTTAAAGCTATTTTATTAAAGAAAACGCTTTATTAGAGAACATTTATAACGTAAATTTTAATAGTAATGCTCTTTATAATATTTTGATGCGATAAACCATGTACATAGAATAAAACAGAGAGTTTGCAAAGTTTATATAAATGATTTATCTATATATCTTTTGCACTAATATAAACTCCTAAAGGCGAGCTTAATACTTTAATCACTACACAGTAATCTTGTAGTAGTTAAAATAAATTGATATGAGTACATATAACAAAAAAGCTCTCGTAAAACTAATTATTTAAAAAATTAACATGATTAGTGCCTTAATTTTGTCATGAAATAATTAATTGAATAATATAATTTTTCGTAAAGAATCGTAGCGGCGTAGCAAAAAGGGCGAGAATTGACTGGTATCACATGCGACAGAAAAATGCCAGTCAGACTAAAGGGCTTAGTGCACAAGACGATGATAAGACCAGTCCTTATGTATGGCAGACGAGACATGCGCAGTAACTCAAAGAAACGAACATACCATTCAAAATACCGAAATGAAAATACTGAGATGGATGTGCGGCGTAACGTGGTTGGACAAAATCCGCAACGACTATGAGCGAGGAAGCCTAGGTGCAGGAGTGTAGGCGGCGATGGTATGGCCACGTGATAAGGAGACCACCTGACTACGTCGGAAATTAGGTACTGCAGCTTTCTATCCCCGGTCAAAGGCCAAGAGGCAGACCCAAAATAAAATCGAAAGATGTAATAGCAAAAGGCACCATGACTTTGGCTATTACATCTTACTTACTTGACTTAGAAGCAGAATGCGAAGTTTCCAAGGGAGGTGTCAAAGATAGGGCGGAATGGAGGATGTGGGATACTAGTTAGGGAGAGAGAGAGAGAGAGACGTAAGTAATGTTCTGTTCATGCAAGACATGTTAAACGTAAGAGCGACTACCGTCGCTCTAATATTTACGTACTCAGTAATCATAGAACCGGAAACAGCCGTTTAAATTCAAAGGTTCGACCCCGACGGTATTTAGATTAAAATTAGTTCCGTATTAATGCAAAGAAATGCGAAATTTATTACTTCATTGGATATTTTTTCATTTAATATTTACTTTCAATTTACAATTTTTGAAATAAAATCTACGTATTAAACGCTCATATAAACACAACATCTTATTAATATCTTTGTAACGATAATATCATTTTAAGTAATTGTTATTCATAAGTATTTATATTCTGATCTAGTAAATCGAAGTAAAAAATCGATGCCCACAATTCATTGAGCAAATGGTATTGCTGAACCGTCAAATTAAGCGACTCGAGATCAATGACAGAAATCAGGTCACAACTGCCGAAGTTTCAAATAGCTAACTTCTCTTTGTTAGAAGAAATGTTTTGATTTCTATGAGCCTTTATCATCTTTTATTATTTTTTAACTATATTTCAATAAAATCCGAACTTCTGAGAAATGTATAAGCTTTTGAAAAAGTTCCAGAGAAATTTTAATGGCTTGTTTTAGAAAATGAGCTACAATCTAAATGTAGCCAGAAACTTGTCTCGAAGAGTGGTTTCATCCTATAATATTTACTATTTATATGGTAAAAATATTGTTTTTCCTTACTATAAACATAAATAGGAAAAGAAAAAAAAGAGATTTTATGTTATCCTTATGTACATTAGGTAAGCTACAAAAGCATACCCGCAATTGAAGTCGTAATTACTTAAACAATTAACCATAAATTCGTCTTCCAACGTTTGCGAAGACCTATCTTGGTTGTTACATTAAAGGGAATTAGTTGTAACGGGGAAAGTTTACGAAAGCCAACAAACATCGTAAAGCGCTTTTATTTGTGATTCGCAACAATTATGCCTTTAGTGGTTCAGAATTAATGTTTTATGCATTTACTAACGTCCAAAATTGTAAAAATAGATCTAAATTGAACACGTGGCATTTTACTAATATTTACCCTTTTGACCCATGTACTCATAAATTAAATTATTATAACATGTTAATTAAATTATATTAACAAGTCAGGAATTATTTTTTAATCGAAAACAATTACGTTTTTTACAGCAAAATATTTGGACTCTAAAACTAAGATTACAAATCTTAATAATTTAAATAATATTAGTTTTATTATGCGACAGTGTTTAGCCAAATTTGGCCCCAAGAACGCAAAAGCTAACGCATGAACTATATGGCAGGAAGGACAGGATGTTCTTCTGTTATAGGTAATACGCATGTCCATTAAAAACGTAGCGTAAGACGTAATAATTCCGCTTACCACTCTGAGACATAGGATGTTATGTTTTGTTTATCCAGTTATTACGTTGGCTACGGTGCCCTACAAGCTGGATGACAGTAGTGCTTAAACACTACTGATTTGCAACATAAATAACCATTGCTGTGATTTATCTTCAGTCGGTTCCCTGTGAATAGAGACAAACTTTAAAGTTAATATATCATAAACATAATGCAACTTCGTGTAAAATAATTAGTTAATTAGTTTCTATAATAAATTATACAAAATTTTATTACATGTTCATGTAATTTGACACAGGCGACCTTTTGACAAAAGTTCCTTAAAATATATCACAAATTTAAAATATAGTGGTAGAAATCGAAAGGTAGTTTCGTGTTATCTACTAAAATTCCACATTGTGTTATTATTGCACCGGTCTCAGTCAGCTATAAATATCATAAATCGTGCGGAATATTACAAAAAATGCGAGGGTCAGGTAGGCCCAACCTTACAATATGGATCAAAACTGTTTAATAGAATAGTTTATATTGGGTGAAACTAGATTTACAAAAATTCCTCACAATATTAATAGATATGTATCAATTGACTTAGTGTATATAACAGTAACAATTCTTAATAAAATATATATAATGCTCAAGTATTAAGATTTATAAATAAAAATTTGATACATAGTCCGTAAACATCACAAAAATGGGAAACCACCGCAGAAGGGGAAACTTTCTCCCTTTTTTACTTAATGTTAGAAAAAAAACAAAAGTTGGGGACTCATTAGAGCGAAAGTGAATGTTTGCGAAACACCTCAAGAGCGTAATTTAATTTCATTTCCAGTACGGCGTTTTACTTTTGCTCTTTTTTGTTGACCCGCCACAGCCGCATCGTTTGTTTGGAGTTTACTACTTTGCGGTTCCTTGGATTGGTTCGTAAGATTTATTGTTTGTCGCTTTCAAAGGTCTTCCAACAGTCAAAATTATTAACGAAGTGAAAACTATTCTTTGTGGTAATAAAAAAACCAGAGTGGGTTTCTTTCTCATAATATATTTTGTAATAATTTTAACCAATTCAAAAATGATTAATTAAATTTTATTGTTGTCATTGTTTGTTCTTTAAAATATATGATAATTTTCGATTGATATCAAATATAGAATATTATGTTTTATTTAAACCTACAATTTCAAATATATTTTTGTACAGATATGGTGATTAATAATATGCAAAGATACCAAGAATTGAAGACAAATAAAAAATTTGGAGAAGGCGCAATTAAAGAGTGTTCTTGAGTCAAAAAGTAAAGACCTGAATAAATTTAACATTATATTTATGAATCCTTAAATAATAAATAATAAATGTTAAATAATATCGCCACCAAAGTTTTAGGAAGAAATTAATAAAATCGACGTAATATTTTTTATCATAGTTATTTATTTAAATTATACTTTTAGCACATTAAAATTTATAGACGGGCTTTGGCATTATCTGACAGCCAACCTTTGCCTTAGCCAACAAAACCAAGCCAGCCGAAAAGTTTACCGTGGTTAGCACTTAAAATACGAAATAAGACAAACCAAATCAATGCGTAAAGTTAGATATAAAATAAAAGAATAACAAATAAATATGTTTTATTTATTTATTTATTTACATTTCTTATACATAAACAGTACAATGGCGGACTTAGTGCCAAAGGCATTCTCTGCCAGTCAACCATTGGGTGGTTAAGAGAATGTTAAGTAGGTGCAATAATTTAAAAAAAAGAGAACAAGGTTTTATACATAAGAATTGTGCCGTTTGAGAAGTACTAAATGACAAAATATGTAAAAAAAGAAAGTAATGCACGTACATAAATATGTTCACAATACAAATATACGTAATATATATTGCTATACTAGATACATACAGATAGATAGATATGTATGAATATTTACATAAACTTACATACAATAAGTACATAAACATACATACACTTATTTTATATATAGTTATAAATATCAGATTGAAATAAAATAAAAGGATCTCTTTCATTGTTGTAATTGACTTAAGAGCTTGCTAATTTTCCGTTTAAACTCATAACGACTTTTGGCCATTCTGACTTTCTGAGGTAACTCATTCCGCAAGTGAATCGCCTGTACGGGGAATGACAAATGGGTGAAGTCAGAACGGTGAACAGGACATTGAAGCAGACAATTATACGGCTTAGCGAAGGTTTTTGCTGCTGACTTCACATAGATACTGAAAATGCGAGGACATGTAAGTAAAAGGTGAATTTAGAAAAGAATAGAGAGTGGTAAGCGAAGAGAGCGTTTTTGGCGAATAGGTAGCCACTGCAATTGAGCACTATAAGTCGACACATGGTCAAATTTACAGAGATTGAAAGCGAACAATCGATCAAGCTTATTCAGTTATTCAGAATGCAGTTATTCAGAAGTCGATCAAGCTTATTGAGATGATGTGCATTCAGGTCAAAGTAGCACACGTCACCATAGTCGATAAGAGGAAAAATCAAAGCCTGCACAAGCATTGCCTTAGTTTGTGAGGGCAAAAAGTTTGTAAACCTGTATAAGCTACGCAAGACACCAGTAACCTTTTGACTAACGGAAGCAATTTGTGCCTTCCACTTAATAGTATTTTCAATATACAAGCCACGATTTTTCACGCTTTGGCTGATTGGTATAGGATGACTATCAAAAATAATTTCAGACATATAGGTAAAATTAGTTTTGGCTAACATTTCGAAACTGCCTAGTACTATTGCTTGACATTTCGACGAGTTTACAGTCAACCCATTCCGATCAGACCAGATTTTTACAGCAGCTAAATCTTGGTTTATTTTGTTAATGCACCTGCTAAACTTTCTAGATCAGCTTGAGCATATAGCTGTAGATAATCAGCAAATAGATAATACGCACTCCGAATATCATTGGTAATGAGATTTATAAAAATAGAGAATAATAGTGGTGAAAGAATACCGCCTTGAGGGACGCCACTTTTTATATGCAACCAGCTGGATGAGGACTCATCCACAATTACAGACTGCTGGCGCCCCTGAAGATAAGAAGAAAAACATTCCAGAAATTCATCAGAAACCATAAAATAGGATAGCAAGAAGGATTTAGCGACTGATGGTATTAAAGACAATGGAGAAATCTATTAAGACCAGCAAGGTATTTTTAGTATCCTTCATGCCCTCCCTTATATCATCAGTCACTTTTAAAAGGGCAGTAGTTGTGCTATGGCTAGGTCTGAAGCCCGATTGAAGAGGGCTTATTAAATTATTTAAAAAAAAAAATTGAGAAAATTGTTTAAAAACACAAGACTTTAGAACTTTAGAAAGAAATGGCAGGATAGAGATTGGTCGGTAATGTGCGAGAAGTGATGGATTAGAACATTTTGGAATAGGCCGGACAGATGGTTTACGCCATGCGGAAGGGAAGGATCTAGACCAAAGGGAAAAATTAATTATATGGGTGATTGCAGGGAGGAAATAATCAATAGTAGGATCGGTCATTCTTTGACCAATTTGATCCGGTCCAACTGCAGTAGACTTAATGGCTAGGATGGTTTTTTTTACTTCTTCCGAAGAAACTGGAGAGAAAGAAAAAATGTGAGTGGAGGACGCATCAAACCATTGAAATAAGAAATTGTATCGCTAACTTTTAATGGATCTATAGATGAAGCAGTGAGGAAGTTATTATTTAAATCATCTAAAGAGATGAATTAGGAAGGTTTGTTATTTACGACTTGCCAATACCCATGGTTGCAAGAAACTTCCAGATAATGGCAGGATTTGAAGTTGAAATATTATCGAGAATATGACGGCGTTTAGCGTTGCGTATCATCTGGTTGCACCGATTTCTGGCTACCTTATATTTAATCCATATATTTTCACAGCGATGATTTTTAAAATATCTAAAAGCTCTGTCTCTGTGCCGCATCGCCATTTTGTCACCCTCTGTCAACCATGGAGCTGGCAACCGTTTTATTTTTACACATTTTACGGGTGCATGGGAATCGAACAATTTGTTAATACAACCGTTAAATATAGTTTTTTTGTTGTCTAACGAGTCCTAATCAAACAAAGATTGCCATTCAATGTCATTAGCATCTTTGCGTAGTTGTTCAATATTAATTTTTGCAAAAGAACGCAAGTGCAGAACTTTGTGCTTAGGTTAAGGGGGTTTTAAGGTAAAGGAAAGGAAAATAAGGTCGTGATGGGAAAAAGCATGGAGCAGGATATTGCCCATGAGATGGAATCATAGAAGGAATAGAAGAAAGGATTAGTTCAAGCCCAGTATCTTTACTGGATAGGTTACGATGAGTGGTATTTGTAAA
This sequence comes from Lamproptera curius, assembly GCA_029286875.1. Lineage (NCBI taxonomy): Eukaryota > Metazoa > Arthropoda > Insecta > Lepidoptera > Papilionidae > Lamproptera > Lamproptera curius. The sequence continues at coordinate 7,506,714 of JAGSMT010000016.1, read as the reverse complement.
GAACTGACTTGACAACATGTAGGAGTGTGAAGAAGAGTACGAGAAGATTCAGAATTAAGGAAGTCGGTATTGAAATCTCCAATGGCGACATGATGAGAGTACCTTGAACCCAAAGATTCCAGGGCCAATTCAAAATCGGTGAAATAGTCGATGTTGGGAGGGCAATACACAACACGTAATACGATTTTAGCGCAATTAACAATGGCCTCAATGAATAAGTACTCGCCGAGGCTGAGTAATTTTGAGGGGAGCAAAAAAGTAATTCAAATTTGAGGTCACATCTTAAATATATTGCCACTCCCCCACCTCTTTTATCAACAAGATCGTCACGAATAAGGACGAAGCCAGGAAGAGCGTATATAGTTGAAAGCAAGTGCGGTTTGAGCCAACTCTCAGATACCAGAATAGCGTGCACATTACAACTAGCAAAAGCGTCACACAAGCTGTTATAGAGGCTTGGGCACTCTGGGCATTGATATGACACACGTTTAGTAAGTTTTTAGCAGCAAAAGGAAATTTTTCATTTAAAAAGTCACTCAGAGAGCATGGTACACAGCTGAAACTATCTTCAGGGTCGGAGCTCGAGCAATCTTTAATAGAATAAAATAAATCTTCATCTGATATTGATGACATATGTATATTTATAATATAGTAGTATGTATATATATAATATTATATTTTAAGAACTAATTTAGTTTATAACATATTAAATAACATTCACGCACCACCCGCCAGCTTTGAAAACATGATATTTCATAAGTTATAACATAAACGTCAAACGACATTGACACTTAACAACAATCGTAGTTTTAAGTATTTTCGTTATTATATCATTAAGTTAGTGACTAATTATACAGGTAATACAAACTAATTACAAAACGAGGATAATAATGACAAAACAAAGTTGAAAACTCGTAGGCTATAAACGCATAAGTTAAAATAGTTATATAAAAGCAAAATAAATAATAATGTATACTAAGATTGGCCTTGCATGTTCTTTATTTCGATGACCAATTCGGTGACAGGCTTTTATTGATCCACTGGACATATTATTGAGGCCAAGCTTTATTTTTAAATAGTCTTGCGGCAGCTCACAGCAACTATCATTTTCAGGAAGACCCAGTACAATATAGTGGTTTTTTGCGGCTCATTGCGTCTATGTCATCTACTTGATTAAGACACTCCTTTATTTGCTGCCTCAAGAGGCTTAGAATGCCAAACACAAGCTCTCTAAATTACGGAGCTTCGTCACCAATTTTGCAACAGTATCCTTAGAAGACCCAGCATTTGAGATCTGCGCCTGGAGATCATCAAACCTTCTTGAAATACTGTCCTCAAATTTCCTCTGAGTATTGATAACATCAGCTAAGTTGGACATATTGAAGTAAGTTATATAAAATTTGTTAAGTGTTAATATAGTGCTGGCAGGTGGTGAACTAAATTTGAATAAATAGATTCACTTTTATTTAACTTAAAGTGATTAAAATTAGGCTAAGTAATAACTTTAATTTTATCAATAAAAATATCAGGAGCTAAATTAAACGATGTCTATTCTTTATGTTCACCTACCCTCGAAAAGTTTTCTAATAAAGAACAATAAATACGTCCACACTAACTATACTACTACCTAAATATAGCCATAAATGCATATGCATATTTCACAGTATCAGTTGCATTGGGGATTGGTCTTGCAATAAATATTTACGCATTTTTTGTTTAAACTTGTGTAGCCATTCCGATTTCCAAAGGTAGCACAGAGGTATAGATTGAATTGGAAAAAAAATATGAATTAAGTCAGTAAGATGTACGGGACTTAAAAGAAGGTGGTTATTAGTTGAACAAATATCTCTAAGACTATCGTTATTGAGATATTGGAAGTAAGACGTCAAATACGTCGGAGAAGAGGACGAAAAAAGAACGGAAAAGAGAGTGTTAGGTGCCCTCAATGATCGACGTTATTGAATTGGCAGCCACTGAATTTGTGATTGATAAGACGACACATGGTCATATTTACAAATATTAAATACGAATCAAAATCAGTTATTTTAAAGTCGGTCGAGTTTATTAGGTAGATCTGCATTCAGGTCAAAGTAGCACACGTCAATATAATAATCAATCATAGCCGATCAAAGCGAAAGTTAAGAATTTTACGAGCATAATTATTGTTGATATTGGAAGCAAGTTTTCTAAGCGATAGAGGGGTCTTAGTACACTTGTGACTTTCTGAGAAACACATGCAACTTGATGATTCCAACTGAGTGTACAGTTACAATCTCACTGATAAAATGGCGTCGCCGTCAAATTCGATTGATGGGTGTTTTTTTGGGTCTAACTTACTTAAAATGCGATTACTCCTAGTAATTATCACTTGGAACTTTTTCGGATTGATGGTTAGGCCAAAAATTTAATGACTAAACTTTAATAGTATTTAAGTCATCATTCACTTTGAAGCAGGTTTCTCAATTAACAAGTTGTAGATCATTGGCGTCAAAATAGTACGAACATCGAAGTTCAGTAGTAATGAAATTAATGAAAATAGGAAGTAAGATTAAAGAGAGAATACCTCGAATATCTCGAAGATAAGATGAAAACCAGATGACCAGTGCTTTATCAGAAACCTTTAGATGGAAGGGCATAGCCAATATGATATCGTGACTGACGGCATTAAAAGCATATGAAAACTCTATTAGTACCAAGTGTACCTAGTTAAGAGTGTTTGAATAACAAAAAACACAGCTACAGTTAGTGCTTGTTTGTAATAACATACCAATATGTATATTAATTATTAATAATAAAGCGGATAAAATACAACCAATTAGCATGATGATTCCATGCCATTATTGTTTCAACGAAATCTTTCCGTCTTATTTTAAATCGGAATCGATAATTTAAGCCGTTATATAATAACAGGAATCCAAATTCGATTCGTCGATTTTCTTAAAATAAGATACGCAAGTATGTAGTCACAGACATTAAAGCAGAACAATGAAGCTTCTGATTACAAAAAGAAACAAGAGCTATTCAATAAACCGGTGAATAAATTTTGATAACAAAAATAAAAAATGTATTACTTTAAAAAAACATATGTCCTAAATTACCATTGTTATCACTGAATTATATAATATTCAACCAATTTTAATTATAGACTTAAAATACCTCTGACAATCTTTAACCTGGCAATTAATAAATCAGGATACATAGGGAAATAAATAATCTAAAATTAAATTAAGATGATAAAACATATACTGACAAAAAATGGTAGCAAATGAGTTTCAAAGTAATTTTATATCACGTAATTAAAGTAAAAACAGGTAAAAAATTAATTACTTAAAGCACTAAACTTACAAGCCAAGCTCTAGAGAATATGAAAAAAATTCTCTAGAGCTTATTTATTGTATTTTTAATTAGGTAATGTCAGGCTTCGAGATGTAATAAAAGTGTTTGATGACTGTTTATTTAATAAGGAAAAACTGATTATTTGATGAATGTGTGGAAAGAAGCTGTAAATTTCATAATTTAAGATTTAATACCAGACTTCTTATAGAATGCATATGGAGAGAAAATTACGCAGTTAATAAAATATAGTAAAATAGTCTTTAAATTGGGATTTTACAGTCAATATTTAAAACAAAAGGCTAACTTCTATAGAAACATTTATGTAATTGATCAGATGATAAGAAGGTTATAACATATAAAAGAAGTTGTGATTACAAATAGCGCTCAGTCAACGGTATCCACGTGAAATAGGACCCTCCCAAAGGTCGAGGTCCATGTATATATTCTTGAGAATTTCTTTTCTAGGTAGATCGAACCAGTATTTGATTTTCAACATTCATATGTACTCGGTGAGGCCTAAACTGGATTAATAGCTTTTCGCTCTGGATTTTAATTTGAAATAATAGGCTGAAAGGACGTAAAGCTATTTGACATCATCATCATCAGCCTGTAATAGTCCACTGCTGGAAATAGGCCACCCTAATACACTATCCATTATGGGTTTTGGACCGTATCCTACCAAGATGGTCCAATGCGGGTTGGTGGATGGACCGACTTTTTACATGCCCATCCGACGCATGGATCATCTTACTTTTCAGACAATTGGGTGATCGATCCTAATTGCCTTAACCTACTAGAAAGCAACAATGAAAATTTGTTGTGTCGCCGCAGGATTCCAACCCACGACCTCCGGTTTCTAAAGCACTCGCCTGTACCACCAGGCCACGGAGTCAACAAACTATTTTACAATAACTATATTAAAATTTTAATTGCTTCCGGCGATAACGTACCTCATGGCTCATAAAATTCACATTCGATCTCCGCATTTAGAATTCGCAAAGAAACAAAATATCTAACCTTAAAAAAAAAACGATATTTTACACGTAAAATTTTAACATTACCACAGATATACTAAAAAAATTCAGTGTTTGAAGTGCATAAATATCGCTTGAAGGAAAATGTTTATGATAGTAAATTCTTGGTTATACTAAGGATGGCATGAAGTAGAATTGATATAGGTCCTAACAAATTCTTCTCCAAAACAGAATATATTTTAATTGTCAATTTAAAATTGATATTGACTCTTTCATTTGTGAAGGCAACAAAAAAGTCATGACTGTTATATAATTAACCAAAGATTATTCAAAAAATGTTAAACGTTACATTTCTCATCCCCATCTGGAGTTCTACGGACAAAGTTCCAATGTCCGTTTATTATAAAGTCTTTAGTGAACGACGAACAAAACTCAAAACTTGAGCTTTTAACATCTCCTTACTAATTTAACTTTAGAGCTTTTAGATTAAAATGGAATTAAGATAAAAGTATAGGTATAACTTTAATTTTATGAGCACTCAGTAAAAGCATTATATAATTACCACAATACAATACAAACTATTAAATTCTAAAATAGTCCAATTCTCGCAAAAGGATATAGCTAGTTCTGAAAGGTTAAGGTTTTTCGGTAAAAAGTATAAAAATTATGTACTCAGTTTTTGTGAATTCTTTTCATTCAAATAGATTGCCATGTTATGAAACTTCTTGATTATTCAACACTACTATTCACACATCGATACTTTAAGGTTCAGCCTTTAAGGTATGGTACATCTTACCGTTTATAAATTACCGTATATTATTATTATTTTTAAAATAAATAAAAATATTATCATAACTTATTTTCAACAGAATAATTAGAAATAACTTGTCTTCAAAAAGCATTTCAATTTACGTGCGATACGTAAAGTAGAAAATTGCACGAGTTCTGTTAATTCTATCAGAGCTTATAAGTTGCGCAATTAAATAAAAATGATTCCATGGCTTTTATGACACAATGCATCCCTCTAACAGTTTTCCTTTTAGTTTTTCTAATAGTTTATTTAATTGCAACGTATCAGAATTAGCTTACGGTCCTCGTTTATAAAAAAAAATTAATAAATAATTCTTATATTTACGGGATTATTTTTTACGAATATTTTACGTTTAGGGCATAAATTTTATTTCCGAAGTTTTTTCTGCGTGACATTGCATAATTATCGTGGATGCTGAAAAGAGGCCGAATGTAAAAACTGGATTTAATATAAAAATAGCAATGCTAAAATCTCCGTTTATTTCTTGTTTAGATTAACCCTTTTAAAACGTTAATGTAATATCACCCTACCCTTCCCAATTAAATTAAACGATTGAATGGTCGACCTCATATCGGTGAAGATAGTTATCATACATATCGCAAATTAATAATTTGTGGCATCGGTGATATCGAAAAATCACGTAGTTAATTCAAATGAAAATCTGGTTGCAAAAATATATGAGTAATCTATTAAATAAAAGAATATATTAAATTATTTTTATAAATCAACGAAAATTTTATGCTTGTAATAAATTGATTTAATTAAATATTTACCTGAAAATGATTTATTATATCATACACAAGAATAATAAAGGCTAAGAGTCAAATAGCCTTTTTCTTTGAGCCCAGCTGCACGTTTGTAGTAAACTCAAAGGTAAAGACAGCTGACACTTACAACGTAGCTACGGTGCTTTACGTTATTATGACTACATTTGTCCTGATCATTTTTTTTAAAAAATATTTGGACTAACCATAGTTCAAATTTTTTGAAGTATTATAAGCCAGATTAACATAAGGTTTATAATAGTAACATAGTCATAAGTGTTGTTTTAAAATCACCTCCGTGGCCTTGCGGTATTGACTGTTGCTTTACAAACCGGGGTCGTTAAAACTACCTTGTACTATTGTTAGATCAGATGTCAGTCGCTCCACGTAAAAATTGCCATACAGGTAAATCTGGCTGGATTAAAACCGACCCCATAATTACTTTGTAGAATAGCTTATTAAAAGAAAAAAAAACTGCCTCCGTAGCCTGGTGGTATGGGCGTATGCTTTAGAAACCGGAGGTCGTGGTCATCTCCTACGGATCGTTAAGAGGATTCATTGCGGCTTAAAAGAGTAAAGACGGATACGAAGGCTGCTTTAAGCTGGTTGTAAAGGTCGCTCCAACTGAGTAAAATGCATTGGATGCTCTGCCACTCCTGTCTTTGGAGTATCGCAGCTACACTGTATGTATAACGGAGTTAGTTCTCTCTATGTTCCGCGATTTAGTGTTGTAGAACCTCAGAAGCTGTGAAAAAAGGGGAGAAAAAGAGTACTAAAAGCAAAGGTTTGGGTATGGTGCTATAGATTTTTACTCTCTCGTTCTTCGGTCAACAATAAAACGGCTACTCGGTATGTCGATTTCGTTGTGTCGGCATTTTATCGACAGATCGAATAAACATCTATGCGGCTTTAACTTCTTGTTCCAAATGCTACGGAGCACTTCTAAGTGAAAAATTCTGGAGCCAATAAGTCTTCTTTATGGTTTTTAGGAGCACTCGTATGACCGGCCGATTTTACGGACCATCTTATGTCATTTGTTAACATATATCTTCAACCGATTGGTTAGTAACTTTAATCGAGAAAAATAAGTCTAGCGAGGCCTAATATGCCCAGCGGTCTAGAATTTTTGCCCTTGCTAACTGAGCCTTTGGTTCTTGATGGCTACATGCCCAGCGGTGAGGTGTTGGTAAAGTATGGGTATTTGAGAGTTAGAGTGATTAAATAGAAATAGCAGATCAATTCAATTAACTTGGCCCATTTTAAAAAGAAATACATAAAATTTTTACTTTGATTAAAAACATCTGCAATATTCAAATATATTATAAGTATGGATCAAACGGCCATGAAAGCCCAAAAGGAGATACGGCGGACTCCGGGTCGGTAGAAAGTATCCTTGACGCATTAACGGAACCTTAGCAACTTTCGATTTTGCCAACTTACTCTTATCATAATTCGGAGACCAAAATTTTGCAACGACTCTTTGAAACCAATACCTTTAAAAAAGTTTATTAAAAAATTTAAATATTATTTATTTAAATCATGTCCTAACCTACGTGTAACAGATAAGAGTGTTTTGACTTTTAAATAAATATAAAAAGAGATAAAATTAAATCCGAATTTTAAATATTTCTGTTTACATAAACTAACTCAATCGTAACTACATACTTTTTTGAAGGCGTTTATTAAATTTTTTCCTTCCATATTATAATAATTATAGTTTTCTATTCTTGCCGTGAAATATTATTTTAAAAATTATAAACTTAAAACTTGTTATTTTATAATTTTCATTTTAACTTTCCAAAACCTTATCAGTTTAAAATTACTAAAATAATTTTTCTGGATGATTATGTACTTTATTTTTATTTCCAATGAAAGTGAAATTTTGACCAAAAATATTAAACTGCGTATAATAATTTCAAATTTAAAATTATTTTCTTTTTTGGCTTACCCCATTTCCGCCACCAAAAACAAATTTGTTCTTTTTTTGAAAGTTGGAGCATTTTAATTTAATCTGAAGTTATGAATTTTGACCCTAATTTTATTTATTTCCAATTTTAAAATACTTTTAAAAAAAAAAATAAAAAAACCCACATAATACCTATCATTTAAAAATGAAAAAATCGGACCACTAGGGTGGAGCTCCATGGTAAAATAATTAAAAAACCATCCTCTAATTTCCTCCTTCTTCTGGAAAGTCGGTAAGAAATGAGATGTTTGATTTGTATTCCGTTGTAATGGAAAAACAAGACAATTTTAAACAAAGAAAACATCTAATTTTGAAATAATGTTATAAATTATAGAGACATTTTTGACCAAAAGTTCCTGGTTTCAATAATTAAACTCCACCTTTTTCCAAAAACTGCGGTCGTCTAACTTCCTGAACGATGGCTACTGCAGGTCCTTCCCCTGGTTCGACAGCCTCCGTCTTAATGGGTTTCCTCAGCCTTTTGGGCCCGATTGACCATCGGTTTTTTGACCCCTGGCCCGGCCTCAATTCAACAGCTAATCCTCGTATATTCGGTGACTTTGTTCTTTGCCGGATTAATTCATTCAATTTTTCGACAAAATTTCCAAAATTTTTCAAAACTGGGATGTCCTGGTCCAAAGCCGCTCTCCGTGGTCCGGACGGAAAAACCCTTGATTGTTTACCCTCGTCGTCCAAATTTGCTTCGCCGACGGGCGTGGCTCAGCTTCGTTGGTGGTACAAAATTTTCTAGGGGCCGGAAAGTGAACACGTGCTCCGGACGTCGACACTTCCACAACGACGAAAAAATTTAAGTGGGTAAATGGTTTGGGATGTGGAATCACAGTTAGAAGTTCTGAAATCTAAATATATGGTTTCATTGCAATATTTATCCATTTGGGCTGATGATGTCCCGTTTCACAAAATTCTCCAATTGGCCAAAACACATCATGAACACTATTGGATTTAAACTCTGTCCGACGACCAAATTTTCAGGGGCTAACTGGTGACATCGAACCCATTTGGTTATGGCTGGAAACAAAGCTCAATCATCTCAATGGAGCTGGCAAAAAAAGCCCAAATTTGGTCGATGTAAAGTTTTTTCCAATTCAGGGCGTGTCATCTGATTCTTCCAGGGGTTTTACGGTCAATATGGAATATTTCCCAAGTTACGAATTTGGAAAACAATCCGCCAGAAACCCTTTGTGGATGAACAAAAGGGCTGTCCGATCCCCCCTTCACCTCGTTTTTCGCGACGGGCCAAAATACTAATGATCCCCGCCACCAGTTTTCCCAGATTTTTGGCTATTTCTTGTTCCCGATCTAAAGAGGCCCTTAAGAACGGTTCGCTACGTTGCAAATAAGACGCATCAAAGAATAAAAGTAAAAAAATGATTTTTAAATTCTTCGAAGATTGGAAAAACCGTTGGCAAAGTTATAATATCTCATGGGGATTACTTCGATAGGAAAAAATAGATATTCATGAATAAAAATTAATTTTTGAAAAACACAAAGTTCCAACTTTTGAAACCTCGTATCCCAAAACGGAAATGACCAAAAATCACGCTTAAATTTCAAATAACAATAAAATTTTTCACAAAAAGTCTAAAGAAGATCACCGTAATTATATTAAAGATTTATTACATTTTTAAAAAATTTTGGTCTTTTTGGCCAATTATATTAAAAGGTTAATCTCGGTTAACCTAAAAATCAAAATATAAATATATTTTTTATACATTTAAACTGGGCTTCATTGGGATTTGTAATGTTTGAAAAAAAATTTTCTAAGCTGTCATTAATTAAAGTTTGTAAAATTCAAATACTTTTTAAATTTAAAAGTCCCAAAACATTAACAATTTGCTATAGTGTCCATTTCAAAACATTTCTATGGGAAAATAAGTAAATAAAAATCTATTTGGTCCCAAAACCATAAAATTCTTTTGTTAACAAACGTTCAACTTGCTCCTCCTAGCCTAGTGGAAGGCTTTAAAAACCCGGGTCGTGGGTTCTCAACAAATTTTCATTGTTGTTTCCTAGATTTTCATACAATTTTCCTTAGAGGCAGTTTGTTAGTAATAGTGAGTGTAGTAAGATAAGAAAAAAAGTAGTAAAGGTTACTAATTAAAAAAAGTATTTATAATGTGTCTTGAGAATTAAAGATCTTAAATGTATAAAACTAAAAATAAGTTCGTGTTACCATTGTCTTATGTTGTTTAAGACAAAGATCGAAAATCCTGCTTGCGTTTTTTAATGGTTATAAAATATTCCTCTGTATAAAAATATTAAATTTGAAAATTTTTTGTGTTTTTTAAAAATAAGTTTGGGGTGATCTTCTGTTTAGTTCTTATCTCCGATCAATCTACAGAAACTTAAACCAGACCCTTTGGGTGCCACCGAAACAACCCCCTCTTGGGGCATTATTTTGACAGTGGACATTTTTTGCTCTTGGACCCGCAATATCAAAGTGGGGCTGCGCCGCTGGCCCCAATTTGGCCTCAGCGAAGCTGGGACTCCTCTGGGCTCTCTCTCTGCTGGGCCGTCTCCTTCCCCCTTGCCCTGGGTGGCCTCCTCCTGGACTCTTAACCGGGTCCGGGGAAACAACAACAAACGTCCCAAGAGCCGGTGTTACCCGGGAATTGGAAGCCCTTCTTTCCCCACCCTACCGCCAAAGTTTTAAAATTTAAAATTTTTTAAATATTTTTGGTTTAACTTTATTTGTTTGAAAAACGGTTTCAAAGAATAACCTAAAAAATTGTTGTTTCCTCGACATGACCGATAGAAAATCTTTATAGCCAGATTGATTGCATTTTTAAAAATTCCCTTTTACCAAAAATTATAAAAAAAGTTTAAAGCATTTTTTTATTTTATTAAAGCAGGTATCACATATAATTATATACTACAATACTATACACTAATAAATTAATATTTTTTAACAATTTCAAATGAAATTCCAATTATAAAGTGAATCCGGTGCAGGTAAATGCATTAAATCAGAAAAAGACAATTTTGTGTTAATAAATCTTTGAACTGGGGCTTTTTAAAATATCCCATAAATATTATATTCTAATACACTGAATAGTATTTTTCAGTACACCTACAAAGATGTACCTATATTAAATGTATGTCTTTTAACATCTAAATTCCATAAAATCTTACAGAATAAGTGTCACAGTATTGTTTAATGATTATTACTCTACTACTACTACTACAAACTGGTGGAATAATTTCTAAATTTTTTACAACCACATTAGGTCTCGGAAGATTCCCCTTTTCAAATTAAAAAAAACTTTTTCACGAGTGAATATCAAAACTTCCCTTTTAATATTTCCGCCATATTTATTTCAATGGGCCTCTAACATCTTCTTAAAAAAATAAATATTTTCATAAAACGTTAAAAAGAAATCTTTTGGTCCCAACAATTTTTCATGACAATAGCATAAAATTAAAATTAAAATATTCCGTCTGTTTTTGATTTCCGGTAACTTTTCTCGTTTAAACATTTTCTCTTTCTAACCTTCGGGTAATGATTTTTGACCCAAATTAAATTTCATAATTTTCGTTTAACATTTTTCTTTACTGTTTTTATTTTTACTTTTTCTAATTAAATAATTCTACCCATTTTATACAAAAAACGCTTTAAGCTTTCTCAAAACAAAGTATGCGATGAAAACCATTCTGTAAATGAACTTACTTTCGTAATGAAAATTTTTTTAATGCAACATGGATTTAACCTCTCCGCCTGAAATTGCCGATATTGGTAATTAAAATTATCAAATTTTTTGGCTTAAATATCGTAATAAAAAAGGCGGAATCCGACATAAATTAATATGGGTGTAACAATATTTATAAATTTTTGTTGTAAAATTTCTTTTGTAGTAATTTATTTAATTTGGAATTCGTCGGTAACACTAAATGAACTGAATTACCTTTTGGAAAGCAATGAAAGGTAAAACTTTTTCTATTTGGCGAGTAAAGGCGATTTCAATTTTCATTCCGTTACTGAAACGTCAATGAACATAAAATTGGGTTTCTGAAAACTCATTAAGCCCCCAAAATCAAAGCGGATCTTTGGCTCTTTCTTAAAAAGTCGGATAACTTGAATTTTGATAACTTTCCACGGTTTTACAAATAAAAAGGAAAAATATTTACTCTTACAGTCGTCATAATATGACTCTTTTGTAAAATATGGTCGTTAATTGGTAGCAAATTTACTAAGCGTGGATTTAAGGTCGTTATAAAATCGTATAGGATATATTAAATTAAAACACTTTGAAATATAACATAATTTGCTGACTCATAATAAATTAAACTAAATTATAATTAAAAAAGTGAAAATTATAAAATGAGAAAACTTCAAAAAACCCAATTAACACGGAACATACGTGGAGTTTTGTTTAAAAATACTGTGATAAACTAATTCTAGATAAAAATCCGTTGATCATTCGGATATTGTCTAAAATTAAAGCTGGTTCAAACACAAATAGTGACATTAAAATTAATTACAACACAAATCGCAACAGTTGAGTTGGGTAATTGTTAAATAAAAATATTTAAAAACAATGGTGGGTCAAGGGCAGCTACAATGATAAACTTTGACAAAACTGAATCAACCCAATGGAAAATGAAAAGTTAAATTATTAAATGCGTAAATTTTGAATATAATTTCTAGGTAAAATATTCATATGATAATAGTCTAAAAAAATATTTTTTATATGATTTTTACTTTTATTAGAAATGTTAAAGGTATTTTCTTTTATTTCTACCGAAATTCTTCTATAAATAAAAGGTGTTTTTTGGCATCGGCGAGCATCGGGCCCCTGATAAGTGATCCCGACGCCTTAGCAATACCGGGGTTCCCAACCCTGTCTACCGTAAGCCCAGGATGGTAAGTCTCGTTTCCATAAATCCTGGCCGGTCCCTAAACGGCCGAACTGTTTCACTCCTTCCGGCAGATTAACCCGCGGTGGTCCCCAAGGTCTCCTGCGGGGACCTACCACCGGTGTTTTATTGTTTTAGTTAATACAATTTTCTCATTTCCCCATTTATTGCGGACTTTTACGTAAAAGTGTGTTAACTTTGTACAAGTTTGTTTGCCTGAGGTTTAAAATTTTTCAGTTCACATTCATTGAAAATTTAAATAACTCACGTCACATAATCTAAAAGCAAAACAATAAACGCTTGCTAAGGCAATATCTTGCATGAACACGTAACAAAATTACGTCAGTAAATTCATAGCTCAGTAAATAAATATTGGAAATTAGCTTATGTTTTTAATTTAAAAAGTAAATGTTTAATAAGTACGTTAACTGAAATCGAAATATATTGGCTGAGTATAAAAAATGAGGGCGAAAATAATAGTTGGAAATTGTTGACTTTGAACAATTCACACTTGGAAAATAAATATGTAACTTTAAATATAAATGATACTTTTGACAGCCTGACGATGTGGAATTAGTTTTTGTGTAGGAGTTTTAAACGAGTTAAAAGTTCAACGTCTTACCGCTCCCGTGCTTTTGAAACGACGTGTGAGCTTTAAAAAACAGAGTTTGTTTTCTGATTGAATAGGACAACACTTTTTACTCTTGAGAGAATAATCAACTTAGCTACAACTCTTTTTCACTACGTAACTTCGCCGCATTAATGTCTATTTTAACCACCTCCCTATTTTATTATATCTCTTTGTTGTGAATCTTATTTAATGGCTTATTAATTTCTAAACTATCGCAAGAGCAGTCAGACATTTTACAACAAAACAAAACATATAGCAAAACATACTCTCAAAAACGTGAAGTTTCACTGTTTTTGTCATTCAGTGAGAAATAATTTTCTTATTATTGAAAAATACATTTAATTTATTGAAGGTGACTTTAATTGATTATATATTTCAAACTAAAACACTGTTAAATTAGTACCAGCCTAATGAATTTTACCACTGAATGGTAAATATTTGCCGCAAACCAAGATTCAAAAAGGATTTAAAGTCATTCGTTCATCTGATTAGAACATTAAATTAAATCTGCAAATTACTTTATGTAATGGCTGTGCCATTTAAATGCTTTATGTAACTGTAGAATAAAGATGCTGTCGTAAATTGTTCTTAATATCAACGGGTCACTTTCATATTGCAACAAAAAAATAATACGTACCGACCTGCTAAAATTTTTCTATTACGAACTTGATATTTCTTACCGAAACCGAATAATCCTTGCAATCCATCGACCATATTGTACGAGAATAAGACATGAATATGTTGTGAAAATGTAACCTATAGCGACAAAGCACGTATGATGTAGCGATTCGATTATCTCAGCACCGTTTAAAGTTCCGTTTGCTATCGTTTTGAAACGCTAAATTGCTAAGTTCAGGGGTATATTTACACAATTGGAGGAAATCTCTTGCACAATAAATCAATTTTTTTCACAAATAAGTAATGTATTTTTAAATAATAAAACTTTTAATAATGACAACTATTGTAAAAAGCTGGTACATCAAAATATACAGGGAATTGCCAGTAAGGAACATAAAGTTGAGCTATTCTTAAGTAGTTGTAAAATAGATGTTTAATGTATAACTGAGCACTGACTTCAAGAACATCGATTTATGCCTGATTTTGGATGTCACCAGGTTGCTAGCCTGTTCAGTAGAGATAAAGCTATACGCGGTGGCTCATTAATATTTATTAATAATGCTTTAAAATTTAAAAATCGTAAAGATGTTGTGAGCCTCTCTATTGAACGGACTATTGAAATAGCCTGTGCAGAGCATTTCATTGTTATATGCGTATACAGACCTCCCACTTCATTATATGAACCTTTTGTAGTTGTGTTAGATATAACATTATTAAAGCTATCTGCATCTAATAAGAATATTATGATTTGTGGTGACTTTAACATATATTTGTTAGATAATTCTACAACCACAATTAGATACAGATCGTTGTTAAGTTCATATAACCTTATCAGTTTATTTCTTGAACCTACTAGAATAACTGAGACTTCTGCTACATGTATAGATTATAAATTTATAAATTGTCAACCCTTAAATAAGTCAATTATTAAAAAAATAAGTTCCGACCACTGTGGCCAGCTTGCTTCCTTCAAATTAAATAAAATATCAGACAAAAATACATTAAAAAATATGTCTGTTTCTATGTATAAAAAATGTATAGAGAAGTTTAGAAATAATATAGCACAAAAAATTTACTTTTTACAGTATGACAATAACAAAGATTATATGAGCTTTACAGTGAAAAACATATCATAACATGACTGACATGTGCAACAAAGGACTTACTCCTTTGTGCGTATTCAAAAATATTTAAAAAAGTTTGTACTTCCGCGAAATCTCTTTATATCAAAGAAAATATTAAAAAACTCATCAGATAAAATAAAAATGAATTGGAATATTATCAACAGTGAAACTGGAAGAGGTACTAAGAGCAACTCTAAAATAACTCTCAATATTGATGACCGTTATATAGAAGCTGACAAAGATGTTGCTACTTATTTCGAAAAATTATTCTCGGACATTTCAGTTTCTACTACCAAGTCACTTTTATCTTCTCTAAGAGTTGCTGAGTCAATATTAAAAGATACGATACGTGATGAGTTCTATTATCAATGTAATATCACCTCACCTAGGAGCAATATTCAATGTAAGTATCAGAAGGGGCGAATTTCTTGACCTAATAAAGCATAGTAAAATTATTCCGATATTTAAATCAGGATGTAATACGAACCTTAATAACTTTAGACCAATATCTATACTGCCTACTCTTAGTAAATTATTTGAAAAACTCTTTCTAAACCAATTGGTTAAACATTTCAATCATAATTGTTTTTAACTTTTAAATAACAACCAGTATGGATTCACTAGAGGTCGCTCAACAAATGACGCAGGCATCGGGCTAGTCAAAAGCATTTTTGAGGCTTGGGGAGCATCACATGATGCTTTAGGCATTATCTGTGATCTCAAAAAGGCTTTTGATTGCGTACACCATGAGGCTCTAGTCAGGAAATTACGTCACTATGATATAAGAAATACCGCACTCAACCTTCTGTCTTGGTACCTGAGCTATCGAATTCAGAGGGTTGACGTGAGTGGTAAAAAGATCTCCCGGGGCCCCGGTAAATATGGGGGTCCCACAAGGATCCATACTTAGGCCTTTTCTCTTCCTCATTTATATAAACGACTTACCATGTGTGATAAATAATAGCGAAGAGATAGTATTATTTGCAGGTGATACCTCATTGGTTTTTGAAATTAAACGACATACGTCAATAAATGACGATGTAAATAATACTCTCTCTAGATTAGCGAATTGGTTTAGTGTTCATAACATGCTATTAAACCAAAGGAAAACAAAATGTATTAGTTTCATGACTCCTAATGTGAAGCATGGTAAAATTAATGGTTATGGATGGGGAGGCGTTAGATGTAGTTGAATCAACTGTATTCCTAGGTATGATTGTAGATGCAAAACTACAATGGGGCCCCATATTGATAGGCTAGCAAGTAAACTAAGCTTACGCAGTGAAAAAAATTTGATTATTAACGCATGTGGAGACAGCTCTTTTAGTGTAGTTCAGCTATTTTCATAGTATTATGGCATTCTACTGTGGGAAAATGTGGCGGATCCGATCTTTGTCCTCCAAAAACGTGCAATTCTTGCAGTCTATAACCTGGGCCCCAAAGAATCATAAGAAAGTTGTTCGCAGAAATAAAAATAATGACCGTTAGTTCTCAATACATATTTGAAAATTTAATGTATGTGCAAAGAAATAGGCATGATTTTCTAAGACATTGTGATGTACATGACATATATACAGGGAACAAACATAATTTAATTTTTCCAGTAACTAGACTGCGAAGAATAAGTAAGTCTTTTATGGGACAATGTATACGTTTTTACAACAAAATCCCAGTAAACGTTCAGAATTTAACTATTAATAAATTTAAAAAGGTAGTCAAGGAACGTTTATGTGTTAAAGGTTATTACGATACTAATGAATTTTTAAATGATAACCCATCCTGGTAATGGAATGCTTGCTCCAGGTCTTGTTTCAAAATTGCATAATATGTTATGACTTCAAATTATTTGTTATTTTTAAAAGATGACATAGAAAATAGCCCGCTGAGTTTCTTTCGCCGGTTCTCCTTAGGTCTGAGGTGTCCTTTTCCGAACCGGTGGTAGTGTGTTTGACAATCAATAAGCAATTGTAAACTTCTATATTGAATAAAGATATTTGATTTTTGAATTTTCAATTAGCTTTCGACATTATTAGTGAACCGGGAGGAATTGCTTCATCTCAAAGAACAGGCTTTGAGTAATTTAGATTAAAATTGATTTCCGTGCAAGCGGAATGAGCATTGAAATCTGATTTCAATACGATATTATTTAGTTAGCTTTATTCAAGTATACGCATAAGTAATTATTTAGATTCAAATAAAACTCTAATGTTCATATAACGATGGCAGCTATGCACAATTTCTTTTTGTAGTGGCTAGACTCCACACAGTTTAGTTTCCCAGCAACATCATAATTAATTGCCGTCGTCAGCAACATAAAGCAAGTTATTACCTTTTTAAAAAAAAATTAAATTGGAGTCATATATTATTGTTAAACTTATATACATTTCCTTTTTTTTTGCTATATTTTTGTAGATCTATTTAGTTGTAACCTTAATGTGATCTAGCTTTTAAAATTAAGTCATCATTCACAAGAGAAGCGTATAGCAACAAACGTATGAAATTGCTGTAAAATTTTTAAAGACATATTTGTATTATTATTCTTTGGTTATACTTTTTGCCGTTAAAAAAAATGATGAGAGTGGAATTTTGATTTTGTCCACAAAATTAACAGTTTACATACAATGAGTGATAAGGTTGATTTTTGTGGTGATAATAATTTCGTTTTTTATTTGGATAGTTGTTGTAATAATGTCTCTATGAGTTAGGATTAAGGTTCGTTTTGGTATATAATATATATATATATATTATTTAATAATATATTTTATATTATTTAATTTATATTAAATATATTATTATATAAATATATATAAATTTTATTCAACTTGATATAATGGTAATATTTTATTCATTTAATATATCAACATTGTGATTTATCATGTAATACGTTTTAGATAAGCGCCATCTACTCAAACATAATCAAAGTTCTGATTTTATAGTACCCTGTCGGTAGAACATCCTCTTAGGAATTCTACATTTTAAGCAACAGATGGCGCTGAACTACCAGTTATAATATAAAGTACGTCTTGTAATCCATAAATTTAATCGAATTATTTATGATTAGCTTGTAAATCCATCATCTTTAATTGTCTTAATTATTTTTGATTGATATTACTTACTATTTGTGAATATTAGTGAAAAAAGGCTTATATACTTTTTTCGTCTAAATAATTGAGTTAATATCCATGTATTATTTATTGTTATAAATTAAAATACTTTTATTTAATAAAATTAACACTAAATATTATTAAATTATTAAGTTAAATACTTATTATTGGTTATTTAATATTCACAAAATAAAGAAATAAATTTAATAAAACATTTAATAAAAAGTTTGTGATAAAATTAAAATTACATCAAATTATAATATTAATTTTTAATATTTTTATTAAATTGAATAAATAATAAATATTTATAGAAATAACTAAATAAATTTAATGAAACTTTTGATAAAAATAAACTGATTCGATTCAACATTACGGAAGATTATGAAGGACATCATTAAATTAAAACAATTAATAATAAGACAATTTAATAAATAATAAATATTTATTTATTTTAATTTTTCAAATTTAACGAATTTTGTTGATTATCCTTTTCCAATCCTTCTATTATTTTATTGTAATTAATTATTTGCATGCAATTAAAAACTATTTTAATGATGCCAAAAGATAACTCTCACCGCTACATAAGACACGCACCCATTTTTTTTATGGCATACGCAAGGGACGACAGTCGGGCCACCTGATGGGAAGTGGTCACCGAAACACCATGAACGGAAATACCAGTGGTATGCCAACGCGCTGCTGAGACATAGGGGTTAAGTCCGTTTCCCGTAAACGTTGCTCGGTTTCCAACCGGAACGCAACGGTTTCACACTACTGCTTCGCGGCAGAAATAGGCACCGCGGTGGTACCCACCCAGACGGTCTCCTGTAAACGGGAGACCAACCACCGGTAACAGGGGACCTACCACCGGTTATTACAGAGGTTTAGCCAGCGTTACAAAAATTTATCAACCCAAGGTCGAGTTTCGAATACTTTAGATAATCACGTAAAAAGTAAGAATATTTGGTAAATAAAGTAACGGCTTAATTGCACTTTAAGTTGAAGATATACAATCAAAATTAAAAATGTTTTATAATCATTTATAAATCGAAACAATGAAGATGAGGTAGTTAGAGTATCTTTACCTACTTATATATGGTACATTTAATAATAACAAGGTTACTTACTGGATTTATTAATTTGAAATGATTTGCAAAATATATGGCCGCGTGGTTAACGGAGTAAATTGATTCTCTATAGGTGGCGAAATTTATCACTGGGGCTTATAGTGAAATATGTGTGCAAAATAATCTCTTGTTTAGTGAGCAGCGCTATAGTAGATAATCCCTCTGTTAATTTCAAATTGTTTAGGCCGAATCCAGACCACTAATCCTCTTTCATAGTACATTTAATACAACAGACTAATTAGATATGACTAGAGTTTACGCTATGACCGCGTGTTAAATTATTTCCTGATTGGGTTATAGCAAAAATAATCAAAGAAAAAATTTTGTTGAGCGATGTGATGCCATCAATGGTAACTATTATATTTTTATGAATCCTATATCAAACCAGTAACAACATTACCGTGAAAACTGGTTGATAATTATTTCATTTTTAAGAATATTTTAGATACATAAATATTGTAAAATAATGTTTTAATACAAACCATGAACTTTTTAATACTTTTTTTAATTAAACCGAATTTTTAAAAAAAATTACCTTTTTAAAATAAATTTATTATATCTTTTTTCCCCTACCGTAAAAACCGAATAGTAGCAAAAGCGATGTCTTTTCTATAAAGAAATTGACGCCTGATAAAGTTCACCAGGGGCAAGTTACAGCCTCCACCCGTTGCAGGTAACAACATTCTTCACCGTCAAAGTTGTCCTGTGTTCCATGACCGTTATGTTTCTTCACAAACGCTTTAATCACGTCGGCTTTGACATAATCAATTCTCTGCATTCAGCGTCCATTGACAGTGCTTTATCATGATCAACAGAGTCACTTAATGAACAGAGCGTATATTAACAAGCACTTTGATGTTGATCCCACTCATTTATGTTTATTTTTAACCACCACGAGTCTTTTACATTTCTGATGAGGGACATGATTTTTTTTATAGAACTGAATGTAGTTGCATAGCATATAAAGTAAATAATACATAATAACATAGCAAAATATAATAGCGTTTATTTCTTTCGTTTATGCCATTACTAGACATGTTATCCACAAGAACTAAATTTTCCAACATAATGCAAATGATTAGCTCGTTAAAGTAGCAGTGGGCCGGTCACATGGTCAGAAGAATCGATGGTCGATGGGCCAAAAAAGTTCTGGAGTGGACGCCGCGTTCGGGAAGGTGGAGCGTTGGTCGATCCCCGTCCAGGTGGGATGCCGATCTCCAAGTAGTAGCCGGCTCAAGTTGGCACCGAGTAGCAAGAAATCAAGGCAAAGTGGCTGATTGTACTCGTAGGTCTTTTGTACAACTTGCCTTATGGTGTAGATGTGGTCTATGGTGCTAAATCCTCTGCGAAACCCAGCCTGCTCCGGTGGCTGGAATCCATCAAGCTTATTGGTGAGGCGATTCGTCACGTTTCGCGAGAACAGCTTGTATATGTGACTTAAAAGCGAGATCGGTCGGTAATTCTTGAGAGAGTATTGTCTCCTTCTTGAAAAACAGCACAACCTGGCTTTCAAACCATGCCTTGGGGAAATGCCTCTTTGAAGGACGGAATCGAATACCTTTTGAAACGCACTTAGAACAGGGTCCCCCAGCCGAAGTAGTTCGGTCGTGATTCCATCCTTCCCTGGGCCTTCCTCCTTAGCTGCCTAAGAGCCAGACTAACCTCATCAAAGCTGACGTTAGGAAGCTCACCAGAATGATGTCGAGTCAGACTAGCACGAGGATCGTTAGACCGGTAATTAGGTTGAGGAGCCGTGACGCGTACAATTTGCGATGAAGTCATCTATCTCCGACAAGATCTCAGGCTTAGTAGAAACAGTCGAGCCAGAGTGTATCCTCGAGCTTCGACAGATGGCTTCTTCCGAGCTTTTCGCAAAACCTTCGACCCTCTATTCTGCTCAATTGCTCTAGTTATTCGTTGCATATTTGAGCAGCGAAGGTCCGGCGTATAGTTTGCGGATCCGCTTTGAAAGAATTTTCACATCTGTCGAAGTGGTCTCCTTATGCTGCCGACGTTCCTCCATAAGATTGAGCGTCTCATCGGAGAGTTTGGACTTCTCGCCAGTACGCTTACTCCTACAAAACCTTTGACCCACATCCCGTATGCAGTCCACCACGGCATCGAGGGCCTCGTCAACTGCCATTGTGGTTTCCGATATGTTAATGCCTTTGTGGACTATGAGAAAGCTTTTGACTCTGTAGAAACCTGGGCTGTTCTGGATGCCCTTCAACGGTGTCAGGTCGATTATCGATACGTCGAGGTGTTGAGAGGTCTCTATAGTGGCGCGTCTATGTCTGTCCTGATTCCGGGGGGTCAAACGAGACCAATCCAAATGCATCGAGGAGTGCGACAGGGGGATGTTCTTTCCCGAAGTATCAACGGCAAGTACCTTTCACACCTCCGATTTGCCGACGATATCGTTATATTGGCCGAGACCTAGAGGACTTGCAGGAGATGTTGCACAGTCTAAATGAATACTCCCGACGCATTGGCCTCAGGATGATCTTGGACAAGACAAAGTCATGTTCAACGAACACGTTCTCCTGAGGCCAGTCAATGTCGACGGTGTTACTCTCGAAGTTGTCGATGAATATCTTGTCTGAGATGAGCAAAGGGCATGAACTTGACGCTATATATACAGACTTAAGCAAAGCTTTTGACAAAGTAGATCATAACATTTTAGTAACAAAACTTGAAAGTTTATTTTTAATACACGGTAACTTGCTGAAGTGGATAACATCATATCTAAGAAACCGTACAATGAGGGTTGTAGTTAATGGTTTTGCATCCGATATTTACCAGTCTACTTCCGGTGTTCCCCAAGGTTCAGTCCTAGGTCCTATATTGTTCTGCATTTTCATAGATGATATTAAAATGATTATAGAAAACAGCAGTTACCTACTGTATGCGGATGACTTAAAAATTTTTAGGCCTGTTAAATGTACAGAAGACCAGCTATTGCTTCAAAATGACATAAATAATCTATCGAAATGGTGTAATATGAATAAAATGAATTTAAATATTAATAAATGTTTCACATAAAGTTTTCCAGAAAACGAAAACAATTCCCTACTGAATATTAGATTGAAGAAGTAGATAATATAAAAGATTTAGGTGTACATCTTGATTCAGAAATGCGTTTTACTAACCATGTCGACATAACCCTGAAAAATGCATGAAAATGATGTCCTTCATCTACGTAATACGAAAGAATTTAAATCCACTAAAGCTTTAAAATGCCTATATTATTCATTGATTTGCATCAACATTGACTATTGTTCTGTTGTGTGGATCCGTTGTATCAAAAAACGTACAACGCCTAGAAAAGTACAAAGAAAAATGGTAAGCTAGGTTAAGTTACATTGAAGGAGTGCATTATAAGGTGCCCAGTTACGAAAAAAGGCTTAAGTATTTTAACATGACCCTTTACACAAACGAAAAGATATAATGAGCATTGTATTCCTCCATAAACTTTTGTCGTATAAACTGGATTGTCGGTCCTCCTGCTGGACATAAATATTAACGTTCCAGAATAAGTGCACGAGCACACAATTACAAACCTTTTACATAAAATTTACCAAAATAAATACGGCAAAACACGCCTTTGGCCCAATCAGTACATGCTTATAATGCTTTATTCCATAAGTGTGATATCGATATCTTCTCTGAAAATATTATCAACTTTAAAAAGAAATTGTATAAATTTTGCACATAATTTAAAATCTTTAATTACTACTTTATTTTACTTTATTAGGTTTTTATTTACTTTTGAAATGTCTTTATTTATTTTTTTTGTTACTCATATCGGTTTCTGTTCTCTAGAAAATATGTTATAAGTAAATGTTGTGTTGGCCTTTAATTTAAATATGTACATAAACTGTAACCGTTTCGTTATATCCATTAGTTTGGAAAGACTTGTATGTATTTAGTTGGTAAGCCTTATTAAATAAAATAAATATGTCTACCTTGGGCACATTTTGCAATTGGGAAGACACAACTTCGAGAGGGAAGCCGATAGGAGGATTCAGTTGGGCTGGCAGCATTTAGAAGCTGAACCATATTCTCACGTCGCTGATACCGCAGAATTTAAAGACGAAAGTCTTTTACCAATGCGTACTCCCGTGATGACCTACGGGCTGAAACGTGGCCACTGACTGTTGGACTGGTCCACAATTTGCGTAGCTCAACGGGCTATGGAGCGCACCATGCTTGGAGTTTCTTTGTCGGATAAAATTCGCAACAAATGTATCCGCCAAAGAACTAAGGTCACCTCATAGTGCATAGGATTAGCTCGTTGAAGTGGCAGTGGGCTGGCCATGTAGTAAGAAGAACCGATGGCCGATGGGCCAATAAGGTTCTGGAGGGAGGCCGCGTTTGGGAAGACGGAGCGTTGGTCGACCCCGACCAGGTGGGATGCCGATCTTCGCACAGTAGCCGGTTCAAATTGGCAGCGAGTAGCAGGGGATCGGCCGTCTTGGCGTTCATTGAAAAAGGTCTATGTCCAGCAGTGGACGGAGAAGGGCTGCTAATGATGATAGCAAGAGATCGGCCGTCTTGGCGTTCATTAAGAAAAGCCTATGTCTAGCAGTGGACGGATAGGGGCTGCTAGTAATGATAATGATGATGAGACATGTTAAATTTTTTTCGCGTTTTTTCTTCATATTTTATTCGAAACACATTAAGATACAGACATATTCCATCATATACTGCCCGTGATCATAAAGATCAGGAATCAAAGAAGAGAGAAGGAAGAGTCTGAAAGATCAGGAGTAAAATTTTATATTTTATATTCGTTATAAGCGAAAATAAACTCGCTAATCCTGGCTGCGGAAGTGGAAAAATAATCCGAATATTATTGTTCGGCTATCAACAACGACGACTGGATCTTTCAACATACAACGCACAGACGAAGAGAGGATGATGAAGCTGGAAGGATAGAGAACAGACTGCGTTAAAATATTAAAGGACCGGCCCACTGTACCGAGGAGAATTTATTGTCCAGAAGTCTCTCATTATTGACATTGTATACTATATATTCAGAAATTCCAAGCGGTATTCGAAAGTCCATACAGGTATGCATATGTGTTGAGGATATTCTAATATTATTATTAAAATCTTGCAAAATAACGCATTATGAGGATACGTTATTCATATTATTTGACGACGTATGATTCAATATATTATGATTTACAAAGTAAGTGAAGGTTAGATTGGTAACTAGTGTAAATGGATTCTCCTTGTAGGTGGCTTATTATATCCCGCGCCTTTATTGTGAAATATGTGATTATAAGTATGTAGAGAATAAAGCCGCTCGAAGGAATTGAGGTATGTATTTTGCATTAATAAAAATAAAGAATTATACACCATGTACCTACAGTACATAGGTGTATAATAAAAAAAATGTTACTATCGACGATTAAGTTAATTGTTTATAAATTGAAAATTAATGTAATTCTTAGTTTTATATTTATAGCAAGTCACTTATCAGGAATTATTATTTTCTTTAGACGTATAAGTTAAGCGGCTAAGTTCTTTAGTCAAAAAATATTTACACCGACCGCGTTATTGCTCTCAGAAGGGTAATAAGCAAAGAAACTTTGACAATCTTGTGACCGCAAAATGTTTATATGACTCTATTACTCAACATAATGTGCTTTTTTTAGGGGAGGCCTATGTACAGGCTGACACAGGCTGATGATGATGATGAGTGAACATAACTGGAACTTTAAATTTAAACCATTCCACGGCTAGTAAGATATAAATCGTAAAAATTGGACTATACAATTAATTAAAAAAAATCTATTGTATCTTTAACAATCTCTATAATCTTAATATTTCACATGTGCCATTTAGTTTTTAATTCCTAAAAAAAATGTGATTTACCACCGTAAAAGATTATAATTATGTTAATTAAAATTGGAAGTGTCGCCTTTTTTTTAACGATTTCTAATAAATGTACTAGTTAACGGCAGTATTTACCAACCCTAGTAACATGTAAGAGTGTCGAAATTGTTTGGGACAATTGAAAAATATGTTGTCGAGTGTGCCTTGATCTAGTCCACATTCACAGAGAGAGCTGTCTTTTATGTGTAGCTTTCCAAGATGAACAGGGGTACATGCATGTCTTAACCTAAATCTGCAGATGATGCTAGTACTACGTTTGTGTAGATTTTCGAAGTTACAGACCAATACTAATGACGAGTAGGAATATGGGGCCCTTTAGAAGCACTAGCATTAAGCCAATATTCGTTCCAAGATGAAAAGAGGCACCGGCTTGCTAATGGCAGTAAAACATTTGAATACAATCTGTAGTGGTCCATGCATCCAGTTTATGCTGCATATTTGGCATAGATGTCTACGGCTTTATTGCCATGAATGCCACTGTGCCCAGGAATCCAGGCCAGAACTACCTACATATCTTGAGTATGACACCGTAAGAGAACTTCTATAATTTTCAATATGTAAGGAAACTTATGTTTGGACATAAACTAACTACATGAATTAGCCTGTAGGCAACTCTTGGAATTGTAATAATAACAGAATTTTTTTAATTTGTGAGACTCAATAAAAGTCAGAGCTTCCAGTACAGCTAAGGATTCACCTGAAAATACTGATGTTTGAGGAGGGAATTTTTAATTTAGTATCACTTTGTACTTGGGTATCCAAAGCAGAACCGACACAACTCTGCTGAGACAACTTTGAAGTATCAGTGTGTATAATCAGCCAATCAGGCCAATGTTGAGAAATGAAATTGGTTAACTGGGTATTTGCAAAACAGAAGTTTTTATCAATACCAAGATCCAGAAGAATTTGAGGTTTCATAATAAGTGCATCAAAAGGTGTTTGATACAGAGGAAACTTTTGACACTGAAATATAGGACAAGGCAGATGAAGATAAGTGACAAAACTTTTGAACAGGCAAGGATAATCTTTATGGGACCAGTATTTATTCGAAGAGATAAATTTGGATAGATTGTGAAGCCTAGAAATAAGAGGGTGATAAGAAGATTGAAAAAACATTGAATAAGGAATCGCTCAGATAAATATTGTCTTCTGAGATACAATGGAGCTTCTCACATTCCACCTGGAGAGCATTTATAGTTGATGATTTTATAGCCCACATATTATTCTAATGCATTTATATTGGATTTCGCCATGGGATTGTAAGGTGGATTTGTTACATGGGCTCCAATAGAAACTAGGGCGTTGTACATGAGTTTCTGAGTATAAGGGTGACAGCCCCACCAAGTGCCAGATAAAGAACGCAATATGTTCATGTTTTACTCACTTTTTTTTAATACATGGTGAATATTTTGAAAACCAGTTAATCTAGAATCTAATACAACACCTACAAATTCAACGTAGTCAACCAAAGCTAATTTTTGTTGCCCATAGAAAATTGGAACATCGGGGCGGGATCTGGCACGTGAAAATACAACAGCATTGCTTTTACTAATAGAAAGGTCCGATTCGTGGTTATCAAGCCAATCACGGAGATAGCTAGTAGCTGAATTAAATCGGAAGAAAGCTTCCTCAATTTTTTACAGATACTTAAATCATCTGTATGCTGACGATCTGCAAATATATGCCCAATCAACAATCGATACTGTATCGGGCTGTTAATAAAGTCAACAGAGACTTGAGACTCTATCAAAGATTGGTCTGATAGGTTTGGGTTAGCTGTCAACCCATCTAAATCTGAGCTATTATTCTTGGCAGTTCTAAATTTTGGCAAATTGAACACAGTTCAATTACCACGAATTTTACGACAGTTCTCCTATTCCTATCAAAAGCGTTAAAACTTGGGCCTGTTCGTTGATAGCACATTAAGTTGGAATTCGCATATTACTAATGTTAGTCAAAAGTAAACGGTTCCATGCGACATCTCTACAGGCTTAAAAACTTTCTGCCGGCGCCAACAAAAGCAATGCTCATACAGAGCTTTGATTTCCCCTCTCATCGACTATGTGACATTGCTACTTTGACCTGAATGCAGATCAACTCAATAAACTAGACCGACTTCTAAATAACTGCATTCGATTTGTTTTCAACCTTCGTAAATATGATCATGTGTCTTCCCATCGTGCACATTGCAGTGGCTACCCATTCGCCAGCGACGCTCGTTACGGGCTCTCACTACTCTTTATTCTTTTCTTGATTCTCCTTCCACTCCTAGTTACATATCTTCGCATTTCCAGTACCTCTGTGAAGTCAAGTAACAAACCTTCGATCGACCATAACCGTCTTCTTCAATGTCCTATTCACCGTTCTGACTTTACGCACTCCTCTTTTCTATTAAATCAATAACTTTTGTGGAATGAGCTGCCTTCCGATATTAGGATGGCTAAGAATCCTTTGAGTTTAAAGTAAAGTTCATAAATATCTTCTTAAACAAATTTAAACAACCAGATTTTTTAGCTTTAACTATTTTATTTGTTTCTTTAACACGTAAGGCTTATATTATTTATGATTAATTTTTATTTGAGTAATTCCTATATATTTATTTTATATGGTATATGTTTGTGTATATGGATATATATTATGACGTTCAATATAGTTTTATTATATATATATTATTAGCATAGGTCTGATATACTAACATTTATTTTTTCTTTGTTTTAATTGTACGCCTACCTTAAATTTTCTACACCACCCAAAGGTTGACTGGAGAAATGCCTTCAGCTTAAGTCCACCTTTGTACCCATTCTAATTTTGTACATAAAGCTTAAATAAATAAATAAATAGCAAAATCAACACAAATTGGAATATTTGACTAAATGGAATTTACTCAACGCTCTATATCATATGTGTAAATACTGTAAAGCAGCACTGAGCCTTGAAGCAGCCCTTTCCATATCTGTCTCAGGAAGTAATATAGTTAGAAACAAATGGATACGGATCTGAGGGCTTGGAGATTAAAGATTATGTTTACAATCTTCAGGAATATTCAGCTAGAGCATTTTTGCCTGAGTACTGGAAGAGTACATTGTCATATACCGAAGTCACACCTAAAAATACTCCTACCAAATACTTACTTTCAGAGAAGGCAATGCGTATGTCAGTCACTAATATGCTAGGGCTGTCAATAGTTCTAAGTTCTTTGCAAAAGGAGTAATAAAAGGAATTTAGGCGATATGTTGTTTTGCTCAACAAAAAGTAAACATTACGATCAGGTCTAAGGGAGTCAGGGGCAGAAATGAAGATAGTAAAATGGTCACTTCCATAAGTGGAAGGCAGAATAGCCCAGTGGAGACTAGAGGACCGGGATGGAGATGCTGATGTGTGGTCAACTGCAGTCATTGGGCTTTGGAAAGGAGAGACTCTGCGAGCAGGGGTCCTATTGTTTAAAACACACAGATCTAATTCATTGCAAAGATCGAGGGAAGGGAAAGAATTGGCATCGCTATAATAACAGCCCCACGAGGTATGGTGAATATTAAAATTACCTAGGATAAGTATAAGAGAAGGAAGACTAATTATGATATGTTTTAATTCAGAGAGGAGAGCAAGATTTGGATCAAGGATGTTTATAGAGAGGAAAGAAATATTGTGCGCTCTAATAGCAACGGCATAAATACCATTACTGTGGGAAGGGAGATCTGTTTGGTAAAATACCATGTTCCTAGAAACTAAAATAGCACAGCCAGCATACCCGTCTGACCTATAATCCCGAAGAAATGAGTAGCCTGGGTTTCTGAAGCGGGATCCAGGCTTCAACCACCTCTTCTGGACTGCAAATACAGAGGGTTGGTATTCATTAATGAGGGTAATTAAATCATTTTTTTCATGACGAATACTATGACAATTCCATTGAAGGATGTTTAGAACTGTTTATGGTTTTGTTTTGTTTGTCTGCATTGTACGGTAGTTGGGAGTCGTCAAACCGAGAAACTATATTTAAAATTGTTGAAAGTAACAGGTGTAACAGATTATCGTTATTAAAAATATTTTCAGATGGATAAGCACTCCCATGAGGGAGACTAGAAAAAGGTGTGCAAGTATTAGCCTGATGGGCTTGCTTGTCATAGCCTGAGCTTGATGAGGGGATTGGAGAGGTTCTTTGTGAGAAGAATGTACGACGGTAAGAAATATTATTGGATGAGGATTGTGTAGGAGCAGGAGATAAACTCTGTAAAGGTTGTGTCGGATATAACTGAGATGAAGATTGGAAAATATCAGCAAAAGGTATCCTAACAATCTAACTGAAACTTCTGAGTAAGAAATATTTTCGTGAGACATCACTGTCTTAATAGACTTTTGTCTGGAATGTTCAGGGCACTTGCTATCAGTTGCTTTTTGGTAACCAGAACATAAAATACAAGTAGGAACATTAGAAGGATTGGTAAACTTAATACCTGCATAAGGTTGAGCATATGTTTTCCATGGATTTTCTATTAAGACGGCGTGCTCTAATAACACTACCAAAACTATTAGGTACTTCGATTGAGGAAACAAATTCCTCTAAAGTCCATTCAACTGGAACATGTTTAACAATACCCATGGGGGTTACATTGTAAGAAGGAATAATGGCATCATACTTACCTGCAACGAGTTTGGAATAAACTAAAAATATGCTAGCGGCGTCAGGAGTTTTAAATTCCACTGAGACACGATTAAGACCAATACGTTTAACATCCTTAACAATACCCTTAATTTCATTGTGATGTAAGAAGTGACCGAAAATAATCGGTCCTAATGTAGTACTAGAAGACGATTCACATTCTTTACTTACATGGACCAAAAAGAGGGCAACGTTTAGGTCGGAGTATCGTTTTTTGGCGCCTTCATACTGAGAAAAAGTAAAAGCTGACTGGATGGAGTCGACTGCTTGAGCCACTGTTTTTTTTTAGTGTTGGGAGGATTCCGAAGTGGCAGCAATCTGTCTTTTCCTTGAATTAGGTGAAGGATCCGTAATCAATATAGATAGGGGGAGATATAAATAGGGGTTAAGTTAGTAGGGGAATTATGATTGTAAACATAACCTCCTCCGGGATCGGGGGGGTCACCTCCAACCATACTTATGCTAAAACAGTACTTACAAATACGACTACACAATTATATCACACACACACTATATTAGATAATTAATAGAAAAAACAAAAAAAAGCACAGGAACTGAATAAAATGTTGAAATTACGAAAGACACTTGTGTCATGACATTGTTGATTCATCCAGTGATTGTTGTGACAGATTACAAACCGCGCGTATGTCATCACAGTTGTCACTTGGCTAAAATTGTGTTTCGTTTGAAGGTTGAAAAGATTGTTTAGAATTTGATTTGTTATATAGTCTTTCAATTTTAATGTAATGATAAAATAAGTTAATTTTGAAAGTCCAGTACAGTTAAGAAATTATTTGATAACAATTAAGTCCAGGTGAATCTGCTTTAGACACTAGCATCGAAGACGTCATGACATTTTACAGATCTACCCCGTGTACCATGGTCCGCTGGAAAGTGTTTCTGAAAGTCTGAAATTGTAAATATTGTAAATAAACGTCTCAATTAATGTATATAAAACTTTTTTAATAATGAGCTATTTAATAAGAGCAAAATTATTTAATTACTATTAATCTTTTTTAACAAAAGCTAAATTTTCCTCGTCCATGCCTGATAAAATTAAATGTTTTACCTAATCATTTATATAACTTTTAATTGGCAGTTATAGATATAAAGGTATTTTGTTAATAGAAAAAAATTTTTGCCTACTATAATTACTGTTCTCTTTGTTATAACTATTTATTAACCAGGATTAGATAAGTTCGTATGAAAACAATTTGTACTAGTTGTTTAGTTCCTAAACCATTATTTGCAATAGCTAAAGGTTGTCAATTTCTTTAAAATAAGAGATATCTTATCCCACATATATTACATCATACACACATCATCAGCCTGTAAGTCTACTGCTGGACATAGGCCTCCCCTATAATACCCCTATCTATAAGGAGGTTTTAGACCGTATCCCACCACGCTGGTCCAATGTGGGAATTTTACATGCCCATCCGACGCACGGATCATGTTACTTTTAAGACAATTGGGTAATCGGCCCAAGTTGCCCTAACCAACTAGGAAACAACAATGAGAATTTGTCCCCCGTAGGATTCGAACTCACGATCTCCGGTTTCTAAAGCACACACCCATACCACTAGGCTACGGGGTCAGTTGTTGCATTGTTATATTGATTTACTCTTAATTGTGAAGGATTTGCATTCGATTGCGAAAGTTCAAATCGAAGTCAAATGATATTTATGAAATTTGAAGGTCAAACTAGCATATGTATCAATTAGAGGTCATAAAATATGGCTTAGTTCCTCGGTTCAGGAATTATTCAGACTTTAAAGAACAAAGAACAAAAGTTGATACCCAAAGTTTGACATGAACTTCTCAATGCTAGTAACAAAAATTTATGTATTTATATAGGTTTTTTAATTAAAAGTTACTTTTAAAACAACAAACTCTTGCAAGTATACATTGCTTGATTATGAAACTGGTTATATTTTATGTAAAACATTTACTTATTAATAATTATGACAATAATTTAACTTATCGCGTCTCATCGACGTAACTAATCAATGGTATAATTACTATAATGTCTACTTTTAATTTTACATACCGAATACAATAAAATAGTCATCATTAACATAGTCGTGCTTGTGCTTGTCTACTGCTGGACAGAGGCCCCTTCTAATGCACGCCTTCTACATTAGGGGGTTCTTGGACCGTATCCCACCACACTGGTCTAATGCGGGTTAATAGGCGGACCAAATTTCGACATACCCATCCGACGCATCATCATCTTCCTTTTCAGACGATTGAGTGGTCGGCCCAAATTGTCTAAACCAACCAGAAGACAACGATAACACAATATTGTTCCTCCGCGGGATTCTCCTCAAGTTTATAAACAAAGGGCCAATACCGCTACACCCCGCATGTGGTGCAATAAAATATGAAACTAAATTGACAAAAATGTTGCACCAATTTGATTGAAAGAATTAAAGACGTACTTGACCATTTTGCTTAGCTTAGCTTGTAATAAAAGTTATGTGCACAACAGTAAAAAATTGTGTTAAACTATCTATGTGAACTTCTTGTAAAAAAAAAAGTAGGTATATCTTTTTTAATTTAATGCTCAAATAAAAATCAAAATATAGTAAAAAAAACAATATTAAACAACTTTTTATAAAAACCAACAGAAATAAAATAAAAATGGGTATTAAAAATGAAATTCCTCTATTATTGTATTTATTATAAAACATACATAATGTCTATCTGTAACAGGGAAAATGAAAGTTATAATAGAGATATTCGCGTATTAAGATAATCCTCATTAAAAGATAGACCGTAAATTTGAGCTTTGTTGCATATTAAATATGAAGACTACGCTTATGGAAATTATGTAATGTTTAAAGGTAAACGAACAAAGTTTGCAAAACGCTTTTGTTAATAAGTTCCTTGATTAGAACAAAATCCTACCCATATGGAAGTACGTAAACATTTACTTTACTCTAATGAGTTCTGAACCTTTCGTTTTTCGAAGCTTCGAATTATAAAAGTTACTCGTCTTTTTTCTAATGCCTTTTAATGTTTGCTTAGTCTCAAGTCTATAGTATCCATTAGTAAAAAAAATTAGATTGTTATGCAAATTAAGTTTTCTATGTCTAAAAATTTACAAAGATATGACGAAGTACATTTTTTGTTTAATCCAATAATTTTTTTTCTCAATTGTTTCCTTCAAAACATTTTTAGCTGAAATCTATGAATTATCATATATGTAATAATGGTTACTTGATTGATTGTCTTACTTACTTGATTGTAAGGAAAAGTTGAAACATGTCTAAAATAAGTATAAATAATTTTTAATGGTACCAACAAGTTAACCTAATAATAATTGTAGTCAAAATAGGTTAATGTAAATTTCCATTTCAATAAAAAATATTATTATTTGTTTATCAGAACATCAGAAAGCAAATTTATTTTGTATGATAATAAATTAATGAGCATTTTTAACTTAACCTCAATCGCTGTTCCATAATTAATACTAAGTTGATGTAATTTATTATTGAACCCAAATATTTGGAGCGAATAGGGTTTACAAAAGTCCGTGATCTCATTTCCAAT
This sequence comes from Lamproptera curius, assembly GCA_029286875.1. Taxonomy (NCBI): domain Eukaryota; kingdom Metazoa; phylum Arthropoda; class Insecta; order Lepidoptera; family Papilionidae; genus Lamproptera; species Lamproptera curius. The sequence goes on along the minus strand of JAGSMT010000016.1, from coordinate 7,473,268 downwards.
TAAAATTTAATATCAACTGAAGGAAATTATAATGAAATGCTTCATCAGTAAAATAAAGTAATAAATAATGAAGTATGTAGCAGATAGCGAACATGATAAACTCTATTTATATCGATAATATCTATTTGCTTTTCTTTAAGTTTAATTCAATAACAAATGTAACAGAATAATTGTTCGGATGTTTTTATCAACCAGTTTTGTTGGCTTAAAAAATGCACCAAAAACCGCGAATTTTTCATATGCATAGATTGACGGTTTTTCAATTTAAATTAAAATTGTTTCGAATTAACAAAACGTAGTACCTTCGCTTAAAATTAGGTTTAAAAATTGGTCATGTTTTTAGCTATGTATTAATTATGTATTGGGTACAGAGGGTTATTTTTTACATGTAGAAATACTAGTAATATTATATTTGATTTATTTACCACACATATTGATTAAAAATTAAATTACATGATAGTCAATATCTTTAAAAGAATAATGGACCACTGAGAGTGGTAACTTAAACAAACGGCACAAGCCCTGCAAAGCTTGAATATTGCTGTAACGTGAATTACTAATATTTTTTACTTGTATTATGCGAAAAATATTAGGTAGGTACCTATATGCTAAGAATTTTTATTTGTTTCTACAGATAATGGATAACGTAATAATGGTGTAAAATTAATTAAGGATTCATTCTGCACTAATAAGTGTGACTTGTTACATTCTTGTGTGTCCACTAACGCCAAAAGTTGGCTACTTCAATAAAAGCACGAAAAAGTAATTCTGTGTAATCATAGTTTACCTACTTCCAATAATCCACAGTAGGTATACATTTAGATCTACTGAAAGCACTTCAATTACATATTTTTTTTAATATATCTTTTAAGTAACAAAGTGCACTTAATTTTGCATATTTTCGATATCTGACATACTGTTGACTAGATTTGTCCTCTCCGTTTTGTCTCACCACGCTTCCATCGCTTGTACACAATTATCCAAGTTTTCCAGTTTTTTGAACAAAGTTCTGTGGCGGTTATAGACAGTGCAAGACAAAAGTTAACTGGTTTTTATCATCATTGTAATAATTCATAACCATTTTCGAACAATAAATACTACCCGAAAATATATTGGTACCTTAATAATAATTATGTTACATTTCTTCGCTATATGGGATTTACAGTAAGCTTAACTTTATTTTTTTTCCTTTTGTACTTTGTTTACCTTTTCAAAGAAATGGAGAAAATTAAAAAAAAATATCGAAATATCCTTAACTAAGATACCGCTCTAGTTCTTAGTTCATATTCTATAGTTCTTTTTACAATTTAATCCATATACTATTGGTACAATAATATAAAAACTAAAACTTTTATAAAATACCTATTGTAATGTAAGAATTATTTCTTTAGCAATGGAACATTAGGTTAATTAAATAAAAGGTAATGTTACAAAGTTATACAATACAATATTTTTACCTTATTCACTTAAATTTAGATATCTACAAATAAACCCTTTGCTTACAGCTAACAAATATTTGGCAACAAGCAAAATAATGTAAAAATGAGCAGTTCTTTAATAATCCAGCTTTTCTTAAGCAACAGATATTTGATTTTAATATGAAAAAAAAATTGTATTGTGGATCTATGTAATTGAAAGCCACGTAACGATGTTTCATATCAGATTTTTACAATATTAAATAGCATAACACATATTTTTATTACATAAGATTTGTAAAAGTTCAAACATTCTTTAACAGATTCAGTGGGGGTTTCTGGACCGTATCCTATCACGCTGGTCCAATGCGGGTTGGTGGTGGACCGACTTTTTATATGCCCATCCGACGTATGGATCATCTTAATTTTCAGACAATTTGGTGATCGGTGCAAATTGACCTAACCAAGTAAGAAACAACAATGTAAGTTAGTTGTGTCCCCGCAGGAAGGTTTTTACAGCACACGCCCTTACCACTCGGCTACGGAGGCAGTTTTAGTTTTAATTTTTGTGTAATTATTTGTAAATATAAATTTATTGTGCAATACGTTCATAAAAAATAAATATTTTAACCTTTTAATCAATTTAGATTTCTTTTTTGGATCCTAATAGCTAATAAATTAACAAAAATCTGTGAGAAGAGGGTGCGTGTTCCCTTCCTCCAAATTTAGGTTTTCCAAAGGAACATACGTTTTATTTCTTAAATATCTCAAAAATCGTTTGTCATAATGAAAAAAGTTTAGGTCAAAAAAATATTTGGAAAAATTTGTCGTAAAGAGTATTCTTGTGCTATTCTCGGAAAAAATGCGATTGCAAGTCGTACTGATACTGTTATTTTCGTTCTTAGTATATTTAAGTTTTTATGAGTTCCATTTAGAATTTCTCTTTAAAATTTTATATTTCCATTAATATGAGATTTCACAAAATAAAAAAGCGTTTTAAAGGAAATATTAAATCCTATCAGGTGAATTGATGATAAATAAAAAACTCAAGAAGTAATAAAGCTCTTGTGACCGAATACTAAGAAGAAAATAATAACGCGAATTATGCTGCGTGTTCAGATTATGAAGGTTTTGTCTAAAAAGCGTCAATATACGATCCGGGACGCTGACGGTGGTAACTGTGTAATTGGTTGTTAGGGGCGATGAGAACTGCTCTTTAACGCAGGTGTCAAAGTCAAAATTATTTATTCAATTTAGGCTCTACTGAGCAAGTATGAACGTCAAAAATTTACCATTTACCACAGGTTCATAAACTTAGACCCGTCCAGAGAATAACCGGCAAGAAGCTCTGAGTGTATTTGGAGTACGTAATGACTAGTGGAGTTATTTGGAGCGAGGCTTTTTCACACAGAAAACTATTCTGTCCTAAATTATAACTTAATTTCATTTTATTATTAATTTTTATCTCTCAATGCGCATAAAATACAATCTTCTTTTCTTTGCTGCGGGTCGTGTATTGTTTGCGAACAAAACATTACGAAAATGTAACTCTTCTACATCGCCTCGTGGATTATTATCTTATTTAGTTTTTTAAATTAAAAATAATATAACTTATGACATTTGATCTACAAACGTTACATTAGGACAAAGAACCTTTATTTAGGTGTAACAATAACTTACTGTATGAAATGGAAATGTTGTGATGTTTGCTATCAAAATAGAAGTGTTTGCTTTCGAGTATACACTATAGTTATTCAAGTTTATCGTACCTATTTAAAACAAAATAGATTTTTTCAATAATACGTAATGGACTCTCTTTATACCTCGTTTGAAGGAAGATATGTCATAGCGCGAAGGAAAAAACCTTAGAGGGGAGTTTATTCCAGAGCTTAATAGTGCGTGGTATGATATGATCTCTGGAGACGTAACGTATTTGATGGAACGGTTTGCAGGTGGTATGGATGAACTCTTGTCCGGTGACGGCGAGTACGATAATAGAATGGTGAAGTAGGTACCATATAAAACAGCTCCGTTAAGCACTCTCCGTTGAACAGGCGGTAGAACACACAGAGAGATCAATATTTCTCCGTAGGCTTAGAGGTTTCAGTCTGTCCGTGAGCAATGGATCGCCGACGATTCGAACGGCTCGTTTTTGTAGGGAGTCAAGTGGGAGCAGCTGATTCTTGGGGGCATCGGCCCAGAGATCGGAACAATACTCACGTGAGGCCTGACCTGTGCTTTGTAAAGTAGAAGCTTTTAGCCCGATTTAAAGTATCGTCCCGCTATGTTCAGTACTTCCAATTTTTTAGAGGCCAATTTGAGTTTGCTGTCCAAATGACTCTGAAACTGAACGTCACTCGAGATCTCGACACCAATGATACCAATGCTCGAGGATGGTTGCAGAGAGACACCCAAAAACTGGGGCGCCATGACAAATGGATCTTTCTTCGCGGTGAATGCGTAAACCTGTGACTTTGTGGGGTTAAACTGAACGAGGTTCTCTCGACCCCACTTGGAGACTCGCCCCAGAGAGTCCGTCACTTCAGACACAAGTTTAGATCGCCTTTCCTGCATTTCACACCGACGAACTGGTCGTTGGCTAACATCCGCATAGCAACGTATATCTCTGATGGATAACATGTCATTGATATGCAGGTTGAAAAGCGTGGGTAAGAGCACCGAACTTTATCCAACGCCCGCATTAATGGTCATGATCTTGGAGCAGCAACCGTCGACAACGACTCTGAAGCTCCGACCATCCATAAAGCTAGCGATCTACTAACACAGCCCCTCGGGGAATCCATAAGCTTCGATAAAAGAGCTCTATGACCCTGTCAAACGCCTTAGAAATATCAAGACTGCTAGAGCCTCACCCTTATTGTCTAAGGCTTCTGCCCACCGGTGAGTTAGGTACACAAAAAGATCACCAGCCGAGCGATTGTAACGAAACCATACTGTCGGTCGCTGATTAGTTGGTTCTCCTCTAGGTAGCCTAGGAGCTGGTTGTTGATGACCCGCTCCATCACCTTCAACAGTAAGGATGTGAAGCTTTGGGCCTGTAATTCGAAAGTATGACCGGTGTCCACTTTTTAGGGCGCAGATGTATTCAAGCTGCCTTCCATGAAGCCGGAACGGATTTATAGCGATATAGGCGTGGGGCCACTGCAGGAATGCCGTCAGGCCCACTCGACTTATGCACGTTAAGGAGCTGTAGCTCCGCCTGACTGCCCGCTGTAAAATGCGGATTTCGGGATTATTTATTTTTTATTATTATAAAATTATTATGCATAAATTAACCCAATTTTTATTGTATTTAAAATTCAAAAACAAGTTAAACGAGTCAGAAACATTATTAAATAAAATCCGTAAAGTAATTTTATTTCATCATCATCATCATTAGCAGCCCTTCTCCGTCCGCTGCTGGACATAGGCCTTTTCAATGAACGCCAAGACGGCCGATCCCCTGCTACTCGCTGCAACTTGAACCGGCTACAGCGGAGATCGGCATCCCATCTGGTCGGGGTCGATCAACGCTCCGTCTTCCCAAACGCGGCCTCCACTCCAGAACCTTATTGGCCCATCGGCCATCCGTTCTTCTTACTATATGGCCGGCCACTGCCATTCAACGAGCTAATCCTATGCACTATGTTCGGTGACCTTAGTAACTTTAATTAATATTATTAATTTTAATTCAACTTAACTCGAAGCATGGTGCGCTCCATAGCCCGTTGAGCTACGGCAAAATAGTGCACCAGTCCAACAGTCGGTGGCCACGTTTCGACCCCGTAGGTCATCACGGGGAGTACGCATTGGTCAAAGACTATCGTCTTTAAATTCTGCGGTATTGGCGACGTGAGAACATGGTTCAGCTTCGTAAATGCTGCCCAGCCCAACTGAATCCTCCTATCGGCTTCCCTCTCGAAGTTGTGTCTTCCCAACTGCAATATGTGCCCAAGGTAGACATATTTATCGACAACTTCGAGAGTAACACCGTCGACATTGACTGGCCTCGGGAGAACGTGTTCGTTGAACTTGACTTTCGTCTTTTCATCCTGAGGCCAATGCATCGGGAGGATTCATTTAAACTGTGCAACATCTCCTGCAAGTCCTCCAAGGTCTCGGCCAATATAACGATATCGTCGGCAAAACGGAGGTGTGAAAGGTTTTGGCCGTTGATTCTTATGCCACATCCAGTCCAGTCTAGGGTCTTTAAGACATCCTCCAAAGCATTAGTGAACAGTTTCGGGGAAAGAACATCCCCCTGTCGCACTCCTCGATGCATTTGGATTGGTCTCGTTCGACCCCCCGGAATCAGGACAGCAACCTCTCAGGACCTCTTAACACCTCGATGTATCGATAATCAACCTGACACCGTTGAAGGGCTTCCAGAACAGCCCAGGTTACTACAGAGTCAAAAGCTTTCTCATAGTCCACAAAGGCAAGGCAAAGTGCTCTGATTGTACTCATAGGTCTTTTGTACAACTTGCCTTATGGTGAAGATGTGGTCTATGGTGCTAAATCCCCTGCGTAACTCAGCCTGCTCCGGTGGCTGGAATCCATGAAGCTTATTGGTGAGGCGATTCGTCACGACTCTCGAGAACAGCTTGTATATGTGACTTAAAAGCGAGATCGGTCGGTAATTTTTGAGCAGAGTATTGTCTCCCTTCTTGAAAGAGAAAACAACCTCGCTTTCAAGCAATGCCTTGGGGGAAATCAAATACCTTTTGAAACGCACTTAGAACAGGGCCCCCTGTCCGAAGCAGTTCAGTCGTGATTCCATCCTTCCCAGTAGCCTTCCCTCCCTTAAGCTGCCTAAGAGCCCGACTAACCTCATCAAAGCTGACGTTAGGCAGCACACCAGAATGATGCCGAATCAGACTAGCATGGGGATCGTTAAACCGGTAATTAGGTTGAGGAGCCTGTGACGCGTACAATTTGCGACAGAAGTCCTCTATCTCCAACAAGATCTCAGGCTTAGTAGAAACAGTCGAGCCAGAGCTGTTCCTGAGCTTCGACAGATGGCTTCTTCCGAGCTTTGCCGCAAAAATCTTCGACCCTCTATTCTGCTCAATCGCTCTAGTCATTCGTTGCGTATTTGAGCAGCGAAGGTCTCGGCGCATAAGTTTGCGGATCCGCTTCGAAAGAATTTTCACATCTGTCGAAGTGGTCTCCTTATGCTGCCGACGTTCCTTCATAAGATTGAGCGTCTCATCGGATAGTTTGGACTTCTCGCCAGTACGCTTACTCCTACAAAACCTTTGACCCACATCCCGTATGCAGTCCACCACGGCATCGATTTTATTTAATAATGTGTAATATTCGCGTAAACAATAGAAATAATTATAAGTCAGGAACAATTTACCATCAAGTTTTTATCATCTCAATTGTGATTGAACTACTTCTTGACATGAAATAACATGATTTTTAATTAAAAATCAATAAAATATACCAAAATTGCATTTAATAGGGTACTAAGTGTATTTTTTATGATTAGGTATACATAATACTATACTTTAATTTTAAATATATTAATAAAGTAATAGGTGTCAACATAGAAAAAAAATTAAATACCATTTCATTTTGTTGATTAATATCACATTGTTTAAGTTTAATTAACCAAGAAGTAAAAGAGGCAATAAAATAAAATTCCAGTGAGTGTTTACAATTAAGCTCTTCGATAATTATATTCGTAACAGTAGAGCTGAATTGATCTCTTTATAATGAGATAAAATTTCGCGTACGTTGGAATTACTAGCGTGTTAAGCGAAAACTTATTCGAGTCTGTAATGTCCCCTTCTTTTTCCCTGTTGTGAATTTCAGATTTGTATATATTTTTCGTAATACGAAGGTAGAGTTCAAAAAATGTTTTAGCTTTTACTAGTAATAATGCAAAATCTAGGTTGCACGATATATACTAAATTTATGTTTGGTTTCTTTTTAGTATGCCAGAAGAAATTAAACGGCGGTAAGATAATTATGTTGTTCATCTGCTGTAATGTATGATTATAAAAAATTCTTTTGTTAGTTATATAAATTCTATTATTTATTAGTTATATAAACTAATCTTACCAGAAAATTCACAGAACTAAATTTAAATTTAATAACAAATACACGCGCCATACGCAAATTAAGAAATATAATTTCAGTGTCACTGCCCATTTCATGTATCTAAATTTTGCTGTTTAAAAAGCATTTAATTTAAATTGGTTGAGGATGACAACGACTGGCGTTTTATGTAATTTTATAGAAAATTTAAATTTCTTTTTAGTTAAAAAGTCGTTCATAGTAATTATTAAAACTTAATTAATTAATATATAGACCAGTCAAAACACCAAAAGCTTAAAGGTAGAAAATCAATACGATAATAATGTAAAGTTTAAAATTAATAAAATTTAAAAGAAATATACAAGTCTATTAGTTTCTTTCACTTTATAGTGACCATATGTCGATTGCAATAATAATAGTTTTTGTATTTTAAGTCTTATAGCGAATTCTCATAGCTATTCTCGTAAAGTTTCGACTTAAAAATAAGAAGAACTAAGTAGCTAAACTTTAGCTAGCGAAGTATATTCGTAAGTTTCTCGATTAGAACAAAATCCTGTCCATGACGTAGTCCGCAAACATTATCCGCACTGTAATGAGTTTCAAACTTTTGCTTCTTCTGAAGAGTAAGCCTAAAATTATAAAAAAGTTTGTCGTATGTAAAATATACTGTTTGACGTTCACAAGGCACTTACGTTTTTAAAGTTATTGTGATAGAAATATAAAAAAACAATAATTACTGCACCCATCACTGTTTCTATCTTCTATAGTCTTTATCAGCAGGATAGTACAATCAGAGGCTGAATGGTCACTCTATCTTGCAGACTGTCTTGAAGGGCGCCTACATTATTTTCGTGTAAAACATGCCACGCATTATGTGTATCCCTAACTACTCATCTCGCAATGTCCACCGTGCCTTTTAGATTTCGTTTGCACGTGTATTAAAAGTCGTTTAAATACGTCATCTTTTAGAGAACCTAATCGTAGATACGTTAAGAATTAAGTAGCGTTAAATATGTTTTATTTCATTGTGTTTATGTATATTTTATGTTATTATACTGAATTGCTTGTTCAAAATATTCTAACAGCAATTCAGAAGCGCAAAATTTTTTTCAATCCTTTTAAAATTATATTATTAGTCGAGGCTGGCAAAACAGTGGAAAGATTTGTTACGGCACAATAGCTCTAAGATGAAATCTCATTACAAAAGAAGTGCAGCCAAGCGTCTAATCTTTGATATCTTCTTATATGGTTTACAAAAATAAAATACTATGGAATCAAATACGTAAGTTTGGAGATTACAAAGTAATATTTATTGTTAAAACAATTTTCAATGTTATTATAATAATGCTTTATTAGCAAACTTATATAACGTAAGCTTATTAAAATAAATGCTGTTTATAATATTTTTCATAGAATAAAGCAGAGTTGCTTACGCTATTCAATATTACAATATATGATAATGATACAATTTTTTTATTCGGTCTTCATTTAAAAATTGTTATACCATAACTGTTCCTTACTGAGGTACAATAACAACCAATATACATACGTAGTTATACAATTTGTATTGCGGATGAATAAAAATAAAAGATTTTACCATGCTTTTGTGAAGATCTTTCATTTATGTCGATGAGATGTGCGAAGGTTTTTTTTAGGCAATGGCCTCACCCATGGATGCCCAACAAGTATCGATTAGACATATACAGTATGTGGCAAATAAAATAATTCATTTGAGGATGACATATAAACAAATATGGATTTACGTACTCGGTAATCATCGCACCGGAAAGAGCCGTTTGAATTCAAAGGATCGACCCGACGGTATTTAGATTGAAATTAATTTCGTACACATGCAATGAAATGTTAAATTTATAACCATATTGGTTTTTTTTTTGTTTAATATTTACTTTAACGTTTAATATTCAATTTGCAGTTTACAAAATAAAATCTACCATATTATCTACCAAACGCTCATATAAACACAATATAGATATCGTTTATTAGATTTAATATCTTTGTAATGATTGCATCATTTTAAAATATTTATATTCTGATTTAGTAAATCGTAGTAAAAGATGGATGCCCACAGATCATTAAACAAATTAATATTATTATATTAATTACTGAAGCATTGCTGAACTATCAAATTAAGCGACTCGACGTCATAAAATTTAACTATCAAAATAAAATCTATCCCATTTACGTATTATTAAATTTAATATCTTTGTAATTATTCTATCATTATAAGAAATTATTATTTATAAATATTTATACTCTGATTTACTAAATCGAAGTAAGAGATGGATGCTCACAATTCATTGAGCAAATCGTAAAGTTGAATTATCGAATTAAGCAACTTATCAGATGAGCTTCAATCTAAATGTAGCCACAAACTTGTCTCGTAGAGTGGTTTCAGTAAATCTTTAATATTTACTATTTAGACTTATACTTAACAATATTGTTTTGGTCGCTTGGCATCTTTAATACAAATATAAACAACGAATTATAAATAAGTCTTGTTATGTTTGTTGTCGTAATTACTTGAAATATCAAACATAAATCCGTCTTCAATCACTTGCGAAGATCTTTCTTGGTTATTACATAAAAGGGAATTAGTTGTAACGGGAAAAGTTTACGGAAGCCTACAACAAGCGCAAAGCGCTTTTATCTGTGATTCGCAACAATTATGCCTTAAGTGTTTCAGAATTAACGTTTTTTACTATTATTGTATTTAACGTTTTTACTATTAAAAATTGTAAATAAACTAAACTATTTATTTTATTTATTGTAGATTTTCCTTATATTTGTTTTTTTAGCCACGTACATGTACTCATGAATTCATTATACTAACAGATTTACTTTTTTTTTTCGGAAATAATATTGTAGTTAAAATTATTAATTAAATCATTAATTAAATTGATTAATATTGAAGGAAATCAACGTTTTTGACAGCAAAATGTATCGACTCTAAATCTAAGATCATGAATCTTAATAATATAAGTCAAGTGGTACGACTTTAGTTGGTACCTTGTAATGGAATACTAAATTCCAAGTTAATATATCATAAATACAGTGCAAGTTCTTTTAAAAGTAAATACGTAAAATAAAGTGTCATTCTATGTTCATAAAAATTGCCACGAGCGACATTTTGTTAAAATGACTTTAAACATATAACAGATTTAAAATGCGGTGGTAAAAATCTTAGGGTAGTTTCGAGCGAAAGGCACTTTGGTGACCCTTTAAATTGAACAAAATATTGTTTTACACTGTTTAAATTCGGTTATAGTTTTTTATTAAAATTTTACTTGTGTTATTATTGCACTGGACTCAGCCACTTCTAAATACCATAAATTATGCAGAATATTACGTGAAATGTGAGGGTAATGTAGGCCCAACCTTACAATATGGATCAAAATAATGTTTAATGGAATAGTAAATATTGGGTGATAATATTAACAGATATTTACCTATTGGTTAAGTATATATGACAGTAACAATACTTTAAAAAATAAAAATACTTCGGTATTAAGGTTAATAAATAACAATTTGATACATAGTGCGTAAACATCACAAAAATAGGAAACGACCTCAGAAGGGAAACTTTATCCCTTTTTACTTAATGCTAAAAGAAAACAAAAGTTGGGGACTCATTAGAGCGACAGCGAATGTTTGCGGAACACCTCAAGAGCGTAATTTAATTTCATTTCCAGTACGGCGTTTTACTTTTGCTCTTTTTTGTTGACCCGCCACAGCGCAACGTTTGTTTGGAGTTTACTACTTTGCGGTTCCTTCGATTCGTAAGATTTATTGTTTGTCGCTTCTAAAGGACTTCCGACAGTCAAAATTATTAACGAAGTGAAAACTATTCTTTGTGGTAATAAAAAGAAACCATAGTGGGTTTCTTTCTCTTAATATATTTTGTTATAAATTTTAAAAAATCATATTGTGTAATTAAATTTTATTGTTGGCATTATGTTTGTTCCATAATATATATAGATATTTTCGATGCATCAATTATAAAATATTATGTTTAATTTTAAACATAATTTTATTAATTGTCATAATAAGATTAAAACATAAAGAACTTGAAACTGAATTTTGACTTATTCTCTTACTGATTTGTTTTTAAGAATAAGATTCAAAGCAGTCCGAATAAGCTTCTGAATTAAAATAATTTCAAATATATTTTTTGACAGTTATGTTTATATGGTGATTAATAATATGCAAAGATAACAAGATTAAAAGCGAACCAAAAAGTAGGACAAGAGCAATAAAAGAATGTTGTTGAGTCAAATATAGAAGATTCAAGATCTTTTATTTATATTATATCTTATATTTATTATATAAAATTTAACATTACATTTATGAATCCTTAAATAATAACCGCCGTGATGCCGATAGTGATTTAGCCCCCGTTTACTTTACCGCCACTTTAGCTGTTCTTAATTTTATGGCGCTAACTATTCTCTTTGGCTATTATTATTACTCTTATATAAATAAAATTGATGTTTTTCAAACAGATTGGTCAACGTCAAGTTATAAAAGTTCTTAATAATTCCACACCACTATTTTCTCATCGATACTTTAAAGGTTCAGCCTTTAAGAAATCCAATCCATAGCCTTACCGTATTTAGCAATGGGTGATTAATATTATATACATAACAAATTCAAAGTGTCATCACAACTCACTTTTAACAGAATTACTAGAAATAGTTTGTCTTTAAAAAGAGTTAAAATTTTTTTGCTATACGCAAAGCAGAAAATTGTACGTGTTCTGTTAATTCTATCAGAGCAAGAAGCTCTAATTGACAAGTAGAGCAATTAAATGAAAACGACTTCATGGCTTTTATGACACAATGTAACCCTTTAAAAGTTTTTCTTTTTCTTATATTTTATTTGATTAAAAGGAATTAGAATTAGCTTACAGTCTTCGATTGTAAGAAAAAATTTAATAAATATATCTTTCATTTACGGTATTATTAGTACGTAGTCTACTTTTTGCAGATTTTTCGCGTACAGTGCATAAATTTAAGTCTTTTTCTTCTTCTTATTTGGTTTAAAATGGCTCCACCAAGAGAGACTTGGCGATTTTGCCAATTTCAAGGTTTGGTGAAACACTAGAGTTGTAATTGAAAATGATCAGTATTATAAACTGTTGTATGGTAAAGAGTCTTGACACTTAAATGGTTGAGCTTTAAGTATGAACTTTACGATTTCTGCATGAGAAAAACAAATATTCCAGGGTACCTTCTGCTAAACCACAATGACACATGGAATGGTCGAGTATACGCAGTTTAGCTAAAAATACTGGGGAGCATACATGTCCTAAACGGAGTCGGATCATCACAGATGTAATTAATTTAGGATACAATTTGTATTTAAAAAACCATGGCTTGGCATGGTATATTTGGGAATATACACGGATGCACCAATGTGGGAATTGAGACATTTTAAAGCATCCGTAAATAACAGAACCCAGCCTTCCCATTCCTCGCTTATAATGGAATTAAACATAAGATTAGCGCTTAGAGACTTATTATTTATGCCAAGATTTAATATGATATTGGGTTGATATATGAGAGCATCGTTACTATGGGGTAGTTTGATAAGTGAAGAACGGATACCCGGAAATTTCTAATTGTTATAATTAACTAAAAGGGGACAGGATTTATTGAACCAATATGGAGACTGATTTACAGAATGGGATAAAAGGTCTAAGGTTTTTAGAACAGGATGAGAAGGGTACTGAACAGCGTTGGAAAAGAATCTGTCAGCAAGAAATTGCCTACGGAGGTACAATGGAAAATCTACTCACTCTACTTGGAGGGCATTAACTGGAGAAGATTTCATTGCACCGCTAATTATTCGTAGACATTTGTACTGAATTCTGTCCAACTTTTTCAGAGCCAGCTTGCTTCATGGCTCTAGAATAAAGCTGCCATAGTCCATATGACTACGTATAATTGCATTGTAAAGGATTTTTTTGGGAAAAGGATGAGAGCCCCAACGGACTCCTGATAAAGATCTAAGAACATTCACGTTTCTTTCGCATTTGTTACAGATATACTCTAGATGTTGTAGTCCAGTCATCCTTTGGTCTAGAATGATACCCAAAAATTTCGTAAACTGTTAAACATTATTTGTTTACCAACTTAATTAAGAGTGAGGCAAGGATTCTGACGTTTTCGATGACAGATTTAAACCATGCTCCAAGAGCCAATTGTTTAGATATCCTAGAGCGGCATTGAGACGAGAACAACCACTTTGCAAAGTAGAGCAATGTGTGTACAATGCTATATCATCTGCATATTGTAGTATATTTGCAAAAGTTGTTTACCGTTACCGTGTCTAAGTCAGCAGTATAAAGGTTATATAGAAGAGGATTAAGGACTGAACCTTGAGGAAAACTCTTCGAGACGAGACGGGAAGGAGAGAGAGAGCCATTATATCGGACACATATTGAGCGGCACATAAGTTAACTGAAGATAATGTTTACCAACTTCTCAGGGATACTCAGATGAAGCATTTTCTGCCTGAGTATTGGAAGTTGGACATTATCATAAGCAGCCGAGATGTCAAGGAAGACCCCAATAACATGCTCATTGTTAGAAAGAGCGAGTTGAATGTCAGATGAAAGGATACCAAGACTATCCATAGTGCTCATGCCACGTCTGAAACCAAATTGAGTATTAGAGAGTAGACCTCTGTTCTCGAGGATCCACTCTAATCTATTTTTAACAAGATGTTCTAGGATTTTGGTCATAACAGAAGATAGGGCGATGGGGCGATATGAAGTTGAGTCACTAGGGTCTTTGCCAGGTTTAAGAATCGGGATAATTGAGTCTTCCATGACTCTGGAACTTGTCCAGAGGAGAATATTTCGTTTATAATATTAAGGAGAGTTTGCTTTGTAAAAGTTAAAGATTTGATTACAAAAGAGTAGGAAATTCCATCAACGCCTGGAGCTGAGTCTTTCAGGTTATCTAGGGCACATGATAATTCGGGATAGGAGAATATTTGGTTCATCCTATCTAAGGGGGAGGAGGGGGAGGAATGTGGTAAGAAAAAGCAATCAAGAGGAGGAACAAAAGGAGGGGATAGCCTGTCGATAAAGTCGTCAAGCCACGGGGAGGGGTTATTAGAGATGGCATTTTGGCATGTGAGGGATCCACGGAAATGAGCGATTTTGCGCCATACCGTAGTCATGGGGGAGCGAGGAGATAATGTTTCGCAGTATCTAAACCAACCTTGAGACTTTTTTTGGGCTAGGACTCTTTTAGTTTTGGCACAAGTATGTCTATAAGCTAAAAAATTTGTCATGCATAAGTTGGCCGCATAAGCCTTTTCTGCTAGTTTTCTTTGTTGGACAGAAGCAGTACACTCCGAGTCCCACCACGGAGGGGAGGATATTCGGCCGCAGGAAGCGTTTTTAATAGGGATGGATTCTTCTGCTGCTGCAGTCATTGCAGCAACAAAATCATTGTACAGGGATATAAAGTTAGTATAGTCAACAGGAGGAAGACAAAGGATTTGAGATTCTAGGCTCTTGTAGTACTTAATCCAGTCTGCATCAGAGAGTCTAAACCGTTGCAGAGGTGGAAGATTTGGGGTGGGAAGAGAGAAGTTCAGGAACTGGATTAATATAGGAAAGTGATCACTGCCATAAGAGTAAGGCAATACAGACCATGAAAGGGAATTTACAAGAGAAGGGGAGGACAAGGATAGATCAGGTGCATTGGGGATTTGGCCAGGTGGTGCCCTTCGCGTGGGAGATCCATCATTTAGGATACATAGGTTGTTGTCGTCTATTAATTCAAGGAAATAGGAAGAGTAACAATCAGTATGATTGGAACCCCATATAGGGTGGTGACAATTAAAATCACCATAATCTATGTAGGGGTGAGGAATTGAGGATAGAATGGAGTTTTATTCAGAAATAACACGACTGTTAGGGTGAGGGATGTAACAGGAAATAATGGATAAATTATTAGTTCTAACTGCAACTATGTGCAAGTTAGACTTATGGATAGGGATTGGAATTTGGGAAAAAATGATGGACTTAGACACAAGAACAGCACAGCCTGCCCTTCCATCATCTCTGTCATCGGAAACATGAATAACCAGGAAGTTATTCATGTATTCACTAAACACAGACCTCCTTTTCAACCATGTCTCCGAGATGGCAAGAACTATGGGTTTATATTTATTTGTTAAGTGAATAAGGTCTGGCTTTTTTTGGGATTATTCTTCTACAATTCCATTGAAGAATCGCAGCCATTGTGGGATATAAACTTTTCGAGGAGTTGTTGAAGGAGATTAATGACATTGTTCGGTAGGGAATCAGAGAATTTCGACAAAATATTGATCAGGGAACAGGTGAGTAATTCAATTAAGTTGTCGTTTGGAGTAAGCAACGGAGTAGACTCTGAAGAGGAGAGAGCACAACCATTAGGTTGAGTAGAAATAGGTGAGCTAATTATGTCTTTGTGAGTGAGAACATCGTAAGTTTTACCAAGAGGAACTTTAGGCCGAGGGGATTTATAGGTAGTTTTAGAATATGATGCCCGAGTATTAGTTTTTCGTTGAAAAATTGGAGAAAGAGGGGAGGAACTAGGATCAGCACTGGATTGTAATTGTAAGGAACGCTGAGAGATGGTCATATCTGAGTATGATCTTTTCGAGACAGGAAATCTTAGTGCAGCCTCAGTATAACTTATACTCTCCTGGGACTATAGACTTCTGTCTAGAATGCTCAGAGCATGCAAAATAAGCAGTGGACATTATCTAAATTGTTGCAATTTTCCCCAAAAAGGCCCTGGGCACAGACAAAGCACCTAGATTGAGATCTACATTGTGAGCAAATCTACAGCAACATTGGATAGTTGGGAGAAGGTATGTGTAGACAGGAAAGGAAATATAATAAAAGAAAGCTTTTTCAGGAAGGATTTGGCCAGAAAAACTCAAGACTACGGTAGAAGATGGGACCCATGTGAACATGTCTTCTGAGCGAACTTTAGTGTTTTGATCTACGGGCCCTTACTTCTTCACCACAGTTAGCAGGTGTTTTTATATTCTCAACCAGTTCCTCTAAAGTCCAATCTGTGGGAATGCTCTTAACAACTCCCAAGCGGGTAATATTAAATTTTGGAATGGAAGCACTAAAATTATTAGAAGGTAAAAAAGAATGGGATAGAAAGTTGTTTGCTGCAGAAAAGGTATTAAATTCAACCGAGATACGATTTCTCCCCAGCATTTTAATGCCTCCCTGGGTAATACCTGGAACATTTGATTTGTGAATGAGTTGGGCGAATTTTAGAACTCTTATTGATTGCCCAGCGGACAAATCAGGCACAGATCTTATAACATGAATTATAAATGGGCCCTTATCTTGGTCTGAGTAAGCTAGTTTTGCATCATTTTCATATCCTTTTGCAAAAAGTCGATTGGTTTGAGGATGAGGGTGGCACGATTTTTTTCTTATCGACAACCTCATGGTTTTCAGCCGGACGTTTACGCAATTTAGTCATGTTAGACTCTGCTTGCGCAATAGTCGTTGATGATGAGGGCTGGGAAACCAACGAGATGTCAGGCGGAAGACCACCGCCTCCATCCGGAGGCTTATCTTCATCCATAATAGATAAATAAATACGGACTTACCAGTAACAATAGAAACCACCACCAGACGAATACAAACAAAAAAAATAGGTTATCAACACAAACAAGTAACGTTAACTTAAGAAATTCGCAGCAACGTGTTTACACCAACACAATGACAAACCGAATCCCATCAAAATTTTAGTCTCAAAGTTTTACCAGCGTGACATTTCATAATTATTATGGATGCTGAAAAGAGTCCTAAATGTTAAAATTTGATTTAAAATATAAAAAGTACTACTATAATTCTTGTTTAGAATAACTCTTTTAAAACCCTAATGTACTATCACCTTGCCATTGCCAATTAAACTAAACGAATGAATGGTCGACCTCATATCGGTAAAGATAATTATTAGTGTCCGACCGAAATTTCGGTTTCGGTTTCGGTTTCGGCCGAGTTTCGGCCAAAAATCAAGTTTCGGCCGCAGTTTCGGTTTCGGCCGAATTTGGCCGAAACTTTTGCCGAAACCGAAACTGGTTTCAGAAGTTGTCATGTTATCAAAATTAAATGATTTTAAAGGAAACAAAATTGTATCGAAAGTTAAGTGTATCAAAACTCAACTGAGCTCAAATCAGTGGATTTTAGTTCAGACAACCATTTTAAGCTACTTAAAATAGATCGATGATTCTTCTAGAACGACGAGAAGGGATCAAAAGTAGCAAGTACAAAAAGATACTCCTTGGTAACAAAAATAAATAAATACTGGAAGGCATAGGTTAGATATGTTAATAAAATAATCTTCCATTCTCTTTGCTTTTTCTGAATGTAGTGAGATTTGTTTGCCTTCCTCGGCACGTTTTCTCTAAATTAATATAAAACCAAGTGCGGGCTTGTTAGCAAAAACCTCTGTTAAAAAAAACAACGGCGCATAATATTCAATACGATTGTGAGGCAACATAAGAGTAGTCTGTCTGCTGTAACATCATTTTTGCAAGAAAATGCTGCTAAATTCGAAACACTGTTTTAAGCGATCAAAGAATTACCATCCGATAGCTAATTCAAGGAACGGGCATTTTAAAAACATTTAGCTATTATCTGTAAATAAATTTGAAAAAGTTTGAAAGGAACATTTGTGTGTTAAAGGATATTATTGCTGTAATGACTTGATAGATAACACGCCCTGGTAATGAACTGCTCGCTCCAGGCTATTCCAAACTCTTATAATATAATGTTGTATGTAAAAAAAATTGTAAAATTAATCGAAAAAAGAAAAAAAATCCCTCTGAGTTTCTTACGCCGGTTCTTCTCAGATCAGAGGCTTACATATCCAAACCGGTGAAAGTTTATTTGACAATCAATAAGAAAGTGTAATGCTTCTAAATTGAATAAAGATATTTGACTTTGACTTTCATATGGAGGTATTCAATCCACATTGACACAACTTTTGTATATGAGAAAAGTCTCCGCAAGATGCCGAGAATCAAAACAATATCAACTTGACATTTCGAAAATATTGTTGGACAAGTTATAAGAACATTCGGAAAACTTTGTTGTCTCGTTTTGTAACAGTCGATGAAACATGATGAAGGGTTATCCTTTTGGACCTGAAGACAAAACTGAAATGTTCCGATGAAAACCACCATCCGCCAACCCTGAAGAACTTTCATGCCGTGGCATCGATTGGCAAGGTATAGCCTCAATATGTTGGGACTCAGAAGTGATATTATTATTTATTACCTAGAGCCGGAACTACATTTAATTCCCTAGTTGAGAATGCCGTGAATGATAAAAAGAGGAATCGTCTTAGAGGTGTGCTGTTTTGACTTGATATTGCATATTAAGTTGCACGTAGAAACGATGGCCGCCATTCCAATTGGTTGAGAAGCCCCTTATTCAGCAGATCTGGCACTTAGCAGTTTTTTTATCTTGTCACCAAATTTCCACAATATTTAAGAGGAAACATATGCAAAGATAAGTAAAGGATGCTGTCAAGTTCTTTTTGCAGAACTATGACAATTTTTTTTAAAGATTGAAGGCTTGGAAAAACGCTTGAGTTAGTGTGTTAGGGAAAATGTAGAAAAATCAATAATTAAGTTATTAATATTCATTATATTCTATCTCATTCACACTACTTTTTGAACCCTCCTTGAAACTACAAATACAAACCAGAGTATTAATTAGTAAGATCTCAAAACACCGATAGTAAGCAACAGTAACAATTAGAAATTTGTTTATTGATAACTGATATTTATTTCCTATGAAAATATTATTTAAAATATTTAAATATTTTATTATATAAAAAAGAAAAAACAACTTAAATAAATCAATACCAGACACTAATTACATTGTTCATGTCTTAGTTTATGCAGAAAAATGGCTAAAAGCATCAAATTTCAGTACTTTAAGATCTTTAGTACTCGACCACGTGAGTTTCGGTTTCGGTTTCGGTTTCGGCCGAAACTGAACTCATGGCCGAACTTTCGGTTTCGGTTTCGGTTTCGGCCGGAAAACCAGTTTCGGTCGGTCTCTAATAATTATCATACATACCGCAAATTAATAATTTGTGGCATCGGTGATATCGGAAAATCATTGAGTTAATTGAAATGAAAATCTGATTGTAAAAATATATGAATATTCTGTGAAAGAGTCTGTTAACTAATAATTTTTAAATAAAATTAACGAAGACATATGATTGTAATAAATTGATTTAATTACGTATTTACATAAAAGTGATTTATTATATCACGTACATACATACAAGCTCATAGTAAAGGCTGAGAATCAAATATTCTCTTCCTTTGAGACAATCTGTACGATTGTAGTAAATTCGAAAGGAAAGGTAGCAGATACTTACGACGCCAGTACGGTGCTTTAATTTACTAAGATAACATTTTTTACAAGAAAATATTTGGAATAAAAAGCTAGAGTAACATATGGTTTATAATAGTAACATAGTCGTAAGTGTTGTTTTAAAATCACCTCCGTGGCATTGGTTCTTGCTTTATAAACCGGGGTCATAGGTTCAAACCCCGCGACACATTTTGTGATATATATTATACAATATTGTGAGTTTGTGCATTGCTTTAGTAATGTAAGCAATAACATATTGTGTTCGCTATTAAATCTTTGACATAAATAAAAGTCTTGAGCTTCTGACTTCGTACTTGGGCCCTAAAACTCAGAGAGTTTACGTGAAGGGCAAAAGATTTTCCGGGTCTCTGGTAGGTATGGGGGTTCCCAAAGAGATCTTTTCTTGGGCCTTTTCTCTTTCTAGTCTATATTTATGACCACACCAGGTTGAAAACAATATCAACATTGTATTATTTGCTCGTGAAACTTTTTTAAAATTATAATTGAAACGACGTAACTTGCGAAATGACGATAATACCATCTCAAAAGTAGAATACTGTTTCAGTGCAAATATTATGATGTTGAATGAAAATAAAACGAAATGTATAAGGTTTATGACTCCATTTGTTGCTCAGGTGGGGTGTAATGTGGTTGTAGTTGGAGAAGTATTGGGCAACATAGACTCAATTATACTTCTCGGTAACACAATAGATTTTAAGCTGCAATGGAGCCGAATTATTAATAGCCTCTTTTTAATATGCAGTCTAAGAAATTAGACAACTAATCGATGTTGAGAGAGCCCGATTTTTGACTGGCTTGGAGGTATCAATTCGGGGTGGTTATATATTTTTTTATATATATATGTTTCATCGTTGCTCCACTTCTATAGCTCTGAATTTTTTTAGTCTCCTTTTAAATGACAAATTTCAGATTCCCATTTTTTAATAATTTGTGATAAATAG
Organism: Lamproptera curius; assembly: GCA_029286875.1. Lineage (NCBI taxonomy): Eukaryota > Metazoa > Arthropoda > Insecta > Lepidoptera > Papilionidae > Lamproptera > Lamproptera curius. The sequence goes on along the minus strand of JAGSMT010000016.1, from coordinate 7,452,401 downwards.
TTTAATAGATATTTAAGCATCATCATGCATTATCAGCCTTTGATAGTCCACTGCTGGACATAGGCCTCCCAAAATACACCCTTTCCATTGGGGTTTGGACCGTATCCACCACGCTGGTCCAATGCGGGTTGGTGGTGGACCGACTTTTACATGCCCATCCGACGCATGGATCATCTTACTTTTCAGGCAACTGGGTGATCGGCCCAAATTGCCCTAACCAACTAGGAAACAACAATTGAAATTTGTGCCCCGCAGGATTCCAACCCATGACCTCCGGTTTCTGAACCACACGCCCATACCACTAGGCGACGGAGGCAGTTATAGATATTTAAGAAATAAAAATTACGGCACCTAAATTCACAACCTCGACCGAGTAAATTACAAACGCTGCCATAACCGTAAAGTATGTTTAACATAATAAGTTTAATAGTACAAATTAAATAAAACGTGGTCTGCAGTAAAGTCCGCGAATGCAAATGACTATATTTTAGGAATAACGCACAATAATCATTTTAGATGAGTTAAAAAATCCAATTAGGCATGTTTCACGCTCATGTAAGGAGATATAGTGTAAGTTCTCATAAATGTTAATACAATATAAAAAAAGTTTCATTCTATTACCATAAAACATATGAAACAAGACATTTTGATTAAATGAATATATTGAAAGACTTGTTGACACGGCAGACCTCGTACTTACTCAATCAACAATTATTAATCTACACATAAAAAAATCTGATTGATAGTTAACAATTGTAGTAAATATACTAACTGTAGACAAATGAAATTAAGTTTACTTTTCATCTGTTGAGAACCAATATGTATGTAAAAAGATATAATTTATTTTGTTCTATTCCGATAATTATTTATTTACCTTATAAACCTTTCATGGAGTTACACAAATATTTCAAGACCAACATTCGCCAAATCGGTTAAACCGTTCTCGAGTTTTAGCGAGACTAACGAACAGCAATTTATTATATAAGATATGAGAGATTTAAAATGCGCGGGCAGAAATCACAGGGCAAGTTTAATTTGTAACCGTAAATTGGTTCTGTACTGTTGGAAGTCTGTCACAATTTTTTGTTAAAGTTTCACTTGTATTAAGTAAAAAAGACACAAAACATCGTACCTTGCTATATCCTATATATCACTTACTAAAACTTGACAATACATCTTAAATAGAATTACAAAAACCTCAAAGAAGAATGAAGAAAATTAGAGCACTAAGAGCGGAGCAATGAGGTAACCTAACAATAAAAAAAACATACCTTCTGAATTGAGTACCTCCTTCATTTGGGTATAGTCTATATATGTCTATATTTCTAATTGGTCGCAAAAGTATGAAAGTCATGTATAATTTGTGCAACATACGTAAAAACGCAACCACTGTGGAATTGAAACTTGTCCGTTTTTAACTTATTGTAATAACTCTTGCACATCATACATACATACAACACATACATCATCAGCCTGTAATAGTCCACTGTTGGACATAGGCCTCCCCTAACACACCCCTATCCATTAAGGGGTTTTGGACCGTATTCCAACACGCTGGTTCAATGCGGGTTGGTGGGTGGAAGGACTTTTTACATGCCCGTGGGAAACAATAACTCGATCAATAAATCGAGTCCCCGTAGGATTCAAACCCACGACCTCCGGTTTCTAAAGCAAACTCCCATACTTAGGAGGCAGTACTTGAACATCACTAACTTACTTTTTTCTGATGATCTCGTGCTCTGTGGAGTAAACCTATTGTAACTTAATCTGCCGTGGCCATAGGCTTGGCTCCCTACCAAGTGAAATAACTGCATCAAGGGCCCGCAAATGGGGAGCCTTGGCTTGTGCCGTCACTTTCTGGTTCCCGTTAGCATCCAAATCGAGGGCTGCCCAGATGGGCCAAAGCCTCGGGTCGATTCAGACGCTTTCTTTAGGATTATTTTAATAGCTAGAAAAGCTCTATCTAACATTACTACCACTTGTTAAAGCTGGGAGCAGATGTGGCGCAAGAAACTCCAGCGACGCTCCTATATAATTTGATGTTAACCTACAATGTCATATAGCAAAGTGTGTGTAAGTATGGCCTCATTGGTAGGGCCGATGTCATCAGTGTGTGCGTTACTCAACACTGCTAAGTGTAGGGTGTGTGTGAATACTGCGTGGGTTTCGCAACCTATTTTGCCTTAAGGGCGTTTACTTAGTTCTTGTATTTAACAAGAATACTGAGCCTAGCGATAGCGTTACGGCAGTAAATTCGGTAGCGGCATTATTAAAATCATCGAGACAAAAAGATCGAGCGACTTCATGAATAGTGATGCATCTTGGTCAGTGCAGCCATTGCTATGGCTACAACGTTTGAGGCGGCGATGAGCCGCTGTGCGCTCGGAGACGGCTCTGGTGGTGGCTGTTGCCAAGCGTTGGAAGGACGGAGGGATGGGAAGGCGGTGCTGTTTAATAGGTTAGGTGGTCGACGCCTGGAAGAGGCTTCCCTGGGGTTCGCAGGAACTTTGCGTTTTGGCCTCTTAGAGCACCCAACAAGGTAGTTGGCGTTTGGCGTCGTGTTAGCGGGATTGCGGCAGTTAACGCACGCTGGGGGCTCAAAAGTAGCAAGAACTTCTTTGTCTTGGGTCTGTGGCAATGGGTCGTGCCGTGATACTGTTGAACCTTGAACTTGGGCTTAATGAGTTGACCTTGGACAAAAGATTTTATTCTTACCGGAAAACATACAGTGATAAATTGGTATTAACTAATTTAGACAATATACAATTAGAAAATTTAGACAATATAGTTTTTTAAAACCTTTTCGTTACAAAAAAATCTGAAATCCCCTTAACTAGACCAAAAATTAAAGTTTTAAATCGTAACATACATATTCATAGTAAACAGAAATATTTAAAAATTGCTGGTAAAACTTTACCTTACTTCATATTTTTATCAAATATCTGTTTACTGTTATTCATTATACGTACTCGTTATACATGATTTACTATAATCACTTGTATTTAGGGGTTTTGGTATCAAAATTCTTTCATATTATATTGATTTCATAGAGAATCGCTTCAAAACGCAATCTCTCCTCTAAACGTAAATGCATGAAATAATACTTCTATATACCGACCGTATAGTCCACCGTATTCTCTTTCTTTGGACTAAACATTCAGCTATTTGGTAACCGCTGCCGAGGTTTTTTCACATGGCTGAGCTGTATCTTTTTTTTTAAAGACAACATTCAACAATATCCGACGGTACTTATAACTCACTTTGGATAAAAAACTAGCTAAAACTTAATCTTAAATATATGATAGAACAAATTTTGTCACAAAAACAATCATATTTTTTCATCATTCAGCACTTTACGCTGTGACAAAATGGCACAATTTTAGTTTTTCAAAGAATTATGCTATATTTATACAAGGGAATGTTTCGGTAAATATTACATTATCTTAACGAACAGTTTATTGTTTTGAATGTTTTTCCATCTCGACATTATTACTGCACTGAATTACAGTTTTCTTTTCTTGATTTACGCAGTATAATATTATGTTGAACAAAAATTTGTAACTTCAACCCATTGTTATACTTACCATTTTACATATAGTCAACTTCAAGCAACTTAATCAGTTGCCGCCAGAATTTCGCAATTAGAAAATTATTCTTCTTCTTAATTGATTATGTGCGTATATCTAACGTTTTATATTAACAATAACAAAGGGAGTTGTTTTCATTTCAACCCCGTTTTAATAAATAAAAAAACAAATTAATCAACAAGGATAAGGTCTTACTTTGAAATAATGTTTTAAATCACGGTGACTTTTTATTGACTTGGAAGTTGCTGTTTTTCAATACTGCAAGAAATTTTAGTTGGCGTATATTTGATGTAAAAACTTTTGAATTTTTTTTCGGATAACAACGCATCCCTACATCATTCATTCATACAATTATATATTTTAAGGTGCATTCCGAGTAACTTTTTCTTAAACTAGGCCTCGGAGGGAAGCTTCAATGTCACGGAGGAAGCTTTGTGATGTTTTAATTCTATTTAGTTAAGGCAATGTATATTTTTAACAAAAATAGTTTTTGTATTATGTAGGTGTATAAATTGCATTTTAACAACTATCTTTGTCAGTTGTTCATCATCAGCCTGTATTAGACCTCCCCCAATGCACGCTTACTGCATTAGATAGTATTTGGACCGTATTCCACCGTGCTGGTCAAATGCGTTTTGGTGGGTTGACCGACTTATTGCTGCCCATCCGATACATCATCTTACTTTTCAGCCAATTGGGTGATCGGCCAAAGTTGTCCTAATCAACTACAAAACAACGATAGCAGAAAGTAGTTTTCCCCGCGGGATTCGAACCCACGACCTCCAGTTTATAAAGCAAGGGCCAAAACCGCTACGTCACGGCGGCAGCCACGGTGGCGGTTGTTATAGAACGTTAAGTTAGGTTATTAATAGACCCGGTGTGGAGTTGTCAGATCTCCCACGCGCATTGTCTCATCTCCGGCGCGTCCCCAGGTTGCGGATAGGGGCACGCCCCCCAGATATGGGGGGTACCGGCTTCGGCCGGCGCGGACAGAAACTGACAGGGGTGCTGCGTCTCTGCTCCGTTAAAGGGTGGAGATGTGGCGAGGAGCAGCTGCTCCCAGAGGTGAGCCTGTTGTGGCGGGCCTCAGACCCTCGCTCCCTGTACCCCTCTTTGTTAAGAGGGAACACGGGATGCGAGCCGGTCTACCCCCTGCGAGTGCGTCAGAGCCTCGCCGAGCGTGATGTATGAAAGAGCAAAGGTATGAAAGTGTAAAGGTAGAACGTGTGTGGGGATTGGGGCAAAGGGAAAAGAGCGGGATGTATGAATGGAAGTCCCCGAGAGGGGACGGTGTGATTCGTCCGGTGTATTGCACTCGGCTTTGCCGAACACCGGGCGATCTCGGCCTGTCGTGGGTGTCGTGGATCACGTCTCGCGGCCTGCGGCAGTGCTGAGGGTCCTGCCTTCATTGGCCGGACCGCGAGGAGACAACCTCTAAAACCGTTGATCTCGGCGTTGTGGACGTGGCGCCGGGTGCTCGCAAGAGCGGCTGGAACGATACACCAGCCATTAGCGGCCCACCCTGGGTACTTCCCGCCCCCCAGGCGTATTTAGGGTTACCGGTGCTACATGGTCCCTGGCCCGGTGGACTTTCTTTACCTACTTCTCGTGGGATTTATCATGGACAACATTAAATCGAACCAAAAAACAAGGAGCAAAAACAACGACGACAATGGCGAGATTACGGACACCGAAACCTTTTCGGAGGGATCAGTCGAAAGGAGAGGCGCGGACCAGGTGAGGGCCGGCTCTTCGAGGGTGAAGGCGCGGGGTTTTCCCCTTAAATTCCTTTACAGGAAGCGCACGAGAGAGGATACTGCTGGCACTCAAAGCGAGTCTTCGAGTGAGGAGGATCAGCCGGCGCAAAAGGTGGTGGCGGCGGAAGAAGAGGGGCGACCTGCATCACCACTGATGCGAGACGAACGTGGGCGCTTTCTAAAACGCTGCACCGCTGCGAGATCGCGATCGAATAGCGGCAGCCAGCAGGACCCTACCACCGATCTGGTCCTGCTGGCAAAAACGAAGAAGGCCCAAAAGGCAGCAGAGCGTGCGGAAAGGATCGCACGCTCGAAGAAATGGTAGAGGCGCTCGGAGGAGCGAGAGGCCGTAGAGGAGGATGCCTAACGGCGGAGGATGCAAAGGAGATGGCGCTCAAAAATCTGAGATCATCTCCCAGGCTGCTCACAAGATCAGGCAACCTGAAGGCGCACTTACGACGTGCCCTTAAAGAGTGCTCCTCCGCCAAAACAGTTGGTGGATGTGATGAGCCGTCCAGTCGGCCGAGATACGGAAGCTACTCGGCCGACAAAAGGCGTTAGGAAGCGAGAGTAGAGGCCTCGAAGAGGAGGTGCGTCGTCTGCGGCCTCTTGAAGCAGAGAACCGGCAGTTAAGGGCCGCGGTGAAGGGAGATGTCCACGCTGAGGGACTCGCCAACCGATGTTGAGCAAATACTGCGGCGCCTCTATCGTGGACATGTGGGCCCTATGCTCCAGGCCCACGCGACGAATTGCGGACCGCCCACGCCGGAGAAGCGGCTCTGTCCTCCACTGGCCGCCGATAAACGGGCGGCCCTACGTTTGCGGCAGTGGTGAGGCCTCCGCTGCCCCTTACTGCCTCTGCCCCCCCTGCTCCCCCTGCTGCCCCACTGCGTGCAGCGAAGGGAGTGCGTGAAGGCGCTCCCAAGCCGAAGGACGCTGCCCCTTCAAACCTTCCCCATAAAGAGAAGGCCAAAAAGGGGAAGAAGAAGGGCCCCCGGACCAACCCAGGCCAGGATGCGACCGGCGCTGGGCAAGTGCAGAAAGTCGGCGGCACCAGAGCATTCCACGGATGGGTGGACCGGTGTCAGCCGAAAACTGTCAAGCTCCGGCGCTGGTCCTAAAGCGACACCAGCAACAGGAGGGTGCGGAATAAAGGCCCCTAACTCGTCGGCTGTAGTAATCAAACTGCAGCCGGCAGCAGCTGAAAGGGTCACGATGCCGACATCCTCCAAGATGCCAAAAAATGCAAACTGGAGGATATCGGCATCGATGGCTTCTGCCTTTCCGCTCATGCGGCAACAGGGGCCCGGATCCTCCAGGTTCCGGGGCCGCCAGAGAAGGCCAACCAATGGCTGAAAAGCTTCGCCAATTGGTTGGCCCAGAGGTGGTATATTCCAGGCCCGAAGTGCGCGGATCTTCGCATTTCGGGCCTGGATGATTCCGTAGATAAGACGGAGGTGGCTGAGGCGGTAGCGCAAAAAGGCAGCTGCCCGGTCACCTCCGTAAAGGTCGGAGAAATCCGCCGGGACCGGTCCGGTCTCGGTGGAGTAGTGGTGAGCTGCCCTATTGCAGCCACCAAAAAAATAATCGGTGGTGGGCGCCTCCTAATCGGTTGGTGCTCGGTGCAGGTCAAACTGCTTGCGGCGCGTCCGATGCGCTGCTTCCGGTGCCTCGAAATAGGGCACGTAGCGGAGCAGTGTCATACGGGCGTCGACCGCAGCAGTGCCTGCTACCGCTGTGGCCAGCTGGGCCACCAGAGCAGAGGCTGCGAGGCCGCGCCGCACTGCATCCTGTGCGCCGCGGCTAACAAACCGGCTGGCCACAAGTTGGGCAGTGCGGCCTGCACCACCAAACCCGACAGGAGGCGGAGGAGGGAGGTAAGGCCTGGGCTTGGAAGCCAGGTGCCCAAGCCCAGCGCTTCGGCTGAGGGGACTCAAATGGCCGTCCAATAAAGATGGCCACGCTGAGCATCCTGCAGACAAATCTGAACCACTGCGCCAGAGCTCAGGACCTCTTGTTTCAGAGCATGGCGCAGTGGTCGATTCAGGTGCCGTAGTGTCGGAACCGTATTACGTTCCCCGGCAAAACTGGGCCGGGGACCTATCCGACACTGCGGCAGTGGTCTGCGGACTGCGTGCGGGTCCCCTCAACCGAGGGATGTGAAGAAAGGTCCAGGCTTCGTCGGCGCTCTGTTGGGAGATATTGTGTCGTTTCCAGCGTACTTTTCTCCCAACAGATCTCGCCGACTTCGAGGGCTACCTAGACCGACAGTCACTGATCCGTTCTTACGGACCCTTCCCTGTGCTGGTCGCGGGGGATCTCAACGCCAAATCACCGGCTTGGGATTCACCTGCGGCAGACGCGCGGGGAAGGACACTGGAGGAGTGGCTCCTGGAGGTCGGGCTGTCGGTCTTAAACAGGGGTTCGGTAAACACGTGTGTTCGAGCCCAGGGCGGGTCGATAATTGATGTATCGTTCGCTAGCCCCGCCCTGGCTCGCCGAATACAGGGCTGGAAGGTGTTGACGGGCGTCGAGACCCTGTCGGATCATCGTTACATCCGATTCAGGGTCTCCGCCCTCCTAGACACCTATACCGGCCCTGGCCGGACCCCGAGGGACGACGGCCCCAGGTGGCGCCTCGGAAGCCTGGACCGAGAGCTGCTGAAGGAGGCGGCAATAGTGCAGTCGTGGGTTTCTGCGCCCAATATTGTCGATGTAGAGGGGGAGGCATAATGGTTCCGGGACGCAATGTCGCAGGTGTGTGACACCTCAATGTCCCGGGCCAAACGTCTCCTCTCAACGCCGGGTGTACTGGTGGAATCTGAAATCGCCGCGATGCGAGGAGTGCATCGTGGCACGGGCCAGTACACCCGTTGTCGGGAGACGACGGCGCAGGGACCCGGCCCTTGAGGCCGAATGCTCGCCTCTTTCAGCAGCAAAGGATGGCCTCAAGGTGGGAATAGCCGAGGCGATCGCCGCGGCTAGGGAGGAGTTGTTGGCGGCGCTGGACAGGCGACCGTGGGGCGGCCCTACAAAATGGTAATGAACAGGCTTCGTCCCGGCCCCCACTCACCGAGAGTCTGGCGCCGCAGTTGGTTGCGGCGATCGCCGAGGCTTTATTCCCACAGCGAGAGGAGCACACGGCACCTTCGATGGTCCCAAATGGCACGGATGAGGTCGACCTCAGTCCCGAAGGCCAGAAGTCACCCGGAGAGTTCGGTGCGGCCTTCAAAAATGAGGGCAAACGCACCGCCCCGGGTCCGATGGCATTCCGGGACGCGCGCTGGCGCTGGCCCTAGGGGACGCCCTGGAGCCCAGAGTGAGGGCGATGTTTTCTGCCTGTCTGGCTCAAGCCTTAATACCACAGAGGTGGAAGACAGGCAGACTCGTCCTCATCCAAAAGGAGGGGCGTCCAGCTGACTCGCCCTCCGCCTACAGGCCGATCGTGCTGTTGGACGATGTGGGAAAACTCTTTGAGAGAATCGTGGCGGCCCGCATCGTCCAGCACCTGGAACACGTCGGTCCAAATCTGGCGGAGTGGCAGTATGGCTTCCGCAAGGGCCGGTCGACCGTCCACGCGGTGCTGCGGGTTAGGTCCCTGACGCAGGATGCGGTGGGCGGGGTGAGGGTGTTTGGCGGTGTCACTCGACATCGCCAACGCATTCAACACCCGCCCTGGGCCTGCATAAAGGAGGCATTCCGATACCACGGGTGCCTCCCTACCTGCAAAGGGTGATCGAGGCCCTACCTGTCGCATCGACGTGTCGAGTTCCCGTGCCGAGATGGGCTCCGGACCATCGAGGTGCGTGGAGTTCCCAGGGGTCGGTGTTGGGACCGCTTCTGGAACGTTGGTCTGATGGGTGCTACGTGGCGGCAATATCGAGGGTGTCGACGTCACTTGTTACGCGGACGACACCCTCGTCACCGCCGTGGCACCAACTTCGCAGGGCTGCGATTCTCGCCACGCCGGGGTCGCTCAAGTGATTGGGCGCATCCGGCGTAGGGACCTAGAGGTGGCGCTCGAAAAATCCGAGGCCCTCTATTTTTTTACGGGCCTCGGAACGCGCCACCTGCGGACGCCCATATCATTGTTTGCGGCGTCCGCGTCGACGTCAAGCCGACCATGAAATATCTCGGCCTAGTCCTAGACCGCCGATGGAGGTTTTGCGCCCACTTTGAGCGCCTGCGCCCAGAGTGGCGGAGCAGCGGCAGCTCTCGGCAGACTGCTCCCCAACACCGGAGGACCCAGCAGCTCCTGTCGCCGCCTGTATGCCGGAGTCGTCAGGTCCATGGTCCTGCGGGGCACCGTGTGGCCGACACCTCCAAAGGAGAGTACTGCTGACTAAGGAGAACCCAGAGGGTGTTGGCGATCCGGGCCGTACGGGCTACGGACCATCTCCGGCGAGGCGGCGTGCCTGTTGGCTGGCTTCTGCCCTGGGACCTAGACGCAGAAATCCTCGCGTCACTCTTCTTCTGGCGCGAGGAGAGGAGGTCTCGGGGCTTACGCCAGCCCCGGAAGAATAAGGGGCGCAGAGAGGAATTGCGCCCTTGCAATACAGGAGTGGGAGCTGCGGCTGGAGCACCCCAGCGCCGGCCGTCAAACAATGAAGCCATACGCCCCGTTCTTAAGTGGTGGCTAGAAGAGGACATGGCTCTCAACGTTCCGCGCGACGCAGGTTCTCTCGGGACACGGCTGTTTCGGGAGGTACCTGTGCCGCGTGGCCGGTAGGGAGCCTACAGAGGAGTGCTACCACCGGGCGTATGTGCCGAAGAGACGGCCCAGCACGCGCTGGAAGAGTGCCCAGCCTGGGTCGAGCAACGCCGAGGCTGCGTAGTGTCGTGGGGCACGACCTTTCGCTTCCTGCCAGTGCGCAGGATGCTTGAGACGAAAGGTCTTGGGGCGCCGTCCCGCTTTCTGTGAGGACGTGATGGCCCGGAAGGAGGCCGCGGAAGGGACAGGGAGGCCGTGAGCGCCTGGCTATCCGCAGAAAAGGCCAGGGCGCCGAAGAGTGGCGTACGCGCGCAACCTTCCCCTGACACTGGAGCCCCTGGGCGGCCGGCAGAGGGTGCCCGCCGCCCAGAGAAGGGCTCCAAGAGGAGCGCCGTGCTGTTTGTTCCGGCACGGCGCCTAAAGCGACGTTCGGGTGTCCCAACACACCGGAGAAGAACCCGAGAGCCGAGGCCACGTCGCGCCGGGGTCGCCGAAGACTGTGATCAGTGCCCGCGGCCCCGGCTACAGCGACAAGAAAAGGAACAACCGTTGGTTTTTAGTGGGTATACCGGCCGCTCCATCTTGGCGGGAGCCCCATATCCCGCTGTCCCTCACTTTGGCGGCGGGGAATCCGTAAGCTGGATTTTCCAACGGCAAAAAAAAAAAAGGTTATTAATAGACCTTAGGAAGGCGAAAGGTCGTGGGCGCCGTCCTTGCTTTTTGCGAGGACGTGATAGGCTGGAAGGAGGCCGCGGAAAGGGTCAGGGAGGCCGAGGCGCCTGGCTATCGCAGAAGAAGGCCAGGGCGCCGAAGAGTGGCGTACGCGCAACCTTCCCTGACACTGGAGCCCTGGGTGGCTCGGCAGAGGGTGCCCGCCGCCCAGAGAAGGGGGCTCAAGAGGAGCGCCGTGCTGTTTGTTCCGGCACGGCGCCTAAAGCGACGTTCGGGTGTCCCAACGCACCCGGAGAAAAGAGGCCCGTGAGGGTCACGTTGCGCCGAGGTCGCCGAAGACTGTTAGCAGCGCCTGCGGCCCCGGCTACAGCGACATGAGAAAGGAGCAAGCGTTGGTTTTTTAGTGGGTATACCGGCCGCTCCATCTTGGTCCGGGGAGCCCACATATCCCCGCTGCCCCTCACTTTGGCGGCAGGGGAATCCATCAAGCTAGGATTTTTCCAACGGCAAAAAAAAAAAAAGGTTATAATAGACCTCCCCAAAATTGGACAACGCAGCAGCTCCTGTCGCCGCCTGTACGCCGGAGTCGTTAGTCCATGGTCCTGTACGGGCACTCGTGTGGGCCGACACCTCCAAGAGAGTACGAGGTACTGAGAAGAACCCAGAGGGTTGGCTAACGGCCGACGGGGCTACCGGACCATCTTGCGAGGCGTGACGTAAATGAAGACCTGCGTCACTTTTCTTGGCGCGAGAAGGCGAATCTCGGGCTGCAGGCCAGCCGGCCGGTGGCATAGTTGAGCAACGCCGAGAGCTGCGTATTGTAGTGGGGCACCTTTCGCTTCCTGCCGTAGTGCGCAGGATGTTAGAGAGCGAAAGGTCGTGGGCCGCCGTCCTTGCATTCTGCGAGGACGTGATGGCCCGTATGGAAGCCGCGGAAAGACAGGGAGGCTAACAGCGCCCTAGCTATCCGCAGCAGAAGGCGCCAGGGCGCCGAAGAGTTGCACACGTACGCAACTTTCCCCCCTGACACTAAGCCCCTGGGCGGCCGACGAAAGGGTGCCCGCCGGTCAGAGAAGGGCTCAAGAGGGAGTGCCGTACTGTTTGCTCCGGCACGGCACCTAAAAGCGACGATCCGAGTGTCCCAGCACACGCGGGGAGAAGAGGCCCGCGAGGATTACGTCGCGCCGGAGACTGTCTACAGCGCCCGCGGCACCGGCTGCAGCGATATGGACAAGGAGCAACCGTTGGTTTTTTAGTGGGTATACCGGCCGCTCCACCTTGGTAGCGGCGGGGAATCCGTAAGCTGGATTTTTCCAACGACAAAAATAATAAAAGGTTATTAATTTGTATCTTAAGATAGCTTTCATTTAAATTTATCTCAACTTATTGATGGGACTAAAACTCTTTTCTGGGGCCATGTCACTGAGTAAATAAAGGGCCAAGAATAACATTAAACAAAAAAATCACGACCAACTTCTTACACACCATGGAATTTGACGATGTGGTATCTCAAGTTAATCACACGAATTACATACTTACCTAGGATTTTGATGTCTTAACATCGCACGGCATTCACACACGTTTCCGCTGACATTGTATCATATGCCGATTGCGTGTATTTCTCAAGTAGGTTGCAAGATGCTGCCAGTTGAAATTAAATCACACCATGACTCCAGATTCCATCAAAATAGCAACGGTTGTAACGCTAACTCTAAGGTGCGAGCACCATCATAAAGCTGTCGCAAACGGAAGGGACATAACTTTTGTTCAACATTTGAAGGCAGAATTTTAAGTAAAATTTTATTTTGTTATTTGTAATTAATACAATAATTCCAAATAAATATTTTTTATTCTTTTCGAGTTCTGCGTCGGGTCTTATTGACTTTGAAACAAAATGACGCGCTAAAAATTTAAATAAAAATTATTGTTTCTACAAAAAGATCGCTAAGAAGGTCACACATAATTGTTTTAAATTATCAAACCGCCCTGGCTCCTCACGGGTCACACAAAAAATATATAAATTTATCAGCGTTTCTCTACAATATTAAGTATGAATTATACATGTAAATCTTCTTCTTCAATGTATAAAAAAAAAACACCATCAAAATGCATTACGTATTTTTGAAAAGATGTGGCATACATAGGAGTAGGGACAGAAAAAACGACTTTGTGTTATACTGTTTTATTTACGACATTTTTAGGAAAAATTGTTAGGTAGGTAAAAATGGTATAATGGTCCAATAGTTAGACCGGCATTGTTCAATCAGTTTTTATATCTGGGATATATAGCAATGGATTGGTTCTTTCATAAATTTCTATTTAGATATATTATTTTGAATTTGATTTTAGAATTGAATTTTAAGCAACGTAATATCATTAAGTGTTTTACGTTTAAGATAGTAGTACAATAATAAAGTATCAGTTAGTTATATTTACTAGTGCTATATTATTATAAATTATTATAATTTTACAATACGTAAGGCGTATTTTAGCACAATTATAGTATACTGAGGAAATTCATTGTTGTTAACATACTTATAAAACCCAATCATATAAATATATGATTTTTATGGCGATTTAAATACGGCTATTTATAAGGCATTTATAAGGTTTGAAAAGTAAAATGATTGCTAAGCTGTTTTTATAATTAAAGTTTGTGATAAGAATTAGAATACCTTCCGTAATTGCAAAAAGTCCCAAAACGATTAAGTTTTTTTTTTAATAAGTAAGGGATTATCTTTCGATTAGCTCATACTACTGATCGCTCTGAATACGCCACATTATGTGTCAAAAAAATTAGTCTTAAATTTGGGAACAGAAATCACGGAGCATTTTCGTGTAAAAAGCACCTTGTTATTCGTTTACATGGCGATTGGCGGGCTAATCTGAAAAACATGCTTAAATTAATAATGTTTTTCCAGTACAGCCACAAAAATATATCTTTAATAAATGTGTACTAAGCGAAATTCATCTCAAAATTGTAATTAGTCTCTTACGAAATTAAATATGTAAGCAAAGTATTGTTATCACTACTACTAAGTAGTACTACTTATTAGATAGACATTTACTTTATTTCTTTCCTCAATGCATGCCAAAGAACAATATTTTGATCTTTAAAGTTAAAGGCAATATTTGCTCTAAAATCTGCCTCGCTAATTATTCCGCCATATGTTGAACTCTAATATCAAAATACCCACTAACATACAATCTTATAAAACTTAACTAAATATATCTTGTACAGAAAACGTTGTAAAAAGAACTCTTATTGGAGCCAAACAATATTTTCGTGGCAATAGCTATGACCAAGGAATTAAAAGTGTAACATGCTATCTCCGTCTGTTTGTTGCTTTTACCGGGTAACTTTTCTCGTTTAAACTTATTTTCTCTTATCTAACTGCCGCTGGGGAACGTCAGATAGATTTATTGACGGCCTTATTAAATTTCTTGATAATTTTCGTTCTAACTAAAACTAAATCACTTCTACCTAAGCCATTATTTTTAAATTTCGAGATAATTACGCGTTGCAAGCTATTCTCAAATTAACTAAAGCTGATGCGAACAAGATTGCTGTCAAAGATATGTAAACTAAAAAATATGTAAACTCATTATTATATTTTTTTATATATCTATATTACTTAATATTTATAAAATGCAAAATGTGGAAATCGGACCATCCACTGGGGCAATAGTCAGGTCCAAAACTATAACGCTAAGCGAATCGTCTATACCAACATTGCTTCGATATTTTCTAAAACGTTAAAAATAATGCTATGAATATAATTTTATGATACTGCTACTTAAAATGATGTTGTTGATAACCAAGAAAAATTAAACGTACATAAACATATCTTAAACAATTATTAAATAATTATAATAAGAATTATTTCTTTATTTACGCGATTATTAACATATCAATCCACTAATTTACGGATTTTGCTGTTACTTAAAATATATTTATTCCCGACGTTCGATTCTTTCAGCATCCATGATCACGGGCAGACTAAGGTATATGGTATATATATATATACTATATATATATGGTATATATATATATACTATATATATATGGTATATATATATACATATATATATATGGTATATATAATCATATAATATGCAAATACCAACTTAGTCTGCCCGTGATCATGGATGCTGAAAGAATCGAAACGTCGGGAATATCATATTTTAAGTAACGCGAAAAATCCGTAAATTAGTGGTTTGATAATTATAATAAGAGTTAACCCAGTAATCTCCGAATAATAAAGTTACTATGTAGGTAATGCATATTATTTTAAACGTTAGCAGTTTATTAGGTTTGATAAAATGTACTTTTGTAGATGATAATTAAATAATTTACAGTTGCATAATTTGTCCAGTAACTCACTAAGTGTAATGTAAAAGTAGCTGTACGCCTATATTGGAAAACAATAGAAGAGTAAATCGGTTTAGTAATTAAATAGCTGTTTCCATGTTAGGCAGAGATCAAAAGCGCGTTTCAATTTACTCGCAATACGCGTTGCTTTGACTACACGTCAATGAATTTGCATAAAATTGTATGTTTTCTGTTAAAGCTCGCTTAAGCATCGTAGTTAAATCAAAGCGGATCATTGGCTCTTGTATGTTAAAAAGTGCGGATAATTTAGATTTTCGATAACTTTCCACAGGTTTTTTATTTACCAATTAAAAAGGAACAAATTCCTTTTCCTCTTACAGTCTAGTGCGTAATGAGTATAACTCGGAATTATTGCTGGCAAATGTGGAGGGTTAAGTTATGTTTATGCAATATTTTCCGATCATAAGATATTTTAGGATTTAATAAAATACTAAATGATTTATAAATTAAAAAATTATAAAAATTTTATCTTGACTCAGTAATAAAATTAGCATTATCAAATTCGAATGATATTTAATCAACTTTTGACGATTGTAGAAAGAAAAATTAAATCAAAATATTTACGTTAGCCAAACAACTAGCAACATTATTTAAATATTATGAGATAAATTTGTTTTAGATAAAAATACGTTGATTGTGTCGTAGTACTTGTAAATTGTAAAAGAAATGCATACAACTATTAAATAGAAGGTATAAAAATTAAATACTCACAGTAATCGCACCGAGAACGCAGTTGAGTGTTACCACTACTGAGATCCGATCATTCATGAACAAATATACTTACAAATACTGCTGCATGGTATGAGACTTAAGATGATTATGTTTATTAAGAGTATTATATATTGAGACATCTTAAGATTAATACTTAAATCATAAACTTTAACAAGAAAACAAATGACAGTTTGACTTATGACAACCAACACTGAATCGAAAATTTATAAAAAAAATTGGCTGACTTCAAACTGTGTATAACTATTTTGCGCAATATGAACGGATGTATATATCGTGCTCGCAAACGAATTTTTAATCTCTGATATCTTTTAAAGTGTTCATTTAATGCAAAATGTTGTGTTTGACACGTTTCATGCAAATATTTTTTTAAATGCATTAATTTTATATGAACTGTAACTGCATTAGCTTAAATGAGCTTTGAATAAGACTCATTGCAATTTTTAAAAATGTATGCATTATAACGGTCGTAGAAAACTATCCCTAAAACATAGATATATACTTTTACGGTCTTTATTGTACGCCAATCTCAGCACTAAAAATATGTACAACGTAGTTTAAGTCTATCTCTTAAGGTTAAGTAAGCGTTGGCAATTTAATCGCACGACGTTGTGATTTTTGACGCTGATTTTAAATATATTTAAATTATTAAGATAATTAAATAAAGGAATGAACAAGAACGAAGCACTAGGAGTGGAGCATAGATATAGAAAAAAAAACGTACACTCTAAATGGAGTCCTTCTTTTGGGATGTCGGAAAAAATATTTAATGATTGAACGCGATACAATTAATTTTAATTAAAATTGTATCAATTAAAAATATCCATATAAAAAAATATTTTATAATTGTTTTTTTTTTAAACGTTGACTAATTGGAGTACTTACATTGTATTTTAATAAGATCCCAACTTAGACTCATTGTAGAATACTATTGAGTATTTTATTGCCTTGTTTAGCAAACAACACAATAGTAACAAATCCCACTGCTAATTTTTAGTGTGATCAGACTATAAATAGACAACTAATCCTCTTTCATACTACCTTTATTACAAAATGCTAATAAGGTATTATGAAACTTTATGTAACTATCTCCATTAGAAATGTGTTCTATTTCAGTACCAATAAATTAAAGTATTTGTAATGAAAACACAAATTGTTCGTATAACTTATACATTTTACGTAAAAGTATGTGTGTTAACTTTCTACAAGTTTGGTCTTATTATGTTTAAAAAGATTTTCAGTTCAGCTACTTCAAAAATTAAAACACTTCGCGTCAAAATTATCCAAAAGCAAAATAGTAAATGTTTGTAAAGACAGACGAAAAAATATTTTGACAAATAAATGTGTAACTTAAATATAATAAATACTTTCTAAGCCTGGCGATAAGTATTTGTGGAAGTAGTTTCTCTGAAGATGTTTAAACGGGTTAAAAATTTAATGAATAACGCCATCGTGCTTTGAAAACGTTGTCAGCTTTAAAAAACAAAGGTTGTGTTCTGATTGCTTAGGACAACACTTTTGCCACTCTTGAGAGAACAATCACGGAAGCTACAACTATTTTTTCACTACGTAACTTTGCTGCAAAAGTCTAAACAAAATACCAACCTGAACCTTATCAGGTTCCATTTCATACATAAATTAATATATATTTTAACCACCTTCCTAGATTATTCGTTTCACTTGCTTTAAAAACCTATGAACCTAGCTAGAGACTACGTCCTAGATTATGATTTTTTTATGTGTTCGAATTCCGCTGGACGAACATCTTTGTTTCTCTAAAACTTTTTTAATGTTGTTTTGGTTGTTTAGTAAAATATGGTATAATTACAACCCTATTTTAATAGACAATTAAGATAAACAATACTGTGTGTGATAGTTTTTTAGATATTCCATTTCGTTGTTAAAAATTGTCACCCAAACCTTTTGCAGTTTACCTATTAAGACATAGGCTAAACTGTGTTCTAAATAATAAATGTATTGATAGAACGTTTATCTTAAAACATTTCTGAGAGTAAAAACGTAGGGTCAAAATCGGGAGGTAGTGTCGGGAATATAGAATATTGTGATCTGCTTATTTTGCGAATGTTATATTGTGTTGTATTTGGTTACTTATAGCTCGGAATAGTACGCATCGAATTGGTATGTAATAAAATGTGAAATGTATATGTTCATAAAAATAGACATACGCAGTTAATATTCTAATACAGAACTACATTTGTGCGAAAGAGTAAAAAAAACTATAATAATTAATTATGTTATAATTCCTTGTGCATTTATCTTCTATATTATATGCGACTGACATAATGTACATTTTATGTATATCAAAATTGCACTTCACAGCCTGCATTAAAAATATGAATATCTTAGAAGTTATAATTAATTTAATTTAAGGATTCAAACGAGGTGAGACAAGGCTTACGTCGCATGTGACACTAAAACTGAATATTTGACTGTTTTAGGGGTTCCATTTCATTTTTATTTGTTTACCATGACAATAAGCACTTATGTTATAGGAACCAAATTATGGCCTGCATCTGCTTGATTTTTTAAAACTGGTGGACTTTTAGTGAAATTTGTTAAAAATGTATTATACCGAATGTATTTTAAATTAGTTGCGTATTATTTTATTAAAAACACTGTTATAATAATAAGACAAATGTATCTTAGAACTGTTTAGTACCAGTTTTATGATATGTAATAATGAGCAAATTGTACGAAAAGCTTCAAAATGAGTAAGTACAAATTTGACCCTACAGTTTTAAGTTAACGTCATCTAGAGGAGTCTTGGACAATTACCTGAAACTTTTTCTGTATAACACCGCGCTAGCTTTGTTTAATTAAAAGTGAGAAGTAACCTGCGACCTGCAACTTTACAGGACCGTTGTAAACATCAAATTAAAGACTACTTAGGAGTTTATTAATTATGTGGCAAGGAAAATACCGCCAAAATGTTCTGAGATTTTTACAATTATACAGTTTTCATAAAATGGTCATTCGAATAGGTTAGTTACGAGCTCGGGAATATCGTCACTGAAGCATGTGTTAGGCGACTGTTATTATTTATTATATGTGATAGAAAGTAACTTTAAATCGCATTTGTTTTGTAATATTAGGTCTTTTATGCATAATACTATTAGTTTAAAAATATTTTAAAAATGTCTTGTGCAATTGTTGCCATAGCAAATCAGAAAAAAGGCTATAATTTAGTAGACTTCTGCTACGAATTCTTTCCGATGTCTTTTAAGTTATAACGATTATTATTTGGGGTTCTATTTTTAAGCGATGACTAAATTTTAGTGCCATTTATAAACTTTTTTTTAACCGGAGCATTGTTAAATGTATCAATTCAATGTGTTCAATGATTCAATAATTTCCAATATTTTATTAAGTAAGTAATTGATTTGTCACTTATGAAACTACTTTATAATAAACAAAATCTAATGCGATATCCTATTAATGACAATGACATAAAGATGAGACAAGCGCACTATTCTAAAACAACAAAGAGTAGCTTGAAGTCCGTAATCACTTTCTGCTTTGTGCTATTAAGTCAATCGTTTTGTTATATTGGAACTTTATTGAACGGTTTAACTATGTCTATTTTGACAAAACATTTATCTACCATTCACAAAATTTAGAGTTTATCATGATAGACTAGGCCTTGCAATGGACAAACTAGTTTATAACTAGTACATCTATTTGTTATGAATCTTACTTAGTGACTTATTCATATGTCGACAAAACAAAATATATAGCAATATTTATTCTCAAAACGTGAGGTTTCAATGTTTTTGTCATTCAGTGAGGAATAATTTCTTTCTTATTGAAAAATAGATTTAATTTATTGAAGGTGTCTTTATTTGATTCCACGCGATTTCAACCTGAAACACTGTTTAATTAGTACTCAGCCTAATGAATTTCACCACTAAATGGTAAATATTTGCCACAAGAAAGGATTGAAAAGGATTTAAAGTCATTCGTTCATCTAACTTTAAATTAAATATGTAATTTCTTTATAAAGAAATGGCTGTGTTATTTAAATGCTTTATGAATAATTCGGAAATAAAGATACTTTGTAAATATTTCTTATTATTAACCGGTCACTTTAATGTTACAACAAAAAACTAAAATGTATCGACCTGCTAAAATTTTTCTATTACGAACTTGATATTTTATACCGAAATCTAATAATCCTTGCAGGAATAAACATAAATTACCTGTTCATGTTAACACGTATTTTTCAATTCCATCGACTATACTGTACCAAAATGACATTGATATCATTTGAAAATGTTACCCATAACGACATAGCCCCGTATGATATAGAGATTCGATCATCTCAGCATCGTTTTAAGTAAAAGACAAAAAAAGCATACTTTAAACAATATAATATATTTTTATTGTTACTAAATAATAATAAAATAATAATATTAATATTTTTATAGCAAAAACATTTTTTGGTAAAGTTTTGCAAATCAATACCGAATATATCACATTTGGTACATAGTAATGTTCACGGGTACATTTACACAATTAGCATTCAATGTAATCAGTGAACCGGGAGGAATCGCTTTATCTCAAAGAACCGGCTTTGAGTAAATTAGATCAAAATTGATTCCCGTGCAAGCGGAATGAATATAAGAATCCGATTACAACACTATATTTATTTAGTTAGTTTTTATTCACGAAAACTTAATCATACAAATAAGTACATTATTTAGATTAAAAAAAACTCCAATGGCCAACTAACTATGGCAGCTATGGCAGCCATTCATGTAGTGGAGTTTAACACAGCATCACCATAATTAATTGCCTTCGTCGGCAACATAAAGCAAGTATTTATATTTTAAAAGTATATTTTTAAATTGGGATTGTCACAGTAAATTATTTTCAGACTTAAATACATTTACATTTTTTGTCTATATTTTTATTGATCTATTTAGTGTATCCTTAATTTGATCTAGCTTTTAAAGTTAAGCCATCATTCGCAACATAAGCTTCGCTGAAATGATAAATGACTCGAAAAACCTTTAAATAACGGGAGAATGGTAGATAAATATGTCGTAGAAAAATTCAATAGCAAGATTAGTAATGTAGTATTGCAGCGGAATGTGCTCGTATAGGAATCGTAGATGTCAAGGAAATTGAAATTTTTAGACTATTTATACAAGAATTTTGTTTAGATTGGTATAGTTCCATACTTATAAAACATACAGTAAATTCAGAATGGGCAATGTAGAAAAATGATTTTTATGAAACATACGTTGACAAGGGCTGGTCACCGATAAGGTATGCTATGTTATTAGGGCATTAGGGCATTATAGACAGGGCTCATTTCTGAGTATGCGATAAAGAAAGAAAAACTGCTGTTAGAAATAAATAGTCCATAGGTAAAATAACTTTAATAGATCTAATTGCTAGCTGGTTGCCAAATTTCATTGCAGATAAGATTGATAGGAATAGTTTAAAGGCAACTAAAGGCTTATTTAACAATTAAGGTAATTTAGAACATATGGTAACCCAAAAAACATTTGATAAAAAGTATTTAGAAAATAAAATTACAGAAAAACATGTGAAACCGTATTTAGTTCGTGTAAAATTGTGTAAAAGAAAATAGAGGCTTACGTTACCACCAAAAATCCCAATGTTGGTTCAAAATAAAAATAATGATGGGTAAGATCAAATAAGGAGTGTGAACAATTCGAAATTAGAGATAGAATTAAATGAATTTGATCCAAAAAACTAATCGGAACGCCATTCATTCAAATAAAATTACTTATAAATGATACTTAATAAATTCAAGGTATTACCTTTAAAAAAAAATTACTTCTGAAAAAATACCGGTTAAATAACAGAATAATAAATGGCGTAAAAAAATCAAAAGGAATGGTAACTTGGTAACTTTAAACAATAAATTTCGAATTTGAAAAACATGTCAATGTTTTTTCTATAGATGAAGACAACTTCGACTATGATTTCCTAATCGGATAAAACTGTGAACAAACATTTTGTTTAACTAAAAACGAGAATTTAAACATCACTCAAATAGTAACTGAAAATATATTTTACAAATAAAGTAACTCAAAATATATTTTACAATAATAAAAAACAATCTATGTACAATAAACAGATTCCTGGGTGTTCAGGTATCATTTAGAGTAAACAAAGTATTAATTATGAAAAAAAGACATTACAAAAATATATTCAAAAGAAGCTATTATTAATGAGTAAGAAAACTATAAAGAAAATATAACCGTCAATAACTTTGATATTACAGTAAGTAAATTGGATCGTCAAAAGAAATCTGATATTAATAATTGATATGAAAATATAATTCTGTATTCGCAAGAGACAAATATGACATAGGTACGGTGAAGGACCATGAAGCTCATATTGATTTACTCATAGATAAATACTATAGTAAAAGACCATACAAGTGCTCTATTGAAGATATGAGAGAAATTGAACATCAAATATCATAATTACTAAAAAATGATTTTATCGAGGAGTCAAATAGTCCTTTTGACACTCCGGTAGCACCGACATCAAAAAAGACGGAAGGAAATCCAAGCTTATTATAGGTGAACTGAAATCAAAAATAATATAGTTAAGCATCCATCACTAGACCTGTATATAGAAGAAATATAAAATTGTATTTATAAAGTAAATACGGGCCACAAAATATGCAAATATAATCGAATCTCTTCCACATCACCCAACTTACTCCGGTAGAAGAATAGAACCATAGAACATAGAACTATGTTATTTACAATGGAAGAGGGGGGGGGTGCCCTAACTATAAATATCCGTGACTGAGGTACTTTTACCCAATCTAAGATTGCTCTTTACAACGCTCAAAATGAAGATGGTCTTATTACCCCAGTTTTCAATGGATGCGTTTTATTCTTCAATTAACCCAGAAAATTTCAATGTTAATCGACGTGGTTCAATAACACTTAAAGAGAACATAGAAAAAGACAAATAGACATTCATATTTTTACGCGTCTATTTTATATTAAATTCTCCTTTAATGCATTGTTTGCGTTTATTGCATATATTTTATTAAAGACGTTTGAACTCTTCCTCAAACATGTCTATGTCTGTACCTGAATGTGTTTATAGACTTTAACAGTTCTTTCTAAATAAGTATTTGTAATTTAGTTTCGACAAAAAGTGCAAATATAAGATGTGCCTACAGATACCGATAACATAAAATATCACTGCGTTTAATTTTAAAATTTTAGGATCTTAAGCAGATGGTAGGAGTATGATTGGCCATCTGCTTGGGATTGGTTTTCAATTTTAACGGTTATTCCAATACATTGAGGTACCGACATGTTCCTTCTGCCTGTGATAACAAAAATAAAATAAATACTATAAAAATAATATTAATCTGCACGACATTTTTTTAATCAAAATTTGATAAATATGTATAGGCGAACGTTTATAATTTTTTAATAAATATATTTTATATTCATTGTAATAATATAATATATTTTATCCTTATAATTTGGTGAAACCTATTTTTTTCTATTACTGTTTGCAAATTAAAGGACAATTTTTTTAACACGTTTTTTTTTCTAAATTTTTAGGTTCCTACATTTTCTTTCTGGTTATTACGAAAAAATACATTTATATCATATTTTATTTTTTTTTGCACTGTCGCGTCATATTGTTAAGGTTGAATAATGAAATAATACTTTGTATAATAATAAAATAGCCGTAATCACCAAAATGGCTAAAGCCAGACAATTCAATTTATTTGAGGTACGTTTATGGAATTCTACGCGAGTTCAACCTAAAACGCTGTTGTTTAATTAGTACCAGCTTAATGAATTTCACCTGTGAACGCTAAATATTTGCCGTGAACAAAGGATTGATAACGTTTCAAAGTAATTAATTTACTTAATTTTGAATTTTAAATTAAATCTGAAAAGAGGTATCTAAGTCGGTCTTCTCTAATAAAAAATATCTGTTACTACCAAGGTTGGAAAGCTATCTAAAATTGTCAATATGTCAAATATTTTAAAATTTATACATTATTTATTAATCATCATCATCAGCCAGTGTGATAGTCCACTGCTATTATAAAATATATTTCCTATCACGTACTACATCATGGCGGTAGATTTATAGAGGTATAAGAATTCAATAATTCAACTAACTCCGTAGTCCAGTGGTATGGCGTGTGCTTTAGAAACCGGAGGTCGCGGGTTCGAATCCTGCGGGGGCTCAACAATTTTTTACATTGTTGTTTCCTAGCTAGTTAGGACAATTAGGGCTGGTCACCCAATTACCTGAAAAGTGATTGATCATGCTCGGATCATCATCATCCCGTGATGTCCATGCTGGACATAGCTCCTAATACACTCCATCACGAGGCATGTAAAAGTGGTCCACCCACCAACCCGCAATGGACCAGCGTGGTGGGATACGGTCCAAAAACCCTGAATGGAGAAGGCGTACATAAGGGACGGCCCATGTCCAGGAGTGATGACGTCCTGTTTTTATTCTACCATACATATTTGTTAAAGTGTAATGTGTGGCAAAAAAGTTCAGAATCAAACGCCTTTACTTCCGAATACCGGTGATAAAAGGTTGAGAAATAGTGTATAAAAATATGGCATTAATAAATCTCGAGAACATTTGCAGAACATTGTGTGGCAAAATTCTATGGAATTAAAATTCAACAGAAACGTTAATCAACGGCAATTTATTATTCTTTTTTATGGATACAATTTTATCAATAATGTGTTATCTCTAACTTTTGACCAAAATATATCAGATATTTTAATAGTGATTGATAGAAAGTTATGAGGAACAAAACAGATTCAGTTAGTAAAGTAACTGTAATAGTAGATAGCAGTTTGATGTCATATTAAATAACTTTGAGAATTCGTTGAATAAAATTAAGAATTCCGAGATATCTAATATAGAAGAGGTTTCAGATATAATATAAATATAACGTATACTATGTAATTTCTGTACAAGTTTCATTGAAACACGCGAAGGCAATTTACATGTTAATGACTTAAAAGTAGGTCAAAGGAAATTTTGTTTTCATTATATACCTTCTAAAAGTAAAAAAATGAGATAAAATGATTAGATATATACGTGCGAATAGTATCCTGCCAAATAAGTCATTAAGTAACCTGATTAAATTTTATTTTTATTAGTTAAACTCAAGTTGTTAGTGTTTTAGAACTTGGGGAAATAAAAACTTATGCAATTGTTATTGATTTAAATTGTGTATTCTAAATTTTTAATTGATGCTATAATACACTAAACGGAATAAAGGTAATGTCTTTTAAATTGATTATGTTTCTTTACCAACTTTAGTCTCGTTTTGACAGAACACCTACCTATTTTTGATGCAAACTTATCAGAAACGAAAGTAATTAATTTATTAAGTTTGCATCGCATTTCGGTGCTGATGATTATATGAACCCCAAATCAGTAATGTCTATATCTATAATGTTTATACGAGCCCCATGTCGCTTTGATTTAATGGTTAGTGAAACTGTGGTTAAAAATACACTGCCGCGAAACAATTACTTCATGGCAATAAAAGCAAGCTACCGATTAAAAAGTATAACATGCCATCTCCGTCTGTTTGCTGATTCCATTGAGCTAACTTTTCTCGTTTAAACTTATTTTCTCTTATCTAAGTACCTCTGGGGAGCGTCAGATATATTTATCGGGGGCGTTATTAAATTTCGTGATAATTTCGCTCTAACGTTTTCTGTTACTGTTATATACTCATGTTACGTTAACTGTTTAGTCTGCCTTAATGTTGTCTAGCACAAATTAACCTCGTAACTTTTTATTGTTACTTTACGTAACAGTTAAGCTATATTTGTATTGTTTTAATTGTTAATTAGTCATGGAATTAATAGTAATTGTTTACTGACTTCCCGAAAGGAGCATGCACTCAATTTAGACGTATAATTTTATTTTTATATTTTACCTCGTTGTTCCGGTCTTAGTGCTCCGATTTTGTTAATTCTTGTTTTAAATTACAGGTATTAGCTATAATTTGGTCCCATTTTTTATAATTGGGTGATAAGCAGTTTAATAGGTATTTGAGAAATAAAAAAATACGGCACCAAAAATCAACACGTCAAAAATCAGAACATCGTGTGATTATATTGCAGACCCTGCCAAAGCAGAAACCCATATACTTAAAGTATATTTTTCATAATTGCACTTCTTAAATTGATTAATACTAAAGTCAATAAGCGCATATATGTAAGTTTTAAAAATAGCCCACAACAAGCATTTTAATGTAAAACATATTTAAAAATCGTAATGAGGCAAGTTCAAAGCTCATTTGCAGTGATGTGAATATTAATAAAAGAAGGCACATTTACAAAATTCTTTATTCTATGTATATAAAACGTAACGTATATGACATTTTGGTTGAAAGAATACGTAAAAATATATTAGAGATTCAAAATGCAGTGGCAGAAATCGCATGGTAGTTACTTGCAGAGGACACATAGGTACCCGCTTTTATTATGCAAAATGGTTATATGCAGTTAGAAGTCAATCATAGTTAATTTTTTCATTTTCTATTTTGTGAGATAAAATTAAAAGCTCTGGCTCCAATTTTAATAATAAATAATAGCCAATCTTTTATGTTGTTGTTTATACTTATACCTGTTATAAGGAACCACAAATTAAAGAACACATGAAGGTATTTTCTATAAGACTTCCTGTTACAAGTAAATGTATTTAGAAAATATTGGGTCAAAATAAAAATATAAATAAAAAGTGCCATAAAAACCATTTTGATTTTATATTAGGCAGAAGAATTTAGGAGGCACTGTCATGCAAAACAATCATAGTGAATCTATCTACGATATTATGCATGTAAAACTGAACTTAAAATAAATTAGATTAATGATTTAGAGATTATTATGTAACTGTTAAATTTCTTAGAAATCTGATTTTCAAGAAAAAATTACAATAACCATTCCCAAATAAAAATGTTTGTTACAAAAACATACATGTACGGTATAAATTAAAATATTTGTTCTCAAAAGTTTAATACTGTAATATCATAAAAGTTATTAATAATTCATTTACAGAGAAAAAGAGCTGCGACTGAGCTGACTTCACTGAGGTCGTGCAACAGCGGTTACAAAAGCGCTTAACTTATTATTTATTATTAATCGATTATTAATTAAAATTCATTGTTAAAATATGTTTTGTTCTATGAAATTTATTTAAAACAGTGTTTTCCTCGATATTCTTACTTAGCGGTATATATTTTTTTATCTTACACCTATAGAACTAGACAAAGTCTAATGCACTAGTGTTGAATTTATTAATTTTAATTAAATTTTTTCGCTACTTTTAGATAAAAATATATTGGTGTGCAAGTCTACTAGCTTAAAATTGCAATAAGAGATTTTTTAGAGCTATCTCAGAAGCCTAACATAAACCATTCCTAAAGAAACCTGCACCGAACGCAATCCGCGCTCACTTCGCTTAATTAAAATCAAGAACTTAAATAGGAACACTGTAAGCACCAACTTGCAGACTACTTAAGAGGTTATAATTTATATGGTAAGCTAAAATCAGCCGCGAGGCGTTAAAACTGAATCGTAATTTGGAGGAAGGTTAAATAATGCGCTCGGGAGAAATTATTGCCCTGGCGTGTGTTCAACGACTGTTATTCTTTTCTCTCCCGAAAGCGATAACTATTTAAATAATGGCTTGGTCAATGCCATCGACCACACCTAAATTTATGTCAATATTTAAATAGAAGTATGATTTAAATTAAACAAGGTGTTAAATTAGGATTTTTAAGTAAATAAATAAAAAAATCGTTTTCACGAAAAATGCGAAAAAGTTTCCTTGTTGACCGCATTCCTTGTAGGATTTATTTAAAATAATTTATATAAATCATATTATGGCATCCATTGTCTTTTTTTGTTTATAATTTTTTTATACCGTACTATAACACATAATAGAGATTTTAAAATTAAAACACAAATCAAATTTTAATATAGGCCAAAAATTCAAAATTATAAATTTAGAAACAGATTTCAATCTAAAACAGAGGTAGTGACGTTATAGAGCATTGAACTGATAGTTAATTAAAACGATTTTAGATATTTTTTTCATAAATTACGATCATAAAGAAATTTTGATATATTAAAAGAATGCATAGATTTTCTATAATTTTATAATTATATCACTAGAAACGAGCTCATATTTGAAGTTATATTTAATGAACTATAGTTAATATATTCTGATTGACTTATTAAACTGTTATGTTGTCCAAATGCTTTAACCACTTGCTTTGAATAATCCATTTCGATTAGTGCCCATCAAAGTTCTTAATCAACAAGTCAATCAACGAACAGAGTGTATTACTTAGCAAACGCATGATATTGATCCACTAATCATTGTTATTTCAACATTGAAATCGACGATTTTTATCGCAAGTTATCATACAGTCTATCTAATAAAATTATTATTATACTGTAGATGGATCGGATTGCATTTATTAAATTTAGTTATTTTAACCAAATTTGAACTCCATTTGTCAAGGAATAGCAAACATATTCACTAACAAACATGACGACATGAAATGGAAAGAGTGTAAAATGTCGGAAATAAAATTTAATATTTTATATTTGTATTAACGAAAAAAAGTGAATAAGGTGGATGTAATATTTATACAACGACATTAAAAAATGAGAATTTCGAACACTATCGAGGGCCATTAAACCAATTAAACACTTTAATTCCACATTGACTTTCATTATCACCATGTGAAAGTTATCACACGTTGTAGTAGTCTAACATAGAAGTTTTTAAAACTACACTATGTCTCGTTTTTTTTCGTCATTTTATCATTACATTAAATCAGACCTGAGTGACCGGTATCTGATCGAATAATGAAATACACTTGTGTTTCATATATAACAGTTCCGAATAAATAAAACGAAAGTAAATACAAAAACATTATTCTTACTGACAATCTACAATATTATATTTTTTTAAAGTGGATTTTAAAATGTACTGCACAGTTCTCTTAGACATCTAACTCAAGCTTAAATAACACCGTAAGATGATCATCATCACTCATTCCTGCAGTGGACTAACACAGGCTGTAATAGTCCACTGCAGGAAATAGGCCGTAGGCACGTTTTGGTTCAATGCGGGTTGGAGGTTGAAATGATACTAATTAGAGTTAACAAAGTATTGGTCGAAATGGTTAATCAGCTGGAATTTGGCATATTAATAACTATAAATAATTATGTTTTCCATTCATTCCTCTAACAAAAAATGAAGATTATAGCTGCAAACGCACTTGTTTATCCTCTTAGTGGTGAGAAGGTTTTTACTAAATGTTGAGTCAACTTATAAGTAGGTGAGTCAAAATCGCTAACAATAGGGCGCATGGAGCATAGGTTGTTTATTTTAGGCAACCCATAAAATTTTAATGACATAAAATCATGAATATTATTGAAATTAGAAATTAGGTGTAGAATGTTGGCAGGAGAACCAGCTGGCTTGCCACGACGAGGACGTCAAAATATTTGTAACATGCTGCTTGATTTGGAAGTCAGTAATTTTTTAAATTGAAATTTAATACTAGAATATGAGAGATTTAACAACACTTTTTATATTTGTCTATACCACTACCATTGTTATTTAACTTGTTGATGAATAAATAGCTTTTTGTTCGACTTCCCAAAAGAAGGAGGTACTCTATTTGGATCATATGTTTTTTTATATTTAGTATCATGTTGCTCCGCTCCTAGCGGTTTTGTTTTTTTTTTAAATAATAGGTATTGTGATAAAAATTCAATGGATATTTGAGAAATTAAAAAATACTTTTGTAAATATATAATTGTAAAATAAAAAAAATTAATGATTAAATTATAGGCAAATTAAACACTTTTTAAGGTGCTTTTATATTTAATTTGAAGATATAAACCAATTTTTTTAAATTTATAGTATAGTCCAAACATTTACGATTTCTGTCTTGCTAGCAGTAGGATGGTTAAATTTTAAAATAAAATTATGTTGAGTAATAGAGTCATATAAAAATTTTGATGTCACAAGATTGTCAAAGTTTGTTGTTACTACCCTTATGAGAGCAATAACGCGGTCGGTGTAAATATTTTTTGACTATATAACTTGGTCGCATTCATCTAAAGAAAATAATAATTCCTGTTAAGCGACATAATATAAATATAAAACTTACGAGTGACATCAATTTTCAGAATAAAAACAATTAACTTCATTGTCGATAATAACAAAAATTTTATTATCATTATATCGTACTTCGTACAGATAGTACACCTAAAGTATGGGCCGTTAATATATATACAATAATATTTCTTTTATATCTCATTGACCTAAATATATAATCACTTAAAAATTATATTTCAGACTCAGCTTAATATCTACAATACTTAATAGTCACATATTTCAACAATAAGGCGATGATATATTGACCATCTACAGGAGATATCCACCGATTCTACATATCTAACTTCACTTTACTTTCCAAATCCTTCGCAAATATTGAATCATGCGTCGTAAATGCATTTATAAAGCGTTACTATGCCTTAACGCGTATATCTTCAGTAGCTTAGCTTAGAATAGTCCTAATATTCAACACAACCCTGTAGTGGATTTCGAATACCGCTCGGAATTTCTGATATATATTTTGCGTTGTCACTAATGAGAGACCCCCGGACAACAAATTCGAAGTCTCGTCAGAACTGTGGGCCGACTTTAATATTTCAAAGCAGTCTGTTATCTATCCTTCCAACTGCATTATCCTCTCGTCGCCTTTTACGCTTGTGGTGGTCCCTGAATAATGAAGGCGATTCCTGCAGCGGAAAAATAACGTGTGGTACGTATATATTTCCAACAAAAATTGGATTCCTATGTATCTCCGATCTAGTTGCCATAGTCTTAAAATGGTATGAATATTTTTATTTCATTGATTATTTTCTGTGGCCAATTGGTATTTCTTTGTTGTTTCTTTAGCGTAGGGATGTGGCGATACCACCACCCACTTGATGGCGGTAAGGATCTGCTTTACAGTAGGAGTAAGACAGATCCGCAATATAAGTGCAATTAGTCAATTGCAAATCCGCCTGCTCAGCGTGGATATTATAAGCAACTCTTTGTAATGGACGCCAACAAGATCGGCCATTTTGGTGTTTCATTATAAAGGGCCTAGGTCTAGACTGCTAAAGCTTGTTTATGATGATGATGATGAATTGGTATTTCTTAAATTGTTAAAAAAGATTAAGTATTTAAAATGAAGACCAAGATTATTTTAACTTGACAAAACTTGTAATCGTTTCTTTTTAACGAAATTATAAAATATTATCACCTTATTTTAAAATTCACTGTTTTAATCTATATTTATATATATTTAATTTCAGGCAGGGTTAGATAAGGGTAGCCTTGTTTGTTGATGAGAGAATAATTTGACCTCGTTGTTTACTGTTCCTCTTTGGTTTTGATCTATTTATCAAATGTGTAAATGTATAATCAGAGGTATATGAGTATATGAATAAGTTGATTGCAAAGCCCCAAATCGTTATTTACAATTGCCAAAGGTTGTTAGTTCCTATAAAATTGTAGATATCTAATCCATCTATCTTATTAACAACTAATATGTTATAGTGATTTACCCTTAATTGTAAAGGCGAAGATGAAGAAATAACATTCGATTGTGAAAATTCATAATGAAATCATTTGACGTTTATGAAACTAAAAGGGCGAACTAGTTTTAATTTTAATTTGAGCTCATAATACATGACTTAGTTCCTCGGTTTAGGCATTATTAAGACTTTAAAGGACTAAGAACAAAAGTTGCTTTCATATCATAAGGGATTCATATCATTAGTTAGTAACAAGACGTGTCGTTTACCAAAGCTTCAGGTCCTAACTATAGAAATGGGCTCGATCGGCAGTCTAGAACAATGCAGCAGATCTACATGGATAAATTCAAAAATTATTGCCGAGTAGCATAAGATTTCTTGCTCTAAGAGCAAAAACTTTTATATACGTACATATTACTAATTACGAACGAACGGACCAAGTTATATCTGGGTTCCGACAAATATGTGATTTTAAAATTATACGCATGACAAGAAAATAATCTACAGGTGAACCTGTGTAATTCTATTACAAAGTGAAGAAACATAAAAAGCTCATACATTTACTCGAAAGATATACATAAACCAGCGTTTCCAGTATTTATTGAGTGGGTTAACTTAATTTATAGCAAATATGCATATTGACATTGCAATTTATATATGAGAGAGGATATTACCAGATTTGATATATACAAAGGAAGTTCGTCTAAGAACAAGCAAAAGCATTTCGATCAAGTAGCTAGAAGATAATTATCATGAGTTGGTAATTATTTCTAAATTATAGATATTTTAATAAAACAATTGATTTCAGTACGTATTTTTATTATTATTTTTCTCTTAAACAACGATATTTTAGTTCTTTCTCCTTTTTTTAACGCGTTTATTTTTTATGTCTATTTAAGCACTCTAGTAAAACTATATCCCTTGTCATTTGTTGATTGTTTTGATCTTTTTACCCTGTAAATAATGATTAATAGAATATCATATCATGTACAACCGCATCCTTCAGCACTAAAATAAAATTTCAGCACATACGCAATTTGTTTGTTCAAACACATTTTTTTTTGGTACTGGTATCTACGACAAGTAATTAGTTATGTACTGTGACTGTTTAAAGTGTTCATCAGTTCATCGGAGCCACTAAAAGACATACTTTTATTGCAATTTTCTTCGAAACGTCATATTTGCATTCACGTTTCAAAGAATTTTCACTTCAAGCAAAATAATAACAGTAAAATTTTTTATTATGGTTTTGGAAACATCGGTACTTGATGAATTCATTCGATGTATAAAAGAACTCGGAACTGTGTATAATTGCACCAGCAATAATTTAATATTGCCATATTTATAGAAGAGGAAGTAGAAGACATAAATGAAACAGAAAAAGTTAGATGAATAGAAACGTAGCGTTTTATTATGAAGTCAAAAATCTAACAGTTCTTGGGGAGATTAATCGTTGTCTCTAAATTATAAAACAATACAAAATAAGCAAGTAAATTCAACCCCTTTTTTATTGTTTAATTTAAACAGCTTTAGTTATATGTTTATCTTGAGCCCATGCATCAGCGATCGCCATTTGCTTTTAATTTCTTTTCCATTATCAAGTAGTCAATCAAAGACATTGCGCTTGACTTTTCACCTTAAAACAACAAAAGTATTACCTTTTCGTTCACCCTGGAAACACGAATACGATCCTTTGGTAACATACACATAGGTGTATACATTTTCTGTATGAACCAAATAGAACGTGAATTCTTCATTCTTTATCTGATACACTCCAAGGCAGAACCGTTATACACTGTGTTCATTTAAAATAACTGTATTGCTTAATCTAGAGTACATGTAGACAAAATAAAGTAAATTACATTAAACTCAATAAATGACGTTTGGGTTTCACGGAAGTTTTTAAAATAATGATAACAAATCCATGATAGTGTCCCCTAAATTTTTTTTGTATAAATGTAATATTATTTTTCATGAAAAATAATTAAAACTGATGTAAAATTACCTTTAACTATTTTGTTGTATTTTAAAATTAATAACTATTATCTAGCAAGGTATTAAAACAATATTTTTGTCGTCTTGTGAAAGCCAAATGCAAGTATCGTAGTTTTAGAATGTTCTTGCTGTGGGGTTGCCGATTAATAAAAAGAAAAGTGTATAAGCAATGAATAGTTACGCACTCGCTATACAATGTTTATCCGTCAAAACTCGCTATGCAACGTATAGTTAGTATATATATAGTTATACACCCGTTAAACAGGGTTGTATAACTTTTTTATAGTAAGACTGCACAAGTATATAAAGAAAAATAAAGACATGACCAAGATCAATATATACCAAGTTTACCAAAAAAAAAAAGAAAAACCAAAAAATAAAATATAAAAGAAGAAAAAACAAAACGTTGTGCCTGGGTTTAAGACTGATTATAAATACATGACATAATGTACTCTATTTCTCCTCTAAATTGTGCAACATTTTTATCATTTATGTGATTAAGTCCAAATGTAAGTCAAGACATTCGCTATAATTGTTGATAATAGGAGAGTTGTTGCCTAAAACAGTTCATCTTGTTTGAGAACACAGCGGTGTGATTGGTTTGTGAGGAAAACGTAAAGGAACACGAAAAACTTACGAGTCGCAATAATTCTGGTTATCAATTTTGTTATTTAATAATTTAATGATAAATATTGCATCATTTAATTCCCTACGGTTTGAGAGTGAGCTAATTTTAAAATATTTTAGTCTGCTTTTGTACGAGTGTAAAGTTTTTGACTTACCAACAGAGAATGACAAGTGCCAAATAAATCTTTTTTGTACTCTCTCTATACGTAATGCATGTGTTGCATAGTGCGGACGCCAGACAACGCTACAGTGCTCCAAGATTCGTACGAGGTTATTAAATAGTGAAACTCTAGTGTTTTGGTCGCGAGAACTTTTCAATTTCTCATAACAAATCCAAGAGTTTTAGATGCCTTCTAATGACGCTATCTCAATGAAGGCATGACTCTCAATGAAACGTCATCTTTTTATCAAAGATTACCCCAAGATCCCTAACCATAGGGATCTTGGGGTAATCATCGTGAAAAAAGTTTAGGTCAAAAAATATATTTGTTAATATTTGTCGTAAAAGGCATTCTTGTGATTTTTCCGTACTTGGAGCTATTCTAGAAAAAAAGGGGTTGAAAGTCGTACAGAAAATGTGATTTTTGTGCGTAGTATATTCTAAGTTCTTATAAGTTCATATTTCTAGAAATATGAGATTTCACTAAAACAAAAAAAAAACGTTGTTAGGGGCAGTGAAAACTGCCCCTTATCGCGGGTGTATCTGCAGTACGCAATGTTTCGCCATGTGGAGTTATTGGGAGCTAGGATTTTTGACAGAGAAAAAAAAATGTGTCCTAAATTATTACATTATAACATTTTACAATATTTTTATTACTTCTCGATGCGCATAAAAATGTATGTTATAATGTAATGAATTAATAAGGTATCAAGTGTATTTATTTCTACAATTAGGTAAACATTATTCTTTACCATAATTTTAAATATATGAATAAAGTAATAGATATCAATATAGAAAAAAAATTAAAAGCGAAATGCTTTTAATTTTGTCAATAAATGCCACATTGTTTTATTAAACAATGTGACATTTATTGACATTTATTAACCAAGTAGTAAAAGAGGCAATAAAAATTAAAATTCCACTGAGTGTTTACAATTAAGCTTCTCAATAATTATATTCGTAACAGTAAAGCAGAATCGATCTCTTTATAATGCGAAAAAATTACGCATACGTTGGAAATACTCGCGTATTAAGCAAAAGCTTATTCGATTCTATAATTTTTCCCTCCTTTAATATCAGTTTTGTATGTATTAAGAAGGTAGAGTTTAAAAAATGTTATAGTTCATACTAGTAAATTACTAGTATGAGCTATAACATTTTTATAATTATTAATTACTAGTAGTAATTATGCCAACCAAATAAAAAAAAACCAAGTACCAAATTTAGGTATTTGGTCTCCCGATATATACTAAATATATGATAAATTCATACTAAAAATATGGAAATAATATATTTGGTTTTTTTTTAATCTGCCGGCAGAAATTAAACGGCAGTAAGATGATTATGTTGTTCATCTGCTGTAATATGCGGTACAATATAAAATATGCTTTAATTAGTTTATAAACTTATCTTTCCACAAAAATTCATAGAACCAAATTTAAACTAAATATCAAATACATACAAAACAGCAACTCATTAAACTTGCTTATGGCCCAAATTTATAAATTTAATTTCAGTGTCACTGTCCGCTTCATCTATATAAAATCAACTGTTAAAACATAAAATTTAATTGATTGAGGATGATAACGGCTGGCGTTTTATGCAATTTAGATAGCTAAAAATTTGTTATTGAATTTCGAATTAAGCAGTCCTAAATAAACAATGACATTAGAAGACTCGATAGTTATGGCTAGTTTCAATTATATAGTTCATTGTTTGGTTTAATAGTCGGTTATAGTAATTATAAAAACTTGATTGATTCATACAGAGACCTGTCTTAAACACCGAAACTTTAAATATTTAAAATAAGTACGATAATAATGTAAAGCTTAAAGATAATATAATTTAAAAGCAATATATATGTATGAATACATAAATGGACCGTTTATTTTAAAATGGTGTAAGTCTATTTTCTTTTGTTTCGAGGAAATTAACGGTACCATATTTGTTGATTTAAAAATACAGGCAAATCATATGAGGTCGAGAATTGTTTCTATTGTTTTAACAACATTTAATTTGTTTAAATAAATTTGTTTTTGGCTAATTAGACTACGATAACTCATCGTTTTATTTCAATCGTTTAATTTAAATTTTCAAAAATCAAATATCGCTGAAAATATACTGTCTTTTAATATTATTTCATTTAAAAATGCGCATAACAACACATAAAATTTTATTTTAGACGGCTGATATTGTCATTACAAGATACTGATTACAAGAATTTACTAATTCTCTGCATGTGGTAGTGTTTCAAAATATGCATGATGCACCGGAGGAATCTATGCTGCAATTTGCCTCCGCAATATTTTGTTGATAACAAATCGAAGATTAACAATGTTTAATTTCCTCGACGGGAATCCGTTTTTTAGCCTTTGAAGAAAAGTTCCACGAGAAAAAATTTTGATTTCTGGTTTAATAATTATCCCATTTGCAATGTTAATAGCCAAGTTGGATAAAATTATTAATTAATGGCTAACTTTTTATAAAAATGGCGGTAATTTTTTTTCTAATGGCATTTTATTTGTTGATTTATAATGTATATGCCCGATTTTATTCAAGTTTAAATGTTAACTTTTTTATGTGTTTAAAAAATATTTTTTATTAATGTGCTCGAAGAGGGTGTGGCTTACGAAAACCTGAGTACTCGTTTTCGGGCCTATTTTCCGCCTAATAGCTCTTTATAAAAATTATAAATATTAGTCCTACAATACCGGAATTATCTGCCACTCTTTTCTACATTAAAATATCTCAAATAGTTTCCAAAAACCAAAAAACTAAACCCACTTTTTTGTTTCGTTATTTGTTTATAACTTTTACAATTTTTTCGACCCGCCCTTTAATTTTTCAAAAACTTTCTAGATGCGATCCCGAAACGAATGATCTTAAAACCATATTTTTCCTAGACTTTTAAAAATTTTTGACTAAAAAGAACTGTTGACTAGACATTTATAGTAGTTCATAGGCTAATTTAAGAATTCAACTCCTAAATAATATAAAATTAGAAAAATCGTAATAAGATTGCGCACATTTCCGCGAAAAGGTTGCGATCCTGTTGTTTTTGTCGTTTCTTTAATTTGCCAAAATGCGGGCAAAGATACGGAGTCATACAGCCTTGTCGTATTTATTTTCTTCTCACAGGTTATGGCGCTTTACATTTTGTAATACATTTATTACTGTTTTTTAATATTTATCTTTTAACTTATGAGTAGTGGAAACACAGTGGGGTAACAATGCAAATCGTCTGCGGGTGAAACCGCGGGACACACCTAGCATTAAATTAATGAAAAATAACATAACATTGATTGGCATCCATTGCTTATGCCGGCTACCTCTGTCAATTGGACTTACACCATTTTAATAATCAGCGATTATGCAATTTCATTTACCGATCATCAAATTAATTTGAGAAATTAAACACAGACTAGTTAAATTAAAAAAAAATACGTTAAATTAAGCACGAATTACGTCATAGCTCTGTGCATAACTGCCTCCGTAGCCTAGTGGTATAGGCGTGTGCTTTAGAAACCGGGGGTCGTGGGTTCGAATCCTACGTGGACTCAACAAATTTTCATTGTTAGGGCAATTTGGGCCGATCACCCAATTGTCTGAATAGTAAGATGATCCATACGTCGGATGGGCATGTAAAAAGTCGGTCCACCCTCAACCCGCATTGGACCAGCGTGGTGGGATCCTAATGGATAGGGGTGTATTAGGGGAGGCCTATACCAGCAGTAGACTATCAAAAGCTGATGATGTATGTGATGTCGGTCCCTATATTAGTTTCGTTCACTTTATAGTGACCATATGTCGATAGTTTAAGCTTATAGCAAAGTCTTATAGTTATTCTCATAAATTTTCGACTTAAAAAAACTATGTAGCTTTACTTTAACTAGCGACGTTTATTCGTAAGTTTCTCGATTAGAACAAAATCCTGTCCATGATGTAATTCGCAAACTTTATCCGCACTGTAAAGCGTTTCAAACTTTTGCTTCTTCTGAAGAGTAAGCCTAAAATTATTAAAAAGTTTGTCGTATGTAGAATATGCTGTTTGACGTCCTTGAGAACGCGCACTTAGTTTTTTAAAGTCGTTGTGATAGAAATATAAATAAAAAAACAATAATTACTGCCAACATAAATGTTTCTATTTTCTATAATCTTTGTCAGCAGGATACAATCAGAGGCTGAATAGTTGCTCTATATTGCAGACTGTCTTGACGGGCGGATGCATTATTTCTGTGTAAAACATGCCACGCACTATGTGTATCCCTAACTATTCATCTCGCAGCGTCCGTCGTGCCTTCCAGACTTCGATTGAACCTGTGTTTAAAAGTCGTTAAAATACGTCTTCTTTTAGAGAACGTAATCTAAAATACATTAACTTCATTCTTAATTTATTTTAGATGGATTAAAAGGATTTATTTCATTACATTTATGTATATTATATGTTATTAAATTGTATAAAAAATATTCTAACAGCAATTCAGAAGCGCACAATTCTTTTCAATCCTTTTAACATTATATTATTAGTCGAGGCTGTGAGCAAAACAGTGGAAAGATTTGTTATGGCACAATAGCTCTTAGATGAAATCTGATTACAACAGAAGTGCAGCAAAGCGTCTAATCTTAGATATCTTCTTATATGATTTACAAAAATAATTTCTATGGCAACAAAAACGTGAGTTAGAAGCTTTATTAGAAAACGTAAGCTTATTATAATTAATGTACATAGAATAAAAAAGGGAGTTGCTTACGTGATTTAATATTACAATATATGATAATAATACAATTTTTGCTATTGGTTTTTATTTAAAAATTGTTATACCATAGCCAGTTATACATATTTTTAGTTGAGGTACAATAACGACCAATTTACATACGCAGTTATACAATTTGTGCTTTTGATGAATAAAAATATAAGATTTTATCATGCCTTTGTCATTGCATGTGTACGGTAATATGTCATTTATGTCGATGAGATGTGCGAAATTTTTTTTTGGGCAAAGACCTCACCCATGGACGGCCAACAAGTATCCATTAGGCATATACAGTATTTGGCGTATAAAATCATTTATTTGAGGATATATGAACAAATATAGATTTACGTACTCGGTAATGATAGAACCGGAAAGAGTCATTTGAATTTTTTTTTTTTTATTGCATACCCAGGCAGACGAGCAGTCGGGGCCACCTGATGGAAAGTGGTCACCGACGCCCATATACATTGGTCATACAGGTATCAACAACGCGCTGCCTACCGTGAGACATAAGATGTTAAGTCTCGTTTACCCAGTAATTACGCTGGCTACAGTGCCCTTCAAACCGGAACACAGTAGTGTTTTCACACTACTGCTTTGCGGTAGAAATAGGCACCGTGGTGGTACCCACCCAGACGGTCCCTTGTAAAAAGGGGACCTACCACCGGTAAAATTTTGAATTCAAAAATCGACCCCGACGGTAGTTAGATTAAAATTAATTTCATTCAAATGCAATGAAATATGAAATTTATTACCTTATTGAATATTTTTTCGTTTAATATTCAATTTGCAGTTTACAAAATAAAATCTACCACATTATCTACCAAACGCTCATATAAAAATAATATAGATATCGTTTATTACATTTAATATCTTTGTAATGATTGTATCATTTTAAACAATTTGTATTTATATTTTGATTAAGTAAATCTAAGTAAAAGATGAATGCCCTCTGTTCATTAAGCAAATTATTATTATTATATTTATTATTGGGATATTGCTGAATTATCGAATTAAGTGACTCGACTCCATGACAGAAATCAGGTCACAACTGCCTAAGTTTCAAATAGCTAACTTCAAATAGAAAACTGTGCCGCAGCGTCGCTCACGTAACGCTCTCCATAAGCAACTACAAGAGAAATTGAGAGGCAGTATCTCTTACTCGTGCACAGTTTGCCTGCTTAAGTGAAATAGAGAGAATGAAAAAGTGGGGCATGCTTAACGGTTCATGCCTCGCGTCTCTCTTACACTCGAGCGTTCTTGGTGTCGGAGTAAACCAATAGTGTAACAAAAACTGTATTTATATTTACACGTGCAAGTTAATTGTCAACTGTCATTGATTGTGTGGGTAAAATATGAAGTAAGATTCGTTACAATTATTTACCTTTATTGTTTTTATTGTTGTAATACAACAATCACAAGGTAAATATTTCTACACTGAATTTTAACATGATTAAATATAATTAATTAATTAATTAGCTTTTGTTAAAGTTATGTAATGTTAAATAAAAAAATACATAAATTGTATATTTGTCACGTGTAGCTTTCGCCAGTGTATTGATTTTAAAGGCAACCTATTTTTATTGCATCGGACTCGGGCACTTTAAAATACCATAAATCGTGCAGAATATTACAAAAAAGAATGTGAGGGTCACGTGGTCCCAACCTCACAATATAGATCAAAATTATGTTTAATGAAATAGTAAATATTGGGTGATACTGGACGTACAAAAAATTGCCAATAATATTAATAGATATTTATCTATTGACTTAGTGTATATAACAGTAACAATTCTTAAAAAAATATAAAACTCTTCAGTATTAAGGCTTATTAATAAAAATTTGATACATAGTCCGTAAACATCACATAAATAGGAAACCACGGCAGAGGCGAAAGTTTATCCCTTTTTTACTTAATTCTTAAAGAATACAAAAGTTGGGGACTCATTAGAGCGAAAGCGAATGTTTGCGGAACACCTCAAGAGCGTAATTTAATTTAATTTCCAGTACGGCCTTTCACTTTAGCTCTTTTTTGTTGACCCGCCATGGCCATAACGTTTGTTTGGAGTTTACTACTTTGCGGTTCCTTGGATTCGTAATATTTATTGTTTGTCGCTTCTAAAGGACTTCCGACAGTCAAAATTATTACCGAAGTGAAAAGTGTTTTTGTGGTAATAAGAAGAAACAACCGTGAGTTTCTTTCTTGTAATATATTTTGTATTTACTTAAAGAAATTCATATTGTGTAATAAAATTTTATTATTGTCATTATGTTTGTTTTATAATATATATGGTCATTGTCGATGGATATCAAATATAGAATATTATGTTTTAATTTAAACCTACAATAACTTAATTTTGACAATTGTCATAATGTAACTTAAACATAGAGAGCTTGAAATTGGTTTTTGAATTATTCTTTTCGTAACTTTTATTTAAAAATGTGATTCAATGCAGTCTGT
Organism: Lamproptera curius; assembly: GCA_029286875.1. Taxonomy (NCBI): domain Eukaryota; kingdom Metazoa; phylum Arthropoda; class Insecta; order Lepidoptera; family Papilionidae; genus Lamproptera; species Lamproptera curius. The sequence continues at coordinate 7,410,908 of JAGSMT010000016.1, read as the reverse complement.
ATAAGCTTCTAAATTAAAATATAAATTTCAAGAAGCTTTACAAGCGAACAGATTTGAATGGTTTTAAATATATTTTTACCTTCATATGGTGATATGCAAAGATAACAAAAAGTAATATGCAAAGATTTAATAATTAGGAAAAGGATAAAATAATGTTGTTGAGTCAAAAATAAATAATGTGAATAAATTTTATATTACATTTATGAAGCCTTAAATATTAACTGCCTGCAAGGCTTAGCGGCATTGACCCTTGCTTTATAAACCAGAAGTCGTGGGTTCGAATCCCGAGAGGAAACAACTGTGTGTAATCGTTGTTTTCTGGTTAGTTAGGTCAATTTAGGCCGATCAACTAATTGTCTGAAAAGGAAGATGACCCTTGCGTCAGATGGGCATGTAAAAAGTCGGTTTAACCAACAACCCGCATTGGATCAGCGTGGTGGGATACGGGCAAAAAATTCAGTTAATTTCAATTAATGCATTAGAGGAGGCCTATGTGCTGCAGTGGACTAACATATCTGATGATGATGATGAAGAATTATACAGTTAAATTATTTTCTAAAAATCTAAATCCTGGCAATTTATAAATCAAGAAAGAACACTCATTAAAAAATTTATAATCAAATATAGGTGTCATTTATTCAATTCTTTACGTAAATGTTACAAATTATTGAATAAAACGAGTTTTTAGGGATTTTATCGCGTTTTTTTACATTTTATATTCCCTATATTTCCGACGTGTCGAAAACTTTCCACCGGCCACAGGTCACGGGGTAGTCTGATAACTGCTTTAATGATAAAATAACTTCATTTTGCATAGGCCGGAGCACAGACTAAAAATATTTTATTTCTATTAAGATCTGCAAATCCCGCTTCAGCACTGGCAACAAGACGCTTGATATCTACCCCGTGAACAAACCCGCTGGAAAGTGGTCAAAACGTGGCGAAGAAATGTAAAATAAACGCGATAAAATCGGTAAAAAAATCCTTTTATTCAATCAATACAGATATTTAACTTATTAATGATAACAAATGGCAGCAAATGAATTATATTTTTTTACAGTATACTTTAGCTATTTCCACATTGTAATGTCTTATGGCATTCTTTTGTGGGGAAGTGCGGCGGAGCAGATACTAATACAATCTATGTCCTACAAAAACGGGCTATTCAAGCGGTTTATAACTTGGCCCCAAAGAATCCCTGAGAAAATTGTTCACAGAGATTAAAATTACGTTTCTTCTCAATACATATTCGAAAACTTAGTAATAGAAATGATTTTCGCAGACATTGTAATGCACATAAATACTAGAAACAAACATAATTTAATTCTTCCAGTAACTAGACTGCTAGAGAATAAGTAAATCTTTTATGGGACAATGTATACGCTTTTACAACAAAACCCCAGTAAACGTTCAGGGTTTAACTGTTAATAAATTTAAAAAAATAGTAAAGGAACATTTGTGTTAAAGGTTATTATAACATAAATGAATTTAAAAATGATAAAACAGCCTGGTAATGGAGTGCTCGTTCCAGGCTTTTTCAAGTATAATATACGTATGATAGAAGTGTATGTAGGTCATAAGAAAATAGATATGTATATATTTGATTATTTTAAAAGATGGCAAAATAGGCCCGCTGAGTTTCTTTCGCTGGTTCTTCTCAGGTCGGAGGCGTCCTACTCCGAACCGGTGGTAGCATCCTTGACATTCAATAAGCGAGTGTTACACTTCTATATTGAATAAAGATATTTGAATTTGAATTTGAAAAAAAAATACCAGACTTCATAAGAGAAAATTTTTACAGTTAATGAAATAAAGTAAAATAGTATCAGTCTTTAAATAAGGGTTTTACAGCCAATATTTAAAATTAAAGACAACTTCCATATATTAATAATACAATATAAGAAGCTAATATCATATATCAAAACATTTTATTTATTTTTTATTCTTTTCGAAAACATACAGTGTTAAATCTGTATTTACTAATTTAGACAATATTTTCTACACCATTTAAATGTTTTGCATATAAAAACTATACAGCAGCTTGAATGCTTAAGAAGCGTACAATGGTTTATTATAAAACAAAGAAGGAAAAAAAGAAATCATTTACCTTAACACTAAGCTAAGAGACCACATGAAACCAGTTCTTTGACAAAACGTTCCTAAGTGTATCTGAAGGTGAGTTGAACAAATCAATCTCAGGCGAATCATTCAGTTCGTTGATGAATTTTGCAGATCTTATGAAAATGAATTCTTTCTATAATTTGTTTGCAACGAGGAAGATGCAAGTAAGTCTGTTGTCTGGAAGACCTTATCGGTACCTAAGATTTATATGGGAAAGTAGATCAGGAGAATCAATTTTATTTTGGGCTAATTTAACAATTAGACAAATATCAGATATTTTCGTCTTATGAATAATGGAAGCAGATGATGTCTCCTACATGCTGTTACATAATCGAGGTCAGATTTTTACATTTGTGTTGTAAATGTTTTATTAACCTACGTTGTATAGACTCTAGCCTATCAATATAAACATCATATAGAGGATTCCAAATTTGTGAACAATACTCGAGAATACTACGCACATAAGAGCAATAGAGGATCTTTATTAATTTAATGCTGTTAAATTGGGAGCTAGATCTCAAAATGAATCCTAAGCACTTATTAGCTTTTTCGGATATAATCAATGTGTTTCTATAGGTTAGTTTTGAATCGTGAATGATACCTAAGTCACGTACCTCATTCAATTTCGCTAGTTGTTGACCTTTGAGCCTATAAATGAATTCTATCACATTAATTTTGCGGGTAAAAGTTATTGAGTGACATTTTGTTACGTTAAGATCAAGCTTATTAATTCGGCAATATTCATCTAATCTTTCTAGATCTTGTTGTAGAAGATGACAGTCATGCATATTATAAATTTGTTTGTAGATTTTCATATCATCTGCATAGAGTAGAAATTTCGAGTTTTGGAAACAAAGTTTAATATCATTGATAAATAATTAAATAGCAAGGGTCCTAATATGGACCCCTGAGGTACCCCAGAGGGTATGTAGTTCCATGCAGAATAGTAACCATTAAGTACTACAGCTTGAGATCTATTCTCAATATACGATGTGAACCATCTAAACAAGTCACCATGGATACCGGCATTAAAAAGTTTCTGTAGGAGTATTTTATGGTCTATTTTATCAAATGCCTTACTATAGTCTGTAAAAATTGCATCAACTTGTCCACCAGGATCCATGCATGAAGATGTAAAGTCTGAAAAATTAGTAAATTGATGTTGTTGAGCGATTTCTAAGAAACCCATGTTGTTCTGGGATGAAAGGAGACGATAGACAGTTGTAAATTTCCGTACACCAGCTGCTCAAATATTTTGGCAAAATACATAATTTAGATATTGGTCTGTAATTTTTACATCACTTTTGGATCCACTTTTGTATATAGGGCTTATAAAAGCAGACTTCCAAATTTTAGGAACGATTCTTCCTTTATTGAGCGTGAGAATAATATGGTCAAGGGTCTTGTCAAAACATCAGCACACCTTGTTATAAATAAAGGCGATATTTTATCTGGTCCTGCTCCTTTCGTAGATCCAGTGTCTTAAGAAGTTTAGATATATCTTCCACTTTCAATTCAATGTCACTTATAGAATTTATGGAGTAAAGGGTATCAGAGTTATTTGTCACGCGTTGGCAATATGGAGTACTAGGAGTAGTGGATGAGAGGAATGTTTTCTGAAAATATTTTGCGAAGAGACAGCAAACTTCTTCCCTGAATTAGCAGAGTGTCCTTCGTATGAGAGTGAAGAAGGAAAGCATTATAGCCCATTTTATTAGATTTGATAAATGACCAAAAAGCTTTGGATTTTTACTATAGAGTCTTCGCAATTTTTAAGTATCTTTTGTAACATTCTATCTTCCAATATTTTAGCTCTTTTCTGAGTATTGAGAATGAGTTATAATCACTCACGTTCTTATATTTATTATATCTTCTGTGAAATTTAAACTTTTCCTTTAGTACTTTTTTTAGAGTGGCGCTGTACCATATTGGAAATGGTACATTATTCAATAATAGCTTGTAAGGAACATGCTTTTTTATTGCAATATTTAAATAACTATAAAATATCTCAATCGCTTCTTCCATTGACACTCCATTTAAGCAATTTTCCCAATCCACTTCTTCCAAGGATACCTTAATACTGTCATAATCACCCGACTCGTAAAAATACTTTATTCTAGGGCTCATTTTAAGACATTCATAATTCAGATTTTTCAGAGAAATAAATAATGATTTATGGTGAACATCCTCAGGGACTAATGGGTCGTCACAAGTTGATACTTGCAAATACGTATTGCATAGTACTAGGTCTAGAATTTTACCATTTACGTTATTAAAAAGGTTATATTGTGTTAAATTACACTCTGAGAGCGTGTCGCAAAAATATATCTGAGTTTCTCCTGTAGCGCAAGAATATTGAGAATGACTATCAGGACAATACGACCACTTGATATTACCTAAATTAAAATCACCCATAATGACAAATACATCTCTGGGGTTTGAGTTTATTATTTTCGATAAGTTATCCGTAAAATTATTTAATTGCATGCTGAATGAAAAACCAAAATTTTCACTACATAAGTAAACAGTACAAAAATGTATCTTGATCTGGTCGTTATTTTTATCGTTGTAAGTAACGGTTACCCAAATATCTTCCACAGACGACGACCACTCGGAGCGCAGTACCGCTGTGTGATCACGTGTATACCTAAAAGAACTCCCCACCGTACCTTTCATGAGTAGCTGTATAATTTCTATCCCTACGCCAAACAGCATATCGACTATCAAACAATTCACTGTCATTAATTCCATTCAGCAGCCAGGTCTCGGTTAACAAAATAATATCGTAGGAATGAAGCATCAAGTTCCTCTTAAATGTAGAGTCTTTGTGCAGCCCTCGAGTATTTTGATAATATATATTATAGCACGTATTAGCCATAATTATCGTTATAGAAATAGCTAAAGGAGAGTTACATTAGAGTATAAGTTCAACAATGTAAATAAAATAGGCCAGAGTACTTTACATGAGCAAATAATAAAACAGAAACATAATCATTGTAAATATTCGTATAAAATTTCGTTACATATTTTACATTTTGGTTAATAAGATAATTAATTGCAAAATATACATCGAATACGTAAGATAGATCATTTAAGCAATAATTAAAGTTACGGTCAGGTACAAATACTAAAAATGCGGTAGTGTAAAATAAAATAATAGTGTTAGTAAGACTAATGCGTTCAAAGACTCACAATGTTTGAAGCGATATTCAGCATTATGTCATCAAAAGCGCATGCGCTCGTGTTCTTAATTTGAACAGAGCTATTTTGACTTACTTGCATTTTTACCTGAATGACTGCCCGGTCGAATGCGTCATAAGCGCGGCAATGAGAACAAAAGGCCCGGGTAATGCATGTGTTTCTCAAACTGTCGTGTTCGAACTGATTATTAGAATTGTAAAAAAATTGTACTAACGATGTTTTTATACAATTTTTCCAAGATCGTTTTCGCACTTTATAAAAAATATAGGAGAAGTATTCGATTTTCTGGCCATGATCTTACAATGTTTCACCCAAATGTACTGAAAGTTCTTCTCTTTAGCTAAACTCCTAGCTTTGTTTAGCAAAACTTTATTACGTTGGGTCAAATGATCATTCACATAGAAGTTCCTGTGCCACTGAACCCCAGGCTAGTGAGGTTGTTGCTTCTGCTTACGCGCTGATGCTATGAGCCTTCCTTTGTGTAACGGTTATTAAAGGCAATCACTATGGGCTTCTGTTCTTAGAAATTCGGGTTGGAATACGAGCAATATAATTAATTTCTTCTTTTAATTGTGACATTACATATATTACCATTTTTAAGAGCGATGTCATAAAGGTTTTCATTATTCTTGACAGGTATTCCTGATTTCCACGTTGTTTGCCCTTGCCCATTGATCTCTGTCCTCTAATTCCATGTAGTCTGTTGATTTCAGCTTGAAGGACTGGAACTTCCTGCTCCAAACCTCTAATTTACGCATTCGATCTTCGAGACCTTGGATCGCTCCAGAAGTGGTTGACTTGTTCATGCAACATCTCCTGGGAAGCTTTAAGATGCCTGATCTCCTCCTTTATTTGTTTGACATCCTGCACCAATGTTGATAACGGTGCCAATTGTAGCATCATTTTGTTAAGCTGTTCATGGATTTTATCCAACTGACTGGACTGAGGCGACGCTACAGCTGGAATTGTCAACTGGAGAGACTTGCACTTAGGGCACTTCCAGGTGTTCTTCCTTTCTCCAAGTCTTCGGTAGCCTCCTTCTGTGATCCCAGCACACTGAAGTCGTATTGTTTTTGCAGGCACAGCACATTGGCTCTTCATTGTGCTTTACCTCACAGCTGGCAACACGTAAACATCCTATCGAAAGTTTGAGAAACCTTGGCAATATACGTATCTGGTGTGGTAAGCAACAAGCGTGCGTTCAAACAAGGTCGCTGTGCTGACTTGTAATTACAAGCACCGCTTTGTCAAAAATATCAACGGTGCAAATGGGACTAGCCCTAAAGTCTATACTAAGCCCACGTATATATTCTTGAGAATTCTTTTCTTAGTATATCAAACCAGTACAAAAATTGATTTTTGACATTTATAAGTACTCAGTGGGGCCTAAATTAGATAAAGAGCTTTTCGCTCTGGATTTAAATTTAAAAATATTAGGCTGAAAGGATGTAAATGGTATCTTGCAGTAAATATATTAAAAATTAAATTAAATTGCTTCCGGTGTCAACGTACCTCGTGGCTTTCTAAAATTTACATTCGATCTCCAACTTTAGAATTCGTAAAGAAAGAAAATACCTAACATTAAATAAAACAATGATGCAGATGTAAAATGTAAATATCATCACAGAAATTCTTAATAAAAAGATTCTGTATTTGATGTGCTTCTTAAATTCTTCTATTTAATGAATTTTAATAATGAATTTTAAATTGATTACACTTTAATTTTTAAAGGCAATGAAGAAGTCATTACTATTATATAATTAACCAAAGATTTTTCAAAAAATGTTAATCGTAACATTTCTCATCCCCATCTGGAGTTCTATGGACAAAGTTCCAATGTCCGTTCATTATAAAGTCTTTCGTGAACGACGAACAAAACTCAAAACTTGAGCTTTTAACATCTCCTTACTAATTTAACTTGAGAGCTTCAAGATTAAAATGGAATTAAGATAAAAGAATTGGTATAACTCTTATATTATTACCACTCAGTAAAATCATTATAAAATTACCACAATACAATACAAACTACTTCGTTCTAAAAATAGTCCAATTCTCCTAAAAGGAAATAGCTGGTTCTGAATGAAAGGTTAAGGTTTATAGTTTTTAGTCAAAAAATGTAAAAATAATGGACTCGCTTTTCCGAATTCTTTTAATTCAAATAGATTGGTCTACGCCAAGTTATAAAATTTATTGGTTAACGGATATTATACTATTAGTAATAGTATAACATCCGTTCAATTCTTGTTTATTAACTACCTTTTGAAATGTTAATGTAATATCACTCTGCCCTTGACAATTACATTAAACGATTTAAAGGTCGTCCTTATATCGATGAAGATATCATACATACCGCAAATTTAATAATTTTTGGCATCGGTAATACCGGAAAATAATTAAGTTAATTCAAATAAAATCATATCTGGTTGAAAAATCGTTGCATCTTTTATTCTGATAATTTTTTTTATAAAAATATATTTGGACTAACTACAGGCGAAAAGTTTTGGAGCGTTATAAGCCAGACTGATGATTTATTATAATAACACAATCGTTATTGTCGTTATAAGTACAGTATTGGTCCTTGCTTTATAAACCGGAGTCGTGGGTTCAAACCCCGCGGGAAAATAAATTTGTGCTATCGTTCAGGTCAGATTTCAGTAGCTCTGCGTAAAAACTGTCATTTAGATAAATCTGGCTGGATTAAAACACGACCATAATAACTTGGTAAAATGGCTTATTAAAATGTATTTACTTAGCATCATAAGCAACGTCGTCACATTTTGTGATATATATTTTATACACGAAACGTTATTGTGAGTTTGTGCATTGTGATTTTGTGTCCGCTGTTAAATTCATTGGACATTAAAAAAACTCTCTAGCTTCTGACTTCGTGCTTGAACCATCAAACTCAGAGAGTGGACGCGAACGGCAAGAGATCTTCCGGGGCTCCGGTAGGTACCACACCAAAACAATATCGAGATTGTATTATTTGCCGACGACACTCCTTTAATCTAAATATATAAAAGAGATTCCCACCTATATATTGACTGATCACGATATCTCTGGAACCATAAGGCATAGCAACTTGAAATTTGGTAGGAATATTCCTATCGCCGAGTAGAGGTCAGCGGATTTTACGAAATTCCACCCACGAAGGGGGTTGGAGGTTGCTAGTATTTAAAATAAAACGACGTAACTTGCAAAAATGACGATTATCATCATCATCATCAGCCTGTGATAGTCCACAACTGGACATAGGCTTCCCCCAATGCACTCCTATTCATTAGGGAGTTTTGGACCGTATCCTACCGCGGTAGTCTAATGTGGGTTGGTTGGTGACCGACTTTTACATGCCCATTTTTCAATGACGATAACATTATCTAGAAAGTAGGATACTGGTTCAGTGCTAATAATTGGATGTTAAAAAAAAATTAATAACGTTTATGACTTAATGTTTCGTAGGTAGGGTGTGATGTGAATGAAATTTATTTTATACATATTTTAAGCTTAAAGCACCATTCGCATTTAAAGCTAATAATAACTTGAAGCTGTATAGCGATTTCAGTCACCGCTGAAATATTTAGATTTTTTTAAATACCGCCGAAAGACAAGTTTTGAAAATTTAATTTTTTAAAATGCTTTTATAAGAATTAAACATATAATGCCCAAAGTAAGCTTTGAAAATGCTTATTTGAATTTTTTATAATTTTACAATAAAATGGCCAATTGTATGTAGTTCCTTATCCGTGACTTTATTGTAATTATATTCAAGATGTATTTCTAAGTTTTAGCCCGCGTTATATGACATTTCTGATCCATGGGACAGAAACGTGGCCTCTGACTATCGGACTGGTCCACGAGTTTGCCGTAGCTCAACGTGCTATAGAACGCGCTATGCTTTCGCAGTCTCTCTGTCGGATAAAATTCGCAATGTATTCATCCGGCAAAGAACAGAAGTTACCGACATAGCGCAATGGGTTAGCTCGTTGAAGTGGCAGTGGCCGGGCACGTGGTCCGAAAAACGGATGGCCGATGGGGCCATAAGGTTCTAGAGTGGAGGCCAGGTTTAGAAAAAAGGAGTGTTGGTCAACCCCCGACCAGGTGGGATGGAGATCTCCGTGCAGTAGCCGATTCAAGTTAGCAGCGACTAGCAGGGGATCGGCCGTCTTGACGTTCCTTCAAAAAGGCATATGTCCAGCTGTGGACTGATAGGGGCTGATTATGATGATGATGATGACCGCCGTAAGAAAACTTTTTGAAATTTTTTTAATGCTTGTATAGGATTATTCATATAATGCCCAAAGTAAGCTTTGCAAATGATTTTTTGAGTTTTTTATTAACTTGTGACTTTATTGTAATTATTATATTTAAGATGTATTCTTAAGTTTTAGAAAGCATTCTATCATGAGTAGCATCATACGATGTTTTTTATCTTTAGAAAATTGGCCATTGAGATTATAGAATAGTTAAATTTTTACCTGAATAAAAATTAAAAAAATTAAAGCATTAAAGTTGTGTATAATTTCTGCAAATTATGTAAAAACGCAACCACTGCGGAAGGAAAACTTGTTTCTTTTTTAACTTAATGTCAAAAGAAAACAAAAGTTGAGGACTCATTAGTCCTGGAAGCGAATGTTTACGGAACACCTCAAAAGCGTAATTTAATTTTATTTCCTGTACCACGTTTTACTTTTGCCCTTTTTATGTTGACCCGCCTACATCAGAATGGTTGTTTAGACTTGACTTCTTTTCTTCTGTGACTACTTTTATAACATTTGTAGCTTTATTGTGGTTCTAATATACGGAAACTTTTTTGAAGTTTTAATATTGCTAAAAAGGCATCGAACCGAAAAAAATCTTAAACTCTTCACAAGCGTGTGTATTCTCTATTCGCAAATATAAATATAGTAAATGTAGTCATTGTCTATAACACCAACACAAGTTCAATAAATACAATGTCAAGTTTTGATATCATTTTATGTTTTGTTGAAATGTATATGTTTCGTAAAATTCTTAATAAATGCATTAATTACTACATAAATGTATCTAGAGATATATATTTCTCCCAACTTTCTTCTACCATAAAGAATAGTTTTAGGATATTAACAAAAGTAGTTTTCCTAAAAAAAATTTTTTAAATTTGCGTAACTCTTGCCGAACCTGTCTGCGTCGCATGACGCGCACTGGTTGCCCGCATGATAATTTAATAAAGTCGTCCGCAGATGTCGTATTCATAAATGCTGCTATATAAATAACTGTGGAATGACCTTTTATTTTCGTTAGAATCGTAGCAAACGTCTCTGATACCATAAGACTGTTATATAATGTAGTTTTATGTAATGCTTGTATAGAAGTAGATTCTCTCCACATCGTATTGAGGATAATTAGCAGTGTTACCCAACGCGATTACCTTATTTCTGTTCTAGAAATTCACTAATTATGTTATTTATAAATTTTGCATGTAGTTTTAAGATAATAAATTACACAACTTGTAAATTCGTTCGATGTAACTCTGTCTAATTAGTTGCATTTGCCAAAAGCAAATAGTTACATCTGCAGTATGAGAATTGTGAATCTTGAAATTGTGGCACTATATTTTTTGTTTATAATACAGTGTATTGGCAAGTCAATTAGGTGCTGAGTTTCATAAATTGCGTGCACAAAAACGATGCACGATAATAATGCCTTGGAACTTTAAGAAGTAAATTAAACCTTTTTGATACCGTACCTCGCAAACTTGTATTCTTGGTGGGCACTGTGACTATGTGCAGTCATAGAAAGGCTCATTACTGTCGGGTACGACCAACGACCTAAATACTTTTACTTTAATCTTTATTTCGCAATCAGACTTGGACACAAAAATATATAAATAAACTTGTTTTCCAGAGGTACGGTCTACACGTTTTTTTTCTTACTAAATTCCTTATTCTTAGCCTTTTTCACTCCATGTTTTTAATCCAAAATTTGTAATGCAACATAAATTGTTCTCCTTCTAATAATAAACCACCATACAAAACTATCTTTTGATTTCTGTATAATAAAAACATTATTTCAACGATTTCTTACAGATCGATTACTTTGGTGTATAGCTCAAGTTTTATATTTTTTTACTCGAAATCTGTTGTCGATTCCTGAACTAGAAATTCATTTGATGAATCCCTTCTTCTGCTATAAATGATGTTACGACTTCTACCTTTATTGGCTGTAGGAGTAGACGAAGAATCATTTTGCTCTGTTTTTTTTGCCGTTGTTTCCGTGGCATAATGCATTCATAGTAATTTATGGGACCTACGTTTAAGTCAATTGATTCCTTACGAGGTAGAGATTATTCTTTCTTATCTTCATGTGCTAAATGTGGCTTTTCTAAATTTAGAACAAAATCGAGAATTTACTTACTACATTTCATTACAAGGCTAACAAAAGAATAAAGTACGTATTTTTGGCTCAACTGCTCAACTGACTGGATAGGAATACAGTTAAACCATCTAACCAATAACAGCTGCTTACTTGCTTTATTATTAACGTTCATATTACGAGAATATAATAACAAATATCAACTCATGACAGGTTTTGGTTCGACAACGACTTTATGCTTTTGCAAGATTAACGTTTGTTGTAAATTGCTGTGCACAAGTATTAAATAAAATAAAATTGGACTGTGTTCGACGAAACTGTATTTGTTTACAGTAAAACGACCTTTACTCATTTATAAAATGGGTTTGGACGAACGATTACATTTGTTTGAGGTTCGTTTATGTAACTCTACGCAAGTTTAATTAAAATAAGTTATTAAATTAGTGACGCCTTAATGAATTTCCCATTAAATACTTTTTTTTTTTCTTATGAGTACTTCGTTAAAAACGTACCTGGATAAAATGAGATATAAGAAGTAAATTGTTTAAGGAGACTGAAATTAAATTACATAGATCTTTTACATCAAATAAAATTATGTTGTTAAAAACTTTTGAGTGTTAAAAGTATTTATATTTCTTCCTAGATGTTGATCTGCTACAATGATCTCCTACAGAACGTTATGGAAGTCTGAGCGGCTTAAAACAATAAATATGGCAGGTTGAAAAGGTCGCTCTAGATGATAAAAGGCAAAAGGACGTTCCGCCTCTCCTGTCTTTGGAGCATCGCTAAACTGTAGGTATATGTTGTTCGTTTGTACCCTTCGACCACTAGTGTGGCAAAGCCTCAAAAGCTGTAAAGGTAGGGGAAATAAAGATTGTAGGAGCAAAGTTTTGGGTACGCAGTTATTCATTTTCTCTCTCTCTTTCTTCGGTCAACAATCAAAAATTCATAATGTCAATCTCGTTGTGTCGGTATTTTATCGAAGGCCGCATAAAAATCTATGTGTCTTTAACTTGTTCTAAATACCACGGAGCGCTTCTAAATGAAAAAATCTGGAGCCAATAAGACTTGTTTAAGGTTTTCAGGAGCACTTGTATGAACAGCTGCTTTTACGAACGATCTTAGAACATTGTTAACAAAATAACTGCAAGCGATTGGTGATATCCTATCTCACGAACCATGTCTGTCATCCGTAAAGGAAGACTGATTTAACGTTGCCACTTGGGTTCGTCTTCAATACCTTGCCAATATTCGTAGTCATATGTCAGCATATTTGTGCATACTGTTCGAGGATACTGACGACGTAATAATCATATTACGTACAGAAATCGTTAGATACCGCACATCATTAAGAAATAAATATAAGTTGTAAAAATGGAACAGGAAATGAATACAGTTTAGTAATTAAATCGTCTGTGTTAGGCAGACATCAAAGGCGTATATCAATTTATCCACCATACGCAAAGCTTTGATTACGCATCAACGTATTTGCATAAAATTGTACGTTTTCTGCTAATTCTGTTAGAGCTTATTTAAACGCCATAGTGTACATTTTCATTCAAGTAATTAAACTAAATATGCAAAGATACATTTAAGCAATTTAACGGTCGAATTCAAATTGATGAAGTTTTTTTGTGATATAATTCAATTTATTTTTATCTGTAAGCAGGTCAGGTTTTATGAATCAAATTTTAAAACCTTTTGACCGACTTCACAAAAGAAGGTATTCAATTCGGAGCGTATGTTTTTTTTTAAATATATATATATATGTGTGTATTACCATGTTGCTCCGCTCCTAGTGCTCCGATTTTGTTAATTCAATTAATTTGTTCACATTTTTTAAAATTTCAGAAATTCAAAAAAATATGAAGAATAATACAACATTTTACGATATTTTCGTGCTTACTTTAAGTCTTTAAGCAAATATTTGTAATAAAAATCTTTTTACATTACACAAAATGTTTCAATAAAAGTAATAACTTTAAAAATATTACAAATTTAAAACGAGGCTTTGATCGAAACTGCATAATACACTACTAATCATTAAAAAGGACATTCATTGGTAGACATTTGTGTGCCTTACTAATTGATGCCCACGACTTCGTCCGCGTGGTGTATATAAAATATATAAAACATCTGTAAATTTATTCCAAATAGCGAAAGTTACTCCCAGTTCCATCAGCTATCTTTCAGTGAAAGTCTCTTGAAATCAACCATCAATTCCAAAGATTAATCAGTACAAGCGTACCTGTGAGTACGTTTGTTCTGACTTAAAACTTTTCAAATATTAAAAAAATAATTGTTATCTTATATAGTTGTTTTCTTATATATCGGTCACCCACCAACCTGTATTGGACCAGAGTGTTAGGATGGGGTCCAAAAACACCCTTATGGAAGAGGTGTGCATTAGGGGAGGCCCATGTTCAGCTGTAGATTAACATAGACTGATGATAATAATGATGATATGTATCGGTTATATATCACAATTTAAAAAAAATGATGTTACAAACAGATACTACAACGATAGTAGTGTTACAATTGTCGAGAGTTATTTGTATGTATATTATCAATATTAAAATTTTATTTGTTTTTAGCTGTTTTTGACGATTGGTACCAACAGTATGTTGCACAAATTAAATAATCACGCTTGAGTTTTACAAACCTTTCAGTGTGCATGTTAAGAAACTAGGTTTGATAAGTAACTTCACACTAAGTTGGAAACAATAATTAGCTTAACTCTTTGCGCAACTAAAGTTTTTTCACGAGTTACGAAAGTTGTTGTCTCTATATAAGTGACAAGTCCTTGTATCGATTTTTGAAAGTTGTCTTCTTATTTTTTCTTTCTTCGGCCATAGTTCCCATTGTTTCTTTGAATTTAATGCAGATCAATTAAATAAACTTGGCCCATTTAAAAAATACATTCGATTTGTACTTTCATTACAAATATATACAATATTCGAATATTTTACCATCACAAATTCAATGTCTGCCTGTTTGTTGAAGAATCACTAAATACTATTCACATTTCATTCATGTTCACTCATTGACTTCTCCGACATGTTTGACGACCTGTTTCGAATTATTTTAATCTTCTTGAGGCTTCAAAATGTTTTAGGTATTAAGCTCGCCTTTGCACGTCATCTTAATTTTGCAAATAGTTTAATTCAATAGACATAAAATAAAAAATATATAATGTACTACTAGGCTGCCCGCAGCATCGCCCGTGTAATTTTTACATTTTTTATGTGTTTTCGTAGGATAAAAAGTAGCTTATGTTACTCAAGGTAAATACATTTCTAATGGTGAAAGGATATTTAAAATAGGTGCATTAGTTTTTTAGTTTATTGATTAATAATAAATACAAAAAATAAAAATCTTTCTTCAGCTTGGCCATGTGAAAGACCTAGGCAGCGGATACCAAATTGCTGAGTGTTTCGTCCAAAGAGAGAAAATACGGCAAACTACTCGGTCGTTACAGGGAAGTACCACTCCATGCATAAAAGCGAGAAGCAGTCCACCTCGGAGTTCCAGCTGTCTGAGATGTTATGAGAGGCCCACTTTTATCATAATTCTGTGGAAAGATTACTTTTGAAGCGACCTATTCTATGAAATCAATACGATTTGAAAGGTTTATAATACCAAAAACTTAAATACACGTAATTATTGTAAATCATGTCTAATTTTTTATGATGAAAAGTTTATAAACTCTTATTTATTTAACATACTTGACGTTTAATAATTAAGAGTTAATTTTTTTTAATATAAATATAAAGTAAGGTAAAATGAAATGGTTTCCTGAAATTTTTGTTTACTATAAATATTTAAATATTTCTGTTTACTATAAAAATGTACGTTAGCATTTAAAACTTTAATTATCGGTTTAGTAAAATGGATTTCAGATTTGTTTAGTAACGAAAGGTTTTTAAAAAACGCATGTGCCAATCTGCCTCTCGTCGATAGTTAGATTTTCTCTTATAATTCGATTTACCGACGCAGTCACGTTTTTCGCTGGTCGTGCAGGCTACCTAGGTTATAAAAAGAAAAATATGTAAAATAATGTTTAGTGATAAGTTTGTTAACGCCAACGTATAGTTCTATAGAATTGCTATACCTACTTAATTTTTAAATATAAACTCTGTGATGTTTGTTTTAGATCAGTATCATTTAGTAAACGTTTTGATCGTTTTTAAAGGGTTATGATGATTCTGATGATGAATTACATTAATAAATAATGTAATTCAACATCAGAATCATAATCATCAGTTTGTGTTAGTCCACAGCTGGACATAGGCCTTCTCTAATGCACGCCTTTCTATTAGGGTCTTTTTGGACCCTATCCTACCACGCTGGTCCACTGCGGATCTGTGGGTGGACCAACTTTTTACATGCCCATCAGACGCATGGATCATCTTACTTTTAAGATAATTGGACGATCGGCTCAAATTGCCCTAACTAGGAAACAACAATGAAAATTTGTTGGGTCCCGCAGGATTCGAACCCATGACCTCCATTTTCTAAAGCACACACCCTTACCATAATAATGTAATAAACATTATTTTAAATATAAAAGAATTTAATCGCTGACAGCATTTTAAATTGACATACGAAACTTCGTCTCAAGTACATAAAAATGTATTTTAGATAATTTTATTGCGGTTGTATGGCTGCTATCTTGCGGGCTTATTATATATCTATGGGTTGAATTAACTGTTCCGTAGGTAAGAAATCGTAATCAGAAGCCAAGGGTCAAGGGTTTGAATTTTGCGCCGACTCAATAACTTTTAATTGTTGTTTTTTAATTAGTTAGGGTAACGCGGGCTGATCATCCGATTGTCCCGATTTAAAATTTGATGACCCATCCCTTGAATGGGCATGTAAAACGTCGATCCCGCTAATGACCCCTCTTCCGGTCGTGTCGGTTTACGTACCATTGGTCGACGAAAGTGATGGACTTGGGAGTGCAACTATGTCTGCGCGTAGACTTGTGCACTGTATGTAGTGTGTTTGACAATCAAGCGAGTGTAAACTGCTATATTGAATAAAGATATTTGAATTTATATATAATACCACCTGTGAAGTTGGCTGTACTCTTAAATAAACCAGTCTAAAACTAAATAACGCAGAAATAAAAAGATGTCTTTAAAATGTATTCAGCTGTCGTGAAATATTTCAACTCGGATAGGGAATTGGAATTTTAATCATAAGTAAACTTAATTTTTTAGCCAGTGTCAGCTTTATATCTATTAGTAGTTTTATCAATTACTAGCAAAAGCCGTTGCTTGCTTTTCTTTAATATTAACTAGTCAATTTTACCAAGATTAATGTATTTTTTATTTGTTTAAATCTGATTTTAACATTTAACGACAACATTAAACGATATTCAACCTATAGCTCACCTTGGATAAAATCTAGCTAAAACTTAATCGTAAATATTTTAAAAAACAAATTTAAGAAGACTGTGTTTGTTACATTAAAAGCAATAATTTGAAACTAGAAAAGTTCGCAACAATTAAAAAAAGCAAGAAAAAAACTCACACCGCGAAAACATGGCACAATTTTATTTTTTAGAAAATTGTGCTATATTTTTACAGAAAGGCAATGATTTGCCAATTAATACATTATCTTGAGGACTAGTTAACTGTCTTTGTTTTTTCTCCACGATATTATTATGAATTAAAGTTTTCTATTCTTGCGCAGTATAATGTTACACAAAAGTCTGTAACTTCAAACACTTGATACATTTACAATTTTACATATTGTTAACTTTTAGCAACCTTATTAAAATTATTAAAATGTTTTTTCTTTTAAATTAATTATGCACTTGTCCGTAACTTTTTATTTTAACATGACAAGTGAAGTTGTCACCAAAAAATATGACCAACTTTAAAGTAAAATGAACGATTAGTAACAATTTTGCGCAATATTAGCAGGTAATAACGGCATTGCCGCGCCATTTCTACCACCGCTTTTTAAATGTCTGATATCTTTTAAGGTACTCATTTAATCAAAATGTCGTGTTCGACATATTTTATGTATATATAATACATATTTTTTAAAATACGATAACTTTAATGTAAATTTTTAACTGATTTATCTTTGAAAGAGTTTTATTTATGCTTGATTTTAATTTAAAAAATATTTACATTTAAATGCTTTATCATCATCAGCCTGTGATAGTTCACTGCTGGACATAGGCCTCCCCTGATACACCCTTATCCATTAGGGAGTTTTTTGGACCGTATCCTTATCCCAATTTGAGAATAATACACAATAAGTATTAAAGTGCTTATTGTGGGTTATTGTTAAATCACAGATGTGTGCTCATTCGTACTTTATTGTAGGCCGATTCAAGTAGGACAATTCTGTAAGACATAATTTACGTCTATCTCTTAAAGTTGAGCGAGCGTTTGCAACTTAATCGAACGAGGTTGTGAATTTTGACGTCGTAATTTCTTAGAAAATTATAAGAAAAAGAGGCCAAATGACTGCTAATACCTATCATTTAAAAAGAATGAACAATATCATCGGACCAATAGGAGCGGAGCTACGAGGTAACATAAAAAAGCATACGTTCCAAAATGGGTACCTCCTTCTATTAAAAAGTCGGTAAAAAAGGAGATGTTTTGATTTCAACCCTTGACAGATGTTGTAATGAAAAAACAAGAACTTCTTAAACAAGGATAAGGTCTAATTTTGAAATAGTGCTATAAATTATGTACACTTTTTAACGACTTCAGAACTGTTTTTCAATCATTCAACGTCATCATCAGTCCACAGCAGCCTTTATCCGTCCACTGCTGGACATAGGCCCTTTTCAATAAACGCCAAGACGGTCGATCTCTTGCTACTCGCTGCCAACTTATACCGGCTACTGCATAGAGACCGGCATTCCCCGTTGTCGGGGATAGAACAACGCTCCGCCTTGCCAAACGAGATCTCCACTCCAGAACCTTATTGGCCGATCATCCATCGGTCCTTCTGACCACGTCAACTACTACTTCAAAGAGCTCATCCTTTGCACCATGCCGGTGACTTTAGTTCTGTGCCAGGTTAATTTATTACGAATTTTGTCAGAAAAAAAACTCCAAACATAGCGCGTTGACCACGCAAACTTATGGACCAGTCCTATAATCATAGGCCATGCTTCGGCCCCGTAGGTCATGATCGGAGAGAACGCATTGATTGTCCGCCGATACCACATTATTTGACCCTAATCGTCAAATTATGCGGAATCATAATTTGACCGGGAGAACATGTTCGTTAAAAATGATTTACGTCTTGTCTAAGTTCATCGTGAGGCCAACACGTCGTAATGATTAATTTAGGCTGTGCAACATATTCTGCAAGCACTCCAACGATTCAGCAAATATTACGATATCGTTGGCAAAACGAAGGTGTAAAAGGTATTCGCCATTGACGTTTATGCCATATCATAAGGTCTTGAAGACTGCCTTTAAAGCATTAGTAAACAGTTTAGGAGATATTACGTCCCCCTGCCGCACTCCACTGTGCAATTAGATTAATCTCTTGTGACTCCCCCGGAATCAAGATAGACATAAAAACAGCTATGAAGACCTACCAGCCCTCGAATTATCCATAATCGACCTGCCATTGTTAAATAGCTTCTAGAATAGTCCAGGTTTACACAGAGTCAATAGCTTTCTCATACTCCACAAAGGCAAGTCACAGAGATTGATTGAACCCAGCCTGCTCCGGTGGCTGGAATTCACCGAGCTTGTTACTGAGGCTATTCGACATGACTCTCGAGAACAGCTTGTATATGTGGCTTAAAAGTGAGATCAGTCTGTAATTCTTAACCACGGTTTTTGCCCTTCTTAAAATACAGAATGACCTAACTTTTAAGTCACGCCTTGGAAGAAATGCCCCGTTCAAGGACGGAATCGACTAGCTTTCGAAGCTTGCTAAGAACAGGATCACCCCTTGCCCTAAGCATTTCGACCGTGATTTCCCTTCCCAGGAGCCCTTTCATCCTTAAGCTGCTTAAGAGCCCGCCTAACCTCTTCAAAGCTGATGTTAGGAAGCTAACTAGAAAGGTGCCGCTAGCACCACTAACTAGCACTCGGATACTTAACACGGGTATTAGTTCGAGGAGCTTTTTACGCGTACTATTTGCCAGAGAAATCCATAATCTTAGATACAATCTAAGGCTTAGACGAAAATCTTGAGCCGGAGCTGTTCCATGAGCTTTGATAGAAGGCTATTTACACGTTTCTCTACAAAAACCTTAGACCGCCTATTCTGCTAAATCGATTTGGTTATCCGTTGCGTATTTGAGCAGTCTTGGCGTATTTGTCTGCGGATCTACATTGAAAGAAGTTTTACATCAGGCGAAGCTGTGTCCTCATGTTGCCGTCATTCCTCCATAACTTCTTGCTAGTATGATTACTGCCGCAAAACCACCCACGTCAATGGACGTTTGTCGGGTAATGACCCGTTCCACTACGGCAGCCAGAGCCTCGTCAACTGCCATTGTAGTTAGCGATATATTAAGTTGGAACATCGGTTTATTTTTTCGTGCACCCCACGATTTGCTAAAACTCAGCTCAGGAAGAAGACCTCATCAAGCGAACAAGTTGTCGCTGAAAACCTTTATACAGGGTGCTTCTTACCAATCGGTGATCACTTCCGGTGAACTTATTGAACACAGAGACATATCTGAATATGTGCTTCCGGTTCGTCATGATGAAATCTGTCTTGCTCCTAGTCACAGTATATAAATTAAGAAGAGGCCTTCTTCCTCGAGGAAGTTGACTAGCATTTGTCTCTTGCGATTCCGACTTTTAACACCCTAAGGTCCTAAATACAATTCAATGCCAGTTTATACACCCACTTAGGAATGGAAATCCTTCATGATATCACTATAGAGGGCCTTAGGAGTGTTAGTCACTTCATCATCAGGTCGTGCCGAAGTGGGCGCGTCCACTTGTGTCACTTTAAGGGTAATTGAGTTTACGTACATCATACGCTACCCTACTTGACGCAGTCAAGATTGCGATAATGATGTCAACAAGGGATTTATTGACGAGGAATCCCACGACGCCCCGTAACGAGGGCTCGCCCCTCGTAATTAGAATAGGTGACCCGATGGCAAGGTTATGGTGTGCTCGCCTGTTGTTTGGACTATACGCTAAGCAATTCTACCTCCAGCTCAGCCAGATGTTCGCCAAGTCTTAACGTTCGTCCATTGTACGTAGCCAAGTTAAGTCTTTGGTGATAGCGATCCGAAGCGCGGGAATTCTCAGCACCCCAGTAGCCAGATATAATAGGCTTCTCGGGAACTAGGGGCCGTCTCGTTTTGTAAGCGTCTATTAAAAAAAATGCTCATAATTGGCACGCTGAGCAGGTGTATTGGCAGTTGACTGATTGCACTTGAACTGATCTACCTGACTCTCACTGTTATGCCAACGTCAAGTTTTTCAATACTACAAGTATTTTTGTTTTGCGTATATTGGATGTAAAAAACTTTTGAACTTTGTTGGATAACAAGGTATCCCTACCAACATCTCCATTTATGTATTTAAAGCTGCGTTCCGAGCAACTTTTTCTAAAAGTAGGCCATGGTGGGAAGGTTCAATGTCGGGGATGAAACTGTCAGATGTTTTTATCCTATGTAGTTGAGGCAATGTATCTTTTTGCTCATAAACGAAAATAATTTTGTGTTATGTGGGTATATAACTTACATTTTAACAACTGTCTTAGTCAGTTGTTATTGAACGATAATATAAAGCTTTCTTTTTATTTGTATGTTAAGAAAGCTTTTGCTTTGCAAATCTGCCTAACCAACTAGGAAACAACAATGAAAATTTGTTGCGTCTCCACAGGATTCAAACCCACGACCTCCGGTTTTAAGCACACGCCTCATACTACTAGAGTAGTATAGGCGTGTAGTAGACTCAGTTACTGTTCATGGCACAGTTCCGCACTAGCCTTTTATAAACGTTGGTAGTGGACAATTATTATTTTATCACTGAAAAGCTAATATTTAATAATGTATATTTCTTTTCGTGTAATCACAAATTATTCACGAATAACCTTCTTGAGTACTCCTACTTATAATGAGTTGGTCTATTGCCTGATAGGCTGTCAGGGCTTGCTCCCAGGCTCGCATCCGCTGCGTCTGAGTTCCACACTTTAGTTAAAAGGCACCTCAAGTTTCATGATGTTGCCCATTTGCCTATGAAGTAGAGGCTATTTAGGCTCGCTACCCATTTTGCATCTGCTGCATCTGTGGTTAAGCAATAAGAGGAGTTGAACTGCTCTCTAGGTCACACTCATAAATTTTACTGCTGGCAAAGAATTTTAAGTAATTCATGCTATCTAATAATTTATCATGTATAGTAGTAGTATTAATTCATGCTATATAATTTATCCATTTATTATGTGAGCCTGGGAGCAAGCCCTGACAGCCTATCAGGCAATAGACCAATTCATTGTAAGCAGGAGTACTCAAGAAGGTTATTCGTGAATAATTTGTGATTACACGAAAAGAAATATACATTATTAAATATTAGCTTTTCAGTGATAAAAAAATAATTGTCCACTACCAACGTTTATAAAAGGCTAGTGCGGAACTGTGCCATGAACAGTAACTGAGCAATGCTTAAGGTATTTAATAATTGGGAATATTATTGTATACTCGAAGTATAGAGAAATTATAAAAGGCTACAATCAGCAGGAAGATTGCTTGAATCATATTAACTACCACTAAGCAGACAATAAATAATCTATGTACAACAAAAGATAATGTCACCAAGCAGGTTTCTAAAATTGCTCAGTAATTTGAAATACCTAATTAAGTGGACTGGTGTTATTGTATTTGTAATTGAAGAGGATGAAATTTATAAAAAGGGAGGATATCCCTCATATTCTTTCCAATTCCATTTTCATTCACATATAAACTTGTTTTAAAGTAAAAATCTAATTACAAAGTTTCTAAGGTAAGTAATTAATAGACAAGGTTGCAGATAAAATGGTGCTTAAAATATGTTTTACGTAGGAGATCTGTTGCTCCGAAAGCTTCAGCATTTCAGGAGCCATGCTTAAAAAGTATTTCGTATGGAAAATTCCCAAATTGAAAATGTCCATAAGAGTAACAAATATATAACATTTATGTTACTTGGCAAATTTTTATTAGTAGTTAATAATGTTAACACATTCTCAAAACTCAAGACAAAAGCCATAGATCAATTAAGTGTCGTTTATGTCTCAGAACAAAGTCTTTGACATTTTGCCTTATAAGAACATTAGAAGATTTGCTGCAATTTTAATGCTCCTGGACAACCTTTTATTTAATTAACATGAGCTTTAAGCTGTCAACCATACTAAAGATATTTGCTCAAGGAACACATTGACCATTTCAAAAATTTTGCTTGAGTTGGGCTCGAGATAATTAAAAAAGATGTCTTTGGCTTATCAAGTTTAAAATGAACTATTTAATTTCTCCGCTGTCCCTCTGTCTTTGAAGTTTTCAGCATATGTTATTTAAAATTAAATAAAAGATTTGAGTCAATTCCTTTTGGGCTCAAAGTTTAGCCTTTCGTTATAGGTACTACATATTTGCCTAAGACTCTGTTTTCTAAAATATTTATTAGATATAATTACAAATTTATAATTTGTAACTCAGGTTTTAACCTCAATAGTGATATTCTCTTTTATTTTATAAAGTTTATTTGATTATTCAGCCAATTATGTGACCTTCCGCGGGGCTATCATTTTGAGGCTATTTTGAATTTTTGTTAACTGGGTCTCCAAACTATTTGTTACATTTTTATATTGATGCACAAAAAAAAAACAAATTCTAGGTAATATAATATGTATCTTGATTTTTGCCTTATGTTTTACCGGTTTTGCATAAAATGTATTAAGAAATAATACAAAATATGACAAAACCATTGAGTTTCCAAAAGCTCAAACCACAAAAGTAAAAACTTAAAACTAGTTATTAATTTAGATCACTAAATCCTTAAAGAAACTTTGTAATCAATTAATTTTTCCATACAAAAGATTTCAGAGGTTTAGTAGACTTATTCTAGTATATTCTAGCAATTATAAAAGCTTAATAGCTATATGTATATTGTTTCTTTATCACTTCTTATCATAAATTTTTATGTTTTTAAAGTTCACCACATACACTATTTTAATAACTTTGATAAGCTTGGCTAAATCGGTTATATGATGAACATCATCATTAGTAAACACACATGTTAGAAGTTAATATTACCAAACCTTTCATTGTTAAAAACAGCATTTATATAGGCACTGGCATTAAATTTATACAAGCGTATAATGAACTAAGTAGTCGCTTAAATATTTCAGTCCCAAATTACTAGTGGTATTTAAATTAAAACATCTTAATAATTTATACTAAGAATTTAAACTTTACTTACATGATGAGTCCGGGTGGTAATTACTTGACGAAGCGTATCTATGCGAACTTCTATTTGTATTTGTGCAGTTTTTTCCCTAAGCTACGAGCATAAGAAACTATCTTTTAAAAACCAAGAGCGTGTATTTTTAATGTTGTTCTTCATCCGAAATATTGTAAAATTGCTAACTAACACTATTTTTACATTTATAAAGTAGTTTCGTTAGTTATTTTGCAGTAGAAAAACTTTTTTCATTTACAGAAAAAAAATTAACTAATTCAAAAGAATCACAAGAATGCAGTTACGCTTGACAGCAAAATTGGCGGGAAGCAGATACTGCCAACTAGAGGTGACATAAATTTAAAAAGGTATGACGATTATTTATATCTATTGAGAGGACATTTGCATAAATCTATGGAATCATAAGAACTGCTTCTTCATCTTATTGCTTTGTTTTCGAATACATATAAGATCACAATACCGTATAACATGCGTTCTGATAACATTGAGATACGTATATTTTTGTACGTAAAACTCTGTAGCACTGTCTGTTTTTGAAAGTAGCTATTCCCACTTAAATATTGTTGGTGCCCAACGATGTTTTCGAGGCAATAGCTATGACCAACGAATTAAAAGAGTAACATGCTATCGCCGTCTGTTTGCTGATTCTACCGGTTAACTTTTCTCGTTTAAACTTATTTTCTCTTATCTAATTGCCGCTGGGGAGAGTCAGATAGATTTATTGACGGCCTTATTAAAATTTCTTGATAATTTTTTTATAACATTTTCTGTTAATTTCTTTTTTTAACTTTAACTACTACGGCTACTAAATAACTTCTACCTAAGGCAATTTTTAAAAATATTTTGACATGATTACGCATTGCAAGCTATTGTCAAACTAAGTAAAGCTGATGAGAACTAGAATGCTGACAAATACGTAAACTTATTTTCTTTCGTAAATAAGTAAATATTTTTTAAATACAAACATAAGGAAATTAGACGCCCATCTACCAAGGCAACAGTCAGTTCAAAAAATATTACCGTAAGTAATTCGTCTTTACCAATATAGCTTTGATGTTTCCTAACTCATTAAAAATAATGCTATGTACATATCGTTATGACACTGCTACTAAAATGATGTTTATGATGTTCAAAATATATTAAACGTATCTAAAACATATTTTATGTTATGATACGTTTATATATAATAATATAATAAAAGCAAGTTTAGGAATCTTCGAATAATTAAGTTAAGGTAAACGTTAGCGGTTTATTAAAACGTTAGCGGTTTCATAAAAATATACTTATGTGGGTGATAATTACATAATTCACAATTGCATTATAATTCGTCCAGTAACTTACTAAGTGTTATGTAAAAGTAGCTGTACACCTTTATTGGGAAGCAATGGAAGAGTAAATCGGTTTAATAATTAAATAGCATGTTCTATGTTAGGCAGAGATCAAAGGCGCGTTTCAATTTACTGGCAATACGCGTTGCTTTGAGAACACGTCAATGAATTTGCATAAAATTTTATGTTTTCTGTTAAAGTTCAGCACCGCAGTTAAATCAAAGCTGATCATTGGTTCTTGTATGTTAAAAAGTGCGGATAAGTTATATTTTTGATAACTTTCCACAGGTTTTTTAATTACCAATTAAAAAGGAACTAATTCCTTTTACTCTTACAGTCTAGTGCATGGTGAGTATTACTCGGTATTATTGCTGGAAAATATGGTTGGTTAAGTTATGTTTATGCAGAGTTTACTAAGCGTAGGATGTTGTAGGACGTTATAAAAACGTATATGATATATTAAATGAATACACGATGAAATATAATATAGTTTTAGCTTTACTCAGCAGAGATTAGGCAGTTATGAAATTAAGAAAAGAATATTTAAAAACATTGGTACTTGTCACCATGCTTAAAGCTAGGTATGCTTTAATAACATTAATAAATGAATGATTACAACTTTGACAAGCAACACCATCAGCACTGAAATAGAAAATTAATAAATGCGATTAAATATTTTG
Organism: Lamproptera curius; assembly: GCA_029286875.1. Lineage (NCBI taxonomy): Eukaryota > Metazoa > Arthropoda > Insecta > Lepidoptera > Papilionidae > Lamproptera > Lamproptera curius. The sequence continues at coordinate 7,384,820 of JAGSMT010000016.1, read as the reverse complement.
ATTAAATAAAATGGTACTAACAAAACATTTTTTTTTAGATAATATCTTCTAAAAAATTTTTTTTTAAATAGATTTATTGTAGATTGTAACTTTAAGGCAATTGTAGAATATGAGAAAGTATTTTTTCCAACTTTATTAAACAACTAGATAGTAGCAAATCCTACGGCTTATCTCTAGTGTGATCAGACCATAAATAGACATCTAATCCTCTTTAATACTACTGAATAACTAATAAATGTACATACAGTTACATAAAGTTTAATAACTTTATGTAATTACCTCCATTAGATTACTATTCTGATTAAAGTATTTTGTTATAGTTTTGAATCCCTAAATTGCTAAAGTTGAACTAAATCAATACCGGATAGATAACATTTGGTCCATCGTTATGTTCAGGGGTACATTTACACAATTAGCATCCAACATAATCAGTGAACCGGGAGAAATCGCTTTATCTCAAAGAACCGGCTTTGAGTAATTTAGATTAAAATTGATTCTCGTGCAAGCGCAAGCGAAATGAATATTAAAATCTGATTACGATATGATTTTATTTAGTTAGTTTCTATTCAAGAATACTCAAGTATACGAATAAGTATATTAATTAGATACTAAAACTCCAATGGTTAGCTAACCATTGCAGCCATGACAGCCATGCACTATTTTTTATGTAGTGGAGTTTTACTCAGCATTACCATAATTTATTTTCATCGTCGGCAACATACAGTATTTTTCTTTAAAAAATATTTTTTTTATGGCATACGCAGGCAGACGAGCAGTCGGGCCACCTGATGGGAAGTGATCACCGACGCCCAATACGTAAAAAAATAATACGCTGGCTACGGTGCCCTTCAAACCGGAACACAGTAGTGTTTTCACACTACTGCTTCGCGGCAGAAATAGGCACCGCGGTGGTACCCACCCAGACGGTCTCCTGTAATCAGGGGTCCTACCACCGGTATATATTTTTAAATTGGATTTGTCACTGTAAATTATTGTCATACTTATATACAATTACATTTTTTTTGCTATATTTTTATACATCTAATTAGCAATAACCCTAATTTGATCTAGCTTTAAAGTTAAGCCATCATTCGCAACATAAAAATTCAGTAGCAAGATTACTGAAATGTGTTACGATGGATGGGTATCTTTGAAGCGGAATGTGCCCGTATAGGAATCGAAGAAGATGTCAAGAAAATTTAATGTTTTAGGCTATTAAAAACTGTTGTTTAGTTTGATATATGCTTATAAAACATACAGTAAATTTAGAATGGGTAATGTGTTAAAATGATTTTTGTGAAATCTACCGTGTATATTAAACAAAGGCTAGTCACCGATCAGGTATGCTATGCTATTTAAGTATAGACAGGGTTGATTACTGGAGTATGCAATAAAGAAGGAAAAAAACTGCTATTAGAAATAAATAAATCCATGAATAAACGTAATCTAATAGATCTAATTGCAAGTGGATTGCCAAATTCCATTGAAGTTAAGATTGATAAGAATAGTTTAAAAGAAACTAAAGACTTATTTAACAATTTAGAAAGTTTAGAACTTATGGTGGAACTTAAGGTAATTTTGAAAATAAAATTAAAGAAAAACATGTGAAACTTTTGTTTAGTTCGTGTAAAATTTGTATAAAAGAAAATAAAGGCTTATTTTACCACCCGGAATCCCAGTGCTGGTTTAAAAATAAAAATTATGATGAGCAAAAGAAAGATTAAACAAGGAGTGGGCACAATTCGCATAAGACATGGAATTTAATGAATTTGATCCATAAAACTAATTATAACGTCATTTATAAAAATAAAATTAGTTATGAATCATACTTTGGAAATATTTAGAATCTATGATTCAATATCAAATGTGTCCTTAATAAATTCAACTTCAAATGTGTCTTTAAAATACACAATTAATGGCGTAAAAAAATCAAAAGAAATGGAAAAATTTAAATTTTCGGTATTGAAAAACATGTCAATGTTCTTGTTATAGATGAAGACAGCTTCGACTATGATTTCCTAATTGGATTAGACTGTATACAAACATTTCGTTTAACTCAAAATGGGAATTCAAATATTACTCAAAATATCTATAACAATAATAAAAATCAATCTGTGCACAATAAGCCAATTCCTAGCTATTCAGGTAGTAACATTACGAATAAACAAAGTATTAAATATGAAAAAACGTAAGGATATTACAAAATTATATACAAAAGAAGCTATAAACTGTAATGAAAACTGTAATGAATATATAACAGTCGATAATTTTGATATTTCAGTTAGTAAATTGGATCATCAAAAGTCGGATAATGATAAATTGATATGCAAATATAATTCTTTATTCGCAAAAGACAAATGTGACATAGGTACTGTAAAGGACTATGAAGCTCATATTGATTTGCTCATAGATAAATACTATAGTGAAAGACCGTACAGGTGCTCTTTTGAAGATATGAGAGAAATGGAACATCAAATATCAAAATTACAAAAAAAATATTTTTATCGGGGAGTCATACAATCCTTTTGCCACTCCGGTAACACCAACTTTTAAAAAGAAGACGGAAGAAGGACCAGGCTTTATATAGATTTTCGTGAATTAAATAAAATCCCAACTCCAAGTACACAAAAAAATCGTTAGGCAAAATTTCAATGAAAAATATGTGCCAAATATTTCAATTATATTCTGGATCATAATTTGTTAAGAAAAGGAGAAAAAAATTAGAATTTAACTTTAGTATAATACCTACAAACTTGTTAACTCCGTGTATGTGAGAATACCGGTTAAAATACATTTTAATTGTAATAATTAAATAAGTAATCATAATCTGGTGACTGGTGATACAATAGCTTTAAATGTTGTTTTTCTTTTCAGGTGAGGTAGTGGTTAATTAATGTTTGAAGAATGTTCTGTAAATGTGTAAGAACTATTATTGCAAAATAAAATTCACATTTATACAATAACAAGGTTGCTTAACGGATTTATTAATTTGAAATGATTTGTGAAATATTGGCCCGCGTGGTTATCTATTATATACTTAATATATATATATATATATATATCTTAATATATTATCTTAATAAATATCTATTATATAATTAAAATATATCACTGAGGCTTGTAGTGAAATATGTGTAGGAAATAATCTTTTGTTTAGTGAACAGCGCGATAGCAGTAGATCTCACTGATAATTTTAAATTGTTTAGACCGAATCCAGACTCCGAATCCACTAATCATCTTTCATAGTACATTTATTATAACAGGGTAATCAGATATGACTAGAATTAACGATATGGCCGCTTGATAGATCATTTCCTGTTTGAGTTTTAGCAAAAATAATCACAGAAAAAATTTAGTTGAGCAATGTGATGTCATTGGTAACTATAACATTTTTTTATGAATCTTATGACAGAACAGTGATAATACATTACTGTGAAAATTATACAAATGATAATTATGTACTTATCGAGAGTATTTTTGATATACAATACTGTACAGTAATATTTTATGACGAACCGGACTGAAGGCTTTTATATACTTTACTTATACAATTTTAAGTGTAAAAAAAATTTTCAAAATTATTAATTAATTTGTATAAAAGTTGAAAGATATAATAACGTAAAAACCGAATAGAAACAAAAGCGATGTTTACTGGGCGGTAATGGGAGCGTTATAAGACGGCCTCCGATAAAGTGGTTCAACAGAAGCAAGTATATGTCCTGCGCTACCATTCCAGTCGCAGGTAATACCTAAGACTAGAAAGGTGGCAACTGTGACATTCTTATGTCAGAGTTTCTTTGTGGTCAAAGCTTCTGTTCCTAAAAATTGTGGGTACTTATGTATGACTGTGGATTTTTACCCAATCTTACATTGCTCTTTACAACGCTCAAGATAAAGATAATGGTCTTATTGTCCCATTTTTTGTAAGCGATGCGTTTTATTCTTAAATTCACCCAAAAATGTCAATATTAATCGACGTGGTTCAATAATACTTAAGGGAACATAGAAAAAGACAAATAGACATTTATAAAAATATAAATATAAAATATATAAAATCCACCTTTTATGCATTGTTTGCGTTTATTGCATATATTTTATTTTAGACGTTTGAATTCTTCCTCAAATATGTCTATTCCTCAATGTGTCTTAAACATCGATCACATTTTTTTTTAATTTTGACACTTTTTTCTATTAATAATTAAGTATTTGTAATTTAGTTTTGCCATAAAGTGCATATGTAAAGTGCCGCGCTTCATTTTTAAAATAATAGGATATCAAGCAGATGGTAGGAGTATGATTGGTTGTCTGCTTCGGATTGCCAATTTCTATGGTTATTCTAATACATTGGTACAAACATGTTCCATCTACCCGTGATCATTGATGCTGCAAAAAAAATATATATATACAATAAAAACAAAATAAATCTGCACGATAATATTTATAATTTTTAATAAATTTATTTAACGCATGTATTTTATGCTTATGAATTCAAATTCAAAGCGAAACCTACTCGTATATCTTTGCTTAACAGTTCCAATGAATGTATCCAAACTAAAGGACTATACTTTCAATTCGTTTTTTATTCCATTTTTAGGTTTCCATATTGTCTTTCTCTTTATTTTAAAAATAATCCCTTTGTATACTATTAAGATAGGTGTAATAATCGAAAAGGCTATATCCAGACAATTCAATTTATTTGAGGTACGTTTATGGAGTTCTACGCGAGTTGAACTCAAAACGCTGTTGTTTAATTAGTACCGGCTTAATGAATTTCACCAGTGAACGCTAAATATTTGCTGTGAACAAAGGATTGAAAACGTTTCAAAGTAATTAGTTTACCCAATTTCGAATTTTAAATTAAATCTATAAGATGCATGAAAGTGAGTCTTCTCTAAAAAATATCTTTTACTACCAGGGTGTGTTCACAAAGCTATCTAAAAATTGTCAATATGTCAGATATTTTAAAAATTACACATTATTTATGAAAATATTATTTAAATATTTCTCTGAATTCTTATACAGCTAAAAATCACCGACACCATATAGCATGTGATATCAAATATTTTTACCCAGTAATAATTCTATTTATGGCGAATACACACAAATTTAAACAGAGAAGATTGTTTGGTTTTACCACTTGCTTGGAACCCCGTACTTGCTAAATTAAAATAAACATCCAAGCAAAATACTCCTACATATTTTATAATATATAAAATAAACTTATTTTATCATTACTGCCGGCAGTGGCAACATGGCAACGGGTTATAACAATTAAGATCTGGAAACCCCGCTTCAGCACTGGCAACAACACGCATGACATCTTAGTCTGCCCCGTGAACACGATAAAATCTGTAAAAAATCCTTTTATTCAATAATACTTTAACTTTAGTTAGTTATAAGAAGTATAAGGAGACCTACCTATCCACATTAATTCTACCATTAATTTAAGGTGTCTTAACATCAGGTAAATGTCTTTTTTGTTGTAAACCGTCTCCATACCTTTCATCATTGACACTTTATAAACCGGAGGCCGCGGGTTCGAATCCCACAGAAAAAAATATACCGTGTTGTACTACTTTTTAGTTGGTAAGAATGCTCATCTTAAGTCCCACTCTCCCTTACGATGGGAACCACAAGGTTATGTCAGCTATATATCACGGAACTTTAAAAAAGACGATTTTCAGCTCATCTACGGGGTTAATTATTGTTGACTACACAATATAAATTAAGCACAGTTACTATTGAGATTGAAATAAATTGTTCTGTTACACAGTACTCATATTTTTTTACGAAAAGGCGAACGTTTAAAATTTTTAATTTCAATATTTTTTTTACCTATATAAAGCACTGTAGCCTGTAAAAAAAACACTATATTAATTATTAGTGTAGACGAATACGCCCCGTTTCAGCTCGCCTGCATCCATAACTTAAATGGCTCATAACTCCTAAGTTTTCAATTATTTTCTAAATCGTAGTAAATTGTATTAAGATTTAAGACATACAAGGTTTGTATGTCTTAAATCTATGTACAGGTTTGATGAATAATATGTAAGTCTTGTCTTCATTTTATTCTACTACAGATGTTAAAATGTAAGGTGTGACAAAAAATTTAAAAAGCAAACACTTTTACTTCCAAAGACCGGTAATAAAGAGATGTGAAATAGTGTATTAAAATAAAGGGTTAATAAATCCCGAAAACATAACCGAACCAAAAAATACAATTTAGCTGTTTTAAAATATCGTGCTGTAGAATTTTCATATCATTATTGGTAATAGTTTTTATGGAAAAAATTATGAAATTAAACTAATCACATACGCTAATCAACGGCAATTTATTGGTCTTTTGTATCGTCGTCGTTTCAGCCTGTCAAAGCCCACTGTTGAGCATAGCCTCTCCCATAAGTCGCCAAGAGGTCGATCCTGTGCCACCTGCATCCACCGACCTCCGCACATTTGCGACGGTCGTCACTCCATCTGGTGGGTCGTCCGACACTACGACGGCCAGTACGAGCTGCCACTCGAGAACCTTTCTTCCCCAACGGTTATCGGTTCTCCGAGCTAAGTGGCCGACCCATTGCCACTTCAGCTTGCTAATTTTGCGGGCTATGTCGGTTACCATGGTTCTTCTGCGGATGGCTGCGTTACGCACTTTCACGCAGAAATACCGAGCATAGCCCGCTCCGCTACTCGCTGAGTGACTTGGGCTTCCTCATACGACCGGCATGAAGGACCATGTCTCAGTGCCAAGTTCATCACACACATTGGTCAAAGACCTTAGTCTTTAGGCATTGGAGGAATATTGGACGAGAGGATATTCGCAGCTTTCGAACGCTGCCCATCCGAGCTGGATTCGTCGATGGACCTCGGCATCGAAGTTGGACTTACCTAATCGGACTACTTGTCCCAGGTAAATATATTCGTCACAACTTCGAGGCACATCCAACAACCACCGGCGTAGGGCATGCATGACCGTTAGACAGCCTTTCGTCTTGTCCATGTTCATCCTAAGGCCCACGTGTTGAGAGACCCTGTTGAGGTCATTGAGCATAGCATTTAGGTCCTCCAACGACTCCGCCATGATGACTATCGTCGGCAAATCTAGGTGATTACTCGCCGTTGATGCTATACCTCGTCCTTTCCAATTCATAAGTTTGAGGCGTCTTCCAATACAGCGGTGAAGAGTTTCAGGGATATAACATCACCCTGTCTTACACCTCTCTGCAATTGGATAGGCTTCGTGCTACTGGATTGTACTCGGACGGACATCGTGGCTTTGCTGTATAAGCACCTCAGAACCTCGATATACCGACTGTCAATTTGGCAACGCTGAAGGCCTGCAGCACAGCCAAATTTCGACAGAGTCAAAGGCTTTCTCATGTCCACAAACGCCAAGCATAAAGGCAGATTATACTCCTCGTCTTCTGTATAATCTGCCGCAGCGTAATATGTGGTCTATGGTACCTAAACTTTTCGAAATCAGCTTGTTCGGGTGGCTGGAAGTCGTCTAGTCTGGAAGCGAGACGATTCAAGATGACTCTCGAGAACAGGACATAAACGCGGCTCAGAAGGAAATCGGTCTGTAGTTCTTCAGGCTATTATCACCTTTCTTGAAGAACAGCACCACCAAACTTCTGCTCTACGCTTCTGGCGTAATACCATCCTGTGGACGAAATTAAAAGCCTCTGAAGGACTACAAGTATCGGTTCTCACCCCTTTCAGAAGCTCTGCTGTAATTCCGTCCTCACGGTGCTTTGCCGTTCTAAGCTTTCAGGAGCCAGTTCGTATCTCGCTCAGACTGACTTCCGGGATATTTTCGGAGATGTGCGGGTATGCTTTTCCGGGTCGTCCTCCTTCAGTAAGCGGTTCCGACGACGATGTGTCAACTGTCCGAATCTCTGATCTCACTCAAAACTTCTGGTCTACCGGAGATGACGGCCCACTATCGGTCTTCAACTTAGTTAGCTGGCTTTGCCCAACAGACAGATCTCTGGCGAAGACTTTAGAATCTTGGTTCCGTTCAATCGCCTCTTTATACGACAAGTATTAAGATGAAATCATCACGCATACACGGAGATCTGTCTATTTAGCTGCCTGTAGCCTAACATGTCAGAAGAAGACTGTAGCCGCATCTTCCGTCTTGTTTCCATAAGGTTAAGAGTGATCAGAGAGTTTTTGGTTCTAGGCTTGCGGTGCGCCTTGTAGAACCTAGTACCCACAGTACGGACAGTTCACGAGCTACGTTAATTTTCGTCCAAAGTGCTGCAAGTAGACACTTGCATGCCTAGACAGGCATTGAAGCATTATTAAGCTCGAGCTGAAAAGCTTTCGGCATTTAGGATATGGGCACGAGACGGTAGCGTGGACTTATCAGACGAGACCTTTCCAGCCTGATGTTAAGATTTAATGTCCTCTTAAGTCGGTGATCACTGCCGGTTTTAACCCTTGTGATCACAGAAACATCATTAAATATTTGGCGTTTGGTCGTCAAATAAAGTCAATCTCGTTTTGACGGAACCATCAGGGCTGATCCAGGTCCACTTGCTGTGGGCTGCTTTTAAAGAAAGAATTCATCATAAAGAGTCCTTCTTCTCCATGAAGTCAGCCAGCAGTTGCCCCTTGGGTTCCGTTGCCCTACCCAAAATTGTCTTTGCCTAGTTTGCGTTAAAGTCCCCATCAGCACCATATATTGAGTTTTAGAGAATGTATGGCTTGTGAGATGTCCTCACATTGCCTCCAATCTCATCATCGGAGGTGTGTCGATGTTGTGCATATACCTCTAGACCCTTATGCGAATACCGTTTCGATATTCTGAGTATAAGTGCAACCATGGACGACACATTTCCATTTTAACAATGTTAATGAGAGACTTGCGGACGATAAATCCGACACCTCCTTGGGACAGTTGGTCGCCTCGCGGTGATAAAACAAGTTGCCGGATTCAAGGATTATTGTATCCTCCCCGTCTTCGGACTTCGGATAATCCTATTATATCCCATCGCAACTTGTTCCTCCTCTTCCAGCTCCGTTATTCTCTCTCGTCGGTCCTCAGTCCGTGTGTTGTATGTTGCCAGGTCCAGTCGTCGTTGTTGGTAGCCGAATCCACCGGGATTCTAGCACCCTGCCCTGCCGTTACCAGACGCTACCATAGCCAGGAATAGCAGAGCTGCCGGGACTGGGGCCGTACATCACTGACACACTCATTGGGGGTTTTGCCATAGTTGCCACGCCTGGCAAGCGGGTTGGCAACCGCAGTCATTTCTAGATCCTTTGCACCTTCAACGCTGCTGCCATTGATGGTCTGGATTTTAGGATCTGAAAGCAGAGATGGTTATCCCGCCATCTGTCGGACGCCACTGAATAGATGTGCACAGTAGCTTTATCCCGTAGTCGCCTCTTACGACACCCAAGGGAAGAGATGGGAGGCTGAATTCAATGCGCAGCCCCACAGCCGGTCTTTTGTATATATACAATTTTATCAATAATATGTTATCTCGAACTTTTGAACAAAAAATATTAGATATTTCAATAGTAATTGATTAAAAGTTATCAAAAGCAAAACAGTATCAGTTAGTGAAGTTATAGCAAGTTCATTGCCACTAGGTAATAGTAGCAGTTTGATATCATATTGAATAACAATGAAAATTCGTTATAGTGTACATGGACGTAGAATTAAATTAAACATTCCGAGATATCCAATAGAAAATATTTTCAGATATTGTATAAATACAAGCAGCATATAATTATAACGTATACTATGTAATTTCTGTACAAGTTTCATTGAAACACGCGAAGGCAATTTAAATGTTAATGACTTAAAAGTAGGTCAAAGCAAATTATGTTTTCATTATATACCTTTTAACATAAAAACGATGAGATAAATTAAATATATATGTATACATACTAATAGTATCCTTCCAAATAAAGTTATTAAGTAACCTGTATTAATTTAATTTTTATTAGTTATACTTTCGTTTTAGAACATGGGGAAAGAAAAACTTATGCAATTGTCTTAAATTAAAATTGAGTATTCTAAAATCTGAATTCATGCTATAATACTCTAAACGGAATAAAGGTAATTTCCTCTAAATTGATTATATTTCTCTACTAATTTTTGTCCCGTTTTTACAGAGTACCTATTTTTGATGCAAACCTATCAGAACCGAAAGTAATTACTGATATCCCAAATCAGGATTTCTATCAATTACATAGGAACTAGAATGTTTATACGAGTCCTGGGTCACTTTGATTTAATCGTGAATAAAATTGTAGTTAAAAATCCATTGCCACGAAACAATTACTTCGCGGCAATAAAAGCAAGCTACCGATTAAAAAGTATAACATGCCATCTCCGTCTGTTTGCTGATTCTATCGAGCTAACTTTTCTCGTTTAAACTTATTTTCTCTTATCTAACTGCCACTAGGGAGCGTCAGATAGATTTATCGGGTGCGTTATTTAATTTCTTGATAATTTCACTCTAAAGTTTTCTGTTACTGTTATATCCTTATGTTACGTAGACTGTTTAGTCTGCCTTAATGTTGTCTGGCAAATTAACCTCGTAACTTTTTATTGTTATTTTATATAGCAGTAAGGCTTGTTGTTATAATTTCCAATTGTAGGGATGGTTACCAAATGGATAGAAATAATTTATCCTTTTTTTACTATCTTGTAAAACAAAAATAAAAGCGTTGTCCTGAATTTTAACCGACCTGTTATAAAGTCAGCGGTTGCATACATCATTATGAGAGAAAGATATTATATAAAACACATATTAAAGAATACAAAAATCGCTTAATAATATGGATTCATGTTGCAAGTATTTGTATTTGGTAAAAATATAGGTCAAGATATAAATAAAAAGCGCCATAAAAAGCATTTTGAGTTAATGCTAGATATTAAGTACTTCATAGAAATTCAGAATATAGTGAAAAAAAGCTCATGGAGTTATTTAAGATATTATGCATGGTATTCCAAACCTAAATGTAAATTAGATTGATGATTTAGATATTAGTACGTAACTGTTGTTTCTTCTAAGTAATCCAATTTCCAACAAAAATTTACAATGACAGTTCCTAAATAAAAATGTTTGTTACAAAAACATGCTGTAACAGTACAGTATAAATCAAAATATATAATTTCTTCATTCATGTTTATAAGAAACTTCTCTTCTATTAACACCGTTCTACAGTTTATTTTCAACAGTAATATAATAGTCATTGAAAATTTCTATTACGGAGGCAAAAGAGCCGTGACTGAGCTGACGCCACTGAGGTCGACAGTGAGCTGACAAAACCACTTGATTTTAAAGTCAATAACATTATTTATAAAAAAATCTGTAAATACGTTTTTTTCTATGATAATTATTTAAAACAGTGTTTTACCCTATATTCTTTAGTTTAGTTTAAACAGAAAATCGATCTGATTTAATTATCGCTTCTTGTAACCACGATAGAATTGCTCTTTAAAAAGAATTACAAAAGATATAAGTTTTAGGAGATATGTATTTCATCTTATGTTTATAGAACATGACAAAGTATAATACTCTGGTGCTATATTTATTATTTTTATAAATTTATGAAGCCCACTTATGTATATACAAAGATATTGGTGTGCATGTTGACTGGCTTAAAATTTTAATAACAAGTCTTTTAGAGCTGTCTTAGAATCTTAACTTAAACCTTTCCTAAAGAAACCTGCTCCGCACGCAATCCGCGCTCACTTCGCTTAATTAAAATCAAGAACTTAAATAGGAACACTGTAACCACCAACTTGCAGGCTACTTAAGAGGTTATATTTATATGGTAAGCGAAAACAGCTGCTAAGTTCTGAGGCGTTAAAATTTAATCGTAATTTGAAGTAAGGTTAAATAATGCGCTCGGGTGAAATTATTGCCCTGGCGTGTGTTCAACGACTGTTATTATATTCTCTTCCCAAAACCAAAAATTATTTAAATAATGGCTTGCTCAATGCCATCAACCACACCTTCATTTACGTGAATATTCAAATAGAAGTATGATTTAAATTAAAATTGGAGTTAAAATCAAGGTTTTTTAGTAGTAAATAAGTTAAAATTTTTTTTTTACGATAAATGCGAAAAAGTTGCCTTGCTTGACCGCATTTCTTGTAGTTTCTTTTATTTAAAAATAATTTCTATAATTATATTATGAAATTGATTATCTTTGTTTGTATTTTATTTTATACCGTACTATAATAGATAATAGAGATTCACTAATTTTAAAATTTTAAACACAGCGTTAATATATTTTTTTACATAGACAGACAATGTACGTTATATACTCGTATGTATATCTCGCGTTGACACGTTGTTTTAAAAACGTCAAGAGTCTTATTGAGATAAAATTAGTTATGGTATGAACGTCAATAATTATAAACGTGCTTAGTACAGTGTTATAATACACAAGCGAGCTACCGTTTCTCTGTCTAGCGAGAAATAGTATAAATTTTATGAAACAAATTGTTACTTAAAATTACTGATATTGTGTAAAAGAAACGATCACAGATTTTCTTTCATAAATTACGATTATAAAATATTAGAATAAGCATTGAAATATTATAAAAGCGTAAAGTAAAGAATTTTCCAAAGCTAAATACAAATATGGATACGAGCTATATATATTTTGAAGTAGGCATGAAATGAACATGTACTAGTTAATATTATTCCTGTGTACCATTACCGTTATTTTACTTCCCATACGCTTTAATCACGTCGGCTTTGACATAATCAATTCTCTGCATTCAGCGTCTATCAACAGTGCTTTATCATGATCAACAAAGTCACTCAACGGACAGAGTGTATATTAGCAATCACTTTGATGTTGATCCCACTCATATTTATGTCTGTTATTAACACAATATTGGAAATGGACAGAGATTTGCATGCTGTAATTACTAATATTTTAATGACTAAGTTCGATAGATGGCTTGAATTTTGTTAGTTAAATCATGATTATCTTTAACCAAGTTTTACAAAGAAACTTTTTAAACAAAATGACAGAAAGCAAACTACATATTTAAAACAACTATACATGATTTTTTTTTGAATTACCAATGATGTTGGGAATCATTTAGTAGCGATTGTTACTTTCGTTTATGCTATTACTAAACATAATAAATTATTTACGGACTTTTTTCGCGTTTATTCTTCATATTTTATTCGAAACACATTAAGATACGTATTCCATCATAGCTTAACTGCCCGTGATCATGAAGGCTGGAAAGAATCCGAAAGGTCGGGAATAAAATTTAAAGTATAATCGCAAATAATCAGTAAATAAGTGGATGTAATATTTATATAACGACACTAAAAATGTGAGAATTTCTGACAGTATGTAGGGCCACTAAATCAATAACTTTAATTCCATATTTTAGTCTGAGTAGCATAATATACATTTTTATGTTTAGATTGAAACTAAACTATGCCTTGGTTTATTTTGTTCAAAATTTTTTCATTAAAGAACATGAGGTCACTTTACATCATATCAGACCTGAGTGATTTATATCCTACTAAATAACTAAATACACTTGTGTCATATATATTTAATCAGTTTAGATTATATAAAACGCAAGAAAATGCAAAATTATCAGTCTCACTTAATATTACAGTATAAGTTAAAATTATAATTTTTACAGTTTTTTAAAATCCAGGGCACAATTTTCGTAGAGATCTAACTAACTCCTTAAATATTACTGAAGAATTAATATGATAGCAAGTAATAAAATTTTTGTCGAAATGGTGAATCACGCTTTTATTCGGCATATTCTATACAATTTAAATTATAAATGAGAATATTATTGATTCATGCTCCTAGTTAAATAATATAAAGATTATAGCTGCAATTTGCATCAGATGAAAATATGCATTATAAAAATTAAGTTTAAAGGAAGAAGAGCTGATACTAGGTTTACTACGCAAGGTACGTCAAAATATTTGTAAAACGCTGCTTCATTTTAAATTAGTAATATATTTTTGTTAAATATATTACTAATTATAAAAATTTTATGCTAGAATTAATCTTTATTGAATAATCTTTTTAATTTATAACTATACTGTCTTTTATGTAACCGGTTGATGAATGATGATACGAAACACAATGTATTTACTTTCTTGTTAACGGTTAAATAGAAACCTTGAAAATTTGTTAAAATAAATTCTTTTTGTAAATTTATTAATCAAGTAACGAACAAAACGAATTTTAGAGCTATACAAACATTGAGACGCTGTAGCAAAATTAAGACTTTGTAATAATTAAATATTCTTTCAAAATTAAAATTAAAAAAAACGGATGAGTATACTGTTTGCTTATAATTAGATAAAATATGCAAATAAAACTCATATTGAAATGCCCAATTTGAAGATAAAATCCAAACATTTTTAATTCATAGTATTGCGGATTTATTATATCTTTTGACTTTCTTAATATTTCAAATCTTGTTAAGAGATAATGTCATATAAAAATTTTGCGGTCACAACATTGGCAAAGTTTCTTTGCTTATTACCCTTAGCGAGAGCAATGACGCGGTCGGTGCAATTTTTTTTGACTAAATAACTTAGCTGCAAACGTCTACAGAAAATAATAATTCCTGATCAACGAGTTCTATTTCACGCGGACGTTTAACTAGATCAAATCAAATCTGAAAGGATAATATTTGTCTAAAATAAGCAAATTTTTTTTGCAAATTTAAATGGATGAACAAAGAAATACTATATATAAAAACTACGATTGACAATAATTTAAAATAAAATAGCGATTAGCTTCCTCGATAGCAACAAAAAGTTTAGATTTATTAAATTATTTAATATATATAATATTTAATTGTATAGAAATACGTACCTTTAAATACCTAACGTATGAACTGTAAATGTACAATAATATTTCTTTTATTATTTATTGTATTCATTAATAATTAAACTATCCATTAATGTAAAAACGAGTTTTTCCGATCGGCTATATTTGCAACATAATTATACTCACATTTTTCACAATAAGGGCAGGTGATATATTAAGCCACCTACAGGGAGAATCCATTTACTCCCGTAACCAATCTAACCTTCAGTTACTTTCTAAATCATAATTTATGGAATCATACCTCATAAAATATTATAATTTACGTCTGCTCATAATATGTTTATGGTTTTACGTTATAAAGATTTTAAAAAATAATACGTCAAGTAGTTTTTTTATAAGAATTTTCTCATCTGGCTGAGGAGAATATTAATAAAAATAAATAAAATTGTAGGTATATAGGAATAAATCTGAAGATATTAACAGTAATAATAAAGATATATCTGAGCCATACGGAAGTCCTCGGCAGGGGAGTCCAAACGGCCGAGTGTTAGGTTGAAAGGGAGAGAAAACGGTGGACGATGCGAGCGGTGTCCAGAAGCACCGCTTCCTGCATTTGAGCTAGAAGCGGTCACGGGACCCCACATGTCAGGTACTTCGTGAGCCAGATCCAGATATTTTTTCCAGTTTTTTTATTTTTTAGATTTCACGAGGTTCTTGACTCGTCTGGTCGATCGTATTTCAAAGCGAGCTCTTGATGGAGTATCTTAGCTACTAGGTGGTCCCTGTGCAAATGGTCAGTGTTAGAAAGAGCCGAACAATCTAAGATAATATGCCGCAGGTTTTTCCCAGGATGGCGACATGCTCGATAAACATCTGCGGTGCTATTCTTCAGGATGTATCTCCTATAGTTGTAGATCTTAGTAACCTGATTCTGTATTGCACAGGAAAAACCCCTTGGTTTCTCAGAAGAAATTATCAAAACGTAGCTAGTTTACTGAGGCAGTAGCGTCTACATGAAGCTCATGAAGAGCTTTGTAGAACCGCCCGTGTAGCTCTTTCTCTTTCCATAGAGTCTCACGGTCGAAGATGCGCAGTACTGCTGGGTATTGCTATTGCTTGTTGGCTTAGGATAGAGAAGTAAGTCCTTTATCACTCTTAATGAAGCCAGCTTAGAATGCATCATCCGGTTTCGCCAGGAAGTACTAATATTCTATGTATTATTATTATGTTGATATATTGTCTATCTTATGTGTATTGGGAATTTAGGTAAGGTATCATATTATAATTGATGTTTGTTTTCAGTTTATACAAATTTTCGGAACTAATAGTTGGAGATCCAATGCAAGTTTTTTTTACTTAGTGTAAAGCATCGCTGTTAGACTCTTAAGATAGAGCAATAAATCAATGACAGCCCAATGGATCACACAAAAATGAATATATTTATGACAAAGCTTAATCTTAGACCTTATGTTAATTTTGGTATAAATTATCGACCCATTTACGAATATCGATATAACGATATTCGAGATTTGTCAGCTATCATGACATTACATTATATTTCGTAAATAATTAGACCAAACAAGTAGTAAAATTTAATCAAACTGTCTATTAATTTTAATAATTTGTAATTTTTTATTTATATATAATTATTACGTCAGACGATTGAACGTTAGACTCTTGAAGTACATACAATGGACTCTAAGCACGACGGATGACATCGTCTTTCTAAGCCGTATTTTTATTGTGGACGTAAACAGAAAGCGAGTTGAAAACTTTTCGATCATTAAGCGTATATTTTTTATTTATATTTGTAATTTTGGGTTTCTAAAGAGTATATTAACAAAATAGTTTTCTGTAAGTAACAAAAAATATAGATATAATTGAACACTTTAAATATTAAATTCCATAAAAATTGCATTACATTGTTTTCACGTAAACATTAACACTTAACTTTTAAACAATACAATCGCCCGAGGCCGAAAGATTCCATCGAGCCGCCCGCGTGCGCAAAATGGCAAGAACGTAGGACACCCGGCAAGCTATAAGGGTTCCTCTAAAGCACCGAAAAAACAACTCAAGCCCATAAAACAAAGTTTTGTACCTGCTCCCTGCGCCGGCTGTAAGCGCTTGGACAAAGCCTGTAGTTACTAAAAAGTCGACGCTGTCCTTCCGGCAGCCGCTAGCACAATTAAAATAGGAACCGACCAGGTAGGTCCCACAACAATGGGTAATAAACCTACGACCGCGCCATTACTTTGCCCACTGCACAACACGTGCAAAAACCCGTCGGGCCCAGTAATTACATCGCACCGCCGCCCGGCAACGTATTCATGAAATACATGATGCTTGCTAAATCGGTAAGCATGTCTGAGCTTAATGACTTAGGACTATAAATGCACTTAGCAAACCGATCCGGTTTCAAGATAAACGTCTTGTTCGCTCACGGCGAGACACACTCAGCAAACTAGATTTTCCATAAACCGAAACAGACGCAAACAAGTAGGTAAACCGTTCAAAAATCGGTACCCGCTTAGGTAGGCTTAAACCGCGCATTTTAGTCGTGTCGTACTTTAATGCGAACGGCCTTAAGAAGCAGCGTTCCGAAATCGCCAAATTCGTGCAAGATTATAACGGAGATGTATTCTTAGTGCAAGAGATCTTTTTGAAACTGTCAATAGCCAATCCTAGGATCAGTGGCTATAACATAATTATTAGGTTGTCAGGACCACTGGGTAGTACACTTTTATACTACAAAAGGTCTCTTCATATAGCACCTTTAGACATTCCGCAATTGACAAACTTAGAGGGACGGCATGTGATTGTACTTACGTCACAGGCCGCTTTGTACTTGTTTCCGTGTAATTATCTCCCTACTAAAAATTACTTAAATCCGACCTAGAGCTGCTTCTCGATCAAGGCCAATCAACCATTCTTGCAGGTGACTTTAATAGTAAACATCGCAACTGGAATTGCAGTACGCAAACAAAACAGCAATATATTGCTGACACTTGAGGAGCCCCAACATAAATATAATAGTTCCTGGACCTGCGACTAGATACTCCGATCTCAGGCATAGGAGCCCTAGCACTA
The DNA here is from genome assembly GCA_029286875.1 of Lamproptera curius. NCBI lineage: Eukaryota > Metazoa > Arthropoda > Insecta > Lepidoptera > Papilionidae > Lamproptera > Lamproptera curius. The sequence continues at coordinate 7,366,925 of JAGSMT010000016.1, read as the reverse complement.
TAGACCTGTATTAGTTAGATACGTCTCGCTCGATGTCGTATCTATAGAGGCACTCTGTTTGACTCTGACCATTTGCCGGTTTTATTCAAATTGGGCTAAGGCGCCGTGTGGTCCCTACGACCAAAACCGAACGAATTGGCATTGTTTTAAACGCAAACTCAAGGCTATGGACCCCTATAGCTGCGCTAACTACCGGAGGGTATTGATAGTGTAGAGCAAAGCGTATATTGCCATCGACAGTATCATATCGATATCTCATCAGCCATCGACGACCTGAAAGGACAGTCAAGGTTTCGGGTGACCGTAACTTTGGCTTACCGTTCAGTATTCGATGTCTGATAAGAGAGAAAAATACACTCAAGCGCGGTGTTTTATCGCTATCCGTCCGAGTCAAACCAGTTTCGCTTTAGGAAACTTCAGTTAGAGGTTAGAAACAGGATAAAATTACACCGCAAACGATCGTGATAGGTCTGACGGAAGACTTAGAGCCATCGCACACTGCCATGGCAGTTGGCTCGAAGTGAAGTCAGATCCTCGCGACGCCATACCGCCATTATCAAAGCCAACTGGGGCTTGTTAGCTTCGAAGACTTCGAAAAGGCCGAACGCTTAGCCGATACGCTGAAGAGCAATGTACGCCATCTCGCGCACACGCCGACGCGTCCCACCTATCGGAGGTGAACCGTCTAGTCGAACTTAGGGCTGCCTTACCACCAGAGTACGATCAATTTAAAGCCAGTGACCCCGGAGGAGGACCGCGATATTATTAAGGGTCTTAAACCGAGTCGGCACCTGGCCCAGACCGTATCTCAAATAGAACTCTAAAAATATTGCAGGTCCTATTGGTCATGTATTGGTCAACATTTTCAATATTTTTCTAACAACTTGTACTTTTCCTGATCCCTGGAAAGAAGCCATCGTAATCGGTATTCCCAAGCCGAACAAATCTCTAACTGACCTCAATCGTCCAATTAGCTTGCTCAATTGCTTGGGCAACCACATGAACGCATAATTCTCTCCGATTGAAAGACCACGCCTTCTCCAATAACCTCATCCCAGACGAGCAATTCAGTTTTCGTCCGAAGCACTCGTGTCCCGACCAAATTTATTGCCGGACGGAATTCATTCTGAATGGCCTTCATCAATCCAAATACGGGGGTATCAAGGGCCGTCTTCTTCGATGTCGCAAAGGCATTTGACAAAATCTGGCACAACGGCTTGATTTACAGCTTGTATACTCTAAGCGCCGGACAGGCTGGTCCACATCATCCAAGCCTACTTGTCGAATCACTCTTTGGATATCGAGTCGAGGCACCCTGTCCACGAGCCGACCACTCAAGCGGGTGTCCTCAAGGATCGGTCCTATCACCTCCATTATTTAGCTGTACACGAGCGACATTCCAAAGCTCCGACGGTGTCAATCTAGCACTTTTCGCCGATGACACCGCCCTCTATTGTTCGTCACCTAAGACAGACACATATTTTTAAAAAGCTCCAGAACGCGATCAATCGTTTAGGCGAATGGTTTCGTAAATATCGATGGAGAATCGATAATAATCCCGATAAAAGTGTACCAATCACACTTTCATCGGTCTGATTACGCCGTGATTACACGATACCCCAGTCCTCAACCCAGGCGTCAGGATAAGGCCACGCTGGCCGAACCAACCAGGGCAACAAACCACGGCCAACTGATCCCATGAGAAAAGAAGGAAATCCTAGGCGGATTCGACCAAATAGTCGTTCAAAAGTCATATTCAGGAGCCAGGGAGAAAGGCTTTGTTCTTTTCGACCAGATCATCACCCAACGAATTTCCAAAAGTCGCTCAAATATTAACTTTTATTGTCAAAGTTGCATAGACCAATCGCGGCTTATTGCCGTTTTCGCTCACGCATCCTCCACAATCCTAAACCAATCCAAAGAGTAAAAACAAATTCATCCGCCGCGCTACCGGGGCGCAATGGTACCAACGGGATTTCACAGCAACCGCAAACGCCGACACCCAAACATTTTAAAAAGTTAACCGCAAAAAACAATAGATTGGTCAACCACAGAACCCCCGCTGGTTGGCAGCAACGTAGGGATCCAAAGCGTCAGTCAAAAGCGAACGCAAGCGTCTTCGACCCGAACGAAGAAGGTCACTGAACCCGGACCCAACGGGGTCCCAACATCAGACCCCCACACCACACGAGAGGGTTAGAACAATTCACCGGTTCGCCCTCGCCAGAGCACAAAAACACACACCGGGCGTACACTAGTACCCCCGGTTCCAGGGGGTTTCAACGCCCCACCACCGATTAAAAGTCGCCGACAGTCGGCCCGGTTCGAAACCGATCGTCGACGACTTTAGGAAACATAAACAAATGCCAACCCACTAATCCTGTACGTTCCTCATATTTAGAAAAATTTCCACCTGTTCTGGGGAGGAAGTTCCCACGAACCTTTGTTAGATGAAGTTATCAAGACAAGAGTGGAAGGGAAAAAAAATACAACGTGCTCCAAAAGAAAGAAATTGATTTAATTATTACCGGCTTATTTTTTAAGAGAAAAAGTTATGAGCAATTGAATGAGAATTAAAAACATAACCTATAAAGCTTATATAAACAATAAATATTCTGTTTGACATAACAAATTCATAGCCATTTTATATACAAAAAACTTTTCGTTATATTACTATAATGAACTATAGAATATTTTTTCTAACAACGTATGATGATGCCTAGTTTAGACGCCTTAAAAACCCCGAATCGCTATTTTCTTTATACTCGGTCCTGCGGGTATAAAAGTTTTACTGAAGTGTTTTACCCGTCCCCTAGCACTACAGTCTTATAAATTGATGACATTCGCGCCGTATACAAATAACACAATGGATTTGAAGGTCGGTTTGTCATCGTTAGGATGTTTTTCGTACCTTAATTTACTTTTCATTTACAACAAAGGGTTGAAAAAAAAAACTACTACACGTTTCCAACAAAATCGTGCTACTAAATAATTTTCACATTAAATGTTCTATACTTACCGTATATAATAAGTCATTTATTTTACCTTTTTTGTTTGGAAATTTAAAAACAAGTGTTAATATGAAATTATGAAATCTATTCGAAAATTTTCTAAGAATGTTTGTAGAATAAGAAGGATTCGGCTGAGTAGAGCATCTTTTCATAAGTTTGTTCAAGTTTTGTCATCACCCACCCCATATCGCCTTAAATCAAAAGTAATTGATCAGTGCGTCCGACCTGTCATGACCTACGGTGCTCAGAAATGGATACGTACAGTTCGACTGATCCACAAATTTAATGAAGATTTTAATTGTAGGGCTATGTTAGAAGTATCTTCGATAGATCGCATCGGAAATGATATGATCTGCCAGAGGTAGAATCAGACAAGCCCACGGATTAGTGCTAAAGTGGAGGGGTCGGCCACATAAGCCGCAAACGACTGAAGGAAAATTTGGAGGGAGATCGAGGCAAGCGTAGTTTGGGATGACCTGCGGCAAGATGGAGTGCGAACCAAAGGAAGAATAGCCAAGATTGGAAGAGGTGGGTGACCACGCGGGACTGACACAGACTGAAGTTGATGATGATGAGTTATATAATATGTTTTAGAATCTCTATTATTTGAAAAAATTCTAAAGTAACCAAACAATTTCTAGATATTTTGCGTAATTAAACACTTGAATACACAAAATTCATGCACCTGATGAGGTTTAAAAAAAAGTTTTAATTACAGTAGAGATAGAATATCTGTACCATAAAATGAGACAGAGAAAAAATAGGGTTATAAGCACGGTGATATTAAAAATAGTAAGAAGGACGAAACAGGATTCTATACATCTAAATGAAAATAAAAAATATTCAATAAACACTAAACAAATAAGTAAAATAGGGTCAAAGTGTCTGAAAATAAACATTTTGAACACTTACCTTTTTTGTGTTACTACTACAAAAAAGTTTTAAAAAAAAAAAATAATTTCACCTGTCATCATTCTGCCAAAGAATGACTGCTGGACATAGGCCTCAGTTCACGCATCCACGGGGGGGGACCGACCCACCACGTTCCAATGCGGTTGGTGGGTGACCGACTTTTACATGCCCATCCGACGCATGGATCTTCTTTACCAAAAATTGATCATCGTCCCAGATTATACTAGAAAACAATGTTAACAGAATTTTGTTTCCCCGCGGATTCGAACCCACGACCTCCGGTTTATAAAGCAAGGGTCAATACCGCTCAACCACGGAGGGGGGTAACCTCACCAGGTCTTTTAAAATTCTAAGAGAGGTAACGTTTTTTAATAATACTATCAAAAGAATATTAGAAATCGTAAGTACTATAAAAAATCGTCTTAAAAGAGCTTAATTTTTCAAACAGGTTATGTTTTTCTTTTTCCGAATATGTATTTAGGTTCATTAAAATCGTCAAAAGCCAAGAGTAATTTATAAATTTTAGAGGCCAGATGTTAGTTTGGTTGTCGGAGTAAATGGAATCTCTCTGTAGGTGGCCTAATTTATCACTTGCCCTTATTGAGAAATATGTAAGTATAATCATGTAGCGTATGTTGTAGACATTACATGAATGAAAACCGTACAAAATTGTATTATTACAATTTACTGCTCTTATTTGAATTACTTATACTTACAAAGTTTATAATTATTATTTTCATTTTATTATTAAACCACTAATTAAATAAAGACTATAACAATGCAACTGTTTACGCACCTATTTATTTCATATTATCATGCTTTTAGGTTTATTTTAATCTGGTGAAATCTTATTTATCTATTTCCTACTAGCTAGTTTTAAATTAGTTTCTAATTATCGGATTTACCTAAAAATATATTTTGAAGACACCAGCAACCACCTACCTTAAGGGTAATTGAAAGGCCTGACGTCCATAACAACTTTTACATGTCCATCTGACGCATAGATTATTTTAGGCAGTTATATTATAGTCCCATATTGTCCTAGCCAACAAGAAAGCGATAATAGCACAAAGATGCCCCAGAGATTGAAACCCATAACTCCCGTTTTCAAAGCAAAGCATGCCCAGAGGGTTTCAAAAAGTTAAATGTGCATTTAATATAAGTCGAAAATCAGGAGTTGTTTTTTTTTTTTATTGAGGCGATTTAAACCAAAACATTTGAACTGTGTAATTAAAACATTTGTAGCTCTCTGTACTTGATAAACAGAAAGATAAAATATCGTCAACTGGGACATACAACAAAAAATTAATAAAAACACCCTAAAAAGTATTTATTTCACTACAAACTTAAACAGATAATACTGATACAACGTTACAACTGAATATTGGAATTTGACTTACTTATTGACTCCTTCTCCTTGGCCAAAAAACAAAAATGTTACTACAGTTTTGACAATAGCTTTAATACGGGTTTTGTTATTTACATAGACCTAAAAATATACAAAATTTATTTTGATTACTTTCTTACTGCTTTTTTCTATAATTATTAGTGATTATAGATAGGAGAGTACAATTAAATCAGACATCGTTTAGTTAGTTACCCTAAATTAGTTTTCGTTACAAATCTAACAACAACACGAAATATGTACGCTGTATTAAACATTACAAAAAGCTTTTCATAAATCTACAAAATATGTATCAAATTGTATAATTATATTGTAAATTATGCTAAAATTTGCCGCGGTGTCAAAGAAAGCTCAAAAATAATATTGAAGAGCCTAAAATTTCAAAACATTCGTTATTAAATAACTAAAAAATGTTAAAACGTGAAAACTTATGATGAATGTACGTTTCAAAGTGTTAACGGTATAATAATTATAAACCCAACTGCACAACTTTGCCTGTCTTCTAAATATTATTTATACCTGAGATATGCAGATATCATTAGCGTGTTATCCTTTATTAAGAAAATTTTAGTATACAAACACACTTAACATTAATATAACACACCAAGAAAGAAAATTAATTAGTTCTAAGTTCACTACCAAAATTTCAATAAAAATTGTACCCTCTGCGGCTCGGGTCTTTAAGTTAGCCTTTCGCCTGCTCTAAAGTCACCGCTTTAATACGAGCTGTAGAGTTAGAGTTTGTCTATTAAGTTCGATATATCCAAAACATATCGGTATAAATCCAATAAAGCAAGGGCTTTATCAGACGAGTCCTTTCCAGCCATCTTTTCCATCGAAAAGGCTTATTGTACCTCTTACCTGTTGGCGATCATTGACAGTTCTAAAATTTGTGATCATACAAACATTATTAAGTATATCTATTCGTAGTTTTGAAATATATTCAAATATCCTCGGCGGTATACTTACAAATACATAACTGTACAAAACTTTCGAATACCGTTTGAGTTTCGGTTTGCGTACCATATGCAATCTCAATAATGAGAGCCTTCCGGACAATAAATTCGAAGTATCATGCTTTCGTGGGTCCGTGCGTTGTATGTTGACAGGTCCAGTCGTCGTTCTTGATAACCGAACAATAGCATTCGGATTATATTTCTCGAGATTATTACCAACCTTCGCCTCGGCATGAACACTTCAGTGGCCAAGATAAGCGAGGCTATCGGGGTCTGGGGCCCACACGTTATTGCCACACATAGTTGCTATATTGGGAGTAACCGTAGACTTCCCAGAGCCTCCGCACCTCCAACGGTACTAGCCGAAGGTGACCCCGCCATTTATTGGCCACCATTACAAAATTAAGTTATTGGAAAAAAACGATAACCAGTAATTTATCCCCAATTTTAAGGCATCTTAGTCAAATATAAAGCATAGATGAAGCTTTTAAGTTGAAAAAGGGGTTTTTCTTCGTTTTATGTCTGAGAACGAGTAAAGCACCAAGGAAAAAAAAGAATAGGATTGACTGATTCCAAATGATGAAAAGCATTTTATTTCAGAAAAGGAAAGAAAGAATTTTTATGAATCCGATATTTTTTTATATATGTAAATTTTGTCTAGTGATCCCATTGTTATCAAATTTTTAAATTTTGTAGATATTTGAAAAATAAACAAGTATGATTTTAACAAAAAAAATAAGGCAATAAATTGCTCTTTTGACATTCTCAGTGTTACAAGCCCCGTCTAAGATGCTCTAACATGGTTTATTTAAATATGCTATAAGACTTTTATCCTCACCAACATCATCCTGTATTAGTCGACTCCTGGACATAGGCCTTCCCAAATGCAACGCTACTAAATTAGGGGGTTTTTGGACAGCGTCCCCCTCCGCTGGTACAACGCGGGTCCATTCAACAACCGGCATCGCGGACCGAATTTTATCAACCCATTCGACGCATGAATCATCTTACTTTTCAGACTTTTATTATTTATAATTATATAGTGTGAAATATATTTTATTCAAGATAAAATAAACACTGTGATAGAGGTATATAAATTTCATAAGGATGTATACTGCAGCCATTTAGGTGACTTCTTTTAAATGTATATTTTAAACAAGTAAAATTTACACAAAAAATATTTAGGTTATTATTTCTTTTTTTGGAATTATATATTTTAAACAAAATTACTTTTTACGGATTTTACGCATTTTATATAAAATTCCCGAGTTTGAATTTTAGCGGCCGTGGTCTACCCAGAGTCCACGGCCGCTGGAACGTAAAAAGTCATTTTAATTAATAATATTTAGATTACTTTAAAGATACTTAATCAAGTTTAACTATTTTGAATTTATTAATTTTAATATAAGGGTGGGAAAATGCCTTTTAATTTGGCCGAAAGTTTTAAGATATTCACTTTAATTAAAGGAGTAATTGTTTGATGCAAATATAATAAAGATGTTTTAAAATATAGTAATAGATTTACATCAATTTACACTGTATTTCTGTAAATGAGATTTAAAAATACCTAATTATAGTTAAAACAATATTTTAAAAAAAGGGACCACGTGACAGCTACTACATAAGATAAAAAAAACAATAATTGAAATCAGAGCACTAGAACCGGAGCAACGAAGTAAATAATATAAATAAAGCACCAATTTGGTACCTAATTTTGGGAAGTCACAAAAAAATTGAGTAGGAAAATGGAAGGGATTGAAAAAGCCAATTATTTTGAAAGAACTTATTTAAAAAAAAAAAAACCATTTAAGGGTTTATTAAAAAAACAAAATTATATAACAAAAAAGTAATTTGGGACATATATTTTTATGAATATGTCGTTTTATGTAAGGTTCTAATAACTAATTTTAGTAATTATTTTGCTTATATTTTGAAACTCGTAAATGACAGAAGAAAATATTTTTACGTATTTGTCCCTCGTGAAATTATCTAAAATTTTGTAAACGTATGACATTTCAAAGCTTATTTAAAGACATTAAGTGTAAGTCCTAATGAAACTTTTTTTAGTTTTGAATTTTCATTTGCATAAAACGTTAGCAAATTTAATTTAAATTGACTGGATAAATTCCAAGAAGGTAGTTTCCAAGAATCAATCTGCGCATTTCGATTCCGCAATTTCCTTATTTTCTTTGCACCCTGAAGAAAAAGATCTTTTTAAAAGCTACCATTAATTTAATTTAAATCTTAAGGTTATATGTATTATATATATATATATATATATATATATATATAAGATATAAATCGCGGAACTCTAGCTTAATTTACCATTTAGATGAGGGAGTTGTTAATTGCAATTAGTATAAATTTACAGTAATATTAGACGTGGAGTCAAATGTCTTCAGAAATGTGCACACAGGTTTGTCGATGAGTCTTATTTATAAATTTTCTTTTGATTTTAAAAATGATTTAATTTAACTCTTACATCGGATGCCAGTTACATAAAGATTCTGGTATATTTAGTTTTTTTTCTAAACAAAGACGATGTACTATCGTAGAGACGATAATTTTAAATGCTAACAATTATTGTGTTTCACAAATTTGTATTATTCTGATCACCACATAAGCATATTTACGTTAAGTCTCATATTTTCAATGTCTATAATTTTTATTATATTAAAGTTTTAACGATGTATATAGAAGAAATTTTAAAAAGCATTAAAGCAAAAAGCAATCTAATAGATTTTGTTGTCGTTATAAATGTATGATTTTCTTTACGCCAATTTAACTCAAAATTTTTAAGGTTTTTGTCCTACATAGGACACACATCTTTAATAAAATAAATTTTAATGCGGTAAATAATTTTATTCAGTAATCAAATTTAATCATTAGAATAATATTACTAAGGAATTGATGGTTCATAGCTTTATGCAAATATTCATTCGTTATGTTAATTATAAACAATGATAAAAGGAGTTAATCGGTCTTGTCTGTGTTTCGTCCTTTGAGGACTCTGTTCATCGTGATAAAGCACAGTTGATAGATGCTGAATGCAGATAATTGATTATGTCAAAGCCAACGTAATTAAAGCATTTGGAGAGTAACATAACGGTAATGGCATACAGGAATGGTATTAACTTGTTTATTTTCGTGTGGTGTACAATTAAAAACTTAGGAACTTCGCATTGACATTCGTAAAAAAAACTTTGAATAGAATCAATTGCTAAATAATAATACTTTTTTATATAGCAATGACTTTTAAATCTTAATGTCTTAAGGCTAAATTCAAACCCCGAAATTATACACAGGTTACACAAATTATGATATTCAAATAGCTTAAATGTATATAAAAATTATTTATAAAATTAAATAAAAATAATTTTTACTTCACATTAGATGTTACTGGTCCGTTTTTGCGACAGGAAACATATCACAAACAGGTAAGGCGAGTTTTTGACCGGGAAAGTTTCCAACAAAATTTTATGGGTTTCTATCAACTATAATATAAATATAAAAAAATAAGAAAGGTAAAAAACTTTTTTCATCTTAAGTCTTTAAAGTTTTTTACTAAAATTATATAAATTTAAACCATGGATTTAGTTTTCAAAAGAATAAATTTTATATGACCAAACTATTAAAAAATTTTAGTATCGCGAAAAGTATATAATAACAGTTGTTTACACCGTAAGAATTATTTTCCTATATTATTTAACCTCACTTTAAATTACGGGAATTGTACCCCAGAATTTGTTATTATTCCAATATAATAACCAAAAAAATATTGAGTAGTCAAAGGGCTAATGTTGTGTTTCAAAAATGTTCTAGTTTTGAAAAGTAATGACAGTTTTTTTGGGAAAAGTTTAAGTCTGGTCTCTTACTCACAAGAAAAATCGGAGGAACTATTGTTCTTGTTGTTTAAAATTATACATCTGAAAGACACCATAGCTTAGATGAAATCCAAAAATTTGTTGTTCGAATTTCTAGGAAAGAGTTATTTAGATTTAAAAAGGCTAAAGGGCTCATGCTTATGGCTTTTTATTTTTATAGTTATAGTTATAGTTTTAGTTTCGTTATTAAATAATTTAAGCTAGCGCTTAACACTTGGTTTAAAGTTTTTATTTATGAAAAATGTTGCAAATTCGTGAATTAAATAGCTATAAATAGAGTATAAGTAGAGTTTTTTTCCCTTACTCAAATGCTCTGTCATTTGCATAGACGTAGACTTTTAAAAAATTTTCACGCTCCAATAAAATATATACGAATAAAAATATATCTGTACACACTATTTACACCAAATGTTTTAATAGTGTGAGATTGACAATGGGCTTCACTATTATCACGCTGTTCTCTAAACGATAAATTATTTCACACATATATTTAACAATAAACCCGAATGATATATTTAACCGCCTATAGAGAATCGATTTGCTCAATTTCCACGCGAACCTATAATCTCACAAATCATTGGAAATTAATATATCCTATTGATGAACAATATTACGAAGGAACTCTCACAATGAGATAATTACATAATGGTTTTCAAATATTATCACGTTCTATAAAATTACTACCCCTATCTTATATGAAACAATTTCAATCGTATTTTAACTTTGTATTTGATTCCATAATTATTAAATAAAATGACTTTACGGATTTTACGCGTTTAGGCAGTTTCCAGTCCGTACTGGTACACATAATTATTTCTATTGTTTGCGCGAAAATTATGCAAAAAATCCGTAAATTCATTTTATTTAATAATGATTCCATAATGCCGAAAATTGTAATGGCAGGTGTAAAACAAAGTAAATCACTCAATTGACATAATTAATAATGATTTTTAAGAAAGCAAAGAAAATGATTAATTGTAAACCGATCGTGCCGACCGCTACCAAAAAGTGATGTTTTAATCCGCTCAGCTGGTGAAATGTTTACTTCATCGAACGCGGAGAGGCGGCGCTGGCGTAGCGTTTATGCAACGACTTGGACAAATATTTATATTTTATCAATAGGGCTTTTCTGTTTGTTACTACATTAAACTTACTACCTTGATTAACATGATTAATTGAAAATAAATTTACAATGATAAAATATTACGATAAATTTAAAATATCTTTAACCAATGGTGCAAGCAATGCACTAGACTGAAATCTAGTTTCAATTTCCCTTTTGATCAGCGAACTGCAAGCACAAATTAAAAAGCACGAAGGGAGTAATCGAAAATCAACAACACGCACTCTTAACCCACAGCTGTTATATATTTGCTTTGAATTAATTGCGTAAGTTGAATTAGCTTTAATTGACTTCAAATCGCTCGTAAGTTCTGTAATGTTTAGTGAATGCTTGTGTATCGCAACAAAATTAAAACGCCTTTGAGTCATTCACCAGCATTAGCGATTACTATTAAATATTTTATTTTTATTAATTTGCTTATCTTTTTAGGAAAACACATGCCATACCTAAAATATAACCTCACATTCTCAATAGAAATAAAACCGCTTTTGAGAGAAAAGAATACTTATAGTAAGCAAAATTTAAACAATACAAATAAGACCTAACTATTGTTTTGTGTTTAGTAACTATAAAAAAAGTAAATTTTAGCTAGACGACATTAAGGCAGGCTAAACATTTGAAGTAACGTGAGGATATAACAGTAACACAAAACTTTGCAGCGAAATTATAATTTAATAACGCCCCCGATTAATCTATCTTACGCTCCACAGTAGGAGTTACATAAAAGAAAATAAGTTTAAACGAGAAAAGTTAGCTCGATAGAATCAGCAATCAGGCGGAAATAGCATGTTACACTTTTTAATCGGTAGCCGGTTTTTATGGTCGTTGAGTAATTGTTACGCGGCTATGATGATTTTTAACAATAGTTTATTTAAACAGCAAACGGGGCTAGTCCTAGAATAATAATAATTTTTTTTCTGCTAGTCGATTTCGACTACGCCGGCTGAACTATATTAGTCATATTAAAGTGAACAAGTGTAAGGAGTGCCTTTTTTCCTCACATAGTCTGATAGTACAGAAAACCGTCACGAGCAGATCTAGTTAAAGAGACCAAATTTTTTTGAATAGATTGTTATTTTATATAATAGTCGGATAGCACCCAAATAAATGAAAAGTTTTTGAGTTCGAGGACAAGTCCACAGATGAGTTTTAAAGCCCTTCATAAAGGAGTTATCAGTTTTCGCTTAGACACTTCCGCGCAATTACAATAAATAGGTACTTCGTGAACGCGGGGTAAAATATCTGTATAAGAAAAAAAATATTTAATAACATAAGAAGTATTTTGGTTAGGTAATATAACCATAAATTAAGATTTTTAAAAATTTGGGTATTAGTAAAATAAAAAGAAAGAATTAGAAAACAAGCAAAATGCCTAACTTTTTATCATTCTCAAAAGTACAACTAGATAAGTTGATTGATTGAGTCGAATGAAAAAAAAATTTTTAAAATGTTTGGCGCAAACGAAAAAATGTATTAAAAATGAAACGTTGCACAAATATATTCAAAATCTTTGTTATCCGAAGGGGTTGTTTTACAAATCAATCGCACAGGGTTGTCTGTGTGGGAATCCTCAAATCATTGTAATTTTAGTAGTGTTAGCGGTTGTGAAATTTTTGGATATTTCGCAAAATATTGCTATTAGACAATTGCTATGAAGAAATACTATGATATAGTTTTTATATTTATAATCTAAAGTAACTAAATCTCTATTATTGAAAATATAAATCGCAATAAGGAAACTCAAAATCTCTTTTATATTCGTCGATTGATTCATGTTTCTGCAGCAAAAACGGATTTAAAACGTACTTTTTTACTGTAGACCGTTAAGGTAAAATTTATGCTTTATAGAAAAATTATACAGATTTTTGATGCAAATAAAAAAGAGCTAGGTTGATAAAAAATTTCTTCCACCTTGCCATTACCCAAGTTATAAGGCAACTTCCAAAACCAAATTTACCTGAATAAAAGTTTTAGGAGCGACTGGTACGACCCCAAACCCAGGCTTAGAAGTTGACGATTCTATGGATGATTTTGTTTTCAAAAAAAAGACACTGACTTTTAACTCCAAAAATGGTCTTGACAACCTTCAATCATCTTACTTTTCAGAAATTAGGGATCAGCCCATATTGTCTTAACCAACCAGAAAGCAAACATTTAAAATTATATTAAAAAAAAAATAAATTTAACCCGGCGATTTGAACCCACACAGGCCTAATGGTACGAAGGGATTGTCATGGATCGTTGCCTAATATTAACAGCAGTACTTTTTATTTTTTAGTATTTTTTTTTTAAATAACGTATTTACATTTTTATATAACATATCAGAACATGTGTATGAGGGGAATTTAAGCTTTTTTAAAAAAGCAATATTATTAAAGTGGAAAGACTAAACTTCAAACACGACAACTAAGACAGACCAGCAGTCTGCCTGTTGGAATGTGGTCACCGACGCCCATAAACATTGGCAATACCAGGTGTATCACCAACGCGCTGCCTATCGTTAGACATAGGATGTTACGTCTCGTTTACCCAGAAAATACGCTGGTCGGAGCCCTTCAGAACGGAAACCAATAGTGTTTTCACATTACACTACAGTCACCACGGTGATGCCGCTCTAAAAAATACAACTTTTTTACTAATTTCATAAAAAAAAATCACGTTATAATAATATCACGAAAATAAATATTAAAGGATAATTATATTCCAAAATAAACTTTATGAAATTTTTTCGGCTCTGGTGAAAAATTTTGTTTTGGTCATTTACGTTTTTGTTATCTTCATACTATGATAGAATATTACTGACGTTCAGAAAATTTGCGGATTCTATGATTCACGGGTCCATCAATTTGCATTTTAAATTCAAAAAAGACTTTTAAAACAAAAAAATCTTAACTTATTTATAGTGTCCGACCAACTTTCGGTTTCGGTTTCGCCGATTTCGCAAAATCGTTTGGCCGCAGTTTGGTTTCTAATTTGGCGAAACTTTGCCGAAACCGAAACTGGTTTGAAGGTTTTGATTTAAAAAGTAGCAAAAGTTAAATGTATCATTGAACGAGCTCAGATCAGTCGATTTTAGTTGGAAACATTCTAAGTTTGACAAAAGAAATTGATGATTCTTCTAGAAGACAAGGAGGGAAATTATTATGTAGGAGAAGAAAGAACACCCGGTAACCAAAAATAACCAAATAATAAAAAGCGTGCTGATATTTGTTGTTAATAAAAAATTTCTAGTCTTTTACTTTTTCTGAATGTAGTCATTTGTTTGCTATGTGGCAAATGTTTCGAAAAATAGAGAAAACAAAGGGGATCTTTATAAAACCACTGTTATAAAAAGTTAAAACCAAAAAAGGCGTCTCAAAGGCAAATGAGAAGAGTCGCTCGTCGTAACAATTGTCCAAAGTGGGCCTTTAATTTGTTCTTTTTAACAAGTTGCAGCCGTCCATCAAGCCAGTAATCAACAAGAAACAATAAGAATATGCTGCCAAATCGAAAACGTTTAGGATTAAAGACTTACCGTCTGATACCAATCCAAGAAACGAGATTTAAAAAGGTACTCAACGACTGAACAAATTATGAATAGGGAGAGGCCCGCAAGAACCCCATTTGCGGAGCCAGCCTAGCCAGCTGAGAATCAGGAACAAATCGACTTTGATCTTCGATCGACAAATTTTAAGAGGATTCAAAAACTTTAACTAGTTTGCAGGTCGAAAGGGTTTATCCGAAAGGACCTCAGCCGTGGCGTGGTTAGCCCGCCAGGATAGGTCAATATTTGGGACCCAGAAGTGATATTTTGATTGATTACCTGGGAGGTGAAACTATTCGTTATCCAGCTTGGAACTTAAACGCTGGACTTGGTGGTGGGACCCGGAGATTTGGGTAAGAAAATAATTAATTGCTATCATTGTCATCATATTCTATCTCATTTTTACAACTTTTTGATTCCTCCTGAACCAAAAAAACCAAAGTATTAGAAAGATTTTAAAATCAGTACTTAATCTTTAACGGCAAATTATTAATTTATTTATTACTAATACGGAGAAATTTATTTGAAAAAAATTTATATTTTTTTTTGTTAATAAAAATATTATTAGCGATTGAAATAAAATTAACAGGTTTTAAATATTGTTCCATTCCATGATTTAAATAAAGCAAAATAAGGGATAAAAGCTAAATTTTAGTATTTTAAGAATTTTTATTGATCACGGAGTTTCGGTTTCGGTTTCGGTTCGGCCGGAAAAAAAGTTTTTTATTCACTTTATTTATATAAAAACTTTTACTAAAAAACATTCGAATAAATTAATTGTTCCTCCGGTAAATTTCCAAGCTCTTAATGAAATTAAGGTACTTTTATTATATGTTAAAAGTTTTGGTAGGGATAATTTAGAGCGAATTTTCTTTGTAAAGTAAATGAGAAAAAGCCGGCACGCTGTAACGTCTGCGAAAAATTGAAAAATTATTGTTAAATTTAGAATGTTGTAATACAGTGGGAGAATTTTGATGAAATTTGTTCAACTGTGGATATTTAAAAAAGTGATGTTCATTGAACATTATGAGAGATGATTCGATGGAACGAATTAATCGGATTTCCGCAGGGGTGCTTTCTATTCAACAACGTTATATCGTAGGTCTAGCAGCGTAAACTTAGTCCCAACACTACATTCCAAAACAGAACGCATATTGCACGCCCGTCATCTATGTCGATTATTCTGGTGGATTTTCAAGTACTAAAACAATCAACCTGCGATCAATTTTAAAATCACGTCGTCAGGGGAAATTTATTGAGGACAAATGCTAAGAATTAATGCGAAAATTTTTTAAATTTTAATGTTACTTTAATGTATGGCATTAATTTTTAACTATTTTTAAAAGCGATATAAAGCTTGAAACTCAAATGAATATCTAAGAAACAAAATAATATTTATATAGGTTCAGAGGAGAAATGACATAAAATCGTAAGCCAATCAATATATAAAATTTAGTCACAATGTTCGTTCCCATATTTTTTCGAGACGGCTTGGATAATTTCCCATATTTTTTATACAATAAGTCTGAGATAATCATACACCAAATTATTTAATATGATATAATTTTTTTGAAAATTTTTTTTTATAATTTTACTCTTATGGAATTGTTAAATACAAATAACCCTAAATATTTCCTTTTTTATTAACAACCCCTGCTTTTAGTAGTTATTTTAATATTTTTAATTTTTATCTCTTCCATGCGTTTAGCGGTTTATAGAATTATTTATCCCTTGGCAAAACAACGTTTGCCAGGTCAGCTATTTTATTTATAAAAATAACTAAAACAACGAATGCGCCCCTTTTCTTAAAACTTTTTAATTGCATTTGATTAAGTAACTTTCGTTTGGGGCCCAGTTTTGAGTAATAGTTAAGGCATCCCCTACTAGCACTTATAACTATTACTTTTGTAATTTATCAAGTTTCCCTTATTATAAATAAACGACCAATATTAAAATGATTCTATTTTATGCAAAAAAAAACAATGTTACGTTTTGAAGATAGTTACTTTGTCTTATGCTGTTTTTAGTAGTAGTATTTGTCGTGTGCTGTAGTTTTCACAGCCTAGCAGTATTGGTCCTTGCTTTAAAAACCGGAGGTCGTGGGTCCGAATCCATGGCAACTTGTGTTATCGTTGTTTTCGGGTGGTTAGGAAATTTAGCCACCCCACCAATCACCCAATTTTTGAAAAGTAAGATGATCCAGGCGGATGGCATGTAAATTTGTCAACCCACCAACCCGCATTTGACCAGCGGTGGGATAGTCCAAAACCCCTAATGGAGGAAAACATTAGAGAAGGCCTATATCCTGCAGTGGATTAACACAGGCTGATGATAAATAAATGAATGATGCTGCAGTTTTAAAAAAAACAAAGAGCACAAATTTTTCATTTGTCGTACCCTAACGAAGAATTTGGGAACAGGAATTAGAAAATCGATCATCAAATCGAAAGGCACTATTAAAAAAAAACATGGACGAGCCTTCCTAAAAAAAGAATGAAGTTAAATACACGAAAGTGTAAGTATATATTTTTTTGACTCTAAATTATGGAACTGATAAACAGCTTGTAGGAAAAACTATGGCTCAAAGATTTATTAAAGCAGGGAGAAGTACAGAAAAGGGCAGGAAAGGTACAATTATATACGAAACTGATCCCTATCAGGGAGCTAATGTAGTGAAAAATTAAATCCTTCATTTTTATTTCCCTCCTTTGTGTAACGAAGAATGCGAGTTCTTTTTACGATAGATTGAGTTGAGCAAAATTTTTAAGAGCAAATATTGCAATTACTTCTTTCATTAATGTTTTGTTGTAAAGTATTTTTGTGTATTTGCTATTTCTAAATAGTTACAGAATGTTTCTAAATAAAAATTAGGTATTGTTTAAACTGCCATTACATTAGTTAGACCCGGTTTAATTGCAAAAAAAATATCATGTTTAAAAAGTCAGAAATAATAAACAGAAATTATATATTGAAAAAAATGATTTGTAATTTTCATCATTCCATTCAATTAAACCCTTGTTATCAGCTACATAAGGTTTTTTTTGATTAAGATAAATTTATACCACATTTTAATGTCCTATAGAAAAAAAGTTATTTTTAATTTTAGCTCAGCCTGAATCATTCAATTTTAATCATGGGCTGACTTTGAGATCCCAGTTAGCATTCTGGCGAACAGAGTTACTTTAAGAACAAAGCATTTTCTAAAGAAAACATTTAAAGTTTTAAATAGATCCAGGAATTAAGCATATTTTAAGAACGAAAAGGAAACTCTGAAGAGAATAAACTTTATAAATTAGCAAACAATTTTAATGCTTACAGTTTTTACTATGTTGGTTTATCTATTAAGTACCTAAATAAAGTTACATAAAGTTAGATCATATTTACTCTCATTTCGTTTGGTTATATACCCAAAAAACAATAAACAGTTATTAAATAAATAAGTTGTTCTAAATAAATGGAACTGTTTTTTCTTTATTCAAACGTTCAATCTACTGAAAGCCTTCTGTAAACGCGAGCGTGCCGTGTCTAATGGATCAACTAATTTGTTATATTGTGCATTGTAGCACGCTGTGCAACCTTTTCAGTAAAGCGTGTTTTATTATAAGTAAATAAAATGTGAAGTTGGCGTACTAAAAAATCAATATAAAAATTCGGTAACCATTACTACAACATTGTTTCTATTCTGGATGTATTTAGAAAGGTTGTTATTATTATGTGATTTCATACTTAATAGGCTAAAAAATCACTTTTCAGAACAATTAGTTTAATAGCTACTAAGAGAATTCTATCCATAAAATCAGTTAAATAAAAGATTTTATTTTTGTAAATTAGTTATTATGATACATATTAATTTAAGTTGAATTATCTTACATTTATAACAACAAAACAGATATTACTGATATAGGCAATGTTTTTAGAATTGATTCAATAATGTAGACATTGAAAAATAGATAAGGCTATTTTATTAGAAAAAATTACGTAAGGGATGTTCACCTTTACACCATTGAGGACGTTGGAGTTTACGATGTAATATTTTTTTTTTTCGGATGAACTCACGTTGGTGGAGTTAACCCCAACCCAGCGGGATTGAGGGGGCAAAAAATCAAGATTTCATTATTGTGGGCTCCAGGGACCCCTGAAGGGGGACCCGGCGGGCCCCACTTTGTTAATACCGCGTGCTTGATCGAGGGTGCCCAGAGGCCGGCCCGGCCCAATCAGCCGCTAGGTCCATGTTAGCCGTTAGCAACACTTATCGAGGGCGCCCCGGGCCGAACTGGCCGATAGGTTGCTTTAGGACTTATTAGAACCGTTGGTTTTTGGGTACCGGGCGCCCATTATCCGGGAGCCCTACAATCCCCGCTGCCCTCACTTTGGCGGGGAACCGAGCTGGATTTTTGCCGGGAAAAAAAATACATATTATGAGAAGTTAATTTAACCGCCCTATCTAGATGGCAAAAATCGGCCTTGTACGTGCCGATATCTACTGAACGGAGTGAACTGTTGCCCTCGACGGTGACGGCGGTGTGCCTTTGTCTCAGTGCTCTCACACGTGCTTGTATGATGGTCGTCTCATCATCCGTGTCAAGTAAAACATGGCGCGCTCGCCTGTATTTCTTATGTTTCCGTAGTGCGATGCTTGGTACGTAAGCGGCGGCGCTCCGTACCAATTCATTGGGATGTTGCGAAGCCGAGTCAAAGTATCTGATTGACGCTTGTTTAAGATATTCGCGGATGGTGGGCAATTCCAGATCCATGTGCAGGTCTTGGTTGCGCAGATAATACGGTGCACCCGTAGCCCTGCGCTTGTATCTGTTTTGCAGGACTTGGAGTTTGTCAATAAAGGATCGTTTTGAGTGTGCAAAAACGGGACTGTAATAGGTCATTACGTGACGGATTACTGTTTTATAAAGCAACACCTTATTACGCAGTGATAGCTTGCTTTTGGGATTTATAAGGCAAAACAGGCGACCGAGGACGAAGGCCGCTCTGTTTTTGGCCTGCGTTATGGGGCCGGGATGCGGAATTTGAAGGAAGCCACGGCCTTCGTCTTCGAGAAAACAGAATGGCCGCGCTTTTGGAAGGGTTGATTTCGATACTCCAATTCCGAAACCAATCCCCTAGGGTCTTGGCTGCGGATTGGAGTCTCTCGGATAAAAGGATAGGACAAGGCGGTGTTTACCATTTTAAAGGAGGGGATGTCATTGGTGTACAGGGTGAATAATACAGGGCCCAATACAGAGCCTTGAGGTACGTCGGCTAGGACCGGGTGTGGTTCTAACTTAGTGCCCTCAACGCGGTATCTGAACGTTCGATTCCGGAGAAACTCTCGTATGATGAGTACGAGACGGTCGGGCACGCCGAGCTTATATAACTTGTATATAAGCCCTTCGTGCCACACTTTATCGAACGCCTTCGCCACATCGAGAAAAAGCGCTGCTGTTATTAGACCCAGTGTCATTTTGTTTCGGATGTGTTCCGTGATACGATGGATTTGGTGGGTGCATGAGTGTTTGGTTTGAAAGCCGAATTGCACTGGAACAGGAAGCCCTCTCGAACCCGTAAAGTCGTGAGGCGGGCTAGGATTAGGCGTTCGTATATTTTCCCAAAGCCTTTGAGGAGGCTAATGGGGCCGTAGGAGGTAGGTTGGCAGTGGTTTGCTGGGTTTTAAGAACCCTTTAATCTCAGCGTCCTTCCAAGTGTTTGGGAAAATACCTCTGGAAAGAGCTGTGTTATATATGAGGACGAGAGGTAATTGGTGAGTCGGTAATATTTTTATTACGCGGTTTGAAATTCCACGGTGCCCGGGGCTTTCCGTGGTTTAATATTTTTGATAATTGGCTTGACTTCGCTTTCCGTTACTGGTGCAGTTATATCGCGCGGAGGGATTGGATCAATCGGTCGACTCTCTGCCTCCACCTTCGAAGGTGAGCGGCGTCGACCGGTTGAGTGCTTGCGTGCATTGAACCTCGAAGCTGTCGGCTAGGTCATTCGGCTTTTCCTCATCGAGAAACGCTAGAGGAGCATTGGGATCGTTAGGATTGGTGAGAGGCATTGGAGGAAGTCCGACACCGCCTTTCAGGCTTTTGGGGATTCGCCAGAAGGCGAGATGTGAGGGATGCATATTGCTTAGATCGTTATCCCACCGATCGTTCCTGAATTCAGCTATGCGCGTCTTGGACTGATGTTCAAGGGCGCGTAGCTGTCTTCGGTTACGCTCGGTCGGATACCAATCGTAGGCACGGATCGCCGCCCTCTTGCGTCGCAAGAGGTCCTTAATGTCGTTTGGCAATGCCCAGCGGGGGTTTTCTCCACCGGGACTTGCCTCGAGGAAGCCTCGACGACGCTTTGGACATGTCTTGTGAGCGCATGAGCAGCGAGATTCGTGTCATTAGCGCTATTTAGGACTTTAGGAATGGAATCAAGGTGGCGTGAGCTAGTGCAGGATTTTAGCTTACGCCAGTCAAGGATGGTTTTGTGGTGATGTTGGACGAATCTGAGGTCCTAATTTGAGGATGACGGTCGATGGTCTGAAGTAAGGTCGCTGATGACCTCTATGCCTCTGAGAGTAGCGTTGACATTTTGAGGAGGGTAAATCAGCACATCCGGTCTGTGGTTCATATTGTGAGGAAAGTGCGTTTGCCTCAACGGAGTAACGACACTGAAATTCAGTTTTTCAGACAGAGCGTCCAGTGATAAACCTCACGAGTTGTTACTATGGCTATTCCATCAGGTGTGTTTATTAAAGTCGCGGCAAAATGACGGCGCTCCTAGTGAAAAATAGTTTCGAAGTCGGATTTCGCGAGTTTGGATGTTATATTACACGATATGTATACCGAAGCTATTATAATAGGCGCGTGTCCTGTCATGGCTAGTCTACAGATCGAGGCTTCTTCATGCTTAAGCATCGACGGCGTGTCGATTGCTACGCAGTGCAGTGACTTTTTATAATAAATGAGAGTGCCGCCGTGTGAAGCGCCGGTCCTGTCATTTCTTATGATGTTATAGTTAGGGATTTTAGGATCGCCTTAGCCTGGTTTCAAGAATGTCTCCTGCACTAGTAGAATGTCTACGTCGTTTTCGCGGAGAAAGTTAGAAATTTCGACCCTCTTTATTATTCGCGAGGCCGTTTGCGTTAAAAAAAGACTATGTGTATTGCGCATGGCTTTAGACGGCCCGGGCCGTTCAAAACATTAATGGGTGTATTATCCATTATGCCCCGTAATGAGGTCGACTAATCTGCCTATACTTGCGTAGTATGGCAAGACGGGCTCCGAAATTTCCTATTGCGGCATCAAAATTCCGCAGTGAGACGATCGAGCTCGGCGAAGTCAATATTTTCAGCCAGCGTTGTTATAAGCTGCTCCCAGCGCCGCCTAGCGTACTGGGGCGCACTACGGAAGCGCCAGGTGGTGCGCGTGGTGCGGCGCTACGCGAGCGCCTCGGCGCGGTTTGCGGCGGTGGTTGTGACATACGGGCAGTGGAGTGCGCTACGCGGAGCGCTGCTTGGTAGTTGCCATGCCGGAGCAGGTCAGAGTGGTGGAAAGGATGTGAGGGATGGCACCTGGGGTGCTTTGGGTATGGATGGGGTGGAGGCACCTTACGTTTGGGGGCTGAACACCTAGGTAATTTGCCGTGTGACCTGGTTTTGGCAGTTGACGCATGCCCGCGGCTCAAGGTGAGCAGGATGTCCATATCCCAGGACGCGGACAGTCGGGGTGCGTGGTCGCCGAGACATTTGACGCAGCGAGGTCTAGCGTGACAGTTACGGGCCAAGTTCCCGTACATTTGGCAGTTGTGACACTGCGCGGGGAGTCCGTTCGAGCGAGGTGCTTCAAAGGTAATGCGAGTGATTCATAGACTTTCTTGCCCTCTGGGGAGCGTTCTAAGGTCAGAAGGACCACGTTGTAAGGTTTTTTGTCTTTGTATTGAATAGCCTGATTGCAGAGTATATCGGTATACCCTGTTCTTTGATAAAGTCTACGTTGTCCTGAGTGGGCATCTCCTTCGGCAGTCTTTTGACGACCGTCCGAAGGACGCGCTCTTCCGGGAGCGCGTAGGTGTGATAATAGTAGTCGTTTTTCTGAAGATACGACGTTACGTTACGGTGTGCATCCACCGTTTCTAATAGCAACTTGATCCCTTGTAGGGTATCAGTTGCTGTGAACTTAAATTTGTTTGACAATGCCGAACTTAGTTGGGCCCACTTCTCCTTGGATCGGATGTATAGTGGCGGTGGCTTTTTGTCTCTAGGCGAGACCATTGGTGGTTGCCGTGAGGCGGCTGAAGTGGTTGGCTGTGAGGCAGCACTTGTACTTGGCCGTGAAGCGGCGGTTAAGGTTGGCTGTGAGGCAGTGCTTGTTGTTGGCCGTGAAGCGGCTTTTAGGGTTGGCTGTGAGGCAGCGCTTGTTGTTGGCCGTGAAGCGGCGGAGGTGACAGACTGTGATGCAGCACTTGAGGATGGCCGTGAAGCGGCTGAGGTTGCCCTGAGGCCGCGGAGGTGGGCCTTGCGGCCGAAAGGTCGTCGGCCGATGATTTCGGCGCTTTGACGGGTCAAGGATCAGGTGATGGCGAGGACGCCGGGGGGGACCTATTTTTGCGCTTTTTGCGCGATTTGACGGGTAGAAACCCTCCTGCGTCACTGTCGTAGGGCTCGACTTCTGTCTCGACATCCATTTTGGATTCGGACGTTGGGGTTGGGGTAGAGTCCCTCAGCCGGTGTGGAGTTGTCAGATCTCCCATCCGGGCGTCCCCAGTTGCGGATAGCACGCCCCCAGATATGGGGGTACCGGCTTCGCCGGCGCGGACAGAAACTGACAGGTGCTGCGTCTCTGCTCCGTTAAAGGGGTGGAGATGTGGCGAGGAGCAGTTGTCTCCCCGAGGTGAGCCTGTTGTGGCGGGCTCAGACCTCGCCCTGTACCCCTTTGTTAAGAGGGAACACGGGATGCGAGCTGGTTCACCTCTGCGAGTGCGTCGAGCCTCGCCGAGCGTGATGTAGAAAGAGCAAAGGTATGAATGTGTGTGGGGTTTGGGGCAAAGGGCAAAGAGCGTGATGTATGGAATGGGAAGTCCCCGAGAGGGACGGTGTGATTCGTTCGGTTATTGCACTCGGCTTGCTGAACACCGGGCGATCTCGGCCTGTCGTGGTGTCGTGGATCACGTCTCGCGGGCTCTGCGGCAGTGCTGAGGGACCCTGCCTTCATTGGCCGGACCGCGAGGAGACAACCTCTAAAAAACCGTTGATCTCGGCGTTGTGGTACGTGGCGTCGGTCTCGCAAGAGCGGCTGGAACGACACACCAGCTATTAGCGGCCCACCCTGGGAACTTCCCTGCCCCCAGGCGTATTTAGGGTTCACCGGTGCTACATGGCCCGGTGGACTTCCTTTACCTACTCATTCGTGGGATTTGTTATGGACAACATTAAATCGAATAAAAAACAAGGAGCAAAACGACTTCAACGACGACAATGGCGAGATTACGGAAACCGAAACCTTTCGAGGATCAGTCGAAAGGAGAGGCGCGGACCAGGTGAGGGCCGGCTCTTTCGAAGGTGAAGGCGCGGGTTTTCCTTAAATTCCTTTTACAGGAAGCGCACGAGAGGATACTGCTGGCACTCAAAGTGAGTGTTCCAGCGAGGAGGACCAGCCGGCGCAAAAGGTGGTTGCGGCGGAAGAAGAGGGGCGACCCTGCCTCCCCTTCAGAGAGCGAACGCGGCGTTTCTGAAACGCCATACCGCGACAGCTGTGAGATCTGTGGAGAAACCGCCAAACCAGACGCTGGTCTAAAAGTGACACGGCAACAAGGAGGGTGCGGAAACCAAAGGCCCCTAGCTCGTCGGCTGTAGCATCATAGCTGCAGCCGGGCGCAGCTGAGAAAGGTCACGTATTCCGACATCCTCCTTGATGCCAAAAAGAAATGCAAATTGGAGGATATCGGCATCGATGGGCTCCTGCTTCGCCATGCGGCAACGGGGCCCGGATCCTCCAGGTTCCGGGGCCGCCAGTGGATAGAAGGCCAATCAATTGGCCGAAAGCTTCGCCAATTGATTAACCCAGAGGTGGCAATATCCAGGCCCGAAAAGTGCGCGGATCTCCGCATCTCGGGCCTGATGATTCAGTGGAAAAGACGGAGGTGGCTGAGGCGGTAGCGCAAAAGGCAGCGCTGCCCGGTCACCTCCGTTAAAGTCGGAGAAATGCCGGGACCGGTCCGGTCTCGGTGGAGTAGTGGTGAGCTGCCCTATCGCAGCCACCAAGAAAATAATTGGTGGGGCGCCTCCAATCGGGTGGTGCTCGGTAGGTCAACTGCTTGCGGCGCGTCCGATGCGCTGCTTCCGGTGCCTTGAAATAGGCGGCACGTAGCGGAGCAGTGTCATACGGGCGTCGACCGCAGCAGTGCCTGTTACCGATGTGCCAGCTGGGCCACCAGAGTAGAGAGTTGCGAGGCCGCGCCGCACTGCATCCGTGCGCCGCGGCTAACAAACCGGCTGGCACAAATTGCAGTGCGGCCTGCACCACCAAGCCCGACAGGAGGCGGAGGAGTAAGGTGAGGCCTGGGCTGAAGCCAGGTGCCCAAGCCCAGCGCTCGGCTGAGGGGACCTAATGGCCGTCGAATAAAGATGGCCACGCTGAGCATCCTGCAGATAATCTGAACCACTGCGCCAGAGCTCAAGATCTCTTGTTTCAGAGCATGGCGCAGTGGTCGATTCAGGTGACCGTAGTGTCGGAACCGTATTACGTTCCCCGGCAATAACGCCGGGGACCTGTCCGACACTGCGGCAGTGGTCTGTGGGACTGCTGGGGTCCCTCAACCGAGGGATGTGAAGATTGTCCAGGCTTGTCGGCGCTCTGTTGGGAGAAATTGTAGTCGTTTCAGCGTACTTTTCTCCCAACAGATCTCTCGCCGACTTCGAGGGCTACCTAGACCGACTGGGGTCACTGATCCGTTCTACGGACCCTTCCCTGTGCTGGTCGCGGCCAACGCCAAATCACCGGCTTGGGGTTCACCTGCGGCAGACGCACGGGGAAGGACACTGGAGGAGTGGCTCCTGGAGGTCGGGCTGTCGGTCCAAACAGGGGTTCGGTAAACACGTGTTACGAGCCCAGGGCGGTCGATCGTTGATGTATCGTTCTGCCAGCCCCGCCCTGGCTCGCCGAATACAGGGCTGGAAGGTGGTGACGGGCGTCGAGACCCTGTCGGATCATCGTTACATCCGATCTCAGGGTCTCCGCCTCCCTAGACACCTAACCGGCCCTGGCTCGGACCCCGAGGGAAGACGGCCCCATGTGCCGCCTTGGAAGCCTGCACCGAGAGCTACTGAAGGAGGCCGCAATAGTGCAGTCGTGGGTTAGCGCCCAACATAGTGGATGTGGAGGGGAGGCACAATGGTTCCGGGACGCTATGTCACATCTGTGTGACGTGTCAATGTCCCGGGCCAGACGTCTCCCTCCTAAACGCCGGGTGTACTGGTGGAATCCAGAAATTGCCGCGATGCGCAGAGGTGCATCGTGCACGGCGCCAGTACACCGTTGTCGGGGACGACGGCGCAGAGATCCGGCCCTGGAGGCCGAATTGCACGCCTCTTTCAGCAGCAAAAAGATGGCTCTCAAAGTGATAATAGCCGAGGCGATCGCTGCGGCTAGGGAGGAGTTGTTAGCGGCGCTGGACAGTGATCCGTGGGGGCGGCCCTACAAAATGGTAATGAACAGGCTTCGTCCTTGGGCCCCCCCACTCACCGAGAGTCTGGCGCCGCAGTTGGTAGCGGCGATCGCCGAGGCTTTATTCCCAGCGCGGAGGAGCACACGGCACCTTCGATGGTCCCAAATGGCACGGATGAGGTCTGACCCAGTCCCGGAAGCGCCAGAAGTCAGCCCGGAGAGTTCGGTGCAGCCATTCTTAAAATGAGGGCAAACGCACCGCCCCGGGTCCTGATGGCGTTCTGGACGCGCGCTGGCGCTAGCCCTAGAGGACGCCCTGAGCCCAGAGTGAGGCGATAGTTTTCTGCCTGTCTGGCTCAAGCTTCAATACCACAGGAGGTGGAAGACAGGCAGACTCGTCCTCATTCAAAAGGAGGGGCGTCCGGCGGACTCGCCCTCCGCCTACAGGCCGATCGTGTTGTTGGACGATGGGAAAACGCTTTGAGAGAATCTTGGCGGCCCGCATCGTCCAGATCCTTGAGCACGTCGGGACAATTTTGGCGGACTGGCAGCATGGCTTCCGCAAAGGCCGATCGACCGCCCATGTAGTGCTGTGGGTCAGGTTCCTTACGCAGGATGCGATGTCCCGGGTGAGGGTGTTTTGGCGGTGTCACCGACATCGCCAACGCATTCAACACCCTGCCCTGGGCCCTGCATAAGGAGGCGCTCCGATACCACGGGGTGCCTCCCTACCTGCAAAGGGTGATCGGGCCTACCTGTCGCATCGACGTGTCGAGTTCCCGTGCCGAGATGGGCTCCGGACCATCGAGGTAGTCGTGGAGTTCCACAGGGTGGTGTTGGGACCGCTTCTGTGGAACGTTGGCTTTGATTGGTGCTACGTGGCGGCAACATCGAGGGTGTCGACGTCACTTGTTACGCGGACGACACCCTCGTCACCGCCCGTGGCACCACATTTTCGCAGGGCTGCGATTCTCGCCACTGCCGGGTCGCCGGGTTATTGGGCGCATCCGGCGGCTAGGACTAGAGGTGGCGCCGAAAATCCGAGGCCCTTTACTTTACGGCCTCGAACGCGCCACCTGCGGACGCCCACATAGTCGTTTGCGGCGTCCGCGTCGACGTCAAGCCGACAATGAAATATCTCGGCCCAGTCCCAGACCGCCGATGCAAGTTTTGCGCCCATTTTGAGCGCCTCGCGCCTAGAGTGGCGAGAGCAGCGGCAGCTCTCGGCAGACTGCTCCCCAATACCGGAGGACCCAGCAGCTCCTGTCGCCGCCTGCACGCCGGAGTCGTCAGGTCCATGGTACGGGGCACCGTGTGGGCCGACACCTCCAAAAGGAGAGTACTGCTGTACTAAGGAGAACCCAGAGGGTGTTGGCGATCCGGGCCGATGGGCTACCGGACCATCTCCGGCGAGGCGGCGTGCCTGTTGGCTGGCTCATTGCCCTGGGACCTGATGCAGAAATCCTCGCGTCACTCTTTTTCTGGCGCGAGGAGGCAGGTCTCGGGGCTGCAGGCCAGCCCGGAAGAAATAAGGGCGAGAGAAGAATTGCGCTCCTTGCACACAGGAGTGGGAGCTGCGGCTGGAGCACCCCAGCGCCGGCCGTCAAACCATAGAAGCCATACGCCCCTGTTCTAAAGTGGTGGCTAGAAGAGGACACGGCTCCCTAACATTCCGCGCGACGCAGGTCTCTCTCGGGACACGGCTGTTTCGGGAGGTACCCTGCCGCGTGGCCTGGTTGGGAGCCTGCACAGAGGAGTGCACCACTGTGGCGTATGTGCCGAAGAGACGGCCCAACACGCGCTGGAAGAGTGTCCAGCCTGGGTCGAGCAACGCCAGAGCTGCATAGTGTCAGTGGGCACGACCTTCGCTTCCTGCCGTAGTGCGCAGGATGCTGAGAGCGAAAGGTCGTGGGGCGCCGTCCTGCTTTCTGCGAGGACGTGATGGCCCGGAAGGAGGCCGCGGAAAGGGACAGGAGGCTGTGAGCACCCTGGCTATCCGCAGAAGAAGGCCAGGCGCCGAAGAGTGGCGTACGCGTGCAACCTTCCCCTGACACTGAGCCCCTGGGCGGCCGGGCAAGAGGGTGCCCGCCGCCCAGAGAAGGGCTCAAGAGGGCGCCGTGCTGTTTGTTCCGGCACGGCCTAGTGACGTTCGGTGTCCCAACAACCTGGAGAGAAGAGGCCCGAGGCCACGACGCGCCGGGGTCGCCTGATGACTGTAATCAGTGCCCGCGGCCCTGGCCAGCGACATGAGAAAGGAACAACCGTTGGTTTTTAGTGGGTATACCGGCCGCTCCATCTTGGTCCGGGGAGTCTCACATATCCCCGCTGCCCCTCACTTTGGCGGCGGGGAATCCAGCTGGATTTTCCAACGGGAAAAAAAAAAAAAAAGAGTCCTCAGGGAAGTCTTCGGTCATTGTGTCGGAATCTTCTTCCGACTGCTCCGACGCGGACGTGATGCTAGGTGTCGCGGCGCGTGATGACGCGGACTTAACTATCTTTCGTTTCGATTTCGACATTTTCGAGCCGCAGTGGCCGTCGATAGCAGCGCGGATGGCGTCTATTGTGACATGCGCGGGCTTGTCCTTGTAGTCCTCAAAGTTGAGGCCGAGGTCGGATAGGGTGTGTGTCGGATCTAATGTTGGCATTTTGCCTTATCGCGTGATGCTACTGCTACTATCACTATTCTAACAACTATCATACAAGCGCCCCCGGTGAAGCCGGGGGCTGTGTGCCCTACCCTCCCCGCCCCAGTGAGCAGGGAGGTGTAAACCTGACGTATTATAAGCTCTAGTGCAGCAAGCGATGTTTTATTTGATTCTAATAAATACCACGTGAGTGGTGTGTGTGTTATTTATCTATATTCACGGTGTGACGTGGCTTAAGAGAACAAACTATAGCTTAATAGGTCCCTACATCTCAACAGAAACCTGTGGACGGAGGAAAGATCGGAAAAGACTCACCGGACGGCTACACAGCTATCTACGCTCAGGCGCGTACGCCTAGCGCGTCGGCACTGTTGCTTCCGGCACACACTGACACTTCACTTGCACGATGCACTACTACACGGCGAACACGACGTCTTCTTTCTTCTGCCACTTGTAGGCGTCGGGGGGAGGGCGTGGCCACGGGTGGGCCAAGCGGACGGCGCAGGTAGCAGAGCGGATCGAGCAGGGTCCGGTCGATCCGAGAGCTAGATGCGCACTTTTCACGATATAATATGAATTGTACTTCATTATATTTGACACTAGCTGGTACAAGTGGCTTCGTACGCGAGAAACACCGACTCGATTACGGTAATATAAAAAAGTGTATTAATTGTATATGTCTATAATTAGACACATAACTTTCATAGTTTCATCTTAAATAGTCACGAATATCCATATAGGCTTTTATCTTTTATTTCAACCTTATTTAAACCCTTTAAACTTTTTTTTCCTTTGATTAAAATAGTCTATGTATTTTATAGGAATCCATTGTACGTATGTATCAAATTTAATCAAAATTGGTACATTGGTTTAAACGGTACAGACGGGCAGACTAACAGAATTACTGTAGCATTTATAAAATTAATTTGTGTTTGGTGATGGTTTGGGTTATGGTGTTATCTATTTTTAATTAGTACTGACTAAACCATAAAATTCAATAATTGTAGTGGATCGTTAAAAAAAGTTTATTTATACTGATATTACCTTACAGTGTCTAACATAAAACTTACCTCGTGTATTAGTCGTGGATTAGATTGTAGGAATCTAACCCACGACTAATACACAAGGTAAGTCTTACGTTTTTTACGTTAACCAATTTTGTGCATTAGCTGTTTTCTGATTAGTTAGGATAATATAGGTTGATCACTCGATTGCACAAAAAGTTAAATGATGAAAATATCGGATGTAATGCAAAAGTCGGTCTCAGTTATATAAATAAACTTTTTGATAAATGTGTCATGTCATATAGTAGCAACTCATTAGCGTTTATAGATGGAAAGATATTAAAAACTCTTAATAACTATGTACTTCAGGCCAGTATATTACAATAGCTTTGCTTTTACAAAATCCTAAAATAATTATCATCCCCTCACGAATAATAATGAATGGTGTCATCAACTCTTAAGGATGCAATTGTTTTTATATAATTTATTTAACGTTAGTTTACGAAGACCATAAAAAAATAAAAACTTCACAATGACACCTAATATTTTTTAACTTCTTCCTCATTTTTAAACCTCAAGGTGGTGACGCCAGTGTAGAGTATTCGTCGCATAAATTACAGAACAAATAGTTAAATGGTATTGTAACCTCTTAACTGCCTCCGTAGCCTAGTGGTATGGGCGTAAGCTTTAGAAACCGGAGGTCGTGGGTTCGAATCCTGCGGGGATTCAACAAATTTTCATTGTTGTTTCCTGTCTGAAAAGTAAGATGATCGATGCGTCGGATGGGCATGTAAAAAGTCAGTGTACCCACCAAACCGCATTGACCAGCGTGGTGGGATACGGTCCTAAACCCCCTAATGGATAGGGGTGTATTAGGGGAGGCCTATGTCCAGCAGTGGACTAACTCAGACCGTTGATGATGATGATGGTATAGGCATAGTTTTCTAATAAAAAATGAATATTCATTAGTATTCTAAGATTAAAAAAAAATGGAGTCCACTTTATTGGCTCATAGTTAAACAAAAGTTGATTTTGTAATTTATTATTAATTTCCGATTTTTCTAAAAATGTTTCTTAACTTTTGAGTAGCTTTGAATACAACTTTTATTTATTAAGCAATCAAACACAAAAACAAATATTATAATGTCAGCTCAAAGTTCTATCCGTTCTTGAAAGACT
Organism: Lamproptera curius; assembly: GCA_029286875.1. NCBI lineage: Eukaryota > Metazoa > Arthropoda > Insecta > Lepidoptera > Papilionidae > Lamproptera > Lamproptera curius. The sequence goes on along the minus strand of JAGSMT010000016.1, from coordinate 7,335,632 downwards.
TCATCGTAAAAAGAAATTCTATGTAATTTAAAATAATTATTGTTTATGCAATTCATATGGTTGGGTATATGAAACTATCGAAAAATAAACTAATATTATTAATCAACCAAGAGAAGATTCAAAAGAAGTGTGATAAAAAAGAAAGCTTTAAAGATAAGTTTACAAATAGTTAAAAGGTGGTATGTCCCCTTATTACAAGGAACTGTCTGAGTTGGTACCACCCCAGTGCCTATTTCTGCCACAAAGCAGTAGTGTGAACACTACTGTGTTCCGGTTTGTAGGGCACTAGCGTATTCACTGGGTAAACGTGACTTAACTCCCTATGTCTCACGGTAGGCAGTGCGTTTGGTGATACCGCTAGTACTACCGATGTCTATGGGCGTCGGCGACCACTTCCCATCAGGGGGCCCGAATGCTCGTCTGCCTGTGTAGACAATAAAAAAAAACTTATAATTTTTGCCAAAATATTTTGCTATTTACCAAATTTATTTTTCATATTTTTATCATTATTATTATATCAAAGCAATCGTTTAGTGACTGTATAAGGATTAATGTCAAATTAAACGAATATATAAGGGCGATATGTTGACTAAACTTGTTTGAAAACACATCCACCCTAACCACCTATCGTAACACTTTAAATAGTTGCACAAATTTGATTTGTCTTTTCTCATTCCTCATTTTTATACATTCATATTTATGTTTTATTGATTTAATTTCACAATCTTATGTTCTGAAAACCTATTTTTTATTAAATAAATAATAATAAAATTCTATTTTCTTTCTACTCTCATAGAATTTGAATTACCACTTAGGTTTGATGATATAAAAAGGTATTTCGGTAAATTACAAATCACCTAATTAATGCTTGTCGGCAGGCTTTTCCGTATTCCATAGGAAAGCTTGTAATTCACTTTCGCAGCGCCGACTTTCGTTATGATTAATGGATAAAATTTCAAGAGCAGTCGGCCCACGCAGTTTGGTTTATGTATTTCTAAAGAGGATTAGTCAGTCAGAAGTACGTTACAAGAAATCTTTTCAGCCATGTATTCTTTAAACAGTAAGTAGAATGGCTTTTTATTACTGTATCAACAAATCTTTTTAAATAGGTATTGCCACGGATTATCCCCATTGAACTGTTTTGCTAAAAATTATAAGTATAATTTTGATTCGGAGCTCAATTTTTTTAATTATCATGATTGATCAACTTTTATATATTGTCTTTTGTTTAAGAGGTAATGCTAGGTAAGTAAGGTGATTCAATTAACATCCTTTGGGCTACAAGAAAACCTCTCTACTATGTCGTGCACACTGCTGACTAACGAACGAGGTTTTAAAAAACGCCCGCCAGCATCTATTGCTGCTTTAAAATATTACATTAAATCAGACTTAAGATTCCATGTGTGACGTATAGAAAGATTTGTATAGATGCGTAGCATTTGTAGCATACGTATACTCAAGATGAAGTTTATTTGTGCTCAATAGTCTTCATCAAGAATAAGCAAGAAATAGAGGTCAATTGCAGATCTGAAAACGCTTGAAAAAGCTAGCAAGATAGTGAAAACATGTCGAGTGCGTCGCCAGCAGCGGTCCCGTCCGCACGTGTTCGCCGCATCTCCATCCTTCCGTGAAAGTCGTCACGCTGCGCCATCTGCGTTTTATGAGTGCACCTGCGCTCATAGAGCCTTTTGTCGCACCGCTGACGTCATCGCGGTTGCGATTTATTGCGCTACCTCAAGCGGTCGGCTTGTGCATAGCTGCTTTTTGTAACTCGTTTGCCTAACATAATTGTGTTGCTAGCCGCTTGTTGAAAGCGCACTTCTTGAATCTTAGGGTTAATTATCTTGTTTTTCGGCTGAACTAGTTGTTTTTACAACCACACTAGGCCACGTGAGCGTTTTTATATTTTGTTTCTTATTACAGAACCAGCCACGACACACCTCCCTGCCGAGCCCAGCAGGGCGGGAAGCATTTCTACGCCCAGCAATCGCCGGGACTCACCGCTTGCGTTGGGCAACGCAACCTATGGCTCGTCAAATTTAGGCGCGACCTAAACGTGTACGATGGTCGACCGGGAGCTATCGAGTCGCTTTGGTATTGATACCAAGGTGATTAGTGAGATAATCGGTCAGAAATTGTATATGAAACTGACCGACGCAGTGCATCACTGATCTCCGAGCACGCTCCGGACCACCCATACCCTACCTCAACGCTTGGACCGTGCCAACCATTCTCTGATGATGATAGTGACGACAACTATGTCGACATTAGCATCCGCACGGAATCGGATATAGACGTCGAGGCGTTAACCAATCCGCAATCCGACGACGGCTTCAAAACCGTCAAATCAAAGAGGAAGCGCAAGGTCCGCATCTCGTCACCCGCACCCGTCCTTCACGTCAAGGCTGCAAAGCCCGACGCTCCCATCACCTGCCCTCAGCAGGTCGCCAAACCGTCGACTTCGCAGTCACCAAAACCCATCCCAACCATCCACCCCGCCCATCCTTGGCGTCCCCCGGCGCCTCGCCCCGTCCAGCCGTCCTATCCTTCCCAGGCACGGCTCCAATTTACTTCCTCGAAAAGGAGAAATGGGTCGAGATTCGCTCGGCCCTGTCCAATAATATCAAATTCGAGGCCTCTGATAGCAATCAGGGGATCAAATTACAATTAGAAAATTCCGACGACTTTAGGAAGGTGACTTTATTCCTCAGGGAAAAAGAACACCAATACCACACATTCGCGCTCCCGGACGAGCGCGTACTTAGGACATTATTCAAAGGACTGCCTAAGGAAATCCCATGCTCTGAGATAGCTTCTGCTATCAAAGAATTAAATATTCCCGCCCTTTCGGTACAACGCATGTACCACCCGCGCACCAAACGCCCTTACGTTATTGTGCTGGTTACGCTAGAGCGCTCCAAGGAAGGCAAGCGCATTTACGATGTAGATCAACTGTGTGGGATCGGCCGTATCTCTTTTGAGCGACCGCATTCCAACGGTCTTCTAGGCAGTGTCAGTGCGAAACTGTTTCGCCCGCTCCCGTGTGCGTCAAATGCCTCGGGGATCACGGCACCGCCTCCTGTCCCAGACCCAAGGGCAAAGAAGTCCTCGCCAACTACCTCGGCTGCCCTTAGGCGCCAAAACGCAGCGTTACTGCAATCCCAAGGGAAGCCTCTTCCAGGCGACCACCCAATCCTTCCAACAACACCGCATTCCACCTCTCCGTCCTGCAACGCTTGGCAGTTCCGCCCGCGGGAACAGCCAGCGCCGGAGCCGACTCGAACGCACAGCGGCCGCCGCAGCCTTCAGATAGCCAGCATGCTAGCCATAGCAATGGCAGCACTGGCAATAATTGCACGTCATTCTTAAAATTGCTAGATCTCTTTGACCTAGATGAATTTAATCAAGCAGCAGATGCATTCGCCGCCGCCGCCGGCGCGGCTATGGCTAGGTTTCCTTACTTGTGAAATACAAGAATCTTATAAACGCCCTTAAAGCATAGGTTGCGACACCCCAGCAGTAGCCAGACACACCCTACACTTAGTGAGTTTAGGACAAATACACACATTCATGAAACGGCCCCACCGGTGAGGTCAAACTTACACAACCTTTGCCATATGACACTAGCTTAACACCATTTTAGATAGGAGCGTTGCTGAAGTTTCTTGCGCCACTTCTTCTCCCAGCGCCAATGCTTTAAGAAGTGGTAGTAAAGTTTAGATAGAGCTCTTCTAGCTATTAAATTATCCTTAAAGCGTCTGAATTGAGCCAAGGCGTCGGCCCACCTGGGCAGCTCTCGATTCAGCATGCTAACGGGTACCAGAAAGTGACGGCCCAAGCCGAGGCTCCCCGTCTGGGGGCCCTTGGTGCAGTTAAGTAACTCGGTGGGGAGACGCGCCTGTGATAACGGGCCCCCCCACACCCGGTTATGTTCTAATATATCCATCAAAAAAAAAATGAAAACATGTAAAGGTACATTTTAAAATTTGTGGAATGATACATGATCAGCATTGCTTAAAAATAATTATTCTAATATTTTGATTTCCAGTTATCTTTCTAGTTCCAGTAATTTTGTACTTATTTAATTGTAAATACTATTAATACCTTTTTTAAATTATTGTTATCATGAAAGCAAACTTTTTCGGTACAAGCTAGTTTAAATAATTTAAACTGTTTTTAATTCAAAGTGTTATCAACATCGAGCAATCTGTAAACGTGAGCGTGCCGTGTCTAATGGATCAACAAATTTGTTCCATAGTGCATTGAAGCATAAAGTGAAAACTTTTCCATATGTTTATTCCCAATTTATTCCAAAGTTATGAGATTTTTATAAGTATTTTTATGTGAGATTTGAATGTGTATAAAAATAAAATATAAAAACTAATATTAAGATAAAACGTATCGCGTAATATTTTAACAAAAGCATATGACTGAATTAAAAACCAAGCTACATTGCTTTATTTAACTATTTGTCGCCCCGCAATATATTCATTAAATCAAAGTGTCTAAGATATGTTTCAATATCGTAAAAAAAACAACGTATTGTCTCAATTTGTCTTTGAAAATGCCTTATCATATTTTTTAAATGTATGTACAGAATAAATGTATATTTGGATATATATATGGGGACTTTTTTATATTACTATTTAACACAAAAATGGGACCACATGGCAACTACTATTTAATAAAGAATGATTAAAATCGAAGCTCTAGGAGCGAAGAAAGGAGATAATATATTTATAATTAAACATTAGCTTAAAGTTAAGTGCCTCATTGAATTAAAATCTAAATAAGAAAACAAAAGCTAAGCAGAGAAATCTTATAATTTAATTTAATGAACTAGATTGACGTGATAATACCCTTATCTTTACATTTATTGCAAAAGTTATTTTATGCTATTTATTCTGGTGTATATATAGTATGGAATTAATTATTTCTTTCATCATTGTAGATTAAAATGCCTGTATTGCATTTTTCTTTGTAAAAATAGCGGAAGACTTTCTAGCATTTTTATTACTTTCCACTCTTATTTGAAATTCAGAAATGCACATACACTTACATAAACTATTTATCGTATCCACTGACTTTATATCATTGTTATTTTAAGGTCAGGACGGTCCTAACCTAACCTTAAAATCATCATGATATTAAGTGAAGAGCGCCCGATAACTATAGGTATATTTTATTACCTGAACAAATATCAACGGCGATATAAGGCCCTTTGAAATTTCCGACATGGGGCTAATATACTTCGACAATTAAGATATTACAAAATCTAAGTTTTTAGGTCGTGTAAATGTTAGTATTTAAAAACCAAAATATGTTGATAACCAATAATAGCAATATTAATAACCAAAACCCCCAGTTAACATAAGAACCCTCTCCAAAGATATGTCATAAAACGTAAGTATCGACGAGGCCGGTGTAAAACAATCAGATTAGGAAGACTTTTTTGGACGCTTGACAGAAGTGCTTTTTATCTGATGTAAATAAAGCAAACGCATGCATGCCCGTTCTCGTATATACTTGTGGCATTCTCAGGTGGTCTCAAAACGAGCTAAATGCCATCTTGACGTCATTCAGGTGCACCAGCAAAGATCGTCAGTGATGAGGTGGTACTTCCAACGAAAGCATGGTAGCAAGGCCTTTGCTATGCATGTGTGAAGTGTGCAGCTTCCGTAAATACTTCCTGGCAAAATCAGAATAAGCATTCTACGTAGGCATCATTAAGAATGATAAAGCACTTACACCTCTATTCTTAGCCAATGAGCAATGGCAAGATCCAACAGTACTGAGTGTTTCCAACAGTAAGACTGTATGGAAAGATTAAGAACTCCATGGGCGATTTTACAAGGCTCTTCATAAGTCTTACGTAAACCCTACTGCCACAGTTAACTGACTACGTTTCGGTATCCTCTTTGGAGGAAACGAGGGTTTTTCCTGTGCAAAACAAGATCCGGTTATTAAGATCAACAACTATAGTAGATAAATTCTTAAGTATGATACGATGGACGTTTGTTGAGCCTGTCGTCATCCTAGGGACATCCTGCGGCAAGTTAAATCCGGTTGCTTCACTGATTCTAACACTGAGTATTTGCAATGGTACAACCTAGTAGTCAGGATTCTCCATTAAGAGCTTGCTCTGAAATTCGGTCTCGTGGAACGGAGAGTGCCGTATTATAAGTACTCGCCGAATACATCATCATCAGCCAGTGATAGTCCACTGCTGGACATAGGCCTCCCCTAATACATGCCTACCTATAAGGGGGTTTTTTGACCGTATCCTACCACACTGGTCCAATGCGGGTTGGTGGGTGAACCGACTTTTTACATGCGACCGACGCATAGATCATGTTACTTCTCAAACAATTGTGTGATCGGCCCAAATTGCCCTAACCGACAAGGAAACAATAATGAAAATTTGTCCAGTCCCTGCAGGATTCGAACCCAAGACCTCCGGTTTCTAAAGCACTCGCCCGAACCACTAGGCTACGGAGGCCGTCCACCAGGCTACGGAGGCAGTGCTTTAAAATAACCGCACCAGGCTCTGACCGGTCCACCATAATAGACTCGACCTGAACCGGTTATCGTGCTGATGTAGTCTTTCTAGGAGTTAAAATCAGAATTTAGATTTAGAAGAAGAATAATATAAGGAGAATAATATAAATAATTTAGAAGAAATTAGATTTTTAAATCATTTTTTCATTAGCGATCAACATTGAAACGCTCCTAAGAGTATATATTAATATGTGTTATGCCGCCTGCTAACACAATTTTACACCATGAGCTAAAAGCGATGCCAATGCATAATTAATTATGGAAACAAATGAACTAATCAATTTCTCAATTCTTTATATCAGACAATGTTGCTTTTTTAAAATTAATGCATAAAAACAAAACAGCTTCTCGACAGATTTCCTCTCATGGCAAATTACTTGTTCCTTTTTGTAAGATTTTTTCCTTTCGATCAAGTTCGTAAAGGATGAGAAACTGAAGCGTATATGTTTCTTTTTAACAATTATTATTTATACGTTATAATAATAATAGATTACGTTTTATGCCTGCCATTGATCCGATAATGATAATGTTGTTTGGTTTTAAAGATAATGTTACTCATTTGATTAATTTTGTATTAGTAAATTTTTAGAATATTTCACGAGATTAAGTAAGTAAAAAATTTTGCATAAAAAACTTAAATAATCTGCATTAATCTTTAGAATCAGACATAACGGTTTTGTGCAATGTTATACGATTTTCATTGATCAACATGACCTCCTCTATGGGTCGTGTTCTTATTATCCATTAACCTCTTTCCCAAGATATTACTCTCTTTGTGTAGTGTGAATTTGGTTAGACTATCCTATCGGTTTGCGCCCATGTGACTTTTCATTTTGCCAGTTATCACAAGCTTTTTTAGATGATCTTCGTTGTTCCTGGCAACGTGTCCGAAATACTTTAGGATACGCTCAAGGCATATGAAACCGTGTGTTGATTTTTAGTTTAATTAAATGTATACGTTGGTCCTGACTGCTGTTCAATGGATCTGAAGTATTTTTCTCCAGCATAACAATCTCTATTTCTTTTTGCGGTCTGCAAATCACAAGGTTCAGGTAAAAGAATAATAGAGACATACAAGCGTGCGTACTGGTTTATTTTTGTTGACAGTCCGTCTGCCCATTTCTGTCTCTACAAGTTTTGCGCAGCTAAGATATGAAGCTCTTTACGCACAGTGTACTTTCTTACAGTTTTTACAGGAGCTATTTTTTATAGTGATAGATCCGAGGTACCCCAAATCTTGGGCAATTTGCAGATTGAGTGCGCCAGTGGGCTTAAAGTAACGTGTCCTATCTATCATCATGGTTTCAGTATTTGACTTGTTAATACACAGCCCGAAATATTATCGATTTCATGCATTCTTGGAGAAGTAAACACATTTCAGTTTCATCTGCAGTAGCGTTATGTCAATGGCATAACGAAGGTAATTTATTTTAACACCACCTTTGCACAAAGAGGGGCCTATCCACTGATCGCAAGTTTATCTCCTGCGACCAGAGCATCTATTTAACAAAGCCTGTTTGCTCCTGTAGGATTTTATCATTCAGATAATATCGAATACGTTTGTTAAAGGTGTAAAACAGACTTTACTAAATTGAAATATAAGTGAGGGTGCGGTAATTATCACAAAGTTTCTTGGATCTCTTTTGTGAGGTGGTAGCATTATTGAGTCCAACCAATACTCTGGCTACGCACCAGTGGTCCATACTTTATTTCAGATTTTGTGCAGTGCGTCTATGCCACCCAGTGCTTTAAGTACTTCTGCAGTTATTGCGTTGGAACCAAATATCTTCCTACGCAATATGTCTGGTTCTAACTTGAGATGGTTCCGAATGATTGATGACCGAACTATATTTCCATTATTTTTGAAGAGCTCTTGGCAATAGCTACGCTACCTTATAGCTGCCTCTTGTAATTGATGTAGCTTAGTATCAGTTCGTTACTCGCAAATGATTTTGGCTTAAATTTCGAGGTGCTTTGAAAACTTGGAAACTGAAATTTTTGTAAATAGGTCGGCCGTTTGGTATTTTAAGGAAGATTTTTCAATTTCCGTGCAAATCCCTTCATCATATTTAATTTGTCAATTCTACAGCTTTCATCAAGGCTTTTTCATGTAACCTAATAATCCTTTCTTACCTTTAGATCTTGAAATTCACTCAATTTAAAATCTTTCCACGACATGGGTCTTTCCAGGTTTTATCTGATATCCACAAAGACTTTTTTGGCTCGCATAACTTGTTGTTCTTGTTGTTAACATCATCTGACACTTGATAAACTGGCTCTAAGCTCTTCCACTGCCTGCAGATGGATGGTGTAGCGACCGATGGGTTGCCCGGTGTCTTCTATTGTTGCTGACATTTTTATGGAAGACTTTGAGGAGAAGGCCCTACTCACTGCTCCCATTCATCCAAGATTTTATGAAAGCTATGTAGATGATACATTTACCATCTTACAGTGACCGAGTGAAGGCGGCCACAGTGGAGCGAGTACCTGCTGTTCTACCTTTTGTTAGAGGTGTAACTGACAAGATTGACAACATTTTAAGGCGAGCTTCAATCAAAACTTATTTTAAGCCGCTGAAGAAGATTGGTCAATTCCTACCACCTGTCAAGTGCAATATTCCTCTACAAGATCTAGGAGTGTACAAGCTAGATTGTGACTGCGGCCTCTCTTATATTGGACAAACAAAGCGAGCAATAAGAACCCGCGTGAAGGAACATATAGCTGACATTAAACATAAAAGACCCAACAAGTCGGCAGTGTGTGACCATACCTTAAATCACCCAAACCATTACATCAGATTTGATCGACCACAAATCCTCGCTAAAGAACACCGATTCCTACCAAGGATGATCCGTGAGGCTATTGAGATAAGAAAACATCCAAATTTCAATAGAGAAGATGGTTGGGTTCTACCACCTGCTTGGGACCCCATAATTAATAAATTAAAATTTAAACCCAAGCATAATACCACTGCTGGCTCTAACGATAAAACCAGTTCATTTTGTATAGGTCGGAGTACAGACTAAAAATACTTAATTACAATAAAGTCTGGACCTCGCTTCAGCACTGGCAACAAGACGCATGACATCTCAGTCTACCCCGTGACCACGGCCGCTGGAAAGTGTTCGAAACGTCGGGAATTTAAAATGTAAAATAAACGCGATAAAATCCGTAAAGTCATTTTATTTAATAATCTAAATTTATATGTTAGACGTAGATGTTTTTTTTCATGTAAAAAAAAATTATCAAGCTAGGTAATTAACATACAACTTTTAAACTTAACATTTAAACACTATTTATGATGTTTAATGTTGTTACAGAATATGTGATAGAAAATTATAACACCTTACAATTTATGTTTAGCATCTATCAATACCCTTAGGATATTTTAAATTTGACAAATTTAACAACTTGCAAAATAATTCTTAAAGCGTGGAAGTAATATATTATGATTTATGAGATTATAGGTTGCATTGGTAGGCGGTGTAATGGATTCTCCCTGTAGGTGGCTTAATATATCACTCGCCTATATTGTGAAATGTGTAGGTAAAATCCGTAGCGATGGTACTACGTTAGCAAAGTTAAGAGTATACTAAAAACAGAGGTTATTAACTGACAAGTTACAATTTTCATTTGTCAGAGAAAGCAGTAATAATATATTTTTTAATTTATATATATATAAAAAAATCCATACATATAATTGTTTTATGCTAAACATGTTTGTTCTTATAATAGTTGTAAAAAACCATTACTTATTATTATCAAACCAGTACTTATTATTTGAAAAAATAAATATTTTAGTTATTATTATTTTAATAAAACCATAAATCACAGATCTGCCTCCGTAGCCCAGTGGTATGGGCGTGTGCTTTAGAAACCGGAGGTCATGGGGTCGAGTCCTAAGGGAACGTAACAAATTTTCATTGTTGTTTCCTAGTGGGTTAGGGCAATTTGGGCCGATCACAGAATTGTCTGAAAAGTGAGATGATCCATGCGTCGGATAGTCAAGTGTGATCGTAAGGGCATGTAAAAAGTCAGTCCACCCACCAACCCGCATTGGACCAGCGTGGTGGGATACGGTCCATTACACACTAATAGATAGGGGTGTATAAGGTGAGGCCTATTACAACAGTGGACTATCACAGGCTGATGATGATGATAATGGTGATGATGAACCATAAATGTTTCTATTATAGATGAGATTACTATTTCATCCACTTTTTACGGAATTTACGAGTTCGTTTGGTTTTTTTAGCATATGTAATCATTACACAGTTTACTGGTACACAAAAATCGCTGTATTTCAAGTGTCAATAAAATTTTGGCAAAAGTAACTCATACGAAAAACGAGAATAATCAGTAAAAGTGTCTTAGAAATGCCATGTTTAAGTATAGTGACATTATAATACGTTAGATGATTTTTGCTAAAGTAATTAATTATTACATTGTACTGCTAAAGTTGTACCCAATTTGAAATATTTCCATAACATTTTTTTTTTCTATTAATACAAAAATTTTACGTCAATGGCCAGAATATCAGCGATTAAAAGAAAATCTGTTATATATATTATAAAATTTTTAATCTATGGTAACTTGTGCGCTGAAAGATAAAGCAGTTATTCAGAGCTAATTATTTTCTTTTGCCATCCGTAGTTAAGTTATAAAGTTAACGTACATTACTTGTGCCTCATTATTGCTCTCACAAGAGTGATAAGCCCCGAAACTTTGACGATCTGTAAACCTGTTAATTTAAATGTTGCTTTATTGCGCGTCTTGTTTTTTTTTTGTAAGTTTTACCGCGCTGACCGTAATAAAAACTTCAGCAAATTAGAAAAAGTTTTAGTTTGATTTAAATAATACTATTTCAACTCAGAAAAAAATATTTTTCTGTTATTAATTTATAAAAATAAATAAAATTGGAGTGTCCGTTGTAACATTTAAATTACTGCTTTTAAATGATTCTATTGTGAAATATAACCAATACATATAACAAAACATTTTTTTTTATTTTTGCCAGTCTGTTTGTTTCTGGCAGATATATCACATTTTACCGGTGGTAGGTCCCCTGTTTACAGGAGACCGTCTGGGTGGGTACCACCGCGGTGCCTTTTTCTGCCGCGAAGCAGTAGTGTGAAAACACTACTGTGTTCTGGTTTGAAGGGCACCGTAGCCAGCGTATTTACTCGGTAAACGAGACTTAACACCCTATGTCTAACGTTGGCGATACCACTGGTATTGCTAATGTCAATCGGCGTCGTGATCGCTTCCCATCAGGTGGCCCGACTGCTCGTCTGCCTGCGTATGCCATAAAAAAGAAAAAACATTAGCCCCTGGAAGGCTGTTCCGATTTTGGTGGGACTTTTATTGAAAGATAACTGATGTTACCGGGAGTAACTTAGGGCTAATTACTAAGTCCATTCAAATAAATTTTTAATTAAAGACTGATGAGAAATCAAAAATAACAATATTTTTTTTTAAGTTCTTGTAGAGGTAATTCTGAGCGTTAAAATATTGTTATTAAAATAGGCTTTAGGTAAAATTATTAAAAAAAGGCCCTCGTCATATGTTATTGTTCGCTTGCACGACACTCGTTATGGTTATAACTTTAGCATTAGTAAAAGGTTATTGTAGTTGCCATCTCTCTACATTGTACTTACTTCTAAATTTACATATAACGAAATATACGATACGAAAACATCGCACGATCGACAGATAATTAAGATTCTATGGCAGTGACGGATTGACACGAAGCCCGAAGACAAACAATCTTCGTGATACTTAATATTTAAATGAAACCTACGCAATCCCAGTAATGTAATTCAGGTCGAGGATATAACGAAATAATAGCATATAACATAATATACAGAATTTTTACTGCCTTAGATATTACGGTTGATAAATAATTAATCGGTGCAAATATTATGTGAGATACGACGGTTAATTAAGGGCAATAAATATTAATGAACGCAAACCAAGTTTAGTAATTAATCAAGTTTAGGGTCGTGTTTGCGTGATAACTCCTGAATTGGCATACATCTGCCCTCAAATATTTTATACCTTAATAAAACTATTACAATGGTAAATTTATGTTTTTAGAGTACCTCATTAGTTATTGTGTTTACATAATCATGAACTTCAACGAAATAAACATAAATTGTTTTGCGTATCCTATGAGTTCGATTATGTGCAAGAGCTATGGTGACAATACACGGCACATTAAAATCTGTTTTCGATCTGATGAAATTATAATTTTTTATGAAAGTTCTTACTTATTTAACATTTTTGCATGTTACTTTTATTAAAAATAAATCTATTCTATTTTCCTCAAAACCCACAGCAATAAATCTTTTTTGAATTGTTCACATAGTATAGTTTTATCATCACCTATAAAACTTAACTAGCTTACGTAAGCAGTGAACAAACACTTAAACAAAATAGTCTTCAGAAATTTCTGGCGCTTTAAAAGTGCTCTTTATTTTCGTAAATCAAGTTCTTTCATTTAAATTTTTTCCGGAATGTATAAAATTTTATAAAAATGTTTCAATAATGCGCTAAGCTATACATATAAATCCTTAAAAACTATCCCGCAAATTACACCAGTTTGTAAAATAAATGTTGATTTGGGATTAAAGATAATAAATATTAATAGAACCCTTTCAACTCAGGGACTAAATTGTGTTTTGGGCTTCAATGTTCATAAATATACATACATCACGAACCTTCTGTACCCAAGATTTATGTTATTGATTAGCTATAAATGGTAACTATTCTCCGTATATGTACCTTAAAATTAGAATAGTAATTATTCAACTAGGTAAAAATAAATGAAATAAAAAGTTAAAAATAAGCATTTATTCATTTATTAAAAATTTTACGCAATAAAAAGTAATAATACCTTGAAAAAATTAAATAATTTTTGGAAGCTTATTTATACAAAAAATGATAAAAACACGTAAATACTACAAGATTTTTGTTTAAGATAACATGGCATTTCTCCTACCTAATACGTTAAATCTTTGTCAAACAAGAAGGCACCATTACTTGTTACTTGGTCCATTTTTTGGCATATTTTTAAAACATTACTTTCGCTTTAAAGTGAGAATAACTTTTAATTTATGATGAATTTCACTTCGTCTAACAATAAACAAACGTATGCATGGTTATTGTGATTATATGAATAACCGTTTCATGGCAAAGCAATAAGATATCGTTATTAATACAAAATATTTAAGATTCTACTATTCAACTTAATAAAATGTAAACTTGTGACTAGCATCATTCTGAGCATGTTATTTTATATAAATTCTGTAACACGGTCTACTCAACCCAAACGTTACATTGAACAAATATAAATCGTTATATCGCATTTCATGTTTATTCTGTCGGTAATCTCGTTTAGGATAAAACAGTCAATTACCAATACGGGAAAACTCATGTCATTAAAGGCAAACCGTCAGATAATGATTTGTTTGATTGGGCGACTAAGGAGACGAAGAAGGTAGATATATATATATATATATATATACATAGATTAGAATACCCGGTTATGTTCTAATACGTTTATTCTACAGAGCACGAGATCCTTCAAAAAAGAACCCCGCGGACAAAGTCGCGTGTAGAGCTCCTTGTAAAGTAATTGACATTATACAACTTATTATTAATGTTATTGGTTACAACAGCGTTCGTAGTATTTCAAATTATTTTAAAATCAGATACATCATCATCATCATTATCATAATCATCAGCCTTTGATAGTCCACTGCTGGACATAGGCCTCCCCTAATACACCGCTATCCATTAGGGGGTTTTGGACCGTATCCCACCACGCTGGTCCAATGCGGGTTGGTGGGTGGACCGCCTTTTTACATGTTCATCCGACGCATGGATCATCTTACTTTTCAGACAGTTGGGTGATCAGCCCAAATTGTCCTAACCAACTAGGAAACAACAATGAAAATTGGTTGAGTCCCCGCAGGATTCGAACCCACGACCTCCGGTTTCTAAAGCAAACGCCTATACCACTAGGCTACGGAGGCAGTTGATCAGATACATTTCATACTATTAGATTAAAAAATATTTTAAGTAAATATATAATTACTTCAGTAGAAATCTTCGTTATAAAAAACTTCATACCGAGAATAACTCATTGTTACTTCGTAAAAGTTTCGAACGCTTAATGAAATTAGAGCACTTTTATTATATGTTAAAAGTTTTAAAGGCTAGCGATAATTTTATGATGTGAATTTTCCTACTATAAAATAAATGAGAAAAGTTAGAAACGCTGTATACGTCTGCTGAAAAATTTGCAATGAACGAACTAGGCCAATTACAAGAAAAATTATAATATCTATGTAGCAGAAATTGTATTGTAATATAATATGTGCTATGAATTAAATATTTTGTGATATATTTCATTAATTTGTAGTTATATAAAATTTTATTATACTTTTTTAACACAAAGCGTAAGTTTATCTCATTAAATGAGAAATCGGATCTTCACAGATATGCTAAGATGCATTGAACATTATGTGGTCTGCAATTATACTGCAACTTAGTCAGGATGCTACATTCAGCAAACATTAAATCAGTGTGTTGCATACTGTTGTGGATTTGTACATATGTATCGACGATTGAATTAATCTAGTCGATCATTTGACAAATAATGTTCGTTAGCGGAATTAGTGTAAGATATACTAAACAAATGACTTATTATACTTGAACACTAAATTCACAGTGACGACCAAATTAGTTTGATATTTAAAAATACTTGTTATCGATTGCTAATTACACCTATATGTAATTCGTCTCGGCCTGCAGATCAAAATTTACTTAGATATAAATATTATTCACACAGGTAGTAGAAAACATGAGATAATTTGAAACTGAATACAATGCGCAGAAGGTGAGAAAGGCGCGTCTTCTATCTAGGCATTTTAACTCGTGCGTATCCTCGGTCCTAGAAATATAGCCAGGATCTACATCCTTTTGGGTATTTCTTAGAGCTTGCGGCATATCTTTTACTTACCAGAAATGCTATCAGCACTGCATGGCATAGATACCAATACTGATCGACCTATGATGCCTTAACCAACTAGGAAACTATTATAGCAAAAGTTTTTTCAAAAACTACGATTTCCAGTTTAACGTCTAACAATCATAATAGCATTTAAGTTGTATAGTAAAGGAAACAAAATAAAAATTTGTAAACTTACTTGATATGAATTTACCATTATATTAAAAATTCTTTTTAAACATTGCTGTAAAATCATACTTAGAAATATATATTCATAGTTCTGTTTATTAAATCTTAAAGCGGAATGAATTTTCCTTTTTAGTGTCATTAAAATAATTAACTAAAATCTATGAAATTTGTTTAAAAAGTATCCTAGACATATGCAAAAATATCTGACTTTAAATAAATGCATAAACTTAATTAAAAAAGTAGAACTTTTAAAATAACAGAAACAATATTAAGTCTGAAAATTTTGTTTTCTTTAAATTCGAATGCCGAGAGAAAAGTAATTGCGGTTCTTAATAAGAAGCTTCTCAACTTTTAATAATTGAAATGTACTAAAAGATAGAAGTGTGTTTAACTGAAAATTAAAATAAGTAATTAATTACAAATAAATTAAAATTTATAGCCCATTAGTTGATAAAAATTCAAAACAAATCAAATGCAATTGCTAGAAAATTTGTATTATTAACGACAATCACTTATATTTAATGTTGCAGGCTCTTTTATAAGCTTTGTTTCAATTTTTGTTAAAATTTTCAGTTCACGTTAATAACGTTTTGAAGCGCATTATGATAACAGAAGATGCAAATTTCTATTAATACTGACTAAATTGTAATATTCTTGAAGATTTTGAGTATACATTTTTTAATTTTGATGAAATTATATTATTGTAAAGTTAAAATTAAATCCAATCCTGTAGTATTTTGCGTTAAAACGCACAAAACATAAATGCATCCAGACGTTTTTACAAACTATTGCATTTATTTATTAATTAATTAGTAGTAAATCATCTGATTTTGCGTCTGAAACCTATTAACATAACATCCATATTTTCTAAATTAACAAGTATTTTATTTATTCTACAAAACATTTACGTGTAAGGATTTAATAAAAAATCTATATTTATTTTTAGAATTTCACGATATTAAATCTTAAAATTATGTTTATTACATCTACCATGATTTAATAATATATCTTAGATATTATTTGTGTCTCATAATAAAGAAAGGAAGGAAAAAATCCTTAATATACACCAGCAAAAAAATTTTAAGATACCCATATTATTTTTTTTAAACTAACTCTTTACCGAAAATTATTTTATCGGGGGTGTTACTCTATATTATTATATTCAAGAATCAATTTCGTGATATTTTATTCAGGCCCTTCAGACAATCAAAAGAAAGGAAGGTTTGTAGACGATACGTGTCACAGAACGTGCATAAAACATCGAAGGGATAGCCTAACCACCTATCATAAATTTCTAAACAGCACGCGTCGCTTTGCAGATATTGCGTTATTACATCTTACGTATCTTATCGTGGAATATTGCCCCTTTAGTGTTTTTGCAACAACTAAATTGTGTTTTAAGTAAACGTTTATTAGAAAATTGTTATATTTAATTCAAGCCATTTAAATTTGTGATATACTATTATAGCAATAGTCAAATAAGTTATGAAATTGATGTAAAGAAAATTTGTTGTCATTCTAATATTTCACGATTTTGTTTATAAATTAAATGTTAAATTTGATCTTTATAATAGATAAAGATAAGTCGTGTTTTAGAAATATTCTTGATTTATGCTGTTATAAATCAAGAATATTTTTGAATATTAATAATTTTAGCCGAAGTCAACAAGCGAGTTTCCTAAAACTTCTAACTTATTATTGTATTGGAATACTTTTTGTAATAGTTTATATTGTACTGCTAATTTCTTTTTCGTTGTTAACGGGTTAAAATAATTCAAACTGTTTTTAATTTAATTGCGCAATCTACTGCAAGCAATCTGTAAACGTGAGCGTGCCGTGTCTAATGAATCAATATATTTGTTATGTTGTGCATTGAACCATATTGTGTAAAATTTTTCGTAGAGCGAGTTTAATGAACGGAAAAAAAGTTTGCGGATATTTGTTGTTGAAATGTACATTCAGAATAATTATTTACCTAGAAGGCTTAATGATAATATAAACGTTACTTCAAAGCACGTAAATATAATACAAGGTGAAATAAAATTTAATTGCAAAATAGTTTAAAAAGATTTGATTCAATATATCACGAAGGATTAATTTATACCCTGGGTATTATCTTAAGTAAATGTTTGGGTTGGTCCTGAACTGAACAAAAAAACATGAGAATAACATTACTACGTACTACGTAAGTACTGTTAAAACTTTTCAAAATTTTGTAAGTTTAGATTACGATTAATTTATATGTTATTCATCTTAATCATGTTACGTGAAATAACAGCAGCGGTTATTTTTCATCTAAGTATTCGTGCATTAAGTGCACTTTATACTTGTATAAAAGAAGCAAACATATAAGTTTACATTTATGTTTGTGTGTGCAGGTGCATTGTGAAAGCGGTTCAGGAAATAAAGTAATGGATTTTCCAAGTACAAGTCGCTAAATGGAGTGTTAATCTATAGTGTACACAGTGATAAACGCTTTTGTTGTGTCGCAGACTGAGTATGTTTCTTGTTATACGAGGGTAATAATTTCATTCAGCTGCAACGCACAAGCTATGCGTTTGTTCAGTCATACGTAAAAATGTGATTTATTGTATTAAGCTGCAGCTTAAATGGTGAATATATGTTTTTATATCATAAATTCTTTACTATCCAAGCTGTTCGGATATTACAAAGTGAATATCAATTTATTCATAAATAACTAACCAGCTTTTAGCAAGCCTTTACGTCCTAGATTAACGATTGTATTATTACACAAGTAAAATAAAAAAAAATACTACCTTCAATACAAAGCAGCGTATGTACAGCATCCGTATTTTTAAAGAACTCAAAGAGAAGCAGGACCATTGCATAAGAAAGGGTTACACATACAAATGTTACAAATATTATATTAAAGTATTTTTTTTATTTTGCTATGTGACAGTATCTACAAAGTGCCTATGTGTCATATGTTTTATTGTGATGACAAAATGTACATTATTTAAAATGAAATCAAAACAATAACAAAAGAAGTGATTTTTATTAAAGTATTTAACCTACTTACGGAATTCTAGTTCGTATTATTTCAGCTAATTAAAAGTTTGATTAGTAAACAAAACTCGAACTAGATTAAAATAAAACATCAAGACGCTATTTCCATTGGAAGCTAATTAAAAATTCCAAGCAAGTCGGTGCTTGGATTTTCGATAAATAGAAAAGTTTCTTCTTATAAAGTCGTGCCCTCCTCAGGGAAGACACGAATTATATGACGGGTTTCAAATTGTTTAGTGCGAATTATAAGAATTGTTTATATAAAATTTATTCATTAGACGTACTTTAACTTGATCTGACTTTGATTTTTTTAATCTTTATTAATTTTTAGTAAATTTGGTTCAAATACGCTTAAAACAATTGAAAACTTGTAAAAACTTGTTGTCCTTGAAATAGATGTAGTTTTAATAGAATAATTATTATGTTTTTATATTGGATAAATAGTAAAGTTTTTAAAATATTTTTTGGGTGTGGTTTTAAAAGTGTTATTAACGAATCATAAGCAAACTTAATATATAAGTGTAATGGTTTGTTAATAGAGTAAAATTTACGCATTTACTGAAAAATGTCTCTGTTGACAAGAAACTGGCTCCATAGACGCGAGACCCAAAGTTTGGCAGGTATGGCAATGTGAAGGTCGAATTTTGCTGTGCCAGTCTAAGACCGTTACTTTAAACGTGTAAAGTTCATATAGCTGGTGCTATCATGATAACTGTTTTTTTAGTTAGGTCCAGTTAGACAAAAGACATAAAAATTGGTATGGGTGCGGTGTGGTGATACACCGCCGAAAAGCCTTTGATGTCCATTAATGAAGCTGCAGTCGACAGCCTAAGTAATTTAATATTCATTACCACTAACTGGACCACAAAATATTTGGTTAAAGAATTGATGTACTGATAAAGTAAATTTTAAAGATAAAGTAAATGCGATATGTTGGGGACGGGTTGAACGTGGTATGCGTCCCATCCACCTTTTCTTCTGTGACATACGGAGGCCGCACCGCAGATGCGATGTGATGGGTCCTTGGGAGAAGATTTACTTAAGTGCCATGGATGACAAAATTGTCCCTGGCCTCATTTAAGTTAACCAATATAGGAAAAAAATAAAAACAAAACTAGTAAAAACAACTAAAACTAATTCTAAAGCTTTGGCAGATGTCGACTCGTCATCCTAACCGCAGATGAAAGTCAATATTGCAATAATTTTAAATATAGGCCTAATTAGAAATAGTTCAGTTTTAGTAAAAAATATATTTGGCTGTAAGGCCTGCAGCTATTAATATTGCTCCCCTTTTTCCGACATATCTAGATTTATGAGTTGAATTAACCTTACAGTATGGTAGTTGGAGCAGAGAAAAATATCTACGCTGATCCCTCCCCTGCGAGGCTCTAATGCAAAAAATGTACCGCTTCGCAAAGATCCTTCAAGCCGTCGCATAAAAGAGAGTGTTGGCAGTGGACGCACTGCGCATAATACAAGAACGATTTGCTTTAAAATATGGTTGAAATAGAGACGTGGTTTCAATAATTACATTTAGTTTTTAGAAATGCATATTGGTAAAAATGTTCTTTTTTAACTACTTACTAAAGTTACAAGAGGTTAGACAAGGGATATGATTTGTTATATTAAAATTTGCTAGTATTTTATTGAACCATTTCCAAAAATAATTTATTAATACAATTGTATTAATAACTTATGGTCATAAAAATCTCGGGAAATTATTTCAAATGTTAACAAATAACACTTTCTGTAAAAGCGTCGACGCAGCAAAGCTTTGCAATAGCCCAGCATCTGCTGCGACTTATAGCCGGTTTAATATTTATGTTGGGCGTGTGCTTACACGGCACCCTACAGGTAAGTGTATTTCGCTTACCTGGCAATGCGACTGGTACCTTTATTTTTGTTTGCCTTTCTACTGTTTTCATCAACGTAACTATGGTACAGGCTTGCGTGAATAAATCCTATTTTGGTTTAATATCAAGATGTCCAAAAGGTGATATGATTTTTTTCCTAATTAGCTAGTTTTCTTTTGTATTTATAATGAATTGGGTATGTATCAAAAGTTGTTTGGTGCTGAAAGTACGTCTTAGAAATAAGTAGGATATCGTGTCATTAAAAATCTTAATTGTGTTGTGTTCAGCAAATAACACAACACTTACAATATTTACTACTTTAATAATTAAAAGGCAAACATTTAAACTACACTGTTACAATTTAAAGGTTGTACATGAGGTATTTCAGGCTTATTTAGTAAATATTTATGGCAAACACGCTTTAACAACAGCAGTTTTAGTAAACATCCAACAATAATTGTATCAAATTTACCCAATTAACTATCGAAGCGTGTTTACCTGCCGCTCTATGGCCTCAAGCACGCACTTTGCGTAAATTTCTAAACGGGAACACAACACTCCACGGCCGCTATGTTATTGCGTCGTTTCCGAGGCGTGCGCCTGTTTCACGACCGAATTTCCTTTATGGGAGCTTATACAGCGTCACCGTTGCAATTTCATCGGTTTTGAAAATTTTGGCTGACGAATATTTTAACCGAACAGGAAATCGGAACGCTGTAAACAAAAGGTAATTTTGCGACGCATGTTACGTTAAATAACAGACGCTATAGGCTTTAAATCTTTAATGATAGAACATAGATTATTTAAAGATTTTTATAATGTGATAAAGACTTTATAAAAAATTAATTATTTATCTTCTGTTAATTATTTCTACATTTCACTGTACTATGAGCTTGCCATTGTTAGACCTTTAATCTTTGCATTCGGAAACAACTATCACATAATGCTGCTTTTTTGGCAATAAAAATGGAATAATATTATTAATGTATATCGTAAAAAAAGTTAAGCCTGAGAATGTTCATGAAGATAAGCTCTGACTTAATTAAGCACCCCACTTGGAGATATAATTTTGAATGATTACTCTTGATTACTAGCTATTTCTCGATATATATTTTTTTCTAAATACATATTCTATTTTATTTTGTTGATTGTGTTCTAAAATTTACATTCCATCATATTTAATAGTTTTTATTGTCATAAATTTTGAATACTTCAACCTAATCAATCCTCAAAATTCATTATTCTACAACGGCTACAGCCGCGCAATTGTATAGGCCATATACTTCCGGGTGGTTAATTTTTTAAAAAGAAAATAACAAAACAATTGTACAACCAAGAAGCTAAGGCTGGGCCCATTAAGAAGAAATAATGGACGCTACTATTTGCGGTAGAAAAGAACTGCCTTACGCAAGAAGCACGCAAGATTTATTTAACGCGCACCCCGCTCGCGAGTAATAAGTAAACACTGCAAACGTAGTGCAGCTAATGGAACAAATACTAATATTGTGGAAGCGTACAGTTTTATGGGCTTTTATAAAATGTCAAATGAAATACGTGATGCGAAATATATGGTAACTTTTTTTGAGAATAATGCACGAACGTGGACACATTAGTGTTGCTTAACTTAGAGTCGGAAAAGAAATAACCTATAGTGGCCAAGTGGCGTCGTACATACAGTGTTTTTATTAGTAGGTCTCACTGCCGGACTTTAATGTGGCAATTCATCATTAAGAACGCCGAGTCATTGACGCCACTTCGTTGCCATGCCATATATTTATTCCGACTTTTGTTTGGGTAAGCTATAGGTTTAGTACGAGTTTACGGAAAAGAAAGACGAATAAAATTAATTTCGTGATCATTGTAATTCTTTACTACTTTAACAGTTAAAGGATTCAGAATATGCCTTAAGATTTAGAGATGTAGGCTTTACAATATAATATACATATAAAAAGTATCAATTTCTTGACACTAATAAGTATTGATACAGTAACACAAAAATTTTGGTTTTAACACAACAACGGCCATACTATGGGTGTTGTTGTGTTAAAACCAAAAGCTGATTACTACTTAAAACGAGCCGGAAAACAGCTGGTTATCCATGATTGCAAAGAGATGATTAACGATCAACATAAAAAAGTAATAAATACGAATGGAAAATATCTACGACGCAATTCCACAAACTAAATTTCCCCACAACAAATTAACTGATCAATTAGTCTCGACACGTTTGCGGTGTTAACATATTGCTTGCGAATATTTATACGCTATATAAATTATTCCGCAAACATTACTATAATAGGGATAAATAACTTATTTGTACATTTTTCGATATTATAGATATACGAATTATGAACACCGAGGAAAATAGGGAACGATTTAAGGCACAAACAATATATAAAAGTAATTTAACGCTGAGCAAATATTTTTGTACAAAATATGGTATCGTCCGCATAATATAAATCGACCAAAAAACTTATATCATATATTGGCCAACTGCGCCTGACAACTTATAGTGCACAAATGTACGCGCAAACACAGGTACACTCCCTCTTCCTTTACTCTCATAGTCTGATAGATAACCGACACGATTGGTGAGAGATCAGGCGCATGACCTACTTTTTTCATACCCATACATGGACCATTTTAACTACCAGACAATCTAGTGATCAGCCCGCATTGCCCTAAACAACTAGGAAAGAACAATGAAACTCTGTTGAGCGCCCGCAGGCTTCAAACCAACGACCTCCAGTTTCTAAAGCACATGCCTCCGTAGCCTAGTCGTAAGGATTAGGCTGCGGAGGCAGTGAAGTATAAAAGAAAATGTTTTAGTGATTTAGCCATGCCATTACTATTTTAATTGTGTGTATTCTTATTAACACATGCATAAAATTTCTAGTTTTACTTTTCAATAAAATGAAGAAGAATGAATATAATACTTATATACCTTGTTATGTTAAAACAACGAAAGAACAAAAATATCTTCAAGCTTAAAATTATTAAAAAAATGAGAACTGAATATAATCTTTACAATATCTGGCTAATCTACTTTTAAAATGTTTTGTGAATTTTATTCGTTTTAAGTTATTTATTTCAATAGCCATTTAATAGCTAAAAATTACTTAATTAGTAGGGTCTGCGTATACACGATTCTCTAATGTCAAAACATGTAATGCTTTGTACATCTCTATCTACAGAGCATTACCTGTTTTGGCCGTAAAACGTCAGTGTAAAGGCAGCTATAATTCAGTTTAAAGTGCATATTATCTTAATTAATTACTGAAAAGGAAATAAAACATACTGGGTTTCTACTGTTGTAACATAGATTTTAAGTATGTGCGAGAGAATTTTAAGTCTCCCATTATTGTATAAGGATATTATTACTTACCAAGAACTGAAAGATTTCTTATGTTATTACATGTATTAAAAATCCGTTCAATTTAATTTAATTCTTTGGTTTGATGGCGTTAATAGTGATTAAATATTTAAACAAGTTAAACATTTATGGAATTTAATGTACATTCTGTATCGAACCCTTTATAGTTATTTGATAATTTTCATACTCGTCAATATGATAACAAAACGAACAATATATTCATAACCCCTCCCGATGCGATAACACTTACAAATTGTAGTTATTTGTAACTATAACTATAAATGCCTGTAGGAGCACTCGTTAAGTCGTGTCACGTATACAGCATCCGAAATCTGGATTTGTATTAATCGCAGAAACAAATTTGTAATTCATAAGACCGCAGCCACACCTGCGGCACAACAAATTAGCTGATCAATTAGTCTCGTCGCGTTTTCGCTGTGTACAGATTGCTTGCGAGTGGGTGCTTGTTAACTTAACAGAATTCGCTTGCGGTATTAACTTGGGCTTGTACCGCGTATTAAAATAAATTGCTTAATATCGATACTGATTGCGTATTACGCTTTATTAAATTTGTACCCGGATAATTTAATAAAGCTCTGATAATTTACGGACTTTATCTATTGAATATTATAAGCTTTTAGATTTGTTATATGTTTGGTTTAACAGTTATTACTGGTATATGTTTCAAACTAAGGTAATGGTTATTGTGATTATTATAATATGTGTGTAAATGCAAATTGTTTAGATTGTTTCGAAAATATTTAGTCAAATATCTGATGTAACCTACAAAACTATCAAACATCATTCAGTAAAATGATGCAGAAATTAGTAATAAGGATCAGAAAAGACTGGAAGAAGTTTATTAGACAAAATTTCAAAGGTATGGTTCTGTTCAATGATTCAGTAAAATTAAAAACATAACTGGTTTAAATATCATCTAATTAAGGCCGATCTTTGAATATAAAATTGACTTAGGTCTCGATGTACAAAAATTAAATGCTGCATCTTTTACAGGAAGTACAAAATGTTTCCGATGGCTACTTATGGTTAACAGAATGGTAAGTCTTAATACTTCTAAATAATAAGGTGTCTAATTAATACTTAATGTCTACAAAGTCGGCTGGGACTTTTAAGTTTTTAGGTACCTTTAGTCTAAGCCTATCTTTTATTGAAATAAAAACATTGCTTCTAGTAACGGATTATACAAAATGTCCGCATTAGTGAAGATTTTTTTTAAAAGATAAACTTCGTAATCTATATGGTTTTGAAGCATTACGTGAACTTAATTAATTTATGTAATTTAGAGATAGCTTTACACATTTATCATTTGCCTTTTGAGGCAATACTTTGAAAATAAAAAGTTAAGCAAATAAGTGGAAACTTTCCCACGGTACAAACGTAAAATACGTGAAAAAATGTCTGAAAAAATCATAAAGTAACAAAGAAAATGCCTTTTCACTAGATTTATTAAAGCGATTCATGCGGTGGCATTTAACAGAGTACATTTCCAGTCTGGCTATTTTAATATAATGTGTATGAGTGCGCATGGACAGGGTTGCAAATTTATTTTGTCGGTAAATACACTTTTTTTGGGAAAATAGCCACTGCACTGTTCTGCATTAAAAGTTTGAATTAAACACTTAAATATTTTTTTCTTTCTATTAATTGCAGTTTATTGTCTAAATAGCCATTTGAAAATCATCTTTATAATTGTACTAATATGTACCTTATATACGGAAAATGTTATATACTTTGAAAGACATATAAATATGTACCATATTACTGATACAGGAAAGTAAATTTTATACATAAAGGGAACAAATAGTAAATATAAGTACTCTATATTTTATCTTGAATGTAGACGTATCAACACATTTTCAATGATAGATAAATATATTAAGATTAGAACAGTCAATGGTAAGCATGAATCTAACATACACGTCCGTGAAACTGTCCAATGTCCGTGAGATTTTTGATTTCTTAGACATTAAGTTACTAAGACGTATGTCAACATAATATTGTTAGTAATTTATGTAAGAATTAATTATATTCATGTAAGGTTCTATCGATGGAAGTTTAAAAAAATCTTTGAATGCTTAAAAATTATTAAAATGTTAAAAGAGTAAATTAATAATTTTATATTTAATTATAAATGTTATTACTGTATTATTTTTAATTATTCACCACAAGCTTTGAGTTGAGTAAAAATGTCTTTTGATCGCAACAATTTTAGGTCAATAATATTCGTGCTAAATAAAATAATGCAAAATGTACTGTTGGCAGCCCTCGTTCTACAAAAGGCTACTATTTTAATTGAAACGCTCAGATATGTCCGGGGAAGCTTTAAAAAGTACTTCATAACATTAAAAACTGTTTTTAAGCTTGTACTCTAGTCACTTTGACGATGAATAATAAATACCAGGCTAAAACTGTGTAATCGGTATGAAAACTAGTTTATTAACTGTGTTCATTCCATCATGAAGAACATATATCTCTTGAACTGTATGTTATGTCAAAAACTTCGTATGTTGTGGTATTATTTGTATTTTCCTGAAATGACATGTTTTACGGACTAGATAAGCTAAATCATATTCATTGTGTCATCAATTTCATATCAGAAATAAAATAAGATTCTAAGCACTATTAACTCGTGACCCTAACAAAACCGAACCAAAGGGGCTTGTAAAAAATAGTCACATACTTGTTGATTGTGTTTATTACTTAGCCAGAGGCGAACCGCTCAACGAAAATAATTTTCCCAAATTACGTTCAGACATCAAACGACGGGAAGCGTCGATGATTGCCCTCTCGTGATATAAATTGGCTGAGTGTGTAGCCGGCAGTGGGTGGGACTTTGGTTCATACTTTTGGATTTCGAAAATGTACGTCATATTTTAATAACCTTGGAAATATAGATTTTTTAAAACGGATTCGTATTTACCTAATGTTTTTTAGGTATTTAAATATCAATTTTCATAAATTAGTGGTTTTGATTGAACAAGTTGTATCTCTTCGAATATTTGGAGTGAACAGACTAATTTTGGGTTGTCAATTCATGTTATGATAACATGAGTTGATGAACCGTGGAAATTTTGGAGGAAGGAAATTTTGTACATCTATAGGAATCACAACATCGAGTTGCAATAGTACTATTGGAACTCTCCTGCAAATAAGGTTTGCGATGCGATAATACCAGCCCACCCCGCGACCACGACGCAATTACTGCGCATCGGTGGGGCGTCACATGCTGTGCAGGAATTTATTATGGGTGCGTTCATACCTACGACCTTGGTAAATACCCTCGATTTTTTTGTTAGCTTCTTTATTTTATCGTGGTATTGCCTTCTAATTTATATTCACGAATGGAAAGAACAACAATTATGCTTATTATTAAGTCCAAAAAACGCATTAATACACTTAGATTTTAATAACTGCATGACAAAAGACATAGGCCACTATATATATACACTATACGTTGTTCGACCCACTAAACGAAGCTAAAGGACAGTTATGATATATGTATAATAATATATACAATTCTTACATATTTATTATAAAATTTAGAGAATGTTAATCATGAGATAATAAAAATTATAAAAGTAGCAAAATATATTAACATATTTAATTAATGGGTTTTAAATTATTTACAATTTTTATCCATGCATGTAACGATTTATTCTATATTAATTCATCAATTCATTAATCATCAGCCTGTGGCAGTCCACTGCTAGACATAGGCCTCCCCTATTGCACTCCTTCTCCTTTAGGGAGTTTTTGGACCGTATCCCACTACGCAAATTCAGGTTGATGGGTTAAACCGCATTTTGCATCCGACGTATGGATCATCTTACTTATCAGAGAGTTGGTTGATCGGCCAAAATTGTCCTAACGAACCAGAAAACAACGATAACGCAAAGTTGTTTTCCCCACCGGATTCGAACCCTCGACCTCCGCTTTATGAAGCAAGAGCCATTATCCCTAGGACACGGAGGCGGTATTAATCCATTAATTAAATATATATAAATATATTTTGCTTGCTTTCTGCAATATAATGTATTTTCCTTTTAAAGTTATAATGTAAATGGTGTGACATATAAATATAATTCAACTTGGGCAATTACGTCACTATTATATATGTTATTTAAGATTTTAACTATCACATTAATAAAATTTCTCAAAACTTTATAAGAAGTATTTAAATATGATATATGTTTTTTATATACATTTTTCATTTCTGTCCTTGTAAGTACAAGTAGCTGGGATTAAAATGGCTCATGTCCTTTATCAAGTAATTTAGTTTTATTTTTGATTAAGCAGTAATTTTTACGTTCTTACACTCTTAAATTATATAAAGCTTTATAAGAGTTAGTAGTTACTTATATTTTGTAAAAGACCTAGTTTCTTTTGTAGTCTGTTTTGCTTTATCTCTTTGAAGGCACTAACAGGACCGAAGGAAGCGTATGCAGACTACACAGCGCTTGAGTTTTTTATTTACCATTGCTATTTTATGGTTAGAACCTCTCTGTTCAAAGTTTTTAGTATGCTTAAAGTATTTTTTGTGCCAAAACCTTAAAAGGTAGGTTTTAAAAGAAGTTTCAAGAACATCGTACCTTTTTGCAAATTTTTAAGTAATTAATTTTGAGCGAAAATAGAAGTACAGTTTATAAATGAACTGTGACGATAAAAGTACTTGGCAAAGAAGTATTTATAGTGATATATTTCGCAAAAAAG
The DNA here is from genome assembly GCA_029286875.1 of Lamproptera curius. Taxonomy (NCBI): domain Eukaryota; kingdom Metazoa; phylum Arthropoda; class Insecta; order Lepidoptera; family Papilionidae; genus Lamproptera; species Lamproptera curius. The sequence continues at coordinate 7,306,888 of JAGSMT010000016.1, read as the reverse complement.
TTGTCGGAATTTAAGAGCAGTGGGCACAAAAATATGAAGTTAAAATACTTACGGTAATATTATATCGTTAAGTATATAGCAGTTATGAAAATAAATAGAACTAAATTGGTAAATTAGAGAGTGTCGTTAGCACCAACTTATTTGCCCGTAACTGTGAATGAAACTTAAATTTCTTTTGTTCAGTTTATTTTTTTTTGGTATAAATTTTACGTACATTTTACATAATATTTACAGCTTTTTTTACTTATGCTGTACTTGATGACTTAGCAATGTATTCAACTAATTTCTTATGTGTTATATTCTTAGTGATGGAATTTTCTACAACCCATATATAATAAATTTGTGATATGCTTTAAAGTCTTCATGTTATCACATAAGGTACATTATGGTAGCCAAAAATTAAACAATTATAACAGCCTTTAAACTTTTTTTTTAAAGCTTACATGAAATGGTCAGTTTGTGTTGGTCGTACATATGTCACCTCTGAGTTTACAGTTTACTAGGCGATTTTATAATAAAATGAAATATAATAAATAATATCATTCTGGTCTACGACGACGACGTAGCTTTTAATTTGTCAAAAATACAAAACAAAATAGCATCTCTATGAGTGCAATACATAAAAAATAAAAATGTTCACTACAAATTAAGTAAAAAATTTAATAGTAGTAAATAAGTTGTGCTGAAGACAGAAACATTCTTACTCTTTTTGAATACATGTCTACTATAAAAATTGGCTTACTTTGTGTACAATTAAATACATTGACCCGTTATGTAGATATTATTATTATTATATTATGTTTGTAGATATTTTCCTGATTTATACCAATAATAATCCTTAAATCTTCTACAAACATGTGATATATAACGTAATGGCTTCACCGTTTCTAAATTCTCATTTATTTAAGTGAATTATTGTTGTTACATGGATTTTTTAGATAAATATTTCAGCGGAATACATTTAAATGTGTTGGAGATATGAATAAACAGTAAATAAGTATCTTCATGCGGGCCGGAGTAAACAAATTTTAATCAGCGCCCTTCCGGCCTCTATAAACCGAGTTACGTCGGTATTTACATAGTAAGTGAATATAACTCACCAGAGATTCGGCCCAATCTTGTCTTGTTTATTCTCTTAATAGCGACTATGTACATATCATAAATTGAGTTATCGAATAATTTTACAGAACAACAATCGATGATGTGGTATTTTTTTTATTTTTAGCGTTGTCGATTAATTTTGTAAAAGTATTGATAATCTTTTCGTACTTTTACGTAGTCCTATTAGTTAGATAAGTGTGCATAAATTAAAATTTATCAATTAATTTACACTTATTCAATTTCCAAAATATTTTTAGGATATATTATCTAATTTTCTTAATTTTACAGCTTTTTATTATTTTTCATTAGAGAAATATAAAATATATTTATGCATAGCCTGACTTTTTATAACATTTGGTTATTAAAACTATTAAGTATGCTTGATAGATTAAAAAACAAATTTATTTAACATAAAAACAAATTTAAATAAGAAATAGAACTAGCTATTGATTTTTTATAATGAGGTATATTACTTGCATGATCCAAATTAATAATACAAAATAATAAAATATTTAATACGGTCGAATGATAATATGCATACTGATATACTATAACTGATGTTTTTTAAAGTCCTTACAAACTATCCTTCTCAAAATTACTGATACATATTAAGTTATACAAGTGTATACTGCGTCAAGAATAGCTATAAAGCTGTTCGTTTGACATGCTTATCTAAGTAACTTAAAGTTTCGTAAAATATGTTTAAATAAAGCTGTAACTTTGTCAGGGGAAAAGAAACCATATAAAAAAATATTGATTGGAAATATGATGGCGGGTATAGAAAAATATGTCTTCCTATCTAGTTAACGATAAAGTAATATATTAGGATAAATAGATAGATAGTTCAACACTTTATTGCTCCTATTAAAATATTTTTATATAAATATAAAAAATAACCTAATAAATTTTATACATTTATTAAAAAACTTATGTGCTTTGAGTATACGTAGCAACAAAAGACCGTATCCTTGGTGCAGTTGAGATCGTTATTGCGTCATAAACTGGATTTCACTAATATTGGTTACCGTTATAGAAAACAGTGCTTATAAATTTTGCTGATATCAAATCTTACTATTGCATAAAGTTATTAACTTCTGGTTCTGTAGCAGTTTAGGTATCTCTTAGAAAAACAACTAAAAGTAGAGATACTCGAAAGCGGTAATAATTTAAAACATAATAAAGATAATTGTTACAAACTTCATTCTTCTATCTTTTCTTTTTATAAATACGTAAACAAACGTATTCCACACGCATAACCACTGTGCATATAACAATGCCGTGTTTACTCTCAAATATATTATTCACAGTGTGACACGCAGGCATCGCGTAATTTACACTCCGCCTGGGAAATTCGTCGCTGTCTTGACACCGCTTCCGTTGTCATGTATCTGCGGTGGCAGACTGCTTAACTTGGCGTAATTATTTGCTATTCAATATACTTACTCAGCACTACTGAGCTCACTCTAATTTAGTTCGACGTTAATCTGCATATGCTAAACTGGATATTTGCATTTCTATCATTTTGAGTATTCTACGAAACGACTTTAAACACGAACCGTACAGAAGAACAAGCAAGCATTAAAACTGTCTTAGATATTTCAGAAAATGTGATTAAGATCGCTTAATATTTTTGTTTCAAAAATTTTAATAGGGTTTAAGGGTGTTTTGTGTTATTAAAATGGCTGTAATAGAATATGACAGTATTATTACAAAAGTCATAAATGTTATTATATATTTGAACACCAGCCCATTTTTTAGATTACACTTATATATATATATAATTATTACAATGTACTTCGTGCGAACACTTGTTGATGAAACAACACGAGATTTATTTCATCGCATCATGCGAATGAAGCGCTCGATGTTCTCATATGTTATACAGAACTCTATTGTTTGAACAATTCGAAAGCAGCATTCACAAACAGTATTACATTAATGAACCCACAATGAGTACAGACAAACAATAACGATGCCTGTGGATTATGGTTTTCAGCAAAACAAACAAAGCTCAAAATAAAGTTTCCTCAGCTTGCGATCAACCTGCAACGTTTTATAATAGCAATAAATAATTTTAACTGTAGCTCGTGCTTTTCTTTACCCCATTCTGTTTTTATAATGTTTTAATGTTCTTATAATGACATACCATAATTAATACAGAAAATGCAATTTAAATCAGCTCGTGATGCCCAACTAGTTTTATAAGTTAGTTCATCATCATCAGCCTGTGATAGTTCACTTTTGGACATATGCCTCCCCTAATACACCCCTATCTATTAGGGGGTTTTGGACCGTATCCACCTCGTTGGTTCAGTGCAGGTTTGTGGGTGGATCGACGTTTTACATGCCCATCCGACGCATGGACCATCTTACTTGTCTGACAATAGGTTGATCGGCTCAAATTAACCTAATGTACTAGGAAACAACAATGAAATTTGTTAAGTCCCCGTGGGATTTGAACCCAGTTCGTAAACCTCCGGTTCATAAAGCACACGCCTATACCATTAGGCTACGGAGGAAGTAATAATATAAGTTAATAAATTATTTAAATTTATATTCTGTTTTGGATCTATTTTATTTTGTATTCTACGCTTTTTTATATTTAAAATATTCAATAGCCTACCAATCAGTTTGGAAAAGCGGTTTAATTACTTAATGAAACCTTCCTTAAAAAGAAACTTCAATTACTTGTCAAAATATTATTTAAAAAAATATTTAAGCATGCTAACATAATAAAAATAAGAAGACAATCATATTAGTCTTAAGTTACATGTATCACTGACAAAAATTAATAAAACAGGATCTCATAATGATTTAAGTTCTAAATTTTCTGCAAGTAAAAAGAACTGGAAATAGAAAATCCCGTATCGGCGCACGTGTTATGAAACTTAAGTGCGAACCCTTTGATCCTATCTCGAACACATTGGGACTACGTGATACTAATGCATTACATAGTTTAAAGTACATATCCAGTAAGCTAAGAGATAAAAGTGTTAGATACAGATAGATTTTTGATAAAAACAAGAATACAATGTGCATACAATGCTTCATTGTAACTAGCATTCAATTTACATGTTTTTAATAACATAAGTAAAAGATAAGAAAAATAAATCAATTTTTCATTGTTTTTATTTTTTTAAAACAAGTATAGCCATAAATACTTCAAGAACGATAAATAATAACATATCTGCTTCTATATTTATAATAACTTATGTTTATACTATCGCATTTTATTGGCAATCATACTATTTTGAATCGCAACACAGTAGAAGTGCAGAGCACCAACCTTACTATATTACTACGTTCACTATATATTTCTAGTTCGCGCTGATGTTCTTTATTTTTAATCTTATTCAAATGCCGTATTCGAATAATAAAAACTGTACGGTAAAACTCATTTTGTTACTTTACCGCGTGAAAATTAATACAAACAAAATATGCCCCGCGTAAACTACATGTTCCACACGCCACATGCGATTGTGTCAAAAACAATAGGTTCGGTGTTCTGAAATAGAACGCAGCCCGCAATTGTTCGCGAGTGCGATGGATTGAATTGCGTCAGTTTTTCACTCTTTTTGTTGGCCAAAGTAGATCATTGTGCAATGATGTCAACGTTAACACAATAGCTATGTAGAACATTGATACAATACATCGTTACGTATTGTTACTGCATGTTTTTAAGAAAATGTCGCTCTTTCATCAGCTGCTGAAATACAAATTTTAAATTCTTTGTCTTTGTATTTGAATCAGTCATTTATATAATTATGCTTTTATAAACGTAAATAGTATGTCCTCGTGATATATTCAATGTATTTATTTGTGAATATTTTATGCCAATGTTTGTCTAAAATCAAACTAATTATTTACTATAATAGGTGCTGCTAAGTAACGAGTACTAATGAAATAACCGTTAACTATAAGGAAAATATAATACATTATATGTAAAATAAAAACGTTTTTAATAATTATAAAAAGAATTCAAAACATTAAAAATTCATAAAAAATTGTCAGCAATACTTTTTTCTACATATAATAACCGTCGCTTAAGAGTATTACAAATACAATCAACTCATTGCATTAAATAAATAATTTCCTCAAAACAAGTTTGCAAAAACTCTGTTGCAGAAGTTATTTCAATAATTTGAGTTTCGCAAACGTAGCGTTGCGGAGTATATTCCACAATAAAACCCGAGACAAATTTCCCAAACGGTGTGTATTTCAAACTACAAGTTTCGTTTTCATACGTTTGTTTAATACATGTTTGAATAATTTAGATATTATACGAAAAATATAAGGTGACTTCTAAAAATGTTTTTAGGTTAAAGAATAGCTTAAATTTGTCAACTTTTTTAATGACTTTGTTACTTACCGTTCTAATGGAATCAAAAAGAATTTTCGATATTACAATTCTGTGTAGCCTTAGAATTATTAAAAACATGCGAAGAATGTGCGTTTTTTTTGTAACACAACATTTATTTAAAAACTCCAATTGAAGGATTGTAAAATTATCATGTTTGACAATCTAATTTGTAGGACAAAAATTAATTGGAGAAAGATCATAAATATGAAAGACCTCAAAACCATATATATATAACTTATACAAAGCATATCATATTATTTGTTATAATGGTTTTATAAAAAATTAATTATTCCAATCTAATAAATTACACATTAAAACTATGCACGCTTTAAATCTGTTCTTAAAAGAGATTAATTTAATTTAGTGTAACCCATTCGAAATTAGTTTTGTCCGAAAACATAGACAATGTTAACAATATTGTATTGATAAACTCTACATTACTAGTAATTACAAAAAGTATGTAATTATTATCTGTTAGAAATGTATGTCACTGTTACATATAGATAAATATACTTTTCTAAAAATTACTGGGAAATGTAAAAGCAGTAAAATAGGGGATGAAATTTACAATTTCTGCATTTTATTATGGCTTATTATTAAATTACGCCTCCATAATGCCATTTTCGTCCACTATGCAAATTGGGTATATAAGTTCGTTTGTCTGGAGCTGAGAGTGCGTTGATTAAAATTCATGACACTATAACCCTTCGGCGGCTTAGGTAGGTTATTTTCGTTAGATTAGTTGTAGTGACATTATGCAAATTACTTAACTTTAGTAGTATATATATGGATTACGTTTATTACAGTGTATTTGCAATAAAAATACTTTAAATGTGGTTATTCGATCGTTTAATATTTGTCGATTTAAGACTTTACATATGTTACACTTGCAGTCTAATTGTTTTCAAGGTCACATGGAATACAGTATACCTGAGTCAGTATATAGTAGACTTGAGTTATAAAGTGTAAGCTTTTAAAAATAATATTTGTAAATATTTATATAAATATTGATAAAATATTTAAATAAATAATTTTATTATTTATATAAAATATCTTCGATGACGTAATTTTTTAACAAATTTCCTGTCTTTATTTTTTTTTTGTATACGAGTCTAATTTATACCTAATGAAGGAGGTTGAGCGATATGTAATGTCACTAGTGTAAAGTAAGCTTTATAAGCAGCATGTTAAAAAGCCTAAATGAAAGAAAAATTTTTTTTTTGTTAAAAATATAAAATAGTTCCTTTTGAAGCAGTATTGCAGTTCGCGTCATTAATAAGAAATGGTGATATAATACAACTAGATTAAATGTAGTAGCATATAAAAGTGTTATTTTTTGTTCAATAAACTCAACTATCTCCGTAGCTTAGTAAACTGCCTCTGTACCCTAGTGGTAAGGGCACCTGCGTAAAAACCGGAGGTCCTGGGCTCGAATCCGCGGGGTGCAACAAATTTTGATTGTTGTTTCCTAGTTGGTTAGGGCAATTTGGACCGATAACCCAATTGACTGAAAAGTAAGATGATCAACGCGTATGATGGGCATGTAAAAAGTCGGTCCATCCACCAACCCGCATTGGACCAGCGTGGTAGGATACGGTCCCAACCTTATGGCGGAAAGGTTTTGATGCATGAGAAGCTTTCCACCATGAATGACACATGCCTATGATGACGATGATTTAAAACTGAAAGTTTTAGAATCTACATGTATAAATGTTTCCTTTACCTGATATAATGTTCTCACTCCTACATTTATATATCGTTATCTTTTATATATTCATTATATCAAAATGTCGTCCGTCAGTTGTTTAATGTATATAAGATGAATAATATTTCAAATGCATTGAATAAGACAATTTTTTTTTAATTTTTAAAAATGTTTTACGATAAAATAGATATATACGCTCACAGACTTTATTCTTGACTCTATTAAAATGTACAATTATGTAGATTTAAGGTTACGTTTTTTTTTGCGGTTTTGCCAGCGCTTAAAATTTAATCGCACAAGGTTGTGACTTTTGGTGCCGTATTTTTTTTATTTTTCTAATATCGATTTAAATGCTTGACACAAAGTAAATTAAGACACGGTGCCACTTGATATCTAATATCTGTCATTTAAGCGGAGAAACAAGGTTACAGAGACAACATATTATATAACATAAAAAAACGCGCTCCAATGGAATATTATCTTTTAAGGAAGTTAGTTAATGAAATAAATTTTAAAAGCTAGTGGCCTTCACAAACTTAATTCCTGAGCCGTGTTCCATGTTTATCAAAGATATACATTATATTACATTCGATTGAATGAAAGCAAAGATAAAATTGAATTAAACAGTTTTTAAGTTTCGAAATTCAATTAAAACATTAAGTATAGTTCTAAGTTATAGTACTGTTTATTAATCTGCATCAATTAGCCGAGTTAATGTTAATGGATCTCTCAGTGCCTAGCCAACGAAGCTATAAACCTTACTTGTGCAAAGGACGGAAATACTATGTAAATTTCATGATATATTAACATTATTTTCAAAATAAAATTTAGAGTGCATGAATATCTTTATAAAGCGTTGTATACATTAAAAAATTAAATGCATTTAGGATACAATTCCAAATTTAAAAAAATATTATATTAATATCATGTAACGTTCTTTATTAGAAATAATGCAAAAATGGCTATTGTCATTGATTAATTATAAATTGTTTTTTTTTCTCTATTTAATGTAATTAAATTATAATACTTAATAAAATTTTGAAGAGAAATCTAAATAAAAAATTTTTTTTTTATCTAACCAAATCTATCAAGTAACATACATTATACAATAAAAGTTACATAATTTTTTTTAAATGTCTAAAACTGTGGAAAGGTTTCTAAAAACAACAATAGTAGTAACATATCCTAACTGAAAGGCAGTGGGTAGAATTTTACCCGTTAGAAATATGTAAGTTCTAACTAGATCGAGGATAAGACATAGCTAAGATCTAGCCATGATTAAAAAATAAGCATAATTCTTTAAACTTAATCAAAATTAGTTCTTAGCTAATTATGTAGCAAGTAAAGGCGAGTTTCTTTTCGAGCGACTTTTAGTAATTACAATTCTTTGAAAAATTTTTCTACATTTTTCCGACATGAAGTGTTCTCATTACGTATTCCTTCGACACCGATCACGTACTAAATCTGAATTTAACAATTTCATTGGTGCGGTCGTACGATAAGATTTCGAATTGCTCTAGTGCATTTACTTTAAATGGCAGGGCAAAGACGTTGAACTGCTACAACTCAATGCAACTGCTTTTATTTAAGCCAAGTTTGTGCATAAAATTCTAGTAAAACATGGTGTAAATATAAAGAAATCTTGAAATATCCAACCGTGATTAGCACTGTTTTACGTCTGTAACTTTGTATTCTTTGAATCACACTTTGTTCGCTGTTATTTAAATACAGAGCTTTTCATCTGACGTCATGGTTCAGTGATCAAACGGTATGATTGCCTTTGTTAAATCTTATGCGATGTCAACATAAACAAAACTGCTCGAATCCAGTATTGTTAGTGATTGTTTGTGTTGGAAAACATAAAAGGTGGAACAAAGCATCACCCGTATTATATAAAATTATTCATAAGCCGTAACATGTTTTGTATTTTATTTTTCAATTTAAATGAGAAAAAAAATTATAAAGCTCTTTTACTTACTTAGTAAATAAATAAAATGATAGACCTTTATGAATATTTTATACCGTAGCACGAAAAATAAAATAATTCATGTGTCGGATGGTCATGTAAAACCACGGTTCCACGCTTGATCTTTCTCCAGTCGTAACCGTCGTCCCATCGAAGTATGAGAATCAAGGAAGGAAAACCTTTGTGCAGAAGTTGTCGACGGATATATTTATCAAGAAAAAGAAGTCCGGTTCATCATCATCATCAGCCTGTTTTAGTCCACTGCTGAACATAGGCCTCCCCTAATACACCCCTATCCATTAGGGGGTTTGGACTGTATCCCATTACGCTGGTCCAATGCGGGTTGGTGGGTGGACCGACTTTTACATGCCCATCCAACGCATGAGATCATCTTACTTTACAGACAATTGGGTGATCGGCCCAAATTGCCCTAACCAACTAGGAAACAACAATGAAAATTTGTTGCGTCTCCGCAGGATTTGAACCCACGACCTCCGGTTTCTAAAGCACACGCCCATACCACTAGGCTACGGAGGCAGTTCGGTTACCTAAATGTAACTTGGATGCAGTGGTCATTCCAGAAATTCACCTCGTATGGGCACAGTCCGTAAAGCTTAGACGTATCTGTGTATATGAACAGGGCACACTCGTAGAACCGACAACCATTGCGAACGAAAGGTTCTCGAGTTGCAGTCTTGACTGGCTATCGTGCACCTTCTACGAGTTGGAGTTACGATCCATCAGTCAGTGGATGCCAGCTCATGATGGTCAGCTCATGGGAGCGGTCTATGTTCAGCAGTAGACTTTTTTAGGCGTATATGATAATCATGATGATGAAGATGTTGCAGGTTAAAATATAAAATTTCAATGAAATATCAAAAACTTCCTAAGAGCTTAAAGCATTTTTAGAGACAAAATATTAAATAAAATTATAGTATTCGAAATATAAGCGAAAAATAAAAATAAAATGTTTCAATAGACTATTCTGAATCAAAATTCATATTCGGTAAATTTATAATAATATTCAAATGTAGTAGAATATCGCAAACGTGACCTTTTAAGCGAATTTTTCTATTTTATAAATTGAAAACGTGCTCAGCTGCTGCCTTGCGTAATGATATTGAGTTGTGGATTTAAATATAAGGTGGGCATGGATGTTACTTTAAAACTTATTTTATTAAATAACTAATAATAATGATATAACAAAATTTGCGTAAACGTTAATAAATAGTTAAAGTTGATTACTACGTTTAACGCAATTATTATACATAATGAAACCTGTTGTACAATGTCATCATTAAGTAATCACTTTTTATTGTTTTTCCTTAATTTCATTCTTTTTTGAATTAAATAAAAACGAATTAATATTTAATTAAACAGAAAAAATTCGTAAAAATTAAAAATGTAATAAATTATGTAGTAATTACGCGTGACAGTGTTGTAAAAATCGTAACTTTGGGTTATTGACAGTGGTTTGAAATTTGAAGATATTTATATATAGCATCTTCCTTACGTAGATTTTGTAATGTCGTTGTTGTACTTGTGGCTTTTTTTTTCTGTATTATGTTTATGATGTAACAAGTAAAATTAAAGAGTTAGTTTGAGTTAGTCTAACAAGATCGTGATTTATTCTTGCAGTAAAATTAAATACAGTTAAACAGACCGTAAATTAGTCTGGGTAAGTCTATTCACAACTCCTTTAATAAATATTAAACTGGAGATGGTTAGGGAGTAATAAAATAAAAATCTTTTTCTTTTTATTAAAAAGGTCCCGTATAATTATATCATCAAAATTACACGAAATATAAGACGTTTAGTGCTTTTCCTAAGTAGTACGCACCTGACGAATATCTAGCTTATAAATATCACATCGTCGGAAATAAATATAGAGACTTAACGCGAAAATTCCATTGACTTAAAAAACTGTAAAAATTTTCTTTGATCGCAATAAAGTAAAAAAGAAACAAGCATTTAATTATTTATTTTATTGTTTCTTGTACTATACAATGTTACAAATATTCAATTTATATTATAAAACGTATTTAATTCAAAAGATACTGTAAAGTTTCATTAAAATCAATTATTTATCGATCAACCGTATGTCAATCAAATTATTAATCTAAAACTATAGCACTTTTATCAACTGGGTTAATAGATAATTTTCACTTATAACCTAAAACTTTAAACTCTTATTGTACTTTTTTAACGAACACTAATTATACTTGCAAATGGTTCGCCTACCCACTGTGATTGTAAACAAAGATGTTCAGAATTTGGTTATTCTGTAGTCAAATAAAAAAAATTCAGTATATTTTAAAAATATTAATGAACCATTTACGTCGGTAATTGCTTTGTTTATCTGGAAATTAAAGCTGACAATTTTAATTGTCAATATTTAGACACTCAAAGATAGACATACTAGTACCTGTTCTTGTCCTTATTTTATGGATTAGCTTTTAGAAAATACATTATGCAAAGTGGATTTGTAAAAGAATTTCCCAATAAACCGTACAAACATTTCAGCTTAAGCTAAAGGTTCCGTTTGCTGGATGTATTAAGTCTCAGATGATAACAGTACCTCAAATTGTATCATAGTAAACCCTCAACCATGATTTAACCTCATGCTAAGGGACATTACCATGTGTGTTAATTATAGAGACATAGATTAATTCAGTGAAAATAATAAGTCTACGATGATCTAGTCAATTAAGGAACGTGCTGTGACGTGCATTTGAATTAGCGTACCTTACTTATAAAAATAACATCTTCGTTTAAAGGGTGACGTTTACCCCCCAAGAAGACTCTGTTATGTGTTGAACATTAATATACCAAACCTCTTAAAAGATGGTCAATAAAAATGAATTCAAGGGGAAAAATCTATGATCACTATTAGTAAAAATGAAATGAAGGATTTACAATTTTTTTTAACCAAAGAATTGTTAATAAGTTAATATAAAGTAAATAAATAGCGTGAGGCATCATTCACAGAATAACAAAAAAGTGACAATTTAATGTGCAAATGCGTTCCGGTTACAAAACAGAGTAAAAGGAGCAATAAAAACTCGAAGAGTTGGTTTAAATGTACACAGTGTTCGGTACTCGTAAACAATTGGGGCTTTGAGTCGGAATACAATATGAACTGAGCAAGCACGAGAAATATAAATGCGGGAAGCGTTGCGAGCGTAAACATTATAACATGAGTTAAAATTTAAGTTTCTCTGCAGACGTTGTTCGGCAATTAACTTGCATTTAAATCTTTTAATATACAGTCTTTGTTAAAAAAGAAACATTACTAATATAGGTACTTTGTTGATAACAATTTTTTTAATTTTCATCATCATCATCATCATCATCAGCCTGTGATAGTCCACTCCTGGACATAGGCCTCCCCTAATACACCCCTATCCATTAGAGGGTTTTTGGACCGTATCCCACCACGCTGGTCCAATGCGGGTTGGTGGGTGAACCGACTTTTTACATGCCCATCCGACGCATGGTTCATCTTACTTTTCAGACAATTGGGTGATCGGCCCAAATTGCTCTAACCAACTAGGAAACAACAATGAAAATTTGTTGAGTCCCCGCAGGATTCGAACCCATGACCTCCGGTTTCTACGGAGGCAGTCAAACGCATGGTTAATTATGTTATATCAACAAAATAAAAAATTAACATAATAAAAAGGTTGAGATGCCGTAAATTAATTTTAAGTTTTCTTATAAATTAATCATAAAACATCGTGTTAAATAGCCTGTTGTGTGAATAATGACTATAGAAGTAAACAAATATTTTTAATGACAAAGTCGTGTGCTGAAAAGTAATTTTTCGTTTTACTCTGAAGTGTCATGGAGACATTGTAGTCTAAAGAACATTACGCTTGGGAAATCTGCGGCGGTCTTTACATCACATCCGCTGTTTTATACTTCGTAAGAAATTTTTCGTAAAAAGATTTGTAAAGAATTAAAAGTGATTATTTCAAAATGGCAAAAGCATAAAAATACCATAAAACGTATTTATTACCAGATAAATATGTTGTTATTTTATGAACGCGACTTTTTTTGAATCTGTTATTACTACATTTATGGCACTTATATTTGAAGCACCGGGAAAACTGTTGTATTTCAATATTAACGTAAAAATTTTTCCGAAAAACTTTTATTAAAATTAATAAAGGTAATGAAAAGCAAGAAACTACTATCTATGGCCTCTATAGATCTAAATGAAAATTATATCGAAACAAGATATCGGAAATATCCCATTTCAAAGCTTAATTTACCAGCAAGATTTTAACTTGTGGATTAGTTTCTGTTTGCGCTTTATCGGAGCGCGCAGAAGTTTATTAGTTGGTATAAATTTAACCGCTGTTTGTTGTCTTAGAAAATACGATGAGGTTTAAGTTAACGCTTCTTTAATGAAACATTTACTTTATTCCTCTTAGTTATTTATGTTTGTTTATGGTTCGGTTCCTCATCAGATGTTTAATGTACGATTCAAAATAGTAAAAACTACAATAACAGTAAGAATAATTTTTGTACACATATAAATTTTATTTATATACTATTATTAAAAATACAATCCAGTTGTTTATTATTTAAATAACTTTCTATAAAAGAATAACTTTGACTGTAAGCAAAGTGAGTTTTTGGAACCGGGTCAGCCTTGAATCAATTTTTTTAATTGCACAGTTTAGATTTTATATCAAAACGTTATACTTTGACCTAAACAAAGCATTCAAAATAAATCAGATACATAAGCACTTAATATGACCTAGAAAAAAATCTTGAAAAATGACATGAAATGAAATAAGACGAATCTAAAATTCGTATTTCTTGCCTCAGTACTTCAAAGACTTGATACTAATATTATCCCTTTAAAGCCGTCTACGAAATTACAATTCAATAAAATAAAACAGCTACAGCGAAATGTTCAAACGTACTTTTATTGTGGAACTGTTTAAACTGAGCAATAAAGATGAAACGCTTCATTTTATTGGAAACGCAAGGCGGACTTTTCGGTACAGCGGGTTCACTGTCCATGAACAATTGGTAGTTTGTATCGGAATACAAATACACAATTGGATAGCGTTTTGCGCCTCATTTTAATAGATTGCAAAAGTGCTTTATGATTTCAAATAAGAATTACTTAAACAACTACTTATAGAAGACGAGTATATTTAAATACGTTCAATTTTAACTTATTAAAAGAATGTATGTAGTATCCAATATTTAAACGATAATCGCATTTCTGTTTTGATTGGTTAACTCTCGTTTCTGTTCGCTCGAAAGTTCTTATTCATAAATGAAGTGATGTATAGATTAATTAATCTATTTTTTTTTGATGCACACTTTTCATATTAGGTATTAACATACAGCTATCAACTATATCTATTTTTAGCTTAGGTAATAAAAACATCATTGTTTAAGATGTTTAAATATCGGAGAAGAATTTTTCGACACAATTTTTGTGATTTAAAACCAATTTATCGAAATCATGCATCACAGTGCTATCAAAGTCGAATTAAAAGGTTTTAAACCAAAATTCTAATTATATAAATTATAGAACATGTACTGTTTAACTACACTCTAACATTCAACTATTTTTTAATTAGACATTTTAACGAATTGCACACATTTATGGAAAATATATAATAGAATATTATTTTTATGCGCGAAATATATATTTTTACTAAGTATTTATCGTTACCTAAGTATAATGGCCTGAGTTTATTCAGCAATTTACTGATTACGGTTCAAAGGATGAATGCTGTGCGGCAGACAGACAGACAGACAACGGATCCTATGTCAGGTTTATAAGCACCTTTTGTACTAATATAATGTGAATCGGGATAACATCTGATATTTTATGATACAACAGAGAAACTTAAAAGCACATATTGTTGCTTATTTTAATAAATGGATTTATTATATTTCAATTTAAATACAATAAAAATTACATAAAATATATAAATTGTTTATCTAGAAATCGTACTAACCTATGAATGCTCCGTATAAAATGCCATTATCGTAGATTTTCCTCATAAACGGTTTATTGAAAAAGTAAACAGCTTTATGGAAATGTTTTTGTTACAAGTAAGAAAAAAAAATATTTTATTGCTAAGCAACGTTGGTCGTTTTAAAATTAGGTTTAAAAAAAAATATATATGTATAAATATTTTTAAGAGATTAGTGTGTTTTCTTTCATGCATCTCATCGATAATTTCATTAAATTGTATAATAATTTTTGTAAAGTTCCATTATTAGGTATTATAAAAGTGTATTTTAATATGGTGCTTATTACTAAATAAATTTTATTCTTATATGGAAGAGTACAGGTCTTTCATTAAGTCTAGTTTTATTTAAAAAAAACTATCAATTTCGATCTTTGCTAATCTGTTAAAGGTTCATTTACATTTTTGCCGAAGCTTTACACATACATGCATACATTACGACTAATAATTTTAAACTTTTATTTCATCTAAGTCAAATATTATACCTCCAAATTATTCAAAATCACTAAGTTTCTCTTTATTATATTACTAATGATAAGTAATTTAATAACTGGTGTTATAAACATGTTATGCTTTACTTAATTTCCAAAAGCAAGCCACTTTAAGCGTCTTGGGTATTCAACAGCCGTAAACAATAAATGTCAGAGGAGACTTGTACGTTTCAACTTAAATTACAAACGTGTTCACTTATTTGCAGCGCGTGCGACATATCTGAGCGTAAGTAATTTTTAAACACTTCTGTTGTACTTGTATAATTTAGGCATAATGGTATATTTAATTATATGTTATTAGTATGGGCTCTGTATAGCAGTAAAAATATATATGCAAAGATTTCCACAATAACGTCGTAGAATCGTTGCGTCGGAAGGCTGAAATTATTATTGTTTATAAGAGACTACTAAGAGAGATTACTATACGTATTTCTGTTCCTTTTTATGTAAAGTAAATGTAAACCGTATCTGTAAAATTAAAAAAAAAAGAGAACAACGCTACAGAAACTTGAGTTCGTGAAAGTTCCAATAGTAGAGAAAAATATTGTATTAAAGAACTTATCGTTTCGTTAGTATGTATATGATTCCTCGGAAAGTAGGATTTTTCAGAGCTTTACCTATTGTTTTTACTATTGCTTGGCACGTTTAATTGAAAGATTAATTTACTTGATAAGATTGTTCATAGGGCATGAAAGGCTCCGAGAACGTTGCATCAAAGAAACAATACACTCTTGGATGGATATATGGCTTTATTGTACTATAAGAAAATAATAGCCTTTTTTATTATCATTATTGAAAAAATTTAATGTATTTAGTAAATTAAAGATATATACTTGTTATTGTCTACTAAAAATACCTCTTTTGAATATTTATATTTAGCTATAGTTATATAATTAAAATGAAAATTGGTCAATTTTTTCTACAAAAAAGTAGCCTAAGTCATCATCAGTTAAATTCCTGTAAAAGTCCCATCAAAATTGAAGCTATTAAAGATATTAGCCAGAACAAGCACACCGATGGACAGACAAAAAAATAAAATACCCGACCCGTTCATATTTATTTGTTTATTTAGACACACCAACAGCAATATTCAAAAATCATTTAATCTTAAAATTAACATATTTAAATTAAATACTGGTTTGTAAGCCAGTTACAGGCATTTACAGCGATCCCTTGTAAAACACACTATTACATGTTACAGCAATTTCACATTATTATAATTAACAATAGGACATGAAAAAATTAAAAATTTAAAAACAACTACAAAACAACAGTCAATTCTCAAACATTCTCTGAACAATTATAAAGAAAGAAACTTAGATACTAGTTTGTTTTTAAGACCAGGACACGTGTCGAAAAAATGTCGATGCCGTTTATCAATGCGCATATTTGGTTATGATCACTATAAATCTTTGGTAAGAAGGAATATTTAAGAGGAATATTATATTATATTACAATGTACTCAGTAAAAATCGTTTAATTTAATGTTACAAACAGGCACTCTTATTTAATTTATTTTTATACAGTAAAAATAATACAAATATGCGTGATAATCGAGTAATCTTTCTTCATAAAGGTGTTACAAGATGTTAGAATCTCTAGTTAATTATTTATTATTTGCGTCATTTCGTCGTAGACAACTATGGACTATTTTGGTTTGTTTATTTCGAAGTATATTAAATTTATTTTAAAACTTGTTCTAATTTAATGAATACATTAACTAAATATATTTTGATTATTTACATATACATTTATTTTTCGGGCACGAAATTTGCTTAATATCGATAGCATTGTCTATCAGATAACCTATGGGTGGTAAAGAAATAATAATTTAGTCTGAATTCTGTATGACGCTTTTTCCTATTGTCAAGTTTAGACATCAGTGCATCCTCTCTAGTTTAAAAAATATTTTTTCCCGTCGGCCAAACTTTTTTTTTAAAATAGATGATTATTGTACTCCAGGCAGGCCCGTTATTTACATATTGAATATCGGATAATAAAAAGAAAAATTGATCTCAGATTTAGATTGACAGTATGTCGAGGAGATAATATAGTGACGAAGCATTTTTTACTATCTGCAATATCCAAGGTGGTGTTCTAAAATCTCTTAACATAATACTATTCGATTCAAAGAAGAATTTTAAAGTATTAATGAGCTACATTTTTTTTATTAATAACGCATTTCTTTTTGACTGTTTTTGGCTCGTTATTTACGCAATTGTACTAAAATAATATCTATAAATGCAGAAAGCAGTGTTAGAGAGTTAAATTTATTTATTTTACTTCGTGAAGAAATATAACTGTATATAACTGTATACATTATTACAAAACCTATTTCTACGCGTGTTGATCGTTGAAGGGTACCTTAACATAATTACGGACTAAACGAGACGTAATATTTCAAGTCTCATAATTCCGGACCGACTTGTGATGCAATTCACAGCATTGCATACAGATATATTACTTATTCAATAAAAACCTATCGCTTTATATATATATAAATATACTTTTGCGCTCCTGTCTGATATGTCACAATGTCGTCACAACCTAAAGAACAAATACTCTAGGAAAATTTGTGGTGGTTTAACTATCACGTCCGATGCTGTAGAACTATTTAAAGTTATAACGTAAAACGCTAAAAGTTGATGCAAATACTTTTTTTGTGTAACACTTACGAACATTTTTCGGTAAAGCGATGAGACGAACAGGAAATTCACTTGGTAGTAAGTGATACCTTCCTTGTTAATGTAGGCGGCGTAGGACGCCACCAATCCACTCACCGACCTGAGACATGAGGTGTTATATCTTGTCTACCCAGTAATTAGGCTCGTAATGGTGCCCTTCAAAGAAGACTGTAGGGCTTACACGCTGCTGATTGGCAGGGAAAATAGGCACCGCAAACGCGCCCGGGTAAAATCGAATCTAATTTCTTTAAAATATTTACAGCAATTAAAAATTTTGAGGTTTTGTTTATAGACATGAGATTTTTTTATGATTTGACTTAGTAACATGTGACTCGTACTTCGTGTCTATAGATTTTTGGACTTAAATATAAGAGAGCTTGTTTGCTTCGAACTACTAACTTTTCATTATTAGATAACCTAACCCCCTAACCGGAGCAAGAAATTAAACTGTTGTTTATGCATTTCTTTAAATACTGAAACCCATAGATGAGCTATTTATTAATGCATTTAAGGTTAAACCTGATAATGAAGTGCCATTAACCCAAATTGAAAGTAGTACTACAATAAAATTAAAAATCTTATTTGCATTTAAATTTACGAGCTTAAATTTCATTTGCAAATGTGAATTACCCAATTTTTTTACCATTCCGAAGGTACACAGAAATACATTTTTCCAATTTCAGTTTACTCAAAAAGCGAATTCGTAAATTATGATTCTTCCTGTTGTATTTTCAATGAATATGTAAATCTTTTGCCGAATTTCGATCTTGTATTGAAAACAATGGAAAAGTATGATTCTGGTTTGTGTAATAACAAAGGTAAATTCGAATTAACGTTTAAGTGGAGCGTAATATTGAACATTTCTCAAAATAATAAACTAGTAGCTAATGTTATTCAAACAGTAATATAATACATAGCTAATTTAAAAAGTCCATTACAGAAAATGAGTGCTTTTAATTTTTATGGTAAACATTAAAAATTTAAACCATAATGTGTCTGACTGCAATGTTATCTGATACATACTTTTAATAAGCTTCGTCGACTTTTCTCGTTACCCATCCCACGGTGCCTCAAATTGAAAGTAATCGATCAGTGCGTCCTACCCATTATGACCTACGGTATCAAGACTTGTACACTTACGGTTCGACTGGTAAATAAATTTAAAGTCAATCAGCGAGCTATGGAGAGGGCTATGATCAGAGCATCTCTGAAGGTCCGTATCAGAAATGATATAATCTGTCAGAAAACTAGAGTCAGCGATATAGCCCACCGGATTAGAAAGCTGAAGTGGTAGTGGGCCTGTCGCATATGCCGATGAACTGACGATCGCTGAATTTGGAAAGTTCTGGAGTGAAGACCGAGACTCGGAAAACGTAGTGTAGGACGCCTTGTAGAAAGATCGAGTGATGACATTCGCGAAGTGGCTGGTGTGGGCTGGATGAGACTAGCCCAAAACCTGAAGCAGTGGCGTGCGTTAGGGTAGGCCTATGTTCAGCAGTGGATGGACACAGGCTAATGATGATGACATACTTTTCAATTGATTTGTAGATAAATTATGTATTTAAGAATTACAAACAAAGCCCAATCTAGACAAAAACGATATTTTAGAAAACTTTAATCAAATCTTTCAACCAAATTTCACAAAAAGCAAATTATACTGTCGTACTATTTGTTGTGAGATAATTCTGTTAATCTTATTTATAATTATTTGTTTACAAATACAATTTAGTTTCAAACTATTAGTTTTAATCCTTCTTCCTTAATTAGGCTATAACTAGAATTTTAGTATTGAATAAAACACAATTAATAATGTTTTTACTTACACGTTTACTTATTTTCAAAGTACCTTGTGTGATTTGTAAATACTAATACCGAACAACGTACACTGTGCCCTAGCAGGCAAGGCTTCACATATGTGCTGAAGAAGAATACTTGATTTTATTCTAAATTGTAAATTTTCAGGAGTCTTGAGTATTCAAAGGCCGTGAACAATAAACGTCAGAAAACGTCTTACGTTTCGACTTAAATTACAGATGTGTTTTCGTATTTGCTGCACGTGCAACATTTCTGAAAGCCTTTTAGTTTTATACCTAAGGCGTATTCAGGTGAAAGTTCCATCTATAGAGTTTGCAAATATATTTACTTGTAAATTTAAATTACGAAAAGTAGAATCTTACTAAACTCGTAATTCTAATATATTACTATTAAATATATTTTTAAAATAAATCATTTTAAATATTGCTATTACGTACTGATTTTTTCGCAATAAATCACTTATCGAGTTTAAAAAATATATTCGGTATCTCAACTTCGATAATAAAATCTTTATTAAAACATGCTAATTTTATGGCAATAACTTTATTTTCTACAGTTAATTCATAGGAAAATAAATAATTTTGGTACGTAAATCTTTTCACTGAATCGAAAAGTAGAGATGATATTTAGGCCACTTTTCCCAACTAGGCCAATATTAATTAAAATGCGATTCGTAAAGCAGCTAAATGCAAAACTATCTGAAAAAATATAACTAGGTACATCGTACATCTTGTTCAACTATTAAATATTCTAGTTTTAGTAAAAACAGATGCAACAATATCATCATCATCATCAGCCTGTGTTAGTCCACTGAAGGACATAAGGCTCCCTTAATACACCGCTATCCATTAGGGGTTCGGACCGTTTTCCACCACGCTGGTCCAATGCGGGTTGGTGGGTGGGCCGACTTTTTACATGCCCATCCGACGCATGGATCATCTTACTTTTCAGACAGTTGGGTGATCGGCCCAAATTGCCCTAAACAACTAGGAAACAACAATGAAAATTTGTTGCGTCCCCGCAGGATTTGAACCCACGACCTCCGGTTTCTGAAGAACACGCCCATACCACTAGGCTACGGAGGCACTAATATACTTTAAATCAATACCGTGACTCGGAACTGCTTTCAAAAACGCTTTCAAAGACGACAATTTGTCACTAAACGGTTTTTGACAAGCTCGCATTAATAACTCTTTCGATATTAAAACATTTTCAAGTGAAATTTCAAAAAAATGTGCAGTTGCAATTTTTCATTGATATTTATTTTTTGCTCATTTATTTAAACTTGATTGCAGAAGTTTTAATTAACTCTACTAGTCAACTTAGGGCGTCGTAAAAAACTATCTTATGCGCAATTATTAAACAAACATTCTTAAATATATATATATATCATGTATATTAATATATATTTTGCAATGGGCATATTTATTATTTATTATAATTTTATTTGGCTAATAAGAATCCTTTGAATATGGTCTCTAAATATGGGACTTTCATTGGCTATGAAAGCAATTGTTATTGCTGTCCTATGGTACCCCAGTGGTACAAAGGCCCTTCATGTGAAGTCTCCATCCCCTCCTGTTCTGTACCTCGCGCTCCGCATCCTCCCAACTCAGTCAAATTTCCCTCAACTTGGCAATCAACGGTACTTTGCCATGTGTGCACGGGCCAGCCCCATCACCTTGCTCCCCCTTGGCCTCCATGTGAAAGCTGCTCTTCCGATATTCGTAGTGTGCGCCCTATCACTTTCCACTTCCCTTCAGCGATTACTTGCTTAGTAGGGATTTGGATGGATTGCTTTTGTTAGTTGGCTAGAACATGTGCAGAATAGATCTCAGGCATTTGTTGACGAACACTTACAGCTTGTTAGTCAGACTTTTTGTCTCCTTCCAAGTCTCGCAACCAAAAAGTGAAATGGACTTAAATATGGAGTCAAAAAGGGAAATCCTTATCCACTGGAAAAGCACGCTCGAGTTCCAGACTGGTTTTAACGGAGCAAAAACCCGCTCATCAAGGCGATTTTAGTTTATTTTTAATAATTATTATTAGTAATTGTAGTTTCTAAAATATAAGTTAATCAAATTGAAGTAAGAGTGACTGTACCTTCCTTTTCTTGTTTGAAAATATCTATCTATTATATCTAAATGCATAACTTACTCAAATATTAATATTTACACCAATATTTGACGGCCTTGAACAACTTAAATATTAACAAAAATAAAAGATGTATTTGATAAAATATATATATTAGTTGTTAAATGCGATTCACATGTTAACACGTTTTATGTTTTGATACGCAGAGCGTGCAAATATGATTTAATAAGACACATTGCGATCAAAGGCCTTTAAGTTAAGATTATCTAAAAACCAGATGAAAATTGCTTTATTCAGGCAGCGTTATCTGAATTAAGTTACCCCATAAAGATTCATATAGTGTTAGAAAAAAATAAGAACTTTTTGTTATGTAATTTCTATAGTCGTTATCCTAAATTTTTACTTTGTCGCTGACACTAAGCATATACATTTATTCATAAAGTTATTCGTTCCCCAGGTGAAATTTTATTCAAATAAGTGACTTAGTAACAGGGTAGAACATTAAAACTCTTCAATAGAAAACGAACGGTGAGATTATAAAGGAATATTTAATGAATATTAATTATGAAGCCGCACCTTCCGTTGTTATCCGCAAGTTTTGTTCTTGCTTCGTAGAAAGTAGGAAAAGCTAATTGACTTTAAACTTTGATGTAGTTTAATAAAAAGAGTTGTTATCTTTTTATAAGCTTAAGAGTTTTAATTATATTTGTTTGGCTTAAAGCAGTATATTATTGGCGATAGGTATCAGGATTTACGCTACTGAATAAGTACTTTTTACATTAACCGAAAGTTAGTATAAAGTTATTTTTTCAAATTCGGAGTAATCAGTAATCAAATTCCAAATTAGCAAAATAAAATGAAATAGTTACAAATAGATATTATTCAAAATTTATATTACTATAAATAATACAGATTTAGGAGTTTTAACACGTTTCTTTTCTTTTCAATTATTTTTCATGTTTATTAAGCAATATTATGAACTATATCATGAATTATGATTGATGATGATGATATCTGATATTTTTTTCTCTTATTATAAATCTATAAGAACTTATACTAACTAATTAGCCCAAAAACTATTTACTTAGGTACTAGATATCGAAACTAATGGAGATTTGTAAAAAACACTAACCACAGTACCTACTGCGTAAAAACGCGATGAAATAAAAAAGACGGAAAGATCTACGCGTTACTAATATTTGTGAGAATTTTTTATAAAAATAAGAGTTCCACTATCTTATGCCGCATACGTCCACAAAGGAAAAGGTACAACTGTCGTTAATTTAATTGCAAATGGGATATATTTCTACGGACAGGTAAAAGTATTATCGGGTAAGCAATATTAGATACGTGAGCGGAATCAACTGTAAATTGACTTACGACGTATGTCTTGGTCTATAAAAGAACATTGTGTGTGGCACGTACGGGTCGGTCGAAATAGACTTTCGGATTGACGAGCTGCCCTTTCTTTTCAGTGCCATAATGATTTACGACTCCAACGAACGGGGTAATTTATTTATTGAAAACAATTAGGATCCTCGTTATCGAACAAGACCGTTTTGCAAACTAAAGCGGTGCTTGTTCTCGTTGGGTGTCCTTTGCATATAAATTGTTTCCGACAGCAGATGCAAGGTACGTCGTTAAGGAATACTTGTGCATGAGCGTAATATAAATGAGAGCAATCGAATTGCAGTTATATATTGGTAAACAGAAATTAATTTAAATTAGTGTATGCTCTAAGTATAAGATATATTTTAGTGAATCTATTCTATAATACACGCCGTGCTACAAGATAAAGTAGTTACGTCAGTACTTTAGATTGAATACATTTTCTTGAGCAATACATTGACACATTTATGTCATCTGATACCCGATTCTCCCCTGAGGGTTGGCCTGCGTTCTCAGCTGTCCCGAGAACGGCACAAATTGAGAGCGTGACGCGAAATATCGATGAACTCTTTCGCGGAACGGAGTTTTAAATTGAAGTGTTGCAGTTATATTCTTGTTTTCGAATGGTTTATTTATTTCGGCCAGCTTTTTTTATTACTTAATTTAAAGAAGTTTCATGTTTGGAATATGTGCTCAATATTCAATTATCATAATATTTTGAACTTTTGATATACCACGTAGTAATGAAAAATCGCTAAAAATCGAATGGGTTACATAAATAATTATTGATTTCAATCGTAAAGACTTCTTTTAGTCTTCATGTATGTATTAAATTTTATTGATATCTGTATAACAAAGTTATCGTATACGTCTATGCATCTGTACTTCATAAATTTGTAATAAATTCTTGTAATAAAACTTTTTTATGCGCAATCATTTGACTAAAGAGCTTTGAAAGTTTCGATATTGTTGCGACATCGCTTTCTCAGAGAAGGCTCTAAGGATGTATTTACATATTTCACTCGGGTCGTAGCCAATGCGCTTAAGAGTTTTTTCCACAAAGGCACGTGAACATTTTCGTATACACCTTTTATACGTTGACACGAGATAAGGCTGCTCTGCGGAGGTATTTCATGTGGGTTAAATTTATCATAGCTAACAGCTTTGTAGCTTTTTGAGCCGTTTAGAATAAACCTTGTAAAGTATATTCAAATAAACATACTTCAAAAATGGTTCTTACACTAAAACATTTGAATAGAAGATGGATGATGATGAAATCCTTAAAGGTAATTCCGGAAGTTCATATAATACCGATTTATTTAAAAAAGTTTAGGCTCAACCACGAAGCCGTAACATGTAATGTTAAAATAATAAAAATTTAAATATTATCCAATGCTTTAGTTATATGTGATTATTTTTGTGTTTCCTAACAAAAATAATTTTCTTACGCCTTACTTTTAAGAATACGACACATGACACAAACACTTAATATTAAACCTAAATAATGCAGTCAAAGACGCAAAATTTCTACAATTTATTTTAACAAAAAATTTTATCCCCCTATTTATTTATTAATAAATAGTCATACAGACTATAAATCGATCAGACATAATGCAGCATCAGTAGGAAGATAGCGGCAAACAACTCGAACGACTTGAGCTGGTGTTAACCCGCCAATATCCTATACGAAATAGCAATCGGTGGCCCTCACCATTCCAATAGACCAATACAGTGGCACCGATGTCTGGTTATACGGTAACTCGGAACGAATTTCACTGAACCAATAGGAAGATTTATTGATACTTTCTAGAATATTAATAATAACTTATAAACCCTTTAAGTAGTTCTCATCGCTCTCATAAAGCAGGTAGGTACATACAGAGAAGGAATAAAAACAAAATATATTTGTACTGGTAAATTAATAATTAATTTTTTTTTTTTGATTAATGATTTTTATAATTATAATACGTTGATTATAATATATAAATAATTGTTGTACATAACTATGATGCTGCAGCAAAAATGAAATAATAATAATCTGTACGGAATAACCGTGGTTATGTATTTTTATTACTTCTATGATAAAACATGTTTAACGAAGAATCTTTTAAATAACAACAAAAGTTTGCAAATTGAACTAATTTGAGACTAAAAGACAAATGAGACAAATGATAATTACTAAGTTGTTCATGTTTGACATATTAAATAAATAATTACCGGTAAATTGTACTTGCAGCAAAATAAAACGGGAATATTTCAAATCACCGTCATATTTGTACCAATTCGTACCTAGTAACGTGTATAACAACGTGGTCATAGCACGAGATTGGATCGAGTGCTATTAGAAATATTGGTGTGATAAAAGCTTTAAGGGACAAACTCATTCCTCGTTTCGTAACACCGTACAAACATGAGAGAAATCTTTACGATGAGCTTATATCTAACTTTTTCCATAAATATATGGATCACAAATATTGTAGCAAGTTTTTATTAAACTTGATTAAATTAGTATATTAATTCGACCAACTTCCCAAAACAAAGAATGGTATGTTTTTTTTTGCTCCGCTTCAAGTGAAACGATTTTGATCATTCTTTTTTTATTCGATAGATATTAGCTGTCATTTGTTTCCATTTTTTTTATAATTTTGTGTTAAAAAGGGTTGAGTAGATATTTTAGAAACAAAAAAGGTAATGCGCCAAAAATAACCACCTCGAGCGATTAAAATTTAAACGCTGCCGAAACCGTAAAAGATAGACTTAAGCTACGATTTACATAATCGTACTTCTTACATTGGTCAGCAATAAAATCCACTAGCACATTATCTATGTTTTAAGAGTAAGAAGTCGGGCACCCTTTTTTAATATATTTTTTCGTGTCGCCTTTTCCGCTATACCTGTACTTTTAAAAAGACGGTTTTCGCGAAACCGGCGATTTTAATTTAAAAACCCTCCTTCATTCCATATTTTATGTTGGTTAGTTGGTGTATCATAATACGTTTAAATTTTTTGCTAATTATATTAATCATGTAACTGCTAACTTTGAAATGCTATATTTATTTACATAACTTTATGTTTTTCATATAAATTATATTATTATATTTAAAACATGAAATTAGAAATATTTCCTATTTTGTGGAAAATTATACGCCTACATAAAAGTATATAAATTGAAACTTGAACAAAACTACCCTAACGGTCTCACTAAGCAATTGGTTGTAAATCGATTTGCGCAAGCCATTTTCATGGAAGCGCAAAATATCCTATGCATTCCGAAGTGATTCGATAACTGCCCGAGCAAACCCCTTATAAGCAATTTTATGGTTATTAACTTATATAGGGTCTGATGTACCAAATTTATCCAACTAACTTGTCTATAAAGACAAAAAATGCTTTTATCCTAATGACTCTGCCTGTGAATTTTCCAGTCTGTGAATGGTATACCATGTCCGTTAGAACGAGTAAAAAGTGATTTGTCGGTAGCCCCAGGCATCGGAAGGCAAGTTAATTGCAGTCGAGTAGGTATCATGGATCCAACCAATGGGACGGGCTCTTAAAATTAGACCCCTATTTTACGAACCTAAAGTTATGGGGTATTACATCAAAAAATATTAGCAGATTAAGAATAAAAACTATAAAACTCAAGATTTTAATTATTTGTTAATGTAAATTTTGGTTTCATATTTTATAAACTGAATAAGTAACCGTGAAATAATTAAGAGCATTTATCCAAAAGAAATTTAACTTTAACTTCAGTTTTTAGTTCTTAAAAGCGTGTTATTTATTGTAAAAAAACAAAATTATAACATCACAAACGTATGATATTATACATACTACTAACAATTTGTTCAGGTAAGCCGACCACGTTAAACTTAACCGTAACAAATATAGCGAGTAGGTTAACCGCAACGACTATGTTTCAAGTTAAAACGCTGTGGCCGCTTTTGAAAATCCTGTGGAAATATGAGTTGCTCGGTTATTTTTAATATTAAGGGATCAAGAGTGCTGTGCTTCGGTAAACCTACTTGATACTTAAACTTTATAACCTTAGTTTGATAACCGCAAATTCAACAATTTTTAAATAGAAGCCCTGGATGTAAACAATGACACCGTTCAGCGCCTTTAACTAATGACACTTTAAAATACTCTCTCATAATCAGCTAATTAAGAACGTGTTTAAATTTAAGCAAATAATTTATATTCCTGTTTTTCGTGGGTGGTGTTTTAGTGTCATCTTTTCATAAGGCCGATTAAATTTACTTAACGCAGCGGTCGTTCCTCATAGTTTATCTGTGGCACATTCATTTGCTTTACGGTCCAGAACACCAATAACAGTATATCAGGGTCCGTGCGGTCGGCCGTAGCTATAAATAGAGGCAGTGTAAATCAAGGCTGCCTTTCACTACTTACTGAGTCATTTAAGATGACCATGTTTAGTATATAATGGAAAAGTTAATATTTAGATAAGAGTAAAATAAGATATCTTGCCCTAAAGCAATTCAATTATCTTTTTTGCGAATAGAAAAGTTATGCATAAAAGTATTCAAGTAATAATATGTTTCATTTAACTTTATACATTTGAGCTTCAAAATTTATTGCATTTTCTTATATATACTTTTACTTTATGATGATGCAGATACAAAAAGTAGGGAGTGACGTATATAAAAGATGAAATACTGTTAATATTATTGAATTAATGACTGTTATTCACGTATCCATTTAAGGTAGTGACACATCTAACTACTAATTTATTCATTTACTTGAGATTATTAGTAAAAATAATGCATAAATACTAAAATAAACAAATTATACGGTTTTACAGTGCCGTACAGTGTTACACCAGGTATTATTTATTTAGTTATGATGCTGATTTTGAAAAGAAGAGCGTTCCGTACATTCACATCATTAAAAACGTAAGTTTTAATTTGTTTACACTCTTTGTATTTTGATAATATCTTCTAATATTAAAAGATATATAAAAGTTTTGAAAATGTAAACACCTTTAGAAATAACAGTTCTTAACAGATTTTATCACAGACTTTAACTCCATTGTGGGATGACTGTGATGTATGACATCCTGATGTCAAGCTTTCTCCATTGCTGTAAACTTTTAAAAATGTTAGAGCTATGTGAAGTTTTATTAAAGATATAACGAAACAAAAGTGAAAAGAACTATTTTCGAGAAGCATATTATGAAATATATTTCCATACTTTTTAATTTAATATATCACTTAGAAAAAGGCTGTGGAATAAGATTAAGAAAATTTTGTAATATTTAAAGACGAGTAAGAATTAAAAATTTTTGCGAATTTAATTTATTTTAAATAATAAAATTGTTTGTCAAACTTAATAACATAGTAAAAGTGCTTTTAAGAAAAAACCTTTTGCTTTAATTACTTTTAATTTTGACGTTCATTTCCTTTAAGTGTTTGTACTGTAAGCCTTAAAGCATTCTAATGAAATGTATAAAGAAAATTCTATTTAAAAATTTTTTTCAACGATTGGTGAGTGAATTTGAAGAACAAATTTTGAATATAACGAACCACATAACTGATAGATTTTTCAAAATTAATTTGTATAAACCTTGGCTTTCAATTCGCATGCATTTTTGGGAAAAAATGGTAAAACAATAAAGTCAAGTAAGTAACCTATTGAACTAAAAAATAAACCTCCTTCTGGGCTAGTTTTTTAATAATCCGCAAATTGATTGGCGTGTAAGCTTAACGCGAGATAACTTATATCGGTCGCTGCTAAATATTTTACCTGCTAAAAATAGAAGACTTGAAGGGTAGCGTTAATACTGGTTTAGCTACTATAAATTTCTATTAGCCTCTTGCAGAGTATATTAAATTTTATCATAATTTTCATTTCACAATATGGATATTTATTACGTTTATGTAACAAATTACGGCTTTAAAAGATAAATAGCATTTAAAGTCGTTAGTCGACGACAATAACATTTATTGTTGCATTATACAATTTAGATTTAACTTGCAATTTAATTTTAAGTATATTAAATTACCTAGTTTTCGAATATTAAATGTTTAATAGTGTTAAATAGCGAAAGATTATATTTGGAAGGCACTTCAATAATCACACTTGATTATTAATTCTATCTCATGATTTTATTGTTCTAAATAATTGATAATTAATAAATAAATTTTTCCGTCATCTTAACTTTGCATTCCGCGACCTTAGTTCAAGTTCGTTTTTATGTCAGTTTTAGCGATGTAAGTTATGTCGTAATGACAAATTTGGAGATAGATCATTAAAAATGGCTTTTATTGATTTTTCTTCAACTTTTTTTTGAAGTTGAAGAAAAATCAATTATCCTAAAAGAAAAGAGTTTAAGAACTGAAACGAACATGATAGCAATAGGAAAAAGCAGATTATTTAGAACTAGAGAATATAGAAGTTTCTTTTCTCTCTCATTTCGTCGCATACACGTATCGTGCAGAAATCAAATTGGAAAAATTCGAGATTTGTCGCTAAAGTGAGACAGAACCTGTTACCATCTGGACAAAGACGGAACAAAGAGCCTGCTTAAGATTGCAGGTCACCTCGCCCTGCGCAAATAGGCTACTTGTTACGTGGACAAACTCTACGAAAGCTTTGGACTTTACTTTTTGAATGTCTTTTGTTTGCCCAATTTAGATACAATAAGGCCAACTTTAAAGTTATTCGAATTTAAATTATTTTTAAAATGATAACAAGTTATAAGGTGCTTTACTGGTGTTTCTAAGATTGCTTTGTACTATTGCTAAGGTTCTATATCCTTTGGATTGACTCTAATTATTTTGCTTATTTCAATCGGATCATATTTATATTTAAAGGTTTCCTTTTAAAAGCAAGAAAGTGGTATATCTAAAGTTACCGTGGTTAGTTCCTGTGACAAGTTGGACAGTCAAGGCATTGCACGTGCGCGGACTACGATGCGAATATAATTTCCCATTATATTGTCTTCCTCACCGGTCGGCAGATGAGTTAACGCTAAAAGCTTGACCATTTTTTTTGACTAAACAAATAGTGTCTGTATTTGTATTCACTATTAACTATTTATCATTTGATCCTTCTTTCTACTATACGATTCATTCGTTTTCACATTACAATAATTCTACCCCTAAAAGACGTTGTCACGTATAACTTTCGTCTGTATACCAATTTTACAGACAACAGTTTTTTTTAATTATACGTAATCCAATTCAATTTAACAGTTTTTATTTTTAACTGAACTGCTGAAATCACTGCACAGGAAGGTATATAAAAAGGGTTTAAGCAGAATTTTATAGCAAACAAATAATGCTGTTATTGACTTAAAATTGGGATCGGAAAATAGTTGAGCTATATTTAAATTTATTTTAGTTTACTTTGTTTGGTTTCCAAAACTTATTTGGGTTTAGATAAGTTATTATGTTAGTACATTGCCCTCTCTACCTGTACTTAATAGATGCTATATCGTTATGTATACATTGATTTGAATGGACTACAAAACTAAGTAAATTACAATCTAACAAGTTATTGTTGTTTGGAAGTTGGTAATTGTTTATTTGCCCATAAATTTTTAATAAAAAAAGATGGCCTACAACAAACTGTATTTAATTGGTCCTTTTTTATCATGAAATCGATATCGTTAATTTTTTTAAGGGTGAAATCCACTTAATAAATGATATAATAAAAATAGAGAAATTTGACTTTTGTTATCTTTTTTAATTAAAAAAAGACTTTTGTATTAATTAGTTAAAGGTTATGTAAAATAAAATTGAAGCATTTACATTAATGATTAATTTATTACCTTTAAACATAATTTGTATTTGTTACAAAAAAAATTGCATTTTATTTAAACGTTTGCATATAATTCGGTATATTTTCACCCATAACTGTAGTCATAATATTTTTACCCTAAACACATTATACTACTACACATATAATGTGAAGTCCTATTATTATCTTTTCATATTATTTCAAAATTTTATTAGGAAAATTTGATCATGTTTGCACTTTGTTATGGATAACAAAAGTTTAAGCAAAATCAATTGAGAAATGAGTAATGTGACATCCATTCAAGTCAAAAAGCTCGTAAAATGTTTACGAGCTTTCCGTTTGCAATTGCATGGAATTGTGATTTGCTTTGAAATAATTTATTACGGCGATCGAGTATCTGCGTTACAGACAAGCAGTTTTTTTTATATTTGGCATATAGAAATAACGTACCATCGATGTTATTGCAGTCATACTTTACATTGACTTCTAGTTATTTACAATTTAAATAAGACCATATTATACGTACAATTTTGTTTAATAGGCAGAAACATTTGACAATTTGACTTCGAGATTTATATATACACATCCCTCGTTGTTAAACCGGTAATGGAAACTTTAGCAGTAATGTTATATAATAACGCTCAATTTCGTGGCTTTGGGTAGTGAAAGCTAAGTGCATCCTAAGATGGCGTCTAATTTTCTTAGTACTTTACGTAAAATCAAAAAAACCAGCACTAGCACCTAAAAAAAATTATTGGGCGTCTAATGAGGAAATTAAAGACGAAAATTTAATAAACTTCGTAAAGTTACATGAAGTGCAAAATTTTTGGTTTTGCTAAATATTCAAAACGTAAATTAATAACTCTGTGTAACTTTGTGTATATAGAGTGTACATTTAAATCTATTTTCTGATTCTAATTTATTTTCTGGCTTTACCTGAGATAAAAGAAAAGTTAATCCACGTTTTACTGATCATAAAAATAAATGCAGAATAATATTCCTTTACATTTATGTATGTAATGTATGTGTGCCGTAGTCTCCGCGCCGAAAAGCGTTTTAATGTAAAGGTCGGATACTATAAATTGTTATGCAAAATCACGAACAACGTTACAGTAGAAATTCATTAACGGAGGAAGGAGAATTATTACGTCGACATAATAGACACGGTTTTAAAGGTTTCTTATATCGCGGGACAATTTCTCTTAAATATCGTATATAATAGTAAATAAGTCGTAATAATTGGATAAATCAATGTATTATTATCCTCTTCTGCTGTGTGTTAAAAGCATTTGGAAACAGAGTTTAATTTAAAGTGTTTAATGTTTGACGAAAATTATTTACAATGTTAAAAATATATTATAATAAAGAAAAAGTAAATGTCGTGTTACTACAGTAAAATAATTTATGCCGGTATGAATAAATCATAGTGTTTTTCTATATAATAAATGCTTTACTTATTATGTTATATTTAATTAATTATTTTATTTATGCAAATACTATTTACGTTATTAATTTAAAAGACTTTTAAGGGATTTATCATATTTTGAATTCCTGACGTTTCGAATACTTTACAGCGGCCGTGACAATCAATAATTATCAAATAAGTTATTTTGGCACAGGTCGGAGTAAAGACTAAAATTTAAAATTTCAAGTATAAGTAAGATCTGGGAATCCAGCTTTCGCAATAGCAACGAGACGCATGGCACCTCTGTCTGTCATCATCATCATCATCATCATCAGCCTATGCTAGTCCAGTGCTGGACATAGGCCTCCCTAATGCACGCAACCGCTTCCGGTATTCGGCTATTCACATTCAGCGCACACCAGCTACTTCGCGAATGTCGTCACCCATCTTGCCGCAGGGTATCCCATACTACGTTTACCGAGCCTCGGTCTCCACTGCAGAACTTTTCAACTCCAGCGGTCGTCAGTTCTGCACTTATGTGACTGGCCGACTGCCACTTCAGCTTACTAATCCGGTGGGCTATGTCGGTGATTTTGGTTCTCTGTCGGATCACATCATTTCTGAAGCGGTCCTTCAGAGATACTCGAGCATAGCCCTCTCCATAGCTCGCTGAGCGACTTTAAATTTGTGGACCAGTCGAACCGTAAGTGTCCAAGTCTCGGCACCGTAGGTCAAAACGGTAGGACGCACTAATCGAAGACTTTCGATTTGAGGCTTTGTGGGATGGGTGACGAGAAAACTCGACGAAGCTTATGAAAAGCTGCCCAGCCCAGCGAATCCTTCTGTTGGCTCCTCCTCAAAGTTGTTTTACCTAGTTGGAGCGTTTTCCCTAGGTAAACGTACTCCGAAACAACTTCGAGGGAGGTGCCTCAATGTGATCGGTCCCGGATCAACGTGCTCATTAAACATGACCTTGGTTTTACCTAAGTTCATCCAGACACCGATGCATGCAGAAAACTCAGCCAGGCTTTGCACTATTTTATGCAGGTCCCAGCGGTCTCAGCCATGATGACGATATCGTCCGCAAATCGCAGATGTGAGATGTACTCACCGTTCACATTTATGCCGTGTCCTTCCCAGTTGAGCGTCCTGAACATGTCCTCAAGCGCGGCGGAGAACAATTTCGGAGACATGACGTCTCCTTGTCTCACACCGCGGTGCAGGGGATAGGCTCAGTCTGCCCACTTTGGACTACGACAGACATAGTGGCGGCGTTATACAGACATCTCAGCATCTCGATATATCGCCAATCAATTTGGCACCGCTGTAAGGACTCGAGGAAAGACCAGGTCTCGATGGAGTCAAAAGCCTTCTCATAGTCCACAAATGCCATGCACAGGGGCTGGTTATACTCTGTCTGTAAACGAATAAAAAAATGTTAATAAATTTAGTAGACGTACTTTTATTCAATAATATGTTTTACAATTTGTTCTAACCAACCAGAAAGCAACGATAACACAAAGTTGCTTTCCCGTGAATGGGCCAGTACCACAAGGGCACGGAGGTGGTTTACGTGACTCTTAAAACAGAAAACAATATATCAGGAATCTTAACTTTTAAGCAATGTTTTTTGCAACAACTTTAGCAGAGAATTTTAAGATCTACAACTTTGATTTGACATCCTTTTGTTATTTACCGTTTTCGAGAAAATATACAAAAAACCTGAATGTATGCTCTAGCATGACATACTCTAGATCTCTACCAATATTTGCCTTTTCGAGAATAGTTGATTTTTTAAATGTTTTATCATCATCATCTGCCTATGTTAGTCCACTGCTGGACTTAGGCCTCCCCTAATACACCCTTATCCATTGGGGGGTTTTGGACCGTATCCCACCTCCCTGGTCCAATGCGGGTT
Source organism: Lamproptera curius (assembly GCA_029286875.1). Taxonomy (NCBI): domain Eukaryota; kingdom Metazoa; phylum Arthropoda; class Insecta; order Lepidoptera; family Papilionidae; genus Lamproptera; species Lamproptera curius. Next base: position 7,272,197 of record JAGSMT010000016.1, on the reverse strand, counting down.
GGTGGGTGGACCGACTTTTTAATTGTTTATATTGGACTAATCAAGCATTAACTTATAAGTAATGCGAATATATACTGGGAGTAAATTTAAAACATATATTAACATATAACATTTTTTATTATATGTTTAAAGTAAAAAGAACTAGAAAAAATATCTGTAACAAAATAACAAATTTTTATTTGTAAACATGACAGACTAATTTAGTCAAGAACAGATGAAAGGCTCAGTTTCGCACAATTATTTGACGGCCGGAGGGCATTTTAATCAAAAACAACGTATTATTTAACAAATGTTAAATAATACTCTATTCATTTCAAACTGATATTAAAGGCAATGTTTGTCCTGTTAGTAGTTAAAATGTTAGTATACTCTCTCTTTATTCTTTTTATATAAATTACCGTGATTGACCGTCAGGACGGTGCCACGTGTCCATTGTAAACAAAAACATAAAATAATCTATCCTATTTGTCAAGTACCAAAAATTGTTCTTAGTACGGTGTTCTTCAAACCGGGAGAAAATGTACATAATATAAGTAAAAAGTATATTATACTTTTTACTACTATATTTGGATTTGTATGATGAAGACCATCTTGAGACAATTAAAACCTGCTAAATAAATACTTTGTGGTAATTTTATTGGCTAATTTACCAAATTAAAATTTATATATTTTTTTGGATAAATAACCACACTTTTTATTTAGTTATGAATATTTTTAAATTTAGAAAAAATACAGACGATTTAGAGCTTTAAAAGCTTAGTTAAAAAATACAAGATTGTAAACTAAAATTCATTTTATATAAAAAAAATTATTATATTCCGTACTGTATGTAATATATATATATTATAAGTCTAGTCAATATATCCCATATATATACTATATCTCAGTGGATTCAGACATAGTACGTAGGGATATATTGTATATTTATGGCATCCCGCCAGACACAGGAGTATGACCAAGTCTGGGCTGCTATGATTTTCGGAATGAGTAATTAAAAAGCATTGACAAAGCTGTCTAAGGGTATGGCTGAAAGTCTTCTTTGCAAAAAGTGAATAACTCACACCGCGAAAAAGGTCGATTATTAAGTTACCCTTTTGAAGAGCTAGCAACTGCTATTAAGAAATAAAACACAACGTTAAATACGACAGTAATAATGTTACTAGTTATGACCATTTTATTCTATTGAGTGAGTTGAGTAAAACTGAACATAAAATATATTATTGTGATAATAAAACAAAACTTTGTTGAGGCATCTTTTTTAATATGAATACCAATAAATTGAAGAAATTACGTGATAATAAAGTAGTTTAATATAAGAGCATAACAAAGTTTCGCAAATTCTATTTGGTCGCGTGAAGCATGAGTTTGTTTACGGCAATACTTTCCAGGCACAGACTATATTAATTCCAGAGACTTTTTGTACGGTGAAAATTATTGTTAGCCTTATTTAATCGTTAAAAATAATAGAAAATGTCATAAATAAAAATTACTTAATCCACCTTTGTTAGTACCTAATTTCAGTTTTTTTACTAATCACTATTTAAATACGGAATTTAAAATTTTAAAAGTATTTTTCAATTTTGTAAATTTAATTAATGAATTAGACATGAAAAGTGCAATAAAACATGTTTAATTAATAAAAATCTCTCTGCCTGTTAAGCAATCTCTGGATTGTAGATTTCCTAGGAAAACAATTCATTAGGAAATAAGTACCGAGGGATTAATGGCGTATGAAAACTTTAACTAATAAAGATTTCGTGCTCTACTGCATTTTCAAATGTTTGTGTTGTGATTTATTGCTTCAGCTATTCAAAACAGATTTTTATTGTTTTAGTATTGGCGTTGTTGCACAGCTTTTATTTTACTTTAATGCAATTCGTCCTATTTTAGATATTAAACGTGCGTTCTAAATACATATCATAATTAACATAAACATATTAAAAAAATCGCTAGGTTTTTCTAGATATTCTTTAGTGAATTTATTCTATAAAATTGCGGCTTAAAACTAAACTGATTTATGATCTAACACCTGTTTGTTTCAAGTGCCGGGGAACGCAAGCTCGTTGAGGTAAGGCAGTACTCTTGGGATCTCCTTGTTAGGTTGCATATTTCCTCATGTTAGCAAACAACCGTAAACAGATTCTGGAGTATGCATTAAGTTATTGAAGCAGTTTATAAAATTGTACACCAGTCAAATAAGATTGGTAATATAAGTAAATAAAGTCTAAGACAATAACCAAACAATAATAAGCTGTTGTTGTTAATTGTAGGAGCAATTTGTAGTGGTTAATTGGAAATTTCATCGCCAATCCGTAATACATTAATTACTCTTTGTTTTTAAGTATTTCAGATCTATTTTTAGCTTATTTCAGTTTTACTTGAATACACTGATGGACTTTAAGTATAATTATATATTCATTTTTTTGAGCGACTTCTTAAAAGAAGGAGGAACTTAATTCGGACCGTATGTTTTTTTTTTTATATATGTTACCTCGTTGCTCCACTCCTATTGCTTCGAATTCGTTAATTTTTTTGATGATAGGTATCAGCTGATTTTGGGCCACTTTTTTATAATTTTTATAAAATATTTTTATGAAAAAATATTGATGATTTGGTGTTAAGTAGTTTAATTGACATTTTAGAAGAAACCATTACGGCACCAAAAATCACAACCTCATTCGATTACAATACCAGCCGACACCGTAAATGATAGACTTAAAGTATGTTCCACACAATTGTACTACTTAAATTGGCCTCTAATAAAGTCTGTGATATGTCCATGTAATATCATAAAAAATTGCATTTTTAACAGTGATCAACGCTTATTTAAGGTAATGTAGTTTATGTTTATATAAAAATTTATGCATTCAAACAATGTTTCATTCTATGTGCATTTCATACATGATTTTTTAATTAAAGGTATTAGAGATTTAAAATGCAGTGGCAGATATCGTCGGGTAATTTCTTGCAGTGGGCACATTGACACCCGCTTAGAATTCGACAAAATTGTTTTGTACCGTTTGAAGTCGGTGATATTTTTAGTTAATTTTTTTTTAATTGTATAACATAGTTAAAATTCGTAATTATTTTCCGGTGCTTAGGATAAAGGAAGATAAGTAACAAATAATTAAAAATTTTAATTACTTACAAACAACAATTACAAACTTGTCGTATCTATAACCCGCAATATAATTTTATAACAAATATCGTTCTTGACAACGCTTCTATAAAAATTGTACAGTTAACAACTAATCAAAGATTGCCGTTGTAATAAAACTGTATTGGAAAACAAAATGCTTTGCTGCCACTTTAACGCTTAACAAAGAATGTTTCTTATTATGGGGCATGTAAATTTATTTCTCGTCAAAGTTACTACCGTACCAAGGGGCGCCGCCCGCTCAGCTCTTAAAATATAAGCGTAAGCAGTTTACGACCAACAAGATTTACGAGCATTGTTTTAGTCAGTATCGTGACCGTGAATCGTGACTTAGACCGTTTCGGAGCATTTTTATTCGACTAGTAACAGAATATTTTCGCTCAGTCTAGCTTTTAATATTTTAAAGGTCGTATATTAGGAGTAAACAAATAAAATATGAATTTTACAGTCTTTACAATCAGTTTTCTATACGAGTATTACTTTAAATAAGAAATCGTTCTAAACTTCGTCACGATTGCAAGATTTTAAAACTTTATGCATATGTACAGAAAGAAAGGCCAAAGTTGCTTAACTGCCTCTTGAATTTAGCTTGACAAATAAATTTAAAGGATACTGTTGTGAATTTCAAAATATTAGCAATTATAACATCTTAACTACGAACCATATCTATGTTTATACTGTTATGTACAACACAGGTTGTTGCATTGTGGTGGAACTACAGATTTGTAAAAAGTTGTTTTTCTTTTATTTTTTTTGATAAAGAAAGGTACATGTCATCTACAAAATTTATTTTTGCATATTTTAAGTTAAGTTGATAAACTACAAAAATAGTTGTTTCAAATTAAGCGATCCCTTTATACAACAAAACAATGGTTTATAAACAGAGTTAAACCGAATAATACTATTCAACCAAATTGTTACATAAAACGTTCTAATCGTTACGTGACCGCGCATTCAGTTTTAGTGTTTCAATTATTTCATTGTTGAAATAGAAACTATTTTGGTTGGGTATTCCAAACCACAGAAAATAGTTTCATTCATAATTTATATCTTTTAAAAGCTTTTTATAATAACACACACGGGCAAAATGCATTTTAATATGAATCTTTAATTTATATCGTGTGCTGTTTTTGGTAACATTTATCTATAGTACAATTTGATTGAAAGAATAAAATGGTACAAGTAGGTATATATTGTATTTATATTATTTAACTTATTACTACTTGTTTACTTTAGAAAATAGAGGTCGTGATTTAGAATTATTTAAAAAGTGTGGACTCAAAAGCAAATACGAAAGAAGACGTGATGGCCAGCGCGCTAAGGCTCCGTGGAAAGGGACAGTGGTCAGTAATGCTCTGGCTACACATTGAAAAAGGCCTGGATGGTTTACGATTACAAGATTTTCCCCAGGGTTGGCAAGAGGACGTTCAAATTTCAAGAGATTTGCTGTACTGTTTGCTCCAGCCCTGCTGCCCCAATTTTGCGTCGATGAATCCGTAGACAAAATTTTATATAAACAAAAGAAAAGAATGCTGAGGCAGTTAGATTATGGTTTGCATTAAAATTTCATCTACTTACACATCCGGCTCGTATATAAGAATATTTGTTTGCTAATTTATATAACTTGACTTATCGTTCATCGTAAAGTTCATGAGACTTTAGAAAGTCGATCGATAAGGAAGCCCAATGCTGAGGTACTAAGCGAGATAAGTAACTTAAACAAAACCGCATTGGTCAATGGTTCCTTAAACAAACAAGTAGGTTCGATTAAATCATGGAACTTCAAGGGACTTGAAGTTAATGTTAAAAAAATCTAAGTGACAGAGTGCAAAATATTAATTTTGTGGTAAAATTTTGTCGTGATTTTTTTGTAAATATATAAATTTTAATTATTTTAAACATTATTTATATACATTTAAAATAGTTACAATAAATGTAGTCCTTAATTTCTAAGGACAATCACAATTAGCTTATTGGCAAAATACATCTAAAATGTTATTAAAACTTTTGACACAAACTACACCTATTTATAAAATTTAACTGTCTCGCAATTACAAGCAATCTTGGTTACCATTATATTCATTATCAACAATAATATTTAGTTGCTAATTTTGTTCCTAAGATTACTCATAATTAGCAAAATACGAAAAGGTAATTTTCACAGTTTTTTATATCTGTAAGTTTCTTGCGTAAAAATACTCTAGCGTATAACAAGAGCCATAAATTGTATTATATTGAGATTATTATAGTCTCTAACTAATGATGAGAAAACTTGCTTAGTGAAAACAAATCGAACCGGCGACAAGACTGAGTTCACTTAGCATAAGATGAGACATGAACTATTTTAATTGGTAAGAAGCACAATATATATGTATATAATTAGCAATTTTATAACCAAAATATTTGAAAGATATATAGATTAACCCTCCAATATAAATTCTGCGTCATGTGTGATGTTAAAAATGAATATTGCATGGGTTCAACGTAGGGCTTAAACAAACAACATCGTTTTCAAAAATTTTAATGAAATAAAAAGGTTCAAAATTCAATTCCAATCAATGAAACAAATTTGAGCTTTAAAACCGAATTTCACTAAAAGCTGCTGCTTTCCTAGGTAACAGAGTAATTTTAGCGGCATGCGCAAACAAATTCAGAACTGACTAGCGAATAAATAATGTCGAATATGGTGTTGCTTTTCACCTGCGTCTGTTTGCTAAGGGTTTTTGTACGGAATTGGTTTCATGATGTTTTTAAAAATAAGGTTCAATTAATGTAATATTTTTAAAAATTTAAATGATTCTAAATCATAATATACCATACCGTAAATTAATGAAATATGCCTTTATATCTTTTATTTTATTAAAAGAAATAAAAAGTTTTTATAGTTAAAGGAAACGTATTTGACTTCGTCTAATTTTAATCAAAATGTGTATAAATTCTATATTACTTATTTCTACCTACCTATAACTTATTTATATTTTCATGAAATGAAAAGCTAGCGCCTATGATTAGCTTAAATGTAAATTAGTTATCTGTTAAGCTATACATATAATCATAAATCAAAAATAAGCTAGCGTTCTTCATACTTTATGGAGCTGTACTAAAAAAATTTGCCAGTATAATAATTACGATATCTTATGCGCATTATAATTGTTGCAAAATATTCTTCGTAGAAGGAAAATATTTACGTTTCATATTAGATTTATACTATGTAAATGCGCTTTCACATTTTCGATATTATTGGTAAGGATAAATATTGTTTAAATTTAAAATTTATACTTTTCAGTCAAATATTGACATTAATTTCCATATGTGGGCTAAAAATTATCTTTAGCAATAAAAAAATATTACTAATATATTAAATTAATAATAATATAAAGCAACAATTGCCACAGGCACATTAAGGCTGTTAAGTTACCGGGTAGTAGCTAAGTCAATTTATTTAAAGTATTTTCATAGCATAAGTTAATTAAGCAAAGTAACTTTAATTAAATAAATAATTAACTTTTGTTTTGGTGCGTTTTTGACAGGCAAAATAATTTACTCATCTTTATATTCCTAAACTTTTGTGATCGTCCTCCGGCATATATATGTCAACAACTAGTTATTTAGAAATCAGTTTCATAACGCAGATAGCATATAAAGTGAGTGTGTAACGCTCCAGAAAAAGGGGAATTTTAGTACCACGATAGGCAACCTCGAAATTATTGAGATTTTCGTATGACACATACAATGTATAAAATATATCTTATTAATGTTTATTGTTTCAACATTTAATGAATTTATAGTATGAATTTTTTGCATTTTGAATCTCTAATATCTTTGAGGATATATTCATTTCATAAAAATGTTGCCTATGACACGTTTGATGTACATAGAACGAACATTTTTTTTATACAATAACTTGCTTAGAATGTGCTTTATTGCATTTTTTTAAAATGTTTACATTAAAATGCTCAATGTGCTTTATTTTTATAACAGATACATAAGTAAGTACCAAATTTCATCTAATATTCAGTTTGAAATTACCACAAAAACTAATAGCAAGAAGCACTTAAAGTAATTTAGAAAGCGCATTAGACAAGTATCAACCACAAACTAAAACGACCCTTTTGTGCCACAGTTATAACGTTTTGAGTGGTGTTAAAGTAAACAAGAATAGTAGGAATAGCAATAAATATAATCACTGTCACAACATATTTTTAAAAATTATTATCAACAAAATAATATATAGTTAGTTTGTACATCGACTTTAAAACAGGTTAATGATATCGGGCATTGCAATTTGGTAATTGTTTTTATATTAATAAATTTTTAAGTAAGGGGGTTGTATTTTGTAATCAACCACACGTTGATTAACATTTTATAAAAGGTATTAATATTTTATCGTGATACCGTGCACTTTAACGAGTGTATTACAACCATAAATGTTTAGTCAAACCAATTTTACTGTTTCTTTTGAAAAAAAAGCGGTGGAGTGCTTTATTAAAATTTATCTAGCGTTAATGGTTTTTAAATAACCTGTCAAGAGCACAAACGAGAAACTTGCTATGGTGGAGACGCGATTGCAAAATAATTCAAGAAAGTGGTATTGTGACGAGGTTATGTCTCAGCTGCACGCACTATTACACTCATATATAGAATTCAGAATTTTTTATGCTGCTGTTTTACCCAAATCTTGTTTTTTAATTTAATGAATGTTTTAAAATGAAGAGAATCGGACCAGCAATGTGTAAAAAACTCTATTCAATGACAAAAATTTGTATTAAGTCTTCGTGATTATCAAACCATTCATAACGAATAGGGACTGCATTTAAATCTTTTACGACGTACAGGCAATTAAATATCAGTTAACACAGTCTTTATAGTTATTAGAGTAGGTTGTCAACACCCAATCTTTCCGTAGTTCAAAATATGTTGGATTATTTTTACTAAGCTTGCACACTATACCCACTTAATTTGTATCAGTTTAAAAATTCGATGTTTTAATTTATACAATAAAATATTTCACATTGCAGACAGCGATGAAGATGTAATCCCTTTTAAACAATAATTATTAAAACGTATAAATAAAGATAAGCTGTAAAAATCTCAATACTAATATTTTAAAAATACTTTGTTTTGCTATTATTTTTTTGCTTAAAATTTTGTTTTAACGTTAAGTAAAGGGGATAATAAGAATTCATTTTGCCGTTTAGCGGAAATTACTTGGTCCGCAGTACGGACGCCTATTAGCCATCCATTTTCTCAACAGGATATTGGAAAAGTGATTGTAGCGCCGTCGCCTGGTTTCAACAATTAAAATATTTTCTAGGACACCATTTTGTGTATGCCTTTTATCATTTGTGGATATTTTCTAATTTTTAGATTTATATCAAACTCTTTACTGAGAAGTATTACTAGCACTACATTAAATCTAAAGCCATGTAGTAGAATACGAGCCTAAGCCACTGTCCTTTTAAATATATGCAGGTTCTCGAATTGCGCGACGAAAATCGAAACAACGTAAGTGGATACATTTTACTTTCAACTTTTTACTTTCAAAATAAGTTCCTACAATTATTATATTTTGAAAATCTGCCCTTATGCTTTTCTCCTATGCGAAAAACCATTGACGTATGTATGAGTTATAGGCTTTATTATTATAAACCAGCGGACCCGTCAGACTTCATTCAGTCAAAAACATTTGGAATTTAGTAGTATTTTGTTCCAATCAATTATACCGTCGCGGCAAATTGATTGTAATAAATATGCACTGTATTGAATAGCAAATAAGTTCATATTCACCTTACATTTTATTGAGAAAGCACTTGTATGGGACAAACAAAAGGGTTTTCCCGGCTATTATCTAGCCGTAAAACCATCCTTGGATTTCAACAAACATTTTAAAATATGAATTCGCCAAATTGGTTCAGGCGTTGTAGAGTTATCCACTCATTAAGCGATACTTATTTATATTACAGATGTGTATTTTTTGTCGCTTAGCTCTTAGGAAACTGATTTCAACTATTTATTTTCAAGGAATTTATGGCTTAAAACTATTTCTTTTTTTTTTTTTAAATGTTATTAGACATTTCAGCCCATTTCTGGCGTCCAAGGTCAAGTGACTAAGATTTTTAGCGAAAATCCGGTTAATCATAATGTCAATGTCAATCCTGCTACCGTTAAGTTATAATAGCCGAGCTGACAGTATCTAGAAGTTTCGTAGTATTATTGTTAAGGATTCGATGATTCAAATCAGATATATTTATTTAACACTGATCTTGACATTTTTTGTTCGGCTCATGTAAGACGGAATTTCTTAAATACACTACTTGTATAAAAACAGCTGCAAGTCGACACAATTTAACATACTAATGTACTCACGGATGATGCAGACACGAGTAAAGAACATAAAACAATACTATCGTATTTATTTATACGTTGTCGAGACTATAAATTCTCAAAACGTAGTAAAAAAAAAACAATTCTAATTATCTCATTTCACGTTTTTGTGCAAGCAAAATATTTTTATTTTATTTTTGTCTTGCTCTAAATGATATTGATATTATATATATAAATATATATATATTTTATAAAGCATTTGAAAATAATGTTTTGGAATACTTGCGATAAATACTACTGCTCAAAAGAAGTAGTACTTCTACAGTGCAGATAATTAAAACTGTATCATTTTTACTGTTGGTGTATATTCATTGCCTTTTCATTAACTGTACTAAAATTGCTCGGTTTATATTTTCAAAATATGATTTAAAAATAAATCACAAGTAAAATTTATCAAGAAATTGCTAATAGTCATATCCGTGTAGCACAATATGCTCTATGTATGCCATCAAAAAAAGGTAGAGACAAGAGGATTAAATCTCGATGCTTATGTTTAATAAGGTTAAGGCTATTATTGTACTAGGTTACATGGGAAAATGTCTATTTACTTTCTAATTGTATGCTTCTACTGCTTTTCTTTGAGTTGAATAATTGGTATTATTGACCAATATGAGGCATTACTTTTTTTTGTGGATACTTTAATAAGCTACATATTAATTGGCTGAAATATACACGATGGGAAAATACTTTTTAAGCAAATAAACTGAAGTAACTGTAAAACAATTTACTATAAATTAAAAAACTAGATTTGGGTAAAACAGCAGCATAAAAATTCTGAATTCTATATATGAGTGTCACAGTGCGTGCAGCTGTGACATAACCTCGTCACAATACCACTTTCTTGAATTATTTTGCAATCCCGTCTCCATTATAGCAAGTTTCTCGTTTGTGCTCTTGACAGGTTATTTAAAAACCATTAACGCTAGATATATTTTAATAAAGCACTCCACCGTTTTTTTTTTCAAAAAACAGTAAAATTTTTTTGGCAAAACATTTATGGTTTTGTTACATAATGTAATAGAAAAATTAAGCTAAACATTAACAAGAAAGAAATATTAATAGATACCAAACAACTAAAAACTATGTCATAAATATTAAAAAAGAAAAAGAAAAAATATAAAATAAATATTAAAAAGTTATATTTCATATCATTGCGTATAAAATAAAACAGTAATCCGAAAAAATAGCAAGATGTGCATATTTTCCATGCATATTTTAAATCAAACTAGTTATTAATCACTAATGCCAATATCAAGACTGTACTAGTATACTTAGTAGTTATTGCTATTGAACTAAATCCTTAAAAAACTAAATGATATTTTTATGAATGATAAGTTTCTAAAGAACATAAGGAACAACGACAGAAGTAGTGTTTTTTATTTTGAATAATGCTAATAATAATAAAACTAAATATAAATACTTTAGTAATATAGTGCAAAAATTATTAATAAACTGTAGGCCTGCTAGTTTTATAGACTTACTGAAATGTTTTCAAATGTCTTGCAATGGTCTTACAAACAAATACATTAAAGATATAACAACTAAATAAAGCTTAAAACTAAAAACTTTAACAGCTCTTCAATATTATGATAGGAAAAATGGAAAAATATGGGACTTTAAAAAATTATAATTTGGTTAAAATTTAATTTAATCATACAATATAGTAAAATTAAACAAAATTAACTTATTACGTAATAACTAATGTATTTAATATCATAGATCTATGGCAATTATTTTTTTAATTTTTTTACACACAATGTACAAATAGCGGCATTAATACCTAAGGTATTATGTGAGTACCAGTGAGCCTTCAGGTAGTTCAGAGAAAGCTATTGTGCATTATAATGAAACAAGTGATCAAGCGTGTAAATAATATTATTTGAAGGCAATCGGCATAAATGGCATGCATCATAAAATTTCATGTTAAAGTTTTAACTTTCAGATCTTTTCGTAATAAATAAGTTAGCTAGGTATGAGCTCTTGTTTATTCGCGGCTATTAAAAGTTAGTTTTTATATAATGAATTTCAGGTAACGCATGTTTATAGCATAGAAAAAGTCGAAATAAAAACATAAAAATATAGGAAGTTTATTTTATTCAATATCCTAAAGCATATCAAATATTTTTTGTTAATTATAGTACAAATTCTAATTATTGATACCACCATTACAATCATATATTAAATACATCAATAACATATTAGATACAACTTTTATTCATTGTTATTTAAGATAATCTGCTATTAGAACAAAAGTGAAAGTAGTGTTTGTAAAATATCAAAATAGGAACACAAAATATTATGTTAATAATTGCGAACTACTGTGGTTTACAGATATTTTAGACTAAAACCGTCTCTAACACAAACGACGTTACCACAATTAATGCTAAGCTTTGAAACTATGTGAGATGGGTTTTAATAGAATTAAGTCGTGGAATGTCTTAGTATGTACCGGACCGTTGTTAAACCGCAAGTTTTAACTTATAGCCTACCCTAACGTTTTCGATCGCTCATACAACCTTAAATAATTATTCATTTTATAAAAAAAGAAAATTCCTTTGAAAACGTTTTTTTAATTTTTTTCTTAATTTATAAATTATACGACTTTTTCTGTTTAAAAGTAGCAACAATAGAATTATTTTTCATATGAGAAAAATAATATTTTAGTAAGCGGAAAGAATTAAAATTATGAATCAATAGTTTTTCAGCAAATATGATATAGTTATAAATAGGAGATAAACATGTTTTTTCCATTTATATTAAAAATCCGTAGCCGTGCCATTGCTTCACTAACCGTATTTTTTTTAATAATAAATATTTATTCTCAACATTTACCTGTAAAAATTATGCTAAAAACAGAACTTATTTATTAATGTTTATTCTTTTAATATTCTAATATGAGCTTTAATATTTAAAAGAAGAACATTCTCTTTTATTTGAGATTATCCTTCAGTTGGAGCAAGCCACTAATGCTCCCTTTTATGTTGCTAATGAACTCTTAGCTTATGATTTTAAAAGGCTAATCTTTCAGACTATGATGAAATAAATAGCATGCATATACTCGACGAGTATGCATATGTATACAATATCAGAATAGAAAGTATAAAAAGTAAACTGAACTAGTTAATCATCATCAGCCTAAGTGAGTCCACTGCTGGACATAGGCCCTACCCCAATGCACGCCATCTTCATTAGGGGACCTCTGGACTGCATCACCCTACGCTCTTCTAATGCGGGTGATGGGTAGACCGACTTTTTACATGCCCATCCGACGCATGGATCATTTTACTTTTTAGACAATTGGGTGATTAGCCCAAATTTCCCTAACCTACAATAAAAATACTAATAGAATAATAGTAATAATAATATAATAATAGTAGTAATAATAATAGTATATATAGTATATAATAGTAATAATAGTTACTAATAGAAATTAATTAATAAAAAGCTCCAACGCTTAAATTTAAGGTAAAGGCTTAAAATATGTCAATGATGTATACATATTTTTAATATCGAATTTTTACTGTACCTTAGTTCTTTTAAAATTATTTGCTTGGTGAATAAAACTTAAGCTCTTTTTGATTAATTATAGTTAATATATTTAACCTACTTGACATAAGATCTACGTATTGATCTAGTTTTTCTAGTTAAATATTGTGACCGTATATTGCAAATAATTTTTTTCATGAGCATATTTGCCCCTACTCCCGTGTGTACCGTAATTTTATTAAATTTAAGATCAAAAAGCCTACGCACAATTGTTCATCGCACGCAGAGATATAGAGATAGATTAGGAGATGGTGTTAATGTCTAGGAATAATTTTAAATTTGACTAAGCTGAATACACTAACAACTACATAGCTAACCAGCGATAAATTTATCAGGTATATTAATAGAACTGCGGTTGTTTGTGAAACAACCGCAGTTCTATTAATATACCTATTTATTTTACAAATATTGAAGATAAAACGTGAAAAAACTTTTTGACATTGAAAAGTTTCCCAAAGACAGTTTGAATGTTAGTTCAAGATCTAATATATGTTTTGTTTAGTAAAAATTACTTTCCTTATTAATCATTATCATAATCATCCTTTATCAATCTACTGTTGGACATTGGCTTTTTTTAATGAACGCCAAGACGGCCAATCCCCTCCTACTCGCTTCCAACCCGAACTGGCTTTAGCACGCAGATCAGCATTCTACCTGGTTGGACGTCGACCGACACTCTTTCTTTCCAAACTATCAATTTCCAAATATCTTTCTTTACAAATCTTCCTTCGCTTAGTACTAACTTTAAATAAAGAACAAAAAATAAATTTGTAATATTCTCCTGCAATAATTAAGCCGGCAATTTACGAAACATGTTCACACACGTAAAGCACACGGTTTACACGCATACATTTATTTATTTTCATCTTAACTTTAGCTCTATCATTAGCCAGTATATTATACTCGCTTTTAATTAAAAAATACCTTTTTCTTAATTCTTCTCTGTATTTTTCAAAGACGAAAGTTGAAACAAAAGCATCAAGTTTCAAAGCAGCAGATGTTAGGGACTGGCTTAATGAAATAAGGTACAGGGCAAGTCGACGGTGCGCTTATTTCGGGCACAAAGGATGGATATTTAATATTAGGGACTTTTCACAAAAAGACCTAATGATATTGTTACGAGTACCTTTGCTTAGAACTGTGTTTGTATTTGGAGAATTGCTCAATTTTCTTTTTGAGATATTATTTAATCTTTATTGTAAAGATAGTTATTTTATATAGCATGTCAGAATAATAAGCTTTTTTTCATTCATCAGTTATAATTACGTATTATATTGTTTTCTTTCAGTGTTATCTATAAGCTCCTAAAATAACCCTAAAAAAAATGCTGCATGGACTTGGTACGATATGTATTTGTTTTATACACATTGCAGGTAGACAGGGATCCTGTTTGAAAACAAGATTGCATAATCGTTATTCTTTATTTTGTATAGTAAAGTCTATTTATTTAATTGCCTAGGAAGAGTGAATGTAAAATTCATAAGTAAGATTGGTTTCTATGACCCTACTTTATCGTGAAGCACTAGGAGACCATCTAACGGAATACCGACATTCTATTCTTCCAACGACTCTATCTTAGTTTGCAGAGGGCCACCCATATTCCGCACCCTCCAATGACAGAACTACCTGGAGGTTTTAGTCGGTGCAAATCCCTCATAATCCTCCCTTTTCTCCAAGATGAAAGGTATTTGTAGTATTTTTTCCTGTATTTAAAATAGTTTTGTTGTTTTTGGTGTTACATTTGCGATGTTTTATCTTATAAGAAAAAAAAGATTATTGCATCTCAAAGGATTATTTGAAATTCATAAATTTATAAAATTATGTCACGATTAATATATATAAATATGAAATGAGTGTAATTTTAATCCTTAATCACGATTATGGAAACTTCAATCAAGCCGTAAAAAATAATTATCTGGTGACAGGTCGACGAGGGTCCACTCAAGTGATAAATGACATATTAAAAATTTCCTCTACTTTGAAGTTCAAGTTAAATTGTTTCTATAAAAATGAGGTTTTAAATATAAAGGAACTATAAATGTAGATTTTTATATGGTATTTTTTCAATGATAGATTAGTATTTCAATCGATTCATCTTCCGATTTATGTAAAATACTACATATATCAAGTACGTATTTTACATTAATTGATGAAATGTAAAATACATTAGTATTTTACGATAATTATCGATAAAAAAATCTTTAACCCTTATGTGAGTGACGAGGTACGCGGGTACCTTTAGCATTTTTAAATTTAACGAAAAGTATGTTTTATGCTCTGTAGGTAGCTATGATTTTCTGAGAGCTCTTAACTATTGATAAATTATATATTTTTTAATGTCCAGTCAAGTATTTACAATGTTTTGTGGAACCCAAAACATATTTTAAACTCACAATAGAGTGACAAGGTACCCGGGTACCTCTTTATGTCTTATATGACAATTAAAAATAAATAAAGTATTTATAATTTCATACAAAAATAAAATAATAAACATTTGCTATGATGTTTTATTTCTACAAAAAATACAAATTCTTTGTTTATGCGGAAGCAGTACAGCTCTCGAAGCAGGTGTTACATGTTGAACGAGTTACTGCATGTTCATCACAAACTGGTTTTCTACAGCTAATGCAAGCTTTTCGAGTTTTTCTTTGATTGCTTTTGAGTTATCTGCACATGTAGCAACTTCCGACCACTGCAACACGCCGTTTAGAATCTCGTATAGTCTGATTTACAGAAGTTGTAGAACTGGAAGGAATCGAAAGCCTAAGTTATTGACCAAGCACGTCCTGCATTGCAGATCTCACATGTAATTTTGATGTCACAGTGGAATTTTTCGATCTTTCTTCTATATTTTTACTGCACAGTTGTAGACTCAGTGATTTTAAAAACTTTCCACGTCTGTCACTAATTGTGGGTTATGTTCCAAGTAAATGATATTGAAAAACAGTGCTAAAGGCCACCGATTGGTTCTGCGTTTTACGGTGTATTCTGCTAACAGCTTATCCAAATGGTCCACTCCACTTTTGGTTTTATTATAATATAAAATTATTTCGTGCTTGGCAGTTTCCTTATTACTTTCAATAACTGGTAACATATGCATTGATGACAACATTATTACTGCTTTATTCTTTTTGGGTACATAGGAGCACACAGTTGCTTCTTTGCTGAAGGCGAAGTTAGAAGAATAAATCACCCTCTCCTTGTGTGCTTGCATATTTGGAAGGAGAAACCGTTTATTTTTTCTTACCGTTCCAACTAGTGTCATGTTCCACGAAATCAAGAAATGAGCCAGTTGAAGAGACGTAAAAAAATTATCCGTAGTTACATTCAGTCCTGAATTTTTATATTTAGCCACTAGATCTAATACAGTGCATTCTCCAACATTTGTTTGACGATTGCCATCACTTGAATTTCCTGTATATATTTGTCCATTTAGGGGATAGGAATTATGTGCATCAAGCCCAAAATATTTTTATGCCATACTTTTCAGGTTTTGATGGCATGTATTGAGTAAAGCGAGTACGCCTACGATATCCATATAGCTGTTCGTCAACGGTAATGCATTCACGAGGCTTGTACATTTTATTAAGTACATTTTAATAAAATGAACATAGTCCAAATATCTCGTATAGCGGCAGCTTTATCAGCTAACAAACTTTCAAGGCGCGTTACATCATTATCAAATGTTTGAAGCGTAACAACATTTTGAATCTGTCATGGGACATTGCAGCCCGAAATAATGGTAAGTGACTGGATTTCAACAATTCAGTCAAATGCTCTTTATTAGATCTATGCATCCCACTCAATATTAGAATGCCAAAAAATGCATCCAGTTCTTGTTCTGTGAATGGTTTAATTTTTTTATGTTTTGGTCGCTTACTAATATCAGGGTTGTTTTCTATCATTATTGTATGCTTCAGTAATCTTAGTCCCTTTCTGATTAGTTTCTCTCAAGATTATGTCACACATTTCATTGGACAATATATTTTTGAATATTTACATTTAATTGTAAAGTTTACTTAAAGATGCAGCCCCGCCCCGTTGACGAATAATGTTTCGACTACTTGTCTGTGTTCAGGAAAATGGATCAGACTGCCACCGCGTTCCATCTTCTGCAATAAAAATGTTTTCAAACGATTCCCCTTCAAAACTCGCATCGGAATCGTAAGAGTCGATCTCATTTTCGACTTCAGCTTCTGGCTCAACATCCGAAATTTCCAATCCACCCTCTTCAACTAAAGGAATATAATCGTGTTCATTATCAGAAGCAACAAACTCACCTTCGTCACTGGAAGATTCTGCTAATATCGCTTGTAATTCTGTTGAATTATATCTTCGAACACGTGATCTTTGTTTAGAAGTACTCGCTCCAATATTCATAATGAAATAGTTAAACTCACAAAATAGAAATAAACTCGTACAGTACGAACACAGTAAACAGTCAAGTGTCAATATCAAGCACGATGCATTGAATGGATTCAAGTGTTTCTTGCGCGCCGATAACCATGTACCGCACTCCACCCCTCCCCCGCTTTAATCGCCTCAGCTCGTCAACTGTTTTACTTAACTAAAATAATAATATTCAAAGTGTGGGTAACGTTAAAACAGACCTTGGTTGTTTACATTACGTCTAAACTGTATGAAGGTACCCAGGTACCTCGTCACTCTAATCAAGGTGTTTTATTTGTCACTCACATAAGGGTTAAATTAATCAGCGGGTGAGCTTTATGCCTTGTTTATAAATTGTTACTGCTAAAGGAAAAAATCTAGATAATTGATAAACCGAACAGCAATATGTACTTACATAATACTTTTTTAGCTATGTTTCCTTGAGAAATACTTTTATATGACGACAGATATCTTTAAAACAAATGTATAAAATATATATTTCTTATAGTTGGAAAATTAGCTTATAATTAATATTTGAAATTAAGTCATATAATAAAAATGCATGAATTTTGCATTACCTGGAGTTTATGCAGGAGCGCAGAGAATACGTGAGCAAATGATTGGCATGCATAAGCGATGATTGGTTGTATGCATACCTTATATAACAAGAGTTTATACGTTAACGACATTTCACTTTGAGAGTTCGTTAGTCGGTGGAGTCTGGTCGATACGAACAGAGCTTTCTCCCCAAAAGTCCTAAGTATGACTTTTAAACAACATGTTGTAGTCAAAAGTCTGGCCTCGATATTTGGCCTTCCTTTCCCATGGGATCGCTTATTCTGGTGCCTGGGGTGAAGATTTGACGAGACAGATTGTGTAATCTATAATATGGGTTAACATCGATTTTCCATTTACGAAACCAAACGTCTTAACGATTAAGCGCGCTAGACCTTTTGAAAGATATAATTTGTTCTTAGCGGCGAACATTAAAGCCGGGTGTTATCGGCAAAAAGCTGAATAAGACGGATCCCTGAGGAACACCAACTTGGACCGGACGGCTCGATGACAGGGTGCCCTCGACTCGACATCGAAAAGAGCGATTCGACAAAAAGGCTTGAATGATGTAAACCATCCTATCTTGCACTTTGAGCATGTACGGCTTGTAAAGCAAGCCGTTGTGCCAGACGTCAAATGCTGTCACTTGCAAACAGACGTCAAATGCGACATCGAAGAAGACGGCCCTGTGATTCGGAAATTGGATTGATGAAGGCTGTTCAAAATAAGTTCCATCAGGCGATAAATTTAGTCGGGAAACGAATATTTCGGACGAAAACCAAATTGTTCGTTTTGGATAAGGTAATAAGAGAAGGTGTGGTCTTTCAACCGAAAGAGAATTATGCGTTAATTTAGTTTGCCCAAGCAATTGAGAAAACTAATTGGACGATAACTCATGGGTAGGTTAGAGCGCTGTTTCGGCTTTCGAATACCGATGACAATGGCTTCATTCCAGGCGTCTGCAAAAGTACAACTCGATAGTAAAATATTAAAATTGTTGACCAATACACAGACTATAAGGCCTAGCAAGTATTTTAACGTTTTATTTAAGATACAGTCCGGGCCAGTTGCAGACGAAAGTTTCAGACCCTTAATAATATTGTGGGTCTCCTCCGGGGTCACTTGCAATGGCTTTATTTTTTGTTATCTGATGGTAAGGCAGGCCTGAGTTCGATTAGGCGGTCCACCTGCCCCCGAACAGGTTGTTGCTTTGTCGTAGCGGTGAGGTTTAGTACCTAAGGCTTGCTCAGACGCGGGGAACTAAGAGGAACCTGGCTGGCCTGTGGTGCAAGGCCAGCCGTTAAGGAGGCTACTTCAAGCTCGCTGAATAAGCCCACTTTGTGGTGTGTGTGGGTGCAGGAGTTAGGTGTGCCGCCTTTCCTGTCCATTGCAACCAAGGAGGAGTCGCGGGGGAAAAGGATTGTCAGTATTCCGTAGGCCGTTCTCCCTATAGTCCGCGACCGGGCGGGGCCGGGCCGCCGTGTGGAGGGGCCGTGCGAGGAGGGACATTCGGCATGGTGTCGTTGATCTCTCCTCCTTTTGCGGCCGAAACAGAGTTAGCGGCGCAGCCCAACACTGAGGCCACCGCTGGGGTTGGGAGTCTTGTCCCTGCATGGGTTAGGCTCCGGGCTACCATGGCCCCTGAGTAACAGACTCGGGGGAGTCTGTTACTCAGGGTCCTGGTCGGACATACGCGCGGAATGGCGTACATTGATCTTTTAGCGTATCGGTTAAGTATTCGGCCGCTTAAAAGTCATCGAAAACCAATAAATCCCCGGTTTGCTTTGATAATGTTGGCATGACGTTGCGGGAACCGACTACATACGTCGAGCCAACTGCCAATAGGTAGTGTACGATGCCTCTAAATCTTCCGTCAGATATAACCATGATCCTTTGAGATGTAACTCTATGCTGTCTCTGACCTCTAACTGCATTAACAGTTTGACTTTAACGGATAGCGATAAAACGAACGCTTAGGTGCATTTTTCCCTCTTATCAGAGATCAAATACTGAATGGCAAGCCAAAGTTGCGGTCTCCCGACACCTCGATTGTCCTTTCGGAGTCATCGATGTCTGATAAGATATGCGTTGCAATAATGCCGATGTCAATATACGCTTTGTCTACACTAACCTCAGTTAGCTTTGGGGGTCCATTGCCTTTGCGTTCAAAACAATGCCAATTTGTTAAGGTTTTGGTCGTAGAGATCGCACCAGCACATTGGCCCAATTTGAATTAGACACTTGATGGTAAGTGATGGCCTATCCGCAGTAGCGCAGTGTAAGACGTTACAAATTCGGTCATCACCGGGTGCCCTTGAATATAGTAGTTTGTATACAACACAGATTAGGGGAAGAAATAAGCATTGCAATGGTATATATCCAGACGATTTCCTTACAAAAAGTAGTTGACAGTATAAACAATAAATATAAAATAAGAGTTGACAAGATATAATTTGGAATGTGTCGAAAACAAATTGTACCCTCTTTAGGAGCGCACGCGTTAGCTTTGCAATTTTCAATAAAATATTTCTAAGGACGCGAGGTTATCATATGAGAATTTTAAACAATGGAGTTTTGTTATTTTGTTTTGTTAAATTTTATTTAACAACATACGTGTCTAAATAAGAATAACAAAATAAAAGATTTATTTTTATTTAAATTTTAGATTGATGAAGCGATTCCGCCATCTAATACTTCTATGTACAGAATACGGTTATTTTCTTTTCATTGCTGTGCTCAGACGCCAGCGGTTTTTGTATAAAAATTGTCGTTTTGATGATAATAAACGATAAAAAACATGTGAAATTTTAACAAAAAAAATATGACCAACCTCAAACAGTATATAACCATTTAGCGCAATATTAGCAGATGACACCGTGACCCCGCCTTGACACTGCCCCGCAATTTCTGCGTACCTTTTCTATATTCTCTCTTTTAATGTTTAGTTTAATCAAAATGTCGTCTATGAAATGTTTAATGCACATAGAATGAAATATTTTTTAAACGTATTGATTTTTATGAATCTTACACTATATTACCTTAAATGCGGTTTGACTATTGCAATTTTATCAATGTTTTACAGCTATTTTGGAAAAATTTTAAAACATAGAAATAGGCGCATCCAAACTTTATTATAAAACATTTAAAGAACTTCAGTTAACTACACCCTAGTTCAAGTCTAACTTTCACGGTTTCGGCAGCGTTTGCAATTTAATCGCACGAGGCTTTGATGTTTGACGCCGAATTTTCTTAATTTCTTTAATATCTTTTGAAATATTTATTACAAAATTCATAAAAAAGAATTAGCAAAATCGGAGCACTACAAGTTGAGCAACGAGGTAACATAATTAAAAAAAAACATTCTCTCCGTACCTACTGTTTATGTTGTTCAGCTGATTTTACTTTTTTGATATTTAGCTGAAAATATAAACATTAGAAAAAAATATATAGGTTTTTCAATTTCACCGAGGCACCAAATCACCTTTATTTAAAAATATATATATGTTTATACGCAATATAAAACAACACATCTCAATTTGCAAGCGAAATGGTTATTACGTAACCACTTTACCACTTCGCTTTCTTAATATATTTTGCAGTAGCTTTTTTGCTATGGTTACTTTCCGTGTAGTGCTCTTGACAGGTTATTTAAAAAACCATTATCGCTAGATAAACTTTAATCAAAGGGTTTTTCGCCTAGAATACATTATGCATAGTCAACCAATACAGAATTTTTCATGTCATTTTTCATATGAGATTTATCAATGGTAAGTAAAAAATTAATTAGGCGCAATATTTAATAGGTTTAAGTAGGATTAAAGATTTTGAACATTCACATCCATTCATTTACATTTGTTTTTAAAATTTATTTTTAAATTTACAAATGTACCATAATAAAAATAAATGTAAATACCGAAATATTTGCCGAAAAGTGTTAATTTTTTTATTTTTCCACACTGGAACAAATAATATTTATTGTGACTGGCGCGTCAAGCTATTTTTATGTAACAGTAGCCAATCAAATAGCAGATGCGCATTGACTGTAACTCTCTCTCCCTTTGATGTCAGGGGCGACTTCACTCAAGCGATCATTGCATAGTCGTGCATGATGGCTTTGTCACAGTCGATACCTACAAATAAAGGTAGTCAAAAAATATAAAACAATTATAAAAAGCTAATTGCTGCTAAATTTGCATTAAACGGCATTTTTCATGAAAATTTTTAAGTTTAAAAATAAGTTCCATAATTATTATAAAAAATGCGTTTTAACTCGCAAAGCACGTCAAATAGTTGTTATGTTATTATTCATCGCCATAAATTACCCAACTATTTAATTTTTTTTAATTCTCCTAATAATACTCCTAAAAATATATGTAATATACACTGTATCTAAATATATTATAAAACAAAGTGCGGTCGGCAGTCGGCCTCGTCTGTATGTCTGTCTGTTCACATCATCATCATCATCATCATCCGCCTTTGATAGTCCACTGCTGGACATAGGCCTCCCCTAATACACCCCTATCCATTAGGGGGCTTTGGACCGTATCCCACCACGCTGGTCCAATGCGGGTTGGTGGGTGGACCGACTTTTACATGCCGATCCGGCGCAAGGGTCATCTTACTTTTCGGACAATTGGTGATCGGCCCAAATTGTCCTAACCAACTAGGAAACAACAATGAAAATTTGTTGAGTTCCCGCAGGATTCGAACCCACGACCTCCAGTTTCTAAAGCAAATGCCTATAGCACTAGGCTACGGAGGCAGTTATTAAGTTAGGATGTCTGTTCACGATAAAGTCAAATATAGATTTTCATGAGGTTTTTACTAATCGATAGAATTTTCTTCGGGAAGGTTTAGGTATGCAATATGTATAGTTTCTGTATATATATGAGTAAAATATTTTGATATTTTTCAGAGATATCGGATATAAACTAAGCCGTCTGAGACCTTTTAACTAACGCTGCCTAAGTCCTATGAGATACAACAAAATAATGTATGGTGGAAATATTCTTCGTTTCTAGATGTAAAAAAAAATCAACGATAGCATATGTCTAAATCTGAAGGTAGTAAAAAGAAAATTAGCTAACCCAATATATATTTTAGAAAATTAACCCTAGGCATTGCAAGCAAATTATTTTACGCTATATGATTTAAATGAATAAATAAGCAGTTATCAGAAAATATATAACATCATCATTAGCCTGTGATAGACCACTGCTGGACATAGACCTCCCATAATACACCCCTATCAATCAGGGGTTTAGGACCGTATCCACCACGCTGGTCCCATGCGGGTTTATGGGTTGAAAAAAAATGTAAATCGTGTAAAATTACCTTTCTAAATTCGAAGCCGCGTCACAAACCTACTACTCAGTTAATACAATAATTGACAGAGAGGAAGCAGTACATTAACTAAGAGCGTTTCTGAATTCTTTGACGCCTCCTGGAATTCTACAGCACAAATTGATATTAAAAATAGGTGCCCCTATCATGTTACTAAGAAATTTTAGTCCACCATAGCTATGCAATTATTCCAACTAAAACAAACTAAAATTTTCCGTATAAAACATGAATATTATCGTAGAGAAACTCATATAAATTTAGAGGTTTTTAACGTAATGTAGTTATTAACATATTTCTAAGCTTATATGGAAAACGCTGGGTGAACTTCACTACATAGATAAATAAAAACATTGTAAAACTATTTTTTATACCTTAAAAAGTTCACGAAAGAGACTGCGATGATACATATCATTCACTTTAGAATAACTCACAACAACCAATTTACATTTTTAAAGGTGTCAAACGGGGCCTTGTCTGAGGTGGTACCACCGCGGTGCTTATTTCTGCCGCAAAGAAGTAGTGTGAAAACGCTACTGAGTTTCATATTGAAGGGCACCGTTGCCAGCATATTTGGGTAAGCGAGTTCGTAAGCGTAAGCTCATATGTCCCACGGTAGGAGTGAATTACACACACACTTGGTATTGCCGATGTCTATGGGCGTCGGCCACCATTTAACATCGTCGTTCGTCTGCCTTCGAATGCGAAACAAATCTTTTACATTTTATGGGCAAGAATGGCTCATTTATGAACTGATTTCAGGAAATTCCAAAAATTATCTAATTACGTATTTTTGAAGTTATACTTCTTTAGGCGCGTTATGAAAAAATGATGAGAGTGAAATTTTAAGATGGCGACCTGTGACACAAAATTAACAGTTTATAATGAAAACGGTGAAATGGACCTTAATGAATGATAAGGTTGATTTTGTGTAGTGATAATGGAGTTGTCGTTTTTATTTGCGATAGTTGTTGCATAATGTGCTCTATGAGTTAGGATTAAGGTTCGTTTTGGTATATATATATATATATTATTATTATTAATAATATATTATGATATTATTTAAATTTATATTAAATATAAATATTAAATATATTATTATATAAAATATTATTTTTTGTAATGATGTTTATTCAACTTGATATAATGGTAATATTTTATTCATTTAATATATCAACATTGTGATATATCTATGTAATACGTTTTAGATAAGTGCCATCTAGTCACACATAATCAAAGCTTCTGATTAATAGTACCGCTGTACAAGTAAGCCAACATCTCTTAGGAATTCTACATTTGTGAGCAACAGATGGCGCTGAACTACCAGTTATATGATATATCAAAGTACGTCTTGTGAATCCATAAATTCTTAATCGAATTATTTATGATTAGTTCTTATAAATCTATCATCTTTAATTATCTTAATTATTTTGATTGATATTACTTACTATTTGTGAATATTAGTGAAAAAATTGTGCTTATATACTTTTCAAGTGCTCCAATATAATTGAGGTTAACTATCCGTATGTATTATTTATTGATATAAATTAAAATACTTTTATTTAAAAATTAACACTAAATATTATTAAATTATTAATGTTAAATACTTATTATAGGTTATTTAATATTCACAAAGTAAAGAAATAAATTTAATAAAACATTTAATAAAAGTTTGTGATAAAATTAAAATTGAACATCAAATTATAATATAAATTTTTAATATTTGCAATTAAATTGAATAAATAATAAATATTTATAAAATAACTAAATAAATTTAATGAAAACTTTTAATAAAAATGATAACTGAAGTTCCGATTCAGACATTACGGAGAAGATACTATGGAAGTGGACATCATTTAATTAAAAATACGATTCGAATAATAAGACAATTTATATTAGACTTAATGTAAGAAAATAAATATTTATTTATTTAATTTTCAAATTTAAACTGAACTTTGTTGATTATCCTTTTCCAATCCTTCTATTATTTTATTGTAATTAATTATTTGCATGCAATTAAAAACTATTTTTAATGATGCCAAAAGTATAACTTCTCACGCGTACATAAGTACGCACCCATTTTAATTTCATAGACCAAAATGAAAAGGCCATTTTGGTTCTTGCAGCATGTAATTAAAATGAAAATTTACGAAGATATTACCGATTTAAAATGCTGGGACATAGCGGTGCAACGATTACCGGTATTAGCGTTGCACCCGTGCGAAGGTTTGCTAGATATATAATCGTTTTTTGTCAGTCTGTCTGTTTATTCTCTCTAAACACTGGAACGACTGATCCGGTTTTATCGAGACTATTTCTTAAATTTAGCTGATATGATAGGGAGCATCATAGCCAATTTTTTTGATTATGATGTTTTTGATTAAAAAGTTTGTGATAAAATTAAAATTGAACATCAAATTATAATATTAATTTTAATATTTGCTATTAAATTGAATAAATAATAAATATTTATAAAAATACACTAAATAAATTTAATGAAAACTTTTTGATAAAATGATAACTGAAGTTCCGATTCAGACATTACGGGAAGATACTATGGAAGTGGACATCATTTAATTAAAAATACAAGTCGAATAATAAGACAATTTAATAAATAATTAATATTTATTTATTTATATATGTCTGTATCTCAATGTTTTGGAATAACCGTCAGAGTTTGTATTTGAAAAATTGACATATCTTTCGAAATTATAATTTCAAAAATTAAATGCAAAGATATAAAAACTACAAAACCGAAGGACAACATAAGTACTTTTTGTCAAACCAATATTCAAAATTAAGAAAACGACGCGCTGCTATGCCTGTTTTCTGCAGCCAAGGTGGAGTCAAGGGGGAAGAGGAGTGTTTTGTAGTTCTTAGGCCGCTCTTCTATCCTCGGCGACTCAGCAGGGCCACACCGCTGACGCAGTGTGGTGGGGCCGTGGGAGAAGGAAGCTTTCGGCATGGAGTCGTCGATCTCTTCTCCTTCAACGGTCGAAATACGCTGCCCTGGGAGCTGGAAGACTTATACTATCAGAGTTGAGATATCCTGGCTCCCATGGATCTTAGGCGGCAAATTTGGTGGAATCTACCGCCCAGACATGGGGGCAAAGACGAAGAGCGCTTATGTTCCTGCGCGGCCAGAAGTGCAGTTGGCCATGGCGGAGAGGGGGCTACTTCGGTGGCCAGCGCTGGTGGGGCGGCAGAAAACTGCTAAAGAGTTCCTGTGACATTATCTCTAAGGCACTAAGAAGGAACAATATAGTGGTTTTAGTCGGGCGAGTCCGACTTGAACCGTCTTTGCCTTTTACGGCCATAGGCGGCGCGTACAACTTCTATCTTGTTCTTACATCTAACTTAACACTGACATAATGTAATTAAATATAAATAATACTAACCATACAAACATTTTAAAAAACGCGTTGTTATTGTCATATGTATAAGTGTAGATTAAACTTTATTAAGATTTTATTGAAAGTACAAGTGACATTATAATACAGTGTAAAGACTTTATAGAACAATTGTTCCAAATAAATGTAAATACCTGGCAAAATTGTGTGTAAACAGAAAGTAAAATCCCATGCAAAAAAACAGCTTATACTTTTAATTTAGGATTTGAAATATCCACCAAGGATGTGGAGTTTATTTGTTACATTTTTTAAATTTTGTGTATCTAAAAAAGACAGTGTATGTATACTACACTGTCTGTATACTCCGTAGACAAGAAAATAAAATTAAATAATCATTTCTAAAAAAAATATTGTGTATTTTTTTTCTAGTTCGAATTGTAAATTAGTTCATAAGAACGGGTACTTACACATATTTATTAGATCTCTAATCTAATAAATATGTGCAAGTACAGCTACTTTTACTTTTGCCTCGTACTAGCATTATACAAGTAAGTGGTGGAGCAGTAACTTTTTCCTCCGTGTGATACAAAACGTATATATTTTTCCTTCCAAAACTGTGTGCAAAAGGTTCTTATTATACTAAACACCACTGGCCATGTCAATTGAGAAGAAAAACAGACAACGCCAAAGACAAAGAACAGCTGTCTTTATTAATGTAAGTAAACGTCAGATGTTGAGCGTATGAGGAGTTTTTAAACAAGAGACGTACAGATCATTGTCCAACTTTCCTAACTTTGTGACAATAGTTTTAGGGATGGAACTTAATACAAAGTTTCTATATTAAGGAGAAAAAGAAACAGCGTAATACGCGCGGTTCTGTGTTTAAATACTAAAAATACGTCGCTCTAGAAAATGAGATACAGATAACAAATATTATTAACTTTATTTACTACTCTTGGGACAACAATTTCTATTTGGATAACTTGTAATGTGTGTATTAAAATTCTCTAGTGTAACAAACATTTACAATAAATTAAGGCAATGCTTATCATAAGATATTAGTCCAGTTCCGAACGATTAAGACGTTCAATTTCATAAAACTTTGCAACATTGAATGTATTTAATTTTTATACATCACATCTAGTTTCCACTTCAAGTTGACTTTAAGATGTGTTTTGATTGCTACGTGATTATAATCTTTATTAATATTAAAGAGAGGAAACATTTTTTGTTTCTTTGTTTTGAATAAGGTCCTTAACTATTGAACTGATTTAAAATATTCTTTTACTACTAGAAAACTATATTATCATGGAGTAAAATGGGTAACCTTATGCCCCAGGAAAAGGAAGGTGGAATGCTAGTTTAATATTTTAAGGAGGAATCATCAATAGTGTATTCTCACATTTTATCAATACTAAAATTATATTTTAAATACGTATTTCAAAAATATATTATTCAAAAAAAAATTGCTATTATGTGCTTTTATGTGGTAGTTAAAGTTCTACCTCATTAGCATAAGAATGGTAATTTTGTGGGCGTTCCGGTTGAGTGGCACATTTGAAATATAGGCAGGCCATTAATTTTAAGTAATAATGGCGTAAAAAATATTTTAAACGTTTCTTTCTCATAATCTTGAATTCTATATTATAGCATTAGCATTATATTATCTATAAATCTAAACAATTATTATTAGCGATTTGATCCCAATAATTGGTACTTGTCAATGTTGGTATAAAACCAGTATAAGGTAGGTCGGTGAATATATACGGTACGGTGCGGTATGAAATATATATTCAGGAAGTTACTCTGACGAGGTTTGTAACATATTAATAACATGCTACATTAGCAGACTGTTGAAAATAGGAATAAGTATTCTAATACTGTAGGATTATTTACGATATTAAATTCGGAGGGTATGTTTAATTCTTTTTTTAAACTATACGGATAGCTATCATGGCGTCCCAGTTAAAAAAATCTTGTGTTAAGTAGTTTGTTTCATTGTACCGTCACGCACACACGTCAAAACTTAAATAAATTTACCGATTTATTAAAAGGATCATTTCACGTGAAGTGGACAGGGGAAAAAAAAGAGAGGTTCTGAAAATCGATCATATTGGGCACAATTATACTTCTAATAAGTATGAATGTGAAAAAAAAAATTTTTTTTTGGAAAATGTATATTTCACAAGTTATAGGTCATCATCGATTATCAGAACCTTACTTTTTTCCCCTGTCCATTTCACGTCAAATGCCACAAAAAATGACACTCCGTAGAGAGCTGACAAATGTAGCCCTCTATTCTACCCCATTATTTGGACTTATTCGAACAGGTTACCCTATGTATTTGTACAGAAAAATTAAATGGTTATCGACTCGTCAGTACTTCTCATTCAAAAACATCATTGCGCTTCGTTTAAGGGAAGTTTCAGGTACGCTGCGTCCATTTGCTAGAACAATATACATGCACCGTTCCAAGCTGTAAAAAGTTTGACAAGTGTTAAATTTAAAATGAAAATTTATCTTTAAGAATATGCGAATATATCATCGATGTGGCAACTTTTATTTTATTGTAGATATTTATCGATTAGAGTCAAGAAGTCATGTGCTTTTTTATTATATAATGGTCATATATATAAAATTATATAATATACATATCCAAGTTAGCCACAAAAATCACAAAACACGTTTTAAATATCGCAAAATGGTTATATACTGTTAGAAGTCGGTCATATTTCATAGAATGAATACCTTAATATTTAGCTTTTTTCAAAAAGAGCACATTGCTATTCGCTTGTTTTACGCAAAATAGTTATACTCGTACACCGTACTGAAGTCGGTCATATCTTTTTGTTAAAATTTTACTTATATATTTTAATGTTGACAAATAAACGCCTTAAATAAGTAATTTTAATTTAATTTACTCAAGAAATTACTAAAACTGTTAAGTTTCTATTAAAAAATATTTTAATATTTAGGCCGCGTGTAAACACTAATGAATGTATATTTTTTTTCATTATCCTACAAGATATTTTCCATTCAATATGAAAGAAAAATAATACATTTTTTAAACATATTTGGGTTGTTCTAACTTCAAAGAACACTTTTATATATCAATAAGTAATACCAATACTGAAAGGAACTTTTAATCCTAAATCAAGCCTCTTAAAAATAATTATCTCCCAACAGGTAGACGAGGGTCGTCTGGACTAATAAATGAGATATTAAAAATATTTTTCCTCATCATTGCTATAAATTTGGGTTAATGGGATTTTAAATAATAATTATATAAAGTAGTTCATTGGCCCTGGTAATTGAGGTGTTCAATGAAAGTTTAGTTACTTGTCTTCTTATTGTTGTATGAATAATATTGAAGAAACAGATTTCATTCAAATAAAATCAACACTGTAACTTTGAATATAGCGTAAATGATTACTCTAGGACGTACAACAATAGTCTATGAAAATATTTCCCCAAAACTATATAGCTCTTAACTGGAACCCGCGACTTTGTCGACGCCGAAGAGCAGGGTGTATTGGATTATAAAGTATAGTACATACATAAAAAAGGTGTCTCAATTGTATTTGACTATAATAAGACACATATTTTCATTCTTTAATAATTTTGAATTTTCATGTAGACATTGATTCATCCTTCTCATCTAACTCTTTTAACTACTTATTTGCCTGTATCATATCTTGGTATCTATTCTACGTACTAAAAATGTATGATTTACCGTAGCAGAAATATCACCTGCTTTGTAGCACATGTTTTAAAATTATTTGAAGAAACATAACTATCCGATATCACATTAGATTCTTCATCGTAAATTTATATCTCGTTTTGACGTATTTATAGTATCTTTTTTGTATTTTAGAAGAGTCTAAATGGTTTCGTTTTCTTGATCTATTGTATCCAACAGCACCGAACTATTTATATAATATTGAGACATAATAGGAGTTACTGTTACTGTGTCCATTTAAAGACGAATCAATTGGGTAATAAATTGTAAGAACTCTGTTCATATCATGATACCAAAACATGTCTATGCGTAATCATATATTAGACATTCAGCTCTAACCAAAAATTTACTTTTATCAACCTAATATGTCGATAATTGAATATCGACGCAACATAGCGACATTTATCCATCGTAGGACATTCTATTTCGGTCATAACTTCTTTCTTTTTAATTTAATAAAAGTTGAAGGTAAAGTTTCGTTTTTACGAAGGACCAGCTAAAAAACAGTTGCATTTTTGCAGCAAATTAATAGCATAAAATGATACTGAATTCCGGTTTAATAAGCACCATAGGTGCATTACTGAGGGATCAAAGCGGACGCATGAAAAATAATCGTGCAGTCTTTATAGTTAACGTTGTACACCGTATTGGTAGATGTAACATTTTTAGCTCACAAAAAGAAGAAGTTAATTATTGTATTTATTTGCGTCTCAAAGATTCGAAAAATTGGAGTACATGATGTGGTTATTTTTTACTTGAGATATTCGAAAACAACAAAAAGAATTAATTAGACAATTATTAAATAATTCAAACATTTTAACGTTGAATTCCCGCGGGATTCTAACCCACGACCTCTGGTTTATAGAGCAAGGGCCAATATCGCTGGGCTAAATAATGTTATTGTTAAAGTTTTGTTGAAATTTATAAAGTAGTTTTTGCATGAAAAGGTAACAAACATACATTTTTATTACAAATTTCCTCGTTTATAACATTAGTAGGATTTTTCAAAAATGATAAGTTGGTATTAAATAACCTTTTAGTTTATGAAACTAATTACAAAGTTGTTATTAAATACAAATTACCATAAATGTCTATTTCAAAATACATTTAACATTTCATAACCACATTACAATAACAAACCTTGGCCACGTTATTGTAATATAATTATTTATTGCGGTTGACTATGCCCGTATTAAAATAAACTTTTAAATGGCCGGAATAGTATATTTACAAAATGTTTACGTATTTGTCTAGAAAATTTCATGATTGTACTTATTTTTAGGCCTAGCAGAGCTTAAGACACAGTGTGCTCTAGTGTAAAGGCTTAGTGATACGGGATAGTACGGGGAAGTCTAATGTCTGAAACAAATTTCTTAGGGAGCGGCAGTTTACTGCTGCCTTTCTTAAAATTTCATTTTGTATCGTATATTAGCAGTATTAATCAAGTTTCAAACATGAAGTTAGGAAGTAAAGTGTAAACAAAAAAAACATGATCGACTTTAAACAGTATTAAACAATTTTGCGCAATATAAGACGGAGACTACGTGCCCTCTGCAAGAAACTACTGCGCGATTCCCGCCACTGCATTTCAAATGCCTAATAGCTTTTTAGATCGCGATCATGAAATCACTTTGATTTGATCGAAACCCTTACGCGAATGAGCAAGTGCCGGATTACGAAAACATTCGATTGTTTTTAACCCTCACTTCATATCAAGCAAAAATTTATTACAACTGCTTAAGGTTACATGCAGTTAAAATATCAAAAATCCGTTCTTTTTTTATGCCGAAAGAAAGAGACAAACTGTGTGATCGGGTGCCGGGTTAGTATAGTAAGCCGCAGACCAGACGCAACCCGGCGCTCGCGCGAGTTGCGTGTATGTTGAGACTCGCGCATTAATGAATTAATTTGTAGCAGCGTGGTCGGTAACCAATAATCCACAGTTATAATTGCGTTATATAATTTGGTTATTCCGTAATATTTCCTGTAATTGGGCTTGAGTAATAGTAAGTATAATTAGAGTTTTCTACAATTTCCGTAAAATTAAGAATTAGGTAAACTGAAATTAGATAATATTCATGCATTGGCTTAAGAAATACTTAAATAGACAAAATTAATTCCAATACTATAATGAACTATTATACGTAATAAAAGTCAATTTGGAGCTAGCGATTTGAGTATTAAAAATGATGTCCTTGTGAATGTATCACGACACGAACCCCTGCACGTGAATTACAATAACACCCGCGATTGTTGACTAGCACAAAGTAACTTAATGCCGCACATGACCCACGACCTGCTACACAATCGAATGTTTGTGATTCGATTGTCTAGCTAACGGGCTATGATCGACCCGGGTTGCAAGAAATGGTCGACTGACACAGCCCTACTTTTAAGGCATTCATTTTATCAAGTCGTCCATGACACGTTGTATTTACATAGAATGAAGAATTTTTAATCTTCTCTCTTTGACCTGCTTCTTCCCGAAATTCCGCACCCCACCAATTTAAAAACTTTACTATCCTGTTGATTACCCATTTGTTTATATTTTATGTTCTTACATTAATCATAATAACATTAAACTTTAGTTTGTTTGTTTCTTAACCAACTAACCCTGTGTTTAATGTGTCTCTTTTTGTTTTAGACACATCACAGAAACCATTGGGATGGATTATCCCAGCACATAATCAATTCTTAGTTTTATTTTAACTGTGACCTTGTTCATTTACGAAGCCTGTTACATATAGCAGAGCCTAATCTAAAAATTTGACGTTGGCGAAATCTATAAGTAAACCCCATTAAGCATAATAACTGAACTGAACTAAGAATTTTTAAATGAATTGTCTATGAATAAGCATGATTGCAGTTTTTAACAATGTTTTACATTGAAATGGTTATTGTGGGTTCATCTTAAAACATAGATAGTATATAGTAATAGAGAGTACTCTTGCGAACTTTATTATAGTATTATATGTATATATATAAAACAAGACAATAATTAACCAGCAAAACATTTAACAAATATTATTAAAAAATTATTTACGGATTTATCGCGTTATTTTATTTAAATTCCCGACTTTCGAAGCACTTTCCAGACCTACCCCTGTGACCACGGCCGCTGGAAAGTGTTCGAAACGTCGGAATTTAAATAAAATAAACTGCGATAAATCCGTAAAGTAATTTATTTAATAATGTATAATATTCGCGCAAGCAATAGAAATAATTATTTAACAAATAAATGTTTTTCTGGTTCATTATTGTCTTTTCGTGTACATCGTCAAATAATTTTTAACAACCTCGGTAAGTTTTAGTGAATAAGTGATATTTTGTTGTACGTTTTATTATACTAGTGACTGGAGCGTTTTTTAAATTGAATACTCGCAGCATATAAATACATCTAATATAATAAAAATTAGGTAAAAACATGTGCACAAAACGTGTCATACATAACATTTTGATCAAATTAATACATTAAAAGATATTAGAGATTAAAAATGCAGTGGCGGAAACCACGGGATAGTTTCTTGCAGAGGGCACGTTGTCATCGGCTTAAATTGTGCGAAATGGTCATTTACTTTTTAATTCAGTCATAATGTTTTTTTTATTTCACTTCTTATAACTTTTTTTAAGTATTTTTAATTTTCACTTTTTTATTATTTGAATTCTGCTGTCAAAGTTATTTAATTAATCAATAGTTGGCGTATTGTTGTCCAAAACAACGCAAGTAATATATGTTTGCAGCATTATATTGCACCAAGTATCATGCTACATTATATTGATTTAGTAAAGCCGACCATTATTAAGTTAGTCTGAGATATTACTCGATATAAGCTAATTCACCTTATTTATATGTAATCAATTACTTATTGTCGATTATTTATATATAGATAAAGATCCTCCAGACGCAAAATAAACAGTAAATGTTTATCAATCTTATGATGTTCCTTGACATAATTATAATCGATTTCAATTATTATTCTGAAATAAAAAAAATTATATAAAGACAAAAGAAAATAATATTAAAGGTGAATAAAAAAATACAATATTCTAACACTAGTTGTGAATGTCGCTTTGCATTTTTTTGATTGTATACAACCACAATTGATGTTAATTTCAAATTATTAATGACATTATTGCTGATTTAAGAGATACAAGCAAAATTTTAACAAAAAATGTAATTATTTTTCTGACATTGATTTTTGTACTTTTTCAGACATTGGTTTCATTTTACTTATATTATATGAAATACATCAGGGCGTCATACACTACGTATAGTGAGTATTGGTCTCCACTCTAGAACTTTTCGACTCCAATGGTCGTCATTTCTATTACAGTCTTTGTGACCGAGACACTACCACTTAAGCTTAGTAATCCGATGGGCTATGTCGGTGACTCCGGTTTTTTGATTCGGTCCTTGAGAGATACTCCGAGCATAGCGCTCACCATAGCTTACTAAGCGACTTTAAATTTGTGGTCCAGTCGAACAGTTATGACCAAGTCTCGCCACCATAGGTAGGACGCACTGATGGAAGACTTTCGATTTAAGGAACTGTGGGATGGGTGACGAGAAAACTAGACAAAGCCTATGAAAAGCTCCTCGGCCTAGCCAAATTCTTATGTTATCCTTGTTGGCCTCACCCTCAAAGTTTTTTCTACCTTCTTTTTGAAACCATGCCATGTCTGTCCCAGTAGAGTGTCTTGAATATGACATCTTCTTGTCTCACACCCTGGTGAACAGGCTCAGTCTGCCTACTTTTGACTACGACAGAGATTGTTTCGGCGTCATACAAACCTCTCGGCATCTCCATTTATTGCCAATCAATCTGGCACGGCTGTAAGGAGTCGAGGAAAGTCTTGATGAACTTAAAAGCCTTATCATAGTCCACAAATGCTATGCAAAGGGGCTGGTTATATAAAAATAATACTACAATTAATGTTTTATTTTGAAACTACGCAAGGAGGGTTGAATTGAAATTTCGTCATATAACTATATGTAGTTTAAAATAACAAAAGCGGAAATACATTGTGGTTTATTAAATAACAACTCCCTAGATGAGTTAAGAAGTTTATACTCAACAGAGGGAAACAGCGGCTTGGGTTGTCACTTTGTATATGCGAATAGAAATCTCATTTTCAGTAAAAAATTAATAATATTTTACCTAAAGAAGATGTTAATGCTTTAGATCTTAGCTCTTTGACCAAATCTCCCAAACAGTACCACATACTATGCATGTTTTCGTATAGTATTATCATTATGCCATGTAATCCAAATGAGTAACTTTAAGGTAACATTAAATTCAATTTATGAATAATAAAGTTGACATTATTTTTTTATTGTCTATTATAATCATACTAAACAATTTTAATGGCGGAAAAGTTCGTTTTGCAGATGAACTTCGATCAATATGCAAATGAAGCGGCTAACAATCCACAAGCTCAAGATCTAAAGCGTTCCCTGTGGATACTTGAGTTTTGAAGTTATGATAGCTGTGCATATTGAGAACACCGATTCCATTTACACGCTAACACGTTTTGAAATGCCCTCTTAATAAAACTTTTGTCTGTTTACTCTATAGTTCAAGAAAAATCCTTAGCTCATACAAATAATAATGCTTGTTAAACATACTGCCTTATACACATATAGGTAAAAATATCGAACTGAGAATTAGCCTCGTATTATTAGCTTAAAAATGTAGTAAGAAAATATTTTCCTTCGTGAAAACTTGGATCGTCATCGGAATACGATGACACCCGAACTATCTACGAATGATCGTATTAAATGGGTGACATTTCATATCCATTAATATAAAATTGTGTGGTCAAGTGTCAAATTTCAACGTAAATAAATGAAGTTATTTCAGAGAGTACGACAAATAGGAACTTTGTTGAAAAATTACTAAAGAAAATTTCTATGCATTATATCTATATATTAATTCTGTTCG
Organism: Lamproptera curius; assembly: GCA_029286875.1. NCBI lineage: Eukaryota > Metazoa > Arthropoda > Insecta > Lepidoptera > Papilionidae > Lamproptera > Lamproptera curius. The sequence goes on along the minus strand of JAGSMT010000016.1, from coordinate 7,235,792 downwards.
TTTGTGCGCTAAAACTCGAGAACGGCTGAGCCAATTTGGCTAATTTTGGTTTTGAATTTTTTAGGGAAATCCAGGGAAGATTTAAATTTTGGAGTTCAATAAAACAACCATTTTGTGTTTTCTTTGATGTTTTCGCTAACGTTTAGATATTAAATTAAAAGATAGTTTAAACCGAATTGGCGTATTGTAGTTTATGATGTATCTATAATTTTTTTAACATACGTTGTATAATTCTAATAAATTAATGGCATTCAATAGAATTCTAGACCTAGAAGTTCTACAGACGATGATTACATATTTCTATTAGGATAAAAAATCCTTGGTAATATATAAACTTAAACCAGTAAACATAACTGAAATGTCACCTCCATGGCTTTGTGGTATTGTCCCTCTCTTTACAAACCGAAGGTCGTGGGTTTTAATCTTGCGGGCTAACAACTACGTGTTATCGTTGTTTACTGGGTGGGTTTTATTTAGTCGACTGCCTGAATCAATTGGCTGAAATGTAAGATAGGCATGTAAAAAGTCAGTTTCCATTTTCAAGACCGTTTTTGATAGTCCTTATTCGTCCACTGCTCGACATAGGCCTTTTTTCTGTTGGAAAAATCCAGCTTACGGATTCCCCGCCACCAGAGTGAGGAGGCAGCAGGGATATGTGGGGCTCCCCGAACCAAGATGAAGCGGCCGGTATACCTACTAAAAAACCAACGGTTGCTGCTTTCTCATGTCGCTGTAGCCAGGGCTGCGGGCGCTGATCACAGTCTTTGGCGACCCCAGCACGACGTGGCCCTCGCGGGCCTCTTCTCTCCAGGTGTGTTGGGACACCCGGACCGTCGCTGTCGTGCGGGCAACAGGCACTCCCTCTTGGGCCCTTCTCTGGGCGGCGGGCACCCTCTTGGGCCCTTCTCTGGGTGGCGGGCACCCTCTTGCCGGCTGCCCAGGGGGGAAGGTTACGCACGTACACCACTCTTCGGCGCCCTGGCCTTCTTCTGTGGATAGCCAGGGCGCTATTGGCCTCCCTGTCTCTTTCCGCGGCTTCCTTCCGGGCTATCACGTCCTCGCAGAACGCAAGGACGGCGCCCCACGACCTTTCGCTCTCTAACATCCTTCGCATTACTGCAGGAAGCGAAAGGTCGTGCCCCACGACACTACGCAGCTCTCGGCGTTGTTCAACGCAGGCTGTGCACGGCCGGCACTGGGGTGCTCCAGCCGCAACTCCCATTCCTGTGTAGCAAGGGAGCGCATTTCCTCTCTGCGCCCCCTTATCTCTTCTGGGGATGGCCTGCAACCCCGAGACCTCGCCTCCTCGCGCCAGAAAAAGAGTGACGCGAGGATTTTTGCATCCAGGTCCCAGGGCAGGGAGCCAGCCAACAGGCACGCCGCCTCGCCGGAGATGGTAAGGGAGGATCGCCGGAGGATCTCCGCAGAACCGAAGTACTTTCCTTCTGGAGGGTGGCTCGACATAGGCCTATTTCAATGAAGGTCAAGACGGCCGAACCCCTGCTACTCGCTGCCAACTTGAGCCAGTTAATGCACGAAGATCGGCATTTTTGCAAATGCAGCCACCACTCCAGAACCTTATTAGCCCATCGGCCATCGATAAATCTTACTATATGTCCGGCCCACTGCCATTTTAACGAGCTAATCCTATGACTGCGTCGGTGACTTTAGTTCTTTGACGGATAAATTTGTTACGATTTGTATCCGACAAAGTAGCTCTAAGCATGGCGCGCTCCATAGCTTTTTTTTTAAATCCTTTTGTCTTAAAACTCTGCGGTATCGGTGAAGTGAGAATATGGTTCAGCTTCTTGAATGCTGCCCAGCCCAACTGAAACCTCCTATCGGCTTCCCTCTCAAAGCTTTGTCTGTTTAACTACAATATGTGCCCAAGGTAGACACAATTCACTTATCAAATGCAGTTTACCTCTTTGGGCTGTGGAGGTCAGAGGCCAGTCATTCCTCGGAAAAATTGTAACTCAGGTAAATATGGATGGATTAATATTTGACCCCATACAAAATGGCAACAGGAAAGGTTGACTTCTTTGTCCTTGCTATTTTTCTATTTTACTTCCACAGTCAAGATGTTTGGCACTTTTCTTTTTTTATAAATATTGAACATTGAATAGAGTATGAAAACCCGAGATTAAAAGTTATGTCAATAATCTGTGGCATTTGCTTAAATAATATACATATATATATATAATTAAAACTTTAAATTGAACTATAGGTGATGAAAGGAGAAAATCCCCTAGGTATTATAACATATTTGCCTTTATTTTACAACAACTTTAAACGATATTACTATCTAGTTCAAAGTTAAAATCGCCGTTCTCTAAACTCGCTCCCCTGTACAGTTATAAAACTTATGTTATAAAAGTATGTGTTTATGGAGAGTAAAAGTTTTAACAGGCAATCTTTTAAAATACAGGTATAACGGTGAAGATGCCGGAGCACATAAAGTTTGCTTATTCCGTTTAGATTTCTGGTAAAACTTAAATTGAAAAGATGTTGTTTTTTTTTTCAAAGTAACGACTACTTTAAAACAATTCCATAGTAATATTATATATGCCACCAACATCACCCAACAACCCGCATTGGACCAGCGTGGTGGGGTACGGGGGTGGGGTATTTTAAACATATAATAAAAAATCGCCTAGGTTTAAAAAAATATGTTTTTAATTTAATCCCAGTATTTATTCGCATTACTTATAAGTTAATGCTCTAATAGTCCAATAAAAACAATTAAAAAGTCGGTCCACCCGCATTGGACCAGCGAGGCGATAAAAGTGGCGAAAAGTAAAGAGTTGTAATAGGAGATGAAAGTTTATATTGAAATTTATTAATGTTTTTCATAAAATTATGAAATTTTTTGTCTAAAAAGCCCCCTAACACGAAGCTAAAAGTGTTTTTCTAGCAATGTTGTAATTTTAAAGAAAACTGTACGGTGATGAAGTAGGGGTTGAAAATCAATATGGACATTGGTCATTGTTAGGTATAAAGACTTGAAATTTTGTGTCAAGTTATAGCCATATACAACCAATACACCTCATTTTTATTACTATACAATACATTCGAATACACCTCGCTTATCCACGCAGATGAATTCGCGGGTGACAGATAGTAGTACATACTAACAGTTTCATTTTATCAATTAACAATTTCATTTTGTGTTTCAATTGTAGTTTGTTAATAGAACAAACAACAATAGAAGCTATTTTTACAAAAGGTAACATTATATTTTATGACTCGTTCTCTTTAACAAAATTTCTACCCTATAGGATCATATATCATGATGATCATAAAAAATTGTTCACGCATATAAAAGAAAACAATATACATTTTTCTTGACAGGACAAATAAGAGGTTTTAATACATGTCAATAATATAAATAGAATATCAGTACATCAGTCCGGAAATGTTTAAATAAAAATATATATCACGCTTATTGACCTTAGATAACTATTAATTAATTTATCTCTAAATACACGGAGTAAGTTGCACAGGTTCGATAGCAATAGTTAGGATTGCAAATTATGGTTTTTAAATATCGTAATTTATCCCTTAACTACAAGGGAAACTCAGTTAACCATATTAAAGTGTAAAATATCGTATATAAACACTATAAAGGAATGATATATTAAAAAACGTATTTATCTCACAAATGTAATTAAGCACAATTTTACCGCACGCTATAATATGACAAAATATTGTCATATAATAGCGAGCGGTAAAATTGTACTGTTGATATAAAACTCAACAATAGTCAAATTAAGTCCTATTCACTCATCATTTATTATAAATATATTAGTGAATTTTGTAATAGCCGATTAATTAATAAAATAGATATGTATTGTATCAATATAATTACGTAACGTAAAATAAGGGTAAAAGCAACATCTCTGTATTGCCGTAATGTTTTTGGGAAATGAAGATGGTCTATTTAACATGTTTATTTTCCATACTTGTAAAATATTATGTTTTTTAACCTTAAAAAAAAATTCTAACACAAGAGAATTTTTTCACGCATACACACCACAAACATATAATATCGTAATGGTATAAACAATTATTTATTTTTTATGAGGTGGAAAGTCTCCTTTGTTCAAGGGCTAGTACCACCGCGGTACCTATTACTGCCAGAAAGCAGGAGAGTAAAACCCCAAATAATGTTTATGCGAAGAACGAAAAACAGCGTAATCACTCGGTAAACGAGACATAATATCTCCTGTCTAGTCCTGTCTCCTATCATCGTCAAGCGGCGACCAGATTAGTGGCGTCTTACGCTGTTCTTATTGTTAGGACTAAAATATAAAGAGAGAATTAAATGTATTTCTTGTTGAATACTTCCGTTTTCGTCATCTGGTTCAGTCGCCATTTTTCACTAAAAACTGATTTTTAACTAAAATTATTTTCTACTTTACACCTACAGACTAGCCGAAAAAACATATTATAACATGAAAATCTTAATATATTATTGTTACAGTGGCAATATAAATAAACTTAAAATGAATATTGTTCTTAGCGTTGCAATTTTATAAATGACTACAAAAAATATTCCCATAAACATCCTAATGGATTCAAAGTATCAAGTACGTATTTCAATGGTTATATGAATTAAAAAAAAAAAAAAACAATTTAATTATTTGCTCTCTAATCTAATTACTGCTGAAGCCGTTAATAATTTAGCAAAACTGGCTTACATCGTCTTAGTACATTAACCTGTCAGAATATAATGATTTAGGTATGTTAGCATTAGTCGCTGACGTATCAAAATTAACGGAAATAATAAAAAGAATTATTTAGTTACAAAAGTTTTAATAAGTCTTAGATTATAGCACCGGAAAAAATACCGGTTTCCTTGTTACATGTCTAAGTTAAAAAAGTGTGAAGGATTATATTAGATATTGGATTTAAAAAAAAATAACATTTCCATATTAAGGGGTTTTACGGACAGCAGTAATCCAGTTATAGTTGATTCTTAAGTAAACAGGCTTTTTTATGCATAAATGTAAATTTTTCCATCTTCCCATTTTATTATAATCAATGTAATGTTTAACTCCCTCTGGCAGCTGTTTTAACCGTAGAAAGTTCCAATTTTCACGTCACGAGGCATCTAAAGACAATTGTTCTTCGCCTTAAAGCAATATTATTTCACCTAATTTGTATTTCCTAACAAACTGGATAGTTTTTAAATTTTAAGACAGCCCTGAACATGTTGAATGATTATTATCTATCAAGTTAGGCCTTGGCGAGAACTTGTGAACTTGTTATATTTGGTTTGGAAACTTAGACCGTCCAGAGAAGGCAAAAAGTTTAGTACAATAGTTTGCCTTTTCAGTAAGTTGCATATTTTTATGTATACATGCGTAATGCAATAGAGTTATAATTTTCGAAAATAGTAACCACGAGCTTGTACCTTCCCTTTATCCGAACAAGGCACACCACATAAGATATGTGCAGTCTAGGGAGATTAATAGTTGTGTACTGGTTTACTATTTCTTCTATTTTGCTTGCTAAAACAGTCGTGTGTTTTGTGCCCAATGGATGTTAACACTCTTTTCTAGAAGACTTTTTCTTTCACTAACAGACAAAGGATTCTTCATGTCCACGGGGATAAGAATAAGAATGGCGTTGTATATAATTACATATTAATTTTTCCTAACTAATACAGTTTGCTTCTACTTTTTTGTTTTGACAAATTTCCAAATATTTAAATCCTTGACCATTTTCAGACAAATTTCTTATAAAACATTAACAATACAAATTTTATTAAGAATTTTTAAATATTTATTTTATATTTCTGCAGTTAGCATATTGGAATAAGCATTATCAGTTTCCTTTTTTATTTATTTATTTTTTATGGCATAAGCAGACAGACGAGCAGTCGGGCCTCCGGATGAGAAGTGGTCACCGACGCCCATGGACATTTGCAACACCTGTGGTAACCAACGTGCTGCCTACCGTGAGACAAAGGGCGTTAAGTCTCGTTTAATCAGTAAATACGCTAGCTACGGTGCCCTTCAAACCGGAACACAGCAGTTTTTTCACACTACTGCTTCGTGGCAGAAATAGGTACCGCGGTGTTTCCCACCCAGACGGTCTCCTGTAAAAAGGGGACCTACCACCGGTAACTTAGTATTCCTTCGTCAATAATACATCAAAATCAACAGGAGTATAAATCAATCAAGGGACATGTAAGTGCAAAGATTTATTTGAAATCATATTGAATTTAAAAGTTTTCTTACTCACATGTTTGTTTTACTTTATAATATTCTTTTAAAAGTATTTTATTGTAAACATTATTTGTTTTTCCATATAATACTTGCATTAATTTTAAAAAACATATAGAATAAGCTTACGTTTTTAAAAGTAGTCTAGATAAACCTATTAACAAAGGTTCATATTATATTAGTTTTCTACCCTTTAAGACTACAGAAAATGTAATCAGTTAATCCAAGTATGAACAACACTGAGACTAGTGACTGAGAATCGGAGGTCGAGTCGGTCTAATAGTTTGGAATGGGCATAGAATAATTTTCACTACAGGAAAATAGTTTCGTTACGAATTAAGTCTGTCTTGTATTAACGCAAATTAAACCAATGATTTAATAAAGAAAGGCTGTCTATCTCGTAACCATGAAACTACAAATACCATAATCTGATACGTCAGAAAGATTTTAAACAAAGATAGACGCTATGAAGTGTTTAATTCATGACAATTATTACATATTCATAAATGAAAAAAATATATATTTATTCATTACATCATCATCATCACCAGCCAGTGTTATTACACTGCTGGACATAGGCCTCCCCTAATGCACGCAAGCGCTTCCGAAATTCGGCTAATGTCATCCAGCGCACACAGGCTACTCTGCGAATATCGTCACTCCATCTTTCCGCAGGATAACCGAGCCTCGGTCTTCACTTCAAAATTTTCCGACTCCAGTGGTTGTCAGTTCTATGGCTTATATGACCGGCCCACTGCTACTTGAGCTTAGTAATCCAGATATCCTATATTGGTGACTCTAGTTATCTGACGGATGTCATCATTTCTGATGCGGTAGAGATACTCTAAGCATAGCCCTCTCCATAGCTCGTCGAGTGACTGTAAATTTGTGGAACAGTCGAACCGTAAGTGTCCAAGTCTCGGCACTGTAGGTCATGACAGGTAGAACGCACTGATCGAAAACTTTCGATTTGAGGCATTGTTGGATTGGTGACGAGAAAACCAAATATATTTATTTGTAATCTAAAAACAGATAGTTACATTAAATATAACATTGTGATTTTAGATGTGTCTATTATATGTTTTTATTTTATACTCCCTTTTACCATTGAAAAGATATTTTAACATTATTTAACAATATTTATTTGAGGATTCTAATATAAAATATCTATTCTTTTTACCCAATAAGCGAACTCGCAACTTGCTCTGAACCTTGTAACATCTAAAAAGACCCTAAAAGTCTTTCCTTTGTAACTTGATGCTTTTGCTTTAACTTTCTGCTTTAAAAAAAAGTAAGGCGTACGAAATGGGTTGTCATTTTTAAATTAAGGGCGAGTTTGTCGTTGTAACTAAAAGACCGCGATAACACGTTTCAATAATTTAAATTAGCGTTAACATATAAAATATACATTTTTTTAAAAACTCGTATTATTTACTAACCCATTTATTTAGTCACAATGCATCTAATAACTTTGTGCTGCTTAAACTAAAACACCTTAATCATTATATTCTGCCAAGTTAGTCTACTCAGAGGACGCAAGTTCAGTTTAGCTAATTAATTAATGGCTAAAGCGGTAACTCACAGTTAACTAAGTTCGACTTTTTCGATCTGTCGTTAGAGCTTTCGGATGATTATTCGACTAAAACTGAATTAGGTTTAAATTATTTTGAAATCTATTTTAAGACAACGAAAAAATATGTATGTATAATGATCTTGATTTATAAAACACAAACAGAAATGTGACATTTTTTTGTGTTTTTGAATATAAAGATAAAAAATGTGTTAAAAGATACAATAAGAAGATGTAGGAAGTTTAAAATGCTGAAAGTTTTTAAAGATAATATGTACGATAGTAAACATTAATACACCATAGCAAACTATGTCGACTTAAAAACTGGTTTTTAGTTGAAATAACAATCTCTAGAAAAGGGATCTTTAAAAAAATATTCCAGCAAGAATGATTAGGAGTCAGTAAAAAATTTAAAGCACAGGTCGCCGGATTCTGGTAGCTACTTTATTGTAGACTATTATATTGAGTAAGTTGGAAGAACTTGGCAAGTAGAGAATAACTAACTTTATTAACAATTAGCGACGTCGGATTGTTAGCTAGAAAATTTTCATTTTGCAGAAATAAACACAGACTCTATATTGTATACCGAATTTTGTTGAGCCCACGGTTGGCAGCCACCGTATCATTCAGCAAAATTATCATAATAACAAATAAGAAAATATTAAATCAAAATAGCATAATTAAATCACAAGTAGGTGTACCTAAATAAGATAAACTATGGCATAATATACATCTTTCTTCAAATGGGACTAAAGAATTTTATTTAACAATATAATTTTTCGTAGTGATTTTTGCAATTTTACAGAGAAATAATATAACAAACGTATTATAACTAGCAGGCTGTCCACGGATCTGTCCGTGTTTATCTATCTATTCAAAACCAAACACGTGAAATTTTAACAAAAAAATATGAACGACTTAAAACAGCATACAACAATTTTATTCAATATAAGCAGGTAACAATGTGCTCCTGGTATTTTAAACAATGTTTTACATTAAAATGGCTATTATGCGTTATTTTAAAAACATTATATGCACTTATTATAGAACATTTAAGGAAGTATGATTATGTAAAAAATAATTTAAGTCAATTTTTTACGGTTTCGGCAGTTTGTAATGATAAAATTACTCGAGGTTGTGATTTTTAACGCCTAATTTTCTTAATTTCTTTAACATCTATTAAACCACTTATTACAAAACTATTTTAAAAATGGGACCAAATGACAGCTAATACTTCATTCAAATAATTTAAAATTAGAAAAAATGGGTGCGTGTACTTATGTACGCGCGTGAGAAGTTATACTTCTTTGGCATCATTAAAATTAATATATAATATATATATATATATATATATATATATATATGTATGTTGTATATACAGGTGTCCCATTTAGAATGGATAATCCTTGAGCGCCGCAAAGCACAGCTACCGGCACTCGAAAAAAAATACAAAAAAAAAAAAATTCCAATTGGTACTCAAGTCAGATTTTTTAAACGAAAATCCATTTTTATGATGTTATTGTCAATTTATGTGTACATGACGCCAAATTAATGAATTTGCTTACGTTTTTGGTGTTATATTACTCCTCTACAGACTATACTATTACAAAAGTAATAAATAACATGAGATATCTACTGTACTTTTTTTAACAAAAATATATCAATTTTAATTTTTAGTATGAAATTTGATCACAAAATAATTTTGACAAAGTTTGAGAGTGTTTCATGTAAAAAAAAAGTATGGAAACCCAAGTGGCCAAGTATTTAAAAAATATGCGCAGTTAATACAGTTTACAAATGGTATAATACATCATTTTATCTAATACTATTACGAACTTATTGCTATTGAGATGCAAAAGGGTAACTAAGACGAAAATTGAAAAACAATTACCTAGTCTTAAACAGTAACAAAAGGGTCACTTTTTATTGCACTAGGGACGGTGTAACAATACTATTTACTACCTGAGCGTGGCCCAAGCCGTCCATTTTTTGTTTACACGAGACAAGGATAGGTTGATTTTGTAGAGTATGAGTGAGTGAGAGGAGAGTACTATGTTCAAACATTTTACACTGTAGACCGGTTTGGTCATCATCGGATCGGTTTCAGGCACATAGAAGACATTTACTTAGTGCGTCTCTCGACTTGTTCGGTAACGCATGTGTGCATTCCTTTCTCATTTCTCTGTGAGTTTGAATCAGTGTTATAGCGACGACTTCTGGCTACTTTATTGGACTACCCGTTTTGCTTACTGATTTGGACTTTGTTTGGTAATTTACGACGCCTTGGCTTGTATCTGGACTGATTCTGTGAATCAAAATGCCACGCATTCAATACACAGCACAAGAATACGCCAATATCACTTCATCTATGGTGAGTGCAGGGGCAACCTGAAGTGCCGCTGCAGCCCTTATAGGAAAGAGTCCCTAATGGCGTCATCCAGATTACCGTGTTTTCATCAGAGTCCACAGTTGTTATTCGGATGGCAGGAATACCTGGCGCAGCATTGGTGGTACGAGCTCCGGAAGACAAGTGAATATTAATACTCAAGATGTTGTGCTTGATGAAATTCAGCAAGACCCATCTACCTCTACAAAGAGCAATATCACGTCGCACCGGAAGTCCCAAAAACGACCGTGCACCGTGCACTGAAAATAAATAAATATCATCCTTACCATATTAGACGCGTCCAAGCTCTGCAACCGAGAGATTACCATGCAAGATTGTTTTTGTCGACAAATGCTTGACAAAATAGAAGAAAATCCACAATTCTTTGAAAAAATTCTATGGAGCGACGAATCTACATTAAAAGACGGATACTTTAATATGCATAATCTGCACAGCTGGCAACTCTCAAATCCAAATCTAATGCGAGAGAGAGTCGCAATACCAGTTCAAAATAAATTATTGGACTGGTATATTAAATAGGATAGTTATTGGTCCTTTCAGACTGCCGGAAATTTATCTTCCCAAAGTTACTTAAACTTTACAAAATGATCTCCCAACCTTATTGGGAGAAGTGCCTGAGGAGATAAAGGATCCCATTGGCTACAGAATGATGGCTGTCACTGCACATTATGGTGCAAACGTCCGTTCTTATTTAAATGCCACATATCCAAATAAATGGATTGGTCGTTTTGGGTCCCATTTTGGCCTCCTCGATCCCAGATTTAAACCCTCTTGACTTTTTTACTGGGGTTGCCTAAAGGAAGAGGTGTACTCGAAAACGATTTCAAATTTGGAGGAATTACGCAGCCGTGTTCAAGGCCGCTTCAAAAATAAATGAACGACGCTACGCACGCTTTCTTAGTAGAGCCTTTATTAGAAGATGTAGAGCGTAGTATTAGAGTCGTGTGGCAACAATTTGAACACCTGTTATAAATAAAGATTGTTTTATGTACACCTGCAATTTCTTATTATTAAATTTAATAATATATTTATCGTTTCTTTTTAGTCGTATTTACCCTTTTGCATCTCAATAGCAATAAGTTCGTAATAGTATTAGATAAAATGATGTATTATACCATTTTGTAAACTGTATTAACTGCGCATTTTTTTAAATACTTGGCCTTAGGTTTCCATACTTTTTTACATGAAACACTCTCAAACTTTGTCAAAATTATTTTGTGATCAAATTTCACACTAAAAATTAAAATTGATATATTTTTGTTAAAAAGTACAATAGATACTCATGTTATTTATACTTTTGTAATAGTATAGTCTGTGAGAGTAATATAACACCAAAAACGTAAGCAAATTCATTAATTTGGCGTCGCTGTGCACATAAATTGACAATAACATCATAAAAATGGATTTACGTTTAAAAATCATAACTTGAGTACCAGTTGGAATTTTTTCTTTGTGTATTTTTTTCGAGTGCCGGGTAGCTGTGCTTTGCGGCGCTCAAGGATTATCCATTCTAAATGGGACACCCTGTATATATATATATTAAAGCGAGACGGCTTCATACTGTTAATTTTGTGTCACAGGTGCGCGCGCATCTTAAAATTTCCTCATCATTTTCATAACGCGCCTAAAGTATAACTTCAAAATAAACGCAACCAAAAACGAACCTTAATTTCAACTCTAGAGCACATTATGCAACAACTATCATAAATAAAAACAGCAACTCCATTATCACTACACAAAAATCAACCTTATCACTATGTAATAAGGTCCATTTCACCGTTTTCGTTATAAACTGTTAATTTTGTGTCACAGATGCGCGCGCATCTTAAAATTTCACTCTCATCATTTTTTCATAACGCGCCTAAAGAAGTATAACTTCAATAAAATAATCAGAGCACTAGGGGCCGTTATATAATAAAACCTCCAAAATGAGTACCTCTTTCTTTTGAATACTCGGTCAATAATATTTTTCTATTTTAGAATACCTAAAAATAAAAAATACTGTACCTACAAATTAAAAATACTGTATAACCAGATATTTTTAAATGGATTAAAAAACATTGCCTGCATTATATTTTTCACATATGAACACAAACCAAAATATATATGCTATTATTAGGTAATTACTAATCAGAAATAAATAATTACCTTATATAGTTATATTCATTAAATGTTAAAAAATAAGTTTATCTTTCTTATAACAAAATACAGCATCACCTAAAAACGCAATGCAAGAAGAATGATGGTTGGTTTAATGACTAACCACAATGACTGGTTATTAAGCATAAAAACAAAATTGAAAATTTACATTATACATAATTATTAGTTAGTGCATATCCGGATTTATTACTCTGGCTGTAACACATAACACACAGTCGAGTGTTAAATTGCATCAAAGGCAGTTAAACAAAAATCCTGAATGCTGTGACTGCACTTGCTGTTAAAGATCCGACTACTACAATTTTTTAAATAATTTTACATTCCTGTTTTCGCCATGGTAAGTTACTTGGTACTGTGCATGACAGGTTATTTAGAAAACTATTAACTGAAGATAAATTATAATCTCTTCCATAGTTCCTGTAATGCAAATCTGTACAGTTTTCATACCGTAACTTCTTATAGTAATTATGTAAAAAGAAAGCAATGAAAAGTATACAAAGTATTACAGAAGTATATTTACTCTTCAATTTCATAAATAGTTAAACTTATTGTTTTTTTGTCTTATGCGACAGATTTTATTGTCATATGAAGTGAAGTTTTTATAAATGTAATTAAAGTATCTATCTAGACAGACTAAAAATTTATTAATTGTCGATTCGGTTTGAGAAAATATCAAATTGAAGAAGCAGAAAAGAGGAAAGAATACATATCTCATATGACTTTTTGATGGCACCTCTGCAAATGTCTTTTATAACACGATTGAGGTTTTTATGGTAATTGCACTAATTATATTTACCTTAGTTTACTATTTAGATACTCAGTACCAGTATCACTACATTACGCCAGCCTACTACTCCTTCTTCTTGAGGTAAAGAAAAAGGCGTATCATGATAAAAAATCTAAGAAGAATTTTGCTACATCTGCTGAATGGTATTGCTTTACAAAAAAATTGCGTGTTCTTGTTCAGATTTTGATTAAACACTAGTTAAATGGTTTTATTCCTATGACCTATGAGTAAGGGTGGCAAAAAAGAGTTTCTATTCCAACAGGCGTTTCACTTTCTTAATTTTGTTTGACTACAAAAAAGATTCATTAAAGCAGCGCACATATATAGCGCATACAGTAAATATTATATTATTAATTTCGATATTGTTGTTAAAATAGGGTTAAATTTCATACCCGGTGTAATTTCTTAGTTACTAGCCGTATATTATTTATATGTGTTGTATATTGCTAAAAAAATTCTTTATTATATTACAAACATTTGTATTTAATTAACAAGGATCACTCATAAGATATAACAGTAATCATTTTCAATGAGTGCCTTAAATCGCAGAAAACTCCTTAGCGTAAAAGCTTTGGCGTATAAAATGTTAAAGCGTTTTTCTTACGATTACATTTATAAAAGCAGTGTTCAGACTGAGGCGGAAAAGGCCAAACAAAATTTTAGTACTCATTAAGCCCCTCATTCATAGGAAAGTTACAACAATAGTGCCTACTTTAAATATTATGTACACTGCAAATGGTTTATTTAGATATGTTTAGTAGTCGCGACAGACTTTAGAGCCTTTAAATATACTACTATATGTTACTTTTCATACTAAAACTATATACTATATCAAATAGCAATTAACTCATTTTTGTGTTGTTAATGTTTAATTACTTGCTTCGCGTTAAAAGTTATAAATAACAATAGACTGATTGGTCTCCATGAAAAGTCGGGAAGACTAAATAACAAATTTTGAAAAATTATGTAATAGTAGTAATAATAGTTTCATCAGCGTAACAGTACAATATAATAGCACTATCTACGACTAACCTCAATGAGTCTCATAGAGACTATAAAAGGTTGATATAAAACGTATGTTTTATACGTATTTTATGTAACGTTTTATATATATATATATTACGTGATTTATTTTTACGCAAAATAAAGCATTCTATTATATCCTTTTTAAGAAGGGCCTTACAGGAAGTGGACATGGCACAGTCCCGATACCGGACCGATGTTGGACCGAAACATATTTTCAGAGATGTCTCTATGATCAATAGGTACGAAACCAGAAATAAAGAAAGTTATCACCGTCTGCTAATAAGCACCTTGATTCTGGATTTCCAGCGAGAGCGGGTTTGCTTGATTACGTTAACTTTGCGACTAAACTTCTGGCAAACCGTGTCGGACACTGAAAATTTTATATGGAATAAAACTGATTCGATACCCTTAACATATCGGAAAACACAATGGCAGTTCACGATGCCCTTGATGCCGTAGTAGACTGCATACGGGTCGTAGATCACCAGGTTTCGAGAGTCAGCGTACCGGCAGAAACTGGAAACTCTCCGATGAGACGCTTAATCTTACAGAGGAACCAGCCTCGGCAGAACATGTTCATGGGAATTTGGGAAGACGAAGCATTGGTTAATTGCCGACTAGGTGGGATGTCGATTACTACTTACACCGGCGACCGCACGGAGCAATAGCTGGTGCAAGTTGAGAGTGAGTAGCAAGGGATTGGCAGTCTTAGCGTTCTTTGAAAAAGGCCTTCTTTCAGCAGTGGTCGGATAAAGGCTGCTTATGAATGCAATGAACAGTAATCTTAATTGACTTGTTTAAAGTCGATGAAAAATGTGTTGATAATTTGTGTTTATTGCTTAACTATTTAATAAAATTATGACTAAAAAAACTGTAATTGAATTGTTAACTTAAATAATTAAATGGAGACATAACTTTCTTAGGAAGTAAACTTGGAGCAGCAAGTATATCTGGCCTTATTTACTACTAGCAGCCTGGATGTTTTCTGGGCTTTGTTTCATAACACCGCTATTTTTGTTCCATAGGTTAGCTGTCCTTATTTCAAAGCCACAAATTTTTATCATGGATCCACATCTGATCTATTTAGATTTACCTATATAACACTTTTTACGCAGTGCTAGCATTTAGCCTCCCGATCAAAAGGAAAAACAAGCTTCAATGGATAAATTAGTTGTCATTAAATTTAAAGGACTGACTTCTTATAACGACTGCCAAAGATTTTCTAGGCCACGGACACATTTAGATCAAAAAACTAAAAATAGATGACGTGAAAGACAAAAAGCTTTCTCAATATATGTATGATTACAAACGCCAGATGTTGACCTTATAGCAAGTTTGTGAACAAAAGACATGCGTATCATTGTATGACTACTCTAAGTTTGCGCCAACAGTTTAACTGTTGGGTCTTGCTACCAAACTTTATTATTAAGTAAGCAAAAGAAATATACTGTCATAAGAATACACTTCATATATAGTAATGACAATTTATTGCTACTATATACAAAGGGTATTTCTTATATTTAAAGGTTATTTATATATTTCGCGCAATTTTTGTACAACATACATTTTTTTTTAACATACCGTGGAAGTTATAGGCATATTTATTATATAGTTAGTCATTATCCAGATGGTTATCAATAGATCTTAAAACTGCTTATACAAAAAATAAGCAAATGTTTTTTTGGTAAATTTAAAACAATACTTCAATATGAGGATGTATATAAATATATAAAACTGCCTCCTTAGCCTAGTGGTATAGGCGTGTGCTTCATAAACCGGAGCTCGTGGGTTCGAATCCTGCGGGGACACAACAATTTTTCATTGCTGTTTCCTAGTTGGTTAGGTCAATTTGGGCCGATTACCCAATTGTCTGAAAAGTAAGATGATCCATGCGTCGGATGGGCACGTAAAAAGTCGGTCCACCCACCAACCCGCATTGGACAAGCGTGGTGGGGTACGGTCCAAAGCCCCCAAAATAAATAGGGGTGTGTTAGGGGAGGCCTATGTCCAGCAGTGGACTATCAAAGGCTGATGATGAATGAATAATGATGTAGGTGGGTAAGTGTTTATCTCTGCTTTTGATTAACCAATTTTCTTAACGGTTTTTTCATTGGCAGATAAAACTTGTCCACGTAAGAGGAAAAGAAATATATTATGAAATAATAAAACTCAAATAGATAAACAATTGTGTCAAAAGCGTATCAAATGCAGTGGGGCCCCCCATATTAATAGACTGGTGAATAAACTCGGCTCCACAGCATATGCTTTCAAGAAAATTAGAAAATTAGCTGACGTGGAGACAACCTGGTTAGTGTACTAAAACATATTCACTATGAAATGCCTTATGGCATTCTACTGTGCCTTTTAAAAATGAGCAATTTGAGTTGTCCTACCTACACCCCAAAAATCCCTAAAAAATTGTTCACAGAGATTAAAATACGAACTATTACTTCTCAATACATATTCAAAAATCTTTTGTATGTGCATAAAGATAAAAATGATTTTCTCAGAAATTGCAATGCACATGACATAAATACTATACACAAACATAATTGATTCATCTACAACTAGACTGCGAAACTCGCTCCAGGCTTTCTTAAATTTAAAATACCTATCATAGAACTGTATATTGCTAAAATGAATGTATATTTGGTTATTTTAAGAACGACAAAAAACGGCCCGCTAAGTTTCTTTCGCCGGTTCTTCTCAGGTCAGTGGAGTCCTATTCCAAACCAGTGGCAGCGTCCTTGACAATCGATAAGCAAGTGTTACTCTTCTATATTAAATAAAGATATTTGAATTGCAAATTGGCGCTTTCTTGGTAAGCATTCTAATATGGAAATATGAATAATTTAATTGAGTCCTCTACTAGAGCAAATTAAATATAATATATACCAGAGGTTTTTCCTACCGGGACCGTCTGGTTCTGTACCATCGAGATGCCTAGTTCTACCGCAAAGCTGTAGAGAATTAAAACTAATGTTTTTCGGTTTGAAAGGTTTCACTGCCAGCATAAATACTAGGTTACTGAGACATAGCATACAATGTCTGACGGCAACGAACGTATGAGCAGAGTCTCACCGCTGTATTTATCATGAATGGCTGCATACTATCGGGTGATTTTCATACTCGCATCAACGCTTTAAACAATAAAGGGTTTAATTAAACATACAGCATTTAAAATAAACAACTAACAGCGTATAAAAATAACTAAAATTTTAGCAGATATACGGTTCGTCTGTACCGTATAAATGGGATGTCAGGACTCCTCCACACACTTGACGGTGAATCTATCTTACAGTGAATAGTTTGATAGTTAGTCAATTGCCAATCCACATCTCATAATCCCATACTCAGCTAGGTAATTATAAGCAACTCTTTTTAATAGACGCTAACAAGATTGGCCGTCTTGGCGTTCAATAGAAAAGGCCTAAGTCGAGCAGTGGACTGCTAAAGGCTGCTCATGATTATGTGGGAAGGTACAGCCGGAGACATATCACGGGGTTTTTACAACTAACGACAAAAATGTAATATCAAGTTTGCATTCGGCCAAAATTTTGCAAAAATTTTACTCCTTTATAAAATTTGTTTTACGTGAACACTGCTCTCTTGTGTCCGTGTTTCAATTATACTTGCTTCGTAGACTTTCCAATCAAGCAATAACACACTGTACAGTGCAAGCGGTTATTTACCTTTTTACAGAGTTCTCTTCTATTTAATAAATTTTTATTATTCTTTAGCGTTGACTATAATTTGTATAAAATAGATAATAAACAGGATAAGCAATTTTATTAATCACGTTTCTGTATATTATTCTTTGAAGGAATAATATTAATTATATTACTCTATTTCTAGTATAATGTAAAACGTAACAACGAAATACAATAAAAATTGTTTGGCTATATTCATTACAAGAACAAAATCAGTCGAAACGCCATTGTAACTTATTAATTGATAAATAGTACGTTATTTAGCACTATCCTTATAAAAATATATTTTATTAGTTTAATTTTTACATTTCATGGGTAAGTATGGAAAGGGATGAATAAAACAGAACAAGCCGATATAATTTAATTTGCCATTTTCTTTGTCTATTTATGAACGTGATTTGAATTTTACTTCAAGAAAATAAACTACCTAATAGTGTTATTTAATTTACTGCAATAGCTCAAAATTAAACTGTCATGCTTTCACACTGACGTGGGTATAGAACATGGACCAAATTAAATCTGTGAGATTAAATTTAATCATTCAAAAGCAAGTTGTTTCATTAAAATGGTTATTATATTAATTTATTTTTGAACTAACACTTTGTTAATAAATATAATGACAATGCAAGCTTTTATAAAGATTATGTATAAAGATTATGTATATTAGTGTATAAAAGTTCAAAACTTTTACCTTAACTGCGAAAGGAATTTCAATATATAGTCTTTTATAAAATACGTAATCGAGTTCCTTTCTCGAGACTCGTAAATACTCTTAATGCCAACACGTTCGTATTGCTTTAATGAAACATCACTTACATGAATACGAACATTCGCTTTGCAATATAAAATGTTTTATTTATTGCGAGAATAGAGTTATTTGAAAAATTTTAAACGAGAAATTTCTATATTTGAGCTTTTGTTAAAAAAATTACACATGTAAGTATATTTTTCAGTATGGACTTGAAAAATATTTCTTCAAACATTCATTTATCCATGGTCTTCACTCCTTCCGAAATACTTACCATAATTTTGATTATTTCAGTTTAGCATATAATTTCACGATGATTGTTTTATTTATTACAGTAATATTTAGAATCATGATAATACGTACTTTAATATCAATACGTAATATTCTGATCACGCAATTCGCTTTGAAAATTTGCTGCCACAATATTGAGCCTCAGACGTACATATGACTCGTAGAAGAACGTGTTTTATTAAAAAAGGGCGGACGTGTTGGAGTTACATGCGTTTTACGCCTGCCTCAGAATGATGAGAATTGACGTATTTGAATGTAAGTCTCTTCCCTACTTTACCTCGAAGAGATCTGAATAATATTATCAATCCTAATCTTTAACAGTTGAGTAAAATATAACCGGAAAAATATGTAAGAGGAGACTATATTGCACAGCCATTATTATTATAGGATAAATTTAAGTAGAAAACGTTAAGCTGAAGTTGTTAAAAAAATCATAAAGTAGGCATAATGCTCTAATTTCATAATTATATATAACATAAAAATGTGCTATAATGTCAATGTATATATAACATTTATTTGTAAGCATTCATTTAATTGTAGTTCCTTTCAAAAGCAATTTTAAAAAGTTGCAAATTTTTTTTACAACTTAATTTGTAACTCATCGGCTTCGTTCACTTTGTATCTTCTAATAGTAAAATAATTATTATTTTTACTATTATACGTAATTGCACATTAAAAAACAAGCGAGTTTAAAAAATAATTTATTTTACGAATTACGCTTACCATTCTCGACCATTTTAGCGAGTATTACGTGATCTACTTTCTAGTGATTTAATATCTTATTTAATTTAACATACGAAAATGTGTTTTACAATTTTTTATAGATATAGTAACATAGCTTCTACGCTACTAAAGTGAATTCTGAAGTTAAAACAAAGGTAACGAACAGTGCCTAACCTAGCAAGTAATTTAACAATTTTCTTTAATTAATGATGAAAGTGATTTATAAATAATTAAAAGTGAATTAACATAAATATTTTAAATGTGATCCTTTTTTACAAGAGTTGTTTTACATACAAGGTATAATGATAGGATGATTACATGATTTTTTTTAAATAGAAGAATTCGTTTTATTCGTGTATTTTTTTGTAGTAAACACCTTCTTGTACCAATTCTTCTGGTTTCGGTTTGAGGCACGTATGGATTTTTTAAAGGATCGGCATTTAATCTGAAATATTCACAAACGTTTTAAAATTAGCATCATTAGTACTTTGTAATAAACATAAAAACTAGTAGGAATAATAGGTAATATTTATAAATTAACAGTGGATATCAACACGAAATTTGACTTCAGGTGATTCTATTGTCTATATTTCTTGCAATATTGATTTGGGATATTGGTACAGTATACAATGTCCTCTTTCATGTCTCCCCTGATTAGTGGTTCAGCTCATCTAATGTTGCGGTTAATGAGGTCTAAGACTTGACTGTGAATGCAGAGTTCAATTACGACAATATTAATTAGTAAAATATGTGCTACAATCGTATGACGATGCAATTAAGCTTTATAGCAAATAAAATTATTAGTTTTTAACTTCCCTTTCCAATACTGAGACTTCGTTATTAAAAAAATTATATAGTCATGAAAAATCTTGACTACTGTGTAAAGCCGCTACTTAGTTTATTCCTTTAAATATTTCCTACAAAAAGTATATTAATATTTACATCAAAGTTTATTATTTTGTTATCAAATTTGTCAATATGCGGTTATGAATCGTTGTATCATCAACGTTTAAAAATATCCATATTTAATTGAACAGTTCCTTAAAGGTGTCAAATGTGAAGTGATGTGTAATATGAACAATTTCAACTACATTTATTTTTTATTGTGAATTTAATTCAATAACAAGTAAGAAGAGATTTAACTTACCTGTAATGTTCAATGGCCTGAGAGCAGTCAACATTGTACCACCAATCGCAAGCAAACTTAGCTTGGTCGAACAGTGTCCCATTGGTACATAAGAACGAAGCGCCCTGACGTCCCTCGCGACCATCGTGGCACACGTGGTAGGCCTTAAAATAACAGTAATATTTATATACTGCCAGGTGTGAATACATATTTCACATATTAGTCAATGCATCTCACTACTATGTACCGCAGTACTTATTCCTTAGCAGATAAAACTACAGAAAATTGAAGATTACTTTTCACCTTCACGTGATAGTTTTTTTAAAACCTATAATTTTATAATGCGATCTGATCATTAAATGTTATCAAAACGCTAAAGCTAAGCTTATTTGTTTTACAATATGTTTATATTACTGTATTTATATAGAAATTGTTTTTCGATCATTAAATGAATGTATTTAAGTTTAAATCTGTGTTGAAATTGAAATGGGCATTTCTTTTCAGTTACGTAAAGAAAATTACTCGTTGAAATATTTTGTAAATAAAGAGCCAAATTATAATAAAATAAAGCCCCTGAATTGTAATTTAAGATTATCGAGCTGTAATAAACCGTGAGTAAGTCACGCCTCAGGTGAAATGACTCAAAGTTATTCAATTTGAAGTTATTCATGGCCCAAAGAAATAAAGCAGCTTTAAGATTTCCATTAAAATACTTATTCTAAAAACAAATAAACTCTTGAAGTTATTATAAGATTGCTTTTGAGCTTGGGTTTACAACCAATATTTGAATAAGAAAACCTGGCTATTCATGATTTTGATTTTCTTTATTAATCTATTTGCCTATTTTTTTTAATTTCAATATCTTTTTGGTTACTAAATTTTTTTAAATTATTTATTTGACATTGATATTTAAGAATATCTTAGATAAAAAACGATACCTTGCTTCATTTATCTGTAGTAATATATAGATATAGAGAACATAGATTTTTATTTTTGTGTGTAAGCTTGTAATAAATAAATTATAAAACTGTTTTGCCGATTTTTAATATTCTTTCACTACTAGAAAGCTAAAGTGATCTTGTAGTAACATAGCGTGCTTTTTATTCCAGGTAAATCCCGACCATAAATATATAAACAACACGAACAAAGCCGTGGACGGACTGCTAATTATATAATTTATTAAATGATAGATAGTAAGTATTTTTTTTTATTTCTGCCATAAACTTATTTTAAGTCGGACTTCTAGTTAAATGGAAATAAATGTTATGTACTATAAATAAATTTTACTCATACAAAGTTTCCTTTTAAATTTTTAAGAATAGGGGTAAAAAATCATATAAGTAACTTTTGGGTGCATAAACGCCAGCCGAGATTTAATAGCAATCTTCTGGTAACGCGTTTTATATTTTCAATTAGGTTTTATACTTTGTCAAATTTTGTTAATTGCTGAATTGAATTGAATAAATCCTATTTCGTTGAACAACTTTTAATTACAAACTTTAATAGCTCACCTGGCATCCAGTTTCAACGTTTGCATACATTCCCGGGTGTACGGGAACATGCGCACAAGAAAAGCTAGTGTCGGGCACTGCATGGTAAATAGGATAGTCCACGCCTGGAACTCCTGGTACGTTTCTCAGATCTTGGGGTTTCTCGTGCTCCCTCAGTGGCTTACGGTAAACAGCTTGCTCGTATTGCACAGGATAAGTGTCATAATTCTTAACAAAAATAAATAATAATACATCACAATCTCTCAGAGTCATACGTTCAATAGTCTAGTCTAGTAATATTTCTTTAATCTATATTCAAAGCGAAAGAAAATATGGAACGTTTACATATTTTTTGAAAATATGAGTTTATTTTAATTTATTCCATACAAATGATCTGATTTATCGTAAAAATTGTGAAAATAGTCAGACGCGAAAAAATCCTAATAACATGTAGTATTCGGGTGAATGCAATAAAATATTTGAATAAATATTATCTGACAACAAATGACGTAAATATCTAAAAAGTTGTATATATTTGTAGTAGTTATTATCGCAAATAATAATAATGGAAGCAACTCCTAAAATAACTACAGTTCAGTGATTACATTTTATGTGAATTCATTCTTCAATAGATTTCACTTATTAATATTTTAGTCAATATGATGATATTAAGATGTCCAACACTAGGCAATTATTTAAAGATAAAACTATTTCCCAAATATTTTTTTCATACTTAAGTGTTGTTATTACAAAATCTAGTTTTGGACGATATTTTTATTCAATGGACGAAAATAAATATGATATTTCTGTGGTCATTGAATTACAACCAACTATTCGGTTTTGATTCTTATTTTAAAGTTATTTCTGGTGGAAAATCGGTTATATTTTATCGCAATTGCATACATTTTTCTTACTAAAACGAAAAATAAAAAAAAATATGTTCATTTTTTATATCGGTTACGAAACACAAGTTGCTCTGTACAGATTAAGAAGTGCTAACACGGGATAATTATATAACATGTGGTTAACCTTGACTTCCTTCTACTTTTATACTTTTTCTTTGAGGTGGCAAGCACGTAACGAACTCATTAACGTCAGCATGTGTGTGTAGAAAATAGGTGTGATTTAAGGTTAGAACCGAAAAATAGTAAGGTACAAATTCGTAATTTTATAATAAGCTACGGAGGCGGAAACTAAATTATGAAAACGAACAAATGTACCGCTGGGTTACGTCTAATAGTAAAGTTAATCTAATTTTTAATATACGAATTATTATCAAAATTTACATTTGCAATAAATCTGAGCTAATATTATTAAAAAAATCAAAAGTAATTAAACTAAGAAAAATGCAGGGGTTATCTGTATTTTTCATACACGTCGTTTATTATAGACAGGTCTTATAGTGTATACTCTGTTAGTTATAAACATTCGTTTGAGTAAAGGGACTTTAAATAAATGAATTAAATTGTTTTTAATAAAACTAAACGCAAAATATTCAATAGCTGTTTTCACTCTTAGTACCAATTTTTACTGACGCTATCTAGTACCTTATTAATCTTAGCCAAATTTTATTAATCAATTTTATTAAATACCTTGTTCACGGTATCATCGGTACAATAGAATATTTACCTTTTATGTGTCATGTTATATCAGCTAAATCTGTCACACCGATTATTTCGTATTAAATGGCTTAGAAATGGTATAATTTATATATCTTATTTTTATATCAATGGTATAATAAAAATCATTATAGGAATATACGCAATGTCTCTGGTTTTCATGTAAGGAGTTGCTAAATGTCGTCAACATTGATATTAGATTCGTAACCTAGATGTAGAAGCTATTAACAGTATGTTGATACGGTAGGCATTTCGAGTGTACACGTGAGAGGGAGCAACGGTCGCCTTGTCATGGCCGACCGGCGCTTGCACAGTCGCTCGAAAGTTCTCAACTGTCGATAAGAGTTTCCTAATCGTAAGATAAAACTGTAAACTAGCATTGTGAAACTGATACAATGAAAATTTTAGGTGAGCTTGATTTTATGCTTTATGAGAAAGTTCGTCTAACTCAATTTAGGTAATGCAATAAAACATCTGGTCCGCTATTACGCAAAACGTTATGACCTACTTTCATTACAATTATCGTTATGCGTTGCTCGATAATACTTACATATACGTTGTATTCGTGGCATAGATAGGTAAAACTTTTTTTATGTTTTTCTTATATTATTAAAATTAACTATTAAAATATTTTCCTACTGTATCAAGTACCTTGCTGGCATGTCCACGTTATTATTGAAGTAAAAAATATGTAGAGTATATTTTTGAGACTTCCTAGTCCAGGTTTAAGTTTCCCCGTTCACGGGACATTTTTTATTAAACACATATTTTAAAAAAACAATAGGTTTCAAGATACGGGTAAAGTTTCGATGCATTGTTAGAATAGCGACATTAAATCTGAAAAAAAATATGACTAAAAGTTGATAAAGTTCTGACATAATAGGCATTTAGTCCGGAGTTATTGCAATAAAAGTAAGAGCCATTTGCGACCTTAAAATATCTAGTAGCATTAACTCGCTCCCTCATAAGGGAACACTAACTTTTGCAATTTTCCTTCCTTCAAGTTTCCCTTGAGCCCTTCAAAGGCGAATTACTGTTGGTTAAATTTACTTTCATTTTCGTCGGCTGGCGGAGGTCTGGTTTTTAGTTTTATTTCTTTGATCAACGCTTCTAAAGTGGAAATTGTTTGAAACTCCGTTCTGCCGCCAAATTGGTATTCCGCTGTAATCTCACAAATTCGCACCTCCGACGAAATGTTTCTTTTTTTTCCCCCGGATTTTTGTTGTTATATTTAATGCGTTGTTATACATCTACGCAATAGTTGTACAATAACCAAGGAAAAAGTCTTTCGTCGAAATGTTAGTGTTAGAAAATATTTTTGTTGTCGTCTAATTTACAATTTAAAGCAATAAATGTTTCATTCATTTTAATATGACTTGAATAATTATTTTCATAAATATGAAGTGTAATTTATCCTAGTCACAAGTAAATCTATCAACTACTTCGTGCGTATACAAAGCGGCATTGCGTCTTTAATAATGGATTAAACTTAAAATGGCTTCACTTTCAAACCCTCGTCATAGTATCATGCTCGTTACATATACCATTTATTTTTATGTAACAGAGAATTTAAGACGAAAGAGATTCTTAAAATGTAAAATTCAATTTTAGAAAATTGCACTTTTGAATGAAATAGCGTAAGCGAAAAGATAAGGAGGGTCGTTGTGTTATCGGAATAAGGAAACGGCTTCACGTTAAACAAAAATGGTTTTCTTCGTAGTTCATTCTCTTCTTTGTCCTTACATAAATCATTACTTTGGAATATTATTTGGCACGAGCGATATGTCTATGAATTTAAAACATAAAACTAAAACGACAAAATAATATACAAAACTGTTCCTGCTTTTTGGTATATTTTTACTATTCTTTTCATTTTAATAATTAAATTCAATATAATATTATAGTAACGTAATTTATAGATTACTTTTTATGTATAAACTCTTGCGAAATCACCTATAGTACTCTCTTTATAATCTATGTTTGTTGTTTATTTCAAAATAAAGGCAACATTTTATGCGCGAAAAAACACCAACAATAGCTCTTACTTGTAAATAGGCGGCATCTGACACAAGACCGCAGAGCAATGCACCCGTCAGAGCTCTCAAAACCGCCTTGCCCATTTCCCCACACATCTTGCTTGTAGTTTCCTCTTAAACGCTCGAATGAAACACTTAACTGCGCTAGACGCCAGCAGATACTGTGCAACGCCAGTACAAATGGCTCCCCACTAATATGTATACTTATTTCGGTGGTAGGGAAAAGTAAGTCGAAGCGGTAAAAGGGTAAAGCCTATAAGTGAATGACATTGCGTATTTGCATTATTTAATAGATACGTTTCCAAAAGGAGGTGCTAAATTCGAAGTGTGTGTCGTTTGTTAATTAATTATTAATATAATCTTAAGTAATTTAATATATACACGACATCTTTACTTCGTTCCCAATTAACTAATTTAATTTTACCTTTTTTTAATCTTTCTTTGTTTGATATGTATACGCTTTCTTTATAAAGTTTACTTAGACACATTTACATTGTTATACTCATACTCATATCATAAAATAATTTAGTTTTTGACGACACGAAGAAGACATTCATTTTTTTCTACAATGGCCGAAATAAAATACATTAACTTAAAAATAAACTACTTAACTTTTGAAAATTTAAACAGCTTATAAACAGATTTATGTAGCCAATCAAATATTTTAATTTAATAATGAAATATGTAAATGGATATATTAGGATAGAAACATTACATAAACATAGAAACGATTAATATATTGTTCAAATCAAATACAATTAAAAAATGCACGCACTATTAGCGCCCAAGCTAATACTTAAATGAACGGATATTCGATATCGCAACACATATTACATCGTTCGCGATTACGTTAGTTAATTATGAAGCACTTTCTGTTTTCACGGCTTGTTGGCTGCGGTCGTTGTATCCAGCCGGTGGAATATCCACGGACATTTGTATGCACAAGTAAATCCGACACGGATTTCTCTACGCCAGTTTTAACATACAACAGTTAATAATCCAAAACACGGAGTAACAGGCTTTTTTAGACCATTTTAGTCATTTAAGTAATGCATTTTCTTTATACGCCCGTCGGGTTAAAATAGCGTAAAATAGTCGGCGAACCAGCACTATTGACATCCATCTTCGAAGATACGGAAATAACCCTTCACGCTTCATAGTTTCCATTATCACTTCGGCATATTGTCTATACTTTGGTGATTTTGAGATTGAAACGTAAACCATTTCCAATATTTTAAAATATTTAAGTAAGAAGGCGTATTATTTATGCTTTTGTGATACAAATGCGGACTTAATTCGTTTTCTCTCAGTCAGGTTTGATGGTGCAGATATAAGAAATATGACGGTGCGTAGATGGGGTGAATCAGAAGATATTTCATACTCATTAAATGTGTATGTACAGAGAAGTAAATACAAATGTATATACGCAATTCTATCGTTTTAAAACAGGTTCTGTCTGTCTTTTTTTCATAGAGCGAAGTTATTTGCAAAGTGTAGCTAAATAAGAGCTTTCTCATTATTAGGAAATATTAAAACCTAATACTTTATACAATAATATTCTTTTGCAAAGAATTTTAAACGAACTAAAGAGAAAACAAAGTATTATTTTTATTTTGTAGTCTTATCTAATATAAGAAATAAACTAAATGGCGCTTAGAAAAACCCCCAAAAAACATATTTTTTTAATTTGTGTATAAATATATGTAACCAAAAACTCTGTATTAAATTTGAGTACAAATAGTCGTATATTATACTTTGGGTGCTTTTAGGTTAGTGTCAAAGACCTAAGAACCAGATCAACCAGTTCATTGTGAAATAGCAAGCAACGTGCGGGTAAGGCCTTCAACGAACTTGTTTCTGTTAGTACACGTACAGGACAATTTGGTTGTCACCTGAACAGTTAAATCGATTTTTAATACGTATTTAGGTTTCGTTGGTAACCTTAATAAAAATACGGTTTTTTTAAAATTTGATTGATTATAAAGTTAGTTTAGCAATCATATCTAAAGATTTTATTATCACAAATTTTGTATCGTGTAATGAGAATAAAAAAATATTTTTTTATTAATTAAGGTCTGAATTTACTCCTCGTCCTTAATATAATATAGTTAAAGCAACATTAATTAAAACATCAAAAACTTAAAATTTCATATTTAAAAAAATAATCGTTTTGGTTTGACACCAACCGGAAATTTATGATCTTTGTGTTTTTTCGAAGTATGTTTTTTGTAATTGCAACAATATCATTAATACAATTTTGTGTTAATTATGTACTCCCACCTCTCGTTTCGCCATTCGGTAAATTTTCAACTTTGCTCCAGAGCAAATTACGCAACGTAACTTACTTTCAACATTGTCACTTGTTAACTTTAGTACATTCAGATCGCAAAATTGAGCGTTAAGTAACGACACAGTTTACCGAGCTGCGGTTCCCTTATTAAGAACTCTCAATACAACCAAATAATGTCTTCAAAACGTGTGAAATAATTTGTTTTCACACATTAATCCTAGCGGTTAATTTAAACGCCCTTAAACAAACTATCATTTAGTAGTAATACAACATTTCAGTGCATGGTATTATATGATTCTTGTGACAAATTTTCTCTTATCAGTGCTTATAGAGTAGTTCACAGTCGGATAGATTTTCCGTTGTCACTAAATACTAAAGCTACTATTCTAATTTATTAAGCATTATCAACCTAATTGATACATACTGAGAATTAATGATAATAATTAATACAGTGTTTATGCAATAGGTAATGCTATAAAGCTTTTTTTGAAGCTTGGTAATAGCATTGCTTGGTTTATTCTATTTTAAAATTTGAAGTAAAATTCTTTAATTCACAAGACTTTTTAATACACGTGAAAACAAGAGGTAATTTATAGAACAGTTCTTAATAGCAGAGGAATATAAAATTAGACATGAAGCAAAATACGTATTTTAACACTTGTCATAACAGATCATAACATCATTTTTACATATTGTTTGGCAACATAAAATATAAATTTATATTTATATTTTTATTGGTTATAGTTTGAAATACCAGTATAAAGTTTATTAAAAATAAAAAAATATTTAACTTTACAATACACTTTATTTATATCAATTTGATCAAGTATTCCATATATTTTAGCAAGTCAAGTCTTATTATACTACTGTTTTTACGTTATGAATAATTGGACTCAAAGGAGCACAATCTCCCCCGGGGTAAATTAAAATGGAGATTAGTTAATAAGATAATAACGGAGTACATCAATCAGATTGTTTAGGTAAATTTACAGTAAAATAGCAGTTTCATTTAAAAATAAAACTCAAAAATCGTTACATGTAAATGAAAATTAGATAATGAATTACTATTTCACCTGACGATTGCGCTTTGTGAAAGTCTACTTTTGTATGTGTATTAAATCTTTTTACAACGTGAAGCTTACAAGATAAATTGCTAATTTATATTTGCAGTAGAAAGGACAGTGGACAGACTATGATTGCAAATCACTTCAAAAATTAGATTTCTTGTTCAAATTGAAATTCAAATATCTTTATTCGGCATAGGAGTGATACACTCACTTATTGATTGTCAACCGCTACCACTGCTCTGATCTGTCTCTGACCTGAGAGGAACCGTTGATATCCAGCGTGATTTTATGTCCAATGTCCCAAAAGAAGAAAATACTCAATTTGGACCCTCCAAGAAATTGAGAAAAATTCGCCGTCAAATATTACAACCTTGTACGATTAAATTGCCGAAACCGTGAAAGATAGATTTTAAATTATTATGATATTTAAAAAAAACTGAAGCAAACATTCCATTACCAGAGTGTGTTATCACTTAAAAAACTCATTTTAAATGTTCATCACTTTTTGTCATTTATAAATGTATAAATTTTAAAAGTTTTTTTGCAATTGTCTTTAAAAGCATGCATTTGCTTTTGAAAGATTTAGATATTCTTCGTAGTCTAGTTGCTGAAAGAATAAGCCTATGTTCGTTCCTAGTATTTATATGATGTGCATACCAATACCTTAAAATATTTTTTTATCTACAGCACCTACGTAAAAATTTCAAAGATGTATTGAGAACTAATGGTCATTATTTTATTTAAGTATAACTTAACTTAACGCAGAAAAATATTGTTCACAACTAAGTCTGTTGTACTACTATGCGAAACAATAACTACCAACCTACACATCTAAATAGGGTTGTCAATGTGCTTATAATATATTATTTACTCTAGATATACGGAGATAAAAAACCTCCATGGCCTAGTGGCATTGGCCCTTGTTTTTAAATTTTAAAATGTTCATGCAAAAACTTTTTGCTATCGTTGTTTTATGGTTAGTCATAATTATGTATGGAAAAGGCCGAAAATAAAGATACTCTATGAAATAATTACACCGAATGGTTGAATTGGTCAAAGGCGGTCCTGGTTGTCAAGGATTCAAACTTACTAACCACCTATCTTATGAAGTTTATCCTTAGGGTTTAAGGTTCAGATGGATTTAATCTGACCTCATGATAACTTGGGAAAATAAGGAGAGGGAAAAAAAATGCACATTATTTAATATGTGCAATATTTACATAACTTTTAACGCATAAAAAAAATACAATATGTCAAAGTAACAGCTACTGCTAAATTAAGTTGCACGTACGACAAACTCTATCCATGTAATATGTAAATTTGTGTATCCAACTCGGTATTTTCTATGCCACAAGCTTAAGATTAGTGGTTTACCCCAGTAGTTGTAATGTTTAGAAGTTATGGGAGCAGAACGCGTTGAGCATTCAAATAACGTAGCTATTTTGTTTTGAATTCTAATTGTTGGGTTAATTCAATTTAAAAAGTATTCAAAGACATGATACATTTGTGTTCAATAAAGTTTCAATTCTGTAATTGTATTTTTGTATTAGACATTTTTGGTTAGAAAATGTGAATATAAAATTCTATCTACTCTCTCCTCCACCCCTCTCGCAAACAAGACTATACCGATAGCTCAACATTCTTTATAAGCCTACTTTGATCGTTAAAAACAGGGATACTGAAAAATGTTAGGTTAGAAAACGCTTTTAACCTATTTTTTCAAATGTCACCTTCATGGTTGCAAAACAAGCGTGTCTAGCTCACTTAGAGCAGCCATCAAGCCTTAGCCGTATTTAGTTGAACTTTTTGATCAGTGTTCATAAAGTGCAATAAATTATTGATATCTAAGTGCACAAAATAAAAGATATCTTTAAATAAACAGTTTAGTAAGAGCAGTAGCTAATTAATAATTTAACAATAAAATCGTTGTGATAATATTGTAAATGTATTTTTGTGGTAACACAAATGAAATGAGTATTGATACAACATAGCACATCGATCATCAGCCTTTGTCAGTTCTTCTGGAATAGCCTCCCCAGGACCACCGTTTCCGACCCTTTTTTTTTACCGTGGAAATGCCCTAGCGTACCGTCCTCGCTGGGGCAAAGGAGGTATAATGTGACTCGCCGACTAAAACGACCAAACGTGTTCCTTCCTACCGTTTAGGGTGGGGTCACAGGAAAGTTTTGCACCATCTGTTACCCGGCTGGTCCTAGCAGCCCATCTACGGTCCTACGGCCATTGCACCTTGGCGCGTCGGAACTTAGTGCCCTTCATCTGGCCCGTAGCTTAGGTAACAGCTCCCCGACTTTCCAGGAGCCGGAGCCAGGTTCCCAAACCACAGGTCTTTCTAATCCAGCCACCAGCGCGGCCCGAGTTACTCCGTCTTGTTCCATTCAGAAATTCCGTGAAACGATTTTTGCCAAATGAAGCATGCCATGTTCCTCTCTGCGGGCTCCTCCACTCATGGGTGTTTTTAAAAACGAGTCATTAGAAAATGATAGGATAGGCCTATGGAATACCAACGAATCGTAACCTAAAAACGAGCTACACCATTAAACCAAAGAAAAGGTAGAAGCAACTCCTGCAACTCATCCCTCACCCCTAAAGATCCGAAGCGGCTTGATTCAGCCGCTACTTGAGCCCCGTACAGACAACAGGATAACCTGTTCGGGGACCGTTTCCGACCCTTGGCTATCCTCAACTAGCCCACATCGGCCATTTGCGAATGCCATCTTGCTGCAGGGCATCCCACACTACGTTACCCGAGCCTCGGTCTCCACTCCAGAACTTTCCAACTCCAGGGATTGTCAGTTCTGCAGCTTATGTGACCAGTCCACAGCCATTTTAGCTTACTAATCCAGTGGGCTATATCGGTAATTCTAGTTCTCTGATGGATCATATCGTATCTGATGTGATCCTTCAGAGATACTCCAAGCATAGCCTCACCAAAGCCCGCTGAGCGACTTAAAATGTGTAGGTCTGTCGAAACGTAACTGTCTCAGTCCCGGCACCGTAGGTCATAACAGGTAGGACGTACTGATCGAAGACTTTCGATTTGATGCACTGTGGGATGGGTGATGAGAAAACTCGACGAAGCTTACGAAAAGCTACCCAGCCTAGCCGAATCATTCTGTTTGCTTCTTTCTCAAAGTTGTTTCTACGTTAGTCGAGTTTTTGCCCTAGGTAAACGTACTCCAAATACCACTTTGAAGGAGGTGCCATCAATTGTGATCCGTTCCGGAACAACGTACTCGCTGAACATGATCCTGACTTTACCCAAGTTCATCCGGAGACAGATGTGTGTAGAAGACCCAGCCAGGTTTTGCACCATTTTCTGCAGGTCCTTTGCGGTCTCAGACATGATGACGATGTCGTCCGCAAATTGCAGATGTAGATGTACTCGCAGTTTACATTTATGCAGTGATCCTACCCAGTCGAGCATCCTGAACATACCCCCCAGCGCAGCGGAGTACAATTTCGGAGACATGTCGTCTACTTGTCTCACATTCCGGTGCAAAAGTCGGTGATTACTTCCAGTCTTGTTATCACTGAGAAATTCGTGAATATCCGCTTTTGTCCAATATAATGATGTCTATCTCATTGTTGATCATAGTAAGGGGGCTCTGCTATGTCCCCTCCTTTGGGGCTGTTTTTTAAAGAACGAGTTCATTAAGAATACATTGATAACATACATATCATTAAAAAAAACGAATACGGTAAACTAAAACGGAAACAATAACCATTAAACCAAATTACTGGAATGAATTGAACCTACATTGAACAAGATTTACGATTTTACATCTTCATAAATTTTGCTGAAATTTAAAATAAATTATCACGTATAATCAATTAAATTGTTAATGCTTTACAATTCGTTTCCAAATAATTTAAAACGCATCAGAAATTAATTATAAATGAAATATAAATTATAACCCATTACAAATGTTTTCAGAAATTTAATTAAGGAAACTTTATTCTGGCATTTTCACAAAATTAAATAAGTTTGAGACATTGTTTCTGAAATATAACTAACCTGAAATTGACGGCCGCTGACTTGGCATAATAACTTTGGCTAAGCTATGATTTAAGACTTAATTGATACTTTACAATTATTACTTCTTATCCAATTAATAATATATCCGGTTTTAATGTTAAATGAAGGAAAAAAACCTATATTTATTTAATAGCTGTGAATGTTAAAGTTTTTTTTTCCTTAAGTAATTACACATATTATAATTATTAAAATAATTGTTATTTAATGTTCCATTTAATGTAAAGAAAATCTTTTCAAAAATGTCATATTGTAATTTTATATTATTTATGTCAATCTTAACTATCATTAAAAAAAATGTCAAATAATATTATTGTTACGGATTTTTAAGTAACAGAAAATTATTTTTTTTGAAAAAATATTAAATACTATAATAAATAATAGAAAATAATAAATTACATGGAAAATAATTGCAAAAAATTACGTGTTGTTATTTGTTGATGTTAAGAATAATAATAAACACAAAGAAAAGAAAACATTAATTAAATTAAGGCAGTAAGCCGATAACATAAAAATCTTCTGTAATGAATATCATTGGCATTACTCAGTGCATTAATATTTTTTGAAAAGCTGTTGCGTCTTTTTTATTTTATTTTCAAAAAAAGAAAATATTTTGATAATATGGGAGATACTTCGACATAAAGCCGGTTTTTTTTTTAAATTAAAATAGTGTGGTATGAATTCAAATATATTTTTTAGGTTATTAAATTTTAAGAATTAGGCACTGTCAAAAATCATATACATCAAGGATTTATTAACATCTAAGGTAACTACGAAACAATTCGGTACAAATTGCAAATTATTTTTGGAGTATAATTTACAAATATGATTTTACTGAAATTACTCCAAGCTTCGCGTTAAAGGTTATCGACTATAATTTAATTTTGGAATTCACTTTTATTTAAGAACCGTTGCATATTGACATGTCCATCTCATAATTCATTCAGTTTATGCCGTCACTAATCCGTCCTTGCTGAGACCTGGAGATCCATCTCTCATGTTCCCAGTGATTAAATTAGCTACTGACCTCCCTTACCTCAATACACTAGTGTTAGCGCTTTACTGCAATGCCGCATAAATGGCCAAGGTGAGGGTATTTCTAGGCTTCTGTGAATGACAAAATTACTACCTTAAATTTTTGTTCTGTTCACAATAATTAAGTAAACAAAACTGTGGTAAAAATATTAAAAAAAAGCAATTTGGCATGTATGTACAATAACTACGAATTCTTGTGTTAACTGATACAGTAAGGCTTTGTTAAAGCCATGCATGGAACCTTTTAGTGTATAACTAAATTTTATCATCATCATCATCATCAGCCTGTGATGGTCCATAGCTGGACATAGGCTTCCTCTAATACACCCCTATCCATAAGGGGTTTTGGACATTATCCCACCCCGCTGGTCTTATGCGGGTTGGTGGGTGGACCGACTTTTCACATGCCCATCCGACGCATGGATCATCTTACTTTTCGAAAATTGGGTGATCGGCCCAAATTGCCCTAACCAACTAGAAAACAACAGTGAAAATTTGTTAAGTCCTCGCAGGATTCGAACCCACGACCTCCGGTTTCTAAAGCACACACCCATACCACTAGGCTACGGAGGCAGTTTGTTGAAATTTCATAAAAAACCTTAAAAATATCCACAAGCTATTGCTTAACTTAATTAATTATTTATTTAAGTAGAATCCGACAAAGAGAATCGTTATCTTATTTAATCATTAATATACACTCAAGGCACACTGTGCTTTTAGTGTATATAGTAATAGACATAAATAATTTTATGAAATCCCTGCCCGCTGCCCACACTGATAAATTCGTTATTATCCCTTTGGGTGTAACATATCGCGCTCAACAAACCGTAAAACGAAGAGCGTTAGATTATTGAGCAATAATATTCACTGTTACTAGTGATACCACATAGGATTAATTGTTAGATTTGCCAATCGAAATTGCAGTGAAGGCTATTACATTCATTTTTAATCGCGTCCATAATATTTTTTTTAAATGTTATTAAATAGTATTATGCAATATATATCTGAACTAAAAATACTATTGGAAAATGAAGTTAAAATTTGATAGATTTTTTGTGGTATAAAAAAAGAAAAGAAAAATATGCGCAACAAGTTAATAAAAAATAAATATTTTTGATAGTATTTTATTTATATGTACCTAAGCTTCGTAGATGCTGCCTCCGTAGCCTAGTGGTAAGGGCGTGTGCTTTAGAAACCGAAGGTCATGGGTTTAAATCCTGCGGGGACGCAATAAATTTTCATTGTTGTTTCCTAGTTGGTTAGGACAATTTGGGCCGATCAGCCAATTGTCTGAAAAGTAAGATGATCCATGCGTCGGATGGGCATGTCAAAAGTCGGTTCACCCACCAACCCGCATTGGACCAGCGTTGTGGAATAAGGTCCAAACACCCCCTAATGGATAGGGGTGTTAGAAAATGTTAGGAAATTAAAGGAATTAGGGGAGGCCTATGTCCAGCAGTGGACTATCACAGGCTGATGATGATGATGACCTAAGCTCAGTGTGTATCAAAGCCCAATTACTACGTTTTATTAGTATTCTCATAGAAGTGTTTATCAACAAACAGGAAGAATATTATATTTCAAGTAAAGTAAAACAACAAAATATCTTTTTAATAAGTTACAAGCAATGAAAGCTTATAGCCGCATTACTTGCGCGAAATACATAGTGTCCTATGAGAAGCTTACTACACCGATTAGTGAAATTAACCATTTGCTATGTTAAAACTTTCGCTTTACCTGTAAAATAATACCTTTTCTACAAATAAAAGCCGAACTGTATCAACACTGACAAATTTCGAGTATTTTAGAATGGAAGGCAAATAATATATTAAATTCAGCAACTGTCGCGCGCAGAGACAACTTGCTGCATGGCTCCTCCCTTTCCTGCAACGTATTTCTCTAGAAAGAGTAAAGTAGAAATGTTTTTATAGCAATTTATAGTCGTAAAGATTTTCCTTCTTAAAACTTATGTGCATAAAAAAATTGGTTAATTCATCAAACGTTCACTTATTTCGTCATGTAAGTAGAATTATTACATATCCCGGTGTACTTTGTAACATTTATATTTTGTATTAGGTTCAGAAACACACAAATTTATTACGTCGGATATGTTTGAAATTATAAATATTTCTTTTAGTTTATTACTTGTTGGTAACATACCGTAACATACTTTTTCTAAATTTACTATTTCTTGTTATTTTATAGGTATTAAACTTAAATAATATTGCAAAAGACATAGTTATCACTCTTCTAGCATTCGTTTTAAAGATATGCTATATGACAAGTTGATAATACAAAATAATAAAATTTTATAAAACGTAAATTTTTCTTGACAAATTTTATCTGCAAACAAAATAATTCAATAAATTCATAAAAATAATTTAATTGTTAAAACATTCTGTAAAATGATCCATTTTGTAAAACATGAAAAAGCTCTACAATAAAGAGAGCACTTTTAAAATTAATGGCATCGAAATGAAAATAAAATTTACATTTTAAACATGACTTTTAGTATTCGATGTTTATCATGTAAAGTATTATAAAATATAATGGTTGATTAATAAGTAACTTAATAAAAATAAATTAAAACCTTTGTGAAAGAAGCAATTTATGACAAATAAAATAAATAATAAATGTCGAGTTACTTTTAGACGATACAAGTAAAGTTTTAATAAAAAAATAGGACTGACTTCAAACTTTAAATTAAAGCAGGTAACAACGTGCTTTCTGTACTAAATTTCTCTAACCGCATATATCTAATATATTTTAAAGTATTTCTGTCGCGGACTTGGCCAATTTAAGTAGTACATTTATGTAGAACATAGTTTTAATCTATCTCTTCAGCGTTCGCAATGTAAAAGTACGGGGTTGTGATTTTAGACACCGTAATTTTCTTAATTTCTTATATATCTTTTATACTGCTTATTACAATATTATTGAAAAAATACGAGACAAAATGACAGCTAATAACTATAACACATATGGTCCGAATTGAATTCTTTTGGGAAGTCGGTCATAGATATGACCCGTTTAAAACCAATCAGTGTATCAAAATAGTTAAAGATCATATTTTGGTGCTACCATAACTAAATTCTTAATAGTATTTAAAATAAAATTTTGATAACCGGGTTCCTAAAATAAAGATAAATTCATTTAGAGCATTTGTTATAAATTTTGTACATATGTTTCTTGTTTGTGGGCTTTTTTGTCAATTCTATATTTGTTTTATCTTGCAGTTTGACTCCCCACGTAACATAACCGGTTAACAGCATGCTTACATTGCGACACTGCCCCTTGATTTTTGCCGAACGTTTTAAATCTTAATATTTTACTATAAATTATATCAAAATGATATTCAGTAGATATTATTAACACAAATATTTTTTTTAAATGCATTACTTTTCACGTCATGTGCCTCGTGACGTTAAGACGGTGTTCAAATTTAATCGGACAAGGTTGTGAATATTAAACAATGTATTCTTTTTTTTTTAAATATTGAATAACTTTTTATTGTACATACATTTATGGACATGTTTATAAATTACCAAAAAAAAAATAATAACCAAAATCGAAACGCTAGGAGCAAAGTCACATGTAATATTTAAAAATACGCTCTAAATTGGATACCTTTTTCTTTTGGATAGTCGCTTCAAAAATGTTATGGGTTTCTACTCTCTTTCTCATTTGCTTTTAGTAAAGATGTACGTATATTTTTTTCATATTTTTCACCATATTACAATTTAAACAAGAACCTCGTTCTTTCGTTTTCAATTTATTGAATGTTTGGGGATCGCAGCATTAAATCTTCCTGAAAAATATTAAAGCAATATGGGTTGAATATATTGAATGATTTATGAGTCTCCATTGACCACTTATATTATTTGCACGCTGACGTTACGTTGCTCCGGTGCAATATTTTAACAAAACATTGGCTCTCCCGGATGTTATGCATGACACTAGACTATCTATTTTTAGACTGTCAATAGTTTCCTAAAAATCTCTTTTTATGTAAAGATAAATGGTAATACAACCTTATTGTTTAAAAAAAACAAAACTGTGTAACTATTTTTATATATATCTTTGTATATCGATCTTTTAACGTAAAACACTGACGATGCCCATAACTACATGTAATTAAAAAAAAGCATAAGATTAATAAACTTCGACATATCGTTAACATATTACCTTTTCGTCTTTAACATATTACCAAATGGCAACAATTTCATTCGTTGATTAAAACACTCCGTCGACTCCAAGAGCACTCGTGTAAAAAGTTATTTATAGAGCTCTTCCAATATAAAATTTATACTCGAAATTGAAAACGCTCTTTGCTTAATTAAAAAGTTTTGCAGTTCTCATTCAATGTTTGTGTTTATTAAACAAACACATGAGCACATTTTATTATAAATAATGTACATGGACCGTTTAAATAATAAAACGTTTAAGCATTTGCAGAAAATATTACGTAATAATCCACGCAGATGTATTCTCACGAATAATCTATCTATTTATATAACTAATAATCCAAATACTTATGTACTTATGCACATTGTTTAAAAATCATTAGCGATATTGCACCAACCAGTGATAATTAACGGCATAATAACTTTATCACCTTGTAAGATTCATATCAGGGACTTCCGATTTAAAGAAGAAAAGAAAGAACGACTAGGGCTTAGATCCTAGCTAAGATTAAGGTATTACTAAAGTGATTACTTGAATTATCTATCATATGTTTGGTTTAGTGCATATGTTTAGAAAAGCAATGGTAAATAACTTCTTTTAATTGGCAAACTCGAATTAATGCGCTTATTTACACTGCCGTATAATAAGTTTGAAAAAAAAAATTTTTAGTCCTAAATATATGAAGAAAAATAAATAAACTACAAAATATGATAACATATAACTTATTCAAAAAAATTTTACAATTATATCGCTCGTACTTATGTACAAGCGATATAATTGTAAAATTTATTAAAATCTGTTAAGTAATTTTTAGGCGAAAGAGCAAAACATCCAGTCTTTATAACTACTCGCATTTACAATGTTAGTTAGATAATAGGATTGGTTAATAGTACATAAAATAATGCTTAAAAATATTTGTATTTTTCTAGACTTTCAAGTGGCATTTGTTTTCGTTTTCTTTAAGGTCTGCAGTAATAATTAAAAAAAGTTATATCCTATCTGTTACTCCTACAGGTGCGCCATGTATTCAGGTATATAGCAGACGTCTAGTGTTTTATAAGCCCCATAGATTCTTGCTTATCTGCCACAAGTGTACTGAGCTCACTATTTACGAGTCTCTGCTGACTATATCTTTCTCCGTACTGTGTAAGTTGTTTGCTATCTCTATTTTTATAGGTTTCTCTTCTACTGGCAAACATCTTATCTTGAGCTGTGTCTTGATTTTAACCGTCTTGCTAAATATTAATGTTAGTTTCTGTAACTTAACCTAAAAAATATTTTATTGCATGTTATTAAATTTGAATTCAGAGCTTTTTTGACATAATTGTTTCAAACAAGTTCATAATGATTTAAATGTCATATAAAAATCTATTCCTTAAGAATTATTCATCATCATCAGCCTGTGTTAGTCCACTGCTGAACATAGCTTCCCTAATGCACGCCTTCTACATTTTTTGCTAACTTTCACAGCATTAATTTTATATTTCCAGGAATCTGTCATTCTCTTTTTTCAAAAACTACCAAAAGGGCTCCATTAAAAAAGTAACACTTCTTGTTCAATTTTAAATTCGGAATACGAATAGCTGATGTGTATTTTCCGTTCGTAACATTCGTCCGATAATTGACACTGAAACAATGCCTCGCGCAGTGCAGTTGCAAATAAAGCGTGAAATAAAAATTGCACCCGACAATCTGACTACCGACGTCAGTAACACTATTCGTTTTAAAGATTTTTCCGTTTGATTTTTTTACACTCCATTGACATGCCGTGTCGACTTGTTAGGCTTAGCATTGTTTTGAATGACGCACTTCCTGCGTTTGGTTTGAGGTTTTAATTTTGACGTTATTATTACATTTATAGAGTTAACTTTCAACGCTTACAAGTATTAGTTTTATATTCATTAAAACTATTTGCAGTCCAAAAACGGAACAAGGGAGTGATGCAGTAGTCTCAGGTAAATTTAGGTTGGTTAAAAGTTTGTTAGATAGGCGTATAATATAAAAAAAGAAAAGTCTACATGTACACCGAAATACGAAATAATCATTCAAACTACATTACATCACATCATCAGCCTTTGTTAGTCCACTGCTGGACATAGGCCTTCCCTAATACACCTCTATCCATTAGGGGGGTTTTGGGCGGTATCCCACCACGCTGGTCCAATGCGGGTTGGTGGGTGGACCGACTTTTTTACATGCTCATCCGACGCATGGATCATCTTACTTTTCAGACCATTGGGTGATCGGCCCAAACCAACTAGGAAATAACAATGAAAACTTGTTGAGTTTTAAAGCACACGCCCATACCACTAGGCTACGGAGGCAGTACCTAAACATTAACTTAATTTACAAGACGGATCTACACAAACATAAGCTGGATTTGTTAAAATCCAACTTACGGATACCCCGCCGCCAGAGTTAGGGCGCAGCAGGGATATGTGGGGCTCCCCGGACCAAGATGGTGCGGCTGGTATACCCACTAAAAATCAACGGTTGCTCATTTCTCATGTCGCTGTAGCCGGGACCGCGGACACTGACGACAGTCTTAAGCGACCCCAGCGCCAGAGAAAAGGCCCACAAGGGCCCCTTGGGGGCCTTTTCTCTCCGGGTGTGTTAGGACACCAAGACCGTCGCTTTAAGTGCCATGCCGGAACAAACAGCACAGCATCCGCTCTTGAGCCCTGCTCTGGGCGGTGGACACCCTCTTGTCAGCCGCCCAGGGGCTCGGTGTCAGGAGGGAAGGTTGCGCGCGTACGCCACTCTTCGGCGCCCTGGCCTTCTTTTGCGGATAGCCAGGGCGCTGTAGGCCTTCCTGTCCCTTTCCGCGGCTTCCTTCCGGGCCATCACGTCCTCGCAGAACGCAAGGACGGCGCCCCACGACCTTTCGCTCTCTTAAACCCTGCGCACTATGACAAAAAGCGGAAGGTCGTGCCCCACGACACTATGCAACTCTCGGCGTTGCTCAACCCAGACTGGGCACTCCTCCAGCGCGTGTGGGGCCGTCTCCTCGGCACATACGCCACAATGGTGGCACTCCTCTGTAGGCTCCATACCGGCTACGCGGCACGGGTACCTCCCGAAACAGCCGTGCCCCGAGAGAACCTGCGTCGCCCGGATTGTTAGGGAGCCTTGTCCTCTTTCTAGCCACCACTTTGAAATGGGGCGTATGGTGTCCACTGTTCGACGGCCGGCGCTGGGGTTCAACTGCAGCTCCCAATCCTGGATTGCAAGAGAGCGCAATTCGTCTCTGCGCCCCGTTATTTCTTCTTGGGCTGGCCTGCAGCCCCGAGACCTTGCCTCCTCGCGCCAGAAAAACAGTGATGCGAGGATTACTGCATCTAGGTTCCAGGGCAAAGAGCCAGCCAACAGGTACGCCGCCTCGCCAGAAATGGTCCGGTAGCCCGGTACCGCCCGGATTGCCAACACTCTCCGGGTTCTTCTCAGTACCGAAGTACTCTTCTTTTAGAGGGTGTCGACCCACACGTATGCCCCGTACAGGACCATGGACCTGACGTCCGGTGCACAGGCGGCAACAGGAGGTGTTGGGTCCTCCAGTGTTGGGGAGCAGTCTGCCGAGAGCTGCTGCTGCTCTCGCCACTCTAGGCGCGAGGCGCTCAAAATGGGCGCAAAACCTCTATCGGCGGTCTAGGACTAGGCTAAGATTTAAAAGTGTGTTTTGCGTAAACATATTAGAATTGCTGCAGAAGTCTTTCCATTTAATCGATCGGACGCTAAACCAATACGAGTTTCATTTCCCTCCCGCTTAAGCATCTAAGATAGCTATTTAAATGTCTCTTAATGTACAATAAAAATAATGTTTTTAAAAATCTTACTAGAAAGATAACACTTTTTCCTAAGAAATAGCCACTTCATAATTTAAATGGTCTGTTTAAAACTATAAATAAAGCCTTTTTGTTATGAACTTAGATTCATGTTAAAAATGTTAAGTTTTTTAAGTTTATTACACAAGTTTATTAATCTTTTTATTACTTGACAAAAAATTACATTAAATTACGTGTCTAATTTTCACGACAAGAAAACAAACTTGCTTTATTCTTATCGACTATAAAGCAATAAAAATTTTACAAATATCAGAGATTTCAATATTCACGAATACTTTCCGAGATTTCCTTGCGTCTCATAAAATATTAGTCCCCTTATATATTCACTTGTACGTAATTAGCAAAGCACAGTAAACAGATAGACATGTTGACTGATCTAACAGAATAATTTATTCATCCGTTGTTTACTTGATACACTCCGGAGATCGAAACCTTGTGGTCAGAGGTTCAGACATGCTAAATCTATTTGAGGTTGTGTCGCAGTTTGTACATTTGTAAAATATATTTAATCAGTATTTTTATTCCATTTGT
Source organism: Lamproptera curius (assembly GCA_029286875.1). Taxonomy (NCBI): domain Eukaryota; kingdom Metazoa; phylum Arthropoda; class Insecta; order Lepidoptera; family Papilionidae; genus Lamproptera; species Lamproptera curius. Next base: position 7,192,865 of record JAGSMT010000016.1, on the reverse strand, counting down.
TTAACATACTTTCATTCAAACATACTTTTATTTAATTCAGTTCACACAAAAAACGTTTCATAGAAACTTAATGTAATTTATGAAGAATACATAAATAATAATTAGTATAAACAAAGAATTTAAAATTAATGAAGACCATTTAAGCAAATATTATCTTACAACCACAACTTATTTTCCTTTATTGTGTGCTCAAACAACAAGCTACACGTTTTGTTTCACTGTCAATTATGCACGTTGCATTCAAATAATAAACAATGGTAAGGTAAACTTTCCTGCGACAATTTATGCTTTAGCGTCTGTAAGTAATTAAATGTATGAAGTAAAAATATTAGCACAAACTTTCATCATAATAAATTACACGTACGGTACGATTTTCGAAAGTTTTTTGTTATACCTGAAAGTATAATTTATTCAAAAGGTATAATTTAATACCTTATATACTTAAAAGTGTTAGAAATCAACCACTACGAAATAACAACGGTTTTTAAATTAAAAAAAAAGTAAATTTATATAAATGTTTATTTTTCAAAAATATTGTATGACCTGGTATCTTCAGTACTTTTAAGCCTGGTTTAATTATAAATTTTTCCATTATGAGCATGTTTTTAGTTTTTTATACATAGTTTATTAAATAAATATTCTATTTAAACTTAGTCACTTACATACTGAAAGTTTTGAATGATGTGATATTAAAAAGTTTTGTTATTTCACTAAACATTTTGTCAGACATTGCTTAAATAAAGTGAAAAGCTCACATAACAATTAATCTTCAATCATCCAATTTCGAGGTTAAGTTCATCAGATATCCTATCTATACAGACATGCCGACATCTAAGCTGTGATACTCTAACCCCCTAGGGCTCTAACCAATTAACCTCTTATTGACTTTAGATTGTCTAAATCAATTATAGTGTTAATTCACGATAACTACATTTTCAAAGTAATTATAAAATTCTACGTGTACAATTACGTTTATATACAATTTAAAAATATATAAACTAAATCCAAAAGAATTGACTATATTTGATTGACTATATTGACTATATCCAAAAGAATTGACATATTGATATAAACTATATCCAAAAGAATTGACTAAGCGACTATTGTAAACAATTATTTTATATTTATTAAAATACGTTTAACCTCATCTCAATGACAAGTGAAATTAAAAAACATATTAGACCTACTTCAAATAGTACATTTTAACCATTTTGCGCAATATAAGACGGTGACAACTTGCCCTCTGCTAAACACTATTCCGCGATTTCCACCACTGCACTTTAAATCTCTAACATCTTTTAAGGTATTCATTAAATTAAAAAAATTATCTGTGACTAGTTTTATGTACAAAGAATGAAGAATTATTAGAGATAGAATATTAAAGATTAAAAATGCAATGGCGAAAATCGTAGGGTAGTTTCTTTTATAGGGAACGTCGTCACCGTCTTATACTCGTATAACGCAAAATGGTTATATACTGTTTGAAGTCGATCATATTTTTTTTAAATTACACTTGACATTTAGATAAGAATAAAAGTATTTTAATGAATTTAAAATGTTTTTTTTCAAATAGTTGAAATGTTATGTATTTGAGTGAAATTTAAAAAAAAATATGACCAACTTTAAACAGTACAAAACCATTATACGCAATACAAGCGGGTAGCAAAATGAAATTGCTTCGTGATTTCTGCCCCCGCATTTCCAATCCAGATATGAGGGATTTTATTTAGTTCTATTTAAGGTATTTATTTATAATTTAATGAAAGACTACGGATTTTATGGCGTTTAATTTGGTTTTATCTGATCATATGATGAAGAATTTTGAACTTACACTATATTACCTAAAACGGACTTTAATCATGCCGAATTTCAATTTAAAAAAAAATGGATATGTAATATGTGTTCTTAAAACATAGATATATACGCTGGCAGACTTTATTATAGACCAGTTTAAGAAGTACAATTATGTAGAACATATTTTATGTCTATCTTTTACGGTGTTGGCAACGTTTGTAATTAATGCACACGATGATGTGATTAGTGTTAGTGCCATAACGTTTTTATTTCTCAAATATATATTGAACTACTTATCACAAAATTATATATCTGTTAAAAGTAAATAAAGAATTTACGTTAAAATTTTCTTGCTTTTTATGCGATATATATTTTATCTCGTTGCTCCGCTCCCAGCGGCTAGATTTTGACCATTCGGTTTTGATATGGTAGGTAAAGAATAACAATTAGGATAGTGACAGAGTCTGAAATTCCAACCTCATGCGATTAAATGTAAACGTTAAAGATAAAGACTTAAACCATGTTTTACATAATTGTAGTCATTGGTCTTCATCGAAGTAAGCCAGAGCATATATCTTTGTTTGAAGAATAATCCACCATAACCATTTTATTGTAAACATTTTTAAAAATTGCAATGATACATATTTAAAACTCATTTAAGGTAATAAAGTTAAAGTTCACACTAAAGTTAATACAATTAAAAAATTCTTCAGTCTTGTACATAAAACGTGTCATAGACGACATTTTGATCGAATGAAAACCTTAAAAGATATCAGCGATTTAAAATTCGAAAGCAGAAATCGCGGGTCAGTTTCGCGCAGAGAGCTCGTTGTTAGCCGCTTAAATTGCGCAAAATCTTTATACTCTGTTTAAAGGTGGTCATATTTTGTTACAATTTATTTGTCCAGTTAACATCTCATTTTATAGGTATAATTATTTGTATATAATTTAATTCATATATAGAAATTATGATTTATATGCTGTTCTTAAAAATAACTCTCGTTATATTTTTGAATATAACTAAAGATTATATATTTGATAATTGATATAATTATATTTGTTGACTATTTAAATTTTTTTAATAGATTTTAGTGATAAGACCAGCAACACAACGGCAGAAAAAAACTGCACCGCCTTGGAATATTCCCATACACAAAAAGGTCTTATTTTTTACACTGTTAAAAACCTTATAAAATTTATATTATCTATGCCAAGAGCGCGTTGCCGTGTTGTTGCCCATTTATATTGTTAGTAAGATAAATAAAGCTTATGGTTTAAGAGTGTAATGAATACACGAAAGATTTTAAATATACAAAGTGATTATCTTTAAATATAAAACTTATATGCTTTGTTGAAATTGCTTTTAATTTTACGTAGGCGTACGTACACTCTATTTTATAAATGACACCTTCCTTGAAAATTAACTTACTGTGTGCAAATAGCAAGAAAGATAAATTTAATTTGGTGCGCTTATGGACATCCATCTATTATTAAAGCCTTACAGTACGCCTACGTCCTGCAAATTTAATAAAATTTGTACTTGAATATTAGTTTAATTTTAATCTTCACACAGTTAATGTAATTTACCAAATTTGTATACACATACATGAAAACAAAATATCGACAAAGAAAGTAGGGGACTGGCTTTATATTAAAACACCATTTAACTTGGAAAGACTTGACGGCAACACGTAAATTCCATTACCGGGTAAAATTTACGGTGTAAAAATTATTCTTTGTTTTCATAGCTATTTTTGAATTTGTGAATTATTTAATTTCCAAAAAAAATGCAAGATATCTATTTGTATGACAGTGCAATTTATATTTTCATACTAGCTTCATGCTATTGTTTTGCCTGCGCGTTTATGGTACTTTATGATGAAAATGATTAGAAATAAATTACCACATATTTGTACAAAAAAATTTCACAGGGCAGTTTTTATCTTTTGGAATTTTTGGAAACATTCACATTACAGTTTTATATATGTACATTTATTGTATACTTTACATTTTATATCATTAAGCATATACTTTATGTAACATTTACTTACTTTTTAAATGCACAAAAATAGATCAATAAAATCGCAATCGATTGTTCTTAAATCCACGTCACAGTGTGATTCAATTTCAGTTTTTCATTATTTTTTTATAATTTTTTGTCTGCTGTAAAGTATAAGAAGAAACTTCTGTTGATATGTATAAACTTTTTACTATTCGAATAGTTACATTATTGTTCCTTCGAATATTTCAGTACTACAATACTGCGAGCTAATTTTATTTACTGTTTACTCAATAATATTTTTTTAAATGGAAAATATATCTGTAACTAACATTTATGTAAATTTTGTTCAAAGAAGCTTTGAGTGTCTTCAAAGTACACAGTGAATTCAGAACTCTTACCGACATTGACGTCTGACTGACTTAACTGAGAATTATAAACAATGCTGAGAGCATTGTTTAGGTTCATTTCAAAATCAAGAAGTTTAATTAAACTTTAGAACAGTTTTGCTTCAGAGCTAGGAGTCAACGTATGCAATTTTAAGTTTGGTGCAATTCATAGAAAGTTAATATAATCTTAATAATTATTTTCTTAGTTCCAGACCATAAGTAAATTATACATTAATTATGTTTAAATTAAACTTTTGACTATAGTTTACAGGTGAACAGTTATCCCCTTTATAAATATTGTCAAATAAAAGAAGATAATGTTTTATTGTTACAGTTATGTAACATTACGATGTTTTAAAAATATGGGCTCAATAAACTAAAACGTTATTTTACATGCATAAAAATTTGGTCACGTTTCTGGTTTTTTTTATTTTATACTATCAAATTTATCAAACCATACAATTTATTTTAATATTTAGGCTTTCAAGATATATCTTGATGTTATGAAGTTCTATTCGTTGTCGCTCTTGATTTCGTCCGCAACGTTTTCAGCAGGTGCCTGTGTGTTTCGTAACTTCGACAATTTATGCATGAAAACGTTTTCGTATAAATACTCGTATATGCTATCACATTTTTTTGGCTACATGGTACACTATATTAGTGATATGAAAATAGGTGTTCATTTATTTAACTTTGATTTATTATGTTATATTGTTCATTAAAATTAGTTACTTTCTGAATTATTGTAGTTTATAGAATTTACGCTGTTAAATTCAGTTACATTTTATCACTTTTACTTATGTAGGTAAGAAATGTTTCCTAACGAAATTAACAGGAAAAAGCGTGGAAAATGTTACCACAAAATTACTGTTGAAAAGATGATCTTTATTTTTACCTGCTGCAAAGTGTAAAAAGCGACTAACTTTAAATGGGAAAAGTTAAGTTTGTTATTTCAAAGAAAAGGATCTCCATTACTACGCCGAGTGGATTGATACAAAAGACTTCCCGAAAGAAGTTCGGCATACTTAAAATTACTGCCTTGATTGGCAATTTATAAAATCGACGTTTTTTAAAAATATATGTTATGAATAATGGGCTATTCGTGACGTTTATGTTTGAAATTCTATCGTAAAGGATTATGCTAGAGGAGCAAAAACCGAATATATATTAAATTTTTAAATTGGTTTTTATATATATATATATATATATATTATATATATCTTATAAAAAAATTACTGTACTTTATTCCTGTCGAATAGCAAAGCATAACTATTGTATTTTTCACTATGTATAGATCATTATGGTTATTGTGTTATATCGCACAAACTCGCGTTGAATATATTTAAAAAAATTAGACTCGATTTATATGTCACATTATATTAGTTGATATCTCACCCCAGCTTTTTAATAATATTCTTGTTAACAAAACTATGAGTTCTGACAATGTAATTCTTTTAAATGCCCTAAAATCGATACATCTACTTGTAACACAATATAAAAAACTACAAAAAAAATTTAAAGACACATTCTTTAATTTTTTTTTACCGGAATGAGTTCCTGACTCTTTTGAAAAGTCGTCAAAAGAGTGAGAGATTGTGACAAAAGTTAAACCCGATGACTAAAAAATTTAATTAAATATTGCTTGTGCTGAGAAAAACTTTTGATACATAGAAAAGTATATCAACATAATATTATAACTATTATGCAAATCTGTCATTCTATTGGTCAATTATCGCAAGTAAAAAAAAACGTATTCAAAAGGCTGCGTCAGATTTTTGATTTGGAATATAAATAATAGTAAAACTGTAAGTATCGCAAATAGAAACATTAAAATACCTCTTAAAACTGATGATCATACATTGAAAGCGGACATATTTTTAATTTTTAAACGCCAGCGATAAAAAATATACAATCTACTTTTGAATAATAATTAATTTTTGCTGTGCTTGTAGCAGATTTCGCACCAACTCACTGAATTAAACACAAAACACATTAAAAAATGCAAAACAGTTTATACTAAATACTAATCTTAATTAAGTTTATTAAAAGAAACAGCCAAACATTAAAGTCGAGATAACATTATTAGAGCTTTAAATGTAATTACGTCGTTACAAACATAGTGATCAAGCAATTAGCTGTTAAAAACAAAGTAAAAGTTGGAGACCTGCCTTCAAACTTCCCACTTCAGAGTTAACTAGAAAACTATTAGCAATTATCAGACTTTGGCGTTTTAATCAATTTTCTGCTTGAAAACAAAGTATTTTTAAACACTGTCACAATACGTTGAAGAAATATAGTTAATTAGATTAAAGTCGGATTTTTTATGATTTAATTTTTTCAATGGTTTAAATACATCTGTTTTATAACAAAATAAAATCTTTTAATACTTTATTCAAGCAACTTCTTTGTAATTATTCATATTAAAACATAAAGCTAATACACCTTTACGAGTGCAAGTAACTCATACATATGTTTGATAGTTTTTACGATCACCATATACTTTATATCGCTCTTATTTCAAAACTATCTTAGTTACTTTTTAAAATTAAAAACAATATCTGGAGTTTTCAGAAACAACTTACCAACATTGAAAAACTACGAAAAGGAACTATTTAACTTCGATGGAAACACTAACAAGAAAACTATTAGCAATTACCAGTTGTCGGCGTTTCAATCAAGTACTAACTTAAAATCAGTTAGCTTTAGCAAATAGTCTCACGAGTTTCTGTAATTTCCTCAACGACAGTTTATATAATTTTTTATGGTTACACAATACGAAGTTAATAAGGTTTTTCGGTTGGAAATTTAGTTCGTAAATTTCTAAGACCCGATATCTGTTTTGGAAGTTTCTCAAAGTGTAATAAGATATATTCTCTTTTAGACAGTAATTTACTTTATGTGTCATATTAACAAACATTTGAAGAGCCTGCTCCTAGCTTTAGAAAATCATACATTTTATACACAACTATTTTTAAGATCTGTTTGTCTATAACTGTGTTGCTTGTAACAGACTTTTAAATGTAGAATCCATGTGGAAATAAATATATTTTGGACTTTTATTAACTAAAGAGAGTTAAATAAAACCTTATTTAAATTTATTAATTTATAAGTATAAAATTTTACAAATAGATATAAATTTTTATAATATTTACGTACAATATCCTAATTACCTTATAAAAAAATGTAAAACTAAAAGGCAATTACCGGTGGTAGTCCCTGTTTCGGTGGTCCCTGTTTACAGGAGACGTCTGGTGTACATGGGTGTATCGCCGGAAGCAGTAGTGTGAAAACACTGCTGTGTTCCGGTTTGAAGGGCACCGTAGCCAGCGTATTTACTGGATAAACGAGACTTAATACCCTATGTCTCACGGTAGGCAGCGCGTTGGCGATACCTCTGGTATTGCCAATGTCTATGGGTGTCGGTGACCACTTTCCATCAGGTGGCCCGACTGCTTGTCTGCCTGCGTAATCCATAAAAAAAAGAAGGCACATCATTATATATTTATTTCATAAAAGTATACATACACAACCTACAACTGCTCACCAGACTATCGGCAGTGACTCTCGTGGAAACAAAACAGGTATAGATATGCACTTAAAACCAATTTTTTACATTTTTAATATAACGGTAATATGTATTTTTGTAAAAAACATTAGAAAAAATAAATCATTACATAGACCATAACTAAAAAAAGAAACAAAAAATATAAAAGACTTATAAAGGCTAAATCGCACTAAGTGTCTTAAATATCCGTAGTTATTTCCATGAGTTATGCTGCTTCATATGGTTCAAAATTTTTGCGAGTATCAGCAGTCTTAGGCTACGTTTTATTTCCGTTATTTCAATATCCTGTCACATCTTAATATCCGGCTATAAAGCGATTTTTGCAATATCGCAATGCAGTGGTTTTCCATTCCATTTCAAGACGTGAATAAGTGCTAACTTAATATAACACAAATTTAATGCATACACATGCAACCGTACAGTAAAAATTGCTAATTGATTTATGTAACGATATTACGAAAAAAAAAATAAGCAAGCCTTTAAAATTAAGTTTTCTAAATGAATATAAAAGTATCTACAATACAATACTTTTAATCCAAAAAAAAAAACTCAAAATAGAACAATAGTATTTCGTACAGCTTTTTTTAAATAAAAGGCACGTATAATCATTACTATGAGGTTTTATCTTTCCCGGTGTTCATACTGAAACATCCAACAGATTTTAACTTTTTCTATTTCACTTGGAGGAGAAAGGGAAGTCAGCTGAAAACTTCTCTTCTTATCTTCCGCAATCGGGTGGGGCTGACCAGCAGGTATAACACATATGAACCGTCAAAGAAAATGCGATTTGAAAGATGGTATTGGGCTAGGTAAATAAGGCTTGCGTATGCCAGTAAAGACTTAAACTCTGCAATGGCCTTGAGTGCATATATTATTTTGAATAATTATTTTCAAGTTAAACAGAACATTTGTTCATTTAAAACAGGTTTTAGTTATATTTCTAGTTTAGTCTTAGTAGTTTTTGTTCTTTCTTATGCAGTTTTCTGGTTATAATGATCAATTGTATTAATGATTAAGGACATAATCGATGATTATTTTCGGTAAAACCAGAAATATTATGAATTGAAGCTACGCTATAAAGTATTTACATAAAGCTGCGTAATTTATGTGTTACATCTATTACTTAAATGTTTTCGCAATATACGTAAACTTTTACTACAATTTTAAAATATTGTACATTTTTTGCAAGTCTGATTTGGTGTGGTAAAGAGCCATCGCTCAAGGGTAGCAATCGATGGCGAGGCGTTATTTCTTTATTTTATATTAATCGGTTTACCCACGTACATTCACATAAGTTATCTTACACATCTAATATGTTAAAAATAGAAATAATTAGCACAAAAACCTGGTTAAACTATATATGACTATGAATTACAGGGTATGGCACCCAGGCGCCCCAGGGTATACATCGCTGCGTATGGAATGTATGAGTTATGGCCCGAAAAAAGCTGAAAAATATTCAGGGCTGCTACCAGCTCTCTGGCAATCCACCGCGCGTTGGATAAGCGGGAAACCTTACTTTAACTTGCGTTATCATTTCAATTAACGATTTTATTTATTTATAAATAACGAAATCGTTTCATAACTATATAAAGGTTATTATAGTTTTTATTACTCCATTAACTTACAATCGGATATCTATGTTTAATATAATCTTAAAAAAAAATATTTATTAACTACGTATTTTTTGCATCTCTATCTTGTATTTTAATTTTTTTTTTTGTTTTGGATACGATGTCATAAAATAAAACCCATTTCAGTGTTATAGATGTCCTCTCTTGCATAATGGATTCTCAATTAATTAATATTTTACGGTATTTTTATTATAATTGAAGTTGTAAAACCATTATATTTTTAATAACAGAATCCTCATTGATAGAATCAACGCAAAAAAGGAATATTTCTAGCTATTTTATCAATACTGTGTTACTTTTAAATTCTAAATGAAAGCTATTTTTAATATCCTTAAATATATTTGTTTTTAAAGTATAATCTTCGTCTAAATATTGCCAAAAAATTAAGCATTTTTTTAATCGTTACGCTGGCAGTCGAGCGGTCGGATCACTTGGTTAAATGTGGTCACCGACGCCCATACGACGCACATTGGCAATACCAGTGGAATCACCAAGGTCTGCCTACCGTGAGACATGTTGGTGTTAGTCTTATTTACCTAGTAAATACGCTGGCTACGGTGCCTTTTAAATCGGAATACAGTAGTGTCTTTACACTAATGTTTTGCGGCACAAATAGGCACTGCGATGGTACCACACCAGACCGTCCCTGTAAAAGGGCTCCTTCCACATACTGTATTTTTTACATTCTATAAGAGTTTTTTTAATAAGTCAAAGTCAAATACCTTTATTCAATATGGAAGCATTACACTTTCTTATTTATTGTTAAATAAACTACCACCGGTTCGGAAATGGAAGCCTCTGACCTAAGAAGAACCGGCGTAAGAAACTCAACGGACTGTTTTTTTCCTCTTTTCAATAACTTTAAAAAAAAAATTACAATAAACATTACATTTCAATAGTTTGAAATAGCCTGGAGCGAATAGTTCATTACCAGGGTGTGTAATCTATCAAGTGGACATTAGAGCAATAATATACTTTAACACACAAACTTCCTTTATTTTTTTAAGTTTATTTACAGATAATAGCTGAAAGATTTCATTGCTCTCCGGAGCCTAGTTTTTGGAAGAACAAATTAATGCTTAATAGTATTTATATTGTGTGTGTCACAATGTTTTACAAATTCATTTTTATGTTTATGAACATACATAATATTTTCAAAAATGTTTTGTGAAAAAACTGTCATTACATTATTAAATAAAATTACTTTACGGATTTTATCGCGTTTATTTTACATTTTAAATTCCGACATTTCGAACACTTTCCAGCGGCTGTGGTCACGGGGTAGACTGAGATGTCATGCGTCTTGTTGCCAGTGCTGAAGGGGGTTTCCAGATCTCAATTTTTATTAATTATTTTAGTCTGTACTCCGACCTATGCAAAATAAACTGATTTTATCTGTACAGCCGGCAGTGGTATTATGCTTGGGTTTAAATTTTAATTTATTAATTATGGGATCCCAAGCAGGTGGTAGAACCCAACCATCTTCTCTATTGAAATTTGGATGTTTTCTAATCTCAATAGCCTCACGGATCATCCTTGGTAGGAATCAGTGTTCTTTAGCGAGGATTTGTGGTCGATCAAATCTGATGTGATGGTTTGGGTGATTTAAGGTATGGTACCACACTGCCATAAACTGTAAAAAAACGCGATAAAATCCGTAAAGTAATTACATTTAATAATGTATAATATTCGCGCAAGCAATAGAAATAATTAACTGTCATTACATTGATTTCAGTAAACATTTTTCGTAGCGATTCTTTGGGGCCCAGGTTATAGACTGCTCGAATAGTTCTCTTTCGAATTACGAAAATAGTATTCATATCAGCCGCGTTTCCCCACAGTAGAATGCCATAAGACATTATGCTCTGAAAATAACTAAAGTATACTAAACGGGCTGATGCTTAAATATATTTTAACTTTGCCTACCTTCTACCTACTTTACCCTCGAAATCTTATTTAACATAAGTAATAGCTTATGTCAACTTTTTTAAATTAGCACAGTATTTGAAATTTATCTGAACTTATACGAACAAATTACATAAAACTAAAGCCAAACAAAAACGTTAATATAATATTCAAAATGATATAATAATATAAAGAAAAAATCCTTCATTACTATATATCTATTGACTTTCAGGCATTTGTTATCGGGTACTAAATATTTAAGTATTTTTTTACATTTTTATCATTCACTTGGTCGCTTTGGTGCTATATAATTTTTCGGTATTGATTAATTTTTTAATTGAATATGAAATTACATATTGCTAAATTTAAACATTAAAATTTATAGTTTTCAGATATTCCAAAATAAGCTAGCTATGTAAAAACATTTTACTCAAAGATAATTTTGGAAATTTTCACCGATTTTTGCCGACCTAATACGTTGGGGTATTCACGATGCCGAAAATGAATGCGGTAAAATCCATAACATGTTTTAAATTTTTGCTATTATGTTATAGACGACTACAGTAAATAACCTTATAAAATTAATTTGTCTACCAATTTCCTCGACTACATCGTTTTCAGTACATTAATTAGAATGAATACCATACCATTTTCTGAGTAAACCCATAAGAGTATTACTTACTGTTTTAAATTGTATTTTAAATAAACTTCGAAAGATGCATATTTTCAATACTATAATAGAAATAAAATCCTCGAAAATTATAACAAAAAATACTATGACATAGGGCAATAAAAACAGAAGATTTAAATTTCATTATTATTTTTGTACTGTGCACCGCTCCCAAGAAAGCGGCTTTGGAAAAGACAAGGCGAGGTCGTAAAACCTGTTGTTTAAGGCTAGCCGAAATACGCAGTCTTGGAAAAATATCAACCTTTGAAAATTTATTGCGCTGGAAAGTAACAATGCATGAAACAAATTTATATTAAAGCTTTACTAAAAAGGTTTTTATTGCTCACGAAATAGAAAAGAACATGATAGCTTCTTTTTATTATGATAGCTCATTTGTTTTATTATACATTAGCAATAATCCTCTCTTTATAAGAATAGTATTGTAAAAAATTATAAAAAGAAAAGGATGGATAAAGGATTTATATTTTCTTTTTAAAATGTTTTACAAATAATAATTTCATAAAAATATTATGAAAAAATGAAAGTTCTAACGTATATGTCTAAAGTATTGTGTGTGGTGTATCCAAAGTATTATTTTGATTACCCTTTACGTACGTGTAGTAAAGAATAATCAAATACCACTCTTGTTGAATTTCATATTCCATTGGAATCGAGTTCCTACTTTATCGTAGTGGAGGGGACTCAGTACCTGCGACCTGTTCCAGTCGTGGGGAAGCTAAGAGGAAGCTAGCCGAAAGAGGTCAAGGTTAAGGGGGTTAGGTTAAAGGTGGTAGGCTTGCTGTCCTTCCTGCCCTCCGCAGCCGAGGTGGATTTGCGGCGAACAGTGTTCATACCGCGTAGAGGGACATTCGGCAAAGTGTTATCAATGTCTCTTTTTACGGTCGAAACGGGTTTAGGGATGGAGCCTAAAACCAAGACCACCAATGGGGTCTAGAACACATGATCGTACAAGGGCATGGATCCCGTTGTTATACCACGTGTCATAGAAACTAGGAAATCATGACTTGTGCATGATGACCTCTATATGTGACTTATATAAAGGCAGACGCGTCCAGGTATGGAGTGGGCCGATGGCCCGAGACAGGGCTGTTTCGTCAGCTAGCGCTGATGGGGCAGAAGACTGTCAAACCACCTTTTAGGCACAAGGAAGGAATAACGTGGTGGTCTTACTAGTTTCAAAAGAAAATAATTACTTGTTTTTATTTATAATAATAAAATTCAATGCATTGCATAACAAGAATACTAAATAATAAAACACATGTATACTAATACAATTTTAAGAAGAAAATCACTTTTCAAGATTTTTGCTTGCGGTTTTCTGCATACATGAGGCATAAATAAATGAATTGTTTTTATTGTATGTGCCAATCATTAGAGACAAAGTGTTATGCCTTTTGCTTCGACGATGCCGGATTTCCATAATATCTTTCATCCCAATTTCAACTGCTAGTTCATCCCCGCACAGTTTCAAATTGCTAGAAAACACGACTTATAACACGTGTAGAGAATCTACCCAAAATTTTATCGTTTAACGTTCCACAGAGACAATTTCCATATAAATTTTAACCCCCTATATCGAAAAATTTCATCGCAATATTTAATAGGCTATGTCCGTTCATAGAATCTATTCTAAATATGTCCCATAGAGTTACTTTTCAATTTATAATACTAGTAAGGAAGTATGAATTAATGATACTAATGAGCAACTGCAATTTTCAAAAAAAATTAATTTATTCATTTATAACTAATTGTTTCCTTATATAAGTGGCAACAAACATACGATGCAGTTTTCGTTTAAAATGCTAACCAATGTTAGTAATGATGTTAATTTCTCTTGGGAGCAATGGAAAGGAGACACTATTTAACTTTAAAGAAAACTCTATTTTTGCACAAGATGTACTTGTTGGCAAGAATAAATGTAAGATCTCATATAATTAAACTATATATTTTGCTTCACACCTTTAGTATTAGCGATAAATATGTTTATAAATTCAATAAGCCTTCTGATATTTATTAAGTCTATCAAAAAGACAATATTGTAATATAGAATTTTTATGGCATAATTACTTGATTTCATCGAGTTGAAAGAGACCATGATCTCCGGTTTTTAAAGCATAGGCCCGTACCATTAGACTACGGAGGCAGTATCTCCATATCTATTGAGCAATCGTACATAAATTTGATAAGATTTAACTTTGTACGATATTTATTAAAAACCTAAAGCTTTTTATTAATTTCACCTACTTGATATAAGTAATCAAATATTTGTTTTTAATCAGGGCGTCGTCCGTCCTCATTCCGATAGGAATACAAAGACGCCCCAGATTGTAAGCGTGCCATCATTAACCATCACTGCCTTATTAATAGCAACTACAGTTTCACGTACATAATTTTATTATTTAACTTTACACACACTATTATTTATTTAACTCATATATAAAAATTCCAGATTTTATAAATATTTTACTTCTACAGCTTGTAAACAGATTATGTAACATTTTTTTGAACTTATAAAAAAAACCTATGTTTGTAACTTTTTTATTATTGTTTAATTTTTTAGTATAAGAGCAGACATCGTGTACAATTTATGGGTGTTTTTTGGATTCTGTTGTTTTATGCTAATATTTACAATTATTATAATAATTAATTCCAAAATATATATAATATCTTAGAATTATGTAATATTTCATTATGTTTGAATTGTAAATAAAAAATAAAGTAGTTGTGACATTATACAATTCGCAAATATTTTTTACGCTCCAAAAGAATAGTTACATTAAGGTTTACAACACATTTATTATATTTAATAATAATCAGGAATTAAAATCTTTTATTGCATCAAATATACAATTGAATTGAAATAATAGCTAATCGGATTATGTTGGACACGCACTCTCTAAAACCACCACGTTGCACCTTCCTGGCACCTTAGAGATCGGGTCACAGGAACTCTTTGGCAGTCTTCTGCGATCAGACCATCAATATTATTGCCTTACGGCCATTTGCCTGCCTCTGGGCGCGTCCATATAATGGCAGAGGCAGAGTTATCGAACATATTTAGTAAGTAAATTTGGCCTGGTTACGACGGATTTCCCAAAAATGTATGTAACATGCCCATGGTGATAGCAGTGATCGTTGGTTTTTTAGAGGTTTCCTGAAATTCTTTTTCTCTCCAGCTCTCTTAATTTTATTATACTATTATTTCTTTGATTGCAAATCCATACTAATATTATGAATGCGAAGGTAACTTTGTCTGTCTTGATATCCGCCTTAACCGTCTACACCTTTGAACCAATTGATAAAATTTGGTACATACTGGGATTAAATTCCAAGATAGAACATAGGCTATTAAATATTGCCATAAAAATGGTTGAAAAGGTTAAAATAGGATATGAAAGTCGATATAGAAATACGTCATGGTCGACTCAAAGCCATGAAACTTTGTGTCTAATGATTGACACATACAATAAAAACAGCTCAGCAATATGATTAATACTAATCAATATTATAAATACGAAAGTAACTCTGACTGTCTGTCTGTCCGTCTTTACCGTCTACACCATTGAACCGATTTCGATATAATTTGCAATTAAAATATATTCTAAGAAAGGAGTCTATTAAATATTGTAATAAAAGTGATTGAAATAGGCGATGCAATTTTGTATGGAATTTCGTCATTTTTAAACAAAAAACTTTCAAATATTGTCTCCAATTACTTGAAACAAGCCATAAATGTTTTTTTTAACAATTTTGTATATTGTGGATATATTTAAATAGCTTTTTTTATTTATTTATTATATATTTATATTTATTTATTTCTTTTCGTTTAAAAAAAAAAAACAAACATTTTTGCGAATTTATAAAATGTATGTTTGTTATCTAGTCGATATGACATAAATATTATATTTCTAATTTTTGTGTAGGAAGCATCTACCAAAAAGATAACGAAAGTTCCAATTTGGAGCGCCTTTCTCTTAGCCTTTTCTAATTGAAAAAAGAAAACAACTTTTTTTTGCGATCGGATAGTTGTATTCAATCTGTCAACAATACATCAAAATAATAGATATTAAAGTAAAATTTAAAAGAACAAGTTACACAAATTTTCATTCGTACACAAATGCTACGTTCCAAGCCCTTTCGTGTACGATTTTATTATAAAAGAATTGAAACAAAAATATATAACTTAAATAAAACAAACGTGCTACTTTTGGTTGATCTTTTAAAGCCTTAGAACGAATAAAGGCAAGCTTTAATCAGGCAAACATTTATAAATTTTACTCTTTGATGTTACCTTTTATTTGATGTTATTTGCCATACAAGGTTCAAATACGTCTAAATAGATAAAAAAGACTTTTATTTACGTCAACTTTTTTTTTCTAATGGCCACAAAAATAAATTAAAAATTGTTGTGAATATTGAGTAATAGTAAAAATCACGGTGTTATAAAACATTAAACAGCTTTGCACCCTTAGGCACAGCACGGAAAAAAGTTTTTACTTAGCGACTGTACCATGAACATTATAATTCAAAACCTATTTTTTGCGAAAAGAGCGTGACCAGTACTTATTTACGATGAGTAAAATGTGCTTATAAAATATAGCGTAAGGCACTTGATACCTACTTGTTTCCTACTGTTATTGGATGTAACAATAATAACAATGCCCTTCAAGTCGATTCCCATTCCTTCCTTTAAACTAGGAAGTAAAAATGTTTCTTCACTACTAACACAGCAGAAAAAGACACTGTGATCCCAGTCGACCCTGTGTAAAACCGTCCGTAAAATATTTTGTAAATAGTACCTAAAAGTAAAAGTACTGCCTCCGTAGCCTAGTGGTATGGGCGTGTGCTTTAGAAAGCGGAGGTCGTGTGTTCGAATCCTGCGGGGACTCAACAAATTTTCATTGTTGTTTCCTAGTTGGTTAGGGCAATTTGGGCCGATCACCCAATTGTCTGAAAAGTAAGATGATCCATGCGTCGGATGGGCATGTAAAAAGTCGGTCCACCCACTAACCCGCATTGGACCAGCGTGGTATGGATACGGTCCAAAACCCCCTTATGTAGGGGTGTATTAGGGGAGGTCTATGTCCAGCAGTGGACTATCACAGGCTGATGATGATGATGTTGATGATGATCTAAAAGTTCGCTTTAGTGGTTGTTAACTTATAACAAAAGTAAAAACAATGTTTGTAATCGTAAATCAATACGGCCACGCTGTTTGTATCGTTAAGAATGTTCAACCTATTTTTGTTTTTGCGATGAAATATTTAACGAAGCTTACAAATTATGAAAAATGTAGTACAATCTAAAACTGAAAAAGCTCTACAGTCCATACATTTTAAATAAGATTAAATAAATTTAAACCTGTGTTCATTACAAACAAAACTATCTCTTCTGTACCTATGTACCAAATATTACATAAAATTTATGGTAGGTTTTTGCTTCTAAACTTACTTATTTATTTCAAATATGGTTAAACAACAGTAAGACTGTTACATAAAAAACAAAACGGTTAAAATAAAAGAAGATAGCTGTGTCCTTATATACTTTTTTCGCTATTCTGGTGCTATTTTTTCGCGTCTAGACTGCTTTGGTAAACAATTCAATGAGAATTAATTGGTTTAATTTAATAAATTATATTTTATTTTAAATCTGTTAAAATGATGCTATTTTTGTAATTTGATAAAGTATGATGTTCAATTTAAGTTTTTAAATTGTATTTTGCTATATGTTGTGGTAAGAACATTAGTAAAGCCAATAATTTCAACGAATTAAAACTATAATCAGTTAAAATTAAAAAAAAACTTGGTGACACGGATTTACATACTTAAATAGTTATGACTAGTAGTCTAGCTATGTAGAGCAGTTGTGAAACTTTGAAGCACCTAATCTCGACGTTATACTTACAAATATTAATCTACCTGTTTTTTTTTTGCTTGGAAGATATTTTTAAGAATTCTGCAAATAAACCTTTAAAAAGTCCGCAATTTACTATGGAACTGTTCTATACACTTTATAATTATTAAAAGGTTATATACCACTATACCTATACATTCGCAAAGTGGCCGATGTGGGCTGGATGGGATTAGCCGAGGATCGGAAGCGGTGGCGTGCATTAGGGGAGGCTTATGTTCAGCAGGGGACTGACACAGGCTGATGATGATGATGATGATACTTTTTACTGTATAATTGTAACGAAGTCTTCAAAATAGCTGTAAATGATGATGTAAGTCTTAATAATTAATAGATCTAAACACATTTACATTCGAAATTGTATAATTTAAAAACGAAAACAATGAGACAATGTGTAATGAAATAAACATTTAAATGCAAATACAATAAAACATAATTATTTTATCGATTTGGACCATTACATTGTTGTATATTATTTTTTTAAATAATACAATGTTTACAACAAAAAATATTTAAATGATTTTGTTTTTTGGTAGTAAGTTATGTTCATGTGTTTACCTGAATTATAAAAAAATAAAAGATCATAAATAGGAATAATTGTTACTTATTTTATTTTTGTTATTTTCACGACGTTAATTAAAAAATAATCTTTACCTAACTAGACAACTTATACACCGAACAAAATTCTTTTTTTTACTTAACTTATGCTACATATAGGAATACAAATATACGTAAAGATCTTTATTGCTCGCAATAGTTTCTAGGATCAAATGAGCTTCCCTCTGAAATATATCACCGATTTAGCTCAGCGTAATGGGAGATTCTGTATACATTTGGGCGTCTTAAGATCTGCTCTGTAAATAGGCATTTTGTTAATCCAACGGAAATAATGTCATATGTATTATCGTTTGTACTGTACATGTATAGTTTTTGTATCTGTTAAAATAGGATATTTTAACAATCATTCTAATTAAATTCTTTACTATATTTTTGTTTTTTGAACATCTACTAATCGACGGTAGATACTATGTTTCATTTATACGGTTGTTTATTACGGTTCTTCTCACGCCAGAGGTGTCGGACAGTAAATAAATGAGTGTATCGCTTCGATGTTAGATAAAGATATAGTACAAGTAAAATTTTAACAAAAAATATCTGTATATATATTTCTTCAAACAGCGTACTCTCTTTTGCGCAATATAAGGGAGATCAACGTGCTCTCGGTACAAAATTGCCTCGTGATTTCTGGTCACCTCATTTTAAATCTCTGATATCTTTTAAGGTATTTGTTAATCAAAATTTCGTATATGAGAAGTATAACTGTTATGTAAACTTAAATTGTAGTAAGTTAAATAAGTTTTAATATGCCTTATTGCAATATTGGTAAATTTTTACATTAAAATGCTTATTGTGGGTTATTTTTTCCGTAAGATTTTAAATTGTTTTGCCTTACATTATGATATTTTCAGTTCTAACGATCTTATAGGTAACTATTAAATAAAATGACTTTACGGATTTGTCACGTTTATTTGACATTTTTAAATTCCCGAAGTTTCGAACACTTTCCAGCGGCCGTGGTCACGAGGTAGACTGAGATGTCATGCGTCTTGTTGCCAGTGCTGAAGCAGGGTTTTCAGATCTTAATTGTAATTAATTATTTTAGTCCGTACTCCGACCTATGCAAAATGAACTGGTTTTATCATTAGAGCCAGCAGTGTAGATGTAGATGCAAATCTAATGCTCCATTGCGCCCTATTGTTAGCCAAATTGACTCACCTACTTATAAATTGGCTCAACATTTAGTAAAAATCCTCACACCACTCAGAGGACAAACAAGCGCATTTACAAAGAATTCTTACCATTTTGTTAGTGAGGTAAAACATCTACATCTTGCTGACAATGAAATTATGGTTAGTTTTGATGTTCAATATTTGTTTACATTTTTACCAATAGAAGATTGCATCAATATTGTAACAAGAAAGTTAGAGGAAAATAACATCCCAATAGAATATGCATTTTTACTAAAACATTGCTTAACATCTGGCTATTTATTGTGGAAAGATGAGTTCTACATGCAGATGGATGGTGTAGCGATGGGTTGCCCGGTGTCTCCTATTGTTGCTAAAATTTTTATGGAAGACTTTGAGGAGAAGGCCCTATTCACTGCTCCCATTCATCCAAAATTTTCTAAAAGCTATGTAGATGATACATTTACCATCTTATCATATATATAAACGTAAATGACACTCTGTCATCTGACTCCCTTGTGCGGATGGGTGTTCCCCAAGGATCAATTTTGCGACCTTTTCTGTTCCTGGTCTATATAAATGACTTGCCTCTGGTAGTGGAGAGGCTGTCCGAAGTAGTCCTTTTTGAAGATGACACCTCTCTACTGCTAAGGGTAAAAAGAAATGACCATAACGTTGAGATAGCAAATAGGGCAATTGATATTGTGTCAAACTGGTTTGCGTCCAATAACTTAGTACTTAACGCGAACAAAACTAAATGCTTACGTTTTACTCTTTGTAAGTTGCCAGATTATTAAAGTTGACAATGAGGTCATTCCTTACGTAAGCTCTACTACATTTCTTGGATTTTCTATTGATTCCAAGATGCAGTGGGAGCTCATATTGACAAGCTCTCTAAGTAAGTGTCAGCAATCTTTGCCATACGCAAGATTAGGCAGCTAACTGACGAGGCAACTGCAAAACTAGTTTATTACGCGTACTTTCACAGCCTTAGTGTCCTATGGATTATTATAATGGGATCTCGCAGCCGGTTTGAACACAATATTTATCTACAAAAACAGGCTGTTAGGGCAATCTACAATCTGGTTCACGGAATCTTTACGTAATGTTTTAATAAAACTGAAATTTTAACTTTATTCTCGCTAAACATATTTGAAAATATTATGACGCGCGTCAAAATATTCATATGTTTGCTAAAAAAGATATTAGGCCGCGCAGGGGTCGAATTGAGCCCCTAGAGCTACCCAGATTTAGACTGACCCGAACCAAAAAATCTTTCATGTATAATAGTATAAGAATGTATAATAAATTAAATGCCTGCCAAACGCAACTGAATGATTCGAGCTTTCGTAAAGTTGTCAAAACAACGCTTATAGAAAAAGCTTACTATTCTGTAATAAATTATATTGAGGACCAAGATGTGGAAATAGTTTATATTCTGCGCTTGCAAATCCCCTGGTAACTTAAAAAAAAATGTATTGGTCAAATTTTGTAAATACTAATATTTAAAAAAAAAAAGGCCGCAGAGTTTCTTGCCGGTTCTTCTCTGGACGGGTCTGAGTTTGTGAACCGGTGGTAAATGGATAATTTTTGACGTTCATAAGTGCTCAGTAGAGCCTAAATTGAATAAATGATTTTGACTTTGACTTTGACTTTGATAAAATAAATGCATTTTTCTATGGAGTTAGAAAATAATCATTCTTTAGCTTTTCTTGATGTTTTAATTATTCGCAATCCTGATAACACCTTGAGCCATACTGTGTATAGGAAACCAACCCATACAAATAAATATTTAAACGGTAATTCACACCACCATCCATCCCAGTTAGCTACCGTGTGCAAATCTTTGTTTCAGAGAGAAACGTCGGGAATTTAAAAATGTAAAATAAACGCGACAAAATCCGTAAAGTCATTTTATTTAATAATGTACAATATTCGCGTAAACAATAGAAATAATTATAGGAAACTGCAAATTTCAAAAAATAAGCGGTAACATGCGGATAGCACGTGCGTAAGATTGATCAGGGCAAGTAACGAAACAAAATGCTAAATAAATCGTTTCGATTTTACTTGCAATACGAGATTTTATCTTTATTTTTTTACAGTCTTTCTTATAATAGAAATATTGAAGTTTTATCATTTTCAAAACTATATCCGCGACTAATAAGACCTGGAATCTATGTAAACAAAGTCTATAAAATAGTAAAAAGTTAGGGCACAACAAACTCCAACAGAGCCAACATCTTACCACGCTAACGCGATTTTTAACCAATATTATGGTTATTCGTCAATGTGTTGTCAGAGTTTGATATCAGACTTTCATCTAAATGAAAATCTGTCGTCAAAATGAAACTTTTCCACTGATTCGTATTTTAGTTTGCCTAGACCGGCTGTGGTTTTTAGCACAAAGATATTTTGATTCTGGCGAAGTGTAAACCACAGTTTTGATGAAGGAAAAGTTTCATCGCAAGTAAAATTTTGGAAACACGTTCATTAATGTTGAACCAGTTGTTTATACATATGAAATCCACCAATTAACGGATTTTTCGCGTTACTTAAATATATTTATTTCCGACGTTTCGGATTCTTTTCAGCATCCATGATCACGGGCAGACTAAGTTAGTATATGTCAGTATCTCAATGTTTTCGAATAACCGTCAGTTTTTTTTTAAATATTGACATATCTTTCGATTTCTCAATTTTTAATGTTGGTTTGACAAAAAGTATTTATGTTGTCCTCGGTTTTGTAGTTTTTTATACTCTGCGTTTAATTTTTGAAATTATTGGATTCCAGGAAGGTGGCAAAGACCAACCATACAACAACATTTACCGACAGTACAGTAAGTATTTACATTTTGCTTCAGAGAGCACAGCGGATCTGCGACCAGGAGCATCTGACGGCTGAATCTGAGAATGTCAACAGATGCTGCATGACAACAAACTCCAAGTTTCACGTCTACGTCGCAGTCACCGTGTGAAGCGAGCCACAGTCGAAAGAGTGCCTGCCGTCTTACCATACATCAGAGGAGACACCGACAAATTCGATTTTACTTGCAATACGAGATTTTATCTTTATTTTTTTACAGTCTTTCTTATAATAGAAATATTGAAGTTTTATCATTTTCAAAACTATATCCGCGACTAATAAGACCTGGAATCTATGTAAACAAAGTCTGAACTGGAGCATAGAAAAGAGAGAGAAATTAAAAAATATCCAAATTTTAATAGAGAAGATGGTTGGTCTTTGCCACCTTCCTGGGACCCCATAATTTCAAAAATTAAACGCAGAGTATAAAAAACTACAAAACCGAAGGACAACATAAATACTTTTTGTCAAACCAACAATAAAAATTGAGAAATCGAAAGATATGTCAATTTTTTAAATAAAAACTGACGGTTATTCGAAAACATAGAGATACAGACATATACTAATTACCATACAGACATATATATATATATACTACCGTGATCATGGATGCTGAAAAGAATCCGAAACGTCGGGAATAAATATCTTTAAGTAACACGAAAAATCCGTAAATTAGTGGATTTGATATGTATAATAATCGCGCAAATAAAGGAAATAATTCCAGTTGTTTATGTTTGAGCCTCTTCGGGATATATGTAGGCGGGATAAACGCGATTGCCTAAAAGAAAAGACAATTACGAATATCAAGGTTATCTTTGGCAGTTGTTGTAAGACATCCAGCCATTAAAATTTTCGGACATATTCACTTAATACAGTTTACGGTTTGATTTTAGGAACGTGTGTAGACTAGCAGGTACTATTTAAGTACAGTACAAACGAATTAGAAGTCAATACCATAAAAACTTGCTAGGAGAAAGATGTCTCGATTGATGTTAAATACATCTATCTAGAAATCTAGAGACAGATCGCAACTGCTATTTAAGAAGTTGTACGATATTCGTTTTTCATTACTTAATCGGGTTAACAGTTTTACCTTTTAAATATGTATTAAATCTAAAAAAATTAAATACTATGTACACTTTGTATTATATTATATAAAGGAGATCCTGAACGACACAGTGTATATTTTCCACTTAAAATTTTTATCCTGGTGAACAATTTTATTTTTTTATTATTTAATATGTAGGTAATGATAGCATAAAATTTGAAATTCATTAGTTCCATATCTTACTGATAAATAGACGACTATTGTTGCAGTCGAAGGTCACGCCTAGGTATTTGGCCTTCCTTTCCCATGGGATCGGCTGGCCGTAAAGTTTTAGTTGCCTAGTGTCTGGTGTCGGCCAGCGCGTGGCCTTATCCTGATGCCTGCTGAGGACCGGTATCGTGTCAATCACGACGTAATCTAGACCGATGAAAGGTATTGCTACACTTTTATCGGGATTGACGTCGATTCTCCATTTACGAAACCATTCGCCTAAACGATTGATCGCGTTCTGGAGCTTTTATAGATATAGTTCGGTCTAAGCGACGAACACAGAGAGCGGTGTCATCGGCGAAAAGTGCCAGATTGACATCGTCGGCTTGGGAATGTCGCTCGTGTAGAGCGCGAATAATAAAGGTGATAGGACCGATCCTTGAGGGACGCCCGCTTGAGCTTCGTGGACAGGGTGCCTCGACTCGATATCGGAAAGAGCGATTTGACAAGTAGGCTTGGATGATGTGAACCAGCCTGTCCGGCACTTTGAGAATGTACAGCTTGTAAATCAAGCCGTTGTGCCAGACTTTGTCAAATGCCTTTGCGACATCGAAGAAGACGGCCCCTGTGATACGGGGTTTGGGTTGGTGAAGGCCATTCAGAATGAATTCCGTCAGGCGATAAATTTGGTCGGGACACGAGTGCTTCGGACGAAAACCGAATTGCTCGTCTGGGATGAGGTTATTGGAGATGGTGTGGTCTTTCAACCGGAAGAGAATTAGCGTTCATATGCTTGCCCACAATTGAGCAAGCTAATTGGATGATAACTCGTGGGTAGGTTAGAGGGTTTGTTCGGCTTGGGAATACCGATGACGATGGCTTCTTTCCAGGCATCAGGAAAAGTACAAGTTGATAGAAAAATGTTAAAAATGTTGACTAATACACAGAGCAATGGGGCCTGGCAAGTATTTTAGAGTTCTATTTGAGATACGATCTGGGCCTGTTGCCGACCGGGATTTAAAACTCTTTATAATATCGTGGACCTTGTCCGGGATCATGGGGGCTTTAAATAATCGCCCTCTGGTGGTAAGGCAGCCCTAAGTTCGACTAGACGGTCCACCTCCGATAGGTGGGCCGCGTCGGCGTGTGCGCGAGATGGCGTACATTGCTCTTCTAGCGTATCGGCTAAGCATTCGGCCTTTTCGAAGTCATCGAAAGCTAACAAGCCCCCGGTTGGCTTTGATAATGGCGGCATGGCGTCGCGGGGATCCGACTTCATACGTCGAGCCAATTGCCAATAGGCAGTGTGCGATGGCTCTAAGTCTTCCGTCAGACTTAACCACGATTCTTTGCGGTGTAATTCTATCCTGTCTCTGACCTCTAACTGAAGTTTCCTAAAGCGAAATCGATTTGACTCGGACGGATAGCGATAAAACGCCCGCTTGAGTGTATTTTTCTCTCTTATCAGACATCGAATACTGAACGGCAGTCCAAAGTTGCGGTCACCGAAACCTTGACTGTCCTTTCGGAGCCGTCGATGGCTGATGAGATATGCGTTTGATACTGTCGATGGCAAATACGCTTTGTCTACACTATCAATAACCTCCGGTAGGTTAGAACAACTTTGGGGTCCATAGCCTTGAGTTTGCGTTCAAGACAATGCCAATATGTTGCGGTTTTGGTCGTAGGGGCCGCACCGGCGCCTTGGCCCAATTTTAATAAGACCGGCAAGTGGTCAGACTCTAACTCACAGAGTGCCCCTATCGATACGACATCGAGCGAGACGTCTCTAACTAAGCAGGTCTATAGTGCAGGAGCGCCTATGCCTGAGTCTGAGTATCTAGTTGGGGTCCCGGGAGCTATTATGTTTATGTTGAGTGGCTCCTCCAGTTCCAGCAATTTATTGCCATTTGTGTTTGCATAATGCAATTCCAGTCGGGATGTTTGCTATTTAGTCGCCTGCGACAATGGTTGATGGACCTAGGCTGAGAAGCAGTTCTAGGTTGGATCTAAGGAACTTCTTACTTGGGGACAGATACACGGAAACAAGTACAAGCGGCCTGAGGCCGGTGAGTGCAATCTGACACGCTGTCCCTCTAAGTTAGTGTAGGTAAATCTAATGGGCGATATGTAGTGACCTTTATAGTATATCAGTGTACCACCAGCGGTCCTGACAACCTATCGTTTCTAATAATGTTATAGCCACTGATTCTAGGATTGGCTATTGACGGTTTTAAAAGGTCTCTTGCACTAGAAATATGTCTCATACTATAATCCTGCAAGTATTTGGCGATTTCGGATCGCTGTTTTAAGGCCGTTTGCGTTAAAATATGATACGACTAGAGAGCGCGGTTTTGCCCTACCTAAGTTGGTAGCCATCTAAACGGTTAACCACTTGTTTGTGTCTGTTTCGGTTCTTATTTAATTTTACTTAGTGCGTCTAAAATTTCGGCGTGAGCGAGCAAGACGTTTATTTTTCAACTGGGCTGATTCAGGTGCATTTTATGGTCCAAATCGTATAACTTAGACATGTTTACTTTTTGTTCACAGCCTTATGTCCTATGGATTATTATAGGGATCTGCAGCCGGTTTGAACACAATATTTATACTACAAAAACAGGCTGTTAGGCAATCTACAATCTGGGTTCACGGAATCTTTACGTAATGTTTTTAATAAAACTGAAATTTTAACTTTACCTCGCTATACATATTTGAAAATATTATGTATGGCGTCAAAATATTCATATGTTTGCTAAAAGATATTAGGCCGCGCAGGGTCGAATTGAGCCCTAGAGCTACCCAGATTTAGACTGACCCGAACCAAAAATCTTTCATGTATAATAGTATAAGAATGTATAATAAATTAAATGCCTGCCAAACGCAACTGAATGATTCGAGCTTGTAAAGTTGTCAAAACAACGCTTATAGAAAAGCTTACTATTCTGTAATAAATTAATTGAGGACCAAGATGTGTGGAAATAGTTTATATTCTGCGCTTCAAACCCTGGTAACTTAAAAAAATGTATTGGTCAAATTTGTAAATACTAATATTTAAAAAAAAAGGCCGAGAGTTTCTTGCTCGGTTCTTCTCTGACGGGTCTGAGTTTGTGAACCGGTGGTAAATGGATAATTTTGACGTTCATAAGTGCTCAGTAGAGCCTAAATTGAATAAATGATTTTGACTTTGACTTTGATAAAATAAATGCATTTTTCTATGGAGTTAGAAAATAATCATTCTTTAGCTTTTCTTGATGTTTTAATTATTCGCAATCCTGATAACACCTTGAGCCATACTGTGTATAGGAAACCAACCCATACAAATAAATATTTAAACGGTAATTCACACCACCATCCATCCCAGTTAGCTACCGTGTGCAAATCTTTGTTTCAGAGAGAAACGTCGGGAATTTAAAAATGTAAAATAAACGCGACAAAATCCGTAAAGTCATTTTATTTAATAATGTATAATATTCGCGCAAACAATAGAAATAATTATAGGAAACTTCTAATTTCAAAAAATAAGCGGTAACATGCGGATAGCACGTGCGTAAGATTGATCAGGGCCAGTAACGAAACAAAATGCGAAATAATCGTTTCGATTTTACTTGCAATACGAGATTTTATCTTTATTTTTTTACAGTCTTCCTTATTATAGCAATATTGAAGTTTTATCATTTTCAAAACCATATCCGCGACTAATAACACCTGGAATCTATGTAAACAAAGTATATAAAATAGAAAAAAGTTAGGGCACAACAAAATCCAACAGAGCCAACATCTTTCCACGATAACGCGATTTGTAACCAATATTATGGTTATACATCAATGTGCTGTCAGAGTTTGATATCAGACTTTATTTAAAAAAAAATGTATCTGATCTCATATAGCTTTAAATACACATATCCCACGTTAATTTTCTGTCGACTTTACACAGGGTCGTCAAAATGAAACTTTACCAGTGATTCGTATTTTAGTCTACCTAGACCGGCTGTGGTTTTTAGCACAAAGATATTTTGAGTTGGGCGATGTGTAAACCACAGTTTTGATGAAGGAAAAGTTTCATCGCAAGTAAAATTTTGGAAACACGTTCATTAATGTTGAACCAGTTGTTTATGTTTGAGCATCTTCGGGATATATGTAGGCAGGATAAACGCGATTGCCTAAAAGGGAAGACAATCACGATTATCAAGATCATCTTTGGCAGTTGTTGTAAGACATCCAGCCATTAAATTTTCGGATCTATTCACTTAATACAGTTTACGGTGTGATTTTAGGAACGTGTGTAGACTAGCAGGTACTATTTAAGTACAGTACAAACGAATTAGAAGTCAATACCATAAAACATGCTAGGAGAAAGATGTCTTGATTGATGTTAAATACATCTATCTAGAAATCTAGAGACAGATCATCTGCTATTTAAGAATTTGTACGATATTCGTTTTCATACTTGATCGGGTTAACAGTTTTACCTTTTAAATATGTATTAAATCTAAAAAATTAAATACTATGATACACTTAGTATATAAGGAGATCCTGAACAGAAACAGTGTATATTTTCCACTTAAAACTTTTTCCTGGTGAACAATTTTATTTTTTATTATTTAATATGTAGGTAATGATAGCATAAAATTTGAAATTCATTAGTTCCATATCTTACTGATAAATAGAACACATATCACTCATATTATTTTTTATGCGTTTTTATTCAAATAAAATTTGTAAATGTGCAAAACAAAATATTATTGCATAAATATAATTTTATTGAAAACAATAGTTGACCCATTTTTAATGTTAGAGCAAAATTTATTTCACTGATAAATATTTGCTTTTAAAAGCAGAATTTTAAACTCGTAAAGCTTTTCCATTCCAATATTTTCAATTAAGATTAACCTAAAGTGGAAATAGAATTTACATATGTATAATTACTATCCAACCAGTTAAATTACCTGCATATTTGTTTCAGACGTTAGGTAAATAATTTGTGAATATGGGTTAAATAAATTATTTACCTCTACCATTATATCTTGAAACTAATTACATTCTATTACTATTCATCATTATAACAATAAAATATGTATGCTTGTATGAAAGTTAATACAAAGCCAAAATAAATGTATTTATGGCTTGCTGTAGCCTACCTCTTCGTTCGCGTAGTTAAGGATTTATTTTAAATAAAAATTAACAAAAATTTAAATTTTAACAAAAAAGATGACCGACTTCAAACAGCGTTTAACTATTTTAGGCAGATTAGGCAGGTAACAAATGGCTTCTGTACGAAATTGCCTCGCGATTTCTGTGACAATATTTTAAATCTCTGGTTGACTTTTCAGGTATTCATTAAAACAAAATGTCGTATATCACACGTATTGTGTCCATAGAATTCATAATATTTAAATGTGCATAAAACGTGTCATATATAACGTTTTGATTAAATTATTACCTTATAAGATGTTAGGGATTTAAAACACAGTAACGAAAGCCACAGGATAGTTTCTTGCAGAGGACACGTTGGCACTGACTTATATATAAGGTATATAACCATTTTTGCAACAAATACCTTGATTTTTTGATAAAAACTTTACTGGTATTGTTAGTAAAGACAATATAATTAAAACAATCGTTATGTAACCATAAAACTGAATGCTTGAACAAGGAGACTATATTTATTTTCCAAAGTAAAGCTATCTTCGTCACTTCTAGTCTCAGGCACATGTAATTTAATTAGAAAATTAACAGTGACGACAGTATCGTTATCAACAAAACTATTTCTGTACAATACCTACTTAACATATTAAAGGCCAAATTTATGTTAGTTGCCATTAACAAGCAGTTTGATTTTAAAAGTATTTTTTATTAATGTTTAAGTTACAGTTTTATTATAGAAATGTAATATTTATATAAAAGACATTTTTTTATATAGTTACCATTAAAAGAATAAGAAACATATTTCCATATTTTAACAGGCAACGGAGCTTGGTTAATACTTTTTAATTAAGGTTGGATAGTAAAGATTTTTATTTCATCTTACTTAACAAGTAAAATTTTAAGAAAAATATGACCGACATCTAACAGCGTATATCTATTTTGAGCAATATAAGCAGGTAACAACGTGCTCTTCGTATGAAATTGCATCGCGTTTTCTGCCACCGCCCATTCATTTTAAATCTCTGTTAACTTTTAAAATATTGATTTCATCAAAATGTGGTCTATAAAAATAATAATAATAAATATCCGCAACCCACAATCGCTTTATAGAATTTATTTGGGTATATTTTAAGATTATTATATAAGCCAAACCGCAAATTGTAGTAAATTTAGTTTTAAAATTGTAACTTTTATTACTAACTCATCATCAGCCTTTGATAGTCCACTGCTGGACATAGGCCTCCCCGAATACACCCCTACCCATTACGAGGTTTTTTGGACCGTATCCCACAATGCCGGGTGGACCGACTTTTTACATGCCCATCCGACGCATGGATCATCTTACTTTTCAGACAAATGGGTGATCGGCCCAAATTGCCCTAACCAACTAGGAAACAACAATGGAAATTTGTTGAGTCCCCGCAGGATTCGAACCCACGACCTCCGGATTCTAAAGCACACGCCTATACCACTAGGCTACAGAGGCAGTTACTAACTACTACTAATAACTATTATGCTGTATTTTTTGTATTTTTTTGCGTAGTTGGCTGATCTCTAATATAGATCGGCCGCCGTAGTCATAGACGACTGGTGAACATTATTATTAAATGTACCCCAGAGTGGAGGAAAAGGATAAAGGACCGTATAGCAAAAGCAGGGGCTAATATCAGCAGGCTCCATAGCTTCAGGTCTGGGAACAGAAAACCAAGAATCGTGCAATCCGTCGTCATGGCGCTTGGTGGGAATGATTTAAGTCGTACCCAGCCGAACATGGCCCAAAAACTAGCGGAGCGCATCGATGACCTGAAGCAAAGGATTTCAGCTTGGGGAAAGCAAATTCGGCGATATACTGAGAGGTCGAAGCGGTTCAACCAGAATCTTCTCTATGAGAGTAACCAGAAGAGGCCCTACAAATCCTTGGAGCGACGAAAAATACAAGAAGCGGGTCAAAAACATAACAAGACTGAAACGGTCGCGTTTTGGCGCAGCCTTTCGTCAGAGCCCGTTTCTCACATTGAGGGCTTTTGGACAGAAGTCGTGGTAGGTAAATGTGAAGCCATTGCACCCATGGATCCCACCGTCATAATCCTAGATGACGTAGCTAACGCTACTAAATTCGTAAAGCCCCGAACTGGAAAAGTCCGGGGCTGCATCACTAGTGATTCACTAGTGAGTGAAGGGATTCGTGGCGGCTCACAATTTACTTGCCCGACAGTTCCAGGATGCTATCGACTAGAAGTCGTTCCTGAGCCTGTTTACTTCAGGGGTCACTCACTTGTTTCCTAAAGATAAGGTAATCACCGACCCAACTAGGTACCGCACCATTACGTGTCTATCTACCATCTATAAGACACTTACATCCATTCAGAGTACGAAAATTATACGACATTTAAATAACCGAATAATGTCACGGGCTCAGAATGGTTGCCGAGGTGGTGGTCGTGGAACCAAGGAACCACTCGATCATCGGCAAAATAGTCAAACGCAACCGTCGTACCTTCTCCGCCACCTGGATAGATTACAAAAAGGCTTTCGACTCGGTACCTCATGCATGGCTAGCGAGGATACTCGAATTAAACAAGATTGATAGTACAGTAAGAGACTTCCTCGGGCAATGTATGAGGCAATGGAGTACGACACTTTGTTATCTAGGCGAGCGGATGACGGTTGTGGAAGACAGAATAAGGATACGTAGGGGAATCTTCCAGGCTGATTTTTTTAGCCCAATATGGTTTTGCCTCTCCTTGACTCTGACACTGATCGAGGCTTCGGGCAGAGGATTTCAGCTTTGGCAAAAAGGGACAAAATTATTCGCCCCAATCGCTGTCATCTAATGGAATTGTAAAAGATTACTTGTGATTTTAGCAATTCAATTAGAATGGAGTTGGGAACGGATAAGTGCGCGATTCTCCATTTTGAATGAGGTGGGGTCACCCACACCGACGGGGTCCATTTAACTACACCAGTTATCATAAGGAACTTCTCCGAAGCTGAAACATACAGATACCTGGGCTTGTCACAAAAAGTAAGTGTCGACGAGGCCGGTGTAAAATAATCAGTTCGCGAAGTATTTAAAGAAGAACGGGTTATCCCAGTGAGCCTCGCACAACACCCGAGACGGCTGGGACTCCGTGACGGACCGCTTCTAGCTCAAATGCAAAAAGCGGTGCTTCTGTACAGCGCTCGCATCGTCCGCCGTTTCCTCTCCCATTCAACCTAACCCTCGGCCGTTTGGTCTCCCCTGCCGAGGGCTTCCGTTTGGCTGGGATGTATCTATATATTTAGTGTTTATTACATTTTTTGCATTTTTCGTATATACGTAATATTTCATTAATTGTTATAAAATTTCCTCTCAGTTTCATGTCATGTCATGTGATTTTTTTTTGAAAGAACAACATAATAATAATGTTCTCCAGTCGATAACAACTAAGGCGGCCGACCTATTTTAGAGATCAGCCAACTACGCAGGAGATATTATAGTGCACACGTGTACGAGCAAACGCAGGCGCACTCCCTGTTCCTTCATACTCTCAAAGCCCGATGGGACAGATAACCGACATGACCGGAGAGTGTAAGGCGCAAGACTGACTTTTACAAACCTATTCGACGCATGGATCATCTTACTTTTTAGATAATTGGGTGATCAGCCCAAATTGCCCTAACAAAATAGGAAACAACAATGAAAATTTATTGAGTCCCCTCAGGATTCGAACCCACAACTTCCGGTTTCTAAAGCACACGCCCTTACCACTAGGCTGTAGAGGCAGTAAAAAGCAATAAAGATTTTTTTATGCAATATCTTTTAAGTGAACTTAAACTCTATTCGGATTCGCGTATATGTTACATATTTAAATTCCCGACGTTTCGAACACTTTCCTGTGGCCGTGGTCACGAGGTAAACTGTCATGTGTCTTGTTGCCAGTGCTGAAGCGGGATTACCAGATCTTTATTAAATAATTTTAATCTGTACTCCGACCTATGAATGAACATGAATGAACTACACACAATGAACAAAATGAACTTATTTTATCTTTACAGCTGGCAGTGGTATTATGCTTTAAATTAATAATTATGGGGTCCCAAGCAGGTTGTACAACCCAGCAGCTAGGAGCAGGGCAACGAGGTAACATATAAAAACAACAAAGAATTGAGTACCTTCTTCTCTTCGGAAGTCGGTCAAAAACATGCATTGATATATTTCAGAAAAAAATTTGCTGTTGTTTATAAATAATTTTGGATGTCTACCGCGGTTCCTATTTTTATAGCCTATAAGATTCTATTTTGTTCCGGTTTTAAAGGCGCCATAGCCAGCGTTTTTACTGGATAAACTACAGACTACTAGACGTAACATCCTATGTCTCACGTAGGAAACGCATTGGTTGTACCCTGGTATTGCCGATGTCTATGGGCGTCAGTGACTACTTTCCATCGGGTAGCCGACTGTTTATCTAGCCGTCGTTAGCAATAAAAATAGACACCGGCGGGGGCGTTGATGTCATTTTTAAAAATATGCAGAATCTAAAAATTATGTTTGTGTATTAATTTAGTTTCAAAAGAATCACTGAACGTAAGGTATAGGAATACTAAAAATCATGAGCCTTAATGTGAATGAAAATATTAATTTTAACCCTTAATTAACTTCAAAACATTGTAACTTGTTTTATTTAAATTTTTACACATATATCTAAAATAGTAATTATCCTGCACTTAGAACGCTAGCATGCCATCGTTAGAACCAACACTTGTTGCTCTAATAATTAAGATGACACTATCAAGTATGGAACAAAGCAGAAAACGGTAATGATCCAGCTATGAAATATCTGAAACCGATAATACTGTGTTGATTTTGTGAGCAGATTATCACACATCATTAAATTGACCTATGTGACTGTTCACTTTATTACTGTCTGAAAATAATTAAAAGACTCTTGTACCTGAAATGTTAAAATTACTTAAATAACTTAATATTTCCCTCCTTCATCTATTTCCTTAAAAAGTGTATAAATATCTTTATGTTATAAAAGCAGATTAGAATTAATGTAATTGAAAACAATGTTAAAATTATTATTCAGACATGCTGTTGTTACATCGGTTATGAAAAATAATTATGGTAACGATACTTTTTACCTTTTAAAACGAGGTTTGTGTACTTTTAATTTTTAATTTCTAGCCTTTCACGAAAATTATAAACATGAAAAAGAGAATAAAAATGGTGCAAACGTTTGCAGGCTTCAATTCAACCGTTCTAATGAGATGCTTTAGGAGAGTACGTTGTTAAGAGTATAAAACGATACTTGAAAAGTACTTTTTGCGTAATTTTTAGTTTATACTATATAATTGTAGATAGTGTTGTATCTTAACACTCCAACCCACCTGTTACCAAATAAAACATTGATGACTTCCATTATAACTTTTAATATATGATATCTCAAAAAAGTGTTCATCATTTTCACAAGACTATGTCTGGGAAAGTACCAGCGAGGTATTTTTCTTATATCGCAAATCAGTAATGTATATAATGTATATACATCCATATTGAAAGACACGTACCTTTTTTTTTGTTTTTTTTTATGCGTTGGGAAATCCTACATTTGATACGTAACTACTGCGGGAGTAGATACGTTATGTCGGATGCTTACTGACTAAAACCCCACGGCCACCTTAAGTCTTAGTGGGGAGTCACGGGATCTCTAAAGACTTGCTTTTTAGCACATCTTCGGAATTTATAAAAAAAAATTTTTACAATATTCTGTATGCTTACAATATGAGTCCTTAAAACCACTTTTTAATGAACGTGGTTAATCCACCAATTCCTTCTTCGAGAGGGATGGTTTTTCTCTCGCTCTCGCTCTGCCGACTCCTTGTGGAGCATAACAATTTAACAAAATTAGTCACAGTCTTCCATACCGTGTCGCTGCCGACCAAAGCTGATACTACAGCGGGCAGAGATAAATTCCACCCTATCATGTCAACTAAAATTTGGCGCTCTTGTGCCCATGCTGCGCATACTCCCAGGGCATGTTCTGCACAATATTGAAGTCCGTCATTTTAGTGAACACAGTTAGCTGAGGATTCCCTCCCTATTCTGCATAAGTAATCTCCAAAACAGCCCTGGCCAGTGATGAACTGTGTTAATCTGTACGAAAGAGTATCGCTTTTTCTTTGGATCCATTGTTCAAAAACCGACACAATTGCAGCCACAACGCGCGTACTCTCCTTAGCTCTACCTTTCATGCCAGGTTTGAAAGGCTTTTACGCGTTCTTGTTTTTTTACGTCCTCCAAAGACCAATATTGGTTATTATCTTCAGCGTTTTGGCGTAAGGATCTTATTCGGTTAAATACTCTGGCATCCATATCCGCCAAGATATGTAATGGTGGAAATCGGGCCAGAACTGTTGCTGCCTCAAAAGATATTGTGCAATATCCTCGTACTATTGTAATAACCATTTTGCGTTGCACCCTATAAAGTTTGGATCTACGTTTGACGGCCATTCTTTTTGCCCATGTTGGATACCACCCGCATAGAGGCGACGAACTTCTTCTTTAGGGCCCCCGAGTTTCGGTAGAAACCTGTGCAAAACGCCCGCTATCTTTTCAATTCGTGGCACCAGCTGATTAAAATGCTCTTCGAAGCTCCAACGGCTATCTAGAGTGAGGCCTAGATACTTCATATACCGTTTTACCCGGATTTCTAACCCACCTACATTGATACTCATGTCTAGGGGTTCTCTGTTGCGAAAAAATCTATGAAACCATAGCGCCTCGGTATTTTGAGGCGCTATCTCCAATCCTAGCTCTTGGATTTTTCTGACTATAATCGCTACACCTTGTTCAGCGAGTTCTCTTTAGTAATCACTAATGTATCGTCTGCAAAGCAGATAACATCTACGCTTGTGGGAAGTTCAGCTCGGAGTACAGTGTCGTAGGCGATATTCCATAAGATTGGGCCCAGAACAGAGCCTTGTATATCTTCCCTCTAATTTTTGACCCGTTTCAATCACTGTAAGTTATATAACGGTCTTGTAAATAATTGGCAATAATTCCTCGAAGATATAGTGGTACTTCATTTACTTATATACGTGCACATACAATTTTTTTCTTTTTATAAAAAAAATTCGCCATACTAGTTATAGTTCTTATTTTAGCCTCTGTAGCCTAGTTGCATGGGCTTATCCTTTAGAAACCGGAAGTCGTGGATACGAATTCTGCGGAGATTTAACCAATTATCATAGTTGGTTAGGGCAATGCGAGCCGATAGTCTGTAAAGTAAGATGATCTATGCGTTGGATAAGCGTGAAAAAAGGTCGGTCCTCCGCCTTATCCCTTCCGGTGCTGTCGGCTATCCATTTCAACGGACCATGAAGAATACAGAGAGCACCTATGGTTTTGCGTGTAATCTCTCAAAAAGATCAGCTGCTTTAGTTGTAATTGACAAGGATATCATTAGTTCTTGAATAAAAGGAGTTTTTACGGATTATATCGCGTTTATTTTACATCAGTTCCCGACGTTTCGAACACTTTCCAGCAGCCGTGGTCACGGGGTAGACTGAGATGTCATGCGTTTTTGTTGCCAGTGCTGAAGCGGGATTTCCTAATCTCAATTGTTATAAAATATTTTTAGTCTGTACTTCAACCTATGCAAAATGAACTTATTTTATCATTACAGCATGCAGCGGTATAATGATTTGGTTTTAATTTATTAATTTTGAGGTCCCAAACAGGTGGTAAAACCCATCTTCATTACTGAAATTCGGATGTTTTCTAATCTCAATAGCCTCACGCATCATCCTTGTTAGGAGTCGGTGTTCTTTATCGAGGATTTATGGTCGATCAAATCTGATGTAATGGTTTGAGTGATTTAAGGTGTGGTCAACAAGATGGTAAGGTTTTAATACTTGTCGTCACGTTGCGATAACCATTCTACGATTTATACGTGCAATCGTCGCAGCATGTTCGGTTTTTCCAACGAATGTAGGTCCACCATCTTTATTGAATTACTTTAGTCAGCTTTCGGTTGTCTTGGCGGGAAATATGAAATAGACAAATTTAAAGGCATGCCTTGTACTCACCGTCATGTCTACTGCTAAATTAGTTTATTTTACGTGCTATAAAATGTTGCTTTAAGAATCGGCAGGTGTCCTGAACACTACGATTTTTTGTAAAAACAGGCTGTATGAGATTTCTATAACCTATTTTTAGTAAATGAGCAGTTCTGACACTAAAGTGTTTATGTATATTTGTATATATATGCAGATATTCATATATATATATATATATATATATAGATATAATTTAAATTTGTATTTTTTAGTTGTTTGTATTTTTTTTAACTTGTCTTTGTATTTCTTTCTAAAAAGCGAACTTGATATTGCAAATGTTTATAAAAAATAAAGTATTTTATTAACAAATTGCGAACACTAATTTTATACTGTCATTGGAGGCATTTCCGTTTATTTTAGATCTAATTTAGTGAAACCATTCTAAATTCAATGCCTATAGACCGCAGCGCTTTCATTGTAAATTGGCGAATAGTCGATTGGAGTGCACCTAATTGCATAATTAACACTTCGCCGAACGACAAAGGACTTTGAAAATGCCTTGATATGAAGGAATATTCTAAAAGGGAACGATCAACGTTTACCCCTGTTATGCGAAGAGGGTACCATTCGAACACGGAATAGGGAAGCACTGTGCGCGTCCTTATATTATGCGTTATTAATGTTCTAAGAAACTGGGACTTAATTCACTAAGGGGTAATATGTATTTTCTTGCTCAAACGTTGCAATGTATCGGCTGATATATTAAGATTTTAATTATGTATTAGCTTCACCCGCGTGGCGATTGAAATTTGAGATAATAAACATTACATAAAATACTTTTATATATTTTAATCCCTTTAAATTTCGAATATCAAGATTTCCGTATGATACGATGATATATAAAGTAAATATTTATTATGAGATTAAAAGCCATTTTATTTTGTAACATATAAGAAGAAATAATTTCTAATAAATAACACATTGTTCAGCACTGACTCAACAAAAATTTTAGGTCATTTTTAAATTTTAATCCCAAAGATATAGTAAAACAAAGCAGTGTAAGGCTTAGATACATTTCTTAGTAGGCGAAAAAGCTTCTGTGATGGGTCATAGTCGTAAAACGTGTTGTTTAGAGCAACCCACAAAAGAAGCTTTGTATATTATCCACCTTTTTGGATTTAGGAAGCTTTAAACTGCCTTTGTATCTTTGGAAAATTAAGCTATGTTTTTCTTTTACATAGAATATTAAATTTGCAGATGTTTATAAGATTATGTTGCCTCCGTTTTTTTAGCATAAATGTTTTTGAAAGTTTAAGGCTATAATAGCTATTTTGATAGAAATAGTTCGACGCATACAAAAACAGAGGGTAGACCCAAGAAGGCATTGCATATATTTAGTTGATTACAGATTAGTAGTATATGGGGAAATGCAACATAATAATATTGATGTTGTTCAAGTCCATTTCAAATGCAACGGTCTAACGATATTAAAATCAGCCGATAGCGCAGAAGATATATAATGCACAAAAGTAGGTGCAAAACAAGATAAAAGTAAAAAAAAATGTTATGGTTTCTTTATAAAATAAAAATTACATTAGACAAATTAAAAATCTCATAAAAATATTATTTGTACTTACATAAGAAGATATGAGTATTAAACGAAATTTACATTTGTTAAAATGACATATTTTATCTGAAAATACTATACACTGGCTCAAATTATATTCAACGTTTTACAAAGCACACCAGAGTTAAACAGAGAAAACGCTTTATAATAAACTAAAATACACTTCTCTTATATGAAATAATACATTATTAGAACTGCCCGATAGCCAAGTAGAATGGACTTGCTCTTCAAAAACAGAATGTTTTAGTTCAAATCCTGCGAGGACCTAACAATTTTTCATTGTTTATTTCTAGTTGGTTAAACTTTCATGGCATTGCGGGTTAATCACCTATTTGCCTACGAAGTATGGTGATGATGTTGATGTCACGGCCGAAAATGAATGCTTACTTGAAAAATTAAAATTCAAGTATTTAGATAGTAGGTATGATGATTTAAAATATTTTTTTTATACGTGTCCCTTGACCAAATTGATTCTATTTACAAACAAAACAGTGGTTAAGGACGTCAATTGAGCTGTATATTTTTGTTTAAGGCCCTCAATTACCGCCAGTGGATGTAAGGGATCACTTTGTAAGGGTCAATCTTAGTAAGCGAAGGCGGATTCACCATTAGCCTTCTGACCGGTCCCAAAGGTATTACTCGAGATTTCCGATAACGATGTCATTGATTTTCGGCATTCCGACGCCTCAATTTCTTTAAATATGTCAAGAACACTAGAAAAGTTTTGAACTTCTACACTTACATTTTATTTTTAAATTTGTAATTATTTTATACAATCATAAAATACTATTAGTTTAGATATGAAACAACGCCAATATACTAAGAAACATAAAAGTAATCTTCTGTCAACTTTATTTAAAACTTAAAAACAATTTATTTGCCTTATGGTCCATTGTCTCATTAAAGTTAATAAACTCGCGGATATTTTGTATTTATAAAAACGAATTCACAAATTGCTTTACATGTGTCTGAGGTGTATTTGAATTTATGTTACTATAGGAATGCATTTATACATAGATCATTTCTGGTCTTTTTGACAGAGTTATGTGTCTTGTATGGAAATTAAAGTCTTGGATCAAAACGTAGTATTAAAATTAACCTGATTTCAGTATGTTAATTTCTCACTAAATACGCTCAACGTGTTGGCTGTCCATTTAAAGTCGATAAAACTTTTACTTAAATTCGTTGTAGCTCAAGATAAATTATAAGAAATTAAGGTGTTGGTTACCACTGCGGTTCCTATTTCTGCCATAAAATAGCCCTGCCGTCTTTTGGTTTAAAGGTCACCGTAATCACTGGGTGATCGGGACGTAACATCCCATGTCTCAAGGCGGTGCGCGGGTAAGTCGCTTCTCATGCAGTTTTTCTTACAGGCAGGGCGGATCACTTACCGTCTTGAGAACGCCTTGCTCTTTTCGTTTCTTACATCTATTTTAAAATACTTTAAATAAAAATTATTTTAAGAGGAATATGTCCATATTTTATTTTAAAAATAGATTATTGTGAAGGGTATATATATTTTTAACCTATATTTATAAGTGTATGTCATATTTCTTATTAGTTAGTTTAAAAAAATTAAAGTGAGTAGTACATTTTTGATAAAAATATAATTGTTTTTTTTTCCTTGCGCCAGCCTCTAGCGGTTTCAGTGATCTGAAACCGTCTCAGCCTGGGGCTAGTCAGGCGGCTTGATTGATATTCTTTGAATTCTTTTTTTAATGAACTGTACATAATTAGTGCCTATAAAAGTAAATTTAACTAAAATAATTTTCATTCTGTGTAGATAAAATGGCAAAAAAGCATTTTTGACTTATCACCCAAAAGAAGGAGGTTCTCAATTCGTTTTTTTTAATAAATGTATATATTACTTACATTATCGTTCCTTCCGCTCCTAGTGCTTCGATTTTGATCATGCTGTTTTTAATGGTTAGAAAATAGCGGTCATATATTTATTTCGATTAAGTATGTGATAAGAATATTAATAGATATATGAGAAATAAAAAAGTACGGCACAAAAAATTACGTCGCTGTGCGATTAAATTGCAAATAATGGTTTAAATTTAGGAGATACTTAAAAACTAAACTCTACATAATTGTACTTTTTGAATTGTTCTTCAATAAAGCCTGCAAGTGCATATATCTATATATGGAGAATAACCCACTATAACTACCTTGGTTTACTCGTTGTTGAAAATTGAAACAAGGTAAATTCAAAGGTCATTTTAAGTTTACGTAAAACTTATTGCATTTACAAAATATCTTTATTTTATATGCATAAAACTTGTCATAATCGACATTTCAAGATTTAAACTCTGGAGCTAGAAGAGCCAGGAGAGTTATCATTGCACACTGTTTAAAGTCAGTCAAATTATTTTTTGATAAAATTTTACTTGTATTTTGTAATTTTATCCCTTATCCCAAAATTATTATGCAAGAAAATGCTCTTTTTCCCCCTTCCCCAGGTTTCAGCAATCACATGTTTAATCTTTATGTTCTTAACTTAGTTTTTAAATACATACGTAACGTTTAATCCAGCGTTTGAATATCAATTTTAGGGCTTACAATAAATGATAACACAAAGTTTAAAGCTCTGCTTAAGTAAAACTTTGTGGAGTCAATAGAATAACGGCGAAATTAAATATTCGCGTCGGATCTTGTAGGAACATTTGAAAATGGCTCTGATTTGGTTTATATAATATTTTGCAAATATAAAGTCCGGAGTCCTCAAATTAAAAAAAATCCATGGATTGTCTAAAATAAGCTTTCATATTTAATAAAAACCCTATACGTGTATTATTGGGATGATTTAGGAATTATGATTTTTAGTACAATACGTTATTTAGTACTTACGGACTTTTTTAATAATCTACCAATAATCAACAATAACAACAACAACAAAAACAGCCATATTTTTTTACCTCTTTTATCGGAATCTATCAGCTTATATCTCCAGATCAAGTATGATTCACTTTTGACCGACATCCCAAAAGAAAGAGGCACTAAATTCGGAGCGTACGTTATTTTTTTAAATAAATGTTACTTCGTTGCTCTGCTTCTAGAGCTTAAATTTTGTTCTTTCTTTTTTTAATTCATAGGTATTAGCTGTCAATTAAATTAATTTTTTAGAATAATTTTGTGATAAGTGGTTTAATAGATATTAAAGAAATTAAGAAAATTTGTTTCTATTTTTAACATTCTATTCTATACAAACAAACCTTTTTGGTTGATAATTTGAAAATATAAACTCGTTGAATATTATACCTAGTGATATTTAAAATAAAAATTTTTACATCAAAATCATGTCTTCTTCTATAAAAAGCATATAACAGGTAAAATATTTAACTATTGGATTTTATGCCTGCTGCCGAGGCTTACGTTTGAAATACATTGCATATCAGGTTTTATTAAACTGAATTTTTCCCTGAAATTTCGTAAAATACGCATCGAGAACTATTTTAAAATTAAATTGGTAATACAAGAACGTACTTATGGTAATACTCCTTGAATATATTTTATGTATGGATTAAAAAGTCTGTATAGGTTATTCGAAATTTCCCTTTTTTTATATGTATATGTGTTATTAGCTATGTAGTATATAATGGAGTGTTCTCTCAAGGCTTTTTAATAATATGATTATTTTATGGTTGTAATTGTTTGTTTATTGTTATAATTTTATTGTAATAGATAACAAAAAAAGTCCCTGAGTTCCAGGTCAGAGGCGTCCTTTTCCGAACCGATGGTAAATTTTTGACGATCAATAAGTGAGTGTATCGCTCCTATGTTAAATAAAAGAGTATCACCTTTAAGGTTTTAAAGTTTTGTTTGCTTAGAGATGATAGGTTGTCCTCAGATGTACATAAATAAAAGTAAGTAAAGTTGCATTTCCATGAATAATAAAATGAAGCAATGTCATCGATGGAACGCAGAGCAAAATCGAGTGAAGGCTAAATTGAATTTCATCGCCTTGATGAGACGTTTTACAAGAAATTCCCGTGTTAGTATTTGAAGGAACTAGATATTTTTCTCTCGTAAATAATAATTTATACGTACAGAAATACGTCGATGTAAACGTGATATGGGACACAATTACGTCTATAACTAAAAGATGAAATAACTGTGTGTGCGTACTAGTATTTTTGTTTTAATATATATCGTATATTAGCATTTTGTGTCCTGCACTTTCTCTCGGCAAGCAATGCATATTTTCAATAGAAGTCAGTATTTCAACAAATAAACGTTTTAATGGACTAAATAGATTTGATAATATATATTAACATTATAGATACCTTTGTTATAATAAATCTCAGTTGAAGCTAATTTTATAAACTGATATTGCGAAACTGGTTTGCTCGGCCATCAAAGAAATTAATTAATTCCATAATTCCATCAAATAACAATAACATTTTTTTAAAAAAAATATATTTGATACGTAATTTCTCGAGACAAAATTTTGTAGCAATTTAGTACTTGTATCATACTTTACTTTTTATTTTTAATTATACACGACCACCATATAATATATCTACATTAGTGGATTTATTATTTAAGTTACCGGATATTTTAATGTGACCTATTGTTTTGATTTGAGACAACAAGCGATATAAGAAGAATCGAAACTAAAACGATGTATAACGATGTTGCAATCTCGTCGCCATTACAAGTATTCACGACACGAGCATGAACTCATCAATGTTGGCAAACGTTTGGCACGTGACCTGCTCCTCTAATTCCTTTAAATAGCCAGACGAAAACATCTATTACGACCAATACATAAGTAAAAAGAAAATGCATTGGCTCAACTAAACTTTAAAACAACACTGTGATTTAGTTAGAGTTACGACTAAAGATTTCCTTGAGTGAAATATCTATTTTTTGTATAAATATTCAACGTTTTATGAACCAGCTGGTATCAGGTGGTTAATCGAACGAGGTTTAGACTTTTTGGTGGCGTAATTTTTATTTATTTCTCAATTATCTATTCAACTACTTAACATAATTCCATGAAAAAATAGGACCAAATGAGAGTATAAGCTGTCATTTGGTCCTATTTTTTTAGGTCCTATCATTTAAAACAATATCGAAAATCGGAGAACAAAAAGCGGAACGAGGTAACGCACCGAATTCAGTACCTCTTCTTTTCGGGAAGTCGATCAAAAATAAGAATGAACCCTTCTTGATATCATGACAGTGAATTTGTAACAAAAATATAAAATGTATATCTTTAACAATTACTTACGTCATGTATAAAGCACTACAGTTAACGATTAAAAAATAACAGCCACTGCAAGAGAGTCACTTCTCAATAGGTAATCCATAGATTGAATATCTCTTTTCATCATAAGTATGCCTAAGCTGTTAACTCAAGCACATCTGCTGAAAGTATTGAACAGTCATTCAACGATCTTTCAAGTTATGGAGCCATATCAGGCGACGATATTTTCGCTCTGAATGACTCACGTCATACGACAGAGCATAAACATTCTGTATCTTTCAGTTATGGACCTTTCAGAAGCGTGATTTCGCCCTAAAAGCTAATGAAGAATATATTTCAAGAATCTAAGCTTTCTCACGGTACACAAAGCCTGATGATATAAGTCAAACTAAAAGCATAGCCATAAAAGTTTTCTTGGTGCTTTAAGCAGAATTCATACTTGATGTAAGGGTATTCTTGAAAATTATCAATAAAACAGCGGAGTTGCTCAGGAAACCAAGAACAGCTGCTATCTTGTCATGGTAGACAAGGCTTTATAATAGTGGTCACGAACACAAAACCTTTGTGGTACACAAAAGTTGGTGGAACACATAGAAAGTAATTTTCTCGGTGTTCTAACACCCGAATCTATTGCTAAATCAAGAAAATAATAAGTCATCAAAAAAGACCTATGAAATTATATATAATAGTGGTAATATATTATGTAGGTGAAGTGATATAAATAATCATCAATCAGCATAGACAGATTTCATAAATTTCATGCGAAAGCATTTGTTGCTTGTCCATCAATCTTTCTACTTCTGAGCAAATTGCATTCACTGACATTTATGATTGATGAGCAGTACTGCAGAGCAAGATTTATAAGTCTTCAATTTGCACACTGCAAAAAGAGTAAACCTTAAATAGTTAAAAGGATAAAATTGTGAATTTTGAAAATATTCTATTTAATTACTTAAAGTAGTCATGATGCTCATGTGTATACATGGCAAAATTTTCTTTAAAATATTGTTTTAAATACAAATGTGCATTAACTTTTATATTTTTAAACATAAATAAATTCTATAAAAGGTGGTCAAAATATCAATGGTAATGACCTCATTAACCTTATCGGCAGTAATGTGTATATATGACTATTTTCATATAAAAAAACAATAATACCTACAAATATAAATATAAATTTATTGATTCATAA
The DNA here is from genome assembly GCA_029286875.1 of Lamproptera curius. Classification (NCBI taxonomy): domain Eukaryota; kingdom Metazoa; phylum Arthropoda; class Insecta; order Lepidoptera; family Papilionidae; genus Lamproptera; species Lamproptera curius. The sequence continues at coordinate 7,147,890 of JAGSMT010000016.1, read as the reverse complement.
ATAATAGAGGCCAATTTGTGCTAGTATAAGTCTAAAACCTGTATTGAAATGTGTTAAAATATATTTATTTCAAACGTACAAATGTATATTTGTTTTTGTTAAACGGTTGCATAACGGCTAACTTTAAATGATAAATAATTAAAATCCCTTTGGAAATGAATGAATATATATTAAACAAAATTATACTTCGAGTTAGATATACAAAGTAATAAACATGGGCATATACATAAATTTGCATAATACTGCAACATATTCGAATAGTAATTTTTATGAATTATCAATAAATATATTTTTAATACAAATTATTTAATATACCTGGAAATAAATACATTCAAAAATCTATCTGATTATTAGAAACATTTTGGTAGCGTATAGCGAATGCGCAGTTCAATCTTTATTCAGGTAGTTTGCTTACTGTAAACGGAAGAGTCAAACGTTGAGCGAGCGTACATAAATAAATGCTATATTTTATTAAACCTCTTTACATACAGTCCAGCTATGGGAGTTATGGATTTTATGTTTTGCATGTTTATAAAAATACGCGACAAACATTGAAGTATTTTTATGTAATGTTATTATATAATATATTATTAACCGGCTCCGTGGTCTAGCGGTATTGACCCTTGCATTAAAAACCGGAGATCGTAAGGTCGAATCCCGCAGGGAAACAACTGTGTGTTATCGTTGTTTTCTAGTAGTTTCGATGCGTTTGGTGGGCATGTAAAAAGTCGTTCTACCCATTAATCCATATTGGACCAGCGTGGTAGAAGGTTTAGGGAAGGCCTATGGCCAGCAGTGGACTAACACAGGCTGATTATAACGATGATTATTTTATATTTCCTATGAATTATATACCCTCTTAATTTCAAGTTAAAGATTATGGTTGTAATGTTCCTTAATTATTACTACACACTAAGCCGATTGTGGTGTTTTTGATTAAATAAAATTACAATCTAATAGATTGTAATTTTCAACATTAGAATATTTTATATTTCTTTGCTTATCATATGTTTATCAATTAATAAGACGAACAAATAAAAAAATTATAGATGTCTGACGATCTTTGGCGGAGTAGAAGAGACAAAATCTAATTGATTATCTCCTTGTTTTTGCAATATAGTAAATCCATTAGCTACCGAGATTAAATAGATACAATGTAAATACAGGTAAATTAGTAACGTGATCAAATCACAAAAAAATTTTACGCTCTGTATTCGAATATGTACCCCAAGTTTATTATAGAACTCTTTTAAGCTTTTATTAGCACATAGATATAAAAAAATTGAAATTTAAAAGGCTGGTTAATTAATAAAAGAGCAACATTTGACAAAAAAATACATAACAGTTATAAATAACTGTACAGCGGAAAGTAGCCTCTTAAATAACTCTATCAAATGTAACGTTGCGTGAAGGCGCCCCGTACTCGAATCACCCTCGTTTCTATTTCCCAAACGTTATGACGCAATATTCACTATTTTTTTCCACACCATAAAAACCAATTCCTTTTGACGCAGGGCATTCCCATGCGAATTGAAATCTGGACTGTATCTGCTATTGATACTGATTGACACGGTTCAATTCTGAAACTTCACGTTGCTTTTCGGTTTTTGTTTTTTGATTGATTTTCTGCTTTTTACAATTTCATACCAATTATTTGTATCATGGTTATCACATTTAAAAAAAGATTCGTTTTCAATAGTCATAATTATTTGCATGTCAATTAGTAATATTGACTAACTTATTTCATTAATATTGTAAATGTTGAAGTTTGTAGCTTCGAGTATATGTAATTGTGTAATACAAAAGCTCACCTGGTTGTCATGAAACTCCTAGTAATACAATTTTAACTACAAAGTATACAGATTAAAATTTTGATAAATATATATATATGTTAAATGTCGGAACATAATAAAAAAAGTATATCATAAACGTTAGCTTATTTTTGGCTATAGATTAAATAGGGTGTATATCTAAAAGTTGGCACATCTTCCTTTTATTGAAAACTAGAGTGTTATTGCAGTGATACTCTAAAGTGAAGGGAGTTCAAATATAGAGTATTCGAAATTTAAAATCATATACACTTTATTGGATTCGAGCCAAATTGTTTTAAACTGTAAGTAATAAAGTCAAAGAGAAACATATAAAACTATGAAAAACATTATTTATTCGATCAAATTCCAATGACGCGTTTTAAAACTATAACACAAAATGATAATATTTAATAAGTAAGTTACATTACTAAAGTCATAATACTCGTTTATATCCAAAAATATGTATAGTATTTCTTGTATATAAGACACCATTTTGTCAGGTTTACGTTAATTGTCTAATAAACATATATAGACAGAAAACTCCTCACTAATAACAAGCTTTATTATATCCTTTTCTATGTAATAATATATATATATTCATTTAGTTTCTAAATTTTGTTGTTTTTTAATTTTTTATTGGCAAATTTCTAATTCAACCTTTATGCTGTAAATTTTTGGATAAAATTATTAATAAATAGAATATTTTCAAGTTATTCGATTTTTAAACCATGATAAAATTAATATTTCATTTTGTTCGATAGTAATCCATTGATTGAGAATAGGAAATTGCATCCCTAGGAAATCCTCCGTTCCAATATCATTGTGCTAAATTCAAAGTACTGAGTTGAATCTTAAGGTATGTTATAGCAGTTGTTTAGTTCGTAATGCAAATTGAATATTATTAAACATACATAGCACATTGGAAAACTAAACATAACTTTAAAGAAAAACTAAATGGTTAACATATAAAATATCGAGTAAAAAAATCATGAATATTTTATAGGATTAATTAAAATTAAGACAAAATGCGTATAACTATTTTGGTCAAAATAAGCATATAACAACGTGCCATCTGCACGAAACTGCTCCTCGATTTCTGCCATCGCATTTTAAATCTCTGATATCTTTTAAGGTACTTTAAGTTACGTTTTGGGTACGTACAATAAAAAAAATAATTATCATTAAATTAAAGGTTAACTTACTCTTGGTTCCATTTACTATACTATACACCGTCACCTAATTTCATTTCATATAATAATTAAATGAAATCAAGCGACAGTTACTTCCAACCACTAAAAAAGAAATATTAAAATCGGTGCACTAGCAGCAAAGCCACAAGGTAACATACATATAAAACAAACGTTTCGAATTGAGTACCTCCTTTTTTAGAAGTCGACCAAAAAGAGGGATAAATACATATCTTATTATTTTTACAACAGCGTTATATTGATCATTATTATAAAACAAATGTTCTGTTCTATTTCTATGTTACGTTAGGTCTTATTTCGTGCTATATTTTTACTTTTCCTTCTAAAAATAAAATGAAAAGTATGGCTTTGACGTCCCTTATCGTAAAGGGCATACGTCGTTTTTCATTACTCGGGCATTTTCATGAAATAGTACCCCGAGTCGGCAGATGCTTCTTATCTTTATGAAACGTTGTTCCTTTAAGAAAAGGATCCTGAGATTCTGATGTGATTGCTTCCTTTATAAAAAAAAAGACTCTGTTAATTTATTTTAATGGGTCTTTGATTTATTATACTTTTATAAAATAATTATTTATTCCTCAGTAGGTAAGTAAGATGAAAGTTGTTGATGTTATTGTATAACGTTTTTTTCATTATTACATATTTTAACAAAGTATACATTTAATATACTTTGTTTAAATATACAATAAAAATATTGATTTAAAGGGCATTTTGTTTTCATATTTGACCCAAAATAATAATATAAAAATTTCGAAATAACATTTATTTCACCATCATCATCATCAGCCTGTGTTAGTTCACTGCTGGGCATAGGCCTTTCCTAATGCGTGCCTTCTCCATTAGAGGGTTTTTGGAACGTATCCCACCAGGCTGGTCCAACGCGAGTTGGTGGGTAGGCTGACATTTTTCCAAGGGGTGATTAAACCGGGTTTCAACTTACGACCTTCAGTTTAATAAGCAAGGGCCAATGCCACTAGACTACGGAGGTGGTTAAGCGGTGCGGCTTTTTATATGTAAGAGAAATTATTAAAATTCCTCAACTTTCTCATAAACAAATACGGCAAATTTTTAATACATTGTCACGGTGTTGGATTTTCATTACCAAATCTAATTATCCGTTTTACTTCGCAGCTTAAATGTTAACAAAAATATAAATATGCGAAAAAAATATAATAATTAAATTGGTAATAAACTTGTACTAATTAAAAGGGAATGCTTTGAGATGCCTGCAAATAACAATTACCCGAAAAATCGCATCTGATGTAAAACGTGCCGCATTTTATAGCGAGTCCCTAACGCCACCTGCTCCTGACTTAACTTGAAATTTAATTAACAAAGACTGGTGCATTCTAGATAAGACCAATTAAACTCAATTATATATACCTGTTTTATAATATGTTGTTGCCTTCGTAGCCTAGTGGTAAGTGCGCTTCAGAAACCGGAGGTCGTGGGTGCGAATCCTGCGGGGGCTCAATAAATTTTCATTGTTGTTTCCTGGTTGGTTAGGGCAATTTTAGCCGATCACCCAATTGTCGGAAAAGTAAGATGATCCATGCGTCGACTACCATGGGCACGTAAAAACTCGGTCTACCCACCAACCCGCATTGGACCACCCTGGTAGGATACGGTCCAAAAACCCCTGATGCAGAAGGTGTGTATTAGGAGAGGCCTATGTCCAGCAATGGACTAACACAGGCTGAAGATGTATGTATGTGATGTATAATTATTACTGTTTGACAGATGTTTACTAAAAAAATTTTCAAGGTAAACAATGAATTACCATTGATGACGTCAGTTCCGTTTCAGATATTTTTTTGTTTTAAGTACTCTGCAATATATATTAATAATGTATGTAAAGGTTAAAATTTTAAAAAGTACTCATTACAATCAAATCAAATTTAAAATTTATTACAGAGTGATTAAGGAAATTCTAACAGTAGAACTCATTATCCAAAGTAACAAAATCAAGTGTCAGAAAGTTATACGCTTCCATATTCTCTACAGCTCTTTATTTCCTCTCTAGCACAGCGCTTCCCTAAGCGTTCCCTTAATTGTGTTTAGTCAATTAGCATACGAAAATTCATTTACTACCTTTCGTAATTACCGACTTTCACATGATATTTGGGTTTATTCATGTTTTAATTTGCTTACTGATACTTCGACTATGGTCTTGTAAGTAAAGACGAAAAAAAATTATTTTTTATCTTGTTTACAACCTCATAATTAATATATACTTAAGGCATACATATACACTATATATCACTATTTTCAGAAGTAGATGGAAATAAAAAAATTATTATTAAAATTTACCTTAAACGTTTTAGTGTAAAAACAGTTCTTATTAATATCTTTTAAGCAATTAGACAAATACCTGCAAAAGATTACGCATTAAATTTTATCAATACACTATTTTTTATTTAATGAACTAGGTATGCAGAATCATTTCAAAACATTAATGGACTCTTGTAATATACATAAAAATTTGTGTTGGCTAAGTGAAACGTAGAGTTGGGTGGTACAGTTTTCCTAGAAAAGTATATGAAATAAAAGTCAAACAGAACTAAAAGCTCTCTTCGTTGATATTTACTATATGATACATTTTTATAACATTGTATATCCTCCTTTTATTACAATGTTTATTAAGTTTTACATATCATAAACGTACGTTTTATTTTCTTTTTTTTTAACTTTTATTTGAGTAATAACAAATTACAGTATTAGTGGGGGATATTCAAATTCAAATTCAAATTTAATTATCTTTATTCAATATAGAAGTGTAACACTGGCTCATTGACGCTGCCACCGGTTCGGAATAGGGCGCCTCTGACCTTAGAAGAACCGGAGAAAGGTTCTTTGCGGCGCCTCTTTGTCATCTTTTAAAATAAGAAAATATACATTCATATCAGCTGTAAACAGTTCTATGATACATATTTGAAAAATCCTGGAGAGAGTTTTCTATTACCAGGTTGTGTTATCATGTATAAATTAATTTATGTTATAATAACCTTTAACGCATGAACGTAACACATTGCTCATAATGTACAGTTTGGCTATCTTGAACGATATTTATCTACGCAACACATTCTTTTACCCCCAGAGCATACATCGTTCGCGATTGGCATTAAATAACATACGCGGGGCTTGTTGATGGAATCTATCACAAATGCATAGAATAGTTTACGTTGCCGTTGGCAGTTTGTTTACGAATAGATCGATTGCTTCTATACATAACGGGGCCATAAGATGATTACTTAATGTATCATAGAAACTCTGCGCAGATTCAAAGTCGCATAAGATTACATTCGACGGCGAAAAAATCTTGATCAATATTTATTTTTAATGTGCAGTGAAGCCGGAATATCAAAACTGAAACACCAAACAACAACCTATGCTAAAAAGATTTATAAAAAGAGTTATAAAATGAAACTTGTCAACTAAACATATAAAACAAAGCATAACTAAGATACAATTCGCATCAAACTTAAATACCAAGTACATCTTTTTCTTATACCATTTTCAGTATCCATTACTAGAATAAAATCGTCAGTTGAATCCGTCAAAAAAAAAACTGGACCATCGGAACGGATGGCCTAACACTCGGCTGAATTAAAAAAAACTATCTCAATATGCAGTTTCAAAATTGCACTGCGTCAATCAGACACCGTAGCAGCTGCAGTGCGCTCTCCTACTCATATATGAGTATATTGCGTTCAAAAGGATTAGATTGGATGTTGTTGGAAAAATAGCTGCCATTCTTTCGCCAGTGCGTGAGAACTTGCAATACCAACGTGAACTACTTGGGAGCAATTATTAAATAATCGCTATTCGGCGGTTCACATAATAGTTATTCTGATAAATATGATTTCTGATCTCTAAACTTTCGTCTAATTAAGCCGTCGAAATATAACAACAAGAGGTCAAATATAAGTAACTATTACAAAGTAAGTACATTTTTCTTACTGAAAATAAACTCATCATCATCATCATCATCATCAATCAGCCTTTGATAGTCCACTGCTGGACATAGGCCTCCCCTAATACACCCTATCCATTAGGGGTTTTGAACTCATCCGACCACGCTGGTCCAATGCGGGTTGGTGGGTGACGACTTTACATGCCCATCCGACGCATGGATCATCTTACTTTTCAGACAAATGGGTAATCAGCCAAATTGCCCTAACCACTAGGAAACAACAATGAAAATTTGTTGAGTCCCTGCAGGATTCGAACCCACGACCTCCGGATTCTAAAGCACGCCTATACCACTAGGCTACGGAGGCAGTTTGGCAGAAAATAAACTATTACTAAAAACCTTGGTATTAACTCTATTCAGTGTACGGACGAATTTGAAAAGATATTTATTGCTACCCTGCAATTATTAAGGTTTACAGTACTAAACAAGTATTACTACTAATATACTTATGAAGTCAACTGTCAGTAAAAATATCAAAACCTTAAATATTATCAAATAATAAGCAAAATAAATATAATATGTGAATCATACAAAGTTTCTTTATAACATCGTAGAAAAGATGATATGTTGTTGTTGTTTACTTTGACGTTCTAATCGCTCGTTTTCTTAGTCAGCATGCTGAGAAATCAATATCACTAAGATGCTTTTAACCTTTCGCTGTAGCTTATACTACTTTGACCTAGATTTTTAGTATTCAAATTATAGTTAAAATTTTAATACTTTTTAAATGTTCTCTTCGTTTAATTATTTTTACGTAAATTTATTTTACCGTAGGAGTACTATTTTTGCAGTTAGTGAATTAATAAAATTCTGTTTATGTCTCTCTAAAACTTGCGCAAGGCTTTTTTTGGTCTAATTTGGTCAATTTTGCTTTAAAATTATTTGTTTTACCGTTGCATATAAATTTGTTAATTTAAGAGGTATGCTATATTATTGCAATAGACTTCTATAGCACTAAAGTAGTAGTAGTAAGTACCTCTTTTACTTGTTTAAGCAATAAGCAAAAATTAAGTTTTATTTCTCTGGATTTTAAAACTAGTTATTGTAGAGGCTAAAGTTATTTCACTAGTTTTGAACATTTCTCGCGATATCCCAGTCGTTCAGTTCGTACGTGAGTGCATTAAATTCGGTCAGGTTTAGATAAACCTCTTCAAATGGTGTTTTAAACGTGTTTTCATTTTCCGTTTTATTATTTTATATGCGCTTTGCTTTGCACAAAAACAAACTAACATAGAATTTGTAATTTTAACTATCAAATATAAATAAAAAGTAAAAGTTAATGACAAGTAATTAAAAAAGCTAATAAGCATATGTTACGATAAATTTAATACCAATATTAATACATGAAATGTAAATAAATTTGTAGTTTTCGTTACTATTAAGTATGTTGACGAACCGCGTAAAAATTCAAATATATTCTAAGTATTATATCTTTAGTCTTTTGATTACAGTATGAAAAAAATCATCTATTAAGGATTAAATCCGAATACCGGATAACATTACAAGGATCTTCTTAAGGCGGACCCACATTAGCCTCCTGACCGACCTCAAAAGGAAATGCTCGGCTGCTTTACTAATGGTGCTATTGATTCGAGTGATTTCTAAAGCCTCTTGCTCCCAAAAGGACTGCTAGTATTAAAAATAAGGAGCGTTTTAAGGTGAAATAGATTTACGTGTGCTCAGTGAAGAGTTTCCTTACATTTTTCCATGAAGTGAAAAAGGTTATATAAAGGTGTAATTAATTAAATTGGTACGTATGAAAAACATTTATTTGTAGGTATTTAGAACACTATTATAAATAATATTACATCATCTGGATTTTTCTACTATATTTACGCAACATTATAAACCTGTATGAAATAGACTGACCTATTGTGGGCCCCTTTATGAGTAGCTAATTGCAATTATTTCCGAACCCCTCTTTCCAAACAATACTGAATGCATCTCGCGATCTATCTGTACTGGTTATCTTGTTTTGTAAGTTGCTTACCCCGACTGAACATAATTGAATGCAGGCATAATTGTATGGCACGTGATACATTACCATGCACATTTTGTGTACCGATTTTATCATTACTTTAGTACAAGAAACGATACCTTGTTTATACTTTGGTGTTGTTCAATATAGACGATGCTACCATTGAACCTTACATAAGTCATCATAGTCCTATTATAGAATCGGTCTTGAAGGCCAGTCTGATAGACCGATAGTAAATCTATGACATTATTATAAAGTCTGGTACAACGGCTTGATTTACAAGTTGTACACTTTCAAAGTGCCAGTAAAAGTACTGGAAATGTCGGAGAGAAAGGCCAAATATCTAGGCATGACATTCGACTGCAAGATATAGTTTAAAAGTTATATTCAGGACGTTAGAAAAACTTCTGTTCGTATCGACTAGACTCTACCATCTAGCGATTCCCAAAGAAAAATATCGCTAAATTATAATCACTTATTTTACAAGGTTCTATGCGGGCTGATCACCCGATTGCCTGTAAAGTAATATGATCCATGCATCAAATGGGCATATAAGAAGTCGGTTCTATGACTTATCTCTCTCCGATCATGTCGGTTTTTCGTCCCATCGGGCTTCGAGACTATTAAGTGTTTGCGCGTACACTATTGCCCTATAATATCACCCGCGCAATTAGCTGATCTCTATAGATAGGCCGCCGTTGTCGTAACCGCTTTGAGGATATTATTATTATTACACCCTAGACGATAAGTTGGGCTTATAACCTGTATACCCGAAGCTTAAGATATTACTGATACTCAAGGAAGAATATGGACCGATATAAACAAAACGACCTTTGGAACGATAAAAAGAACAGTGATTAATTATTGGCATTTTCGTAACATGTTAGAAGAAAGTAGAGTATACCAGGTCCTTAAATACATAAAGGACTACCGAATAGACACACAGGAAATTTCTAAAACTAGGTGGAAAGATTTTGGAGAACAGAAAATTCAAGACCACACCTTGCTTTACTCAGGTCAGGGATCGAAACACAAGTATGGCGTTGGTATATTGCTTAGCTAAAGACTTTGCAGTAGTCTCGCTTAGTGGGAGACAGTTTCAAAAAGAATCATCTTAGCTCGTTTTTTATCCGAAATTAAAAAAGTCACAATAAATATGGTGCGTGCAGCACAATCATTTGCAGACATTTATCAACAAATGTCTAAGGTGTATTTTCGGAATATTTTGGCCACGAACTATCGTCCGTTTGATATTTCAAATGTGAGTCTATGGCAATTGACTGGTAGAAGTCGATCAGGATGCCCTTGTAGTACATAGAGACGATGAGTTAAGAAGAGACTGGTTCAATTGGTCTGGACTTGAAAACACTGGTAGAAGCCGCGCAAGAACGGCACAAGTGGAAAATTCTTCAACGAAATAGGAACACATTATGATTATCATCATAGATATACACTGGACAGAAAATATTTAACAAAAAACAACAGTGGTTTATCACCACCAAAGATATAAGTTTAATTTCGTAGAAGAATGATGAGTTCAACTGCAATTTCTTCAACTTCAAGGTTCAAGCCAGAGAGCTAATGTTGTGGATGCGTCTAAATCGGTATCTTATTACATAGAGCCACATAGCAGAGGCAGAAATTCTAAACAATAAATAAACTTTTTATAAAGTTTGCAATTTGAACGATTAAAATTTATTTGTTTTATTAATTTCGTTTCTCACCCATTCCCAAAAATACTACAAACTAAAATATGAATAATTGGGTCATTTTCCTTGAATTAGAATTTTCTCATTCAAATAAAATTAAAGCACGGGTACAAATAAATCGTAAACAACCATGTAATCGTTTAAATCCACCTTTATATTAAATAGCAGGAGCATAACTTAATTAAGCAAAGGATTTCTTAAAACGACGTCGAGATTGCTAAAGGAGGGAGGTATACTTATTACACGTGGATGAAGCGTAAATTATTTCGGAGAATTCCAAGTTATTTAATTTGATGATGCTTTCAGGTTTATTTTATCCAGGCAAAATGAATTAGTTTGTATCTTATTTTTTACGGTTTATTCAATTTTGTTTTATGGTTTATTAGATTTGTTTAACAACAATGTTTGTTAAGGAAACATGTTTAGATAAATAAAGATATTTGAAAAAGTTACGTCAAGATAAAATATTATTCTTTGTTTTCCTTTCATATACACATTTGCCAGTCATTAATAAACTTTAAGTGGTCTTGAGGCAAAGTTAAACTACCGTTATTTTCAGGCGCACATAAAGTATTGAAATACCAACTATAAGACGAAAGATATTAAAAAGACCATGTCTAAAAATACTAATGTTCCCTATTGTTGTCGTGTTTATATATCTGTCAAGAATTATAAATGTAATGTGTATTTCAAAACTTTAACACTATTAGGCAAGTATATACTTTTTCGCATTATTTTGGAAATAGTAGCTGAACCTTACAAGACAGTAAGTAATTTATTTTAGTTTAATATATCTTAAATAGATACACAGAATTGTCAAAGGTAATAATATGCATGTAATAGTAACTATTACATGCATATTACACCAATACTACATACCAATTTTAATATTAAACTATATATTAAAATTAAAATTAAGCAATTTAAATAAATTCAGTCAAAATTGTTTTTCAATTTTATTATAGTCTTTACAATGTTAATTCGATGTAGAGCAATACTGTTATTTAAAATAAACTATTTGATGAATGATTCAGGAGAAATATAAGTAATTTTATTCAAAGAGGTAGGCGACCTGAGGCAAGATGTATGCCACCGAAGTTTCCAAACCCGTCCACTTTAATCTCATTTTTATGATTACACCTGAGTCAGTCCACTGCTGGACATAGGCTTCCCCTAATGCGCTTTACCGCGTCCGAACTATTCTCATAGAACTCGGTTCTTTAGAAATACTCCGAGCATAGCCCTCACCATTACTCGCTGAGTAACTTAAAAATTGGTAGAACCAGTCGAACCGTAAGTGTTAAAGTCTTTACACCGTAGCAGTGCACATGCACTAATGTGCATCCTGACGTCATAAAAAGTGGCTCAAATCGAAAGCCTTCGACCACAAAGACTTTCGATTTGTGGCACTGTGTAATGGATGACGAGAAAACTGGATTTATGTTTCAGGTTTATGAAATTGAACTATTTGATATTGATTTTAAAAATTTGAAAAGTTTAAACTAAGTTAAGACTACTTTTGATTATTTGATTTCTGCACAGATTTTCAAAAATAAGGTAAACAAACAATGTCAGTTCTTTACGTCCTGCACGCACACATTACTTTTAAGAAATTTAGAACATACATTTTACAAATTTTTCTATCATGAATGGTGTTTGATTGCCTTAAGAAATTGTAATATAAATTCACTACACACGTTACCGAAAATTTTACTGCAGGTTAGAACGTGCACAGAAAAATTACGAGTACGCAAAAGAAAGTCAATTTTCTTCAAAATAAAATTAGTATTAAATAAAATGACTTTACGGATTTTATCGCGTTTATTTTACATTTTAAATTGCCGACGTTTCGAACACTTTCCAGCGGCCGTGGTCACGGGGTAGACTGAGATGTCATGCGTCTTGTTGCCAGTGCTGAAGCGGGGTTTCCAGATCTTAATTTTTATGAATTATTTTTAATCTTTACTCCGACCTATGCAAAATGAACTGATTTTATCTGTACAGCTGGCAGTGGTACTATGCTTGGTTTTAATTTTAATTTATTAATTATGGGATCCCAAGCAGGTCTCTATTAAATTTGGATGTTTTTAATCTCAATAGCCTCACGGATCATCCTTGGTAGGAATCGGTGTTCTTTAGCGAGGATTTGTGGTCGATCAAATCTGATGTAATGGTTTGGGTGATTTAAGGTATGGTCACACACTGCCGACTTGTTGGGTCTTCTATGTTTAATGTCAGCTATATGTTCCTTCACGCGGTTCTATTGCTCGCTTCGTTTGTCCAATATAAGAGAGGCCACAGTCACAATCTAGCTTGTACACTCCTGGGTCTTGTAGAGGAATATTGCACTTGACAAGTGGTAGGAATTGACCAATCTTCTTCAGCGGCTTGAAATAAGTTTTGATTGAAGCCTGCCTCAAAATGTAGCCAATCTTGTCAGTTACGCCTCTCACAAAAGGTAGAACAGCAGGTACTCGCTCCACTGTGGCTGCCTTCACTCGGTCACTGTGACGCTGCCGTGGCGCAGCGAGCTTGTTGTCTCGCAGTACTTGCTTAACATGGTGTAGCTCAGCCGCCAGGTGTTCATCATCACAGATCCCTCGTGCTCTCTGAAACAAAGATTTGCCCACGGTAGCTAACTGGGATGGATGGTGGTGTGAATTGCCATTTAAATATTTATTTGTATGGGTTGGTTTCCTATACACAGTATGGCTCAAGGTGTTATCAGGATTGCGAATAATTAAAACATCAAGAAAAGCTAAAGAATTTTATTAGTATTTTCTAACTCCATAGTAAATTGTATTTTTGAATTTATGGAGTTAAGGTGGCTTAAAATGCATTTATTTTATCATATGGTAAGATGGTAAATGTATCATCCACATAGCGCTTATAAAATCTTGGATGAATGGGAGCAGTGAGTAGGGCCTTCTCCTCAAAGTCTTCCATAAAAATGTCAGCAACAATAGGAGACACCGGGCAACCCATCGCTACACCATCCATCTGCATGAGAACTCATCTTTCCACAATAAATAGCCCGATGTTAAGCAATGTTTTAGTAAAATGCATTTTCTATTGGATGTTATTTTCCTTAACTTTCTTGTTACAATATTGATGCAATCTTCTATAGGTATAGATGTAAACAAAGATTGAACATCAAAACTAACCATAGTTTCATTGTCAGCAAGATGTAGATGTTTTACCTCGCTAACAAAATGGTATGAATCCTTTGTAAACGCGCTTGTTTGTCCTCTGAGTGGTGAGAGGATTTTTACTAATTGTTGAGCCAATTTGTGACCACGCCGCTGGAAAGTGTTCGAAACGTCGGGAATTTAAAATGTAAAATAAACGCGATAAAATCCGTAAAGTAATTTTATTTAATAATGTATAATATTCGCAAACAATAGAAATAATTATCAAATTAGTATGTCATAAAAACTGTTGAAAGTATAAAATTGATATTTGCATTGGCTCCTTACATCCTTATTAATAACTAATAAGCATAGGTGTCATCCCACACTACAATGATCTGAATGAGGCTGCCACTCGAGAACATTTCTTTGATTTTTGTTCTATAAACCATGCGACCGCCCTATGCCATTTCAATTTGCTAACTCTGCGAGCTATGGCAGTTACCATTATTTTGTTGCGGATATCTGCGTTGCGCTTTCTCAGATTCCGTAGCGTTTAATTTGTCTGTTACACGAATTCGGTAAATAATTAAAAATAATTATTGCCGCTCGTCTTAACAGACACTTGGAACATGTCAGTCCCAACCTGTAAAAAAATCATTTTGCATTCCGGAAAAGGGCGTTCAGCGCTTGCTTTGCTTTAATGAGAGGCCTAGGAATCTTTATTGCGTTTATTTCACTACTTTCGACCTTAATTATAAAGGGAAAAGGGCTAAAGCATCCAGGATTACCTTCGTTATAAGCTTGATACTATTAAAGGATAAAACGGCAGAATTATACGAACGTGCAGTTCCGCTAAGTCGCAAAGGGGAAAAGAAGCCGCCTACGCAACCAAAATACTACTTTTACTTAGTGGTGATGGCATCACTATCTCCAGCCGATCAACCCACGCACCCTAACTTATCAAAAATCAGCCTTAATAGACCGCTTATCAAAAATCAGCCTTAATAGACCGCATGGAAAAGCCTGTTTGACCGACACTACTCCTAAGGTTAGTCAGGGTTTGTCTGAGCATGCCCACAAGCCGTATATGTACTGCGCTAAACTACTACGTTAGGTAAAAAACTTATTGGGTAAAGCGAAGGCGGGACCTATGCAAATAATGTCATATTTAGCATTTTAGATAATAAATAATACAATTATTTTAATTCAAAATCACATATTTAAGTTCTATTCTTCTAATTCTATGAGCACTGCTTTAAAATTGTGGCAAAGTAAATCAAGAGTGTCATACGATATTTTTAAATTTATTCCTGGCTTACTTCTGACATTTTAAACAAGAATCATTAAAAAAAACGTTAAAATTTGACAATGTTACTTACATTACATGCACGTAACTAAAATGTGTAATCGTAATATTAAATTGTCAACGAAACGCACTTTGGAAATTGCACTGCGTCAATCAGAGACAGCATCAGCTGCAATTCGGTTTTCAATTCATATGGGAGTACAACGTGTCCGAAAGGATTGAAATGGACTATGGAGATAAATGAGAAACTATAGATATTTTTTGCAAAATTTTGTTGCAAAAGATATTTGTTATATATATTAGCAAAAAAATAGTTTAATTGATATAACTAGATTGTTCGTAACATTGCCACTAAGCAAAGGAAATTCTAAGATGAAAAATTATTGTTACAACACAGAATGTCTAAAATTTTTAATTAGTTATTTTACCGGTAGTAGGTTACCTTTTTACAGAGTACCGTCTCGGTTGGTACCATCGCGGTGCCTATTTCTACCGCAAAGCAGTAGTGTGAAAACTCTGCTGTGTTCCAGTATGAAGGGCAACGTAGCCGACGTATATATTGGGTTAACAAAATTTATCACCCTACGTTTCACGGTAGGCAGCGATTTGACGATACCACTAGAATTGCCAATGTCTATGGGCGTCGGTTACCACTTTACATCAGGTGGCCCGACTGCTCGTCTGCTTCCGTAGGCAATAAAAAAAAATATTTATTCTTTCATCGTGAAAATCTGTCAAATTATTGAATAAAGCTACCATAGGGAATTTATCGAGTGTTTTTACATAGTTCTAAAAATAAAACATCCAGCGAATCGTTGGTATTGACGATAATAACTAAAATGGCGAGAATTAGAAACGAAAAATAATGCATTTTGATAATTTTATTACACAATCAAAAGTAACTTCATGACGTGGAAGGTGCCAAAATCCAACCTTTCTCGATGGTAAGTGCTACTTTTTACCAGAAATCCTCACTTCACTCCGTGACATAAAATTTTAAAACGAACTTGCTACGATGCCTTAAGCCGAAAACTTTACAGTTTTAATAAGCATTGAAACCTGCTGTGAAATAATATCCATCGTAATAAAAAAAAAACGTAAAAATACAGTGCTTTAATAATATTACGTTCATGTAAAGTAAAAAAAAAAGTCTTTCTTGTGATACTTCCAAGTCTTTTCTATTTATTTTAATCTCCAGTGGGTTACATTAAGCCGCTACTGTCGCGTGTAATGTAAAATAAGCGTCACATGGGAAATCTATGTGGGGCACTTATATTAATTTTGTAATAAAACGACTGTGTCCTAAACTCATCCAACCAAAATAATAAAAACTAATCTTACGTTTTTTTTCTTCAACAAAATAAATGTTTTTACTTTTGTGAATTTATGGAGATGACTACAATTATTCGTAGCGGAAAGTGTTCTTTATTATTTTGTGATTATTAGGTTGTTAAACATAAAATAGATTAGCACTGTAAGCCTCTTGGTTACGAATAAAATTAATCAAAGTAACAGAAATTGTTTGTGTCATATAAATAACTATGCATTCAAAACCCTGATACAAGAATAAACATAATATATCTGTATGTGTAGTTGTAAATAATCCAGTAAACTTTAAAAAAAAATTGCCAAGGTTTTTGAAACAAAACAGTGAAAGAATTTTATATAAATAATTTAGAATGAGCATCAAACGTCTAAATTAAATTATTTAAATAATGTATGTTATTATTATATCAAACGTTTTTTGGTTACGGGGGTTAGTTAAGACCGCACACTAATAGCTATGTGCAATAAATATTTACAGAAATGAAGCTGATACTTGAAAATCATTTAAACGAAAAAGGCTTAACCGTAAAAATTTAATGTAATAATAATATTATTAAATAAATTTGTGTCCAGGTTAGCCTTTTTTATTATTTTCATCCGAACTTAATTATTATCAGAAAAGATAAGATAAAAAATGAACTCCTAAAACCGTACACAACTTTAAAAAAACATTCAGAATCAAGAAATCAAAAAATTTAAAAATAAGTGCCAAGATTCAATTTACTAATTATGAACCGCCAAAAAAAAGAAGGAAGTAAAACAAAGTGAAACATAAAATATCTTTATTTTAATATTACAAGTAGACTAGAAAACACTTACAATAATGAACATATCATTTAATACAAATGTAATTCCTACGTATATGATAAAAATATATACAAATAAATACATAAACGTATAAACACCATACATTTATGATATTTTTAATATTTAAGTTTGTTATCTCAGGGATCAATTAGATAATTATATCTTTGGGCATAAAATTTCGTATTATATAATTGCTACATTTGGACCCACGGTCGGTATATTCTAAAATTTGATTTCGTACAAAAAATAGTACCGATTTTTATATACATACACTACGTTTCACGTGTAAAGTTTTTGTGAGAAATATTCACCGATCAAATTATCTGAGCCCAATTTTTGAATCGCGGTATTTGTCAAATAAGTAATGTGATGGCAGTTTCTTCTTTCCTTTTAAAAGTAGATGAAGTTTGAAATAAATCGGAGATGCTTATATTCAAATATAAATACAAACTATCCTTCTGATTTTATACAAAGTCTTGTACAAGAATGTTTTACAGTTTACATTTTGACATTCTCGACGTCCGTATGAGGTAAGCACATTTAATAATATTAAAACGGCTTGATCACCTGATTTGTAACCAGTAACATATATATATTGACAGAATAACTGACACTGGATAAGCAAGAAGAGAAGATCCTGAAAATTAAAGAAGTACATGTTAAATATTTCTTAAATTTCCGCTTGGTTATTTATATTATTTTTAAAGAATCTGAGATTACCTTTATCCGGTGAAGTTTGAAGCAAATTTGTCGATTCTGTTAACGTTGAAGGGGGATCTACAACAATTAATATCGTTTTTTCATTTAAATCGATAACGAATTAAATATTATTGTGCATTATTAAAAAAATAATATGTGCTTTTGTTTAAATTAAGACGCATTAATCAATTTACATTCATCATTATTTTTACATTCCTCTATCTGTAGCAATTCAAATTCTTTGCTTCCTTTAATTGGGATACAAAGATTTTATATAAATCAACGTTGTTCTCTTTCATATGCAGACGTACTTACCCCTATAAAATATATCTCTTTTTCTGCTAAAATAGTTTGCTAATGGCACTTGCATGTCACATAAGATTTCTACGGTTGGAGGTAAAGAATCAACCTTAACAACCGCGCTAGTTAGTGCGGTATATCGACCCTCAAAATTCTTTATCGAAGATTTTGCATTCAATGGCCTGTAACAAAATAAAAAATAAGTTACTAATGATATTTAACTACAAAATTTTTTTTACATTAAAATATTAATATAACAAAGAACATTATTTTCATATTTATTTCACAACGTCTATACTTACTCTTACAATTTGACAACTTTTTTTTAATTTATATATAAATAACATTCTAAGTACCAACCTGTTTCCAACTAAAATAACAAGCTCAGGTTTGGGAAAAACTCCTTCTACAGAGCAAATAATATTTAAATATTCATCGTTAGCCGGTCTTGTACCATGTCAAACCTCGTTTCCGGAACTGTAAATTAAAATGGTAATGAAAAATATGTATGTGAAAAGGGCACTTAACTTTATTTTACATGTTTAGGAAGTGAAAGTATATCAAATTTCAATTTCAAATTAACTTATTTTCGATAACGAATACGGCGAGCAATCAATATAAGTATTAAAATTCAGCCTTCTATACAGAACTATAACATCTCCTGCAGAAAATCACACCATAGCCGGATAGAACGGATGATCGCTATAAAAGAAATCAAGCGCAGAATCGACTATTACATGCCTATCTAACGCATGGATCGTCTTACTTAATACGCTTTCGAGTGATTAGCCCCTATTGCTCGAACCAAAAACTGCTGAGCACCGATGGATTAGAACTCATGACCTTCGGTTTTAAAGCGCAAATCCATACCATTAGGCTACAAAGGCAGTTAAGAATAATTATCCATACGATCGATGTTATATAAAGCTTAAATTTGTGAATAGTGTTCTGTCAGGCAACGAGGACAGAAAATATATAATTTTACGATAATTGTGAAGACTCGGTATGCTTTTGTTTCAACCAATAGTAGGTAAATCATGTTGGAATGTCATGCGATTTGAAAGTAACAAATCTCATTATTGGAAACAATGATATTGAAGACATGTTATCCGATCACGCTACTGTAAAATAAATCAAGGAAATTATGACCGTAGTGATAAGGTACGATAATTGGTTTTATAACGTTTTAGATCAATTAATAACTTTATGCTTTTAAATAAGAATTTTATAGCGTTGTACCAAGACATTATTATTTCGGCCTGATTTAGGTCAAAAGGTAATTAAAAGGCCGATTATAATTTTTAATATTCAGGACTATGAACTACATTATCGACTAGTCATAAAACTAATAAAAGCACTCTAGGCAAAAACTTGTATCATAAAAAAATAAGTTTGCAAAATTCAGAGATAACTAAAACTTTAAGAACTCGCAAGAGCTACCTAAATCAATCTGGCGCCGATCTCTCTTGAATTAGTTACCCGTCCTAAGATACTATAAAAATGACGGCATAGTATAATTATATGATTGACGCATGCACTTGTTCTCGATAATATCGCCTGTAGCATCATCCCTATTGTTGATCAGACACCTTCATTATTTATATGTATTAATAGAGTTTGATAAAGTTTAATGTAATGTTTATCGAGTAATACTCTGATCGTATCATGTATTGATTGATTTCATCGTGTAAGCAAAACGGTAATTTGTATTCCATTAGCTTGCTTCCCCTCCCCTCCCATTAGATTAGCATGCTTCATTTGTGTGTCTGTTTTATCAATTTTGTTAATCAAGTTCCTGCCACGCTAGTATGTAATTTAACCTTCAATATTTCGACATGACATCGTTATTTGAACTATACAATATGCTTAAATCGTTAAAACTACTAAACGGATTTCATAAAAGATTCTCTTTAAATAAATAGAGTGATTCAAGACAAACGTTTATTTAAATAATACATACATAATATTGTAGAGAAACGAAACTGTAATTAATACCTATTTTTGCGCATACATTGCAAACGCTGGCTGAACCCCACGAGATAAATAAATTAATTAGCTACAGTTTTGTACCCCATAAAAAGTAAACAAAAAATTTCGCAATTTCGTATATGTCTATCACTTAAAGATGGTTTATCCTGTACAGTAAGGATTTTTTATCCTTTATGTAAATGTACAGGAAATAAAATGACTTATTTACGAAGTGATTTTAAGCAATACAGCGTCAATTCTAGTTAAATTAAATCCCATAAAGAAATTGTCTATTTAATAAAAATGCTTCTCTACAGCAAGTTATATAATTAAATATTTCCTTATAAATATATAGATGCACCCGTTTAAGGTCAAAGCTAATGAGTATATAGAATTTATAATGCTTCGATGTTATATTTTTAAATCAAAAGTACTTAGAATGTTTTATAATCGGAATTTAGAAATAGAAGGACAGGTTGATGTCATCTATTTTAATGTTCAAACGGGTTACCGCTAAATATCAAAAAATTGGATGCGACACCGGTGGCTAAACTTGCACAGTGTAATTTCCGTTTTGTCTGAGATCACAACGTACATTGTTTCTACAGCGCATAAATCCTAGTTTGTTGTATTAATTGAAAAGTTTCTGGATTAATTTCAAGTACAAATATTTTTATTTATGCAGATGAATTGTTGTTTGTTCTGTTCGATAATGAATTTTGAAATTTAATTGAACATCATTACTTTTCTTTTAAAATGCATTAAGTTTTAAAAAAACCAAGAAGGATTTTATATGTAGCCGAGATAGAGATACCCGAAATTTTGTGAAATCAAATATATTTACCGAAGATTGTCATTGGGCGTGTTTTTTCATCCTCAGCCAAAAATGTCGATACCACACAGGTGTAGTTCCCAGTGAGCTCCGTACCAGGTTGCATTATTCGTAACGCTCTATGCTGGGTATATGGATTGTTTGATACTTTGTAGGTTAAATCCAACTGGAAATATAACAAAAAAAATTATTTTCGACTCCTCTAATTAAGTGGATTGTTCGAAGTGATTAGAGATTTTTTCAAGTGACTTACACGTTTTTTAACAAAGGCAATCATTGTTTTTTGGAAATGAAAATATCTATAATAACTAGAAAACTTAAAATATGTAATAAAGATAACTACGCAAATCATAGAAATATATTAAAATGCCTTAAACGTCCAACTTTTGCAAAATAATAACAACAATAACCTTGTTTTTTAATATACCCAGAGCTTGAGGACTTTGCGGTGGTATCCATTGGTACACAGGCTGTGACCGATCCATGTAAAACCATTTTACGACCAAGCCTGTTACGTTCTTCGTCACGTAATCGCAGTCCAGAGTAACAGCATTCCTAGTACCATACTGGATGACTTCTGGCACACGGATGTTAATAATTCGTACAGATTGGACACCTGAAAAAACAAAAGTTTAGTTTTAGACCATGCACTTCTGGCTGTAGCGTTATTGGTTTAGAAAAAATCTTGTACAATATATTACATACTGAGGGTTATTACGCGTTGCGTAAACAAGCCATGAACTGTGATTCGAAAAAGTTTTAGAAATTTAACTTCGTAAGGGTAGTAATATAGTTATTTAATACGTAAGTAGAATTAATTTTACTATTGATGTATGTCATTTGGGAATTTTTTGCGAGACCTGATGAGTATTCATCTGTTCATCATTTATCATTAATTTGCTTCGACAGCTGGCTTGAACACGATAGATTAACGTTTTACCTGAATAATTTTCGTTTGATAAATACCTATGAAATATTCTAGTAAACCATTAATTACTTATAGTATATTATTGTCATAAACGAATAAAATACAATGCTAGCGACAACGGATGTTCTGAATTTTAATATGATCAGTTTCACGATGACCTTGATTATTATTATTATTATTATAACATTTATTTCTGATTAAAAAATCCATATCATTTTCGTAATGATAACCTTAATTTAAAAAACAATTTCGTTAATAATTCTAAATGAAAAATTAATACAGCACAAAGGATAACAAAAATTCACATAATAAAAACATAAAAACTATTAAAGACCGAAACTAATAAATAACAATTAGCCGTGGTAATGTCATAAATTTGTAGGAGTTGATCCATCTATGAAAGTGGAGATCCAGCGATCTGAAAATACACGTAGGACGTTAGTGCTCCAACGTAAATGTTCCATTGCAGAGGCACACGTTTCTCATAAGCGCAAAGAAACCATCGTATGAAACTCTACGAACATACCAGAGGCGCTACATCTCCACGCCTTCATCAACGCCTAAACGTGTTATTGACTGCACTCGAGTCTGTTGTATACTCCCTGAGTGTACGATACCAAAGACTACATTACATCGTTTGATAAACTTTAAATAGTGTTTGACTTGTATCGAACAACGTGCAAATCTGGGATTGATATTACCTCGTATGACAGGGACTTACGTTCTCTCTCTATATCACTGTCATTCTTTAAGTTCTCAGTTATCCAGTGACCCAAATTTTTAAATTTTGTCAGTCTCGAGAGTGCTATATTATAGAGCAATACTTTTGGGAGATGAGGAAAAGTGGTAATCGATTTAAAGACCATAACCCCACCTTTTATAGCGTTGTATATAAGATCATGAGCTAGAGCATACTGCTCACACGTTTTTAAAAGTTCTTAATCTACCAATAGATGGGCTCAGTAACGTTAGTTATGTTATTTATACAAACTCCATCAATATGGCACCCTACTTTAGTATCCCTGAGTTCATCCATCAGTTGATTAATATAAATATTAAATAATTGGGGTGAGCTTAGACCTCCTTGACTGACACCACAATTCATTTTATATATATTAGAGTAAGCACCAGCCCACTTTACACTGTTCGTCTGCTTGTTATGCCAATACTCCAGGATAGAGACTATTTCAGGTGCAATTGTATTTTCATTACTAAGTTTCTGCCATTTATCGAATGCCTTCAATAAATCTATAAAACGGGCAAAAACATGCGTTTTTCTAATTGTATAATACTGAACAGTCTGCTTTAGTACGAATATTGCACTTTCCGTAAAAAGTCCGGCCCCCTAAAACCAAACTGGGTATCAGATAGGTCATTGTATTTAGTAAGCTGTTTGTTTAGCAAACTATCTAGCACATAAAACCTATGGAAAAATACATAAATTTGTCAGCGCTTCTCTACAAAATTATGCATTAATATACAAACCTTTATCTTCAATCTATCTATTAAAAAACCGCATCAAAATCCGTTGCGTAGTTTTAAAGCACACATATGGACAGTGAAAGCGATATTGTTTTATACTATGTAGTGTAGTGCTAAAAAACTACTAGAAACCGAACCAGAATAAGTTTATATTTCACTCCATTTTATTTCAATGCTTCTGCTATGGTAGGGTAATAATAACATGTATAGACTAATAACGCAGCATCAATGAGTCCCAAAGTAAGCAATCTAAAAATAGCAAAACTAATATTTAGTACCATTACGTTTCCTTAGAGCTTTCATCTAATTATTTAAACTAATACTAACTAAGCATACTGATTCTTTTTTTTCACAGTAATGCTATCTTTGTTCCTACACTGCACTTGACAAGACTTCTAGTACAATAATAATCTTGTTATATTTAAAAATTTCTTCTAAAATAAGTTTTGGTAATGATTAGTTTTCACATAGTAATTGTTGATAAATGATGCAGTAAATCTGTAGATTTAGTCTTGTTTAATTACTCTGATCCCGGGGTCGATGTGATTAAATATTTATTATTTATAGCATTCGTGTAAGCAATAGAAATTATCAAATATTTTTTGTTTTCTTGTTAAAATTACAAGGAAGTCATTATCCTAAAGTCGACATGACATTATTCAATAGTAAGAGTCGGTATAAATTGCTTTTTTCTTTAAGGATAAGCGCCATATCGTAGGAGGAAAAATCAACTCGAAGCGTTTTCATTTTTACACGAAATAATCTGCCAAGAAATTGAAGGTAGATATACCCTGCAGGGCACATTAGGTGCTTCCTCATCCGGAAACGTCATTATTATCGGATGAGCCTGCAGGAATATTGTTTCGCGGTTTCCTATCCATTTCGAACTTTGTGAATTCCAATTCATTTTCAATTTTTTACGTACTTATTAATATTGACTGCATTTTATATCTTTATAACAAAAATTCCACCAATACGGTATACGGTTTGGTTAATTGTAGTATTGGAAAATGGGGGAAAACCCGTAAAATTTTAATGGAGAAAGCGCAAAATGCAACGTAATAGACGTAATATTTAACTAGCTGAAAAACGGTTTCTGTACCTGTTATATATAGGATTTTTAATTATGGCGACTAAAATACTGTTTCGCTTAAAACATTATATGTATAATGTTTTAATTATTCATGTTGATCATTACCAACTGATTCGGCTCGAGTTGTCAGCGTTACTGATTTTAAATACAGCATCAGATAAAAAATAATATCTTTTAAAAGCAAGTTTCAAGCGACTGAACGCATTCTGCTAGAAAGTAATAGTAAACAACACGTAAGCCTCAGTCGTTCACATTGTCACGGTTTTGTAACTCGCTTAATATCCGGCGTCGACTGGTGCGCGATACAGGCAAGAGACATTGTAATCATACCAGCCATCGTTTTGTTCCGCATTAAATATCAAACCATATAACACACGGCGTGGTAAAGTCACTAGCAAGTTTTTTTTGTATGTTATAACAGCTTTTAATCCTAGAATTTACAGGTATAAATTTGTTAATATCATATTTTTTATTAGTATAAAAATATATGTTGTTTTGGCGTATGAGTATATTACTATGAAATTATATCAATATAAAATGTTTGATTTTAACGTTATTTATTAAAAAAAAACAGTTAAACTTGAAATAAAAACGTTTACTAGATGTGAAAATAACAGTAAGACAATTTCGTATATAGTTTTTTATTATAAATTAAAAACGTAAATGATCACGCTGTATAGCATATACGTTAAATTTTACGTTTATGCAATACCATAAGAAGTTTTTCGGTTTCATATAGTTTCGCCATCATCATGTCGTCGTTTAGTAGCGACTTTTGTATGCTATGCAATAGTATCTTTGTTTTCGGGCATTTAGATTGTTAATTCATTTCATTTTCCTCATATGTAAAATAATGAAAGAAAGTATTGTTTTGTGGGTTTTAAAGATTTATATCACGTAATAAAAATAAGTCAGATACAATAAGATCGGAAACGAGACAAGATTATTTAAACCTCTCCAACAGACAGTACTTACAAAGAAGATACTAAAAACTGATAAAAAGTAGTATTTTGTCTTGGCTTAAGCCAAAATCATGCGCGACGACCCAAGCGCGCCCAAAACTATATCTTCTATAGCTTCTCTATAAGGTTGTTAATACACCCGTTCCTCTAGTTGCATATTCTTAAAAATGTACTAGTTAACTAGATCGAGAGTTGCGCAGAATAGTTCAAAGATAAATACCAATTACAATTCAATTAATAACAGACTTTGCCTTGTACTTTTAAATATTAGTGAACAGTGCTTATACTAGTTAAAATATATTATTGTATTGGTTTCAATATAATTTGAATGTCTAAATATAAAATTACAAACTAAAGTTTAATTATGTATTTAGTTTATCAACTATATCAAAATAAGACAGTTTTCATTAACAGTAACATCATGGTCTACAAATAAAAACTTATTAAAGTTTATTACGGGGTCTATGGACAAATAAAGAGCTTGATATTAAAATATATAGGTTTGAACGTAGAATAACTAGCACAAAAGAATTGCTTGTTGCTTCCGAGTATTGCACCAGTCGCATGCAACAATCGTAAGCGACGCTTCAGTGCCCACCCTTTGTCTATCCTGGCATAACATACATAAAAGAGAAATTCTTTGCAGTTTTATTATTTCTTCTTGACATAAAGATATAAAATAAAAATTATGGTCAGACCAATCTCATAAAAACCTAATCGGAGACTACCTTTGTTTATTTTTTTGTGTCATTAACAACCTACCTACTCACAGCTAAGTAAGCATCTATTAATCGCAAAATGCCTTGGTTATAATTGGGTGTTAATTAATATAACTGATAAATGAAACTGCCTCCGTAGCCTAGTGGTATGGGCTTGTAATTTAGAAACCAGAGGTCGTGGGTCCGAATCCTGCGGGACACAACAAATTTTCATTGTTGTTTCCTGGTTGGTTAGGAATTTGGGTTCCGTCACCCAATTAGTATGAAAAGTAAGATGATCCATGCGTCGGATGGCATGTAAAGTCGTCACCACCAACCCGCATTGGACCAGCGTGGTGGGATACGGTCCAAACGCTCCTAATGGATGGGGGTGTATTATGGGAGGCCTATGTCCAGCAGTGGAAAACCAATCAATATTTTTAAGTTACTTCAAGTTAAATAACGATTCCCGAAGTGTATGCACTACAAAATATATTTATGTAGTATAATCTGTAATAATCAAAAAAACGGTAACAATGAAGAAAACAATATGGCAACCGACTCAACGTCTGTTGTGAATAACCGAATTAGCAGGATATTAAGTAGAGCGAGAAGGCTATCTAACTTATAAAGTGTGAGCAGGACAGCCTCTTAGACTTTATCGGGTTCATAAAGCGTGACGCTAGACGCGTGCGCACCGTTCCACATAACTGCTAAACCGTTGATAATGAGATACAATATTGCACCTGTGGTCGTATTTCTTATAGAAATTCTACGGCTGTGTAATGTTTTTATTTCGTTAATGTTTTATACATACTATCTGAGCTTTGTCAATATATCATGTAAGACTTAAACTAGACGTGGAATCGGATGATTTTTATTTTATATCTTCTTTATTTACGAATTCTACACATTAGTTTTATGGTTGACTCTATTGTAGTCAATTTCTTCACAATCATTTTGTAATTATACACGGAGAGTCAGACTCTTTTTAGCGTCCATAGTAACGAAACAGACCAATATGTTTAGCGTTATAACGACAGAGTAGTTCTGACCAGACATGACCGTACATTTAGACGAGAAAAGGGTGTAAAATGAGGGGTGTATTGTTAGAACAATTCTGTACTGATTAACGTTTAATTAAAAAATAACAACAAATCAAGAAAATTGGAGCGTGTTTTGTTTTAATAATAGTCACACAATTTACTCGACACTATCAGCAAGGTTAATAAATCATACAGACAGTGCAACAATCTGCAAAATACTTTACGTAAAACGTCGTAGTTATAAAGCTAGAATTATTACATTTATTTGTAATTCCAAGTGAAAATAGCGTGTGCGTAACCTTTTTTAAATAATTAAGAGAGGCGCCTGCTTAGAAGAGCGAATATCCTGTTCTTTATAAAAAAAACAAAAGGGAGGAAAAATCACCTTTGTACTCGTGTCTTTAATGCATCAGACCGTAAACGCACGTCTTGGTCGCGTGCTAGGAACAAGGCTCTTCATAACGAGTTTTTTTAAATAGTATCGGAGCAAAACCTTTTGTTTTGTTTTAGTTGAATTTTTTCAACATTATGTTCATGACTGGATTCATTTTATTGTCATATTTAGTTGTGTTGTTGAAAAGAAATTGACCATAATTATTAATACATTGCTCAGTCCACTAAACGAAATTCAATGAAATTAATTTTATATTAGGTACGGACTATTCGACTTACTTCCCAAAAGCAGGAGGTAATGAAAAAAATTTTTATACATATGTATGTTACCTTGTTGCTCCGCTTGTAGTGCTCTTTTCTTAAATGATATATATTAGCTGTCATTTTGTCCCATTTTTAATAATTTTGGGATAAGTAGTTTAATAGATATTAAAGAAATTAAGGAAATTACGGCGTCACTAATCACAACCTCGTGCGCTTAAATTGCAAACGCTAGCTCAACCCTAAGAGATAAACCTAAACTATGTTCTATATAATTGCACGTCTTAGATTGGCTTGTAATAAAGTCTACAAGAACGTATATCTTTGTTTTAAGAATACAATAAGTATTTTAATGTAATAAAAATTTAAAATTTAATTTTTATTTTTTAAAATATAATGAGGCATATTGAAATCTCATTTAAGGTAATATATTGTAAGTTTATGTAAAATTTAATGTATTTAAAAAATTCTTCATTTAATATATATAAAACATATCATACATAACATTTTGATTCAATGAATGCCTTGTACTTACCACCTCCGTGGCCTAGCGGTATTAGCCCTTGCTTTATAAACCGGAGGAACATATGAGTTTGCCGATTTCATTTTAATTTTGCACTATTAAAAAAAATATGTCAGTTTGTTACACTAAAATTACCGTTTTAAACAAGTAAATAATTATATAATCGGGACATATAACGAAACAAGATTAGTTAGTTTTTTATTGCCTGTTCCGAGGTTTCACCCTCGTGGTGATAGTAATTCGAAATCCATCTTGTAATTTCGACTATACTTGTAACATACATACATTCTCACAATATTTTGCATTTTTAATATCAGTAGATTCATTGTAAACTTTTAATATCAGAATCGTTTCCTATGAAATTTTTGTTTATCTAAGCAATTTTTAAGTTAAATACTAACATTAAAAAAAATTGTATGCTCAACATTCAACGCTATTTCACAGTAATTACACTCATTCTCTGCCAAAAGCAACAAAATTTAAAATAATTTAGGATTTTATAAGGTTTTTCGTTTTAAAAATTTCCTATTAAAAATTTTGTATAAAGCTTAACTTTTAATAACCCCTAATATTTAACAATATAATTAGTCTTACGAAAGCAAAATCATTAATAATCGTTGTAAAGTTTTCTTTAAGGAAAAAAATGAGTTCCCTTCTCAGAATATATCTTGTGACGCTTTTTTCTACTTTTCAGTGTGAATTTTCAAAGGAATAATTCAAAGTTTCTAAACCGAGTGATCTTGAAAGTGACTCGGCTGATGTTAATAAGAACTCGGCACTCCCCGATGACACTTTTACCTCTGAATTTTTAAAGTCACTGCTTTCAGCGAAGTAAAACTTTTTTATGTGGGGTGACTATAGGTCTATCGTAATCTGGGATAAAAATATA
Source organism: Lamproptera curius (assembly GCA_029286875.1). Taxonomy (NCBI): domain Eukaryota; kingdom Metazoa; phylum Arthropoda; class Insecta; order Lepidoptera; family Papilionidae; genus Lamproptera; species Lamproptera curius. The sequence continues at coordinate 7,118,567 of JAGSMT010000016.1, read as the reverse complement.
ACATTTTATGTAACTAAGATTATGACGAAAGGACCACTTAACAAAACTTATGAACTAAACTTATTTTAGTGGATATAAGTTAGAAGCTAATAAAAAAATCATATATGGTAAATATAATAGATTCAAAATAATTAATAGATTTTTGTTTAAAAAGTCTTTAAAATTATACATAATATACATATCCTATGGACATATTAGGCGTGCGATAAAAAGTGTAAGAGTGTGACAAAGTTTCTAGAACTTATCTGCTTGAATTTGCATAACACGTGGAGTGTGCTCCTGAAGAAGTAAGATTGTGTAGTTCAGAAATTTTGAGGGAAGTTATTTCGTATTCTTTTGAAAATGCTCTATGCTTCTGATGAAACTTACACTTCTATTTAATATTGGACATCGTTATCAGAGTATGGCCATTTCTCTACTCAGTTAATATTTACGCATTCATGAGGGAATTAACATAAATAAAAGTTTGTTTTGATAATTATCGGTATACATTCGACATTTTCTATCAAACCTCAGAGGTTTTTCAAAATATCTACTTTGCTAAAAAAACAGACGATTTGCGGTTGATATTTAACTATAACTCTTTGTTCAATCCTACTGATCTGTTAAATTAATATTTTTTACACTTTTCTTTTACCTTACTTCATTTAACATGCATTTTTTATTTATAGAAACCTTACAATAATTTTGCCATATAAGCTAAGGGAAACATATATGAATGTTTACGAATGAAAACATATACGTGTTCTGTTAAATAAAGGTGTTTCATAGAATATAGTAAATTTTTAAAATTAAAAGCTTACTAGCTAGCTTAATTTTTAATTAATCAAAACCATCAAGGTTAAATTGTCGAATAAAAAGATAAAGCAGTCTTTATTCCAAAGTATTTATTGTGATAAATATAATTATACTAAAACAACGTGATTACAGTACTAAAATCTAGTAACTTTAAATTGAAATAAAGATGTCTATTTACACAAAACCTATAAAACTATTCAACTGATAAAACAAAAGTATATACTTTTGTACAAAACAAAACCCGACTCATGTTCAGTTTCTTTTAGTTTTATAGCGTGTTATTCTACTTTTCGTTTTCCAATTGCCTCTCTTAAATCAAGAAAGCGATGAAATCAGAAAAAGATTTATCGTTTATGTTGAATACCAAATTACTTGCACTCGACTAGCTTAGTGATTGGGACGCGTCTGGAATCTGGAATTCATTTATTTTTCTAACAGCTCTTCATAGCGTAGTAAATTTCGACTAGACCAATACTTTAGTACCTACATCTAGAATTCTTGAAGATATTGGCTGTATTACTTTAATATAGCAGAATTATATATTTTCTTTGTTCGTTGAGAAACCTCTTAGTAGTATAATAGGTAATGAGATGTTTGTTTTCTGTCTTTGATGATTAAAATTATTTGACGAAACTGTTTACACATCGATGCATGAATAAAATTATGAATTGTTTGAAATGTATGTTACTCTTTACAAATTTTACGAATGTAAGAAGGAATTGTTTTAAAAAAATAATATCAATTTAAATCGAAAAGAAAAAATAAAGACAGTGACTAGTAACGGTTTGATATTTAATAAAAATATAAAGAAACATATCTACTTACATTGTAAAACAAGTATAAAATGCATTAAGCACCACATTATATCGCTTTGTATACTTCTTTAAAATTCAGTACTCACATATAAGTCAACACATTAACACTTAACTTCTAGTTCAAATTAAAACGAACATAAAAGATCTAAAAAAAACATTATGTTTATTTCGCATGTAAAACTTTCCTCCGTATCCGAATTTCAACGTGAAAATGTTTGTTTCACTGTAGTAAGCTTTAAAACTTCGAAGCTAACGGCACGTAAAGGCAACCAGTTGTAACCATTCCCTACGTGTGTGGGGTTCGAACCCGGAGTTGAAACTAACCGCCAAAGTAACTGGCGTCCGGTAACAAGCCAACCATATCGGAAGCATTCACTGCATTGTGCTATTATGGTTTAATTTATTCTAACACTCAAGTAGTTAGTCATTTACGGTTCTTAAGAAGATACTATAATATAAAACATATGGTATCAAAATAAAATTTCGCTACAACTGATTAAGTCGCAAAAATTTTTAAAGATTATTTTAAAGATTACTTGTTAAATTTTTGAAACTTCTTCGGACGTGATATTCTAGTATCAGTGCTATGTAGACTCACAGCATTAATATCATATCAGTCCTCACATGTTAGCTTATCATTTCACGAAATTTCGTCTTAAATGTATCGATATTGTGAATTAAATGTTATTATCATAAATAAAAAAGCCTATCAAATATGTTTGTAACACTTTTAAGCCGTTGGTTGGGTTATAATATTTAACCTATTAATATTGGACATAGTTGCAGGATGTTAGTAGTTGTAGATATCAAAAAAAATTAAATGTTGTTGGTGTTGGTTAATACGCGATCTAAAGATTATTCTTAAAAATTTACATCCATAACCATCGAAGTACAAAAAAAAAAATTAATTATCTATACATATGAATTGCCTTATAGGACAAGACATATTTCAAAAAGTATAAAAATGAAAGTAAAATAAAATATAGGCCAATTAAGTATTTTACAAATTTACTTAGAATAGAACCGCGTTTTAGTCTGAACTGAATTACTTTTAGACACTTATATTTATTTCACTACATCAAAATTAGCATTCCTGGAAATGTTTTGTTTTAAAACTATTCATCCAGTATATAGTACTAAAGTTGTAGCCATACGAATTTGTTTTTAAGTCAAACAGTAATAGTTAGTATCTAAAAGAGCCATTTTTATTACGATAAATTATATCTTAAAATGTAAGTCGTAATAATCTTAAATATTTCCATATGTCTATCATTATCATCATCATCAGCCTGTGTCAGTTCACTGCTGGTCACACCGGCGACTTTGCGAACATCGTCACCTCATCTTGCCGAAGGCCGTCCTACACTAAGCTTGCCAAGCCTTGGTCTCAACTTCAGATCTTTCCGACTGCGGCTTTCATTACCGACCCACTGCTACTGTAGCTTACTAATCCTGTGGCCTATGTCAGTTTCACTGGTTCTCTGTCGGATCACATTATTTCTGATATGGTTCTTTAGATGTACTCGGAGCATAGCCTTATGCTATATCACAAGGAAAACATTCGGCCGAAAAAAAATAAGGTTTATATCATAATATTATAAGTTAAATATGATTTGCGATATCGCTTTCGTGTAATTTTTTGAAATATAGACGCAACAATATTACTTTGAAACTACTTAGCGATAAGTTAATTTACAATAAAATTTAATTCGGTATCCGATTTTGTATGTATAAAACAATCTTTAATAGTGTAAATAAAATTGAATAATATAAACACGACTTAACCAGCACACTATTTCATTGGAGCATGTAACATAACAAATAATCGAAAAACGCTTGTTCAATATCCTTTTCGACAGGAATTAAACTGGAATAAAGCGGCGACACAATCGAATATCACCGCTCAGTCGGTGTCGCAGACAATAAATAAAATTAGGGCAGTTAATTAATATTTATCGACGTCGCCTGCCGCGTCCGGTGCGATGTCCTTTCTTTTCTATTGAATCAATTCATTTCGTGCCCCGAGTAGAATCGACCGAAGCTTATTTGCTTTTTATCGTTCATTACTGCTTTTATTAAACTTCGTTTCTCTCGTAATTTAATTAAATCCGTTGTAAAAAATAATAAAAAAATGTTTTTAAATTACTATAAATTAAAAAATAATTAATTTAAAAAATCGGTCCCGCCATTGGGTTTTTGAACCGTATCCCTCCCCGCATTGTCCAAAAATCCCGTAAATGGAGAAGGGGTGCATTAGATAGCAGCCTGATGATGATGATAATGACATATCACACACACACATCATCAGCCTTGTGATAGTCCACTGCTGGACTTAAGCCTCATCTAATACACCCCTATCTAGTAGGGGGTTTTGGACCGTTTCCCACCACGCTGGTCCAATGCGGTTAGTGGGTGGCCCAACTTTTTACACGCCCATCCGACGCATGAATCATCTTTCTATTCAGACAATTCGGTGATCGGCCCAAATTGCCCTAACCAACTAGGAAACAACAATGAAAATTTTTTGAGTACCCGCAGGATTCGAACCCACGAACTCCGGGTTCTCGAGCACACGACCCAAACACCCATACCACTAGCTACGGAGGCAGTTGTAGTGATAACGATAAAGAAAAATTTTGACATTGCTTACCTTAGAATGTATGAAGCATAAGCATTCGACGGCTATTGTTATTAGGGAAGTAAAGCCCATGGGTATGTTTATAGGAATGCATATTTAACCCGCGTTCCAGACGAGTGGCACGGACGTCCGGCAAACGTCCCGCTTCCGTTACGTCACGCCGTGTGAACGTCACCCCCTAGCTGTATAGTCGGTCCCGAAAGGGTCATACTATTACGACAGGGTCGTAAATGCTTGCTAGTCATTATCTACACTTACACGATTCAAACTAATTGGCTGCAATTGATTTTTATAATGAAGCTGTCAATAATTGTTAGTTAAAGCACCAATTATTGTTACCAGCGTAATAACTGTGTAAATGAGATGAAATATTTTGACTCAAATTATTTTTTGGCAATATCTATAAAATATTAATAACATTTATTGCTAAAGAATGAAAACAGCACATAAACTCAACTAAATAAGAATTTCAACCAAGAAACATTTATAGTTGGAATTATATTTAATAAGTACGATTTACTGTGAATAAATAACGACTTCAAAAACTTGATACAAATTCAGACAATAAAGTGGTTGTTTTTGTTATTTATAAATATTATGTCTTTTCTATTCTCGGAATTTGTGATAGTAGCTTTTCTTAATTAAAATGTTATTTGCCATGCCACGTCATTAATCAACTCGAAAAGTTTCATTGTGCAAGAATAGTGTTTCCGATAGAAAAGGAATTTAATTACGCAAGCTGAACAACGGGATCTCCTTGAGTTACGTTTTCTTTATTCAAAATGATGACTATGAATACTGCATCGATTTTTTTTTACAAATTTAAACATGTAGAAATATAAAAAGGAATCGTATATTTCTTTTTATTTTTATTGGTGAGACGAGCTTAAATTACGTATACTATGTCATGATTTTTTAAATTTACACCGATTCATTATTAAACAATTTCTTATAATACCGGGAATGAGTTAGCATTTATTATATGTATAACAAATTCGAAATATAATTTTATATATATAGCAAAGTCGAACTTAAAAATAAAGAAAGATATTTTAAAGTAGCTTTTTCTGTTTCATAATAACATGCCTTGATCATCTAAAATATGTTAACTATATCTACGTAAGATTACAGTTTTTAAAGGTTTATTTAAATGCGCGACAGAAAGTCAAGCGATTTATTAAGAGCCTAAAAGAAAAATGGGCTGCTTAATCCTTTTAACAGTACATCGTTATATATCGTGATGTTACATTTTACTTTATTATTCAACTGTATAGTGTCACATTTTCTTAAAAATAAGTTCATCATGACATTGGCTTCTAATTCACTGTTGGTACTAGAATAAAAGTTAGAAGCAATGCGACTAGGATTTCACAAAATAACAATATCATATTAATTATAAATTATTGAAATTATATAAATAGCGTTACTAGAAATGTATTTAAGTCCGTATATGGATATCATAATCTATATCTTCGATGCGTAACAACTTCCTGTTGTTGTATGTATTATAGCGTTACTTTGATAAGTACACATCAGAGAATTAACTTTCAACTTGTTGTATATTGCTTCGGTTAAGCATAAATTCTCTTGATATTAGACACTTCATTAACGGAGTTGTGTATGTACGTGTATGTATAAGCTTGAACGAAGTTATACACATAATTTCAACTAATTTTACGAGTAGTTTCGAGGAATTAATGGTTTGGCTTAAAACTTATACGTAGCTGAACTTTGATTAAAAACAACTTTTCTATAATAACAACATTTTTTTCTTTTCGAACTTCTATTTTTATGCTTATTGTTTTTCTTTAACTTTTCCTATAATAACAATATTCTTTTCTTTTAAAACTTCTATTTTTATGCATATTGTTTTATGGCTACTCGCCTTTGTTAGCATGGGTGATAAATATTAAATAGTCAGTAGTAAAATACAACCTTACATTAAAATGATATTTAAAATACAATGTACCTTTAAATTATCAACTAAATTGTAAACTATTTACAAGGTTGCCTTGATTACTTAGGTTCGAAGATTTGAGTGCATAGAAAAACGTCAATTGGAGCAATATTCATGCTTTCTTGTGCATCAGAAAAGTCAGACATCAAGATGGGATTCAATAATAGTTATAACCATCAAGCATTGACACGTGTGATAGTCCAAACCTCTAATGGATGTACTTGGGGATGTCTAGCATGGACTATACAGGCTGATATGTATGATGAAAACATAAATTCACCAAAACCATTTCAAAACTCTTTGTTTTATTTTGTAATGCTGTTCACAAACGGCTGTAGGCTATACATTTATAAGATAATTTAAAAAACTGAAGAAAGTGTTCCATTACCATAGCATACTATTATTAAAAACGACTATTTTCTATGACTATTTTACCACCACACTATACCATTCGGCCATGGCTCCTCCGCGACACAGTAAGTAAACGGAACAGTTTTCTTACGGAAACGGGTGAACGAAAGTGAACGAAATCTGTGTGATTAGAATTCCGCTTCAGGTTTGATACCATGTCATATAATCAAATCTTTCTGAATGAAACGACATAACACAAAACAGCTTAGTTATGAATCTAAGCTTTTTTGATCTTTATTTGTTTAATTTTTAAAGAAGAGTTCCGAAGTCCTGTAAACAAAAAAGAAAATTAACTCTGCTGACGTACTATTTACTCGAATTGTTTTCCTTATACGATTGCTTTTGATAATTTAGTGTACCAGGGGCTGGTATATAAACTTCACAAGCTTGACGTGTTATATTATGTACAGGCATGTATATCATGAGACTTACCCTGATCCTCCGTTCTGCAGCATAGACCTAAGGGTCCAGTTCAAAAAGCAATTAAAAAGAAATCCTTGGGGTTACAACTGGACGGAGTATTTCTCATCTCATATTAAACAGGATAAAAAGAGCAGCCGGCCTTAGGTCACCTATTTTCCCCTTCAACTTCAAAGGCAAGTTTTCGCTTCGCTATAACGATCCTTAGCAACGTAGTTATCCTTCCTGTAATAACAAATGGTTTCTCTGTATTTCCATCGAGATAATCATTCACATCAATTTATTAAAAAAAGAAAAGTTCCACACTATCTGCCTATCCTTCAATTTAAGAACTATTCTTTGTTACGCCATTTTAAATCATTTTAAATTTAAACTCCTTTTACCTATTTTCCGAGTTTTGATATTTACCATGTTTTAAAATGTCTAACCATGTAAAATTTTACTGTTAAATTGGTCATGTATTTACATAACGTTTCCATATTTCATAAATGAGATATATAAATAATATATAATATCAGAAACATGCAAATTCACTAGTTTTTTATATTTATTTCACTTATGCGGTTGAATTCGATATATTCTTTACCCTTATGTAAATTGTAATTCAGAATGAGCTCAATTAAGCGCGCTTGAAAGCTTTGCTTACTTTCCAGCACAAAAATATTGATTTTCTGCCGCGTTTAATGGAGCGGGGCGACCTGGTTCTCAGCTGTTTTTGAACCTACTTTATGTTTTAGTACTTTATTGTTGGATGTTGAAGTTGTAATAGTTTCGGCTAAGTTTACACATTAAATCGCTTCAACTTCAACAAAACAGTCTGAATTGAAAAAAAAAAACTTTGAACATTTTTGGTCCTGTGAATAAAAGTTAAACTTGTAACTGATTTACTTTTGATTTTGATTTACACGCAAATTAAAAAAAAAATGGCTAGTTTTTTTTGTTTTATTTTGTCAATGTAATGACTTATGTACTTTAAGTGTACATATTTTAATAAATATATACTGTTAAAGTATATATTTCATAAATTATATCTGTTATTAACCGCACGTTTTAATTGCAAAAGTTTACTTCTACATTTGTATATTAAAATCAAAGTGGAAACTAGAACTAATTAACTCAAAAAATTCCACTTATAATCTTAATAATAATCTATTTTTTAGAATGGTTTCCGTTTATGCAAATATACCGATCTTGTCGATATTTTATATGACGGCCAATTAATTGTAATCAAGCATCAGATCTGACTAAAAACATCCAACATGTAATGAAATCGGGACTACGTTGCTGTATAATTTAACTTTTGAAATTGTATATGTCGACATTTAATTGAAATTAAATGATGTTGTTACATTATCGTTTAATTATGAATTTTATTATAACATTATGTCATCAGTAATATTTACAAAAGTCGCAGTTGTAAAATGTTTTAGTAGTATTCAAAGTCATACGGGTCAACAATGTTGCAGTTCATAGGAAGTTGCATCTTAGAAGACTTGCGGTGGACCTGTAAGCGCTAGTTTCTAACTTGCAATTTGCAGATGTCCATAGCAGTTCTGATTGAAACGTTCATTTGCAAACTCAGTATAGGCGAGACCGTCACGTACTGCCTAAGTCTGATTCGTAGTTACGTGCCTAGATTTGGGTTTGTCCAGATTAGAAATATAAATTTAATTTTTAATTCCAATATGTACATTGTATTGCGTATATCAATCCTTATTTAATTTCTAATTTCTAACTAGCGACTGGTTGGTTAAACCAAACCGCCGAAACATGTCAATATATCTTGAACTTATCAAACTTTAACTAAATAAACGTGTTAACCAACCTGAGCATTTTATTAACACTTGAAAAAAGCATTTTTATTTTAATATAAAAATGTTAAATTATTTAAGTTATTTTTTTACAATTGGCTGTAAATATCTCAAAACTTTCGTATTCACACACAGAATCGTTACCATATTAATAAAAATAATACGTCTAAATTTTATCTTCTTTGTGCTATTATAGATAAAATGAAAAATTTAAACTTTTTGCACAAAGGTATTTACTAATAGTTTGTACTCTTATACTTTAAAGTTTGTAAAATACATTTTTCCCATGGAAATAATCAAATTCACGCCCTTTGGCGCAATAATTCAGATTAGCAACCATTACGTCGATTGGTTCGTCAAAATGGATTCTGCAAAATAATAGATGGCTTGGCATGCCGCAACGTCTAGAGCGCAAATTGCTCCAATTCTTTGGAAAATCAATTCAGCTTAATAATCATATTTCTTAGTGGAGCAAGTTATTATTGTATAGATTGTTCTAATGATTCCGTGTGAACTGTTAACGAAATAACTTAATGTTTATGTACTTTATTTGACTAGGACATAACGATTTAATATTAACACATACTATATATAATGAAGGTTGAATAAGACTGTTACTATCTGAATAAGACTATAAAAAATCAAACCATATTTAGGCTTACAAAGTAACTATTTAAAAAAAATAGATATGTAAGTAAAAATGACGCTATTAAACATTTTAATAGATTTTCATCTTTTTAAAGCGTGAAGTGTAATCCAGTATGACTAGTTTCAAAAACATCATTAAAAAATTGGTTACGGTAACACCTTTTAATTTGCTGCACAAAGTAATATCCTGATTTAAGCAGATGTCGCGGAAATGCGACGGATATGACATATATCAAATATCATGTTCTCATAATCGACACCGATTACTTTTTGGAAGCCATAGATTGTACAAGCAATATTCCTGTCAGGAACAGATATTGAACACCCGATTTTTTATATATGTCGTTGTAAAAAGTGTGTTACGTTAGGTAAAATATTGTAAGAAAACAATTTCTAGAAATATTTAGCTTGTTGTGTTTTATTTTTTAAATATTTAAAAGGTTTATTTTCAATTAAATAGTCATAACTCAGATATGCACGTATATCGATCGTTAGAAATTAACACTTAATCATAATCAAATTAAAAAAAAGACCTTGTAAGAACAAACATATTACATTCTAATTATTACTAATATTAAAAATAGATGTTTTTACTCAAACTTCTCAATGATTTTTAATAAATATTAACAATAATACAGCTTATACTTAAGAATAAATTATTACATATATATGATTATATAAGGTGGTTCATTCGGAATATAACCAAAATTTTTGTCTATATAGTAAAAATATGTTATTACGCCAAAAATTATTGGGCTTTATAAATATGTGTAGTTTAATGATGATTGTCCCAAATCACATTAAAAAGGTGAAACCAGGCTGAGCTAGTTGAAACCATAAGTGTGATCCGATCGCATAAATTTATCAATAAACTACTGGCATACTAAAATACTATGAAATTAATGTTTACTTGTTAAAGTAATTGACCCCACGTTTTAATCCGTCGGACTTTTAAATAAAGTCTTTGTGAAATAAAATATAGGCTGCAAGCTAACGTGCTGAGAAGTGAACCCAACGCCCAGGGGGCAGCTGTAAACAACTTTGCTAATGGCCACTTAAACTTTGCGAAATCGCCACACTTCCTTGAAAAGTGTACTGGAGAAAAGCTTTTTTGGTATAGATATGACGTGTTTTCTCAAATAACTTTTAACCTTAAATTATGACATACTCTGTTCTTAAATAATTTAACGTAAATACTTTGAGATAATATTAAACATATAATTAATAAGATTATAATTAACACATTGATAATATTGAATATTAAAGTATTATAATTAATAATAATATAGATATATTAATATACAATATAAGAATACATAAACAGCATACAGTGGATCTTTATAAATTAGGCAGTAATGTACTGGAACCTAGAGTTTACTAAAACAATATTTTGACAAAATACTACATAAATCAATTTTTTTGTCATCAATGTTAACTTACAATGCAGCATAACGCAAAGTTTTAAATCAACAATATCATTCACCAGTGGATTCTATCTTAGTGATTTGGATCAAGTTTAAATCCTGGCTATTACAAATAGGACCTGTTTCGTAGATAACTCAACTCATTTACCTGATTACCTTCAAGGACACACGTGTCGTTAACGGGCTTCGACCAGGATATTTTTAAAGTTTCACTCTTTAAAATATCTCAAAACAGTTATTCATCTCTACCCTTAGTTTTCACCTATACAAACGAAAATATGGTGGAATCAAACATAAATCCTAACCATGCTCAATTACTTTAATATGATGTTACATTTTTGGCTTACAATTATTTTGTTAAATCAGTCTTTTTCCAAAATAAAACCTTCAAAACTATCTAAACGTACAAGTAATATTGTAAGTGGTGTTACTCGGCAGCATCCCCTTGATATTTGGTCACACGTAAATCTACGCAGTGCCCGCTCGGTGGGAAAATAAAGGGGCCGTTATAGCCACTAAAACTTTTCAAATGACCACAATTACTTAAACTGTTTCTTACGAAAGTTCTGCCTAAAAGATGTGAGGGATAAACTTAATGTTGTAGCACAAATTTTTCATTCCTGTTAAAAATTTTCGTGTTAGTAAGAAACTCCTATAATAATTACCAGCATGTTTTATTGTCTCTTGTATGTAATTTGAGAGAAGATCTAGAAAGAGAGAGAATCTGAAGGCGTATAATATATAGGATATGCTCATTTTTGTACTATGGCGTGTCATTTTAGCAGAGATTTGTAAATAAGTCTGTTTTTAAATAAAATGGATACCATTTTTTTTTATTACAGATGACTTCAAGTTTTTTATCCTAAAACCAAATACCTGCGTAGTAATGAGTCATTGAATTTACGATTCATATGATTCCATTTTATGCGTCGACGTTATCCAGAGTCGTTCGAAGCACGAAAGAAATCCTATATTGCCATTTCGCTGGTTAAATGGGATGTTTTTCGACGGTTTCGTGTTTTTACAGTCAACACCGTTGTAAATAAATTACAATGCATGTTCTGTGGTATTAGCTAATATGTGTTGGTTCCATTCCTATGGGATTTATGTCCAATAAAATTAGCATTGTTTTAACTTTATTGCATATAAATAGGAATCATTCTAATTTAAAATTTGTGCAATAAATTTTCTTGAACTCAATTATACTATTACAAATGTATTACAAAAAGCTTTTACAGATTAAGCTTTATTAAAGTAAAAATAAAAGCAAGTATTTATCAAAAAGCACATATGTACTGTATACTTGGGTAAGCATCAATTTAACCACAGGGATTTAGAAAATATAGTCCTTTAATTCATACTAAGGCAAGCAAAGCGGCTAATTCACGGAATATACTGCAAACAAGCTAAGAGACTATTAAGGGACGAGAAATATGATTTCCGGAGCGGTTTCCCGGGGTGCGCATAAAGAAAACTTTAAGCAGACATTAGATGCGGTTTTATTCGTCGGTGCCCAGCGGGCGGACTCTAGATTTACCGACGTAATGTTGGTAGGAACATGAATATATTTTAATAGAAATGCGTTTAGGTAAAGCGTACCAAGTGCTTATAATGTTCCTTACTGTTATGATTATTATTCATTAGTATTACGGAAGCGAAATTAATGAGGAGCTGTTTCCGTTTACGTTCCGATTTCATTTGCTAACTCTGAGTATTTCTTTAATTAAATTTAAAAAAGTACTTCCCGTTTTTTGGTTTGTTTTCTAACTCCTAAAAATAGTCGTTATTAACTCTTAACTATAGCAGCTAAATGAATGTTATATTCGCACTAAAGAGGTCCCAATCGGCTAATAACAAAAGACCACACCTAAGTTTTGTGTGCCATAGCTGTGTAATTAACACTGAATGTGAATATTTCCATGGCATATACTTATATAGGTATTGTCTTTAGAAACTGGAGGTTGTATTTTCGAGTCGTGCATAGAAACAACTTTGTATTATGTTTTTTCCTATATGACAATTTGTTTACCACATTCCTATTAGTAGAAGTATTAACTATTGGATGTATCTTTGTTATTGATAACTATGAACATCAGTAATGTTGGTTCAATCCATGAAATTAATTTTACTTAAAAAAATGTGTTTAATAATTACTTCGCTGCAGAAATACTATTGTTATGCTACTATTATAATCGGAAATACATATTAAAATATTTTAAAGACAAGGTGAGGCGTTTTTATACTAAATAACGTAAATTTGCGAGTGTACAGCTACATATGTATGTTTGAAGCCTGGTGAAGTTATATAAGTTTAGATTAGTACGGTAATAAAATAAATGGAAACCACATTTCCCAATGGCATAACGAGAAGCAATAACATCAAATTTCCATATTTTTCCACGCATATTAATTACGAACAGTTAACGTACGGCGCGGAACGCATTAGCTTAATTCGATGGCGGCTACCGGTTCGATTATATTAAACCTTCTGATTATGTTGGGACGCAGATATAAATTTAAAGGAAGACGCTTATTTAAATATTTAAAGACACTGTGAGAAATGCTATTTAAATTTACTAAAATTTAAACTGTCGACAATAGCGCCTGATTTAAAAAAGGTAATGTATACAAAATCGCAAATAATGGTTTAGCAATGGAAGGCTTTCTGCGCTTAAAATGGAGAACAATATATTAGAGTTTTTTTTTATATTAAATATTTTAAAAATGGCTTGAAATCTATGTGCAAAATCGTAAAAGGGTAATTCGTCCTAGTAACGGGTTTTGTAAAATATTTTATTTTTCACCAGGTTGATATTTTAATATCTTCATTCTAAGTAGCGTTAACAGTAGGCATTACAATTGTACCTATGTACATAAAATTTCAACAGTAGGTTCCCTATTACAGAAATAAAAATTACTTAGCTATTAAAACATAACATTTTGGGATGAGAATCTTATTCGTACTGGTTGTGTCTATTGAGTTAAATGTACGCCAAATTTTATTTAGCGGCAAGTCATAAGTAGCTTGCCACGTGTAGTAAGTAACTCGCATATTAAGCAGTCGGTAACATTTTTTTATCTTGAGTTCTTCGAAATAAATACATTACGTTACTCACGTAATTACGAAAGGCATTTATTTTATAGCGTTTACTAAAACATAATATTAAAAACTACCCAAGGACGTTAATTGGTGAATCGAATCGAAACAGATTTTCTATGGACTATATGTATGTGGTTCCTGGGAGAAGAACGCTGGCTGTTCAGACTTCCTCGTAAACCAGCTTTATCAATGTTATCATTTAGTATGTACTAATTTTAGGCGTGCTACAAGTAATGTCTTAGTTAAAAAGGTACTTCTTATACAAAGACAAACTTAAGTTCTCTGTAATACATATCTTTTAACTTTGTTGGAATAGTGGTAAGGCTAAACATTTTCCTACCTTCCTGTTAAAAGGGGATCTACCACCTATAAGATACATTCTTCAATATAGAATATCTTAAATAAAAAAAGTATGTTACTATTTATATTTTATTAATGATCAGTAACACTTCTTATACAGTATACCAATTTTAAGTAAATTACTTCATCATGAGCAACTACGCGGTTTAAGCAAAATCGGTAAGTTATCTTTAAATGTCTGAAAAAAAGCGATTACGTTTTATTTTAAAATTTCCTCTTTCGCGTTAATAGCTGGCATCACGTTAAATTTTTGTAGTATGGCCACAAGGCCACTCATTGTCTCCAACAATCCAAGACGGTAACCTGAAAAATAACAACAAAATATTAACCTGCTGAAAAATAATCCGTACAATTAGGGAGTTCTTGCTGTCTTCAATTTTTTTATATAAGAATTTCGCACCTTTTTATGTAAGCAAGCAGTTTTTACACTGCTTGCTTTCAGTCTCCACGACTAATTATCTTAATTTATATTGGCTAGCCTAAAGTACCTTTTCATTTATATCTTTCACTTTTATTATATATCGTAGTTTTTAATATTATATTGTCAACATACGAATATATGTAATTAGCAAAAGCATTTCTTTATTTACATCCGTAGGTTGGTATTTTTGGGTTATCCTATTTAATGTCATTTATTCTAAAGCCGTATACTATCGTTTTATTTTATTGATCTACTGCAGATATACAATTTCTCCGAACGTTCTATCTCATACGGTTAATATTTCTTTTTTAATGATAGCAAATAATATATATATTCCACGGTACTGGCACTATATTACTCATGTTTATAATGTATGATACGTTCTAAAACATAACTTATTATGATAAACATAACTTATGAACTCACATTGCATTTTTACGTCATTGAAAATAAAACGAGACAACACTATTAGCAAAAACTTAAAAAAAGATATATAATGGTTTTCTTCAATAAATTCTTTTTAAGTTCATAAACTCCTTATTTTAACAATAAAAGTTTTAACAAAAAGTAATTAACATATTTACCTAAACACTTTCTAGGGCCAGCACCAAAAGGTAGAAATACGTATTTATGACGCATACGTTCTTGCTCGGGAGAAAATCGCTCTGGTCGAAATTCCAACGGATTCTCATAATATTGAGCATCTAAATGTAAAGCTTGTACTGGAATATTGATGCTTACACCAGGATCAATGATCACATCTGTACCAGGTATCAAATATTTTTTCATGCACTCTCGTGATATGTAACCACCGGTTGAAAAAGTTCTATAGATTCTTTTATAGTCATTTCTAAATACGTTAGTTCCATTATCGCATCATAACAAACACCGTTATATTTTTTTAGAGTTTGATCAATCTCGTCTTGAACTCTTCGTTGTATATCAGGATGATGAGCAAGCTGATGTAATGTCCAACTAGTTGTTGAAGCAGAGGTTTCAAAACCAGCAGCAAAGAAAACAAACAATTGTGCAGCGGTATAAGCTTCTGTGAAGTTTAATTTAACTATACGTGGTATATCATTTATGTCCCGCTCAGTAAGGGATTCCCCTTTAATTGTTTGCATTTTCTCTAGCTCTAGAAGGATATCAACAAAGTCATTGCGCTTTATTGGATTTTCTCTTCTATTTTTACGAATATGTTCCAAAATATTTGTTATAAGTACTTCTGTTTTGGATTTTAGGGTTGACAATCTTTTAATGAATCGATTTTTGGGAAAAATGTCTTTTAATGCCAAAAAATATATTTGCCGTTTTGATTTTGTAAATATCGCATTTCCAAGTTCTAAAAAAATTGATTGTTCTGTGTTAAGCGTGTTAAAATTTATTCCAAACCCGCAAACTCCAATAAATTCTGTTGTATATCGTGACATTAACTCATACGCACTCACTTCCGCACCGCCTTCTGATAATTTATAGCAAACATTTTGTAATCGATCGGTACAGTTGTTTAATAATGAAAACATATTTCGCAATTTAGATGATGTAAATGCTGGAGTTAGAGATTGTCTTAATATTTTCCATTTATCGCCTTGTGTGTGAAAAACATTAAGAAAAATGGACTGCTGATCATTTTCGACTCCACGTCCGTAGAAATGCAAAAAGTCTGTGCTTAAAATATGCTTTATTAAATCAGGGTCACGAACGATGAGCTCCGGAACTCTTCCTCTGTAATATCCCACAATTTTTTCACATTTATATTGATTATATAGCTCACCACACTTTTCTATTTCCGTTCTTAACCCAAATAAATTTTTAAAATGGTTGCCAAACAATGGTAATGGTAAATCATGTTTTACGTTTCTAATTCTCCAATATTTATAATCTTCAATGTACCAAAATATAAACAGGAGGATCGTTACAGCAAGGCAAAATAGAAAAAACATTGTGCGTTGTATAACAGAAGTACTTGCATTAAAGTTTAAGTTAGGTGTCACACAGTCTTATTATCAAGCTATAAGCAATTTAAATTAAAGCAATTTTTGGGAATAAGATAAAAAAGTAATTAGTATTATCAACTAATTATTCAGCGTAGATAAAAGGCGACAACTTTTAAATAAAATTTTATTATATTAAGTTGCTATATACGTAGTTAAAAACTTGAAATTTGTGCAATTCGCGATTCGTTACAAGTCAATCAATTTTACTTTTTGTTTTTGATGGTTTAAAGCCAGTAATTTAAAAAAATAACACTTTGTTTTTATACAAAATTCGGAAGGTGATTTAAATAACACGTCGCCTGCTTTTATTCTCGGCGACGTACATACGTATATCCAGTCTCAATAAACATGAACTTCGAATTAAAGTTAACCGGATTTACTCTGACATTATTGGCATCATGCTACCAAAATATCGAGAATAACTCTTGAAGAAATATTAACATAAAGTTCTTATAGGTACCTAATAAAATTATTAATATATTTTTATCTCTTAGAATTTTGTTCCGCATAAAAAGAAAAAAAATATGGTATAACATTAATTAGGGATCTATACGATACGTATTAAAATAACTTTGTAAGTAACTTAACAAATTATTGCGATGCGTTTGTTAAATTTTAAATGAAACATGTAAGAATTCTTATATGCCCGTTGACTTAATTTTTATTATATCTTCTTAAATATTTGTCGTAAAGTATACATTGTAAGAAAATATTAAATTAACCATCTATTAAAAGCATTTAAAATTCCTCCGTAGCCTAAAGGTAAAGAGCGTGTGCTTTAGAAACCAGAAGTCGTGGGTTCGAATCCAGCGGGACTCAACTAATTTTCACTATTGTTTCCTAGTTGGTTAGGGCAGTTTAGGCTGATTACACTAAACTGCTGAGAAGTAAGATGATTGCGTCGGAAGGGCATGTCAAAAGTCGGTCGGCCCACTAACCAGCATTGGACCAGCGTGGTGGCATACGGTCCAAAAACCCTAATAGAGAAGTCATGCATGATGATGATTTAAATATGCAAAAATTTTGTAACGACTTCTAGTTGCAACAAATAAAATTTTACAATACAGCTAGATTAAAATAGTTGAATCGTATTAATTTTGAAGGTTCATATGTACGTTAAAATTATATATATGTACGTTACTACTATTTTATGTTTAGGCTAATAATGAAAACAAAGAATTTGACCATATACATTTTTATTCATTTAATCACACTATATATTTTATTACATTACAGCCTCAATCATATTTAAAAAGGGGAACGAAATATAACATTAAGATGAATTCATTTACATGCATGCAATTAATAGTTAACACATTTAATCTTACCTTTTTTTACTAAGTTGATCAAAAGGTTCGGAAGTTGGTGGTCGAGATTCATCTCGTACAGGGACTGTCAAAGAAAATATCACTGCGGTGGCTATTTCTGCCCCAAAGCAGTAGTGCACAAATAATAACGATGTAGCCAGCGTAATTATTGGGTAACCGCAAAGTGATATCCTATGTCTCAAAGCGGGAGGGCGTATCACTGACCACTGTGTTAAAATCCTGCTTGTCTCATCGCTTTAATTTAAAAAATAAGCCAAATAATTACGAGCTATTGTTTGATTTTAGGACCTATAGCTCTGTTGTTTTCGTTAAATGTCATTTCGTAATACGTGTTTTTTATTGTCATCGAGAATTAAAATATATAATAGAATTTGATAAAACATGACTTAAGAAAAAAATATAAAAACAAACAACCTAAAAAATCAATTGAAAAAGCATAAAGCTATTTAACGCAATCAGACGGAGCCCTTAACAATTAAGTTGTTAAGCGATTTGTAAAAGAAAGCAATTTCAGCCGAAAAAAGGGCCGGCCCTGTAGCTGTTCCCACTTAAACGACTTGTTTTCTATCGCTTTTTTTATGAAGTAGAGCAGTCATTAAAACTTTTGACGAGCCTGGCTTTAATTGTTAAGGATATCTTGTTAACGTTTCAATAGCGTTTTGTATGTAATTACTCAAAACCGACTGTATTTTTATATTAATAGTTCATTCTGTAATTATATTTTGGCATCTTTAAAGCTCACAAAAAACTTTACTTGTAATTAGACTAGTGTTGCTGTATTTTGAGAATTAAAGGCTTAAATAATTGTTCAATTGTTCAAAAAGCCATTAATCAATAAAAATACATCAATTCGTATTAATATATATTTAGTTTAATTTCCTAATTAGTATTATAATTAAAAATAGTTAATATTTTTCTGCTCTGCCCCAGTTGTTTTGAGATTTTTGAATGATTTTTCTGGGCTGAAACTAGCCTATATTGCTCATATAGCTTTCGAGTAGTAATAATATTTGAGATTGGTCTAATATTTTCGGAGCGTATTCGCAATTTAAATTAACCTTGAAACAAAGAAATATTTTCTCTTAACAATATTAGTAAATGGCCATCTAGTCAACATGCACGCTAAAAAGGGTCTAAAATGTAGAAATAAAACTACTACTAATATAAAAGTATTTGAAATCGAATAAGAAAGAAATGCTTGTGTATGTATAACACAAAATACTCATAGCACGATTTATTACAAATTACATTAAAGTTTATCATAGACTTTTCTTTTTCGTTAGCTCATCCTTACATTGCCATTATACTGATTCTAGGCTTATTAGCACTGATTGGAATTTCTCATCACCAGACCGGCTTAATTACACTAATGAGGACTTGGAGTGTCATGCTTCATTATCAGTCTTCGTTAAAAAAAACTTGCACACTCCGTGTTACGAAGGTGTTATAAATATTCTATAATTATCAAAATATAACAGTTTTAAAAATACTTATACATTAAAATATTAAAATGAACTATAATTGAAAAGTATTATAACATTATAAGTAAAAAGTAGGCAGTACAAGTTTAGAATAGGTTATTAATAAAATATTAATTAAATTTAACCTCAACAAAGATTTTGTTTTAACATACTTTCCTAGCTAGAAGTTCTGTTAAAAGGTAATTTAGTATCGAAATTTGAATATACGAGTATATTTGGCTTTATAAAGCAAATAAAAGTGATACCAAATCATGTATTTTTAAATAGCATTGACATCGGCAATATTGATGTATCACCCAAGTGCCACCTACCGTGAGACACAGGATATAACGTTTACGTTATTATTTGTCTTTCAAACCGTAACACGATATTTTTTGTTCACACTGTTGCTTTGCGGCAGAAATAGGCATCGTGGTGGTAGAGCCCCAAACAGCAAAAATGGAAGGACATGAATTGATATTATAACTTATTAGGAAATTTGTTTGGTAGACGTGATCTTCGACATTACTTTTCTGAAATAGTTAAACTCAAAGATTTTCTTCGAGGTGAAGAAGGAAACTATTATTTATAAACAAATGAAATTTTAACAAAAAAATATGACCGATTTCTAATAGCGTAAAATTATTTTACGCAAAATAAGCATAACAACGTGCTATCCGTTCGTAATTGCGTCGCATTTTCTGTCACCGCACTTGTATCTCTGATAACTTTTAGGTTTATTTAAACCAAATGTCAATCAATCATACCATACAGTGCGCAGTTGGCCTCCGGATCGACCGGACAAGCCCTCGATCCTCCTGCTACCTCCCCCTGGCCCACCCGTGGCCACGCCCTCCCCGACGCCTACAAGTGGCAGAAAAAGACGTCGAGTTCACCGTGCCGTATGTGCCGGTGTAAAGTGTCGACGCGTTAGGCGTACGCGCCTGAGCGCAAAAGCTGCATGTAGCCGTCGGGTCTGGTGAGTCGTTCGATTTTGCCTATTAATTCAATTTTCCCCTTTACGCGTCGCATGTCCTTCTGTTGAGATGTAGGGACCCTGTTAGTTTTCAAATTAAGCCACGTCACATCGTGATTTTAATTAAATTACACGCACACCACTCACGTGGTTGTTATTAGAGTCAAATTTTAACATCGCTTGCTGCACTGGGCAGCGCGTAGAGTATCCTAGCGCTCCTAAAGCGCTAGAGTTTTCTAAATACGTCAGGTTTACACCTCCTGCTCACTGGGGTGGGAGGGTAGGGCACCAACCCCGCTTCACCGGGGGTTGACCTGTGTAATTTAACATTTAAATAAATAAAATCATAGCATGGATTCAGTCACCCTAAGTGACTAGGCCTCGACTTCGAGGACCTAAAAAATCGTCCGCCGCGGACCAGTACGTGCCATCCGCGAGGCCCTCACCGCGCAAGGGGCCAAATTCACTATAAGCGCACACCATGCTCCGCGCGAGCAACCACCCCCGTCGGAAGGTGTCCAACCATCCGATTCGGACACTATCCCGCTCACTTCCTACGCTCCGACTCGAAATGGAGCTTGATCAATCCCGTCGTCACCGAGGACGAAGACGCAGGAGGGTTCCTGCCGTTAGTTCGCCAGAAAAAGCGCAGAGAGGGCCTCCCTGCTACATCACCAACCGCCACCTAAGGCGCGAGCGTCGGCGGAAATACTATCGGCCCCTGGCCACACATCGGCACTGGGCCAAATGCCGCCTCACGGCAATCCGTTCAGGCCACTCACGCCAACAACATCAGCCTCATCAAGGCAATCGCCTGCTTCACAGCAAACACCATCCTGCTTCACGCTAACCTCCGGCGCCTCTCAGCCACCATCAATCCCACCTGAGGGATAAGAAACCTCCGCCGATTTATATTCGGTCGAAGGAAATGGGCAGAACTACGGTCCGCTGTCCAATAAATATAAATTCAGCAGCCGACTCGAGCCAGGGCATTAAATTGCAATTGAGAACAGTGACGCACACGTCAGGTTACGTCGTATCTTTTAAAGAACGACTATTATTGCCACACATACGCGCTCCCGGAAGGCGACGCTGAACAGTCGTCAAGGACTGCCGAAGGAGATGCCCGAGGACATCTATAATTTCATTAAAGGACAAAACATCCCAATTTACTCGGCCTTCCCTAACCCATCCGAAAACTAAAAAGCCTTTTAATGTGGTCCTTCGGCCAGAGACGCTCCACCGAGGGCAAAAGGTGTACGATCTCACCACATATGCGACATAAGTCGCGTCACTTTCCATACGCCACACTCAAATAGCCTTCCTGCGCAGTGTCATAACGCTGCCAAATGTGCGGGCACTCGGCCCGTAACTGTCACCGCGCCCTCGCTGCGTCAAATGCCTTAGTGACCATGGCACTCCTGATTGCCTGCCTAGACCCGAGATAGGGAAGTACTCACCACATACGAACCGCCGGCATGCGTTAACTGCCAAAGCGCTGGCCACGGCCAATTATCTGGGCTGCCCCAAGGCGCAACGCAAACCACCACCACCTTCATCCGTCCAAAGGCGCCCCGGTGCCTCGCCCGCTCCTTCCGCCCTCACCCTATTCCGGCGTGGCAAGCCAGCAACAAGCGCTCGCGCAGCCTCAATGCCCGCGTGGCAGCAACAACAACCACAGGTAGCGCCGAGGCGCCCCGCGTATCGCCGCACCAAACCAAGCGCTCCGCGTAGCACCCAGCTTGCTAGCCACTAGCAATGGCAGCAACGACGATAGCCGGACAGATCGACTTCGCGAGGCTCGATCGTCTTACACGAGAATTCGACGCCGTCGTCGGAATTTCAGAGCCCGTCTTGCCATACTTCGTAAGTATAGGCAATTAGTCGACAATTACGGGACGTTAATGAATAGTACGCCCATACTAAATAATAACGCATTGGGCCGTCTTAACACGCTGCAGTTAACATTTCATTTTCAACGCAAACGGTCTCGCGGATAAAAGACCGAAATCTCAAATTTCTACGCGAAAACGACGTCGACATTCTACTGGTGCAGGAGACGTTCCTAAAGCCCGGAAGGGTTCCGAAATAGCTACTATAATATCATAAAAATGATCGGCCGGCGCTTCACGGCGGCGCTCATTATTATAAAGAGTCCCTGCACTGTGTGGCAATCGACGCCGTCGACGCTAACGCACTAAAACCTCGGTCTGCAGGTTAGCCATGACGGACCACCAATCACCATAGCCTCGGTCTACTTACCTAAAAGCTCTTCCGAGATAACTCAATCCGACTTCGAGACGCTATTCTCCCTAGGAGGCGCCGTCATTCTTGCAGGCGACTTCATTAAACACCCGATGGAAAAGTTACACAATCAACTCGCGAGTGCGGCACTAGATGCACTATCTGAACTACAACTTCAGTATCGTTGCTCCCTTGAACATACGCACTACCCGCACGGTGGCCACAGATCGGATATGCTTGATATTGCCCTCGCAAAATGTCAATCTCACTTTAGAATAGAGGTCGCAGAAGATCTAACCTCCGATCATCCTGATCATCCTCAAACTAGGACCACCTGACTCCCAAAACATCAAACCAAAACTATAATTGACTGGCGCAAACTGAAATGTCAGCTAGACAGCACTTGCTCACCCACCTAGATGCCATTCTAAAGTCCTGCCAGTGCTAATGACACGAATCTCGCTGCTCATGCGCTCTGAGACATGTCAAAGTGTTGTCGAGGCCTCCTCGAAGCAGTCCGTGGGAAAACCCCGCTGGGCCTTGCGACGCAGAAGGCTGCGATTCGTCCTACGATTGGTATCAACCGAACGGAACCGGAGACTGTTGCGCGCCTTGAACATCAGTCAAGACGCGCATAGCTGAATCAGGAACGATCGGTGGGATACGATCTAACAACATGCACCCATCCCATCAAGCCTTCTGGCAACTTCCCAAAAGCCTAAAGGGCGGAATCGGAACCCCTCCGATGCCGCCTTTATCCCATCTAACCTTCCTGGTGCTCCTCTGCGTTTCTCGATGAAGAAAAAGCTGAATGTCTAGCCGACAGTCTCGAGGCACAATCGCATAGCCTCAACCGGTCGACGCCGCTCACCCAAACGGTGGAGGCGAGGTCAGCAGTTGACCTAACTCCTCCTTGCGATGTAACCTCTCCGGTGACCGGAAGCGAAGTCAAGTCGATTATCAAAATCTCAAACCTCCGGAAAGCCCCGGGCACCGACGGAATAAACAACCGCGTCATTAAATCCTACCGGAACGTATAATGTAACATCCCTAGTCTAATTTATAACGCAGCTCTTCCAGGTATTTTTCCCAAACACTTGGAAGGACGCTGAGAGTTATAAGGGTTCCTCAAACCGGCAAACCACCCGCACTTCCCAGTTCTTATCGTCCATTAGCCTCCTAAAGGGTTTCGGAAAATATATGAACGACTTGTCCAAGCCCGCATGATTTGTAAGATCAAGGGCTCCCTACCTATTCAATTCGGTTTTCAGAGCCAAACATTCTTGCACTCACCAAATTCACCGCATCACGGAAAATTAAAGTCAAGCTTAATACAGGGCCATCACACGGGAGCGCTTTTCCTCGACTGGCGAAGGCGTTCGATAAAGTATGGCACGAAGGGCTATATACAAGTTATATAAGCTCGGCGTGCCAGACCGATCTCGTACTCATCATCGAGACTTCCTCAGAATCGAACGTTCCGATACCGCGTAGAGGGAACCAAATCACTACCTCGACCGGTCCGTGCCGAGCGTGACCCCAAGGCTCTATTGGGACCAATCCTTTTCACTTTATAGCACTAACGACATCCCACACACCGTCTTGTAGACACCGCCTTATTCCAGACGACACCTCGCATATACTCAACCAGTGGATGTCCCTATCCTAGTTAGTCAAGACTCCAATCCGCACTTCAATATCCTGGGGAATGGTTCCGGAAATGGAGAATAGAAATAAATCCTTCCAAAAGCGCGCCATTTTGTTCACGCGACGAGATCCGATCACTTCCTTCAATGTCCGACTCCTAGATTGCCTATCCTTGGGTCAAACAGACCAAATACCTCAGGGTAATCTTAGACCAAATCACTTGACATTTGGCCACGCACTTGCGGGTCAAAAACAGAGCAACCTACGTCTTGGTCGACTATTTCGTAATAAATCCTAAAAGCAGTTATCTCTGCGCAATAAGGTGTTGTATACAAGACAGTCATACGTCCGAATTTTAACATAGCAGTCCCGTCTTTGCATGCAAAACAATCACACACTTGACAAGCTTCAAGTCCTGCCAAAACAGATTCATGCGCAGGGCCACTGGGCTGCCATGTTACCTGCGCAACATTGACCTGCACCTGGATCTGAAATTGCCCACTATCAAACAATATCTAAAACAAGCATCTATCCAATATTTCGACTCGGCTTCGCAACCCAAACGACCTGGTTCGGAGCGCCGCCGCTTACGAATCCAACAATTTCACTCGCTAAAACGACGTCCATCGAAGGCGCGAGAACGCGATAACGGATCCGGACGATGAGACTACAATCGATCGAAGCACGTTTAAACTCATTACGCAACACAACTTGTCACTCGCCGTCGAGGACAAACTAATCACCGTACAAGCCAGATATCGGCACGTACCAGGCCGATTCTCACCAACCAGATGAGGGCGGTTAAAATCTTCACTAATAAGTCCTTAGCAAAGCAAATTATCGAGGCCGAGGTTCCGGCCACGCAGGAGCGCCCTCGATAAATGCTGCTAACGGGTATAGGCATGGACCTGACCAGCGGCTGATCGAGCCGAGGCTCAGCCTCTCTTGGCACCCTCAGATCAAGCCGCTTACAGGATAAAGAAGTGGCAGCCGGCCGGAGGTCCCTGCAGGGGTCCCTCGGGCTAAGCCACAGAATAGAGGTGAAGATCTGTGCACTTAGCAAGTTGCACAGCCCTCGAACCGACAGGTTGTAGCGGTTAACTCCACCAGCGTGAGTCATCCGTAAAAAAAAAACAAATGTCCTCTAAAACAGGTTTTATGGACATTTAATTTTTTTTTAATGCAATAACCTCTATGTGAACTAAAAATGTATTATCTTACATAAGTTTCGAATATGATTAATTGCAATTTTCAAAATAGGTATATTACAATGCTTATTGTGAGTTATTCTTATAGCAGAGATATATGCTAGTGCGGATTTTATTGTAGACCAATTCAAGCACTGGACTGGAGTGGATTTTTTAACCGTATCCCACCACGCTGGGCCAATGTGGGTTGGTGGGTGGACGGACTTTTTACATGCCCATCCGACGTATGGCTCATCTTGACTTTTCAGACAATTGGGATCGCCCCAATTGCCTAACTAACTAGGAAACAACAATGAAAATTTGTTGAGTCCCCGATTCGAACCCGACCTCCAGTTTCTAAGGCACACGCCTATACCACTAGGCTACGAGGCAGTTAACTTATACTTCCTATAGTCAACAAATTTCAGAAAGATTGAGTAATTAAAGTCTTACTTAATTGGCCCCAAAAGGTCGGGCACAGGGTTAAACAGGTTAAATCATTTCTGGCACTTTTAGTGTTTGACATTAGATTAGACTATTTCTCTGCGTGATATAGTGCACAATACGAAATGCGCAGCAAAAGGATGGCAACTGACATAGCTCACAGAGTTATCCGACATGCCCATCCGACGTATGGCTCATCTTACTTTTCAGACAATTGGGGGATCGGCCCCAATTGCCCTAACTAACTAGGAAACAACAATGAAAATTTGTTGAGTCCCCGCAGGATTCGAACCCACGCCCGTTATATAATGCATACTGTATGTCCATCTTTTACGGTTTTGGCAGCGTTTGTAATTTAATCGCACGAGGTTGTTATTTTTTGTGCCGCATTTTTTTTATTTCTCAAATATCTAATAAACTACTTAACACAAAATTATTTAAAAAGTGGGACCAATGGAAAGCTAATTTCTATCATTAATAACAAGAATGAACAATATCAGAGCACTAGGAGCGGAGCAATGAGATAACATATAAAAAAACGTACGTACCTTCTTCTTTTGGGAAGTCGGTCAATTATACATACCGTATTATACCAAAATAACAACAATACTTTTATAACACTTGTGACATGTCATCATTAACATTTAAGTAGGTATATATAGTATTTTTTATATAACTCTTAAGTTACATTTTATATAAGCAAAAATTTGGAAAAAAAATTGAAAAACAAACGTTTTTTTTATTTTTTTAAGTCTTTTACAAAGATACTTACTATAAAAAAATACTCTGAAAATCTTTTATCTTATGTTAAATAGCTCACCAAAATGGGTAATCTTTTGGAACATTTTACGAGCTCACATTTCTGTTCGCATTCTTGCTCATGAAAATTACATGCCTAAAAAAGTTTTTCTTATTTTATCTTTGAGTGTAATGTTTTGAATTAAGAAATAATATTTTATTCTTATACATCATTTTGTCACTGAATTGGATAATATTTGGTGACTTTAATTATATTCGCACAACAAAAAAACACCGATATTACATTTTAACAAAGGGTGTTATTTATTAATTTTTTAAGAGTATAAAATAGTTAATATTCCATGTACTTTCATGATGTGAGGTAATAAGATGTTACTTTAAGTGTTTATATATTATCTTAATACCCTTGAAAACCAAATGTGTTTTAACATTTTAAATATTTTTTATACATGACGTATGCAGTATTATAACGGAAATATTAAAATATTTAAGTAATTACGTATATGTCATAACAAAAATCTGTTGTTTATTATAAAATATAGATCTCATGACAAATAATGCGTTGTTGCGTAAGAGAAGCGTCATTGTTCAAGCAGACATATGTAGATTGAACCGGACTTCGCAGGGTAAATAACGCTGAAAATATAGTGAAAAATTGTACAAAAACGCTAACAAACTACTGTTGCATAGTATGACAGCGAACAAAACGATACCATTACTGGACCGAGTGTGATACCCCATGAGTTACTGCTGCCGTCTACTGGATATGAATTAAAAATAAACCGATGTAATGCTAAGGTTTTTTATAAAGCTCTTTTCAGTAGTATAACTCAGTATTAATATCAACGAAAGTTGGTATAAATAGCTACTCTTAGCCAATGTAATTAAAATTCTATGCAAATGGAGTCTAAGATTAAATGATGTTATACAGAATTTACTGAAATTATTTTCTAATATCAACTAAAGTCAACTGTAAAATAGTAAATAATTTAATACTTTCTGTTGCTTACGCGAATACTTAATACAATATATAATAGTTAATTGTATGATCAATAATATAATTTTTATGCATTTTTAGCCGGCCACAGTCGTACGAGTACCTGTTGTTCTGCCCTATTTGAGAGGTGTCATAGACAAAATTGGCTTCATCTTGAAGAAGAAGCCACCTAGAAAGATAAGTCAGTTTAACCATCAACCAAGTGCAACATGCCTCTGCAAGAACCAGGAGTTTATAAGCTGGACTGTGAATGTGGTCTCCCTTACATGGGACAGACAAAGAGATCTGTCAGAACACGAGTTAAAAACACATAGCTGATGAAGCAACGACGGTTAAAGAAGTCTGCAGTTTGTAATCTTATTTAGGACCAGCCTAACCATTACATATGATTTATGCCTATAATGCACAAACCTATGCCTACCAAAAAAAATTTGCGAGACTATTGAAATTAAAAAAGCTCACCTGCCTGGGATCCAATAATTTCAAAAATTAAAACCAAGAACACAAATACTGTAAGACCAATTATTAATTTTCTGTACTGTCAGCTCAGTATGCATAAATCGAATCACAAAATTTACACTGACATTTATAGCCGAATTAACACTGACATTTTGACGCCCAACATCATAGTCGGTCTTGTGACCATGGACCCTGGGAAGGGTTTGAAACATCGGGTACAATTATAAATAATTGTAAAGTAATTAAACGCAATGAATTCCGTAACAATTTTATTAATTATCAGAAAATAATTTTCCAAACAAAGGTCAATTGTCATTCTAATTAAGGGTGATTATCTCTATTATGTTAAGTTCGAGAAGTTTTTTAGAAAACTTTTGACCAATTGTATCATTAACAGAAGTTTAAGTTCAATTTTTTCTGTGGTTTAACACTTTATAGTCACTCCCCATCGACTTTAAACTGAACAACTGAATTTTAAGCATCCACCCAGTCCACAATATTCTATTGCTTTTGTCGACTTTTACTTTGCTACTCTTTTATACTATCATTATACATGCAGCCAGCTATCAAGCATATTATTGTAAAACTTAAAGCAAGCAATTTCTCAATTCTTTTTTGAATTACCTTGTGTCATAATTAGCTATAAAAATATTAATTTGGTGTTAAATGTAACATTTTGTAGGTTAGTAGCAAAGAATATAAATGTTTGTTAATGGAAATACGGTACGACTAGCAATGCATATTAATAAAAGTAAAAAAAATATTGTAAAGCTAAAAAGTTTAAGACTTACAATATATATATATGTATCAGGTTTTGGATCGTATATTTATTTTATTCGAGGATTAAAGGGAATACTATAAAATGTTATTGATATTTAATATCTAACCGATGCATTTCTGTATTAGGACTACGGATCTAATGCTGTAAATTGTACTTCCACGCGTCTCCGCTTGGATTCCTCTATTCAATTTCGAACCAATAAAAATTCAATCAGAATTTCTCAACTGGATTGGCAAAATGTTAAGGCGCTTATACGTTTATTTTTGAAGATACGACTGACTCCATGTTTTTAGCTTTTTGCTAAAGTTAATGTTGAAGTAAAACAAGTTTCCTCGTTCATTTTATTTTTATTATATAAAGCCCAAAACTTTAGGGACTTGTAAATTATTGCGTTATTATTAACTTGGTAGTTGATTACATACATTGTATTATAATAAGGCATAAAAAATAATGTCTACCACGTTAAATTAATACAGAGGCTTACAGCTAGCTTTGGGCTACATTTCTTTAGGTTTATTATATCTGAAATATTATTTTTCTTTTCCTAAATAACATTTTTTTGCGTAGTAAAGCTGAAATAGTTTATTTTTATAAAGCCAAGTTTATATAATTAAGTAAAGACGTTGATTAATTCTAAATTTGCATTAGTTAAACAATGAAGACCTCAAATTGAATCTCATGTAAAAATAAAATATCTTGTTCAACTCTAGGAAGTAGAATATTGTTAAAATATGTTATTATATGATTAACTCTTAGATTTTGCGCTGGCGAGGTTTATGTTCAACAGTACATAGAAGTAGGCACAGAAGAGCTATCACTGTTTTTATGTTACAGGCTTACTTAATACTAATAAATAAACATAAATACAGCTCAGAAGTACAACAGGCAGTTGGAATGACTATACATGATGTATTTGTGCTATTCCTCTGTAAACGGTCACCATATGTATTGCATTTTCATAGTAATTTGACGTAAATGTCTCCATAACCTCGTGGCAGTGAGGTAAATTATTTAAGATATTTTGGTAGTTTTCGGGTTCATTTTGGGAATTGTAGGCCGTAGAATTGTTATTCGAATACAGTGGTTCCAGTTGTCAATGCCACCATCGGTATAGGATGCCAGCTGAAGTAAAGACGGTACCTTTTAATTTACCGACAACTAATTCATCAATCAAAATCAAATTAAACATGCCTACTTTACTAATAATTATGACGTTCATAAGTGCTAGTACAGTATAAACTTAAGAAGTTATTTTTGACGCCGACTTTAATTTTGAAAGATTTAGTGTCAAAACGGACACCAATAAAATATTCACACTGTAAAGACAGAGAGTAATAGAAAGTGGTGCATGCTTACTGGTTTTGCCTTGGATCTCTCTTAAACTCGAGTGAGGACTTTGTTACTTGAATATTTTAAATTGTTATTATTATTTGATCCTTTTCCTACTATACGAATTAATATTAACATTATAATCATTCTACCACTAAAAGGAATTGTCATGTATAACTTTCACCTGTATTCCGATTTTACTGGCAATCATTTTTTGTTTTCTATAAATGTTTTTTCTAAGATAAAACACAGAACTGTAAATAGATTTGAAACAATACAAATTAACGTAGGAAAGGGTCACATAACTCATAATCCCAAAACTTTCTATAGCACTTAGTAGATAACTCTTTGCTAATTTTGACCATTAACCGCATCGTTTAATCGAATTCACTTGTTCGTTTATGGAGTTTGAGACCAGCGCGGTTTTGTTTTTAGTTACTTTATCTTTTGCGGATACATTTTCAGTGTATCAGAGTACGAATTCGCTATTTAGGCAGTAGCGGATTAAACTGTATAACTCAAATGGTCTTATATAATCAAGAAAACATGTTAATATTCAAAAAAAGTTACAACTAGTCACAAGATAACTACAAGACTTGGCACATATTACCTAATATAATGTTCGTTACATTTTCTCGATGTTAGTAGCACTTAAAACATTTTATATAATATAAATAAATTTATATTGCTCAAAAATCTATGCTATTAGTAAACTTTACTTGTCGTAGTACGAACCTTTAAACTTGCAATATTACCTACAGAACAAAACTTAGAATTTCTTTTCACTGAGATATAATGATAATTTATAAACATGTCATTGCAATTTAACGGTGACTACACAAGTATAATAAATGTGACTAATCAAACCGTTAAAAAAAATCAAAAAATATAGTCATCGTAGTAGAGGCGATAAGCAATCGCGCTTCTTTTAAACTGTAAATTTTGACATCTGGTTAGTTAGGTAAGATCCAAACCACGAGATAATATGGTTAATGGCTAGGAAGACGGTGATGAGTAGACATAAATGTTAACAAGTCAAAATGGTTTTAATATGGATTAAAGGCAACCTATAAACAGTTCATAACAAAAGAATAAAATATTTACGTTATTATTTATCTACCCTTTATCTATTTGCATAGTGTTTCATTAGTGTGCTAGTTTTGATATTTTATATTTAAAGGGGTTCAACTACAAAATATAACAAAACAACATTTAAAACACAAAGTCTTATTTGATTACTACAGCAAAATTTGATGCAAATTAAAACGTGTAGAAGTCCAAACGAATGGACTGAAATTATAAAAAGTGTCTAATTATTAAACTTAAGTTAAAAGCTCCCGAGGCGTTCTGCAACCATAGCCAGCGATTCACGCTATTCACATAAGATTAATATCCATGGAGGAGACTACTACGATTTCGAAAGTCCCTTACAAATGAAGTCCCCCACCACCCATTTATTCATTGGCCGCTTAATGTCTATTAAGGTAATTTGAAACTGAACGCTTGATTTACTACGTTTCGTTAAAGGTCATTTGGATTAAGCCAAAGGTCCACCTTTTTTGCTCAGAGTTGTCAATTTTATTTTATTCATTTACTTCGAAGTGAAAGTTCTTGATTATGTTAGTACTTATTTTTATCTAAAAATGTTTTGTTATTTTTAATAATATTTTTGTTATTATTATGCTTTTAACTTAAGTTGATAATTAAGAGCAATGATACTGAAATCGTATCTGTAATCGTAATTTGATTAATTAGTTCTATTATCACATTGACCGATAATTAAAATCCAAACATGACATATAGGTTATTTCATCTTACCGTCAGAATGTATTTACCTGTATCTGAAGTATAGTTATTAAAAATGTACCTAAAATAAGTTTTAAGACTTTTGCAACTGATGTGGTTGTATTCATGGTATTAATACTAGATGTGTAACGCCATATTATCGTATTGTTTCATTGTTTACATGGATTCTATATTTCATTTCTATCAAATGCAGTTCGAATTTTGCAAATTGATTCAAATCCCCATATTGCACTTTCCTAATTCACGCCATTAAAATAAATTAGGACATCAAAACCGTTATAAAATATCTAAAGATATGAAATTTTAGCTTACAATAACACACATTCATAATACCACCAAGACTGGAATAATATTAAACTGAAAATTAATCTTAATGAACTGAACTTTCTTGACCTCTCGTCCTCTAGTGCCTTTTATAATATAATTTCTGCAGATTTTAATTGACTCACATGCATAATTCACTACAAGCTTCACACCCATTCACGGTTATAGCAATTCAAAGAGCATTTTAATGGCTCTATTCAAGTTAAGAGCTGTAAGCATTCGATTTAAGTGTGCGGCCATTTTTCGATGTCATCGAGGTGGTCCATTAAGTCTTCAGAATAAAGAGACCCGATTACTGTGGTTAATGACAAGCCAGCGCTTCGATAGAGAATAGCTTGTTACTTACGTTTATGTTCGGTGAAGTTTTAATAAATATGGCTAAGAGAGCTCGTTTCAGATCAAAAAAGTACTTGTGTACTTGTCCAAGTATACAAATTATTTGATACGTGAACTCATTTTTAGGAATAAAAAAAAATATGACTTGAAAAAGCGTGGACAGCAGGGAAAACGTCCAAAAAATTTAAAGAAAGCAAGTCTGTTTTGGGCAGCTGAAAATATTTTTTACAAAATATTTATACTTAGCAAAGAGCATTTAATTCGATGATGACTTAAATGATGCTTTGATGAATAAACTGCTAATAGAATTTAATATCTTTGTCAACGAACGTGATGATGATGTTAATAAGCTGCAACTAAAATACACATGCAGAGCATGTACCAATGAGTCACTGCGATCGAAAAAATTTAATATGAACGACTTTCTGCCGAATGCCTCCAGTTCTGAAGACAAAAAGAAAAAATCATTTTTTAAAAAATCTTTCATGATTGATTATTTAATTCAATGCAATAATAACAATAAAACTTCATGTTAGATTATTTATGCATTATAAGGCCTTTGTTATTAATTTAGGAAATTTTATTTTCAATTATAACTATCCCCAAAGTATTAAAATTTGCTACATAAAAATGCTCTAAGGTAATATTTATTCATAACCTGTTTTTTTCTAAGCAAAGAGATATATTTAAAAAGGTTAGAATTTTAT
Source organism: Lamproptera curius (assembly GCA_029286875.1). Classification (NCBI taxonomy): domain Eukaryota; kingdom Metazoa; phylum Arthropoda; class Insecta; order Lepidoptera; family Papilionidae; genus Lamproptera; species Lamproptera curius. The sequence goes on along the minus strand of JAGSMT010000016.1, from coordinate 7,084,983 downwards.
AAGAAAAATAATTTTAATTCTTAATTTAATGAGTAATGCATTTCTTGAGTTGAAATTATAATACATCCAACAGTAGCATTTTTTTACAAACATATTCTTATTAGTAAACGCGATATTAATAATAATCATTTAAATAATGCTAATTATTAAATATTGTTTGAAAGGTGGAATATCACAGTATACCTGACAAATAGCTCAAAAAGAAAATTAAAAGATAACAGGAAGTAAACAAGTCGCTGCCTCACTGAAAAGAATTGTAATAGAGATAAAATTTATTAAATTTTGCTTAAGCTACGTGACCGCCCGCAGGCAGTGGGGTTTCAACCCCATTAACCTTGTCTCGCCATGATTTAGGGCTACAATACGTAAGTCTCCGCATTTCTGTATTTCACCTTTTATGCGGAACAGATTTACTGAATTATTTCATTTACTACTTTGTATAATTAAGATAAGTTCAAAGAAGCATACCATTAGTAGCTTCATCTTATAATAAAAGGTTCTTTCAGTCATTACAGTGCTGTCAAATATTTATTGATACTCAAATAAGTAATTGTGCTGATGATGAGGCTTATCCAGCCCTACCAGAGCAACCTTTACGGAGAGATTTACTCCTTGTCAGAAGTCAGTTCCTCTTAACCAGTTATCTTATTTACACATAACTAGATTTTTAGGTAATAAAGTGATTAACATATGTAATAAGTACAACGATGCACGATTAGAACCAACGACTTCCAGTATAAAAGTCTCAAGTCTGTACTAAGTCACGGATGCAGTGATCTTAATCTTTTGATACTGTAACGTAAATGCTATACCAATTAGAACTATGTTTGCAGGAAATAAAAGTAAAAATTTACTTAACATCAAATTAACATAAAGAAGTCACTTTCTGCATTGCTAAAAAACTCTTAACAGTCTCTTCGTCTATTAATGGAAATACAAGAAAACGAAGACAAGAATATATTGGTCCAAAAATTTAACAACTAGCCATTAGAAAAGAGAAATAACTCATTATACACATATCGTTTCTTATCACGTTATGTAAAGTACGTTTGATTTTATTACGTTGGATACAACAAAAAGGGAATTTTATCAAGAACATAAAAAAACGTTCTTATACTAAAATCGGAAAACTTATTAAAAATTTACATTACATACACAAAAATTCTTGGTGAACCGAATCAGCTGTCGCAATTACGCTGAAAACTGATTCTGTTTATTACACATATTGCTCCTTGGTAAATGAAACTTTTAACAATATATATAACATACTCTACACCTACGTACATCATTGTTAAGCTTTGGAACCACGAGAGTACGACGAGCTTAATGGCATGTTTGTACTCGACATACACTTGAACACATTGCCCCATCCAGATATCTTTGATTAAGTCAGCTTTGTAGACGAATATCGGCATAAGTTTCACTTAAGTAGATATAACGTCAAATATCAACATAATCACATACAGCCCAATAAACTAGGCATATTCCGTAATTCGCTTTCTCGAACGAGTATTTGGAAAAAAATTGTTTTAATTTTATATTACTTTATATATATTTTAGAACGATGATTTTTTTTTATTTGTGCGTGAGCGACAAGCAAGACGTTGCCTGATAGTCATTGATATGCCCTGTCCCTAAGAAAAGCTGTGAAACTCTCCATAAAACAGCTCTCCGCCATGACGATGAGATGTTACGACTCCTCTACTGAGTAATTACGCTAGCAAAGGTATTACGTTTACTTCAAATCGGAAGACAGTAATTTAAAAAAATATACTTTTATATTTTATTTTGTACATTTGCGGCAGAAATATGTACCGTTGTGTTTCAACCCCAGACAGCGTCTTGTCAAAAAGCATCTTAATACCTACTATGCCATATGTCAATATAGGTGTCAATAAATTCACAAAAACGATATTGTTTTCTACGCATAATCAAAGGGTTTTATATACTCAATTTTGTCCAATAGAAAATTAAAAAAATATATTAAACTTTTATTAAAACTTAGTATATACTGCCTCCGGAGCCTAGTAGTATGGGCGTGTGCTTTAGAAAGCGGAGATCGTGGGTTGGAATCCTGCGGGGACTCAACAAATTTTCCATTGTTGTTTCCTAGTTGGTAAGGGCAATTTAGGCCGATCACCCAATTGTCTGAAAAGTAAGATGATCCATGCGATGAATGGGCATGTAAGAATTCGGTCCACCCACCAACCCGTATTGGACGAGCATAGGGGTGTATTAAGGAAGGCGTATGTCCAGCACTGGACTAGGACAGGCTGATGATTATGATGATGAGTAAATACTGACATATAAAATATGTCATAAAAATAAAGCTTTGATGGTGTGCATGGCAATTTTACATTTGTAACAATTCTCTATAAATATTTATTTGTATTTATATAATAATTCCTATGTAAAATGTTAGATATTTGTAAGCTAGCACATGACAATAATTTGTTCAACGAAAAGCTGATAGCACTAAAACCGGAATGTCTAATAGTTAAGAGCCATTATGTAGCGAGATACATTAAACTTGCATCTGTTTCTGGTTGCAGAGACGTCCGTAGCCTTTAGTTACTTAGACGTCGCTTCTACGTTTTAGATTAAACAAGCGTTTAAATAAGTTCAAAATCTTCAATTTCAGTCAGATTGTAGATACTGATACCACAATATACACATAATAAGCTCATTCTAGAACAGCATAACATTAAAGACATTATCGTTTTTTTTCTTATTTAAGATTTTACTAACAAAATTTGCCAAACAATGTATAATATATAATATTTCATTAATAGTAAATCTAATTTCGGACATGGTATTTGACACCGGTAATGTTGGCTTAGAAGTAAAAATAAATGTAAAATAAAACGAGGAATTAGGCACCCTAAGCGGCTGTCGACGAGCTAATATATTTCTAGTATGACGCTTAGAAAGAATCACAGCGGCCATACAAATATAAAAACGAAATAAAAATACTTAGAAACAAGGCCAAAACAAGACGTTACATCTTATAGGTCTAAAGTTTTAGCCAATTCAGACTTAGAATATACGGAACCAAATCTTATGTCAAAGACTAATGGCACGAGAAGTAAGAGTGAGTGAGAAAACTCGTTCTTTTTGGCGCCAGTTAATATTGACATAGACTTCGTTTATGTAAATTTTATGTGGAATTAAAACGAACTAGAGAAGACCTTCAGACCACCAGAACAATAGTAAGGTACGGAGCCATTCCTATATAATGTAGATATATTAAAATTCTTATTTTTTGACTTATTCCGTTTCATGGCTCTAACTGCAGCCCAGATATTATAAGCAAAAAGCAGTACATATTCTGTGTCAAAAACAACTCCTATCGCAGAAATTGTGTTATGTCATTTGGAGCAAAGTAATAGCTTTGATGCTATGAAATATGAGGATATTTGTAGATATTCTTTAATGCCTCGTTTTGTCAGGGGTAATATAATGTAATAAAATATAAGACAAAGTAACTCGAAAAACAACAGTATCACAGGCGTATTTTAGAAGTAGAGAGGTTTTTAGACCGACCTCCCAAAGAAGGAGGTACTCGTTTGGTAGGGAGAAATATTTTTTTTATATATGTTTTACCTCGTGGCTCCTCTCCTAGTGCTCCGATTTTGTTCATTGTTTTTTCAACGATAGGTATTAACTACTTGTGGTCGCAATTTTTTAATAATTTTGTGTTAAGTAGTTTAATTAGTATTTCAGAAATATAAAAAATGCGGCACCAACTATATAAAATCACGACCTCGTGAGATTTATTGACCTGATGAAACCGTAATAGATAGACTTACATAATTTTATTATAATAAAGTCCCGTTGCGCATACATGTATGTTTTAATAATAAACCACAATAGCCGTTTTAATGTAAAACATTGATAAAAATTGGAATGAGGCATTTATGTGCATAAAATGTGTTACACATGATATTTTGATTAAATTAATACTTTAAAAGATATCAGAAATTTAAAATGCAGTGCCGGAACCCGCGGTGTATTTTCTTGGAGAGGGCACGTTGTCACCGTGTTACATTGCGCAAAATGGTTATATACGGTTTAAAGTCGGTCATATTTTTTAGTAAAATTTTTTGTTTGTTTTATTTTACAAACAGAGAAACCCAACAGTTAAGAAGAAAACCTATAAACTATTTTGTCGTATTAAGTAATCAATAATCAATCTGATGGACTCAAAATGCTTATTAAATCTCATGAGTGGTTTAGAGCAAAGATACATCAATATAATTATCAGCGCAGTTGTAGTTTTTTTGTTCATACGCGTCTTTAAATCAGTTTACCCCAACTGAGTCATATAGAAAATAACGGAAAAGTTCACCGCATTTGGTACGGTTAAAGTAGCACAGGCCAGCTAGGTAATTTTTGAATTAATAGTGAAATATAACTAATAATTTAACTCTTCACAGCTTATACATTATTAAACGTGAAATATAAAAAACTTATTCCTACATATACTAGAAATGTAATAAATAATTACTAATTAGCGATACATATCTCATGCATATTGCTCTTTACTTCGAGCACACTTCAATATATCATTGATCTTACTTTATGATGTAAACATTGATCAAAATTCTCTGCAAAAGTTATTTCAAATTTAAGTCACTAATAAGTAATAATCATACAAAGATTTATAAAAAAATCTAATAAATTATCGTTGATTTATTAGATTTTTTAATGAATCTCAATCTTCCATATTACCAAATGAATTATGACTGTAATCATGAGATTTCATAATATTATAATTACCTGTCGCATGCTTTAATTACGAACAAGTCATAACTTTTGTTTTGTAATTTTAACGTGTTGTTCGCAATAAATTTTCCTTCTCCTTCTGAAGACAGCTTGCTCATAAAATAATCATTTCGAAAAGTTACAAAGTAAGTTCTTTCTAACTTACAAGGACTGAAAACGAAACGCGGTATTCATAAATTACAAATATAATGCATTACATATTTCTATTCACTGTAATAGAAAATGTGCGGCATTTATTATGTTAAATCATTGACGTTAACATTTTTTTGTATTAAAATAGAAATATTATAATATAAACTTAATTTCTACTTATAAAATATTGTAATTTACTAAAAAGTAAATCAAAATTTCTAATATTATTATATAATTTTGTGTATACTTTGAGATTGTTCAAATCAATTTTAAAAAGTATTTAAAACGCAAATCCTATTTTGTTTTCAAATACTGTACTCTAATTATACACAAGCAACCCCAATTTAAACAAAAAGCTTAAGTGGATTACGGACAAAATCAGTCAAGCAGGAGTTATCGCAAGGAATACAAAACCGAGTAAATAACGATCCATTGTTACACTAAACTACATACTTCCAATAGATAACATTCAAAGTTGCCCATTCGCCTTTGTTCCACCGCTACCTGAACAGACGCATCGGAAACTTTGCGAACAAGGTTTGAATTAAAATTAATTCGAGCCAACGTAGTCCGAACATAGTTTCTTAGTTCGGATTACATAGATATCTTAGCTTAATAGTTTTAAATATATTTTTAACCTAAATTATGTATAGGAATTAAACACATTAAATGTTTTATGTCTCGAATGACCAAAATTAACGATAAAGTCATTATTAAAACCTTAACCATGTCTTTGTTATAAGAACTTTTTAGATATCTGTGTATTATGCTTATGTTATATGCTTGTATATTGTATTTTAATGTAATAATTATGGGAAAACAGCATTTATCGACACACTTTTATAAACACTTTTTCTTAATATGACAATTATTACGGTCGTTTTATATCTTAAATGTTAAAATACCTAAATAAATCTTTACATTTAATGATATATAACATTTCAAGGAAGTAGCATTTCTTTTGACATGACAACAGGGAGGCGCTCTCGTGCTGTGTTACAGCGCCGCTCACGTAACGCTCTCCATAAGCAACTGTAAGTACACTCTCTTCCACGTATGCAGTTGGCCTGCTTAAGTGAAAGAGAGACAGAAAGAAAAGGAAAGAGGGGTACTTACCGGTTCATGCCTTGCTCATCTGTCTTACACTCAAGCGTTGAATTTGTTTTTTTTTATACAATAATATTTTGAATTGTTATTATTATTAGATCTTTCTTCCTACTATACGAATGAATATTCACATTACAATCATTCTACCACTAAAAGACGTTGTCACGTATAAATTTCGCTCGCATACCGATTTTAGGCAACTATTGTTTTTTCTTAATATTTGTTCTTTTTCCTTACCGCAGCAAGAGCGAAATATAAAGAAACGAGTAAATGCGTGACACTTTAGACTGCGTTGTACCCAAGTTATTAGTCACGCAACATCTATTAACATTACTTTAAAATACAATATTTAAAGTTTTGAAATTTAAAGCTTTAACAATATTATATTCGTGTGAACTAAACAAAATACTGAGCGGCATATGTGCGACATGTGAAAATTAAAACGGGGGTAGAAGTAACGTTAGTTTCTCACGCGAAAGGTAACGTAGGGTCAGTAATATTTAAAATTTTCCATCATTAACTTACTTAAGCTTTCGGTTTTATTTGATAAAGCAGTAACATTTAATTAAAATGAGACATATCAGGTTTTATATTACAAATATATGTATTTATTTTATAAGTTATTTAGAAAATATTGTTGAAATTATCATTTCTTGTAACTCTGTAAAGTAAGATAAGTTTATTTTTTCCAAATTCGCACCTGTACTTGTGATGTGATTGGTAGTATTTATCGCCAAAAATTGTTTAAAAACTAAGCTTTTCATTAAATACAATGTAAACAACGCACCCTCGTAAAAATAATGAAAAACGTTGTTACACGTAATCCACGCCCACCGGCCTTTAAATAGGGTTATTTATGGGGTCGTTTACTTAGTAAAAAGTCTCTATAAATTACCACGATTACTATCGTCGGAACTACGTCATATTTTTGAAAAACCTTCTTGCAATGTTTTATATTTTAGTTTGATAATTATTTATTATTCAATTACTTTATCGTCCATCGTACAATATTAACAATATACACCACAAATATTGGTTTTGTTTTTCTTTAAATACCACAAAAGCTCTGTGTTGTTTTTGACTTGACTCGCAATTATAGACATTTTATATACAAGAACTACTAGTAGTAGTTCTAGTAGTATAATATATTCACAATTTTTATGTAATTACGTTATTAAAATTAATTTTTAATTAAATTTCTTTACTCTTGACATTGTGACATAAAATCGTTTTGTGTTCCAGTTAATAATTAACAGAAAGTAAATAAAGACACTACTAAAAAGAGATTTTAATTTAAAGTTATGTAAATAAGCCGTTTCAATTATATTTGTTTGCGTTGCCAGATAATTTGTGTTTACATTTTTGAGGGTAAGTTGTTTCAATCGATCATGTCTCAGTAAATAACTTTTTGCCTCAATCTAAGTCAACTTTTCGCCAATTAGGTTTGGAGATGTAATTTATAAATAAAATTCTTTTTGTGTAGATGGTTTATATCTATTTAAAAATTGAAAGTTGATAAACATAAAAATGTACAAATGTCTGTGACAAATGAAATATTTTAATAGTTTAATTCATTCGTAAACTTCTTTATGAAATATTTTTTCTTCTGATTGTCTAATAACTTCTGATTATTTTATTGAATCCTTTATTCATTCAGTTGTATAAAGGTTTGAAATATAATATCATATCTTATTATTTCAAATAACATAAAAATTTGTTAAGTTCTACTAGAGAAACCATATTTCAGAAAACACTGTTATGGTATTTTTTTTAGAAACCTAATATAGAAGAATTACGTATGTACGAATTATATTAATAATTTTATAAATTCGTTAAACTACTATTAAAACACATTAAGGTTTATTTTAATTTTTAAATATCTCTGCATACGTCATATTATAAAAATTCGTATCAGTTACTTATAATTGAAATTTAAGGAGTTTAATACTAAAAAATTATCCATGGTTAACATGAATTGGTCGTAGAAACCTCACAGTTGCTCGTCTTATTTGTAGAACTAGTTGCTTGTTTCCGGACCAACACAATTCAGGGAATCTCGATAAATCTCACATGCTCAAAAGGATTGTAATGACTACTTTACATTTTTTCTTTATATATGTACTTTATATACGAAATTACAATAAAAAGACTAAGATTTTTTATAAACGATGACTAAAATCATAAATAAAAAAAATATACCGAATATTTAATAATAACATAATTAACTCATTGATCAACTTGTAAAAGTCACCCCCGACTCTCCGCAACATTTTGTTGGAGCATCAGGTCATGGGCGTGTTAACTTTTATTAGGTGGTTCGGTAGTCCCCCGCACAGGCTCTCATTTTGTCGAGGTTCAGTGAGTACCGACGCGCCCAAAGACACCTGCGCTAGCCAGCTAACTACACAGTTGGCTAGCCAGCGCTGGAATAGAAAACGGAGAAAAAAAAAAATAGTACTTGTAGTTTTTTTACCGTGGGGAAATGCCTACGCATACCCCTCCTCGCGGGGGCAAAGACAGGTTATATCGGACTCGCACCGACTAGAACCACCACGTTGTTCCTCCTAGGCACATTAGAGATGGGGCCATAGGAACTCTTTCGCAGTCTTCTGAGACCCTACCAGCACTGGCCGCCGAAGCAGCCCCAAATCGGCCCTACAGCCATCTGCCTCCTCTAAGCGTTTCAGAACTAACGCGCCCTTTGTCTCGGCCCATATACATAGGTAAAAGACTCCCCCGAGTCTGTTACTCAGAGGCTATGGGAGCCAGGAGATTGCAGCCACCGTAGGGACGAGACTCCCAGCCCCCCGCGGTGGCTCCGATGTTAAGCTCCGCCGCTAGTTCCATTTCGGCCGCAGAAGGAGGAGAGATCGACGACACTATGCCGAATGTCCCCTCTTCCCACGGCTCCTCCACAACACATCAGCGGTGCGGCCCGCCGAGTTGCGGAGGATAGGGAGAGCCGCCTACGGAATACCGACACTCCTCTTTCCCCGCCACTCCACCTTGGTTGCGAAAGTTAGGAAGGGCGGCACTCCTACCTCCTGCAACCCGTCTCTCGCACCCTCCTAGGTGCATCCAAAGAGGGTTGGTACAGCCTGCTTGGAGTAGCCTCCTTTGTTTTTTTTTATTGCCTACGCAGGCAGACGAGCATTCGGGCGACCTGATGGAAAGAGGTCATTGGCATTACTGCAATCACCAACGCGCTGCCTACCGTGAGACATAGGATGTTAAGTCTCGTTTACCCAGTAAACACGATGGCTACGGTGCCGGAACCGGAACACAGTAGTGTTTTTACACTACTGCTTTACGGTAGAAATAGGCACCGTGGTGGTAACCACCCAGACGATCCCTTGTAAAAAGGGGACCTACCTCCTCTACAGCCGGCCTTGCACATAGGCTGGCCAGATTCCTCTTAGCTTCCCCGCAGCTGGGCTGGCCTTAGTTTAGACCAGGTTTCAGTACTGACTGAAACCGCTATGTTGTTGGCTTTATTGGACTCACACTGGCGAGTCCAATATAGCCCGTTCTTGCCCTGCGAGAACGGGTATGCATGGGCATTTCTCCACGGTGAAAAAACAGGTGATCGTTTATGCTTTGATAGCAGAAGGCCATTGAGGTTGCTTTTGGGTCCGTAGTTTCTCCAGCATAACGTCATTTAAGTGACGATCTGGATGTCCCAGCACATCCAGAGGGATGCGATGAGCCGGTGTCAACAAAGACTGTCAAAAGTTCCTGCAGCTCCGGTCTAAGCGATATGACAAATTTGCTTTGTAAAATATTCGTCTAGTACAACGGATAAGAAACTTAGAAATGGATCCAAAATTAACCTTTTATCTCCTATTATCTTTTCAAGCGCATGGATTTTGATAAACTTGAAGTATTTCCTTGAGTCTGTTTGATTCACAGTCTATACATGAGGCTAGTAGATGGGTGATGGCTAGCAAAATACGGCTGTGATATGTGATACCTGTTATGCGAGAAATTAAGTCCGTCGATGCTTCTCATTTAACATTACTTAAAATTTACCCACATCTTGGCCTCGCCTACTGAATTAACTTTATTAATTACAACAGTCTTCAAAAATGTTTCATGTCTAATTACAATGTTATTGTAATGAAAAATTCGTAACGTCACATACAAAACCTTATTAATATATAGTAAACACAAAATATGTTTCTTATAAGTACTTTAATTATAAAGGTTTATTGTGTACTTTGTAGCTAACAAAGTTATTATTGCTTGTTTTATAATAAAGGTGTACATTTCTGCAAGCTAGCCAACAACACTCTAAATACTAACACGCAAGAATAAAATAAAGCAGAACTCGTTAAGAACTTGTTAAATATAAGACCGTATGTACAAAGTTTCTGTTGGAACGCTCGAGTTTACGATAATGGGCCCTTATCGAGGAACAATCTCTGCTTTCCATCGAAATTCCCTTTGGTTGGCACACAATTAGCTGTGATAGCTTTTTATACCATGTCATGCTTGCGAAGCAGTCCTGAATCCAATTTTCTGTGTTGTTGAATTCACGTTTCACATTGCTTAAAATATTTATAAATGAACCGTAGAAACCTTTGTTAGTGATAATTATTATGATCCCTTCTTTAATTCATACTCATTAAAAAAAAATAGTAAAACATATGCGGTTGTTTTTGTTTGTATTTAAATTTACTTTTTATTTTAAAATGCATTATTTTTTTAGTATTACAATTGAAAGCGTATTATTAAGTTATGGATATGTAATGTTTATAAAAAATTAAAGTGCTTACGATAAATTAATCTTAGGAAAATTAATTTTTACTCAAGATGAAGTGTTAAGTTAAATATTAATTCTTTTCGAACTACATTAAATAGTTTATATCACATAGTGGTGAGTTTCCTATTTTATAGCTTTTTTAATTAAAAAATTTGACCGACTTCTAACAGCGTATAAGCAGACAACGTATACGGAGAAACAAAGTGCTCTCCGTAGGAAATTGCGTAGCGTTTTCTGCCCCCGCATTTTAAATTTCCGATAATTTTTAAGGTATTCATGTCATCAAAATGACGTATATGACACGTTTTATGTACATAGAATGTTTTTTTTTCATGCAATAACTTTTACGTGAACTTGATTAATACATATGTGTGGTAGTGGCATGTGATCACGGCCGCTGGAAAGTGTTCGAAACGTCGGGAATTTAATAATATAAAATAAACGCGATAAAATCCCTAATAAGTCCTTTTATTCAACATAGATATAATGATCTCGGACTTTATTATAGACCAGTTCAAGTAGTGCAATTATTTAAAACATGCTTTGTTATAAACATACATTGCCTAACATCTGGCTACCTACTATAGAAAGAAAAATTCTACATGCAAGTGGATGGCGTAGCGATGGGCTGCCCAGTATTTACTATTGTTGCTGACATTTTTATAAACATAGCTCATGAAACAACAAAACACTTAAATTCTAGTTCTGATTCAGCCTTATCACACCTAAAACTATTGGATAGACAATGTTTCCCTGATTTAAATTTTTGTAATGTTAGCCCTATAGATATAGTGAAAGCGTTTAATAAAATAAATAAAATAAAACAGAAGACTTGTGGGGTTTATCAACATGGGCAATAAATTTAATAATTCAAGATATATCCCCCATATTGGCCGTAATATATAATGCATCTATAAGTACCATATTCCCACAGTTAATGAAATTCAGTAAAATGGTACCAGTCTTTAAATCGGGTTGTACAGTTAATATTGAAAATTATAGACCAATATCTATACTGCCAGCATTTAGTAAAATTTTTGAAAAAATTATGTTAGAACAACTTTTAGTACACTTTTCCAAACATAATATTTTAAGTGATCACCAATTTGGCTTTACCAGAGGTAGATCAACTGTAAATGCTGGTATAAAGTTAGTCTCTCATGTTCTACGGGCATGGGAGGATCGCTGTGATTTTATTAGAATCTTCTGTAATCTTTCCAAGGCCTTTGACTGTGTGGACCATGACATATTAATCATTAGCTAAAGTATTACGGTGTACGCGCGTTTGGTCTTAATTTTCTATCTTCTTACCTACGCAATAGAAAACAATATGTATACATAAATGACACTCTGCCATCTGACTCCCTTATGCGGATGGGTGTTCCTCAGGATCAATTTTGGGACCTTTTGTGTTCCTGGTCTATATAAATGACTTGCCTCTGGTAGTGGAGAGGCTGTCCGAAGTTGTCCTTTTTGTAGATGACATTTCTCTACTGCTAAGGGTAAAAAGAAATTACCATAACGTTGAGATACCAAATAGGGCAATTGATATTGTGTCAAACTGGTTTGCGTCCTATAACTTAGTACTTAACGCGAACAAAACGAAATGCTTACGTTTTACTCTTTGTAAATTGCCGGATTATCAAAATATTAACATTGACGATGACTTCATTCCTTACGAATGTTCTACTACATTTCTTGGATTTTCTATTGATTCCAAGATGCAGTGGGGAGATCATATTGACAAACTCTCTAAGAAGCTGAGTACAGCAATCTTTGCCATACGCAAGATTAGGCAGCTGACTGACGAGGCAACTGCAAAACTAGTTTATTACGCGTACTTTCACAGCCTTATGTCCTATGGATTATTATTAAGGGGATCTGCAGCCGGCTTGAACACTATATTTATACTACAAAAACAGGCTGTTATGGCAATCTACAATCTGGGTTCACGGGAATCTTTACGTAATGTTTTTAATAAAACTGAAATTTTATATTTTTGAAAATATTATGTACGCGCGTCAAAATATTCATATGTTTGCTAAAAAGATATTAGGCCGCCAGGGTCTTCTTCATGTATAATAGTATAAGAATATTCAATCTTTCATGTATAATAGTATAAGAATGTGTAATAAATTAAATGCCTGCCAAACGCAACTAAATGATTCGAGCTTTCGTAAAGTTGTCAAAACAACGCTTATAGAAAAAGCCTACTATTCTGTTATAAATTATATTGAGGACCAAGATAAGTGGAAATAGTTTATATTCTGCGCTTGCAAATGGTTGCCCTGTAATTTAAAAAATGTATTGGTCAAATTTTGTAAATACTAATATTTAAAAAAAAAGGCCGCAGAGTTTCTAGCCGGTTCTTCTCTGGACGGGTCTGAGTTTGTAAACCGGTGGTAAATGGATAATTTTTGACGTTCATAAGTGCTTAGTAGAGCCCAAATTGAATAAATGATTTTGACTTTGACTTTGACTTTGATAAGTCAGTTTCTACCGCCTTTCAAGTGTAATATCCCTCTGCAAGATCCAGAAGTGTACAAGCTTGGTTGTGAATGTGGTCTCTCTTATATATGCCAAACTAAGCGATCCATTAAAACTAGGATAAAAGAACGTAGCTGATGTAAAGCACCGCCGGTTGAAGAAATTGGAATATGCGACTAAGTGCTTGATCAATCCAACCATTTCATAAGATTTGACAAAATACAAATCCTTGCCAGAGAATACCGATTCATACCCATAGAGAAGATGGTTGGGTGTTACCACCTGCTTGGGATCCAATTATTCACAACATTATCCCCAAGCTTAAAATTACTGCTAGACCTCAAAATACCATAAGGTCAGTAAGCGTAAAACGGATCGATAAATAAAATACAGTAATGTTGATAGACCAACAACACCTTAATCTGCCCGGGACCGTGGATCCTGTAAAATGTCTGAAACGTTGGGAAAATTGTAAACCAAATTAAACAAGATAAAATAAGTGAAGTGTTTTATTAAATCACATATTTTTTTATTTGAATATCAAACAAAAAGTTGATTAAATCATTATAACTTTTAACTAAAAGTTAACAAAAATCAACAATAAAATCAAACTGACTGAAGTCACTCATTTTGATAAAAACACATGCAGTGCACTCTTTCAAGTTAGTTTAAAACAAAAAAATTAATGAGCCTTGATAATTGGTTTCTATAAAATTTGACAGAGAATCTAATATTACTGTTCTTATATTTGTTATAAAGCAGCGTTTCGATAGGGATAGACTTAAGTTCTCTACAAGGTTTTAAATTCTTAAAGGTTTTCTTTAATGACATACTTGTATGTAATTACTTATTTTTTGACGTACAAATATATTAAAAGCATTGTTACGAAGTGAACTAAAAATATAACGATCCAATTAATGTACATTATGTAAAGTCGAACCTTACTTCGTGATTTTAATGTTGGAGCTTAAACACATTCACAAGCGGCGTTTTTATGTTAATGGCGCTTAATCACAGAATGAATGTTTGCGTGTTGTTTTGTGAAATGGCTTAATTCAGTTCGAGCGCTGATGGTGATACCTATTGTAAACGATTAAACACAATACAGAAAACATTTAGTATTTTTGTTTAACCGCGCAGTATAAAAATGCATATAAATGTAACCTTTACGCGATGATAACTTTATGCGCATCTTTTCCACTAACATGCCTGTCTTGATAGATTTGGCAAGTTTTATGATTAAAATAATTGTGTCTGGTTTTAATAACATACTTAATTTATTTTGAGGCATATAAATAATAATCATAGTGTACAAATAACTAAGATATTATTTTAAAATATTCAAAATCTATTACAATATACAATAATTCACTTGTAAATTTTTATTTCAAAGCCATTGTGCTTGGGAATACTAATATGGTATGGGTATGCAGCTGTTTTGAAACACAAAAGTGTTTATTCTTCTTTTAAATATAACAAAATACTTAAAATTTATTTTTATTAAGTACAAAAATAAATTAGCAAGGCAAAATTAAACAATATTTTCTTTTAGCAAGTTTCTCTTTACAAGCAATTTGCTTATTTTTTTATTAAATTAAATACGTGTAAAGAATTGTTTAAAGCTTGGCCGTTTTGTTTTACTTAATTACTTATAATTACATATATCTAAAGGAATGGAAAGCTTTATTATATAAAAAAAAAAAACATCTGCATATCGTATCTCTATTAAGAGCACAGACATAAAAATAATTACTATTTGGCTCAGAGCATATTACCTCTTAGATCTTTTAATAGTGCTTTCTTATGTCAAAAATTTACACATTAACGACCATCCATTCCATAAAACAATTTTATAGATGGGTGTATTTTTGTCACTTGACTTATAAATATTGATCATAATAAAAAGAAATATTTTCACATACGGAAGACGGCGTCGGGAGAATAGGCAGCACGAATCTGTTTTCTCCCAATGATTTGTCTTCTGAACGTTCCAAATCTCTGGGCGCCTGCCAAATGTGCTACTTACCCGTCTCTGAATTTTCGCAGCGTTCCACCTTACGTATAGCGTAATACATTTTTGAATCGGTTGACTTGAATGCATCCGTAAAATTGTCAGCTCATAACTTGAATTCTCTTGGTCTTCGAGCCCCGAGCTAGACGGCAGACTCAAGTGTCTCTTCCAATCATTCCATGACAATGAAATTGTGTTTTTTTTTGTATATCAAATGCTGAAAGAATTAATGTGAGTCTGACTAAAACAATTATGTATACATGCAATTTCAAATTCAATAACATCCGGCAAGCTGACTAAGACAACGTCTCTCGATCTGTATTAGAAGTCAGTCAGTCGTAGGATGTATATAGTGCCTAGTGCACTATGTATGTATTCAGTTGCACTTCAACTTCCTTTACTCCCAAAGCCCAATGGAACGGTCTCATACACGATAGATGACAAATCAAGTTCCCATCCATCCGACACATGGCTCATCCGTCTTTGCAAGCGGTTAGGTGATTAGCCCGCTATTTCTAGACAAAAGAAAACAGGAATTCAATTAAAAATGTTTAAACATCCCCGCGGAAATCGTACGGACGACCAATGGCTTTAAATGCACATACCACTAGACTACGGAGCCAGTTTCAAATATTAAAAATCTAAGAAAGTGGTTGTACTTATTTAAAAAAAAAAGTTTTAAAATACCGGGTTTTGTTACATTGTCGTTTTTTACAAATGAACATTTATATTGTTTTCCAACAATCACTTCAATTAGCTGAAATAATCATAAATCTCTAGGATAAAGTTTAATGACATTTCCGTAGTTTTAGAGTTCCCTCTAAATGTTTGAGCCCATTTAATTCCAAATGCAGCTTAATTAAAGTTTAGCTGCAATGTTCAGAGAAAATAGCACATTCATAATTTATTCTGTGGTATAAAATTCGTCTGGATTTAGTAACAAAATGTGGCTACGAAATATCTAAAATACTCGATTTTAGGCTGTCAAATGCAAATTAAATAAAGCTCTAACCCCATTAGATTTAAGCTTTATATTTCAATTTCTATATCTTCCCGACTTCGGTTTGCGTTAAAATTTTTATTTATCACGTGAAAGGATTCTCATTTTTCACAATTACTCGGACATTTTCACGTTAATCTGTCTTTTCTTTGTCTCACGGTTCAATTTTATTTGTGAAACAAATTGCAATGGATTCCTTTGATATAAATTGAACGTATTGAATGGATTGTGAGCTTTAATGATACAATAAAAATGGATTCTTCGTCATTTAATAATTCAGTAATATCACAAAAATACCGAGAAAATTTTTTACCAAATTTGTTTTGTATATTATTACACTACGTAATAATGAATGAAATGAAAATAAATGAATTTTCGTATTACTTTGATTATTAGTACCCAGTAGTAATGGCGTTTTATTAAACAATTCCCCTATTAGTGAGAAATCGGAGGTACTCATTTTACCTGCATTGGGGAGGGCTATGTCCAGCAGTGGACTGACACAGGCTTATTACGATGAGTAAATACGCAACGTGTGCTTTTTAGACATTTTGGTTTGATTGGTATTCCTAATGCAAAAAGTGCAAAATTGAGCGTATTTTACTGTTTTCCTATCACAACGTTACCATCCACTTTTACGAACACGTATAAGATGTACATAATTATGAGAATACAAATTATTTTGTATTCTCATATTCATGTACATCTTATATTAATATTAAGTTACCAGAACATTATTTTATTTATTTCTCTTTTCACTTTTGTCTAAATTAAATATATAACCGTATTTATTCAATTTAATCTAAGCCCATGTCCAATAATAGAAAATACATATTGTAAATTTATTGCATATTTTATATATTGTCATACACTAAAATATATATATATACATGATTTAAATCAAGCCCTTTATCTATTGTCAGCTATCAACATCATCATCCTCATTATCTGCAGCTGCTGGACATGCCCATCCAACTCATGGATTATCTTATTTTTCAGACAATTAGGTGATCGGCACAAATCTTCCTTACCAACTAGAAAACAACGATAACAAAAAGTTGTTTACCAGCGGGATTCAAACCCACGCCCTCCGGTTTATAAAGCAAGGGCCAATACCGCTAGACCACAGAGGCGGTTGCAGGATTAACAACATGCTTGCGTCGAAACATCTCCAAAAATGTGTAAAAAAATTTAAAAACCAACAACCAATCAACACTAACTAATTTATTCAATTAAAAGATATTAGGTCGTCTGTTAGTAGACTATTTAAAAAAAAATTTAAGTAATTTAGAAAATAGGCAATGATACAGTAAGTGATACGCCCCAACCAAAAATAACGCAGTGTAATACATCATAAAACCGTTCACCATATTTCATAGTTCATATTACCCAGTAATCATACTGGCTACGATGCTCCTTAAACTGGAAGACGTTAGTATTTACACACTACTAATTTGCAGCACAATTAAAGAGATCTTGATTTACTATACTCACAACTTTCAAACTTACATTAAGAATTTACATTTCTGTCCAAAACAAATGGCAAATATGACTGTGTTCTAGCCATAAATTTATTCATATAAAATATTATAAAACAAAAAATTTTATATTTCTTTTAATAATTAAAACAATACCCGCATTTGGTAGCATCATCAGCGTGTTATATGGAAAGCAAAATTAAATTAGACTCGAATATTGTATATCATATAGCATTGAGCATGTTTCTCTCCTAATTTAACTGTTTATATTCATAGCGCGAGCATTGTACCGTCCGAAAGGCCCCTGTTTATCTCGTTTGGGACAAATTTGTGCGGAAAAAGTTCACCCACGTGGGAATTGCAGCTTTTTAGTCCTACGAAACGCCCAAGCTCAAATATGATGCGCAATGATAAAACAATATAACTTTTTCAATTTAATTTTATCGTTCGCACAGAATAATGCGCGTTTATATAATTAAATATAGAATAATAGTTTAAAGATACTATTAACGACGAAATGAAATGTCTCTACTATAATTTTCTAGTATAATTTTCATGATAGCCACAATTAGTATAAGAAATTTGATACCTCCTCCTTCACGGTATTTGGGGCCTTTAAATCAACCATTATTACCTAAATGTTAGTGCTTGTGCGTAGCGGCTTGCAGTTTTTTTTAAGTTGCTTAAGGGACGTGATAATTTTTCGGGATATTAGAATTATCGTGAATAAACATTGGCCTTATTTAATTTCCATTAAACAAATTTTGAGTCTCGGAAATAAACCAAATTTAGTAATTATTTTATATATTTCTTGGAAAGAAGGAAAAAAATTAAACACTTAAAGTTTTTTTTTTGTCATCATTACATCTTAAACCTGAAATGATCATACTCATTCATTTGATAATTCGGCCGCTTTTACATCTTTTAAAAAATAAATTAAGTAGAAAATTTATTCATTACAATTACGTTAGGTTAAGTACAAATTTAATTTAAATGAAATTAATTACGGTTTCTTTGGAATGTCATTAAAAAAGAAATTTATTGAGAAAGTATACTGCAATCGTTTAAAATAAAGACATTATTAATGATAAATAATTACTCTTTGTTCTAAAATTGTCAAACATTTTAGAAATATTTAGGGATAAATGTTTATTTAAGTAGAAATCTCTTCGCATAATACAATTAATTGCAGACACAAATCAGCGCCAAGTCTAAAATTTATAGTAATAAATGAATTTAAAACCTTTGGCTGCCTAAATTTGAAACCTAATTTGGCGTTTGATACATAATTTCATGTATTAAAATTTTGTATTCAATATTTATTATCCGATGTTTAAATAAAAATAGTTAACCGACTTGATATATTTTTTAAATTTTTTCTTAGTTTAAATCATTTTGGTAAAGTTATTCCAATGTATTTATAGTTTTCTTAGTCGTATGCCTTGTATGTACATTTTATGTTCTATAAAATATTAAAAGCTCGCTAATGATAAAGCCTAATTAAATCTGCCTCTACGTATTAGTCTTATTATATCTCTGATTTTTTTTGCTACAAATTGCCATGTCTGAGTCGATAATAGTGAGCCAATTAAATTGTTTTAAAAGCATAAAGCTAAATATAAAGCCAATAAATAGGAACACCAGTGTTAATCACTTAATATTATAATGCGATAGTGGCGGTGTCTTTACGTTAACATTATCCTTGTTTCGTTATGCTTCGTAAATGAAGTTACTAGTGTAATTGCCTTTTTTTATAATCTATCTAATTACCAAGTTTTTACTGAAATAATTTTATGACATAAAATAATAATTACAAAATAGAATAGATTAAACCAACATTTTTAACACAGAAAATAAGAAGTTTGTTAATAACGTGGTATTAAAGAAGCCTTATTTATTTCAATTGCGTCAATAAAATATAGCTTAAATACCACCGTCATCAGCAGAATATTAAATTGTATCATTTTGGTTTTGATTGTGTGCGAGATTAATACATGTATTAACTGAACTCATTATAACTTTTATAAATATACATATTCGAGTCTAATACAACTACGTTTTGGCCTACGGGCGTACATATTCACGAAGTCACCTTTTCGAGTCCACGTCACGCAACAGCCAATTTTTCAGACTCGGTGATTAGTTAAAAATA
The DNA here is from genome assembly GCA_029286875.1 of Lamproptera curius. Lineage (NCBI taxonomy): Eukaryota > Metazoa > Arthropoda > Insecta > Lepidoptera > Papilionidae > Lamproptera > Lamproptera curius. The sequence goes on along the minus strand of JAGSMT010000016.1, from coordinate 7,065,069 downwards.
AATTACACCAGCCATAATACATTTACCTATCGTGAATTGCCTGCTGTTGAGTACAAAATAAATGGTGTTTCGTTGCCTTCTCACTTCTTTCTAATTAAGTGGTAAGAATTTATTAACTAGGGTTATTTTTATGAGTAATTTCAATACTGGTTTCATTTAACAGTAATAAAATGTATTCACGACCGTTGATTAGGCAAATAAAACGGTTCTTCTATATTTCACGGCTATGACCCGTCATAACAGTTTTACTTCAAGTTTTATCTGACGTTAAGAATAGGCTAGTTGTTGCGACAAAATAGTTATTTCTATAAAGCTTTATAAATATATATATTTAAAATAATACAAAAGAATTTAAGAAATAATAATAATAATAAATGTTGCTGTTTTAAGCATAATACAATCCATAAAGATGTATATTTAACTTCTTCCCTTTTAAAAAAGCTTGGTTTATAAAGCTTGTTTGATTTTGTGACAATGCGTACATATAAGAAATATTACAGTGACTTATTCTCAGAAATCAGACATTATTTCATCTTTTCAATATATACCATTCCGTAAAACAATATTTTGATCTAAGATAGGTAAGGTCGGAGCAGAATTCACAGTTAAAGCGGATAAACAACGTCCTTATTTCTCAGCATTGTTTGCGATTTTTACCTTCGTATTTAAAAGATGGAACCTAAATTACATGTTGTAGGTCAAAATGCATATATAACTGTCATGAAAAGGTTTTTTTTTCAATTTTCAAACAAAATACTTCATAATTTACACGTTTCACATAAATAATAAATGTATTTATTGATAACATGTCCATTTACAATCTCTCTATTAATTTCATCGCTGTACGGAATGAATTGACGTCGTTCACCCATTGTGTTGAAACACTCATTTTTATTATTACGCGGGCCCCATTTAATTTTCTCCGACCACGGTCCGGTGTTTTAACTTTGTCGTTTTTCTTTGTTTTGTGTTTTTTTTGCATGAACATCGAACCCAATTAACTTCTATATTTGAAAAGGCCGATACTGCGCTGTGTCCGTGTTCTTTGTAATTAAAAACTACATTTTCTATTGAATTTTGTTGTAGTTTAGTAAATAAAACTCTTGAAGCACAAATCTAGGACAATAGCTTAGAACATGTCATCAAAAAAAAGTTTTAATAATACAATACGTTTTTGTAAAGGTTCTTGGAAGTCTTCATGTTCTTTATAATATTTAACTGACTTGAGTAATCAATATCGTTACTTTCCTTTTTTCTTGCTTCAAGTATCAACAAACAACATATTTTCTTTTTATAACCCATCATTGGCTTAAATATATTTTTTTATACATTTAATTTACAGTTAAATAATTAAATGAGTAATAGATATGAAATATAAAAAACAAAACATCCACGATAACAAGATTTAAAACAAAAAGCAACCACAATAATAAGATTAGAATAACGACCATTGTCTCTTACAACGAATTTTATACATCTTGTTTAAAACCGTTTATAAACATGTTTTACCTCACAATCCTTCGCGTCTAAATTCAGAATACTCGTGTGAATATTTTCCGAGGTCAGAAAGGTGTCATTAGTAGGATAATCCGATCGATTCACACAAGCAACCCACCGGCTTCCATATCGAATTTCAATATCCAATCGATCGCGTATACACCTCTGACTCACATCAATTTTGTTTCCGAGTCGATAGAAACTCAGTTAGGTATATTTAATATGATATTTACATACTCAAGTCGATAAATAAAGTGAAGGCACAATGTATCTGTGGTGGAAGTTTCACTTTATCAAATTAAATTATGATTTTTATCGTCAATCATATTTGGTGCATACGTTTTATTATTACTTATAAAGAGAGTAATTCTTCTACTTTAATGTTATAAAATAATAATTGTAAACAAAAAAACGAGTGCTTTTTTCTCTCTTCCAACGAAGTGAATGTCTGAAACTTAACAAATGATCCTCGCTAACGTCCAAACATTATGCGCCAACACGTACCGGTCAAGCCTCGTAATGAATGCCCACGCAGTCACGTATATTGTGTTTGCGAAAATCGACTTCAGCACAATGCTTTTAATGAGAATATAATAAACACAGGTCAAATATTCCGTTACATAAACTAAATTAAAAAAAAAACGTTTTCATGGTACTATTTTTACCTTACCTTTCCGATCCGATATCCAAAAAATAATTCGAACGCAGAAATAATGAAAAAAATCGTTTGCGATCAAGACAATCTTGCATATTATTAGGCGTAGAGTACAATTTAAAAAAATCGGAAGTTATATGTATCTAACAAAATTAAGTTAACTTATTAGGATGTTACCTATGTACAGGTAATAAACTCTAATTACCTCTTATGTTAGTTAATACTTCTCTTTAATGAAATGTGATCCAATTACCAGTTAAGTGTTGGCAGGATATGCATGGTATATCTTGGCTGCCTGCCAGATGAAGCAATGGAAAACAGTTTTATTTTTCCCAAATTAGGTGAGAAAACGGTTTCAATTGTTATATGCTAAAATGTGTATGCATCTTCATAGGGCATATACGTGAATATTTTGCAACCTTACAGAATCTAAAAAAATAAAAAGGGATCTGTTAATAAAAGTAAACGCCATTAAAGTTTTATTGCATGCGTTTGCCTAGTAATACAAATCGTAGGGTTTATAATCATCAACCGTCGTCTAATTAACTTAAATGCAAAAGTGAAATACTAACTCAATCTTATTTAAAATCTAAACTAAGATTACAATTATGAGTAATGTATTATGTTACGATTAATTGGGCTTTATTGCAAGACTTTTTAAATCTTATATCGCGCTTAATAAGTTGTTATTTCATTGCGTCGCTAGCAGCGGACCCGTCCGCACGTGTTCGCCTTCCGTCTCCAGTGCTAGCCGCACGGTATCTATTGTCCGCTTTCGCGATGTTGTCGTGCTGCGCCATCTGCGTTTTAGGGTGCACCTGCGCTCATATAACGCTTTTGTCACACCGCTGACGTCGGCGCGTTTGCGTTATTGCACTACCTCAAGCGGTCGGCTTGTGAACGTCTGTGTTATGCAACACGTTCCTTAACACAACATTGTTGACAAAGCGATCTTGTTTCTTAGTTAGTTAATCTTGTTTCTTGGCCGAACTACTTGCTTTTACAACTATATTAGGCCCTGTTGAACGTTATAATTTGTGTTTCTTGTGTTAAAGAATCAGCCACGATACACCTCCCTACCGAGCCAGTATCGCGGGAAGGATTCCCACATTCAGCAATCGCCGGGACTCACCGATTTCGTTGGGTGACGCAACTTATGTGTCAATTAAAGGCGTGACTTGACCGATCTTATGTCAATAAAGGGATAAAATTACAGCTAGCCACACACTATGAGTATCGGAAGGTGACTTCTTACTTTAGAAAAAAGGAGCACCAATTTCACATTTTCGCGCTCCCGGATGAGCGCGTACTTAGGGCAGTGGTCTAAAGACTGCCTAAGGAGATCCCTTGTTCCAAAATAGCAGCTGCTATCAAAACATTAGATTATTATTCCCGCCCTTTCGGTACAATAAATGTACCACCCACCCACTAAACGCCATTATGGTATGATGATGGTTACTCTATAGCGCTCCAATGAAGGCGATCGCATTTATAAAGTCCTACAGATCTGTGGTATCAATCGTCTCTCCTTTGAGTGGCCACATTCCAACGGACTCCCGGGTAGTGTCACTACTGGCACTTATACGGTCACGCTTCCCGTAATTGCTTCATCCACCCTAACTGCGTTAAATGCCTCGGAGATCACGACTACCGATGGCCCGAGACTCAAGGACAAAGAAGTCCTTGCCACCTACGAACACCCAGCATGTGTTAACTGCCGCAATTCCGAACACTAGGCCAATTACCTCAACTGCCCTAAAGCGCAAAAACACAGAGTTTCTGCGAAATCCGCAATCCTCTCCATGTGACCACCAACCTATCCAATTGACCTTGCAGCCTCCATCCTCAACGATTGGCAGATCCGCGTGGCAACAGCAGCGTTAGAGAGTGCGCGCCGCCTCAAACCAGGCAAGCTAGCCTTCCAATGCGTGACGCCAAAACGCGCGTCATTTACAAGTTGGATCCTTTGATCTAGATGAATTCAATCAACGCAGATGCGCATTACACGCCGGGCCGGCGAGCTATGCGTCGCTAGGTTTTAACTTCTTGTTAAACACAGGAAATTAATTAACGCCCTTAAGGCATAATAGGTTGCGACACCCAAGTAGTAGTCAAACACACCCTACACTTAGAAGTGTAGGACATCACGCACACATGACATCGGCCCTACGGCGGTGAGGTCCAACTTACACACCTTTTGTTATATGACACTGTAGCTTAACACCATATTAGCTTGGAGCATTGCTGAAGTTTCTTGCGCCACTTCTTCTCCTAGCGCGAACGCTTTAGGAAGTAGTTAAGTTGAAATAGAGCTCTTCTTGCTATTAAATAATCCTTAAGTATGCATCTGAATCGAGCCGAGGTGTCGGCCCACCTGGACACTCCTCGACTTAGCACGCTAACCAGATCCAGAAAGTGATGGAACCTTGGTGCAGTTGAGTCACTCCGTCACCCTGAAAAGGTTCTCACTCTGTAATAGCGATGGGGATCAGTACCTGCGGCTTGCCTAGCCGCGGGGAAGCTATAGGGAGCCTAGCTGGCCTGTGGTGCAAGGCCGGCCGTGGAAGGGGCCTGCTCCAAGCGGGCTAAATAAACCCACTTTGGACTCACCCAGCAGGGTGCGAGGGACGGGTTGCAGGAGGTAGGTGTACCGCCCTTCCTCTCTTTTGCAACCAAGGTTGAGTCGCGGGGAAAGCGGAGTGCCGGTATTCCGTAGGCCGCTTTCCCTATCCTCCGCAATTCACCGGGGTCCGCGACGCTGATGCGGTGTGGAGAGGCCATGGAGAAGACATGTTTGACAGATGGCTGCAGGGCCGAGATGCTGCTGCGTCGGCGGCCAGCGCCTGTGGGGTCGCATAAAACTGCGAAAGAGGTCTTGTGACAATGTGAACGAAGGAGCAATGTGGTGGTTTTAGTCGGTGCGATTCCAATATAATCCGTTTTTGCCTCCGCAAGAACGGGTATGCGTAGGCATTTCCCCACGGTAAAAAAGGTTTTTTACCAAAGTATCATATGTTTTTTGTTTTGTAAACTTAAAATGAAATAAAAAGTATACATACTGCACGAGTAAAAAACTTGTGCTTTCTTATTAATAAAAAGTTTCATCGAATCAACGTGATTGTATTAGCGAGGAGCCTAAACCTGTACAGATTCAGGTGTCTCCGTCTCTTTAAGCGGGAAGAGCATTTTAAAAGGCACACTAGGCTAGATGATACTAGACTTGGATAATGGCGTTAGAAATGCTGTTAGGCACGTACCGTTCAACGAAGCCCTTTTTCACTGGCATTACAAAACGTGACTCAAAGAAATTCAATATGGAGATAAAACTAAAAAAAATCCATTTAAAAACTTTATTATCAAAATTTTAAAAAATTTACGTTATTGATTAAAGCTTTTTACATAAAAAAGTAAATGTAGTAATGTTTACTGAACAATAATAATATAAAGAAATATTTAAAATTTAGTCTTAACTATTATAATGTTGTACATTTATATTGAAGTATAACTTTAAGAATTTCAATATTTTTTTCATATGAGTAATTTCTATTCACCATTTGTCAAAGAATTTTAATTTCGATAACTAATTCTATGTTACTCGTAATTGACACGTTATCTTAGGTGAGATAAGCCCCGTCTCGGTTTTAAACTTAATTTCTTATACGTATTAGAATACTCATTTTAATTATATGTTACTTCCAGTACATATTTCCATAAAATAATATATTATTATACGGATGAGGATCTATTTGCATCTTTATAGCTTTATTAAGGTACTGGACCATCTTCGAATAAAATAATTCTGTATCATAAAATAACATAGTGTGAACACTTTAATTTATAAAGTATTTTTATTTAGGTTATGAGATGATCTTCACCTGATTAATAACGATATAAAAAAAAATCGGCGTCTGACGGCACGATCCCGGGCTCCACCCTTGTATATCACGTCTATTTGCAAAGTAATTTTACAAGCTATGCCCTACAAACCGGAACTCATTAAAACGTTAAAACCAAAGCTTGGTGGCAACATTACGCGCTTTAATACCACTTATTAAACAAAACCTTTTTTTTTTTTTTTTTATCCTTGGAGTTATGCTTCCAGACTCATGTCTTTAGTAAGCTTCATCTAACACAGAGTTCGAGAAGCTCCGTCCCCACGAACTAGGTGGCCCACATTTTTGCTAAAATGGAGGCCACACATACAGAAGGTCACGTCAGTTAGGTATTAGTTTATGTCTCCTAAGGATCGTCGACGATCGGTTTACGGACCGGGACGCCGACGGTCTGGCGACTGTATTAATCGATTGCTGGGGGCGGTGAGAACCGCCCCTGGAACCAGGTTATCTAGTATACGCGGTGTGTGTTTCGCTGTGCTCGTAGCGGGGCGAACTACAGGTGATGTTGTGCTATCCCTACTCGTGTGGTGTGTAGGGGTCTGATGTAGGGACCCCCGTTGGGTCCGAGTCTCAGCGACCCTTCCTCGTCCGGGTCGAAAGAACGTTTCGTGGTCGACGCTTTCGGCTGAGACGCGTTTGGATCCGGACCGTATACGTTGCTGCTTTTACCAGCAGAGGGTTGCTGTGGTTGACTACTTTATCTATGTGTTTGCGAGTTAACTTTTTAAAGTGCTCGCGGGTGTCAGCAATTTGCAGTCGCTGTGAAGTCTACATTTCGTTGCTACCACTGCGCCCCAGTGGCGCACGGATGAATTTATTTTTGAACTGCCTTGTTGATTTGGGAGTGTAGGAGGATGCGTGAGCGAAAGTTTGGCATGCATAAGCCATGATTGGTCGTATGCATACCTTGTACAATAAAGTTTATATTTTAGCGACATTTTACTGTTAGAATTTGTTAGGTGATAGAGTCTGGTCGAAACGATCAAAGCCTTTCTCCTAACGTCCTGAATATGACTTTTGAATGACATGTTGCAGTCGAAGGTCACGCCTAGGTATTTGGCCTTCCTTTCCCATGGGATCGGTTGGCCGTAGAGGTTTTAGTTGCCCTAGTGTCTGGTGTCGGCCAGCGCGTGGCCTTATCCTGACGCCTGGGTTGAGGACCGGGGGTATCGTGTAATCACGACGTAATCTAGACCGATGAAAGTGTATTGCTACACTTTTATCGGGATTGACGATCGATTCCATTTACGAAACCATTCGCCCTAAACGATTGATCGCGTTCTGGAGCTTTTTATAGATATAGTTCGGTCTAAGCGACATCGGCGAAAAGTGCCAGATTGACATCGTCGGGCTTTGGAATGTCGCTCGTGTAGAGCGCGAATAATAAAGGTGATAGGACCGATCCTTGAGGACGCCCGCTTGGAGCGGACGGCTCGTGGACAGGGTGCCCTCGACTCGATATCGGAAAGAGCGATTTGACCAGTAGGCTTGGATGATGTGAACCACCTGTCCGGCACTTTGAGAATGTACGAGCTTATAAATCAAGCCGTTGTGCAGACTTTGTCAAATGCCTTTGCGACATCGAAGACAGCCCCTGTGATACGGGTTTGGGTTGGTGAAGGCCATTCAGAATGAATTCCGTCAGGCGATAAATTTGGTCGGACACGGTGCTTCGGACGAAAACCGAATTGCTCGTCTGGGATGAGGTTATTGGGGAAGGTGTGGTCTTTCAACCGGAAGAGAATTATGCGTTCATATGCTTGCCCAAGCAATTGAGCAAGCTAATTGGACGATAACTCGTAATGGTAGGTTAGAGGGTTTGTTCGGCTTGGAATACCATGACGATGGCTTCTTTCAGGCATCAGGAAAAGTACAAGTTGATAGTAAAATATTGAAAATGTTGACCAATACACAGACAATAGGGCCTGGCAAGTATATTAGAAGTTCTATTTGAGATACGGTCTGGGCCAGGTGCCGACTCGGGTTTAAGACCCTTAATAATATCGCGAACCTCCTCCGGGGTCACTGGCTTTACAATTATCGCCCTCTGGTGGTAAGGCAGCCCTAAGTTCGACTAGACGGTCCCACCTCCGATAGGTGGGCCGCGTCGGCGTGATGCGCGGATGGCGTACATTGCTCTTCTAGCGTATCGGCTAAGCATTCGGCCTTTTCAAGTCATCAGCTAACAAGCCCCCGTTGGCTTTGATAATGGCGGCATGGCGTCGCGGATCCGACTTCATACGTCGAGCCAATTGCCAATAGGCAGTGTGCGATGGCTCTAAGTCTTCCGTCAGACTTAACCACGATTCTTTGCGGTGTAATTCATCCTGTCTCTGACCTCTAACTGAAGTTTCCTAAAGCGAAATCAGTTGACTCGGACGGATAGCGATAAAACGCCCGCGGTGTATTTTCTCTTTATCAGACATCGAATACTGGACGGCAAGCCAAAGTTGCGGTCACCCGAAACCTTGGCTGTCCTTTCGGGTCGTCGATGGCTGATAAGGATATTCGTTTGATACTGTCGATGGCAATATACGCTGTCTACACTATCAATAACCTCCGGTGGTTAGAGCAACTTTGAGGGTCCATAGGCCGGGTTTGCGTTCAAGACAATGCCAATTGTTTCGGTTTTGGTCTGGGACCGCACCGGCGCCTTGGCCAATTTGAATAAGACCGGCAAGTGGTCAGGTCTAACTCACAGGTGCCTCTATCGATACGACATCGAGCGAGACGTCTCAACTAATAGCAGGTCTATAGTGCTAGGGCGCCTATGCCTGAGTCTGAGTATCTAGTTGGGGTCCGGGAGCTATTATGTTTTATGTTGAGTGGCTCCTCCAGTTCCAGCAATTTATTGCCATTTGTGTTTGCTAATGCAATTCCAGTAGGGATGTTTTGCTATTTAAGTCGCCTGCGATAATGGTTGATGGACCTGGGCCAGAAGCAGCTCTAGGTCGGATCTAGTAACTTCTTGCTGGGACAGATCACGAAACAATTCAAGCGGTCTGTGGCCGGTGGTGCAATCTGACACTGTCCCTCTAAGTTAGTTAGTGTGGTATATCTAATTGGTGCGATATGTGTGACCTTTTATAGTATATCAGTGTACCACCTAGCGGTCCTGACAACCTATCGTTTCTAATTGTTTACTTACTGATTCTAGGATTGGTATTGAGGTTTTAAAGGTCTCTTGCACTAGAAATATGTCTATACTATAATCCCTGCAAGTATTTGGCGATTTCGGATCGCTGCTTCTTAAACCGTTTGCGTTGAAATACGATCGACTAGGTGCGCGGTTTTGCCCTACCTGGTTGGTAGCCATCTTAAACGGTTAACCTACTTGTTTGTGTCTGTTTCGGTTCTTATTTAAATTTACTTAATTGCGTCTAAAATTTCGGCGTGAGGCGGAGACGTTTATTTTTCAACTGGGCTGATTGCCGGTGCATTTTATGGTCAAATCGTATAATTTAGACATGTTTACTTTTGTGGAATTAAGTATTTCGAGATTAAGTCAACGGTGGCGGACGGACGTAATTACCGGTTTGTTGGGACGTGATTTGCGCGCGGGCGCAGGTGCGGTTTATTGCTCGCTTTGTAGGAACCTGGTCGGTTCCTTCATTGTTGCCGCCGCGCTTTTGGGACGGCGACGGTTTTAATTACACTGGTTGCCGGCTAACTGCCGGTGCGGGTGAGGGGACAAAAGCTCGGCCTGTAACCGCGGAATTCGCGGAGTTCGCGGGGTGGGGCAGATAGCCGGGTGTTTTGGGTGCCTCGAGCAGCCCCGTAACTACCAGGTGACCTACGTTTTTGCAATTTGCCGCGGCGCTCACCGAATCTTTTGGCTTAGGCACTCCGGGTGCTGTGATGGCGGCACATTTCACACAACGTGCGCCGAACAGTTGCGCGTTGTTTGTCAGTGTTGGCAGTTATGACCTGCGCGGCTAGGCCGGTCTTGCGTGGGTTTCACCCGTAAACCGGTTAATTTACTTGAACTATGTTAAATATTGATTTTCCTTCGGGGAAAATCAAATCGACCATGGTAGGTCATTTAATTTATGGCGTGGGGTGGTGCATGCGGCCACCCTATGCAGGGTATTGCCCGTTTGAGATCCGCATTGCCTCGTCCATTCAGGTTCCTCGGACTCCCTAATGACGACTCGAAGGTCGGTCTTCCAGCAGGAACGTGGAAACGCGATTTTACCCTCGCCAGGTATTGGGTTAACGCGGGGAAGTCATCTAAGGTTCTCGTTGACTCGTATGCTTTCGTGTATTTGCGGAACAATCGATATTTTCGCCTTTGCAGCCACGTAGAACACGGCTCGTGACCCTTGTCGTGAATCACGACCGGGGTGGAGCCTTAGCCTCTACGTTCGGCCATATAACGTCCGCAGTGCTTGGCTTGATTGCGGCTCGGCCGCGGGCTTTTCGCGGCGTCGCGGTCGGTGACGGGCGTGGGAGCTAGGGCGGCTCTCAGAGTCGCTCTCTATGGCGGGCGTTTTGCCCTTTTTCCGCGATCGCACGGTGGTAAAACCATCTGAGTCGGCTATGTTGGCGGCGTTTGTTGACACGGTCGTGGGTTCGAAGTCCATTTCGAGGGCCGGGTTCGTCTTCGGCGTCTGACTGCGCCGAAGATAATGACACGGACAGGTGTAATTACTGGGCTACGGTCCGGTTGGGTGTCGCAGACGGCGACGGCGTGGGTGATTTTTTGGGTGAAACGGGTATGGTGGCGGACGCGGCGGCTTTGCCTTCAAATACAAGGCGACGGTAACCAGCGTGGATTTTGGCCCAATATTCCGGGGCGGATTCGCGGAAATAGTCATCTATTGCCTCGCGGTGTTGTGCGGGATCGTAATCGTCCATTTTAGCCATTGGGGCGACCCCCGCCGGCACGGTATAAGCTATTCTAACCCTCCCCACCTGCGTGAGGAGGTGTGTGCCTATTAAATAAGTGTAAGCGCTTTAGGAGCACTAGGTGTGTACCTAGCTGCCACCTAATGCAGCAAGCACAAGTTAAATTTAAAAAATAAATGCCTCGTGGGCTTTTATGTGTATATGTGTAACTACTTACAGTTAAGTCGGGAACCTGCCTGCGAGCACTCACTACACAAACGAAACACAGCACTACTAACACGGCAGCACTGTGACACCAACTAACTTTGTAACGCGTAAGCGAGAATAACGAACTCATGCGGGAACGCACGAGAGAGGTCCGTACTGGCCGGCGGCTCAGAACGGAATGAAAACAAAATCTGTGTCAATAATTAATCTATTATGTTAGCTTAAGACAAATTTTATGGAGATTTTATACAACTGTCTTATGACAGTTATATAAAACCTCTAGACTAAAGCTAGTCTATAGCTGTCTAGACTGAAAGGCGTTGGAGTATACATTAACCATAATCTAACGAAGTTGTTGGAAATTAAGCTAAGAAAATACAGGTAAAGGACTATTTAAATAATAAAAGATGGCACATTTAATTCAATTTACATATTTCTAAAACTCGAGGTTTTATCATAAATAGTTAGAAAAAAGTGAGTTACATTTAGTAGCCTACAATTCGATTTATTTTCGAAATTAAATAAATCTTGTTCACTACTCTTTAAATATATAATAGCTATAGATAGTATATAATAGATATCGATAGCAAGCAAATTCGTTTAACATTAAATACATTGCTTAGTGATTTTGCCGCATATGTATGGTTTGGACTTTTTGTACACGTATTTATGAGCTTGTTCAATAAATATTTAAAACAGATTAGTGGTAGCTAGTGTTGAAATTTTTCATTTAAATATTAACTTGCTTCGGTTTCCTTTCACTAACTCCAGTTCGTAACATCAACCATCAAAACCTTGAGAACTTTCATTTCGAGGTAACTCTTATTCAAAGTTTACAAAAATATGTGAGAGCGCTTAACACTTTATCAGAAACTTATAACCTGACCGCTTTCGTTGCCTAGTAATTTTGATTTTGCTTTCCAAACCGTAAGTTACAAGGTTCGAAACCTACGGGGAAACAGAATTGAGCTAGTGTTGTTTTCTGGTTGGTTAGGACAAAAGAGGCCGATCACTCGATTGTCTGAAAAGTTAGACATATACATCGGGTTTGAATGTTCAAATCGATCCGGGCTGTCAAAACCATCTTAGGCAGTCACTATAGCTCGCCAGTGCCTAAAAATGTACTTACACTGAATATACTCAGGCAAATGCAGTTAGCCCTTTGGATTATGAGGGTTAGATGCTGCGTAAAATTGTTATTTAGTAAAAGTTAGAAGCCAACTCCATAAAATATTGGGAGAAGAGCTAGGACAAATTGAAAGATAGCACTTACTTCGATTTTATCATATTTTTTTTACTGTTTGATAACACATGTTGGGTCACTATTAGTATATTTACCTTATTGCTCTGATACGTATAGCTGAGCCTAAGTTGGCAGGCGTTTCCTAGAAGTGTTGGGGCATTAAACAGGCGTTAGAGATGTAAAATCTAATTTGCTTGAGCAAAATATGTTGATACTTTTTCCATTAATATCAGAATATTATATTAAGGAGAAAATATGATACTCAGAAATATCATATTTTCTCTTTTTACCTTACAACATAAATTTCAGTATGTATATCACAGATTATTTTGTTTTGTTTTTAAATAATAAAAATATAATTTATTTCTATGGACAGTTCTGTTGCTAAAATTTTAATTGGAAAAATTTCATGTTTTTTTTTTAACAAGAAATTGAATAATTTTGAAACTGTAAAGCTTTTGATTTTTTTTTGTAGATTAACGAACAGTAGTAGATATTACCTAGTAGCATAACCGATAGATATATATGTAAGAATCTTAATATAATGTTAATGTAATGTAAAGTCTTAAAAACTACACTACAGCTTGTCAGTTTCACAAAGTTAGATGTTTATTAAAATGGTGGTAGGTCCCTGTCTACAGGAGACCGTCTGGGTGGGTACCACCGCGGTGCCTATTTTTGCCGCGAAGCAGTAGTGTGAAAACACTGCTGTGTTCCGGTTTGAAGGGCACCGTAGCCAGCGTATTTACTGGGTAAACGAGACTTAACACCCTATGTCTCACGGTAGGCAGCGCGTTGGTGATACCACTGGTATTGCTAATGTCTATGGGTGTCGGTGACCACTTCCCATCAGGTGGCCCGACTGCTCGTCTGCCTGCGTATGCCATAAAAAAAAAAAAAAAATACAATTTTTCTTTATTAACCTAACATTTTTTAATACATTTAAAAGATTATTTATTAGTTTAATGCAAAATACAACCTCGATTTATACTGCAGCTACAAATAAACTACAGTAAATTGAGAATGATACGAATTAGTTGAGCATCGTAAAGCTGACTAGAATCAACGTGATGTCCATGCTGTCTGCGCCGACAAATTAATCGGCCATAACGGAGAAAATATTGGTAATGGCCTATAGACCTCTCTATAGGCAAAAAGCCAAATGCTGCGCTTTCACAGTGAGTTAAAAGCAAAAAAGTAAATGAAGGTACAACAGCAATGCGGCAACGATGTCGCCTACATTGAGGGTGCTTTTAAAGACTCTTAATGTACATCTTTTTGGTCATTCAGTTTTTCTTTCCTTTGCAATAAGGGTACCCGCAATGCTAAGTGAAAACGGTGGCAATGCAAAATTGTTTTGCTCTACATCTTTTATTTCAATTTCCTATAAAGTTAAGTCTCATGATTGCCTCTCATATTGCCTTATTACGAAAAATGTTCAGTAAGTATAATATAGTTCGGATCTTATCTCAGTGCAGTGCGCGTAAGTATATAAAATATATATATACGTATATTTAATTAATTTCAAGACTAATTTTAGCAGTTATTTAAAAAAACTTTAAATTTAAATTTAAATAGCAGCACAGTTTTTCGCGCTATTTCTTATAATATACTATCACTTTTAGTATGGGTTAAAGGTATATATCAAATTCTAGAGAAACAGAACCCAGATATTTCCACAGCAAAATTGCACAAACACCGCTAAGTTTCAGTTCGAAGAGCAACGTTATCAGTATAATTACGGGGCAAATGAGACCAAAAATTCAATATTAGCATTTGGTAAGCGATATTGTGTGTAGTATAACAACATTGAATTTCTAATCGATAGTTTTTTTAATATTCTTCTTGTACTTATTATACTAGTATTCTTAAATATTACTTCAATGGTTATACAAGATCACAATTTTAGCATATCATACTAAATACCGCCCTGTTCTTATCGATATTATAAGTAATTAGAATAAAATAAGTAATTTTAATTGTTTTATCATTTTTAGGTACTTTTTTAATATTTAGCATAATGTAAATATAAAAAAGTCCATAATCTGTTAAAAGTTAAGTTTATCATATTAACATTGTTTATAAACCTTTTCGCTGACAATACTTATCTCATTACGACTCAACGGATAGTTTATTTGACGTTTAGAAATTGACAAAAATACCAATTAAAAACCCTAATACCGGCGTTTAGGTAATTTTGCAGTATATGTCATTTTAATTTCGTATGAGAGCGATTTCAAGAAATTTTATGGCTTACCTTCATATGAAATATAAGCATAATTAACGTACTAAGTTGTAGCCTTCCTTCTTGGCTTGATGCCAAACGCTTACCTACAGTACTTCATTTTACGAATCAACATTAGATCTTTTGTATTAAACAGATCCTCTGATTTCCTACTTAATAATACGAGCTAAAGTAATTTAAAAAAAAATAATTAACACTTTCAGTCGGTCCTGTGACCATGGACCCTGGGAAGGATTTGAAACGTCGTATATAATTTTAAATAACTGTAAAGTAATTAAACGCGATAAAATCCGCCAAAATTTTATTAATTAAGACCTTCAAAGATGTAGAATTGCGCTGGAAATATAAACTTCTTGTATTATATAATAAGGATATGTGTGCGTATGTGTAAAGCTACGAAAAGGAGACGTAATATAACTAGACCCATTGGAACGCAATGTCCAAATAAAGATACTTACAGCTCGTACTATTTTCCCAAATCGTCATTGGGTCGGCTGTCGGCATGGGGTAAGCCACATATTTTAATGTAAAACTTTTTTGTATTTGATTTAATTTTCAAGTTCACATAAATAATATAGTAACGTTACCTCTTTTTTGAAAATTGTTTTAACTAGATGATTAAATTTTTAGGAAACACGTGCATTGTTCTAGAATTCCCAATTTAAAAGATTACAAGTGGTACTCTGTATTATATGTATTTTTCAACTTACTATAAATTATGGTAGATTAAAAGAATAAACACGTCTAATAATATAGTAACACAGTCCTACAGAAAAAATTAATAGAACATTTCATAGTTCTAGTTATATTTCAATTTTTATGAGTAGCTTGATGACTATCGCTATTTACACGTGAATAACTGCTTCGTCAACCTAATATGTGACATTTTAAAGGGAAAGGTACAAATTCTTAATTAATATATAGGCACAGAAAATAACATCGTTCACTATTAACCATAATATTTTAAAGTAAAACCTGCAAGTTACCTGCAATTAATTAGAGAATGGCGTAAGCATTGTCACAAACTGCAGTGAATTTCATTCTGTTGTAAATGTAGTATAAAACAAAGTCGCTTTCTGTGACCCTATATCCCTATGTATGATTAAATGTTTAAAACTACGCAACGGACATTGATGCGGTTTTTTCAATAGATGGAGTGATTGAAGAGGAATGTTTATGTGTATAATTCATGCATAATATTGTAGAGAAACGCTGATAAATTTATTTATTTTTCCATAGATTTTATAGATATCAGTATTTCGGCCCTTGCGAAGCCGAGGCTGGTCGCTAGTATATTATAGAATAACTTTACAATAAATGAAACAAAGTTCAGGTGTTAAAAGGGATTGTGGTACAACTATGCCAAAATGATAAACAGAAATATAAGATTTTTACGCTTTAACCATATCTAAGCTGAACAAGTTATATACTTATGGTAAATGGGCCATAGCGTTAGCTTTAAATTGAAGAATTAGAAAAGTACATATAATATAACATACAAACTACAACAATGACAATACCAAACTCATTCTGATAGCTTGTTACCAATTTTTCCAATATTCTTGGTTAATTCACATATGTTAGAACAGCGCATGTACGTACTACACTTCTAATATATTTTTTATATCTAAACTAATATAATACAGGGTAAAGAAGATGTTTTTGAACTGCTTTAAAATATTCTGACACTTCTAGAAAGATTTTTAGACCCTAGGAAAATCTGTACCAACAATCTAAAAATGACACAAGCAGATCTGTGGACAGACTGCTGCTTCTATATAAATTTCACGTACACTATCAGTCTCTAAAAACTTATAAACGTATTTTTAAACCTAATTACTTAAAAAAAAGAAATTATAGCAATGTTGTACTAATCTTGTTGCGAAAACATCGATTATGAACGCGTTGTTGCTTTGTTCGAATCCTTTTAACAGTTGTTTAATATAATCCTCAAAATACTATTTTAATTAATAAAATGTATTATTTTAAAAAAGACAAATAATATACTGAATATGTTAATGTGTTTTAAAGTACACACTCTGAAGTTATGTAGCGTCGGTTTATTTTATTTACGCTTTCCTTAATAGGCACTATATATTCGAGACAACCGTTTCTATTAGCCATATCGCGCTTATCGTACAAATTGTGCGAAATGATAGATGACAACGCATGACTAAGGTAATAGATTAAAAACTTGGAGTAGTTAAAGTCAATTTCTCTTTAATATTACTGTTAAATTAATGTGACAAAATAAAAGGGTCAAACATGAGATACATTTTTCTTGCGAATCAATATTTTCACTGCATGTTATTACCATTGAGCCTACATTTACATTGTATCCGTTCATTCTAGGATGACATTGAGAAATGAATGTCCTACTTTTGCAGCTTACTTTGTTATTTTGCTATTTTAAATAAATTTTGTATGTATATTTTCCACCAAATGAACAATAATTATACTTTTTTATATATAAAGCCTAAAAGAGTAATTTAATCAATTCGGTGTACTTAATTTTCACACATTGTAAAGTAACCTTAAAATTCAGAATAAAGAAAAGTCCCGCACTCGAATACTGAAATATTCAAATACGAATTTCACAAGAGTTTCGAAGTGTCAAAGACTTCTAAACTTGATCTCCTTTTTGCGTTTGTCATTTGCAGTTAAAAGTTCGAGAGAAGATTCAAGGCACCTACGTTTTGCTGTGGTAATTTTTGTTAGAAGTTCGTCCACGTTTCTAATATTGTTCGTTGCTCTTACAGTCAAGTGTCACAATACTTTTAAAGTTATTTGCAATTTTCTTTTTATTAAGGTTTAAAAATTTATAGTAATTGTATTATTTTTCTCTATACTAATTTCAAAGAAAAACTGTCTTGACAAATATGATATATTTACTAATAATATAAAATGGATTCCATTCTATGCCTAGAAATCGCTGTTTTTGTTGCATTCAATTTATGGGGCTACGTGTTTATTAACATATTAACATAACCACCACCGTTAAGCCATGCTCTACAACAACTTATATGAATAGACGCTCTACGACTGCGCAGATTTAGCCAGTAGATTCTTCTAGGTTCCAGTGACTCGACCAGAGGGAAGTTCTATGCTCTGTCAGTACACATAAAATCAAGAGACCTACCTGGTATCATTTAATATAACGTTAAGTATAATAAAAAGTCAAACTGCACTACATAATTTACTTATGCATATGAAATGTCACCGAATTGGTGAAACGTAAATTGTCTTAAATACAAGCTTACACGATTAGAATATCAGCTAGACTAATTCTCTAAATTTAAATGAATCCGTAATTTAAAACTGAAAACAAATTAAATATTAATAATTGTTATAAAAAAATCCAAATCGCAATTGGTCATACAATATTTTTTCATGGAGGTTACGGACTTAACTTTGATGTAAAAGCTATACATCAACGTCACAAACAAATCAAAGTCACATCAGTTATTCGATATGTACGATACCACAAGAATTATTCAACAAGCTTTTTAGTACTCAAAGGCTATACAACGTACGCAAAGTTTTGAGTCGTATGTGAGGTCACGAACCGGCCAAATCCCGAGAATGTATGCAGGGAGCATCACCAACTTGTGATATCTGATCGAATGAAAAACATGGTTTCTATTCCATATACATGAAAGATATTCTAAACAGATTTATATTATATGTATCCTTAGTACGAAGATATACACCTATAAATTTATTTACCAGTTTGATTAAATATTATGTGTCTACACGTAATAAGTACAATGTTTCAAATTTCATGTCTTTATCTCTATGACCACTCGTACTTTTTTTTTTAAAAATAATTATTTAAATATTACACATTTAAGAATATGCACGTCGACCTACATGTCTTACTTTTGCTGCTTATTATGAGTTTTCAGTTTCGCGTGTCTGCGGTTTCGCAAGTTTTGCAATGTGAAAGCATGCTAACTATCTGCAGTGTTTCACGTTACTGTTTTGTAAAACGGCTCACAGTGCTTGTTAGAGGTTTAAGGTCGAATGTTTTTTTATTTTATTTTACATATTACGTTGACAAATAATTTCATATCATGGTGTTATTCTTGTGAATATGCTTTTTAAAGATACATTATGCTTTTTAAATATACATTATGCTAAAAAGTTGTTAATTTTTTCATAGCATTTGTATTCATGTGTTATGTAAACTATTTGGCTATAATGTAGGTAAATTATTGTTATTATAGGCTAAAGTTACTTACCAGGAAACTTATCAGATACGGTCCGCTCATAATAAATGCAGCGTGATATGATTCAAATCCTCTCGCTCCTTGGTATGTTACATCTTGGTTACTCAACGACATTGCCCTTTAGTTCGTAACACTATATTACTCCGTCACTATGTAGCAGAAATGTAAACTGTGGTGATACTTACTTTGTCAATCTCACGTCAAAATGAGATCATAATATGCAGAGCACTAGAAGAGTATTAATAAAAAAAACATAATGTACACAACTTTACGTTACGAAAAATGTTTAAAAAGAAAAACTGTTTTTGTGAGTTCATAACATAACCTATAAATTATAATGAATCTTCAAAACTTGGTATAATTTTTGATAATGCAAAATTTATACATTCATGACAATATAATTATCGCGGCTCATTTTAATTAACCATGGTATGAATTCATGCATATATAAAGCGATAATACGCACAATTTCGTTATTATCTTATGGTAATACTTCCATACTACAGTGTATTATTAATTTTAAAGAGGAAAACGGGTGCACAAGAGTTATCGTTAAGAATGTTTGGATGGTCGAATATTTACAATGTATTAGACATACTTTTTTTTATGGCTTACGCAGGCAGACGAGCAGTCGGCCACCTGATGGAAAGTGATCACCGACACCCATAGACATTGGCATACAGTGGTATCGCCAACGCGCTGCCTACCGTGAGACATAGGTGTTAAGTCTCGTTTACCCATACTTAGATTAGTTCTACGATATATGCGCTTTTTAACAAAATATGTGATTTTACAACAATAAACTACTACTTAATAAAATTTTAGCTAATAAGAATATGCAGCAATCGGTTAATTATCTTAAAAATGAAAAAAATCGATAATCTATTTGTAAAGTCTATTTTAAAATTATCTTCTCAAACATATCGACTTAGTGTCATGCATAAAAAGTGTCATACACTTTTCAAGTTCTTAAATTGGTACAGTTTTATCTTCATTTACAGGGACTTTTGACAAATATGGCTTTATTGTTTCGTGTATATACATTAAACGACCAGTCCAAAACTTGTACTTTGTAGCCAGAACTTATTTTGAAAAAAGAAATAAAATCTCGCGTTGGTATCACTAAAGCCTTATTACTTGCTTTGTTTCATGAGCTTTTAACATCATAGTCGTCGTTAAACAAATCTATAAAAAATTGTTGTGATTCCTGATAATTCTGACAGCACAAGTATTCGTTTGAGTAATTTGCGTGCACAAATGCGTTTTTTTATGCGATGCTATAAAATTTGTACAGAATTTATTTACGATGCTTCAATAGCGTGTTGAGTAGGGATATTTTAATAACGATAAAATTGTCTAAGTATTAAAAATTTCCCAATCCCATTTATACTATAAATGTGAAAGCTTGTAAGAATTGATATATGTTTGTCACTATTTCATATAAACACTACTTGATGGATTTGAAGAAAACTTTACAACAACTATATAATTATAATGTTTTCTAGAATATCATTTTTTTTTTATTGCATACGCAGGCAGACGAGTAGTCGGGGCCACCTAATGGAAAGTGGTCACCGACGCCCATAGACATTGGCAATACAGGTATCACCAACGCGCTGCCTACCGTGAGACATGGAATGTTAAGTCTCGTTTACCCAGTAAATACGCTGGCTACGGTGCCCTTCACACCGGAACACAGAAGTGTTTACACACTGCTTACGGTAGAAATGGGCACCGTGGTGTTACCCACCTAGACGGTCCCTGTAAAAGGGACCTACCACCGAGAAATCGTATATAGAAAAACTTATATGTTAAATTTTTATGCACTTATTTAATTTAGTCGAAAAATTGTAAAAAGTGTACTCAAAATATTTTAAAGTGTAGGTAAAATATGTCATCTGAGATCGATTGCGACGCAAAAACCAGGGTAATAGATAGTTATGATAACACGTCGTGCTATCGTTATTACTAAGAAATTATTTTGAAAACTCAAACAGCCAAAATTTATTTTTAGTAATCTTAATTTTATTGGCAGTGTTGCACACGAACAGCAAAAAATAACTCTTCATAAAATAAATGCAGTGCTAGCAATTTCTAACGCAATCACCAACAGCACATTGCGTAAACAAAACTAATAACAAAAATATTTGGTTTCCATACGAGTCGCTTTTAAAATAACTAAAAGTAATTATTATTCAAAATTTACTTTAGATTAGCGTACTTCGACCAATAAGCCTTTTTGTATTAAAAGCGAAGTTTTTTTATAAGGAAGCGACTACTCAAAAAGAACGTGCGTTTCAAATGTCATGTACGTGTACATTTATCGAAATAATTTGTCGCCAGTGGTACTACCGGACCGGAATGACTTATGGAATTTCTATAAAAGATGCTGCTTTTCCTCAAGAGCCGGCAACGTATGTGCAGCTAGTCAAGAATTGCTAATGTTTATGAGTGGCGGTGGTCACCTACTATTAGGTAGGAGGTTAGAATGGACTGCTCTCTTGCCTCTTAACTTATTTAAAAAAAAGAGCATGTACTAGTGACTATTAACAAAGGTGTCGTTATTTTAGATGAACACATATTATATTCACTTACTCAGATAATATGCAAATCACGGATAAATTTAAAATAACTGCCATATTTAATCGATACATATCGAATGCAGTAAAAAAATGAATGTGGTCAATTAAAAGGGGAGAAGCAAAAATGTAACAGAGAATGAAGAAAATTAAATGGTTGATTAAAAACGTTTTGTGTCGTTTAAAAGACGAAAAAGTATTCTTTTTATTATATAAATGTGTTTTAAATTACTTCATTGAAATATACCTGAAAGTTTTTTAACCGAATATTTCGTTCTAATATATTTTATTTTAAATAACTTAATGTTTGGTTATATTCAATAAACACTTTTGAGTAATGCCTAAAAGTTTTATAATTGAATGTGCAATAAACGTAAGGTATACGTTTTTTTATTCAAAACCTAACAGTATTTTTAATTACTTTATATACGTAACAAATTTGTTCTGCTTATTTTCATTATTCTGCGAGTAAGCTTTTAAATAAATACGTAATAACATTTTACGCTTATTAACGTTTTAATTAAAACAAATACGAGCTAGCATTATCCACGATACTTATTACTGCTTACAACTAAGATTGTGAATATGTTACCAAGCACCACACAGACTCAGTATAATTTGTTAAATTAAATCAGAAACGCTTCTAAGCGCAGGTGTAACATCGATACTAGCGTTTACGACTTTATTAAATACATACTAGCTGTTGCGCGTGACTTCGTCCACGTAGTAATATAGAAAACAATTATTTAAATATAGTTGGCAGTAGACTAATTTCTTGTTATATCGGCTATCTTCCAGTAAAAATCAATACCGGATTTTTATTCCAGAAATTAGCTAAAACAAACCGACAAAAGACATTCCAATGTTATAACCGTTTTTGACTTTACTCGTAAAATAAAAATCTTTTTTCTTCATCATACTAATGTTGACTACGTTTTACATTCATTATCATCAGCTTCTAACAGTCCACAACTGGACATAGGCCTTTCTCAATGACGCTAAGATGGCCGATCCCCTGGTACTCGCCTTCAACTTGAATTTAGTGGGATGCCGATCTCCGTGCAGTAACCTGCACCCACCTGGTCGGGGTCGACCAACACTTAATTTTTTTGTTGTGCTTAACATTTTGTATTAGTAACTATAAAACTATTTAACCGCTATTGTAGCCTAGCGATATGAACTCGTGGTAGCGTATTTGACAATTAATAAGCAATTATTCTAAATTCCAATAGATTTATTAATTTCAATTTTCATATTCAGACCAGAGGTTCGTTCATCGCCTTAACATTTTTTCATTGTTGTTTCCTAGTCTGATAGGACGATGTGGATTGCTTGTAATCTAATACAATTGATGGATTGGGAAAGCACGTAAAAGTCGGCCCTCTTACAATATTAAATATACAGATCAAGACTCGTGAATACAATTCGTTCATCACACTTTATTTTTTCCGACTAACAATTAAACCTACACCCACTGGAGTTGTCAAAGAACGAACCAAATAATTGTAACATAATTATAATACCTAGTACTCTGAATGAATATATGTATCTACTTTAATGTATAAGATACTGTTTTCTTTGAGTACATAGTATATAAGTGCTATATTTTAACTCAGACATATTTTCCTTGCAGATACATTTCAATTTATAGTACAAACCATCGTCCTCAATTGCAAAAATCTTAGTTTAAGACGATGGAGTATCGGGCGCCAAGTTTGTGACTTGTTTGTTGTTTGTCAGTTGAAGTCAAAGTTCAAGTGAAATTTGTTACTGTTTTGGCTTTATAAATGTATAGTCAAAGCTCTCACACAGCAGTCTTACATACCCTTTGTATTTTTATTATTTTTCCGTTTATCTTCGACCTAGCTGGAAGTACTCATTACGTAAGTAATTTTGTCATTGTAAGCCAGTAAAAAGCGATCCTGGTTGAAGGACACAAAACTTTCTGTTATTCTTAATATTTAGAAAATTTCTTATCAAGAATTTGGTACCAAATTTAAATATGAAATAACGTTACAACAGGTTATTTATATGTAAAATTTAAGAGTTGGAATAGATATAAATAGCGTGCATTCTGTAATCATACTGTTAGTATATTTAAGTCGATATTAAAGTAGTTCAAATAAATTAAATCAACCTTTAACGGTTTTTTGAGTTAATTAGACAAATTATGTTTCGATTTTTCTGACTTTTTACAGTCACTTATAGTCATAACCGTCAAAAGGGTTAATCAGTTTTCCTAATAATTAATAAATTTTACCAATAATAACTTATTTGTAGGCTTTGACTGGGCTTTTTTACAGTTATAGGTCTCAAGCAGATGGCTAACATCAATCAATCTCTGTTTTCAAAATGGAATATTTTCAAATTTGTTTAGCTTCACGCACCATCCTTGGAATAAATCGGTGTTCTCAAGTATTGTTACAAGCTGAGAATTTCCTTAAACGATGACCACGTGTTCTTTGACTTTTACTCAAAAAATAATTAAAAGTGATCTAATATCTGTAGAATTAGTGTTAATTCAAAATATGAAGTATCAATAATTATTTTCTTAAATTAAGTAAAAACTTAATTAAAATCAGTTAAAATATGTATAATAATAATGTCCTCCTAGTCGATTCCGACTACGGCTGCCGATCTATATTACAGATCGGCCAACTGCGCAGGAGATATTATAGTGTACAAATGTACGCGCAAGCTACAGGTGCACTCCCTATTTCATAACTCTCATAGTCATTAATTAATAAAAATAGTTATCAAAAACACTTTGAAATTTTTGGTGTTACTAGGCTGTGTTACTCTAAGATGCAAAGAGTTTTTAATGCTTAATATAAAATTAATAGCTGTCACATAGATACAAACCTCATAATAAATAACAGGGGACAGTTTACCTTGACCTTCGTTTGCTTGTCCAACCCTAATTCTGCTCTGTACAGTTTGTTTACCAGTGGCCATGTCTATTTATGTTCGTAATTATTCGAATTCTTGTGTACCAAGAATATTTGACATAGCCTCTTAGAATGGCTTATTCTCTTTTTAGTCCTCTTGTTCGAAGAAATCCTTTGGTTTGAAAAAGAAATTTCTTGGAGTACGTTAAAAACAATTTTGGGCCTATTTTATTTTTCATACATATTTACTAACAGACTATGACAAATGTATAATAAATTGTTTATTTGGTAGAATTACCTTATAGTATTATTTGGTGTGAATTGAGTATTAATATGAAATATAACGAATAATAATATATTTTTAATGTTAAATATGACGAACTTCCAAAATGTTCGTGTATTACCAACCGTATGTCCAACTACCTTCGTAGCGTTTGTGTGGCGTGTCTTAAAACCGTTGTCGTGGGTTCGAATCCTGCGGGGACTCAACAAATATTCATTGTTGTTTCCTAGTTGGTTAGGACAATTTGGGCTGATCACCCAATTGTCTGAAAAGTAAGATGATCCATGCGTCGGATGGGTATGTAAAAAGTCGGTCCACACAACAACCCGCATTGGACCAACGTGGGGGGATACGGTCCAAAGATCCCTAATGGATAGGGTGTATTAGGGGAGGCCTATGTCCAGCAGTGGACTAACAAAGGCTGACGAGTTTTGTATGTTGGACATCATTATCGAAGATGATAATGATGTCCAACATATAATACTCGATTTAGAAAAGCCTTTCGTTTTCAGCTAAACGATGATCTGACAGTCAGAAAAATTCGCGAATGGGCCAAATTACCTAGAAACAGGATATTAAAATTACGGTTAATTCTAGAAACAAAATCTTTGAATTGGAAAGTAATTTAAAAGAAATCTCCTGCGAATTAGAATATGGCAGTAAATCAACGATTAAGAAGTCTTTTAAAAATTGCTAAGAAATAGGATAATATTAAAAAAAAGGAAGAGCGTACGCCTATTGTTGGCAAACAAAATGCTTCAGTTTCTTACGCTAGTGGGTTAAAAGGAGCGTTATATTGTGCAACTTCTTATGCAAATGAATGTTCCCCCCGTTTCGAGCCTTCTAGCTATTCTGCATGAAAATATAGAACAAAATGGAGGCGCTGCGGCCTTGGTTTATTTGCTATGGAGGAGGGCATTTAAATATTAAAAACGATAACTAGCTGACTCATTTGGTCAAAAAACGTTTGGTTTACTTAAGAAGTGTAATTTTTTTTAATTTTGGATAATGATTATTCATCACCGCTGTTTCTTAATTTAAAAGTATGTTACATTTATACTTTTAGAAAAACTAACTGCATTAAAACTGATCACTTGAATGTTCAAATTATTACGTTTAATTCATAAGAATTAAAACATAACAATTTTATTGTTTACGAGTTGTGTACTAATTATAAGTTTCTTAAAGTACTATTTGACATATTGCGATAAAATTTTACCATTTTTAATTATGAAATGATGTTTTGTACCTTAAATGTTTTCATAGTAAATAAACTAACTAACCCCTAAAAATTATAAAATTATTAAGCTAATAAAATGAAATAAAATACATTATTCGCCTGGCATTCCCTATTTTTTTATTTGAGTATTTAAGTCAGATCAGATTAAACAAAAATAATACTAGTAAAGACATTTTTATTATATTAGTAAAGTGTAGACTAATTATTTATTTCTTATAAGCATAATGCATTCATAAAAAACATTTACCACAAACTTATAAATGTGTATACAATATACTTTAATGGTTTATTACAACAATTTTAATCATGTAAATGTCGGAAAATGTTTTTTTAATGCAGCGTTTATTTAAGAAATTAATTTCATAGTTCAAAATACTATAAGATTATTTGAATACTCCAAAGATTTTAAGAATAGATTTCAAAATAGAATCTTATTTAGCAATCAATGCGTCACTTCAAGCAAAAGCTTCAAACATTTAGCAATTTAATATGGACTGATAATGTTTTCAGCGTCATTACCATTGGCAGAATCCCAGGCCTCATTGTGTACTATTTATATCGGAATGCATTTACGTGCAATACAGCAACATTATACGATAAGGTTATAGTAGAATCCTTGTTCCGCGAAAAGTGCCGAAGCTTGTTTACTTATGATAATGTACGCTTACTCTCGTATGCACTGGCGACATGCCATGCATTATACAAATAGTAACTCGTTTAAATTTTAGCTCAGTGATAAATAATTTATCAAGTTTCTGCGAATTATGTATGAATGCTATTACCATATTTTTAATATACATTTTGACTCTGCACCAAAAGTAAAAATCTAAAAAGAAATGTGTAGGAAATGGTTTATTGTAATAAGATTCTATCGATGACTTGAAATTAAATGTTTTGACCTAGACTATTTTTATAAATATTATCAATTAAAATTAATATACAATAACTTCAATAAGGAAGATTAGAAGCCGACCTTCATGATAACTTGAGAAAATAAATAGATAAAAGAAGAACTTTAATAAGAAGGAAAAAAACTACAAACTAGCTTTAACTATTTAAAATTAAGACCATTACCTCATTTTTCACAAAAACTGTTTTAACGATAAATCGTTGGCATTAAATGACTGTAAAGTTCAAACCAAGTATCAACCTCAAAGTTTTGTACGGGGTTTTCGGCACATGCCTTTCAGTTCAGATGCTCGATATCAGGGCTTGGTATTGCTTCGGGTAAAGTTTGAGCATTGCCAACAACTTTAATACTTCACAGTATTCAATGGTTTTATCGTTATGAAATCAAATCTTAACATCTTTTACTACAACTTTATGATACAAATACAGTTTTGACTTCTTTTTGGTTTAAAGAATATCAATTACATGGTTTCACCAATTAAATAAGTTTCATTAAGAAAATAAAATTATTTAAAGGTATTTTTTATGTTAGGAACACAAATATAGTTTAGAACTGCAAATTAAATTGTTTTAAGAACGTTAGCGTACACATAAATTAAAATAGAACAATATTAGATTCCCGATAAATACTAGCAAAAAGCAACAAATATTAACACAATTACAATAAGTGTTTTTATTCCTCTTTAACGTTAATCTTTATTGATTACTCTTTAAGTTTTTATTAGTCGTTTGAAACAATACGATTACTTGAAAATGTAACTTAACGGGCGTTTTATTAACCGGAACAAGCAATTAACATCAAAGTGAGGGCAACTAACGACGTACCATTTAACAACGACAGTAAAAATACAAATAGCCCTTACGAGCATCGAGACGCAAAATTGACTGAGGCCGGCACGTGGTCCCCGCACTTGGAGGGAAATGGCTGTGAGGATCCAAAACATTTCGGAGCCTCCCCCGCCCTGCACAGGGAGCTTTCGCCCTGCGAGCGTCAGTTCTACGTGACGCCGCGTCGGAAGCGGACGTGCCAGAGTCCGCCCGCCCCCGCTCCACGCGAACTTTCTATTACGTCACTCGATATTGCCCGAGGGTCGGATTCCGTAGGTCGTTTATATTGAGTGTCCTCTAGGGGGTGGTATATTGGTTCAGTGAGGTTCGATGATTCTGGTGAGATGGTGCGGCGGCGGGAAGCCAGGCGTGCTTCTTTCACGCAACTGTGCACCGCTTTATTGTGGTTGCTCACCTGTTTCAACGGTAAGTTTTGTGTTTGTAAGGGCCAAATTGGGTTGCCGTTTGGGGGCCCCTAGTTTTACGTTACAGTTGCAACGGTTAAAATTCGAAGTTAACATGAACTTTGTCTAGTACGATAACAAAGTTGGAAATTTGTACCGTAGCTTTAAAAATCTTATAATTTAGGACACTGTTTCTAACATTTACTATAGTGGAGGATCTAAATTTATTTTAAACTGTTGATTATTATTTGATACTTAATGTCTTTTTATTTCAACTAACTTTTTTAGATATAAATAGCACGTTGTCAATAAATGCGTCTTTTTTAGTAATTTGTAACAATATTTTACTGATGTTATAAAAAATACCAGCAGTAATAAAAACATCTACTTCCGTCATGTTCTTTATATTATAAATTAGGAGAATCAAATACATAAATATAATAAATCCTTAAAAATACATAAAATTCATTTTTACTTTTACCAATAAAAGAGGCATTTAAGTTTTTATTTAATACGTACCTGTGTACCAATTTCGTATATTCTACAATTTGCCGGTAGTGAATTTACGTAAAGTATTCGATTTAAATACCCCATGTAAAACATTTAATAATATAAAATATTTGCAGGAAATTTAAATTGAATACTGAAAAGTTGGTTTATTCGCGAAATACATGTTTCTTTTATTTCATATTACCACATTTTACTCCATATGTGCTAATCCGCTCACGTGTGTGATACACGTAGTAGAACAAAACTAGAACATCAGTCGGTAAAAGGGTTAACAATGGCTTAGTACCGTTTTATAAACTAGGAAAAATTATTTCAGTGCGAAGAAATATAAAATGAATACTGAGAATATTATTTATAAGGTATGCAATTTGTATAATGTAGATTTTGTAAATCGAATAATATTTTCCTCCCTCACGCTTTCGATGTATGTAGTTAATTCACGCTATATTAATAATAAATCATTAATATCCTGATACCAATGACATGGAAGATAACAAATAGGTACAGTTTAAAATAATATTCCGTATCATGCAAAAATGTCTAAATTAATTAACTTTAACAACATATCACTTTAAATTAATCATAATTTTAAATATCATGTATTTATTATTTATTAGCATATTACATTATTTATTGGCTGAAAATCCTCCTCTTATAAATAATTTAGTCCACTAAAAGATTGTTCATTATCATTATAGTAATTATCATCAGTTTATCGTAAATATTAATTCAGTCAAATATATTTAATTATAGTACATGTTTTTATTATTTAATAGCATATTACATTATTTATGAGCTGGAAATCCTCTTGTTATAATTTAGTACAACTATCAACTAAATGATTGCTTATTGTAATAAAATTTTATATGTATATAGGTAGAATATAATAACACTTTAGTAATCATTTTTATGGTCATGAAACATTATATATTAATTTTATTTCGATAACTTTTAAAAAATCAATCATAATATATTAATTTACGCTATCATTGGAAATGTGATATTATTACCCAAATTAAGATTGTATTGACTAGTATTTGCTAATGAACTAAAAAGTATGTAAAAACGATAAAAAAGCTAACAATAAATTAAATAAATATTGTTCTATAAATATAACAGCATTATAGATATTAAACGAGTCTTAACCTTTGGCACTTATGACCTTCGACTTAAACTTTTGATATAAGTCTAACGATAGTTTATAAAGATATCATCCAATAGCACTTAAGTTGCACGTCACTTGTCTTGTCAAGGGGAAGTTGCCTCCTCGTCGACTTATCAACTTAGTCCCAACAAGTCATAAGACTCGCTAGCGATACGCTTGAATGCATAATTGAGACTGACACTTAGCCATGGATTCTGAAAACTCGATAAATGGAACAGCATAAAAAGTTAAAAGATTAAATTTGGAAATTGTATTGAAATTTCGGCGGCACTTTGAAATAGATCTCTAGAATTGTGACATCATTTTCTATAATCGACTCAAAATAAAACGAACTTTATTATTGAATTAGTTTTTGAACATTGACTACTTTTTATTATCATCATCATCATCAGCCTGTGATAGTCCACTCCTGGACATAGGCCTCCCCTAATACACCGCTACCCATTTGGATCTTTTTATTATTACAATCAATAATTTAAAAGCAACCGTAATACTAACTTCATGTTAGGATATAAAAAAAAAAAAATGGCGATTCAAAAAATTTGCACAACTAGCAAAATACGGAACATACATTAATTGTTTATCAGTCTATATTAGAGTACCATCATTTATATTAATACGTTTAATTTGTTTTGGCTATTATGTGATGCATGTTGACATTATTGTTTAAAAATTTAATACTCTGTTTATAAGGTCAATTTGCATGACAAAATATCTTAAAAATCTTTTTGAAAAAAAAAATTGAAAAAACTTTCTTTATGAACCAGTAACCATTTAGGGCAATCTTTCATTTACTTTTCATTACCATCACAATGTCTCATTTCAAAACAACAGAATACCAAAAGTATGAAGCCTTCTCTCTTAAAACAAACGACTTAAGCCTTCTTCTAAAGATGACATGGTTAGGAAGCAAAAAGCTACTGCTTGTAAAACTATAACTCGTTACTTCTAGCGCCCTAATATAAATTTATATATGGTGCCATTGCAAATTGAGTTATGTGCAAAGTGAAAATGGTACTGTGATTAGTGCATAGGATAATACAGTGTACTAATAAGTGACACAGCTGTATTGTAACCATCTTTATTATTTTATCATGACAAAATAGTGTAATGAAAGCTTAAAAATCAATCTGGCGGATGTATTTAGACTTAAAGTTTTAAAGAGTAACATACTTAATTAGCATTCATTGGGATATTTTTCTGAAAAGAGCAAGAAGATTAATACAAACCTTCAGATAGATTTAAATAACACATATATAAAAGAGATGATACCGTATTTTTTATTTGTTTACTATAACAACATTTTTCTGTTATAAAACCAAAAGTTTAAAGCTTCTTTGAAGTTGAAAACTATATATAATCTTTTTGAAAGCTAACTAAATGTAAATTGCCGCAGTGAATATAGTACCAAAACTTATCCTTATGAAGGCCGTCAACGCATCCCACTGTTATGTTCAGGCGATTAACCGAACCCGATATGTTTGTTTGGGATCCGGTACGGAAGCGGAGGCGGCGTCCGGCCCAACATGTGAACGATAGGCCACTGCCTGATAAATCATATATAAAATGTAACGACATCTACTAAAGAAGGTTTGTATTTTTTATAAATTACGCTACAACGGTATTAATAATTTATTCAGATTAATAGAAACAAATAATTAAAATTGGGTACGAAAACAATACCTAGTAACATTTAATCGAAAATGCATGAGTTGCAGTGAGTGCTCCAATTATGAGAGTGAGCACGTAAAAAAATCATAATTGAGAAATTGCAGGTTCGACACGTGTGTGATAGTAGTAGATTGCATTAGTTTTATTACTTTTTGCTCGTTATTCCGAATACTTTGTCGTCACATTTTTATAAACGAACCAAACAATAAAAATGTTTATTATCCCACTACTGTTTTTATACGTGATATAGAAATTTTCAAAACAACATTTTTAATACATTTATAATGCTATGTTTCCATCATAATGTTTAGGCACATCATAATTGCTGTCACGTATCCTTTACATCAAACAGTCGTTACCGTAATACAAATGTTGTATATAGTCCGGAACTTGTACTGCAATTAGACACGGCCTTAAGTCATCATTACAGCTCTGCCATAAACTGTTCCCAATACGCACGTAAGCTTAGAGTGGATAACGACGTAATTAATGTTTATGTTATAAGTTGTGGATAATGTTACGCCATAACAGTATTCTATATAAATGAATATGGGTAACATCCATTCAATGTTTGTATAAAAGTCTAAAAAATTATCCAATAAGATATCAGTATAAATATGAATGTACTACAATAATAAGTTTCTATGCATGAAAACATTTTAACGTATAAGATCTAGTTATGAAATTTTTAGTTTTCAAAGAATATTAATTATATTTCGTATTATATATAAATATGCTTTAGTAGTTTGAATTCATTTTGTTTGAGTGAGTTGCTAAGGTTCTCCGTCTATTGTTTGACAACGTTATTTTTGTTCTGTGGAGAAGCATGACAGTTTTAATTAAATTAAAATCAATACCTACGCTGAAACACAGTTTTCTCAACAATATCAATAACTATTCAATATTATTTCTTATGGTTGTTATTGTAAAAGTGTCGTTAAAAAAACAGATTTAGACGTTAGAATTATAAGAGTTCAGATTTACTGGTATTGCAAAAAAAAAAATTAAAGATTTAGGGAAATATATCTGCATTTAAAGTTTGAGATTAGGATTTGCGTTGAAAGAGGTATAATATCAGACAAATCTATATTCAATACAAATTTTATGTAACTTATTTTTTCTTTGCCAACCTTTATGTGAAGCTGCAAGAGAATAACAAAAAGTTTTAATATACTTCAATGATGTCATCTTGTTACCGCCTAATGTTTATACGCTGAGGTTACGAGGCTGAAAACTATAGTATTTTATTTAAAATTACTGAAACTATCTTACACTAAACACAGACGTAAAAATAAATCAACGTCTTAAAAATTTCCAAGACAGCTAAAAAAGCTTTAAATAAACATTATTTGTAATTTGATGCAACTAAAGACCGGAAAAACTCACCAACCCGCATTGGAACAGCGCGGTGGGATACGGTCCAAAAACCCCCTAATGGGTAAGGCGTGCATTAGGAGAGGCCTAAGTCCAGCAGTGGAGTAACACAGGCTGATGTTGATGATGGAATACCGGAAAGCAATTAACTCTGTATTTTTTTCTTTAAAAATAGCAGAGAAGTGGCAGCACAATTCTCTTCCCAAGCTTGTGCCCAACAACTAATACGTTACATTAAAAGGTTATTTTTCTTCTTTAATTCTTTAAAAGAAATAATCCCTATTATGAAACGGGGAAATAAAAAAGAAATATTTTTCTGCTAGCCTTTGTTATGTATTTTCTAATAATATATAAAGAACATTAAAAATCATTTAAACAAAATTACCTATATTATGATATGAATGTGCTTTATAATTTTATCTTTTAAGTACAGAAAAATAAATATTGTGATGTTATAAATTTAAAACTAATATATGGATGTATATAACACAAAGTGCTAATATGCGTTATGTAATATATAGGTAAGCCATTCGTGCAAATAAATAACACCTTTCACATGCCGGCCGAATCTCGAATCGGTATTATTTATTAGGGGTTATAAACTCACGCACTGTTGCGCTATGGCTCATAAACTAGCATTATTCCTCGACTTTGCTAGCACTTTCCATAATTTTTGTTGAAAAGCTCTTAACTTTGTATAATAATAAAGAACCTCCTATTGTATGTCTTAAAGTTAATTTATTTTCTTTTTATTAGAGCACCATATATTATTTGGTTTAAATTAAAAATTTAATATTTGTTATTCATTAGTAGTTTTTAAAGATTTTGAACAATAATTAGTTGTAGTTGTAGACTGGAAATCTATGTTATTGCTAGTTCTTATACCTTTTTTCTTGTTTCCTAGTTGGTTTGGGCAATTTGGGCCGAACACTCAATTGTCTGAAAAGTAAGATGGTTCATGCGTCGGATGGGCATGTAAAAAGTCTAACCTAACCCACCAACCCGCATTGGACCAGCGTGGTGGGATACGGTCCAAAACCCCCTAATTTATAGGGGTGTATTAGGGGTGGCCGATGTCCAGCTGTGGACTATCACAGGCTAATGATGATACCTGTTTTTTGTAAATTTTCTACCCTTTTATTATAAATTACTTTTATTTACTTTTTACACTTTCCAATTACTTTACTAGAGGCCAGGATACATTGTGCAATGGGTTACATTTTCAAATATATCCAAATACATTCATTTAAGCCGTCAATCTATGTAAGGAATTACTTCAGATTTTACTAAGAAGATTCGTTCTTTTATTGACTTCAACTAAAAAGGTAATGAATAAATAAAGGTAATTTTTAAATTGAACTAAAGTTATTTTTAAATATCTCTTATATTTTTCCTGCATTTTGATATCGTCGAAAGCTCGTTGATAATACTTCTTTCGCACGTATTTTTGAACCGCACTTTAATCAAACAAATTGCCGCTAGTTAACTATTTTATATATCTACGTAACTTCTAGCTAACTACCTATCTATAAAATCACATATTTAATCGATCATAAGTATCAGTAATTTAGATTGTGGCTCGTAAAGTTTTTAATTTTATTAACAACATAGTTGGCCCTACCTTGATTCTAGTTATTAAATCCGGTGAAGCCATCACGGATATCTATGTAATTCTCTAGTTAATAATTATTACTTTTTTAATTTTTTTTACTTAATAGAGGAACATACAGTTCAATCTGATTATGGTAATATTATAAATTTTTAACTTCTATTCTATTTGTTCTTACAAAATAAATAAATGTACTTAAATTTTCAGAAACTTTCTGTCGACATAGTTTCCTTTGCTTTGAAATTATCAGTTTTAAGTAGCATAATGATTGATAATTTATAAATATTTTAAAAAACATTCTGGTCATTTCCAATATTGTAGTGTTCCATTTTCAAAATTAAAATATGAAACATAATTTTTTATGAATATTGTATCCTTGATTATGGGTTATCTAATTGATTTTGACTCATCAATAATTTGTAAGCTAAATAAAATAAAAAGGTCGTAAACGCGAGGCTTTGTTTGCCATTAGGGAAGTTAATTTGACCCACGCGCAGCTTTATGATCTCCGTAATTATATCACAGTATACGTTTATTAAAAAATCTTTTAGGTACATACTTGTAAAAAATGAGAAGTTGTTATCGTAAATATTTTGATGTCAATCTATATTTCTATACTTACCCTCTTTTTACTTTTTAAAGGGGAAATACTACTTTTTACTGCGGGTCTTCTGGGGCGCCCCATAATCAATTCTTAGTTGTTAACTGTGACCTTGTTCATTTACGAAGCCTGTTACATATAGCAGAGTCTAATCGAAAAACTTGACGTTGACGAAATCTACAAGGAAACAAGCCAAAGAACTGAACTGAACTTCAGGGGCGCTACCACTGCGGTGCCTATTTCTGCCGCAAAGCAGTAGTGTAGTTGTAAATTACTACTGTATTCTGGATTGAAGGGCACACAGGGTAACACAAAATACAAAAATATAATTTGTTCAATAATATTGCCGATGTCCGTGGGCGTCGGTCACTACTTTCATAAATAAAAATCTATTTAATTTATTTATTCACGTTATGTACAAATATAAAGATACGGAAAAGCTTTCAGACAATTATACATCGAGGCGTTCTTTTTAATTTTTAATTAACTTAATTAAAAATTGTTTAATTAGGTACATCTTAAAATTTGTCAACGAAACTTCGGTATCAATTAAGCTGGCGGTTTATATTACTTTAAGATTCGGTAAGAAAAAAGTCCTAAGACAAAGGGCTGCCATTTATTTGTAATTTTTTTCAACTGAAAGTATAAAAAAACTACTAGCTACAATATTGTATTGAAATATTTTGACACTGTTTCTTAAACTCACTTACATATTTACAATACAAAAGTTTAATAAAAATCTGGTTTTGATCTTGTGTTTCGTTAAGGGTTAAGTTTATTCTTATTAAATTACTTCATAGAAAAATCGATGTCAGCAATATTTGATGAAACTTTCCAAGTCTCTTCTCATCTCCTCCTTAATAATGCAACCTAACCATCAAAGTCCAATAAATTTTCTGAGGTCGTAACTTCTATTTGCAATATAGATCTTTTCTTGTATGGAAAATACGGGCCTGTCTCTAGAGAACCATTTATCCGTCCAGTCATAGATTCAACGGCTTATATGGCAACTCCATTGCTATTTTGGTTTTGTGATACTTTGAGTTATGTGAAATTTTAATGAGCCAATAAAACTATCTAATAGATTTTGTCGTGTTATATTTTATTATGCCTGACATTTTGTAATGATTTGACCCATGGTCATGATATATGACTAGTTTCTTCTTTAGATGGATCTTGAGGTCTGAAAGTCATTATATGTTTATGTTTGATAGATTCAATAGCCTCATATAGGTAAGAATAAAAATTGGTAAGGAAGGTTTTTTGTTGAAAAGTTATAGGACATCAGCGTCGCATATTGTAGTCTACAACTGTTGGTCCTTTACGTCAGTTATGTGTACACTTAACTTAATTGTAACTAATATTTATGTTAAACCCATATAAAAGATACTTGATAATATTTAAAACGTAAATACTCCCTTTTGCAGTCTGAAAAATCAAGTTCTCACTGAAATAGAACCAAACTAATTAGTGACTTGAAAGCAGGACAACAGGCTGCACTGTGACTGGCTGTATTTAAAGTTTGTGTCAACAAATTAAAACTCAACTAAATTACTGACATAACAAGATACCTATTTAGAATGGCCGGTAGCCAGGTTAAACTTCGACATCAAGACAACAGCATCCCCATCTGTCCCTCGATTATGGATGCTGCAAAAGATGAAAAACTGCGGAAATATAAAATTATACACAATAAAATATGTGAAGCATTAATAATAATGTGTGTATTATAATTAGTACTGCTTTATTATATAACAACTGATGAATAAGTGGATGGCTATAACTCATATATGTCAAAAAATGGTTGAGCATCAGAATTTATAAGAAGAGCTTGGCCGAACGTAAATTTTTATATGTATGATGTTGCCATTTTACGAATAATAAAAACAGTAAGAGTTTAGGGTGAAATGGGGCTCATCGATCAAATAAATCGCATCTCATATGTTATGTATGGACTGGTACAATAAAGTTTGTATACGCTTTGGTATTTTGTTTTATTTATTTTTGTTACGTAAAATAATAACAATTTATTTGAAACATACATTAAAAAAAACAATAATATCAGTTCAAGGTGATGCTTCATACATTTACAGGATATGCAAACCGTATACATTATTTACCGATGACGTTAAACAGTTTAAGACATATACTTAAATAATTTGTATATTTCCAATTGAATATAAAATAATTCTGATCATGAAGTGCAATTATTTTAACCAGATCGTCTATAATAAATTCCTAAGAAAGATCAAATTCACAACGGTAGCATTTTTTGAATTTTTCTTTTGTCAGCAATCTCTTTTTTACATAAACGACCTAAAGCTGAGTGTCATTATTTGCAGGAATATTTTAAAAAAGGTGCCATAAATTTGATCCCAGCCAACATTAACGCCAGAAACATGAGAAGAAATCTGTCAGACTATTTTACACACTTCGTTTTATATCATAGTTGAAACTGAAAATATATCAGAAATTTTCAGTAATAATCTCGATTGAATAACGAGTACGTTAAAATTTCAAACTTTAATTAAGTTACTACTAATATTATAAAAATTATATTATAGCGATAATGATGATATTTTTTCTCAAACTTTATTTGGTTACTCTTCAGATCACATTGTACTATTTATATTACATTTTTGCGTACATTTAATTAATCGAATTTTATTTATGCCCCACAGTTTGAAAGTTCAACAACCATGCACTGCAGTCAGTTAGGGCAGCGCAGAATCCTATTACCTCGTAGATATATTGCGTTATACGTTAGCACCCGATCCTATTCAAGCTCGTGCACCTGTATAAAGGAATATGGGCTTGAAGCTAATCTTATGTTAAGCTCGGCCGAAAAGCAATCAGATTTTAACCTACAGCAATATTTTTTTAAAGGATTAAAACACCAATAGATATCAATATAATAGTTATCTGAGACATTCAGAAACATGCATAATGTTTTATTTGCCGAGCAATCGCTATCATCAGCTCAAATTAAGATGAATGTGTTGTCTTATCAGGATCAACGTTCTTGTTGGAGATATTTTGCGCATTTTTCTTCGATGACGGATATCTAAAGTCTAGAATAGTATTTGTTATGTAAAAAAAATGTTTTCTGCATCTTTTAGGAATGTTTAATGTTATATTATCAATCCAATACACATAATTAGTAAGAAATTACAAAACAAAATTTTTGGGTTCATTTAAAATTACTTATTTTAACTTCTATTTGTTCAATTATTGTACGTAATGTACAGTGCTGTAAAGATAATTTTAATACCACAAAATGATTTTAATAATTAAAGTAATTAAACATAACATGAAAATAAAACGCTCGCTGGTTCAAACCACTTAATTTAAATAGACCATGACACGCATGCCTACAATTTTAATACATTTGCAGGTAATACGTTTTGCTACGGAGTAATTCAACGGTCGAAATACAGCGTTACAATTACGGTTCACTCCATTTCATTTCCCTTCCCTTCAGTTTGGATTTTTGCAACGGTAGGATCGCAAAACTTTCGCGATAATCATTGCAGCTAATTTAGTGATATTGCCGAACTAATCTCGGCGTGGTAAATTTTGATGGTGTCATTAATACAAAAAGGGGTCTGTCGGACTGAAACAGCGAATAAAGATAACCAGTAGCCGTTTTTAATGTCGCAGCCCAAATGGACACGTCCGGTGTTCGTTCCCGGTATTAACGGCCCGATGGGTCCAGCCATGTTCGAAACTTTTTGGCGAGCGCCGGTTTTACATTTCGTATGTGTGGATGTATTTTCGCTCTCCTGGTTTTTACAAACGCTCTTTTATGTTGGGCGCACTTAAGACAGCTTAGCCGTTTGTAGTCAGTGCATATAGAGACCATAAATTCCTCATTGCCTGGAAAAATGGTATGAATACAGCCATAATCTCACATTTTGGAGTTTTAGCTGTGTTAGCATTAAATATTTAATAGTTGAATATAATTATTAGGTCAAAGAGTTATGCTACGTAGTAAGGTATATCTTTATTTATACATATTTTATTAAAATCTTATCTATTACAATTGGAAAACAATATCCTATGCTGAAAAGATTACCCTCAAATTGTCGGACATACAAGCTATGTGTATGTAAATCTTAAGCATTAGAATTAACAATGTCTATGTAACTACGGTTTATGGCTAAACTGCCGTTTCTCATGTGATAAACCAACATGTTTAATCCCGACTTGATTAAACCAATGTAGACGCTTGACGGTGTTGCCAACTATTTTAAGAGCTTAAACTATCTTAATAATCATCAGAATTAGCTAAACTAGACGAAAGTAAATAAAAATTACGTAAAACACTGTAATTAAACAAAGGAAGTTAAAGTTAAAACTTAGCTTTAATTATCATTTGCATTTAACCATTTTGCACATTATAACCTGTTTAACTTTTCAACGTAGATATTTTTCATAACTAATTATATTACACTATCCATTTTGAATCCAAAAAAAGTCGAGTTCTCAATATCTTTTTAAGTACCTTTTAACAAACCATTTTTATAAAATTAATCTGTTTATAGATACGGTGAGGAGATTTCAATTACCATTTATAATTAAACCAAATAACTCTCATTAATTAAACCAAATGTCAAACTTGTACATTAATTTGGTTTTCCTATTCAGCAAACTTCATTGTAAAGCACAAGGGAACGATATCGACACAAATGATAACAAGAAATATGTAACGTATAATTGACAATCGATATGCAAGGGGTGGTTTTGTGTAATCCATCACGAAGCGACAGCAAGGCTTTATGTTTGGTGATTAGCCTTTACAACGGTTTTGTTTGCCTGCTTTGTTATTCAGCTCTGTTTATTTTGTTTGGTGATTATGGTTGCAATTTTCGCTACAATTCATTCCTTTGTAATCGGTTATTTGTTAAGGAGAATCATCCAATTATGGTTCACTTTGTGGTATGTTATTAATTTCGATGTTGCTTTGTTTTACAAATATGCTGCGTTTGATACCATTTTAAAAATAACAACGATGTAAACTTTACATATACATTAACAATTGGTCATCTAGGGTAGTTTTTATGACTTTAGTACCCTAACTAATGATTATCTTATATTATATAATTAAAAAATAAAATAAATAACATTTTATTGATTAAACTACTAAGTAATAATGTATATGTTAGTAAGTTTTATCAATATAAGTCCGTTCATCATGTTAAAGTTTAAATGAGCAGCGTTTTAAGCGTGAAATTTTAAGGGAAGAGTGTAATGTTGAAGACGTTTGTGAGGAATTACTTTGAACTAACTTTAATCTAAATCGCAAACCATTTATTGAATGTAAGCTTATTTACCGCCTAAAATCGTAAAAAATGTTTAAGGTTTTTATTTACATCGATAGGTCTACTACTAAAACCCTCTGTATCGTAGCAACAATTCGCTAAAAAGGACTTAAATTTTTAGCGAATTGTCTTATTATTATCGTATTAGTCTTTGGCAGGGTTTTTTTTTTGATACGCTGCATTTCTTACGAGCAGGACTTGCCTCTTATCGAAATGTTAATCTTCAATTTATATGGTTGCTTAGTTTTATAAAAAAAGATAAGAAATTGGAATCTTTCTGTGAGGGAACAACTAAGTTTCTCTAAAGTTGATTAAAGAAATATGATCTAACTATCCGATTACTTGATAAATAAGATAACTTGGGCAAAATTGCAAAATGAGCATCTTAAACTTGACTTTAGGTTTTAAATACTTTAGACGGTCGTTTCTTGATACTATAGTGTCTTTGTAAGCCTTAACATAGCTAGATATGTCCCGATCATATCCATCAAAGTTAAATAATTTGATCATTTGTCTAGC
The DNA here is from genome assembly GCA_029286875.1 of Lamproptera curius. Lineage (NCBI taxonomy): Eukaryota > Metazoa > Arthropoda > Insecta > Lepidoptera > Papilionidae > Lamproptera > Lamproptera curius. The sequence continues at coordinate 7,024,348 of JAGSMT010000016.1, read as the reverse complement.
ATAGAGATAGATAAACGCCTCGTTTGTGATTTGTACATATAATTGTCCATCAACCAAACTACCAAAATCCATGGTCCTTAGGCAAGATTGCAAAGACAAATTCATGATATTATAAACGTCACGAATAAAGCAAACACACTTGTCAGTGCTGAGCTCTTTTCAAATTAAAATTTAATTTTATAACTATAATCATTTGATGTGATCGATGAACTGTCTATCTATCTTTCTATTTATAAAATAATCCTTAATGTCTTATTAAACATAACGTCTTTTAATATAAGTGAGAAAACCTAAACCGTGACCTTAATAAAAAATTACATTCAAACCCTTAGAGGCTTTGCAGGGATACAAAAAATGTATATAATAACTGCTCGTTTAAACTTACAAGATTTATTCAGCAAACGTGACACTCGCGCGAAGTTAAAGTATCCGTAACCGAAAAGTATGAATACATGAATGACTGAAATAAAAACGATATGCCAAAATTGTTCGAAGTGAGTCAGCTTATAGGCTTATTTCATCATGTTACGGACACAAAAATAAAAGTTACATATAAATATTTTGATTTTATTGGATAGTAAAAATGTTTTATAAGCCTGCATTGGGATTAAGTGAAAAAATAAAGGTACATAATTGTTGGTGGACTTACCGTTTAAATAAATATTTATACAGAGGATATTAATAAGTCCTATTATTAATAAATGTCTTACTTCTTCTGTACCTTAAAATAACCGATATTTAACAATTGTTGAACGTTGAAGAGTTGTCATCATCAATTTTAGATAAAAAAAAAATTTATGAAATTGATAATTTTTATTTTATATTTTACTTAGCATTTCAGACTGTTGCTATCCACGTCCATACCCTGACCCCGGACGAAAAACTCTTAAACAGTTTTTAGATATATTAAATATACTAATTTACAGATTTTTTCTTACTTATGTATATTTTTGACATTTCGGACTCTTTCTAGCATCCATGATCATACACCAACTTAGTCTGCCCGTGATCATGAATGCTAAAAAGAATTCGAAACATCGCGAATATATGTAACTAACGTGCGTAGTGGATTTAATATATATAATAATAATAACCGCGTTAAAACAAATAGTTTTTACTTACTTTAAGTTTGTCAATAAATTTTGATAAACACGTAGATCTAAGAGAAGGCTAATTCCTGTGAATCAACAACACCAAAAGAAGTGCAGAGTGCGGCAACGGTAAATATGAAACAATAATTTGTCTTCACGATGTCTCACACTTCGCGTCAGCACGGCCACCCGAACGTGAAGTATGTTCCGCGTTACAACTTGACGTGTATGTAATTACTTAGCGAGTATCGCACAGTCATGCCCTGTCATTTTCGCTAACACCAGCCAGACCCTATAGGGGTGAGGAGATCGTTTAGATTTAAATGATCTGATTTTTGGTTGTGGGTTGCTGACTTTTCATTCCATTCTTATACGAATATTTTGTAAATTACACGTTATTATTCTTAGTCGTAATACGTGTTATTTCAATCCTTTTTAACATTACTAATATATTCGGTACAAAAATTCACGATGAATTAAGCCAGGAATATAATTGTGCCGACTTGTATAAAATAAATTCTACAGCCCTCTTGAATTGATTGCGGGACGAGTCAATATTTGTGTAACATATACGAGTTACCGGGTTTGAGGAAGTATTTTTTGTAATAATACGTTTTCGCTTTCAATGGAGTTTGTCATATCTGCCGCCAAATTTTGACTTATTCACTTCACATCTTGTAGAAATATGTATATATTTTCTACCTTATATTAAAATTTTCTATATAAAAAAATACTTTTATAGATTGATTTGATTACAATTAATTGAAAAACAAGTCAATTGTACTATTTTTATTCTTTTTTACTGAAGTTAAAAGATTTAAAGTTCCTTTTGGATACGGGCCTGAGAATTTTTACTAATATAAATTCTTAACAACGCTAGCATGTACTTCAATTAGCAAAACAAAATTATATATAGGCGTAGTGATAAACATTAAAGGTGCGTTCTTAGAGTTTAATAGCGTATCCATGGGTATTGTTAGACCATAACCTTAAGCATATGTATTATATTATATTTATTACTAACTTTAAAAAAATATATGAAAAAAACAACTTTATTTATTTCGTTTGGAAGTAGGACATAGTTTTCTGTTTAAAACATAAATTAAATGATAAGAGTCTACGATATGCATATTTAATTGTGATCAATGTATAAATACGCATTTCAAAAGACTTAATAAGTGTACACAGTGTACAAAGAGAATGCTTTTCATACTATTGGTATAGTTAATATTGACAGCCAACTTTACGTTTTACTATCTGCGCAGCTATCGGCGGGAAAGAGAATTTTTAGTGGCATACCGGAACAGTTGACCCATCTGCCTTTCATACCGCACACAAAGACTTTCAGAGGGTCTTTTTTATCTATATAAGAATAATTTGAATAATAAAACACAGTCGTATAATTGGTTAAAAAATAAAAAATACCTATATTAAACGAATAAACTATATTGATAATACTATAGTATGATAATATGGTACCCTGAGATAAATAAATAATAATTTTAAACTACTTACAGTTATTATAACTATAGATTCGGATGTAATGATTTTATTTCATATTTTCTCACTATTCTAAGTAATTATATGTATGGGCGATAGTTTAACAGTTTTTAAAATGATTTTTATTAGCTGTAGTATTTTCTATTACTATAAATATTGTAGAAAGTAAATGCGAAAGTCAGTTTCAACCCACTTTTAGATGTCTAAGTAAATCACAATAATGCACCAGTCTCAAGAATCTAATAATTACTAAGTATATAATCATCATAATCACCCTTTGTTTGTCCACTGCTGGATAAAGGCCTTCCCTAATAAACAAGTATTTTAAAAAGAAAAATCCTAGTTCAATATTCAATTTAAGTACATTGTGCTAAGAACTCACTCAATAAAAACTATATTTTGCTCTTTAATTAATAATAACATAGTGTTTAATTTATTTCTAAAACCACACAGTTAGTTAAAAAGTAATAGTCAGAAATGCTTTTTTGACCAACCCCCAAAAAGAAGGAGGTACTCAATTTGGAGAGTATGCTTTAAAAATACGGCGTCAAAATTACAACCTCGTACAATTCAATTTCAAACGCTAGCCTAACCTTAACATATAGACTAAAACTATGTTCTACATAATTGTCCCCCGAGAACAGGTCCTCGCTTTGTGGTAGTGGTGAGGCTCAGTACCTGGGGCGTGTTTAGCCGTGAGAAGCTAAGAGGAACCTGGTCAGCCTATGGTGTACGGCCAGCCGTGGAGGAGGCTGTTCCAAGCGGGCTGAAGAAGCCCGCTATAGAGGCAGCTAGAAGGTTGCGCTGGATGGCAATGAAGGTGGCAGGCGTAGGACCGTACCGTTCCCGAATCTCTGCGACTGAGGGGCCGATGGCTGGTGCGTGTGAGAGGTCGCAGGTTAGATACTGGGCGGCGGAGCCCGAGGCCACTGCTGTAATCGCGATCCCTGGCTCCACGGCCCTGAGTAACAGATTCGGGAAATCTGAACCTATATATAGGGCAAAAACGGAGGGCTTGTCCACCTACGTCCAGAGGATGCAGTAATGCGGGCGCGAGATAGGGCTGCTTCGGCAGCTAGCAGTGGTGTGATCGCAGAAGAGTTCAAAGAGTTCCTGATGAGCCATCTGAAGTGCCCTGGTGCAGAAGGAACAACCTGGTGGTTTTAGTAGGTGCGAGTCGGACATAAACCGTCCTCGCGGAGAACGAGTATGCGTAAGTATTTCCCCACTGTAAAAAAAAAGTGTTCTACATAATTTTAGTTCATGAATTGTTCTATAATAAATATCCCAAGAACATGTACCTGTTTTTTAAATAATTTACAATTAAGGGTAGAAGTGGGCACCGCGACGAAACTACCAGCAACGATCTTTTGCAAATAAAAAAATCTAACACCTCAAAACTTTGATCTAACTAATGGCCGTTACTTTAAAAGTTATTAAATAGTTGCATAATAAATATAATAGAGAAAGATTTAAGGACAATTAATGCCACTTTACCACGAATAGGTGAAATGATTTATATTTTAACGGGGACACTTTATTAGTGACTCTGCCAGTAACTTATTATAAAGCACTCGCCAGTTCCTTAAAGTAATCTTGTCAGTTCAAATTAAACACTTTATTACACTTCATCCGGTCAGTTCAAATTAAACTTTATTATTTTATCTTACTCTAATTCCGTGAAGGTAATATGGCTAAACCCATTTACCTGCTTTCAAATGTTTTTGAAAATAACACAAACCGCGCTGGATACCTTACCAAGGAAAATATGTAAATTATGGATTAGCCCACTATTCAATACAAAAAGGGATCATATTTTACCGCACAAGATAGCTCCACACTTAATCATAAACCCTTGAAACAATACGTATAAAATTATATACTCAAGTATATTATTTCTAAACAGTGTTGAGTAAAAAATATAAGAATTTGTTTTTTATGCTTATTGAAATTCTCTTACCTTCAACGAATTGTAAACTTTAGCGAACTTTTATGTCTAAATGCGCTCAACAACTATTTTTATATTTTTATAATTTAAAAAAATTAACATCTTTTAGAATGAAGGGAACCTTTGACCATTAATCGTAAAGACATTGTTCAACACACTGGCAACCATTCAAGAGTTAATTTATTTTCTCGCAGTCTAGTGAGCATCAGTTTTCATTTGACCTAACCAATGCTACGGGTCTGTGCAGTTCCCACGACTTAAACAAACAAGTGTGTGAAACACCATCATGTCTGTAACTATATAAATTAGAAACATATGAAAAGGTTTAAATTTTATAAATTCCATTTTAATTTATACTAAAGGGACGAAAATTGATGAGTCTCGAAATTTAAGTAAAACAGTAACAAACTTTTAAATTAAAAAATAACCCTGTAAAATCTTAGACGTGAACTAGTGTTAACTTTAATTTCAGTCTAGCGCCAAAATTGGCCGAACGCGGCTAGCTTAACTAAACACCTTTGAGAATTTTTATTATCTTAAAAAAATCTCACCTAGATTTCCTTACGCTCGCACGGTACGAAACCCATTAAAACTTTCCTTTAGAGACATGAAAAATGGAAATACTTTATACTTTCGCTACGTCATAATCAGAACTTTCTGGATAATTCGCGTGACTTGTTTTATGCACTAATGCGAAAAGTATTGCATTATTGTTATTACGTTTAAAGTTGAAGAAAATTGGAAACTATGATATAATAAATATATGAAATAACACTTGTATCTTATCCCTTGCCAAATATGTAAGGAAATCTTTACTTTATTGCTGAAAATATAACGATAAAGAAGGGATTCTAAAATATGAACCGACTATAATATGAGTCGTAACATTTGACGACGTAGTGTCAGTATATTCTGTTTCCTATAGAAAATAAATGTCATTGTTCGGCTATACCAATTTTCTTGAAAGCACGCCTCTGACATTTGATACAAGTATCGAGGTCAAATTGATGGGTAATGTTCTGCTTGGTTTATGCCTTCTGGCACTTTCAAATAATAATAGGTATAGTTCATATCGTGCAATTACTGAAGGGATGTACTTTTGTTTTATTCCGGATTTGCTGATGCTTTTCGTCCAGACAAAACTCAAAATGATAATTATATCTTTAATTTATACATCATACACACATCATCAACCTGTGATAGTCCACAGCTGGACATACGCCTCCCCTAATACACCCCTATCCATTAAGGGCTTTTGGACCGCGTCCCACCGCGCTGGTCCAATACGGGTGGACCAACTATTTACATGCCCATCCGACGCATAGATCATCTTATTTTACAGACAATTGGGTGATCAGCCCAAATTGCCATAGCCAACTAAGATACAACAATGAAAATTATTTGTCAAGTCCCCGCAGGATTCGAACCCACGACCTCCGGTTGTAAACGCTTATACCTCTACCACTAGGCTACGGAGGCAGTTAATTTTTTATTTACGCGATTATTATACATATCTTGACTTGCGATTTTTTATCTTTACTTTATCCCGTGATCTGGCGTGATGCTGGTTAGAGTCGGAAACGTTAGAAATAAATACAAATAATATACGCGAAAAATCTATTAAGAGCGGATCTGTGATTTAAAAAGATTTCATATGGCTCTTTTAAAATATTATACTACCAAAATTTAGAACAATTATAGATGAGCTATTTTTTACAAGTACTGAAGTAAGAGTTAAGCTCGACACAACCAAGATATATAAGCATAGGTTATCGTGGGTAAGGGACTACGGGTTGATGCTTAAAGCGGCCGTTTGGCACTAATGACTTTTTCGTGACTTGTGCACGAGCCAGACACGTCGACCGACTTGGCTTTGCAGTTCGGAAGTTTTTTCGTCACTTTGCAAATATTTTCTGCAAACTGGCCTTTTTTCAAAATCCTGATGGTGTGTATCTATATACGTTCACTTCAATTTACGTTCTATATTTAATCTTTTATGAAAATAAATTTTCTAATCTAGTTCATCAACATTCATAAAATATTTGTTCTGAAGTAAAAGTTTTATGTTTTAGGACCGATTATTATTAGATATGTAGGCGAATTGGTAAGCTATTCAATTATTCATCAGAAACTATTCACTTGAAACGTTCATAATCACGACCCACTATAATAACAAATATTAAAGTGGGTCGTGATTATGGACGTTTGTTTATATTCAGTTAGTTTATTTATTATCTACTTTTTGTATTTTTTAAATTGTCAGAGAGACAGGACGAGTCGCATATAATCCTCACAAAGAGTTATACACAATTAATATTACATAGTGTTTACCTAATTTTCACACACGCTATGATGAAGTACAAGCCGGAACACAGTCCGTTTGTTCAACTACCCGAGTCACTTCTGGTAATATGTGAATTAATTTATATAGTGTTAAGGGTTTTCGTTTAAAAAAAAATTTTGTCTTCTTCCTACTGCTTTGCAATTTATATACTTCGATTTAATATTTATACTGCAACCTAATAGTGTATAAAGTTTTTGTCACTTAGTTTATCAGACTAATGTTTGAATTATACGCATAAATTAAAGTAAGGGTCAAATGTATTTTTTATAAAACTAATGTATTCTATTATTTAAAAACATTTTTATATAAGTCCATTTTTTATAGAATATGTTAACAATATTAAATTCTAATCACGTATCCAAGTTATCGACTTCTTACTGTTTATCATCGAATATGTTTACGAAAATCGCACTATATATTTTATATTTTATTTACTTCAGTCAAAACGACTAGTAGTCAAAAGTCAATTACACCCGACTGTAAATAATCGCAAAGATTCTTATTAATTATTTAAATAAGTCACGTTTTACCTTTTTCATGAGAATGGAGGTGATATGTCGTAACCCAACTCTAAAATGCTTGCGAGTAATATGTTTAATATGCAGAAACCATACTAAAATATTGCTATTATTATAGGATAATGGTTTCCCATAAAACCCTAAAGGGACTAAGAGGTACGTAAATGCGTTGCCTCTTTTTTAAAAAACTGAAAATCGACCGTTTTCCATTTTTTGAACAAAGTTGAATATATTACATAGATTTTATAGTTTTTTTGGCAAAAATCACTTATATTTTATATATTCATAACCGAATATTGTGCTGACGTGTACACAATACATTAGCAATGTGTCCATTCCCCATCATCATAAACAAATGGAGGCAATAGCAATCATGTAAATCAGGTTTCGCTGTTTCCATTGCAAATCTAGTGCCAACTGAGAATGGATAAATGTAAATAAAGCTTGATTACATAAACGGTGCCATCACGTCGGCCATCATAGTTTTATAAATATTCATTCGTAAATAGTTGAAATATTTTAAATAGCGAACCAAAAATAAAATCATCTGTAAGCACTGTTGCGTTTTATGTGAGTCACTCATTTTAAATTCTATACTATGTATATTTACTTAACTTTGCAATAATAAAAGATTAACTCATAACTTTATAGAATTATATTCTACCTGTATTAAACGGTTTAGCTTACTGTTTTTTAAAGAAAATGTGTCGTAGCTCTCGGTTGGTTTGCTCTTTTATTCTTTTTGAAGCAGGCATTTAAATCTTTGTAAGTTACTTCAAGATGTCGTGACCTACATTCTACCTTGTTTTCGTTTTACTACTTGTTTCATACACGAAACGGCAATATTGTGGCGTAAGTGCTACTTTGTTCTCCGTTCGCGTTCCGTTTTCGATTAATTAATAATGGACGCAACTCATTTCGATTATAACAGTCAATACTTATTACCGAAAATATATAGCCATATAATATGCGTAACATAATCTGTTAATTACGATGCAAAATTAAAATGACAAATGTATTATGGTTATTGCATAAATTAAAATTTGGTATTTAAATAAATTGTATTTTAAGTAAATTAATTATGTACTCTCTATAGTTAGCGGATTAAAACTGTAAAGGATTTTAATACAAAATTAATTACAAAATGTAAAATAGCAAATAAATAAATATAATGTTAATGACTATTGTTAATATACATTTTATAAAATCATTAAAAATGAGTTAGTTCATTTTCTTATTTACGCGAATATGAGTGATTATCAGTGTTATTATTAAAAGTTTTCAATCCTTACTTACTACAATAAGCATTTTGACAATTTAAAATTTTTACTCTATACCGAAGATATCTAAAAACGGAATGCGAATTAAAACGGGTTAAACTATTCACAAGCAAGTACGATGTGAGCTTCGTAGTATATGCACAAAAGCGGGGACGTCTATTTGCCAACATTATTATCATGTACTTGCACACACTGCTTAGGACCGTGACTGTCGGAGCTCGTTGACAATGTACCCCTGCTTATTCGAATTGCTCCACGTATACCTGTCAGTGTATATGTATCTGCAGTACATAGTTAAGGTACTTTACTGCCGTTTGACCTCGACATATTGAAGTTTGGCGTTTGAAATTATTCGTTTAAGAGGATAATCCTTTGAAAACTGTTTGTCTGTGATCTTTGAAGATTATAGTTTCTTTATAAAAAATGTATAAAATATGTATTATATTTTTTCTAAACTTCGAATTACGTCTTAAATGTTCATTATAGTAAGATAAATTTATAAAAGATACGTAACGTACGTAAAATAAGACATATTTTCGTTTTATTTTTTACAAAAGTATGAATACTACATGAAACCTTATTCAAATAATATTTGTATAGATAATAGCCGAACAAATTGAACATTGATTATTCAACTCATAAAGGGGTGGTTACATTAAATTTAACTAAAACGAACTCGGCCAACTATCCTTGGTATGGCAACTATCGAATTGCAAAACTAGTTCGAACGAAGTTATCGGATTGAAACTATTTGCAGTAATGCTTAGCGTGGTTTAACCGTTCGGAATAGAGTCCGAGGCAGTTACCGTTTTATTAAATGGTTAGATATTCAAATGACAATGCTATTATAGAGCGCATTGTAGGCAAGCAGTCACGCACAGTTCTGAACACAAACTGTCAGTTAAGTGTATATGAAATATTCAACTCGCATGTAACGTAACGTTCGTATTTAGTATGGATATTTTCTATCTGATGCTAATTACAGGAATGAAAAATTTCTACAAATTTATTACTTGTACTATGACATGTTATTTTACAAGTTATTATACGCTACTTCTATAACAGCACGCCTTATGACATTAAAATCCTTGAATATTTTAAGATTTTATATTAATAAATATTTATACACTACAAAAGTGTAGAAATGTCCTTTTCCGAAAAAATCAGTCTAACTGTAATAGTATACAATATAAGTCATTGATATTTACTTACAAACACTTGATATCATTATTTTCGCTATATATATTTACTATACAGCGTTCTAATTACAGTAACGATCTAGCTCATGTGTTCATTTCGTCCTTAAAACAAATGACATTATCTTACAAATAAGTTTTAGTCAGAGCAAGCGAATTATTTGTTAGATGTGCTCTTGGACTAAATTTGTTAGGGTAAGCACCTTTTCCGAACTGCGCAAACAGTACCCTCGTTTCCTTAATTCAGTTAATTGTAGGAAAGAAAAAGAAATTTCACCCGAAGCGCAGAAAGCAAAATTTGTGAGCAAGAATACCGAGATGAAAAATTTAAATAATAATAGCGGTCGACACGATAAATGACAGAGTAAAAGTGCGATCGTTACTGTCAGATGCATGTACCGTTGGCAAAGAAAACCCGTTATTAATAGCGCAGGGCAAGCCCGAGGTTTCCGTTGGGAAATAAAATATTGTGATCTTTTGCAGTGACGCTTCCTAAAATGTTGATTTTGTTCACGGAATGCCTCATAATCTGTAGGTGAACGTTTATATCCTACCTTAAAAAAGTTAAACATTGGTAGAACACAAACTTTCCGTTTTTGTTTTGAAAAAATAAAGTGAAAAATAGTTATAAGGTCGCAATAACTTAAGTACTCGTGTTGAAACGTGTTTATCAGAACAGTCGGGGTACTATTTGCCTTTTTTATTATTGCTTACCATTTAATGTTACGAGACATTTAATGTTACGTCTCGTTTCTAAGTAATTAAGCTAAGTAGGGAGCACAGTGCTCTTTAAACAAAATACTGTCTTCACACTACTGATTTTTGGTAGAAAGAGGCTACACTCAAGATCCGTTTCTATTTAAAAAGATGCCTATCATCTTCTATATAGTTTTGCATAAAAATAAATTAATAAAAAATATTGGATGGATTAAAAGGTAAAATATTTCTATGTATATAAGTATGTTGTCTTACACAGTTGCTTGAAATGTATGTACTCGTAACAGTTACTCAATATCTCGTAATGAAAGTATTCCCAATCGTACAGTGCTTTTCCAGACTAATAAAATTTATATTATTAAACTCCAGACTAATAAATTTCAAAATTCCAGACAAATAAAATTTTATTATAGTAAAAAACATATACAACATAATTTGATGTTTTAACCAACGAAAGCAAACTTGTGAAAACAAAATAAATGAAAATGAATATTCAGAAATCAATTGGTTAAAATAATAGAAAAAAAAACACATATGTTGTTAATATTAAATAGGATTTCCTATTCTTTAACATATCAAAAAAACTTCACTGAAACATGCCGTTTGTTTTAAATTATTATTATATTATACAAACATTGAGTTTTATTATTAATTCATTTTATATGATTGCCCCCGGGAGTAGGTGAAATTGAATATAAATAACTTGCCAGTTATGCCTTGCTACGGGCTGACATTAAAAAATAATATGCCATTATTGACGTTGAATCACTATGGTCATGCTGGTAGTGCAAATAATTGATTTATTCCAATATACGATTGCAAAAAATAAAAAAGACTATCAAATCTATATAGAGTTTTAATAAAATACGTAATATCTGTATTCATATGGTTGATATACTAAACATGTAATTTAAATGATCAGTACATATCTTTACATAGTATCAGGTCGGATATTTAGATAAGATGTTTATAAATTTGGAGGCACTGACGTCCGATAAAGACTGCCAATGACGGTCTTGACAATAGGTACAGACGTTTTACGTATATATCCGATGTAAAGATCTCCTTTATAGGCAATTGGGTGATCGGCTCACATTGCTTAACCAATCAGAAAACTGCGATAACTCAAAGTTGTTCATAGGCAGGATTCGTAAGAGATTCGATTTATGGTATGTGACATCATCTATACAAATAAATAAAATTGGTATGTCTGTTCGTAACATTAAAATAACCATTTTTAGATTAGTACATTGCCATATTTAACCGGTATATACATGAAAACTACATTTTTTTCAAAAAAATTTTCTGTTTTTCCGTCTGACTGTTTGTTTTGGCTAACCTCTGGAGTGGCCGCTCTGATTTTGACGAAACTTACTGGGGAGAGCTGCTGTAACTGGGAGTAAATTAGATTACCTTAAAAACAGACTTTTTTTAATACCACGCGGACGCAGTTATAGCACCACGCAAAAGGAAAATTAACCATCTTCCGATTTAAAAAGTAACCACGTTTAATATTTTTTCATAAAGATATTCAGATCTGTGGTGTATTACGTAACTCAGTTCTAGTTTGTATTGAACATAATTTTCTATTGGATAACTTTCTCGCATCTTGAGATTTCATTGCGGTATTTAAAATGGCCAATAATAAAAACTCTTTATGTCGTTCGAATGTGTTTAAGTTCGTATTTATACTATGCCATGTTTGATTGTCCTTGTAGTTTGCATTTATGCGTAATATGACATCATCACTTATCTTTTTTGGAACCCAATGCTTTTGCATATGTTATAATATATATTTATTTCTTAACAAAACCTTGTTTACATAATTCTTTATATTTATTTATAAAATTGTGTCTGTTTTCATTTCGCTAGTTCTAATATGTTACGTGAATCTTAAACTACAGGTCATAATGACCTGAAGTTTTTACCACATCTGACACCTTTTGTAAGTTGACAACTAGGCTTACGTAATCGTCCCGTACAATAGTCTCTCGACACAAACCACATGCCAGTAATCTGACTATATTCAGCTCTGCTGACCCGGTAACATCATCCAAATGTGACAGTTTGAGATGACCTCGTTAGTGTGGATTTTGAAGACTGCAAGTGCTCTCTAGAGATTTTCGTTGTGAGGGCGATTGTGATTTTCCGTTGTGGGTACTTCTAGAGGAATACCTAATGATATAGTTTTGCTCATTTACTGTCTCGAGAATCATAAAATAAATTAATAGACTTTCAGAAATGGTTGTAAAGTGAAATGATTAAAAAAATTATAATTGCAAAAAAGTAAGGTCAGAATAATTATTTATAATAAATATTTAATACTATATTAGCTGTTGAATCCACCCATAGGCTTAGGACTTATTAATTAAACTAATTAATTTAATATAATCATTTTAAAAAAAGGGTAAGAGTATTGATAATAAAATATTTTTTTCATTATCATTTTATTAAAAATGTTTTAAGCTTTGTATTGTATTTTTTTGTTTTGTACTGTATTGTATTGTACATTGTATTATATTTAAGCAGTTTATCTTCTTACTGATGAAATTTCTTTAAAATTCATAATTACAATGTTATCACAACAAAACTTCCAAAGTTTAATTAACAATTTCTAAGTTCACTAAATAATTTCCCTTTCTTTATATCATTGATTAAAACTTGAGTACGGGTCAGAGAGACAAATTTTTAGGTCGAGCCGGCTTTTAAGTAGGACTAAGGATGAATTTAAATAAGCTTTCAACAACATTGACTTGAGAGATGCATAAATATTAATGCTGTGCGCATTGCAGACTAATGGGAATGGATTATTTATCAGACAAAATCTTTGAGAATATTCTTCGACGCCTTTAAGTATATGTATATATGCAGATTGTTTTCCTAATGTCCACCAATATAATTTATTTATATAGAAAGAAAGCATTTTGTGTTTCACTGGTAGCGTCAATATTAGATTTTCCGATCATTATTGACGCCTCCATTAAGGCGCTGTCAGTCAAAGCGGACCGTCGTTGTTTACATTAAAAGTACTTTTTTCGTAAATTAATCACACTTTTTTCTAATCTCCGCCTACTTTAGTATAGAACTGTAAAGAATTTCCAATCGTGGGAATATAAATGTTAGTAAATAAAGCAACGGTAGTCTTATATAATCTTGCCTTATTTATCTGTTATAAGCCAGTTTATTTAAATCTTTACATACGTTGTTTATTTGTTTCAGAACTAAATGCAGTCAAGATAGTGAAACTAGTGGTACCTGAAATAATACAGTACGGAGTGCAAGATGCAGTGATTTTGGACTGTGAATATACGTATGGTAATAATACTTCAGGACTTGTTGTGAAGTGGTTCTTCAGGAATAAAGCGAGACCAGTCTACCAATGGATTGTGTCGCAGAAACCACAGGACATGGGGATATTGAGAGGCCGCGTCGATTTAACCTACAGAGCGTCGAGCGACCCATTAAAAATGCACAGAGCACTCCGCATAGTGAAGCCGAATACGGACATTTCTGGCGATTACACATGTGTCGTTTCAACATTCATGGAAGAAGATTCTAAAACTAAGCAAATGATCGTTTTCGGTGAGTTGTTTAGATATTTACCTTGTGAAAGATCTATTAAAAACACATTCGTAATTGAAGTTAATATAACTCGTATAACATAATTTACAATCGCTGTTTAAGAAAATTTTAACTAAATGAACGCGATAAAACGTGATGTGAACAGCGGTTAAAAATCTGAACAAATTTTTAAATTCTGTTTACATTTTCCTTAATAATAAAATAGTAGTATAAGCCTAACCCCATATTCTCTAGATACTCTCCCATATTTTAATGACAATTATAATAAAAAGTATAGCTAGTTGCTTAAAGTACGTTTAAAAATGTTATTGGATGTTTTCGATCGTTGGTATTGGTCCTATCTGCCTGTAACTTAAAAGTTGTTTAATTAAAACTTGTATAGTACGTTGAGAAAGTAATCGTGTTATAGTGTGTCGATTTATGTTTGAATACTAATGATGTAGTAAAAATAAGAATGTCAACATCTCTAATAAAAAAAAGTCAAATTTCGTGTCAGGAAACAAGTATTAACTTGAAACTGTTCCATCTTATTTTATTCATGACTAGAAAGCGTTGCTTTGACAACGATTTTGTTTTTGTCTATACACTTCTATTTATACGAAATTGTATTCATTCGAACATCTGCTATCCGCATCGCATCTCTTTTTACGCTTAAGGCATTCGTATGGCTTTCGGGGAAATGAAGCAGGCCGGCTTATCTTTACGGATGGCGTGTCCAATCAAGATTGTTTTTAAATTAGTGCTTATTTAAATTTATGTTCTTCACGATACCAAGTAAACTTAAACGACATCATAATCATTTTAAAAATAGAATATATGAAATAAGTGTACTTATGGTATACAGTATAATAATATTAGTAAATAAAATTGTATACTGTACCTTAAAACATTTTGAATTTATCTAAGTCTGAAGAAAGGAATTGTAATACATTAACATGTTAACAAGCGTGTTATAACATGAAAACTTCTTCCATTATCACCAGATTGCTGCTTTCTGTAATAAACAGACTTGAACCACGATAACAATCCTTATATTTGGAGAGTGAAAATTCATTTTCAAATCTATTTTATAGTTACTAAAGGTTATCCAATAACATATTTCTTGAGAAGGGTTTAGTTTGGCCTCGCCATATCGTATTGTAGGCTCGATATGGGTAAACTGTTCGTAGTGTAATTTAGCAAATTGTCCGCCGTTGAAATATACAGAGTATGCTATTGTGTTCATTCGTCTTAATTAAATGTAAAGTATTCTTCTGAAATTATTTTAAATAGATTTAAACGATATCTGATTTGGAGATAGTTTATCACCCAACAGGTCTTTTTAAAAATATATTTACTGTTACATATTTATGCTATAAAGATTCATGTTTTGTTTTGGTTACTTACAGTAACAGCGTTTTATATTCAATCCATAGATTAAATTTACTGTTGCCGTTTGGAGTCTATACAAATATAGATAAAATGACATACAAAATTCATGCCGCAAATCTTTTTAAAGGTATTGTTATACTTCAAGCAAGACTTGCAATATTTAGAAGGCTTGCAATATTTAAATAAGTAGAACAAAAATATTTAATTAAGGTATACAAATGTGCTATTTTCGGAATATGAAACCATTGTTAGGCGCTACTCATAAAAAATAGAAGCAAAAGAAATGTAAAGCCATTATGATTATGAAAGCATACTTTCTAGAATTAATTCCATCATATTTTCCTTTGTGCGAAATATAAGTGCGAAAGAAATCAAATAAAAAGGTTGAAAGAACGTCAACGTACGTTAAATAATTAAAATTCTTTTATAACAAGTTTGTTTTCTAATAAAACTACCAAAAATATGGGTAACAACACTAAACTTTTTTAACAGATCGCAATTGATTTAAAAATTCGTAATAATACATAAAAGTTATACTCAAAATTCTATTTAAAAATGCTAAATCATAGCTATTTTCTAACTACCTGACAATGAGTTAAGGGCAATAACAGGGCAATACAGCCATCGTCAAAAGTGTTCATATACATTCAGGCATATTATTTACATTAATGGATCATCGCAACCCACAACCCAATATACATTCATTAAAAACTATCTGTTGTACGCGACGTCGTCCATATGGTAATTTATCGAAAAAAAACTTTTTTTTTTCCTGAAACAAGGGCCTAGGTTAATTCAGATATCTTTAAGTGAAAGTTTCGTCAAAATCGGATTAGCCATTCCACAGGCAGAACAAACAGACAAAAATGAAAATAAAATTGTTATATGTACCGGTTATTTTACGTAATTGTTTAAAAAGGGATATTTTAGTGTAATATAGAGGCACTCCAATGTTATTTATTTGTATGGATAAAAACGGGTAAATTGACTAAAGATATAATATAATTTTGTTTAGTTCTATACTAGAGTATCAATATGATGATGAATGCATTTTAGTTAGTACATGATATTTACAGGGATGTACGCGTCCGCAAATACCGGTGAACTATCCGGAGGAAAATCAAAGAGGTTTCCGATGTAAACGGAAGGCCACTTCCGTGCCGTTGTCAATTAGCTTGTTATGCACAAAATACCTTTTAGAAGACTGTTAAATTATTTATCTACTCCTTTTAAAATGTTTTAAAATGATAGGATGGATAATAAATGTCATTGTATGCATTTTACAAGGTCATGAAAAAAAATTATTACCGAAAAATGTTATAATAATAAATTAAAATAGCTTAAGTAATACTATATATATGTGAGTATATGTAAGGAGATTTTGTCTTTATTTTAGCTGTAAGACTTCCGATGGATTTAAAATCGACAATTTCGGCTCTATTAAAATGAAGAAAAAATTAAAAATTTTCTGAAAAATATAAATCAGCCTAATTTTTTTTCTTATCTTGAGGTGAAAATCCTAGTTTTTATACACCTAATGAAGGTCTAACAAGGTTTATCACTTCCTGAGAAAAATAATAACTGGCACTGACGGACAGATGGACAAGAAAGCAATCTTCTAACGGTTCCTTATCTGCTTTGTAAGATACGAAACCAATTTTTTTATAAATAAGATCTGTTCAAGAACAATTAGAGCGTACTCACCCTAAACCTTACCTTTTTTAAAGAAAATATGTGTTAATATGCGGATAATGAACTTCATGAATTTATTTGTATCAAGACGCCCTAAAATTTACTTAAAAACAGTTAAAGCAGAACTCCAATTATAATGAACGAGGAATATCTTTCGCTCTTTAATATTGAGCGCAAAGGCAGTTGGGCACCTTGGCACGCGCGGAGATCGTTACGGTTCATTAACCTCACCTGTGCCCGTTACGCCTTACGAAATATCCTTATAAGTGTCACGTTTCAGTGCCGGAGACGAACTTCCGTCTGATCCAAAACAAGACTGACGACGACACTGTGAACGTCATATGCGCTGCGGATGGAGCGTTTCCTGCGCCCAACCTCACGCTGGCTACACCTGAGAGGTGAGAACCGCGAACACACAAAAATGCATAAGGCACGCAACGGGCAACCTATGCAGCAATCTGTTTAGCTACGTTTATAAGATTTGTGTTCAGATGATTAAATGTAGAACGCAATCCCTACATTCTTCAAAAGTAATAGAATTGTTTGATGCGTTTTATTTTTAAACAACGAGAAAAGAAAAGTTTTCTTTTTTATTTCATTTACTGTGTTCATTCAGTTATGCCCGTCAAACTAAATCACATAATTATTTAGAATTACTAGATTTTATTTTAAGTATTAACGTATTTGATATTTTGTCTTCTGCAAACATTTTTTTGATCCTATAGTTACAGATTTTTCTTTAATAAAATCAACTTTAAACGTGTTTTTAAGTCATAGTCACTTATCCTTTTCTTCCCAGTTATTATGGGATTTTAAAAAATAGTTTCTAACCCACTTAATAACACTGCGATAACGCATGGACCTTCTTGCTTTTCAGTAAGTATTGTACTGTACTATTATAATAAAATACTTACTGTACCAACCAACTTGAAACATATAATACACAATGTTGTTTTTTTTTTTTTTATGGCATACCAGGCAGACGACAGTGGGCCACCTGATGGAAGTGATCACGACGCCCAGACATTGAATACCAGTGTATCGCCAACGCGCTGCCTCACCGTGAGTATATAGGATGTTAGTCTGTTTACCCAGTAAAGCTGGCAGGTGCTTCAAATTCGGAACACGTAGTGTTCACATGCTTTCACGCTAAAATAGCACCGAGGTGTCCCAACGTCTCCAAACAGAGGACCATACAATATTCAAACCCACATCCTCCAGTTTGCAAGACAAAGACTGAAACCTTTAAGCCGCGATGGCGTACTTATATTATATGATTCACTGTTGTATAAAGTCATCTTACAACATTTTCATCTCTAGTTACATTTGCTTTATGTAAATGTGTCGCAAACATATGTATTCCATAAAATATTGCATAATTTTGTAGTTTCGCTTTACCGCTGCTATGTAAACTATTATGCGGAATTAAAAATATTAAAAGTTGGGAAGCAGCGTATTAATCGATTATACTTTGAGATTATGTTCATAAAGTAACATGTTATGCAGAAATTTTAAACCGTTTATGTTCGTTTTGCTTTCTCAATTTATTTCCTAAAGTAAATGTAATAGAAGGCAACATTTGTTCAAGTCTTAAAATAAATCCGATTTAAGATGCTGCCAGGTGCACCTTACATTGACTTTCTCAGTTCAAAATATGCTTGCAGGCAAAATTTTAGTTTTCAATAGCCTTACTTGCACTAGAAGGTGAACTAAACTGTACATTAATCATAAATTTAATATTTACGTAGATTTTTATTAAAGTAACTGTTATTTAAAAAATTATAATCAATTTACTTATGTTTATACATACATAGCATCTATACATCATCAGCTTTTGTTAGTCCACTGCTGGACATAAGCCTTCCCTAATACACCCCTATCCATCAGGGGGTTAGGACCGTATCCCACCACGCTGGTCCAATGCGGGTTGGGTGGACCGACTTTTTTACTTGCCCATCCGACGCATGGATCATCTTACTTTTCAGACAATTGGGTGATCGGGCCCAAATTGCTCCTAACCAACTAGGAAACAACAATGAAAATTTGTTGTGTCCCTGCAGGATTCGAACCCACGAGCTCCGGTTTCTAAAGCACACGCCCATACCACTAGGCTACGGAGGCAGTTTACTCACTTATTACTTACTTATGTTTAATAAATATTATTTTTGTATGTGGTACTAACACAGGCACACACACATTATTATAGAACTTTCTAATAAATTATTAAAAGTAAGTAAGAAAATATAGTTAGTCCCGAAATATTCCCGTATAAAGTATAAAAATATATAGTCCCGATAAATTTATGATTTGTTGTTAGGTAATTAAAACATGGCGTCTTCTATGAATTAATGCTATAATAGACCTACTAGAGACCGATTATTAGAAGGTTTTTACTCAGAAAAGTCTTTGTTTTTATTAAATATAAGGCTGTCACATCGCAATATGTTATGATGAATAATACAATACCAACAAAAATATTATGCAGCTATTACTGACATTATTTCGAAATTTCAAGTTTTAGTATATATTTTAATGCGGGGCTAGGTTAAGCCGAAACTCGTATTTAAATTATTACATCCTAAAACGTGTGTTAATATGATTAAATATAAAAACACAAACAAATTGAAAATTTGTATCTTCAAAACAATAATACATCTCATTTTAAGTGCGATTACGAATAAATAAAATATGGAATTTATTAAAGGCGCTTAGACGGAGTCTCACACGATCTTAAGCTGGTGAATGGAAGATATTCGGCAGTGGCCTCAGTGACACTGCTAGACGCAAATCTGCCCTCTCCCGCTGAGTTCATTTGCACTCTGAGAATACCCTTAGCGAATTATGCCGTGAGAAAAGAAGCGATATACTATCCAGGTGAGTACTAGAGTGCTATAAGATGATATGATATAATATATGTACGTTTAATTATATATGAATATCGCTAGGACAATATTGTTTTAAGCACATTTTGTGGTATGACGTAGAAAAATCCGTAAATCAGCAAGTTTAAATAGAAAATAAAAAAATAATATCATGGCTGTTTGCTTGTATAACATCACCTTAAAATTTTTGATAATAACTTCTTTAAGTACTGCGCTACAAGGATAAGAAAAAAAACATGGATAAGGATTGCGAAAATCATATTTATTATTAGTTAAAAAAAAAAGATTTAAAAACTAGAAGCGCATTTTATCGATTTTTTTATGTACGAAACGAGTCGACCACTGTCCATAATCTTACTAATATCGAGTTGTAATTTTTGTACGAAACACTATTGTATATTTTCAAATAGTTATACTCTTAGAATATTTTTTCCTAAATACTAAGAAGAGATTGAAAACAAAATTAAAATCGATATTTCATATAAATATCGCAAAATCCTACATAATATTTTTAATATTTCCTGCGCTAACTTAAAGTTTAAATATGTGAAGGTGCTTGATACAAAGTTTTGAAATTTTAATTGTTAATTATGGAGTTATTAAAAAGTTAAAGCGCTCTAAGCTTCTTTTTAATATTATTACATTTAATGCTTTTGTTCATATTTAATTTTAAACGAAGTATAAATCAGTATTGACATTCATGTATATTGATTATTAAAAAAGCCTTAACTACTAAAAGTAAAGTGGCATAAAACATTTGCATACAGTACAAAAATGATCCGGCTTGGCATGTCATGCTTAAATTAAGTTAATAAGCTTAAGCATGTCTATAATTCGACACTAAATAAGTTTTTGATATACAATTTTCAAATTTTATTGAATTGCGTTAGTTAATGAGCAAAAACAAATGCACCAAGTATAAACAAAACCCTGTTTATTTGTTTTTAAATCAGCAATTTTGACGCTTAAAAAGTCGAAGAGCGTCATTAAATTGGGGAAACGCGGAAAAAAATAAGACTGGGGAAATGTACCTTTTTTTGCGGAAGGCTCGAAAATAACAATTTTGCAGAATAATTTGCGAAGGCCATTTAAGCTTTTTATCAACGGAAGGTTCGTGTACACAGCTATCTAAACTGGCGGCGAGAGATGAAACATTTCCTGCAGCATTCGCCTTGAATAATTTTATGCTCCGTTAACTTCATTTTACGCGGGAAAAAAATCCTCTAATAGAAAATTAGTGGGTAAGGGAAAACACAAACACTTTTCAAAGCGTCCGCTCCTATTCTTAATGAAAAGTCAACAGAAAGGCAAGTCGACCGGAATTTCAACTAAAAATTATTCTCGCTAATTCTTAATGCCAGAAGATTCATATTGTGGATAGCGCTTTGTTGGATGCTTTAATATAAAAAGGCTTTCTTTTGAATATTTAAGTATTTATAAATGAGAAAGTTTACCTAACTTTTAATTAATGAATAAATTATTATTCTTAATGTTACGACATTATGTTAAATATAAACTTACTTGACGGTAGATAAAGCACAATTTTAATATTTTTTACCTTATTCTAATAGGTCCTATAAGTACAACTCCTGAGATGCCCACTGCAGCCGACATGCAGCTGGCTGCCGCTGTAGGATCCAAAGGTAAGCGAAATCATGTAAGAAAATGTATTTACTAAACGATTAACGATAAACCAATTTTTTTCTATCAGTGTATGAGTGTTAAAGTTGTTGTGAGTATTATATCAAACATAGATTCCGATCTGCTGATATAAATATACTTTTTGTAAATGATTTACCAGTAAGGAGCTATTTAAACTCTTTCAAGCAAATAAAAAATATTCTGTTCCCATTTTGTGACTTCAAAACATAAAAGATTAAATTTCTTTCATACATGGTCACTTTGTGATCCAACAAAATGCTATTTCTTCCAGGGCCAGTACGTGCTTCACAATAGCATTAATTTTGTTACCAGCTGTGGGCCAGACAATACTATCCGTCTGGTAAGGGCCTTAGACGCAGTGACAAAATAGGTAAGGTATTACTTTAAGAGTTCAATAGCTTACATAAAAAACATTATTATTAATGGTAAAATACAAAAATAAAACATCTGGAAGAGGCATGATATTTTTATGGTTTTAAAGAAAGTAATTTTTCTCCTTATTTTTAAAGCAAGCGTTTTCGAGTTAAATTATATTAAAAAATTCCCTTTAGGTTAAAAGAAAATAGAAAACATACTTTTAAAGGCAGTGATAGCTATAGTAATATAAACAGCCTGAAGGACAGATATAAATTAAGATGTTTTTTTTTCAGATACCAACCTGAAAAAGTATTGCACTCAATGATAGTGTAAAAGCAAAGCGAGTCCTAGTCAATATATCCAAAGTGGATAATCACTACAATACCGAAGTCTAGTGTGTCGCAACTATAATTGTCTCAATGGCTTATTGTGTATTTACGATTATGATTAAAATTATTATGTGTTAAATACTTATGTCAAAAGCATAGATATTTTAATGTACAGATCTATGGTATGAATTTTAAAATTTTAAAATATTTTTCTTAACGAGAAATTCAATGTAGATTAAAGTTGTATATACGAGTATTGTCGTTACTACGTAATTTAAAAAAAAACTGGCGATATCATATTATATAGTAGGGAAAATGCAAATTCTGGCCTATTATCAATAATTTTTTAAAAGAACGTATTTATAAATTTAGTATTGTGTAGGTTTATTCTATTTTCAATTTTTTTTATAATTACTTGTTCTTTCAAAGAACAGGTTTTCTAATTTATAAAAGCATTCGTCATCGTATGCATTTGTATTCAAGCCAATGTTTATCATTTAGTTTAATGCCTATTTTATTAAAAAACTGAGTATTTTTTAGTTAATTTATTTTATTAATATTTCATTCATTACTTTTAACGTTTATAAGAGATTTAAAAATTTATTTAATTTTACTTAAGGGATACTCCCTATAATAACAGGGTATCGCATTTAATTTATTCCTTTATATTGTTCATGGATCTATGTGAATATATTGACAATATTATATTTACCTAAATTTAAGAACTGTTATTGGCTATATTCACCGAAGTTTTATGTTACAACAAAATATGTTAATGCGTTGCTTCATTCAATATATTGGCATTGTCTGATAAAACGGCGCTTTGATTCTAACATTATATACAAAAATGTAACACAATACGTACACTTCTAAATAGGGGCTGATGTAAATATTTGTATGAAATTTGTATGGAATGTGCTATAATTATTTTAAATATGCAGAGAAAATTGCCGCATTTGCTGTCTTTACTGTCGTTTGTGGATTCAATCCAAAAACTATATTGTAAAAAATCTTGATAATAATAAAACTGACAAGGTATTATGGTCTTTGAATTAAACCTTTATTATACATTCTATACTTTAACAAAAAAGCATTAGATGTTTTAAATCACTACCAAGCAGAAATAAAAGGCATGTTTTGTTTCTAGTAGGATTTATTATTGTATACAAAATAATAACGAAATACTCTCTTTTATACTGTTCTTTTACTCGGGTCCTAGAAAAATGCTTTTATTTTTTTGCTGATTACATGGGAACTGTGACGATGAAAACCTAAAGGCAGGAAATAATCGTGTCAAACAATTAGTGCAGTTTTTTATCTTCGTAATAAAGATTAGTCAATTTGTAATGTATTATAAAATTTAAATCTTAAGGTGAACGTTAACTATAGTAAAAACATTTGATGAAACTACTAGAATAGTCTAGTGAATTTCAAGAACAAGTCGAGTGAAATATTTCCAACAACATGCGGAATGGTATAGTGCTAAATTCGAACTAAATCTTCTTATATATTATATATATTATTCTATGTAAAAAGGGCCAACCAAGTGGCACTATGCGTTCAAATGTTTTACAATCCTAAATAATACATTGAAGTTTATAGAGAGGCTTGATGGTTTTCTTAAAAGATGAATTCGCTAAGATTGTACTGAATTGTATACGTAATACAGAACCAAGTTATGAGGTAGTACTTTCTGTTTGGGATAATGCTTCATCATATATTTCATCATATCTGCCTAACAAAGTCTAATGCTGTACATGGGACTCCTGAAGAGCCGCCAAGAAGTAAGATCCTGGGCCACCTGCTTCCACTGACTTCCCACACATTTGCACACGTCGTGACTCCATCTCGTGGGATATCATCCCACACTGCGATGGCGAGTACGAGGCTGCCACTTGCTGAGTTAGCAAGCTGAAGTGGCATTGGGCTAGCCATATAGCTCGTAGAACCGATTACCGATTTGGGACCGGGAAGAAAAGTTCTCGAGTGGATTATACCTTAGTACCTCCTAATATTTTAAGCTCTTAAATATGATATTTATTGGCGTAAAATATTTTTTTTATACCTTTGAGTATAATATAACATCTTGACATTATCTACTATAACAAAGTTTTTTAATTTTTCATTCTAATGAACGTGTAATAAAACCTTGAATTAAATATAGTTTATTGAACTGGTTTATCAATTCTAACTAATAAATTTTAAACGAACTCAAAGTATCGCCTCTTTAAATTGTGAAAGAAAAACTAAACTGAAAATATCTATATCAAAATTTCATGCTTGAAACTTTTTCGAGTATGCAACTGTTAAAAAGTTGAATTTTAACTAAAATAAAAAGTTAAAAAATTAGGACTATAAAAATGTACTTTTAAAACTGACTTCATTTCAATTACTTATTCATCAAACATTTACAAAAGAAACTCGCAGTTATATTGATACTAGAAAGTGGAGGAAAAATTAAAACAGCCAAGCACAGTTTACACCAATCAATCAAACTGGAACTGTGCTGCATGGAAATTAGAACACATTTTCAGATGCATTAGGTCGTTCCCGTGAGTTTCGGACTTATCACTGAATAATAAATACCCTGGCTTCGTTCCCCGGACGAATTACCCAACTAAATTATTGAGCACGCCACCTCTGACCGCCAGCATACGAAATAAATCGGTAACGTTTCTAAACCCAAACGTTAGGAAACCGAGTAGTCGATACAAAGCATTTGTCAGTTATTGTTTACTTTTTATAATAAAAATCAATTTTTTTTTTTGTAAATTAAAACCTTAGGTGTCTTAGTACCTACGAAGCCTTTTAAAATACGTCACAGATAACAATCGTATAGATTGATTTCACACCGAGTTGGAAGTAGCCTACTCATTCTTCTTATAACAGTTAAGTTAGTGCGAATGTTATATTATTGTTCCTGTATTTCCTCCCTCATATATATTTCCTTTATAGCAAATCCGTTCTATGCATCTATAACGTCTCACCTCTTTTGCCGGTTTTTTATATACAACGCTATATTTTTCTTATTTTAAAACAGTTTTTATTCCAACAATATCAGCATTTATAGCTAATAATGTAAACGTTATATTAAGTGAAAGTATATAAGTAATTTAAAGTGTTATTTATGAAAGTATATTATAGCTTATACTTTTTTACGGCTAAAAGTATTTCTTCTGCTTAGACGTAGTTTTCACGCTGTGTAACACTAAATATTATATTGTACAATTTTAAGAATGTAACACTTGTTTTTGTAATAAATAATAGTAATTCTTTTTTACTTTTAGATTTAATTTAAATTTATCTGATACATCATACTTACTTTGCTTCCTTGCTTTAGCTGATAAAAGGAAAAACCTAAATAAACTGTGTAAAAAATTCTAGTGTGTCAAACGCAACATTACAAAGCTGTCTGGTCTCTAACGCGCACATTATGATTATTGTCTCTATATATAAATCTATCAATTGACTATAACCTACTCTTTAAAAATTTAACATGTTAAACTTCCTTCATTGCTAAAGCAAAAGAAGTATAGTTAGAGCAATATGATTTGTCAAAAATGTTATAAGGAAAATAATACCAAGATCTGAACTAATATTTTGGAATAAAATGTGGATCGCCAAAGTGTACTTTACCATAAATGTTAAAAACCTTAATCCTTTTAAAGGCTAGGTAGCACTAATAACTACTATAAACAATTTCCCACAGATTAACAGAAATTTGCTTGTAGCAATTACGATAATGGGTTCAGTTCGCGTGATAATGAACATCGTTATTATTATCACTCTCTCGAGAGCACTTCAAGCGATACATAAGCAAGATAAACTGATTGATGATAACGTTATTAACATTGCACTGCGATAGTTATCTTTTTAATACAATTTTCTGTTAATGGTGTCATAGTCTAGATAAATAGTATTTAGTGTTGCCTGTGATTAGTTTAGCGGCTTAAAACCTTTAAATTCGGACTATTAACATCATTAGTGATGTGTTTATCTGCTCTCGACGATATAGACATATTTAGTAGACAGCATACTTCAAGGGTTTAAGGATAATTTTATTTTATTTTATTGTGAAACCAAATCCACAGCTCTTAGTTTATTAAGTATAATGAAGTTAGACCTATTTTTAATAAAAGACACCTAGAAATATATTTAACTAAATCTATTATATGATAATACATAATTATAAAATAAAAATAATGACTTATTTATGGTTTATTGCAGATATATTGTTTATATGGCAAGTAGCAAAAATTAAATGTATGTGGTATAAATATATATTTCAAAAATAAATAGCTAAATTGGTAAGTGCAAGATGCACGTTACAAATTTTTATATGACAAAGATGTCTTTGGCATACAAAAAATTATTCGTAAAATCTACCATTTATATTCAACTAAATAATTATATGAATAATTGTAACAAAATATTTTATATTCATATGAGACTGGAATTATAAAGGCAATAGTTCGAGAATAAGTATATTTCACTCGTACGCGTCATATAATATCACCCTCAATTTGTCATTCCAGGTGAGGTAGCCTCTTGTACGTGAGCAGAGCTTACGCACTCACTTCTTCATGACAGTATAACTACTGGAATAGGCAACTTTAATACACTTTATAATAAAATTCTGTAGAAAAGATCTCCACGTATATCAACGTATCACAAATTATCACGACTATACATATACTAAAAAAAATTCTAATTTTTGCCTAAATATTCAACTTTGCACCAGACATACATATTACAAACTGCATAACTGTACCAACGAAAACCAAAAAGAGTTAGTGTTTGGGCGTTACTAATTTCTGACAGTGATAGTGTTACTTACTTAATCCGACTTTAGTAAACGAGACTATGGTAAGTGACATACATTATAAAAGTGAATTACAGTTTTAAATTTATAAGAATCCACTCAATTGCAAATTATTATAAACGCCATCTAGAAAAAAATGCTTTATCCCTGTCGCGACGTTTCATTTGTTTTGCGCGACGCACGTAATAAGATCATCAAAGTATATGAGGATTTTGACAGCAGAACGTGATGTGGATTCTAAGAAGTAGACTGAAAATAGCATAAATTTATTTTAAAAAGATTTAGTAATCATGTATATTTGGATGCAAGTTACTTTTTTGCACTTTTCAACCATTCATGATTTATATCAATTTAGCTCAATTTATAATAAATATAATATATAGAACTGTATAAATTGATCCAGAGTTAAATCTAGAGTTCTTTTGGATTATACTTTGAAATAAAATTACTCACCGTATAAGAAACGAAGCTCTAACGACAACTGCAGTCATACAAAATTTTTAAAATATTTGTAACCTACGTTTAGCATAGTAAACATTAAGCATCATAAAATAGATAATATTTTGTCCATGAACGAAAAGTTAAACAAATGATAAATGCTACATTTTTTGTAGTCTGTAGACCAAGCTCAAAAAAGGATGAGCCAGGTTAGCTAGTGACTTCTAAGAAATTAAAAAATAATATTGGGTAACAGAAGGCATCCATCGCATTAGAAAAATACTTGGTTTCTAAGAATTTGTTGTGCTTTTAGCTCTGCGCAAGCTTATGAAAAAATATCTGGGCTGACTATTAAAAGCTAGAGCGTTAGATGCGCTTGCATTTGCTTGAAAAGTAAAAATTTTTTTCTTTTTACAGAAAATTTGGTAACAGACTACAGTTTTCTCACTATATACCATGAGTCTTAATACGAATTTATTTTTAAGTACATATTTTTTAAGTAAGTATTTAAGTTTTTGTAAAATAATCATTGTCTCGTTATTATTTCTTTTATTTTTCTTTTATGAACATCGATTTATACCAAGATGATTCGGAGAAGCAATTGAAATTAAAAATATCCAAATTTTAATAGAGAAGATGGTTGACTTGACCACCTTCCTGGGATCCACTATTCAAAAATTCAACGCAGAGTATAAGAACACAAAACCGAAGAACAACAAATATTTTTTGTCAAACGAACATTAAAAATTAAGAATCGAAAGATATGTCAATTTTAAATAAAAACTGAGAGTTATTCGAAAACATAGAGATACAGACATATACCAACTTAGTCTGCCCAGTGATCATGGATGCTGAAAAGAATCTGAAACGTCGGAATAAATATAATCAAGTAACTCGAAAAATGTAAATTAGTGGATTTGATATTGTCCTCGTAATTGCGTTTTACTATAATTATATACTAACTTATTTTGTTTGCAATAATAATGTTACCACGAAACCAATAAAAATTTGAAATAAAACAAATATTAAATAAATTGGTAGTTAATATATTGCTAAGTTTTCAATTTTGTAATAATACGATGTGCAGGACTGTTCATTCCAGAATAACTTCATCGGAGACGATGAAGACCAAGGCGACAGAATTTATCATCGTGATTGAATCATAGTCGTGCCCCTAAGTATCATCCATCGCTATAAGTAGGGGATAGATATTCCGAAAACTAAACATACATACTGCCCTACAGTTGATTAAGAGTCTCTCATCACGGGACATAAGAACAAAGGCCTGTGCAAAGAATATCTACTACATCACAACAATTATTTTGATGTTAGAATAGATTTTTTGAAGATTATCCTTTATTTACTTGCATTAACTGGATAAGGAATGTATATCATTCATATTTAGAAAAAAAAATAAGAAAATTACTTGCCAATCATGCCATCTGATCAGCTATTGTTGAAAATGAAGTTACGGCCACAGATGAAAGGTAGGGTAGGTAGCTGGTGTAATCGTAGCGGACATTCATATTCAAGACTTTTAGTAAAAGGACCTTTACAAAACTTTCGTTGAGAAAATGTACTAACATACTTATCCCTAAATGTTGTAGCCATTTGTAATCTTTACAAATCATTAGTATTTAGAATTAAGAAGGTGGCCCATACTTTACGAAAGTATTCGATCTCTTTACAAGGTTTTCTTCTACAGAAACTTTTTCTTCTACTGCAAAATTTAGAAAGACACTGTGGTCCATACTAAACATAGAGGAATTAAACGTAACATTCAATGTCTAGCATGCTTATCTTACCCAACATTTTATATGGACGAGATGTATATTTTATCATCAAGCTGTTGTCTTGCTGATATCGTCCCTTCGTTAAAACAAGAATATGGAGACATTAATGGAGAACTTTATCACCATCAGTGGTATTAAAATTTTATTGTTGTTTTAAAAATTAAACTACATTCTTGTTTCACATGAAATTAAGTAGGTTTAGTGTTTACGCTTATGTAAAATAACCATTACTTTAAATAAACATGGTAATGTTTTTTTATTAATAATAAAGGAATGATGGTATCCTGAAGTAAAAAAGACACAATTTTCAAAATTCAGATAAGTAGGAGTAATAAATATCATCAGTGCATCCGTTTTATTAGTAACGACAACATTTTAACACGTAAACTTGCAACAAAAAGGAATCAATTAAACATAAATTCTGTGTTTGAAATTACCCATCGCAATTTTGTTATATATTTAACAGTTCGTAAAACACTACTTTTACTTTACTCTCTGGTATGATTTTTCAAAACGCAATGCAACATTTTTTTAAAATAACTAAAACGCTTTGAATTAAAAATCCACAAATTAATAAATACTACACGTTTACAAAGGGCTAAAGGTAAGGTAACGTGTAAACGAAAACGTACTTTAATCATTAATCGTGTTTGAAAAGACCATAAGAAAAAAATCACGTTGTTGATTTGCCATCAAAGGAATTTTCGAAAAGCGTTATATATAGATATGTGGCCACATATCTTTTATTTTTGTTGGACAGATAATATCATAATATTCACACATGCGAACTTAAGATTATCTCATAACCTTTTACTTTAGATCACTACTCCATTTAGACTACGACAGTACTACCAAATGTAAAGTGCTTTATCACAAAACGAATCTATATTACATAGCATTCTATTTGAAGTATTATTACTGCTCCGATTTTCTCCGGTATAATCGGATTTATGGAGCATTACTATGAGATGTAGGAAATATTACTTGGGGTTCTTTGAATTATGGTATTATAAGTCCTTTTACATTGTAATCACAGAATTTCTATCTAAAAGAATCGAGATACTAAAAATGTAATGTATAATGTAAATATTATCAGTAATATTTTAAAATATCCCATTAACTTTTGTATTTTATTCAAAACATTGCATTTTTTCGTCATTTCGTCTAGGCGGCCTCGGCTATTATATTTCACAAATATTATTACCTAACTTAATTATAGGAAAAGATATCTTATAAATTAACATTGTGAAATAAGGTGACTTATGATGTAATTTTAACTTTATTCCAGTGACTAAACGTACTCAGCCTACCTTGAAAGGATTAGAATATCAAAATAATCCACATTTTTTTTTTGAGAAAGCTATTAGTAACTCTTTGTTAGAACCTCTCTAACTGATTTGAATTCTGGCAGAACAATATTATCACTTTTATATACGAGTACATGTCGTTTTAAATAAGTTAAATAATCTAATGATTTCCGGACTAAAAGAAATGCTTATACAGATTGAAGGAAATCTATGGATAACTCTTTAACAACTATTACCGAATATTGGTTTGTAGCTATGATTCATATCTAAAAAATAAAAATTTCGTTTCTATTCATTTTTATCTAAAAAAAATTAAATTATAACTACAAGGTTTCTTCTTCTTATGTACAATACGATTTATATTAAAATAGTCTAATTATTTTTACTACGCACAAACAATTACTCTAAAAAGTGGCACTATGAAGTCTAACTCTAATTCAAAGCCAGTGTGGACAAACAGTATAGTATTCTTGTCTAGAGCACACCGCAGCTAGTGTACATATTGGGTAAATGAGACGTAAGAGACAAAAGAAATGTATGGCAACAGCTTTTTAATCTTTAATAATTAGTTACCTACAGTTTTGATTGAAAGTAAGGTCTAAGTATAATCATCATCAAAAACATCCCTTAGCAGTCGACTGATAGACTTAAACCTTTTTTATTGGACGCTAAGACAGCTTATCTGGTTGACGTCCATTAAAAAGAGTTGCTCACATTTGCCACGCTGAGCAAGCGGATTGCCAATTGACTAATTACACATGTACTGCGAATCTGTCTTACTCCCACTGTATGGCAGATCCGCCGTCAAGAGGCGGGCGGTGGGGTCGTCCTATCCCAGAGGCTATAAGTATAAACGGATAATTTATTTATATTGACCTAGGTGTTAAGCTGGTGCTTTTGTAAAACTTTTGTGTTTTTTATTGTAATTGAAGAGCAGGCAAGATAAAGACTTTTCTAATGTGTTTTTTCCTGAGTTTAAATATGAATTAGTAACAAAAAAAGCAGTCCAAGTGTTTAACCATGAGATGGATAACTTGGGGCAAAAAGCCACTTTGCTTTTATTTTTGTATGATATTAGTGTTGTTAGCTTAGAAAATTAATCAAAGCATGAAATGTCTTTGTTTTTATGTGGTGGATAATAGTTTTACATATCTATTATTTTTATATTTAATTCGTAAATAACTGTTCTACTTTCTTTTAAGTCACATATTTTTTGATGAAACCACAAAAGTTTAGCATTAGTGCTGCAACGAATTGATATGATTATTTTGCTACAAAGTTGCCAAAATTAAAAATGGACTACATAAATAACTTCAGGAGAGTAAAAGTAACAACCACATACATTTAATTACGTCAATATTACAAAATTTGTTTTTCAACAAAAATTATTCTGTATTTATTAGATTGGTGGGTAATTAATTTATGAATTTAGGAATAAGGTAGGCACATTTTTGAGTATGAACAGTTCAATGCTAGAGGTTTTAATTACAGGAGGACTTTTTATATGTATTACTAGGCCTGCATCATGACACTATTTGCCTTGGGGATTATTAAAGATGAGCGACAAGATATGTTCTTAACGCAACTATACCAATAGACTTACGAAATTCATCTAGCTGCATATTGAAAAGCTTGCAAACAAGCTTTTCATTATGCAGCTAGATGATCAGTAAGTATCAAAGTCAAAGTTAAAGTCAAAATCATTTGTTCAATATAGGCTCGACTGATCACTTATGAACGTCAAAAATTATCCATTTACCTCCGGTTTACAAACTCAGACCCGTCCAGAGAAGAAACGGCAAGAAACTCTGCGGTCTTCTTTTTAAATATTAGTGTTTACAAAATTTGACAGATACATTTTTTTTTAAGTTACCAGGATTTGCAAGCGCATAATATACACTATTTCCACACATCTCAGGTCCTCAATATAATTTATAATAGATTAGTAGGCTTTTATTGTAAGCATTGTTTTGACAACTTTACGAAAGCTTGAATCATTCTGTTGCGTTCGGCAGGCATTTAATTTATTATACATCCGTATACTATTATACATGAAAGACTTATTGGTTCGGGTCAGTCTAAATCTGGATAGCTCTAGGGGCTCAATTCCACCCCTGCGCGGCCTAATATCTTTTTAGCAAACATATGAATATTTTGACGCGCGTACATAATATTTTAAAATTACGTAAAGATTCCCAGGAACCCAGATTGTAGATTGCCCTAACAGCCTGTTTTTGTAGTATTAATATTGTGTTCAAGCCGGCTACAGATCCCCATAATAATAATCCATAGGACATAAGCCTGGGAAAGTACGCGTAATAAACTAGTTTTGCAGTTGCCTCGTCATTCAGCTGCCTAATCTTGCGTATGGCAAAGATTGCTGACTTAGCTTCTTAGAGAGTTTGTCAATATGTGCTCCTCACTGCATCTTGGAATCAATAGAAAATCCAAGAAATGTAGTAGAGCATTCGTAAGGAATGACCTCATCGTCAATGTTAATATTTTGAAAATCCGGCAATTTACAAAGAGTAAAACGTAAGCATTTCGTTTTCTTCTCGTTAAGTTCTAAGTTATAGGACGCAAACCAGTTTGACGCAATATCAATTGCCCTATTTGGTATCTCAACGTTATGGTCATTTCTTTTTACCTTTAGCAGTAGGGAAGTTTCATCTGCAAAAAGGACAACTTCGGACAGCCTCTCCACTACTAGAGGCAAGTAATTTTTATAGACCAGGAACAGAAAAGGTCCCAAAATTGATCCTTGGGGAACACCCATCCGCATAAGGGAGTTAGATGACAGTGTCATTTACGTATACATATTGTTTTCTATTGCGTAGGTAAGAAGATAGAAAATCAAGACCAAACCCGCGTACTTCGTAATACTTTAGCTTAATGATTAATATGTCATGGTCCACACAGTCAAAGGCCTTAGAAACATCACAGAAGATTCCAATAAAATCCAGCGATCCTCCCATGCCCGTAGAACATGAGAGACTAACTTTATACCAGCATTTACTGTTGGATTACCTTTGATAAAGCCAAATTGGTGATCACTTAAAATATCATGTTTGGAAAAGTGTACTAAAAGTTGTTTTAACGTAATTTTTCGAAAATTTTATTAAAAGCTGGCAGTATAGAGATTGGTCTATAATTTTCAATATTAACTGTACAGCCAGATTTAAAGACTGGTACTATTTTACTGAATTTCTTTAACTGTGGGAATCTACAGGTACTTATAGATGCATTATATATTATGGCCAATATGGGGGATATATCTTGAATTATTAAATTTATTGAATATGTTGATAAACCCCACAAGTCTTCTGTTTTCTTTTTATTTATTTTATTAAATGCCTTCACTATATCTATAGAGCTAACATTACAAAAATTAAATCAGGGAAACATTGTCTATCCAATAGTTTTAGGTGTATAAGGCTGAAAATGCTGCTCAATAGTATAAGGCTGAATCAGAACTAGAATTTTAGTGTTTTATCGTTTCATGAGCTATGTTTGTAAAGTAATTTTGGAACTCATTAGCTACCTCAGCCTTAACCTTTACAGTTTTACCCTGTATATTTAGTTCTAGGTATATCCTCTGTTTTATGTTCCTTCCTGTTTCCAGTAAAAACAGCATTGTATTCACTGAAAATAATATTAGACAATGCTCCAAAGCCTTTATCGGGATCAAAAGTCAATTTTAGGTTTGGAAGCTTAGCTTTTACAATATACTTAAATTGTTTAATTCTGTTCCTGGTAATAGTTTATAAACATAAAACATATTCATAAGTTTGAAAACAATACAAGATAGGAAAGTTACTTATAGGAGTACTTAAAGCAATCTGTATTTTTAAGGCTTTATGATCTGAACGAATACCGCTTAAGACAGCCCGATCTATAACTTTACAATTTACAAACACATTGTCGATACAAGAGGCACAAGACGGTGTTAATCTAGTTAGTTCATTAAACACACATTGAAGATTGAAGTATAATCTGCTAACGACACCATTAACAGATTTAACAACATTTTATTTCCATCATTATAATCATCATCAGCCTGTGTAAGTCCAATGCTGGACTGGAGTGGATTTTTGGACCGTATGCCACCACGCTGGTCAAATGCGAGTTGGTGGGTGGACCGGCTTTTTTACATGCCCATGCAACACATGGACCATCTAACTTTTCGGAGAATTGGGTGATCGGCCCAAGTTGTCCTAACCAACCAAAAAACAACGATAACACAAAGTTACTTCCTCGCGGAATTCGAACCCACGATGTTCGGTTTGTAAAACAAGGGCTATATCACTAGACCACGGAAGCAGACATTTTATCTATAGGTTTGAATAAATAAAAAACGCATTTTCATTTTCGATGTTTTTATAAAACTGATTTCTGTGTCTTAGACTGTTTAAAATTTTACAACTTAATAAAACTATACATTGTATCTACGCATATTTAACCTAATCTTGTTATGTAGTAAAACAGAGTATGTAGTAAAACAAAGGTATAGTTTTAATGTTTAAAGCAATTATGAAAATATCATTTAAATATTATACTTCTGCAGTGTAGAAAATATTATTAGTATAGTAACAGTACCATTCATTTACGCTTAAGTTTTGTTTACTTCAATCCTATCTGATTACCAGACAGGACACTGCAAATAAAGTTGTGTAATTAACAATCTTACCGCATCGCCTAGTACTGTCACCTCTAATTAGTGTTGGATTCAGCTCTATCTCTATTTCGTTAATCCGCTTGGCTTATTTAATGCTTATCTTCTAAGCGGCCATTATTAAATGTTTACATCCACTAAAATTTAGATTTAAAATAAGAAGAAACTATAAAAGTGTATTTTTTTACAAGATTGCATTTACAATTAATTTACTAAGTATGTACCGAAATAACTCTTAACGATAAAATATTTTTGCAAATTGATAAACGAAATGTTGCTAAATTTAAAAATTCCGAACAGTGTAAGATTTTATAATGTTTTACTTGTTTTATTATTTTTACACTTTATGCACTAATAGTACACATGCGGACTTAATGCCATTGGTACTTTTTCCCAGTCAACCTAAATTTACAGATTGTAACACTAAGTAAATGTTAAAATGACTAATAGTTTTACATTGTGAATTTTGGATTATATTTAAGTTTGAATTATATATTAGAATAAATAATAATGTAGGTAAATCAAATACAGCAACAGATCTAAAAAATGTATTGCTTGAAGTCTGCACTACATTACCATAATGTGACCAGGTGTGGATGAATAACACAGCCGTCGCAATGCGACACAAGAACTCTTATATTCATAATATTATACTTAAAAAGTATGGTACATTAAAAATTTCCACACTTTCACAAAAGTATATAGTAAAGATATAGTTATTTACCACTATCTTGTTTAAACACTTGTCTCAAAAATTATTTACTAGTAACAGTACTCAAAAAATTTCCAATCCTCCAAAAAAAATCCAGTCTAGCCTATCTTACTTTAGTCAAGTTATTATAAATTTTGTAAAGGCAACTTAAAGCTTTATTCCCGTTGTAAGGTCCCATTTATATAACTATTTACCTGAATAGCTACCTAAATATATCGATAGATAGCATTTTTGACTAACTACCCAATGCGTATGGTTTTTTAATTT
The DNA here is from genome assembly GCA_029286875.1 of Lamproptera curius. NCBI lineage: Eukaryota > Metazoa > Arthropoda > Insecta > Lepidoptera > Papilionidae > Lamproptera > Lamproptera curius. The sequence goes on along the minus strand of JAGSMT010000016.1, from coordinate 6,987,868 downwards.
ATGTAGCTCCTCGGTGCACTGTTCCTCGCGCCCAAGTTTTATTCATTAATTTTTACATGATAGTTAGTAGCAATCATAATCATCTAGTCCCATTCTTTTTACTAATTTGTGATAAGTAGTTTGCGATTGCAAGTACGAGGTTATCACTCGCGAACCTTTTGGCGAATATAACCCGCTCCATAGCTCGTTGGGTGACATGAGGCGTACTAATTATAGCCACAGTGTAGGACTATGTCGCAGTGTAGTCATCACTGCATGTCATGAGCATTAGTCTTGTCCATGTTTATCCTAAGGTTGGGTTTGGTGAAACAGTTAGCCTTCTGCCCGCCGCCCAGAAAAGGGCTCAAGAGGGGGTGCCATGCTGTATGCTCCGGCACGGCCCTAAAGCGACGGTCGCCGAAGACTGTCATCAGCGCCCGCGGCCCCAGCTACAGCTAGATGAGAAAGGAGCAACCGTTAGTGTTTCAGTGGGTATACTAGCCGCTTCATCTTGGTCCGGGGAGCCCCACATACCCCTGCTGCCCCCTCACTCTGGCGGCAGGGAATCCGTAAGCTGAATTTTTCCAGCAGGAAAAAAAAGAGGAAACCGTTAGGGGCATTAAAAATAAGGTTTAAGACCTCCTGCGATGACTATGTCATCGGCAATTTGAAGGTGGGCGATTTATGTCTCGTCCTGTTCAATCCATAAGTTTGAAAACAATACAGTTTTGTCTTTCAATACAGCAGTAACGAGTTTTTGGAATATATCGTCACCCTGTTGTACACCCCTCTCTGCAATTGAACAAACTTACTTAGTACTACTGGATTGTAGTCGGACACACTCCAAAAAATCTTACTATACAAATATCTCGATTTACGGATAATCAATTTGGAAGCGCTGAAGGATGTACGCAATATAGCCTAAATTTATAAAAAAAACTGATATTCCGCGAACGCGAAGCATATCGAAACTTTATACTTTTCCTTTTTTTCAAGTCTTTTGTTTAATCTGCCACATTCTATGGTACTAAAACCTTTCCAAAATCAAGCTTGTTTAGGTGACTAGAATTCATCTAGTCTAGGGACGATAATTTTTTTCACTCCCGAGAACATGACATAAATGTGATTCAAAGGTAAACCTTTTTAAGTAATTTCTCAGTGAATTGGCTTTGCGCGTAAGAGATCTCCCATCTCTGGAGAAGACTTAAGAACTTTTGGTCATGTTCTATTGCCTCTTGATTTCAAATTGTATTGAAATTGAGCAAGTCAAGCCGCACTTAAAGATCTGCCTATTTAGCTGCCTGTGACTTTACATATCAGAGGAAGACTGTAGCCGCATATTCCATCTTGTTTCTAATAGATTAAGAGTGCGTTCCAAAAGTTTTTAGTGCTCTATGATTGCCGTGGGTTTTAAGAAACCTAAAGGAATCATCGAGACTAATCCAGGTCCACTTTTTAAGGAGCTGTTATTTGAAGAAGGGGTTTTTCATAAAGAAACCTTCCTTCCTTACAATGTCAGCGAGCTGTTGCTCCTTAGGCCATCATCGTCCTACTGCGAGATTGCCCAATTTCAACTCATTGTCTATCCTGCTGAGTAAATTTGCGTTAAAGATCTCCATCATCACCATGTATTGAGTTTTAGAGGAATGTATTTCTTGAAATTTCCTCATACTTTGCATCCTGTATACCTGTATGTTCTTCAGTGAAATACAGTTTTGGGTATTGCGAATGTAAGGTAGAGCAACTCTTGAGACAACATGCTTTCGAATTTTACAATGCTATTGAGAGACTTGCGGATGGACTTACTAAACCGACACTTAGAAAAGTTAGTTTCAGGATCTGAAAACAAAGATCTATTGGTCACCACAGGATGATCGCTTTATAGTGGCTTTTCCCTTTTTTTTTTACTTACGGCACCCAGGAAGGAGATGGGGACGCTGAATTTTAACGCTGCAGGCAAATGGCAATAACCGAAGCAAATGTGCATTTAATCAACATACTACCGTAAAAACTTAGAACACAAAATAGAGATTTTTTTCCAATACAAAATCAGGATAGACACTACTTATTTTTTAGAATAAAAAGTTTAGTGTAGTAAATCGCATGGGGTTTACAACTCTATAGTGTGTGGTAAATCTATCTCTTAACACAGGTTTATGCCAACATAGACTTTGTTATAAGTCAATTTACATTAATTAAAATTATTGTCTTTTAGTTCGGCTAAAAATACAATTTAGCTATTTTCGACAACGTATTTTTCTTATAGCTGTACCATTGTGACGAGTTGTAGTATTGTCATTTTATTACTATTAATAGAAGTTATCACAAATTAAATAAAAAAATAGAACCACATGACAATTACTTCAGTGATACTACTTTTAATTCAATTAAAGTTAGGTAATGCTTATTTTAAAATGAAATGGAAATTTAAGCAACAAAATAGATTTTATCTTTTAAGCTTTTGACCTAAATTAAATCCCACTTTTAATGAACTAATATCAATTATTTATAACTATCGTTTTCATTACAGGACTAAAAAAAATATGTTAAAAGTTCGCTCCGCGTTTAATGCCATTATTTGTTTTTTAATATTGTCCTTAACATATAAGCATCATATCATTTTAGAAAGACTTAGAACTACTTATAATTGTCAAATAAATTATAGATTTTGTGTTTGGAATTTCTAATAAAACGCAAGCTAAATAGCTTTCGTTTTCAAATTTCAAATTTGCCAGTACGGATCCACAATTTTACTTTTAATAACCTAATATCCAATTACATTATTCTCACTGGAAAAAAATAACATAAATATTGTCATAAATAAGTGACTTTTGTATCCAAACGCAAAATAATTTTAGCCTGAGTGAAACATTCAATTTGACATTGTTGAGAAGTTGATTCAATAAAGTTAAATTAGAAGCTTAGAATCTGTTTTACAAAACAGATCGGCGTAAGATATCAATGATTGAATTAGCAACTTGAGGGGCATGACCTCGAAGTTTTATTACGAGATTACTTTATGAAGCACATAATTTTTTGATACGTAGGACTATGATTAACTCTTTTTTTTAAATGAAACTAAACATTATTTTAACAAAGCTTAATAATGCAGTCATTTCGATTTGCCGCGTTTAATTACTTTACAATTATTCTTAATTCCCCTACTTTAAAATTTTTATGAATTGTTAAGTAGTTAAAAGCGAAATAATCCGCATAACTGTATTTTCTATCATTTAAATTATTTGAGTAAATAACAGAAGGTATAAGATATTTCTAAGTGTCTTTTTAAAGATAGGATACTTAAACAAAATAGTTACTGTACAGTATAATACATGCAATAATCGTTATCTAATTATATACGTTAAATTTATTTTCCATTTAAAAAACATGTAGGCAGGGAAGCGATATATCATAGTTTTTTTATTTAATATTAGCATTGCACCCTTGCGAAGCCGGAGTGGGTTGCTCGTATTTTTATATACGTTTAAAACCAGACTCAGTCATTTAATTTATGACAAAATTATTGTTTCCTAACATTCCAGTTAGAATATTGGAAACAACAATGAAAATTGCTGAGGCGCTTAATGCCGTGGTGGACTGCATTTAGAACGTAGGTAAAAGGTTTTACATGAGTAAGTGTACTGGCAGGAAGTCCAAACTCTCCGATGAGACGCTTAATCTTATGGAGCAATGTCGCCAGTGTCGCGAGGCGGATCTACAAAATTATACTCTGAGACCTTCGCTGCGCAGTTACGCAACAAATAACTAGAGCGATTGAACAGAATAGGGGGTCCAAGGTTTTTGTGCAGAGGCTCGGAAGTCTCATGCTCAACCTGAATACCGCGTTAACTATCCGCGTGCTAGTTTAACTTGGCATATTTTGGCGGGCTTCCTCATATCAACTTTGGTGTGGTTAGTCTGGCTCTTAACAAACTTAAGGGAGGAAAGGCTTCTGGGTAGGATGGAATCACGACCGAATTAGCGGACGGGGCGGCCTTGTTCTTAGCGAGTTGCAAAAGTTATTTGATTCTGTCCTTTAACGGGGTATTTCTCCCAAGGCGTGGCATAAAAACCAGGTTGTTCTATTTTTCTTGAAAAACAGAACAACCTCGCTTACAAAAACCAGTTCACCTCAAGCATTATCGACCAATCTCGCTTTTAAGCAACATATACAAGCTGTTCTCAAGGGTCATGATGAATCACCTTACTAACAAGCTAGACGGTTTCTAGCCACCATAACAGGATTGGTTTTGGAGAGGATTCAGCGCCATAGACCCCATATACACCTTAAGGCAAGTTGTAAAAAACACTCTTGAGTGCATCCAGCTTTGTGCACTGCCTTTGTGGACTATGAGAAAAATTTTGACTCTGTAGAAATTTGGGCTATTCTGGAAGCTCTCCAAAAATATCAGGTCGATTATCAATACGTTTAGGTGTTGATAGGCCTATATAGTGCTGCGTTTATGTACGTCCTGATTCCGGGGGGGTCAAACGAGACTAATCTAAATACATTGAGGAGTATGACAGGTGGATATTCTTTCCCCTAAACTGTTCACTAGTACTTTGGAGGACGTCTTCAAGACCTCAGAATGGGCTGGATGTGACATAAACATTAACGGGACTACCTTACATACCTCCATTTTGCGGTCCATGTCGTTATATTAGCCGACACGTTGGAGGCCTTGCAGGAGATGTTTCACAGTTTAAATTAATCCTCTAGACGCATTGAATAAACTTGGACAACACGAAAGTCATTTTCAACAATTACATTATGCCGAGATTGATCAATGTCGATGGTGTTACTCTCGTAGTTGTCGATGAATATGTCTACCTTGGGCACTTGGGAAGACACAACTTCCATAGGTAAGCCAATAGGACACAGCTTCACTTAGTTGATACCGCAGGGTTTAAAGACGACGGTCTTCAACTAATGCATACTCCCCGTAATGACCTGCAGGACCAAAACTGTATAATCCTTTATAGTCTTTAACTGTATAATAGGTCCACAAGTTTGCGGGCTATGAGCCAGAAATATAGTCAGAAGAACAGATGGCCGATAGGCCAGCAAGGATCTGGAGTGGAGGCCGCGTTTGGGAAGACGGAGCGTTGGTTGACAACCGACAAGGTGAGATGCCGATCTCCACGCAGTATCCGGTTCAGACTGCCGGCAGCATGTAGCAAGGAATGGCTGCCTTGGGGTTTATTTCAAAAGGCTTACGTCCACCAGTTGACGGTTAGAGGCTGCTGATGATGAATATTCCAATTATGTTTAAGCAGAAACTTTTGAATAATCTATTTTTAATAAAATGAAATTGCTATTGTAACTATGCACTACTTTTTTTGCAATAACCGAAAATTTTGACTTTGCTTTCAGAAATAACAAAATTTCGAAAGGAAGATAAACAGAAATGCGAAACTATAATGCTCAATTCGAAGTTACGTAAGGTTGTATAAAATAAATATTAAACATTATTTATTAAGAGCGACTGTACTTAGACCTACCGTAAGCGAAATCACAAACGATTTGTAGTAACGAGCCCAATATAGAGACGCAAAAATAAAAGACATAAACAGATTCCTAATGCTCGAAGACTTTTACGTAAATTGGATCAGAGAACGATATCACTGATTGAATTAGCTGTCTCATCCACGTGTAAGAAACAGAATCGATTTCCTTTAACAACGGTAGTCTTTTTATACAATAGAAAAGATAAAATCTTTAACGAATCATTCTATTCTTTGTCCTTTGCCTTTCGTATGCTTAAAGTTAAAACTTAGATTTAACTGATATTTCTCGTATTGATCTATTACTTGTTATGAGTTTGAGCCTACATATTTAACTGATTAATTTTAAATGCAATACAATCGATCTTTTTTCCCAAAAGCTATGAAAGCTTCTGGTTACCTATGCATTCCTTTTGTCACAAAGAATGGTTCAACGTGGTATTTAAAAATGATTTTGTAATTAAAATTACATAAGACGTAATTTTATCTGTACACCCCATACTAAAAGTCAGGAAATGATACATTTACGCGTATATTGCTGATCCAAGACCAGATAACCATAAGCCTAAGCATTTTGCTTTATCTGGTATCATTCTCGTAAGATACTAGTGAATTTTCACCATGCAAAATATCTAAACGTGTAAAAGATTCAAACAATTTGCTACTTAAGACATAAAACCGTTCAATTGCAGATAAATGCATTGCAAATTAGGTTGATCATGGTTATTAGACATTAAAAAAGTCTTCAAATAAATACGGTATTCTAAAATAAAAATGTTAGCTATTTAGTTGATAACGCCATTTATTACACAAAACTGCGTACAACAGTTTTAGTCATAATTATGGGAATTGTGTTATAAAATTAAATACATTTTGTCTTATAATGCTAAGTTTGATCTTCCTTAAAACGGTTAAGTAAAGATCAAATGCTTTATGTATAAAATTGTCATCATTGTACGTAGAGTGTTATTGCTCTTTATAAATATTATCAAAGTGGCCGGTGTGGGCTGGATGAGAATAGCCGAAGGTCAGAGGCGGTGGAGAGCATTAGGGGAGGCCTATGTCCAGCCGAGGACTGACACAGGCTGATGATGATGATGACATCATCATCATGAATATTATCTGATTATTCAAAAAAAGATCCCGTTTTTTTTTAAAAAATATGTAATTTAACTTTGTAAGTACCTAAAAGATGAAGGATGAAATAAAAGGTCGGGAGACTTAAATAACACTAGTTAATATTCATGAATGCCAAATTGGAACACCAGAATAAATGACTTGGTCCTCTCAGGGATTAGTTACGGAAATAACATTATTATATTTTATAGGTTGCAAGATTCAAATAATTCCGAAACCGCTACCAATTAGATGTTTCGTTGTCTATATTTTCACTGAACTTTCTTACAATTTAACTGTATTTCCGCATTTAAGTTTATACTCTAACTGTAAAAGTCCTTAAAATTCTTAGTTTTTATTTATTTTAGATGCTTTGTTAATTAGTTCTCATTATATAGTCATTACTTATATGGTTATAATTATTTTATGATACATATCGATAAAATAAAAACATCTGATAAAAATCCTGACTTAGAAGAGTCTCTATTTTTTTTGGAAAAAATATATTTGTCTCAGTTCATTTTTCGGTTCGTTAGCTGAATAAATTTACATCGGAAAGTGAGACCGATTACAGAGTGATTTGAATAGGCACGGTAATTTAATTTCAAGCTAATTTGAAAGCAGTGGCACATTTTGCTTTAAAGCTTTTTATTGGCATTTGAAGAAAAAATTATGTAACATATTGTAAAACAACACGTCAAATGGAAACAATTGCTAGTACAAGCATATGATAAGTTTTAAATAAACATTTTATAATAAAGTTCCTATGGATACCTACGACATAAGCTAAAAAAGTAATCATTAAATAATAATCTACATTACGCTTTTGACTGTACGAATACGTTTAATCTACTTTATGCAGAGATTGACTGTCAGTATGTTATGCTAAATTTTATTATGATTTTTATAAAGTTATTTTGCTCTTTCATAAGAAAAGCAATAGATACAATTTGTAGTGATTCCTCTCTCATTCGTTTCTTTACGTGGTTTTTGCACAACAACTGCCCGAATCCCCATTTTACTGGAACCATCTTGGATGTATGTTCTGTTCAGATTAGGGTATATCGCACATCTATGCTGATACCTCTAGTTCCTTGTTATACAGCTTCTAAACTTTCTACAGGCAAGTAGCCATAGCAGCTTTGAATGTACCTTTTTCTATATATAATAATAAAGACCTTATACTGTGCTTGGATCCCGACGTCTACAAGCTATTCATTCACTGCATTAAGTGAGTGATCGCCGTTTGGTACCATGAAATTAAATATAATATGCTATGCTATGTCATGTTTTGAGAAGTTGTGGACTCGTGGTGACTTACGCGATAGTTAATTTTGATCATAGGTACAGCGTGTAGTTAAAAAGTAAACGCAGTTGACTATCTTGATACTGTATCTTTTGAAAAAAAAAGATAAATCTAGGATACATGTACCTCCTATTTAGGAGGTACATGTATCCTAGTCTTCATGCCATAAATATTTATTTATGGCATGAAGACTTTTTTATAAACTTGAGACCATCATAACAAAATAAAAGCAAGATTAATTAATACAATTTACTAATGTTCTGGTAAGGGACAGAAATTGCCTTTGAAAAAGATCTAAAACGTTTATATTTAATTTGGAAATAAATATATATTAATATTTTAAAAAATCTAAATTTTTTGTTGTTTTTAATATCTTACTAATTAAATTAGAAATAGGATATGATATCGTAAAACAAAACTTTATCTTATGTTTTATTCTATATAGATATTACCACAAGCTTTCTTTTACTTTTAAAATAAAAAAGTCTTTCAATTAAATTAATTTTCTATCTTCCATAAAAATCTCAAAAAATACGTTCAATGAAAAGGAAAAATGACTATCGTTTGTTGTAACAACGAAGTTAATTGCATTAATTGGCGGAAAATTTATCTCATTCATTTCGTTGACTTTCATTAAACGCTTGAAAAATATCTTCAGTTAAACCGTACAAAAATTGTTAATATAACACCGTCTGTTAAGGATTAGCATCATATGGAATAATTATCAAATTTAGAGGCCAAAATCGATTTACATTGATAGGTATAATAAATCAAATTGATTTTAGATCTTGTGCTTTTCATATGCTTTTTCTATAACTTATAACATTTTAATTGATATATATTAGCTTCCTATTGGTCCCATTTTTAGTACATAATTGTGTGATGAGTAGTTTAAAACAAATTTTAGAAAAAAAGTCCAAGATAGCATATATTTAAATTTTAAGAATAACGCACACTAAGCATTTTAATGTAAACATTTTAAAAATTTTAATCAGGCACATTCAAAGCTTATTTCAGATATTAAAGTTTAAGTTCACTTGAAAGTTATTGCATTAAAAAAATTCGTATATTATTTTTTACTGTCTACGCAGTCGCGGCACCTGATGGGAAGTGGCCACCGACCGCATTTCAGACATCACAGTGCCATTTAGATTCTTGCCAGGTCACAACTATAAAACATAATTTTTTTTTTTTTTTTTATATAACCGAACTCTTCCCGATCTCGTAAATTCCTTAATTTGGTCAATTTGGTCAAGTCAAGTGGTTTTCATATTTTGCCTCTCAAGGCTACTCACCATTGCCTCGCCAATGAAGACCCTTTGCTTGACATAATACTTTCCTCTGATCCTACAATGGTTTCCTCTCATGATCAGTATTCAGCGCCAAGCTTCTCTTATCATGACCTAATTTTCCTATCCTATAACCTAAAACCTCCTAAACCCAATCCCAAGGTACTGTACATGCGTTCCTTTAACAAAGTAAATACTGAAAAGTTCTGCCCAGATACGGAGAAAATCAGTTGGTCCTCACTGTTGGATAGGAAGTCATCGATGAAAGAATTGAAATTGTCAACAAAGTTTTTAGGGATCTATATGACATTCATGTTCACGTTTGAATGGTTTTTATAAAAAAAAATTTATTATTTTTTTTTTTTTAAATTAACGCCGGCAGGCTCCATGGCTGACAGTGGGTGTGAGAATGGATCAGAGGAAAGGAACGTGCTTTCAGAGTATAAAATCTAATAATCGTGTAATCAGATGGTGCAGTAACGAAAACGGCCGAGTCGTTCTCATTCTTGTTAATTAAATATAATATGGCTCAGCCGATATCGGAATTTTGGATTCTTGGTATCAGAAAGTCGCGATTGTCAAATTCTATTCAATCAATGTTTGCAACGCTAAGCTGATTACAAAATCGATTTTTGCTTTATCTTTAATTGGATATCCTAAAACTAAAATCGAAATTTTTAGACTATTTGAAATATTACTAACTATTAAACATGTTTCACTGTCTTAGGGTCTTCGAAGAAACCAAAATTGCTTTTCTATAATTAATTCCTTTTCAAAAATTACACATTATTAATAAAAGGACATTTTACGGATTTTATCGCATTATTTATACATTTTATTTCAAGAAATCAAATTTTGCACTTTTCAAGTGTCTTTTCACCGAAGCACACATATGAATCAATGTCTTGTTGATACGATTCGGGTTTCCAGATCTTATTATTCGCGTATATTTTTATCTTTATCCGACCTATCGAAATAAACTTACTATCATTAGCCTCGTGTGTATTATGTTTGGGTTTGATTTAAAAATGGGGTGCCAAGCAGGTGAAACCCACTCATCTTCTAATTGAAATTTAGATCTATTTCATCATAGCCTCATGGATCATCCTCGGACGGAATTGGTGTTCTTAAGCTAGGATTTGTAGTTGATCAAATCTGATGTAATGGTTTGGGTGATTTAAGGTGTGGTCACACACTGCCGACTTGTTGGGTCTTTTGTGTTTAATGTCTGCTATATGATCCTTCACGCGAGTTCTTATTGCTCGCTTTGTTTATCTAATATAAGAGACACCACAGTTACACTCTAGCTTGTACACTCCTGGATCTTGTAGAGTAGAAGGAATGAAGGATAGGAAAGAGTGGTAGGAATTGACCAATCTTCTTCAGCGGCTTGAAATATGTTTTAATTGAAGCCCGCCTCAAAATGTAGCCAATCTTGCAGCTTGTTGTCTCGCAGTACTTGCTTAACATGCTGTAGCTCAGCTGCCAGGTGTTCATCATCACAAATACCTCGTGCTCTCTGAAACAAAGATTTGCCCACGGTTACTAACTGGGATGGATGATGGTGTGAATTACCTTTTAAATATTCATTTGTATGGGTTGGTTTTCTCTATACAGTATGAACTCTCTCTACACGAACGCCTTTAATGCCAACTGTCACGACATCTTCCTAGCCATTTTCCCTTATAGTTTCAGATGAAGCGCTTACTTGGTTTTCTTCTTATTTTCGAGGATGTCAACAATTAATTAATTATAGCGAACACTTTTCTGGTTAGCTTGGTGGTGGTTTTCTGGTTGGCTTTGTAGGTACAAATATACTTTTAGGGAACTAAAGATAAGGTTCATGAAATGATTAACAATACAAACAAAGAAATAAACACAATAAGCAATTGGTCACATGGTCACTGGTGGATTAACAATGAATCCAAAAAATGTCAAGCAATGATCATTGGTGGTAGTAGTGTTTCAATAGTGTAAACCCCCAAGAACTTCCGCCTATAACATTAAACAGCTAGACTATTCCTTTTACTGACAATGTTAAGAATCTCGGCATATTTATTGATTGAACATTCAGTTGGAAAAACCAACTTACAAGAGTTTGTCAGAAAACGACTAATTTGCTACGGTTCCTCTCCTCTACTGCTTCAAAAAGTTTTTTCATACCTAAACCAAATTTACGTTCGTGCAGTCCTTAATTTACCCCTAATCGAATACGGTAACGTGTGCTACTTAGACCTGAATGCAGATCAATTCAACAAACTTCACCGGCTTCTAATAATTGCATTTGATTCGTCTTCAATATTCTTAAATACGATCATGTGTCGTTATATCGATCACAACTTCAGTGGTTACTCATTAGTCAAGGACGATCGCTTAGGGCTCTAACCACTATGTATTCTTTTTTAATGCCCCTTCTTCACCGTATTTATCTTCACATTTTCAGTATCTCATTACCGGCAGCAATAGAGATCTTCGTGAATACCGTATTCTCCTATGTCATAACTCACCGTTCCGATTTTATGTCAAATAATTTTTTGTCTCATCCATTCTTCTTTGGATTGGGCTACCCTTAGAAATCAGGATGGCAAATTTTTTTTTCGATTTTATAATATCTGTTTGAAGACGCGACGGTTTCAATTTATTGATTTAGTTAAAATTTCATGAATCCATGTTAGTACGTGTTAACTATATATTAGCGTATGTAACTATATATATATATATATTAGTATACTTACTATTAGTATATGGCTATATAAATTGTTAAATTAATTATTATTTATATTTTTTTACATATTTATGATTTTCTACCACCCTAAGGATAGCTGGTAGATAATACCTAAGGCATTAAGCTCGCCTTTGTGTACTTGTGTTTGTGCAAAAGGTTAAATAAATAAATATACACAAATCTAATTTCCCTCTTTTGCAGCTTATTCATCAGAACCCTTAAAGCAAACGAGAGTGGGAAAAAGCATTGCTGCTTTTCTATACGGATGTTTTGAGTACTACTCAAAGACATCAAAGGCCATTTCCCGTATGCTGTGCTAGACAGTCTGTAGAATTCATTATTACCCAACGCTCTTAAATCTCTTTTACGGGCGTTTTGTATGTTAATGTTTGAATAGGCACTAAGAGATATGCACAATTTTAGTAACGACTTATGAAATCCTATTTTTTTTAAATTATGATTAGTCATTCAAAACATCATTAAAAACTGACGGGCAACAATTTCGTCTTTTATCGTAAAAAAATTTTCAGCTATATGAAATTTACTATTATTATCCATAAACATCTTAGGAACAATCAAATTATTATCCCATATTTTTAAACTTTATTTTTTTAATTTTTTTAAAATCAATCAAGTTTCTAAAACCTCTTTGGCAACCTCGTCAGGACTATTCAAGAGGATTTTAACAACGAATTCCAGTCCCATCCGCCCCAATTAAGGGCTGTATGCCTATTGGTATTCAGAATTCTCCACCTTACGGCTTAAATTTGCATTTTTTATTTGATTGAAATATCAACTGCCCTTAGTATTTTGAGTTGTTTATTATTTATAACTAAATTGTATACAATAAATAAATGTATTTAAACATTTTGTAATAAAGTAACGAGACATAAGGGTTGACATAAGGTATTAGTAATACTGAATAAACAAAAGAGAAATACGTGTTATAAACCATTTTAACTATTTTATTTTACTGGTTTAAGCATTCAGATACTCTCTTATATTACCTCAATTATTTAGTTAATAAAAGTCATATGTCAATAACATTACTTTTGTAACTTTGTTTAACCATGTGCTGTAATTCAAGAATTGGTAAAAAATTTAGTGAGTATATAATATATTAAATTACTCAAACAATTTGTGATTCAGAAAACTAGGCTAAATTCTGAAGGCATTGCAATTAACATTTTAACATATTTTTATTAATTAAGGCAAAAATAAAACAAGAAATTTACATTGCTAATTTACCTGAAAATAGGCAGATACATAATTGACTGAGTTGAGACCAATAATTCTTGAATTTTAAACAGCGGATAATAAAAACACCTAGACTATCAATTTGAATAAATTTTAAGTGCAATACTTCGTTCAAACGTCAATAAAGCGAATGAACGAAATAGCTCTCGAATAAATGAATTATAACGAAGTCAAATAATAACAAATTGTCATCGAAATTCAGTTTGATACAATAGGTAAATATTCCGCGAAATAAAACTTATTTATTTCCTATTTTTATTACATACCATTTAGTAGTTTAGCTTCATCATTTACATCATAAATTATATATTATATTATTTTAAGTTAAAACTAAAGAGATTTAAAGTCTATGTTTTAAAACCATTTTGATTATATAGAAAAACTAATAATTTAAAACACGTTTTTTAAGCCCTGTATTGTATGAAATGCTATTATAAAGTTATACTTCACATTTTTTTGCATGTCCGCACACACTACAGATGATTTAATAAACGACTTTTAAAATTTTGGTATCTTAAAGGTCGAGAATATTGTGAATCACAACTTACAACTTTTTAACTTATATGCTTTTACATTATATAACGAAATAAAAAATTATCAAACCTGCAGAAAAATCAAACAAATTACCGTTCTTATATTTTTTTACTGTCGTCAAATTAAAAAAATTATATCTTTAGAAACTAAAAAAAGAAATAAGACGATACAAAAATTCTTTTACGTGGGTAATCACCAAAGGTCAAATTTTATTCAGGCCGCCATTTAACTAGCACACCATGGCTGCCTCCTACTTAGTTTACTAAGATTGTTGACAAATCACAAAACAGATTTGCAGTTTAGGATTACATTTAACTTTATCAGTTCCTCTTAATAGTCTTTACAGTGTCTATAGCTTTTATAATAACAACTTAGATGCTTAGATCCAATCAAAACCTTAAACTTAAAGCATTGAACTATAAATATCATCACAAAGATTAAAAGATTAAAAACTGTACAATGTTATCTATTCTATGATTATATTTCTATAGAATAATTTCCTTTTACGTTATAGGGACCACGTAGACAAAATAAAAATAAATGTGAAAGTAAGATAAATGTTTATTTCTTTCCATTTGCTTTATGGGGCGGAAGTATCCATGTAACCTTTTGATGTAGGAATTACTGATTTAGGCGAACGTATAAATCTTTTGTTGCAATTCTTTCCAAATGACTCGTATATTTTTAAGTCAATTTTTGTTTCGATTTACATACTTTTCTAATTAAATACACAGTCAATAAGCGGCAGATAATATCCACTATGATTTACTACAATAGGTTTGTTTATTTTTCGATTTTATAATGTAGCTTTACTTCGCATACCTGCGTCAACTTTATGTAAGAATAATAATATACATAATACCCATAATAAAGTTCTCAAAAATATATAATTTAGGTATATAAAATATATAATTATAAAAATAAATATATAATTTAGATATAATTAAGGTTTTACATTTATACATATAAAAATTTGCCTATTATCAACCAGTTGCAAAATGTACTCTATTATGAATATTTAGAATATATACCTCCTCGACAGATTTGAGTCATGGCGACCATTTATGTAAAGAGGCGGACCGATTGCAGAGTATATATACACAAACATTCAAAATTAGTAAGCAAAATTAAAGTGTTATTAAATTCTGATGCATGTACCATATTAGGTGACACAGCATTTATACCGATGATATTTGTGTAATTAGAACAGCTTGTACATTTTATTGATTTCATTGCAAAAGATGACAAAAAATAGTCCCATTAAATTTGTTTGGCTAGTTTATTCAGGTCAGTGGCGTCCTTTTCTAATTCGAATGTAGGATTTTTCACAAAAATATACACATTTGAATTTGAACAGGTTTCTACAAAAAAAAGAGTTTACATTTATTTTTAATGAAATACATTAAAAGATAAACTTTGAGTATTGTATCCGTCTTTTGATGTTTTCTATGTTTAACACCGCTAAAATCATAATTATTATCATTAAATTCTTAAAAAGAAAAAATAGAAATAATTTTCCGTTCATTTATCGTTTAGTAACATGCTAGTAAATTATTTAACTTATTATTTTTAAAAAGCTTCGTAAAAAAATAGTAAATCTATTTTCATATCTCGTTTATTTATATTAAAAATGGTTATGTGTATAATTTAAACTATATATCCTGAAAACATTTTATACCTTAGTAAAAACGGTTAGACTTGTTTGAAAATTGGCATGCGGTCCAACCAACTTTAAAAACCAGGTTTGAAAAAAAAATAAGGCGTTTACTAATTAAAATCAGTTTTTCAAATGCAAATTATTTCAACGGAAGAAAAGTATTAAAAGACGATGCCTTACAGTTAAATCTGCTATATAACTAGCTTAACATGCGCGAAACGGTTTGCTTTGATGTTTTTGAGTGGCACTTAACGTGTACGTCTAGCGCGGCTGAAAAGCTTTCCCCCAACTTAAGTTACGTTATAAAGGTTCTGATTTACTTTTGCACCTTGCTTTGCGCAGTTCGCAGAGATCTAGACGGATCAAAATTTAAAAGGAACTCGCTTATTAATTATACTAAACGCTAATTGAATTTCTAGCTATATTACGTTAAACTTTGCTTACATTGCTGCATGTTTTCAGGAATATTTCTTGATGAAAGTTCGTAAAATATGCAGTTATAATAATAGAACTATATGGATCGCATTATATTTTAATTTAAATTAATTTGTTATTTATTTTATGTCACCGTAGTATTTTTGTTACCGTATAGTATAGCTTTTCAAATTAAATATTATAAATTACTTTTCCTTTCTTGTATTGTATACAGAAGAAAAAACAGAATAAAATATATCCATTAACTTGAGAGGAATTAAACACTTATCTGATGTTTGTTTGGAATGCTACAATTGGTTCAGAATAGGACACCATGTTTAAGTCATATTTTGCAATAAAATTAAGACTGACACAAACAGGTGAATTTTTGTTATAGAACTGTCATCAGATTTAAAACCATTACCAGTGTGCTATTTAAAAAAAAACGTCTATATACTTTTTAGTTTATTTATTGTTCATTGTATGGGATTTAGTTTTATTACAACATTAAACTAAGACATTATTAAATAAAATATTAATTTATTAGTCTTAGCAATTTTACAAAGTTATCAAGGATGCTAAACCATCCAGATTTATCTAAAAACCAATTTTTATGCAGAGCTACTTAAACCTGACCTCTACACCCTAAGAGGTAAAGCGATAGGCGAATTGATTTTTATAAAATTAAAGAATTTGCCAGCTTATAACAACTGCTAAAGTTATAAGGGTCTATAAAAGGTTCATATACTTTTTTCAAGTCGCTAGAAGAATTAGGTCATTTTGGTTCACGGTAAATTGGTATTGGTAATTAAATTAACTCTCTCAAGTAAATAGTTACAAACCAGTAATTTTTAGTTGTTTTAAGATTTTATATTATGTATGTTGTTTTATTTAGTTATACATAAAATTTATTTTAATTTTGATAATTCTAAATAATCTCTCACTTTCTGGGACCTTTGCAAGAACGGACTTTAAAATTAGTAACAAATTTATTTTTGTACTGTGTTTTGTGTATTAACTCAACTTATGTAACTATTTTTATTAAATGTAATAATAATTTTAATACTACGTAACCTGCTTGCAACAAATGTTTTACTAATATAGATCGATTTGATCGACCACAAAGCTTCGCTGAAGATCACCATTTTTTACCAAGGATAACCCGTGAGTGTATTAAAAAAAAATTGTCAATAGATTAGACGACTAGGATTTACCATCTGCGTGGGAACCCATCATTGTTAAGTTAATAGATAAAATATAAACCAAAGAAAAACGCCATTACCAAAAGGTCGGGGTTAAAAAAACAAATTAAAATCTTTGATTAATAACAATTAAGTTGTCAGATTATTGTTCAACGACATCAAATTTTAGTTTATTGAACAAAAACTCAGACACAATCCACACAACGAGGCTCCGAAATGTCATGATGATTAGTTTTAGGAATTTACAAGTGCGCATATTTTATAACTTTATCGTACATATTTATAACATTGTAATTCACATGACAAATAAAGTTAAAAGCAATAATGTAAATATTTCCGGTACATGCTTTTTTAAACAAATCGTATTAAAATAAAATTAAATATATTATAAAGGAAAGGTTTATGTATTTAAGCGATTGTTTTGTTTTAAAATTACAATTAAAAGTTCTTACAATATTAATAATCGTTTCACTCAAAATAAAATGCGTGTATTCCATTTGGAATAATGAGAATGTGTACATAAAGTAAAGCAGAAATATGTGACAAAGGTTAATATAAACAATTTCGCCACCGAGTTTCTTATGCCAATTCTTCTTAGCTCAGAGACGTTCTATTCAAAATCAATTGTGACGTTTTTGGAAATTAATGAGCAAATATTACAAATGATTACGAATAATTAGAGGATAAAAAGAATTAGAGGAAAAAAAACTCAGGAAAAGATTACGGGTCTTAGTTCCTTTTTGTTTCTCCAGATAAGATAAGTTACTTTTTTGATCTTTGTTTTTCTTTAAATTTTTACCAAATCTCCAAGAATTCATTCTAAATTATTTATCTTCACTTCATTTAGAACCAGTTTTTTATACATATTATAAAATTATCGATGTTGCGTGTTTACATTGTGTTAAATACAGTAATAAAGTAAACAGATTAAAATTGCCCAGAACAATGTACTAACATACACATTTCCGTCTACCCTATGTCTAATAAACATAAGAGGTTTCGGACATTACAGTTTATTGTTACGCCCTAGTTCTCGTAATGACCTATGATTTTGTATCATATTAAGTTTTGTGTCTATTTTGCTATTGTTGAATGATTACAATCCTCATTATACTTTCATTTCCCAGAGTAGAGAAGTAAGTATTAAATTGAAATTTAGGTCTATCTTAAAAAATAACAGTAACGATGAATTATTATTACTTATTATGTTCATGCACCTTTACCTTAAATGAATGAAATAGATGCAACGTCAGAAGATTATAAAAAAAAACGTGTGTAAACACGTCATATATATTAATTTAGTGTTTAAAATAATAATTTGTGTCAAAGGAAATAAGTTATTGTTATTATTATTCTTTACATTCTACTATATTTATCTGACGTTGTTTGTTACAAATAAAACGTAATAATATCAGTTTATCAAATAAATATTGAATATATATAACTTTATAAAGGGATACGATCTCAGATATCGTAGAGCAAGCGTTACGGCATCAAGACCAGTGTTTTGGAATTCTTGAAAGGCCTCTTCGACCATTTGACGGATAAGGTGATATACAATGTTAAATTATATAATTATAATTTAACCTAAATAGATATTGTATGAAATATTCAGGATTGTATCTTACACTGATATACTAAACTGAAATCACCATTCTTATTTGAATGGGTTACATCCATGAAATTACTTGACATAGTCCTAAACTTGGCATTAATACAGATTTGATGCTTACTTCACCACTTTCATTCTCGAGTTAACTGAAATGAAAGTCACTTTAAAATAGTGATTGATATGCTAACTTTAACTCATTCAAACTAACTGATTCATAAAAGTAATCAAAATAATTTCACGTCTAAAATAAATTACAAGATGTCTTCCCCATTCAGTTCTCTGACCTTTAAGGGAAATGAAAATCACTTTACAAATTTGTGTCTATACATGCTGTTACAATTTTAACTATTCAAATACGTACATAAAAATAATCAAAAATTAATTCGTCTAGTTAAAATAATTACAAATTATTCTGTAGTTATTAGATTTTATAAGGTTAATGTTTTTATATGTATCTGTTTATGCATACAACAACGAAGTACTGTGCAAGGGGGCCGTCTGGGGTGGTACAACCGCGGTGCCTATTTCTGCCGCAAAGCAGTAGTGTGAAAACAATACTGTGTTCCGGTTTAAAAGGCACCGTAGCCAGTGTATTTACTGGGTAAACGAGACTTAACATGCTATGTCTCGTGGTAGGTAGCACGTTGCCTATATACGTGCGTAATACCACTGGTATTATACAGGCATCAGTGACCGCTTTCCATCAGGCTCGTCTTCCTTCGTAGCCAATAAAATAAAAAAAATGGTTACATATATAAAATGAAAGATTTTTAAACCTTTTTAATTTTCTTTGTAGGTGACAAAAGTGGTTAACGAACAGAAGAGGCTGCCGCCGTTTTTTTTCAGCTGGACACAGCAACTTTCCTTGACATAGCGGTTTCTTTTAAAGTAACGTCTTAATTGATAAGAAATGTTTATTTCAAGTCAGGGTCGCTATAAAATATATTTTTACTAATATTATTTATATTTTACAAATATATAAATTATAATTTATTATTTTGGAGTCGAATTAATGTTTTAGAAAGCCTACTTAAAACTTACTACATCGATACTTATAGAGCAGTTACAATTACAAAAGTAAACATTTAAATCTGAAATTAACACATGTATACAGTAAATTGATATTCGAAGAAAAGATGGTGTTCGGGGCGTAATGTTATTTATTTTGTACCAATAATTGTTTAATGTTCCCACAATATTTTTAGTTTTCGTTTAGCTTTTCACGCTTGGTTAAAGTTACTTAGTGATTTTTAAAGTTGTAAAAGACATGATTGAAATCGAGTTAAATTTTAATTATCCAAGTTTTAGTTAAACAACAGCCTATTCAAATACCAAGCGCTGGAATTTACCCGTTGCAATCAAGACTTTAGTGACTCCATTGAACTTTATGTAAATTTGTTATTAGTTAAAGTAAGGGAAGGTTTATTATAATTGAATTACGTACCTTTCTTTAAAAAAGCAATCATTGATATTGCAAAATTGAAACAAACAACGTTTGTTCGTCTTAGGTAAGGTACCATTACCGGAAAATACTTAAAGTTTCAATGTTTGATATGAGAATTTTTATACATTAACCAAAAAAATTCTTAAAAATTTATTCGTTCGGCTAATCTTGAAGCAAGACGATACAGCGTGTGCGTACTG
Organism: Lamproptera curius; assembly: GCA_029286875.1. NCBI lineage: Eukaryota > Metazoa > Arthropoda > Insecta > Lepidoptera > Papilionidae > Lamproptera > Lamproptera curius. The sequence goes on along the minus strand of JAGSMT010000016.1, from coordinate 6,967,628 downwards.
AAATACTAGCTTCGAAGCTCGAGTTCCCCCGCGCGGTCATGGTAATTTATAATAAAGATGATTATACTTACACTTAAGGTTATATAAGCGGCCCTAATGATTACGGCGAATACAAGAATAGTTCGCAAAACGCAGATTTTTTTCTACATCTATATTTTTTATTACATATTGAATAATTTATGCTATATATTTAGTATTTTAGCCCCTAAGTCAATATGTTTTATAAACTATGTTAATATAATCTTTCATAAAGGTCTAGTAGCTCTAGTAGATTATTAGTGAAATCAAACTATGCATTTAAACAAATTCAATAAAATATAATATTACTATCATAAAAGTTATTATGTTTGTTAACTAATGAGTCTTGAGCTTTTGTTTATGGCACGAATGTCGTATGTGTAACTGTATGTTTTAATAAGATTAAGCATCAAGTAGTTTCAATATAATTTATATATAAGTCGTGTAAAATAATAAATAGTAACCAGTCTGCAGTCTGATTTGGAATCTAAAAAAGGCGGTAAAACGTATGTAATCAATTTATTACGTATTATAAGTTTTGCCGTCCATATTCTTAATATGTCTTTCCATCCTGATGAGTTTCCTTTTCTATGATGATTTAGTGTCATGACTGGTCAGCTTGAGAGTCGGTCCAGAGGTTCGATGCCCTATAATTTCATTCCTCAGTGCTCAGGGATTAAAATACATACTGAGATAGCCATTCAGGATTTGCTTTATGCAACCAACTAATACTACAAGCAGTCAGAAATAAAGTTTGTTATATTACAAATGTGATAGATCTGATATTTATGTAATTTAGATAATTAATATAGATAATTAATAGTTTAAACCTAATCCAGATTTCTATACTAAATTGTTGCAATCACTTATCATAACTCAGGAAATTTTTTAGTGATTTGATTTCATTTGTTCAAATAACTCCTCTTTTACTAATCTTAATTCTTCTTCTTCTCCACTTATTTGTAGTTACATATTCAATAATTCATCGAACAGTCTTAAAATCTATCGATTTCAAATCACCTGTCTTCTCTATTGATCAGCTAACTTAGAATAGAATTCATTCACAAATCCTTTCACTATCCAATATATCTCTTCGTAAATGCACTGTTCATTAAGATCGAAATGTCTGAAGTTGCTCTTGTTTAGAAAATACGTATAATTGTCTCAAAAGGCGTCATAAGATAATTCTCATAATTTTCATAATTTTTAATGTATTCACTATTTATATATGTTATTTTTTATACCTTATATATATATATATATATATATATATATATATATATATATATATATATAGTAAAACATATATATATATATATATTATATATATATATATATATATATTTAAACTTATTTATGTCATTATATAATATAGATAATGTAATGTAAGTAGTATATTACATATATTTAAAGAAGTCTATAATTATATATTAAATCTTGTTCTACTTCACGTGTAGTTCATTTGCTTGTTTTATTTTTACTAGTGCACCTACTCTTAATTTCAGTAACCTCCCTAAGGTTGGCTGTTAGAAAGCTTGCCTGTTTATACTTAATTGTGCAAAAAGAATAAATAAATAAAATATCATTGTATTGGTAAAAATAATGTTGCATTTCTAAATCACTTCATAATAATTATATAATTAGGTAATAGTATATTATTTGTGCAATACATAGTTTTGCGAGTCTATACACTACACTGCACCTTTGACAAATACTGTTCATTATTGACATATTCTGGAGCGACAGATTAATTGGTATTCTCCAATATGTAGATGTGCATCATTAATCAAACCCCTCATTATAGATTAATGATTACGTAACTACTAACTTTTGATTAATGCCTGCACTCATTTCCTTATCTTATTTTTTATTCTTTACGCTGTGATACTTTCTCATATTGTTCATATATTAAATTGAGTGCAAATATTCGAAATATTTGCACTCAAAAGGCTTTTTATATTGCATGATCAATATCATTATTCGAAAAAAACTGGAACATTATGTAAAATTTATAAATTATTAATCGGATGGTAAAGTTTAATATAATGTAAGTTTATAATTATTTCTATTGCTTGCGCGAATATTTTATACATTATTAAATAAAATTACTTAACGGATTTTATCGCGTTTATTTTACATTTTAAATTCCCGACGTTTCGAACACTTTCCAGCGGCCGTGGTCACGTCAATAATGTAAGTTTTTAAAGTTGAAAACCTAATTTCAATATATAATCTATAATAATAAAAAGAGTTATTATAATGAATCCTTATTCTTTATAACGGTATAATAAAATATCAACGCGTGTTGATATTTTTAATAAATCAATAGATTATATTTTTAGTACTTATTTCGTTCAAATTCTAATGAAGAAATAATGGTCAAAGAATAAAATGTTATGTTGAAAAAACAGCCTTACATTCATATCTATAGTCATTCTTCGAAAATATAAATACTATATTTAATGTGCAAATACCTGGTCCTGTAGTCTTATTGTTATTTTATCTAATTAAATCAAACCTTATATTTTACATATATATGTAATGGTGCACGTACAGTGTAAGTTTGTAGATAATAAATACGACCGTTAGAACTATATGATGTCAACAAAAACAACAAAACATCATCTTGTACCAACCTAGCAAAGCTTGTACTATGTAATCTAAGTGACTGATAAATGTACAGTCTTTCTTTTCTTACAATAGATCTTATAGATACAAAAACTGTTCACTAACTACTACACCAAGCGGTTCGTCTGTTATATATATAACAGTTTAGTTTATTTTAAGACCACGTCAATTGACCTCATTCGTCCTAAAAACGGGAAAATGAGTTTACTATATATGTTAACCGATTTCTCTATTCTGTGCGTACTATTTTTTCTATTTCAATTTCATATTCCTAAGGTGAATCATATTTGCTGGTGTGTACGAACTTTAAATTGTATACAAATAGCATGTTTTTCACATTTTACAAATACAGTAAATCTAAAAAGTACATACATATAAGCATTTTTAACGAGTTCACATTTTGCCCATTTGGTTTAAGTAATATTTTTGATTTATATTATATTCGAAGAAAAATTATGTATTCATACATTCAATTGTTCTTATAAAATTGCATCCATCCAAAGTAAACTCTTTGATTTGGAGAGTATTCATGCTTTCTTTCCCACTTTCAAGAGCTTCTGCTTCATAGCTGAAAAAAATGTATTTGATTATTTTTATAATATTTCAGAGGGTTGACGTGAACGGTAAAAGATCTCCCAGGGTGCTGGTAAATATGGGCAACCTATAAGGATACATTTTTGGGCCTTTTTTCCATATAAATGACTTACCATGTGTAATAAACAATAACGAAGACATATTTTTTCCTACGATACCTCCTTGATTTTTAAAGATATACGACATACGTCAATAAGTTGCCATGTAAATAATATTAATAGCCTAGTAAGTAAACTAAGCTCTGCAACTCAAGCAGTGAAGAGTATTTGATTATTAACAGATCACCTCGTTTAGTATATTTCAGCTATTTCTATAGTATTGTCTTATGGCATTTTACTATGTGGAAATGCAGCACATACTTATACGATCTTTGTCCTCCAAACAAACATGCAAATCGTACAATCTATACCTGGGCCCCGAAAAATCACTAAAAATGTTGCTTACAGAAATTAAAATAATGACCGTTAGTTCTCAATACATATTTGAAAACTCAATGTGTGCAAAAATAGGCATGATTTCCTAAGACATAGATAAACGGAACAAACATAATTTAATTCTTCCAGCAACTAGACTGAGAAGAATAAGTAAGTCTTTAATGAAAAAATGTTTTTATAACAAAATTCGAGTACACGTTTAAAATGTAACTATTATTAATAATATAAATTTAAAAGGTAAACATGGAACGTGTATGTGTTAAAGTTTATTACAATATTGATTATTTTTTAAATGAAAACACCGCCTGATAATGGAATTGCTCGCTTTAGGTTTTGTTACAATATTGCATAATATGTTATGTCTTCAAATTGTTTGTTATTTTTTCAAAAGATGATAAATAGTAGCCCGCTGAATTTCTTTCGGTTCTTCTCAGGTCTGAGGCGTCCTTTTTCAACCCGGTGATAGCGTGTTTGACGATCAATAAGCAGGTATTAACTTCTTTATTGAATAAAGATATTAATTAAACATTGAATAAAGAATTTAAATTTATATCTACTATTTACTTGCTACACCTAAACCTAATCGTAAATAATTAAACATCTTTTTCTTAACATTGTCATTCCTCATAATTAACTTATAAAAATACTTTTAAAATTTAAATAACTAATTTTGCAAGATTTAAGAAAGTTAATTTTTTGTAAAAGACCTATAACTTTCTTCGAAGATGTAACACTTTATTATTGTCGTTTAAAGCGTTACAAGAATTTGACTAAGTCCAAACTTATTACCTATTTCATAAGTAACGCAGTAAAATCTGATATTTAAGTGGCAATGTAAAACTTTGAATATATGTGTGTGAAAATGTTCGTTTTCAATAATTAATTAACGTAGTACTAACCTTCAACATCGGATATTGTGTCAATTGTTTTTTCACCTATTTTCCAAAGCTCGTCAGCAACCATGCTCATCACGCCCTTTTCAGAATTCAAGAACGTAAATGCTTTTGTAAGCAAGGTTTCTGATACACCAAAATCTTTATTTTTTATTGCCTTTAAGTGTTTTTCATATTCATCAAAATCTTTGTATGTAAAAACTGTATTCAAGGTTAAAACCTCCATACCAATTAAAACAATGAACAACAACGTACACGACATAATCAGTTGAATGTCGACTGAATAACAACTTCGTTGCAAATTGATCTGTGAACAGTATATGTGTATTTGCTTAGAGTATGTTGCACAGTCAAGAATTTTTTATCGACTAAAATAAAAAATTTGTAATAAAACCTAACCACAAACATGACTTCAATATAAGATCTTTTTGAAATTAGAACAACGATATTTTGAGTTAATAGTGTTTTTTTTAAGTAAGGAAATATCTCAATAACCCATCCTCGCGAGTGCTAGGGTGGATGTAATTACTCGCATCGGCTAAAACAACCACGTAGGTTTTACCTGGCATCTAAAGGTTAGAGTTACATGAATTATTTCATCTTCTGTTACTCCACCAACGTGGGCTGCCGAAGCCTCTCTGAATCGGACTGCCCACTCCACCTCTAACTGAACTTGTTTTGACGCGCCCTTTAATCCAGCACCTTTATCGGAAGCCAGGAGAATTTTATCAAAGAGCCCCCAATGGTGGTTTCGGTACTAGGCTCTACCGCTATCACCAGTTTCGTTGAGGAAGGACGAGAGATATATGAAACCATGCTTCACACCACATCTGCGGTGCGGCCCCGATGGTTTGCGGAGGATAAGGAGAAGGGTTAGGGAAAACTCCCTAATGGATAGTATTAGGGACGACTATGTCCAGCAGAGGACTATCATCGCCTTCTCTCTCTCTATCTCCTTCATCATCATCATAATGATGTTGAAAATACACAAATGTGAAGACGCCTTAAGTCTGGTATTGATATAACATGGCAGAGTTACGAAGTTCGGATATGAACATATTAAATGTTCATGTTCGAGCTACACATTTATTGTAACCTATAGTTTATATAAAAACATAGTAGAAAATATTTTGATTATAAAAACAAAACAATTAATAGGACCATATCTAGTAAACTATTCAAATAAAGGTTGGCAAATATTTGAAGGGTTTGATTTCTGTTGCTGGATAAGTTAAGTTAGTGAGTAATTACAATTGTATTTTGTGTATTTATTTAACAAATGATATAATTACAATTTAACGATCAATGAATTATTTCTTAGTAGGAGCGATTTAGATTTTAAAAAAAATTATAGCATTATAAACCAGCTATTACTATTCTTATTATTCTTATATTTATAGTGTTAGATAATTTAGGCATTGATGATTTAAAACATATACATTAAAATGTTTTCATCAATGAAAAATATAAATTACTAATTCACTCGTCTCAATGTACTTAATAATTTTATAAGAGTATTAATTTTTATATAAAACTAATAAACAGTGCGTTGTAAAATAGGCTCAAGCCTGATTTAATAAGATGGCTTCCCTGTGAGTAAAAATTCCTAAGCATAATTCAATAAATATTTAGATATAAGGTTATTCTATTTTTGTACTTTAAAATTATCTGTGGAGTTTAATTATTTTCTTAGTCTTAGTGTAAAAGATAAAGCTCGACATAATGGAGACGGAGATATCAATTGTAATTAATATTTTATGAATAGATGTGAATGAGTGTTTTTGTGATAATATTTTGAAAAACACAATTTACTCATTTTTTGTTGTAATCTATTATAATTCTGTTTTCTATTTTTGTTGGATTTTCTATAAAAGCGTATTTTTAGTATTGTTAAACTATTATATTTTTTTTGTTTACCTTTGAAGAATAATTTAATTTAAAATAAAAATTATTTAATTAATTTTTCTTTTATTCAACTTCCCTTCTTGGTCTAAACGCAGACACTCCAGGACTAAAAACAAAAAATTAAACCTAATTATCTTTATTGCAGATAACGGATCTCACAGTTTAAAATATTAAATTGTTATCGATATTTAAAAAGTGTTCCCAATTTCTAGTTAATCGTACGTTTTGAAGGGTCAAAATCATTTCAAAGAATCCGTTATATACTAACTTTAAGATAATAAAAGCGTATTTAAAATAGCATTTTTCTTCTCTAATAATATGCCATATTTTAATTTGTTATAGCAGTTTATTTAAAAGTCAATGTATACTACGTAAACTTTGTTCGTTACTACCTATTACGAACACAACTTTGGCGATAAATATTATTTTTGGAAAAAAATATTTACAACCTAAACTGACTGTAAAAGAAGCTTCTAATTTTTTGACAAAATTAATTAGATAACAGGCTACGTCAGAGTCGGCAAAATAGTACTTTGATGTCATGAATTGCACTTGACGAGTATGTCTGACATCAGTGAACCCTCTTCCCTACTTTGCCACTCCATTCAAACACTCCGATTTGCTTTTACACCTCCAGCCGTTATGCAAATAACTACACTGAGTACAGTGAAAGACTTTGAAGTATGTACAACCGTACAAGAAAAAGGCGTTTCCTATTATGCTTTCTTGCTATTCTTGTATAAAAATATCGTAAGCAATATATTTGTGTAATATAGAATTTAATATAAAATTAATCTATTTGGGCTTACTAAGACAATATTTACAACTAATTTTCTTTGATTGTAATGCTGGTGAAGTAAAAATATACAATGAACAAGTGAAATTTTAACGAAAAAATTGGTTAACTGTAAAATCGATATACGGGCGAAAGTTATACGTGACAAAGTGTTTTAGTGGTAGAATGATTGTAATGTGAATATTCATTCGTAAAGCATAAAGAAGGATCAAATAATAATAACAATTCAAAATATTCAAACAACAAATTTGACGCCCGAATGTAAGAGACGCAAGGAATGAACCTAGAAGCATGCCCCTCTGTTAATTTGTTCTGTCTCTGTTTCACTTAAGCAGGCCAACTGCGCACGAGTAAGAGAGACGCGCGTTTCTCGCTGACTCTTATAGTTGGTTATGGAGAGGGTTACGTGAGCGGATGAATGAGTTCTTGTAAAAGTGACCTCATCCTATCTTGAACAATTTATAAGATTCTGGTTCAAGTCAAATAAGACCGACTTCAAACAGCGTTTCATGAAATATACAGTCTACCTAATAATCTAAACGAAACAACAGTATAGTCTTTGTACGAAATTGCATCGTTTTCTGCCACGGCATTTTAAATCTCTGATAATTTTCAAGGTATTCTTTTCTAAAAATCTCGTTTATACCACGTTTTATGTACATAGAATGAACAATTTATTTAATGCAATAAATTTTATTTAAACTTAAACCATATTTAAATAAACTTTGTATGTGCCCGATTGCAATTTTTAAAAATGTTTTCATTAAAATGCTTATTGTGGGTTATTCTCAAAACATGGCTATATGCTATCGTAAACTTTATTATACACCATTACAAGTAAAATAGTTATGTTATAATATATATAGTATACTTTAAGTCTAACTTCTAAGGTTGAACCAGCGTCTGCAATTTAATTGCACGAGGTTGCAGTTTTTGACGTCATTTTCTTGATTTCTTAAATATCTATTAAACTACTATTTCCAAAAGTTGATCATTAAAAAAAATCATTACCAAAATCATTAAAAAAAATAAACAAAATCGGAGCTCTTGAAGCGGAGTAAAGAGGTAAAGTATATAAAAAAACATAAGTTCCGAATTGAGTACCCCCTTTTTATAGGTCAGCCGAAAATTAAAGCATTAAAGTTAGTGCTCTTGTGCAAGTAATTGCATAAAATAACCTCGTATATTACGAAGGAACAAAAATATCGTTTTCAACAAAAGTAAGTTGATCTACAAAAGTGTGATAATATTTTATGAAACTTAACTTAAGATAATTCATTAAATCTTGTTAATATAATTTAATTAAGATTTTCACTATTATAACAACGCTTACGATGTTAAAAAATAAGTACTGTATGGATCTTTACAACTAGCTATATTTCCACGTTACCAATTTATTTGATTGTTATCGGCTTTTAATAAAGTAAACATCAATTTTTTTTAAGTTATATATTTATTACCATACCATAAAATAAAGAAAGTTCTGACACTAGCTTATGCCCCGGGGAATGTCAAAACATAAACCACTGCGTAATTTTCATGTAGGCCATATTTTATCTTTAAATTTTTTATTTAATTAAGCGTTGATATTTAAATTACACATTGTGAATTATAACATACTAAATTATTATTGCAAGATTGTGTATGGTATAATAAAATAGGTCACGTTTTATTATTTATTTTAGGTAACTATTGTCATTGACAATAATATTTAAAAAAAATGTTAGAGAAGTACTCAGAGGTTTAAAAATTTTATGAATTATTTTTCTTTTTATTGCCAAAATTTTTTTAAAATTTGATTTTAGATTGATGATATTTCGCTGATTTTTTTGTGAATTATAATTCTCTAAAAATACTTTCTAAATTATAAGTTATTTTAATATATTCCTATTAACGTTTAATCTTTATCTTCTCTTTGCTCTATTTCTCTCAGCTTTTTTCAATCAACATATATTTATTATGTTTTACCATCTTATTCTGACCAGTTTCCTGTTTTTCATAAATTATAAAAGAACAAGTGAACTAACTTGTGATCATACTAGTATGTACTCATATTTTAGACCAATCCACCCATTATATTGCTGTTGATACACGTAAGAATCCTTTCGATAGATATATAAATTTATTTAGAATTAAAAGCAAATATATATATATATATATATATATATATACAGGGTGGCCTATATGTCCTTTGAAAAGTAAAATTTGAATAAAATGAACGGGGCGCGCGTGAGCGGTGCAGGGGAAGCGGGGGGAGCAACTTCGGTTTTTGGGAATTTAGTCGCGATGGAGCGTTTTAACGAAACGGACCGTGCGTTTTGTGTGCGCGAGTTTTATAAAAACGACAATTCGGCGACCGTTGTGCGGCGCAAATTTCGATAACACAAAGGTTTACACAACTTTGACGACACTCCAACTCTACAAATGATTAAGAACTGGGTTGCTAAGTTCGAGGAGACCGGTTCGACGTTAGATAAACCGCGGTTGGGTTGACCAAGGACGTCACGTACGGCCGGTGTGGAGTTGTCAGATCTCCCATCCGGCGCGTCCCCAGGTTGCGGATAGGGGCACGCCCCCCAGATATGGGGGGTACCGGCTTCGGCCGGCGCGGACAGAAACTGACAGGGGTGCTGCGTCTATGCTCCGTTAAAGGGTGGAGATGTGGCGAGGAGCAGTTGCTCCTCGAGGTGAGCTTGTCGGTGGGCTCAGACCGCTCCTCGGTACCTCTTTGTTAAGAGGGAACACGGGATACGAGCCGGTCTACCCCTTGCGAGTGCGTCAGAGCCTCGCCGAGCGTGATGTATGAAAGAGCAAAGGTATGAATGTGTGTGTGGGGGATTGGGGCAAAGGGTAAAGTGCGAGATGTATGAATGGAGTCCCCGAGAGGGACGGTGTGATTCGTTCGGTGTATTGCACTCGGCTTTGCTGAACACCGGGCGATCTCGGCCTGTCGTGGGTGTCGTGGATCACGTCTCGCGGCCTGGGCAGTGCTGAGGGTCCCGCCTTCGTTGGCCGGACCGCGAGGAGACAACCTCTTAAAAACCGTTGATCTCGGCGTTGTGGTACGTGGCGTCGGGTGCTCGCAAGAGCGGCTGGAACGTTACACCAGCCACAGCGGCCCACCCTGGGAACTTCCCGCCCCCAGGCGTATTTAGGGTTACCGGAGCTAGCATGGTCCCTGGCCCGGTGGACTTCCATTACCAATATTCGTGGGATTTTATGGACATTAAATCAAACAAAAACAAGGAGCAAAATCGTCATCAACGATGACAACGGCATGACAACGGACAACGATAGCCTATCGGAAGGACGTAATGAAAAGAGAGGCGCGGACCAGGTGAGACCGGCTCTCTGATGGTGAAGGCGCTAGGTGTATGCCCCTAAATTTTATCGAAACGCACAAGGGAGGATACGGCTGGGACTCAAAGTGAGTTTTCTAGCGAGGAGGACCAGCCAGCGCAAAAGGTGGTGGCGGCGGAAGAAAAGGGGTGACCTGCTTCTTTCGCCTTCAAAGAGATGAACGCGGGCGTTTCCTAAAACGTCAAACCGCAACTGCTTCGAGATCGCGGTCAAGGGCAGCCAGCAGGACTTACCAATGATAGTCCTGCTGTCAAAAACGAGAAAGGCCCCAAAGGCAGCAGAGCGTGCGGAGAAGGACCGCACGCTCGAAGAAATTGTGGAGGCCGCTCGGAGGGAGAGAGAGGCCGTAGATGAGGATGCCTTAACGGCGGAGGATGCAAAGGAGATGGCGCTCAGAAATCTGAGCATCATCTCCCAGGTTGCCACTGGTCCGGCAACCTTATGGGCACTACGTCCGTGCCCTTAAAGAGTGCTCTTCCGCCGTAAAAATGACGGTGGATGTTATTAGCCGCTCCACTAAGTCAGCTGAAATAGCAAATGCAGCTGACAAAAAAGCTCTTGTAGCCAGGGTAGAAGCGCTAGAAGAGGAAGTGCGGCGTCTGCGGCCCTCACGAAGTAGAGAACGGCAGTTAAAGGCTGCTACAGGCCGATGTCCACGTTGAGGGATTGCCTACAGATTTGGAACAAACCTGAGGCGCCTCATCAGGGAGCGGTAGGGCCCAATGTTTCAGGCCCACCGCGATGATATAGCGGACCGCCTCTGCCGGAGAAGCGGCTTCATCCACCGCTGGCCGCCGATAAAAGGGTGGCCCCAACGTTTGCGGCAGTGGTGAAGCCAGCTGCTGCCCCTGCTGTCCCTGCCGCCCCTGCTGCCCCACTGCGTGCAGCGCCGGTTACCGCAGCGGCAAAAAGGACCGAGACGCTGAAGGATGGGCCCCCTGCAAGTCTTCCCCAAAAAAAGAAGGCTAAAAAGGGGAAGAAGAAGGGCCCCCGGACCAACCCAGGCCAGGGTTCGACCAGCGCCACGCAATGGCAGCAACGGCGGCACCAGGCAGTCCACGGATGGGTGGACGCTGGTGACGCGCCGCAAAACCGCCAAACCAGGCGCTGGTCCAAAAGTGACACCGGCAAGGAGTGGTGCGGAAACTTATGCCTCTAGCTCGTCGGCTGTAGTAATCAGCTGCAGCCGGCGCAGCTGAGAAAGGGTCACGTATGCCGACATCCTCCAAGATGCCAAAAAGAAATGCAAACTGAGGATATCGGCATCGATGGCTCCGTTTCCGCCATGCGGCAAACGGGGCCCGGATCCTCCAGGTTCCGGGGCCGCCAGTGAGAGAAGGCCAACCAATCTGGCTGATAAGCTTCGCCAATTGGTTGGCCCAGAGATGGCTACATTATCCAGGCCCGAAAAGTGCGCGGATCTTCGCATCTCGGGCCTGGATGATTCTCGTGGAAAAGACGGAGGTGGCTGAGGCGGTAGCGCCAAAGGCAGCTGCCCGGTCACCTCCGTAAGTAGTCGGAGAAATCCACCGGGACCGGTCCAGTCTCGTGAGAGTGGTGAGCTGCCTCCTATTGCAGCCACCAAGAAAATATGGAGGGCGCCTCACCTAATCGGGTAGTCGGCAGGTCAAACTGTTGCGGCGCGTCCGATGCGCCTGCTTCTGTGCCTCGAAATAGGGCACGTAGCGAAGCAGTGTCATACGGGCGTCGACCGCAGCAGTGCCTGCTACCGCTGTGGCCAGCTGGGCCACCAGAGCAGAGGCTGCGAGGCCGCGCCGCACTGCATCACCAAACCCGATAGGAGGCGGAGAAGTAAGGGGAGGCCTGGGCTTAGAAGCCAGGTGCCCAAACCCAGCGCTTAGGCTGAGGGGACTCAAATGGCCGTCCAATAAGGATGGCCACGCTGAGCATCCTGCAGACAAATCTGAACCACTGCGCCAGAGCTCAGGATCTGTTGTTTCAGAGCATGGCGCAGTTGTCGATTCAGGTGGCCGTAGTGTCGGAACCGTATTACGTTCCCCCGGCAATAACTGGGCCGGGGACCTGTCCGACACTGCGGCAGTGGTCTGTGGGACTGCTGCGGGGTCCCCTCAACCGAGGGATGTGAAGAAAGGTCCAGGCTTCGTCGGCGCTCTGTTGGGAGAAATTGTTGTCGTTTCAGCGTACTTTTCTCCCAACAGATCTCTCGCCGACTTCGAGGGCTACCTAGACCGACTGGGGTCACTGATCCGTTCTTACGGACCCTTCCCTGTGCTGGTCGCGGGGGATCTCAACGCCAAATCACCGGCTTGGGGTTCACCTGCGGCAGACGCACGGGGAAGGACACTGGAGGAGTGGCTCCTGGAGGTCGGGCTGTCGGTCCTAAACAGGGGTTCGGTAAACACGTGTGTACGAGCCCAGGGCGGGTCGATCGTTGATGTATCGTTCGCTAGCCCCGCCCTGGCTCGCCGAATACAGGGCTGGAAGGTGGTGACGGGCGTCGAGACCCTGTCGGATCATCGTTACATCCGATTCAGGGTCTCCGCCCTCCTAGACACCTATACCGGCCCTGGCCGGACCCCGAGGGACGACGGCCCCAGGTGGCGCCTCGGAAGCCTGGACCGAGAGCTGCTGAAGGAGGCGGCAATAGTGCAGTCGTGGGTTTCTGCGCCCAATATTGTCGATGTGGAGGGGGAGGCACAATGGCTCCGGGACGCAATGTCGCAGGTGTGCGACGCGTCGATGTCCCGGGCCAATCCTTCCTCCTAAACGCCGGGTGTACTGGTGGAATCCCGAAATCGCCGCAATGCGCAGAGGTGCATCGTGATACGGCGCCAGTACACCCGTTGTCGGACGACGACGCATGGACCCGGCCCTGAGGCCGAAATTGCTCGCCTCTTTCAGCAGCAAAAGGACGGCCTCAGGTGGAAATAGCCGAGGCGATCGCCGCGGCTAGAGAGGGAGTTGTGGCGGCGCTAGACAGTGCACCGTGGGGGCGGCCCTACAAAATGGTGATGAATAGCTTCGTCCTGGGCCCCCACTCACCGAGAGTCTGGCGCCGCAGTTGGTAGCGGCGATCGCCGAGGCTTTATTCCCACAGCGAAAGGAACACACGGCACCTTCGATGGTCCCAAATGGCACGGATGAGGTCGACCCAGTTCCGGAAGCGCCAGAAGTCACCTCGGAGAGTTCGGTGCGGCCTTTAAATGAAAGGAAAACGCACCGCCCGGGTCCCGATGGCATTCCGGGACGCGCGCTGGTGCTGGCCCTAGGGGACGCCCTGGGGAGCCCAGAGTGAGGGCGATATTTTCCGCCTGTCTGGCTCAAGCCTTAATACCACAGAGGTGGAAGACAGGCAGACTCGTCCTCATCCAAAAGGAGGGGCGTCCTGCGGACACCCCTCCGCCTACAAGCCGATCGTGCTATTGTGTATATATTGAGAAGAACCCAGAGGGTGTTTGCGCGTCGCGTCACTCTTCTTCTGGCGCGAGGAGGCGAGGTCTCGGGGCTTTACGCCAGCCCCGGAAGAAATAAGGGGGCGCAGAGACGAATTGCGCTCCCTTGCAATACAGGAGTGGGAGCTGCGGCTGGAGCACCCCAGCGCTGGCCGTCAAACAATAGAAGCCATACGCCCCGTTCTTAAGTGGGGGCTAGAAAGAGGACACGGCTCCCTAACATTCCGCGCGACGCAGGTTCTCTCGGGTCACGGCTGTTTCGGGAGGTACCTGTGCCGCGTGGCCGGTAGGGAGCCTACAGAGGAGTGCCACCACTGTGGCGTATGTGCTGAAGAGACGGCCCAACACGCGCTGGAAGAGTGCCCAGCCTGGGTCGAGCAACGCCGAGAGCTGCGTAGTAGTCTGGGCACGACCTTCGCTTCCTGCCGAGTGCGCAGGATGCAGAGAGCGAAAGGTCGTGGGCACCGTCCTTGCTTTTGCGAGGACGTGATGGCCCGGAAGGAAGCCGCGGAAAGGGACAGGGAGGCCGTGAGCGCCCTGGCTATCCGCAGAAGAAGGCCAGGGCGCCGAAGAGTGGCGTAGCGCGCGCAACCTTCCTTCTGACATTGAGCCCCTGGGCGGCCGGCAAGAGGGTGCCCGCCGCCCAGAGAAGGGCTCAAGAGGGAGCGCCGTGCTGTTTGTTCCGGCACGGCGCCTAAAGCGACGTTCCGGGTGTCCCAACACACCCGGAGAGAAGAGGCCCGAGAGGGCGCCGAAGACTGTCATCAGCGCCCGCGGCCCCTGGCTACAACCGTTAGTTTTTAGTGGGTATACCGGCCGCTCCATCTTGGTCTGGTGAGTTCCCACATATCCCGCTGCCCCTCACTTTGGCGGCGGGGAATCCGTAAGCTGGATTTTTCCAATGCCAAAAAAAAAAAGGACGTCACGTACGGAACAAAACAAAGAATCCGACACAGTCAACTCGTAAGCGCGACAGGGCATTAAACATATCCGGACATCGTTACAACGGATTTTGAAGAAAGATTTACATGTGCACTCTTACAAAATTCAGTTGGTTCAAGAATTTAAGGAAACTGACGGTATTCAAAGACAAAATTATGCGAATGAAATGTTGAATCGGTTTACTTCCTTCAATAACATAATGTTCTCTGACGAGGCTCATTACCATCTTAACGGGCATGTTAGTAAACAAAATTGCCGCTATTGGAGCCCCATCAATCCAAAACCTAAGCATCAGAAGCCCTTACATAGCCCGAAAGTGACTGTTTGGGCCGCTATGTCAGCCCATGGTATCCTAGGACCTTACTTCTTTGAGGATGGCAGCGGGCGCGCAGTTACTGTTACGTCGGAGCGATATGTGGCTATGATCGAAGAGTTTTTCATATCAGGATTGCAAAACTTTTTAGGTTTTAATGCCAGGACGTGGTTTCAACAGGATGGGGCCACTTCTCACACCTCTAACACTGCTATGCCCGTTATCCGTCAACTTTTTCCTGGCAAAGTGATCTCTAAGAGAGGGGACAATTCCTGGCCTCCACGTAGTCCAGATCGGACCCCGATGGATTTTTTTTGTGGGGCTACCTGAAGGCTAAAGTATACGATACAAACCCGCGGTCAATTGAGGCCCTAAAAGAAAACATCCGCAGAGAAATGACAAGCATTTCAGCAGTGACGTGCCGCGCAGTCATCGACAATTTTAGACGTCGTTTGCAAGAGTGCCGTGATTGCAACGGATAACATTTAGAAGATGTTATTTTCAAAAAATAATTTCCGTTTTCTAAGCTTTTTTTGTAAATAAAAATTTAATTCATAATGTAATTAGTTTTATTTTAATATTATTTTTTTCATATCAAAGGACTTATGGGCCAACCTGTATATATATTTGCTTTAAAAGATTATTTTAAATTCATTGAGATGCATTCTTATCATATCTTAGTCTGCCCCGAAACCAAGGATGTCGGAAAGAGTCCAAACTAAATACATATATACATGAAATGAATTCGTAAAATAGATTTAATCAGTATAATATTCAAGAATAACTAATAATGATTGAAAGAAGTATTTATTTATTCACGTATTGTTATATATGTATTATTACATTTATATATATATACGTCCTGCCTCCGTAGCCTAGTAGTATAGGTGTGTTCTTTAGAAACCGGAGGTCGTGGGTTCGAATCCTGCGGGGACTCGTTGTTTCCTAGTTGGTTAGGGCAATTTGGGCCGATCACTTAATTGTCTAAAAAGTAAGATGATCCATGCGTCGGATGGGCATGTAAAAAGTCGGTCCACCCTCCAACCCGCACTGGACCAGCTTGGTGGGATACGGTCCAAAACCTCTAATGAATAGGGGTGTATTAGGGGAGGCCTATGACCAGCAGTGGACTATCACAGGCTGATGATGATATATATATATATATATATATATATCATCGTACTTACTTCTTGAATATTTTGCATTTGTTGTATTTTATATTTTTATTTACAGTTATACATTTAAAATAAAAGTTTCAATGTACGGTATTAATATATTTGCACCTCCCCACTTTTATCAAGATTAAATAAATAAATTTATAAAGAATAATGAATAAAATTCTTAATAATGTATTGGTTTTTTAATATCAGATATTTAAATATACATTAATTTTTATTAATAATCAAGTTGATGCCGATCAAAAAAGCGCAATTGTAAGTTTGTGAATTTTCTGTAAAATTTAAGTTTACATTTATACGTTATATTGTATATTATACTTCGCTATAAAATTGACCTAACAATTTTATACCGAAATTTATTCATTGCATCCCCACATTTTTTGTCAACCATCTAATCACGGTACTTGAGTGCCTTCACTTTCGAAATGCCTCTTTAACATCAAAGGAGCCCTTGTACGTCATCGCCTCTGCCTGCACTTCTAGAGGCCAAAAGAAATACTTTATAAAAATTAAATAAGACGTTTCATATTAATGAAAAATATCTTTTATTTTTCCAATAGCATATAATGATTTTAAGTCATTTAACCAATGTCAAAATATTTTAAGTACTAATAATTGTTAGCCCCATCTGTAATTAAAATTACGCGATAATTTTTAAACAAACATAATTTGTATATAACAAGTATGATTTTTAGAAGCCATGGTGGATTGGATTTTTTTTACTTTTTCTGTATATTTGTTGTTGTTAACAAGCCTCGCAAATAAAGAAATACAATTATTTTAGTATGCATCTTCCCAAAAAATACACAATTGTTTGTTTTCATTGATAATTTCTCGGAAACCGACGACTGAAGAAAAGGTGTCAATTGGAACAAAAGGTTTTTCCATGAAGCCATTGGACCGAAGCAATTGTTAAACGATTCACCTCCTTTTGTACAAAGTGATTAAAAATCGTTTAGCTCTCATACTACTCATGTTATAATGAAAGCTTTCCAAAGAAAAATGTTCTTATTTACGCATTACATTTGCTTTTTATGTAATTTACTAGTTGTATATGCTAAAACATTACAAACAGCAGAAGGAAGTGAAAGTGAACCAAAACGCAACTCGATGTCTGAAATGGCATTAGATGTATGGTATGGACATACGGATGTGGTAAATGTAATTTCCGAAGTATATAATAATATCATGAACAATATGGTTTTCCGGTAAGTTGCAATTATTTGTCAAAATTTTATTTTTTGCCTACTATCATTTTTAATATTGATCGTAAAAAAATAATAACAACAAATCAATTAAGTGCTAATAAAGTCTTCATGTATTTTTTTTTTTTTTTCAGAGTTGTAAAAAGTGAAAACTATAAAAAAGCTGGTTTTAATTAAACTTACGCAAAGGTAAAAAAGAAAATAATCATTTCTAAAAATGTTTTGATTTTTTTATATATGTTTATATTTAAAATCTTGTCACTAAATAGTAAACTATTTTATCATTATTGATGGTACCAATAGTATAATAATTTTTAAAATTGTAAAAGCGAAGGGTTTACAAAATATATTTGATTAATTAACTTTCACATGGTTTAAAAATATTTTTCTTTAATTTTGTGCTAATATAAAAATTACCTATATTTTTTTTCTTTTTGTATTTATTTATTATTTCGGAATGGGATGAGCCTATTTTTAAGAGGAATAACAAGAAAAATATATTCCCCACGCAGTTTTCTCTGCAAAGAAGTAGTGTTTAATTAAAGGTATACATTTGTCAGGTGATCGTCTTTTTTGTTATAAATCCTATTCAAAAATAATTTTACATATTTTTTAAAAAAGGAATTACTATATTAACTTTGTCAGTATGTGTGTGAAAAAGATTGCATTTGCCTAAAACAACGTATTCCGAGCCAATGCATGTTGACTGTGGTCAACAAAAATAATAAAATAATGTCTCATATTATTTAATTAAAAAAAGAATCAGTCCTTTTCCAAAAACTGTCAACACTATATCTCTTAAGTATTCACCTTGTTGTCTTTTCAAGTGCTTATCTAACATCAAAGGTAGACTAACAAAGGTAATAAGGTGCTCAAAAAATTTTAGCACCTTAAATAACAGATTCGTATTTTTGTATAAGTCTTTTGAAGGTGCTTCCATCTTAAATAAACAAGTAAGTAGGTAGCGTGGACTATTATAATAAGTTATCATAGCTTATTATGAAAGTAAATACTGAAGTAAATTTAAAAGAAACTATTATTGATATAAAACTTAGGCTAGTGCTTGCGTGATTAAAAACTTAATTGAAACTGAAAGACAGTATATTATATCTAGATTTTTTGTTAAAAGTATAGCCATTCAGTTTTATCTTTGCATAAACATTTCGAAAATGTATTAATTTTTTTAACGACAACAATATATATGTTATTATTGTATCAATTAAATGGCGCTATGGGTACTACAATTTATATTTAAATCATAACATTTAAATCACTTTTGCAACAGAAAAAACTGTTACCGACAAAAGAAGTTTACTTCGTGAAAGGACCCAAGTGCAAGTATCTTATTCAATAATAAGATGATCTGAAAGGAGTTTCCTTTACCGATGAGATATGACATTTTTTGAATAATACTTTAGCAATAATAATTGATGATTGAACCTTAACGTTTTATTATGTCCAGACTGACCAAGACATCTTAAAAGAAGTCAGAACTATTTATAATTATTTTCATAACCTACATGAAAATAATTGAAATGCGTAATAACCTATAACTTAGTATTTATTAATTTACAAAATCTCATACAAACAGTATGAGATTTAGAAACATATTTATACCCAATGTGCCTATCAAGTCAACCTTCTAATCTAAGTACTCAAGGATTTATACTCCTGTGTAAGTGGCTCTCGCAACATCAAAGGCGTTCTGTCGTCCCCTTTTAAAGTGATTTCGGTAGTGAACTCATATTTATCGAACGACTTATCTTTATTTAAACTGAAAAAAAAATGGAAACAAAATATATCATAAGGTCAATAGTATCCTTAATATATAAAAGAAAAGTGGATTTGTTTCATTAGAATTAATATTTAAAAGATTTTGACGTGACAACGTCTTATAAATTGCTTCAAGATAGAGGGGCACTCTCGAAAACTGTGTCACAGCGCCGCTCACGTAACGTTCTCCATAAGCAACCAAAAGAGAAAGTGAGAGGCACGAGTCTCTCTTACTCGTGCACAGTTGGCCTGCTTAAGAGAAAAAGAGACAGAGAGAAGAATAAAGAGGGCATGCTTACCGGTTCATGACTTGCGTCTCTCTTACACTTGAGCGTTTTGCCGTCGGCGTAAACAAATAGTGCCTCTATTCATATTTGCACGTGCAAGTTAATTGTCAACTAAATGTGTAGTAAAAATGATAAGTTAGATTCGTCGATTACTACAATCATAATATAAAGGTAAATAATTCTACACTAATATTTAAACATGAATAAATATAATACGTTATGTTATGTAAAATCAAAAAATTGTATATCTCGTTTCTCAACCAATCATAATATATTTGACTCAAAAAAATCAGCACCTCTTGCTAATATAAATAAATAAAATAACAATTTATAACCTCGAACCTGTCAAACCAATGTTTTCAACCATGCTTCGGATTCTTCCTTCCATACGAATTCACATTACAATCATTCTATTACTAAAAGACGTTGTCACGTATATCTTGCGCGCGTTTTAATTTTACAGGCAAACCATTTTTTAGGGTACATGATCATTTATCTATTAATCACACAAATACGTTATTAAATTAATAAAGTTGACCTTTTCTTAACAAATTTCTTCCAAATTCGAGGCACAAAAAGTGTCTAAACCTATTCAACGATCTACTTTTATGCCAACCAATGGTAGATTTATAACTTACTATGCTTCGTAAAGTAATATTATCTTGTCGTTCAAATTTAAACTCTGGAAGATATTCCTGTATAGTAGCTGACATTCATAAACGACTGAAAAGGGAATGTAAAAAAATCGGGAAACAGGATCTTTGGAGAATTAATCAAATACAAATTGGGAAAGTTTTATATGACAGAACTTAAACGACAAATGTATTTCTAATAATTACATTTCTATTCCTTTTAAATTATTGAATATTTAACATGCAGAGGTAGAAGTAAATAACACTAATCAAAGTTTATACACACTCAATATAAGACAAAAAAAATTGAACTTCTCAAAGTTCGTAATTTTAAACCAATTAAAATTAAAGCAGCTCAACATTTTAGTGCAATTTGATGTTAGACTTTTCTATAGAAATTTCATTTGATTTGGTTCAGAGATATCTGTCAAAATTTTAGTACATAGGGCAGCAAATATTAGCATCTGTGCGGCCTTTGAGCATTTGCTTATCCCATCGAGTATGAAAACTTGAATTGTTTCCAATTGTGCAAAGCTAGTTTGGCAGCAAAACAGGCGGATTAATCTCATGCTCGCCCAAACGTGATTGGCAATGCCTATGAATGTATCTTGTATCCAAAAGTCTGCAGCACTTTGATTGCGTTTCCGATTAGATGCGATAATAGCTTTGATTATTACACGCTAGATAAGAGATTATTTTTTTTGAAACGTTAAGGAAATTCCCTGTCCAATCCAATTACATAATAAATGAGTAAAAGGCATTAATTTTAAAATAACTTCCAGTTATTTTCAAATAAACATCGTAGAAAGTTGTGATATTCTATATCATAGAAATATAAGGTAAATATAGCATTTCCAAAAACATGTTAATTAAAAAAGTAAGCTCTTGGCGAAGCATTACTATAAAATCAAAAATCAATACTTTATTGGTAAAAATTAAGAGCAATGAAAATTAAGAATGAGATATATTTAATTTATGATATTTTCACGCAATATACGCAACGATTACCAATGATAGTTTTTATATCATAGTAAAAGTCTTTTCTTTCACATAAAATTATGTATATTTTTAAGAATTTGATGAAATATAGAAATCGGGGAGTAACAACTGATGCCACCCTAAGCTAAAAGTAGGTGACTTTTAACGGCCTACGGGGTAAGGTACTTTAAATATGCTCGGGAGCGTGTAAGTAAAGAATCATGATGAGTTTGAATCGGCTGCAGAGAAAAAACATGTTGGGAACATCAACATCCTTTATCTTTGCTCTAGGACCGACCACAACTGACTGAACCCATTTTGGAATCTTTTGGGTTCTGCATCAATAGTCGCATATTTCAAAGGGTTTCCTAAACCCCTCCAATTAGGTACCAGATCTGATGAATGTTGTAGTTTAAATTTACATGATTCTAAATTCTGAAATTAAATAAAATTTCGTGAATTTTTAAAACAATGAATTTTCATAAAAAATTGGTTTTTTACATAAAAATGCAAATTTTTTATCAAAATTAGAAGAAGGTACCTAAAAGTGTAATTGCTATATACTATAATGATGAGTACAACATTGATGTTGATAAAAATTAACATTAATACTAATTTGAAAGACTTTCTGTTATAACATCGTTTTGTTTTACAAATAGGAAGAATTCCGTTGTATTATAGCATATCTTTCGACGTGGTTTCCTGTTCTGATTTTAGATAAATATTAATTTAGTTTACTAAACAAATCTAAATGAAATTACAGTATTCAATTTTAAATCAAAAACAACAGGTGTAAAAGCATTTGAGAAATTTAAAGAGGCCAAAAGCATTTCTGAAAGAGGGAATATAAATCTGTCCCAAGGAAACTATTTTAGGTTTGGCTTGAGACCAACATTTTAGTGGTAAGGCTTTATGTTTAAAATTTTCAACTACTGTTAAAATTATTTTATTTAACACAACTTACTGAAAACTGACTAACATACAATTATATTAAACTATCAACATAATAAAATTGAGCTAAAACTTTTTATTAGAGACGTTTTATCGAATGTAAATTTATGGAGTGTATGTTTTTGTATGCAACTTTAAATAAAAAGTTGACTGAAATAAATAAGTTTCTTTGAAACATACAGTTTCATTAATTTTCGAATTAATTTTACGGTACTAAGATTTCAAAACTTTTTATCCTTTATTTAATAATATATAAATACAATAAATAATTATCTTATCTAATTTAAGGCAGAACATCATCACCATCATCATCAGTCTTTGATAGATTTGATATTCACTGCTTGACATAGGCCACCCCCAATACTCCCCTATCTATTAGGGGGTTTTGGACCGTATGGTTCAATGCGGGTTAGTGGGTAGACCGACTTTTTTACATGTCAATCTTACTTTTTAGACAATTGGTGGTAGGTCCCCTGTTCACCGGTGGTAGGTCCCCTGTTTACAGGAGACCGTCTGGGTGGGTACCACCGCGGTGCCTATTTCTGCCGCGAAGCAGTAGTGTGAAAACACTGCTGCGTTCCGGTTTGAAGGGCACCGTAGCCAGCGTATTTACTGGGTAATCAAGACTTAGCACCCTGTGTCTCACGGTAGGCAGCGCGTCGGCGATACCACTGGTATTGTCAACGTCTATGGGTGTCGGTGACCACTTTCCATCAGGTGACCCGACTGCTCGTCTGCCTGCGTATGCTATAAAAAAAAAATTGGGTGATTGGCCCAAATTTCACTAACCAACTAGGAAACAACAATGAAAATTTGTTATGTCCCCGCAGGAATCGAAGGCATAACCTCCGGTTTCTAAAGCTCACGGCCATACCACTAGGCTACGGAGGCAGTTAAGGCACAACAAGAAAATGCAATAAAAATTGTCAAATTTATGTAATGAATGGGAATAAATTTTCTTTTAGAGATTTAATTTCGTTCTGTTATTTTATTATTATTCCGATGTTTTAAACGTTCTCCATAGTGCGGTCACACGTGAAATTCAGAGCGTTATAATGTAATAAATAAATGTAGTCATGGTCAATAAAATTGTAAATATTCACTGTATTGATCCAATTTGTGCATACCGATCTGACAGTCCTTATTTATAAAAGTATAAGTCTGCTCTCTTGCGTGTTTTTTACAATGTTCCTTTAAGTTAAATCAATCATGAATTTAACTCAGGGCAGAACAACAGGTACTTGCTTGACTATGGCTGATTTTATTCGGTATTTCTGATACAGATGAGATTTGGATTTTCTTGAATCGCAGCGCCTGCTTGTTTAATTGGGCTGAGTATCTTTCTTGTTATAGATCCTAGTCATTTACCAACAACATCTAATAGTAAAGAATTCTTAATGGTTAAGGTATTGGCAAATTTATGGATATCTGGTAAAGCGTAAAATTTAGACTAAACCTTATCTTTTAACTTTTTATCTTGATGTACAATAACGATGTCTTCAAAAGTAGTGAGCTTAGAGTAGTACTGTTTACTCAATTTTATCCTTCTATAGTTTTAAGCGTCGCTGAATGTTTATTAATATTAAAAGACGCTAAGTGACTTATGAGTGAAATTTTATATTTAAAAATTTTCTGTATGCAAAATCTAGAAGTAAAAAGACCTACCATATAATTAGTACTAGAATTTCGATTCCGATACGAATGACGGCCTACATTTTTAATAAAAGTTCAAGAAAGTCAGTACAATATGTATGAATCAAAATTGTTCTTCTTTTGATATTGATTGTTTGTTTTGCTAACAAAAACATTCATATGAATTTTGGAATGATTTACACATCGACCAAACTAATGCAGCATATATGTGGTAAAATAAACGTATATTTGGCCTGTTTATTTTGAAAGTTATGTAAGTCCATTTTATTTCGTTTCGAATAAATTAAAGGTAACCATATTTGTCGATTTAAAAATACAGGCAAATCATATGAGGTCTGGCATTGCTTCAATTGTTTTATCAACATTTTATTTGTTTATATAAATTTGCTTTTGGCTAATTAGACTACGATAACTAATATTTATTTGCTGTAAATGGACTTACACCACTTTAAAAATTAGGCAATTGTATAAATCGTTTAATTTCAATTTTGAAAAATCATATATCGCTCAAAATGTACTTCATTTTCATAAAATTTTGCTTACAAATACGCATACCAACACATAAAATTTTATTTTAGACGGCACTTACATTGTCATTACAAGATACTGATTACAAGTATTTCCTTATTCTCTGCAAATATATTCTGTTTCAAAATATGCATGATGCACCGAAGGTAGGTAGGTAGTGGCTGCAATTTGCCACCGCAGTAATTTGTTAATAACAAATCGAAGATTAACAATTTTCAAATTTACTTGACGGGAACGTTCTTTAGCCTTTGAAGAATAGCTCCAGCAGAGGAAAAAAAATTGAGATTTCTGGTTTTACAATTATCTCACTTGCAATGTTAATAGCCAAAAATTGTTAATCAATTAATGGCTAACTTTTTAGAAAATGGCAATAATTTTTTTTCCAACGGAATTTTATTTGTTGATCTACCCTATATATCCCCGACTTATTCCAAATTTAAATATTAGCATTTTTTTATGCTTAAATAATAAGGGTGTGGCTTAAGAAAACCGTAAGTACCCGTTTTCGGGCCTATTTTCAGCTCCCTATAAAAATTATAAATATTGACAATTCTGGCTTTTAGAAGTTTTTTAGGAAATTTCTTTCTCTTTTTGAATCTTTTTTCAAATTAGAATATCTTAAATAGTTTCCAAGATATAACGAAAAAACTAAACCTCTTTTTTCTTGTTTAGTTATTTGTTTATAACTTTTGCAATTTTTTCGACCCGCCCTTAAATTTTTCAAAAACTTTCTAGATACGACCCCGAATCGATTGAGCCCTCAACCATATATTTCCGAAATTTTTAAAAAGTTTTGACCAAAAAGTACTTGTTGACTAGACTATAGAGATATGAATTGGAATAGTACATAGGCTCATTGAAAAATTCAACTCCTAAATAATGTAAAATTTGAAGAATTGTAATAAGATTGCGCATTTTTATGCAAAAAGACGGCGCTACTGTTGTTTTTTTTGTTTTTTTAATTCGCCAAAATACGGGCAAAGATCGGTCTTGTCGCATTTATTTTCTTCTCACAGGTTATGCGCTGTATATTTTCTAATACATTTCTCATTTTTTTTTAATATCTATCTTTTAACTTACGAGTAGTGGAAACACCAAGAGGAAGCAATGTAAATCGTACGCGGGTGAAACCGCGGGGCACATCTAGTATAAAATAAATGAAAAATAACTGGTTGCGCGGGCGCGTGGTCACTCAAATTTCGTCAGCCAATTTTGATTAGACCAACCAACTCGAGTGACGGCCATATGGTAGATCCTATTTAAGAACTAGAAGCGAGGATGCGGTGCGAAGGAATCCGTGCGTAATCCGGCTCGGACAAGGTGGTTATGAGGCCGGATTGGAGATGCGATAAAAGGAGGGATAAATACCTCGTCTGATGGTGGCACTGCTGCAGGCGTCTTCGTTGATGCGGTTGGGGATTTACGTCACGTGACTTTAAAATATGATGCGTTGCGTAGAAACTCCCGAAGGCAATTATCGACAGCGGCGGCGCTGGCCGCTGACCGCGTTACGAAGTATTCTCCTTCTACCCTCCTTTCTTCGCGAGATGAGAAAAAATTAAAAAAAAGGAGGGCAGGCGAAAGGAACGGTATTTTAAGAAAGGGAAGGAAGAATGTTGCGTAACCAATTTGCGGCTGTGTTAGGTGACGTACAAATGCGCGTGAACAATTATTATTTGTTAACAATACATTATTAAATAAATATACAACTTTGAGTAAATTGTCACACATTGTTAAATTCTTACAATTCTATCATTATGTCTGGCTGTAAAATTTCTAGCCGTAAATTATGAAAGTTCAACATGCAATGAATATATCAACGTCTTTAAAGACATCGCGTGCATGCCGTCAGCCATCAAGCGTTTCTGTTTTATTAACATATAAGATATTTTAAATTATGAATGTTGAGTGATATCTTATGTAGTATACAGGAATATTATTAAATATACTGTAAATTTCCTGTAAATAAAACAAAATTTAAAAGGTACTTAAAATTAAATGTATAAAATACAACATATAAAAGATACGAAACTGAGCATGTCCATTAAACATTTAATTTTTAGATATAATATTCATTTACAATTTATTTTATTTTTATGTTTAATAAACTATACAAGTTTATAAAGTTGTATTTAAGGGCCAAGTATTATTTTTCCTATAGGTATTACAATCCAGTTTCTAATTTGCTATCGTTTTTTTTACTTACAATATACCTTAGTTATATTGTAAGAAAACAGCAAGAAAATATTCCTTAAGGAGCCTCTTTTATGTGTAACATTATGAAATTTCTTTACAGGGTAAATACTTTTCTTGTACGTGACCAAAGACGTGATAGCGAGATTATTAAATTTATTCAAGACGTAATTACTGTTTGTAGAGCATTAGCGAGACATAGAAGGATAATGAGGTGTAATACAATAAGACGCAACGTTTTCTTCCGAAAGTAATATTAGAATGGAATTGAAAACCTTAAACAATGTTAATTAGTGAATCTGGTAATTTTTAATGCCAAAAAAATAAAGCCACATAAATTTTAAGCTGATATAATTACGTTCAAAAATATTGCAATGCCATGAAGACGGACTATGTCTAAAATAATTGGTTGCCACAGTCAAAATAGACTTGGAATCCATTATTGTCATTATTATTATTTGTGAATAAATTCATGATATTAAGTATTGTGGGTTTTTCGGGTTACACTTTGGCTTCAAGAAAAATTTAACTTCAGTATATCCAGGTACCATAAAGGCCATTAATGTAAATAAATAAAAGTTGATAAAATTTTAAAAAGAACTTCTTTTAAGCAAATAGAATACAACACTTACGCAAATGCAAGAACAAGATTATACTGTAAAAATTGAGATTATTGCTTGAAAATCTTTAAGAAATTTTTAGATTTATATGTATGATTTTATTGTTTTTGCTATATACTCTGAATCTTCACGATATCTCCAGGATAATGACTAGTTAAAATGGAATATTTATTACGTCTAGTAAAGTTCAGTTGAGAACGGATTTTACAATACTTTTATAAAATCGGACTCTTTTCTCGACGGGACGTGGTCCGGGCATTGCAAGTTAGTTATTTTAGGACTTTCACTTGTACTTTTTATGATTAAGAAACAACTATAAATATATTTAGTAGATTTAAAAAACTATTTGCTTATTATTTTATTGTTGTCATATTTATACAATAACAACGTTTATGATTAAAACTGCTAAAATAGATAAATTTCGTAATCAAAATATAAGCTCGACTCAAACATATAGAGATGTATTAAAATAGATTTTTTTATATTTTTTTCATGTTAACAAAATCCTGCCATATAAGTTTAAATAATAAATTATAATTAAGAATCATATTTCATAAGGGACATAGCCTGAAGTAAAAGTATTCATAGCTAACGTTTTTTTTCTTCTTGCTTGTATAAAGCAATAAAAGTCTTACTATATCATTTTTTTATGTGTACACTTTTACTATAAAGAAATGTATTCTATGAAACCCTCCTCCTTCAAGACTATATTTTATCGCACTATCGCCATTTTCCAGCCTTGCGTATGATTCTGGTAACATATTATCCCCTACTTTGTTGCGACGTTTTTATAACTTAAGTGCTGCTTCTATAGTAGAGTGCAGATTGATATTTTATTTTATTAATAACTACCTCAGTGATATGATATTTTTATTTTTTTTTTGAAATGTAATGGAGGATTTTACATGTATGTATTTATATTTCACACCAACTTTAAAAAAAAGAGACAGACAATCCATGTCGCACAATATATATGTTGTTAGATTTAAAAATTGGATCTTGATATTGTAAATAGGGCTATTTTAAAACAGCAATATCTCACAACATTCTGACGTCGTTGAGAATCAAAAAACATCACGAATGAATTCGAAAAAAAAAATTTGCTATAAAATTTAAAACCTCAAATTTATATAAAGAAGTCAAACAATCTTAGTTTTATTTTAACCTAAAATATTATGTTGCAATCCCCATATTTCAGAACAACAAAACCGAGCAAATTTTCTTAATACTGCACATCCTAATTTTAGGTAATATACTAACTCGTAGATACTGTACTAGCACGTAACTGTTTCTCTTTGTCAACATTTTAATATTAAAAGAAACATGAAACTATTATTGTTATATTATTAGGTATCTAAAAATGTCCTTCCAAATATAAGCTCAGAGGCTAACTCATAATTACCATTTTTTTAAAACGTTCATTATGATAAATTAATTCAGCAGAGATCCTTCTACAATTATTCACATGTAATAAATTGCCAGCCTTGTGTAGATCCTATTAGAAACATACAATTATGAAAAAATAATACAAACTTAATTTACATATGGTTGAGGAGCTGTATCCGTAAGTGTTTCATATTATAAAATTTTAGGAAATTACATATAATTTTATATTTAGATATTAGACTACGAAGGATGTTATTAGAAGCAGGCATAACATTCTAGCACTAATATTCTCTTTATGCCAAATTTCGTAATAAATATTTCATAAATAAAATTTGATAAAGATTTTGATAAAAAAATATATTAGAAACTTTTTTGTGTAATACTATAGACCTTGAAAACAATGTGTGGTCATATTTTTTAGTTATTAACGTAACTTAAAATGATTACCGCAAATGTTTCATTTTATTTAGAAGTAACCAACCAGAAAACGAGACATATTAATGCTGTAATACTTTTTGATAATTCCACCTACGATTTAGGGTGGCCTGGCGAAGCTACAATTATAGTTAGTATAAAGCACTTAAACACAAGCAGCTTCACTCCTAATAACATATATATCCAAGTAAAAGATACTGCTCGATGTCTACTTGATACTTGTATGGATAGCAGAGCGGAAACAATTATCTTTATAACAAGAATCTCGTAATAAAATATATTGTTAACGAGCTTTGACTTAATATTTCTTTTATCTTATAATTCCAAGTACTATTTCTTCTTTTATAACTTCATATTAACCTTAAACAAGTTCAGTCATAAATCATTATAGACAAGTCAAGTGTATTTGGCTTTTTATTTAAGAATTCAAGTGAAATTTCCAGCCTGTGACACGCAAAGTGCCAATTTCTACATGAATGGCTTTGAATTTTTACGAGAAAATAAATAATCACAGGTCCCTGATCTGTAAATGGGAAACGAGAAATATACATTCAAAACAAAAACCGCCTAAGCTATCGCAGTGTTAACGCTTTGATAGATTTATAGATTTGTTTTTTTGAAGCTAATATCATTATTGGTCAATAAATTACAATATTACAAATCAAGTGTTCATTTAATACATTTTTTAAGTATTATTTTCTATAAACTTTACAACTATTAGTTGGTTTCTGGTCTATAAAAAGTGGTAGTTTACTAGAATGTTAAAAATGGTGTAAAAAATGGGAGTTAGATACGTTGAGTAAAAGAAGTGGAAATGTTAGATACGTTTTGTCAATTTACTTTATAAATCGGAAGATATTAGCGATTTTACACTTTTGATTTATCATAAAGATAATTAATTTTATTAAAATGATAAATACATAGAAACTACCACTTTCGTTAACACTGAGTATTGGCATAATTATATACAACACTTTTCTTTTATTAAAGGTAATTATTTTATGAATGAAGATAGTAAAACATTTATTTTATTATATATAACAATAAATACATTCATTATTATTCATAATAATTTTCTATTACCGTACATAAAAACTCTGTCTATGGGGTGTCATATAAGCTAGTTACTATTACTAACTTTAACATGAAGAATTGAAAAAGCTGCCACTATTTTCACAGATGGCACTTACCTTCAAGGTATCCAAAGATATTAAATAAAAAGCGCCATCTAGCTAAAAAGATAAACACTATTTAGCTTATGATAAATGCATCTAGCTAAAGAGATAAACACTATTTCGCTAGATGGCGCTTTTTATTAGAATAAATAAATTTGTTTTTGATTGATTGAAGATTTATTTTTTAAGGATTCTACTAAAACTATAATAAATACAATTAAAAGTATTAAAGGTATTTTGCACATTCAGTAAGAATTATAAAACCAGTAAAATAGTTAACTGAATAGGTATCACTCGACAACACTATTATGAAGATGGCGCTATTCTTATAATACATTTAAAGTTCTTTAAAAATAAACATTTCTTATAGATAGTTCTTTGATTTTTTAACGCGTAGAAAAATGAAGCTTTTTATTAATTTGTATGTACAACTCGTACAAATTAATTAAAAAACAGTTAATACCATGCTTTAAAACGTGGAAACCCAAGGATACACCTAAATTATTTGGGTGCCTTATATTTTGTTTTTCTGCGTCAACTCAGCTCTTGTAGCTTAAATATTAACTTGCATCATCAAATTATGTTAATACATAGCGCAGTAGCAATAATCTCTTTATACTAAAACCCTTTATATTTACCTTCGTCATCTTCTTCAACCAAATAGTGCAGAGTTGGTCATAACATCGATTAATTGCTTTTTCATATCACTTTATAAATATTTAAAAAACAAGTCTTTAATAATGTGCAATTCATACTCAAACACACTCGTTACTCTTCCTAACAAAATTATGTTTTTATATCGTTAATCACAATGTTATAGGTATATTCTAATGTTAAATTTAAAAAAAAGTAAAGAAAATCTTATTTCTCATTTTTTGGGAGAAATCTTCAATCAAATGTCATGCAACGACATGAACAGATTCTTATCATTTTCAAAGGCCTAAATGTGTAACTTCCATATATTTCTGCGTAATTCTTAAACCTTATTTCGTTGCCACAGAAAATCATTTTTATCCAGGTTTACCTACGGCTAAAGCATGGTACACTATGTATCAACAACGCGATCTGATTTTTCGTATTAACTAGTAAATACTAGGCAACCTGAATAGCTTAACTTGCTTGTTAATTTGCGTATGTCTGACTTTTCAATAGAAATTAACAGTCATATTTATATGTGTAAAGTTAGAATGAGAGTCCTAAAATCTGTTTTGTATCGAACAACATTTTTTACCAGATCGTTAAGATCCTTGCTAAACACAAAATGATTTTCTATTTATGTTTAAAAATTACCGCAAATAAAAACACGTTCGCTGTTAAGGCCAAGAGTGTTTAAAATAAAAATTTGATTTTGTCTATTCTATTTCTACCACACTAGCACATGGTATCAATGCATTAAATGACTGTTGTTAAGTGATAAGTGCTGTGGATTTAACAGGACTTGTACAAAATTTTACTTGTCTAAAAAGTATTATGTAAAAATTAAAGGTTTAGTATAAACCAGTTGTTCATTATTGTAAATATGTGTATTGCGTTCTTAATTACATTATATAAATATAAAGCCCTTTCTTAAAGTTATATTAAATATACAGAAAAACAAATAAAACATTTATTATTTACATTTGCTACAAGATTAATTGTTCGGATTTAAAACCTCTTTGATAACTTTTTATTATTTTTATTTTATTATTTATATGATAAAGTAGCAAATATGTTAATCTTTATTGAATTTTTTGTGGTAGTTTCTGAAATTAGAAATTAATAGTATACAAATATCGCACCTGAACTGATTTCACTTATTCTTAGTTTTATTTCATTATTTACCTATATCTTTAAAATTTCTTACTAAGTTATAAAAAATGACAATGTGAGATAAGCGAGTGACATTGCTGGGTTGTAGCTACTTTTTTTTATAATAATTACTTTTAAAAACAACACAAAACCAAACGCAAGTTTTTGAAGAGTTGCATTTCTTAAATTTTACGCAAATTATTTTTAACATTATGCACAGTCGCTTTTTAATGATGTTTTGTAGTTTCTTTAATCATAATCAGCTCTTATCAATCCACTGCTGGACCTTTTTAATGCAAGACAAGACTAGTAGTTCCTGTAATAGTGAACAAAAAATGTGTTGTTCGATTTTAAATAACATTCAAAACACTCATTTAAATTCATAATAGATTTCAGAGCTATGATACTAGCTAGAATACTACTAGTAAGCTAAAATAATTAATGCAAGTACATTATTTATTTTTAATTTTATAAATTCATATATTTGGCTATGTATAGGCATCTAACGTAAAATGTAATTAAATATAAATTTACCTTAGCTTAAAGGTAGAAAGTATTTATCATGACTCAACTTTTTATTGATATGTATACATAAATTTTGATCACTATAAACAAAAAATTAATGATTTACTACGACATGCTAAATGCATAAAAATTAATTCCTAATAGTAAAGATCTGGGCTGCCTCCGTAGTGTTCTTCTTACGCGAGTACATAAATATTTATGTATTAACGGTAGTTTGATTTTAAATGGTTTATTATGTTTCAAAATAAGCTAATAGATTATGTACTGGCTTAGATGAATTCCGAATGCAGTCCAAGTTTTTGACTTCATTGGATTATATAATCAAACACTTTTAAAAGTAATGTAAGATTTAATAAAAGAAGCATAAAGATTATTTATTATATATTTCTCTGAGTGTTATTATTATTTCGAAATATTTTAACAGCAAGTGCTGATCATTACAGTATAACATAACAATCTTTTAAGACACATAACCAACTATACAATGTCATAAAGTTTCTACCTTCTTGTAGTAAAAAATAACTTACAGCAACTAGCGAATAGTTGCCTGCATGTTTCATTTTAGTTTCAAATTCATACTTATATTTGAACATTTAACAGAAATATTGATAAAGAAGAAAAATCACTATGATTTTGCTTACTTCTACAAAGGTGGTTTGTGTTTTCACTTGTGCTCTGTAATGTCTTGTGCACAGATTAAATTCCTGATTTACGTAAGCCTTAGTCAAAATTAACATTCTTCTACACTTTTGTTATAAATAATTCATCCGCATGATAACGTAACAGACAATTAATTTATCGATTTTATTTCTATAAAAAAGTAGTCTACGTTACCTCTGGCATCACTTATTTTCCAGTAAAAGTCCCGTCAAAATCAAACCAGCTATTCACACGAGCTAGCTAGAGTAAACAGACTAAAAATCATCACTAGTAATAATTTAAACAAAGCTATTGTAATATTACAGACACTTCGATATTATTTATTTGTATAGAAAATAATACGTTATATAAAACACTAAATCGCAGACATATTTTTATATTGACATTATACCTTTATCGATGAAATCGGAACATCAATAAAAAGGTATGGCAAATTGTAATGGTCAGCTAGTAAAAAATATTCATGTTGTTTGTTGAAAACAGCTTTAAAACTGCTTCAAACAAAACTATGCATACATTTCGTTAGTTTGCTTTATGTGTATTTTCAGTATATGTAAGTCTGCTTGGTAAATAATAAGTATGGCTATAATAAAAATAAATGATGTCTGCTCTGGAAATTAGAGAATAAATACGGTATTGGGGAAAAATGGCTTAACGGCCCGGTCGTTATTGCGGTGATTTAAGAAATCCGAAAGAGAAATTCAGAGGCGTAAAATAATGAAAATTCACTCCTTTTTGCGCCATATAAGGAATTTCGTTCGGATAGAAAAATACTATAAAATAGGAAAAAAAGGGAATAAAATTGCATTGTCGTATTTACCAAAAATAAAAAATTTGGTTTTGAGGCGTAAACAAGTACTTGTTCTGTAAAAATATTTTAATAAATGTCTTTTTGCACCCAGCCTACGTGTGTTTGACAAAGACAGACATGCCTTCTTAATATTGTCTATATTTAAGTATAATTTACATTTCCACTCTTATATGCATTGGAATTTCTTAAGACTCAAATCTCTTTATTAAGAAGATAGAAAACATTAATAGGTGATATACACGATTATTAATAACTACATCACGAATTTTAAATCACTTCATAGTTTAATACTTTTTAATTTTGGCTATCTGTCAGTCCCTCTGTCCACATGTATGCGTAAATCTTAAAAACTATGCACCGAATTTTGAAACGTTATTTTTTTTAAACAATGATTTGAACACCACGAGATAAATCAATATTATGTATTTAAGTATGGTACATCTAAAATAAAAGAAGATAGATTTCATGTTAATAAACCGCAGCAAAAAAGTGACGTCATACGTCTGGGGTTGTAATTGATCGCTCAGTGACTATCCACGCATTACGAGTAATAAATTAATTGGTGTTACATGATTTTTTTTTGATTATGTATGTTACGTTATAGAAGTTTAAGATTTTACGTGGAGTTTGTCCCGTGAATGCTAAAGTGTTTGAAATGTTGCAATTATCTAAACCTATTTTTGGCTTTGAAATTTGGCTTGGCAATAAAATTCTATATAATTAAATTAAAAGCGACTGCTAAACTAAGTCATTAATTCCGTAAACTTAACTTTAACGTTATTGCGTAAGAGAAGAGATTCGGTTGACTTAAAAAAGGCCGTTGAATTTCAATAAGATTTGTGTTGGACCAGAACAAATTATGATACTACAAATTATCTTTGTAGATATGCTCCGCTACTATGCCTAAAGTATATGTTTATCACACCGTGTTTTTATTTATTATATTGTTAGTATTTATTTACTCATGTGATTTATGTTTAGTACGTAATAAGTAATAATTGTTATAATTTATAGAAATAAATAATTTTTATTCTTTTTAGATATTACTTTGCTACGGTAGCGGCTATTGTTTGCTTTTGTATTGATTTACATAAATATAATCAATGAAACATGATAACAAATAGAATAACTAAGCATGTAAAAGTTAGATTTTTACTAGTATAATGAGATAATGTAAACGATTCAAGTTTTTACGCTAATCAGTTACGCTAACCACATATACTTGTTCTTATTTAACATCTTTCAGTAAAATTGTGTAAATTAAATATTCTTTGTTTGATCCGGCAGCTTTGCAACTACGATCTTGGTTGATAATGAATTCACGTCACGGTCTTTCAGCTCCCGCCTTAAATTTTCAGCGATTTCGTCTAAATGCACTGTGTTCATTCCATCTTATTTACT
Organism: Lamproptera curius; assembly: GCA_029286875.1. Lineage (NCBI taxonomy): Eukaryota > Metazoa > Arthropoda > Insecta > Lepidoptera > Papilionidae > Lamproptera > Lamproptera curius. The sequence continues at coordinate 6,932,132 of JAGSMT010000016.1, read as the reverse complement.
TTTCTATAGTGACTTCTTATTCAGTTTTATACTCGATTTTTATTTTTACTTCTGGTGCTCTATAAAGATAGAGCTGAGTATGTAAAGACATATTTTGCCATTATTTTTGTATTTTCCGAAAGTGCCTACATAGATGAATGTTTTATTCGAAAAAAATTTAAGTGGGTCGAAGATATGAGTCATCACGTAAGTCTTTTGTTAATGTAAATAACAAATTATAAATCGTGTAAATATATTTTAATACAAAAGTGAAATATTTTTAAACTTTTTTAATATTTCGCGCTGACAGATGGTCGTGAAATTTATCATTGACACAGAGTTTATCTAGAAAATGTGTGCATCAAACGCATGAAATGCATTGGTATTACGTAAAAATAACTAAATTAAAAGTTGACAACTCTAGGGCACACTGACACGTAATTCACATAAAAGAAAGAAATAACATTTTCAGGTGTTGGAGATTTTTGTTACAATACCAGGGCAATGTCACCTACGTTCTGCCTATCGTGAAACATAGGATGTTACGTCTCGTTTGCTTAGTAAATACGCTGGCTACGAAGCCCTTCAACTAGGAACACAATAATGTTTACACACTACCGCTTTGCGGAAAAAATAACCATCATGATGGTGCCACCCCAGACGACTTCTTGTAAAAAGGAGACCTACCACTTTTCATATTCTTTAATATTGATCAATATCCCAAATGTGTCTTAAAATTTATGGTTTTTTGCTAATTAAATATTTAAAAATCAGTGCACAAAATTCAAGGTGAGGTACAGTAAACGTAATAAATAATAGACAAACCTATTACTTACTCGTTTTTAATATCTGTTAAAAATATTACATGAAGAAACCTTTTTGATGAAATAAACATATAAAGGTAAATTAAAACCTCCATAGATGCTTTACCTCAAATATTAAAATATGTATGTCGGAACCTCCCCATGAAAGACTTTTATGGTTTATGTCACCATATGTTGTAAGTTAAAAAAATGGGTGAACGATTACCGACCTAACTCAAGATTTCAGGCCTTAATTTTTAGCATAAGAAGATTTAAATCTTTCCAATTGGTTATTTTCTCTTCGAGTAATAACATTTTAGCCTAAAATATTTATATTAATCTGAGTAAAAGTAAATTATTTCTGGATTTGTATTTAAATAATAACTACTAACTTCTTACAATTAAGAAAATAAAGCGAATAAATATGTAGCTATTAAAAACAAACTTTAAAATTACCCAGAGATATGTGTCATATTTTTTTACGCTGAAATAAAACTAAGGCATGACCTGTTTGTCGTTGGCAGCGGCGAACAATAGATAAAAAATAAATAGTTGTAAATAAAGATAAATATTAGTGTTGCGGTTTTTTACGGATATGGTTTTTAATCGTTTTATTGCGTTATGTTTTGTACAACTGCAGTATCGGGGGTAATAACAATCTTTTTTAAACTTGTATGTTTTTTTTTTGTGAAACCAACATTAAAAATTAAGAAAACGAACGATATGTCAATTTTAAATAAAATCTCTGACGGTTATTCGAAACATTGAAATACAGACATATACCAACTTAGTCTGCCCGTGATCATGGATGCTGGAAAAGAATCCGAAACGTCGGGAATAAATATATTTTTAAGTAACGCGAAAAATACGTAAATTAGTGGATTTGATTTTTATGTTTTATTTTACAAACTTATTAAGTTGTATTCAAATAATAAAAAACTATGATTATATATTATTATAGACCAGACCTTTTGGAAGTATGTCTCCGTCCTAACGATTATTACTTTTATAAATTTTTTACTTTTCTCGATATTCACATACGTATATCGTTTAATGATATATACAAAAAAAAATAATATGCTAAAACTATGTACATTAAAATAATAGTTAGAATGTAAAAAAAACTGATGTAGGTACCTCGTTTTATGGCTGTTCGCCATTTTTATATAAATATTTATGGCTTTTAAGATGATAATATTTATCATATCTGATAGTTAGTGCAAAAATTTAACTTGCCGAAGTAAAATTTCATTAGGGATTTCAACTATTACTAAAAAGATTTCAACTATACCGGCATCAATAGCTAACTACTACTATCTACAATTTTTTTTAATATAGGCCTTTGTATTGAGTGAAATATATAATTTCTTAAGAACGCACACCTTGTCTGATAAGCTAAGATAAGTCTTTTGTTTAATGTTCCATTTAATTAGGAACTTCTGAAAAGAAAGCACGTCCGTAATGTTCTCTCCTCAATTCCATTATCTGAGATGTTCCGTAATCTTGAGACAACATTTGATCTCCGTAGAAAATAGAAGTCCATTTTAATTCAATCTAAAGATAAACAGAAAAAACATTAGGAATATTCGTGCAATCAGACTAGATAAGTTCACATAATAACTATACGCAAACAAACTATGAGTATTTCTGTTATTCTTAATAGAAACTACATAACTGTAATTCCTAATTATTAATAAAAAAAATCAATTAACCATTATATTGATGTTACTCAAGTACACAATTTATTATTTAAATAAGCTATTAGTACCTGCCACTTTTTTTTTGAAATAAAAATCCAATATAGTTGTGATTGTATTTTTGAATGAATAGAAATCATCAAAAATCGAATAACATTTTACTTTGAACAGTATAATAAAATGAGAAATAAATATTACTATAAATTTAAAGTTCGTTGAGCATACATGAGGTCTTACAGCCTACTTATTTAAATTAATAATACCCAATACATCTTTTGTTTTGTGTTATTTATCAAGGTTTAAAAAAGTCGGCTTTGCTGTAAGCTACCCCGACCTTTTCCTTTCCATTAGTAAAAAAACACTTTACAGGTTCCCCGCCGCTAAATTTAGGGATCAGCAAGGATATAAAGAACTTGCCGGGAAAGGTAGAACGGCCAGTATACCCACTAAGAAACCAACGATTGCACCTTCCTTATTTTGCTTCAGCCGTGGCCACGGGACCTTGTGGCAGTGTTCGGTGCCCCGGCTGAACATGGCTTTTGTGGGCCGGGCCTCCTTTCTCCGGGTGTAAGTTACCCCAGATCTAGAGCATGCTGTTAACAATAATTCCATATTGTGCACACTATTTAATTTTACTGACATCATATGAGACACAATTTTAAAAGCAGTTAAATAAATCGTTCGTTCAAAAAATATTTTCTGCGTAAAATTTTAATTTTGGGCTATATGCATTTTCTGGTCCGTTTTAATTACAGAAAGTTTTTGAACCATAACCATTTTTTATTCTTAGGCATTCTCCATAGCACTCCCTATACTAAAAGTTGTAGTAAATTTACATATACATGGCACTATTGTAGGTAAAATTTTAACGTAGATACTAGCCCTGAAAAAATTAAACAACAAGAGTATACACGGTGTTACAATATTTAGTATAGTTAATTTTTGACCGACTTTACGTATGTTTTTTTTTAATTTGTCATTGATGCTCCGCTCCTAATGATCCCATTTTGTTCATTCTTTTTTAAAATGATAGATATTAGCTAACACTTTAGCATGTTTTAATAATTGTGTGCTAAATAGTGTACTAAATATTTTATATATCAAAAAAATTGGCACCAAAATTCACAACCTCGCGTGTTTAAATTACAAACGTTGCAATTTAAACACACGATACCGTAAACGTACCATGATACCGTAAAAAATACACATAAAATATGTTCTACATAATTGTGCTTCTTAAAATATCTATATTGTAGGATATTTTAAGAAGCACAATCATGTAGAGTTTATAGTTTTTAGTTTTAGTAGTTTGCGAGAACATATTCCTATGTATTAAAATAAAGCACAGTAAGCGTTTCAATATATTTATAAATTGCAATCCAGCATATTCAGAGCTTATTTAAAAAAAATCTTCGGTCTATATGCATAAAATGTGTGATGTAACATAATACATGACATTTTGGTTCAATAAATATCCTAAGAGATATTATAGTTTTTAATTGCAGTGGCAGATATCGCAGGGTATTTTTTGCAGAGGGTACGTTGTCATCCCCCCATATTGCGTAAAATGGTTGTATGGTGTTTAAAATGGTCTTATTTTTTGGTTAAAATTTCATTTGCATTTTAGAGAATTTTCCACAAACACAAAAAAAAACATTTTCTTGGTAGTTGCTACGAATTACTATTTCATATATTGGTTGTAATGTTTGCTGAAATTAATCCTTAAAGAGAAAAATGGCAGTCTCATGTTGCAAGATCTCGTGATATAAATAAATAATTAGAGATTAACAAAAATGCGACCTTTCTGCCTACAGCTCAAATAACAACGTTAAAAATAGTAGCCATTTTATCTTTTGGATTTGGTGCAGAAAAGCGCATTAAGTCGTAACTTTTTTTTTAATCAGTCACCTGGGCTTATGAGTATTTAAAATCCGCTATATGTGCTATTTTAAGTCACCTTAATTTTTCTCACTATGAGACTGATTTTTAAAAATGATTTTTGTTCGTAAAGTTACGTGTATTGTTTGGAATTTCAGCTTAATTCGTTGGTGAATTAAAATTCGTCAAATGTTCGACATACAAGATAGTCAAGTCGTTTCAAATGATAACAGAAAAAATTATCAAAAGCAACAATTTACACAAACATTTTATTAGACTTTATATTCACGTCTGGATTAAACAATACAGCAGTATAGTAGTTTTGTCCGTTTATATGATGTCCTTCCAACGGAGTTAGAGCTATATGCGCAGAAACTGCATACTATACGTATTATTTTTAATTAATAGTTACTCATCCACTATACGTCGTAAACAACGAATATACGAAAAACGATTTTTAGCCTAGGATTCGCACCCACGATCTTAGGTGTTATGAATATAACCTTTACACTACAGCTCTGTTAAATACATAATAAAAAATACTGGCCCTAAATAAGATACATTATTCTTACCGTGTTAAAAGTTCTAACGAAGCGCTCTTGATAATTGCATACTTGTTATGGGTTAAAAAAATGGTCTTTATGTTTGCTAAACAAATAATTTACCACGGTTCTATTTGTTTTCTAAAACAAGAATACAATATATTATTCTCTTAAATAAAAGCCAAATTCATTCAACGCCAGATTTGGTTTCACGTATGATCCTTTTGAATAGTGTTGAATAATAAATAAAGTAATAAAGTTTTTTTGGGTGAAAACGTATATGATTTCGCAGGTAATAAAGGCAAATGTAAAGGGACCTTACTTTCCATTCATTGCACTGTATATGCCAAATAACTGTTAAAAGTTATGATAATGTGCCAAATTTTAAGTCACATTAAAGTTGAACGTCTCCTAACAATTAACAAAGTTAAGATGGCACATTAGAGTGCTTTCACAACACGAGCTAAACAGAAACTTTTTTATAGAAGTTACTAGCTCTATAAAACAAGTAAAATTTGCAAAATCTTTGGTCAAGATCAAAAATCAAGCAGTACATTATTACAAACTTTCTTCCATAATAAGCAAAAAAAAACGATTTTGTATTTACGGCTGCAAATAGTGGCATGCTTTGGTTTGTATTCTATTTCTGTTACAATTTTGTTAATTTCTACGCTTTATTTTTACATTTGTATATATGAACGGACACTGCCTCCGTAGCCTTGTGGTATATACGTGTGCCTTAGAAACTGGAGGTCGTGGGTTCGAATCCTGCGGGGACTCAAAAAATTTTCATTGTTGTTTCCTAGTTGGTTAGGGCAATTTGGGCCGATCACCCAATTGTCTGAAAAGTAAGATGATCCATGCGTCGGATGGGCATGTAAAAAGTCGGTCCACCCACCAACCCGTATTGGACCAGCGTGGTGGGATACGGTCCAAAATCCCCTAATGGATGGAGGTGAATTAGGGGAGGCCTATGTCCAGCAGTGGACTATCACAGGCTGATGATGATATGAACGGCATAGTATTACCATATACCATATACCAATATATAACGTACTTATTTACCTAACTTGTTAAGTGACTCAATTCTCATAGATTTATACAAAAGTTTCATAAATTAACTGTATTTAGTAAAATTATAGTATTTATAAAATTTCAAGTTAAGTGAAAATATATGTATAACGAACATGTATCATTGACGTTGAAAGCAATTTCTATGTTATTTCACTAATGTTCCATGTTTCTAACAGTTTTTTACGCTGAGCTTGTGACTATTATGTAACTATATAAAACGAACGAAAGAAAGCGAGGCACCGTTTCCGTTAGAACATTTAACATTTTTTTCCGGATGAGATGCACTTATCCCGCAAATTGTGACGCAAATTCAACGATACCTTTAGAAAGTTTAATGTTCGTTAGGCTGCCATGTTTTTTCATAAGTTTATCTACATTTCCTGCCTTGTATTTTCTTTTTAAATATAAGTTTCAACATAAATTTTTGTTTAAAATATATCCTGGATATTCAAATCCCTTATTCTTAATTATTTTGTTACACTATTATCGTGTTTGCAAACGCAAACTCCCCTGATGCAAATCCCCAATCTGGTTTTGAATTCTTTTTTTATATTAAAAAAGGGGATATTATATCAATTATATTTATATTAGTAAGGTTACAACTCCAAGATTTAGTTTTTCAGTCAATTTGTTGAAACTTTAAAAGCGTTATCTTAGATATTTATTGCAAGGTTTATAGACTATTAAATAGCTGTTTACTTAAGTCATGAAAGCTTAAGGCTTACACTCGAGCGGGAAGCCACATAACTGCAATCCGTTTAATTTCCTTGAGATGCTTATATTAAATGAATTGGTAAACTAGTTCATTTTATTGCAGTGACCACATACAGCAGGTGTGCAGTCTAGTTCTTAACGTAGTTTAAGAGCCAAGAGGCGTAATGATTTTGCTAACAAATCTTGTTACGAAGATGACGTGTAAAAGTGAATGCAAGTATGACAAATAAAAATTTTTTTAGGGCACTACTATCGTTCTCGAAAGTGGATTTTATAAAAGTATTCAATCATTATTATTAGCTTAAGATTTCTAATGAAGTGAACTGAAATAGTTTAATGTTTCTAGGTTTCTTAATTAGAACACATTAGATAACGTTAAATTTAGGATTATTATTTGTTACAATGATAAGCCTTAAATTTATTATTTTTTGATGTATTTATAACATTTTAAAGCATGTTTTTAAAAGACTGTAACCGACATAAATAAAACACACATTCTTAAACAAGCAAAGAAGGTTTTTTATGTTAACACCCACTCTTAATAAACGCTTTCTATGGAGAAGGAGATTTCAAGTACAACTGCGTGCATTGTGAGTTTTAGTACATCATATATTATTAAATAAAATGACTTTACGGATTTTATCACGTTTATTATACATTTTTAAATTCCCGGCATTTCGAACACTTTCCAGCGTGTAAACATTAAAAATACTTTAAAGATATATGACATCATATATCTTTAAAGTATTTTTAGTGAACGTTTTTGTATACATGTTACCTCGTTGCTCCGCTCCTAGTGTTCCGATTTTGTTCATTCTCGTTTTAAATTACAGGTATTAACTGTCATTTGGTACAATTATTTAAAATAAAAATTTAGTAATAAATAGTTTAATAGATAATAAAAGAAATTTAAACAATAAAAATCAGCGTTAAAAATCACGATAAAATTGCAAACGCTGATGAAACCGTAAAGAATTAATTTAAAGAAAGTTCGACATAACTTTACTTTTTTAAATTGTCTATGATAAAGTCCGCAATCGCATATATATGTATTTTAAGATAAACCCATTATAGCCATTTAATTTTAAACGATAGTTGAAATTTGCAATCAGACATATTCAAAGCTCATTTAAGGTAAAATGGTGAGTATGGTAATATAATTTAGTAATCCAAAAAATTTATGCATTTAAAAATTACTTCATTCTATGTGCACAAAACGTGTCACGCATGACATTTTGATTAGATAAAAGATGCAGGCAGGGCAGAAATTATGGCGTAGTTTTTTGCATATGACAAATTGTCACTGGCTTACATTGCGCATAGTGGTTATATACTGTTTGAAGTCATCTTCTTTTGTTAAAATCTCACTTGTTAATTATTCAATTGCAGTCAAAAAAAGCAATAGCTCGGATACACCTATAAAATAAATATATATATAGTTACAAAGTGGTTTCGCAATAATTTTATTATACTTTAATTTTCTCATAATATACTACTGTTCTTATAAGTTACAAAACGAGAAACCAGAAAATATAATATTTAATTACCTTTGTAAAATGAATGATCTTATCTTGATTTTATATAATGTATAATTTAACGTTCTTCTGAGAATATAATTTCAAGCTTTAACGTTTCACCGCTTATTGACAGTGACGAACGATCTATATTAAATCATGTTATTGCCTTTTGAAGCCTTGAGTTTTTCATAACCTTCTTAAGTTTTTCGTGCAATTTCATATTGAAAGATTTTTATAAGTTTGTTTCAAGTGTCCATAACTGTTACTTAAATGCTTTTTTTTTAAATAAGCTGAATAAAATACCTACAAGATGTATATTTTTAATTGATGACAGCGCTGGTTGCTTTAATTAATAAAAAAAATGCATATCGTACCTACTTTCTACTACCCTAAGGTTACGGTGACCTTTGAACCGGAAGAATTCATTACTAATTTGCTACAGAAATAGGCACCGCGATAGTACTTTGTTAGATGGTACTCAATGAAAGAAGACCTACTACCTTATATATGTTCATATAAATACGGATTTCCAGCCATTTTACTGTTTATCAGTAGCGGTGATCGTCTATCATCACGAAAGCAACAAATTTATTATGCATTCTGATAGATATAAAAAAAAACCCTTTTCCGAGAAGCAGACTTTGTGTATAGTTTAAAACATTTACAAGCGCAAAATCTGATAGTGATTTATCATAGCAACTGCTTTTAACATTTGCTTTTAAAGCATGTCTAGGTTGTTAATGTTGAGTAACAATTTACTATGACAATTACACATTTTACTTATGGATTATGGATAAATGAAAAAAAAAATTTAAACGAAATCAACAAACAAAAGGGATTGCTGGAAATAGGCCGGTACACGTAATTGACATATCTCAAAAAATATTACATACAAAGATAAGATATTTTTACGTTATGATATAACATGCACTATAGAAGATTCACAAATTATTTTACCTTTTTATAAAATTAAGCTATTTTTTTTTGTAACTCAATTATTAATACTTAAATATTATTGAAAGTCAACCACTCCCATTGAGTATATAAATGGTAAATAAACCAACCTCTTCTATGAAATCTTTTTTATATAAGCAAAGGTTTATTCTTAGTGCAATTTATTGGGTAAATTAGCATGTGCGTTTAAAATTGTAAAATCACATTAAACGCACATCAAATTATTGGGATTTAACCATAAATTATTAGATATTTACGGATTTTTAATTTCTATTTAAGATATTTATTGCCTCTTATTCCTTACGATGATCCTGCAGGCTATTCTATTACGAACGGGAAATCGTTTAACATAACCTTGTTAAAGTTTTATATCCCACTATAACAGATTAAATGAAAATTTGATTTGTTCAAAATAATATCAATATTTTGCTTTTAGTTTTATAAAAATTTAGTAGTATCTAACATTTATTATCAGCATGTTTAGAAATAATAACAAATTTCTATTACGCATAGAAACGTGATTTTCTGTTTATTTTTTTTAGTTTCACTTCTTTAATATATATCAAAGTATTAACGTACTTAAATTAAGTGGCTGTTATCATACGTATATTTCTATAATTAGTGTATATTTATTTCTAAATAGTATTTGTTATTTAAGCTGACATAGGGGTTCCTTAATATCTTATAAATTAAAAAAAATATAATGGAAAATATAAGATTTTTCAGAAGTCAAGTCAGTTAAATTAAATAACTGACTTGAGCTTGAAACTTTTTTTTAATAGTTGACTTGACAACAAACGACTGATATAATTAACACTTTGCTATTATCAGTCAAAATGTGACCCTCTGCAGTCCTTAGCCATACATAAAAATGGCCCAGAAGAAATAAGAATAGAAACAGTTATAATATTTAAATTGCAGTTCTAGCGTCAAACACATTGGAACAACCAAATAAAACAACAATATTATTAGTGGTGTTTGCGCGGGAGCGTGGTCACTCAAGTTTCGTCAGCCAATTTTGATTGGACCAACTAGCTCGAGTGACGGCGATATCTTGTTTAAGGACCAGAGACGAGGATGCAGTTCGAAGGACCATGTGCGTAATCCGGCTCGGACAACGTGGTTAGGAAGCCGGGTTCGCGGTAAACGTAAAACTATTAGAACGGAGCGTTGGCCATTCGCGTCGCGTGTCTTTACGAAATATGATGCGCTGCGTAGGAACTCCGGAAGGCAATAGGTCTACTGCGGTGGCGCTAGCCGCCGACCGCTTCACTATGTATTCACCTTATACCATCTTTCTTCGCGAGATGAGGAAAAATTAAAAGAAAAAAAAGGAGGGCAGATGAAAGGAGCGGTATAGTAAAAAAGGGAAAGAAGATTATTGCGTAACCAATTTGCGGCTGTGTTAGGCGACATAGAAATGCGTGCGTACACGTGGAATGGGTAAAAGAAAAATTTATAGGTCCGTTTATAAACACCGTAAAGGATTTCTTAATTTAATAGATGCTAACTAGGTAAAAGATATATGTCTATATAGAAATAATGTAGAAGTATCATATTCTTTCCCTTACCATTACTAATGTCCACCTTTATTTTAATGCAATAACCTACATAATATTATATTCCAGGAGGTTTGAGTTAAGTTCATGACTTAGTTGTGTAGTCTAGTAACATACTGAAGGTGAAGGTAAAGAACATCAAAATATTTGTTTTAGAAACATTTAATAAAATGGTGAGAAAACACAAATCTCAGGTAAAGGTTAAATAGAATAAAATACCATGAGATAAGCTAAAACACTTTCACGTTTCATTTTTATCTTACAAGGTTGGAGTTATCTTTTTATGTGAATCACGTGCTCGTCTCAAAGTTATAGCTGACGCAATAAAATTATGTTCGTTGTTTTATGGTTTTTATACTATAGAAACTATACGGTTAAAAATCCATAGTAAAAAATAATAATAATATCAATGTTTGCGCATAATTTTCTCTTTTAATGTGTATGTAATGTATACATAGAAAAACCTATTCTAGTAGCTAAATGACATTTTCCGATTCTGAATTAGGTAAACGTTTTGCCTAAGGCGGCAAAAATTGTGTTAAGGAAACGACCTCATAAAAATGTCATAATTCACATTAATTCTTAAATTGATGTTTATATTCACGCTTTACACATTCAAATTCTAAACATAATAGTGGGCTTGTTTTGTTCTTTTAAGACAATAATGCTGGAATAATGTTTAGTACGTGAAAAAAAAAATTACTTCCTGAAAGTTTTGTTAAAAATTTTCATATTTTTGTAAACTTAAATGGTGCTCATACATGATTAATATTGCCCATAATATTTTTTCATAACAAACTTTTGCGATGTGAAGCAAATTGAAAAGAGCCCTCGATTTCTTTACTATTTATTTTGGCTTAGAATCTAAATTTGAATATATTAGTAATGGCCTCTTGTCAAGCACGTCAGTTACGAGGAAAAAATCTTGCTAATTTTATGATAATTTTACGTTAACACTTCATTAACTTATTTGTATTCACATTTATATGATAATGACATATGATGTTATTTTAATAATTAGGTGAAAAGGGGCCCAGTATCTTTCCTGAATATATTATTTAATATTGATTTCATAGTATCATCATCATCGTTAGCCTGTGTAAGTCCACTGCTGGACGTAGGTCTTCCCTTCTCCATAAGGGGGTTTAGTACCGTATCCCACCACGCTGGTCCATTGCGGGTTGGTGGGTGGACCGACTTTTTACATGCCCATCCGACGTATGGATGATCTTACTTTTCAGACAATTGGGTGATCAGCCCAAATTGCCCTAACCAACTAAGAAACAACAATGAAAATTTGTTGAGTCCCCGCAGGATTCGGTTTCTAAAGCACATGCCCTTTCCACTAGGTTACGGAGGCAGTTGATTTTATAATAAAAACAAGAATTTTCATCCTTAACGGACAAAAATGTAATGTGGTTTATGTAATTGTTAACGGCACGAGATCGTCAGCAGCGCTTAGTATTTTTAAACTGGAACTAAGAAGTACATGTCTCAGTAAAGCGCAAAACATCTACATTATCTTTATTAATTGAAAAAGATAATGTAGATGTATTTCTATCTAATGACTTAAATAATGTTTATTGAGTTTAAGAAAATCTATTCAGTTTAGTATATTCAACCGAGTGACTGCTTTGGAGTGATAGATGCCTTATATTACACAAAATTGTTTAAATTTAAAAAGGAAGGACATCAGCATACTCGGTTAACGATAATTAATTGACTTGTGCAGAAAGTGAACGTACATATTTTAATTGTATAGACCTCCCTATGGTGATGTTGGACATTTTAATGTTATTATGAGATGCTCTAAGATAATATTAATCAACTCATAGAGCTATTGTTGAAAAATTAAGACAATCCATATCTGCCAACACATAGTAAATATTTCGAAAAATTATGATTTAGAACATCTTTAGTACATTTCTTTTCCAAACATGATATTTTAAAGTGATTACCAATTTGGTTACTCAGTTAGATCTAACAGTAAATGCTGGCTAAAAGTTAGTCTCTGCATGTTCCTACAGGGCGTGGAGGATCGCTAGATTCTATTGGAATCTTTCTGTGACTTTTCTAAAGGCCTTGTTGACTGTTGGACACATGACATATTAATCAATAGATAAAGTATTACGGTGTACGATGAGCAGTTTGGTCTTGATTTTCTATCTTCTTACGTACAAAATAGAAAACAATATGTAAACGTAAATGACACTCTGTCATCTGACCCTTGTGCAGATGGGTGTCCCTCAAGGATTAATTTTGGGAACTTTTTTGTTCCTGGCCTATACTTGCCTCTGGTAGTAGAGAGGTTGTCCGAAGTTGTCCTTTTTGCAGATAACACTTCTCTACTGCTAAGAGTAAAAAGAAATGACCATAACGTTTAGATACCAAATAGGGCAATTGATATTGTGTCAAACTGGTTTGCATCCAATAACTTGGTACTTAACACGAACAAAACCAAATGTTACGTTTCACTTTTTGTAAGTTGATGGTGAAGACAATGATGATTTCTTACGAAAGCTCTTCTAAATTTCTTGGATTTTCTATTGATTCCAAGATGCAGTGGGGAGCACATATTGACAAAATCTCTAAGAAACAATGTACAGCAATCTTTGCCATACGCAAGATTAGGCAGCTGACGAGGCAACTGCAAAACTAGTTTATTACGCGTACTTTAACAGCCTTATGTCTTATGGATTATTATTATGGGGATCTGCAGCCAGTTTGAACACAATATTAATATTACAAAAACAGGCTGTTAGGGCAATCTACAATCTGTGTTCACGGGAATATTTACATAATGTTTTTACTAAAACTGAAATTTTAACTTAACCCTCGCTATACATATTTGAAAATATTATGTACGCGCGTCAAAATATTCATATGTTTGCTAAAAAAGATATTAGGCTGCGCAGGGGTCGAATTGAGTCCCTAGAGCTACTCAGATTTAGACTGACCCGAACCTAAAATATTTCACGTATAATAATATAATAATGTATGATAAATTAAATGCCTGCCAAATGCAACTGAATGATTCGAGCTTTCGTAAAGTTGCCAAAACAACGCTTATAGAAAAAGTTTACTATTCTGTTATAAATTAAGAGGACCAAGATTTGTACCGGTGGTAGGTCCCCTGTTTACAGGAGACCGTCTGGGTGGGTTCCACCGCGGTGCCTATTTCTGCCGCGAAGCAGCAGTGTGAAAACACTGCTGTGTTCCGGTTTGAAGGGCATCGTAACCAACGTATTTACTGGGTAAACGAGCTTAACACCCTATGTCTCACGGTAGGCAGCGCGTTGGCGATACCACTGGTATTGCCAATGTCTATGGGCGTCGGTGACCACTTCACATCAGGTGGCCCGAATGCTCGTCTGCCTGCGTATGCCATAAAAAAAAAAAGATGTGTGGAAGGGTATATTCAACATGAGTTTTATAGATACCTTATATTATACAAAAAATGTTTTAAAATTTAAAGAAAGGAAGGACATCAAGCATACTCGGTTGAACGACAATGTGAGAGTTTGCAGAAAGTGAAAGAAATTTTCCCTATGGTGATGTTGGAATTTTAATTATTAAGGAGGATGACTTGAAAAATTATTAACTCAAAGAAGCATTTTGTTGGAGACTTTAATATAGAATTCAACTGATTCACCCAACAAATGCAGTTTTACCTCTATTTAAAAGCTTCAATCTTCAATGTGTGTTTAATGAACCAACTAGATTAATCACCATCTTGTGCCTCTTGTATTGATAATGTGTTTGTAAATTGTAAATATATAGATCAGGCTTCTAAGTGGTATTCGTTCAGATCTAAAACCTTAAAATACAGATCCCTTTAAGTACTCTATAAGTAACTTTCCTATCTTGTATAGACCTATTACCAGGAACAGAATTAAACAATTTAGGTATAGTATAAAGTGCTAAGCCAAACCTAAAATTGACTTTGGATCCTGATAAAGACTTTGGAGCATTGTCTATATTATTTCCAGTGGATAAAATGCTGTTTTTACTAAGAAAGTATTGCAAGTAATAAAAGACTGAATTTCAGTGGACTGAGCTTCTATGGGAATTAGGCATGTAGCAGGGATTATATATATCTAATATGAGTCAAAAATCATTAACATCTAATGTAAAATTCCATAAGTATGTCAGAACATACTCATAAATATTTAAACAAGTTTGTTTGATAGCTAAGGCAATGATATTTAAATCATAAAATGCAGTCATTATAAATACGGAAACAGGAAGAAACACAAAACAGATGAATGACCAAAATTAAATATACAGGTAAAGCTGTTATGGAAAAGGCTGAGGTACCATGAGTTCCAAAATTATTTTACAAAACATAGAAATCATGAGACATGAAACTCACAAAACACTTAAATTCTAGTTCTGATTCAGCCTTATCACACCTAAAACTATTGGATAGACAATGTTTCCTGATTTTAATTTTTGTAATGTTAGCCCTATAGATATAGTGAAGGCATTTAATAAAATAAATAATAAGAAAACAGAACACTTAGTGGGTTTACAACATGGCAATAAATTTAATAATTCAAGATATGTCCTCCATATTGCCATAGTTAAGTAGATTCCCACAGTTAATGAAATTCAGTTAAATAGTCAGTCTTTAAATCCGGTTGTACAGTTAATATTAAAAAATTAAAGACCAATCTCTATACTGCCGACTTTTTGTTCCTGGTCATATATAAATGACTTGGCTCTGGTAGTGGAGAGGCTGTCCGAAGTTGTCCTTTTGCAGATGACACTTCTCATCAGTAGGTAAAAGAAATGTCCATAACATTGAGATACCAAATAGGGCAATTGATATTGTGTCAAACTGGTTTGCATCCAATAACTTGGTACTAACGCGAACAAAACCACATGCTTACGTTTCACTTTTGTAAGTTGATAGTAAAGACGATGATGATTCCTTACGAAATCTCTACTACATTTCTTGGATTTTCTATTAATTGCAAGATGCAGTGGGGAGACATGACAAACTCTTAAGAAACAAAGTACAGCAATCTTTGCCAGACGCAAGATTAGGCAGTTGACGAGGCAACTGCAAAACTAGTTTATTCCGCGTACTTTCACAGCCTTATGTCGTATGGATTATTATTATGGGGATCTGCAGCCGGTTTGAACACAATATTTATACTACAAAACAAGCTGTTAGGGCAATCTACAATCTGGGTTCACGGAATCTTTTCGTAATGTTTTTGATAAAACTGAAATTTTAACTAATATAAATCTCATATAATAGAAAATATTATGTACGCGCGTCAAAATATTCATATGTTTGCTAAGAAAGAAGGCTGCGCAGGGTCGAATTGAGTCCCTAGAGCTACTCAGATTTAGACTGACCCGAACCAAAAATCTTTCATGTATAATAGTGTAATAATGTATGATAAATTAAATGCCTGCAATGCAACTGAATGATTCGAGCTTCCGTAAAGTTGCCAAAACAATGCTTGAGAAAAGTTTACTATTCTGTTATAAATTATATTGAGGGACCAAGATGTGGAAGTGGTTTATATTTTGTGCCTTTCAAATCCCCTGGTAACTTGAAAAAAATGTATGGTCAAATTTCGTAAATACTAATATTAAAAAAAAGACTGCTGAGTTTTTGCCGTTCTTCTCTGAACGGGTCTGAGTTTGTGAACCAGTGGTAAATGGATAACTTTTGACGTTCTTAAGCGCTCAGTATAGCCTAAATTGAATAAATGATTTTGACTTTGACTTAGAAACGTGCTGACTGTTTTACATAAAATACAAACCCTCTTAGGTTAACTCTAAAGTAATTAATGTTTAGTATTGTACAAATAAGTTCTTAAATGGTAATAAGTTTTGACTTTTTTTAAACTAATTTCAAAATATTTTTTCATTTCTAAGTTCGCCGCTTATAATTAAAATTTAGACTTTTAAATTACAACTCCCTTTTGTATACCTCAAACCCCGATAAGAAAATGAAACCCACCAAATTTACAGAACGGTTTCGTTATATATCTACGTTATATTCACCTAAGCAATAGTCGCCCTTGAAATATTATCAATTATAATTTGAATGCATCCTTACGAAAACAAAACATTCGCAAAAAAACAAACATTTTGTTAGAAAATAGTTATAACTCTAAAATATACATATAACTAATACGTGTTAAGAGCTTGTAAATCTTTAATTGTCCGATTTCATTTCCTTTAATTTCACTTCAGTGTAATACTATATATTGATAACAATATGATAAAAAGAGACAGAAGGTAAAGGAATTTTAGAATGCAGAATTTTAATTTTATTTAAATAAATTTATGACATAGATAGAACATAAAATTACTAGTTAAACTTACAAATACATAATAAACCAACAGTTGCACAAAATAATTTTATATCACGCATTAAATATTCGTTTTGTCTTCAATAACGTGTTTCTTTTTATTTTCATTAATGATAACGCTTAATATTTAGTAACGTGTACTAAATAATAAAGCCAAATTAAAATAAAGAGTTAGACATTGGTTCCTATTTTAATATAAAATCTTTTAAAAATAACCCTAATTCTTGAAGTTGTTTGTTTGCTAGAAGATAGGGTCAAAGTTAAATATTGAAATCACGTTCAGTCGTAAATGTGAGTACCCTTGCAATATTGATGACGGGTAAGCCCTAAGGGTTGATTAAATCGTCCCCAATCTTTATCGTTGTTTCTTAACGTATGCAAACTTTAACGTAATATAACAAATACCTAAAATAAAACTTAAAGTAATGGATTAAAATAAAAGTTAGTAAGTTTTAGATTTTACGGAACTTTTTGAACTATCCTGCAGAGGAGAAAAATCTTTTTTGCTTTTCTCACATTTTTAAGATTCATTTAAAGTAAGTTAGGAAATGTTTTTACTTAAATAAAAATAAAATTTAAGAGAATTAAAAAAGGAGGGAATTTCATAGCAGTTAAGTTTAAAAACAACCATAGAAATAATTAAGACGTACATGTATACCATTGAAATTCAATTTAACTTCAACATATTTGTTTTCCAAAAAGCAGTTGATGTGAAAATTGCTACTTTATTTGTAATATATCATATCATAAGCAAAATTGTTACTCTATCTAATTTTAAAACAATACAAAACCAGAACTTAATATGAATAGTAAATTATTAAAAAAGATAAAATATTTAAAAAAAAAAAAGATTTTTCGTAATTTTACTATACGCATATAATTATTTTACCAAAATAGGTATAGAATACCTAAAATTTACAAAAAAACAACTTTCACACCATATTTAGTTCTACTAACCTACAAAAACTACGTGCATCAGATAAAACATAGGTTTAAGTCTTTTGTAATATGCGTATTTTAGCCTCTTCTTCTACCCTTATTAATGACCGCTAGAAAACACTAAAGATTTAATTTATTTCTAAGACAACTTCTCTTTTTATAAATTTTTGCATCCTCTTAGACAGGCTAGAGACGTCTTTAAATGTTTTCGTCACATAGGAATATTTCATCATCATCATCATCAGCCTGTGTTAGTCCACTACTGGACATAGGCCTCCCCCAATACACCCCTAACCATTATGGGGTTTGGACCGTATCCCACCACGCTGGTCCAATGCGGGTTGGTGGGTGGACCGACTTTTTACATGCCCATCCGACGCATGGATCAATTAATTTTTCAGACAATTGGGTGATCGGCCCAAATTGCCCTAACCAACTAGGAAACAACAATGAAAATTTGTTGAGTCCCCGCAGGATTCGAACCTACGACCTCCGGTTTCTAAAGCACACGCCCATACCACTGGGCTACGGAGGCAATTGGAAGGAATATTTACTTAAAGGACTATTATTGATCGTATTTTCAGCCAAAGAGAACAGTAAACACCTTAAATGTCGTCTTGGTCGGTATATAGAAGTATTTTTTTCCCGTAGGACGAGAAGGTATTGAATGCAAATCTCACTAGTAATGAATTTGGTGTTACTATGTTTTCTCATGAAATGAGGACCTCAGCCGAATAGTTTTAGGGAAAATTTTTGCTAGAAGCAACGTTTAGGTTGGAAATCTCGAACTCAATAGAGACTAAGTTACTTATGGTGCAAAGACGTGAGACACACAATGCCAACGAACACGAGACGCCTGCGAAGATGGTGTGGACATCTTTACAAGACCTACGTCGCTCGTGCATTTTGTGAAAGAGGCTATAGAAGGCAATAAAGGCTCACGGCAACTTACTGACAAGGAAACGGTTTAGTGGGCAACTTACAAAACTTAAATGGCAAAATTGTCACATCTAAGCCCAAAATTCTCGCTAAACTGAACATTTTTATAGAAAACTATATGCTGCGCGTGCCCCGCAACCTACTCTCTCACAAAACAACTTCAGGGCACCGCTGACTCAATATTACAACGTCGAGCCAGATGTTAGTCTCAAGATGAGATCGATGTGGCCCTTAGCCAACTTAATAATGGGGAAGCGCCGGGTGAAGATGGAAATACGACGGACCTTTCAAAGGTAAGTAGACTATGTATACTGAAGGAGTCCCGACGCATTTTTAACTTTGTTTTTAAATTGAGTGGGTCCCAAAGGCGTGCCAAGAAGTATTGTGGTTCTGTTTTTCAACACAGCCCTCTGGGCTGTTATGGAGTCCCTGCAGCGTTGCCAAATCCACTAGCGATATATCGAGATTTAGAGATGTCTGTATTCCCATGTCACAATGTGTTTCCAAATACAAAAGAGCCAAACCAAATTTGTTTAGCTACATATATGTCATATCCCCAAAATTGTTTACAAACGTATTAGAAGAAATTTTTAAGACCCTCAACTGGGAAGGGTATGGTATTAACATCAATATTAAGCTCTAGTAACTGACGAATCTTAACGAATCGTCTCAACGAGATGGTCTCTGTATGAATTTGCACAAGACAAAAGCCGTGGTAACGCTCATAAGGTACCTGGTTTGATTATTCTTACCTGTCATTTCATTCATAGCATCCAGATGAGTAAAAACAAATTCGAGAAGGAAACCGATAGCAGCTTTCAACAAGGTTACTGAAATAGCTGCTCAAATCAGCGAGATGAAGTGGCAATGGGCTAGCCACATTTGTCAGACACGACTGAACTGGAGTGAACGGTTTCTGCACGCGACACGGACACAGCGTTTAGGCGATTGAATTGTAAGACGGTCCTTCCACCAGGTGGAGCGACGATCTCCGGAAAATTGCTGGCAACGAGTGGATGCATGCGGGCAAAGACCGGGCCAAATAGCGCGCCTTGGGAGAGACCCAAGTTCAGCAGTGACTGCCGCAGGCTATTAATAATGATAATGTTTTCTAACGCGTTATCCACTCAAGGTTTAAGGACCACCAAATTAAGTCCAATTTAGCGGTCCAGTAATCAGTTCCCTGCTGTTGCTTAAAAAAAATTGATTTGACTTAAATTAATGCGAAAAGTATAATTATTGAATGATTTAAATTAAGTAGTTATTTTTCATACATACAGATTCATACTGTTACATACAAGCGATTAATTTTAACCCTTTTGTAAAAGCTTCTCTGAAATGTCCGGAGACAAGGACCCTTTGTCGATTAGAAAGTGGTATGAAATCGGCAACTTTGAAATTAAATTATCAGAAGTACATTTGATGATTAAAATTCATATGCACCAAAAGTAGATATGTTATCCAAAACCAGCTAACAAGGTTATGTGTGATATACTTTGAGTTGAAAACGACTTACCCTGATTAAAATATACATATTCTATGAGTATTTGCAATAATAGCGTGAAATTACGTTGTTACTGAATAGAGAACAAATGCTATAAGGACTTCCTCGATTTAAGTACTACGCAATAGCTGTATAATACAAACGTGTAAGAAGTATTTTGAATCGTCGTTAATTTATAATTTGGGCTAATGTGTGTGATGAATTTACAAACGGTGTACAATTTATGCAAGGCCAATTTTACAATGGATATGTTAAATGATAATTAAGTATTAGCCTAGATTTTAGACGATTTGATCGATAAATGGGGTAGGGAAAGTCACTAGATTAAAGTGAAGGTGAGGGTTTAAGCACTGCAAAGGAATTGAATAAGAGATAGATGAGTCGCTTTAAGGTGACGGCACAGCGTTATCCACAGGACCGCGCTATGTCAACCAGTGAACGCCTAGTTGAGGCGGTGCGAAGTGAGTGAAGGAGGTTCTAATGAGCAATGGCTTTAAAAATATCAGCGCGCAGACGGCACGTGAACCGGTGGTTAACGTTACGGGGTCATCCAATGGACCGTGCGATGACAGCCAGTGAAGGCTTGTCGTAACAGTCAGTACCTGCGGCCTGACCTGAGCTGACCAGCTCTGAAAAAACTAAGAGGAACCTGGGCGACCTGTGGTGTAAGCCTTACTGAGGAGGAGGCTGCTCTAAGCTGGCTACATAAGCCAGCTTTGAATGCGCCCTAGAGGGTGCGGGGGGCGGGTTAAAGGTGGTACGCCGCCCTTTCCGTCCTACGCTACAAAGGTGGAGTAGCGGTATAAGAGTGACGCGTTCAAAGTTGTACTTGGCCGTAGGGCTGACCAGCACTGGTGGGGTTGCAGAAGGCTACCAAAAAGTTTCTGTAACCCCTCTCTAAGGCGCAGGAAGGGACTGTCCATTTCCCCACGGTAAAAAAGTGTCGTTGCGGAATGGGTGCTGAGTGGCTCTTATGAGCGTTGATCTATATGGTTATCAAGTATAATATTGTTAGGCCCATCCTAGAATTATTACACCATTTTACCAATGGTTTCTATGATTTTGACCGACTTCCTAAAAGAAGGACGTACTCAATTCCAATTCTATTTTCTGATTCATTGCATTTTTTATTTATGTTAACCTCTATTCTCCGCTCCTAGGACTCCGATTTTAATATTTTTTTTTAAATGTAGCTATCATTTGGTCGCATAATTTTTTGATTAATTGTTTAATAGATATTTGAGAAACAAAAAAAATACGGCACAACTTTCGTGCTATAAAATTGTAAAAGCTGGCTAAACCTTAACAGATAGACTTAAACTTTGTCATGATTGTACCTACCATAAAATCACCAAGGGTATTTATCTATATTTTAAGAGTAATCTTTAAAGAAATCATAGATATAAGACTAGTTGTCAGGAGTTTGCGAAAATCGTGTCCTTACTCAGTTTTATATATTATTAACGTTGTATTATAGACTTTGTATTTTTTCACTAAGACTATACTACTGAAGCTACTTGAGCCATATTTCATCTAACTGTTTCATCGAGGCTACAATGCTTCAAATATCATTCCTCATCGTGTCCCAAACTCAATATTTAAATTATATTATATCATTAATTTATTGTATTTTATGAAATTTTGAACATTACTTATATTCAAAATAGTGCATTTGACAGTAAATATCCTTTTATTAGGTACCGAGTAAGAAATTATTAGAAAATTTCATTGTTATCTGGGTCCCAAAAAATCATTTCCTCACTTTTACTAAACCTCGATTGACTTTTAAATCGGATCGTAGGTTGCCGCGCTTATGAATTTTTGCAGTTGGCAGCATTATCAATGAAGTCATAACTATCATTGATACAAGGCGCGAGAGATGTGTTGTTGTCAAATGATTTTAAACGAATTATTCAAATATTACATTTTAAATCTCATTCCTCACACCATCTGAATATAAGATAATTATTTTTATGTAATAATCATTATGATTTTTACATGTTTTGACAAGTAAAAATTTTGCCTTGAATCGGAATTTAATTTGAGGTTATGGTTGACCAGTTTTTGTAGGTTATGTTTATATTTATCATTTTCCTTACTATCATTCCCTCACTATCCTATTAATGAGTGAATGAGAATTTATGAGAATAATAAAATCAAATGTAACCAACAAAATTTCGTCAAAATAACCTCACATTGAATTGATTGACGATCTATTTGTTTTAATAGCTCTTATTTGTAATGAATAATTCCAATAATTTTCAATATATTTTAATTTAATTTAATTTCACTTGAATCATCATTCCTTCATAATAATTTTTTTATCATCAATTTATTTTAATTTAAATGGAGAAAAGTAGGAGACTACATAGTCAGCTGGGATAAGTTACTTGTTTACTATAAATAAAATATATAAAATTGGCATTTATTGCAAATTATATTCTTATTATTATCCGAAGTCATTTTTCGCAAATTCCTGAGAACTAGTCATAAAATGCGGTGGCATAAATCACACGGCTGTTTTGTGCAAAAGAGAGAGCAAAGCGTTACCCCGTTATGTTGCACATAATAGTAAGACAATGTGCGAAGTCAGTCACATTTTTTCTCAAAACTTCTCTCGTCAAATATGTATATTTTTAATAAATGTATGTGGAAGGTATGAGTTAGTAAAATAATAAATTAGCAAAAATTATTCATAAACAAACATATTTTTTTTTATAAATGCGGAATCTTTTAGCCCACATTTTAAACAAGACAAGTGCCAAAGAATTGAATTAATTTTAAAAGAGACTGACAAGATACTGATACTTCACAATATATTTCCCTGGAGAATGTAAATGAAGGCAGAACTTTCTGGTTTTTGTACAAAAAGTTACGTAATAAAGTTATTGTCAACCGTACTCTTAAAATGGTGGTTACGGTAGAGATTGAAAGGTTTTGGTTAAATAGCTATTTTATAACTTAGTTTTATATTTTTAAATCGTTTTTAGAATTGGAATCAATGTATTTTAACAATGTTTTTAATTACTTTTATTGTATGTGTATATTTAAGGATTAAATTTCTTGATGTAGGCATTTTTCATTTCATTTGTATAATAATATCTATCGGTTATGGTATATTTTCTCCAAATTAACATGTGACAGGTGTGATTATAATATTTTAAGCATTTATTTTGAAAGAAAATAAAAAAAAGTTTACCTTTACACCATACCAGTAATTTTCGCCATCTGCCTGTCCCCTATACGCTTAAATCTTTAAAACTATGCGAAGGATATTGAAGTGAATTTTTGGTGCATAGAGTATTTCAATATAAATATTTATGCATAATATTGTAGAGAAACTGTCATAAATTTGAAGGTTTCATTATCTGCGCTTACATTGCTAATGTTGGCTGAAGCCAATTCGAAATAATGTACTACGAAAATGTACACGTTGAAAAGGTTAAAAAGTTTCTTATAACTAGTTATGGATCTATTAACTAAACAGTCAATCGAATACCTTTAAATCAATTTATTCAAAAGATCACTATGGCGTATTAGTGGTGCACAAATGTTGACAGGAATAAAAGGTTAGTGACATAAAGAAGACGTCACGCGTCGCTAGTAATATATAAACGTACAAGTGAAGTTTTAACATAAAAACTATGACCGACTTCAAACAGTGTATAACAATTTTTTGCAATTTAACCAGGTAACAGCATGCTCTTTGTACAAAATGGCGTCGGGATTTCTACCACTGTATGAAACGTGTTATACATGACATTTTGATTATATAACTGGCTTAAGAGACATTGGAGATGTAAAATGCAGTGGCAGAAATCGTAGGGTCGTTTTTTGCAGATGGCACGTTTTCATCCGCTTATATGGCTGAAAATAGTTGTACGATTTTTGAAATCGGTCATTTTTTTGGTTAAAATTTCATTTATTGTAAATCTACTTATAAAGTACTTATTCCACAGTACATTATTTTCACCTATTTTATAAGGTTAGGCAATCATAGGAAATATTGGCGGAGAATCACATATTAATTCACATAATGCTCGCAATTTCTAGGACTGCATTTTTATTGCTCATTTGTCTTAAACCATTTAATTGGTTATAGCACCGACATACGTAAATTTTAAATCGATTTTAAAGAAGGAGGTACTTAATTTGGAGCGTATTTTTACGTTGTAGGTAGATCGCTATTTCGATTCTAATAGATTGATTTTATAATTCTTTTGAAATGAATAACAAGACAACGATTACTATCATTTTCTAAGAAAATTGTGAAAAAATAGCGCAACGTTAAGAGAAACCATGATTTAAGTCTTAGAACATGCGTTAGAAGTTAGTACAATAAAATAAGTTAGGCGTGACATTAAAATTTAAAGTCCTCAATAACAATTTACCATGCCAGTAATTATCGCACATTATGGCAACATAAGGTTAGGAAATAACTTTAAGCTTTATAGTATTTTTATGATTGATATTTTAACTTGATATATCTATATTTGCATGTGAAAAATACGTTCAAATTGTTTTATATTTAATTTTGTTTATTGTATATACCATTATAATATATGAGTGTATAGAAAATTATAAGAAATTAGCGCATTTATATGGTCTAGTATTCAAAATGTGCAAAAAATTGTTCTCAATTCATTAATAGAAGAGAAGTAAACGATATCATTGTTTTTTATGTCTTATAAATTAATCAAATCACTTCTGTTAAATAAGAACACTTAAAAACTTATAGAACATTTTCTAGAGGTAAATTTCACATGATTTACTTTTAAAATGAGCTGCAATCAATCTTACCGCGTACTGAAAATACAGTCTGCCATAAGAGTGGTATTAAATATTTAACGTTAGAACGGAAACGAATGTAGTGTTATAACGTTTCATATTACGGATGAATTTATTCACATTTCATTATATATTAAAATGAAAACTTTTATTCATATGTACAGTGTTTAAAGAGTATTTGAATCTCCGGGTTACTTATAAAATGATTTTATTTTATTACACGTATGAAATGATTAACAAGAAATACAGAAACACCACCTACATATTTATTTTTTCATTTCTGAAAAGTGATTGTTTCATCGCATAGTTATTGTTTTAAGTACTTAAACTAAAACACTTACTGAATTTTTTTAACTGTCTTCGTAGCCTAGTGGTATAGGAGTGTGCTTGAGAAACCAAAAGTCATGGGTTCGAATCCTGCGGTGACGCAACAAATTTTCATTGTTGTTTCCGTGTTGGTTAGGGCAATTTGGGCCGATAACCCTATCCCCGATAAATAGGCTTAAAATTAAGATGACCCATGCGTCGTCTACCCACCAACCCACATTTGACAAGCGTTGATAGGTATTAGGGAGGCATATGTCCAATAGTGGACTATCACTGGCTGATGATGTGTGTGTGTGAAATTTTTACTACTATAAATAATGGAAACTATCTATTCCTATTTATATATTACCGCCCTTTAGTAAGATTTTTGAAAAAATATATAACTTCAATTGTGCACCCATTTCTACATTAATAAATATTATAAGCAGCATCAATTCGGATTTACTACAATAAATGCTGGAGTACAATTGATGTCTCATATTCTAGGAGCGTGGGAAGATCACTTTTAAACCATTAGCGTCTCTATTACCCTTCTCAGGCTTTTGATTGTATGGATCATGAGTATTTAACTAATAATTTGATTTTAATAACGTGCGCGGGTCCTCGCATGATTATCAGTTTCTTAGTTATATGATCGGGAACATAACGTGTAGTATATGATCGGGAACGTAACGTTAATGGCATTAGGTCGTCTGAATCTGCAGTGTGAATGGGATTCCCTCAAGGATCGATACATGGACCTTTTCTATTTGTGGTGTTCGTAAATCACTTGCCTTTAGTGGTGGGCAAGTTATCCGAAATAGTACTATTTGCTGTCGACACTAATATATATCACTACGTAGTATAAAACAAAGTGATATTCTCTGTCTCTACATCCCCATGTATGCTTAAATCTTTAAAAGTACGCAACGCATTTTGATGCAGTTTTTTTTATACATAAAGCGATTGAAGAGGAAGGTTTAAATATATATATAACACATGCATAATATTGTACACCATCCAAAGGTTGGCTGGTAGATAATGCCTTTTGGCATTTAGTATAACTTGGCCTTACTTGACTAACTATGGCCTTTATATTTATGTGTGCATAAAGTTTGATATTTAAAAAAATAATTTTCGTGGTGGACAACTATACCGAATAGTACTATTTGCTGACAACACTACTCTACTGTTTAATGTAAAAAAGAGGACAAAACTACATGTGTAAATATTCTTAATAACTTAATGAGGAAGGGACCGCTGTATTTATGGGTATTTATATTGAATTTAATCTACAATGGGAGGCTCATATTGACAGCTTAGCAAAAAATTAAGTTCTCCTATCTTTGCTATATGTTAGATTAGGCAGTTTCCGACGAGACAACTGCTAAATTTATTTATTTCGCGTATATCTATGGCACCATCTCATATGGAGTGTTGCTGTGGTGATCAGCAGCCGGCCGGAACACTGTTTTTCTGTTCCACAAACAGACTGCTCGGGCAACCTATAACTGGATACCCGAGAGTCCTTGAGTAACATTTTTGATGATACAAGAATACTAATAGTCACAACGAATGATACAAGAATACTACCGTCTATATATGTAAATTTGAAAATATTGTACAAGTGCAAAACATTTATTTTCTTAAATTGAATTTTGGACCGCGGAAAGGACGGCAAGAGCCCTTAGAGTTAGCCAGGTCTTGATTAGCTAGCAAAAAAAAAACATCTTTCATCTCAATCGTACAACTATGTCACAATTAACAATAACTTTAATGATCTCAGGTATTGCTACGTTGGCCTACGACATTTTGTTATTACTCTATTAGAGACAATATTGAGGACAAGATGTCACCAAGATGAGACCAAGAGTGCGAAATAATTTATAAACAATAATATACACACTGGTATATCCCTGGCAACGTGCCTAAATCATGTATTAAGTTATGAAATGATTATTGTAATCGACGTAGAGTTTTGGTACCGGTTCTACTCTGACCAGACGAAAACTTTCGAACCGGTGGTAGATTGACGTTAATAAGAGTTTGGAAGAACCTGAATTAAATAAAAAATACTTGAATTTTAACTACAAGATACCTGCCAAATTCATCATCATCATCATCAGCATGTTTTAGTCCACTGCTGGACATAGGCCTCTCCTGATACACCCCTATCCATTAGGGGGTTTGGACCATATCCCTCACGCTGGTCAATGCGGGTTGGCGGTGGACCGACTTTACATGCCAATCCGACGCATGGATCATCGTACTTTTCAGACAATTGGGTGATCGGCCCAAATTGCCCTAACCAACTAGGAAACAACAATGAAAATTTGTTGCGTCCCCGCAGGATTCAAACCCAAGACCTCCGGCTTCTAAAGCACACGCCCATACCACTAGGCTACGGAGGCAGTCCTGCAAAATTATCGAAATTAAAATTCTATAATGAGCTCATAATTTACTGGACAAGGCGTAATATTTCTACATAAAAGGATATTATTGCACAATTGATTACTTAAATACCATATTTATACAAAAATATATATGTATATAAAAAGTAGCAACAGAATATAAAGAAAAATATGAAAATTTAAACAAAGAGGATGTTGGCAAGGTAAGGAGCAAATGTAGGTACAGGACCTCTTTACACAATCGTTTGAATCAAGGTTTGTATTACCTTAATTTATATAACAAAGCTACGTGTTTTTTTCTCATATAGATATAAAGATGTATGTTAAATACATTTTGTTTATTCAGGCTTTTTAATAATATTAAATTGTTTTACAATAAAATATAAACAATAAAACTATGTAAAGTGAAGTTTTACTGTGGACTAAATTAAAAAATTTGCCGTCAGTTTCAGTTATTTACTAAACGCATGAATGACAGGATAAGAGCATTATAGTCTCACATCTATCAATCTTAAAACCGTAAATAATTCTATTTGTTATCTTGGGTAGGGGTAAAGTATATTATAGATAGCATTCAATATAAAAAAACTTTAATAAAAAAAATAAACTGATTTACTTCTCTCTCTTCTTTTTGAAAAGAAATAACACTGTTAAATAGTAATAGTTTTTATAATACTGCCGATGTTGGTTAAAATTTTATATTTCAACACATGCCATGCCTTATACAACCCTCAGGTTCTTCTAATAATATTCATTTGGCAAATCATTCCAAGGACGTAAGATATACTTTGTACCGATCGATCTGTTATAAAAATATTTGCAAATATTTGCAAAAATGCTTACAGAAACAAGTGAAATTATAACAAAAAATTACAGGTTCAAACAGTAAAGAACTATTTTACTCAATACAAGCTTTAAACATTCCTAATTGCGAAATTAAAAAAAACATATTTAAATAGTTATTATGTGGTATTCCTAAGACATAGATATATGCGCTTGAAGATTTACTTTTTTTTAGACCAGTTTAGGAAATACAATTACGTAGGACATACTTTATGTCTATCTTTGAAGGGTATGTCAGCGTTTGTTATTTAATCACACGAGGATGTGATTTTTAGTCATCACATTGCGACGCTATGGCTAAGTTTTCACTATTTGTACAGTACAAGAATCTAAAAAACACCCTTAAGGCATAATAGGTTGCGACACCCAAGCAGTAGCCAAACGCACCCTACACTGAGAGTGTAGGACAAACACACACACTCATAACATCGGTCGAACTTACACACCCATTGCTATATGGCACTGTAGTTAGACACCATATCAGGTAAGAGCGTTGCAGGACTTTCTTGCCAGAAAGTGACGGTCCAAGGCTTGGACCGTCACTTGGACTCAAAGCCGGGGCTCCCCAACTGGGGGCCCTTGGTGCAGTTAAGTCACTCGGTGGGGACACGGGCCTGTGGTAACGGGCCCTCTCACATACGATATGTTGTAATAGTTTTACTCCACAGAGCACGGGATCCGGTCAAAAAAAATTTTTTTTGTTTCTAACATGTCTATTAAACTACCTATTACAAAATTTCATTAACCCATGACAATTGAGCAGGCGGATCATGGAAGTAAGCATCGGCATTCGTCGCGATAACAGAATGGCCGCGCTTTTGGAAGGGTTTATTTCGATTCTCAATTTCCAAAACTTATCCCCTAAAGTCTTGGCCACTGATTGGACTCGATAGCTTATGGAGACGGGACATCAACCGGATGTGAAGATGCAAGTATCGTCTGCGAATAACGTGGTGCTTACATGTCTGTTTTGAGGGATATCATTAGTGTACAATGTAAAGAGGACTGGACGCCGGCACGGATCGGACTAGGTTGTTGTTAGGTTTCCTCAAAGCGGTATCGGAACGTTAGATTCCGGAGGAAGTCTCGTATGATGAGTACGAGACGATCGGGCACGCCTAGCTTATATATCTTGTATACAAGTCCATCACGGCACAGTTTATCAAACGCCTTTGCCACGTCGAGGAAAAGCGCTCCAGTGTGACGGCCCCGTATCATGCGGGATTATATATGTTTCCTGATGCGGTAGATCTGTTTGGTGCGGGAATATATGGCTCAATAGCCGAATATACTGCAGTGGGAAACCCTTGAACTTCATAAAGTATAGGAAGTGGACTAAGACGAGACGTTGATAGATTTTCCCAAAGTCTTTGAGGAAGATAATGGGACGATAGAAAGTTGGTTGGGCAGGTAGTTTGCCGGGTTTTCAGTACCTTATAACTTCAGCTTCCTTCCAAGTATTATGGTGGAGGTCATATACTTTTTTTGCCGTCAGTAAAGCGCCCTAAGGTCAGGAAAACCACTTTATAGGGTTTTTTTGTCTTCGGGTGAGACAAGCAGAAGGCTGAGTGGATGGGGATGTTTTCTCCTTGATAAAATTGTACGTAAATTGTAGATTTCCTATGTGGGCATCTCCTTCAACAGATCTTTGACTATTGTCCGAAAGACGCGCTCTTTTGGGAGCGTGTACATATCAAAAATTTTACAAGCTTTTTGATTTTGAAGTCGGTCATATTGTTTTGTTATAATTTTACATGCTTCCATAAAATTGATTAAAACGCATTATTTACATACTGATATCTTTAAATATTTTGAGCGATTTCTTAAATAAAAAACATGTTTTCATATTTTCTACAACATTTAGTATTTAGGAAAATGTGAAATAATATTAGTGACGCTCGTAAACGATTAGATATGTCTATAATATTTTTTTCACGCAAAAGTTTTCAGATGCGACGCAAATGGAAAAGAGCGCCCAATTTCACCATCATTTTTTATCTCGGGAGTTAAATTTGAATTATATATTATAATGACCACTTTTCAAGCATGACAGTCATTTTCCCTCTAAGGGGAGAAAATTTTACCAATTTTTTATGATAATATTTATGTATACTGTACATTAACTTCTTTTATATTTACATTTTTTCATGATAATAACTGGGATTACCTAAGATGTTATTTTTTCACTAGGAATGTGCGCTCAGATTCTCTTCCGATTTTAAAAATATTTTGTTTATCTAAAACGGCAAACTAACAAGTAAAATTTTCCCAAAAAACACGACCGAATTCAAACAGCAAATAACTACAAATCAAAATTAGTTTTACTCAATGTAAGCAAATAATAACGTACTCTCTGTATGAAATTGGCTCGCGATTTCTGTCACCGCATTTTAAATCTCTGATATCTTGAAAGTTAAAATTAATTCAAAATACATCTATGACACGTTATATACATAGAATGAACAACAGATGTTGTGATTTTTGAAGTCGAAATTTTATTAATTTTTTGAACAACTACTTACATCATCAGCCTTTGTTAGTCCACTGCTGGACATAGGCCTCCCCTAATACACCTCTATCCATTAGGGACTTTGGACCGTATCCCAGCACGCTGGTCCAATGCGGGTTGGGGGGTTTACCGACTTTTTACATGCTCATCCGACCCATAGATCATCTTACTTTTCAGACAATTGGGTGATCGGCCCAAATAGCCCTAACCAACTAGGAAACAACAATGAAAATTTGTTGCGTCCCCGCAGGATTCGAACCCACGACCTCCGATTTATAAAGAACGCGCCCATATCACTAGGCTACGGAGGCAGTTTTAAACTACTTATATGTAAAAAATTATGAAAAAAATTGAACTAAATGCATCTAAAATTTATGATTTCAAAAATAATGAACAAAATCGGACTACTACGAGCGGAGTATATACCTACAAAAAAATATGTTCCGAAAAGAGTGCCTCCTTTTGGAAGTTGGTCAAATAAGAAACAAGAAAAACGAAATGATAAAAAAATATAATTAATCTAATGATTCTATTATATATGTATGATACATGTTAAATTTTAGAAATGAAAAGACCGACAAAACTAAGAAGAAATTTTAACTACACACGTTTATCTTACCTTATATTTTTATAATCTTATACACGCTACCTTTAAACACAGTCATTTCAATTATATGCCCTAAAAATATTTTGATTTTAAAAATATGATCTTTTTTAGTGCCGGAAACGAGACAACCAGCACGCTTACCAAATGGTAAGTGATACCTGGTAAGTGCGTGGTCCGTAAGATACCACAAATCTGACTGCCCGAGACATGAACTGTTTTGTCTCGTTTACCTAGAAATTACAACGGCTATGGCTATGCATTTGATTTCGTTAGGGTTTACGCTATAACCTTCGGTTTCCTTTATTAATTAAAATATTTTTATTATTTCATGTTTTGATTAAGAACATATTTTTATGATTGATTGAAAAAAAACAACTTCATGCGGCATTCTTCTATCTATCTGATAACATTTTTATATTTTTAAATATATAAGTTTATTATATCGAAAAAGGATTAACAAAAATAAGAATATATTATATAATAGGTCCTTTGTTAGGGTTTGTCCCAATTTATTTCCAATTTTTAATTTTTTTATTATAGAATTAAATGGGATCGAAATGTATTAAAAATCATATTTAGTTAAACCTTTAATTTTAACCCTAATAACTAATTTTTTACATGTAAATAACAGGGAAAAATTTGTTATTACTATAGATTTATTCATTTAAGTAGTTTGTTTTTAGAACTATTGTTTTTCTCTAATTGTGTGATAGACTGGATTTACAAATGTTGAAATATGGGAAAGAGAAATTTAAAAAATATTCTTAGTTCACGCTCAAAAGAAAAAAGTATAGTTTGGTTTGTGTTTACGTTTATGGCCCGAAAAAAATTTTTTTGTAGTTAGAAGTGTGAAGTACATTTTTAAGAAACGTGTTGACTGTTTTACAATAAATCCTCTTAGACGAACATACTTTAGCGGAGTTAATGTTGGGTTGCGTAAAGCTCTAAGTTTGGAGTAATATAAAGTTTGACTTATAGTACCAAACATATTTTTAATATTTTTTCTCGTTTAAAGACAAAACTTTGAGTTTTAGTTATAACGTCGCCTTAAAATAATTGTCAATTATCTTTCAAAGGCATCATTGCGTTGCGGATAAAATAAGAAAGATGCGTATATAGAATTTAGAGTACTTAATTAGTTAAAGAATCGAAAAATCCAAAATTCAAATAATGGAACTAGTACGTGGACAGAACTCGTAAATCTTTAGTTGGTCAATTCTATTTACTTTATCATTTGTTCCTATTTTAATCAATTCATTACATCTATTTAACAACAACCCTCATTCTTTAGGTTGTTTGTTTGCTAGAAGATAGGATCAAAGTTAAATATTGAAATCACGTTTAGTCGTAAATGTGAGTACCCTTGCGGTATGGTATGATAGGTAACCCCTGGGGGTTGATTGAATCGTCCTAAATCTTTATAATCGTTTCTTAATTTGTATTAAACTTTATAATATATGTTCTTCAATTGCAATTGATCTCAATAATATTACTCTATTCATGTATCATTACAGTTGTAAAATTATTTCTCTAATTGACTAGTATCAAGAGGTTACATAATCGGAAATACTTTAAATGGTTCAAAGAGGATAAAATTTTTAAAAGAAATTAGTATTACAGTACAGACGCTACTCTATTTTATAATAGGTGGAACACATATACTAATGTTTAATATAAAATCGAGACTGTGTGTAAGTTTGATCACTTCATCACACAATGTACATAAACATTGTTGTATTGGATAACCAATACCGGAAGTTGAACCCAATTCGTGTGTTGGAAGGACTGGAATTTTTTCAAAGAATTTTTTTTTAAATAGATAAAATCTACGGAATCTACGTCCACGAGAACTATTCTAGTATATTGCGGATCTGACAATGATTGGTTATGACGAATGAATATGATTTGTAACATAGAAACGGTACCAGCTTCTTATCAGGGCGATTGTTTATGTTCAAGTGAATAACTTCTTTCTGTTTGCAAGTTCCAAAAATCTTTATTTTCTTGCAGTGTATTAATTATCAGAAATAATACAAAAATCAGTATCAAGAAATTATCTTATTCTGGTCTCCTGGTATCTAATTAACTATGGCATATAATAGATTTTAATACTTAATACAAGTAAAATTTTAACAAAAAATATGACTTCCGACTTCGAAGAGCGTATAACTATTTTACGTAATATGAGCAGGTAACAACGTGCTCTCTGTACGAAATTTGATATTTTTTAAGATATTTATTTAATCTACATGCCCTCTATGACTCGTTTTATGTAAGTAGAATGTAATTTTTTATCTAACCAATAACTTTTATGTTACTGTAAAATCTATTATATTAAATGAGCTTTGAATATGCCTGGTTGCAACTTTTTAAATTCTTTCAGTAAAATGTTTATTGTGGGATATTTTCATCCTCATAGATATCTACTTTCGCAGACTTTGTTGTAGTACAATTATGTAGAACTTTGATTAAATCTATCTCTTAAGGTTACTTATTGCATTTGCAATTTAATCGCACGTGGTTCGCGTCTTAATGTGTTTACTTTCTTAAATATCTGTTATACTAATTATCACAAAATTATTAGAACAATTTTCGGTTCCGGACTAGAAAGCTGGTTCTGGATTTTCTGGCTCCCTTGGCCCATTGGTAATAGACTCTGAGGGGTTCTGTTACTAATGAGCCAAGGGTCCAAAGGCCACTTGTTGTCGAAGACAATGGGCGCGTCCATTGGCAGGCAGATGCTTCGTCGGGCAGCGCTGGTGTGGTCGCAAAAGACTGAAAGAGTTCCTGTGCCGCAATACACCATCCAAACTCCCCATCTCTAATATATCATGAGGAATTTAATCTCATTGACTTAATTTTCTTAAAAGGCTTTCAAACAACAGTACCTATTTATTCTTAAACTTCCAATAACCCATACAGAGTAAATGCATCGACAAAGAAGCCCCGAGCATGGCGCATTGCATAGCACGTTGAGCAACGGAATACTTGTAAACTAATCTTGCTGTCAGAGGCAAACGCATCGGCCCCGTAGGCCACACGGGGAGAACGCATTGGTATGAAGTCCTGCGGTATCGACAATGGGAGAATGTGTGCCCAAGGTAGGCGTATTGATTGACAATTTCGACAATAGCACCCACAACGTGTTAATTTAGCATGACTTTCGTCTCGTTCAATATTTATCTGAACAGTGCAACATATTCTGCAAGCACCACACCATTTTGGCCAATATAAAGATATTATCGGCAAAATTGAGTTGTGATAGATACTCCCCGTAATAATTATGCTAAATCCAGCCCAGTTTAGGGGTCTTAAAGGAGTCTTCCAATGCAGTAGTGTACAACAGTATCATGGAAACAACAATCTCCTGTCACACTCCTCAATAGTGGTCTCGTTTAACCTTCCGGAATCAGGTTGGACGTTATGTAGCACTATACAGAAGTCTAAGTACTTCAACGTATTGATAATCATTGAAGAGCTTTGAGAACAGCCCAGGTCTTCACAGAGTCACAAGCCACGCTTTGACTGAAATACCCAGTTGCAGTACTGCCGGACGTGTGCGTTCGTGATTCCATACTTGCCAGGAGTCCTTCCCTCTTTGAGCTGCTTAATAGCCAACTAACCTCAACAAAGGTGACATTAAGAATCTGACTAGAATGATGTCGATTTAAACAAGCACGTGGATCTGTTGCGTATTTCAGCAGCGAAGGTTTTAACAAATTGGTTTGCGGATCCGTTTCGTAAGAAGTTATGACCTCTTGTTATGGGCGTGTCTCAACCAAGCGTCTCATTGAGAAGTCTTGATTTCCTGCCTGTACGCTAACTCCTGCATCATCCCAATTTATAATTTGTTTTTTAGTTTTTTTTAATTCACTAATGCGGATTTAGAACTGATTTACAAACAAATAAAAATAATGCAATAAGCTATTATTTTAAAACAACATTACAACTTACAACTTATTTAAAAAAAGATTTACTTCAACATAAGAGAAACCATTATTTAAGTTTAGGATTTCATTAAGTTAATGCAGTTTAAGTTATTAAAAAGAAATAAATTAGGTGTGATAATAAAATTTAAGTTCTTAAATATCTTGTATAAGTGACATTTTTACTTTTAATATAAATACTGGTTTATATTTCCTTCATTTCGTTTTATTTTTTGTATGTATAATTTATATTATTTATAGACTCGAGTGTAGAAAACTTATATGCTAATTAATATCAAGCGGACTAAACAGACGTCGAAATCGATTTAGGAAGCGATAAGGATGTTTATATTATGTAATAAATAAAAGCTCAAGTCGATTCAGATTTAGCTTATATGTGACATAGGAGAAATGTCCGTGTGGTGTATATATATACTATATAATAAAATATAAATAAGTTGTTTTTATTGTACATTCCTATCATTACACACAAATTTTTTTATGGCTTTTGCTTTGAACTTCCATATCAACTTACAACCCCATTTCAAAACCTAGTCTATCCTTTCTTGCTAAAAAAACACAACTTTGGCTCATTTCGAGTACCTGGACACAAAATTTCATAGTTTTCTATTCAATAGGGACGATTTTCATATGAACTTTCATCCCTTTTTTTTGCCGTTGGAAAAATCCAGCTTACGGATTTCACGCCTGTAAGGGGACAGCAGAGATATGTAGGGCTCCTCGGACAACGATGGAGCGGCCGGTATACCCACTAAAAACCAACGGTTGCACCCTTCTCTTATCGCTGTAGGCAGTAGTAGTTGCGGGTGCTGATGACAGTCTTCGGCGACCCCAGCGCGACGTGACCCTCGCGGGCATCTTCTCTCCGGGTGTGTTGGGCCACCCGGACCGCCGCTTTAGGTGCCGTGCCGGAGCAAACAGCACGGCACCCCCTCTTGAGCTCTTCTCTGGGCGGTGGGCACCCTCTTACGGCCGCCCAGGGGCTCAGTGTCAGGGAAGAAGGTTGCGCGCGTATGCCACTTTTCAGCGTTCTGGCCTTCTTTTGTGGATAGTGAGGGTGCGGTTGGCCTACCTGTCACTTTCCGCGACTTCCTTTCGGGCCATCACGTCCTCGCAGAACGCAAGGACGGCGCCCCACGACCTTTCGCTCTCTAACATCCTGCGCACTACGGCAGGAAGCGAGAGGTCGCGCCCCACGATACTTCGCAGCTCTCGGCGTTAACTTTCATCCTCTTTTCTTTTTTTTTATTGTGGGGAAATGCCTACACATACCCGTCCTCGCGGAGGCAAAGACGGGTTATGTCGGACTTGCACCGACTAAAACCACCATGTTGTTTCTACTTGGCGCCTTAGGGATGGGGTCACAGGAACGCTTGGCAGTCTTCTGCGACCCCACCAGCTCTAGCCGCCGTAGCAGCTCCGTCTCGGCCATACGGCCATCTGCCTCCCTCTGGGCGCTTCTCGGCCCCTGTATTCAGGTAACAGACTCCCCCGAGCCTGTAATCAGGGGTCATGGGAGCCAGGAGTTCCCTGACCACGCAAGGACCAAACTCCTAGCCCCAGCGACGGCTCAGATGTTATGCTCCGCCGCTAGCTACATTTCGACCGCAGAAGGAGGAGAGACCGACGACACCATGCCGAATGTCCCCTCCTCCCACGGCCCCTCCACACCGCATCAGCGGTGTGGTCCCGCCAAGTCGCGGAGAGGGATCGGGAGAGCGGCCTACGGAATACCGACACTCCGCTTCCCCTGTGACTCCACCTTGGTTGCGAGAGACAGAAAGGGCGGCACACCTACCTCCTGCAACCCGTCCCTCGCACCCTCCAAAGGCGCATCCAAAGCGGGCTTGTTCAGCCCGCTTGGAGCAGCCTCCTAAACGGCCGGCCTTGCATTACAGGCTGGCCAGGTTCCTCTTAGCTTCCCCGCAGCTGGGCAGGCCGCAGGTACTGAGCCCCACCGCTACCACAAAGCAAGAACCTGTTTGGGGAAACTTTCATCCCCTATCTCAACTCAACCACCTATATCGCTATATTAATAGCCTATGTCCTTGTGTGTGTACGTGTCTCGGAATCTATTGTAAGCATTTACTAATTGTATGTACAAAACAAAAAAAGAAGGAGCCAACGACAGACCGACAGACAGATATTATAAATGCGATAGTAACCTTACTATCGCATTTATAATATCAATAAAGATACCGTAAAAACTGACTGCAGCGCTATCGCCATATCTACCGGCCGTTTTGCGAATCTATACTATCGTTGAATCTACTTGAACACACACAAAACAATTCATTGAAATCGGTCCAACCGTTTAGAAGGAGGTCGTAGTCAACACACGCACAGGCGAATTATATTTAAAGATTGATATAAGCAAATAAACTAAATTTTCGCATCCAGTTAGTTTCGTATAAAAAATACACAAAAACGTTTTCTTAGTTTATTATTAAAAATTTATAGGAAATGGTGGTATATTTCGCAAGATGTATTTTAAAAATAAGCTGCAATCAATCTTACCACATACTGAAAATGCAGTCTGCAATAAGAGTACTGTTAAGAATTCAACGTTAGAACGGAACCGTGTATGATGTTAAAACGTTTTATATTACGGATGAATATTTCAATATTTCATTACATATTACAATGAAAATTGATTTTTTATGTAAAGTGTTTGAAGAAATGTTGAAATATTTTAGCTTTTTAATCAGAAAGGTTAGGATATGAGAACGATATTCTTTCATGAGACCATTATTTTGCCTTTTTTGCCTGTGCCATATTTAAGTCACATTGAACCTTATTTAAGTTAGTTCAGTGTACATAAAAATTAATGCATATAAAAAATCGTTATTCTATATGCATGAAACTAGTCATAGAAAATCATAGATCAATATAGTAGTCTAAGGCAGTAACTCTCTGCTGGTAAAAGCAGCAACGTACAGAGTCGATTCAAACGCTTCTTGCCGCAAAAATAAATCACGTAACGTCCTCCTCGGTCACGGAGACTCCGGACCCAAGGAAAAAAAATGTAACAGATATAATCTTGGTACTTGGCTTACACTGGGTAGGTTATAAGAAAGAATACTAAAAATCTTAACAACAATACTTACACGGAAACCTGCAAAAATTGGTCCCATATGTTATCCTTTAATTATTGAACTATGTATTTGCTTTTATAACAAAATCCATAAAAGCGTTAAGTTTTTGCTTATAAATAAATTAAAAATCGTTCCTTAACAATTTTTTATTACTCTATTGGTTGCTTAAATCTCAATCAATCTTAGTAATATATAAATATGTATGTGAATGATTCACTAGTACATATAGAAAAATATCGTAATTTCAACGAAAGGAGATGTTTGCAATTCACGTTAGGAGCAAATATAGAAATAGGACCTCTTTACACAACCGTTTGAATAAAAAATCAAGTTTTCTATCATCCTATTTTTTATAGTATAGCTGCGAGTTTCTTTCTCATCATAGTTATCGTTTTAATTTTATGGAATATATAAGAGACATATTTGATACCGCATATATACATAATACTGAATTGTTTTAATTTAGTGTCACTTTTTTAAATATTATTTACAGAAGGGGATTGGCAAGCGCATTAAAAGTTTACCCACAAACATATACAAAGAAGTCACTTTTTATCTGCTGATGAAAGCAGCGACGTATCAAATCGATCTAAACGCTTCGTACACGAGTAGTAACCATAGACCGCAAAACGGTCTTCTCGATCCCAAAGAGAAAAGAGTCACCGAGATTTCAGACCCAACAGGGGTCCTTGCAATCGTCTCTATATACTGCACAAGTAATGATAGCACACACCTGTAGTTCGCCATCGTTTACAAGCTCAGCGAGACACACACACACGGTGCTCTCATTACACCCGCGTTCCAGGGCAATTCTCACTGCTCCCAGCCACCGATTAAAAACATTCGCCATAACATCAGCGTTCCAGTTCGCGAATCAATGGTCGACAACCCTTAGGAATACCTTACTCACGTTACTCGTGCCTAACACTGTTTGAGAAAACAGTAGCTTCCATCGAGCTCTGTGTTTGATGAAGCCTATCACAAACAAGAGCCTGGAAGGGTTAATGTACAATTTTCTGCTTCGATCAACAACTAGATTTTTATGCAGCAGATTTAAAATAGAGTGAAAAATTGTTGCTTAAAATTTTAAAATGAAATTTTTACATGGATATTTGAAAATCATTTATTTTGGTCAGGTAATATCCATTTTAACTCTACTCTACTATTTCTATATTAAGACTCATTAAGCGAACAGACCTTTTTTCATAAGTTTATCAAAAACATCTTTTTTCTACGGTGCTAAAACAATGGTTGAAAATTAAAAATGAACATATCATAACCTTTTTAAAATAGACACTCAATATAAGATCAGCAAAAATTTTGAAATATATCGCTAGAACAAAGGTATGTAATATTGGATAGAACTACTTGTTTCATTATTCATTGGCAGCCTATGTAATACTTGAGGTTGGCCTCCATTTCTAGAAGATTTATGTGTACTACCCACTCTGGAGCTCTCGAGAGAAGTTTTTATTAAAAATATATCAATTAAATTAGTTCATATATGTACATATATTACGATTACCGCTTTAAAATTTTATTGTTTTCATTCGCTTAAAAAAAATTACTCCCCGTTGATACCCGTTTTCCTAATAACATCATAAAAAACATTGTCTATTCTAAAAAAAAAATTCTTTGAGGTTACGAAAGCAAGAATATTTTGAGAACTCTTTAATTATATTCTTTGTTAAAGGTGTGTTTTAGTTTTAGAGCAATTTTTTTAAACTTTATTAAATATCTTTAGAAATTGATTTCGACTTCTTTTATTAGCTAGAAATTTAAACTTCTTTATTTTATATAATAAAAAATCACACTTACGGGCAAAAGCTGAACGTTTTACACAACTCCTCTAACGTCAGTAATTTATATTGTGTTTAGCGAGCAACCACCCACCACACATTCCTTATTTAATTTTATATCTTAAACGATTTTACTTTATGATGCATACCTCTATCGATAGATAAATCATTTAAATGATGAGGAGTTTGACAATTTTGGTAATATTATATAATGATTTTTCTGTTAATTAAAAATATTTAATTCTTATGAACCTAGTAGTTATATTAAAAAAAAAAATTCTCACATTATTATAATACCTTTTGCAATGACCGCTTTATGAACTTGAATTAAAATGTGTTTTATTTCCTTATGTATAAATAGCCTAAAAGTATTTCAATGTGCAATCAATCATGTCAGGTTGTTACACCTGTCTAAAGTAACTATTTGAAAAATTTATAGAACTCGATTTCATAAATAAACCTACTCGTCTGTTTGTTATACTCTATGTATTTATAAAAAAAAATTTAAATGAAATCATTATCACACTATCAGCCTCTGATAGTCCACTGCTGGACATAGGCCTCCCCTAATACACCCCTATCCACTAGGGTTTTGGACCGTATCCCACCACGCTGGTCCAATGCGGGTAAGTGGGTGGACTGACTTTTTACATGCCCATCCGACGCATTGATCATCTTACTTTTTAGACAATTGGGTGATTGGCCCAAATTGCCCTAACCAACTAAGAAACAACAATGAAAGTTTGTTGAGTCTCCGCAGGATTCGAACCCACGACCTCCGGTTTCTAAAGCACACGCCAATACAACTATGCTACGGAGGCAGTTATTTTAAATAAAATATTTATGTGTATTTATGTTTATGTACAACAATTATATTGGCATATAAACTTAATTGCTGCGAAGTTTTAATTTAACCTTTTGTTTAGTTTTTAGTATTACTTTTTAGGTTCAGAAAAGAAATTCATTTATAAAATGACTAGGATTTAAATCCAGTATTTTTTTAAATATTGTTTTGGCTTCCTATTAACTAAACTACAAGTGACAGTGTTTGTAAATGACATAGAATTACGATATATGCATACATCTTAAATACAAATAATTTTTAATGCGACGTAATAGTATAATGTAATTAAAGCTAAACAGAAACAATCAGCATTTTTATCTGGCACGGGATCGATGAACGTTTGATGACGCTTAAGTTACTTAAGTGCTATAAATGTTACATCATAAATAATGGGATTTTTTTTCATTTTAAACATCGAAATTTTCACACTCAAACAAGTCCTGTTGCTTACTATGTATTTAATTACAGATTACTAATAAGTTCACGCAATATTTAAAACTTATGAGATGTGTTTATGAGGGTTAATGTGCTTTGATTCTGATTATTGTTTCCTAGTCTATTCAGATTCCGGTCTCCAGTCTATATTAGAGATCAGCAAGCTGCGTAAGAGTTATATAGCGCCAAAGTGTAGGCGTAGACACAGGTCCACTCTCTATTCCCTTACTCGCATACTCCGATGGGACAGTTAACCAACATAAACGGAGAGGGATTTACATGCACATCCGACGATTAGATCATTAAACTTTACAGACAATTGTGTGATCTGCCCGTATTGTACTAACCAACTAAGAGACAGCAATGAAAACTCGTTATGTCGCCGCAGGATTCGAACCCACGATCTCCGGTTTCTAAAGCACAAGCGCATGCCACTAGGCTACGGAACTACGTCTAATAGAATAATTTTATCCCAATTAAAATTTTTCTCTTTACTACTAAATAATTCAAATTCCAGGTTTATTGCGTACAAAACCGAAAATGGAACGTTTGGTCAACCGCGAAACGGATGCTTTCATAACGGCTATGCGTCGTCGTTTTGAAAGAAATAGCTTTTATTGAATCCGTGAATCGTTTTTTTTCACAAAGTTGATTAAATTTTACTAATTTTAAATCCCACCTGTTTAGTTATTACGATAAGCTTTTATTATTTTGTTATATTCAATTAATAGATTGTCTAGCATTATAGATAAAACAGATGCCAATGACAATACCCTCGGTATTAAGACTTGCTAAAAAAGAGCGGTAACTGACTCTGGCCCTCATCCAGCATTGTGATAATTCCCGTACATTCTTCTGCTGTAAGCGGCATTTTAGCGGCATTATGAATGTTTTTATATGTTATAATGATTATGTTTATAAACATTTTAGGTTGTCAATATTAAATAAACATACTTGATTGAGTGAACAGATAAATAAAACCGAAGATCCTTTTCCGAAAGTGTTATTTTTAATAATTTTAATAAAATAATTTATCTACAACCAAGAACTTTGATTATTTTTATAAAAGATAAATAAATTGTTTATCAAACACAATTTATTTAATTTTGATAGCGTTTTTATTTTCTGACTTATTCAAACTTTCTCAAACGACCCTTATTTTTGCTTACGGGTGTAGACACAACTAACAAACTGATAGAATGGGATCTTATTGCACGGAAAAGTCGATCCCAGTTGTCAAGGCTATCTTAAGCAGTG
The DNA here is from genome assembly GCA_029286875.1 of Lamproptera curius. NCBI lineage: Eukaryota > Metazoa > Arthropoda > Insecta > Lepidoptera > Papilionidae > Lamproptera > Lamproptera curius. Next base: position 6,888,857 of record JAGSMT010000016.1, on the reverse strand, counting down.
TTTTTTTGCGGAACTTTTCGGATTTTGGCATTGTTGCGCATTTAGACGACGCGGTTCTGTCAACGATCGGTGATTTAGGCGTCGCGGATCATTCGATGGTTGAGGATTGAGTCTTTAATGCTTCAGAAACCGGAGGTCGTGGGTTCGAATCCTGTGGGGACTGAACAAACTTCCTTGTTGTTTCCGAATTGGTTAGAACGATTTGGGCCGATCAACCAATTGTCTAAAAAGTAACATTATGCGTCGGGTGGGCATATAAAAAGTCGGTTTACCCACCAATCCGCATTGAACCAGCGTGGTGGGATACGGTCCAAAACCCCCTAATGGATAGGAGTGTATTATGGGAGCCTATGTCTAGCAGTGGACTATCACAGACTGACAATGTGTGATGTGATTATCAATAAATTATTGCATTATTTTTTATATCGCTGGGTCATTTTTACAGATAAGAGGCCTCAGCATGCTTCATCCATTCTTAAATGCAAAACTAACTATGTCTGTTCGACTTTATTGTCTAAACCATTACAACGATTTACATGTTATGTTGTACAAATATAAAATAGATTCTAAGGACATAGTCGCGGGTTACAGCTAGTCGTATAAATTTACTTTTTTGAAATGACCTTTCTTTGTGTCACGATAGTAACTTTATGCTTAAAGCTTTATGCTTAAAATTGTGAAGAAGAAGAAAATTATTTCAATATGAAATTTAGAATCTTTTAAATGTTTTAAAATGGTTGTATTAAAACGTTATTATCAATTTTTATAGATAGTTCATGTATCGAATGTTGTCTATAAAGGTCAAAGTTAAATATTGAAATCACGTTTACTTGTAAATGTGAGTACCCTTGCAATATTGATGACGGGTTTGCCCAAGGGTTCGGTTAAATCGTCTTCAATCTTTATACATGTTTCTTAACATATGTAGAAAACAAGTTTTGACCTTTTTTACAGTCCACCCTAGGATTAGCTATTGTAGTTTTAGCATGATAAAAGAAAATGATTATAAATATAATTAAAAAGGCAATAATTACAGTTTTCTTAATAAAATTTTGTAATAATACTCTAGAAATAATATTATTAAGGGACCTTTTGTAGGAAGCCATAAACGGTCCTGACTTTATCTACATAATAGCGATCAAATTTAAGGTTCTTGTATTATAAGGCATATAATTAATACACAACAAAAAATATTGTAAAAACCAAATCTCGGAGCAATATACCAAACTGATAAACTAATAAAAAACAGTTAAGTGATGAATGTACTGATGACTAATTTTTTTGATCACCAAGGGACCCACTTTATGTTTTTTGTACACATTAAGAATAGCATTTTTCCCAAAATAATCAAAGCTATCTTTTCATATTCATACTTATATACTTCTTTTCGTTTATAGGGTTATATTTTAATTTAACCAAAGAAAATATTAGGTTTTTATGTTGCTCTTAAAGATAAAATATATCCATCCAGATAACCTGTCGATTATGTTAACTCAAAAATTTTACGTAGCTATACTGTCCAGTTCTAGCGGAGTTATGAAATAATTTTGAGGGTAATATCCGGTAAGACCCCTTTTACCGTATCACATAAGCGGCTATGAAATCTTTTTATGAGATACTTGATTTAAGAAATGAAATAATAGTAAAAACAAATAAATTTATTTCCTTTATGTAAATATTGCTTAAATTAACGCTGTAGTGTTAAGAAAATAATCACGACCATAGAAGCGTTGTTCATATTAATTTTTTTAATAATAAGTATTGTTGACTTAACCATACCATAAGCAATATCATGTTGATGGTTAAAGTCATACCATTATTTTAAATTGCAAGTGAAAGAAAAAACACTTCTAAAAATATAAAATATTCTCTTAGCCCAAAATTTTTATTTAATCCAGTATAGGTAGGTATATCTAAATTATATTCCTTTTATAATGCAGTAAATTCGTAACAAAAGTTTTTATGGTTACTTAATAATATGTAAGATAACAAGAAATTATCTTCCTAAACAAAATCAATTTCAGTCGAGAAAAAAGATTCGATTTGCCCTCTGGGAAAAGGAAATTTATACATGCATTATTACTTCCGTTATAAATTGAAAATAGATGAGATTCCGAAAATTAGCCTTCGGTTCTTATTTCGTTATTATGTTGGTCTGAAATTTATTTTTAAGCTGCGCCTATTCAAATACATAAGCAAAATTTGATCAGAAAAATATTTTATTAACCGACTTTAATACCAAATAGTATACTAAATATATTATAAATTTTAATATGTACACAAAAGATTTATTTCTATTTTTGAACAAGATATTTTAGAAAATTACGAATAAAACTAAAACATTTATAGTAAGAGGTTTAACATTTTTGACTGAGTTCTGAACAGAAGTAGTCACTCATTTCGCTGCGAATGTTTTTTTTCTCTTTAATATATTACGACGTTGCTACGATCCTTGTGCTCCGACTTAGATCGTTCCTTTTTTGTTTGGTACTTAGTAACTGTCACGTGGTCTGAGTTTTATAATTTGTAATTCGTAATTTAATAAATGTTTGAAAAATTTAATTTTGACCCCAAAAATCATAACCAATACCAACTATAATAATATGCAATGAAATAGCTAACATTGGATATTTTGGTACTATGTGCAGCATAAATGTATAAATAGTAGAGTCAACTTGCGGATATTATGCTCATGAAAACACCAGTACAACAATCTCACCACCGCTTAGGATATTTGAAAAAATCATTATAAAATGTAAATTATGTAATGATTTTATTTAATTTCTTTATCTTTAGAAGAAAGATGGGGGTAGATTATTGGTGATATAGTAATTTGGTGATAGTTTTAAAACACTTTGTATGACCGCGTTAGCGAATTGCTTTGTTCAGCCAAACGCTGAGACAAATTACCAGAGCGAGTGAAAAGGTTTTGTACCGTTTACACTTGTAGCAATTCGCATAACGCGGTCATACAAAAGTGTTTTAAAACTATCACCAAATTACTTATATCACCAATATATCTCCCTTTATCCTACATCGGTGAGCTTCATGGGTTCATTAGGTATTATACAACGGCCGATCTTAAGATTGTTTAGAAAAGTCGAAGTAATATTAGCACGTATAAATTTACCGAACTATACAAAACTTAGGAAAGTGTAAGAAGCCTATAAAACCAATATGAATGAATGAATGACCTACGTCATCTGAAATTCTAGTCAGATGTTTAAAAAAAAGTAATGTACTGAAAAGTTAAATAATATTTCAGGATGAATTTGTCTTTAATAAACAATGTATTATTGTATGTTAAAGTTGCCGAATGCAACGTATGGCCTAAATATAATGGCCTAATAAGGTTCTAGAGGCTACGTTTAAGAAGACGGAACCCCGGCCTGGTGGGATGCCGATCTCCGTGCAGTAGCCAGTTCATGTTGAAGGCGAGTAGCAGGGGATCGACCGTCTTGGCATTTCTTTAAGAAGGCCTATGTCCACTATAGACTGTTAAAAGCTGATATAATTACTCTACATACTACTGTATGTCGAATAATCATGTTCTAAAATGAAATGCACAATTCTTCTAATTTCTGAAATTTCGCAACAATTTACGCTAAATTATCTTTAATAACCTACGAACATGATGATATGCTTTTAAAATATTTATAAAATGGTAGAAATATATGCATACCAGTTTTCGTCTTCTTATGTCTGTTTTTGATATAACTGCATTTTGTTATGATTTTAAACTACATATTTTATTTCTGGAGTACAACGTTTAGTATACAATAACTTATTTTTTATTTAATTTCTAATGCGTGTACATAAATATACACAAGTACATATACCATGTTATATTTTTAACTAAGAATGAGATCATAATATAAGCATCGTTTCTAGAACAAAAATAGACTTGAAATCGGTTAAACAATCTAGTTAGTGATAGAATACCACCTCCTTCGTTCTTTTCGGAATCGGTGAACCAGTTTTAGCGACATTATGAAGACCAATAAGATATTTTGTTAAGCTACTATGCGTAATAAGCATCAGAATTTTAGCCCTCGTAAAGTTTTCACCGGTTACTATGTTAATAAAGAGACCGTATTTTTAATGACATCAAAATGAAGAAGCCATTATTTTAATATAATTCATGGTAAAATAAATAAAAATATAGTTAACGGAGCAAGGCTCGATACGTAAAACGCTTCATTCCCTCAGGAATTCAATTTGAATGTTATAATGTCCCATTTCCGAGCGTATTAGGAAATTTGCAGTTCATAAGCTGTAAATTTCTCTTCACATTTATCCTAAAACATTTCCAGACAATTATTAAAACACACACTTTGTTACCGCTTTTTCGGAATATGTTGAAAGAAAATTTATTAAATTATTATTTATTGTAGGAATTCTCATAAAAGTGGTTTAAACAAAAAAAAACTAAGTGTTAATATTTACATTCGAATACAAAAAAGTCACTTATGTATGTATGACCATATTTATAAAGTACATGGTTAAAAATTTATCTATTTTTTATGTATATTGCTATTTTTATTATTATTTTTTTTAACATATTTGTATCGTAATTCTGTAGGAAAGGTTGAATACGGTTTATACATATGTTATGAAACATCGATAAAGACTTAGAACGATTTAATCAACCCTTTTGGGTATACCCGTCATCAATATTGTAAGGGTACTCACATTTACGAGGGAACGCGATTTCAATATTTAACTTTGATCCCACCTTCAAGGAAACAAAAAACTTCAGAAATCAAACATGTACTAAAAAGATTTATTTATTGACAAAATTCGATAACTTTTTTATGAACCGACTTTGAAAAAGGAAGAGGGAATACGCTAGGTTAATATGTTTACCTCTTTGTTTATACGTTAACCGATTTCTTCATAAACCATGCACAGGGGAAAGTATTTTTCGCTACTTATCCTATCGTTTGAAAGATGTGAAAATTCCGAAATGTATGTTTGGTTTTATTAGATACCTCGTTAGTCCATTCCTAGGGCACTAAGTTACTTCACTATTGTGTAAATAAACCACTACCTCGCTCCTTTTTCGCTAAGAAGCTAATTATTCAATATTAGTGTCACATAGTTCCATCTCTGCCTTACTATGATTGACTACAAATATCAGGTTAGACATCGTAACCGATAGGTACAGGTCGTGTGATACTTCTTGCATTTATATATTTCTATCCCGCGTCATTTTTGTTATAAATGTTTAATCCAGTTAAACTGTAGTACATAAAAAAATGATTTTCTATTTATCGGGAAAGTATGATTGCTACAACAATTTGTCTTAACGGCATTTTTATTTGAAGAAGCACCTCATTTGCGGCTTAGCTGCAGCGTGCTATAGAAACAATTTAGTTTGCACCAGCTTATTACGCTACGAAGAGTTCTGTCGATTTTCCAGCGCAACGTAGCAAAAACTTTTGAACTATAAATTTATGTGAATTTTGACTAATGCATTTTTTTAAGTTTATGTTAAACAATAAATAACAAAACCCAATATGTTTTTATCACCAAAAATTACAAGCAGATGAAAAAAAAAACACATTAACAAAAAGTTTAATTACATTATATAGAAAATTAAGGCTTTCAACTTGTTTATATACCTCAACTTATACTTGAAATAAATGTTATATAATAATTGTGAAGTTTTTTATCATTTATTTATTATTAATGAAATATACATAACAGAGCATCAAATAGGATAAGATAGGATAAAATAACCACTAAGTTATTTGCTAATGCTAGAAACGAGTGAACACTATATATTAACATTATTTTAAAATACTAAAACTTCTTATGACTATTAGAGTAAAAGTTCCGTATACGAATAAAACAAAGATTTTCTTTCGTTAAGAATTATTTATATAAACAAAAAGTGGAGAAACCAAAAATTTTACAAATGTTAATTTAAAATAATAACTTATACCTCCGTAGCCTAGTGCTTTAAAAACTGAAGGTCGTGGGTTTGACTCCCGCGGGTCTCAATAAATTTTCATTTTGATTCCTAGTTGGTTAGTAAAGTGTTGGTTACATCATCCATACGTCGGATGGGCATAAAAACCCGTCTAATGGATAGGGGTGTATTAGGGGAGGCCTATATCCAGTACTGGACTATCACAGGCTGATGATGATGATGATGATGATGATTAACTTATAGTCTAATAATAAATAAATTACAAAAATAGTTAAGAGAAAATAAGGTGAAGAAAGCTATTGACAGTCGTTAACTCTGTGTAATTTAGGAGACACTGAATTGAATCAATGGCTTGTATATGCGATTATTTTATCCAGATTTGAAAGCAAAATAACAATTAAAAGTAGTGGTGTTACAAATATGTTCTGAATAAAATATTAAACTGTTGTTTGCAATTACAAATGGTTAAATACCGAGTAACTTGAGCGCAAATTTATAACTTTTTTCTTTTTTTTCATTGCAGCCCAACCCTGGGGGCTCAGTGCATCCTCTACTGACGTGTATTTTCTGACACAAACATGTTTTCAAATACGTGCGATGACGCTAATGTTTGTTGTAGTGGTAATATTGTGTTTTAAATGTGCTAAAAATAAACTAATTCTGAGGCTAAAATTAATAATTAATTCTTTCTAATGTTGGAGCTTATTTTATTTCAGTTAAGTGTAGACGTAAACTTCTCGTTTCTGGAACCCGACTTTTTGTAAGTATAGAAAATTAACATGGTGCTTTTATCATAATTATATATGCTAACTCCGGCCAATGGGTATACTAAACTATTATCCCTAAGTAAAGCAAACACTTGATGGGGAAGTATTCTGGTATCGTTACTCATAAAATTTGTTGGTAGCTTTAAATAACTTTAATAGTCAGCACACACAAACCACGGCAAAATATATTTTTTAATTTAAGAAAACATTTACCAAGGAATCTACGAAATAATTGAATTTGTAAAATGGTCTTACCCATTTTACTTATTGAAATTCACTTATTTATACAATCAAAAATGCTCGTTGTTAATTTTGTTACGTATTTTATGATTTGAAAATTTTAACTGTAATTTGAGTTAACTCTTAAAATTTATTATGCAAGATTATTAAGATAGTTCCTAATGACTTTGGAGCCGTAATTGCCGAATGTAGTTATCAAATTTGCATACAAACTACCCAAATAAGCTCTTATGGTTAAAGTACAAGTGTACAAGTGCTGTACCATCTTACGAAATTCGTTGATTTAATTTATTACCCTCAATTTAACTTTCATAATCTTACTATAAATATTAATAATATTTAATATTAAATCTCTTTTTAAATTGTTCCAACTACAGTGATGATTAAAAATGGTTTCAAAAAAATAAAGTTAAGGTGTAGAAATATATTAAGGCACAGTTTGTAGGTAGTTACTACTAGAGTAGAGCAAGTTTAAGGCAGTTTACAAATAAAAGGCATTTTTCATTCGAGGAACAACTGCCTAGTAGTAAAATTTCTTACAGATATATAATAAATGTCATGTTAACCCCACGTAAGTGCTAATAAGCTGATTTCTACGATGTACATTTAAACGCATGTATACTCCGCTACAGAAAGTCCCCCTCATGTAAAATGTAGCCTGATGTTTATGAAACAAAGACAGTTTCAAAACCGACGTTAGTTTTGCTGTGATTTTTTTGTTTCTGTTTGTTTTGAATTAGGTTATATAGACGCAAAGTAAGGTTGTGAGATGGATGATTATTCATTTTTGTTCGTTTGTTAAAGTGCTATAGAATTCGTAAGACAGTAAAGTTAATGTCTGAATGTAAGTACTGTATTTGCGTCTTGATCGGTGGCTAGGCAGTATACCGGTCGATTGATATAGCGCTGTCTCTGTCATGCAGTTAATTCTTGTACGTTTTTTTTTATCTCGTTCCAAATAGTCTTCACGTTCCTTTGTACGTTAGTTGCTCTGGTATATTTCATACAACAAATATGTTTCAAAGTAAACGCATGTGTACTTCCGCTGCAAGTTATTATTGATTTATCATGATACCGTTTATTTTTAAGCAAAGTGAATAATACCTGAACTCCACAAACCAGACAAATTACACCGGTCAACAAAAAAAATATATAATTTGATAATATATTTTGTAAAAAGGAAATTAATATAAAGATATTTGAAGAAGCATTATATTTTTACACTGGATTAATGTTGGTCTTCGCCAGTTCGTTGTTTAATAAAGAAAAAAAATTATAATCATTTTAAAATGTTATTAACTCCTTAAATATGTATTGCAAACGAACAAATTCACGTGAAGACGGTTTTGGTTGCGACTTGGACCTATCGAAACGAATGACCTCCAATAGGTCCGAAACTTGTTAACAGTAATATCGACTTCACGTGAGTTTAGCCGTCTGAAATACATATTTTAAGTTATTAACTCCATTTAAATCTACGGAATACAAATAAAAAGTTATTGTGAACTTAAAGATAGAGCGTTTTGGACTGGAATGCAAGGTATACTAAATACTCCTGTTATCTTTGTCTAAGAGATAGTATAAATGTTGCTGCTCACTACCGTCAAAAATTTTAGTCTTTACGTATTGTGGAAATATTCGATCCTAAAATATATGTCATAAAATTTGTACGAAGATTTAAAATATTTAATATGTAAACATTTGAAATCATTGTGAAAATAAAATTGAGAACTTTATGAGGGTCACAAATAGAAAAATAACAGTCGCGGATTTTAAATTACTAAGTAATAAGGAAGAAAATCTTCATACAGTTTGTTGGAAACTATAAGGTTGAATATTATGACAAGCTAAATTACCGACATGATTACAATTATTTTCATCATCGAGTGTAAAAAATATCTAAAGATACACATGCTACATTCTTATTTGGATAAATTTAAGAAAATTAGGAGCTTTTTCGGAAGAGAAAGGGGATTGCTCCCATCAAAATATAATAGAATTTCAGAGACTTTAACAAGACCAGTATAAGGAAAGCATAATGGGGGAATATATTTGGGGGTTGATAAGAGAAACTTTCAAAAAGGTTTGGCATGTAATTTTATGTAATTGTAATGTAAACGCAACTTTAGTTTTTTTTTCAGTTTTACTGTAAAAGATGACAAAAAAGTCCCGTTGAGTTTCTGTCACCGTTTCTTTTTAGATTACAGGCATCCTTTTCCGAAATAATGGTAGATTTTTAGCTATCTATAAGTGTAGTGTAAATATTGCTTCTATGTTGTATAAAAATACTTGAATTTCAATTTTAAATTTAAATTAAATTTTAAATTAACTTACTAAAACTATATTATTTGCTAGGCATTTAAAACATAAGATGTTTTAAATGCCTATTATTATATGACTTATTAAGGCCATTTAGAATTTTTGAATAATGAACAATATCTATCGTACTTCAACTCCGGAAGCTTGTTGCTTTTTGTTTTAGGATAACACTGCAAATTTGCTGATATTTATGAATTCCTTCCTTAAGTGCGGTGCTTACACGAAAGAGGCGTACATAAATAGACTTAGCGCAACAAACATAAATTCAGAATTTCTTTACACAAAATCTTTAGATGTGGAATTCAGGGCAATAATATTTTAAAGACGAATATTTATCAGGTAATTGTAAAAACGTTTATTTTATATCGCAAACAAATACCCATCAATTGTTTTAACACTTTAAGATCATAAGTATTTGACGTTATTAAATTTAAAAATACTGTTATGATGGTTTAATCTGACCACGTTGTCTTTTAAGATCTTAATTTTAAACCATTGCCAAGCGGGAATATACAATACTGACAACCATAGTTAAATGTGGTTTTATGAACTCGCATTTCATTTTCTTATAAGACGATCGTACTTTAGATAAATCCAGCAGAACTATTAAGACCAGACCAAACAGTTAACAGAGGATAGTAGGATCCGTTTATCATAGGACAGTCTGATGCTAATAATTATTTATTAACATTGATTCTAAGATAAAATAACAATTTAAGAATTTGTGTTTATTTTGGTATTATTATTATGTTTAATACATGTAAATAAAAAATATTTTATTTTCTTTTTAAGGCGATACTGTAACTTTTAAATGAATTACCCAAAAATAATAGTCAGTGGTGACTCCCTAGTCATTTTATTATTCGAAGTCTTTCTATTATTCCAAGAAAAAAATAGTTATAAAACAATTATTTGGTAATAATAAATTAATGGTAGCGTAAACTTCATTGACTCTAATCGTTTTTTTTAACTGTCTTTCTAAAAGATTAATTCGGAGCGTATGTTTTTATTTTTTGATCGACTTTCCAAAAGAAGGAGGTAGTCAATTAGGAGCGTATGTTTTTTTTTTTCATAACAATATGTGTTACCTTGTTGCTCCGCTTCTAGTGCTCCGGTTTTTGTTTATTCTTGTTTTAAATCGTAGATATTAGCTGTAACTTGGTCCCATTTTTTGGAATAAAAATTGCAAGTCTGGTAGATTCTAAGGTTATTTAAAATAATATAGTTTAAGAGACACTCTTAAATTATTAAAAACTATTTCATTAAAAACACCTTCATAAAACGTATTATAGATGATATTTTGATGAAATGAATACCTTAAGGCACGTTGGTCGACCCCCGATCAGGTGGGTTGCCGATCTCCGTCTCAAGTTGGCAGCAAGTAGCGAGGGACGAATGTTCCCTGCATGGTGACGTCGATCTCTCCTCTTTCTGCGGCCAAAATGGAGCTAATGGCGGAGCTTATAACGAGGCCGCAGCTGGGGGCTGGGAGTCTTATCCCTACGTGGTTTGGGATCTCCGGGCCTCATGGTCCCTGAGTAGCTGATTCGGGGGAGTCTGTTAGCTAACTACAGGGACCGAGACGAAGGCTACGCTAGTTCCAGCGCGCCCAGAGGTGAATTGGGCTATAAGCCAGAGACGAGGCTGCCTCGACGGCCAGCACTGGTGGGGTTTCAGAAGAGTGTAAAACCGTTGCTGGTTTTAGTCGGTGTCCGACATAACCCGTCATTGCTCCCGCGAGGACGGGTGTGCGCAGGCATTTCCCCGAGGTAAAAAAAAGATTAGAGGGTACATGGCCACCCCTTGCAACGCGTAAGTTTTTAATGGAGTTCATGTGGTACGTAAGCGATGGCGCTTCGTACCACTTTGTCGGATGTTGCCAAGCTAAGTCGAAAAATATTATAGAAGCTAGTTTAAAATATGGCTGGCATGAAGTTGCAGGTTATGCAAGATCCATGACGCACCCGTGGCTCGTAGTATGAACCTGTTTAGCTGGAATTGGAGTATGTGAATGTTAGCATTTTCTGCCAGCGCGAGTATACGAATGGCGTAGGTTAGTATGAAACGGATGACTTTTTTGTAGAGTCACACCTTTTTGCTTAGCGTCAACTTGCTTTTAAGATTAATAAGAGGAAACAGGCACATAACGTTAGCCGTTTTTTTTTTTGACCCGCACAATATGTAGGCCGAATGAGAGGGAGCTGCAAAGTGATACCTCAAAATATTTGGTGTGTTTTAAATAAAATTGTGATATCAGAGGCGAGTAAAATAGGATGATAATTGCACGTGGTTATCCGCTTATATGACGCAAAATAGTTCAACACTGTTTAAAGGCGGTCATAACTTTTGGTTAAAATTTTTCCTTATTTTAATATGTTAACGTAGTAATTCAATATGTTACCATTGTAAGTCAATTTAAGTTACTCTTTAATTTAACCTCCGCTAATATTTTAATAAGTAAGTCCAATACGTCCATTTTACAAATGTACTTTGTAGGCTATTTTTAAATTTAGTAGACGATATATAAAATAATCGTTTGATTATAGCTTTGATATAGCATTATTAGTTAATTTTCAAATGTCTATAAAACTTAAAATTATTGCATAAAAAAACTAAACCATAAAAAGTAAATGAAAAACTACAAATGTCATTTTGACTTTATGATTTGGGACAAGATAAATCATACATAAAAATTCAGGTTTCCAAATTCCGTATTTCCAATTTTGGCCGCCATTCAAAACGAAAAGTAATACTCCAATCAGATCAGCTCATCTTAATATTTTCCTTGATTTAACGAAATTTTATGATAATAAATTAAGTTTTTTCCTAAATTCGATTCTATGACTATAAATATAATAACAGCAAAATTATTTTGCGACGTGAAACTCTATATGTAAACGGGGATATTCGTAATTAACAAGATGCAACGGGAGACATTAGTCACACTTAAATGTACTTTAGCTGGAAACTTTTCAGCCACCCCTCGCAACGTAACGGATATGTGTTTACGCGTGCTAAAATTAATTAATAGTACTTTGGTAAATGATGTGTATAGTTTATCGAAAATATTGAAAAGTACCTTTCAAATCCAGTAATTTACGGATTTTTCGCGTTACTAAATATATATTCCGACGTTTCGATTCTTTCCAGCATCCATGATCACGGGCAGACTAAGTTAGTATATGTCTGTATCTCTATGTTTTCGAATAACCATCAGAATTTTTATTTAAAAAAATGACATAACTTTCGTTTTCTTAATTTTAATGTTGATTTCACAAAAAGTATTTATGTTGTCCTTCGGTTTTGTAGTTTTTATACTCTGCGTTTAATTTTTGAAATTATTCGATCCCAGAAAGGTGACAAAGACCAACCATCCTCTCTATTAAAATTTGGATATTTTTAATTTCTATTGCTTCCCGAATCATCCTTGGTATAAATCGATGTTCATTTATACCAAAGAAGGCCAGTATTTTGGTTCATAAAATCTAATATAATGATTGGGCTTGTCTAGAACATGGTCGCAAATTGCAGATTTCTTATAGCGTCGGTGCTTAACATCAGCTATATGTTCTTTTACTCTTGTTCTTACTGGTCTTTTGTTTGTTCATAGAGATACAGACATATACCAACTTAGTCTGCCCGTGATCATGGATGCTGGAAAGAATCCGAAACGTCGGGAATAAATATATTTAAGTAACCGAAAAATCCGTAAATTAGTGGATTGGATATGTATAATAATCGGGAAATAAAAGAAATAAAAGTACCTTTATTTAATTAATTTTTAAAATTATGTGTAAACTTTTTGTTTTAGAAAACATTTCAAAGACAGAATAAAAAGCCTATAGTTACCAAAATTCTGTTAAAAACTCTACTATTAATCTACTTCTACTTATGCAGCCTCGTCTCTTAGCAGGAACCATAATCTTTACTATAACTCTACATCAATTTAATTTATTGGAAGTGTATAAAATAACTGAATTTACTCAGTAAAGCCCCAGGAGGATTTTTTTTATTAAAGAAGGTATAAAAAAATCTAAATTAAACAAAAAATATGAGAAAATAATTAAAACTCTTTGAAATTAACGAAAGCAAAACACGCATCCAAATTATAATTGTTTTGAGTTGTTATAGTTAAGGCACAGCCAGCGAATGAAATTATCCAAACAACGTACCAAAGCTTCCATTTTAATTAAAATTGCCGGCTGTTTTTGTTCACAATGAAAGGGATCGGACTGATGTTGTAAACTCTTTCAATTTATATTTTCATAAACAGAAAAAAGACGAAATCAATCCATGTAAAATCTACAACGATAATACAATTTTCAAGTGTTATATGTATATGATTCGACAGGACTGATTTTTTTACTTAAATATTAAATTTTCTGAGGATGTATCTCAGTCACCTACCGAATAGTTTGTTAGAAATCAAGTACTCATACAGCAGCCTACGTAGCCTAGTGATATTGGCGTGTGCTTGAGAAACCGGAGGTCATGGGTTCGAATGCTGCAAGGACTCGACAAATTTTCATTGTTGTTTCCTAGTTGGTTAGGGCAATTTGGGCCGATTCCGCTATTGTCTGAAAAGTAAGATGATAACAGACTCGGTGGAATCTGTTACCTAAGTTTGTTGCGTCAAGTAGTAGGCTGAAGGTCTAAATACTGGTGCTGATAGAGCAAAAAAAGTTTTAAAAAAGTACTTTTGAATTCACCTATTGATGTTAAGGAACTAGGTGGTTTTAGCCAGTAAAAGCCCCTCATAACCTATCTTCGACCCGACAAGCGACAAGTTCATGGGAAAAAGGTAGTCAGTTAAAAAGATAGTATAATTTTGAAGTTATACTTCTTTAGGCGCGTTATGAAAAAATGATGAGAGTGAAATTTTAAGATGCGTGACACAAAATTAACAGTTTATAATGAAAACGGTGAAATGGACCTTATTACATAGAGATAAGGTTGATTTTTGTGTAGTGATAATGGAGTTGTCGTTTTTATTTGCGATAGTTGTTGCATAATGCTCTATGAGTTAGGATTAAGGTTCGTTTTGGTATATATATATATAATATATTATTATTAATAATATATTTATATTATTTAAATTTATATTAAATATATATATTAAATATATTATTATATAAATATATTAATATTTGTAATGATGTTTATTCAACTTGATATAATGGTAATATTTTTATTCATTTAATATATCAACATTGTGATTTATCTATGTAATACGTTTTAGATAAGCGCCATCTAGTCACACATAATCAAAGCTTCTGATTTATAGTACCGCTGTACAAGTAAGCCAACATCTCTTAAGAATTCTACATTTGTAAGCAACAGATGGCGCTGAACTACCAGTTATATGATATATCTAAGTACGTCTTGTGAATCCATAAATTCTTAATCGAATTATTTATGATTAGTTCTTGTAAATCTATCATCTTTAATTGTCTTAATTATTTTTGATTGATATTACTTACTATTTGTGAATATTAGTGAAAAAATTGTGCTTATATACTTTTCAAGTGCTCCAATATAATTGAGGTTAACTATCCGTATGTATTATTTATTGTATTGTAATTAATTATTTGCATGCAATTAAAACTATTTTAATGATGCCAAAGAAGTATAACTTCTCAGCGCGTACATAAGTACACGCACCCATTTTTATTGATTTGTGTACAGAAATTCTTGAATAATAGTACTTAGCTATAAACTCTGAATAGAATTTAAGCACCCAAAGTTTACGACGCTTTAAAAGAATGCACAGAGTAATAGTGCAACTTCTTGCAAAGGCGGTAATAGCTGATCCTTATCTTTGTTTTTTAGAGCCGCTCGCTTCAACCATTTTTGTTTGGGCTTTTTAAGACACCAATGATTTTAAGAATAAAATCCCTCCTATTGAAATTTCAACGACTGATATTGTTAAAAAAATTAACAAATAGATTTATCTAGACATATCCACTGATTAACTGCGGATTACTCTAACTCGGTTTTTTAATAATATAATATAGATCATTATATTCTTGTTTGTTGTAACTTATAATCAATATCTATTTCGTAATCAATATTTATATAAATATGTTATTTATGTTGCACGAAATGATTAAATCAGAGTTTAGTCATAATTTTTATGCCAATATTACGGTACTGCAGAGACATGATTAAATTTGGGATAAGGGGGCATGTAAATTGTTTTTTTTTCCTTTTGTTTTTTTCTCTGCCAACAACAAAATTATAAATGCAGTATATTACGAAACAAATGTTGCTTACTGCCTTGAAACATGGGATGAGATATCTCATTTTCTAATGACAACCGTAGATCCGGTGGCATTTAAACTATAACGCAGTAATGTCATAGTGCTGCTAAGAGGCCGTAATAGTGACCGCGGTTGTGCTACTCTATACAGATTCTTGTAAAAAAAAGACTTTCGAAATCGAACAACAATAATATGTCTGCGACGAAATTATAACTAAAATGTATTATTCCCACAGATTATATAACTTTACCTTAATTAATTAAGTTTATAATTTTCTTATGTATAATGTATCACAAAGACTAAAACCTTAAAATAACATAAATATAAAAATACGAAACCATAGAATCACATTAAAAAGAAACAAATAAAACGGCTTCTTAAATAATGATAAGCCGAGTTTTATTCATAACTGTATGTAGTACGGTTAGAAAAATAAGTCTGTTCAATTTTTTTTCCTAAGAAAAAAATTACCTTAATTACTCTCAGCTGCATAAGCTTTCTTTAACTGAAAGAGCTGTTTTTAATATGTTGATTTGTTATATGTATGTATCGTTTGTTAATTTAATCATTTAAAAAGGTTTTTTGACATTAAATGACAGAAAACCAGCAATATTAAAATATTAAATCGATAAATTTTAAAATGAATATAAAGTGTTTTATGTAAACACATACATTTATACACTTTTAAATCCGTCGAATAAATCGCAACATAGATACATAATTCTTGTCATTAATTTAAAAATCCATGAATCTGAGAACCTTAAAAGAATAGTTTTTAGGTATTAATTTAATTAGATAATAGAGATTTAAAATGCAGTATTCGCGGGCTAATTTCTTGTACAAGGCGCTTTGTCCTTATATTGCGCAAAATGGTTATTTACTGTGCACAGTTCGCAATGGTTAAAATTTTGCTTGTTTGCTTTAGATGTATGAATATTATCAAGTTTTATTTTCTGCCATTTGAAAATATTTTTAAATAAAAATCCAAATTTATGTTATAGTGCTATCCAAAACAATGATAAAGTTATATTATCATTACTCCCTGAAAATACAGACTTTTTTTATATATTTGGCTCAACAAGTGTCTAATTAAACCTATTGTGCCTATCAATTGATGAATAATTAATAAGCAAGTATATACTACAGTAATTCATGACGACAAAAGTTCTTGAGTGACTCTTTATAATTTTGTGATACATATTATTAATTAGTATCGTAGTTGGAAATTATGCTTAGTAGAAATTAAGCTTACCTCTCCTTTATTTCCTTGATAGCTCTCCCGTTATAGTAATACTACGATCTTTATAAATGATCAGCAAAATATTTCTACATTTTATACGATAGTTGCCATAATCAATAGAGGAGGTGTTTATTTTTATGCCACCATACCTACTCATATTTCTACTCAGGTTTAGTAGAGAATGTAGATTTTTCAGTGTTTTTAGTCATGACAAGAATTATGTAGAATATTATTTAAAACACTAGTTTCGGATACACATAAAATGTTTGCAAGCTACATAATTCAGTCGGGTTGTTTTGTTTTTCATGCTATTTTTTAATAAATTTACTTTCGCAGAAAGCCTTAAAAAATTGGGGTCATCTTCAGTAAGAGTTTACTGAAGATTACCTGTAAAAAATGAGAGAGAGAGATGAGTAGACTGTAAAAAATAGATTTCTACAGTTTGCGGAAACTTATAGAGATATTGAAGAATCGTCTGATCTTCCCTGCTTGATGAGGATGAGGGCAAAAAGAAGTAAGGATAACAAAAGCACAAATTTAAATCGACTTTGATTTAGATACACGCCTATTCCAGGGCAGTTTTCTCCCGCCAAGCAATTGGTTAGGAAGTCGACCGATTATCGACGCCTCGGTCCGTGTATCGAACGTCAAAGATCGTTAGGCGACTCTTTCAAAATGTATCCTAAATGTGTATGGTCACCTAGTTCGAGGGATATGGATAAGAGGATTCACACAGACACAGCGTTACTAACATAAGATATGGGACCATTCAGGTTTGAGTCTCCGCACAGTGCGAACATCTGTCTCATTGACATTTCGTTATGCTGTCTATTAAATATAATGAGGTTTTCTTATATTTTTGTCTTCTTATGTTCTTTCACGACTTTTAACGAACCTTCAGGAAAAAAAAACAATTTTGAAGTTAGCAATGTAGATGTGTCGCTTATTAAAAATAGTTCAGAGGACATTATTCCGATTAATATGCATGAAATAAAATTAAGACACGAGAAGTATCGCTTTATAACTTTATTTATTTTTTTCAATAAAACCATATATTTTAAAGTTAGAATATTAATAAAATAATTGAAAATTTAATTATTATTTCATCTAAGCAAATAAAATAAGTTTAAAACAGCTCTTTAGAACATACAAGATTCATAAACATGATTGATCGTGCAATACAAGACTCATCAACCGTCATGGTCAGCTTAAAGTTGTATAGAATAAAGATAGATGAATTCAGATATATCTTGATTATAACAGTTGTATAATAAAATTATTAAATACCAACCTATTAATTTTAATATGATAAAGTTGAGGTTAAATTTTGCTCTGGGCGCGTAATGTCTATGACAACCAGTAATTTTTGTATTTTTGTATAATCACTTTTACAATGTTATAAGTAAAAAAAAGTATTAGTAATTGTATCATAATGTAATCTAATCCTTTCCAATAATATAATCGTATGAAAAATGTTTAATTCATGTTGTTAGCAATTGTTTCTTAGTAAATATATAAACTAAATGTATAAAGCGTTGGATCTCATAATCTTCGATTAGATACTCATCATCATCATCAGCCTGTGTTTGGAAACCCCGCTTCCACTGGCAACAAGACGCATGACATCTCAGTCTACCCAGTGACCACGGCCGCTGGAAAGTGTTCGAAACGTCGGGAATTTAAAATGTAAAATAAACGCGATAAAATTCGTAAAGTAATTTTAATTTTTCTTATGTTAATATGTTAACATAGTAATTCAATTCAATATTTTACCATTGTAAGTCAATTTAATTTACTCTTAACTTTATCATAGATTCATGCTCCGCTAATATTTTAATAAGTAATTCCGATACAAATGTACTTTGTAGGCTTTTTTTTTTAATTTAGTAAACGATATAAAATAATCGCGTTAGATTAAAGCTTTAATATAGCATTATAAGTTAATTTTCAAATGTCTATAAAAACTTAAAAAATAAACCGTAATAAAGTAAATGAAAAAGAACTACAAATATCAGTCCATCAGTCTTCTGATGGACCTATTTGGAACAAGATAAATCATACATTAAAATTCAGGTTTCCAAATTCCGTATTTCCCATTTTGGACCGCCATTCAAAACGAAAAAAGTAATACTCCAATCACATCAGCTCATCTTAATATTTTTCCTTGTTTTAACGAAAATTTTTTATGATAATAAATTAAGATTGTTTTCTAAATTCGTTTCTATGTCTATAAATATAATAACAGTAAACTAATTTTGCGACGTGAAACTCTATATGTAAACGGGGATATTCGTAATTAACAAGATGCAACGGGAGACATTAGTCACACTTAAATGTACTTTAGCTGGAAACTTTTCAGCCACCCCTCGCAACGTAACGGATATGTGTTTACGCGTGCTAAAATTAATAAATGATGTGTATAATTTATCGAAAATATTGAAAAAAGTACCGTTATTTGATAATTTTTAAAATAATGCGTGTAAACTCTTTATTTTAGAAAACATTTCAGAGACAGAATTAAAAGCCTATAGTTACCAAAATTCTGTTAAAAACTCTACTATTAATCTACTACTACTTATGCAGCCTCGTCTCTTAGCAGGAACCATAATCTTTACTATAACTCTACATCAATTTAATTTATTGGAAGTGTATAAAATAACTGAATTTACTCAGTAAAGCCCCAGGAGGATTTTTTTTATTAAAGAAGGTATAAAAAATCTAAATTAAACAAAAATATGAGAAAATAATTAAAACTCTTTGAAATTAACGAAAGCAAAACACGCATCCAAATTATAATTGTTTTGAGTTGTTATAGTTAAGACAGCCAAGAATGAAATTATCCAAACAACGTACCAAAGCTTCCATTTTAATTAAAATTGCTCGGCTGTTTTGTTCACAATGAAAGGATCGGACTGATGTTGTAAACTCTTTCAATTTATATTTTCATAAACAGAAAAAGATGAAATCAATCCATGTAAAATCTACAACGATAATACAATTTCAAGTGTTATGTATATGCTTTCGACAGGACTGATTTTTTTACTTAAATATTAAATTTTCTCAGGATGTACCTCAGTCACCTACCGAATAGTTTGTTAGAAATCAAGTACTCATACAGCAGCCTACGTAGCCTAGTGATATTGGCGTGTGCTTTAGAAACCGGAGGTCATGGGTTCGAATGCTGCAAGGACTCGACAAATTTTCATTGTTGTTTCCTAGTTGGTTAGGGAAATTTGGGCCGATTCCGCTATTGTCTGAAAAGTAAGATGATAACAGACTCGGTGGAATCTGTTACCTAAGTTTGTTGCGTCAAGTAGTAGGCTGAAGGTCTAAATACCAGTGTTGATAGAGCAACAAAAGTTTAAAAAGTACTTTTGAATTCACCTATTGATTTTAAGGAGCTAGGTGGTTTTAGCCAGTAAAAGCCCCTCATAACCTATCTTCGACCCGACAAGCGACAAGTTCATGGGAAAAAGGTAGTTAGTTAAAAAGATAGTATAATTTTTTTTTATTGATTTGTGTACAGAAATTCTTGAATAATAGTACTTAGCTATAAACTCTGAATAGAATTTAAGCATCCAAAGTTTACGACGCTTTAAAAGAATGCACAGAGTAATAGTGCAACTTCTTGCAAAGGCGGTAATAGCTGATTCTTATCTTTGTTTTTTAGAGCCGCTCGCTTCAACCATTTTTGTTTGGGCTTTTTAAGACACCAATGATTTTAGAATAAAATCCCTCCTATTGAAATTTCAACGACTGATATTGTTAAAAAAATTACAAATAGCTTTATCTAGGCATGTCCACTGATTAGAAACTGCAGATTACTCTAACTCGGTTTTTTAATAAAATAATATAGATCGTTATATTCTTCTTTGTTGTAACTTATAATCAATATCTATTTCGTAATCAATATTTATATAAATATATTATTTATGTTGCATGAAATGATTAAAAGAGAATTTAGTTATAATGATTTTTATGCCAATATTACGGTACTGCAGAGACATGATTAAATTTGGGATAAGGGGGCATGTAAATTGTTTTTTTTTTCTTTTGTTTTTTTCTCTGCCAACAACAAAATTATAAATGCGGTATATTACGAAACAAATGTTGCTTGCTGCCTTGAAACATGGGATGAGATATCTCATTTTCTAATGACAACCGTAGCTCCGGTGGCATTTAAACTGTAACGCAGTAATGTCATTGTGCTGCTAAGAGGCCGTAATAGTGACCGCGGTTGTGCTACCTATACAGATTCTTGTAAAAAGAAGACTTTCGAAATCGAACAGCGATAATATATCCGACGTAATTATAAATAAAATGTATTATTCCACAGTTTATATAACTTTACCTTAATTAATAAAGATAATCTTTTTATGCTAATGAATCACAAATACTGAAACCTTAAAATAACATAAATATTAAAATACGAAACCATAGAATCACATTAAAAGAAACAAATAAAACGGCTTCTAAATAATGATTAGCCAAGTTTTATTCTATAACTGTATGTAGTACGGTCAGAAAAATAAGTCTATTCAATTTTTTTCTAAGAAAAAATTGCCTTAATTACTCCTCAGTTGTGTAAGCTTTCTTTAACTAAAAGAGTCGTTTTTAATATGCTGATTTGTTAAATGTATGTATCGTTTGTTAATTTAATCATTTAAAAAGGTTTTTTCGACATTAAATGATAGAAAACCAGCAATATTAAAATATTTAATAGATAAATTTTAAAATTAATATTAAGTGTTTTATGTAAACACATACATTTATACACTTTTAAATCCGTCGAATAAATCGCAACATGGATACATAATTCTTGTCATTTATTAAAAAATCCATGAATTTGAGTACCTTAAAAGAATACTTTTTAGTTATTAATTTAATTATATAATAGAGATTGAAATTGCAGTATTCGCGGGGTAATTTCTTGTACAGGGCGCTTTGTCCTTATATTGCGCAAAATGGTTATTTACTGTTCGCAGTCGGTGATATTTTTTGGGTAAAATTTTGCTTATTTGCTTTAGATGTATGAATTTTATCAATTTTAATTTTCTGTCATTTGAAAATATTTTTAAATAAAAATCCAAATTTATGTTATAGTGTTATCCAAAACAATGATAAAATTATATTATCATTACTCCCTGAAAATACAGACTTTTTTTATATATTTGGCTCAACAACTGTCTAATTAAACCTATTGTGCCTATCAATTGATTAATAATTAATAAGCAAGTATATACTACAGTAATTCATGACGACAAAAGTTCTTGAATGACTCTTTATAACTTTGTGATACATATTGTAAATTAGTATCGCAGTTGGAAATTATGCTTAGTAGACAAACTTACCTCTCTTTATTTCCTTGATAGCTCTCCGTTATAGTAATACTATTTGTTATAGTTATAACGATCTTTATAAATGATCAGGAAAATACTTTTACATTTCATACGATAGTTGCCGTAATCAATGGAGGAGGTGTTTCTTTTATGCCATCATACCTACTCATATTTCTACTCAGGTTTAGTAGAGAATGTAGATTTTTCAGTGTTTTTAGTCACGACAAGAATTATGTAGAATATTATTTAAGACACTAGTATCGGATACACATAAAATGTTTGCAAGCTACATAATTCAGTCGGGTTGTTTTATTTTTCATGCAAATTTTTAATAAATTTATCTTTCGCAGAAAGCCATAAAAAAATGGGATCATCTTCAGTAAGAGTTTACTGAAGATTACCTGTATAAAATGAGAGAGAGAGATGAGTAGACTTTAAAAAATTAGTTTCTACAGTCTGAGGAAACTTATAGAGATTTATATATATATTGAATAATCGCCTGATCTTCCTTGCTTGATGAGAATGAGGGCATAAGTAAGGATAACAAAAGCACAAATTTAAGTCGACTTTGATTTAGATATACGCCTATTCCAGGGCAGTTTTCTCCCGCCAAGCAATTGGTTAGGAAGTCGACCGATTATCGACGCCTCGGTCCGTGTATCGAACGTCAAAGATCGTTAGGCGACTCTTTCAAAATGTATCCTAAATGTGTATGGTCACCTAGTTCGAGGGATATGGATACGAGGATTCACTCAGACACAGCATAACTAACATAAGATATGGGAGCATTCAGGTTTGAGTCACCGCACAGTGTGAACATCTGTCTCATTGACATTTCGTTATGCTGTCTATTAAATATAATGAGGTTTTCTTATATTTTTATGTTCTTTCACGACTTTTAACGAACCTTCAGGAAAAAAAAACAATTTTGACGTTAGCAATGTAGTTGTGTCGCTTATTAAAAGTAGTTCAGAGAACATTATTCCGAAATATATGCATAAAACAAAATTAAGACACGAGAAGTATCGCTTTCTAACTTTATTTAAGTTTTTTCAATAAAACCATATATTTTAAAGTTAGAATATTGATAAAATAATGAAAATTTATTATTATTTCATCAAAGCAAATAAAACAGCTCTTTAGAACATACAAGATTCATAAACATGATTGATCGTGCAATACAAGACTCATCAACCGTCATCGTCAGCTTAAAGTTGTATAGAATAAAGATAGATGTATTCAGATATATCTTGATTATAACAGTTGTATAAAAAATTTTTAAATACCAACCTATTAATTTTAATATGATAAAGTTGAGGTTAAATTTTGCTCTGGCGCGTAATCTATGATCTATGACAACCAGTAATTTTTGTAGTTTGTTTAAAAATCACTTTTACAATATATAAGAAAAAAGTATTAGTAATTGTATCATAATGTAATCTAATCCTTTCCAATAATATAATCGTATGAAAAATGTTTAATTCATGTTGTTAGCAATTGTTTCTTAGTAAATATATAAACTAAATGTATAAAGCGTTGGATCTCATAATCTTCATTAGATACTCATCATCATCATCAGCCTGTGTTGGTCCGCTGCTGGACATACGCCTCCCTAGATGCATGCCTCCTCCTGGAGAGCACGCTGGTCCAATGCGGCTTGGTGAGTGGACTGACTTTTTACATGCCTATCCGACGCATGGATCATCTTACTTTTTAGATAATTGATACTGATTGATTGTAACAGTTAACACAAAGTTGTATCCCCGCGTGATTCGAACCCGCAATCTCCGGTTTTTAAAGCAAGAGCCATTACCGCAAGACCATGGAGGCGAGACATTGGATACTGTGGCATAATTATACCGTATTATTATTGCTACGCGAGCAAACTTCTCTGAATGAATTAAAGGCTAATTAGAAGATTATAATAATTTCGATTTATATACGTCATGTAATGTAATGTTAGATCTTAAGTTTCCAAAAAAAGTTCGTACTCTCTTTGGAACGTATGTCTTTTTTATAACTATGCCACCTCATTCCACTCCTACTAGCGATTTGGATCATTATTTTTTTTAATCGGCATGTAGTAGCTGTAATGTCCTTCTATTTTATTATAAGTTTTGCAATCATTACTTTAACAGTAAAACAAACCAAAAAATAATTGTTACATTCAATTGCCGGCTAAAGATCAAGTCATCTTTTACCGATTTTTCGCGTTTATTGTTTATATGTATTCGTGACGTTTCGGACTTTTTCCAGCATCTACGATCACGGACAGACTGAGATGGTATGTGTCTGTGAGTATATGAAATAAAATTGCGTTAATAAAATAAAATAGATATGTCGGCTGAATCTTAAAAGATAGATTGTAGATAAGAAGATAATTAAAAGAAGTTCTGAGGCATAGATACAATAGGTACCGAGAAAAAGAAATAGGACGTGTTATTCCTACAATGGAAACGGCCTTAGGCCCAATATTGAGCTTTCATCTTGGCCAGAGTTAGTGAGGTAGCAGATGACTTTGAAATCGTTTCGGTCTTTTTATTCATCAGTAAGAAACAACGTGGTGGTTTCATTCAAAAAAAAATTGGCGGAACATGACATTTCCACCACGAGGTAAGTCTGTTACTATTTGTCAACAGAAATAACGTATTCATAATTCAAGCGTATACTAAAATATTATTTACGAAGCAGTTATGCGTTATCAATGAGCCAAATGCGAACGATGAAGTGGTTAACCTTATAAAAAATTATAAAGTGTGGGTATTCTCAACACTAAAAGGAGTTAGCTATACGCGCTATGCTCTGCCGGCTTTTTAGTGGAATGTAGGTTCGGCGAGTTTTTTAAAATACCTGAATTGGTATGGAAATACTACAATCGAAAAATGTTTTCAAAGAGTTCACGCGCGTTGCATGAAGTGACTTGTATAATGCATTGTAGCGGATGGATACTGATCAAAGTGGTATGGATGGTATTCTGCTGATCACTGCTGAGGACACCTAACTTTTAAAAGAAAAATTTTATATGATACTGAAGAATTAAGAAACTGAAGTGTCTGGGTATGTTTCCGCAAGTAATACTAATAAATTCAGTAGTACAGGTGTTAGTGCTTCAAAGTCAAGGGTATTAAACATGGCATGTCTTTTTTAGTTATTGTTATGAAATTTAAGTTATAAAATGGCGAAGTTATAGTTTAGGTTCTAGAGTGGAGGAAAAAAGTTCATTTAGGAAAACGGAGTGTTGGTCGATCACCGAACAGGTGGGTAAGCGATCTCCGTGCAGTAGCCGGTTCAAGTTGGCAGCGCGAAGCAAGGGATCGGCTGTCTTGACGTTCATTGAAAAAGGCTTATGTTCAATAGCTGATCAGGATGATGATGATGATAATTATTTTATTCAACAATGCTAAAAACAGTATACTAAGCATCTGCTATACAATCATCAGCATGACAATCAAAGTTACTATTGTGCAGTATATTATTAATATGCAAAATAAATAACATAAGTAGAGTCTCGAAATACCATAAGTAGAGTCTCGAAATACCATAGGTAGAGTCTCGAGTTGGCGGCCAAAGATCAGCTGGAGAATATCAAGATACAGACGAAGTAAGCAGTAAAGTTACCGTATTTATTTGAATAATACTGATTTTAATATCTTTGCTTAATACACAAGTATTACACTATCTTATTGATTGTCAGATTAACCACCTCCAGCTCGGAATTAGAAGCATCTGACCTGAAACGAACTGACGTAAGAAACTCTGCACAGTATTTTAATGTATGTGGTAGAAGCTTACCTTAAGGTAATTAGTTCATCTTAGTCCTGAAGCTAGGTATCTGCGGCTAATGCCAGCCGCGGGTAAGCTAAGATTGAGGCAATTTTGGATGTACATTGGTGATGAGGGTTAGATGTGATGTGCTATATATGCTTTATAGTCGCACTCCCTAAGTAAAAATGCTTGAGATGGCCACCTTTAAGTGGAGATAGCATTCAAAATAGATCCTTTATTATTGACCTACTGCAATGCACACAAACGGAGCAGTTAAAGTAAATATAAATTGGGATGTTAAGCATAACCGGACTTACGTTGGCATTATAACGCTTAACTCTATAGCCTTGCCCGTTCCCATGAACCTTGGCAAGGGTTTGAAACGCATGGTATTATTAATAATGCGATAAATGTAATCTATAAACTATTACCATATCCTATTTGTTTTAACAATTAAATAATTCATGCTTTTATTTACTTTAAACCGAAACGCAAACGTTTCGGACTATTCTAAACAAAAACAAAAATAACGTAAAAAGTTCAGTCATGTATATAAAGATCGTGTTGAAAAAAAATTGGGCCGCTACATCTGCTTCAATAATCAAAGCAGTGACGGAATACAGCATAAACAAATATTTTTGTTTTATCAAACGTAAATATCCCAACATAGTTTCAATATAGTTATAAATATATTGGCACGCAGGTTGTGTTGTTTCAATATTTTAAGTTATATATAATTTATAAAAAATATATTACACTTGTATTATTACATTCATGTGAATACTTCTCACGATTAATTACATTCACCTCAGGATATTGTGAGCTTGGCATACGTAAATAAATTTATGTCAAGAAAAAACGCGATGCCGCTTATTAAACTCAAATCCGGTTGCCACTGCCGTTGCAAAGAGTCTAAAAAGTCAGAAATCTTTTTTTTCTGCTAGTCATGTCATTTGATTTTCAAGGCCATTTTTTTTCCATCCGTATTTACTTAAATATCAGCCTTTACGCAGAGCGCTAAAAATCTGACCTTGGAACCCAAAGGATGTGTCATATTCCTTGGATGGATTATTAGCCTATACCAAATTTAAAAAGTTAAGCAAAGATATGCATTGTGCTCACAATGCATCACTTACGCAAACCAAGGTCCAGGAACTATATCTTTTTTACAGATATTTCAGATTCTTAATTAGATCTACGATAGAAATTTAAAAATTACTATAGAGCGGATATCATCTAGCAATCTTAATATAGTCGTAAGAAATTGTGCTGTCAGTGAGATTTAATAATTACAAACACTAACAGTAAGCGTTGCTTAATTTTTTCAAGCAACGTAATGTAAATTTGAGAATAATAAAACTAGAAGAAGTTAAGAATTGTTTTCATTACAGTGAAATTTAGATTTTCCTACTAAAATTTAAACATTTTGTAATTATAAATTAGAAATCTGTCAACAGATATTGTATTCTTATATTTAATAATCTAGCGGTACGATTTTTGCCCCGTTAGATTATTATGTAAAACAAAAAGGTATTTTAACATTATCTTTTACAGATAGAAAGACTAGAAAGAATTGTAATATATTGTAATATTGTGCTTACGATTATTGACATGAACTCGTATATATGTAAAAGTATCTGTTGCCCGCAACTGCAACCGAATAGTTTTTTTTTTAAATCCTAAATAAAGTATCCTAAGTTACTTCCAGTTACATAAGCTCTATTTTATTAACAATCCCGTTGAAATTGGACCAGCCATTCTAGAGATTAGCTATAACAAACAGTAAGAGAGACAAATAGACAAAAATTATAAAAGAAATGTTTAGTTATTTTTATTGTTTATATATCACAATTAAATAATTTAAAAGCGGTTATTTTGATGTTACAAACAGAATGTATATCTTAATGTAAACTAAAGTTTACGTGAGTAACTCTGGTGGCAACCTCGTAGACATTAATTATAAGCATAATTTTACGTAAGATCTTATGTTCCATAAAACAATTATTATAATCAATCTAGTGTTGTAAATACGCTGGAGTCGACGCTCGAGCAGGTCGGGAACGCTTAAGCATTTTAGAAACGCTCGAGTTTGAACTCAAGTTGTTTTTAAAACGTTCGAGCGCTGGATTAAGCGTTTAGGTAAGAATATCGCCAAATTCGACGCTTGAGTCGATTTGAGTACATGAGTAGAGTCGGTGCTATAAATGTGTCATAATTGGTAAACCATAAATTAATAATAATTTAATAATAATTTCATGTTTCGAAGTTATACATAATGAATTTAGAATGCCCTCTTATTAAATAAAAATATTAATACACGGCTCGCGAAGATTTAAGAATAATAAAAGAAATATTATTGCGCCTGGCCATGCAACACGAGCAATGACTCCTGTGTCGTCGAAGCTTATGAGTTTAGCAAACTCAATAGCGTCGCCTCAGCGCTCGGCGTTCGATATGCAGTGCTCATTTTTACTACAGTAGATCCATCTTTCAATATGGACAACCATCACCATTGCAAATATAAGCTGAACATGCTTTATGAGCAACTCATTGTAAAATTTAGCCATGTGGCGTCCTCATGGCAATAGAAAACATAATACGAGTATACATGTTTGATTCCAGAAAATTTTGAGGTACCGACGTCACATTAATCGTGTGATTCAATCGGTTTATTTCTTGAAATTTTTTACCAAGCGGAGAAGAGTGAATATACAAAGTTATTTCCCTGAATGATTGCAACCTATAACCTCCGGTATATATGGCAATACTATATAAACTATAGAAAAATAACGACTTGGAAAAAATTATTCCTCCTTAAATAATTTACAAAGAATAGAACGTGACTAAAATTTTAAAGACTTCGTCCTTGTTTCTTCGTCCACAATACAACTTCATTACGTAATAGGAAAAAAAAATGCATGATTTGATTATGAAATTATCTCTCTCGAAATAATGTTTTTTTTTTTGGATACATGTTTTTAAATTTTTATTTACTGACTCACATTTATTATTAGATTGATTAGTGCCTACGAAAAAATTGTTAAACTAAGTCTTAGTAATTAAATTATACTGAAGTTAAGGACGTTTATGCAACTATAGTTTAAATTGTTTTAAGCTTTCCTGCGATACTAGTGCACTGACGCGAGTTGACTTTAGGAATAAAATAGAGTATATAGTATAAGCTCTATAGTTCTCTTAGGTTTTAAACTCCACTGTTTTCCTTTTCCGGAAGAACCGGAGAAAAAATACACGCGATTACCGATAGCGCATTTTAACCTCTGATAAGTTTTAAGGTATTTTCTCCAAGAAATCTCATCTATTACAAGCCATATGAGCATTGAATGATTTTTTAAATGTATTTACTTTTGCTACAACTTATATTGTATTACATAAAATGAGCTTTGAATATGCCTAGTAGCAATTAACATTTTTTTTATTAAATACGTTACAGTAGCTGATTTTTAAAATATTGATATATGCGCTAGCTGAATATATACAAACTTTATTGTAATTTAAGAAGTATTATTAGTTAGAGCATAGTTTAAGTCTATTTTATAAGTTTAGCCAGCGTTGGCAATTCAATCGCGAAACGATGCGATTTTTATTTCTTATAAAAGTATTTATCAAGAAATAAGACCACATGACAGCTACGGCCTGCCGCATAAAAATAATAATCAAAATCAAAGCATTAAGAGTGGAGCAACGAGATAATAAATATATAAAAAAGTCTCCTTCGAATTAAGAACCTCCTTCTTATGGGAATTCAGTCAAAAATAGAATAGTAATTGATATGAAATGTATTTCAAACTGAAAAAAAAGCTCGAGCTGGGCACGCAATGCCACTTGGTTCAGTGTTAAGGAAATTTGTTTGGCGCATAGGCCATTTTACTTACCTTAAAAAACAAAGTACCGACTCTTTGGTAAAGTTGTTTCTAGCTGGATCTTCTTTTTATCATCTTACGCTAGTTTTATGTAATTAACAGTCTAAGCCATAAAAATTTCTCCCTACACTAAAATATAATGAATTATATGGCATACTCAATTATATAAGTAATTAAGGCATCATTCAATTAATGACGCCAATGAACATGCGACTCTTGAAATTTTATGTTGAGTAAATGAAAGTATTGCGTGGCAAATTAAAAACTACAATAAAACAGGATGAAATTTGGAAAAAAAACCCAAAGAGGATCAAGCTAAAAACTGGTATTCTACAAATGGTTAAAACTTTTTTCTAAAATTGGTACTTTACCAACAGACGTTAACCATCGACACGAAAATTCAGAAAAGTTCTTTGCAAACTTTTACAACCTCATTTGTAGTTTGACATAGTTCTCAAGTATTTGAAACTCTATATTGTACTTAAAACATGCTAAAACTAAGTTTTTTTTTTCATTTATTACATTTTATAAGGGACCTACCCTTGTAGTAAAGTTGTATAGTAACGTTAAAGTATTTTTTGTCATATGAAATAATTTGTATATAGAATTTACTATACTAATATTCTTCATTTACAGAATTAAATATTCTTCAAGCGCCTTTGTGGGTTTAAAACGGAATATTCGAGTTAAATCAGTAATTCTTCATCTGCATCAACATCTGCGTCAATAATTGTGCAGATATACTCGTATTACGACGAACGTTAGCTTACGGCATAGGCGATATGGCGCGCGTTTTGCCTGTTTTTAGTCTTTACTATCCATTAATGCTGCTTAAACTGCTGTTAATAAAAACGTGGGGACTAATTGTTCGCCATAATATACGGCAAAATTGTGTGGTTCAACCAAATAGTATTGCTTTTAAAGACTGTGTGTGTAATATATAGAAGAAACTATTTACTGCGGTCAAAACAATATATAATTTTTTATATTTAATCTTTCGAACAAGTTAGTAAGTAAAATCGTATACAACATTAATGATGTCAATTATATCGTAGTTAAATAGAACTTTGGTATTGCGTCTCTGTTCATATATTTATAAACTCATATTCAAATTACTGCACAATATTAAAATCGATACCTGCATCCGCATTGGTGGTTGTGAGCATCTGGAAATCTTATGT
The DNA here is from genome assembly GCA_029286875.1 of Lamproptera curius. Lineage (NCBI taxonomy): Eukaryota > Metazoa > Arthropoda > Insecta > Lepidoptera > Papilionidae > Lamproptera > Lamproptera curius. The sequence continues at coordinate 6,857,930 of JAGSMT010000016.1, read as the reverse complement.
GAAATTTTTGCATTCGCATTTACCATTTACAGCAACGCCGCTGACGTTCACGCACCTATATGCCCATAAGAGTCAGTTAGAAAAGGGGACATTATGGATTTTAGAACAATAATATTTAGCTGTTTTCTTCTGTGATAAAGTAAATAAAAGTTAACGTAATAACAATAACTCTTCTATCTTTTTTTGCTTCCCCTCTTCTCAGTTTACCCAGCGTCGGGCACTTTATCAAATTTTATATATTAAAACAAAAAACACATTTACCAAAGGTGTGTTAGTTTTTTTTTTATTTTGATTGATATAGGTCAAGCTACCTTTAATTAAAATAGAAAAACAGAAGACGTACAGCAGATTAGATTTAAGTTGTGAAATGTAACAAGTACTGATTTAATTCGTATTAACGATCTCTAGATTAAAACATTATAAGAGCTCTTGATTCAAGATGTCGTGCAGGCCTATTAATAAAATTATACTACTTCTAGTTTTTGTTATTCTTGCTCTCATAATTATATATTGCACATTTTAATGGATTTTTAAAAATATTTTATGCTAAATATAATACCTGCGCAGGTTATCGTACATTATTACTACTAAAGTCGTGTAGTAAAATATAACATTTAGAAAATGATTGATGTTCCATCTGCTACTTTAATATAAGACTTGAACATTACCGCAACGAAACGTGAAAGATTTCCTCCAACATTTTCACTGGAAAAGTAATAACGACAGAAAAATATTTTATTACTTTCCCCTTTTTTTCCAATATGGAGTACATGGCTTATCAAGTTATCTGAATTATTAATGAGAAGCATTAATGATATGTGTGCAATAGTTCTTGTTATTTTAGATGCTTTATTTAAGAATTATGTTGCATTACTAATAGAAAATAACGTTGTTTCAATTTAACAATAGGGAAAAACTAATAGTTTTTAATGTACATGTTACAAAGAACATTTTATTATAATACTTTAAAATCAACCCAAGCATTATGACAGTTTGAGATCCGTGTCAATACGTATTCATTGTATGCTGTAAATTTTAGTTTCTATTTGAATGAAATGGAAAATGTGTTAAACAAATAAATGTGTTCTTGTAAAATGCTTTCATTTTAATAGTAGTTACTTAGCTTTGTATGCAATCCATTACATTTCTAAGATTATTATTTTAATTTTCATTTGTTACTATAAATTATTCAAATGAGAATGATTACAGATCTGGTAGGTTTTCAGATTATTAAATATTATTCTATGGCACTTATTATATTGTGCATCCAGAAGTGTGCAACCAAGGCATAAAAATAACAATTGAATACACTAGGTAAAGATCTACTTACTAATGCAAAAACCAAAAAAGATATACTTCAACTAAAAAACAATAGTTATTTTATTTACGAATAGTACATATTTTATTGAATAAAATAAGTTTTTACAGATTTTATCGCATTTATTTTACATATTTAAATTTCCGACGTTTCAAACACTTTCCAGTGGCCGTGGCCACGGGTTAGACATGAGATGTCATGCGTCTTGTTGCCAGTGATGAAGCGGGGTTTCCAGATTATAATTCTAATTAGTTATTTTTAGTCTGTACTCCGACCTATGCAAAATGTACTGATTTTATAATTACATTCATATTATTTCTAATATAAGTATTCACGTAAACAAAATAAATAATTATACTACATATTATTGAATAAAACTTTTAACGGATTTTATATACATTTTTAATTCCTGAAGTTTAGAAAACTTGCTAGAAGTCGTGGTCAAGGGGCAGACTAAGATGTCAACATCCCAATAGGCAATGCATTTTTACTTAAAACACTGTGGAATCTTGGATGGTGTAGCGATGGTTTTCCAAGTGTGTCCTATCGTTTCTGACATATTTACGAAGGTCATATTTATTTCACACCAGCTTCCGTCCGATTTAGCTACCGTGAATTTTTTTATTTCAAAGAGCACGAGGGATTTGTGATGATAAACATGTGGAGGTTGAGCTTTTTTTTGACTTGGATGTTATGCTTCCAGACTCGTCTTCGATAAGCTTCATCTAACACAGAGTTCGTGGGAAGCTTCCGTCCCCACGAACTAAGTGGCCAACATTTCTTGCTAGTACGTGGGTTAGGCATTTATTTCTTATCCTAAGGATCGTCGACGATCGGTTTACGAACCGGGACGCCGACGGTCTGGCGACTGTATTAATCGGTGGCTGGGGCGGTGAGAACCGCCCTGAACCGCAGTATCTAGTTACGCGGTGTGTGTGTTTCGCTGTGCTCGTAAGCTAGGGCGAAATACAGGTGAATGTGTTCTATCCTACTCGTGTGGTGTGTAAGGTCTGATGTCGGGACCCCCGTTGGGTCCCCTCGGCGACCCTTTCTCGTCCTGGTCGAGGAGAACGTTTCGCGGTCTACGCTTTTGATTAGACGCGTTTGGATCTGCCATATACGGTGCTGCTTTTACCAGCAGAGGGTTACTGTGGATGACTACTTTATCTATGTATAACTTTACTGATAACGATGGCTTCTTTCGGGCATGAAAAGTACAAGTTGTTAGGCTGTACAGGCTGTCGGAAGTACAGCGTCGACTTTTTTAATAACTACAGGCTTTGTCCAATCGCTTACAGCCGGTGCAGGTGCAGGGACAAAACTTTGTTTTATGGCCGCGAGTTTCGCGGAACGAGCAACTGATGGCCGCGGTTGTTTTTTCGGTGCTTTAGAACAACCCCTATAGCTGGCCGGGCGTCCTACGTTCTCGCAATTTGCGCACGCGGGCGGCTCGATGGAATCTTTCGGCCTCGGGCACTCCGGAGTGCTATGATGGCCGGCCCACTTCAAAGACCCGGTGCAAAGCAATTGCGCGTTGTGTGCCCGAAGTTCTGGCAGTTGTGATACTGAGTCCGGTGTGGGTTGTCAGATCTCCATCCGGCGCGTCCCCAGGTTGCGGATAGGGCACGCCCCAGATATGGGGGTACCGGCTTCGGCCGGCGCGGACAGAAACAACAGGTGCTGCGTCTCTGCTCCGTTAAAGGGTGGAGATGTGGCGAGGAGCAGTTGCTCCCGAGGTGAGCCTGTTGTGGCGGGCTCAGACCCTGCCTCCCTGTGACCCCATCTTTGTTAGAGGGAACACGGATGCGAGCCGGTTCACCCTGCGAGTGCGTCAGAGCCTCGCCGAGCGTGATGTATGGAAAGAGCAAAGGTATGAAAGAGCAAAGGTATGAATGTGCGTGTGGGGGATTGGGGCAAAGGGCAAAGTGCGAGACGTAGATATGGAAGTCCCGAGAGGGACGGTGTGATTCGTTCGGTATGTGCACTCGGCTTTGCCGAACACCGGGCGATCTCGGCCTGTCGTGGTGTCGTGGATCACGTCTCGCGGCCTGCGGCGGTGCTGGGGTCCCAACCCGTTGGCCCGGACCCGAGGAACAACCTCTCAAAAATCTTTGTGGTCGTGGCGTCGGGTGCTCCAGACTGGAACGAACACCAAAAGGGCCCCCGAACCCGCCCCAGGCGTTTGGTTACCGGTCTCGGTCCCCGGCGGTGGACTTCCTTACCCTTTTTTAGTTTGATTGGAAAATCAAAAGCAAACCAAAAACCGCATAAAGTTGCGAAAAACATGAAAATGGCGATAAAACGGACACCGGGTTCTTTTCGGATAATGGTTAAGGAGGGCGGAAGGTGAGGCCGGCTCTCCGGTGAAGGCGGGTTTTTAAATTTTTACAGGAAGCCACGGAGAGGAACTGCTGGCCCTCAAAGTGGGTTCAGTGAGGGCCACCGGCCAAAAGGTGGTTGCGGGGAAAAGGGGCTGCCCCCCCGTCAGAAAGAGGTGCGGGGCGTTTCGAAACCCAACCCCGCAACTGTGAGATCGCGGTCGAGCGCAGCAGCCAAGGATCCACTGATCTGGTTCTTTTGCAAAAACGAGAAACCCAAAAGGCGCAAGGCGTGCGGAAAAGGGCCACCCGGGAAATTTGGAAGCCGCTCGGAGGAAAGAGGGCCTGATGAATAAGTAAAATGCCGCGTGGGGATGAAAGGGAGATGGCCTCAAATCTGACATCATCTCCCCGGTTCCCAAAATCCCAACCTGAAGGGCCCCGTACTGAGTGCTCCTCCCGTAAAACGTTGGTGGACGTCGGCGTCCCGGTGGCAGATCCCAAACTGGGAAAAACCCTATATCAGGGCCCTCGAGGAGGAAGTGCGGCGTCTAAGGCCCGGAAGGAGAACCGGCGCTAAAGCCCTGCTGGAACCCCGTTGAGGACCCTATGGACGGAACAAATCTTGGCCTTAAAGGAAGGTCTAATTTTCAGGCCCCCGCGACGTTGGACTCTCCTTCCGAAGCGGCTTCTCACCGCGGCCGCCGTGGGGCTGGCGCGGTGGGGAGCTGCGCCTCCCCTGCCCCTGCCCCCCCTGCAGCGCCGGTAACGGCGGCAAAAGGACCCGACGCCGAAGGATCCCCCAATTCCCAAAAGGAAGGCCAAAAGGGAAAAAAACGGACCAAAGGGGGTGGAAAACCCCGCTGGTTGGCAACGGCGCACCAGGGCGATCCACGGATGGTGGACCTGGTGACGCCCTAAACGGCCCAAACCTTCCTGGCCCTAAAGTGACACCGGCCAAAAGGATAAATTAAGGCTAAAGCTCGTCGGTTGGTCTCGCGCGCCGGGGACGAAAAGGGTCACTATTCGACATCCTCAAGTTAAAAAAATCAAACTGGAGGATATCGCTCGATGCCCCTTTCCCAAACCAAACGGGGGATCCTCCAGGTTTGGGAACCCCGGCAAAAAAAAATTGGGAAAAGCTTCAATTGGTTGGCCCAAAAAACAACAATTTCCAGGCCCAAAATCGCGGATCTTGCATCTCGGGTGGATATTCTTGGACGGGGTGGCGGGCGGTCCAAAAGGCGCTGCGGTCACCTCCGTAAAGGTCGGAAAATCGCCGGACCGGTCCGGTCTCGGTGGGTAGTTGAAACGCCCTTTACGGCCACCGAAATAATTGGTGGTGGGCCTCTTCATGGTGCTCGGTGCGGTCAAACTCTTGGCGTCAATCACTCTTCGGTGCCTCAAAAGGGCACTGCGGACGGTGTCATACTCGACCCGGGCCTGCCCGCTGGGGTGGGGCCCGCAGGCAAGCTGCGGGCCGCGCCGCCCACCGCCCGGTAAAACCCTGGCCCAAATTGGGCGGTCCCCACCAAACCGGATGGGGAGGCGGAAAAGTAAGGTGAAGCCTGGGCTTGAACCAGGTCCCAACCCACCTTCCTGAGGGACTCAAATGGCCGTCAATAAAATCCGCTGAGCATCCTGCGAAAATCGAACCACTGCAAAGCTCAGGTCTTTGTTTCAGGCAGGCGATTCTCAAATCCGAGGGGAACCTATATTGGAATAATGGGCCGAACCGCCAACTGGGCAGTGGTCTGCCGGGATGCCGGGCCCCTAACCGAGGATGTGAAGAAGGTCAGGCTTCGTCGGCGCTCTGTTGGGAGATATTGTAGTTGTTTCACACTTTTCCCCAACAGATCTCCCCACCAGGGCTACCTAGACCGTTGGGTACTGACCGTTCTTTGGCCCTTCCTGTGCTGGTGGGGGGTTAATCCAAATCACCGGCGGGTTCCCCGGCGACGCGGGAAGGACACTGGAAGGTGGCCCGGAGGTCGGGCTGTCGTTTGAACAGGGGTTCCAAACACGTGTTGAGCTCGAGGCGGGTCCTCATTGATGTATCTTCCTCCCCTGCTCGCCGAATCAAGGGCTGGGGGTGACGGGCTCGGCCCTGTCGGATCATCGTTACTGATTGGGGTCTCCGCCCTCCCTTTAAACCTTCCGGCCTGGCGGCGGGACGACGGCCCGGTGGCCCTCAAGCCTGGACAGGGGCTCGAGGGCGGCAAGTGCCGGTGGGTTTCCCGCCCTTTGTCGATGTGGAGGACGGTTCCCGGGCCAATGTCGCAGGTGTGCGACGCGTCGATGCCGGGCCCCGTCTCCTCTAAACCCGGTTTTGGTGAAATCAAATCGCCGCAATGGCAAGAGGTGCATCGTGGCCGCCCATACACCGTTTCGGGGGACGGCCCAAGAAACCGCCCCAAGGCCGGGTTTCCCCCTCTTTCAACAAAAGTTCTCAAAGGGGAAAAGGCCGGGCGATCGCCGCGGCTAGGGGAAAGGTTGGCGGCGCTGGACGGGATCCGTGGGGGCCACAAATGGTTTGAACAGGCTTGTCCGGGCCCCCACCCCGAAGTCTGGCCCGGGTTGGTTGCGGCGATCGGCGGGGCTTTTTCCCCCGGAGAGGGCACGGCACCTTCGTGGTCCCAAATGGCCGGAAGGTCGCCCCAGTCCCGGGCGCCGAAGTCACCCGGGAGGGGTTTGCGGCCCTTCTAAAGTGAGGGAAACACTGCCCGGGTCCGAAACATTCGGACCGCGCTGGCGCGCAGGACCCCTGGGAATGAGGCGATGTTTTCTGCCTGTCTGGCTCAACCATACAGGGTGGAAGACAGGCAACTCGTCCTCATCAAGGAGGGCGTCCTGCGGACTCACCCTCCCCTGGGCCGATCGTGCTGTTGGACGTGTGGGAAAACTCTTTGAGAGAATCTGGGGCCCTTTGTCCAGCACCTGGGCGTCGGTCCAAATCGGCGGGTGGGTTTTGCAAAACCGGTCGACCGTCCGCGGTGCTGCGGTAGTCCCTGACGCAGATGCGGTGTCTCGGGGTGAGGGGTTTTGGCGGTGTCACTCAATTGTTCCCCCTGCCCGGGCCCTAAAGGGGGCCTCCGTAACGGGTGCCTCCCTCTGAAAAGGGGCCCCTGTCCATCGACGTGTCGGTTCCCGTGCCGAGATGGGCTCCGGACTCGGTGTCGTTCAGAGTTCCACAGGGGTCGTGTTGGGACCGCTTCTGTGGAACGTTGGTTTGATTGGGTGCTACGTGGCGGCAATATCGAGGGTGTCGACGTCCGGTACGCGGACGACACCTCGTCCCGTCATGCCAATTTTCGCCGGCTGCGATTTTCGCCACTGCCGGGGTCGCTCAAATAATTGGGCGCATCCGGCGGTGGGACAGAGGTGGCGCTCGAAAATCCGGGGCCCCTTTGCTTCCGGGCCTCAGATGACGCCACCTGCGGATGCCCATAATAGTTTGCGGCGTCGCGTTGACGTCAAACCGACGATGAATTATCTCGCCTGTCCTAACCGCCGATGGAAGTTTGCCCATTTTGAGCGCCTCGCGCCTAGGTGGCGAGAGCAGCGGCGGCTCTCGTAACTGCTCCCCAACACCCGGAGGACCGGTACGCCGGGTAGTCAGGTCCATGGTCTTCGGGGCACCGTGTGGGCGAACACCTCAAGGAGGTACCGCCGTACTAAGGAACCCAGAGGGGTTTGGCGTCCGGGCCGTGCGGGGCTCGGACATCTCCGGCGGGCGGCTGCCTGTGCTGGCTCCGCCCTGGGACCTGGATGCAAAATCCTCGCGTCACTCTTTTTCCGGCGCGAGGAGGCAGGCTCTCCGGGCTGGATCCCAGAAGAGATAAGGGGCGCAGAAGATTGCGCTCCTTACAAGTCCCAGGAGTGGGAGCTGCGGCGGGCACCCAGCGCCGGCCGTCAAACAATAGAAACCATACGCCCCGTTCTTAAGTGGTGGCTAGAAAGGACATGGCTCCTAACGTTTCCGCGCGACGCAGGTTCTCTCGGGACATGGCTGTTTCGCGCCTTGCCGCGTGGCGAGGAGCCTACAGAGGTGCCACCACTGTGGCGTAGTGCTGAAGGACGAACACGCGCTGGAAGAGTGCCAGCGGGTCGAGCAACGCCGAGCTGCGTAGGTGTCGTGGGCCGATCTTCGCTTCCCGTAGTGCGCAGAATGCTGAGTGAAGGTCGTGGAGCGCCGTCCGCTTTTGCGAGGACGTGATGGGAAGGCCGGGAAAGGGACAGGGAGGCCGTGGTGCCGGCTATCCCGCAGAAGGCCAGGGCGCCGAAGGTGGCGTACGCGCGCACCTTCCTCCTGACTGGGCCCCGGCAAGAGGTGCCCCGCCGAAGAACTCAAGAGGGCGCGTGCTGTTTGTTCCGGCACGGCGCCCTAAAGCGACGTTCGGGTGTCCCACACCCGGTAAGAAGGCCCGAGGCGAGGGCCACGTCGCGCCGGGGTCGCCGAGACTGTCATCAGCGCCGCGGCCGGCTACAACGACGCGAAAGGAACAATCGTTGGTTTTGGTGGGTATACCGGCCTCATCTTGGTCCGAGGGCCCCATATCCTTCCCCTCACTTTGGCGGCGGGGAATCCATACTGGATTTTTCCAACGGCAAAAAAAAGTTGTGAATGCGCGGTTCAACCTGTTTTGCGCGGTGTTTCGACCGCAACCGGTTAAATGACAAAATGAATTTTAAAACGATTTTCCCTCGGGGAAAGATCTAATTCGACCATTAAGAGGTCCATTTTCAAATTTAAAACGCGGTGCTGCATACGTCGCACTCTGTTAACAGAATAGCCCTGTCTTTTGGGTCGCGTTGACCTCGTCTAGTTAGAGTTCCTTGTGAACTCCCTAATGACTACGCGGAAGGCGGATCTCTGCAGAGCGAAAGTATGGAAGGCGATTTATTTTCCATGTGGTGTTGCGTTAAGTCGCGGAAAACATCCGAGGTCTCTACGTTGTCCCGCATGCCAATACGCGTGTTGGCCGATCAAATTCAAATCTTGGCTATGAAACTGGCCAAGTGGACACGGCTCCAGTGACCCTTGTCGTGAATCACGACCAGGGGTGGAGCATTGACCTTACGTACGGACATGAAAACCTCCGATGTGTCGGGGGTGGCTTGCGGCTCAGCGGCGGGCTTTTTAACCGGTGTCGCGTTTGGGGACGAACACGGTGAATTAACGCAACTCTCGGAGTCGCTTTCTTTAGCGGGACGTTTTTTACCCTTCTTCCGGGAAAAGACGGTGGTGAAGCCGTCCGAGTCCCTATCGGCCTCGTTAGCGGTATCCATGGCGGTGGCCACGGTCGTGGGTTCGAAAAAAAATAAATACTTGTTTTTATTTGAAAATTAGTCGTTGTCAACCATTATATACTATTCATTGCATATCAATACATAGATGTAATATAAACTAAGATTTAGTTAAGATTGTATAAATTTAACACTACGACGTGGTTAATTTATAAAATATTTATCAAATATCATTAGTTTGACTTTGTCCAAATAATATTTTTGATAAAGCTGTGCAAAAATTACTAAAGTTAATAAATTTCATAGGAATATTTACCGTATATTTTTGTTACTAAAGTTTATAAGTTAAGGTTAAAATTCACAATTCAAATTTTATAATAAACGTTTGTCAAATAATAATAGGCTATTTTATACTTAAAAAAGAAACATTTTCATTTAAAAGCTGTTAAGTTCTTTTACGTTAATTGGTTTTATAGTCTTCATTAATGGCCTTGGCTATTTAATTAAAAGTTTTATAATATGTCAGGGTGCATGGTTGTGAAATTTAATAACGAATAGTAAACCTAAAATGGGATGTTAAAATTTTGTGAAACGCTGATTTTATAAGGCGACAATTACTTTATATTAAAACACTAAAACTTTGGGCTATTTTTTATTTGCAAAATAACATAATAAACATTTTAATATACATTTAAGAATCATAAGTATTATTTTTTTAAAACAGTTTAATGAAAGTGTTATTATTTATTTGTGTTATTTTGAAGCTAGGTTATTAATTTTTTGTACAAAATAAATATACATCGTTTGTTAAACTAGAATAGTGCTTTGTTATTTAATTGGATGACATTTATTTCCGTGAAATACTTAAAAACCAGCATTGAACGTGCGCTTTACCTGTTAAATACATCACTGTCCTATTTGAGTAATTGTTATACAAACCCCACAGCAATTTAGCTCTATATGAGAACAATTTATTTTTGCCAGTAAAACCGAATAAAACATTTTTTTTAATAATTTTGGTGTACTGTTACAAAAGTAAAATTACTTGTGGGAATAGCGTATGTTACTTTTTTGCAATTATGTTTTTCTAAGAATTTCATAATCAGCCTTGCGTTAGTCCACTGCTGGACGCAGGCTTTCCCTAATGCACGCTTTCTGCGTTTTTATGGGGTTTTTTGGACCGTATCCCACCACGCTGGTCCAATGCGGGTTGGTGGTGGAATTTCTAAGAAATGATGGTAGCATTATCATTTATTTATAAATAGCAACCAAATCTTGATTTAAATTCATTTTGAGCCATTAAAGGCTTCATGACTAATACTTTTTATGTACGTCTTATGTGTAATAAAATAATTAACATAAAATTTGTGTTCACAATATTTATTAAAAAATATTGTGTACACAAATTTTATGCAGATGTATACAAGTCACAAATACATGTGACTTGTATACATCTGTATGCATAAAAATTGACTTAAAGATATGCGACATCGGAACATTTGCAGATGAAGTACAGCAGTAAATGCACAATTCTAAAGAAAAAGAACAGAGGCAGCAATTTAAGCATAGATTTCGCCCCCACTTTGCAAAATTAAAAACCTTCTACTGTACGTAGAAGCTTTCACGTAATAAATCACAAGTTCTAAGTTTGAAAAATCTTCCTTTAGTTCGAGTTTTAAAGTTTCGTTAACGGTGCGTATTTAATATAGAGTGAATATTTTAAGCAAAAGTAAATAAATTAATTTACAAAACTGCTTGTTATTTTGTTGATTTGTTATAATCATCATCATCATTATCATTCCTGCGATAGTCCACTGCTGGACATAAGCCTCCCCTATTATACCCCTATCCATTTGAAGGTTTGGGACCGTATCCCACCACGCTGGTCTAATGCGGCTGACCGACTTTTACATGTCCATCCGTGGTGATCGGCCCAAATTGCCCTAACCAACTAGGAAACAATAATGAAAATTTGTTGAGTCCCCGCAGGATTCGTACCCACCACCCCCGGGTTCTAAAGCACCATACCACAAGGCTACGGAGGCAGATTTGTTATATACTTATATATTTGCTAAATAAAAGAACGGAAGCCGTCTTAAATCCAAAGTTTGTGCAAATAAAATAACTCTGTCCTAAACTTAAGACATATATAAAACAGTTGCATACGTGTTATATACATAATGGATTATATTTTATTTTTAAAAAGTATGTACCTAGTAATAGCTTAAAAAAGTGGTTTATACGTAAATTATAAGAATAACCCTTATAATCCAAAATTGTAAGTGAAATATTGCACTTTTAAGCTGTTATAATGATCCAAAGAGTGTTTTCAATGAGTTTATTTAGAATTGCTTAAAATAATCACTTCATGTTAAATACAAACTGCCAACGAAAGTTTAACACTCGAACTAAAAAAAGATTTTTTGAGCTTAAAACCGGTGATTTATTACTAAAAAAAGTAAAAATATAAGCAGATAGAGTACTTCACAATCGTAAGAAATGAATTACGCAATGAAGAAAGAAAAATCATAAAAACTTTTATAACCGAACAAGCCAAAAACTTTTCAAATAACTGCTAACTTAGAACCTTTTTTTCCATAAAGTTTATTTGGGCATACAAAGCATAAAGAAAATTAGGTTGTTGCAAAGTTTTTATTTCAAAGCAAAAAAATATTAAAAATCATTTTTAATACAATATCAATGGCATTGGGTCAGCTTTGAGCCCTTATTGTGTACATAAAGTGTAAATAAATTAATAAAGTAACAGATTAAGTGGAATTTTAAAAAGTTTTAAATTTGTTAGGAAATTATTCATAAACATGTTTGATCAGTGAATCGTAGCATAGTTTTTTTATATTTGGTGGATTTATCGGAAATAATATTAAAATAAACTGAAAACTACTTAATCAAATTAATACTTGGTGCAAGTATTTACTTTGAACAGAGTTTTCGAAGTGAATTAGATATACATAAAAAAAACGAAGAATAAATTATTTAATAATTAGAAAAATTTTTTGAAAGAAAGGTAAGAGAAAACGAAATAAAAAATACACAAAATATTTTGTTTTATAAAACTAAAGCAAGAAATGTCACATGTCTTACTTTATTCTTTTAAACGCTTTATGAACACACGCAAATTCAAAAAAGTAAAATCCAAACCTGACGCAACTGCATCTTCTAAAATGCATGTAAAGCATTTAAAATTTCAAAGGAAAAAGAGTACATACAGTCGACGGGGAAAGTTGGTAACAAAGTTTTAATTATACTGAGCTATACTTAAGGGAGCTTTCTGACGGCTCAGTTATGTTCACATCATTTTGTTGAGAGAAAATACGTCTATTTCGCTACAATCTTTAAAGTAAAGTGCAATCTTCAACCATGTTGTGAAAAGAATTCAAAGATGTTGGTGCTAAATAATTATAATGATGTATTTATAATAGAGAAGCAATTATATTCCGATTAGATTTCGTCATTCCGGTCCTAATAAGCAATATTTATAATATTTTTTTACATTATGTAGTCCCATTTTTGTCTCTTTAAACCCGCGTATAATTTTACTACAATCCACAAAGTCAAAGCCTGCGCCGTCTTCTTCTATATTTATCTTGTCGGTAACCGCAGTTCATCAGCATGTCTTGCACTTTGAAGGGAGATGGTATGCCATATGAGACATCGAAGCGTCGCATATCTGCTGTAACAGAAAATTGAAATGGAATGAACACTTTTTTGTGAAAATTTGTTATACTTACTCATAACTCAATAAAAGTCTTTACGGATTTTATTGCGTTGAATATTGCCCGACTCTCCAGACACTTTTGAAGGTACAAAGTCATGAGACAGGCTAAATTGTTGTCCCTCTAAATGTCAAACTTTCAACTACAACAGCAAGCAATAAAAAAGTACGGCGTGCTATGGTCGTATCAAAATTGCGATTTTTTTTTAAATCATCACGACCATTGTAATCAACATTATATCAGCCTAATAATAATAATTAGTTCATTTATTATAAAGTTTACTGGTGAGTGTAGGCTCTCCCAGACACAAAAGGCACAATCCTGAGGCACTTGCATGTTTTTTTTATATTTATCTTAAGTTCATTACTTATGATGGCAAACATTAAGCATAAATATACAAATATGACCTTCTTTCTTTCTTTGTGTTCAATAACTTGTGTTATCTACTGAAACGATAGACGGAAAATGTAAAATGCCAATTCATTTTAATAACACTAAATTAAATATGTATAATTATTCAAAAAATAACGTTTAACAACGTGGAACAGGCTCATAAATTGTTCTCCGAAGTCCTTATATGACACTACAAACCATTAGTCACATTGTTTACAGGAAACTCAAGAGGATAATCCCTTTAATTGCAAGGATCTACAGGTAGATGTAAATAATGTTTAACACAAAAATACGTTATCGCTCATCCTCTTTATTTTTACCCTTGATCTAATCTAATGAGGCTCTTGGGGCTTATCAGAATGTTCACGGTAACAATTTACAATGGTTTAATAAAATTTCTCATTTGCAAACAGAATATTTGTTTATTATTTAAATTCTTCTTACTCTTTATATAATAATCTTTTATAAAAATTACGTGATAAGCAAAGCACCTAGGCCATTTCGGTGCAGTTTTTCGCAGAGATCACTTTATTACCTGGTTATATTGCGCACATGTTGATGTTGTTTGAAGTCTGTCATATATATTTTTATGAATTTTACTTGTTTATACACATTTGCCATGTGCTTTAGAAACCGGAGGGCATGGGTTCGAACCCTGCCGGCACTCAATATAAATTTTCATTGTTGTTTCCTAGTTGGTTAGGGCAATTTGGACTGATCACCCTGGTCTGAAAAGTAAGATGATCCATGCGTCGGATGGACATGTAAAAGTCAGTTCTGCGCCTTATTCTCCCCGGTCGATTAGGTTATCCGTCCCATTGTGTTTACGCATACACTTGTGCACTATAATATCTCCTGCGTAGTTGGCTGATCTCTAATACAGATCGGCCACCGTAGTTGTAATCGACTGGAGAACATTATTATATTTTAATTATTATTATTACTATTATGAATAATTTGGCGATATAATCTAGATTAAAAAGTAATCTCCTTTAATCAATACTTAGATGTATCTTGTAACATAAAACAATATTTTGCATTACATGCGGATGAAGCCTTATATATCTGCCAGCAGAATATAAATGTTTCATATGTTCTATGTAGTGTTATCATCAGGTGAAAGTCTTGTCATCGTCTTGACGATTAGTTGTTTAAGAAATATGTGACCAAAAAATTATTATTTTTAATCTTTGTCTAGTCATTTTTAATATATATTAAGAAAATCGTTTATAATCATTCTATTTTCGGTAAGATTCTAAAGCATTTTAACACAACAATTGTATCACTTTCCAATTGTGTGCTAGTGCGGGAAATTAAAAGATGCTTAAATCAAGTTCGTATCATTTTAAAAGTACGCAACAAAAATCTATTAATAGAATTTATTAATGTAAAGACTACGTATTAAATATTTAAAAGAACTAAATATGAGATATTTTGAGCTTATCATACTTATTAACTTAGTTCAATAAATGATAATGTAAATTTTAGCAACGAGGTCAAGAACAGAAGTTCAGTGAGTTTTAGTTATTTGTTGTTTTCAATTAGTTACCGACGTACCTAATTAGAAAGTTGGAATGTCCGTACTCTTGAAAACAATGTTTTTACATTAATGGAACCATTTACAACTGATCACAAAATGATAAAGTAAACTTATTTTAATTTTAAATTTATAATTTTACTTCAAAAAATTAACGTGGTATAGATTACTATTAGTTTTATTTGTTATATATATTTCCTTAACTAAAGGTAAAAAGATAACTTTCAAAATTATGCTAATGAAATCAATATGAGCCAGACAAATTATTATTACGAAAGTTAAGCTTAGGGAAACAGGATTATTAAAAGGAACGATTTTCTACGATCAAAGAAAAAAGGCAAAGCATCAAAAGGAGGTCCTGCGGTTTCCTATTGGACTATGAGAGTTAGTAAGTGGCTGGTTATGGGTTATGGTATGTATGCTTCATAAGATAAATAAATTAAAAAAAGTGCACCTGTGTTTGCGCGTACACTTGTGCGTCATAATATCTTCTATGTAGATTGCTGATTTCTGCTATATATTGGTTGCCTTCTTTTGGTAAGTCGGTCAAAAAGTGTCAGAGGCAGGTCAACTTCTAATAAGCTTGATTATATTGGCTGATTAGATAACAGTTATTGAAATAAAGCCTTAGCTTTTTATAGCTTTGCTGAGTCTTCTTCAAAGTTGCCAAAGACTGGGTAATTATAGTCAAAGTGCGAAAATAAGTAAGCAATATATGCGTAATTTAAAAGATTTTTTAGTATAAGTAACTAACAGTTAGCATTAGCTTCATATCGTCCATATTATTTTATTTACGCTGTTATAATTTTAATTACACTTATTACGCATTTTTTACGATAGTTATTTATATTTATACCCAGAATACGGTTCATATTTGTTTACGAATTGTTGTGTCTTAATGTACACTAAATTAAGGTTAGTTATTCAATGAAATCTATTTAATTGATTAAATAAAAATATTGAAATGTTTTATTTTATTTGTCAAAACAATCAAGATTTTAGTGAGTTAAAAAAAACTTTTTTATTGTCTCAGAGTCTTGATTGCACCATTCATGTTTTAAATTAAAGTAGCAGAGATCGAATAAATAATTGTGGCGCTTCCTGTAAATTGGTTCCACAGTGGCCATTACTTACACTCGGCTTACGATTGCACGATTTTTATGGCTGCTTAATAAAAGTGATCGATGGAACATAAACGACTGAAAAGCCATTTCTTTATAGCTTATAGAAATCGATGAAGTGTAAGTTTAGAAAATATAAAGACATAAAAAATATTTATGATTAATCATGGGATTCAAAACAACTTTTACCTTTTAAATTTATTTCGAAGAAAACGCAATTTATTTGTCATTTTTATTTGTATGCTAATAATAGCACGCAGATATTATTTATCCGTTACCATGGTAAAGCTTTAATAGCATTAACAAAACGAAGGTAGACCTATACAGTGTGAGTTCTGGTTCTTCCTAATCGCTTTACAAATTTGCATTTCTTGATTCTTCTTGTAAATAAAAAAATTAAAATAAATAAATTTATGATTTAAAAACTTATATATATATATATTGAATTCTGTTGCGAGAATTGACATAATGAAAAATCTTGTTAATATATACAACAAGAAACCCGAAAGACAAAACAAGAAAGACGAACGAAACAGGCAAAACAAGTGAAATTATAACAAAAAAAACAAGATGAAGACGACTTCAAACAGTATATAACCACTTTGCTTAACATAAATGGATAACAACGTACTTTCTGCATATAATTGGCCTGCGAATTTTGCACCGCATTGAAAATCTCTCATCTGTTAAGGTATTACTTCGATCAAAATATCGTCTATGACTCGTTTTTGATTAACTTCCTAAAAGAAGGAGGGACTCAATTGGCGCCCCGTCATAACACGCCTTGAAACTGCGCCCAGATTCTTACGTGTTTCAAATTCAAATTCAAATTCAAATATCTTTATTCAATATAGAAGTTTACACTTGCTTATTGATTGTCAAACACACTACCACCGGTTCGGAAAAGGACGCCACATACCTGAGAAGAACCGGCGAAAGAAACTCAGTGGCTATTTTTATGTCATCTTTTTAAAATAACAAACATTTTGATAATTGGACATTACATATTATGCAATTTTGAAACAGGACCTGAGCGAGCATTCCATTACTCAGGCTAGAGTTATCATTTAAAAATTCATTAATATCGTAATAACCTTTAACACTAAACGTTCCTTGACTACCTTTTTAAATTTATTAATAGTTAAATTCTGGACGTTTACTGGGATTTTGTTGTAAAAACGTATACATTGTCCCATAAAGACTTATTATTCTTCGCAGTCTAGTTGCTGGAAGAATTAGATTATGTTTGTTCCTTGTATCTATGTTATGTGCATCACAATGTCTTAGGAAATCATTTCAATTTTTTGCACATACATTAAATTTTCAAATTAATGTCATTAAAGTTTCATGTCATTGATATCTTTTAAGGTGTTTATTTAATTGGAAAGCCATGTATGTTATGTTTTATAATAAAAAAAAAACCTTTTGTTTTTGGTTGTTGTAGATCAATATTAAAACATAGATAAATGCTATTGTTGACTTTATTGTAGACCAATTAAGGTAGTATAACTATGTAAAATATAATTTAAGTCTATCCCTTAAAGTTGAGGTAGCATCTGCACTTTAATCGCTCGAGGTTGTGATTAAATAGAAATCCCAAAATTACTCAAAAGCAAATGGAACCGAAAGACTAGGTGTCTTTCGGTATTACAAATATAATTTATTCTATAACTTAAAACAAGAATTAACATAATCGGAGCACTAGAAGCGGAGTAACGAGTTAAATAAATAAAAAAAACATACGCTCCAAATCGAGTACCTTTGGGAAGTGGGTCAAAAAATATGACTAACCGCAATCAGTATATAACCATTTTGCGTAATATAAGCTGCAAGAAATCATCCCACGATTTCCGACACCTGATTTTAAATCTCTTCTATCTCTTAAGGTATTTATTTAATCAAAATGTCATGTACGAGACGTTTTATGTATATAGAATGAATAAATATTTATATTTATTAACCCTTATCTAAATGTATAATTTTTAACCTTAAATGAGCTTTTACATCTCGCTAATAATTAAAACTATGGTTAATTTTGATGTTCAGTCTTTATTTACAATTTTAACTATTCAAGACTGCATTCCAATTGTAACTAAGAAGCTTGAGGAAAATAAAATGCCGAATGAATTTGCATTTTTACTTAAACTTATTGACTATTTTACCAATAAACCAAATCAATGCATTTCTGAATCATCTTAATCCTTTGTAACCCAAAATAAAGTTCATAATATCTCGAAATAGAGGCAAACTACGCCTTCTTAGATATTTAAATCATCAAAAACACTAAGAATAACTTGAGTCATGCAGTTTTATAAAAGCAAACCACACAAATAATATACGAGTGGTGATACTAACCACCATCCCGCTCAATTAGCTACTGTCGATAAATATTTGCTTCAGAGCACAGCGGATCTGTGAGAAGAAGCCAGAACGGCTCAACTGGGGAATGTCAAGCAGGTGCTGCATAACAACAAACTCCAATTTCCTCGTCTATGTCGCAGTCACCATGTGAAGCCAGCCACAATCGAAAGAGCGCCGGCTGTCTTACCTTACATCAGAGTACTCAGTGAAAAATTGGTTATATGTTGAAGCGAGCTTCTATCTAAACATATTACAGCCGCTGAAGAAGTTTATTACCTCAAACAATGTCTGTTACAAACAAAAAGACCAATAAAAACCAGAGTGAAAAAAACGTCTTAAGAATTTGCAATTTGCGATCATACTCTATACAAACCCAATTATTATACTAGATTTCATCAAACAAAAATACTTGCAAAAGAACATCGATGGCTTTTTTGGGTATAACCAGATTAAAAAATATTCTTATTTTAATTGGTTGGTCTTTGCCACCTGCTTGGGATACAATAATTTAAAAAATTAAACCCAGAGATATAAAAACTATAAAGTCACAAAACAGTAAAGTACTTATTGCCAAAGCAATGTTTAATGTTAAGAAAATCGGAAAATGGGTCAAATTTTAAATAAAAATCCCTGGCGGTTATTACAAAAATATTGAGATACAGACATATACCAACTTAGCCTGCCTGTCATAGATGCTGGAAAGAGTCCGAAATATCGGGAATAAATATATGTAACTATCGCAAAAAATTCGTAAACTAGTGGATTTGATATATATAAAATTAGTGTTAGACTAATTAAATTTGGTCATATTTTTTGATAAAATTTCTACTGTATTAAATAAAATAAAATAATATTTATGTATTCCACTGCTCTACTGGAACATTATTGTTTAATTAAAATTCAATTGCTACAATTAATTGATATACTGGTATCAATTCTCTATAAAATTTTAATTTATTAACGCTCCGTTATCGGGGTCATAATTTAAAATAGGAATGATTAATCAGTTCAGTTAATTTGATTTGTTTTACTCCGCGGTCAATTGTAATGGCTCTAGCTTACACCACAGAGATTGAATCAGCAGTTTTAAATGTTTCGAATTTGGAAAATTATAGTTAAGTGTTACCTTTTTTGTTTCATAAATATGGGCTGTATGGACGCAGCACCTGATTTTGTTTTGAAAAAATCTTATCACATTTATTCTTCCACTACTCCATAGTAGAAAAATATATAAAATAGTTGATATCTGGTTACTGTTTGGGTGAATATAATAAAAACTAGTTGATAACTAGTTTATGTAGAAACCAAACTTATACTAATGTAAAAATGCAAAAATGATATAAAATACATAATTTAGGCTCGTTTATGCAATCTATATGATTCAAGATAATTAATACATTTAGCTACTTTGCTGTAAAATTTTGACCGTTTTCGAAAAAGAAGGAGGTACTCAATTCGGAGCGATTAATTTAATACTTTGTTCCAGCCGATTGTGGGCTGGATCCGGCAGTACTTGAGTAATACAAAAACCGTACTCATTAAAACCTTAAAGTTTAACAAAATGTTACTTTACGGCAGCGCCTGCCACTCCCATCCAAAATCCGCCTCCTTGACTGCCCAATCCCTTGGGTAGATCAAACCAAATACCTCGGGGTAACACTCGACAGAACCTTATCCTTCGGTTCTCACCTCACCAATGTCAAAAATAGAGCGGCATTTGTCCTAGGCCGCCTATTTCCTCTCATCAATCCTAGAAGCAAGCTATCTCTGCGTAACAAGGTACTGCTCTACAAAACTGTAATCCGCCCAAACATGACCTACTCCGGTCCTGTATTTGCTCACGCCCATAGAAGACATATTCACAAATTACAAGTTATACAAAACAGATTCATGCGCAGAGCCATGGGCGCGCCACACTATCTGCGCAATGAAAACCTGCACATGGATCTGGAAATACCGACCATTAAACAATACCTTAAACAAGCGTCAATCCGCTATTTCGACTCGGCTTCGCAGCATCCGAATGAATTGGTACGTAGCGCCGCCGACTACGTACCAAGTACAAATCTCAAAAACCATAAACGCTTTAGGCGAGCACGCCATGCCATATTAGAACCGGATGACGAAATAACACTCATGCAAGCTTGTGCGAAAACACAGCTACGTAAAACATACCGCCCTCGCCGACGAGGGCAACTATTCACTCCGTACACTAGGTACCGGCGCGTGCCGGGCCGGTTTTCACCAAACAGATAGGTCGGGTAAAAACTCATCTCAAGTAAGTCCTAAAAAGCAACTGATCGAACCTAGGTTCGGCTAACCAGGGCGCCCTCGATACATGTGGCTAACGGGTTTAGGAAAGGACAAGATCAGCGGCAGATCGAGCCGAGGCTCGACCTCGTGGGCACCCTCGATCAACACGCTCACGGGTAAAACAAATGGAGCCGAGCCGAGGTCCCCTTCAGGGGTCCCTCGAGCTAAGCTCAAAATAGAGGTGAAGTCTGTGCACACTTAAAGTTGCACAGCCCCTCGACTCCGTTGGGTTGTAGCGGTTCACTCCACCAACGCGATTTCATCATAAATAAATAAATAAATAAAATTTAACAAAATGTCTGTACTCCGTACGAAATCATGGATTCTCTTTCGTAATATATATTTTATAGCTTAAAAATAGATTGAAATGTTTTCTTTTAATGTATTGTAACTAACTACATCAAGCACACACTGCTTTTTAATTTATTTCTGCCCTTGTAATTCAATTGCCGATACAATACTCAATCTAAAAATACAACACAAAGTTATTGTAAACGCAATGTGGTACACTTTTGTCTCTGTAAAAAAAGCTTTCGTTTTCTCTTGTGTCCAACGCACTTAATGTAATGAGTTTTTTATTTAAATAAAAATAAATTAATCGCTTTACTGTTGCCACGAACCTGGGCAGTAAAAACAAAGACAGACCCTTTTTTAAACCGAGAGCCACCTTTTGTTTTTTTAACAATCATTAAAAATGTTCTTTTGTGTAGTATTATGTACAATTCTTTGACAAAATTTATAAAAAAATACGTAATATATAAAGCAAGATTTTTAAATTTAGTGAATTACACACTTACACTTTAAAGATAAGAAGAATTCTTTGTAGCTATTAGGATATTCTTTATGGTTCGAGCATAAGTACTTTTCCTGTGGTTCAGGATAAGATTGGTAAACACGTTACGTGTAATCTTG
This sequence comes from Lamproptera curius, assembly GCA_029286875.1. Lineage (NCBI taxonomy): Eukaryota > Metazoa > Arthropoda > Insecta > Lepidoptera > Papilionidae > Lamproptera > Lamproptera curius. Next base: position 6,836,676 of record JAGSMT010000016.1, on the reverse strand, counting down.
TGTATGTAGATTAAAGGGACAAAAGATGTCGATATTGATTTTAGATATAATATTAAATTAAATTAAATTTAAATAAATTGTTCTGTCTATCTCATCCAGATGATGACAGACACACTGACCAATTAAGTATGTGCAACTGCAATTAATTCTAATGCAACTGGCCATACTCGTATGAAAGATTGACCACTTGACACTTACCATCAAATTAACGTCTAGTTCGTCACATCGATTTAACCAATAAAAAGGTATCTATACTCTTTTAAAATACGGAGGTGGAGTTAACTACGCTCTTATAAAAAAATGATAGGGATTGTGTTGTAAGCAAGTAAGCATCCTAAGAAGTGAGTTTTCTGACCTAATGACGCACAGTAGTGTTATACGTGTTTTTAAATCAGGGTGTATTACGGATCGGTATAATGATTTTAGACCCATTTCTATTTTGTCTACTTTTGGTAAAATACTGTCTCTGTAGCCTCGTGGTATGGGCTTGTGCTTTAGTAACCGGAGGTCATGGGTTCTTAAAAACTTTTCTTAGTTGTTTCTACCGTGAGGAAGTGCGGCGGATACTAATACTATCTTTGTTCTCCAAAAACGAGCCATTTGGGCGGTCTATAACATGGGCACCAAAGAGCCACTGAGTTGATTGTTTACAAAGATTAAAATGCTAACTGTTACTTCTCGATACATATTTGAAAACTTAGTGTTTGTGTAGAAAAATAAAAATAATTATCTCAGGCATTGTGATGCATATACATAAATACTAATAATTACATAATTTTAATCTGCTAACAACTTGAATGCGAAAAATGAATAAATCTTTTATTAGACAATGTATACTTTTACAACAAAATCCCAGAAAACGTTCAAAATTTAACTATTAATAAGTTTAAAAAAGTTGTAAAGGAGCGTTTGTGTAAAGACTCTGCACATAGTCACTCCTAATGGACTCCTTCTCCGTTAGGGGGTTTTGGACCGTATTCCACCACACTGTGATCGGCCCAAATTGCCCTCATAGGCTAGAAAACAACAATGAACGAACACGACCTCCGGTTCCTAAATCACACGCCCTTACCACTAGGCTACGGAGACAAAATGTTATTTTAACATGAATTAATTTAAAATGATAATACAACCTCGTAATAGAATTCTTGCTCCAGTCTTTTTCAAATTCACAAAACGTATTATAGAACTATATATTGTTAAATGAATCTATAATTGATATTTTCAAAGATGACTTTGAGTTTCTTTCACCAGTTCATCTCAGTTTAGAGTCGTCATATTCACGACAGGTGGTAGCGTTTTTGACAATCAACTTTACAAATTTACTTGCCCATCTGATGCATGGATCATCTTACTTTTCAGACAAGTAGGTGATTGGCCCAAATTTCCCTAACCAACTAGGAAAGCATAACAAAAATTTGGTTAATCCCCGCAGGATTTGAACCCACGACCTGCGTTCCTAAAGCACACGCCCACAACGTTAGGCTATGGAGGCAGTTAAATAAGAATAATGATATGAAATTACATGACATCAATTCTATTCATCATTCTAGTGTCACTCATACCTGAGAACACCGATAGAGATGCAAGGACAGATCGACAGACAGACAAAAAACGATCTTATAAAGCAGAATAAAAAATAATATTTTGTAGCCAATTCACATCCATATAATTATTTAAGCATGTTGAAGGTAGCATAATTCAAGCCTATGCTAAGCCCCCTGCTGAGCACAGGCCTCAGCCTAATTTGCTGAAAGGCACGATCCTAGGCCACCTGCGTCCACTCACATTTATTTCTTTATGCACAAATTATGTACAAAGACTTAATACCAATTTTTATTAATAATTGAGCAAAGATATTGAAAATGAGAGGACAAGTAAGCAGGAATATCAGAAGAGTTAAGAAATAAATACAAAGTAGATAAAGCTCTCAGCGAAAGTCTTTCACGAATAGGCAATCAGTGCAGTTGCGAGCGATAGGACGATATGTGTGAATTTTTACGAAGATTGAATATGAATCGAAAGCAGTTATTCAGAAGTTGGTCCAGTTGATTGAGTAGTTTTGCGTTCAGGTCAAAATAGCACATATCACCATAGTCGATTAACGGGAACACAAACGCCTGCAAGAGCAATTTCTTAGTGTGTGTTGGTAAAAAATTTTTAGTCTATCCAGACAACGCATGACATTGGTTACCCTATGACTAACATGGATTACTTGGTATTTCCAACTTAGCGTTTTGTCAAATATCAGGCCTAGATTTTTTATGTTTTTACAAAAAAAAAATGATGGTAACATCATTTAACAAAATTGAAGGGAGGTCAATGAAATTCACTTTATGCATGTTACGCGAACTATCTATTATTATAGCTTGACATTTGGAAGTATTTATATTAAGCTCAAATTAAGCACCCCACTTTTTATTAAGTTTATGTTTTAATTGATATTTTTAATTGTAGTGGTTGTGAATCAATGGCAGACTGAGCGTCTATGTAAAATTATCAGCATATAGATGATACGCATAATGAAGTTTTGAGTGATAAAGTTTGTGAAAACTGACATTTTGCTTATTTGAACAGGTCATCTATTCTATGAGGGTCACCCTACTCTACCATAGTTAGTACTAGGCTGCCAATGTAAACGAAAGGTTCCCGAGTACCTTTCGTCTACATTGGCTATCAGTTTTTGAAGTATGTGGCTGGCCCATTGCCATTTTACAGTTTGCTAATTTTCATTGTTCTAGTTCAGATTTATGACTTACGTGCTCTTTAGCTTCTTCATATGGACTGCAGTAAATGACTATGTCTTAGTTCATCATTAACACATAAGTAAAGTACCTTAGTCTTCAGACTTTAATCGAAATTGAATGGGAGGAATTCTCGCAACTTCCCAAACGCAGTCCACAATAGCCCAACTATGATTCGTCTATTTACCTCTACGTCTAAGTTAGACTTACTATATCTAACTGAACTATTCTTAGTAGACAGACGATCCTCATAGATACATTTTGTTAACTAATTATTTTTTTACATGACTTAAAGCATTTATTTCAAAATCAATCATTTGCCTAAGAACTAACAGAAAATCGCGTTGTATTTCCTTTAAATTAAAAAAATGGTCATTTATCGCAAAATCAGTGTATAGAAGTTATTATATATTTATTTATTTTTTTTATTGATGATAGCACTGCCAATATAGGTTAACCACATTCATGTTATGTATAGCATCAAATGAAACAGTTTGAGAACTTTTGCAATATCTCAACTAATGGGATAACTTTTACCTCGACTCAATCAACTTGACTTCATAGGAATTGTTGATCTCTCAAACTTCATCCTGCTCGCTAGTCAATCCTGTAATTTCGATTCATCATACTTTATGATAGAAATATGACAAAAACTAGTTTACACCTATTTATATAACTTTAGGTGTTAGTCGAGCTTTCAATACCAATGTAGTTATATTATGTGTACGTTATTAATGTTTGACGATGAAAACATTGAATCAAAGTTTAAGTCATTTGTTTTTACCAATACCAAATACAGTCTAACGTAATAAATCATTACCGCACATGTGATAGTAGTCAGCACTGTAATTGATTTCATTGTTGTGATGCCTGATTTTGGTATACCTATTACCAGGTCGAACAATAGGATAATATATTGTACCAAATTAGTAATCGACACTATTGTTCATTCTACCTTCACTATGTGTTGATGTTTATGCAATATTTAAAGAGCGCTTATTTTGTCATATAGTATATACTTTCTTTACTTTTACAAAATAGTAAATAAATTATGTTTAAAAATAATGTAACCTTTTGTCAAAGTCAGTAATAATCAGTAAAAAGTAGACAAAATAGTATCCATTTATATGGTAATCGTTGTTAAACAATAATCGCCACGTTATCCAATACACACTATGCAAGTTGGACCAATATAATTTCGTCTGATATGTAAGTGGTAAATAATAATAAGTAATTTAAAAATAATAAGAAATAAAATATTCTTTATATAAAGTGCTCGTAGATATATCTTAAAATAGTGTGGGTGTTTTCTATGTTACCGTTTACCATTGTTTGTCAATATCGTGATTATTGAGTAAAAGTTAACTCGGTTTTAGCAGCTCTCACCGCTATAGTAACAGTAAGACTAGTAGAAAGTACTGAAGTCTTTATCCATCAGCGAAATAATTAAAAACTCGTCCGAATTTAATTTTACGAAAATTATGGGCATACTGTTTGAACTTTAAACATAATTTCGGAAATAAGTATTTAAACCGCCTTGTAATAAAGTCAATAAATTTATGAAAAAATGGATGCAAAAAACACCAAACTTCGGTTTAATATAACAATTGTTAAAAAAATTGCTATAGCAAAGTAAGAAAAAAATTAAGACGAGGAAATTGTTTTTTCATAGTTCACTTGATGGTAAGTGACACGCTCTACACATAGAACCGTAGTGTAAAACACCACAATTCCATTCACCATCCTTAGTTATTAAGTAATGAGTTTCGTTCACTCAATAATTACGCTGGATGCGATGCCCTTCAAACCAGAACACAGCAGTGTTTATACCTTATGACTAATTTACGCAGATGGTCCTTCTTAAAAATTGGTATATAAATAAAATGCTTAACGGAAGATAACGGAATATACTGTATTTTTTGTATAGTTTTTAGACAAACTATATTTTTTACTTATATTTTATTTAACCTACAAATTATATTTAAACCTTTTGTAGCATCCTTACGGGACATACAGAGTGTTATTCATTTATCCGCTGTCATAGCTCTTAACTGCCACTGCCAACTCTTTATGTCCATTTTTTATCTGCTCATTTTGTGATTACAATACCTTGAGGTCTGGCAGTATTATTCTGCTTAGGTTTGATTTAATGCATAATTGTACTATAAGATTACTAACACCTAACGTTCGTCTCTATTGAAATGAAGATTTTTTATTGCATTTACTTTGAAGAGGATTTTAATTACATACATATATCAAATCTTACGTGGAGATTTGAATGCCCTTGTAGATGATTGCGCACTGCAGACTTCTGAACATGCGGTGTTTCACGTTATCTGGACCTTTTTCTATGGACTTTATGAGGAACAGCATTTCTACAATTATCCCTGTGTACTACTGCGTCTCGAATAGGGATATTCATTTGGCAAGAGACTCAAACAGAATTAGCTTGTTGAGTATCCGTTGAGCTTTTTATTATTATTACTGTTACATATCGATGACGGACCAAGATGTAATCGTTTTCGTCGCTTTTGTTTCTCTTACGTTAAAAAAGATCAGCTTTTAGGATGGAGTGTTGCATCACGTTAAAATAAGGGTTTTTTGCATACAAACATCTGCCGGGCCTCATGCGTGTAAGCAAGTATTAAATTTCAAGGTCAACTGCATTACAAAATTTGACCAATACATTTTTTTTTAAGTTACCAGGGGATTTGCAAGCGCAGAATATAAACTATTTCCACACATCTTGGTCCTCAATATAATTTATAACAGAATAGTAGGCTTTTTCTATAAGCGTTGTTTTGACAACTTTACGAAAGCTCGAATCATTCAGTTGCGTTTGGCAGGCATTTAATTTATTATACATTCTTATACTACTATACATAAAAGATTTTTGGTTCGGTCAGTCTAAATCTGGGTAGCTCTATGGCTCAATTCGATCCTCTGCGCGGCCTAATATCTTTTTAGCAAACATATGAATATTTTGACGCGCTACATAATTTCAAATATGTATAGCGAGGGTAAAGTTAAAATTTCAGTTTTATTAAAAACATTACGTAAAGATTCCCGTGAAACCAGATTGTAGATTGCCCTAACAGCCTGTTTTTGTAGTGTAAATATTTGTGTTCAAGCCGGCTGCAATATGGAGCTCCCCACTGAATCTTGGAATCAATAGAAAATCCAAGAAATGTAGTAGAGCTTACGTAAGAAATGACCTCATTGTCAATTTTAATATTTTGAAAATCTGGCAACTTACAAAGAGTAAGTCGTAAGCATTTAGTTTTTTCGCGTTAGAACTAAGTTATTGGACGCGAAACCAGTTTGACACAATATCAATTGCCCTTTTGGTATCTCAACGTTATGGTCATTTCTTTTACCCTTAGCAGTAGAGAAGTGTCATCTGCAAAAGACAACTTCGGAAGCCTCTCACTACCAGAGGCAAGTCATTTATATAGACCAGGAACAGAAAAGGTCCCAAAATTGATCCTTGAGGAACACCCATCCGCACAAGGGAGTCAGATGACAGAGTGTCATTTACGTTTACATATTGTTTTCTATTGCGTGGTAAGAAGATAGAAAGTCAAGACCAAACCCGCGTACACCGTAATACTTTAAGCTTAATGATTAATATGTCAGGTCCACACAGTCAAAGGCCTTGGAAAGATCACAGAAGATTCCAATAGAATCGCGCGATCCTCCCATGCCCGTAGAACATGAGAGACTAACTTTATACCAGCATTTACTGTTGATTTATCTGCACTTAAAATATCATGTTTGGAAAAGTGTACTAAAAGTTGTTCTAACATAATTTTTGCGAAAATTTTACTAAGTGCTGCAGTATTCAGATTGGTCTATAATTTTCAATATTAACTGTACAACCGATTTAAAGACTGGTGCTATTTTACTGAATTTCATTAACTGTAGGAATCTACAGGTACTTATAGATGCATTAATATTATGGCCAATATGAGGGATATTTCTTGAATTATTAAGTTTATTGCCCATGTTGATAAACCCACAAGTCTTCTGTTTTCTTTTTTATTTTATTAAATGCCTTCACTATATCTTAGGGCTATCATTACAAAAATTAAAATCGGAAACATAGTCTATCTAATAGTTTTAGGTGTGATAAGGCTGAATCAGAACTAGAATTTAAGTGTTTTGTCGTTTCATGAGCTATGTTTGTAAAGTAATTATGGAACTCATTAGCTACCTCAGCCTTTACCTTAACAGTTTTACCCTGTATATTTAGTTCTAGGTCATTTCTCTGTTTTGTTTTCTTCCCGTTTCCATATCTATAATTTGCCAGGTAGTCTTGATTTTATTAGAGGATGACTTTATTTTATTATTTAAAAAAATTACCTTAGCCGTCAAACAAAATTATGTAAATATTTTAAAGTATGTTGTCACATAGTTATGGAATTTAACATTAGATGTTAATGATTTTTGATCGTACAATAAATATAAATAATTACATTGCAATGCTAAGTTTGTCTCAATGCTCTACTATATCAAAGCGACATTAACGAATATGGAACCTTTGACCCCGAAATAATGAAAGATCTTGAGACAAGTGTCGTTGAAGACAATAATGAAGATCAAGAAAGAAGAAGTTTTAAATTTACCAGCAGCCAGAAGACGACGATGAAGAGTAAGAAGATGATCAAAATTATAAATTGCAGTTTTTGTTCCCTTTATTCCATTTTTTACTTTCAGATAAATGAACTGTTAATTCAGACTAAATAATTTTCATCATCGTAAGTTTAATATTTTAGGGAAAATTGAAATAGATTCTTAATGTTCTCGATAAATAGATATCCATCGTCATGGGCAGTAAAGTGTTCACACAAATTACACTGGGAATCAAAAAGTGGATTAGTTAGAAAAAAAATTATAAAAAATATAATAGTTAATAAAAATTGACACATATTTATAATCATTGATTTATCAACAGTTCATCAACTATATATGGCGCGTTTTCGACTGGAGGCACCGGTTGACCTAAAGTGATGCGGTGACCGCGTGCTCTTCGCCCTCTATCTTGAAAAGGGTTCATCGTATTAAATTTTTTTTAACAAAATTTGTAGAGAATTTAGAATTCTACAATATTTATATTAAATACAAATAGCAAAAAACCCACAGGCAATGAGATATTTCCAAAAAAGCGCTTATACCCCTTATATCAAATACGATCTAAGATTATCAGTTTCAACAGCACGAATTGTCTATATCGATCTTAAAATACATTTTTTAAATTTTTTAGCAATACCGATCCTGAACGTCACAATACACGCCATTTTATCATGCGACATACATAAACCAAGTAACACAAATAAATTCGTCTTGTTTTTGCATACAACAAGTAAAGCAATTTGTGTTTTAAAGTTTCATATAATATTTCATTTCTGTATTCGCTTTAAATCTTAGTAACACATTATCAATGTTTTCGTACTTTATCTATAAGCAGGAAATAATAAGCTTACAACATGCAAACATTTCACCTACGTTCACTTTCGTAGTCTGGCATAAAAATATGCAGTCAAAAAAGTAATGGATATTAAAGTTGTATAGCTTCTTGACTATATATGTACAAAAATTAAATTATCATACGATACAGCAGAGCAATGAACCTGGTAGTCCCTATCACCAAGAAGACGCAGAATTCAAAACAGTAAAGTATTTATTCTAAAAGCACAAACCGTTACCACTAGGCTAGACTGTAGTAGACTATTGTACTTATATTGCAATCAAACTGCCTTAAATAACTTTTTGAATTTATATTTGGGTCAAGGATGTTATATTCGCCTCTTACCGACTCTCAGAAAACGGCATAACTTCGGTACTTAAGGTTTAAAGTTTCTGTACAGCTGTCGAAGAGCGTGCTTTACATCAACAAATTTCATATTGGACATATTATTTATAATACTAAAATTGCTTTATTTATCGTGAAAATCTGCTTTATTTAGTTTTTTTAGACTGACTTTCTAAAATAATTATCAATATATGGACCTTATGTAATTTATAGTATATATGTCTGCTCTATAGTTTTCCTGCATAAAACTAAAAATGTATATAAGTTAAAAATTATATAAAAAGATATTGCTGCAAATGCCGTAAGACCAGCATTTCTAGTAAAGACCTCAGGAAAATCTTACGAACTTAAGAACAAAGAACTTTTTCTTGTAACACACCTTTAGTTGGTTTAAAACTAGCCTTGTGGACACTGACTACGGCAATAATGTTGATCGAAAATAAACTGATATTTACTTTAGATGCAAAAAAACATTATTGAATTGTTCCAATATTTAAGTTTCAATGTACTAAATAAGCAAAACATTATTATTCTTTACTTTTTAGTCAATCGTATCTTTTGTGTAAAAATATTTTCTTTATGGACAATGAAAATATTATGTATGTACAAAATACGACTTTGTCAATTTTTGTTATACGCACAATATAAATAGCAGGAAGGCGCGTAATTTCTTCAAAGATCTTCATTCAATGAAATCTTTTATAGGACAAAAATATACATTCATACAAAAAAAATTCCAGAAAACGTTCAACATCTGTAAATAAATTAAAAAAAGTTGTAAAGGAAAGTTTGTCTGTAAAGGATATTATTTCTGTGATGACTACACTGGTGATGAACTAACTAATGAAGGAATCGCTCTTGTAACGTTCAGCACTTTAGGACTTGCTTCGCTTAGGGCTGCATAAATAAAAATCAAAAAAGTATAATAGAGTTAAGATTATACAAGTTAGACCTGTCCAAAACTGAGAAGAACTGGTAAAACATAGCAATATATTTGTTTTTTTTTTTTAAATATTCATGAATATTTATATGTTTAACAGCGTACTGTACAAAATTTTAAGATTGTGATTAACTATGGTAGATTACACTTGCAGTCTGTTATTACAGAAAAAATTATGTGACCATACCGTTTGTCCATCGAAATAAATAATCCATAAGACATGATGTCAAAGTTTTGCACTTAGCTCGTCAGTCAGCTGCCTAATCTTGCTAGCTTGCAGTACTTTACTTGTTTATATATTTGTCAATATGTTTCTAAATGTATTTTAAAATCAATGTAAAATAAAGTAAAATGTGGGGCATCATTTGGATAGGTGAAACATTTTATTCTATAATTGAGTTAATTACTAATTTATTTAATGCAAACTAATTTCACACAATATCTCGTGCTTTATTTAGTAAATCTGCAATATGGTAATTCGTTTTCCTTTAATAAATGATACAAATCATCTGTAAAAAGACGAATTCAGATAACATCTACGCTACCAAAGGAATCCTGCTTTGCAAAATTGTGGCTTAAATTATTTTGTAATTTAGGACAGATTAATAACATCTTTAGTTCGAGTGCTCTGACAATATAAGTATTCAAAATAATAATTTTGTTTGTATATAATTTTCTTTTACTTTATACATCTCTAAATTAATTCTAATCTAAAGCTTAGACAAAATTTGCAAAAGAACATCGATTTATACCAAGGATGATTCGGGAAGCAATAGAAATTGAAAAATACCCAAACTTTAATAGAGAGGATGGTTGGTCTTTGCCACCTACATGGGATACAAAAATTTCAAAAATTAAACCTACAACCTACAAAGTCACAGGACAACATAAGTACTTTTTGTCAAACCGATGTTCAAAATTGAATGAAGAAATGATACAGGCATATACCAACTCAGTCTGCCCGTGATCATGGATGCTGGAAAGAATCCGAAACGTTGGGAATAGATATATATGAACTAACGCGAAAATTCCGTAAATTAATAGATTTGATATGTATAATAATGGCGTAAATAAAAGAAATAACTACGAAACTATTCTGTTCTATATTAATAATTTATTTCAGATAAAGTTCAAGTAGTGTTCGTATAGCGCTTTTTTTTACTTACCTGTCTATTATGGTAATTTTAATAATAATTTATGGTATAAAAAATTCTTTTACTTAACTTTCGCTTACTTAAAGGACAGAAAATGAAATATACTTTGAAAATAATTATTTATTACCACGAAATATAGGTAACCGCATAACGATACAAGCTACTAACCAAAACGCGCTGATACGCTAGCAAAGTTTTCCCATTTATATACATATACGAGCATTAAGTATGTTTTGGTGAGTGTTTCTCGCCTGTAAATCTGCCTTTAAGGTGTAATAAAGATGATTTATCTTTGTTTTAGACAAATCACGCTCATAATATAACTTCATTACAAATTTAAATTTATGATTGACATGTTTTCTTTATTATTGCGAAAATAACAGAGACGTAAATAATCTTATTGAATTTGAAAACAATATAAAAAATTACGTTCTCCATTTACAAGTGAAAGTTATGTCAATGTGAAACTGTTTAATCCGACTGAGTGCCTAAGCGGGGTTGTAATAACCGAATTTCTACGCACAGATGTAATACATCTTGCATAAAATATGATTGATGTATGTTTGGTTTTTATCTCAACATTTTCATTTTATATTTTGACATTGACTATTCGCTTTGAGTATTTAACGCCTTAAAAGAAAATACTTTACATACAATTACGTATTAACATGCTTGCTATACCGCAAATGTCTGTAAAATACTTTGTGTCACTTAGCTATTAGTGCCAGTTTCTTTGTATATCTGTATTAAAAGTAAGCTGTGATTAAAGAGGCTTGATAATAGGACGACGTCCACGTCCACAACCGGACATGGCCTGTAATATTAACTGAATACAAATGGACAAAATAAAACGAACCTTAGCTCAGAGACTAAAGTGCAAGTAAGCGAATAACGAAAATTATAACAAATCACCCGTTAGTACTTTGGAAAAGTTATATAAATAAAATTATATCCATTTTGGGCGGCAATATGTATTTAGAAGAGTAAATGAAATATGATTTAAAGTGTAAGTTATGTATAAAATGACGTGTTTGTATGTTTTAATCATATGTTAGAAATTCGTTTATAAGTTCGAATGTCGGGTTTCATGATTTTCTTACAATAGATTAGATATTATAAGTTAGAAATTGCGAATTAAAATTTCAGTAGAATATTAAAATGTTAAAGATGTCAATTCGATTAATTATGATCTAACGAAGTGTTGTTGTGCTGATAATGGACATAATTTTCTTTACTTACTACTAGGTTTTTGGTATTTAAACAATTAACATAACTAATTATAAAACACGCCGTTGGCTGTCTTACTCAGCAGATACGCCACTTTCTGCTCATCTGACGCCGTATATAAAGTTAATTTAAGATTTTATGTCTTGCATATTCACTTGTAAAATTATACCAGGATCTAGATTAATCATTTACAGAATTTGTAGATTAGATCTCATCTAGCTATGAAATAAATTATTATTTTCTGGATTGTGGCAGGATTCGACGCCCCTAGCTATCCTTTTTTACATGTAAGTGTATAAATATGTCACTTTGTTGTTTTAGGCAACTTTCATTATTTAATATTCTGCCTGCCGGCCACAGTTATAAGTTAACGTGTTAACGTTAGTTTTCAAATGATATCGATTTACTTTTTTTTAAACCATATCGCCATAGCACTATTAGTAAACAAATACACAAATATTTGTTTCAACAATTATTTTAAGTTTTAAAGCCAGCTGCTTTTCAGTACAAAACTTCCTTTTTTAATCTAACACTTTAAATAGCAAGTGAAATTGACTGATGTTGCTTAAATAGTTTGATTTCATGCCTTTTTCTCTTAAAAGCTGCATTTCCATTTCCATGCCGCTTTGAATTCGAAAAAGTCTGCGCTCTAATTTTCACTTTGCAGCTTTTGTACGGAATATAGGCTTTTCGAATTATTGTTGCTGCTGGAAATGTTGGTACTTTACTTTAAACTGCTCAATGCTAGCATAATTAATACGTTACACAAGTAAAGAAATAGCTTTATACAATAAAAAAGGGGTTGGGGGTTATACAAGATTTTTTAATTGATTAACTTACATAAAGGACTTAATATATTATATATGCATATAAATAACAATCGACGTACAGTCAAATTTCGCTGTCAATATTGTCAATATTTTACCAAAACTATATTTACTTCGGATATTCAGCACTACGCTTCTTTAAGTCTTTAATTTTCCTGTTAAAAATCATAATAGATCATTTAATCACTTATTTAAAAATTAATATGAACCAAACTTATTTTGACAGAAAAGAAAAATGAGTACAAATAACCTTAGTCGTTCATATAAGAATATAGCAGTTCTTAGTAGTATATCTTATCTGTATAAATACGTATTTCAAAGAAACTATTTTCTTACCCATCATCATCAGCCTGTGTTAGTCTACTGTTGAACATAGGCTTCCCCTTATGCACGCCTTCTCCATTGGGGGGACAATATCCCGCCACGCTGGTCCATTGGTGGGTAAACGGAATTTTATATGCATATGCGTCGGCATGGATCATCTTAATTTTCAGACAATTGGGTGTTCGGCCAATAGGGATCGGAAGGTCCAACGGAAATTAAGATGATCCATGCGTCGATCATCGATTGGCATGTAAAAAGTCAGTTTATCCACCAACCCTCATTGGACCAGCGTGGTGGTGTATTAGGGGAGGCCTATGTCCAGCAGTGGACTATCACAGGCTGATGATGATGATGATGATGAAAAGTCTTGTTTAAGATATAGCCAATCTTGCCAGTGACTCTTCTTAGGTACGGCAGAACAGCAGGATTCGCTCGACTGTGGCTGGCTTCACTCGGGCCCTGTGACGCAGGCGTGGGTTATTGTCCCACCGAACTTGCTTGACTCTGAGGCTCAGCACCCAGATGTTCCTTGTCACGGATCCCTCGTATTCTCTGTAATAGCCATTTACCAATAGTAGCTAACAAATTTAATTTCAAATTAAAATATCTTTATTCAATATAGAAGTATGCAATTGCTTATTGATTGTCAAACATACTACCCTCGGTTCGGAAAAGGACACCTCAGACCTAAGAAGAACCGCCGAAAGAAACTTAGAGGGCTATTTTTATGTCATCTTTTAAATATAACAATCAATTCGAAGGCATAACATATTATGCAACTTTGAAACAAAACCTAGAGCGATCATTCCATTACCAGGCTGTGTTATCATTTAAAACTTCATTAGTTTCTTAATAACGTTTAACACATAAACGTTTCTTGACTACCTTTTTAAATTCATTAATAGTTAAATTCTGAACGTTTACTGGAATTTTGTTATACACTATTATACTTTCTTAGTAATTCTTTGGAGCCCATGTTATAGACTGCACGAATTTCACGTTTTTGTCGCATTTGCCCACAGTAGAATGCCATAAGACATAATACAGTGTGGCCATAAGTCCTTTGAAAAGTAAAATTTGAATAAAACGAACAGGCGCGCGTGAGCGAGTGCAGGAAGCGGGGAGTAACTTCGGTTTCTGGGAATTTAGTCGCGATGGAGCGTTTTACCGGAGCGGACCCTGCGTTTTGTGTGCGCGAGTTTTATAAAACTACAATTCGGCTACCGTTGTGGCGTAAATTTCGAGAACACAAAGGTTTACACAACTTGACGACACTCCAACTCTTCAAACGATTAAGTGCTGGGTTGCTAAGTTCGAGGAGACCGGTTCGACGTTAGATAAACCGCGGTTGGGTCGCCCTAGGACGTCACGTATGGAAAACATAGACACAGTGACACAGTCTATTCGCGAAAATCCGACACAGTCAACTCGTAAGCGCGCCAGAGCATTAAACGTATCCAGGACATCGTTACAACGGATTTTGAAGAAAGATTTACATATGCACCCTTACAAAATTCAGTTGGTTCAAGAATTAAAGAAACTCAAAGACAAAATTATGCGAATGAAATGTTGAATCGGTTTACTTTCTTCAATAATATAATGTTCTCTGATGTGGCTCATTTCCATCTTAACGGGCATGAAGTAAACAAAATTGCCGCTATTGGAGCCCCATCAATTCAAAACTTAAGCATCAGAAGCCCTTACATAGTCCAAAAGTGACTGTTTCGACGCTATGTCAGCCCATGGTATCCTAGGGCCTTACTTCTTTGAGGATGGCAGAGGGCGCGCAGTTACTGTTACGTCGGAGCAATATGTGGCTATAATCGAAGAGTTTTTACACCAGGATTGCAAAACATTTTCAGGCTTTAATGCCAGGACGTGGTTTCAACAGGATAGGCCATTTCCACCTCTAACACTGCTATGCCCGTTATCCGTCAACTTTTCCTGGCAAAGTGATTCTAGAGAGGGGACATTTCCTGGCCTCCACGTAGTCCAGATCTGACCCCGATGGATTTGTTTTTAGGGCTACCTTAGGCTAAAGTATACGATACAAACCCATGGTTAATTGAGGCCCTAAAGAAAACATCCGCAGAGAAATGACAAGCATTTCAGCAGTGACGTGCGCGCAGTCATCGACAATTTTAGACGTCGTTTGCAAGAGTGCCGTGATCGCAACGGATTACATTTAGAAGATGTTATTTTCAAAAATAATTCCCGTTTTTAAGCTTTTTGTAAACAAAAATTTTATTCGTAATGTATTTTTATTTTAATTTTTTTTCATATCAAAGGACTTATGGGCCACCCTGTACTATGTAACTGTGAAGGATGGCAAGCCCTGTTAAGATATTTATTTGTATGGATTGGCTTCCTATATGTAGTATGGCTCAAGGTGTTATTAGGATTTCCTCTAACCAGTATACAAAGAAAGGGCATAGAATTCCATAGTGAATTTAATTTTGGAATGAATAGAGTTGAGATGGTCAAGAAAAGCATTTTCTTTTCTCTACTAGAAAAATGTAATGTCAGCAACAATGGGAGATACCGGGCTGCCCATCGGTACACCATCTACTTGAATGTAGAATTCATCTTTCCATAGTAGGTAGCCAAATGTTAGACAATGTTTTAAAAAATGCATATTCTTTTGGCATGTTACTTTCTTGAAGCTTTCTTGATATAATTGAAATGCAGTTCTCAACAGGTTTGCAAATTAACTAGGACTGAACATCAAAACTATCCATAATATCATTGCTGGTGAGCTGTAGGCGTTTTAGTTCGTAACAAAATGGTATGATCCAGATAGTAGTCTTCTTATGGTAGTGTATAATTTCAGAGTTTTATAAAGGAATCATCATCGTCATCATCATAATCATACTTTATCAGTCCACGGCTGGACATAGGCCTTTTTAAATGAACGCCAAGACGGCCGATCCCCTGTTACTCGCTGCCAACTTGAGTCGGCTACTACACGGAGATCGCCATCCCACCTGGTCGGAGGTCGACCAACACTCCGTTTTCCTAAACGTGGCGTCCACTCCAGAACCTTATGGGCCCATTGGCCATCCGCTCTTTGGACCACGTGACCGGCGCACTGCCACTTCAATAAGCTAATCCTTTGCGCTATGTCGATAAATTTAGTTCTCTGTCGGATTAATTCATTACGAATCTTATCCGACAGAGAGACTCCGAGCATAGCGCGTTCCATAGCACGTTGAGCTATGGCAAATAGACCAGCCCAACCTCAATAATCAGAGGCCACGTTTCTGCCCTGTAGGTCATCATGGGGAGTAAGCAATGGTTAAAGACTTTTTTAGAAGGAATAAATTCTATTAATATTTAATATAGATCTTCATCATTAAACAGGATCTTTGTTTCTCAATATTTACTTTTACTTCATATTAAACGTGAAAAAATGGTACACTGATTGGTATATTTTTTACTGTTTAATTGGAATGGTTTTATTATTAAACAAAAATTAAAATTATATTATTGAAAAAAACTTGTTTATATCAGTGTGTATATTCTTAGTTATTTTTTTTTTCATTTATATATTTACTGCAAACCTTTTGTAAATGCATTTCAGAAAGGACGGTCAAAAATATGTAAGATTTGAAAATAATAATCAAGTAAATCATTATTAATTTAGTTTATAAAGAATAATTGTCTAAATTATTTTGTAAAATGTACTTACCTTCGTAAATTATAAACGACCATTGCCCATTTACGTGGGATGCAGTAATGAAAGTAGATAGCTTCTGCTGAAAAATCAAGATTTATGTCAGTGCGCTTGCTATAAAGGCCCCAAAAACATTTTAATCTTACTTATTATAGCGATTTTCTTCCTTCATACAGTTTACCGGTAATGCTTTCTTTTTGTTTTGTTAGGAAAACAATAACGTTAATGTATAAGTACTTATAGAGTAATAGTTTTCTCGTAGATTAATTCCTGTAGATATATTAATACTAATCATGGATAAGTCTTTGTGTTTTATACGTCCGCTAGCGACTCACTCCGGCTTCGCATGGCTCCAATGCTAATATTAACTAAAGTATGTATTTTGATTTTCCTTTCAATACTACGATTACCAGCTTTTATCTCATTGTCTAATGAATAAAAATATTTTTTCTATTCAAGTTAGTCCTATAGGACCAAAAGTCTTTTTGTAGATTATCTCTAGGCATATACTAACGCTGATTTTTTTTGGTGTACTATACTATAAAACCTGTATGTGGTATTGTTCATACAATACTTAAATTTTCTTAATTACGTGTGTAACTGTGTGCACTAAAAGTGTGGCTTATCTGTGCTCTGCACCATCACTGGTAAATCAGTTATCAACGAGGTGAATGAATAAAACATCCTACTATTTGAGTTGTCTATTGTGTTGGTAATTTATCCTTATGTTAATACATGGACTATTATTATATTAGCTGCCTTTGTTAATTAAAATGTAGGGTTATTTTCCATTACTTTAAAATGATTTTCGTGAAGCAGCTACTTTGACACTGAGATTTTTAACGCGCAATGCACAGACTCACGCGTTTGACTTGTTTACGGGTTAGAGAACTACGCTAATTAAGGAACTATAATTTAAAAGCGCTCTAGGAAACGTCATGGCCGCTTAACAGACAAGGTACGCAAGTAATAAAACTACTAATAACCAGAACTGAATTATCAATCTCATTCCAGGTATTAAATACATGACTTTTGTAAGAGTCATTTAAAATTTTACCATTGTTACCATGTTTGTTACATCAAATATCGACTGTAATTAAGAAATATATAAATTTGCAGTTAGATTACTTCGTTGATATTTGTTGCCATGCGTGGATTAAGCTTCTAGCAGTAAAACATGTTTTATTGTTATATTGGAAACTCGTTATTTTTTATTTCAGTATAGCTAAAATGACTGAATAGATGCTATTTTATAAGCAATTTCTAAAGCATCAACAAAAAGTATCACCAGGGCTTATTTCGCTCATAGAATAATAGCGTGATGACCACTGTACTTTGCTTTAAAACGTGACATGCTTTTAATGATCGAGTTAACGAGACGTAACATCCAATTTCTCATTTTCTAGATACGGCATATTATTTATCATTTTAGAAACTGTTGTTTGTACTTTTATATATTTTTGAAGAAATCAAATTTGTTAAGGTATTTTCATTTTATCAATATTTTTTTTAATTAAATTGTTTTTTAAATAACAATCGACATTACTGTATAAGCCCGTCTTAACTTCCTCTGGATTTCCATTTCTTTAAATTAAATTATTTTATCTCTAAACTGCATTATGGTTCGTACGGATAATAGTATTGAAAATTTTCTTCTTTATTTTTTTTTTATGTATCTTAAAATATTTTAAATAGGAATCAATAAAAAAAGATAATTTTTCCCTGTAATACTTATTGCATACCAATTCTAATAATTTTGATATTTTATTTGGTTTTATTACTTCCTTTAAAGTATAGGCGATTTATTACAAAATAAACAATTAAATAAATTGATGTCAAAAATATATTAGTAACTACCATGCAATTAAAAGAATCAATACAAAGCTTTTTGAGTCACAATTGCACCTCTATTTTTAACGTAAAACTTACATTAAATGATATATTTATAGTAAATGGGTTATAAAGTTGGCGTGAATTCGAAGCCTTGTGCCGCTTTTTAAAACTGTTTTTATCTTATTAGCAAATGAAGTGAGACGACATTATTCACTGAAAGCATTCATTAAGTGTTAAGTAAAAAGTGGGTGGCCGCATAATGTAAAATGGCGTATATTTCAATTAATGTTTTTTTCTTTCCTCAGAATTTTGTTGGTAATTTCAGTATTTCTTTTGTTATATTTTAAAACCTCGCCAAAGTGTTAGCGAATGAATATTCATAGCACAAAACACGTAAAATATGCGGTACCATACGCATAATGTATTTATGCTCATATAGCATGAAGCTAATGTTCTGTGACAGGTTACTTATTTTGTTGTAAACGAAGTTGTAAATTTCTAATATAATAATGATTAATGCTCCAATTCTAAATTTAGTTCCTTTTATGTATTTCAAATTACTTGAACATGTTTCTCGGAGCGAATAAGCGCCAATTCTTTATAGCTATTTTCGTCCCTGAAAAAGGAACTAATTTTGATGGACGCACCCGTGTTCGATTCATATAATTTATAGAATGTTCTGTGCCGACAAAATACTTCTATATTTTATTTTGAAAAGGATTTTCACACCTGGTGTAGTGAAAAATTAATATTTTTTTATTATCACTAAAAATATTCGACTTGCTTGTACCAGCTATTGATTTTATTCAATTTATGTTAAAGAATCTAAGTTTTGACACAGGCGTTTCCTCTTTGATTGTAAATATGTGATTAAACCAAAAATATTTAGCAAACATAATTTAAAGCAAAAAAAAAAACTTTTGACTGGCCGGTAATGCTATTTAGATGGGACTCCGATAAAAAGATGAATTACTATGTTTCCGCCTCTTACTATTCACGTAGATCTTAAAAGGAAATTACATCATTTCTTGTAATAAATTTTTATTTTTTATGTCGTGCTTTTAATTTGTGTTACACAAAAGTTAATAATTTCAAAACTACATTCGTGTTATACAATAACTAAGACATGTCTTTAAACAAATGGAAATAAAGCTTTTCACATTTGTGAAGCGTAAACATACACAGCTATTTATCAAAACATAGTATAACTACCCATAATCAACTTTAAAAATATTCTCGCGTTCTGGTCATAGTTAGTCACTGGTGGTAGGTCCCTTTTTTACAGGGGACAGTCTGGGTAGGTACCACCCCGGTGCCTTTTTCTGTCGCAAGGCAGTAGTGTGAAATCACTGCTGTGTTCCGGTTTGAAGGGCTCCGTAGCCAGCGTATTTACTGGGTAAACGAGACTTAACACCTAATGTCGGAATGAACGGTAGGCAGCGCGTTCGTGATACTACTAGTATTGCCGATTTCTATGGGTGTCGGTGACCACTTCCTATCAGGTGGCCCGACTGCTCGTCTGTCTGCGTAGGCAATAAAAAAAAAGTTAGTCCTGTTTAAAGTAGACGTTGGTCGTTACATCGCTTTCAAGAAACGAAATCAGTTATGTCGACGGCGTCGCTTGTTTTATAACAAGTTATCTCTATAAGTAGCTATTGTCATTCAACTATTGTGCATACATACGTTTTCCAACTATACGGTTATATACGAATCAAAAATTAAAGTTTTGTGTTTGAAGTCGTGTGGTTAAAACAATAAAATAACTTTCGCTCATATTTTACTCCAGCTTAGAATCATAAAATGTTTTATAAATTGATTGGTATTTACTATGAAACTTTGATTTTGATAAAAATAATAATGCGTACCGCGAATAATAAGGCGTACTTAAATCTTTATTTTATTGTTACAATGATGATGATTAATATTTGATGCTTACTTACACTTTTGTTATTTTTACACTTTTTGAATGATTTTATTAATTTTTTTTTTACTTTTATGTAACCCGAAGAGTAAATTTATTTATTTGGGTATTTACACAAAAATCTTTACTTTTTTTATATTATTTTCGATTCAAATTACTTCTAGTTTCCCGGAATCCGGAGATTTTTTTCGCCAGCTGAGTCACTTTGTTTTGTTATCAATGTGTATTGATATATGTATTAAAATTAAACGTGCACAACACGCGCGCGTTCGGATTTATCGGTGTCTTCCGTTTTGCTTACTAGAAATTTTCGAACTGTCGTCTCTCTTGCTCCGTTTTTACCGACAGTTTTACCGACCGAGCTCACCCAAAAGTAAGTTTTTCAGTTTCGCATCACGTTACTAGTTATTGTGACGTCATTCACGTCATAGCGTAAAATAACGCTCACACCTAGTTTAAAGTCATCTGCTTCCATTTCATCATCAGCCTAAGTAGTCGCTGAGACATAAGCCTCCCGAATGAACGTACCGCTTCCGATCCTCGCCTATTCTCAACCAGCCCACACCAGCTACTATGTGAATGTCGAAGTCCATCTTACCGTAGGCCCATACTTCGTTCACCTGGAGCACGTCGGCCCAAATCTGGCGGAGTGGCAGTATGGCTTCGGCAAGGGCCGGTCGACCGTCCACGTGGTGCTGCGGGTCAGGTCCCTGACGCAGGGGTGAGGATGTTTGGGCGGTGTCTCTCGACTTCGCCAACGCTTTCAATACCCTGCCCTGGGCCTGCATAGAGAAGGAGCTCCGGTACTACAGGGTGCCTCCGTACTTGCAAAAAGTGATTTAGGCCTACCTGTCACATCGACGTGTCGAGTTCCCGTGCCGAGATGGGCTCGGACCATCGAGGTGTTGTGTAGAGTTTCACAGGGGTCGGTGTTGGGACCGCTTCTGTGGAACGTTGGTTTCGATTGGGTGCTACGTGGCGGCAAAATCGAGGGTGTCGACGTCACTTGTTACACGGACGACGCCTTCGTCACCGCCCGTGGCACCAATTTTCGCTGGACTGCGATTCTCATCACTGCCGGGGTCGCTCAAGTTATTGGGTGCATCCGGCGGCTGTACTTTTATGAGCCTCGGAACGCGCCACCTGCCCACATTATCGTTTGTGGCATCTGTGTCGACGTCAAACTGACGATAAAATATCTTGGCCTAGTCCTTGATCGCCGATGGAAATTTGCGTTCATTTTGGCGGCAGCTCTCGGCAGACTGCTCCCCAACACTGGAGGACCCAGCAGCTCCTGTCGCCTGTACGCTGAGGTCGTCAGGTCCATTGTCCATGTCGGGCACCCGTAGGCTACACCATCCAAAGGAGATACAGCGGCACTGAGGAGAACCCAGAGGGTGATGGCAATCCGGCCGTACGGGGCTACCGGACCTCCGGCGAGGGGCGTACCTGATGGCTGGCTCCTGCCCTGGGACCTGAGACGCAGTAATCCTCGCGTCACTCTTCTTCTAGCGCAAGGAGGTGAGGTCTCGGGCTGCAGGACAGCCCAGAAGAGATAAGGGAGCGGAGAGATGAATTGCGCTCCCTGCAATACACTCCGATGGGAGCTGCGGCTGGGCACCCAGCGCTGGCCGTCAACAGTAAGCCATAGCCCTGTTCTTAGTGGTGGCTTCAAGGACACGGCTCCCTAACATTCCGCGCGACGCTGGTTCTCTCGGGACATGGCTGTTTCGGGAGGTACCTGTGCCACGTGGCTGGTTGGGAGTCTACTGAGGAGTGCCACCATTGTGGCGTATGCGCCGAGGAGACGGCCCAATACGCACTGCAAGAAGAAAAGACGTGAGTAACGCCGAGAACTGCGTAGTGTCGTGGGCACGACTTTTCACTCCCTGCCGTAGTGCGCAGGATGTTAATGAGCGAAAGATCGTGGGGCGCCGTCCTTGCTTTCTGCGAGGACGTGATGGCCCGGAAGGAAGCCGCAGAAAGAGACAGGGAGGCCTACAGCGCCCTGACCATCCGCAGAAAAAGGCCAGGGCGCCGAAGAGTGGCGTACGCGAGCAAACTTCCCCCCTGACACTGAGCCCTTAGGCAGCCGGCAAGAGGGTGCCCGAAGGGCTCAAGAGGCAGCGCCGTGCTTTTGGTTCCGGCACGGCGCCTAAAGCAACGGTCCGGGTGTCCCAACACACCGGGAGAGAAAAGAGGTCCGAGAGAGGCGAGAAAAAAAAGGCCCATACTATGTTTGCCGAGCCGCAGTCTTCACTCCAAATTTTCATCAATCGGAACTGCGGCCAGCACATATGATCGGCCCACTGCCACTTCAGCTTACTATTCCAGTAGGCTATGTCGGTGACTCTGGTTCTCTGACGGATCACATCATTTCTGATGCGGTCCTTCAGAGATACGCCTAGCATGGCCCTCTTCATAGCTCGTTGAGCGACATTAAATTTGTGAACAAGTCGAACTGTAAGTGTCCAATTTTCGGCATTGTAGGTCATGACATGTAGGACGCGCTGATCGTAGACTTTTGATTTAAGGCACTGTAGGATAGGTAGCGAGAAAACTCGACGAAGCTTTTAAAAAGCTGCCTAGCCCGGGCGAATCCTTCTGTTGGCCTCTCCCTAAAAGTTGTTTCTACCTAGCTCATGCGTTTGCCCTAGGTATTCCGAAATCACATCGAGGTATTTCTTTGAGGTGCCATCGATTGTGATCGTTTATCCAATTTTATTCGGAGACAGATATGTGCAGAAGATTTGGCCAGGCATTGCACCATTTTTGGGAGGTTGTTTGAGTACTCATCCATGATGACGATATTGTCCGCAAATCGCAGATGTAAGATGTACTCACCATTCACATTTATTCCGTGTCTTTCCCAGTCAAGCGTCCTAAATAATCCTCTAGCTTAGCGGAGAGCAATTTCGGGACACATGACATCTTCTTGCCTCCCTGCAGTCGGATAAGTTCAGTCTGCTCATTTGGCCTATCTCAGCATTTTGATATCGCCAATCAATTTGTCACCGCTGAAAAGGCTATATGAAAGACAAGGTCTCACCGGAGTCAAAAGCCTTTTCAAATTCAACAAATGCCATGCACGGGGGCTGGTTTTACCATGCGCCCTCATGCATGAGAAAGGCAGAGTTATATAGTCGACAGAGTCTCTTCAACACTGGTTTACCGGTGCCCTTCAGTAGCTTCATCCTCTCCCGGGACTTTTCCATTTTTAGCTGCTAAAGAGCTCTCTCGATTTCGTCTAGGCAGAATTCTGGGAGATTCGCCGACCCATAGCGGGTAAAAGTGGGTCAAGAATACTTCCCATCCGGCTCTGGGTGTGGCCAGTGTATCCTGTTTAAATGGCTGTAAAAGCTTTCAACCTCTGAGAACCTCCGGTTTTGAAACGACGACTTCTCCGTTTTCTTTGGTCAACTTCGTTAGATGGCTTTGGTGCAAAGATTTTGAACACCTAGTTTTGCTCAACAGCTCTCGCCGAGGTCACACCTTACCAGCTTGGAGATGGTGTTATTAAGATCCCGCTGTTATAATAAAGTGACATTTGGATCATTACGTAACCTCTCCGTGAGATCCAGTGTGTCCGTGGAAAATTTTGACTAATTGCCCGCACTTCGCAGACCGCGGCCCGAAGAATTTTACCAGTCTATCAACTTAATTGTCGACTTTTACGTCAGTTGCAAACTGATTTTACAGATTGATCTTGAATGTGCCGGGGTCAATGACAGGCTGGAGCAGATTAGGCTGAATCGTAGACTACTTCAATCGGAAATTTTTAGGCTTGAAATCTAAATTCAGGGTACCTCTTAGAGGGGACTGTTTCTAATACAACGGTTCATTAAGAAAAGGTCCTGTAGCTCGAGGAATACTGTGTCCCAAATTTGGGACCAAAGTCCTCTAAGTATGGACCAAGCCATGCCATCTGCGCTCAATCCCGATGAATTATTTGCATTCTTACCTCTTCTACATCTACATGGTTTCCCGCATTCTGTTTCTTTCACATTTTATATGTGTGATTAATGACTATTATATTAGAGAAGCAAAATTAATTGGGCCAGAATTTGTTAGAGTTTACAGGTAACATTTTTTAACTGTTTTAATTAAAGATAGAAATTATTTTACATCGCATAGCGTGAGGTGTCAATAGGCTTTTAGGTGCATGCCTCTTCTCGTATATGAATTCTATTAGAGGTAATAGTACCTAAGCTGTCATTTTGGCATTAGCTTTGGAATCTTCTATTGAAATATTGCAATATTCAAGATCTTGACCAATTTTTAGGTATTTAAATCCTTAAGGCCATTAGAAGAGATCTGTTGCCATATTCTATTTTGATATCTGAATCTCTAAGTATGAGACTCCTCTCGTATCTGTTTACCAATTGTTGTTATTTTTGACAATTAGGTCAGAAAAAAGGCTACGCCATTAGCCCCATACTTTCAGTGATGAAATAGTTATTGTAAATTATTTAGAGAAAATAGACATGTACTATTAATTAAACTTTCGTCGTCGTCGTCCATTTGAGATGTGCAAATTTAACAAAACAATATTGACATAATGACTTAATTTTTGTTAGGTGAAGCTAGGACTAAAAAATAAACCATATAAAAAATGTTTTTATGTTTGACCATATTTTTTTATTGAAGTAACAAAATAATGATTAAACAGTTTTCATGTGATAAGTTATTTTTTTTGTAGATATAATTGAAGATCTTTCTTTACTGGGATCAGTTTTGGGAAGTACCATGGCGGTGATTGTATCCGACTCAAGCAATTAATTTGAAGCATTACTGTCTGGTTTAAAGCACCGAAAACCGCAAATAAATACGTCTAATTTCATGTTTTAGTGGGCCGAGCAGAACGGTGCCGTTTCGCGCAGCCTTTTTTATGGTAGGGTATAACTTACCATGAAGTGAACATCCAGTTCATCTTATTTTTCTACCAATATTTTTTTTTATTGCATACGCAGACAGACGAGCAGCCGGGGCCACCTGATGGAAAGTGGTCACCAACGCCATAAACATTTGGCAATATTGGTATGACCAATGCGCTGCCTACCGTGAGACATAGGATGTTAAGTCTCCTTTACCCAGTAAATACGCTGGCTACGGTGCCCTTTAAATCGGAACACAGTAGTGTTTTCACACTTTTGCTTTGCGGTAGAAATTATAGGCACCGCGGTGGTACCGACCCAGACGGTCCCTTATAAAAAGGGGACCTACCACTGGTAATAAACTATAATCATATTAATGGGTTCTCTAAACGTAGTAATATCATTGACATATTTATTAAACTTTTTGTATACCTATGCGTAGGCAAGCTTCAAGGCAAGCATAAAGCAAGAAAAAAGGTTAGAACATTTAATTTAAATCTATTATTGTGGATGTGAAAATAAGTAATTACTTATTTTCACTTTCACAATAATGGATTATTTCAAATTTATTAAGCTGACTAGTCGCAAAAAACGCGGAAGGCACTGTATATCTTAAATCATTTGTACCAATACATTTTTATAACAAAAAACGTTTGTTGTCAATAATATTAGCGGAAAAAACGACTTATTTCAAAATAACTTGCATGATCGACCCAAATATTAAGGGAATTTAAATAAATTCCATAATTTCCTGATCTAAGAACGAATAGACTTGCATTAATTAAAACCTCTACCGTCGGCAAGCGGATGAAATGTAATTGCTTCAGAATATTTCTTTTCCGGGATAAAACTTGAATGCAGTTAAGTTTTGTTTGTTTCTAGGGCTCATTTCCGCGACCTGTTAGAAAAAAATTAATAATTAGACTTTAAATATCATGTATAGAATTTTATTCATGATTATTTAGTATTAGATGATAGCTCTTGGTAGGATACGTATCTTTGAAATTTTTTTTAATTATACAATAATATTAAACACAATAAGGAATAAAATTATTTTATTAAGTATATAACATTCACATCAGGTAAGGTCATTCTTAGCATAGATTATCGACATCTCTGACGTGCGCATTTTAAATATTTAGTAATATCGAAGATTTTAGTTGTTTACGTTATTGTTTGTGATTTTATTATTTAAAATATTTTTTTCGATATTCACAGCGATATTAGTATTACTTACCGTGTTATGAATTCGTTAACAGTGTAATTATTGTTAGGATTAAAAATTAATGTATATAAAAGTATTTATTTAATAACTTTCAAACAGAAGATCTTCTTTCTGTTAAGTCTCTCTGTACTCACGATACACCGATTTTAATACTTTTTTGTCCCTATTTTGCTGCTTAGCTTGCCGTTTTTTTAAATGCTTTCGTAAATGTTTTAAATATAATAAAAAATCAGTGTCAAAAACTTGTACGATTAATTTTAAAATGTTGGCAAATGTTAAGAGACAAACTAAAATAATGTTTCAAATGGTAGTTCTTGAATGGATCTACAATAAGCTACTGAGTACTAATGATATGATGTTAAGAATAACGAACAATAAGATTTAATATTTTCAAATACAAATTTTGAGGCACCACAGTGTTAATCCTATTTAAAATAAAAGCTTTTTAGAATTATTTATTCTTTTTTTAACGTATCTTAGAAGCTATCACGTCAGAAATTGTAGGAAATATTGTGAAAAAATCTGTCTTATGTCCAGACCTGTCTGTTGAAAGCTTTACATATAACTGGGATCGCAGGACAGCAGATCCCTAGAATTAGATGATCAACACATAAAATGAAACGGGCATATGCAATTAGGATGCGTGAGCTGATTTTAAAAAGTAGCCTAAGTTTGGTATATCGACCGAGATGCCTAAGATCAGACGTCTCTAATCGGTTCAGTATATGTGGCATGTTGGTCTCGCCGTGCTAATTAATTGTTAATTATTAAACAAGGTCAAATAAAGTGTATGTTTGTTGTTACTAGTGTGTGAAATAGCAGTAGTAGCGTGTATCGGGACATCTGGTAAGCCCGATATTTCAAAGCCCCCTTCTTCATCCGAATTTAAAAGTTTGTTGTGCGGGTGAAGCTTTTAAACAGAGGCGTCTAAATCTATATAGCAATCTAATTTGCACTTAGTACTGCCGTGTAGCACCACGTAGTAATTTTTGTTTGCACAGCGTGTACTTTTTAATTGAGAAAGATTTGTTTTCCATGGATAGCAAAAGAAAGAAATGGTCATAGCAAAGAGAGGCTTTTTCCCAGCAGTGGGACACAAATGGTTAAAGAGAAAAAATATAGCTTGTATTTTGCTAAGCGGTGGGACCATATATGCTTAACGTAAAAAAAAAGTATCCGCTTAATTTAGCAATATCCTACCATTGCCAATCATAAAAGACAGACAAATATTATTTTTATTTAAAAAGAAACTAAATTACATCGACAAAATTTTTATAAAACATTTATAGCACAAGTTTTGTTTTTTTGGAATCATTTACTATAAATAGTTCACAAAATGATTCCGATTTAGATATATGTATCATAAAATTGTCGCAAATTGATTACGAAGCTATCTTAATAAGGAAATCATTCATTTTATAAGTATATCTTTAAAAAATTAAATATCACCGTCACATAATTCATTGTATGTTGGATAAAACAAATATTATCAGCATATAATAATAATTTACTTTGCGGGAGCGGGAGACGACTACAGACGAGTTTTATGTCAATGCCGACATCGAGACTGTTATAATTCACTGCTTAATATCAATATCGGTCGTATTTTTTTAGGCAAAGTTTAACTTGTTTAGTACGTAATTGTATTTATTTATTATTATTTAATATATTTTACTATCATTATTATGTATTATACTTTCATTAATTATTAGGGAATAAATGTTCATACACTGTTCTCTCAAATATTGGAAATTAAAAGTTATACATCGAGAAAATACAACAAAAGCAATGCTTACTCTGATTTATAATGTTATGATTCACTGCCTCGGAAAAATTTACCAATAATGTACTTTTGATGACGTTAATAAGTATATATAAAGGTTTGTACAAACTATTTTCAACTTTTGTTTTCATCATTATATTTGTACTGTATATTCTCGTTATTTTACTTGTGTTAACATATGAAAAAAATAAACAATACGGCATCGCGTAACCACTAAAGATTGTGATTTTAATAGAGTTGGAAACTCTCACTAATCTTTAAAAGATAAAGAGAAATTATATCAAATATTAATAATTAATTAACTACCCCATCAAAATAACTAGACCTATGTGATAATCCATAGATATTTAAGTAACGTTCTGTATTAGCATATCTAAAGAAAATCGACTCATCAAACTATGTTTTCTAAATGTATATCAACTATCAATAGTCAATATAGGATTCAGAAAGCTTCAGAAAGTTAAAATTATAAGTCCACTTATTACTGGTGATTGATTGGAAACTATGCTCAGATTTTATGGCCAATGTAGCTAACATATTCACTAGATAATAAACAAATAAAATTATATGTCTAGGGCTGGCGAATTTATGTAAACATTAGATAAAATTCTTCGTTTTATCGCTTCGTTAAAGATAAACAAGTGTCACAAAATTCTCTATGCTTATGCGCATAATTAATGTATTATCTATTTCATATAGAAAAAACATTGCAATTGCAGCAAATGATAAAGTTATTATTTTAAAAAATATTATAAATCTAAATTACAGGCTTTAGAAATACGAATAAATATAAACGTTGGTTAAACAGACTAATGGTTTAACAGACGCCTATAATTTTAATTAAATTTATACTATTGAAATTACATAATATTTTATTATTTTTAATAACATAAAATGCCTTTAAATTTTTTTTTAATGTCTTAATCACAAACATAAATGCGATTTTTTTTGTTTTGAGAAATTGCTAGCAACTATTGCAAAGAACAGCAAAAATAAGTATTCTTTAGTACTCAGTGCTTAGAATATTTTCATTTTCAGACATTTACTCGGTACTTATTTTGAAGTACTCCCGGAGGATACTTAAAAAGTATTATATGTGCTTTACTTACCGACAGGGTGATATTAAAAAAGGAAAAGAAAAATTCTAATGCCCAGTAAAGACCTACGCTTGATAGCCATTCTGTATTACCGTTACTTTTTTCTTTTTTTATGGCATAGAGCTGTCGGGCCACTTGATGGGAAGTGATCACCGACGCCCATAGACATTAGCAATACCAGTGGTATCGCTACCGCGCTGCCTACCGTGAGACATAGGATGTTAAGTCTCGTTTACCCAGTAAATACACTGGCTACGGTGCCCTTCAAACCGGAAGTAGTGTTTTCACACTACTGCTTCGCGGCAGAACCGCGGTGGTAACGCCCAGACGGTCTCCTGTAAACAGGGGACCTACCACCGGTTACTTGCACAGCATCAAAATCATCGACTTATCGATACTTAGCCCTTAGCTCTTACTTAGCACAAATGGACCAAGCCAAGACCAAGATTCAGTATGTATGATTTTTTTTTCCAATCGCCTGTAATTTATAACTATTCACTAAAAAGGTTTGACAACCATCATGTTCAGATTTATCACAAAATTTTAGAACGGGTAAGACAATAACAGGTAACAGTTTCATTCGTGAAGAGCTCTCTGAATACGTTTTTATAATACTTGACGGTTTTGCCACGACAGAACTTATATTACATAATTAGACAATTTCATTCATTACAGGTCCTAAGAGTTCATCGCTGGAAATAGGCTTTTTTTTAATGAACGCCAAGATCCCATGGTACTCGCTGCCAACTTGAACCAGCTACTACACGGAGATCGCCATCCTACCTGGTCGAGGGTCGACCAACACTCCGTTTTCTAAAACTCCACTCAGGCCTCCACTCTAGGACCTTTTTAGCCCATCGGCCATGCGTTCTTCGGCTATGTGATCAGCCCACTGCCACTTCAACTAACTAATCCTTTACACTATGTCGATAACTTTCGTTTTTTAATTAATTTAATTAATAAGTTACAACATAGTCACGCATAAAAAATTTATTATTAAGTAAAAGACGGACTTTGTAAAAATAAATTCGTTTTATTGAAACAGAATTTACTTAATTTTATATTGCACAGCCCATGAAAACTGACTTTTTCTTTTAAGTATAAGTAATAAAGAGCGGAATTTTATAAATAAAGACCTTATAAATACTCTGTTTAATGTCGAAGTCGGTCATATTTTTTGCTAAAGTTTTACGTGTTTAATAGCTAATAGATTTTTCTCAGAAATTTTAATTACTATTTACTCTACAGTTTCTCAGAAATTTCAATGACTTTGCATTAAAGAGTCATGTTTACTTTTAATGTAGGATTTAAAAGTTGACCTAGACTGATTAACCTTCTTTATTTTTTGGTTTATTTTAACTAGAATTAATAAACTGATACAATACTGAATTAATTATAATATTATCTTTGAAAGAATTTATAATTTATCCAGATTTTATATAAATGTATAGCATATAATTAAAAATAAAAATGTAATTACGTATTGGTTTTATCAATACTTTTACTGCTGCCAAAAATCAAAAACTAGAATTACTTCAATTGATGATTAATATGTCAAGATTTAGTTTAAAATAATTTATTTTGTTTAGCATTATAATAAGACGATAAATTTGAATACAACGAAATATCAACAAAAAGCATACCTATAAAGTAACTGCATTAATCCAGTGCCACCAAACAGCACGCTCGAGTTGCATCCCGTACGCGAGGACGATGAATCATCGTGTTTTGGCATATTCTGTAGCATATCTCTACACAACAGTAGAGATATGTTAGTTTTCCGATTTATTGCCCAACAAAAACAACGCACATGTATATGCATTTTTTAAAAAGAATTTTGACGAGTTTATATTTTCTGAAAGTTTTTCATAATAGAATGTTTGAATTTTAACATCACTAGTTCTGAAAGAATAGTCTTGAAAAGAAAATAGAAAATACCTTGGTTTAAGAAGAAAAGAAAATATTTTCAGCAATTAAATAGTTTTCGTCTTTCTCTATTTAGTGCTTACTGCAAAGACGCATTTTAATTTAAAAATCCATTTAAATATATAGCCAGTTCTCGAAAGAAAATAAACTAAACGACCTTTTTTTTAAAGAAACTACGAAACAAAGTTCTAAACAAACCACAACTCCAAGCGTCTTTTATACACGTACTCGGCCTTTTCATAAGCAAAGGTATCCGGGATATACTTTGATAGAAGCTATTCAGTAATGCGGAGTAGTTCCATGTGAGCTGGAAATGGAGTGTTCGTTGCATCGAGCAACGGGTAAACATCGCAAACGCACTCATTCAAATTACACATCCCATTTCCTTTTTGGTGTAACGAACAAGCTTTGAGCGACTCTTTGTTTTCAGACCTTGCGTACTTCAAATTCATTAAATAACATAATAATAAATTATAACCGAATTTATTTCATAATTTATTTTAATAATTTACTGAAATTTTACTCAATGTTACTTAGTATTAAAACATATATTATTGGAATAGACAGTGAAACCGTAACATACATTTGAAATAATTTCTTTATATTTAACTAAACCATTCATTTTATTTTAAAATGCTTTGAAGAACAAAATAAAAGAAGATTCTACAGTATAAGCATTTAATCAAATAAATAATTTTAATTTTTTTTAAACAAAAATTGATATCACATGCTACCAGGCATACTAATTTTTCTATTTATTTCATACAAATATATCAAAATGGCATAAACAATTATTTTCAGTATATATATTAATGGCTTAGAGATCTGTCGGCCCCACCGCCCACTTGACAGCGGATCTGCCTTACAGTGGCAGCTTACTCCCACAGATCCATAGTACAAGTGCAATTAGTAAATTACAAAACCGCCTGCTCAGCGTGCCAATAATAAGCAACTATTCATAATAGCCGCCGTCTTAGCGTTCATTAAAGAAGACCTATGTTCAGCAGTGGACTGCAAAAGGCTGTTTATGATGATGATGATATATATTTAATAAAAAAATATCAGGCTTGAAGAATTATGCCAATGAAATAGTTATAAGTATTCTGTTGATGTTCCGAAAGTTATATTAACAATCATAAATTCTTAACCGACCTCAGCTTATTACTTAGTACCTATTGTATACCTTAGAAGTGCGTCTTGCGAGTATTTACTAAGTATGTGTACGCTTTTATATATTAGTAAAAAAGCACATCATGAAACAAAAAACATTAATTTTAAACAAACTAAAGAGTAAATAATTTATAAAATTAATATTTAGCGATATTAACTTTCTACATTTTTTTCAAAATTGTTAGATATAATTATGGATCACTATTTACTGCAAATATATAACCTGTTGTTTGTTATTATTGCACGAATAATCTTATGTAAACGAATTGTCATTTGGCCTAGGCTTTAATTATCTTCTGTATTAATCAATACATAATAAATCACATACCTAAATTATACCTAAAATACACACAAAGAAAATTCTTTCGGTGAACATGTCTACCTTTGCACTAAGCTGGTGTTATGCATTTTGTATTTGGAGCATGTCACCCCTTAACGGATAAAATATATAAAATAATCAGCGGAGGCATAAAACTTCCGGATGAAGGTCACCAGCGATCAGTAAGTTTCCTAATGAGGTGAGGTGTCCCACAATGAAGTTTACTATTGATTAAATGAATACCTTAAAATATATTAGAGATTGCAGAAGTCGCGGAAAATTCTTAAGAATCTTTACTTCTAGCGATCGAAGAAAAACTCTTAACAGCCATTGGCATCTAGGTCCGTAAACAAATTATCGTCATCAGCCTGCTTTAATCCACTGCTGGACGTAGGCCTCCCCTAACACACGCCTTCTTCTTTAGGAGGTTTTTGAACCGTATTCCACCAGGCTAGTCCAATACGTTGGTGGGTGAATCGGCTTTTTACATGTCCATCCGACGCATGTAAGCACATTAAATAATCCATTAACGGGTAATTCTAAAATAATATATGTATAAGGACTTCATAAATTTGCTGACATAGTTTGTAATTTAAAGCGGTCGTTGTGTTCTTCGTCAGATAAGGTTACATTGCGATAAGGCGCGCAGCTTAGATCAGCGGCTAATGCAATTAAAAAATTTGAGGGCCAACCGATGTTAAGACAGCCCGGTTTATTATAGTTACTATCACAGTGTATAATGTCTTACAGGGTCTTACTGCGGGGAAACGCAGCTGATATGGGTACTATTTTCGTACTTCAAAAGCGAGCGATTCGAGCAGTCTATAACGTGGGCCCTGAAGATATTCACTAAAATAAATGTACTGACTAATTCTTCTCAATAAATATTCTAAAATATAATGTACGTCCGAAGATATAAAAACGATTTCGTAAAGGATTGTGATACGCATAACATACGCATACATCCAATAAGACTTCCAAATAAAACCTTTCGTGGGGCAATGGATGATTCCATAGCAGAATCCAAGTCTTGTCAATTCGTTGAAAAAAAAAAAAATATATGAGGCATCGATAAAATTTATTCGACTATTGACATTAATATAATAAATAAAAATCGAATTTCCCAAAACAATCGATGTGATACACTGATTTAGTCATTAGTGATATTTTCAGGAAAGAACATTAAATTAATAGGGACAAATTACTAATACTACTATATGCACATTTAAGCAAAAAAGTAAATATACAATCAAAATAATAAATGACAAGTATGACTGTGCTATTTCTAATCTTACTTAATTATATTTCTTTTTTTTACCAACAACAATCTGATCTGTTATATGTGACATAATAATTAATTTTCGTATTTACACAGACCTTGACTTCACACGCAACAACGCTATTAAGGTCAATAATGATTATATGATTACAGTGCAGCAAGTAAATGATATGATTTGGAACTTCAACATAGCACTTTGAATAATAGTAATTAATATTTTCTACCGTTAAGGAAGTAAATTACGTTATCTTATAATCAAAATTACGTACATCATCCGAGGTACAGACTGCACAAAGAAAATGTTATGATTTTTTATATAATAACTCAATCAAATCAATCAATCAACAGCCTGTGATAGTCCATTGCTAGACATAGGCCTCCCCTAATACACCCTATTTCATTAGGAGGTTGTGAAGAATAAACTCAAAACCTTCTGTGCCGATTTGATGATCTTGAGTAATTTTTTTATGTTTATCTGTAATTATTACAGACTAAATGAGTTCATTATTATAATGTTCTTTATTATTAACTTTAGCTTTAATGAAAAAAAAATTACTATTATCACGTACAAATTAGTTCTTTAAAGATTGCAACTGTTACTTTGAACAGCCATATTTTTTTTTATTTCTCAAATATCTATCAAACTACTTATAACAAAATAATTATTATAAAACGAGAGCAATGGGAAGCTAGTATCTACCATTTAAAATAAGAATGAACAAAATAGGAGCTTTAGGAGCGGAGCAACGAGGTAACATGTATAATAAAAAAAACTTACGCTCCGAATTGTGTATCTTCTTTTGGGAAGTCGGTCATAAATATAGTAGAGTAGTTAAATCCAATAGAATCATTTATAAATCCAAAATTTTATTCCAAGATTCCGTTTCCGTTTCGTACTCGTTCCAGCGTCCATAGTCACTGTAGAGGCTACCTAATTAATGCCTTACATTCAAGCTAAGGTGTTAATGAACGAAGACCAACGTATTGGTAGGTAGTAAACAATGATTAATATCTATGGAAAGGAATAAATGACATCGGTAAGAGTAAAGTATTTTTACTACTAAGTGTTTATTTGATGTAAATTTTAATGCAATGTCAACTTTATAAATTGTTTATCTATAAAACAATTTTATCATCATTATTTTTAAGTAAAATTAATTTAACTCTCTTTAACCAGCAATTGAAGTTATTAAACACATTCAGCCCTTTAGAAAAATGTACTATGCAGATCAGGCAAGATATGATTAAGTTACGCGAACTTTATCTTTTATTACGATAAATAAAAAGTAATCAACTGTTCAACAATCGAGGAAAACAATTCCTTGGTAGTGTGGTAAAGCAATTAGTAAATATCCTCTGGTAACCAGGAAGTAAAACACGAGGAAAACATGATCGATTTCGTTTGTAAGTGTATATCGACATTTATGTTACTTTGTGGATGTCGAGAATGAGTATTTATTATCTACGCTATAATTAACTCTATAAAATCCTAAATTTCCTCAAAAGATTAATTTTTCAGTATTTTGTAACAAAATATGTTATAAAAGCGAGCGAGAATTTGAAACCAGTCATTACGTTGACTAATAACTTTTCATCAATTCCTTGCGAGTTTCTTGTTAAAATTTTTAATTAGTTTGGGTATATAGTAAAGATTAATCTTTAGAACAATAAAATTTTACGCTTTTTGTATAAATTTAATTAATTGGAAACTATAAACTAAGAAATGTATAACAACTTCAATACTTTTTACGTTATTGTGTATTAGTAAAAATGCTTATAAGTTTTTTAAGAGTACAGTAGCGGTATAGTTTATTTTCGGAAATTCCATAAAAAAGGTAACGAATTCCGTACAAAGCTTACAAATTACTGATTAAAACAATGTCCATTTTATGTAGACAACAACTGCAAATTACAGCATGTAATTAAAAATGTTATCTTGAAATGTACAAAGAAATGCGGCTAACGTTCAATATCACAAAAATGTTGTGTACATTGTTCATTAGTGTATGGGCGAGAATATTACAGCTAAAAATGCGTTCTTCGTGCAACTTCATGTAACGATGATTTTTTGGAATATATTAGGTATTTTTAGGTGGCGGTGTAAAACTCGCTTGTTACGTTATAAATCTACCAAGAAGAGTTTGATATTATCCTTAGTATTTTCTTTTCAACTTATTCGCTATTTAGGTCTTTCGAAGTTTCAGACGGGCTTTGGTATTGATATTGTATTCTCTTTCAAATCAATGTGCGCAGTTGAGGAAATAGTGTCAACGGTAAAGGTTATCACGGTAATCAACGGTATCAGTAGTTTCGATTGTAGGTGTATCAGAAGTATAGAGCAGGTAGAGTAGGTAGAGTAGCTGTACACACACTGCGGTCGTCAGTGTATTTAATAAGAAATATTTGTTTTTTTTAAAGTTATTCAAGGATTTCATTAATAAAATCAAAAAAAAAAAGCCAGGTAGGACACACAGAAGTACACGCCTAAATCTTCAACACTACAATTTTGGATTCGTGAACAGTAAACTTGATTTATATTCAAAGACATAATTGATAAAAACACTGTTTATTAATAGGTTGATTGACCAACATTTTATACAGATATGCTAGTTTCTTCATTATACTTATCAAATTATCTACTGTACACAGTACACATCTGCTATGGTGCTGTATCTATGACAAATCACACAACACTTGTGCACGGCAAAACAATGACTTAATCTAATTATTAACAAGACTGAACAGCGGCCGAGTGAGAAGAGCGGAAGAGTCACTGTACTGTACACTCTGTATACTCAAATATTGAACAATATGGTGTTTAACCAGCCCTTTCCCTTAAAAGTATGGGCATGTAAAGCATACATTTCTTTAATTCCTTATTGTCTATTTATGATTTTTTTGCTAAGATAATTCATTTTCCGCGCTAAAATCTACTAAACGAAGTGTATGAGTGCCCTCGACTGCAAGGGCAATATGTGCTTCGTCTCAGAGTTTTAATAGTGCTGGCGTTGTTGTCTCATCGTCTAGTTCAGTACATGACGTGATCGCCTGTAGGGTTTATGTTTACGGTGAAATTCATGTAGTACGTACAGAGTGGCGTCGGAAGGTCGGACTAGTTCATACAAATATCTAAAAAATGCTAATTTAAAATATTTTTTTTTGGTAGGCAGATTCAAATCCAAATGCAGGTTTAGGTTGCATATGTACCATGGCGCACCCGTAGCTCTGTACAGAACCTGTTTTGCACGAAATGGTGTTTGAGGTAAAGGTATCTAAAGGTAAAGGGATCTGCCTGTACAAATACAGGGATGGCGTAGGTTACAATAAGACGGATAATTGTTTTGTAAAGCGTCACCTTACTGCGCAGCGAAATTTTGTTTTTATGATTAATGAGGGGGAAAAGCCGGCGTCCTTGAACGAAGGCCGCTTTGTTTTTGGCCCGCAAGATGTTAAGGCTGAAAGAGAGAAAGCTGTCGAGTGTTACTCCGAGGTATTTGGCTTATTTTACCTTGAAATCGAGCAATGGAATAGGCGGATCATGTTGGGTAGGATTATCTTAGTTCGTGAAAACATAAAAGCTTTGGTTTTAGATGGGGCTAATAACATATATGTAAGCCCTTCGTGCCCCAAATCGTAGAACGCCTTCGCTGCCGAACGTCGTCGAGCGCTCCTGTTGGTTGGCCTAGTATTATCTGGACTTTCCGTATAATCTGGGTTCCGTGATTTAATGGATCCGGTAGGTGACTCAGTGTTTGGCTCAAAAGCAAAATTGCTTAGGAACGGGGAGCATTCTTGACTTATTAAAGTCAAGTACGCAGACTAGGACGAGAAGGCTTATGGATCGGTAGAAGGTTGTAGGTATGGTGGTTTGTAAATTACCTTTGGAAAGAGCAGCGTTACAGATGAAGATGGGTAGGTTTTTCCAGTAAGTCGGCAAAATTTTAAAAACGCCGTTGGATATGCCATCAGGGCCCGGGGCTTTACATGGTCTGGGTTTCTTTAATCAACTTGACTTCCCCTTTCGATACGTCGCTTTCCACCTTCTGGAAGTAAGCTGTGCTTGCCCGTTGGTTGGTGAACGAGCTTTGAGCCTCGAGGATGTCAGCCAGGCATTCGGCTTTTTTACTGAGAAACGGTGGGGGAGCATTGGAATGGGTTAGAAGAAAGAAGTCCAACACCACCTTTGAGGCTTTTTGATGCTTAAGCAGATGATTAAATTATACTTTCAATAGTTTTGTTTAAATCTCAACTGATTCATGTAACTGATTTTTGTCATATAGTTCATATGTGACGATTCCTACTCCCGTCATTTCCTGTAGTAGACTCCTCATTGTAATTAATACTTTTAAATTCGTTTTAAAATGCAGCGTTGAATTCAAGAATACTGAGACATATGTATATAAAACATAGCAATAAAATTTTCATGGTTCCATACATCCATCCTTACATTATATATTAATTGCTTGACTCGGTTTCTAATGATAGGTCTATAATCAGCATCATAATAAACCTTTTTCAGTCTACTACTGGTAACAGGCCTTTTTTAATGAATGTCAAGACGGCTGATCCCCCGCTACTCGCTGCAAACTTGGTCAGGCTACTGCACGGAGATCGGCATAGGACATAGGACATTATTTGAATAATATTTTTATTAGTTTTTTTTTATAAACGTGAGTATTAGCTATGGTTCATGGTCTGAGCTAACACTACTTAACACAATTGTTTATTTTTAAATTATTGAGAATATTTTTAAAACATGAGGCACAAGATGATGTTATTTTTTTGGTTTAAAAAACGTAGTATAATTTAAAAATTTCTGAAAACAGATAAGAATTATGTTTTGTACTACCAATAACTAAATCACCAAATGTAATAGTAGCATAATATAAATTCAGGAGATGTTATTTCTAAAAAATAATAACAACCACATAGTAATATTGCTATTTATTTACCATGTTTCTTTAGAAAATGCAAGTCTTAGGGAAAATAAAAATTTTTGATAAATTCGTAAAGAATCAAGCATTTTAAAAATGTTGCATCAGAATGTCATAAAATGTTAACATCAATTAAGTCTATAAAATTAATTAAATGTTTATTTTTTACACCTTTCAGAAGATAATCTACTGAAAAGAGTTATTATGAAATTTCATATTTATATTTAAATAAATAATAGTCTTCACGTGATCATGGATGCTAGAAACAGTCCGAAACGTCGGGAATAAATATATATAATTAACGCGAAAAATTGCAAGTTAAGTGTTTAAAATTACGTTCTTTGTGTATGTGATGCAACGATGCTACCGGTCGACAATAGTTAATATTATATATTGTCAATGATACAATTATCTAAACCATTACGACGGTTCTCTACTCAAAACTATCAATAATGACATAAAGGCATTTGTATGTGGTTCAGTTGCTTGTATAATATTAATATATTAACTAAAACGGAACATTAATTACTTTTTGTTGTTATGAGTTATACATTTATTTGGGTGATTTTAGTTCGAGTCTCGGTACCACAATTACAATAATTTATAACTAAAATCTCTCTTAGTTTAAAACTAAAGAACTCTTTATTGCTATATATATGATATGTGCTATTCAGTTTGTTTTTGGGCAAATCAATACTTTAATGTTAAATTACAATATAAAACTTATGCAGTATCCGGATTTTATATTTCTCTTGTACTCTTTTGTTGTGCTTTATATATAATAAGAATAAGAATATGTAAAATTTTTTGGTGTGTTTTTTTCTGTAATTAGTGTAGTTAGTGGATTTTCTATGTGGAAAATGACATGTTTTGATATATTTTATTGTGACTCATGCTCGTTTTAATTTAACGCTGCAATTGAAACGCAAAGCAAATGCATTATTAGTTGTTTTAGTCGCACAGAATAATTCTTTGCAGGTTGACAAATTTATTATTTTTTAAATAGCATAGAAAGCACTAGTTATGCTTTTATTCTCACGGGCACGTCACACGAGTCAACTTTTAAAAAACCTTTACCAAGATCTCATAAACAAGAGCAAATAAATCAATAAAAAACATTCAATTCCAATTCTTACTTTTTTGTAAAGCTGTAAAAGAGAACTTTCTAGCTTTATTGTTGAATATTAAAATATCAGGAGAAGGGTGGCACACTGCAATGACCAGTACGAGGCTGCCACTTGAGAACCTGACTAACTTGGAGATTCCTTATACGGCTATTAGTGAAGTAAGTCTGTAGCGCCGTAAGTCATCACTGGCAACACGCACTGGTTGAAAACCTTTAGACATTATCGCGTTTAAAAATAAATTTTAATAATATTTCTTAATAAATCAGAAAAAAGAGAGAAGACTGCCTCCGTAGCCTAGTGGTATGAGGTGTGATTTAGAAACCAGAGGTCGTGGGTTCGAATCCCGCAAGGACTTTTCATAGTTGTTTCCGGGTTGTTGTTGGGGTGTAGGGATCCTCCAACATCTTAGGAACCCAAGCCAACCTCACCTGCACGTGGTGCACCCTGCCAAGCAACGAACGAGGTTGGCAGAACCACCCACCAACCCGCACTGGACCAGCGTGGTGGGTATACGGTCCAAAACCCCAAATGATGAGACGAAAACGCCCCGGCCCCCAGTTCCCGGTAGCCTTGCTATTCCTGGCCAAGGCGGCGGCCACGGTAACGGCAGGGCGGGGTGCTAAGAATCCTCGAGTACGTAGCCGCCACAACAAACTGACCATCGCGACATACAACGGGCGCACGCTACGGCTAGATTCTCATTTGGCCCAACTGGAAGAGGAACTGAGGTCATAAGATGGCACGTTTTGGGATGGAGTGAAGTCCGTGAGAGGGCGAGGATACTCTAACCCAGAGTCGGGCCATCTTCTGTACTTCAGGCAGGAGAAAATCCATCACAGGGTGGAGTCGGGTTCCTTGTCAATAAATCCTCATTGACAATGTGAGTGAAGTATCCGGTGTAGTCGGCGAGGGTTGCGTACCTTGTGATAAAGCTAACCAATAGGTACAGCCTGAAAATTATCCAAGTGTACGCACCAACGTTGTCATACCCGGATGATGATGTCGAAGATATGTCGAGGACATCTCAAGAGCCTTACATACCACCACCAAGGCTCACTTCAACGTTGTCATGGGGATTTCAACGCCAAAGTAGGAGTACAGGCATGCAGCGAATCGATGCTGGGATCATATGGCTCGGAGCAGAAATCATAGGGGCAAATGTCGTCAATTTCCTCGAGCGAGAGGGCTGTTCTTAATGAATTCGTTCTTTAAGAAACAGCCCAAAGGAAATGGACGTGGCAGAGCCCCAATACAATGACCAAAAATGAGATAGACTTCATTATATCGGACAAAAAGCGCATATTCAGGGATGTCTCAGTGATTACAAGGTTTAAGACCGGAAGTGATCACCGACTTTTGAGAGGCACCCTGAATATAGATTTGAAGCTTGAACGGTCCCGATTGATGAAGTTCACGCTCCGGCCTATTCTGCTCCAGCCTATCATTGATCCTGGCAAATTTCAGATCAATCTGGAAAATCAGTTTGGTGCCTTAGAAAATACAATGAACGTGAACGTAGGCGAGGAACTTGATCGAGTGGTAGAAATTCTTCGAGACGAGGGTGCAAACTCTGCGGTCTGCGACGTACGGGCAAAAAGTCTAAACTTTCGGGAGAAACACTGGATCTCATGGAAAAGCGACGAAATGATCTAACTGTCACTTCGTTAGAACAGCGGGTTCTTAACAAGACCATCTCCAAGCTGGTAAGGCGCGATCTCCGTCACTCCAATACGCTCTCAATACAGAGAGCTATTGAGCAAA
This sequence comes from Lamproptera curius, assembly GCA_029286875.1. Taxonomy (NCBI): domain Eukaryota; kingdom Metazoa; phylum Arthropoda; class Insecta; order Lepidoptera; family Papilionidae; genus Lamproptera; species Lamproptera curius. The sequence continues at coordinate 6,794,726 of JAGSMT010000016.1, read as the reverse complement.
ACTGGGAGTCCAAAGTCTTCGTACAACAGCTTGGAAGAAGCCATCTAACGAAGTTGACCAAAGAGAATGGAGAAGTCGTCGCTTCGAGACCAGAGGTTCTCTCGGAGGTTGGAAACTTTACAGCCAGTTATACGCGTCGCATCTGGCACACCGGAGCCGGATGAGAAGGATTCTCGAGCCACTCTTACCCGCCATGTGTCGGAGGATCTTCCAGAAATCGGCCCAGACGAAATCGAGGGGCTTTGAGCAACTTCAAAATGGAAAAGCCCCAGGAGAGGACGGAATCCGACGGAGCTCGAAGGCCGCTGGTAAACTGGTGCTGAAGAGACTCTGTCGTCTATTTAACTTTGCCCTTCTCTCCGGGAGAACTCCTGAGGCATGGCATAGGGATTTGGTCGTATTGTGCTTCAAAAAAGGTGATAAAACCCTTTTGAAGAACTATCGGCCAATATCGCTCCTGCGTCATGTCTATAAGTTGTTTTCGAGGGTCATCTCGAATCGTCTTGCACAAAAACTCGACGAAGCGCAGCCTCGAGAACAGGCCGGGTTTTGGAGGGGTTACAGCACCAAAGACCACATCCATACAGTGAGGCAGGTTATACAGAAGACACTTGAGTATAACCAGTCCCTGTGCATAGCATTTGTGGACTATGAGAAGGCTTTGACCCATCGAGACCTGGTCTTTTCTCGAGTCCTTACAGCGGTGCCAAAATTGATTGGCGATATATCGAGATGCTGAGATGTTGTACAACGCCGCCACTAATTCTGTCGTAGTCCTAAGTGGGCGGACTGAGCCTATCCCCTTGCACCACGGTGGCAGACAAGGAGACGTCATGTCTCCGAAATTGTTCTCTGCCACGCTGGAGGACATGTTCGGGACGCTCAACTAGGAAGAACACGGGATAAATGTGAACGGCGAGTACATCTCACATCTGCGATTTGCGGATGATATCGTCATCATGGCTGAGACCGCAAAGGACCTGCAGGAAATGGTGCAAAGCCTGGCTGAGGCTTCTGCACGCATCGGTCTCCGGATGAACTTGTGTAAAACCAAGGTCATGTTCAACAAGCACGTTGATCCGGGACCGATCACACTGACGGCACCTCCTCGAAGTGAGTTTCGAGTACGTCTACCTAGGGCAAACGCTCCAACAGGTAGAAACAACTTTGAGGGAGGCCAACAGAAGGATTCGACTGGCTGGGCAGCTTTCATAGCTTCGTCGAGTTTTCTCGTCACCCATCCCACAGTGCCTCAAATCGAAAGTCTTCGATCAGTGCGTCCTACCCGTTTTGACCTCACGATGCCGAGACTTGGACACCTTACGGTCTGACTGGTCCACAAATTTTAAGTCGCTCAGCGAGCTATGAAGAGGGCTATGCCCAGAGTATCTCTAAAGGACTGCATCAGAAATTATTAGATCCGTCAGACAACCAAAATCACTGACATAGCCACCGGATTAGTAAGCTGAAGAGGCAGTGGGCCGGTCATATAAGCCGCAGAACTGACGACCGCTGGAGTCGAAAAGTTCTGGAGTGGAGACCGAGGCTCGGCAAACGTAGTGAGGACGCCCTGCGGCAAGATGGATGACGACGATTCGCAAAGTGGCCGGTGGGCTGGATGAGAATAGCCGAAGATAGGAAACGTGGCGTGCATTAGGGGAGGCCTATGTCCAGCAGTGACTAGCGCAGGCTGATGATGATGATGATGAGTTGTTTCCTAGTTGGTTAGGGTTACCCATCCAAACCCACCAACCTGCATGGTCACCAGCATGGTAGGATACGTTCCAGAACAACCTAATGGATAGGGGTGTATTAGAGGAGGCCTATGTCCAGCAGTGGACATAGTGGAGGAGTGAGTGTCTGTATTTGGGCGTACTCTTGTGCACTATAACATCTCGTGCGCAATTTGCTGATCTCTTTAATAGATCGGCCAAAGTAGTTGGAATCGACTAGCAGGAAAATAAACTGAGTAATACCTATAAATAAATATAATTTCATTCAATAACAAACAGTAACAAAAAACAAAATAGCAAATAAAAAAATTAGGCTATGAAAAAACGAATTTTTATCCAACATTAGTATTTTAAAGAAATCCTTTTAGAAATACTACTGCATTTCTGTTAATGGTCCAATGGTATCGATCGACGATACAAACGAACATAAAAAACCTGATGGTAAATTCACATATCTTTTTCGAGATGAAACTTTGACAATTCTATCTTATTGATTTTTGCTAACGTAAATACCAGTTCGGAAGATAAAGCCTTTTCCTAAGAAAAACTACAGAAAGTCAGTGGGACGTTTTTAGTCTTGCATTTTAAGACTGCCAAGTGAACTACTTTAGGAGCTATAATAATATGACTTTAAGACTTTTACCGGTGATAGGTCCTCTTTTTACAGGAGACGGTCTGGGTGGGTACCACCGCGGTGCCTATTTCTGCCGCGAAGTAGTAGTGTGAAAACACTGCTGTGTTCCGGTTTGAAGAGCACCGTAGCCAGCGTATTTACTGCGTAAACGAAACTTAACACCATATATCTCACGGTAGGCAGCGCGTTGGCGATACCACTGGCATTGCCAATGTCTATGGGCGTCGGTGACCCCATCCCATCAGGTGGACTGACTGTTCGTTTGCCTGCGTATGCCATAAAAAAAGACTTATTAAGTTTTTACTGCTAGCCTAAAACGATAAAATTTTTCTATTTAAAAAATATTTATTTAGCTATACTATACTTCATTTATGTAAATACTATACTTATTTAATATTGCTTCTAGGTACATGATATGACATCTGTATAATAATTTTAATAGTAGTAGTTTTAGTAATAATTTTCCATAACTTTATAAGGTCTACAGTAAAATCTTCAGTGGCTGAAGCATCTTAATTGTCATATATATGGAATAATCCTTATACCAGTTAATAAAAATAATATGAGAAATACATCTAACGCTTTTGTAATTGAGATATAATGCGAAGTGGAATATAAAACGAACACAACTTTGTTATACCGTATACACAAGTTATTGTAGCGGAATACAACAATAATTTACTCAACATCTAATAAGCATGCGTCTTATTCCGCTGCGAGCAATTATGTGGGCTTAAACTTAGCACGAAGCGTGAACAAATATTTGTTGAAGAAGCTCAAACACTGCAGTAGAATAGATATAGTAAAGGATGCTGTTGTATGTTTTTATTTAACTTTATCTCAACGTTAATTTGCCGTAGCCCTATTTTAAGCAGATATAATATAATAGTGTTTTGTTTATTAAATGAAACATATTTTATAGTAACTATTAATGAGTAAGTTTTTTGATTAAATTCATGTAAGAAAGAAAGAAGAAAAGAAAGACAATTATTCAGCACAGAAAATAGGAAAGTACAGTAAATAATAAAACTGTGAACATAAACTTCTTGTGTACCAAATTGGTATCCACTTAGCTTTGATCACAAAGAAAAGATAATCTTCGTAAATGCTGATTTTTAGTGGACCCATACAATGAAGAGGTTAATGGCGCTATTTAACTATATCTAATATTTATAAAATTAGTTTGTAAAGCTAAAAAACAAAAAAAAATATTAAAGTGTCTTGCTATTTTCGGCTCAAATGGTGACAATTTCTACTGTACCATTCTTGCATACACCTCCACACCAATAAGACATAGCCTATTAGAGTTAATAATAATACGTAATAATTTTAAACATCTGAATTTGCATGCATAAAAAACAAAACATTTAAATGTTTTGTTTTTCTACATATAACCTAGCTTTTGTTTGTATAACATAATATAATTACTTAATTAATACAGAATTATAATGCCTTTTAACGCAAATTTTTCAAGCTATATGCGATTAAAGTATAATGCAGTGACAACGAGTTTATAACTATGATAACAGTAAAAAATAACATTAGCAATTTAAATTCGTTCATTGCTACCTTAAAAGGTTTCCTTCGTAATAAGGGTTCTCGTAGTTTTACAGAAACTTGACTCTTTCCCTGTGTAATGAAATCCGATAACAAACGAAGCTCGCGAGTTGTAATCCGACTGCTCAGTGAATAATAGGAATTAAGTAAACAGCACTGTCCACATCATGCCTGATTTAGTTTGGCTTCGATTGTTAATTTAAAACATTTGCACAATAAGCATTGATTTTGAAAATTCTGTAAACGTGACCATTTAAAATCTAAAAGGATTTTCAAATCCAAAAATGCAATCTGAATAGTTATATGCGGCAACATTAAACAAGACGCCCACATTGATATGAAAAATAAACATATTTTTTTTACAACAGCAAATAAAATTACGGTAATGCACATATTTATCGTTCAGGTATAGTCATAACAATGGTACTAGACTACTGTAATATGTACGCATAGTGCCTATTGACTAAATGGAGGCTTACAATTATTAATTCAGGTCAAAAATGAATCTTAAAAATTACAGTAGAAATCCTACGGGATTCATTTGTCGGCTGATCCCTTCTCGGTCGTGATGGTAGGTCGTTCCATTGAGTTACGCGCGTAAAAATGAAGATTTTTCTTATGTTTACGCTTATGTTTATTTTTAGGTAGGTGCGAAAAAATAGCGTTTTTGGAGGAAATTTCTTAGGCTTTATAAATTGTAATGTTTAAATATTAATTTATGCACAATAAAAATTATTAAATCACTTAGCAAAATAAAGACATAAATTTGCGTTGGTTAGATGTAAAAATATTGAATGCAAAAAATACCTATTGCTAAGAAAATATAAAATATACGTACATTTTCACTTAAAATTGTTACATAGGATTATCATTTAGTTTGTAATCATTCACTGAACTAATCACGACTACTTGATGTTTATTAAATCTTAAAAAGCACGATCTACGTTTATAAATGTAAATTAGAATATTGATTTTTGCTATTAATAATTAAGATTTTTTTTAATTAGTGTTCAAATGATTTATCAAAATACCTTTAATACACACAATGTCCAATCAGCCAAAACATATTTCCTTAATGTTAAAAATAAAATGACTTTGTATTATAATTGAAGGAAAATGTCTTTTGAATATCCAGTCTTTTCAACACGAACAAAAGCCTTACTTACAAGTTTTAACAAAAGACCACTCAGTGCGCACAGTGGTTAAATATTTTGAAAACAATGATTTTAATAGCATAATAGTGTCTAAGCTACAATCTAAAGTTTTTTTCAACATTTGCTTGTATTGATATATAATTCATAAAAGTGTGTGTCGTGTATATCAACAATATTGTTGGTTCTAAAAAAGACAAAGTGAAAATTTTAAACAAAAAATATTTCTGACCTTATAAATTAATTATTGCATATAATGTTTTTTTCCTTTTCAGCGACGCAAACCTTGTCTATACGTAGCAATTAATAATAAAAGTTACTAAGTGGAGCTTAACTTAAAAACAATTTTTTACAATTATATAATAACAATTTTGAAAAAAAATCATGATAGTTTTAGTCGGAGCGTGTCCAACAGAGTCTGTTTTATCGCTGCTGATAGGTATGTGTAGGAATTTTGCTACGCACTAAAAACTACGTCTGCAAGAAATCGTTAGCGAGAACACACATGTACATCATTAAAATGCCTTTTAAAATTACTTCTCTATTACACTTAAGCATAAGGTGAAGCGACACAAGAATCAATGATTCCGTAGCCAAGATACATATAAACATTTAATTATCCTTAAAAACAACAAAGTGTTTTTATATACTTTGCTTTTGCAAGGGGTGCATCTCTACTGCCGCTTAATTCTCCTGAGTTTGCCATGCAGCTTATAGAAGCAGTTTCATGGAACTGCTAGTTCAATTAGTCATTATATTTTATGTTTTTGAGATAGTAACCAGAATTTTTCCAATTTTAATTTATATCGTTTGATTCAGATCAAAGTTTAGTTTTTATTATTTTTTTATTATTTACTAGCTTCTGCCAGGTAATTAGCTTCCGGTATAAAATAGTTATTTCAGGCTTCAGTTACTCTTAATTTAGCTTCATTTAGCAAGAAGGTTGTTAGAACGATTTGTAGCTATTTCTAATGGTACTTTCCTCATTTTAGCCTTACTTTGGTGATTTTTAGCCTTCTGTAGTATATCTTAACTCAAATTTTGTCAAACTATCTATAACTAAATATTAAATTTTTAAAGCCATTTAACTAACGGTAAGTGCTTCCCGACAAAAATACACACTTACCACTAGATTGATGTCCTGCTCGCCTTATTTTTTTGTTTCGTTCAAAAAGGGTTTAAAATACAATATATATTTTCGACCTCACTTTATTACCTGACCTACATTTACCTCTTAATTGTTTTATAAAATTTAAAATCTTTTACAGGGACCAGTCACATGACAGCTAAGTAAAAAAGAACAATTACTATTCTTATAAATTGGCAGGAAGTAGATGTTTTTTATTTTTACTAGGGTATTTAACTAGACGGTTTTCTCCATACCCATCCTTATTCTTTATACCAGCTTGTTTTAGCACTACCTTTGTTTATTGGAATAATTAGTGTCAAAGCCTTCTAAATAAAAATGAAGTTTAGCGCGTCCATTGCCCTAGGTTATTTAGAATCATTTATATGATTTGGGTGAATTTGATAGTCATCAATATTTAAAGAAGTTAAAGATGAGACGAATGGTAGTAAAAAATACATATTACGTTTCGACAATAAAGGTAACAGAAAACTGGCCTCGTACCCTATAACCTTCATATTAATCTAGAAATTTAAGTAGAATAAATTGTGAATACATCAATTCATAGGTAAAAGTAACTTAAAATCTAAAGACCCAAAAGCCGAAGAACTTGAAGATTGATTAGATTCATCGAAATAAAGGGGTCATCAGATAACTGTTTTAGTAAAACGGTAAAAAATGCCCCGCCGCTAAGCGTCTAATGCTTTTATTCATAAAGAAAGCAAAACAAAATTTATCAAAATGTTATTTATTTCCATAAGTAACGTATTTCTGTAATGAAAAAGCAGAATTATATTGTTTATAAAATTTATGAGGAATTGTATTTAAATCAACTATTTCGTCGCGTTTGAATTTCATATTAATCTGCAATCATATAACCATACCATTACAATCGGTCGGCACCCATTCCAAAAGAATGCACGAGAAACCATAACTACGGCTCAAATAATGGCGTTTGTATGCAGAACGGTACTGCACTTTATGTATGTTTAATCATCTTTAATTTATATATGTTATATACGTTATGTATCTTATTCCAATATCACTCAGTAAATAAGTTAAAAAAAAACATCGTTACTCACGTAATATAAGCCCGCGCGTGCTTGCGCAAATACTGCGCTTCAGCCCAGCTTGCAACATATTTAATGTAGTAGAGGGACTGGGGAGCAAGTGCTTTATTAATTAAACCAACTTATTTCTGTAATTTTCGCGTTTCCAAAATTATTTTAAAATATGGAGTATAAAATAATTATATAAGTGATTAGTGATTGCTTATTACGATTGACAGCTCCGTACGTGTAGTGTAAGTCAAAAAAATCTTTTATGACGGAACTTATACTAAGCAATCGTATCTAATTACAATACATATATTAAGACAATAAGTGTTTGTACTGCAGCTATGATTTATTGTCTTTACGACTTTAAAATATGGTAACAACAAAATTAAATTACGGTATTTTTAGTCTATCACACTAAGTGCAGTATTTTTGAGTTTATTACAATTTTTCGCACACAAATACGTTAGTTTACTTTTTGTTTAGAATTATTTATGTGTACATAGCTTAAATATAGACTTATATATTTACATATACTTGTGACAAAGATTAGGTTTACTTATTTTATGTAAATTTCGTCAAGAAATCACCTGGAGCCAAATTCAATATATCAAGACATTGTGTTGCTGTGACGGGGGTTTGACACACAAAACTTTTGTTCAAGCGCCACGACGACAGCGGTCTGGTCAAGTCATTTATTAAACATTCAATATCTCGCACCGAATGTTACTATAAATTTAATCTGGAATACTTTGACAGCTGCGTTCAAATGATAAAAGTAAATATACTTGTTCAAAAAAGAAAGCTATTAACTAAAAAACTCCACGAAAAATGGTGAGGAATATTCCGTTTATCGAAGAGAAACCGTTATGAACTCTAAAGCCAAGGCCAAATGAGGCGAGCGTTGGCTGCTTGGCATACAATTTATTCAAGTGTATGCACTTGTCGCTCAACAACACAATATTTTTACCCGCAACGTGTTATCACATAGGTGTTTCTGTAATGTGTATCTTTTTTTTTTAATTTTAAGCAAACCATATGACAGTCGTTTAAAATTTAGTACTGTTGACTTTAACATTTTTTGTTTATAAAATGTAAATATACTGTACATTGTTTAAATTAAAAGCAAATGATTGTTTACGTTTTAAGTCTATTTAATATAACAATTTAAATGTTAAAGCATTATTTAAGATAGCATTTATCTTCTCGCTACCTATTCCGCATTGCGGTACCGCAAATATCCTCTAGGTAAAAACACACAAGTGCTCCATGTATTTATTACTTCCGAACTACAATACTGTCGACAGTTGTTCTTACTCTCGGACGCTTTAATTTGCAGGGTGCAATATAATTATATAAAAAGAAAATTACCAAATTTGTAGATGATAATAAGTAAAATAAATTTAAAAACATCCGTCATAATAAAACGTAAAATAATGACGGTTCTGTTTTTCTTAAAAGGAACGTCAATGGACAATAAAAGCTAGAAGGAAGTTATTTAGAAGTTGCATATGTCATTAGTCATATAGCGCAGAGAAATTACTGAAAATTTTTAATTCATCACCTTGCTAGTTCACTGCTAGAAACAGGCCTCCCCTAAAGCACGCCTTCTCTATTACGGGGTTGTTGGACTGTATCCCACGACGCTGGTCATGCCCATCCGATGCATGGATTATCTTAGTTTTCAGACAATCGGCCCAAACTGTCCTAACCAACCAGAAAACAATATATAATAATAACATAAAGCTGTTTTCCCGCGGGATTTGAACCCACGACCTCCGGTTAATAAAGCAAGGCAATACCGCTTGACCACGGAGGCGGTTATTTTACCTAGTATTCAGCATCTCATTATCTACTTAGATCTGAATTAAATAACATTAAACTATATTTTACAATAAGAGTAATGTTACGTTAAAATACACTAAAGTATGTGTTTGAAACTTTACAATAATATACAACAAAGAAGTTTATTTAGGAATCAAACCTAATTAATTTAAGTACTACATATTTTCAGAAACAGCTATATCAAACATAGATGAAATAATATATTTTACTCTTTTATCAGGTAAAAAATGCTTTGATATTTCATGTTTGCTATTTAATAAAACTTTTTTTTTATCCTTTTTGACGTGCTTTCATTAGCTTTACCTATGTTTGAAGTAATGAATCCTTTGAGCAACTTTTTGTTACTAGCAAAACGGTCCGGTCTAATTTAAACTGTTTTTTAAGCTTAGTTAGGTATTATATAAAATATAATTATAGATTATATTAAATCTTTAATTTTACCAGTTACTTTATGCAGTTTAAATATAAGAACTGTATTCAAAAAAAGTTTTGTAAAAACACTGACTTAAAACTATAAAACCAAATGGTCTTTATACAATTAAATTTTATTTTCCTACTCTCAAACAAAAAAAAATATTTGTTTGGAAAGAAATTGGATTCCAATTACAAAAAATTTCCTACATGAAAATCGGTTGTTGTCATTCATGACGACGTATTCCCCATCTCGGCTCTCCGTAACTTAAATTTGTTTTACCTTTTTAGATGTTCATTTAAATTATCGATGTAAATTGAAACTGCGATCTAAAATTTATATACCGTACTTACTTTATTATATTTATACACAACTCATAACATTTAATGTTTTTTCATAGTTAAAGAGCATTCTTACATTTTTACAACTTTATTTTGTATCGCATGTATTTTTTCCATCTTCGGTTTTCAAAAAGAATAGCCATTTGGGTTGCATCTTATGATTTTTCAAATGTCTCAAAGAATTATTTTAGATAATTCATAAATTAAAGACATGTAAATCTGCAAAATAACTTTCGATTTTTTTAAATTGGTGATTGCAATGAAAGTAGCTACTAATTAAGTATCTTTTACCAAAAAAACAATATTATCAAACACAGTCCGCAAAAAGCGGCGCATAAACGTTCTCCGGTTGGAAAGCAAAAGTCAAAAATCAAAAATCCTTTTATATTATTGATATCAATATAGTGACGCCATCGATTTTCATTGTTTATTTAGTTTGCCAAAAGAAGCGCGGAATTCAGATAAACCTTTGAATTGTGATGGCATAAAGAGAAGAGAGTTTTTACTCTTTTTCTAGGTTCATCGACAGGTAAATTTTTATGATATTCAAAGAAAACAACTTAACCAAATGCCATTTTAAAATCATTATCCTCATAGCTATCTTTACTTATATTTTAAAGAGCTAATGTTTGTTTGTTTGTCTTAATTCTTAATAAAAGTTATACAACTATTTAACCTTTTTCAAATATTCTTTCACAGCTCATATGATCATTTACTAACATAGCCTACATTTTATCCCAGTGAAAAGTCCATTCCATTCTAAAAATTTAAAAATAACACGATCAGTGCTGTGTATGGGCTGCTAGTTGTATCTAATAATATCGTGCAATGCTTACGAAATTTTTGTTATTTTAACTTGATTCATAAATATTTATTATATAATATTATTTATATTAGTAAATACGTTTAACTATCAAGGTAATAAATTTAACTGAGCTATTTTATTTAATCCAAATTGTAGCAAAACAGTAATAGTTTTATATTTGCCGATTCAATGCATTAGTGCAGACTACAGGAATGAATAAATTATGTCGGCTGAACTGCGGAAACTTAGGGCTTTAATGTCGTTGGCTTAAATCCATTTCAACTTTTATTTAAAGCTTGTATAAAAATAAATCGTGAGTAAATTATGTACTTTAAAGCATATGTAACCAATCGTTAGTTTATTTATTTCTAAATTTATCTAAAATTTATAGAAAATTGTAATTACACGTGTAGGAAAAAATTAAATATACTTCAGAACTTTACTAAAAATATTTCTGCCATTAAAGGATTTATTGCGCTTATCCAATGGCTGCAGATTCAGATCTACAGTAGAGTTTTAATAGTTTAAACATGACATTTATTATGTCATGTACATTATATATGTTAAATATTTAAAAAAATATATAACTAAATATGTTCGGTAAAATATGTCATTAAGTTAATACTTTCCTAAAAATGTTATAAAAGGACCCTTCACTCTGTCACTTTTTGATCATTTATTATACGTACAATAGCTTTAATATATCAATAATATATATTAATATATGGCTTATGTGATGATTTGGAACCTTAAAGTTTTTTCAGAAAAAACATAAAAGGTAAACTTTTACTATTATCCTTAAGCTGTTGTGAAATCCTCAGTGAATTAAGCACTGCCTCAATTTCACTGTTTCCGTGATTTAAATGGTAACTTGTAATTTCTTGGATGATTGTAAAAATTTTATGCTCGACAGTGTCATAAACTTAATGAATTGCAAAAGATTTTACAATATACTTATTAAATATGCTGGGAAAATTACTCAATATATGTTGCGATAAATATTTTTCTAATGAAATGGTTAACATAAAATTCTTCATAGATAAACTGTACTATTGGCCAAATCTTTGAGTTAAGCTATTTTTCGTATTATAATTATATTAAAGATCAATTCAATGCGTAGAATTTTGAAAAAGCATGTCTTAAACTTTTACCCTTCTCAGTGCTGTTACGTGTTTACACTTTTTAAATATCTTCAATATTGTTGTAAACTATTTATTGTACATTTATTTTAGAGAATGGGACAACATAACCTTCAGAACGAAGACGAAAGTGAGTAAATCGGTTAATCGGAGGGCAGGAACAAACAACTCGTAGAATAGACATATAATAAAACACACGTTGCCAAGGGACTACAAGGGCATAGATAAAAAATACCTTATTATAAAAGCGAATTATGCTTAGTAAGCTGTTACTATATCAAGGAATTACCCTGAGCACTATGCTGTCATTTCTGAGCAGGACATTCAATGATCATATGAGGAAATTGAATTTCTCAGGAACAATTATAATATGCAACAAAGACTAATTATTGGCCCACATTTCAACCACTGTGAAATTATTTATAGAGATCTAGGTAAAATATACGTGTAAGAATGAGTTACTAAAATGCTGTACAGTAAAAAAAACCTATATACCTTTCTACAATTACGGGCTAATTAACAATTTGCACTAACTTCCAGCACCACTATTTAGTATGGCACTTAGTTTTCGGTATGTATTTTTCGTCTATAAACTTTTGAAAAACCGTACATCAATCAGTAGTCTCATTTACAGCTCAGCTCTACCAAAGAAATTACTGTACACGTAGTGACTAAATGCACCGCTCAAAAATTACGGCCAAGCGCTGAGTTATTCTATGATATATTAACAACCTTCTAAGCATAATTCAAGTCGGGTCATTTCACAGGTATATTTTATTCAAGGGCTTGTATCAATTATCTCTTTAATTGAGTCCTTTTTACTTGAGAAAAGTCTCTTTTAGGTTAAAAGAAATTAAAATTGTTATTATCTTACAAATTTATAAATTGTTGATTACTAACCAAATAGCATAATCAGCTGTTCAGTGTTATGAACTTGGCTTTAAGCGCAATAAATATTATGCACGTAAACAACGTTTAGAACGTAACACAGCGATAATTATGTGGGTCCCTAACCACTTCGTAGCTCTTTGCTTATCTTTATATGACATGTGGTATAATTCTAAAAAGAAATGCGAAGTTAAAAATGTTTTATATTGTTATAAGATTTTTCATATAGTTAATATTTTTAATTTACACTTCTTTTTCAACGCTATTCGTACAAAATAAGTAGAAACTAGTTGTCGTAGGCATGTTGTTGCGGTTTCATATTTATCAATAATATTATATTTTATGAACAAGTTTGATCCAGTTTCATGATTTACATTGAAGCAGTAATAGCTTTATTTCTACAGGCGATATACTGCATAAGATCAATCTATACGGCCTAAAACAAATAGGCTTCAGTAAAAATGCCTACCACAAAAGTGGAAATATATTACTGATTGCAGGTGAATTATGAGACTCTAGACTTTCTATTAAAATTCTCCACGCATTTATAATAAATTCGCATTTGAATATAGTCTGTAACAAACATATGCATATGGTAAGATTGCTCTAAAAAGATAATACTGTCTTCACAACGCAAAATCGCAATAATCAATGTTTTATTGTAAACCGTAATTAAAAAGGGTATAAGAATTCTCTGTCAAAAATTTTCATTGGCCTTACCTTTGCCTATTAGCTTATATCGAATTATGCATAGCTTTCACCAATTTTTTTTTCAATAAACTAAAACAAATAAAAATAGTAAATAGAGATAGTAAATAGGCTCAAGTTTAGTTTTGTGTAGACTTTCCATAGATATTGTATAAAATGTAATAAACTTTTCTCATAAATGTTTTATGTTTTGTAACGGTAATATTAATAATATTCCTTTTTTGTTCATATTTTAGAAGTTATGGAATAATTGGCATATAAAAAAAAACTGCTCGTTTACCATCAATTTGTTTTTATTTTTAAATGATTTATTTAGTTATTGCGATCAATTTTACATAGTGCAGTCACATAATATATTTTGAAGACATTTAACACATGAGCAATTCATATAATGTGTTAATTACATTATTTCTTACAATTATTACTAATCGATAAATAATTAGTTCTGCAGGTATAAGTGAAAGTTGTATAAAAATTGTGCAATACATATACATTTAAAGTTCTTAATAAAATGATCATTAATATTTGATTATTTTATGTAAGAGAAACAAACATGTTTTCATTATAAATATAATGATAATTTAAAAATACTTGGAAGTCTTATTAGCCAAAGTAACTAAACGTGCCAAAAAAAAAAAAATGAATACGAAAAACATTGTGTCTCTCTTAACCAACGTATTTTACAGTTATTTCGAAGATAAAGCTACGAATAGATTTACAAGCTAGGATTTGAAGCCTATAGCTATAAAGAAGTGTATTTAAAACAATGCAATTTTTTTCCTTTACGGAATTAATGCAAAGAAGGGAAATAATTGCACATTTTTTTATTTCTTATACCTTCGTACTTATCAAATTACAAACAATTGAAAGTTTTCTATTTGATTTAAATGCCATTGATCAATGAACACCTACCATATATGATAAAAGTTTCTTTTATTTTACGATTTAATATATAAAGAGTATTTTATACAATTTTTATATTTACATGTACATCAGTCAGTTGCTTAGACAATATTACTAATTATTTCATTTATATCTATTTTTCTATTAAGTTTTTTTTTTTTTAATTTATAGTTTGAATGTTCAAAATATCTGTAAAATGTATTTTACAGAACCTTTTATGACAGAATATTATTTCAAGTTACATTAAATGTATATTTTTTTATTATATTTTTAGTAAGTATTCATGACAAAACCACCTTTATTTAGTTCACAGGTACGAATAATATATAAATCTTAGAATGTTAGTTATAACACGAATTAATTTTCCATGCTATTTTTCATATATTTATATACATTTTTTCGTTGTTTGATGTATGTCTATTTTTTACTCTCTTCTGAGAGACTAATAAAGATTATAATTCGTTAACTAAATGTACCGTTATGTACAAAGATTAAAAAAAATACATAAATAAAGACTTTTAATAATTGCCTATCAACATATTTGAGTAAACTTTTTTAATACACCTGCTAAATATAAATAATTGAATTAGTTAAACACAGCTCTCTTGATGAGCCGCTAATAGAGGTGTTCTAGTTGTTACTACTTCCCTGTGAACTCTGGCCGCTCCATTAGTCCCAATACGATCAATCTAAAAAAACGAGTCAATATAACTTCAATTTTGTTTAACGATATAAACCGAGCTCATTTTCATTTAACGCTTCGGAAAACCATTAATTTATCCTAGTTTACATCCGTAAGCTACTAACCTCATTTTCAGAGTTTAGAGTGAGCGAAGTTAATGGAGTATTCGGTGTCTGAGCGCTAGCCAAGCTGTGTGAACTATTTGAATACTTAGTATCTTGTTTATTAACCACTGTCGAATAATGAGGGGGATCTGGCGGGCAGTCACCTACAAAATTTTAAATTTTATTAAGAATAAAACTAAAAATAAATAGTAAAACAAACAGTATTAAATATAAGCAATAGTTCAAATTTTAAAAAATGCTGAAAGTGCACAACTTTTTTACCTTTATTTAACGGGATTAAGTCTGGATTGCGGTCATCGGGCGATTGGTGTTTTAGCGGAGTATTTTTTTGGTTTTTGGCTAACTGCATAGTTACTGTTAAAATATATTATTATCAGATAAATAATTAATACTTTAATGTAAATTAACAATTAACAAACAAAAAACTGGACATTTTTATTTACCATTTAATGAACTTAAGGGTAAAAACGCAATGTTTATTATGATAAAAAAAAACATATTTCAATCAAATAAAGAAAATATATATCACTCGCTAAGTCTAAAACATATAAAACTATTTTTAATTATATATAATACTATTTTTAATTTATCAGCTCTTCTTTGTCTAAGAGTATAATATGACACAAATAAACAAATAGGCAATCAAAGGTGGGCTATTAAAGATCACACGAAATGCTATATAAAAAGTCTCACAAGTCACAGCTCCTTTCGAAATTCAATAAAACACATTTTTAATTTAAAAGACCGCCTATTTTATTCGTGCCATCTATTGTATTTCAAAGCCCATTTTGAATGAAATGCAAAGCAATAAGAGCGAGGAAAGCGTATTCTATAATTTTCTGATTAAACTTGCTTGCCCGTGGCATTTACTTCTAAGTAGAAGGACAAATTTTGAAACAAAAGATTGTGATTAAGCAATTTGAAAATTCTATTGCTCGTGAAAATGCTTGATCTGTTTAATTTTTTCTATTTACTTTATGATTTTTAAATCTTCACCAAAATTATTATTTTAAAAGGTGTATACCATAAATATTATTAAAAGAACACATACTTTAGAACAATTATATCAACACAGTATAATTATTTTGACTTTTTTTTAAATTTTTACATTTAAATCTTAAACAATATATCAGTACTTAGTCAGTTTTATTAATTTTTTTCCTGCCAAAACAAACTAAGATGTATTTTAACATCCTTTATTTGTTCTTATACTCTCGGACTTAGTTTCAGATAACTGTCTTAACAAACCAATATCAAACACAGTGTCATTATCTTTTGACCTAAAATAATGTTATGACGAAAAGAATTTTAAAAATAACGCACAGATGACATCTATTGAAAATGATTATCCACAAAGTATCTCTATATTTCTAGGTCTGAGTTAATGCTGCGATAAGCATATACCAACCTTCGTAATCCCTTGACCGGTGGCGTAATCGCGTAGCAACGAGCGCTAAGCATAGGATAAACGCTACCGTGCACGCCGCACCTAATACTCCGCCCACTGCCCAACTTACTTCCCACGCCTCTTGTGCTTCTGTGCAAAATATGATGTTATTTATAAGTTCTTATCTCCGCCGAGAGGTGTGTTGTTACGAATTTTATATAAGAGTAAAAAGTTAATTATACGTTAATGAATAAAATGACTTTTAATGAATTTTATCGCGTTTGTTAACATTCTTATTTCCCGACGTATCGTCGTCTCTCTGCCCCGTGATCACGACCAGTGAGAAGTATTCGTAACGTTAAGAGTTAAAAAATCAGTACTAATAGTAATTTTATTCAATAATGTGTAATAGTAGCGCAAATAAAAGAATGTGTTTACCCTTAAAATACGAGTATTTAAGTGTGTTATGAACCTTTGTAAAAATTCTTTCTTTGTAAAATTTCTTTAATCGAAATATTGGTAAAAACTTTCACAAACCTGTTCTTGGTGATAATCTAGGTGCAGTCTCTAAAGTAAAGATAACGTGTTCCGAACGACCCCTCGCATTGGCAGCATATACAATTATTTTAAGTTGCCTTTTCGCCCCTAACCGCCTTAGATTCCAGACTGCTGCACCATTACTTGCGTTTACCACCAAACCCTCATTAGCCCATACTTCAGCCACAAATATACACTGCAGGCCTCCTTCGTATCCTTCAAATATCACATGAAAATCAGTTACATGCTAAAATGGAACCAAGTTGATCATAAAATTTTAAATAATTGCAAACATAATTATGTTAAATTTTATGACAGTTTATAACACCATACATTAAAAGAGAAGTTTATGTTTATATTATTTGTGTTAATAAAAAAAAAACGTATAATCGAGATAAATTTCATGTTGTTAATGTTCAATTCCCAAATGTTGTTCGTAAGTACTAACACAATGTTGTTGGTAACTATAACGGATGGCAACAAATTCTACAGAAACACAGAATTCTGGCAATTTCGATGATAATTTAGAATCATAAATAGTTAGAGCCTCTAAATTGGGTCGTTGCCAAATGAGACCAGACGCTAAATTAGAATGTTTGGTAATGAGGGCAATATTGTTTGAGCAAAATTGTCAGGGGAAAATAGCAATATTGATGTATTGGATGTGAAAGACAACATCGTAACATTCACATAAACATGTGTGTAACAATTATTGTTGTATAACTCTGTATTTGTTCTCTGAAGTCTATAAATTTGTATTGCATTAATATCGATAATTCAAAAAGTAACGTACCCGCTAAGCACATTAAGTCTAATGAGTCGTGCGTAAGATTATACACCGTACAGTTGGTCGGTGGATCGGGCGCCGTAGCTGGTAGTAAAGTGTATATACACGGTGAAACTTGCTGCCCGGCTAAGTTTGTTGCACGACATGATAGTGTGCCGTAATCGATTTCAGAAACTGGTACGAAAGAGAGAACTGATTTTCCTGTATTCGTCTCGATTGTAAAACGGTCCTGTGATATTATAAAAAAAATATTTGTTAAAATACATTATGATATGAATAAATATTACGGTAAGAATGCATTTTAGGGTTAATAACTTTAACTGTAGTTATACAAAATGTTAATCAGTACATTCTGCTTTCGATATACACAACCTACTCTCCACCCTTGAGAAATGTATCCGAAGTCACAACAAATCCACTATTCTTCCTTATACATGATATGATACGTCTATTTACAGAAAATTACACTAAATGCCATGCCCTACAAACTTAACACAGCATTTTTAAATTTTCGCATTTTAGCAGAAAAGAGATGTTACATGTCATTTTGTCGTGTCACGGACGAGAGTAAAATAATAATAATAAAACGCAAACCAAATACTCTGTAACCAAGTTTATTTCTGCCAATTTCTAAGAAAGTTAATTTGTAAAGCTAGCATACACTAAATTTTATTTAAATAAAATGAAATACTTGCCATATTCCAAGTTAATAAAAATATGTTATTGCAATATGAGACTTTGTCTACAACTACTATAAAACAAAGACGCTTTCGCTGTCCCTATATCCCTATGTATGCTTGAATCCTAAAATTATAATTCCATAGATTTTACAGATATCAGTATTGTACCCGTACGGAGCCAGGGCGGGTCGCTAGTATACAACAAATTAAGTTTCAAATTAAATAATAACTAAATATTTTTGTTGTATTAAAAGTTGTGTGTGATAAAACAATCTTAAACATTATTTTGTTTTATTTTAAAGTAAGTTTTTGGTGGAAGTGGTATTCCCGAGAACAAAAGTTTTCTTTTATACTACTCTGTTGTAATAAAATTCGAAACATTAGTTCTTACTCACTCGCATACTTTTCTTCGTATGAACGCTGTTCAAGAAAACTTTATCATAATTCTTTGCATATCAAAAAATTATTGGAGCCATGACATAGGGATTATCTAGTTAAGAAAAGATATTTGACCCGTGATATAATCCTATTTATTTAATACAATGTAGTCTTTGTATTAATTATATTTAATAAAGCAAGTTAAGGTAATTCCAATAATTTAATTAGTTACTGAAGTGATTAACGTTAAAGTTTAGTTTTAAAATAGCGGTACTCCTTTTTTTATTGGAAACGTTAGCTATTAACAGCAACCAACATTTTTTAACTTGTTTATAGAAAATTATTCTCTTTTTCACTAATAATGAAACCAAATGCCTATGTCTGAGCTAAATTAGACTTTAAGATTGATGTCAACGATATAACCGATAACAACGATACGTATGGTGTTGTTATTAGTCTAATCATCATCATCATCATCAGCCAGTGTCAGTCCACTGCTGGACATAGGCTTCCCTTAATTTAAGTCACCATTTCCAAGCCCCGGCTATTCTCATCCAGCCCACACCAGCCAATTTGCGGATGTGATCACTTCAACTTGCCGCAGGGTGTCCCTTTAGTCTACCGCCACTTATTATCAATTCCAATTCTAACTAGGCTAAATAATGTCCTTGCTATTATAAAAAAAATTTCTAAAATATATAAAATATATTTTTCTGTGTATTAACTCTAAAAACTACTTACAGAATCAACGTTTATTGAACCGAAAGAGTTATTAAGGGTCCATTCGAAAGTATCTGGTAGTGGAAAAGCGTCGACTTCACACTCTACACTCGATGTTTCTTGTAGAGCGGCGCCAATTATTTTAATTTCTCGCCGTCGACACACTGGTCTGTCTATGAGAAACAAAAGTTTTTATTTTTAAGCCCAAGATACATAAAAATAAGAAAAAAGATAAAATAAAAGATTGAATGCTCATTGCATTTTTTTTAAAAAGGCACTTATTATCTTTTAATTTCTTTATTATAGGTATCTGATTTATATAAAAAAAAATTGTACTAGCATTTAAAAAAAAATTATGGTTAAATGTGTAGGTACACATTTAATTGAAATGGAATTTTCACTTTACTTACAAACTACTTGCAGCTGCAAAGCAGGTGACTTTCCATCGCCTTCAACATTTGATGCGGTACACGTATATTCCCCTGCATGATGCCTTGAAACGTTACGTATAGCCAAATTCGTATTGCCTGTTAAAATCACTCCATGGGATGGATTATTTTGCAACAAAACTTCCTGTATAACAAAAGAAGAAGGATTTCATACGTTGTATGTAAAAACCAATACACGGGGCTGAACTTTTACTTTTAAATAGGCATAAGGTATATTGTGTTGAGTTATAATTTAGCGGGATACATATAAATTTTACTTACAGTACAAATACGAGTATAAAGTTATTAAATCGAAATAACTTAAGAACTATTTTACTTACATCGTGTTCCCAGATAACTTTGTAGGCGGGTGGATTTGCATCAACATTGCATTCAAAGTAGACGTTATCGCCTTCTTCAATATCGTTCGGATTAATCTTGGAACCAAAGTGCATTCTAGCAATTGGTGCATCTGTGTTGATTGAAAAATGCTGATAAAACTAGACTAAAATAGTACCAGATGTAAGCCCATTAGGCTCATTTTAATGTAAATCGCAAATTAAAGTGTGAACTATAGTTCATATATCTTTTAAATGAAATGTTAAAATTTTACCCTTTGTGTTGCGCTATCTGTCATAATGTAATTTCTAAGTAAATATATTTTTTTTCTATAATAATAATCTGATAGGAAAAAGGCACCTGCATGCTGATACGTGAAATTGCCAAGTATTAAAAAAAATATATTAAAACAAAACTCGTGAAGCTGCCAGCAAGTTTTGGATTTCCACGTTGAACGAGTATAATTAATTTTAAGAGGGTTTCCCGGATATTGAGGCATTAAAACGCGCCTCTAACGATATATTTTTTAATCTTCTCTATGTTTTATGAAAGATCTGATATTAAACGAGCATTTGAATATTAATTTTATCCATTTTAAAGTCATAAACATTCTATTTACTTAAAAAATACCCTTTTCACAGTGTACACATAAAAATTATCATGCTTTTATAATAAATATTATGGTAGACATACCATAATTGTGCCGGTTATTTAAAAAAATTATTGCTTACAATATATATTCAACACCAATCTACTTTCTATAGTAGACTGATTGAACTTTGTATGTTCTGCTTTGCAGGCTAGGATTTGGCCATTATGTTCTTTTAAAGGAGTCCATTGCAACAATGACTGCGTTTCATTTTCTTCTTCCATTTCCATCTGCTTGTATGATATCTATAGGAATAAAATTTATTCAGGGTATTATTATATTTTACAGCATATCAGATAATTACCATAAATATTACAAGTTTTGTCTAATTTATAATTAGACACATATAATATATAATATCAAAATAATGTGGGAGAATATATCTAAGGTATCAATTTTTTAAACAATAATTTACCAATCATACTAATATTATAAAATATAAACAAAAGCATTTGGTGTTTGTGAAACTTAAAAAGAGAAAAAAATATAACGAACCTGTTGCTCTGATTCGGAATTTAACTGTCTTGATCCCAACCACCACGTGATTGTGGCAGGTGGTCTGGCACCAGTGGACTTGCACCAAAGCTCCGCTTTTCTACCAACGGACAAAGGTTGTTCTCTTGAAAGTATTTCCACTGTTAAGGGACGCACTGCAATGTAAACATATAGTCAGTTTTTTTTTTATTATCAGCAATCGGGCCACCAGGTGAAAAGTGGTCACCGACGCCCACAATATTTGGACATTGGCAATACCAGGGGTATCACCAATGCACTGCCTACGTGAGATTGGGTTGTTATATCTAGTTTAGCCAGTAAATACTTATTTTTGGTCATTAAAATCTTCAGCGTTGATTTCATTTCTTGCGTGATACAAAAAACGTGCGCAAACTACTTAAATATTAGTATTATTAACTAAAATATAATATATGTTTTATGACAGTTAAAGCCAAATGCTACCCAAAATAGAACTGCTATTCTTTACTGAACAAGACTTTTAATGAAATTGATTGTATATAACGCACCCTTGTCAGAAATTGTTAAAATCGCACATTATTTAACGTCACTTTAACTTTGCATTATTTTGCATGAATAAATTTTCATGTTTTATATTTACTAAACGTATAAGTTAGTTTAATACAATTAAATTAGAAACGTATATACGTCCATGACACATTTTTTGTAATGAGGCCACACGCGACAACATTTGAGAAAACACCTTAGGCAATTTTTACGCTTTTACTGTTATTGTCATTCGTTTTGTGTATGTCACTAACAATTTATTAATTTGAACCTTAAAATACGTTTGAATAATATATATATTTTTACATGCAGGTAAATTTTTCATAAAAACTAGTAGAGTTGTTTAAAAATATATTTAAAGTATTTTCCCATTAAATGAGTAAAATTGTTCTTTGAAAAGTTAGTATTGGCTTTTAAGTAAGTATTGTTTAACCACCTAAATTGTATACTTACAATAAAGATCCACTCTAACGACTGTGCGCTGAGGTTGTGCTAATAACGTGTTGTCAGCAGTACAAGTATATGTATTAGCGAAATGGGATCTCGTTGCATTTTTTATAAGCAAGGTCAATGATCGTGACGGCCCTAATTTAATTTCACTGACTCCTAATGTTTCAACAACCGTCTCGCCCTGAAGCCATTGCACTCGAGGTATTGGATTACCTGTGCACAGAATGAATTACATATAAAAATACTCCACTCTGATAAATGTTATTACTTGCTCGTTTCATAAATTATGTTCACTCTTTTGAGTTATTTTAATATAATTCAAAGTTAGACGATCTTTAACTGAATAAATATTTTTTTAATATATAAAACTGCCTCCGTAGCCTAGTGGTACGGGCGTGTGCTTTAGAAACCGGAGGTCGTGGGTTCAAATCCTGCGGGGACTCAACAAATTTTCATTGTTTTTTCCTAGTTGGTTAGGGCAATTTGGGCCGATCACCCAATTGTCTGAAAAGTAAAATGATTCATGCGTCGGATGTGCATGTAAAAAGTCGGTCCACCCACCAACCCACATTGGACCAGCGTGGTGGGATACGGTCCAAACCCCCTAATGGATGGGGTGTATTAGGGGAGGCCTATGTTCAGCAGTGGACTGACAAAGGCTGATGATGAATATATAAAAGTAAAAATTTAAATAATATGTGATACTAGTATAAAAAAATGTATTGTCGCACGTAACACTTAAAAATAAATATGTTTTTGCAATTATAAATTCTATTTTAATAAATAAACGAAAATTTTGTATGTTTAAACATAATTGAAAGACGTAAAGGACATTTCCTTGTGTAAGGTGACACGCTACTTCCTTAACGAGGCACCCAAATTGCGATGTATAAGAACAAACATTACACACAGTTGTGGCAGTTAACAATATTTTGCTCTGAATAATTTTTTTCAGCACCAGAATTTTATAAACGAAATTGTGATTTAAATCATTATAATTATATTGCTATCATTGTCATAAAATCACAAATACACTATATATGAATAAATATTATAATAAAAATAATACTTGACCTAGTATTATTTTAAACTGGGTTAATAATATGCAGATGCTGGCATTAATAATGCCCAGATGTCCAGTGGCGTATACATTAAATTTTGTTCAATTCTCACATACTACATAAATCGCAAATACGAGAAGACTTAGTTTATACTTATTGTGCGAGAATTTATTTTTGACTTCAACATATAATGAAAAAATATGTGTGATTATGTGGTTGCAATTTAATATTTCAGATTCAAACTTTAACGCTCCGTTTATGTAGTTATGTTATATATACTATATTATAATTTTAAAAATATACTGAAACTTATAGATCACTCACAGCCATTCATAATAAATACGCTTATTTATTATATTATATGTTATACATTTACAGATTTTGTGAATATAAACTCACCTCCGTTCACCGAACATATAAGTTTGATATCGCTTCCTTCGTAGTAAGGTCCTGCTACATCGGAGATTACTTTTCCAAATTCGTCAAAGATCACCGGCTTCTTAGGCAGTTCTGATTGTTTATTAAAGTTTAAGCAAGATTAAATCAATATGGAAGAGTAACGGTTTTAGCGTTATGATTACATTAAAAAGGTAAATAAAATAAGTAAAATAAAATGTTAACTCGCTACTGGAGACAGTAAATAGTTTTTATGTACAGAAGAAACGTTTTCATTTCATTCTATAGTGATGGAAGAAGCATAAATATAATGACAATCTACCACGTCATATCAATAATAAACCAATGCAGGTTTTGATTTATATACATCTATCTAGTCATATTCATTATCTTAAAAGCGTGTTATCACTATCTGTGTCAATCACTCACATTCTATTTATAAATGTTAACATTTAGCTGATATAAAATATTTTTAAATATCTAAATCATTATTTTTATTTAAATATTATTGTATTATTACTCTCTTAAAATATTAATTCTGATGTAAGTTATATCATGTACTCCAAAAGTCATTTATAGAATTTGAAAAGCAAATATGTACCATAAACCATTTTCGATACTTGTCAATATCTATTCAGCATTAAACTAACACGCCGTACAAAGCGTGGGGCGTGCTGTATTCTCAAATTGGGGATAAACAAACTGAGATAGCCTTTCAAACATCGAAACCGTTGGAAATGAAAATGTTTTCCCTGGCTCAAAACAAAAGGTTTGGGCGATATGCGTATTCAGGAGGGAATAGCGGCAATCGCAGGCCCGTTTCCATTCCCCGCATAGCTGATATCGCTTACGAAAATGAGTTTATGAAACAACTCATACCAGTTTATTGTTTTGAACATTCAGCGTAAGTGTACATCGCTGAAAATGTAAAGAAAATTATTCCTTTCTGCAGTTTACCTAATGCTTGTTTATTGGATTTTACTGATAATACATAAAAATTATATATTTTATGAAATCCCCTGGCTGTTACTGTTTAAAATTTGAAGAATAAATTGTTTATGTATTGAATATTTTTCGTTATAAATACCTGAGAAAAACAGTAGATTAAACGTAAATAAAAATTTGACATAAAAATAATAATAATATTGTGCTAAAATAAACACATACAGAATAGTAATCAGATAAAAGCTTGACAAACAGTTGACACTCGATTTCCAAGCAGTTCAAAGTCGTAGGCGTAATTCAGAAATGTTATTTTAAGCTAAGAGGAATTTAAAATTACGTTCTAATGTAAAGCCTTTCTAGTAAAATTTTAGTAACGTAAAGGTTATTTGAGTTACCACCGGCGGTAGTGGCGCAAAAGCTTGAAAATTGTTTATAAAAGCTGCTTAAATATTTTCTATTATGATCAATAGTAGGAGCTTTATTTAGTACAAGTCAGACGCCAAAGATCTTTAGAAAACATTGTCGAATGTTAAAATAGCACTAAAACCAGCTATTACCAAAAAAAGAGTTAAAATTTATTGTTTATATACAAAAAAAGGTATAAACCAATGAAAAAGACTTTACGTTATCTATTGCATGATAAATGAAAAAAGTTAAAGTGAATCACAAATTGAGGCGAAATATATTTACCAGTAACGTCAAGGGCGATTTTGTAATTTCGTGTTGGTGACACCTGGAAGTCGACACGGCATCTATAAGTAGCTCGGTCGCGTGACTGAATATTACTGAGGTGTAAAGCAGAGTTTGGCATTCCGAGCCATCGGGACCGACCGGCGAATCCCTCGTCAGTCCAATGAGCCGTAGGTCCTTCAACTCGGGTGTCGTAACTGTTTTCAACGTTATTAAATAATTAATCGTTATAGATGCTATAACTAACTGCCTTCGTAGCCTAGTGGTAAGGGTGTATGCTTTAGAAACCGGAGGTCATGGGTTTAAATCCGGCGGGGACTCAACCCACCAACCGCATTGAACCAGCGTGGTGTAAAACGGTCCAAAAACCCCCTAATGGGTGGCTTATGTCCAGCAGTGGACTAACACAGGCTGATGATGATGATGATGATGATAGATGCTATGCCTAAAATAGTTGTTAACAATATTATCAATAATTGCTGCAGAAACAAAGTGCTGTTGACCTCCCTTATGGATCGACGTCTCTATCAAGTAAGCGGAAAGCCAGAATGAGGTCAGGTCGAAACGCCGATAGTTACCGACTCTTGCTTTGAGAGAAATCTTTGGTAGCCTTTTAACTTCAAATAGGAAAATAACTACACTAGCAAACTATTTGTTGAAATTGCTATTTCTTCTGAGCTCCGAAGTCCTGATAAAATAACTATTAACCGGTGTGTAAACAGAAAAAAAAGGTTTTTTACAACCTAGTATTTTCTAATTAATATGTAAATTATCGAGCATACTATATATTATCGTATTTCAATTTATTTATTATTTTAGCTTTACAAAAATTTGATAATTATTCTATTTTATAATGACCTAACAATAACGATATAGCGTACTGATGTATTCATATAATGTTGAGTTTTATGACTGTTCAATGATTTTAAATAACATGTAAGATTTTTAAAATAATTCAAATATGCCTATAGTTAGTAACTATTCGTCCATTAAACATTGTTTCAACAAGTATATTTGATAAAATTTTATTTAATATTAACATGTGTTAAGTTATTGATTTTTTAAGCAATCTTAGTTCTTATTTTTAGTTTTCATTTCTATTTGTTCCTTATTTCATTTTAATAGTAAAATATTTGAACCGCTAGTGAAATTATATTATTATAAAATAATAGCTTTCTAATTTTGCTATTATAAAACTGCTTAAAGTAAAATTATGTTATGGTTAAAGCACTGAAACATCCGCTTATTAAAATTAAATTTCATAACGGTTATGTAATTTGTTCCGTGGTTTTAGAAGTTAAATTAATTTTATATTATAATTTTAAAATTACCTGTTTTCATGTGGTGTAATATTAATTTTACTACATTAATGGAGTCTATAGATTCTGACAAACTTTTGTACAAATCTGTATGAAAAGATTTAAAACCTGCACATTCAGAATTCATATTGAAATTTAATTTTGTAGAAATGAATTCGCAAACATGATTTCATAAAGTATTTCAAACGATTTTAATAAAAAGTCGGTTACATTACGGTTTTATAGGCTTAAGAGTTGTGACACGTTTTATGAGCAAAAACGTAATTTTTATGTTTGTCAGCTTTTAAACAGTGCAATATAAAGTCATTATATTATTTTTGTGGTACGTTAAGGATATTCAGAGTAATGTAGTAATGTTTATATGACATTTTGTAATCAAACGTTTGTAGTGTACTTTACTACTTATTATATTTAAATAAAAATGCCGCGAACAACATCTGTAATAAATACTTCAGTTTATTCCTCAACAGAGAGAGACATATTCGTTATTGTTTGAGATTTTTCTGTTCCTATTAATTTGACCTATTTTAATATAAAACGTTTATTTCGATGGCAGGACATTAAGGAATTACATACAACAAATTTTGAAGTATGTTAAATAGAGAGTGCTTTTATGTATACATGCCTGTAAACGGGGTTGTCGTCTCTGTACCATACGACGAGAAGAAGACTGTCATTGCTTTGTGGTGGTCTAGAATCGCATGGAAGATCCGCGTTACCGCCCACAACAGACGAAACCCGCGTCACTGTACCTGTTACCGATGTCAATGAATTGCCTGCAAAAACGAAGCATTATGCATTATATCTCATCTATTTGTATCTTTTACTTGCTTTTGTATAAGGTATTTCTTTACTTTTCTTACTTTTGTTTGCATACAGACATTTTTAAGATTTTACGTTTATTAAGCATAACAATGTCTTTATAATTATCTTTAAAATTTGATACCTTTAGATTAGTGTAAACATTCAAGACAAAGATACAATAAAACAAGCAAAATCGATCTGTGTACTATTTGAAGGCATAATTATCTCATCTCATAAACGGTATATAAGAAACATCAAAATAAATATTGCATTAGTTTATTAGAGTTTTTAATGGCGGAAAGTTTTCTATTCGCGCGAGTGTTTTTCGTGATAAAAGGAGATACTGTTATTTTTGGGTCCAAATATTCTTTTGAAACTGCTACAGAGAAAATTTTGACGAGGAAGCTTTCGCTTATAGTGCCTTTTGTCTTAAGTACTCTACTCTTAAATGTAACTAGTTTTGTAGAACTAGTAAAAAATGTTTTGAATGAAATTATTTTTTTTTGTTAATGAAAATATTTTTTTTGTTTAATTTTGTTAAAAGAGACTCTTTAAACAAAACTGACTGACTCTTTAAATAGTCATTTACTTTGTTTTAAGCCAAGATAAAAATTTAATTACTTTTAGTAAAGTGGTGGTGTAAACACATATCATAGCGATCTAATTCTATAAAGATCATTATTCAATAGTATCTCACAAATAAATTGTTGTGTATTATTTTCATACAAATAATAAGAAAATGCAATAAACGTTTTAAGAAATATTTTAAATTGAATATTGCTTGGGTATTGATGCTTCATGTATTTTTTAGCTTTAACTTTACTTTTTTCAAATACACTATTGACCGCAAAAATGTTATGTAGATTATAAAAAAAAATCAACCATCTGTTTAGCATAAAATAGTTTAGCAATTTTATATGGACGCAGATTTTTCGTTCATTAGTAATCGGTTATGCGATGAAATAAAGAAAATCACTTATAATTTTTATTCTCATGATAATTTTATTGCATACAGGGCGTTTATTTAACATTTTTAATTTCTGACGTTACGAACACATTTCACTTTTATTCAATAATGAGTAGTACTATTCACATAAGCAAATGAATTCAATATAATTATATTAATAATTTATACCAGGGTGGAAGTAAAATTAACAATAGTTAAAAATAAATAAATAAATGGAAAGTACCAAGAATGAGAAAAGCTATATTGAGCTGTTTTAAAACTCAATTTAAACATTAGTTACTAAAAACAATTTAAACCATAGTAGCTTTTGCTGATCAATTTTCTACCCCACACACCGTACGCAAAAACGTTTTATCAAGGCTTAACGGAAATTGTTTTCCCCTTTAATTAACTAAAAACAGAGGCTTAGTAATAATTGCTTTGTATGTTTACGTTTTTCTTTTTAGTGAATTATCTTAAAGCAATTTGAGCGAAATTTGTATTCTGAACTGTTAATTTATTTATTATTATTATGAAGAAAAAACTTTACTTTCTTAAGTAATTTAACGAAACAAACGTTGCTCAAGTGTCGATATGCATCGCTGCTCATCCGCAATGTTTTGGCCGAATACACTTTGCAAAGCAGCTTTTCTATTCCCCAGATGCCATGTGCCGCTTTTGGCTCTTTCCCAAATTTGGAACGCGTTTCAAAGGAAGAATTTAGCCCTAAAAGCAATACGGCCGCAAAAGTAAAAATCCGGAGAACTTGTTTATCTAGGAATCTAACGGTGTTAGTCCACGTCCTGATAAATACATAAATTTTTGCAAGTTCCCGCAACTAGATGAAGAAACAAGTAAATTTTTAGTGAAAATGTTTATAAAATGTAACTAGAAATTAAAGGAATTGTGAAAAGCCGCAATATATAGCTATATACTAGATTTATTTCATAGTAACTCAATAGTAAATTACTTTGAATTTCGATTACTTATCTTAGATATCATATAATAAAACCGGAAAATACTTCGTTTGAGCTCTTTGCCTTGTCTTATATTTAATACCTCTTGTACAATACGTTTTAATTTTTTTGCATAAAATATTGGTACTGTCTACATAAAAGTAAGAAAGTATAAAATGTTTATATTTTCGTATATTTATACTGTATTTGTTCTACTAGCTTCCTAAGCAAATAATTATATTTTTGTGGTATAATTTATGCAATCAGCAGTTTTAATTAGATCTACTTGTAATCCCTATAGGTTGTATTCAGATTTATCTTGTAAAATAAATCGGGAGTTCGAGGTATTAAAAAATATTGGACTACCTTAAAAAAGATTAAACAAATATAAAGATGATGTTTTTATAAATGTAAATATGCACAATGATTTTCTTAACTTTAACATAAATAAGAAGCATAAAAAGCTAAGTATATAAAATGTTATTCCTTTCGGTTTTAAAATAAATTGACACTGTGTCTATATTTCATATCCGTCGCGATGTTTCCGAACAAGACTTTAAATTAGGGACATTTATGTGACAAAGGTACACAAGCAAAACATCTCAAACAAAAAAAATTAAAAGCATAAGCCTTGTCAAGATTACTGTCAGAAACACAACAGGCAATATCATAAGATATACTCAACGTCAAAACAAACTGAATATAAAGCACCTTTTCACCGACACTGTTAAGCTCGGTATAACATTATTTTTCGTTAGGGTAGAAAAATGTCTTTACGCCACCTTCCATTAAGTAGAGCGTTTATCAGTTACCTTCTTATGACAAAGAAGACCTTGGTAGACTTGCAAAAGCTTTTTTGTAATACAACCGTGGATTTATTCATTCAAATAAACAACTTCAAACTTTATTGGCAGATTTTTTCACTAAAATACAATATTATTATTTCATAAAGAAGATTTTTATGTATTTCACTAGACTTTTATTTCATTATATGAAATCAGCTAGTAACAGGTATACAGTTATTAAAATCTATTCATAATTAGCCTTTACAATCATTAAATTTAGATTCACTTTTCAATGTATATATTATTAATTATTATAACGGCCTCATTTAAAAATTATAATTTATTTTTATTAAATATATAAAATGATTGAGCATTTTCTGTATCTCTGTGATAACTACAATATTTTACTATTAGTATAATAAATACATAAAACATATCAGAATTCTGGTAAAATACAAAAATTATAGTACATTTAAATTCCCTACAAATAGAGACTTAAATTTTGTTGTTTTACAGGTAATACGGATAATATAGATAAGGTAGTGAATGTATAAAATACCAATCTCAGACCCCAGCAAGGCCTGTCGAATTATTCCCAAGGGTCAATACAAGATTTTCGATACGTGACCCGAGTTATTTCTGTAGGTATAATAGCAGGCTTTAAAGTCCTTTTATAATGAAACGAATTCCCGGGATATATGATATTTATTCTCGTAATCTTTTTTTTTTTATTAATGGTACGTTCTCAAACGTCAATAAATATTTTTCGCAATAATAAATAATTTCAGGTCTTTTTTTCTTTTAGTTAAATTGTTATATTACAGACGTTCTCGTGTATCGTATATCATCATAATATCGTTGATAAAGTCAACGCTGAGCGTGAGCTTTCCTGATTAAAGTCCCAAACAGTCTGGCTAACTGATCCGCCATCTCATAAGAGGTTTTCGCACACTGTGATTAGAGGCTACAACTCGAGAGAGAATGGTTGTCGGTTCTACGAGCTATTTGGCCAACCCGTTGCCCCTCCAACTTGCATATTCTATAGCTATGTCAGTCACCTTAGTTCTGCAACGGATTTCAGTTTTATGCATGTTATTAAAAACACAGATAGCAAACGTAGCCCGATCCATTAGCCATATACATTAATCATTAGTAGCCTATTACAGCTTACTTATGCGGCCGCCGGTTGTAACACGTCTTAGAACTGTAGGTCATCATGGCCAACAAACACTTGTTAAAGTTGCATCATTTTTTACCTATGTGTTTTTGTTTTTATTTACATATGTAAAAAGAGAGTGATAAATATATCCTTTGACTACTTTGCGTACATCCTTCTTAGCCACCTACTGTATAAACATAACTTGGGCATTTAACGCGGCTTTCGTATTGTCTATGTTCATACTAAGGCCTACGAGATGGACACTGTTGATCCTATAGCGAGTCTGTTATGGCATGTCATCGGCCATCGGTCTGTATGTCATCGGCAAGTCCAAAATTGCATATGTATTGTCATTGACGGTCATCCTTTACAATTCATACTCTTAAACACATCTTATTATGCAACCGTGTAGAGTAATTGGATATATTTTACGTGCTCGGAAGTACATCGTTACTTTACAAATAACTTAGCGTCATGATATACCGACTGACAATTTAGATACGTTAAGGGCGTCCTGAAAATTTTCTTATAAGCCACATCAAATAGAGGAAAATCATCTAGTGTAGAAGAGAGACTATTTAATAGTACTCTAGATAACAGAACATAGATGTAGCACAAAAAGGTTTGTAAAAGACATCACCATAATTTTTCTCCGCGTTATATGTAACACTATACTGCAGAACAAAAGTAAGGAGCATCAAGAGGACGAAGAGAAAGTATCACCTAGAAGAAGTATGGCTGTAATCCCTTCTAACTGGGTTACTTTCCGTTCTTAAGTTCAAACATAGACATTAGTGTTTTCGACGTCAAGGATAGACGTAAGTCTTTGTTTATTGCAGTTGTGCGCAGATGAATTTTACTTTTGGGTAGTCACTGTAAGCAGTTTCAACAACGACGTGTGGAGCTGGTTATATTACCGAAAACCTGTGATAAAGATTAAAACAAGAGTTCAGTATCGGACTTCAACTTTAGCTTTTCCCGGTGGGCATTTTTAAGACTTTGGATCCCATGTTTCGTTCGCGTCTTTTTTTCAAGTTATTTTTGCACGAGTCATGCTGCCTATGAATCGAAATCTACTTTTGAAACTGCCTTTAACCAGAAAAATCAGAAGAATGCTGTGCCGTTCTTGTTGTCTCGATTAGGTTAAGAAAGTGATTCAAGAGTTTTATGGTTCCATATTTTACGTAGGTTTTATAAAAGCTAGAACTTAGGTCGTGCTTTTGACACTATTTACTAATCTTATTTTTCTTCATTGTAAGAGATTGCCGAGTTAAGGCTCACGATCAATCTAAAATGTTCCTTCTACGTCTGTCATCATTGTCTGTTTTATCCTAGGGATCACAGAGGCGTTGATCAATTGCTGCAAATGCTACTAATGACGTACAATAAGTTCGACAAATTCTGCGACTGTTTGTCCTCCTCCCGCAACTATAACAGTTTGCCGGATTCAAGGATTGCCGTAACCGTGGCGTGTCTCCAGAGTTCGCTTAATCCTGTATGATTCTTACACATCCTGTTTACTTTCCCTTCAGCTTCGTCATCCCACGAAGACAGGTAAGATTTTTGGAAAGAGAGAGACGGAGAGGTTTAACTAGTACACCACAGACACACGGCCTATATACTTTTCGATTTTTGCATCTTAAGTCATGCTGTCTTATTTCTTTTAAAGACATTTTTTCTCGTTTATTTCCATCTTATTTGAAATTATGTGTAAATAATGTTTTCCAAATGCTCCTTTTTAGTTTTTATGTTTCCGCATTATTTTATTTTATAATATTTTATACTTGACGTTTCGGATTCTTTCGAGCATCTGTGATACCCAGCAACTGGGATGTAAACATATCCCGTATGGCCGTGAAAATTTAATTAAACCTTTAAATATATCTATACCAATTATATTGTATATACTCACCAACCCGCATTGGACCAGCGTGGTGGGATGCGGTCCAAAAACCTCATAATGGAGAAGCGTGCATAAGGGAAGGCCTATGTCCAACAGTGGACTAACACAGGCTGGTGATGACGATGAATATTATAAACTCTAAAGCAAGTAGCTCTGTTTGTCTGTTTGCCCCGTCCGTCTAAATCACTGAGATAATTTCGATGGAATTTTGTACACACTTAAAATAGATTCCAAGAAAGGATCAGTATTTTAATTATTGCGAAAAATCTGGTTCAAGGGGTTGTTATAGGGGATGAAAATGATGATTATGAGGATATTCGTCATTGTTGAACATAAACCGACATAACCGATAGATTTTGTGTACTTGAAACGAGCCATAAGAGTTTTTTTCTAGCAGTTTTGTAGTTTCAAACTATACGGGATTAAACTAGGGGTTAAAATGGAAATACAAGTCAATATGGAAATTCGTCAGCGTCGAAGCTAAGGCTATGGAACATTGTGCCTTATGATAGATACATACAATAAATCCCCCCGAATAGGTTCTCGCTTTGTCGTAGCGGTGGGGTTCAGTACCCGCGGCTTGGGCCAGCTGCGGAGAAGCTAAGAGGAGCCTGGCTAGACTGAGGAGTAAGGCCGGCCTTGGACGAGACGGGCGGCTCCAAGCAGGCTGAACAATCTCGCTTTTTATGCGCCTAGGAGGGTGCAAAAGACGGGTTGCCGGAGGTAGGTTTGCCGCCCTTCCTGTCCTTCACCAAGATGGAGTTGCGAGGGAAGAAGATTTGGTGGTAGGTTGCTTTTTTACAGGAGACCTTCTGGGTAGGTACCACCCCGGTGCCTATTTCTGCCGCAAAGCAGTAGTATGTAAACACTGCAGTGTTTCGGTTTGAAGGGCACCGTAGCCAGCGTATTTACTAGGTAAACGAGACTTAACACCCTATTTTTCAGGGTGGGCAGCGCGTCAGTGATACCACTAGTATTGTCTATGGCGCGTGACCACTTCCCATCATGTGGACCGACTGCTCGTCTGCCTTTGTAGGCAATAAAAAAAAGAGGAGTGTCTGTATTCCGTAGGCTGCTCTTCCTATCCACCGCGACTCGGTGGAGACGCATCGCTGATGTGGTGTGGAGGAGCCGTGGGAGGAGGGGACATTCAGCATGGTGTCGTTGATCTCTCCTCCTTCTGCGGCCGAAATGGAGCTAGCGGCGGACCTTAACATCAGGGCCGAGGCTGGGAGGTCGGATCACGTCCCTGCGTAGGCTGGGAACTCCTGGCCCCATGGCCCCTAAGTAACAGACTCGGGGGAGTCTGTTACCTAACTACAGGAGATGAGGCGAAGGGCGTGTTAGTTCCGACGCACCCAGAGGTAGGCAGATGGGCGTAGGGCCGAGATGAGGCTGCTTCGGCGGCCAGCGCTGGTGGGATCGCAGAAGACTGCGAAAGAGATTCTGTGACTCCATCTCTAAGGCGCCAGAAAGGAACAACTTGGTGGTTTTAGTCGGTGCGAATCCGACATAACCCGTCTTTGCGAGGGCAAAGACGAGTTAAATGCTTAGGCATTGCTTCACAGTAAAAAAAAGACACACACAATGAAAACACCTCAATTATATTAATACCCTACAGTATATTATCGCATAAATGAGGAATAATGTGTGTTCTGTCCTATCACCCGGTATTACCAACCCAGTAAATACGGTGGCGATAGTGCCTTTAAATCGGAACACAGTAGTTCTTTCCCACTACTGCTTTATGAACTTGCAAGGTAATTTTTTAGGAAAATAATTCTATCAAATGCCCATTCAAATTGAGAAAAGTGTACAAAGTCATGTTTGACATACATTTTTAATTTAACGTGATCTCTTTTTCGAGTTAACCTCATTTCATAAGCTTGACACTTACACTGACGCATCTATTGAAATTTAATATTGTTTGAGTGAACGTATCATTTTTCAATTGCTTCTCTGTTGAAACCATGCATGCTTTTTCGCTTGAGCAGTCAAGTGTCTACTCAAGCGCAATAAAAAAAAACTTTCGTGACTCGACTAGCCGCTTGCAAACATAATTCTTTATTCAGTCCATTTAGAATTCAGAGTTCGTTCATTCTTAGTTCTTGACTATGCTGTGGCGTACATAATATGGTGTCTGGTATCTTCAATGTTTATTTGAGAAACTGTTCTCTCTTTGGTATATTTATTTTAATTTCATGGACGATGTGTATGTAGATGCGACAAAAATGTGTTTATGATAAATCGATACGGAATATTTAGTTTATTTTAGCTAAAAGAGATTGCACACTTCTGTTATATTTTAAGGAGCTCTAACAATTTTCGATAATAGAAAGGTAAAAATATTTATTGTTTACGTTAAACTAATTTTCTTAAACTAAATTTATGATTTAAATGTGGGTAAGGTAAAGCTTATTGTTTAAAACGATTTCTTCCAGACAACTCTGTGGAACAGGAGAGATAAAATAAATAAATACACTGCAGTGCAAGAAAAAGTAAAAAATAACGAACTACTGCAAATACGGTACTAAATATTATTTTAATGTTAAGTATAAACCACTCTTCGAATCAATGATTAATTTCTGATTTTTGGTAAATTTATCAAGCTTCTCTGTTAAGATAATTTTGATATAGTTTAGTTTTTAAGAAATACGTGATAGAAACCCCTTAACCAACCAAACTCAGTTTATGGCACATAAAGGATGTTACTATCCCCCGAGCCTAGTACACGACTTTGCTATCAGCTCTGAGGTACTGAAAACACATACGTCTTTAGATAGGGAGAAAAAAATCTTCATGTATATGTAATGTGTGTTTGTAGAAATCACCTTCAAAACCTGTTGCGTTGTATATAAACCTGAGCTACATACGAACCTGGTAAACATTTCTAATCTTTATATTTTGTTTATGCGTTTGCTTAATCAAAAATAAGCAGAAAAGTGTTTAACATTTTTTTTTCCACAATAACACGATTGAACCAGTTTAACGATCGCCATGCTTTGTTCGAAATGTAAACTTATGTCACTATTCACTATTCTATTTTATTTATCTAGTTATATGTCTAACTAAAGGTTATCCAATTGGATAGCCCTACTGCTATAATGGTCGAGGCAACAATCACATTTACAATTTTTTTGTCTGTGTCCATTTAATATCCATCTATTGACAAACTAAGTCGTACTTCGAATATTTGTCTTAAGTCTAGCGATGTAGGAACCTAAAATAACGTCCCAAAGTCAGGATTAGTAGGATTATTTTAAAGATATCACATCTGCCAGTCACACTTCACAATTTCCGTTAGTCAAATCTCTTGTAGTTCAACAGTAGTTAACGTTAAGTAATTCACCAATATATTGTACGGAGATATTTAAATAATAATGCTTCGTCCATTATTATGTAATATTTTTAAACTTCGATATATGGTTACTAAAATTCGCATTGCTGGAGATACCTTAAAGTACGACTACCTAATCATGGTCACTGACTATACTTTTTTTATCTTTATAATCGGCTGCTACTTCAAACTAACCTGTAATGTGAAATGAAAAGTTTTGTGATGATTGCCAAAAAAACTGCTTGTAGTCATGACTTGGCAGTGTTACGGGGCGGTAGTTCTTCGTCAAAGTATTGCGATCTATCTTAAAATTTCAAACCATAACACCACCGGTACTGTTTGATTCCAATGGAATTTTTCTACTGAGTGAGGAGAAATTAAACAGCTTTTAAAGAATTTTCATCATCAGCCCCTCGCTTTTGGGAGTATCTGCAGACTTTTAATGGACCTTGTTGCTCTTGAGTTGTTTTCTTATTACGCTAGATAAAAAAAGAGCGTTTGTGGCTTCGAAAGTCTTATAAAGGACTTTATGAAATTTTTTAAACAACTCTTTATATAATTTAGTTAGGCAAATATTGTCTGTTAGATTCTGGGACTAAGTTAGACGATGGGGTAAAAATTATTCGACCCTACCATATGACGTTTTATACATGAATATTTTTTTTATCTCGTCTGACTGACCCTTACCAGCTTTGCATTAACAGCGAATTTACTAAAAACATGTTGTTTTAATCGATTTAGGACGACTTTTGTGCTTTGCAATCTATCTTTTTTTTTCGATCCTTCTAATAATTTGTTATCGTTATTAGAAGGAAAGAAAAAATTATCTTTTATATAATACATTTCCTCTCAGGGCTAAGCCGTTGAATTCCGCTCATATTATGTAAGGTTATAGTTAGCAAAATTATAATCTTAGCATAACTATTGTTTAATTAACAAAAAATATGTGTTGATTCACCACCTGCTTTTAAACATCATTTTTTCATAATATAAACAGTTTCAAAAGAGTATTGGAGTTGCATCTCTTTTCTATAAATCGCGACAAAATATAAAAATAATTTATAGCCCCAGCTCGTTCGGTCGAAACCATTTCCTTTAAAAGTTATAATAAAAAATATTTATGTCGTGTTGTGTGGCGTCCCTGAGACTCAAATGAATTTCTTTGTGTATAGAAATAAATTGTTCGTTAACTAAGAGAACAAATCTAATGTGAATGTATATATTCGTTCACAGACTATATTAACAGGAAGTTTAGCTCTTTTTAAAATTTAAAAATACAGAGTTTGTGTCTTTAATAGAAAAATTACCTGTAGTAATGGAATTCTGTGATGATGGAGATTTCGTTATGGCGATCAACATGAACGCCAATGTTACTCTTTGCAATCTCTCGACTATGCACATGTTAAATATCTTAGTAGCATTGAAATTATTAATATGTGGGTCGAGTATTAACGCTGTTTCCGTTTGCTTGAAATCTCGAGGCTAAATTTTCGCTCTGAATCTGTAACAAACAAATATAGTTTATTATAACTGATATTATAAATGTCATAACAAATAGTTTGTAATATATATTCCGCTTATTTATACTTTTTCAATTCATTTGTTTTTAATTGATACGTTTAGAATCTTACTAAGAATTTAAAAACGATAAACTAACAATAATCAAACTCATTGGTAATTAGTAATAACAATTATCACTTATTTTCTAAGAAGTAATGCACAAAATTCTATTAAAGTACTTTCACGAATAAAACATAATTACCTTTGTGTTAAAACAAGAGCATAAACGCGAATTTAAATTCGCCTAAGACATTTAAAATGCTATTTAAATACCCTATAAGTCACGTAAAATAACATTTAATCGAAATAGAACTAAAGAAGCTTCGTAATTATGCGCAACAAAAGGTACGAAAAATCTGGAGAATGTATCGAATTATATAATGTGGCACGGAAGATAAAACATAGCTAGTCACTTTTACATTTATTTTTGTTTCAGATTATATTTATGACTTTAAATTAAAATAAAAAAAATTTCTTCAAAGGACGCAATATAAATTTAAAACAATTTTTTTAACTTAAACACTAATTAAACGTATGCTAATAATAAAAAAATATAACAAACTAGGTGGTAACCTTACAAATGAAAACAATTGTGTTTAAATTTTTATAAAGTCTTTTGCAACTATTCAATAAACCTTAAAATATTTTTATGAAAACAGCATATGTATATGTAGTCAATCGAATTAAAATATTGAGAAATAAAATACTACATTTAGAAATTTGGAGGGCTCATAATTTCTTCTCAATTTAGTAAATTAAATTTCATTATATGTTTAACAACATTTGTATTTTGATTCTCTTTCATCTAAATCTAGTGCGTATCGTATACTATATATTTTAATTTCTTATAAAAAAAAATATTAATTATGTATGTCCTATTCGAAGCATTTTGCTATCATTTAGGGAGGTAATCAAATTTTTCATATTATTAACTAACAAAAGGAGACTTTTTTGCATCTTTACAAAAGTATTTCATATAGGTAGAGAATAGTTAATAATTTTTATACACATTGTACACCTTTAAAGAATCTTATGCATACCATACCCGATCCCACTTGAAATAATGTTCTGTATAGGATCTTGTTGCTTTAAAATTGTACCTCAACTTTAACGCCTGCACCAGCTTAGTGGAAT
Organism: Lamproptera curius; assembly: GCA_029286875.1. Lineage (NCBI taxonomy): Eukaryota > Metazoa > Arthropoda > Insecta > Lepidoptera > Papilionidae > Lamproptera > Lamproptera curius. The sequence goes on along the minus strand of JAGSMT010000016.1, from coordinate 6,755,252 downwards.
GTTCCTAGTTTATAGCTATATATATATAATGCGAAGCAATGTCACGAAAAACAAAGACCAGTTAACAATAGTTAACATATAAAATTTAATAATTATTGACTATTTTAGTTTATTTAATTAAAAGTTTAAGTCTTATATTTACCGATTTTCGACTTTAATAATAATGATTTATAAAGATTTTTGACATATTCATTCATCACTACTTGACCCGGCATATTTCGTATGCCTTATACGTTTTTGAAAAATGCTTATTCCTATGTTAATATTATGTTTGTCACGACGTTTTGAAAAATCATTTTAAAGTTTTTGGACATACACTATATTTAAAAACAGTCATTACATTGATTTCAGAAAACATTTCTCAAAGTGATTCTTTGGGGCCCAGGTAGACTATTGTAGAGTATAGACTACTCGAACCGCTTTCTTTTGAATTACGAAAATAATATTTATATCAGCCACGTTACCCCACAATACGATGCCATAAGGCATTATACTGTGAAAACAACTAAAATATATCAAAAGGGCTTTCTCAATATCATTTAGTTGTCTAATTTTTTTGACTTACTCGCCGGTCTATTAATATGAAGGCCCAATTAAATCTATCGTGATTCCAATAAATACAGTCCAATCTGCGTGGTCTAACGCCTTTCCACATCACACCCAACCTGAGGAACATTAAGAGTCACAAACCTTATACATAGTTTTTGTTTTTGTTTGACATTAAATTATTTGCATTAAACCAGTATCCTCCTTTTGAGAGGGCAATATTTACATCGTCATTTTGCAAATTACGTCGTTGTATTCTAAACATTAGGGAAGTGTCATCAGCAAATAATAAAATCTCGTTATTGTTTTCAACCAGTCGTGGTAGGTCATTTATATAGACTGAAAAGTGAAAAGGCCCAAAATAGATCCTTATGGGACCCCCCATATCTACCAGAGCCACGGAAGATCTTTTTCGTTCAGGTCAAACTTCTGATTACGATGGCTCAAGTACGAAGTTAGAAGGTCGCTTGCGGCATTTTTGATACCATAGTGGTTTAATTTCCTGACCAAAGTATTATGCTGTACACAGTCAAATGCTTTGGTTAAGTCACAAAAGACATCTAAAGCTTCGTGTGACACTTCCCATGCCTCAAATATAGTTTTAAGGCCTACATCGGTTGTTGAACGACTCAGTGTAAAACCGTATTGCTTTTTAATAAGTAATTCATGAAAATTGAAAACTATAAGTAAATCAATTATTTTCTTAAAAAAATTTACTAAGCGCAGGCAGTTTAGAAATAGGCGTAAAGTTTTTGGGGTCCGTAATACTACTTATTTTAAATGCCGGAATTACTTTACTGTGAATTTTTAGGTTTTTACCGCCTTTCTGTTTTGCCCACAAAATTTTCTTCCAAGTCTTTTCTATTTTGGTCTGATGCAACTTTATGTTTTCTTCATGTAAAGTGACTTTCGCTGTCCATCACATCTTTTAATGTTTTGAAGTACACATTAACATATGTCACAAAGAATTAATTGTGCTTATAAGTCTTTTCACTATATCATTCATATAATGATTGATGATTGATCATGATCATGATGATCATGATGATTGATGAACAAACAAATTTAAAAATAGATTAATTATTAATCCATTAATAAATTTATTTTTTTGGAATTTATATCAGTTTCGTATATTTTTGCATGTATGTAATGTACCTCATAAAAGTTTACAATTTGTTTGATGATTGAATGCATTAAAACTTCCGTCATTTAAAACTAAACATGTCTCGAAATACTCCTGACGCAGAAATAGTCTTATCTGGGCACAACGTTCGGCAAATTATTATAATTCTTATTATACTAAGATTGTTTCTAACTTATGTTGTTCCATAAAATAATTAGGACTTTAATTCCAAGTCCATTTGATCAAGCAGCTGAAATCACATTTTATTTTTTAAAAACTCAATGAGATGTGAGAGAAGAGAACTGAATAGGATAATAGCTACATGAAAAAAATATTACAGTTTTATTTGTCAAATAATTCTAAAGTAAAAATTGTAAGACCATTGGTTATAATATTGTTGTTATTTTAAGGATTTAATAAACCGTTAGGTTATTTTAAAATGAATTTGAAAAGCTCAGATGAATATTTTTCGATTAAGGAAATTGAAAACTAAATTTGAAGAAGAAAGTATGCTGTAAATCTTGATTTACTATTTTTGAACTAATAAAATTTATTTTTCACTTGGGTAAAATTTTTTATCAATTTTATGTAATATTATAATTATTTAGGTATTATTTGTTTTATTTATGTTTACTATTTATAACTCGCTTACACTATAAGAATTCGGTCTATATAGCCTGCAACCTGATAAGAACAATCGCGAGTAAATAAATACACCTAACTACACGTAAAAATAATGTTTCAACATTTACTTGTGAGAAAAAAATTAAACTTATAGATTACCTAACTGTTAGCTGTAAAGTAAATTGTTAAGTATCCTTTACCCCGCGATTAGTGACACAATGATTTAGTATGCTTTTTTTTTATTTAAAGTTGCAAAAAAACTTGAAAAAGTGAGTACGAAGCCACGAAGACAATTTATAATTATTGTTACGTTTCTTTCTACAATTTTTAGTCGCACTTGTCGGATTTTCTTAGAAATAGACAGTCTATTAGACGCGAATGCTCGTTTTTATTATGTTCATATATCTTAAGAAACTTTATACAAAACAGAAGCAATTAAATCAATATCAGCTTCCATCGGAATGAAATTAACCACCTAATCTTATTAAACTTTGGAAGCCACGGAAGATCTTTTCGTTCAGGTCAAACTTCTGATTTCGATGGCTCAAGTACGAAGTTAGAAGGTCGCTTCGACATTTTTGATACCATAGTGGTTTAATTCCTGACCAAAGCATTATGCTGACACGTCAAATGCTTTGGTTAAGTCACAAAAGACATCTAAAGCATCGTGTGACACTTCCCATGCCTCAAATATAATTTTAAGGCCTACATCAGTTGTTGAACGACTCAGTGTAAAACCGTATTGCTTTTTAATAAGTAATTCATGAAAATTGAAAACTATAAGTAAATCAAATATTTTCTTAAAAAAAATTACTAAGCGCAGGCAATTTAGAAATAGGCCTAAAGTTTTTGGGGTCCGTAATACTACTTATTTTAAATACCGGAATTACTTTACTGTGAATTTTAGGTTTTTTTATCGCCCTTTCTGTTTGCCCACAAAATTTTCTTCCAATTCTTTTCTATTTTGGTCTGATGCAACTTTATGTTTTTTTTCATGTAAAGTGACTTCGCTGTCCATCACACTTTTTAATGTTTTGAAGTACACATTAACATATGTCACAAAGAATTAATTGTGCTTATAAGTCTTTTCACTATATCATTCATATAATGATTGATGATTGATCATGATCATGATGATCATGATGATTGATGAACAAACAAATTTGAAAATGGATTAATTACTTAATCCATTTATAAATTTATTTTCTGGAATTTATATCAGTTTCGTATATTTTGCACGTATGTAATGTACGTCATAAAAGTTTACAATTTGTTTGATGATTGAATGCATTAAAACTTCCGTCATTTAAAATTAAACATGTCTCGAAATACTCCTGACGCAGAAATAGTCTTATCTGGGCACAGCGTTCGGCAAATTATTATAATTCTTATTATGCTAAGATTGTTCTAACGTATGTTGTCTCCACAAAAATAATAATTAGGACTAGAATTCCAAGCCCATTTGATCAAGCAGCTGAAATCACATTTTATTTTTTAAAAACTCAATGAGATGTGAGCGAAGAGAACTGAATAGGATAAAGCTACATGAAAAAAAAATATTACAGTTTTATTTGTCAAATAATTCTAAAGTAAAAATTGTAAGACACATGGTTATAATATTGTTGTTATTTTAAGGATTTAATAAACCGTCAGGTTATTTAAAATGAATTTGAAAAGCTCAGATGAAAATTTTTCGATTAATGAAATTAATAAACTAATTTTAAAGAAGAAAAGTACTGCTGTAAATCTTGATTTACTATTTTTGAACTAATAAAATTTATTTTTCACTTGGGTAAAAATTGTTTTATCAATTTTATATAATATTATAATTATTTAGGTATTATGTATTTTATTTATGTTTACTATTTATAACTCGCTACACTATAAAAATTCGGTCTATATAGCCTGCAACCTGATAACAACAATCGCGAGTAAATAAATTCACCTAACTACACGTAAAAATAATGTTTCAACATTTACTTGTGAAAAAAATATTTAACTTATAGATTACCTAACTGTTAGCTGTAAAGTAATTTGTTAAGTATCCTTTTACCCCGCGATTAGTGACACAATGATTTAGTATGCTTTTTTTTTATTTAAAGTTGCAAAAAAACTTGAAAAAGTGAGTACGAAGCCACGAAGACAATTTATAATTATTGTTACGTTTCTTTCTACAATTTTTAGTCGCACTTGTCGGATTTTCTTAGAAATAGACAGTCTATTAGACGCGAATGCTCGTTTTTATTATGTTCATATATCTTAGAAACTTTATACAAAACAGAAGCAATTAAATCAATATCAGCTTCCATCGGTATGAAATTAACCACCCTAATCTTATTAAACTTTGGTCAGATCTTTATTACAAATTGAAAATTTAAAAAACTTCTCGAATTATAATAGCTATTAGACCCATAGTATCCCATAGAAATGTAGTATGAAGTCGCAAGGATAGGAACTTGGTACATGGGTTTAAAAATTAGAACCAATAATAGAACAAAGTTAATGCGTAATTGCGATTTAAATATTTTTATTTTGCATTTATATATATATATTAATTTAGATATTAGTCTTAACTCTTGTATTGGACTTTATTTTTCTTTTAGATAATATGTTAATGATGTTTCTTAATTGAAATTCGAACAATTTTCGTGTAATATTCCGTTTTTGAAGAAAAATATACCAACGCGTGAACTGAAAAATCAATTCTTGGAATCAGGTTAATACTGTGCATAAAGCACACTTCTCATTACACAACCACACATTGAGTAGGTCTGTATTCACTTTATTGTATAGTAATCGTTGCTTCAGTGACAATAGCGTTGTTGCCTTACTTCAATACTGTATGGCTTTGAAAGGTTCAAACGTAATCTTTGTGATACTGGTTCCTTTAATATTACTGCTGACGTGTATCGACGAAATCTTAAAGGTGTTGCAGATGGTGTATACTAAGAAACCCTTTACTGCCTTAAGATTTTTCGAATTTATCAAAACCATAACAATTATTACGTACAAGGGGTGTTTATGTAATAAATATTTATCTAAAAGCCCTATCTGACATAACTTCGCCAGCATCATTCTGTCGCTAGCAGCGGACCCGTCTGTACGTGTTCACCGTCGTGTCCTGTGCTCACCGCGAGGTATTTGTAGCCGCTTCCACGAAGTCGTCTGCGTTAACGGGTGCAGCTGCGCTCATAAGACGCTTTTGTTGCACCGCTGATGTCAGCACGTTTCAGTTATTACGCTACCTCAAGCGGTCGGCTTACGCACGGCTCTGTTACGCAAATCGTTTGTAACACAATTGTGTTGTCAGCCGCTCAAAAAAGCGATTGTTGTTTCTGAGTGTTCTTGTTTCTTGGCCAAACAATTGTTATTACAACTATATTAGGCCATGTCGAACGTTGTAATCATGTTTTTTCTTTTACAGAAGAATCCAATGCACACCTCCCTACAGAGCCTGGTAGGGCGGGCAGGATTCCGCACGCTCGGCATCACTGGGACTCAGTAGTTGCGTTGGGTGACACAACCAATGAATTGGTAAAAGGCGCAACCAAAACCGGTACGATGCTCGACCAGGCTCTGAAAGACCACTTTAATATTGATATCAAGGCAATTAAACGTACCACAGACTAACAGACGCAATGCATGAGCTCATCGCAGAGCATTTCCCACAGGCCTTACCCCTGCCTGTACACCTGGGCTGACATCGCCATTTCCTGTGGATGAGGACGACGACAATCACCTCGACGTCAGCATCCACACAGAATCGGACATGGAGGTCGAGGTGTTAACTAACCCCATACCTGACGATGCCTTCAAAACCTTCACATGCAAGTGGTAGCGCTAAGTCCGCATCTCCTCCCCAACACCCGTTCTTCCCATCCAGGTTGCAAAGCCTGACGGTCCAACCTCCTGTCCCTAGCAGGTCTCCAGACTGTCGACTTTCCAGTCAACCAAACCCACCCCTTCCATCCATCCTGCCGATCCCCGACGTTCCCCTGCTCCTCCTCTGGCCCCGCCTTCCCAGGCATGGCTCCCTGCGGCTCCCAGGTTGCCTCCACCGATTTATCACCGCGAGATGGAGAAAAGGGTTGAGATTCACTTAGCCCTATCAAATAACATCAATTTTGAGGCCTCCGATAGCAATCAGGGTATCAAACTGCAACTAGCCACACCCGTTGAATATCAGACAGTGCCTCTTACCTTCAGGAAAAAAGGCACTGCTTTCATACATTCGCGCTCCATGTATTTAGGACTGTGGTCAAAAGACAGCCTAAGGGGATTCCAAATTCGGAAATTGCCAAAACTCTTAAAGCACAATACATGCCCGACCTTAAAGTACAATGTATGTACCACCCACGCATCAAACGCCCTTACGGCATGGTAAGCGCCTTTAAGAACTCGAATATCTCTGTGGGATTGGTCGTCTCTCTTTTGAGCGGCTTCAATCCAGCGGCCTCCCTGCCAGTTATACGGTCACGCTTCGCGTAATTGTTTCGCCCACCCCTCGTTGCTTTAAATGCCTCGAGGATCTTGGCACTAATTTTCCCAGGCCGATCACCCAATTGTCTGAAAAAGAAAGATGATCCATGCGTCGGAAGGGCATGTAAAAAGTTGATCCACCCGCTAGCCCGCATTGGACCAGCGTGGTGGGATACAGTTCATAAACCCTGTAATGAAGAAGGCAAGTATATGGGGAGGCCTTTGTCCAGCAGTTGACTAACACAGGCTGATGATGATTATGATCATGATGAATTTGTTTCTCTTGGCAGGACAGCTGGCAAAAAAGAAGATGTACATATGTTGATCTTCAGCTCGTTTAATAATAATACCCTTTTCTTACTAAAGTAAATTAATTTAAATCTGTAACTATAAGCAAATAACCCAGTTTTTAAATATTCATCATGATCATCAGCCTGTGATAGTCCACAGCTGGACATAGGCCTCCCCTAATACACCCCTATCCATTAGAGGGTTTTTGGACCGTATCCCACCACGCTGGTCCAATATGGGTTGGTGGGCGACCGACTTTTTACATGCCCATCCGACGCATGGATAATCTTACTTTTCAGACAAGAAAGATCAGCCCAAATTGCCCTAACCAACTAGGAAACAACGATGAAAATTTGTTGAGTCCCCGCAGAATTTGAACCCACGACCTCCGACGGAGGCAGTTTTAAATATTATCTTTGATCTATTTTACCATTTGAACAGAAAATGATCTATATATTTACTTAGAATAAAAGCAGCAATTTATAAATTTATATTTCTATAAACTGGTATAAAGATATAACACAGATGTTTTCAGAGATTTTGCCGGCATTAGCCGTAAAGTTTGAAGTGTTCAATGACCCGGATTTACTGAACCCCCATTTACTCTGTATGACACTTCAACATCCCTTCTCAAATAGAAACAACGGTGAAATATATTTGGCGGGTTGGGTGGGCATATTTCTTTTATACTTTTTCTTGACCCAAATTTTTATTGAGACTGTCTGAGCAATACAACTTGGGGCGTAAATGATGACAAGACCTCAAACATAAGTTGAGTTTCAATTCAAGGAGCGGTCATTGACAATTTATGTAATTAAAGCTGTAAAGTTTAACTGAGTACAAGATTAATTAAATTCGATTATGTTTATTAATAGCGCTTAGTGTTCACAATTTTTAGGTCAAGCAAAGCAGCGGCTTCTGGTGCTTCATTAATAGGCCGGCTCGACCATTAAGCACTAGGGACGGAGCTTTAGAAGACCATTGTAAAATATAATCTTATTGTATCTTAAACTGTCAGTATACATACTTGTGTTCTAAGATAAAATGTTTATAGAGGAATCGCAATAAAATTTGGCACTATGGGTAGCATAGCGCGTTAGAACTTTAGAAGAACAATTTTGAAATATTATCTTTCTTCCAATCCCGTGGCACAATACAAAATATGCACAAACTTCAGTATCTTTTTTTTATTTATTAAAAAGGATTTGGTGGTTTAATGGTTTTGAATCGGTTATTTGTTGAATAAGTACATTTAAAAATACGTTTTTTTTCATTACCCTATTCTAATTATTATAGTTAACGTTAAAATGTATAACAAAATACCTAAACATGTTTATACGACGTGTTTCGCAAATACTAATTAAAATTACGAAATGTAAGTTTTAATTTTAGTAATATTTATTGAGGCACAACTAAAAACCACGATATCAAACGATTGCACAATGTAATGGCCATAACTTTTAGAACTTATCGTATTACAAAGGTAAAAATTGCTTACATTTGATTTTTGTTGTTAGATGGATTAGACGTGCATGACGTTTACCGGCAATTAACATGCCCTGTCCATAAGAAACGCTCATCACTGCCCTGAGTCACTGGATGTTATGTGTTTATCGTGATTATATGGCGTGCCCTTCAAATCGGAAGACAATTTTGTTTAAATACTGTAATATTTGAGCAGCAATAGGCACCACGGTAGCAGTACCCTAGTCCGTGTCTTGTGAAAAGGAGACTTACCATCTAAATTAAACCATATTAATAATATAACTTTTTAAATTCTGCTCGGTAAACTAATTTTATTTGTTAGGTTTACAAATTATTAGTAAAACTAATTTCCTTTAAATTTTTTTAAGAAAACTATACAACAGACCAAAGTAACGTGTTGTTATATATTGAGACATTAAAAGGTACAAAATTTTTGTATAATAATACAAATGATGTGTTATTAATGGTCGTTGTATAACTTGCAAATATTTCAGGATTTTACTTCTTTTATACAACTATATTTGTCCCAAATGAGATATATTTATAGTATTTCGTTTTATTAGTGCCGAGCAGAATATAGAACTTTTGGATATCTAAACTTTTATATTTATTAAAATTGTTATGAAATAACCGTTTACGTGTAATAATTGTGGCAAGTTAAAAACTGGGCATATTAAAAAGCTCATATTGCATTTTGGCTTTTGAATGCTTTTAAGCTCTTTCCTTTTAATATATATGGTTTTGTAAATGTTAAGTGAAAGTACAGTTAAAAGTATACTATTTATATAAAAAGGACGGCCATGAATTTGAACACGGTCGCTGAATTTTTTAATAAACTTTTAACATTAAGTTCCAGATCTAAATATTTGCTCTGAGTCTAGCAAAGTCGACCTCTATGATGCATGCATTGACTAATGATCTTATTTTCGTTTCTTTTAGCACATTGCTTTTTTTGAAAACGTTAGCTACACAGAGGTATGCACACCTTATACAAATGGAACTATATCAAAAGAAATACGTCAATTTATTAAGAAAACATACTTCGTATTATTACATAGCATAATGTAAAATATAACACATTACAAATAATCCAAGTTCATGTCGAGAATACAACAAGGTAAAAAATTTTAGGGAATGATGATCTTTAAGATGCATTTGTGAGTTTTCTGTTACTTATATAATACAATTAAAATTACTTTAAATTTATTCTTAATATATATAAATCACGTGTCACGTTGTTGGACTCCTAAACTAATTAACCTATTTTAAATTAACGTTTCACACCATGTGCAGTTTAATCCAACTTAAAAGATAGAATAGTATACATCTTAATTAATAGTCGCAAAATTGTTTTATTGCGTTTTCTTTTTCTATTATTATTCGATGCAAAATGTTTGCTACAAAATTATTGCGGCAGTTGGCGATATCTAATGATTGCATTGTGTGTAGATATATATGGCGCTGTTTAATAGTATAAACTTTTTGTTGACAAGGAGAATTGGGACAATAAAAAGTAATTGCTAAAAATGAATTAGTTTTGGTAATTTAATTTTATAAATTACCAAAACAAAAAATCAACTTATTTTATACCAGGCCATTAAATAAAAAAAGTAAAAAATAAAATAGGTTCCTAACATGCGACAGCAACATAAAATGTAAAAATTAGAAATGAATTTTTACAGAGCAAAATTAATAAATATTTCATTTATATAGATAGTTGAAACTATATAAAGGAACACGATTTATTTGTTCCGTTTATCTTAAGCCTTTAAATTGTTTATTTCAATGTAAATAAGTAAATCCTAGCCGCAGCAACGCGTGGCAGGGTCTGCTAGAGCTACTATATAGTTCATAACATAACAAGACTATATTATAAGTGGTATTCAAGTATAAAGGATTACAATTAAAATATCAATGTCTTTTGGGGTGGCAGCAATCAGAAGAATAACCAGTATTGATGGTATTAATTTTAACCGGCATGTATTATTGTTTTTGACCAACTTCCCAAAAGAGGGATGTTGGTCAAAACAGTAATAACTCAATTCGAAGGCTTTGCTTTTTTTACATGTAATCTTCATGTTCTTCATGTGGTAGTAATTTTATAGTTTTGTCATAAGGTGTTTAATAATAATTAAGAAATAAAAAACTGCATCATCACAAACTTATACGATTAAAATTTAGACGCCGGCTAGACCTTAAGAGACAGTTTTAGGCAATGTTCTACCTAATTGTAGTATAATAAGGTCCGCGGGAACATATATCATTTATTAACGTTAGTAAAAATTGCATTTAGTCATTTTATGAGCTTTTTTAGGCTATAAAATTAACGTATTGGGAACAGTAAACCATCTTTTATATAGGTATATATATATATAAATATGAAGTTGGTTGAATTTTTAGTTTAAATTCTACTTCTTACCATCTTTATAAGACAATTTAGTGTTATATTGAATTACTTTACAAATAGTTCGTACTTTTTTAAGTCTTTTTTTTAGTAGACTCCGTGTTTACGGCGCATTGAATAGAAATTTAAAATAATATTGCGTTTAATATTCAGGTACAAAGCAGCAGTGTGTAAACACTATGGATTCAGCATAAAGAGCACTGTGACTAGTTCAGTAAATAAGCACTAATAATTGTGCATTTAAAACTTAAAAAAGTATTATTTGAAGGAAAAACATCTGTCTATACAATATTGCGTTCTGAAGTTTGTTGTTTATTTATAAAGATATGTAATTTGACAAATAAACTGTATTTTTATAAATAGTTCAGTAAATAAGCACTAATAATTGTGCATTTTAAACTTAAAAAAATATTATTTGAAGGAAAAACATCTGTTTATACAATATTGTGTTCTGAAAATTGTTGTTTATTTATATAGATATGTAATTTGACAAATAAATCGTGTTTTCATAAATAGTGTTGTTACCATTTTATAAAGAAAAAGAAAAATATGGCAGAAAGCGAATTCTGGTGGCAATTTGTAAGAATATTAATAAAATAAACTTTTAAATCACTAGGAAAAGTACAAAATTTTAATAATCCAATAATATTTTACATTGTATTTACTGAATACAAGTCTGCTAAAGCCTTTTCTCTTTTCGCCCGTTAAAACTAACGAGCTGTCACGATGCATCTGTTTGAGTTACGTGAATAAGTTATTTGCGTTAAATTAACGAAAGTTATATTCAAACGGAAAACATACGCCTTCATAAAAGAAAAGTGGGTAAGTTATTAGTTATGTTTACAATACTAATAATGAAGGACCCTCCTGCTATTTGTTTAAAAACAAGGCATCTAAAAGTAAAATAAATATTATAATTATGAAAAAAAAGAAATTAGCTGAGCATAAAAACGTTTTATTTAAAAAAGATTAGAAATAGCCGAACAGATTAATTTTATATCTATATCTAACATAATCGAATAAAAATAACACTCTAAAACATTTAAGAATCCAATTCATGGACTTTTATGCGTCATTCAATTTAAGATCTCGAGTATGGTTTCCTCCATTCAGAAAGGCAATTAGCAATCTGTTTGAAAACGACCATGAAATTGCTGCCCGTTTAGTCATTGTTCGTTGACAAAGAGGAGCTATCAATATAAGCTATACACTTCTTGTCGAAACATGACACATTTGATTGCTATGTTTTTATTTTTTAGCAATGATCGACGTATCGCTTGTTAATAATTATTAATCTTTAACGTAGGTATCCTTCATTGTTTTCATTATCCTATAATTATAAATACCCTAAAAGACATTTACACATTATATTCGATAATTTTACAACAACTTTATAACACTAAACAGAATTCATAATTTACCAGTCCAACAAAATGATAATGTTTTATGACTCATAGCATTAAACATTTTCATTGTTTCAATTCTCATCAAACATAACCTCATAAATCTGTACTAACAAATGGAACGTTAAAAATTAATCATAGAATGATATTGATGTAACATTACAAAGCAAAATATCAAAAGCGATGACAATAAATCTCAGACCTCAAAAAGCTCCATACAGATAAACGTATGATATTTATCGTCGTTACATTTGATATTCATCCATCCGACAATGGAGAAACTCTGAATGATGTTTAAATTATACGGCAAGGGATAGGTAGTTATTCTTTAACGGAATATCTAATGAACATCTCATTTTTCTCGCTATTTACTTTTTCTAATGATTGCTAAAGCCGACGTATGAAAATTATAGCAAGCAGATTAGCCGTATTTTAAATAATATAATTGTGGAAAAGGAATAAAAAACCTATAATTTTACTCGAGTGACTTTAAAACATTTAAAAGAATCATTCAAACTACATTCTTAAATTGTCGTATTTAGGAATTACGCTTAGTAAGATAAATAATTTAATTTAAAACATACATGTAAAAATATAAAAATATGCAAAGGACTATGTTCTATCTTCATTTTAGTTTCTATTTAACATACATTACTTACTTTGAAGCAAAACATGCAATAAATTTGTCGTTATAGTCACAATAATACAATAAAGAAAATAGAGATAACCTGCACAATGTTTTAAACAAGAATGAATACAATTTTTTATTTTCTATAACAGTAGATAAGGGTCTCCACAGGTAAACAGGACATGTTTTAGAATAAAGAGATCACATATAGAATGTTTTCTGTTGCAAAAAATATTTCAAATTTGCAAAACTATTCTTTACCTATTTTTCGCAAATATTATTATAAATATTTTAATATGAAGACAAACTACACGTAAAGATAATAGAAAATGATGTCTTAACTGTAGTCCACTCAGCTTTAGACAGTAAAAGAATCAGAAAATTACGATAAATATAATATTTTGATGAGTAATTACCATAAAAACTTGTGTTCTTTAAAAACAACATTAACAATTAAATTTTTTAAACTTTTTACTCACCGTAGACTGACATAAACTTTTGCCATTCATTATCAAGCACAACGCATAACCACTAAAAACTGCACAAGCAACTTTTTTGCGTAAACGTAAGCTGTTCAGAATATTCACTGGATGTTAAGCCCGAATGCTCTATAGATTAAGTCACGCTATCACAATCGAAAATATTTTTCAGAACTATATCCATTACGGTATAAACGTATTGGCATCATCAAACATCGGCTCAATTTAACGCCAACTTTGGCCTCGTGCGCGCGTCACGGATGCCGATTTCACACTACCTAAGGGCGTAACGTGACAGATCCTTATTGCGCTTGCGTGTAACGAAGTGACTCTTTGGCCTGACAGACTTATTCAGGAGTTAATTAATATATCAACTTTTCCAACCCCCTGTATTAAACGGCGCTCTTAATAAAATATTTCGTCCAGTGTCTGTGAGTGACTAAGTCGAAGTCAGGGACACGTAAATCGTTAAACGATAAAAGAAATTTTCTTCTAATTGTGTTTAGTAATTATTGTTTAGTGATATTTTGATCAAGCTGTGTCATGTTGTTTAAATAACTAAGTAGATAAATTTTTAATTTTACCAGTTCATTTATTGAAAAAAAATATAAAATTGAAGTAGATCCGGTGATTAAATAATGTTTGCAGGGGGATACTAGAATTATATGTTAAAGTGAAAATCAAAATAATGTCTTACGTACTGCACTCCATGTTACTATTTTATATGGATATTAAGACTAAATATAAAATTAATAATCGAAAGTAGGTATATATATACAAATAAACACAATTGAAGTATCTTTAAGTAACTTCAAAATGACCGTTTTTAGATGGTTAATTTGTGATATAAAACAGAAACATTTTTTTTATTTAATAAATAAAGTGACAAGTCAAGCCGTTCACCTGATGTTCAGTTATATGCCTTGCCAATAGAACATTTTATGCTACTAGAAAAATAAAAATAAAAGAGGCGAGACTATCATTCACGTTGTTATAAATTTTCACCTAAAATTAACGATGTTTTTTGCGGTGTAAAAATATTTTCTAAAACTTCCAATATTTTTCATACCAACGCATCATTACGATCAATTTAATCTATTTTTAGACCACATACTTTTCAATTGTTTCTTATAATTAAATAAAAAATTCCGTGACTACACCTCTTTTTACTATGAGTTCGTAAATCGAGAGGGCTGATGCAGATGCTGCTGATGCTTAATGACAATGAATAAAACTTGCACAAAATATAAAACATTGGTATATAAGAGATTAAGTACCACCATAAAAATTATTTGCTTGAAATATGAACTGTCAAATTGTGCAATATGATGGAAGACGAACACTAGTATTAAGGTTGCGTCGGCTAGGTATGAGAAGCTGAAGAACGAAGGCTTAATTTTTTAGTTAGCCTTCTCACATAATTTAAAATTGTAAAAATATCAAATTATATCAAAATCCTTATGATTAACGTCTAAGCAATCATTATGTGGTAAAATAAATAAAAAAATATAAAGCATTCGTTATGTCTTAGATCTTTCGGGCAATCTCTTTATTGCTATACTCATGAAAGGTATTTATGGCTTTGACATATCGAGCGACATTCAATTTAGCGGTTACTTGGAAAGGAACTTAACGTTTGGTATATACAAGCTCGGTTCGCTATTTAAATACAGATAGAAAAACCGGTCATTTGACTTTATAAAGCTCCATGTTAGGGATTAAATTATTTGTTAGAATTAATTCTTTATCAATAGGCTGGAGTATCGTTACGTCAACACACCCTTCGACCAAAGTTATATTGAGTTCTTGTTAGTAATATATTTTTAATGGAAAATTTTGTAAGCATTATTTATGTATGTAATTTTAAGAATCTGCCATTGAATTACGATATTTTAATGCGTATCATATGCATTCTACTCTTGATAAATTACAAGTGATTCAATAAGAAATTGTTACAATTATAAAGCAAGTTAGTGTTGCTTCCACTTACTGTTCTCCCTTATTGAATAAATATTAGATGCTAATTACATTAGCAACGTCGCTCTAATATCCACAAGGAATATACGAGGCAATTTAATCCAATTAACAATGTTTCCGTTTTGTGTTGATTATAAACGAATTTGTTCAAGTCACTGTAGTTAAAGATAATGCGCTAATGTAATGCATTGACGATCATTTAATATGAACATATATCGATCTAATTTAGATTTCCATGGTTTTAGAATACGTTGTTCTTTGAATAGCGTATCTTATTAAAGCACTAACTGCTGCAGAAGTATATTATTGTTTGACATTTTATTGTTACTCGAATTGCTCACGCGGAATGCAATTCGAAATCCACTATATTTTAACTCGCCAACTAGGGACTCGATACGTTGATTATTACTTAATTGCACTAACTGCGGTGTCTTTTCTAACCAAATGTTCTTCAAACCATTGCACAATATCGTTTTTCCAGTAGACATACTTTACTATAATTGGCAACTTTATAAAACATGTATGTATACTTTATAAAATATTCTGTATAAAATAATAAATTTTATAGTCAAAAACCTTGCAAAGAGTTTTATAACAGAAATTAAAATAGAGTCCGGCTGATATTTCCGTTTTATCTGAATATCCAGTATTGATCTGACACATAACATTTACAAAACTGCTTACACTGTTACTGCGACACATAACATTTACGCATAAAAATTATGAATTTAAAGTATTTTATAATAATATCCATAAATGTTAACTTTGTACTAAATTTCAAAATAAAAATTCTAACTAATAATAACATGTTTATAATAAAAAAAATACACTTTAAATATTACGTATAACTACTTCTACTATTACTTTTTATTTAAAATATTCATTTAGTTAAAATAATAAAATATGTTTGAAGCGAAATTTATTGTTTCAGTTAAAATTACACTAAAGATATGCATAAAAGTAGCTTTACGGAGTCCCTAATTAAATTTAAAATTTTAGTCTTTCCCTAGCACTTATCAAATGGTCGAAGTCTTCCTAATAGCTCTTAAGGAATAAAGTTAACCTAATTTACTTAAATTAACTTCTGACCTTAAGGAAGTTAGACCTTTTGAATGGCTATTCCTGTAAGTAAAATATAAAATACAATACATATTTCAAACATTGTGAAATACAGCAGTTACATTACTGTTTCATAATAAAGTACTTTTCGATAACGAGTGAATTGTAATGGATGATAAAAAATGTATGAAATGATTTTAGTTGATATTTGATCAAACCATGATTTAATGAAATTCCATTGTAATGCTCTGTCTATTGTTCTTCTCCTCAATAACCCTTAAAACTTTATTTCTCCCGATGTTTGGATATAATGAAATTCATTTAAATAATAATAATAATAATGGAGTTTCAGACCTCTACCGTAGATAAATTTACTTAAAAGCTTTCAATCATGCTAGGCATTGGGAATGAACGAAATACTTATATTTGTATGTGTTTTCTTTGTGTAGTTTATTTTTAAATAAAAAATATATTTTTTATTACATCAAATAAAATATTTTTTATTTAGTGTTTTTATTTTTTTCATTTATGGACTAGATTAGCTTGAAATAGTTTAATATATTAATTTTTATTTTTCAATAATGCTAGGCGTTATTAACGAATACATACATATGTATTTCTTAACGTTAAATACGTTTGGTATCTTGGTATGGTTGTTTGGTGTATATTAAATATAATTTTTTATTAGGTCAATTATTTTTTTCCTATGTTATTTTTACTTTATTTAAAGACTTAAAGGTTGTTAAATTTTTTTTATTTAGTCCATATATATATTGAGTAAAATTTGAAAATTCCAGTTAACGCTAGGGTTAAAAACTACGTGTTTTATTAGTTAATTTATATATATTTTTTCGCTACCTATGACAACTTTTGTAAAAATTTTACTTAACGCTTACCTGCTGAAAAAAACTGCTTTAAATTCTTGAACTAAACTGCACTATTTTTATAATCACTTGCACTGGCACGTTCAACATAACAATTCATTGCGCTGCACATCATACACTCAAGTGAGCTTTATTAGAATGTTAAACTGTCGGTAAAAGAGCTAATAACGATGCCCTCTGTTGTAAGCAATTACGACTAATTGTATTGACCTAAGCTAACCCTCTCGAATCTAATTTTGACGTATTCAGACTGTGAATATGCCATGGAGCGGGCTAGTAAAATATTTCTTTACTTAAGATTTAAAAATATGTGCTTATAATAATTGTAAAATTGTATCGTAGTTAGTTATAAATCAGAAAACATTAATCTTTGGTTATGGTAAAAATATTATTATGTAGAGGTAATTTGATATGGCAACGTTTTATTTATGATATTGATATAGGTTATTCATGAGAGTTATTGGTTGGACCTTCCAAGATCAGGTAATAATCCGATCAAAAACTCTAGCCGTCACGTTGAATTCCACGACAATTGTTTCTGGCTATATTAAACATAAGCTAAGCTAAATTTATTTAATAAGATATAAAATCCTATGTACATAAATAATTTTATCATGAATTGAGATTGACAGGTTTATAAATAATGTTTTATAATTAATCGTCGATAGGTATCTTCTTCAAACAATTCCAATTCATCATAAAAGTTTTTGTGCCACTGTAGCATTTTCGATGCAACCATTTTATACGATAGCACAAAAATTTTACAGAACAGTTAGCTTTATTACATTAATTTTATTATGAGCTTTTTAATATCAATACCATATTATTTACTTCACCATAGTTAATCACTATAGTGAAGTTAATAATACTATTTTGTTAAAATGAATAAATAAGTAAAACAGTTAATAATGGTTAAGAATGATAATTTGGGAACGTAGTCTATGCTAATATTGTAAAGGGGAAAAATTTATTTTATGTTTATTTACGTAGGCTCCGAAACTAATAGACCGATTTGAATTATTCTGACACTATTTTAAAGCTATATTGTTAATAGACTGCATTTTACTCTAGAAAATCCCATTACAAAAATGTAAAAAAACAAATGCTAGGCTGTGGATGAACCGCTAGTATGTTATAAAACGCAACAACTAGTTTATTGCTTTATTTTAGTCGGCAACTTACACAAAACCACATCTTTATTTCGACTACTTGATTCACCGCAATGCAGATTGATATTAGTCGTACATTACTTTAAAATAATTATTGAAAGTTTTTATTTCATATAAAAGCATATCTATCAAAGACAATCGATAAATTTATATATACATTAAATCCTCGGTGTTTATGAAAGATCACAATTAATGTGTTATCTAAATCCATGCCGTGATGTATTAAAATGTACACAATAAAATTAATAAGGGTCTAAGCTAAAAGTAATTTATTCTTCCATATAAAGCAGCTAAGATTTTTTTGCCCCCCTTTTTATGATTTTCCCAATTTTAAGGGCTCGTTACACAAGTGGTGATTGAAAGGAAGGCTTTAGGCCCAGGCAGAAACAGCCTAAGGCAGGATTCCCTTCGCGATTTGTTGTGGAAGGATTTTTATTTAATTTATTTTTATCACTTCCTTCAAAATTCAAAACACACAATAGTCAAGCGAATGGTTATCATTTAAAATTTTGGAGGCATAAACGAATCCCTTTTCTATATATAAACATGAGAAAGTAATTCCTTGATAACAAGCAATATTACGGAATTAATAAAATCACCTCAATATAATGTTACACGTAAACGTTGCTGAAGTTTTTTTGGCATGACTCTACTAGAACCAACCCTTTAAGGCAAGACAGTAAGTTTAAGGTAGATCTACTAAAATAAGGTCAATTTTTGCCGCTACGCATTTGAATCAACACACAGTAGATAGCCATAAAATAGTTAAATGTTTGAATTAAATATAACACTAATCAATAAATAAAACTTATGTGGTCAATGTTATTTTATAATGATCTGTGCTTAGATTTAAGTATAGGTTTCTCGAATACACAATACTGATACTCAGCACTAAAACAGAAATACCAGATAATATATTTCAAGAGACTTAATCAAGAGAAATAAAATAATTAAATAACATTTACTTTTGTTGTTTTTATCTCAAATCGTATTTTATCGTTATTAGTAATATTTTTAACAAAGGATCAAAAGTGTTTAAATTTCTTACTCAAATTTAGAGGGTGCTGGTTTGAAAGTTCAATCAGTATTTAATTTAAATTTTCTCTACTATAATAGGAACTGGGTTGCCGTCTTAATAGGTGTAGGAGCTTAATTAGAAAATTCGCTTCAAAGTCTCGCCATTCATGAACACTAGTTTCCATAAATTAGCTCAGCCGTTCGGAGCAGTTAGAAACTCCTCTTAATTTTAGAAAATATAACCATTGTCATTTTATTTTCAATAGAATTTGATAGAATCTCCTTTTTTCTAATTTTGATACTGATACTATGCGTAATGATATAAATGCATTTTGTTTTTTTAATAACAAAACTATAATATAAAAGTTTTATAATACGGTAAATTGACTCGAAAAGTAGCACAGCGTTGACTGTTACTTTAATTTGCGGTAAAATCAAATCCATTTAAAGAAGTATTGTGAAACTACTTGTTCGTTCCAGTTTTAGTTATTTTTCTTAGTGGTAAGAGGTAATGGAATGTTCTTGTGCGTTCTAGTTAGATTATATGACAGATCATTTTACTAAATGAAAGTAGTTGGTACGATTTCCTTGGGAAATAATTAATTGGTTGGATTTTGTAGCTGCTAAGTGACAAAATAATAGGAATGTTTACTTTCCTATGTTTTGGATTTGGATTCAACATAGTTGAATTCCTTTAAAATTATAAAATAAATGAAAGCCGACAAAAATGAGAATTGTCGTGGTTTAAAAGACAAAAAGTTTTTTTTTTAATATAAATTCATTTAAGTGATATGACACGGACAAAATACTTCGTTAATTAAGTAACGTTATATTAAATGTTTGAAGAATTAATACGTAACTGCTATAATTTTGTCACTCTGGAAAAAATACCAAATGGAAACACAGGACGCAGGTGACTTGGCAGCACGCCGTCTAAGGTCAATCCTCAATTTATCGGTCAAATGCATTTGACCTGCCAATTGTCTTTGAGTAATAAAAACAGCGGGTGACTGTAACAGTCATCGCTTCAATTGACTTATTTAAAAGCACAAAATTTTTACCATGGCATGAATATTATTTCGTTTATTAAATATTGTAGAAGATATAATTTAAATAAAAAGAAATAATGATAATTTGTTAAACAGTATATAAATATTTCGTAGAAATTACTTATGATTTTTAAAGAAGCTCGAATCACGCATCAGAAACTTATTAACTAAATTAAAAACTTTATTCTCGCTTTCTATTATATTCTCTTAAATAACTTTACCAATATGTATATTATTTTAAAATATGAAAAAAATTAATATCAAAACACGTTGTAAGTAATATTTAATGCATATGCCTGCATTAGGGTTGTAAACAACCCTGATCATGCAACGTGAAATTCTTCACTGGGTAAGAAAAATAAAATACATTTCTAACATAAGCGCCGTAAGAAAAAATTAATCAATTTAATGTTACATTCCCTTAATTACAAAACGGCTTTGTCTTTTAGAACTCTGATGACTCTATTGATTACGTAGACAATTGTCTTTGTTACTCTACTGTCGACATTAATTAAATAACAGTAAAGGCTGGTTAGTATTCAGATCAACATTATAATAACTTTGTAGAGAATAACGTTATAACTTTATGTATCACAAAAATACTGTTTATTTTATAACATTCTTCAAACTACCTTTCGGTATGGCAACAG
Organism: Lamproptera curius; assembly: GCA_029286875.1. Classification (NCBI taxonomy): domain Eukaryota; kingdom Metazoa; phylum Arthropoda; class Insecta; order Lepidoptera; family Papilionidae; genus Lamproptera; species Lamproptera curius. The sequence continues at coordinate 6,733,985 of JAGSMT010000016.1, read as the reverse complement.
AACAAATATTAAGACCCATATCACAAAGGAAATGCAAAAATTAAATATTTTGATAAGTTTAAACACCTGGTATCTCATACTAAGTTTTCAGAACATATTCGAGCATGCTTAGTGGAGACGAGGTCCGGCAAATTTGTTACCTAAAACAATATTTTGGTTATTCTCGTAGCGCAACCAATTTCATACTTGCATGATTTTGGTCGGTCGGTACATTATAATGTTGCGCGATTAAGCATGATATATCGAAGGTAAATAATTTTATTGTTTTAATGGCAATTTATAAAACTTTAAACAAAATTATTTACTGACTGGCATTATTGAAGAGGCTGGATGTTTGAGTCTGAATCTGGTATCATAAAATGTGATTGCAGCTTACAAGTATATATATCTAAAAGTTCATAAAATAAAGTGTTGTCTCAAACTCTAATGGAGCTAACAATTAACATATAGTTATCTGATTGGATGGACCGATGCTATATATAATAAACACCTAATCTTCAACCAATCAGAGTACCCGGCATTTTGGTGAGCATAGTTTTTGCTATCGACATGTGAGTTCAACGCCATTAAGAGGGTAAGAACAAGTTTTTGAATATATATATAATAATAATTATAATTAAGTGCGTTAGGATTTATTATATAGTGTAATTGTACAAGTGATGTTGCCAATTTGAAATAAGATCAAAATTATAACTTAATGGAATAATATCTTTCGTTATAATTTTAACACAATATTGAAATCTAAGCACCTTTTTCTCATAATACAGTTATTACTATTAACTTGATACGATAAAATGTTTATGACACAGCTAGCATTTATGGCTCTACTCGGGTTCTTCTCGAAATAAAACGTAGGATAACTTTTAATATGATGTTTGCCCAAACATTTTTGACCGAGTTAAGAATTTGACATATGCTCCTAATTTATGTTTCACAAATTTAGGGCATTACGGTTAGTTAATTATAAAAAAATTATATATAATTTGTTAAATGTACATAAACTGCTGCTACCCATTACCCCCCTATTAACCTAAACAGCTTATTTGTAAAAGGTTTAGATTAAAATATTCTTGTTCAGGTTTTCACCATATGCCAATACATTTTTTCTATGCTAACCAGTGCGTTGTGGGCACTTCATTGTTTAAGATTTTTAATTAATATATATAACATATTTATTAAAAAAGTTAGCTAATTACTAATAAATTAAGTCAAAAAATTAATAAAGCTACGACTAAAAATAACTCACAGGAAATATCACCGATGTTTTAAACTCATTAAATTATAATGCACATCTGCTGCCCAGATACCTTTCGAGAGGAAAATAATTTTTTAATCTGTTAATTTCATTCTCGTAGACGTGTATTAGCGATTTTCATCTCCCGTATTTGTCCTGTTCTGCAGATAGGAATACATTAAAAATATCTCGTTTATGCATTCGTCTTAAAAATAGCGCCTGCATACGCTTTGTATTAAAATTGTCGCGTAATTGTTCTTAAATGGCTCGAGACCAACTTGTTAATAAGCTATGCTTAAGCTAATGTACAATGTTGTATAGAAAATGTTTTTATAAAACGTAAAAAGAATATGGTAGATTTTTTTTGTTTAACTTATAATATATAAATAATATTTTTATCATTTAACTAATATAAGCTAACTGTATGATACGTCAAAGCTAACAAAATATACAAATTTAAACATTGAAAAAAAAATATTATTGCATTGATTTTCAAGATAATTATTAATAATTGTTGGAGTGAATACAGTTAATATTACTTCTAAAAGTATGAAAGCTTTTTTAACTGTTCAAAAATGTTACATGACAGAATTTTACGTCAAAAGAAGTGCATGGACCATGAAACGTTTTTAAATCGCTTTCATTTTCAGAGCATGTTAGCCATTTATATCCATAAATGAATGAAACGGTTCAGTGAAAACCTCTTCCCATCAATCTAAAGCAGCCTTCGCGAGGGGATCGCCCATGGGCAATGTGCTCTAGTAACAGTTCCAACTTAATAACGACTTTTTCCTTCAACTGATGAAGTAAATGTCTTTTCCAAACTAACCCGTAGTTGGAAACTGCTACTTAATGCCTGACATCGGTCACTCGGTATACCGGAAATTGTCTTTTTTAGGAATCCCATATTGAGAATTGAACGAGTTATATAAGGCTGATGCGTATGTTATTAAAGTATTTCTAGTCAAGGAGGCTACGTGTCTTAAAATTAATAAATAATTTAATTACGCAATTAGTTAAATTACTATTTAACTAAGCAAAAATATTACTATTTAATTAAAAACAAATTATAAATAAGTAAATTAAATAATATCATATCCACTTACCCTGATGCTTTGTGAGCTACGTATAGTGTACTTTTTAATATATTTTTAATTTGCATGAATATAGAAAGTAACAACTTTCTAAAATGGACACATCAGATGTTTAAAAATAACAAATTTTGTATGTAAATTCGTCTTTTTTTTATTGGATTCATAATTATTTCGTTTTTAAAATTAAATTAGCAAATAATTTGAATAGCCGTAATTATAACCTACATATATATATATCAGAGAGTTATAATTACATTAGAATGTATATATATATATATATATATATTTTCTGACCTACCAGGCGACGAGCAATCGGCACCTTAGATGGAGTGGTGCACTCAACCGAAAGTGGTATCACCAATGCGCGAACTTCCCTGAGAGCTAAGGTGTTACGTCTCGTATTACAAGTAAATACGCTGCGTGCCCTTCAAACCGGAACACACTTTTTTCACTACTACATGCTATCAGCATTGAAATAAGCACGGGTTACTACTACGTTTTCAAATCTATAGGTGTAAGTTTGGAATTAAGGGTGATAAAATCATATATGTTGTTCTATCACTTTGGATAACAATACTATCATTGTATAATCTTATTGCTTACATTGTGTACACATGGACTGCACGCCTCCTAGCCTATGGTAAGTGCGTGGATTGAAGTTGAGTCGGTTTCCGAATCCTGCAGGGACTCAATAAATTTTCATTGTAGTTTCCTAGTTGGTTAGGGCAATTTGGGCTGTTCACACAGTTGTCTAAAAAGTGAGCTGATCCATGCGTTGGATGGGCATGTATAATAGTCGTTCATCCCACCAACCCGCATTGGGGAGCATAGGGGAGACCTATGTCCAGCAGTGGACTAATAAAGGCTGATGATTATAATGATAATGATGAACCACGGAAGAAGTTGCAAACTATTAAATTGGTTAAACTCTATGCGTGTATTCTTTTTAAATGTACTTTGAACACTTCTTTACTAGTTACCGCACACTCGCAAATGTTTACCTATAACAAAATGAATTATGTAAATCAGGTGGTTATGGAATTATTTCGGCCTTTTGCTGGATTTAATAAACTAACCACACGTATTAATATTGTATGAAATTACCTATCTTTAAATATTTTTGTAACTACGTTTGTTTTATGTTATTCTCCATTATTAGGTTAGGATGGTGAATATGATGCTTAACCTATTTTTTATGGTTTTGTTTTGTTCAGATTCAATGCAAAATTATAAAGTTTAAATTAATTATACTTATATTGTTGCAACCAAGCTCTAAATACTTTCTGATAAAATTTTAATCTTTCTAATTGTAAGTTACTAAGCTTATATATATAGCTTTAAATTATATAATTTACTATCGCTTGTATACTGAATAAGTATTGTAAACTTTCAAAACATTAAAAAATACTCTTAAACTCTTATAGAAAGTACTGTATAGTTTCGATAACAATTTAGTGGAAACATTTCATTCTTAACGTTGAAGCCATGTCTTCGCTAAAAGTTAAAAAAGCTGAGCAATCAGTCTAACTGTTGAACGATGGCCAAGATTCACCGTTATGTTCGCCATTAGACACGAACTCCGACTCGCAGTATGCCGCTATTGGAAGACCGCTTAGTGGAAATGATCGTCGTATATTGGCTAAGTTACCGTCACGTGCGTCCGCCATGTTGCACGGAGGCTTGTTATTATATCCTGTTCTAATCTGCTTAGTTTTGACGACGATGTCAAAATCGTACATCAGTAAATTTTTACTGAATTGTGAAAAACAAGCCACGTAAGATTTCTACACGCTATACAAAAGTTTTAAAAGAAAATTAAAACGCATGGCGAGTGGATAGTCAGAGACAAAATACCAAAATTTTTTGTGAGGCGTGCGTATCGTACTCATAAAACGTTTGGAAGATACCTGCCATAAAAAGATCATTCAAATATTTATAGTACCATTGTAATGAACCATTTATTTTATCATTAATTTTTTAATTTTATTATTCAAATTAATATCACCATCTTAAACTCTTAAAATACAAAATTTTATAACTTCGTATTTTAATAGTGTAAGTTGCCTTGAAACATTTTAATTTGTCTCCTTGGCTACTCTGTGTCAAGAAATCCATAAAGATGTAAATGAATGATGTGTAATATTAAGCAGCAAAATTATAAGTAGTTCTAAATAGTTTTAAAAGTTATAGATAACAATAATAAATGAACCAAAAACAAAACTTAGCTAATTTAATTGAAAGAAAATATATTAAAATTCATCAACAGAATGTACTATGATATTACGTGTAATAGCGGAGGGAGATAGGAAGTTATCAGAATAAATATGTTAGAAACAAAGTTTAGGAAATTAATCAAGGAAAGTTTAGGGTATAATTAAGATTATTGGTTGCATATCGACATGGGTGTAGCGCTAATGTACTCCGCCTGTGAGGTGTGAGCGCCCCTTGAGACTCCCCTCGCATCGCTCATTTGCACCTCGTATCTTATTATTTGAAGCTAGTAATAAATTTATGTTAATTTCCTACTATATTTACGGATACATTATATAACTCGATGTATAAACAACTATTATTTCGCCAATGATTTTTAACTTATATTTTCGAGTAAAAATAAAAAAAAACACTTGAATTTATCGTATCAAAATATAATTATAGCTTTCTGCTAGTCGAATCGGTCACAGTGACTTTAAAACTCACTAATGACATAAAAAAATAACAGCGATCTTATAATTATTTTTTGCTTGTTTAAATAATAAAATAGTGTCTTCCTGGCTGGCATCGACGCAAAAAACAATGAAATGTATATTATGCTATGTACAAGGTAACGAAAAGTAGGTACATAGCATAATTCAGGTATTAATTGTTGAACTTGCCTTGACTTAAAATACGTTGTTATTATTACACACTAGCTTCGCCCTGCTGTTCAATCCAAGTGATGATTTTATATCATGAATACCATTATTTTACATTATATTTTTAAAAACCCGAAATTTTTACGGTTGGTGCCGAATAGTCGCCGGTGGCAGACTTTTTCTGGATACATAACCCTTTTGTTATATTTTGAACACATTAAAATATATTCCTGTACGTAATTTTGTTACTTAAGCCATGTTAATCTAAAGTTTCACTAAAATCTGTAGAGTAGTTTTTCAGTGAATTAGTAACAAATATCTTTCGATACAAACTTTTAGATTTATGATGTTAGTAGTACCCACTACTACTGTATATTTGTTGGTCACTTATATCTTAAAAAGTATTTCGAATTGGTGCATCGGGTTAAAATAAAGCTAAAAAATCGGTTGCTGCAAGAGATATTTTAGCTTTAATTAAAAAGTATGATGTAAACTTTATATATAAAAAAATAGTTTTTCTCCTGTTTGCTGTGCCAGGTAAAATTGGTAATAAAAACAAAACAATATTATCCATTCTTGTGGCGGATAGGACAGTATCAAGTTAAACCACCACGTTGTGGCTTCTTGGCGCATAGAGCTTTAAAGATAGTAACGGTTTCGATTCATTCTTTATACTTATCTGCGTTAGCCATCCAACTAGTTTTAGTGCCTACGGCTAACTCGACTTCAGTTCGTATAAAAACGAACGTGCCCTTAATCTTGGACTGACAGATGTATCGTAAATTCTGCTACCTAGGGGGCAGCACTAGGTCTTTTGCTTGGAAGCCTGCTAATGCCATGCCCTTACATAAAAAAGTAACCCTGCGACGGCCTTGGCAAGAACCTCTCGAATAACATTTTTTTTACCGTAAAGAAATAAGCCTACGCATACCCGTCCTCGCGGGAGCAAAGACGGGTTATGTCAGACTTGCACCGACTAAAACACAGTAGCTTTTTCGCAGTCTTCTGCGACCCCACCAGCGCTGGCCGCCGCAATAGCCCTATCGCGGCCCTACGGCTTTCTGCCTCCCTTTGGCGCATCGGGACTATCGTGCCTTTCGTCTCAGCCCCTTTAGTCAGGTAGCTAACTACCCCAAATCTATTACACAGGGGCCATGGGAGCAAAGAGTTCCCAGCCCACGCAGGGATGAAGCTCACAGCACCCAGCCGCGGCCCGGATGTTAAGCTCCCCCGTTAGCTCCATTTCGGCCGCAGAAGGAGGAGAGATCGACGACACCATGCCGAATGTCCTCTCCTCCCGCAACTCCTTCGCGACTCGTCGGGGCCACAACTCATCGCGGCCCGTGGAATATCGACACTCCTGGCGTCGCGGGGAGCCCCGGGCCTCCTTGGCTGCAAAAGACAGAATTGGCAGCGCGTCTACCGCCTCTTCCCCATCCACTGCACCCTCTTAGGCGCATCCAAAGCTGGCTTCTCCAGCTAGCTTGGAGCAGCCTTCCCCACGGCCGGCCTTACTACTTAGGCCAGCCAGGTTTCTCTTAGCTTTCCCGCGGCTGGCCCTAGCCGCAGGTACTGAGCGCCACCGCTACGACAAAGCGAGAACCAGTTCGGGGAATAACATTGGGTCAACTTCAAATTCCAATATTTATAATATTAGAGTTTTATGTTTAACCTCTTAGACAATGCATTTAGGAATATAATACTACTATCAATTTATTGGATAGTACATTTTGAAATGACAATAAGTAACAGAAACAAAAATTTCTGGAAGATAATAAAAACTAATAGTAAACCTAACAGAAATATATAGAGCGCACTTAAGCGAATCAGCCGAGTGCGAAATAACACTACGGAAATATTTCGCTTCAACCCTCTCACTTTATATCCTATACAAAACGATAACGTCGAAACCATCCGACTGTATTTTCAGACTATTCAGGGCACTTGAAGCAATCGCCGAATTAATTCTAGAACGCACCACAGCTCTTGCCGCTGAGTATCACTCTGCACAAGTACGCCCACTGGCTCAACCCGCACTTATACCCGCGTCATAGACTACACGTCAGACGAGCAATAACATACCTCTATTCGGTTCAAGTATTCGTGAATACAATAACATCGCTGAACACGTAACGCTTCAGCCTTGTACGTTTCACGTGCTGCTTACGTGCTGAACATACAATGCTCCACGGATTATATCATATTACATCTGCTTCCTTAGAATCCGCTACATTTCGATCGATTTGTTTTTGGTTGCAGATAGAAAGGAATGTCATTAACGAAGTTAATGCGACGTGTGATTTGAAGTTTGCTTATGGAAATATTTTGAGGGCACATTGAAGTGATTTAAATAATAACGTAATTACTTTTTGTCATATTATACTATTTAGAGTTTCTTTCAGAAACTATTTAATGTAAATTTTGGTTGGTTATTATAAGGGTAAAGCTTGTGTTGAATTGCAAAAACTTTCGTTTTAAGGTAATAACAGTACGGTAATAAGTTAACAATATAGTTCTTAGTCACATACGAACGATACAGTAAAAATACAGCATTTATGTATTTTTTTATTTACATAACAATTTTCTTCAATTTGTAAAGTTTTTTAGCTCAATTTAATATTGGATAATCCCACATATTATTTTTGCCATTGCAGTATTTTACTCTTTGCTACTCTTTACATCATTCGTGGCCGCTTTCATATTAATTTCATATCGATTAATTAAATGACGCATAATTATACGGAAGGTCCTTCATTTCCATGATTTAGTAAGCTTTCATTTATACAGCAGACATTTTTATATCAACTATATCGTTGGAATTGCGGAAGATTTTATTTATAAATTTTATATCTATGTGGTAGTATTTCTAAAAGTTTGCTTAGTTAAATATCACGTTGTGATGTTTTTCGAAGTTAAAAAAAAACACTTGATAGAGTAACAAAACAGAAATTATTCTTTAGGGCGGAGCGTTACATACCATTATAATACCATTTTTCTTAAGCAAACTTTTTTTTTCAATGGACCGTATTGACATTTTTACATACCGTAAAAATGAAATGAATGAGTTTCGGAACCAAATTGTTAAATATTTATTTCATTGCTCAGAAATTGAATAGACAAGATTTAGGAACCCAACTAACATGCTTAATAGCTAAACGATCAAAGACCCTTCTCAGTCTATCTTCCTCCGTTACTTGAATTTCATATAACTTCTAGTATATTCATTTTTATTATATTCTGTATTTTGAAGTTTTTAAATAATTGTAATTATTTATTTAAAAAAGATTCTAATTTATAGTACAATAAACTCGTTAGCACGTTCGTTACATCAATTATTTTTATAAAATAATGAATACTGGATATTATTTTTGTTAAATACCTTTTATGAACATAAAATATTTTTTTATGAACATGAAATCATTTTATTGTAAAGCCGAATACTTCGACTTTTTTCCTTTATTTAAGAATATAAATTCAGAAAAGCTTACGCTAAATGACAACGAGCCTCCATATTTTTAAAAATATGTTACTATTTTCAATGGTCACTGCAGAATTCTCTATAAATATACATACACACGCCTTTCCTCCATCCTTTGTTATTGGCCAAATTGAAACAAACTATTCTTTAAGACACATTTTTTTATCCTTGGTATAGCTATATATATTTTTTAATTTTATTTGTATAACTTTACAAAGGAAAATATGTTAACCACTGAAATTACTATATAAGTATATAAGACTAGTTCTTACAAACTACTGATTGTTAAAATTGAATGATTGCCATTATGTTATTGATTCCCGTTCAGCTTTTTTGTTATATCATTATTATATTACTTGATTTTAAAAGAAATTATGCTACAATTTATGCGGTTCCTATTATTTAACATTTAGTACATTTATATTATTTCTAATAATAATTCATGATTTTTTTAAGGAAGGAGGCGAACAAGCTGATGGTTTCATAATAGTACGTGATTAACGCCGCCCACTGACATTTATGACACCAGAAGAAGTACACATTCTTTTTAATTTTTAATTTTTTTTTAGTTAATGTCACGAACCCTCTTCTGCTTGAATTCAGCACTAACTTTTTTGTTTAAGCTATTTGTACAATAAAAATATCCGTAAATTTATATCACTTGATGTATTTGATGTATCATTACGCGCCCCCTATTGCTACCCAAGGCTGCGTTGCCGGTGTCGTTGTGACTGTCTAACAGAACAGCTAAAAGTCAAGCAGTGGCGTATTTAACTCAATCAATAAGAAATTTGAGAATCATGCATGTTTCTTTTTCCCGCACGCACTCTTGCCATTTATTGGACTCTGACGCCTACATACGAGAAGGTACTAAAATTATTGAGAATAAGATATACAGACAAGCGATAATTTAATAAATTATCTCTCTAAGTAACCTCACAGTCACTGAACGCTCCGAGTTTAGGGCTTTTCCAAAATTTCAATCCATTGAAGAAAAAATATCTCGGTCCTGCTCTCCATGGCATCGGTCACCTCCTTATTTTTTTCGTACCTGTTTCTCCTTAAGTGTTCTTTACGATTTGTAAAACAGATAAATATCATCAGATACCAGATTTAGTGATTAAAAGGGATGGTCAACCAATTTAAAGCAAGTAAGCGGAATAGCACCTGTCGCAACTGCGGACCTGTGTGTGAGAGCGTTGATTAAACAGCATACTTCTACAAAGTTTCCCTCTACTTCTATTTTTAAAGGTATTCCTGAACTTAGCAAAATACTGGTTTTTATAGTACAAGCAACAATATCCCTTGTAAGTTCCAAAATTTTGATTTCATAACCTCTGCTAATATTCTAGGCAAGTCTCCGTAAGATGGGTTCTTGCAGGAGACTTTTCATATTCAAAGATGGTTTCAATATGGATTGAATATTTCCATATGAAATGCCCATTTCTTGAACTGACTGCCGGATGGTAGCTCTGGTAACGTTGGGCGGCCGCAAAGATGCTCGTCTACCGTGCTCCTTGTCCCTACTCTAAATTGAGAAGCCCAACTTGTGACAATCGAATACGGCCGTACTGATTCTTCCTTTTTTGCCTCCAAATTGAAAGTATTCCTTGCGTAGTTAACTTCATTAAACTGAGCAATTAAGTGGAGCAACAAATTAATGCAAATAGAAAAAATCAACAGAGAACCGAAGATTTTTTTGTTTATTAATATTAAAAATATCTGAGTCAAGCCTGCCAGTTTGTATTGTTTTTTTTATTTCAAAGGAGTATGAATGCAAGTAATGCTTTTTGATCCATCTTTGAATAATTATTTGGAAATATAAAAGAAGAGCAGTTTGTTAAACAAGAACTTACGCAAGAATGCATGTGTGCACCTAAGTTTATGATTTTTACCTAAGTTTTATCGTAAATGTCAAATATTTTAATTAAAATTTCAATTAAACTCTTGTGGACTCGATTAGATCCGGTTTTATTGTTTCTTTCACATATAATGTTATGAGGTATACTTTTATAAACATTGCCAAACTAAATTTTTATTTAGAAAACTAGTTAAAGAATACAAAAAGTAGGTAAAGCTTATTCAATCATATTCGATGGCGATTTGCACGAATCTTTCATAAAATGTATAATAAAAAATCTTAAGAAGTTTAACAATTAATAATTCTGCTTTAAATTTACACACGGATATTTATCCTAACTTAATATTATAGATATAAAAATCTGCATATAAAATGCGTTATAAATCTTAAATTATGTGCCCTGTTCATAAGGGTTGTAATATACTATACTGCTGGTCCTCTTGCTACTATAAGCCATAAAGTGCAACGTTCCCTCACCAAGTACTCTGAAAGGGTGATAACTAACTTTTTGATTAATTATCTATAACCTATGCTTATACACCATATCGCGAAATATCGGAATATCTAAAAAGAAAATCAGAGTAAACACTTATGTTATTAACACCCTCATGATTTTACGTATCAACCAAATTACGGTATTAAATTATTTTTGTTATTATCATATTTTCCTGTTAATAGGTTTAATAGCCAGTAATTACAACTATAAGTCAGGTAATGTAGATCTAAATTATTTTATATTTTTTCTGTAATAGGTTTATACAGTTTACTTAAGTCAAATAGATTTTCCAGAACTGTTCAAGTAAAGTTAAAGTTTTGCCTACTCCCTAATTTGACTAACTTAGTGAAAGTTGATTATGTTTTTTGGTCAAAGTTATCTTCGGTCGTCCTGAACATGAAATTGGGTAACAAATATAACTTTATACATTAGTGTGCTTCATTTATCTCGGCTTCTCACGAAGAGATAAATAAATGTAAATAATAAAAAAACCTTCTAAAGATTTATATTTTGTTTATTTTAATAAATATAGCCGAAAAAACTTACTCAGCGACAATGTAGCTTTCTAAATGTTAATTTTTGAAATCGGTTTAGCTGATTTTGAGTTCATTCGTTACGTACAAAAATATAAAATTACGAGGCTTTCCCCCTTATAGTATAAATGTATAACTCAAATCAGTTCACTAATTCAAAAATCGTTTTGACGTTGGAAGTAAGGAAACATGAGATTATATACAAGCCTGAATACCTAAAAATATTTATGAGCGATGGTCGATACATCTAGCTGTGCCTGCGTTAAACTTATGTATTCTATTTGCGGCTAAACGCCATTTCTAAGTAAATTTTACGCAATGCGTTTCATTTAGTATGATCGTTAACCGATAGATGGCGCTCGAATAATATTTCAGTAAAAATGTTAAACGAGAACTAAATGTTTTACACAATGTGAGACTAGGTGTTTCTCTTTGTGCACTTTAATATTTTTTGTGTACATTATTGGTAAGAAATGTAATGTTTGCTCTATAAAGTATTGATTAATTTTACAATGAAAAAAGAAAACATGTGAGTAAGAAACATGAAAAAGAAATAATAATGTTTATACTTTAACTATTGCTTTTAGCACTAAATATTTTAAAAAAATGTTTCATATTACTATGGGGAGAAAAAGTAAATGTTTGGTTTCTAGTAAAAGATAAAATACTATTTGAGTACCTGGCATAAGGTATAATGGAGACGCAAAATGACGCGCTGTCTAAAAGGTACATAGATGAAATATTATCGGATAAGTACGAGTAAGTAAGAGTGTGGCTCGAAAGTTTTGGTAACTCGCGTCCCTGGAGTTAAAATATTCTTCCCTAGGACATGTAAAATATGAATATACTTCTACTTAGTCTTTTAATAATTATTCTCTATCTCAATACTTTTAACCGCTACTTCATAAAACTAGTAGGATGTTTCTAAAATTTGAACAGCTCCATGTCTTGATCCTGACCATTACAAGGCGATATCACTATCAACCAATTATTGCTTATAATATATATGAACATATTATATTGCATAACATTAATATATTGCTTGTAATATGTTAATAGATTATTATAAATACAATTGAAAAAAAATTTGAATGCCTGAAACATTAAAATCAAAGTTTTTAAATGATTAAATTGAGTTATTTAACCGATACATTTCATAAAATAACATTATTTTGAAGTTTTGTCTGTCTGTTTGTTTGTACTGGCTAATCTCTGAAATAGCTAGTCCAATTTTAACAGGACTGTAGTGTCTGTAGTATTGAGGCAACTTTAAAAAAAATCATAACTACTACTACGTGGACGAAGCCACAAGCAACAGCTAGTATAATGATATAACTATTAGTACCAGACGGTATGTTTATGTAATAACACTAACTAAAGTCTTTTAAGCTAGAATATTGTGAATTTTTATATTATTATTTTTCACCAGTTATTAGAAGGGTGCTTTTTTAAGCAATTGTATTTTTATTAAAAACTCGAATGTAATGGGGCCATTCCATTATCGAGGGTGCAACATCATTATTGTTCATCATTATTAAAAATAAACATTTTTAATAAGATTAGTGTTTGAAAGAATACATTTAAATGTGTTCTTTTATATTAACAAACAAAAATTTTAAATATTGTTAAAAAGCTTGAGAAACTGTTCAAAGTACCTTCAGGTGCAACAGATTTGGCCCAACCTTTCCAGATTACAAGCATCATACACATAATCTGTTAATTTGATACATTTAATATTGTGCCTTTATGGTTTTTAAACACGATAAAGTAACAAAGAACATAGAATAAATACTAGGAATATTAAAATAACCAGTGATTTATTAACTTTATTCAATCGTCGGTCATCATCCGCCTGTGATAGTCCATTGCTGACAAGGCTCTCCTAATACACCCTATCCATTAGGCGGTTTTGGACCGTATCCCACCACGCTGGTCTAATGCGGGTTTGTGGGTGGACTGATTCTTACATGCCCATCCGACGCATGGATCATCTTACTTTTAGACAATTGTGATCGGCCCAAATTGCCCTAACCAACTAGGAAACAACAATGAAAATTTGTTGAGTCCCCGCAGGATCTCGAACCCAAGACCTCCGGTTTCTAAAGCACACGTCCATACCACTAGCTGCGGAGGTAGTTCGAATCGCGGTGCAACACTCGAATTATGGCGAGTGCAACCGTCTAATTTAAGTGAACATAAACCTGATTTTAATTAGATAGCAACTAAATTTAGCATTAAATAATACTTATTAGTACAATAATAATAGTAAAAAGTACAATGACACTTTTACAGGTAATTTTATTAATTATTTCTTTTGAATTAAGTCTTTATTATTTTTTTAAACACGCAATTGTGTATAGAAAATTCTAAGAATATATTATTTCCATCAGTATTTTTCTTTCCCGCTTCAAATATTGCAATTTTGTCTTTAAATTACACTTATGCTATGTCTTTGAAGATTTCGAATGAATCGTATGCTATCAACCGTCGTCATAACTTGAACTCTGACTTATGACTTTGCTACAATCCTTCATAACAATATTAAAATATTTCTTTTGTCGGTTCTGTTGAGAAATTTTGCGAGGACATACACACAAGCGCAAATATTTTTCGGTAAGGGAGAAGCATGGTCATTTGCAGTTTTAAGACATGCTTCTGGTGATAATTATTAAGCTTGAAAAGACGTTGATGGTGTATCGTCATTCATACATTTCTAATATGAATCATTGTACACTTTAAAAAAGGGTAACCTCTTTTTATGAGGCAATAATGATTTGCTCTGATCAGAAACTGAAGGATCAAGACCCGGAATAATGTTTAATAATTTCTGATTTGTACCAAATCGTCATCACTATCACAATCTGTATTAGCAATCACTACTGTATTAGCAGTGGGTTTTAGGGACTTACTGCCTACACCACTATTATACATTTTAATTAAGACAGTAATGTGCGCGCCACAGTAATGTTATAAACGTCTCCAAACTAAAAGAAAGGTTTGGATTCAATACCTGGTATGTTTTTCTGTCCTTCCCCATTGATTATTTAGGATGGAATCTCTTCTTTTAGCTTTTTTTTCGATACAAACTTGAAGATGATGCTTTTGGGAGAGATTCACATATATAATAAGTAAAGGTATTTCAAAACAACAAATTGTAAAATAATTCACACAAAAGGGTCAACGTAAAAAACAATTGCACTCGCGATCACAAATGAAGATCGGGTCCAACCAATTTAAGCAATCGATTATTTTAACCTAAAAATCATCACAGTCTTAAAAAAAACATAAAATTTGGTTTTCATTTTTTCTTACTTTCGCAAATTTTCAGAACGTTAGCTTTTCATTTTAGGAAAAAGTTAACTTTTATATCTTTTTCGTCGCGCGTGCAACCAGTTAGCACTGTATTCTAGCGGGCGATAATTTTCAATAAATAACAACATATACTTAAATTTTTTGGTACGCAAAGACAAACGAATAATTTTAGTTCAATTTTAAACGTTAAAACATTGCCTCAAACCGTTTAATACAACAGGAATATTAGTGACGTTATTATTCCTTGTTTACGATAATATTGTAGTAAATTTATTTACGAAATAAAATTTGCAAACGATACAATGTAATACCTAATATTCTCCATAGGTATAAGATAATTGTAAATGCAATTGGTTTTAGGACAGAACATAAATTTGAACTATAAAACTTTCCCTAATAGACAGATATTTCAGCTATAAATCTATCAAGAATCGGCTTCGCTATAAATTTTCAATGGGCAACCATATATTTGCAGGTAACTTTGCCGACATTTCTTTTACTTACACTAAGAAAGATGTTTTATATTTCGTTAAAACTTTCGGTCAGGAAAGAATGTTCTTAGCACAATATAATGATTTTAACACAAGATTAACCAGTCATTTTAACTGTTTTAAGTTGGAATTTATTTCTAAAAAAGAAGCTTGTTTATCTTGCGTTAAAAGTGACAAACTCTAAGTTTTTTACGGAGTCGGTTAGGTAAATCTTACTTCGTAACACGCACTTAAATAGGTTTGTAATTAAATTAAAACTGCTGCGTATGTATGTGATAGCTGAAGCTGTTTATTTCATTGAGATAAATTTAAGTAGTTTTATTTTTATATGAAATAAAAATTAAAATAAGTAAATGTAGTTTAATAATTACTTTATTTTTGGTTCGAGGTATCTTTAGCGCAAAATACCTTCATAGCTAAATAACATTACTCAAAATTAACTAGTTTCCTTTTCAAATTACGTGATGGTCATGAAGTACACAACTCAATTTTTTCAGTATCGGGATTTAAACTTGTTTTACTGTCAGATGTTTATATAGAACATACAGAGGAACAAGTGATTTTATCACACAATTAATATTAAAAAACTTTTTAATTTACGACTTTATGTTAATTACTCAGCATCGGATAAAGTTGCTGGAGCGCTCCAAAGTCAAGATATTATTAATGAAAAACTGGCTGCGGTTCACTGGTAAACTGCATAAAACCGCCGTAACATTAAGGATGCCATAAGTAAGCTCTATTAAACTTTGAAAACTAAAACTAGTATATTACCTAAGTAATCTTTAGTAACATTGTCAATTATAACAGAACATGACCATTATAATATTAAATTTGTGATTAAAATTTTACCAGAATTCTGATTATTTTATCAACGTGTGCCCTATTCCTTATTACATAAAATGGCCCTATTTTATGTAATAAGGAATAGGGCACACATTGTAATTTTTGGATGTTTTGTCTACTTTAAATTCGCTAGATATTTTAATTTAGAAATACTGTACATATGAAAGCTTTTTAGACTTCATCTTTATATTTCTATTAATGCGTTTTAAGATTTGTTTTTGTTTTTTTAATTTTACTTGGCAGCAATTTAAATATTTTATACTTTTTCATCATCAGCCTGTGTAGTCCAGAGGTGGACATAGGCCTCCTCTAATGCACGCCTTATCGAATAGGGGGTTTAGGACCGTATTGCACAATGCATGTAAAAAGTCGGTCCGCCCACCAACCTGAATTGGATAGTCCAATACTAAAAATAATATTTATTGAAATTTATTTCAAATTGGAAAACCCTAAATATATTTTAATACATTTTAAATATATTCTAGTATAAGTCCTCTCTTATTTTTATTTATTAGTAATAACATTTTTTCTAATAAAGCGATTTAAGAGGGCATGTCTTGATGTTCAGTTTAATGCTCTGAACATAAGAAGTACACCGTGAGATGCTAAGAGTTCGCTCGTCGCTTTGAAATATAACATATTAACTATAATTAAACTATCGATTATCGCTTGTTTGTCGTGGTATAAATGACATATGGTTTTGTCAAGAAACAATAGGATTTTTCACTTTAAAATGCAAAAATAAAAGCGCCCCCATACACTACAACAGAAAGTTAAATTTGGTATGAAAAAGAAATAAATAAGAATGTGCACCTTATTATGACTACCTAATTTTTATTATTAAATAGTTTCATACATGAAGCGATTTAAATTTTTTACAATTGTAACAGAAATAACAAGGAGCTTATCTTGTAGGTAGATATTAAATATTTTATATTTTGCTCCGAGTATTCAGTTCTACAAATAATAATATTTCTATTAATATAACCTAACGTGTTAGGTAAAGTGTTAATACATAAGTATGCGAGAAAATTAACATTAAAGAAATTATAAAAATCGACGATTCTCTTACGATAGAATCTTCGCAACTCTTAAAATCAATGACCCTTACCTTATATACCTTATATACATATGTATGGATATGGTAAGGTTCATTGATTATGATTCTACTCTGCTATAAATATTATGTAGGGATCTGAAACCTTTACAGAAACTGCTTGTATACTGCCTTATATTTTATTAGTGTCCATATTGTTTTTCAGATGGTAATTCTTGCTAAAAGTTTAACTTGAATTTCAAAAGGAACGATGAATAAAGAGTTAGTATTATGAACATTAGTAGTAGTTAGTTAGTGCTATGAACATTTCGTGATTTAGGCCATACCTGTAAGTTGGCCTTACGCCCAGTGACCTGAAAAATAGAATATTGGCATTAGGTCAGCCCTAGAAAAGACCAAAAGGAATGAAGTGCAATTTCGTTACCTCGCAATGCATTTTTGACTTCAAAGCTCTGTGTTTGACATCATTTTTTTCATTGTTTATTAATATACGTATGTAGGGTGCAATTATTTCAAAACTAGACATAAAGCACACAAATACTGCAAGACTTATGAAACTGTCAACCCAATGCATAAACCACATAGCTTAAATTGAAAATAGATAGCCAAATTAACACTGATATATCGACGCCTAATATCTTAATCGGTCTTGTTACCACGGACCCTGGGAAGGTTTTTAAACGTCGAGTATAATTTTAAATAATACTGAAGTAGTTAAACGCAACATAACCCGTAGAGTTGTATTATTTATCATGTACAGTATACACGTAAGCAACAAAAAAAAATATTTTACGATTCTTAGGCTGACTGATTCTCAGACTATGAAAATAATTAATCTTTGAAAAGGCAGGAGGCGCAGGAGCATATCAATGTGCTACGAATAATACAATATTATTCAAGTAAACATAATTACCGAATAACATTAAGTAATTTCTATGATTATCTCATGTCATACAGTCATGACGCAAGTACATTACTTTCTGAAAAAAACTTATTTTTATGTAGATAAAAAATGTTTGTTGTTGACCAAAATGTGTTATATCTGAAAAAATTTTGGTATGCCTTTTATCAAAAAAAAATTTTAAAACATTTTGATAGAAGGTATATCTTATTACATATCGAGATTAAAATGCGGAGACAAAAATCAAGGGGCAGTATAGCAACCAAAAAAAATCATGTTGTTATGCGCTAATATTATTAACGCCCTACCTTAAAAAAATAGAACAAAATAATGCTTAATGTTAAAGTAAATACTGGACAGACATACAAAAATATGTCAAATGGCTATTTTCTAAGAATGTATCATAGTCACCATTCTAGTTTAGTGACTTACACAAAAAGGTATAGAGCCGCTCCAGAAGCTATTTATTAATCTGTATTTCATGTCATTTTATAACGATTTTCACATTTTCTATTTTACGAAGATCAAAGCTGCAATACTGTTAATACCTGAATTTCAATAATTATAATTAGTTTAAGTTCTGTGTATGACAATGGATGACTTTCGTTTATTTAATTATTTAAACTTCATGCGCAATTTAGTACAATGGCTCTATTATTGCTAAAAGGCATTCTCTTCCAGTCAACCGATGATTGATGCAGAGCAATTTAAGGTAGGTGTGAATAAGTAAGAGAAGCTTTTTAAAACCTTAATGTATACAAAGTCCTATACAGAATCTTACATAATGAAAACATAAACATAAAATCTAGCATATCTAAATATATATATATTTAGATGTACATAAATATTTGTAAGAAATATATACGAAGTACCCAATTATAAATCAATTACGTTAAAAAAAGTTACTCAGGTGACAATTGTTTCAAAAAGGATTTCTTTCTAAAAGCAAAGTGACTTTTAGACATCCTGACCTCGAGGGGTAGCGCATTAGAAGAATGGATAGGACCAAGAAAGAAAAAAACATCAGAATGATGTGAGAGACATAGAAAAATACGGTTATTTGACGAACGGAGATTTTTGTCGTTAACTGAACAAAGAAACCAAAAATGAGGAGATTAATAAAATTGAGTTAATACAGTGTTTAATAAAGAGTACAAAGTCTTTAGTGCTCTTAGCGGGCCTTTGACGGATAGGTAACCCCGAAAGTTATGAACGGTGTAATGATAAGCGGTCGTATGATTGTGAAGGTAAAAACTGAATCAAATGCAATTATTGAGAAGTCGGTCCAATTCATTGAGTTGAGCCTCATTCAAGTTGAAATAGCAGACGTCACCATGATCGATTGAAATCATAAAAGAATGACTTTAAAGTTATTAAATAATTATTTTAAATATTAACAGCGATTGCAATTCGTTTAACTCAAACAGTCGCCCGAAAGTACTAAGTCCATGTTACTTTTATTAAGTCTTTTTTATACGACCTTTTTCCAAGTTATCACATTTTTTACGCAGAACGACTAACATCTGGCCTCTGCAATCCAAAGGGTAAACTGCATTCATTGGATGAAAGAATTGTTAGTAAATTTTACAGCTTTGACACCCTGTAACGACTGTTAAGGATGGTCTTGACAAACTGAAAAGCTGTCTCAACCAACAACACCGCTTTACTACCTCTCCGTCCTTTCGACGCCTAGGAATTGTACCCAGCTATGAGTGAGAATGGTCTGCCGCACTGAGCAAGATCCATCACTGTTTATGAAGTCGTTAAATCTAGATGGCTTTAATTTAGATGTCTTTAATAATGCCATGACCAAATTCGTTGCCGCCAGCAGTGCGATGGCTGGGTTCAGTATTCTTGTTAAATACAAGAATTTGGTTAACGCCCTTAAGGCTAAATAGGTTGCGACACCCACTCAGTAGTGACACACACCATACACTTAGTAGTATAGGACAAAACACACACACACACACATGACATCGGCTTCAGCGGTGAGGCCAAACTTAGACACCATTTGCCATATGACACTGCTGCTTAACACCATATTAGATAGGCCGCGGCTCACCATCTGGGGGCCTTTGGTACATTTAGTCACTTCGTGGTGATATGCCCCCCCGCCCATACCTAGTATGTTCTAATTGATCTTTTTTACAAAGCAACAGAACCAGGAAAAAAAACATAAAAGCTGTTGTAGCTAAAGTCAAGTTAGAACGTAGTATAGAGGGTATGAGGCGCAAAAAAGAATTGAACTCACTTGCATTGCCAAAGTTGCAGTTGAGGCTGGAACATCCAAGCGCTGGCTCTGTAAATGGCATCTAGATATGGTTCTCTAACTTTCAATGCAAGACACAGCTCTTTCAGGACACGGCTACACCTGTGTCACTTATAGTAAGCCCTCTGTAAAATTGCCACTATAACTTATGTGCAGAAAATATAGTCCAGTATGCACTGGAAGAACAAAATCAAGCCAAAAAACGAAATTTAATAGCGCCAAGAGCTACGGCTGTCATAATGATTTTTTTACTGCGAATTGCACAACTGTCTGAAAGTAGCACTAGTAGCTTTCCTGACTCGTTGTAAGGATACCGGGCATAGAACGGGGTGCCAATGAGTATTTGACGAGCCTAATTCTCCAGGAGGAGGATATGGATGAGGATAATTAAGTAAAACAGTTGCAACATTTAAGTTGACATTTCGCGCTCATTTTGAAAACATCATAAAAAATATCCAATACGGTGGGATTCGCAATGAGAAATTGTAAATCGATTCGTAATAATAAAATTAAAATATCTCTTTAAAACAGTCTAGTTCAAAGTAACCCAGAATATAGTTCGAAGACCACATTTTGCGACCTATTCGTTACGGATAGAGAGGATACAAAAACTTTTTGTAAGTCATTATAGCGTTTTCTGAAGGCAAGGCAAAGTAACTGCGATCAACAAGTTCAGTAATAAAATAAATATTCATATCGATTTAACCGCTAAAATGTTAAAATTTATTTATCACTCATTATCAGCTGAGGACATAATTTGATAGACTTAACCAAATCTATTTTTATTTATATTTTTATGATCATCTTGTTGTTTTTT
Organism: Lamproptera curius; assembly: GCA_029286875.1. Taxonomy (NCBI): domain Eukaryota; kingdom Metazoa; phylum Arthropoda; class Insecta; order Lepidoptera; family Papilionidae; genus Lamproptera; species Lamproptera curius. The sequence continues at coordinate 6,712,744 of JAGSMT010000016.1, read as the reverse complement.
TTTTAAAGTTTTTAATATGAAATTAAAGTAATTTTTAAAAAATTATGTAATATTAAAAATTTGTTATTTCCATAACGAATATTTCTTCTTTATTTACTATCGTTGTGTTTGATTTTGTTAAATTTTCTTATGGATTGCATATGTCGTGTTTATCTATAAGTGATTGTAACACTTACAGATGCTTTTTTAATTTATATTTATCTTTCTTGTATTGTGTTAACAATTATATTAGCCTTTAAATAAAAATAAAAAATATAACAAAATAGAAAATTTACTTCCTGTTTAAAGTCAAGTATCTACAGCATCATTCGAAGCATTTAGCAAATACTTAAACGATTTTCGTTTTACAATTTACACCCATCGGGAAAATTCATCCTGTTACTTTACGTTCTATCAAATGGAATGGAATTTTGTAATTAGAAATGTTTAAGCCAACAGGGCTACTGCTGGCTGCGCAGCAAGGTATTGTTTTGCTAATGAGTTTCAACGTACCTTGATACGTTAGACGGATTGAAACATGAATTAATTATAAACAGTAGAAAATATAAAGCAAACACGTACTTTGACGTTTGTATTCTTAAAAAACTCTACTCAAAAATATTTAGAAACCTAATATCTAAAACTTTAAGCCATATATTCATAATGAATTTTTAAGCTTTTTTCAATTAATAATCGTAGAAAATTTTTCAGAAAGTTAAAGATTTTCTTTTAAATAGGAGCGTGATGAAAAAATATTGATTATGTTTATAACTTAAAAACTGCAAGTGAGACGTAGGAGCATCTGCCTTTTTTTATCTCACATATTTTTTAGGTTTACTACCAAATTACATTTTCTTTAAAATAATTATAAAAGAAATATAACGGTAGTCATTATTTATACTACACACAGACCCAAGATATAAATTGCATCTAGATTGACACATAAAGTCACATAGCAAAGACATTTGTTAATCTGTTCGGATCGGGTCGTCAAGCGACGATCTACTGCCCTTTTGAGTTGAAATTGTGATTATAATTTAATTACTTTGAGGAAATTCATGTTTTATTAACGGCTTCCCAGGTACAATGTTTGCACCTCAGGATTTATCATGTTATATAAATTGTTAATGAACTAAAATTGAAATTGATTCAGACGGACAAAATAATGAGCAGGTTATAAATCTCCATTAGCCGGTTGAATATCTGAATAATAAACGCCCAAACTACGAAAGTTGGGTTTGACTAGTCAATACTGCGCATAGATTAATGTAAATTACTGTAGGTCAGCTACCTAACAAGGAACGAACAAAGTTTTAACATTATGTGGCTACGAATAATTATTTATACACCGCAACTATTAGTTTATACTTAACTTTTGTGCAAATCTACTTTAAAGACACCAACAGACTTTGAAAGTTTTCTGTTTTGCATTGGGGTTAAAAAGAAGACATGTTAAAAATTTAAGGCATTTCTTATAATTTCGATAGTCGATAGTATTGTTAAGTAAAAATAAGTGAAAAATGAACACAACAAAGTATTATTGTTTTTAGAGAAATCTCAGTTCATTTACTGAATTTATACATATTATAACATATAGTTAACAGCTATCCATATTCTAACTATAACCGAGATTGGGGTAATAAGCATAAATACATATTTAAATTTACGTTTTAAAATATTATCTTCAACACACATTTTATAACATATTTATAAAACACAAGCACATGGATTACCTGTTTTAGGGACTAAAGAAATTCAGCGCTAACGCCTGACAAGAACCATGAGTGTACATACACTACTAGCCTGTTCCGATTTGAAGGGTACAAAAGTAAATTTTATTTACTGCTACGGGTAGCAAAAACTCGCATTTCCCATAAGCGCTGATATTTTTGGCATCCTTGTCAATATATTCATGGGAAATGCAGGATTATTACCGATATGTATCAGTAATAAATTAGAATAGTTACATTAAGGATTTTTAGGTTTTTTTCACTGTTCCTACTGAAAATAGAGATTGGTCATGATGCACACACAACTATACCAATAATATCAATTGAAGGGATTATAGTGATTTATGCGAGGTGTCAATGTGATTACCATCCAGGGGCCCCTTTCGGTCCGTTTGGCGCATTTCAATTACCACGGTAGAGTGTTGCTCGTTGAATAATGCATCGGGAGGACTTTGATTGAAATGTTCCGCACTCATGTTAAACTAAATTCCTCACTGTTATGCTTTAAGGCAGTACATTTCTAAATGTTACTAAAATTAATTTCTTAACAATAATTTAAAATACTAGTAAGTATTCGATCAAAATTTAATTTAATGTGAAATTCAAAATCAGTCTGACTTAATAAATTTTTACATTTAATTTTATCCTTATAATCAATACTCTTTTATATAAACTGTTATACTAGTATAAAGGTTACTTTAGAGTACTTTTGAAAGAGCCTAAGAATATAGCCTAAAGGTTGCAGAGCTTCTTTTGTAGTTTTAGTAATAAAAACAGCTTATAAAGCAGGGGACATCACTTTATATTACCATTGATTTTTAATATTTTATAATATTCAGAACCTACTGTAAGAATGAAAAATGAGAAGGAGAAAGAATGAGAAATGGCACACTTAAGCTTTTGTCATCGTAGTTAAATCATAGAACACATAAGGTTGATATGAAAGTAAATCTTAATTTTCCGAGACCACGGTCAAAATCGGCGTCCCACAAAATTCTTTCATAGGAATTTTATTTTGTATATCTGTCATTAACACAGTTTTACGGCTAAATAATAAAATAAAGGCGTAAATAATAGCGTCTCTAGAGTTTTGATTTACTAGTAATAGTTAAACCAAACAAGTACATAATAAATTAAGTTTATGACTCTCTTTACACCGCTTCCATTTAAAGTCGCACACGCGTACCCATCATCGCGGGTACAAGGACTTTACGTCGGTATTGCGCCAACTAAAACCATTACTTTTTCATTCTTTTCTTCCTGACATCTTCAATAAATCTTCAATCAGTCGTCCAGCTCCTAACAGCTCACTGTTGTCATAGGCCCTTTTCTATGAACGCAAGACAATCCAACGCTCCGGCTACTGCACGGAGATCGCCGTCTGACCTGACGTCGCTATCAGTCAATTGCCAATCCGCCTGCTCAACGTGGCATTTATGAGCAAGTTTATTTTTGATGAACACCTTAATAGCAGAAAATTTTAAGGGAAGTTATAATAAGAAACGACCCGCTTGGTGTAGTGGTCAGTGATCTAGATTATTGCGCTAGAGGGAGTGGGTTCGATTCCCACCACGGGTTATATATTGTATGGTGAACATAGTCTATTTCACCAAAATTGTGTGTAAGCTTTTGTATGCAAAATAAGTATACATTTAAGAAAGAAAATTAAGTTTATGTCAGTCATCTAGTTTCTGTAGAACAGGTTTTAGTTTAGGAATAAATGATGTTTTAAAACGATAACGTCGTTCCGAAATAATACTTTGTTTATTGAATTAAAATCATATTACCAAAAATCGGGAATAGCAAGGGGCTACGGGTGAAAGGAGCTACAAGGCGCAGGACTCCCAGCCCACAGCATAAGCTATAGTGTTTGGCTGCACTACTTTTTAAAACAGACTTTTTTTTTAACATTTCCAATCTTGATTGTAAATAAATCCTTTTTAAAGTAAGTATTAGATTATACCAAATGATTTCTAGCATTATCCAATTTTTATTAGAATAGTTTTCTAAATATGTACGTATGCACCAAATGGGTTTAACGGTTTAGACGATAAAGACGCACTAACGGAAAGAGTTATTTACGCATTTATAATATTTATTAATATGGATTTTGTTAAATCTTAAAAAAGGACTACTCAAAACAGAAAACAAGAAATTGACGGTGATAGTTTTTGAATATAAACAAAATATATTTTCGGACTGTTTATTTAGAGATCGTTAAAGTTGAACGTCAAAACTTCAAATATTTTAATGCAAATCACTGTAATATTTCCAAAAGCGCATTGCAGTTGCAACAGTAATTATTTTTGCAAGCCCACCGGACCGCGGAGACGACTCGGCAAAATGAATTATACGCAGAATATGGAATCATGGTTAGGTTTAAAAGTTATTAAAATATGTCATGATTTTAAACAATATTTGTTTTCGTGGAATAATGTGGTGCGAAGTTATTTTAGTTTTACTATTCGTTTATATATGTTGTATGTTGTTGTTCTTTAGTTCTATCTCTAACTTTATATTCAACATTTTTTTTGTTAGCTACGTTTTTTAATTAATTAATAAATTAATAAGGTACCCTGACGTAACTGACATACTAATAGAGACGCGCTGTTTCATAATTAAAAATTGATGGTAATGGTCACAAGAAGACTTCCAGCCATCTCCTTAAACCACTCAAGTTACGCATGTACAGATGTTGCCTCCGTAGCCTAGTGGTATGGGCGTGTGCTTTAGAAACCGGAGGTCGTGGGTTCGAATCCTGCGGGGACTCAACAAATTTTCATTGTTGTTTCCTAGTTGTTTAGGGCAATTTGGGCCGATCACCCAATTGTCTGAAAAGTAAGATGATCCATGCGTCGGATGAGCATGTAAAAAGTCGGTCCACCCACCAACCCGCATTGGACCAGCGTGGTGGGATACGGTCCAAACCCTAATGGATAGGGGTGTATTAGGGAGCCTATGTCCAGCAGTGGATCTAACAAAGGATGATGATGATGAGATGTTTTAATAGTGCGCAAAAATATAAAATTTGTTTTCTTGGAGAGGAAGAGGTAAAATTATATGTGTCAGTATGGTGTGAGGACTAGTGGCCTATGGACTTCGTTTAATCGGTCGGACTTGAATAAGGCATATCATTTATCAATAAGGGTATTGCTTAAACTATAATATTTATGTGGAACACAAAAAAACTATGAATTTATTTAAATCATGTTGAAAATAATAGCATCTAGGTTTTTTATATTTACGATCACCGATTTTGTTCTTTGCTTTAAGAATATTTAAAACAACGTAGTATTAATAATGCATAATATATTAAAACAAAAAGATGCATTTTTTCCTCCTATTATACACATTACATTATAAATTTGTTGAATTAATGGACTTCTATTATGTTAAAGTAACGATGAGAATTTATAATGCAACTTCTGTTTTAAAGAAAATTAATAATTATAATTTTGCCGTGAATATCTTACATTTGAGAAAAATTGGCAAAAACCGTAGCGATTTTTGTCTAAAAACTAATTTGTTGTATCATTGTATAGCTGACTACTAAAAAGCAGTATAATGCCATAACTTTGTAACATTTTGGTCTGTTATTCCTCTGTGGCCCCTTTTAATTACTGTCTGGCCCAGCATGTATCATAAATTCTAATGGAGTACCGACCCTGTCTCTACATTTTAGTCCATATACTGAGGTAAATTGCATTTTAGAGTATAAATAAACAAGAAGCTTTGTTTATTTAATGAAATGGTTTTCGTTCATTTTATTCGGATTTCTTTTCGAGATAGTGACAAGTAAGCCTTCCATAATATCAAGCAAATCGTCAATCACTCGTACGTAGCGTATATTACTGTTTTAGTGTTCTTTATGCTTGATAATTTAATAAGTTGAAAATTCGATTTGTATGTTTATTTTTATTATAAAGACATTTTACTTGCATATGACACAGTGGATTTATTGGTGTTTTTAATCTGACTCTTAACATTATAAAAAATTTGCCACGTTTAAGGCGTGAGATAAAAAAAAGGATCACGGAAATAGAATATGCAACTATTTTATGGATGAAATTACTACCTAATTTATATTAGCATATAGGTTATGAGTGAAACTACAGGAAAGTTTCAGTATACATTTAAGAACGCAGGCTACCTATTAATGAAGAATTAGGCTGTCATGTTATTAAAAACCGCCTTTACGTATCTTTATTTTCTGAATCTTTGTGCATGAAACGCACTAACAAATTAACATTAAAAATATAAATGTTTTCTAAGAAAAAGAAATGATTTAAAGACTTCTTTGCGTATCATTTGTTGTAATGAGGACCCACCTTAATTCAGTATCTCTTAAATTAAGGTACTATGATCAAAGCATCTTCTAAATGTGACAGAAATAAAAAGGTAAAGATTTTGGTAAAACATGTTTTTATTAAATAAAATAAATATGGTTGAATAATTAGAACTGTACATTGCAATTTTGTTTAAATTATCTGTATTATATTAAATATCCATATATAGATATATATTTATATATATATATAAGTGTGTGTAAGTGTGTGTAACTGCCTCCGTAGCCTAGTGGTATGGGCGTGTGATTTAGAAACCGGAGGTCGTGGGTTCGAATCCTGCGGGGACACAACAAATTTTCATTGTTGTTTCCTAGTTGGTTGGGCCGATCACCCAGTTGTCTGAAAAGCCATGTAAAAAGTCGGTCCACCCACCAACCCGCATAAGACCAGCGTGGTGGGATACGGTCCAAACCCCCCAATGGAAAGGGCTGTATTAGGGGAGGCCTATGTCCAGCAGTGGACTATCAAAGGCTGACGATGCATGATGCAAGTGTGTATATATATAAAAAAAGTTTTAATTGTTTAACAACACGCAAAATGTAAATGCACACTCGTACAAGTTAACTTCGTTTTTGAAGAAGTATTCAACCGATGAGTTAAAAGGTTAAAACATTGAGCTAATATTAATTCAGATAATTAATCGTAGTATTATTAAAATAAAAGTATATTATAAAAATAAAAAATTACTTCTTCGATGTTGGAAAAATTATGCACCCGTTTTTAAAACAGTAAACATACAAATCGAAGCTAACAGGCTGCTGGTAAGATTTATATCGGCGTTACATAGAGCGAAAAAGAAAATTGGAAGGAAAAGGGTCGCGAAGAATATTTCAATATGCCATTCACATTTTTACGATCGTCATGTGCGCCGCCTTACGATTGTGCAGAACCGCAATATTGGACTATTCTTTTACGTTGTTTTCTTCTTATTATTTTAGCAGCTTATTCGTGAATGCCAACTGTACTGAGAGATTCTATATCTTACTTTTATGCGTGTTTTTAAAAGAAAATGTGATTAAATCATTCCAATTTTCCAAGATTATAATGATACGATACGATAACGAGAAAACGAAATGTTCATTGAAATTAAGTTGAATTTGGTAATTTTTTCAATAATGTCTGATAGCAATTTACTAAAATATTATCTGATACCCGGTTATCTGTTATGAAATTATTAATTGTAAATAAAATACATGGTGTAGCTCAGTATCTCCCATTGTTGCTAACATTTTTACGGAAGACTCTGAGGGGAAGGCGCTACAACTACCACCTATTATACATACCATTCAGTTTCATAAAGGAATGTTGATGATACCTACATAATATTACCCGCGGAAAAACTCCTTCTCCTTACCACCATAATCATACGAAATTTTAATAACACCTAAAGCCGCTTGATATATTTGTTATATCTTTAATATATTTTTAATTTTTACTTTAGCTACGTGTAGTACTAGATCTTACTATTATAATTCAATAATAATTAATTTACTTTTTTTTTTTATTTATAAGCATCTGTGGGACGACCACTTAATAATTTACTTACATTTTTATTTTGCACTATAGCTCTGCTGTTATGCAATATAGCACAAGAACTATTGTAAAAGTGAAAAGCTAAATTGATTTAATTTTAAAAATAGAAATAATAAAAAAAATAACAAAATAAAATGCATGCTCTCCAGGTTGTTTAAACCTGGTTCTGCGAGTAGGTCCCTTATCGCCCGTTTGCAGATAATACGTGCATCTATTTCAATTTCAGTACGACCATGTTCTTATTAAGAAAAACAATAAATATTTTTTAATGTTAGGGTTTCAACACGCATGGGACCAGTAGCTAGGATAAAATGTAAGTCTATACCATTGGCGCCTGTGGATATATTCTTGTTTATAACGATGTATGGTTGAAGAGACAATCATTTAAGTAGTTTTCTTGAGAGTAATACCCTAAAAGCAACCATTTTACAGATATATTAGAGGCTCTGCTCCATAATTTGATACCATTACTTATAATTTTAATAATAACTATTTGTGTAGACCATAAAAACGTTCTTGACTTTCTCTTTGAAATTTAAAATCCTATGAATTATCATGTGCAAAGAACTACGCTGGTCGGTATTAATCAAAAGTAGGCAACACTTGTACATTTGTATTCGCCTGAAAGTAGAGATTTTTGACCGGCTACCCGAAAGAGTATGTTTTCTTTTATTGTTTTCTTAAATCTAGGATAAAATTTTCTGGAAAGTGTTTTAAAAACGCTTTTATCCGCTTATAATAAGGTACAGTTACCAAATTTTGTCCCCGAGCCTATTTGCGTCTCCATGGCTATAACCTTTTCTAATTGAACATATCTGGTATTAACACGTCAAATCTAAATAAGGTTGCGTCTGTGGGCAATTGTAAAACTTTTAAGGTGTAACATAGCTCCTGGTGTAAATGATTCAAATACAGGAAAAATGCAAAAAATACTTGATGAGTTTTCAAAACAAATACTGTTTGTACTGTTTAAATATGGATCGTTTTGAAGTAATGTAATTGAGTATTTGGCAAAGTTTGTCGTTATTTCTAAGATCCAAATTGATTGAAATTTTTTAAAATTAAATCCATATGGTTTTAGTTTCATGAATAATCCTAACAAATATGTAACAAATAAACCTACAACCTTTACAAATTCTTAATTTCGTCCACTCACATTAGCCTCATATCGTCCCAGGAATAGTATTTGAATTACATCATCTGTCATCATCATAGGCGGATGTATAAGAAATGCTAGAGGTCAAAAAAAAAAATTAAATAGACGCGAAAAGGTTACGGGATTAAAAAAATGCGATAGGTAGAAACAAAAAAAAAACGGCAACGTAAATAATCTTCCATAATATATAGATATATGTATAATAGTTAGGACACATCTAAGGAGTACCGAATTTTAGCTTCTACTGACGAAGAAGATAGTTATAACGATGACATTGAGTACTCTGCATGTCATAAAAGGTTATCATAAGATTTCAAGAAAGAGATAGATGTACAAAATATTTTAAATGCATGAAGATTTTAATAAAAATCCAGAAGTCAATTTTAATTTTGCAATCACTTTTGAGAATTTAAACTACTTTAGGTGTACAAATTATTAAAAAAAGTCTGATTAAATATGAAAACTACTATTATTAATATTTTTTTTTAGAAATTAATTTTACCTACTGAACATTGTGATATCAAAATCACCGGGACGTTATTAAGAATTTAAAAAAATGTTTGCCAATTTTCTTGTTTTTTTTGCTTGAGCTACTTTTGTTCAAAAATAATAGTGTTAAGAAGTTTTTGAGTGTCCAAAATAGTAAAAGAATGCATGAACTAAACTCTGATATTATATTGGCGTTTACTTTTATTACTTTGTTTTTTGAAATAAAGATACGTTATTTGGTGACTTTTAAGCTACCGAATACCTTAAACCTACCTTAAGACCTAACGAATACCTTAAGAGTAGCGTAATAGTATTAGCACATTTTGTATTGTTAATATCGTGTTTAAAAAAGGCAGCACTTATTGAACAATATATTAACTATACTATCAGGAGGTAAGGTATCTCAATAGCAGCTAATAAAGTGGTAACAGAAATAATTAAAGTTATTTGAAGAAAGAAAACTGTATCTACATCATGCACTGATTCTAAGAAACAAAAGAAACAAAAAGATCCCAGATCTTCTAAAAAACGAATGCAATTTTCTGAAAAATCTTTTTTTTTCTTTTTAGAAGTGTTTTCCTGTACAGATTATATACAAAATGGTCTGTTTGTAAAAAAAAAACCGTTTTTAATTATTCCATTGTGAATCATATTACAAAGTAACAGTTTATCTGTCTGTTTGTTCTGGCTAATATATCTAGAATAGCTGGTTCAATTTTTGTTTTTTTTATTTTTTTTCCTTAATTTCACTGGAATTCAGCTTTATGTAACTAGAAGTGACTTAGGTTACTTTAAAAAAATATATATTTCACAGCTTTTTTTTAATTAAAAGTTTTAAACTATATTACAAATACTTAAAAGATATCATAAACTGGGTATATTAGCTTTACCTTTCAAAAATTTGTATTTCTCTCGAGAATTCTGTAAATATCCTAAATTTCTGTTTGCATGAGTTCCTGTTAAATTATGCCACTAACATAACTTTCATATGTATGCAGTATGTAGAAATCTTTTGAAAATAATATACATAAGAACCACGAAGCCTCGATAAAAGCTTGAGAGTCACCCAACCCGGACTAGATATATTATAGCCACCAGATTTATTAAGTATAGCGTCAGCTTATATCAGACTGAATCCCAATTACGTACGTGAACAAATATTCAACGTGCTAGTAGGGCATGAAGGGGTACAAAGCACTTATCCAAATTATTGTAATATTAGCCCAGAGGGAAATACGGTTCAAATTATGGAAACCGCACCAAGAGGCAAATCAACCTATGTGGTGAGAACTGCCTTTAAATTGTGCTTAGTTTACCAACATGTTAACTAAGCGCAACTTATGCGACGTGACCAAGCTAACGTCAGGTATATTAAATGGACTCATTCTGAAGTGTGAATATGTAATGTGAAGTAAAATTTTTGATAAATAAATCGCTCACTTTAAAAATTAGGCACTTTTATTAGAACTGAATGTTTTGACGTCGAATGAACGTGAAATCGAATGTCGACAACATTAAACCCATCTCAACTTGTCCTTATTATCGAATACCACTTATTTATTAATCATACTAATAAAAAATAGGGCACTTACTTTATATAAAACATGGCAATTTTGCAAGTTTAGAAAATCATTATTACATTTTTAAATTCATCAGAAACTACAAAATATGTTTCTTCACAGTTATTTTCATACAAAAAATGTAAATGTTAAGCACACTGACTTTCGAACAAAAAAAAAACAAAATTAGTCCACCTGTAACGAAGCAACGAAGCAAACCTCCTTCTATTATGAAAACAGCATACAAGCACGAAACAACACGAGACAAGCTTCATATCGCTTTGTTCGAGCTCTATTGACATTTTGTTTAAGTTAATACCATGAAATATGTCAATGGGATGAAATTTTACGGACAGTGTAGTTTAAAAGCACTAAGTATTCCGCCTACATTGTAAAGATAGCTTCACCTTAAAAGTTGGTCTAAGTAATGTTTTATGGAATAGTATGTAAAAAAAAAACCAAAGTTAAGTACCTACAATAATAATAATATAGAATTGATATACAATGTAAATGATCTGTAAAAAAGAATTCTGGTGTGTCATTTTTGACCGACTTCTCAAAAGAAGGAGGTACTCAATTTGAAGCGTATGTTTCTTTTTTTATATATATTGACTCGTTGCTTTTAGTTAACCAATTTTGATGTCACTTCTTTGAATGATAGGTATTAGCTGTCATTTGTTCCCATTTATTAAAATATTTTTGTTATAAGATACCTACAGATATTTAAAATAATAATTACGGCACCAAAAGTCACAACCTCATGCGATTAAATTGCAAACGCTGTTAGAACCGTGAAACTATGTTTTTCATAATTGTCCTTCTTAAAATGTTGTATTATTATAAAGTCCAGGAGCGCATATATCAGTTTTGTAAGAATAATCATTTTAAAATAAAACGTTGTTAAATTTGCAATGAGGTATATTCGAATACCTTGAAAGATATTAGAAATTGAAATATTATAATGGCAAACAGGGCACGTTGTCACCCGCTTATATTGCGAAAATGGATATACTGTTTGAAAGCTATTTTTGTTAATATTTCACTTGATAAAAGTAATATTCTATTTATCCATATTATTGTTTAAATGCGAAAGTAACTCTGTCTGTCTGTCTGTTCACTTTACCGTCTAAGGTATACCAATCTTGGTGAAATTGGGTTTATACGTAAGATAGAATTCAAGAAAAGATAAAATCTTCTTATTTAAATTATGAAAGGATTTAAATGGGGACTTAAAATCTTTATGGAAATTTGTTATTGTTAAGGAAGAAACTTTATGTCTAACTATTATTATGTTAGTACACATTATATTCGAATACACATCGCTTTTCTACACGGATGAATTCGCGCGTCCAAACTAGTTATTTGTAAAACATTAAAAAATCCTTTAAACAGCAATTAATTTAAAAAACTGGGTATAAAATAGTAAATTGAAGTCACTTTTAATTCCTAACGAGATAGAACGAAACTTATTGGATGGCGCTTCAAATTAATTAAATTTATGCAACGTGCATATACAAGTTGTTTTAAAGGATATTGATAATAACTATTTTAATATCGAACAGACAACAGGCAATTTGTTTCTGTTAAGCCATATTTAATAATAGATATTTATATGTCTAAATATACTTATGTCTTATTTGTATTCCGTAAAAACGGAAATTACAAAAATTAAAGACTACGAAAAATCTATACAAAGTAGATTTTATGTCCATGATAATCGTGAATATAAAATAAATAATGTTGTTATTTTATAAAATGTCACCAATCTTTGTTTAACCCAAATTACCCCTTTTTATTATCATGTTAAAGCCGGAACTCAGGCAGTGAGTATTAATCAAGTTGACTTACGAGCTACAAAAATAACTTGCCGTAAAACTGGTCTTCGTCCTATATTTTTATCTTTATTTAAATTGATAGAAATTATTTTATAATTCAGATTATGTCCTAGTAAGATCGATAAATTTTTATGTTATGCGTAGTTTTTATATTCTATTTTTTAATTAGTTAACGCGATATTAACTGATATAGTTAAATCCCTTGTAGAAAATTCAAGTATACATCAAATGTGCTTGAAAATCACGATGAAATATAGTAATCTTTTATTGCAACTATATTTTGACGGTTTAGTTGTTCCTCATATACGAATGTTTATGAATATCTGTGCAACTCTTTAATATGTAGTGAGATAAAATCTATTGTTTATAAGGAATTTAAAAACTCTTATGGTAATTAATAAACCTAATTGTATAGTAATAAATAAAATGACTTTTTACGGATTATAACGCCTTTATTTTACATATTTAAATTCCCGACGTTTCGAACACTTTCTAGCGGCTGTGGTCACGGGGTAAACAAAGTAATTTTTATTTATTAATGTATGTCCGTTCCCCAGCGAATTCAACATGTGAACAGAGGATTGGGGAAGATACATATTTATCACCTTTACTCGACCCCTACAGCTTACTACTCTCTTTCTTCTTGGTACTTATTACAATTACACTTACACATACGAGAACATATTTCTATATAAGATATAATAGCAATAGCTTTATTAAACTAATTTCAATAGGTTAATATAATATTAAACTTAGTATGAAGCATATTCAATCCGCGATTTTCTGAGAACATGTATATTGATATTCAATAGATTTTCATCCTCTATTTTTACCTCTGTTTTAGGTAAAAATACTAGTTTTATGTTAATTCTTGGATACATAGTTGACCCACACAGGTTATTTTAGCCGATTTACTGTTTACTTTATTAATGCATCATAATCATCGTCATCAGCCTGTGTTAGTCCACTGCTGAACATAGGCCTCCCTTAATTTTCCACGCTTTCTCCAAAAGGACCATATCCCACCACGCTGGCCCAATGCGGGTTGGTGGGTGGTCTGACTTTTTACGAGCCCATCCGACGCATGGATCATCTTACTTTTCAGACCATTGGGTGATCGGTCCAAATTGCCCTAACCAACTAGGAAACAACAATGAAACTGTGAGTCCCCGCAGGATTCGAACCCACTACCTCTGGTTTCTAAAGCACACGCCCATACCACGAGGCTATGGAGGCAACAATGCACAAGGGTCTTAATGTATACGCTATTTTTATTCAAAACCTTTTAGTTTCCCACACATAACATGCACACTCATTATTTTTAATTATGTGTATACACATCGCATTAAAATTTCATGTGCATAAGTAAATATAGTCTTTATAGCGCATTAGATTATTCAATTAAAAGCTTGAAAGGCCGAAACAAAAATGTTGAGCGAACAAAGGCGTGGATACCAGTTTTTGCTGTGGTTTCATAATTTCCTTATTTGCAGATGTCGGCAGATTTTTATTTACGAATACCTTGGTAAAGCAAGGCTACGAATTTCCGGAGTTTTTGAGTTTTTCCCTTTATGCTTTATAGCCCATTTTATCCTAATCAAATATTAAATTATTGTATTTACGTCTTTCTGTTTATTAAAATAAGCTATCGTTAATGCAAAAGCGTTAGAGCTGATCGTCATCATCAGCCTATGATAGTATACTGCAGGACATAGGTCTCCCCTGGTTCATCCCTATCCTTTTGGGGGTTTTAGGACCGTATCCCAAATTTAGAGCCCGTTAGAGCTAATAAAAATGGTAAAATTGATTTTACACATTGGCATTTACATAATAAAACATATTTGTCCATTATTTATTAAAAATATTAGTAATGCATAGATACATAGCATAAAATTTTTAAGAACTTGGTTGGATAAAACTTTGGTTGTGTGTAGTTGGTAATCAATACTCTGAGCTTGTACACAAATCTCTTAAGTAGGCTAGTAAAATATTACTCTTTTCTTAAAAATGAGATTTTCATAAAAATTAATGTTGTATCTATTTTTATAGAATGTATGTTACATTTGCAGTGGCATAGAATTAAATATGAGTTTTATTCCCTTTCTGCATCGGTTGCAAAAACCGTACGCGTACAAACCTAGCTACCTACGCTAGAATTAAGCTTGTAATACCATGCATGTACATTCTTCTTTTTTTTTTATTATCCAACGTCAAGTAAAAAGAAAGATTCAAGATGCAATTCATATATTTATACTATTAATGGCTTACTAGTATAAATGTTATGTAAAAATAAAACTTATTAGTATTGTTTATGAGAATCATCATCACTACGTAGTCACTCACTACGAGAAACGACTTTGTTTTACAAAGTCGAAGTCGAAAAGAAACGACTTTGTTTTACAAAGTCGTTTCTTTTCTCTCTATGTATCTTTAACTAATGAACTTATATTTTTGCTAACCTTTTATGCTTCGAAAACTCATGGCGTTTTAATAACATTACAGTTCCTGACTTCAAATTTGATATAATTCACCCTTTTAACACGCAATTTACCATCTCATCGCACTTATTCTGATGACTTATTCTGAGATGGTTCTGTTGACTCACTATTTGCCACATCGTAAATACTTTCCAAAAGATGGTTATTTCTAATGAAGACCATAGCATCAAACATCTCCAAAAGAGAAGATCGCAACATTAATAATCATTAAGACAGTTACCTTAACTTTAAATTTTTTGCTTAGAAATTTTAGAATGAAGCGTAGTAAAATTAAAAACGTGTCTTATTTTGTAGGAGTCTAATTAAAAAAGTCGATTTTGTTTAAAAAGTTTGGGAGCAGAAAATAATATTACATGGATCTAGTAGTGTTTACATGGAAGGGTAAAAATAATATTGGTAAATAAATAATATATAATAACGCGAAGTTTCTGTTTTGCGGCTGAAAAAATAATATGGATTGTTTCAAGATATGTTAAATTTATTTTCAATATACTAGATGTTTTATGAAATTAACTAACTATAAAGTCAGTTAGTTATCCTAACGTTATAAATACTGTTACTTAATGTTTCATTGTTTTAATAAAAAATCCCAGTGTATTTCATAAAATATAACATGAAAATTATAATCTCGGTTTAACCGGCGGCCACAATTTCCAGAATGTCGGTTTGTAACCGCTCACCTAATACCAATTGTTCGGAGTGTAATTCATTGTTTCGTACAATTAAGACCCTATTACGCTTATAATTGAAGGAATATTATTTTATAATAGTTATTGTTTACATTTTTATTCTATTATTATATAAGTGTTAAAATAATACGTCCGATTAGGTTTTTATTGAATTTAAAAGAAAATATCTTTAACCATCGCCATCTAAATATGCACATTATTTGTGCCCTGGTGTTTATTTTTTATTTTATTTATTTGTAAGTTTTTAAAGTTTTAAGATTTTTGTAAAACAAAATTAAAAACAATTTTTAAAGGAAACAAATCTTTTCATTATAATTAAGCAATAAAATATTAACAGGACACTCTACAAAGTTAGGTTTAACAAAAGGTCACATTGAGAAATAACAGTAAAAACCCTTTACAGAAGATGTCATCACCTACAGATAGTTATGGAACTATAAGCATAAAATCTATGCCATGTATCTTCAATTTAGGCTTTTAAAATTGAATGTGCAAAATATATGATCATCAGCCTGTAATAGTCCACTGCTGGACATAGGCCTCACCTAATTACTATTTTTTTTTAAATATAAACGGTAATTTCAAAAGTTATGTAAAGCAGTGTAGCGTTTGACGCTATCTATAATGTTTATATAATAACAAGTGTCATCGGTCATATTTACATAAAGGATTGATGCTGCTTTTTATATATTTAATTTTTAAATAAATCTCTACCTTTTTACGAGAGCGTGTACCGTGAAAAACTTTAACATTTTGGTTTCCTTGCTCCGTATACAGACAGTAAGGATTTTGAAAGGGTTTGTTAATCACCGAGGTGTTAAAGTAAAATTTGTTGTATAATGTATCACAGCATAAATTAAAAACCTTAGCAATTTGCTACCAGAATAATTATTCACAAAATTTTAGAAGACACCTATTCTGTCATTAACTGTTGTAAGTTAAATAAGTAATTCCTAATCTCATTACGCCCTATGATTTGAAATTCAAATTTATCTTGACGACAAGTTCGAGACATAAATATTTACTTTAATTTCTTCATGAACTTTGCGACTGTTTATGAAGAGAGTGGCAATTGCAAATTATTCTGAATGTTTAATAAATACATGAATGCCTCAAGTCGGGAAATAATATAAGTTGTATACAGAAAAACTTTGGCATTTATTGTCATTACAGCATTTTATTTCAAACAAAAATAATTTGTAAACTATAATTAACACAAAAATCCAAAAACTACCCGTACTAAAAAAATTGTTCTATTCTTTGTACATATTTTAAAAGTGGTTTAAAATAAGTGTTAAGAATATAATACGCGTTTCTTTATTAATTTTCAATGAGTCACTCTGTAATTACTTCAATACATTTATTATGAACTTTAACAATTTTTTTTTCTAAGAAGCAGCATTTTGATGTAAGGGCTTTCTGTGACATTAAGTATCAATATTATTACAAACAAGCTAACTTCTTAATCGCTTTTATAAATAATTCCTTCTTTGAAGTAACAAAAACTTATTTTTTTACATAGTTCAAACTAAATGTTTGTTCTAAGAACATTAAAACGAGAAACGAGTCAAATAAATTCAATCAAAAATATATAATTACTACGATATTTATAAACATAGCCGAGCACTAGCAATACGTTAAGGTATTCGTTAACAATAATTATGAAATTCCAGAACTGCTGTTCAAAATTGAAAGGGAACAATCTATACAATTCCACTGATATTAGCTTTGACAGAACTGAATTAATTCATTTGCAGCTGCGGTTATGGATCCATGCTCCAGCTAGTTATAACAATAATATTATATTAAAACATAATTTACGCGGACAAAATATGTAAGTTTTAATTTACACGCTATTAATGACATAGTTTATTATGGTTTATACATAAATGTTGCGAATTTATCAGTATTACGTTATCATTATTCTGTTTAATTATCACTAAAAACTGGGCAATCTTTATGACAATTATTTCATATTTTTAAGCGAGATATTAATTGTTAAAATAAATTATAACAGATAGTGCCTGATTTTTTTTGAGTGGTCTGTGGAGTGAATCTATTAGAACATCGGATGGTGTGGGGCCCTTGTAAGGCGCGTCTCCCCACCGAGTGACTTAACTTCACCAAGGGCCCCAACACGGGGAGGTGTTCACTTTCTGGTTCCCGTTGGGATGCTGAATCGAGGGCTGAGCCCCAGGTGAGCCGACGCCTCGGCTCGATTCAGACGCTTTATTAAGGTATAATAATTTAATAGCTAAAAGAGCTCTTTCTTAACTTTACTACAACTTCGTAAAGCGTTGGCGCTGCAAGAAAAAGTGGTGCAAGATACTCTTGCAACACTCCTATCTAATTTGGTGTTAAGCTACAGTGTCATATAGCAAAGGGTATGTAAGTTCGACCCACCGGTGGGGCCGATATCATGAATGTGTGTGATGTCCTACATTTCTTGGTGCAGGGTCTGTTTCACTACTGCTTGAGTGTCGCAACCTATAATGCCTTAAGCGCGCTACTCAAGTTCTTGTATTTCACAATAAGTTAGTACCTAGCCATAGCGTAGCCGGCAGCGGCGCTGAATATATCTGCTGCTTGATTAAATTTGTCTAGACCAAAGATATCTAGCAATCTTAGAAACGACGTGCAGTTTTGCCCAGTGCTGCCTTTGCTATGGCTAGCATGCTAGCTATTTGAGGCGGCGGCGGGCCATTGTGCGCTTGGAGTTGGCTCTCGGTCGGAACTGCCAAGCCTTGGAAGGACGAAGGGATAGGAAGGCAGTGCTGCTGGATGGGTTAGGTGGTCGCCTAAAAGTGGCTTCTATGGGATTTGCAGGAACTCTGCGTTTTGGCACCTTAGAGCAGCCGAGGTAGTTGGCCGTGTGGCTGTGATTGCGGCAGTTAACGCACGCAGGGGGCTCGAAAGTGGCAAGGACTACTTTTTCCCTGAGTCTGGGGCAATTGGTAGTGCCGTGATCTTCGAAGCATTTAACGCAACGAGGGCAGGTGAAACAGTTCCGCGAATCGTGACCGTATAACTGGCAGTTGTGACACTGCCCTGGGAGTCCGTTAATACGCGGCCGCTCAAAGGAGAGGCGGCTGATCCTACAGAGTTGTTGGACTTAGTAAGTGCGCTTGCATTCCTTGAAGCGCTCGTGAGTAACCAGCGCCATACTGTAAGGGCGTTTGGTGCGTGGGTGATACATTCATTGTACTGAAAGGGCTGGAACATCTAATTCTTTGATAGTAGCGGCTATCTTGGAGCAAGGGATTTCCTCAGGCAGTCCTTCGACAACTTTTTTTTTGCCGTTGGAAACATCCAGTTTACGGCTTCCCCGCCGCCATATGAGGGCGTAACAGGGATATATAGGGCTCCCCGGGCCAAGATGGAGCGGGCGGTATACCCATCAAAAACCAACTGTTGCTCCTTTCTCATATCGCTGTAGCCGGGGCCGCGGGCGCTGATAACAGTCTTCCGCGACCCCGGCGCGACGTGGCCCTCGCGGGCCTTATCTCTCCAGGTATGTTGGGACACCCTGACCGTTGCTTTAGGTGCCGTGCCGAAGCCAGTCCTTTAACCACTGTCCTAAGTAATGTGTAAAGAATGTGTAAAATTGGTGCTCCTTTTCCCTAAGGAAATAAGTCACCTTCCGATATTCATCGGTTGTGGCTAGTTGTAATTTGATCCCCTCATTGCTATCAGAAGCCTCAAGTTTTATATTGTTAGACAGGCCCGAGTGAATCTCTACCCACTTCTGCTTTTCGCGGAGTTATATCGGAGGGTGGCGTTTCCTTACGGGGATCCGTGCCTGGAAGGCTGGGACGGCTGGAAAGGGTAAGGGCAGGGGGACATCTAAGATCGGCGGGATGAATAGATGGAGGTTTTGCCGAGTGGAAGGCGACGATTTGGATGCCTGCTGGGGACAGGAGCGTCCGGCTTTGCAGCCTTGTCGGGAAGGACGGGTGCAGGGGAAGAGGTGTAGATGCACTTCCTCTTTGCTTTGATGGTTTTGAAGCATCGTCGGCATTGACGTCGACAAAATTGTCATCGCTACCAACCGCAGGGAATGGTATAGTCAGCCCAGACATGCAGGTAGGGGTAGGAGCGGTGGGGCAATGCTCTACGATCAGGATGTGCATCGCGTCTGTTAACTTGAGTTTAAATAATTAATTATTTCCGGCCGAGCTTCTCGCTGACCGACTTAGTATCTATACCAAAGCGGTATTTGAGTTTCCGGTCTCCCAATAGCAAGCGGATAATGGATACCGCGTGGCAAGCTCTGGAGACTGCGGCGAACACGTGGGACGGCTCCGCGCTGGCAACGCGACGATCATTTTATTAATACAGTTTAGGTATATTTTATCATTATTTTTAATTTAGGTATAAAGGACTTAACCCTTATTATAAATGCGTAAGTTACTTTGTCTGTCCGCCTTCAATGTCTTAACCATTGAACTGATTGAGATGAAATTTGATACATACTTAGAAAACGATTCAAGCATAGCCGAAGATTGGAAGCGGTGGCGTGCATTTGGGGAGGCCTACGTCCAGCAGTGGACTGACACAGGTAGATGTTGATTAATTACTTTAGTGAATTTTAATACACCTTCTGTTCCACGGACAGTTCTCTTATTCTACGCGGTAAAAGTCGCAGGTAACGGCTTGTAAAAAATTACAATATATTTTTTTAACATGACATCACAGGAAAACATTAAACAATTATTGTTTTTATTGATGATAATAAGATACATTCAGTTTTACTAATATAATAAGCAAAAAACTTTAATAACAGGCACCTGGTAATAAACGTTCATTTATAAAGAGTTAAATTTGAGATACCTTAAATACGACGCTACAATTTACAAATACTGTGTTTTTGCATAAACTGTATTTTACTTTTAAAGCAAAAATATAGGAAAGGCAATTAATGTGCGTGTAGCGTATAAACCTCAGAATTATTTTTAAATCTTGCAATATATTCACGTTGCCTAGGACTGAAATGCGGTGCAATTTATATCACGGCACATGTTTCGTCGTTGTCAGTTAAATAAATCTATAGTTTAACCGGTTGTTTGCAGAAAAAAATATCGGCTTTTAGTTGTAATCGTGGTTTTTTCGTCCATGCACCTGGTTTTTATTGCCTGTTACATTGAATTATGTTTTTCCATATTTTTAAATGTATTCGAATACGATGCTACAAAATTGTCTATATCACTAAAAGCGTTTTCAATTTCAAAAACGCAAGTAACTAATATTGACACTTAATGTAATAAATATAATAATAATATTAAGATAATATTGTTCCATTAAATTAAAGTAAATTGTACATTGAATATTATATCAAGACCCTAACAGGTCAATGTGTTAAGTAAATTGGATGTCGTCTGCCGAGACCTGACACTTAATAATCTCATCGCCACGACAACTGTTACTTACTCAAATATAATTAATTTAATATGCAACATGAAGATGTATAGATATAGATTGACATAAAATAAGTATCATAGAAGTATATTTGTAATGAAATATCTTTGCCTATTATCTATTTGCAAACATAATAGGTAAAGATTGTAAATAATAGTAGCTTAAAAATAATAGCTTTGTTTAAATTACATTTCAAAATTTTGACAATTTAATACAGCGATGTACATACAAAATAAACAACATTATCGTAAAAAAAAATTAAATTTTTATTTACACCGATACTATACATTAGTGTTAGAATAGTAGTGCTTTCAAAATTATAATTCAAAATAAACATTATTTTATTATACTATCATATTTTTAAAATATTTCGTCGTAAAAATATTTGAATACTTAGTAAAATAAAGTTATTTTGTTTTTTTTTCAGAAATTTTAAATTAACATACAAATATCTTATCAAAACTTTGACCGAATTCATAACCAAGCAGTGTATTATTATTCTTATGACGTCGTAGGCCGCTTCAGCTTATCAGTAAACGTAACGTAAAATTATTTATAACTTCAAATATATTCTTTATAATTGTATACGGTTGATGTTGCTTATGATTTTAATGTTGTTTTATTTATTAGAAGAAGAAAAATGAGTCTAAGACAATTTTTTGAAATACTCATTTTTATTTTGAATTCTGTAATTTATGTTACTGTTAGTAAATAATGACATACATTATTGACAGTAAAAATTTTGATTACATGGTATATACTAAAGATATTTACTGATATTATACAATTTACTATTCTAAGGTTAACCGCCATTAATTTTATAAGGCGTTAACAATTTGTTTTTCTACACTGCCCCGCGATTTCTATATCTTATTGCACGGGGATTTACACTTAGTTACCCTATATTCGCTAACACAATGCGCATTTAGCATTTGAGCTTACCTCCACAAGGTGGAGAGCGAGGTTGACCGATTGATTCTTCTTCCCCTTCGCGATGTAACTTCCCGGTAACGGAAAGTTAATCGTTTATCAAAAATCTTAGACCACTGAAAGCCCCGCGCACCGATGGTATATCAAACCGCGTAATAAAAATTTTACCGACTTACCTAATCAACCTCCTTGTCCTCATATATAACGCAGCTCGCTCCAAGGGTATTTTTTCAACCACTTGGAGGGAAGCTGACGTTACAAGCTTCCTAAAACCCGGTAAACCTGCCCAACCCACTTCCTATCGTCCCATTAGCCTCCACAAAGGCTTCGGGTAAATCTATGAACCTCTCATCCATTAGAGTTTATGAAATCTAAAGGACTTCCCACCCCAGTTAAATTAGGCTTTCGAGCCAACCCCCCGAACAGGTTCTCACTTAGTCGTAGTGGTGGGGCTCAGTACCTGCGGCTTGGGCCAGCCGCGGGGAAGCTAAGAGGAACCTGGCCGGCCTGAGGAGTAAGGCCAGCCGTGAAGGAGGCTGCTCCAAGCGGGCTGAACAAGCCCGGTTTGGATGCGCCTTTGGAGGGTGCGAGGGACAGGTTGCAGAAGGTAGATGTGCCGCCCTTTCTGTCCCTCGCAACCAAGGTGGAGTCGCGGGGGAAAAGGAGTGTCGGTATTCCCTAGGCCACTCTCCCTATCCTCTGCGACTCGGCGGGGCCGCACCGCTGATGTGGTGTGGAGGGGCTGTGGGAGGAGGGGACATTCGGCATGGTGTCGTCGATCTCTCTTCCTTTTGCGGCCGAAATGGAGCCAGCGGCAGAGCGTAACATCGGAGTTGCCGCTGGGGGTTAGGAGTTTGGTCCTTGCGTCGTCAGGGGAACTCCTGGCTCCCGTGGCCCCTGAGTAACAGACTCGGGGGAGTCTGTTACCTGACTACAGGGGTCGAGGCGAAAGGCGCGCTAGTTTCAACGCGCCCAGAGGAAGGCAGATGGCCGTAGGGCCAGGGCTAGAGATGGGGCTGCTTCAGCGGCCAGCGCTGGTGGGGTTGCAGATAATTGGAAACACGTTCTTGTGACCCCAACCAAAAGGCGTCAGGAAGGAAAAACGTAGTGGTTTTAGTCGGTGCGAGTCCGACATAACCCGCCTTACCCCCGCGAGGACGGGTATGCGTAGGCATTTCCAAACGGTAAAGAAAAAGGCTTTCGAGCCAAATATTCTTGCAATAATCAAATTCACCGCATCACTATCGACGTGGACGTTTAAAGCCTCCCGCATCCATAAACTCCAAGTCCTTTAAAACAGATTCGTGCGCAGGGCCACGGGTGCGCAAGCTTGACCTGCACGTGGATTTGAATTTGCCCACCATCCAACAGTATTTTAGACAAGCATCTATCAGATATTTCGACTCGGCTTTGCAACATCCGAATGAATTGATACAAAGCGCCGCCGCTTACTTTACAATCGTATCTCTTCAATATAACGACATCCTCAGGAGAGCTCGTTACGCTATCACAGACCTAGATGATGAAGTAACAATCGTGCAACCACGTATTAATTCACAAAAACGCAACATATGGTGCTGGCAAGTTCATACTCCGTACTTTAGATATCGGCACGTACCACGCCAATTTCCTCCAATTAGATAGGGCGGTATTAAAGAGCAAAAATGAAAAAAAGTCCACCAGGAGCGGAGGAACAAATAACATGCAGCCCTCATTATTTTAATCGAAAAAAGGTTATTAACCCGTCAAAAAACTGTTATTAAATTTATTTTAATGTTAAAATAATACAATGACTGCCTAAAATAAAATCATTATGATTAAATATTTCCAAAAAAAAATTAAAAACTTACGTCAGTTCTTATTCATATCAATAATTGTTTTATACATAAAATATCTAAAAGCCGTAAAATGTCATTGTCAAATAATCATAAAATATCGCCATTTTTTTCGGATCTCACTCCTATTTCATCAGAACTAATCGTACCACACAACAGTTACAAAAATGCTATTAATTGAACATATTTAACATGTTACCATAAATACTCTTTATAAATGTAAGCGCAATTATACGATTCTACTTTGAAACTGTTTCTAAATAAACGTTTATATGCTGTAAAGTTGAATTATGTTTCTGAATTAGCGCCTAAGGTAGTAGATGCCGAACAATTTCCATTTATCACAGTTTGATTGTAAACGTTTTACAAAGGTATTCAATACCGAACACAACAATAATATGGAGCATAAACTAGTTGGTTTGGAAATCATACTTGCTGAACAGACTGGATATTATTAATCGGTCTAATTTCGTTTATTGGTTTTATAAATATAGCATTAGTTTATAACAACTCTGATCGTATTAAGTTATGATAATATTTAATTTCATCATCAGCCTTTGATAGTCCACTGCTGGACATAGGCCTCCCCTAATACACCCCTATCCATTAGGGATTTTTGGACCGTATCCCACCACGCTGGTCCAATGCGGGTTGGTGGGTGGACCGACTTTTTACATGCCCATCCGACGCATGGATCATCTTACTTTTCAGACAAATGGGTGATCGGCCCAAATTGCCCTAACCAACTAGGAAACAACAGTGAAAATTGGTTGAGTCCCCGCAGGATTCGAACCCACGACCTCCAGATTCTAAAGCACACGCCTATACCACTAGGCTACGGAGGCAGTTTATCCTTATGTGATTAGAGTTAATCAAGCGCTATTAGTTTTTAACTTTGATACTTTTAAAATTTATAACATTTATTACACTAAGTAAGCTAATTTTTATAAATTGTGCACAGCAAAAACTGCTGTGCACAATTTAAAATTACCTACCACTATCATTGTGTATTTTTTAAACGGAATCTTGACTCTACCGCTTATATATTATGCATTATAAATATCGAGTATGAAACGATCCCGATCTTTTTTCACAGTGGTCATTATTTTGTTACTAATAAGGAAAAACTATGCTTATGTTATGTTTATCCTGGATATCATCATTAGCCTGTGATAGTCCACTGCTGGACATAGGCCTCCCCTAATACACCCTATCCATTAGGGGGTTTTGGTCCGTATCCCAACACGCTGGTCTAATGCGGGTTGGTGGGATAACCGACTTTTTACATGCCCATCCAATGCATGGATCATCTTACTTTTCAGACTTTACTATCTTGCCCTAACCATTATCCTAGATTGATGAACAACAAAATCTGGTCAAAACTTATAGTCTCCTGACAATTATTCAACATGAGTACTAGAAGGAAACTGTGCGATTGCGGTTTTATTTAAATTTTCTAAGATCATTACATTGCAAACATATATAAAAAAAATTGGATACTTTCCCAGGAACTTAGTAGTAATAAATAAATATTAAAGAATTAATATATATAAGCGTTAAAAATTATCTATTTTGTTTGAGTAATTATGAATTTTAAGTCTAACAATATCCACACGGCCGTTGAAGCCCTCGCATCTGTGGTGTAGTTATTGCGAGTAACAGATAATGATTAACACTGGTATTGAAACATGCAACGCACACAGTATTACATACAATCATTAAACAATAAAATACACCCTGCTTTGTTCGCGTTATGTTGTAGTTTAAATTCCATACAAAAAATCTATTAATATTTACGAACGAAAGTTAATATTAAAAATATGTAAAGTTTCAGCTCGTCAATATAAAGGCTTGTAAAAGTTGTTTGCTTAATCAAATGTTTCTTTATTTAGAGGATAAATAACTGAAATAAAAGAAGCGTAATTAAAAAGAAGATAATTGGCTTCGCCTGATATTTTACTTAATTAATAGCGTCGTAAATCACTGCAGCCTCTAGCGGTTTACGTAAAACGAAAAGAGTAAATTATTTACTTTAATATTTTAAAAATTGCTATGAGGCTTTTGAAGCATTCTATTAATTTATTTAAATAAGGTATAAATTAATATTTAATGAATAAAGTGAACCTTAATCAGAGGAAATAATTTTGAATTGTATTGGTTGATTGAATTGGTTTTTAAGATCATATTTTAAATAATAAAACATTTAACTAATTGTAATGACATAAGTAAATATAAAACTGCCATTACACTACCACACCAATATCCGTTATATTTGAAGTCGTAGTGCAAACAAAAATAAAAGTTAGTAATAAATAGTACTTTGTCGTAATATACTTAAATATGTGGAGTTATAACTTCAAGTTAAAAATTAGGACGGATAAAATAAAAATGAACGCCTATGAAAGCTAATTTTTGTGTCAGTGTGCTAATCAATGGTTTACGCAAACATTAATTTCGTTCAAAAAATACATGAAACATTCAGCATTCGTTACGCATAATTGGTCCTAAAACAGAGGCAGCTAATCCCTAACGACATATAGGTGCATTAGGCCCCGATGTAGATCAGCAATGGCCATTTTGGGGATTTGTTAAATTTATTCAAGCCTCCCAACTGCCTATTTGTTATCCAAACAACGAATCGCAGGAAAGCTATAAAAACAAAAGGAATAAGTTTATCATTATTTTTGTACTATTTTCAAATTATTCTATGAAACTATGACATTTTTTGTTTTACTGATTGTTATAATCTTTCAAAAGCTGAAGTTTTACCTTTATACCATTAATAATGTTATTTGTTTCAATTCAATATTTGTTTTAAAAACTATTTACCCCCGTTTATAAAGGTGCAATAGTAACGCATAATGTAGTTTTAGATTTTGATTCCAAACTAAATAAAAGCACATTGTTTTTCAACCTACTGATACTATAAGTGAAATACTTGTATTAAAGCAGACTGTTCAGTATTATACAATTAGAAAAAGCCTGTTTTTGCCTCTTCTAGATTCATCGAAGGCATTCGATATGAGTCAATTACGATACCTTATGGCAAAAAACTTAGTAATGAAATACAAATGCACCTAAAATAGTCTCTATCCTGGAGTATTGGCATAACAACGACAGAACAGTGTAAAAGTGGGCTGGTGCTTACTCTATATAAACAAAATGAATTGTGGTGTCAGGCAAGGAGGTCTAACTCTCACCAATTATTTAATATTTATATTAATCAACTAATGGATGAACTCAGGGATACTAAAGTAGAGTTGCCATATTGATGGAGTTTGTATAAATAACATAAGTTATGCAGATGACATGGTGTTACTGAGCCCATCTATTGGTGGATTAAGAAAACTTTTACAAACGTGTGAGCAGTATGCTCTAGCTCATGGTCTTAAATACAACGCTACAAAAAGTGGGGTTATGGTCTTTAAATCGAATACCGACACCACTTTTCCTCATCTCCCAAAAGTATTGCTAAATAATATAGCACTCTCGAGACTGACAAAATTTAAATATTTGGGTCACTGGATCACTGAGAACTTAAAGGATGACAGTGATATAGAGAGAGAACGTAGGTCCCTGTCAATACGAGGTAATATGCTAATCCGCAGGTTTGCACGTTGTTCGATACAAGTCAAAAAAACACTATTTAAAGCGTATTGTCAAACGATGTACACGTGTAGTCTTTGGGTATCGTACACTCAGCGGGTATACAACAGCCTACGAGTGCAGTACAATAACACGTTTAGGGCGTTGATGGGGTTGCCTTGGAGATGTAGCGCCTCTGGTATGTTCGTAGAGTTACATACTGATGGTTTCTTTGCGCTTATGAGAAAACGGTGTGCCTCTGCAATGGAACGTTTACGCTGGAGCACTAATAACGTCCTACGTGTATTTGCAGATCGCTGGGACTCTCCTCTTTTGCATAGATGGATCCAACTCCATACAAATTTATGATATTACCATTGCTAATTGTTATTTATCTTATCTTGTCTTTAATAGTTTCTATGTTTATATTATGTGAAAATTTTGTTATCCTTTGTGCTGTATTAATTTTTCATTAATAATTATTAACGAAATTGTTTTTAAATTAAGTTTATAATTACGAAAATGTTATGGATTTTTAATCTGAAATAAATGTTATAATAATAATAATAATAATAATATAATAATAAACAAGAAAGTTTGTGAAACGTAAGACTATTTAAATCTATTAGCGTTTATTTCACGTAAAAACTACTTGACATCTACTAATTTCTTAAATATTTTAAAACATTTTTTAAGAAATATTGGTACTTTTCTATAGTGTATTATTATTATATGATTATTATATAATTTTAATATTTTTGCTAACTTACTTATGATAACAAAATTTTGTGAAGAGTTTTCTTTAATAAACTAGAATACTGTTTTATAAAAAAAACAAGATCAAGTTCCACTAAGTGGTATTCATCCGAACCACGAATCAAACAAACTAGTAAAAGGAGTCTAACTGTAGATAGTTAAGATTCACT
Source organism: Lamproptera curius (assembly GCA_029286875.1). Classification (NCBI taxonomy): domain Eukaryota; kingdom Metazoa; phylum Arthropoda; class Insecta; order Lepidoptera; family Papilionidae; genus Lamproptera; species Lamproptera curius. Next base: position 6,684,239 of record JAGSMT010000016.1, on the reverse strand, counting down.
TTACTTGTTTCAGTAAATAATATTTTTATCAGTACACCTATAATTATGAGCAGGATTAAAAACTGTAAACAATAATGTTAATACAATAATAAAGACAAATAAATAATAACAAATAATGTTAGTACCAAGCTCTACAAACTTAATGTATGATATGAATCTGCATCCTAACGTTAAATACAGCTTTTCTAATACACATATACATTTCTTAATAATTAAATACATTCTTTATTGATTTCAATTTGCATTTTACTACAAAAACTTTACTTTAACAATAAAAAAAATATTTTTAATTATACAATCTCATTATCTCAAATCCCTTTTTAATGTAAACTTAAGGGAATAAAATGGAGTCATAATCATGTGCATCGCCTCTTTATATAATTAGAAATTCCTTAATTCTAAATTTTTGTTTCTTTAATTATATATTTAAGAAACAAAAAAATAGATTGAGTAGATATGGTTTTCAAGAAAGAGTACTGATGGCCCAAGCAAACAATTTTAAACTGAAAAGAGTGTTCTAAGAACATCAAGATTACCTTGCAAACTTTAACACGTAGTAACAATAAACGAAGGGATCACTTAATAACTAATACCAGTACGCTTAACAGAAAATCAAGTTAAAGTCAAGTTTATCAGTTTCTACAAACATAGGCCATAAAACCTCAAAATTTCTTTTGTCAAGCCCAGTAAATTTTCACAAAAGTGTTACAGTAATACAAAATAGTAAACATTTTTAAAGGATAAATAAAAATATATAATACCCACCAACCCGCATTGGACCAGCGTGGTGGGATACGGTCCAAAACCCCCTAATGGATAGGTATGTATTAGACGAGGCCTATGTCCAGCAGTGGACTGAGGGTTGATGATGATGGTGATGAAATAAAAATAATACCAAGAAAAATGGTGTTTGCAGCTTAATTTATTTATCTGATATCATATTTTCTTTCCGCGTTACAATTTGCAATAGTTGCATAAGATGTTATAAATTTTGCTTATGATTGTAAAAAGTAGTTAGATTGTATATAATTTTATGGCAACAAAATGCTTAAAAATTTTAACGTTTAAAGGGAATGCCAATTCAGGACTGATGTAGTGACATCTAGGCATGAGAAGATGAACACGATACAGATGGGTCTTCTATTAGCGTATCGATGACTTCTCATCGTGGTGAAAGGATCGCCCAGTCAGCGTCGGGACTCACCGACTGTTGCCCAGGGTGCACCGGACGTATCATGTGGAGGCTCCTTTCGTGCACCCAAAATTCACCATACTATACTTGGATCTTTGACTCGCATAATATAAAACGTAACTACTTTTTTACCTATTATTTCCCTCTACCAAAATAAATTAAAAACTAAAGAGCGTTACATGACCTGAAATATTTAGATCGTTATTTTTATATAGCAAAGAATAATTTATATAACTGACGTACTTTGCGTTAGGTATATATATAACAATGTCGATGTGCCCAACATTAAATGTAATCTTTGTTAGAAGCTTAATAAAATGAAAACAATTTTTTATGGTTTGACGACCCGCTTGGCGCTGTTGACCCTGACTTTGGTGCCAGAGGGTGTGGGTTTGATTTTCCCCATGAGAAAAATTTTGAATGATGAATATATTGTTTTCTCGTGTTTGGGTGTTTGTATGTATATTTTATGTATTTATTTAAAAAGACAAAAGTTTTAAGTAAGTCAATGCATTTATCAGTTATTTAGTTTTCATAGCCTTTGCCTAGTTTTGGACTAGAAGATGTTGTGCTATTCGTCCAGAAAGTATTATAAATGAAGTTATTAATAATATAAATGAAGTCTACATTTGCTGGCTGACCTGGCCGAGCAGCTAAGAGCTTTTGAAGCATGAGAATTTCAAGAGTTCTCAACCGTATCGTTTTCAGAATGTTTTAAAATAATGTTGGGACTGATTCACGGTGAATAATCCTAAAATTATTGGTATCCAGCAATATTTAACAATACTATATTCGTTTTAATGTTATTTTTAAAAATTGCCTCGTCTATATTAAAGTATTATTTTAATATAGGCATGAGATTTTTTTTCTAATTTTAATGTATTATAATTTTAATGTACCTGTGTTTATTTCTATACTTTTAATGAAAACAATAATAATAGACAAAAGTGAAAATTCTTATTTCTACGACAAGGTTCCTTGGCACAACAAACAAAGAAAAGCATCATCAATGCTGGCCATTGTTGCTTTTGAATAAAAAGGAGCTAAAAAAGATGTCTGTGACTATTATTGTACGATGCAGCATAAAAGAAAATGAATCTGAAAGCACGTAAATGCTTACCGTTTTTGCACGTTTATAAATTTTTCACCATAAAATATAGAAAAGAGAATGGATATGTCAAAAATATTTAACGATAATTAATTACAAACTCTTTACGATTTCTGAGATCATCGTAAATTAATGGTTGTATATAATGTACAATTATTAGATTTAAGGGGTTTAAATCTTGTAACCTTTATGCATTAATTTGTTTAATTAACTTTCTAGTGTTTAAAAAAAATTGTTAACATACTGGCGTGCATATTAAAAAATACTAGCTGTGTAATTACAATATTTACCTAATAGGGCAAGTAATACAAAAAAATATGGTTACCAGAAATCGGATCAAAATATATATCATACAAATATCTAAGTATAAACGTCAAAAAAAATACAGCCAATTTTTACGTAAAAATAGGACAAAACCAAATTTTAAGTATAGGCAAGCTTATTCAACCCTTGAATCAATGTTGTTGTCAATGCGTTTATTTCAGGGCCCAACTGTCGATATAGCGACAGCAGGTACAATGCTTCATGGGTAACAAAAACAAGAGAAGGAGGCCTTTTGTCTGTTACGAACAATATGAAAAAGCCTGGAATGGCACTTTTAGAGGAGAATTCATTGGATTTGTGGTCTGCATCGATCAAAACAACTGGAAGCAAAAATATTTATAGCGTTTTCTCGTAACTGTTGACTATCTTCTGATATTATTGCAATGCATAGCTAAATAATTTAATTGCAACATTTAAATTATGTGTTACTTACCATTTTATCAAAAATGAATGGGTTATGATTCACCTATTTAAAATAAAAAGGTGTTTTTTTATTTCAGATATTTTTAGACTAACTATTACTTATACGCGATTGAGATTAAGGTAAAAATGGTTTTCTAAACTTTTGCAAAGACTAAAACAGTTTATTACAAAAAAAAGCTATAAATGTACCTATATAGAGCACTTCTATAATACTCAAAGTTACCTTGATGAATTGATTTTGAAATCCACGTCTACTACGCAATAGGAGCGGTATGTTTCACAATTCAGTTAATTTGCAATTTTGAATTTCAAAAATAAAAGATGGCTGCTTAATGCAGACAGTTTTCTTCTGATTACGTGAGCAAAGCAAACGGTCTCGTTACGGTCCGTCGTTAAATTGACGGGGCGTACGTATCAATTACTAAAACGAATCACACGGACTCCCTTTTCCGTTTTATTGAACTGCAATAGTTGGATAATGGCTGGGCCTGATGTAATATAGTGAGCGTTTAATTTTCTTTTCAAATACTTACCAATTAGGGATACGACGATATAAATATAACATATAGTTTTAAATTCATAAGCAATTTTTTAATTTATATATGCGACGAGCAGGACGTTCATCTGATGTTAAGTAATATGCCAATAAGAAAAGAAGTGTAAGATGCCACAAATCCTCTCCACTCTGAGACATGAGATATTACGTCTCATTTACCCAGGAATTATAAAGAGACACGTGCGTAAAAGAATAATGATAACAATTTTACTTACTTTCCATAGACGTTTAGTTTTACTGTTTATTAAACTTGCCACATCTAATCTTGTTTTTCTTAAATATTGTTCCGATAAAAGAAACACGGGTAAATTGGCAACTGTGCCGTGTTTATAGAACTAAAGAGCATCAGTCGGTTATCCATTAAAGTAGCTTATTACTGTAACGACGACGGCATGATTTTGGTTACAGTCCTTTATATTATTATAACTTAAATACTCTTATTATACATAAGCTTTTTACCCATTACAATATTTGAAAAAAAAATAAGGAAAACATTTTATTTATACCCCATTTATTGGAATATTTGAAATTTATATACGTTAAGGTGCTAACACTACTAAGCTCTTAGGAATCAGCTTCTCCAAGAGGAATTAGCTTATAACGTTATTTTATTAAACAACTTTATTTTCTTAAATATTTCGTTTATTTACGCGATTATTATACATATCAAATCCACTAATTAACGGATTTTTCGCGTTACTTAAATATATTTATTCCCGACGTTTCGGATTCTTTTCAGCATCCATGATCATGGGCAGACTAAGTTAGTTTAGCTAAGTCTGTAAAAATCCGTAAATTAGTGGATTTGATAACATTAATTTTTAATTTTTTAAGGCCTATTGACGAGATCTGTTTATATTGCGATATGCGATTCCATCTTAAATACCTTGTTTTTATTGTAATAGTTCGTTGGCACTACTATAATTTTACTGTGTGTGTAAACGTATATTTAGCAATATTTAAAAATATATATTTTTTATATTAGCATTTTGTTTTTTAAATTGGTTACTATCAGGTATCAGCAAAATAATAGGTACATGCTCCTCTATGATATTATTCTACTATGTAAAATATAATATACATACATCATCATCATCATCATCAGCCTTTGTTAGTCCACTGCTGGACATAGGCCTTTCCAAATACACCCCTATCCATTAGGGATTTTGGACCGTATCCCACACGCTGGTCCAATGCGGGTTGGTGGGTGGACCGACTTTTTTACATGCCCATCCGATGCATGGATCATCTTACTTTTCAGAAATTTGGGTGATCGCCCAAATTGCCTTAACCAACTAGGAAACAACAATGAAAATTTGTTGAGTCCCCGCAGGATTCGATCCCACGACCTCCGGTTTCTAAAGCACACGCCCACTTGGCTACGGAGGCAGTTATAATATATGTACTAAAATCGTAATCAAAATTATTTTATTTAAATAAAGTGCAAATTTGTTGACTTTACATGTTAGAAGTGACATTACAAAATACTAATAATGTCCTATTTTCAGTGTATTATAATAAAATTATATACGACTAAGCAAATTGAATTTCTTTGAAAATGAGCGCATGTTAAAAATTACTCATCTCATGGATTATTACTTCAACAATAATTATAAAGTAAATTTAAAAAACAATAGTATAGATTAAAAAAGGTAGTTGATATTCTTAGATATTATATTTAAAATAAAATGAAAATCTTAGATATTATAATTATAAATAAAACTTTTGTGAATTAAGTTAAACAAATATGCGAACAACTCTGTGGTAATTGTTTCAGTCAATGTTTTGAGCCTTAACCAGTTTGAATAAAAAGTATTTTTTTCTTATCATTATATTTAATTTCATTATAGCCCAAACGACAAAACGTTTTGTTGTTGATAAGGTAACACGAGGAATAAACAGGGTAAACAATTAAAAGGGTCAAATGGAATAGTAATTTTTCTAATAAGCAAATTTATTCAAGAAACTATACACATATCTGCTTATTTTATACGATATGTCAAAAAGTCTTCGAATAGTTAGTATTGAAGTAAATAAAATATAAATAAAAAAAACTAATTATTTTGAAAAAATAACATTATTAAAGAAAAGCCTTTAATTACGGTAGCTACTAAAGGAAAATCTTTTTTAAAATTTTCTGATTAATAAATCGACAATAAAAAACAACAAATTAGTTTAAACTTAAATTGCTATTTACACTCGTTTGTATAATTAATGTTACAATATAAAGATAACATTACAAGTAATAAATTTTATATAGCATCACAGTGAATTTATTTCTATTCAAGATAATAAAAAAAATGTCCTTGAACATTTTACTTAAAAAGTATCAAACAAAATCATTTATACGCAAATCTCAAGATGCCCTAAATAAAGGTTTTGCAGGAATCTCTCGTAACATCCTTATAAATTTTAAATCTATGCAACTTTAAGTTATTTAGTAGTTATAATAAAATAATAGGAAAACTAACACTTTTTAAGTGTGCATTTGTCTTCCTATAACTTGTTTTATTGTCTGTATTTCTATTGAAACTAGCTCGTACGTAATATTTCAGAAGTTTACAGAACACTTATAGTTAGTATATTATGAATATCATGTATATATATCTTAAACTTTCCAGTAAATAATTGAGCCAATAGACATAGAAGTAAAGTGATGATAAACTTGAAAGTTCACTTTTCGATTTAAAGGGGCGTCATACTTTGGACAAGAAATAGATTTACTATTTACGAAGTTTATCATTTATTTTCATACACTTTATAAGTTCTTATTTAATCTTATATATATTATATTTATAATAATAATAAAGTACTTATTCTAATTACATTATTTACATATTTATCATAGTTTATTGCCGACAAACAAAACTGATAGTTGAGACAGTCTTTGCATTCGATGTTATACCAAGATTGCTTAAATTAAGGATCATTATAATAGAAATCGCTAACAAATTTTAATAGAAATCGTACAAAAATTAATTTTACGTTTTATTAAAAAACTAAAAATGTAGCCCAGGATTATTTCTGATTAGTTAAAAGTGCAATTTCGTAGATTTCCCGAACAGTCTGCAGTTAATAAAATTTATTTAATTTATATAACAAATATCAGATATGTAACAGTTTGTGACATGGTTGTTTCATGTCTATTTAAATAGAATATAATGTTTATTGATATAAAATACGTCTAAAAATTTATCTAAATCTTGAAAAATTTACCTATATAAGAATTTGTTATTTTTTTAACGGCAAGTAAATTATAAATCAAAAATAAAAATATTTACAATAGGAATTTAAAGAAATGTATAATATAACTGTTTTAAACTATCGCTCATATAAATCGCGCAAAAGAAATGTTGTCGACTGAAAGTTCTTGATATGCTAAAATTTAACAACTTAACTTATAATATCAAAATTAGAAATAACAATCACATCCGTTATTATTTTTCTAAAAAGTTTAAAAGTAAAAATTTGCAGGAAATTAGTAGAAAGAGGGAGGATAAGAAGAAATAAAAATTTAACCATGTTAATTTATACCTATCTATTCGTGACTCTCATTTCTATATTTTTATATACAATCAGTAACTTTGTATGCTTAAATATTAAATAAAACTAAACAAAATTCTTATGATGTTCGTGATGAAAGTAATGTGAAATCTTATTCATCATAATAAACGTTATTTATATACATTTAACTTCGCAATTTATACACAACTTTCACGTGCATTTGCTAGCAACGGGGTTCTTGTTGTTACTACTTCCCTCCTCCGGGACAATGTTCCGCTGGTAACACTCCGACGGTCTTCCGCTAGTGTTCCAATGCTCTGTACATAAATATTTAAATTAAATGCATGTTTAATTGCTATATTTTATATTTAATATATTGATAAATTACCTGAATATCCGACGCTGGTGTGTTTGGCGTGTGAGGAGTATTGGAACGAATATCGTGCAAGCTATGAACGCTCTTAGATGACCCCACGGGGGGTGAAACCAATGCCCCGTAGGGAGGAGGTTCAGGTGGTCGCTCCGCATCCCGGGTGCAGTTGAAATCTGAATAGGCAATTGTTTTAACCATTGTAATAGACCGTTTTTGAATACTTTACAGCTGCAGCTTATACCATTCAATATCAATAGGCTTTTTCAACAAGTATTCTCATTTTATGGTACTATATATTCTGTTTAAATTATTTTCAAATTGACAAGCGATTGAACGCATACAAATACCGCTGCAGTCATAGTTCGTTTTTCTTAGACATTTAAATAAGAAAACAAAAGATGTAGCTAGATTTATGCTGCATAAACCTTGGACTGACCTTTACCGAGCGGCACAACGTCTGGATTTTTATCATCTGGTTGCATTGGGGAATGGTTTACGCCTTGAATGGACCCTTTGTATGCTTTAACAGTCTGCATTGGAGCTAAAACAGATGTATTATTTAAAATAAATAATTTGAAAAAACCTACTTATATAATAAATGTGACAGTTGAAATGAATAGATTAATGTTTGTTATTCTTTCGCGCTGATAAATTGAAATCTCCCTGATAAATTGAATGACCAAGAAAACTTTATAATGACCTAGTATATAGTAGTGTACACACCTCAATAACTTATGCAAATGTAATAAAAGTCATGTACTCGTATACTGAAAAATTCTGCCATCTGAGAGCAGTTCTGGAGTGCAACGCAAAATCCTTTGAGATACCAAGTATGTAATGTATAATTATCATAATCACACACAAAACCGCGGGGCGAAGCTAATGTATTATATTTAAAGACAAACAAATACTTTTATTATTTTTGTGTCTATCTTTAGTTATTTAACGTCATCAGTTCTTGTGCTGTTGCAAAACAATATACGTAAATCCAACTTTATCCAGCTGGAAAAGGAACTGCGCAGCATTATATACAATAAATTACGCAGCATACTTTCTTCTGTACGACATGCAGATCTAATATCGTATTTTTATGGTGTTGCCTTTATAACTTCACTTTAACGATATTAAAACTTACTTTGTTTATATTATAACAGTAATAAAAGTTACAATTTTTTATAAAAAACGTTAGCACAACATAAAACATTCGTAACATTATTATACATTTTTTCAAATGCATAGCATATCTTTAATGATACGTACCGATACAGATTATGTAAAGATTCATTATACCGAATTTTAAGTTTCGTTGTTACACAATACTTTTTCGGATTGGGGCGAACAATACACATGATTTAATAAAAGACTACAAATTTTATCACGTTACATTTATTCTATAATATTCTCGATGTTTTAGAGGCTTTGCAGGATCCATGACTACCGTAAAACTGAGGTGTTATTAGTCTGTCAAAGTTTTTTTTAAGTTGGCCACGGTCGTTTTGTAACTATTGTAAACTTAATTAAAAGCAATAAAATCCGTAAAGTCTGTTATGAAATCATGTTTCATTATGACAGTTAAAAATAAATATTTTTTTAATATAAAATGTCCACACATATTAAATATGTCAGATATAAATTGATGAAACATATGCAATTTTAGAGAAATTCCACACATAAATCACGTTTCAAATGCAGCGAAATCCAAAGTCGACTCGATCTCTGTGCCAGAAAATTCCGGACACGCGGGTGAATCTGTCTCCATTCATCAGTGAAATTCACTACCACTGTGAACTTGATTCGTTTTATGGTAAAATTTCACATAAATTGCAGATTGAGACATACTCTAGATATCCTTGACAGTTATTTTTTTTTAATGCGTAGTGCGTTTGCGATTCTTATTGGGAACTTACTTAGTAAGTACTTTTAACATAAAAGTATTATTTGTATGTTAAGTAACATTAAGTGAGGACAGACTGAGTTGTTGTAATGAAAATAGCCTGGTGAAAGATTAACCCATTTAAGATGAAAAAATTGATTCAATATATTAAAAGTCACAATATACAACTGGAAATTTAAAAAAAGGTAAAAAAAGTTATTCTACGACATGAAAATAATATCTATAAATTTAAATGTTTTGTTTATATATCACTCTGTGAAAAAGAAAAGTGACTATAAATATTATTACTTTATAACGCCGGTACAAAAATTATATCTGTCTCTCATGTTTTTCTCTTTTTATATAAAGACTTCCAATACGCGTCGCCTGTGACTATTGAAAATAAGGAATTTTCTTATGGAGTCTTTTCAATATACCTGTCGTGAATGATATCCGATATTTATAAGAATTAAGTATCTTGTGATCGGTTTCTCACATTTCGATTTCTCATTATTTTCGCTTTAACATTGTTTTGTCTAATTTTCCTCAAACGTAAATACAACGTACCTACATATTTTTCTTTAAGTGTCTATAATATCAGTAATCGTAAAATACTTTATTTTAATGTTTCTATTGAAATTTAAAATTGCAATGAATTTAAAGTGCACCGTATTTTGTGTGGAAATTGTATTGATAAAAGTGAAATTTTAACAATAAAATATGACCGACTTCTAATAACGTATATCTATTTTACACAATATAAGCAGATAACGTGCTCTCCGTACGGAGTTGCGTCTGCTTCGCGTTTTCAGCCACCGCAGTGTAAATATCTGATAAGTTTTAGGGTATCAATTTTTTAAAATGTCGACTAAGACGTGATTTATGTACATAGAATGAAGAAATTTTTTAATGAAATAAGTTTTTGTAAACTTAAACTGTATCTTACCTAACTACATATAACTGTATGTATCTTAAACGAACTTTGAATGTGCCTAATAACGATTTTTTAGAATGTTTACATTAAAATGCTTATTGTGCGTTATTCTTAAAATATTGATGCATGCTTTCAGGGACTTTATCGGGACCAATTCAAGTAGTACAATTATGTAAAACATACTATATGTCTATCTATTACGGTTTTGGCAGCGTTTGTAATTAATCGCACGAGGTTGTTGTTCTTGGTACCGTAACTTTTTTATTTCTCAAATATCTATTAAAGTAATAATCACAAATTTATTATAAAAAAATGGGACCAATAGGAAGCTATATCATGTAAATATAGAATGTACGAAATTGGAGCTCTAGGAGCGGAGCAACAAGGTAACATATATATATAAAAAAACATATGATCCGAATTGAGAATCTCCCTCCTTAAGGAAATCGGTCAAAAACGGCAGCTTTTGTTAACTACAACACACTATTATTTGAGCATGTATACAAGATTTATTAAACAAAAAACTGTCAGCAGAGATAACTAATTTAATTTTACATAAAATCAAATTAGGTACATTAATAGAACAATTACATTTACTTCTTTAGTAGTTTAAAAAGAGCCTTTAAATATATATCAAACTGTACCGCTACTCCTATCCTCGCAGGCAAGTTGCGAAGCGTCTGTATTCAGTAGGGTCTTATCCTATTTTTCGTCACTTGGTAGAGCCCTATCACAGTGCAGTGTTTTAAAACGTTCATTGTTCTCTTTAACAAGATATTAACTACCTTTTTTATCTTTAGCATGACGTATAATTTCACGAGACGCAAGTATATTAGTTATAAGACATTGACAAACAAGCCAAAGCACTTTTTATGAAACCGAAGTAAGAACATTGATTACAAACCTTCATACTGCATTGGACGGTGATGTTTTTTTCTTGCCACCAAAGCGATAATAGCTATAGCTATTAGTGTTCCAATAATACCCGCGACAATGCCTAAAGCCCAACCGCTGTCAACTTTGTTATTTCTCGTTTTAGCTTCTAAAAAGTAAAAAAATCTTCATGAAAAAGAAGAAATGATAACAAAATATTATTGTGATTTATATACATGAACGTAGCTTATCTTTATGTATTTACAAGTAATAATAACATTCAATTAATGCCACATAAATGTGTATAAACTGTACTAGAATCGAAAATAAAACGGTATTAACAATTATAGGATTTCTTTTAAATGGTATGATAAGTTTGAATAATCTCAAATTAAAAGTACGAATTTTCAACAAGTTACTTTATACAATACGGCTATATAAAATCCAATCGATAAAATGGAGCAATACGTGTGGTATTGTTATATGCTGTGCACTGTAATTAGGGATAGTTTAAGTATAAAGCCTTTTTATCTCAGCATAATCATGCTTACGGTTACCTAAAGATTTACTATTCACATAAAAAAATTGCCATAAAATAATCGCCATAAAATAATCTCGTGCAGATTTAAGATGTTTGTCACTTACCAGTTTGCAGTGCGAGCCGTGAAAGCGTATGAACTCTTAATGTTGTTATTTCTGATCTACCGCGAGCGTTATTTGCGTAGAATACAAGACGTAAGGCTTTACCAGAGCCAAGACCATGAAGTTTCCAAACCGGTATGGGGGTTGAAACATTTGTAACTAAAATGTCCATTTCCCAAGCTTCAACAACATACGTTGTCTGAAGGCCACCGTCATAACCTACAAACAATTAATGTTAAGCTTTACAATTTTAGAAGATACTGAACTTTATTGACTTTAGTTTTAGTCGGTTCGAGTCCAACGTATAGTCTTTGCTCCCGCGACGACGAGTATGCCTAAGCATTTCCTCACGAAAAAAATAGATGCCTTGATCCGAAATACGTAAAGTGTGTCCTATTGAAATAAAAAGACAGAAAATCGAAATAAGTAATGTAATTGTTAACTTAAACGATTATTTGAATAGACTAATCTATTTTCGTTAAATGAAGATTAAAACCAAGTATACAGGAATTCTTTCGCAAGATAGCAACTCCCAAAGACATACGCTACATAAAGAAAACTTTTAATAAGCAACTGTTTTAGAACTTCACCCGTTAACGCAACTCAAGAGTACCCCTGACAGCCGTTTAAACGACATCAGTGTTTTAAAAACTAATTTATGCTTTGAAAAAGGTTTTTTTGCGATTGAGAATGTTGAAGTCAAAAATTTATTCAGATATTATTTGGAAGTTAATCATATCTTAGGGCGAAAACCAACCCTAAGCAATCTTAATATTATTACTAAAATGCAGAGTTAATAATTTACAGTACTATTATGACACGAATGTTTACGAAATATTTGATTGATTAGGCATCTTCAATATAGTTTATTTACCTGCGATACAGTGGAGTTCAGCTGAATCCTCTGTTAAGTTTAAGGAGGAACAATTAGTCGGTGGATCAGGTTTCACCGCGGGAAGTAATGTATAGCGGCAAGGTTCAACTTGTTGACCAGCGAGGTTTGTTGCTCTACAAGCTAATGAACCATAGTCGCCATCTGCTTTTGGCGTGTAGGTTAGAATGGAACGTCCATCCTTATTAATTGTAAATGTCCCCTGATTAAAAATAAATTAGTGTTAATTAGTTAACAGGATTTGTTTTAAGTTTGTATAATTAGGTGTTTTAAGACGATTGTTAGATTTATGAAAAAAGGTTAGTAATTTTATTATTATTAATAGATAAATGTATGATAAACATAAATAGTATTAATAATGTTTTATTAGACATTAAATGACTTCTTGACTATTATGGCCAGACTTTTAATAGGATAATTGGATACCGAAACATACCGCTTCTAATTCTATCATTCCCAATGTAGTATTGAGTGTCCATTGATAATTTTCTGGTGGAGGAAAAGAGTCAACCTTACACGTTACATTAGTAGCTTCATTTATAGCAGCCCCAACAATTGCCGTATCCTTATTTGAACATACGGGTTTATCTGTAAATGAACGGCACTAAATGTTGTATCAAAATGTGAACAGATAATTAAGACTATGTATTTTTCATACTGTTATATAATAATAGCCACTCAATTAATTTTAGCACAGCCTTTACACCAAAAGCAAAATCAACCTGTGATTTTGTTTTACAAAAAATATGGACTTGAAGTAGTAGTAGTTTAAAAAGATTATCTAATATGTTAATAGTTTTTCACCGTTAAAAATCCACTGAATATTTTTGCTTATTAGTAATCTTTCAGGGATTTTAACGGTAAACTGAATTTGAAAGAAGCTCAATTGCCGGCACTAAGCTAAACATAAAGCTTTTTCTCGAACTTTTTACTGTTTCACATTTATTGTTGCATAAAGTACGTACCTAAAGCTATTGGGCTCGTTCAATGAGGCGTTCTAGTTTTAATAAATAAAGCTTTTACAGCTTCTGTTTATCGAATACAGAGTAAAATATTAAATTAATAATAACGTTGGCTTTTTATTTGTAAATTGCAATAATTTACTACAATTGATAAATTGAAATTCTCAATTACTATCGATTTACATTAAAACTTTAAAATACATTATTGTATTTAGGCTTAAATATTTATATCATTATTTAAATTAAAATCTTAAATAGCCATTGCTAGTTGCTGCAAGTACAAAAAAAAGAAACAGAAAACTTAACTAAATGCGTCTATATGTTTACATAAAATTTTGTTAATTCAACTGAGTAATGGAAAAGAGATTTTATGTTATATATTTTATGTGATTATTTTGTTATTTCAATTATTCAGGTAAGTTCATAGCGTTTAAAATGTTAAAAAATCTGCTTTAGCTTTCTTTCAGTACATACCTTTTAGTTGAAAAGGAAAATAGTAAGCGAGTTAAGTAAATTCAAATAATAGTTTGGAGCTCGAAGAATACGAAATACTTCAAGTTAGTTTCTTTCTTTTTGTGAAACATAACGTTTTTTCAATAGGAATTCATTGTGTTCTTAGTTTATTTCTTAAATTGGTATCAATTTTTAACATAAGTTACATAAGGCGAGTGTGACAATAAATATGTACATTAATCACGAATAGTAAAAAGTGAAAACTTTATTTTTTACTTGATGCACCACAGTAATAAAAAAAATGTCTTTAAATTGTTTCGATTAGGTGATTCGACAATATTTCATCTAATATATATTTACTTACAGATTACTGAAAGGTTTACAGGTACTGATCTGCCGTCCCCTTCCACATTGGACGCAGTACATACGTATTGCCCTGCTTGTTCTCTTGAACGCCTTGTAGCGCCAAATGTGCTGTACCAGCTATAACCCCGGCTCGCTGATTGTGCATCATTAGTTGACCCTGAAGGTGAATGGTTACGTCAATCCACATCTAAGGTGCGAATTATTTTTGGTAGAAGGTACCCTTATTAATTAATATATTAGCACATAAAACACGTTCAACGTAGATATGCGTTATAAATTTTCAATAAGTTCAACGAAAAAGTTTTCATAATATTTTCAATGAACAATACATAAAGTACCCTGTTCAAAAGTCTAAGTAAGCGAAACTTTACAACGTCATACAACAAACTTTATTTGTTCAACATGGATGAAAGTCACGTTTGAGCTATTTTACTTACGTTATGTTCCCAAACTACTTTATAAGCTGGAGGATTGGCTCGAACAGCACAGTCAAAATATACGTCATCCCCTTCTTCAATATCATTGGGATTAAGCTTCGAACCCAATTGTAAAACTACAATCGGCATATCTAAATAACAAAAAATAAGATGGAAGTTACTAAATTAACAAAAAATAAATAAATACATAAAAATTGTTGTTTTAAGAAAAAAATAGAAAAATCTTACAATGCAAGTTGAGTGACATGGTGGTCTCAATTGTAGTGTGTTCTAGTTTTGCATGAGATGCTCGACAGGTAAGAACGTGCCCATCATGTTCCATTTGTGGAGTCCACCGCAAAAAAGATATTGTTTCGTTTAAGTCGTCGGAATTCTACAAAGGAATCGTACACAACTGTTAACATATATAGCAAGGTTTTCTTTTTATCACTTATACTATACAAAGCATTAAGAAAAATCCTTAATAAGGTTTGGATACATAATTTACTCTCTAAATTATAATATATTAATAATAATAAATATAAATATAATAGCAGTATACATAGAACAATAACTTGTCGTAAGTACAAAAAGTAATAAATATTTTAATTGGATTTTTTTGTATTTTTAAACCAAAAATAGCACCAAATTACGAAATGTGAAAATGTCCAATACTGTTAAATAAAAAAATCAAATCCATCTATCACATGTCCTCCCACAAATTAATCATAACGATTGACAATAAAAACCATGTTTCGCAACGGTCATTACTCTCTACCGAGAACAGAGTTGTACGATTATTCCATACAGACTACATACGGGCTTTCCAAACTTTTTGGACGCTTAAAGGGCTTAAATTTACAAATGAAAAGGGGAAACTTTTTTTGTTTAGTACTATTTGCTTTATTAAACTGTACTAGGTAATTAACGATATTTATAATCGTCAATTGATTAGTTAATTTGTTAAGTTTAGAACAGAAGCATATGTGTACATAAATACTTTTAATGCTTGTTTAGTAAAGTTATTTTGAATTTGGAATGTGTGTGTTCGTAATTACTATTTAGGTTAGTTAAAATGTTTGGTTAGGTTAGTCTTATATACGAAATTTTATTATACTTAATACTGGCTGCTTTTAATTAAATAGCTTACTTTTGAGTAGAAATTCCAAATTTAAATATAAAACTAAAATAAATGCAGCTAAAAAAGATTGCTTTAACATTCGTATCTAGAAACAGCCTTTTAAATAAACTTTTAATTTAAATTTTTATGAAGCAACATGAAAATAAACTGTGATAACAGCCTATTGTCCCATAAATATTTAAATAAAAGTTTATTCGCTGTATGATCCGTTGTTATTTCGCTATACTTCAATTTCAGTTAATTTTTAAAACGAATAACGTTACAATTCTAAACATGTTTATGTTTCCTAATTTAAGGCGTAAATCAACTGAGCATTATTACAATAATTTAAATTGTTTTTCAAATTGTCAAACAATATTCTTAAATACCTTTTGTGGCTCGTTGACTACAATCTCCTTATTGTCCAAAAACCATGAAATAATTGCAGGTGGTCTAGCACCGACTGCTCTGCAAGCGAGTTCAGCTTCTTGACCGACAGATAGTGGTTGCTCTCGTGTTAAAATTTCTACTAGTAATGGTTGCACTGCGCAAAGAAAAGTTATATTTTACCATAAATACGGGTTTGGTTTGATTCAATCAAGAATGCGTAAAGAAGTTGGTCATGTCGATTATCCGGCTGAGCGGCATAAGATTAAGGTGAGGTAGATTGCACATGTCTTTGCATGCACAATTGTGCACTATGATATAAGTAAATTAAGCAGGTATAAATACGTTTGTGTATTATATTCGTGCCAGTAACGTTTTCCTTTGTTATTTAACAAAGCTGTTGGAATACTTCATCTTGGGAAAGCTCATATTTGGTAAGTAGCAAGGATCACACAATGCTTAAATGAAATACAAATTAAATACGCCTATATCAAAAAAAAATATGCGTAGTTGTAAATTGTACTCTACATATACAGTTATATTGAGCAAGTCTCCATGTTTCGTCATATTTTACGTATAATAACTTCCACATTGTACTATAAATAATGAAGAATTTTCAGGCAAACATCGTTAATTTAAAAAATATCATTATATTAAAACCTTATTTATAATTCAATTCCATTAGCGGCGTATTAAAACTTTGGAAAAGTTGAATTACATAGTCTGATGTAGCGTGCATTACCAGTCGAATCATGACATTATGATAATGGAGAATAATTTCCTGTTTTCTGGCAACCCGGTGGTGTTACGTTAGGACAATGAAGCCGCACAAATAAAAACTAATGATGGCGCCCTGGCGTGTTGGTATAAACGACACAAAAGAATTCCGTAATCCAACGTCATATCTGAGATAATCTGCTACGCGGATGCCGTTTGATCTAGGTTAATCGCTAGGATTTTCCTGTATTTTCTTTTTCCAGTTACGGACAAAGAGCGACACGGCAAAATTCATTCTGCCTTTGATTTGCTCATCGCCTAGCATTTTTCAATACTGCCTTTTGTATTAAGATACTGCAAGTTATTTGAATATTAAATTCGATTAATAAATGTTATTACTTAACTAACGACATATATCAAATACATTTTAATGGTATGCATATTGTGTATTACATATATACAATATTCAAATCAATATTCATTAAATTATTATTTTGCGTTTGTGATTATGATTTTTTAAAATTGAATAATAAAACTCATTTGATCTTACATATCGTAAATGATGTACTTATAATTCACTGTTAAATAATAAGATAATCAATACCTTGCCTTGATTATCTATCACAATTATAGTCATACACTCTGGCTGGATCGTATTATATACTTTTTAATAAACATAAGCATGGGCACTTTATACACACATATTAATTATATACTCACAGTAAAGCTGTATTTGTACATTGGTTCTTAATGGGGGCACAAGTGCTGTGTTATCTGCAGTACAGGTATACACCGCTTCAAAATACTCTCGCTTTAATTTTGGTATCTTCAATTCAAGTAAGCTACGATGCGACCCGTCTTGAACTGGAGCTAAGGTAGCGATTACTTTATCATCACGCCACCAGCGTAGACGTGGCATTGGTTTACCTGCCGTATAATTGCATTATGTCATTCAAAGTTTCTAGAAATTTCCCTTTTGAATTAATCTTATATACTAACAAATCCAAATAATCGGCCACATTGCAGATACTAGAACAAAAATACTAATAAGTAGTACTTTTTTACCTCCGTCGACAACACATGTAAGCTTGAGACTCGCATTTTCGACGTAAGGTCCCGCTACGCCTATTACTTCTTTTTCTCTTTCATCTAATATTTTAGGTTTTTCAGGAAGCTCTAAAACAAAAAAGTATTTTGTCTATTACAAATTATAAAAAATCGAATAAGAATAACTTACAGGCAAGAAATAAGCTTTAGGTTTTGTTAGTTATATGTCCGTATTAATCATTAAAATGTATATTTTTGTCAGACTAATACAGACTGATATATTCTGATAGATTTAACATGATAATGTTAATAATACTTTAAGTTTTATTGATGCGTGACTTGATATAATCTAGGTAAATATATGGAATCAGTCTCGTAGCTTTGTGATTAATACTAATTTTAGCAAACGTTAAAGTAACCTTAATTACATATTTTACTTCAGAGCCAGAATTTTCATTCAAGTCTTATGTTCTATTTACAATCTCACATGATTCTAGGCGAAATAATTGTTAATAGTCTTCAATTGATTTTTCCTTAGATAAATCGCGTAAACTACAGCAAAGTTTATTTCATTGTAATCTCCAATGTTTTTATATAATAGGGTACATATTTAAACATAAAAATCTGGCTCAAAATTGTTATTACCAGAAAACATATTTTTTTTTAATAATTTTTTTTAGTACACTTCTCTTTTATAATTTTAATTTTATCATATTTACAATAAAAAAGTAATAACAATATTTTCATCATTTAACCGTTTGAGTGTTATGTTTTTAATAAAGAATAAGAATGCTCTTTTCGCAAAGCTGCTTTGTGTTTTGTATTAAAATCGTTCAATTTGTCAAACCAAAAAACATCTCGTAACAAATCGCAAAGACCTAGATTATAAAGGCCCCAACAGCATGATTTATTTTCACGAAAATTTTGGGCACAAACTGGCTGGTAATCCTCATAGGAGCAATCAATTTGAAACGAAGCTTTTCTATGAGCGAAATAATATTTTTGCAGTTTTCTCACCAATTAGTGACCAAACACAGTATTAATGTGTTGTTTGTCTATATTTTTTCGTCGTGAAACAAGAAAAACCGTTTTAAAATTATAATTTACTAAATAATACCTTAATAATATCTAAAGGAATATACAATGATCTTGATTATATTAATAGAGAGCCGGGTACATTAATGTGTCTTTTTTAATTTCATACATAGGCATTGCAAAAAGTGATGCAAATGTTATAGTTGGTCAGAAATTCGGTTCTGCGAATTTACACTACAGTATTAGGTTATAGGCCTGTTTATTGTGCTTAGAATTAACGTGTGTATACTTTTTCATAACGATTATTTTGAAATAGGACTCTGTTCTGTTCTTAGTTCTTGTAGTTAAAAATTATCAGAAGAATATTGTTATGTTTTAAAGAATATAAATCAAATTGAAGTGGACCGGAACATGAACTTTTATTTTGCGGAACGACTACTTGTGTTGGTAAACAAACAAGGCAAGTCTTGAAAAACGTAGTCTATTCTATCTATGTAGGTAATAAATTTATATTTTAAAATTAAAATTTACACACCTTTTCTTTAAAAAAAATTACTTACTTTTCAAGACCTACAAGTGTAATTCAAACAACTATCAATACCCATAACTCCAATGTTAATTCCAAGACATATTACCAGTAGTAACATTTAAATTTAAATTACGATTCATAAGTAATAAATTAAAAACATTTAAACTATAAACATCGAAATGGTATAAAATCTAAAAATATGCAATTAAGTGATTTTTTTTATAATGGTAACGCATTATTTTGTTTGAAATTTTTACAACAAAACTTATCATATAAATATGTTCGTAACAATATTTTGTTTTCGGGATGTATTTTTCATTTCACTGTCTCTAAGTTATATTTTGTGACGTTTTAATAACTAGTATTTATAAACATGAAATTTATTCTATAAAAGTAATTCCGGAAATAAAAGAGAACCTTAAAATTTGAATTACAGCTTTTGCGTACTCCATTTTGGCAATAAGCCAAACTTAAATTTGTTGTTAGTATGCCTTCATTTTATATTATCTTTTTTGTTTAAGCTATTTCAACTCAAACTTTACGCCAAAATAGAAATAAAGCTTATTTAAACTTTATGGAGTTGAAAAGTTTTTTGTAACGTAATTAATTAACAGCATATTTTAGTAGCATTTTTTTAAATACAATTTCTGTAAGCTACAACTTTAAAAAGTTGCTTATTATAACAAAGCGTATAAGAGTTTGACTGACAACACTTTACATGTACTCGCCTGTCTGCTTGCCTGTTATCAATTAAACGGATAATGGCCGCCCAGTTAGGCCAGACCACAGCTCGGTTTGCCGCTAGGATAAAATTTGTTATTTAACCCGTCAGCAATCTGTACGAGGGCGTTCTGTGAGGCTGAGCAAAAGATTGGTTGCTTTTTTATATTCTCGCGTCAGGAAAGAATTGAGGGTGACTATGTGAGGCGAACCTCGACACTATCTATTTGGTATTTAACTGTCATGTATGTGTTTATATTTTAAGAAACGCGCCCGCGACGTGCCCGGTATCTCGAGTGCGGTTTATGTAATCCTCCTAAGATACGTTCTGCACCGTATTTATTTTTTCTTGATGATTTTATTGTGCAGAAGCTATAGAAATTTGTCAAAATACCTATTAAATGCTTAAAATAGTAAGAACTTAATTTTGGGCGAATGACTTGTATGTTGAGCGTAAACGTAGTACGGAGCGATCTTTCATTAAGGATTATAAAAGAAAAACAAGCAATTCTAACGACTACTTTTGTTTTTTTAACCTGAGCTATAGCTATAATAAATTGTTCGATCGATAATAAAATAATCGCGCAATTGAGGACTCGAATTATAAAATGTAAGCGCGGAGGGGCTAATATCAAACTTCCGTTTTCCAATACAACGTTATAATAACATGGGCATGCAATGGAAACCGTGGTATTATACAATACATAAATATGAAAAGGTTAATTAAGTGACCCGAAATAATTTTGATGAAGCGACGTTTTTAATAATTTACTTTTTGTTTTCCGTAACTTCGAGTGACCGAGTTCCATAACCGGTGAACTTTAAATCTTCAATGAATGATTTGAGTATCGTGTTAATATTGAACCTAGAAGCTATCTGCCAGATATTCGTTTTTTTTTAATTAAAAAAGGCGACATAATCATTCATACGGACAGATTGCTCTAGTAACTAATAGTGCCACTATTAGTTATCAGAGCCGTTAAGGAAATTCAACGCTGAGTATCTGTCAAATGATATCTTTGATCCGTTTTTATTTTTAAAACACTGCGAATGGCGTTGAAAAGTTCTTAGCGGTAGCTTAAAATTCCTCGGCAAAGCATTGGAGTTCCACTCAATCGATTAGAACAAAACGCTCTGCGAGTTTTTAATACCTCCAGTGCCACTTTTGTTATGGCTAGTGCTTTTGGATTTAAAACTATAAGGAAATATTTTCACAATTTGTGGGCGCTATATAAAACAGTGATTCACGTTGTGACAGACGAAGGGTGTACATGCTTTTTAAGTGTCTAACATGTAGTAGAGCACAACGTAGAGTACTTAACATGAAAGGCCACATAGGTTCATATTACTACAGGCCAGAAGACAAAAGTTGGATTGGAAGCTTTTCTTTATAGTACTTGTCCATCATAACCATTTTTCCTTAGACGTATATATAATGGAGATAGCACTAGCACTGGAATGACGAACTGTTGGAATTTAACTGTTTTTGAACAAGAAAAGTTAATAGCTATTGAGAACGAAAAAGTATTATTTGCAGATGAAACTTTTAAAAATTAAACTAACATTAACAATATCTTTTCTAGAGTAACCCAGTTTATTGCTAATGATTTGCCATAAACTAAAAAAGGATAAGACACAATTTTTATAATACAAAAATTGAAAAAAATACAAGAAACTACAAAAGTTATTTAAATCACGTTGAGTCTTACAAATTACACTAAACTTAAATAAATAGTACTTTGATAGGATACACATAGTACTTATGTCAGTTAATGGTGTTTATTCAATTATGCTTACCGATAACATGGAGTACTAATTTATAATTCCGAGTCGGGGAGATTTTAAAATCCACTCTGCAGCGATAAAGGGCACGATCGGATGGTAAAACATCACGTATACGTAATGATGAATGTGGTGTAGCGTGCCATCTTGCGCGACCAGCTAAAGAGTCGTCTGCCCAGTGAGCCGTCGGTCCTGTTACGCGGCCATCGTAGCTGAAAAAAAATGTTTTAACCTTCGGAAAAGAATCTGAAACATAAGTATAGGGTACATTTGTCTCAAAACTCCTGATATGTAACTCACGACTACATCAATTATTGAAAAATTATTGATGTAAAGTTCTGATATAAATTTTTTTCGATCATTATCTAAAAGTCGGTAACTAATTAAACAGCTGCAGATTTTTACAATCAAGTCGTAACTATGTGTCTGTCAGCTAGCTAGCGTCATAAGGCAATGTTTTGTAGTATTGAAATTTAATTTGGACTTTCATTATTTTCATAAATTACCCTTTGTATAATTGTTCGATATAATAAGCAAACGCAACAATTCGTGCTTTCTTGATGGCGCCGTTCACTCGAAATATAATTATCGTGAACCATTTATTTCCTTCAAAAGCTACCTTAGAAATTCGCGTGGAAGTAGCTACTGTTATGCTTTGAAATGAAAACGTTTCGACTCATAAATATTTCATAACTAAGCGGACTTAAGGCGCCTTCGTAGCAAAGTTCTTTGTAACGTCTCTAACATAGGCGATTATAGCTTTTTCATAAATTGTTCGCTGAAAGGAGAAGTATTGATATTCAGTGGAGATTAATAATATTAGTAATTTAAATTTAGACAAAAATTTATGAATTCTTCATCATAAATTTGTTAATTTGTTTTTAAAGTGTTAAATATTACAGCACCGAGTTTAATTTTTGACTTTTAATTTTTGGTTTATTGCTATAATTAATTCACAAAAAAGTGAATAACTAAAAGTACCCTCAAATATTCGACGGCAATCTTAAAAATTAAAATAAGCCCTTTTACAATTTTCGGTTTACCTTCAAGAAAAGACCGCCAAGTTCTTAAAATCAGCAGGACATTGTGTAAAAGTGTATTTTTTAGGGAAAAAAATATTTCTATACGTTCAATGCACGGGAG
Organism: Lamproptera curius; assembly: GCA_029286875.1. NCBI lineage: Eukaryota > Metazoa > Arthropoda > Insecta > Lepidoptera > Papilionidae > Lamproptera > Lamproptera curius. Next base: position 6,660,868 of record JAGSMT010000016.1, on the reverse strand, counting down.
TTAATATTTTAATCTACATGCAGACCAGAATGTGTAAAATTATTATTGATAATACCTTGAAATACGTGCATAAGTTAACATTTCTTATTGAACACTGTTTTATGCTACCTCTATTTAAGTAATGGGATAGCGTGACCTTTTAACAAATAATGTTTTTTAATAGGCTCTTTTGTCCTTGAAGTGTAATCCGTAAAGGAAATAAGTAACAAAGAAAAAGTGGTCGACAACTTCCTAATTTAGTAATCTGAAATACTCTGCTATAACAACTTAACAAGATTTCAAGGCTCTTTGACTCGAAGACTCGTGTACATCATCAATTACTCAACACAAGGAGGGAGGCGCATATCGTCCACGTTCCGGGAAGATGTTAGCCATAAATCGTAGAAAACTGTTTAGAGATGATTTTCCTTCTTGCCCAATGATTTTTTTAGTTATAAAAAACAATGAACATAATTTATAAGAACCTTAATATCGCGAGTACTATATTTTCAAATTTATTTACAAAATAAACTAGTAAAAAACGGATACACGTTATTTGATCGAAAGATATAGAGATATGTATAAAGATTAAACAATTTTATTGAACTTTTTGCTACTTATTTGAGTACTTATTTTTATATTTATTTTGTTAGCGTATTGGCTTAAACTATATAACTGTAACTTTTCATCATCAGCCTGTATTAGTCACCTGCTGGACGGCCTCCCCTAATGTACGTCTTCTGCATTAGGGGTATACTAGACCGTATCCCACCACGCTGGTCCAGTTTGGGTTCGTGGGTAGATCGACTTTTTAGATGCCCAGCCGACGCATGGATCATCTTACTACTTAGAAAATTGAATGAACGGCCCAAATTTTTCTGACCAACCAGAAAAAACGATAACAGCAAGGACTTCTCCGCGGGATACGAACCCACGACCTCCGGTTTATAAGGGCTAATACTGCTAGATCACGGAGGCGGTTATTCTTATCTATATATGTTATACTTTTCGTTATTATATATTTTTATAAACAATAACACAAAATATAATTATGCTTAAATTAATGGTTGCTATCAAAACCTTTGAAAATTTCGTGTATTTGTTACAATGTAAAAATTAAACATTCAGTATTATTAGCAATGGTACACACTTTTATCTTTTTATCAAACGATGTCTAAAACTTAGATAAAAGATATTTTTTATTTGTATCGTTCATGGAAAACTTATTTATATAAAATTTCATAAAATCATCAATAATAATAACATTAATTATACAATCAGCGAAATTTAACTAGAATTTGTAATACTTATAAATAGCTGACTCAGAATTAAAATGCTGTGTGACGTATCTTATTTATTTAGCAGCAATAAAATTATTAATGCCGCCAGGCCGCTTTCGGTTTTCACCGAATTGTAGCAGAATTTATAAATACTTTATCAGTAAGAAGCAATAGCAACAATATAAAAAGTTGCGGCGAAATGGAAGTTCCAAGTAAATCAATGATAATTTTATCTTCGTTTTGCAGCGTTTAATAAAATTTGCTAGGATATAATCGATGTGAATTCATTCATTATTCCCCATGTAATTTTATATCTTATATACTTTTAATAAAATTAAATTTCTTTTTTTTCGAATTTAGTTTATGTTACTTGGTATATTCTTCCCTACATTACCCAACTTTAAATGGGGACGTTTCCTCGTTCAACCAATGTAAACAGTTAGTATTTAAAACCACTAACATCCTGTTACGAATACTTCATAAAGTTTTAGTAATCGGCACTGAGTATAAACATTCACATGACTTCAAAGAATCATCTAATGTTTCACGCATTTGGGTGACGACTAATATTGACCTAAGCAACTCGAAAATAACTATTATATTTCTACAAAGTCGTTTCCTTGCAGGAGCTTACCAACTACGACCGCCTGTTCCTGGGCCAGAGGATTATAGTGGCGGATTATAAGTGTTTTTTTTAAATGTTACTAATAAATTGCTCCTTGGAGTATTTTAATGCTACCAATATGGTAATGCTATTATTTACATTAATTAATCATTTTTGTTGCAACATGACAACTGCCTTCGTAGCCTAGTGGTGTAGGCGTGTGCTTTAGAATCCGGAGGTCGTGGGTTCGAATCCTGCGGAGACTCAACAAATGTTCATTGTTGTTTCCTAGTTGGTTAGGGCAATTTGGGCTGATCACCCAAGTTTCTGAAAAGTAAGATGATCCATGCGTCAGATGGGCAGGTAAAAAGTCGGTTCACCTACTAACCCGCATTGGACCAGCGTGGTGGTTTACGGTCCAAAAACCCCCTAATGGATAGGGGTGTATTAGGGGAGGCAGCATTAGCATGTCCAGCAGGGGACTATCAAAGGCTGATGATGAATCATTTTTGTGATCATTATTCAAAAAATGATTCTTAAGCATAACTGATAAAAATAATTATATAAAAATATGAATAAACGCAAGAAGTTGGAGTCAAATTTAAAAATTTAAGTCCCATTACTTTGTCACTTTTACGTCATCTACGAATTTACACACTAATTGTAGTATGATTTTGAGCTGTACCTTCAAAAATAATATAAAAATTAAGACAGAAAATACTTTTTAAAATAAGTTTAGTTTAACATAATGTTAAACCATATAAAATTAGCCTCCTTACATCCTCCATATAATTTGGCGCTCACGTGTAAAGCGAGTATACAAGACACATAAGACTGAACGTTTTATAAAATATGCAAACAATGTTGGAGCGTAATTTAGTTATAAATCTTGAGATGATGTTATAAGACAAACTAACCGTATTGTTTGAAAACAAGTGTCTTACATGATTGAAGTATGAAATGATCAGTATAATATACTAATCATTTCTGCACATGTGATACATTATATTTTGTCATTTGTTGACCTTTTTAACATATTATAAAAGAAATAAGAAAAGTAAAAGTTACCGGTGGTAGGTCCCCTGTTTACAGGAGACCGTTTGGGTGGGTACCGCCGCGGTGCCTATTTCTGCTGCGAAGCAGTAGTGTGAAAACACTGCTGCGTTCCGGTTTGAAGGGCACCGTAGCCAGCGTATTTACTGGGTAAACAAGACTTAACAACCTATGTCTCACGGTAGACAGCGCGTCGGCGATACCACTGGTATTGTCAACGTCTATGGGTGTCGGTGACCACTTCCCATCAGGTGGCCCGACTACTCGTCTGCCTGCGTATGCCATAAAAAAAAATAAGTTTTTTACATTGCACCACCTGGAAAAGAACTACCATGGTGTCAAAATGTGTCTGTGTGCTGGTTTGAAGGGTCAAGCCATATGTAATAATTATGCCACAACTATATAAACGTATTTTAAACTATTTTAATGGGTGGTATAAATTATAATAAACATTACTAATTTACGGACTTTTATCAGGTTAAGTTACTTTACAATTGTTTAAAAATTATACGTAATATACAGAATCCTGCGGTGATAAAATCCGTAAAATTTTATTATTTATTATGAACAGTACTCTTATAAGTATCAGAGGTACAATCGTTAATATATTTAAGTAATGCTGTATTCGCTTTATTTTTAATAATAATATCAAATTTTATGATATTTAAATTTATAATATCCATTAAATATTTCAGTCGAATAGAGGAAGAGTAGAAAGTTATGATGCTTCGCCGTCAGCTAAGATTCAAATATTTACCCGAGCGGTACAGACATTAACGTAGAATACATAAACAGCACTAATGAAATTGCGTTCACAAATGACGACGACGAAACACTGGAATACTTTAAAAACATTATTAAAATAACATTTTGTATAACATAATTCTGTTAATGTTTTCGTTTATAATTTTGTGATGCTCTTTTTCATGGTATAATTATTATTTTTATAAATGTACAAAGCGACAAGATGACAGGGATCTTCATATGATTGTAAGCGATACAGCGAGCCCTTGTTCCGTTAATGCCAAAGCCCGCTCATCAACCCGAGACAAAGGGAGAAGGAGACGCCTTTTTATTCACCGAGCAACTACAACAGACACCCTTCAAACCAGTACACTGTAGCACTTTTTACACATATGCTTAGTAGCAATAAAAGGTACTGCGGTGGTACCATCGTGGTAACACCACCCTGCTACGTCACCTGTAAAACCTTTCACCTATAATCATGTATGTGTTTTATCCACAAATATTGCTAACATTTATTTATTGACATCGAAATAGCTTAAATTATAAAAACAAGTTTTTTAAATATGTTTTCTTTGTACTCAATCAAGCCGTTGCAAAACTTACCTGTAAATTGGTACGTCGTCTTTGTACCAAACGACTAGAAGTAAGGTGTCCGGAGGTTGCGGGGAACGGGTATCGCAAGGCAGTGTCGCATCGCCACCCGACACTGCTGACAAATTGACCGCGTCTAGGGACTCCGCTCTAACGCTCCAGGAATTCTGCCGAAGACCTGGTGAGGAGTTTATTGAAATTAATGCTTTTATTTTATCCATTGCTACGAACAACGACTAGTCTAGTCAGCGATAGGATTGTCGTTCTTTATGGCATGTTAAAGTAAACCTGTATACTATCATCCATTAACTTTTAAGAGTAGTTAAATATATTTAATACTTCAAATAAATATTACAAATTTGATTTTATTTTGTTGTGTAACACAAACACGAGCATTAATTTGCGTTACATTTTTATGCGACATAAAATTACACATTAAAAAACGTATTTTTTTTTATATCCGCGAATATTTTAATCTCCTAATATGTATACTATTTCACAAAAATCTTTCTTAACATATAATAATTTTTTAATAAAATTATCACCAGCAGAATTATAAATATTTATTTGATAAACACGAACCTAATATTTCATAGCATTAGTCTAATCACAATCATAGCGATTTCCGTACAAAATTGTTCAGAAAATTTGAATAGTACCTTTACAGTGAATACCAAGCGTGATCGTGACAAATGGCCCGATTAACAATCCAAGTCTCCGACAAAGGAGATGGCGCGAATAACGACCCAATATATCAAAGGATTTTTCTTAACGCTGACGAGTATTTGAAGCAATTACGTGTTTATTAAGGCTTGAAGCATTGACTGATTTATATACATTTCAATTATAGAAAAGCTTAACACGTCTTTAATATATTTTAATTAAAAATACCATTATTCGAGCACATAAAACACATTTTTATTTTCACCTCCAAATAATTAAAATACGTAAAGATACTTATTTAAAGTGAAAAATCAAAAAATACGAAGTATTATTTTAAATAATAAAAAATATAATAATTTGTTGTTTCAGTTAAATATACAAGTTACATAGTATAAGTCTTTATATAATGCAGAACAAATTTTCTTGTGTTGGTAAAATGTACGAATAAGTTTTACGAGCAAACATTGGAAACAACTGTTCCCCTTGTACGTGATGCAAGATAGACAATTGTTTTAAGCTGACGATAGTGGTGCCGAAAGACATATTACTTCGAAAAACTATTTCACTGTTATTGAACGCATGTTGCTTTTGCCTTTGTCTTCATGTTAAAAAGAAAACATTTTATTACCGAAATATAAGTCTACTACAAATGTGCCCTCAGATACTGTTTAAAGAACGTGTACAATAAATAGCGTTATAAAATGTAAGTCAATAGAAATACAAACAAACATCGATTAATAATTTTTATTTCAATAATTATTTATTATATTATTTTGTTTTCCTAGCACACCGTTTTATAAAAATAGATTTATAATGGTAAATGATTGCAAAGATAATTTGGTCTTTATTTGTTGACTCAAAGCATACAAGATAAATAAATCTTTTGAAAAAAGTCTCAAACTAAAGAAACAAACAAAGTGATTTTTTTTTTCATATTTATTGCTGTCATAGGTTTTTATTTATATTTATTACTGTCACACATTTTCTATGAACGTGTAAATAAGACAAATTATCACGCATGCGATAGTTTGATAATGTAGAACAATTTGCTATCTACTCGTATTTCTTACAAGGGGAACATACGCTACGTGACAGAAGGGGAACTCGGAGAATGTTTAGACGGAGCACGTAACTTTAGAATTGTTACAGGAAATCGATGACTAAAGGACGTACTTTTTAAATAGCTTTATTTCTTACACGCGCAAAATAACATATTAAATTATTTATATGTTATATACTTTTATGCAGGTACAAAACTAAACAATGAATAATTTAAAAATATAATTGTATTTAAATTCCACACTGATTCTCTTCATATGAAAGAAGATATTTTTAATATCCAAGCTTTTTTGCTAAGGTATAGATGCAAACACCTTTCACATTTTCACTTATAACTCAAGTGAGTTACAAGCGGCAGGGGCTTTTATGAAGTTCTTTACATTAAAAAAGGCAATAAAAGCCGGGGGCTAGTATAATTCAGAGTAGAAACAATTGGACCACGGGGGAACGTAAAAATGTCACAAAGAAAAAGAAATTTTCAAAAGTACAGCGCTGATACATTTTCATCACAATATCTTTAGGGAGCCGTCTATAAATGTATGATGTATGTATATGTATATATTGAATTGAAGTTAGACTAGACTTAGAGTCCAAAAACATGTATTAATGTTTTAGGGCAATGTTAGTTACATCGTTTAATTTTATATCCTAAAAAAATAATATTATTTAAAATATTAATATTGTATGCTTGAAAATTAATTGACAATTTGATTTAGATAAACGAGAACATATTTCACTTGACTGTAAGAGATAATTGCTACCAATGGAGATTAGTGAAATCAAAGGAACTAAAAATGCTTAGGCAAAATTTCTGTTATAACACGAAATCTATCCTCGTTTTAAATATGACCCCAGATATATGTAACTTTTTGTATTAGCATAATAAAACTATTTAATCACACATGGACGCAACAGTAGTCATTACACAGTCAGTAATAAGCTGTGCTGAAATAGCTATAACAGTAATCGTTTCTAAACCACATACAAAATTCACCAGGGATACAATAGGGTACCAACTAATCGGTACTGTGGTGAATAAACGTAAGGAAATATAAGCCAAGTTAAGTATTTAGAACTGATAAAGCAAACCATTTTCCAACTGGTCGTTGTCTGCCCTGTGCGTAAGAAATAGAGATCGAAGTTGGTTTCTCTTTCTCCTATTCAATGAGAGAACAACCGATACGATTCAAATAAAAAAATAAGATTTGTGTTTAGACGTTCATTAGGTCCCATGTCCTATTATCAGTAAATAATCGCTGGTGTTTTTACAACTATCTGATACCACAGCATCGAGTTAACAATGTGACTAGGAAAATATATTCACATGAAACTTTCATAGTAGCGACGTGCTTTCGTTTTATATATTCGGAAAGCGCCACAATCACTCGGTCCAGTGAACGGGTTAATTAATGTAATCTATTAACTTTTCTCATCGCCCTAGGGACTTGAATTGCTTGTCAATTTATGCTGAATCATCCTATGTTGTAGAAGCAATTTAGTTTACTTAACTGTACGCGCAATGCTTTGCCATTTCTAGAATGAATATGCATAAATTAATTGTCGTCGATTTGCTGATAAGAGATTACCTTTCCCACCATAATCATTTATATATGATCAGCTCTTTATATATTAGCTAATACGGCTACTGGTTAATTAACAAAATACTTATAGTAAAAAAATAATAACTTACTTTGGGTAACATGTAATGTATTTTTGTTGAAAATATTTACAACAATATGTCAACAATACATAACTAGTCCCGATAAATATTTCAACATAAAATATGTATAAAACGTATAAAATGCCTCTTGAAAATATTTTTCAACAGGCATCTTATAAATTCTTTTAAAATTGATGACGATAATCAAATTAACCATGTAACCTAGATCGAAACTGCAATTTACGGCATACACAAAACATGAACAGCTTAGAAGTTATAAGTAATTTAAGTTACCGTGGCAGAAGAGCTGAGGCTATACTTATTATACCGAGTGTTTGATTTTGATAGCGGTTCTATTTCTTGTTTGGCAATTTGACTGCCTCCGTAGTCTAGTGGTAAAGGAATGTGGTTTGGAAACCGGAAGCCGTAGGTTTGAATTCTGCGGGAACGCAACAGATTTTCGATGTTGTTTTCTAGTTGTTTAGGGCAACTTGGGCTGATCACCCAATTTTCTGAAAAGTAAGATGATCCGTGCGTCAGATGGGCATGTAATAAGTCGGTTCTGCACCTTACTCTCTCCGGTCGTGTCGGTTATCCGTCCTAACGGGCTTTGAGAGTATAAAGGAACAGAGAGTGCACCCGTGTTTGCGCGTACCCTTGTGCACTATAATATCTCGTGTGTAGTTGACTGATCTCTCATATATATTGGCCGCCGTAGTCTTAATCAATTGAAGACTATTTATTACTTGCTTAAGTTTCATGTGTTGTATTCAACAAATTGCATAAACATATAAAAAATTGGATATAATTATTTATAATTATAATATCGCGTAAAACAATTGTGAAGTATAAGTAATATTTAAACTTCGAAAAGTGAATGGACATAAAATTATTTGATACTAGTAAAAACTATCATGTAAATACTGTTTAAATAATAAAACAATATGGGTTGAAATAATTATTGTCTACGTAAAATATTACACATATTACACTCACAATTATTATGACCGTTTTCACGTTTATAATTTTCATAATGAACATATTAAATAGCAGTATTCCGATATGAAAATTAATTATAAGTAATGTATGTATATAAATTTATTGTTGGTCATGTTTATGGATTTGCTTTTGGTTTAATGTAAATGTAATATATAAAGTATATAATAACGATTAAAGATTTATTTACGAGGTTGATTTAACTGATTTGACTTACTCTTTTATGTCTAGAAAGCTATCTGATTATATTAACATTGACTAACAAATAAGCTACATTTAAACACAGGAAAATAGAATTCAAAGGTCTATAAATGTAGACTGCTCTTATTTAATTTCATTCATTTTAAAACACATTCTACGTGAGCATAGACGTAGTTAGAGTTGAAAATAAACATTTATAAATGTAGATATTTAAACACGGTAGCGCTAAATATCACAGCACATTGATGCGGTGCCGATATAAATATTCATGATAGAGCAGAACACGCGGCATGTTAATGTCGCAGCTTAAACGTTGAGGCGATGGTGCAAGTCACAAATGATTGGAATAACTAATGTAACAGATATACTGAAATAAAGAAACGCTACATTTATAAAAGATTTCTATTGTAGAATAAGTTAAACTTATTTCAATGTAAATATGCGTCATACATTTATATTATTACAATTAAAAATACCATCATACATTTTATTTATTCAATAAGAAATAAATTATATAGTTAAAAACTGCACAACTAAAATAAACTTTAGCTATCTTTATGATTCGTCGTAAAGGATACCTTCGCGTAGGTTGGAAAATAAAATCGCTATTTAAATATTATATGTACCATCTGATATCAAAAGGAGGATAATACGCCGTGTATTCCACTCATGCGGTACCGGCTGCTTAATTCTTGTACGAAAATTCAGTAGTTCCGCGATGTAAAATCTTAATGTCAGCAAAAATCTAAGTCTATTGTTTAGGTTTTATGAATTTCAAACTTTTTATCTGCTCTTAGAAACAACTTTCTCGTAATTGTGTTTTTTTCGGGCAAGTAGTGCGTTTTAAATATTACCTTCCGAGCTATTGCTCTTATAAAGATTAATATATTCCCGTCTGCTGCTAAACAATGTTGTATTGAGATTAGAAACGATTAGCATTATGTCTCATCCTTAAAAAAGGGATTTACAATTTATGTCCTTGTCCTGGTCTTATCCTCCTTCTCAATTTACGTACGTTTGAAACGAAGTGACAACTTTTTTTAAATTAATGGATACCAAACAAATTAAAAAAAATTAAAAAGACCACACAATTACGATGTAAAATATTATCAAACCAACGTTAGTTTATGAGTTGACACAAGAAATAATAAAATTACCTATAATAAAAACGCTATTAATTATGTACTAATTTGTTAATATATAACAAATATTGTTACAAAATAAATTATTTAAAATATAAATAGGGAATTTATACAAGACCTCGGTTAACGTCGCGTTTACTCTTTTGAGGTCAGCCTACGTCCTTGAGGTCACGCAAGCTATTAAAACATAATTGAATTCGTTGCTTTGAAACTATTCAAAATTCAAGTCAGAATTGAGTAGACATTAAAGAAATAACAATTTTATTATTTCTTTCCGAGAAATAATTACGGCTGTGATTGTTTAGCATAAGATAAGTCTTGTTTTAAATCGTGAAAATAACTTGATGTGCATATGGAATCAAAGGTCCGCTGAACATAAATTTAATAGATTTAAGGCTGTAATGGTTTCCCTAAATATACAATAATGTAGCTTTGACAACAACCCGCGTGGCGATTATATTTGGTGATATATGCACTTATAAGATATTTTTATATGGGTCGAAACTTGTCGAAACCCTTTATTATCATATTTTTTCCAAATGTTATTACTATATTGTTCAAAGGTATCAATCTATTCGTCTCAAATTTTATTTCATTTCTGCAAAGTCTAGGTATGTTAAAATGATCCCTGATCTTCTTTTGAAAACGTTTATACGTTATTGGAATGTTTGTAAAAGCAGTTTTCTTTTATTATTGTGGAAGGCAATTGCTTGAAACCCTGCACTAAGGTTTTTTTTTGGGGGGGGGGGGGGGTTTAGCACATTCCAAATAATATCTTTAGGACTAAGACATAAAAGGCTTAAATTTAAGAGAGACTGCTTAAAGAAGCGAAACTCTTAAGTATTAAGTAATAAAAGTATGTCTTTCAAAATGTTCAAAAAAGATTGTCATAAAAATGTTTAATTAAAAATTTATATTTTTATTTGTTATATCCTTTTTAAACATTAAATTCTTTGTATCAACTGACGGCAACTATCAATAACATTTTTTTTAAACTTCTAACAACTTTGAGGTAGAGGCCAACAGAAGGATTCTGAGGTTGCTGGCAGCTTCATAGCTTCGTTGAGTTTCTTGTCATCCACACGTGCCTTGAATCGAAAGTCTTTGATCAGTGCGCTAGCTACCCTTTATGACATACAGTGCTGAGACTTCGACACTTACGATTCGACTGGTCCACAAATTTAAAGTCGCTCAGCGAGCTATATAGAGGGTTATGCTTGGAGTATCTCTGAAGGACCGCATCAAAAATTATTTGATCCGTCAGCGACCTATGACCAGCAGTAGACTGACACAGGCTGGTGATGATGATGATGATGATGAACTTCCAAGGCATTAATTTGAATCACATACTTTTAACTTCAGGTTAGATATTTCTATAAGACTTTATTTATCAGGATCGATATAGAGCCTTTAAAAGCATTCTTGCTGCAAAAAACATACAAAGAAGATTTGTAGTCTTACTTTATCAAGCGATCCAATTTATTTGTAGTAAATGTATATTGATTATGACACATACAAGAAAGTTATACTCATTTTACAGTTTTATGGTGCCTCCTCAATCAAGGTTATGCAAACTTGCTACAGGAACTTAATTAAAATCTAATGTAGCGTTAGTGGCTTTAGTTCCGTGGATTTTGTTAAGTGGTGAACCAATTTCCTTTTACCTTTCTCGTATAGTTTTTCCTTTAACAAACACCACTTGTTTTAATATTTTGTAAAAAATTATAAAAAAACAAACAATGGAAATGTTAACTTTTAAAAGACGATCTTTTCATAAAATAACTAGTTATTTTTTTTTAATGAACATTGTCATGGGTGGCTGTAATTAATCAAAAATTTAATTATTAGTTTACCTTTCATTTCAAGGATGTTTGGTCTTGTGTATGGGATAGTACCTTTTGCTTGTACCCTTTAATAGTATTAACTACAATTATTTCAAACATTTTCACCAAGCCATTTTCCCAAATTACTATCAGGTATTATCGCTTCAAAATATTATTAATAATTATTTCGTATAGCGACTGCATCTGCATCTGACCTCTATAACCCAAGGGATACACACTGCATTTTGTGAAGTATTAGTTGTAACTCTGTAGGCACCAACCTCCTGTAAGTACCGTTAAATATAGACTTAACTGGGACCGACATTTTACATGCTGATTTAAACATCCTAATTTACAGTCAATTAAAATTTGCTCAAACTAACTAGAAATGAATGACAAAATAACGGGGTTTGTCCTACAGAATTCCAAACTAACGACGCTTTGGTTTGTAAAGTAGAACCACAAAGTTCTCTTTCGATTCGAAACACAAATATATATAAATATATTTTTATACCATTACTACAAACAAAAATGAACAGCTATTTTTCTGCCGACCTACGAGCTGTCGACAAACGGCCGAAGATAGGAAAAAATCCAACAAATTTTATTGGCTGACATACAATTTAGGTGGTAGGTCCTCTGTATTACAGGAGACGTCTGGTTACTACATACCAGGTGCTATTTCTGGAAGAACAGTAAAGAAAGACACTTTGTTCGAAAGTTCAATAAATGCAACTTTTAAGTCAGTATTTTACTAACCAGAATCAAGTAATCCCAAATAAGCTTTTCATAAAAGCTTAATTGGCGATAATTTTTTAAGCTTAATGTACTATAAGGTTCGCAGCTTTCCATCAGTGGCCGACGAAATTTTTCTCCATTGAACACGTTTAGTTTTAAAAAAAATAAAAAAATATAATAATGAAACCTTTACTTAATTAATCAAATAAGGGAGGGTACATATTTATTCGAATATATTTACATATTATCAACTTTAAAAGGCCAATGCAATATAGTCGAGTTAAAGCTTCATCTATAACATGTACTATAATGATTAATTTATTAAGACAGTACATGGTTAATATATAATAATAATATAAACTATTTCATAATTGGTACGTGTTGTGCTTGATTTATTCGCATAATTAGTCATTATTATTTTTTAAATAATTATTTATATCCAGTAATTCAAGTAATCGTCACAAATAAGCATTTTCATTAAAACTTTAAAATTTAGTAAGATTTTTTTAAATTAATTGCTAGACGCTATAAGATTGCAAGTTTTCATAGTCTCCTCCGACGATCCAGAAAATATTTTCAATTCACCATTGAACACGTTTAGTTTTAATAACATTAAATATTTAATAAAATACCTCCAATATTATGAAATAATTACGTCTTTAATTATATGACCCAAAATATTGTACTTAGTTAATTAATGTAATCGAATTTTACCATATTTACAGAGTTGATAACCATTAATGAGCTTTAGACTCGATTAAACGTTGATCTTATCGCCTTTTGGTGGTGGTGTGTACAAAGACCCAACCCATCTGGTATAAATCAATGAAAATTGATATAATTAAAACCCCTTATAATTAAATGGCTTACCGCTAAATTTTAGTTTAATTTTATGTGGTACTTTTATAAATAAATATCTGTAATTAAATTTAATAACACACGTTTTTTATGCCTGATTCTATTTAATAAATATTAATATTCTATTTAGTAAATATTAATTAAGAGACTAAAGGTATTTATAATAGCGAAAGGAAAAAATAAATAATTTTATGACAAATAGTGATATATTAAAACCAATATTGATTTAATAAAATAAAAAACTTGATATTACGTCGATATGGACATATGCTTCCGTTAACTTTGTTTTATATTCTTGACAATTATTATTTGGCTTTTAAAATGTAGTGATGAGGCTAGCGAGATAATGAGCGAAACGCACCTTCTATAAGAAAGACAGGGATGATCCTAACGAAAATCCATCTTGCCGCATAGCACATCTGAGATATCTTTTAATTTTTTTTTCTTCATTTTCTAATTCTCTTTATAACCGTTTTTTCAGCGGATAGATAGGTAGTTCTCTCTGTCCCTTTGCAGTTCCATTCTGGGCCATCTCGACGCTTTGCAGCTTTCAGAGTTACTTATTTTAGACTGTGCACTCTTCCAGCATGTGCTGCGTCGTCTCCTCAGTGAACAAAGTGAAAGTCAGATATCTTTATTCAATATGGAAACATTATACTTTGTTATTGATTGTCAAATAATCTACCACCGGTTCGGAAAGGGAAGCCTATGACCTGAGAAGAACCGGCGAACGAACTCAGGGAGACTTTTTTTTCAATTTTTATTTTAAATAAATTTTACAAAATTTTCACATAATACATCACATTTTACTATTTTTTGAAACATTTCAATGTTCTTTGGAGCCTAGTTTTTGTAAGAACAAAATGTGCTTATTCCTAGTACTCATATTATGTGTGTCACAATGTTCTCAGTGATTCATTGGGGCCCAGGTTATAGACTGTTCGATCGCTCTCTTTTGAATTACGAATATAGTATTTATATCAGCCGCGTTTCCTAACACTAGAATGCCATAGGACTTTATACTGTGAAAATAACTAAAATATACTAAACGTGCTGTCTCAACATTGATATGTTGTCTAATTTTTTGACTGCATAAGCCACTGAGCTAAGTTTACTCGCCAGTCTATTAATATGATAGCCCCATTGCAGTTTAGAATCTATTGTGATGCGAGAAATGAATTAGAATCTACTTTGTCTAGAGCTTCTACATCTACGACCACAGCAAACCCAGCTTGAGGAACATTAGGAGTCATAAGCCTTATTCATGCAGTTTTATTTGTGTTTAACATTATATTATTTGCACTAAACCAGTATTTTACTTCTGAGAGGGTATTATTAACATCGTCATTTTGCAAGTTACGTCGTTTAGTTCTAAATATTAATGAAGTGTCATCAGCAAATTTTACAATCTCGTTATTGTTATCAAATTGGTGTGGTAGGTTATTAATATACACCAGAAAGAGAAAATGCCTCAAAATAGATCCCTGTACCTACCGGCGCCCCGGGAGATCTCTTGCCGTTCACGTCAACTCTCTGAGTTCGATGGCTCAAGTACGAAGTCAGAAGGTTAGTGCGGCATTTTTAAAACCGTAGTGGCTTAATTTCATGACCAAAGTATCATATTGTACACAGTCAAATGCTTTGGTTAAGTCACAGAAGCCACCTAAAGCATCGAGTGAACCTTACCCATGCCTCAAATATAGTTTTAACAAGATGGGCTCCTGCATCGGTTGTAGAACGACCCCATGTAAACCGCACTGTTTGTTATTAAGTATATTATGAGAATTAAAATGTATAAGTAATTGGTTAAGAATTATTTTCTCAAAAATTTCACTAAGCGCAGATAGTTTAGAAATATGTCTAAAGTTATTGGGGTCTGCAGTACGGCCTGATTTAAATACCGGAATAACTTTACTGCGTTACATAAGGTCAGGAAATTTACCACATATCACTATGATGCCGTCCGTGCTAAAACAGCCATGCCCCGAGAACCTGCATTCCGCAGTAGGTAAAAAAGCCATGTCTTATTTCTAGCCACTTCTTTATTACGGAACGTATAACGCAAGCCAGCGCAATTTTTCGTTGTATTCCATTATTTCGTATATGGAGCATGCCAGCCCCGGGACCACGCCTCTTTTTGCCAGACATTAGATTTCTGGCTTCCAGATCCCAACGTAAATATCCAGCCGAAAAGCATGCTGCCTTATCAGGAATGGAACTGCTGGGCACTCCTTTGTTATGAAGAAGTCTGCTGTGGCTGCTGCTCTCGTCACTCGGGGCATGAGACAATCCAAGTGGGTGTAAAACTTCCATGGGAGCTATAGGTGTCATCTTTGATAGTGTTACCACGTAGCAACCAGTCACCAATGTTCCACAGAGGTCGTTGCAATACCGAGCCCCTGTAACACTACAAGACGCCTCAATGATCTGAAAGCAATTTCAGTATAGAAACTTAATACTACAGTGGTGAAGACTGTCCCAAGCTGGCTGAAGATGCTACTTTTGCTATCCACCCGGAATGTTAACGAGGGACTTGTAGACGTGCTTACATCCCTCCTCCGCAGCAAGTCGGGACTCGCAGGAATGTCGACGTTTACACAGGGACGTACCGCGGATTCGTTTGTTCACCGCCACCCGAGAATAACATCGAGACCGCGGAGGATCGGTATGAATAATGTTCCTAAAAGGAATTGGCCCTTAAGGGTAAAGTAACCGTACTAGTGATAGGTCCTCTTTTTACAGGGAACCGTTTGGATTGGTACCACCGCGGTGACTATTTTTACCGCAAAGCAGTAGTGTGAAAACATGATATAATGAGTTCCAGATTGAAGGGCACCGTAGCCAGCGTATTTACAGGGTGAACGACACTTAAAACCGTTGTCTCACGGTAGGCAGCGCGTTGGTGATCACTAGTGCCAATTTTATGGGCGTCGGTGACCACTTCCCATCAGGTGGCCTGACTGCTCGTCTACCCGCAGGAACAAAAATAAAACTCTACAAGCTTAGCTAGGCGCTAGTAGGGTCACAGAAATTTGTTTTGCAGTCTTGCTTAGAGGACCCTTCCTTTACACGGGATAGTGCGATGTCTTAAATAACCTAATTCCATCCTTGCGAGAACGAGCATGTACAGGCATTTTACTTTTTAACAAACATAGCGTGAAAAATATGTTCAGATGGACAGACTTATGGATACTGAAGAGAATTGCTAAAGTTAAATAAAATATATACCAATATAATCGTAACTTCATTTTAAGGCATCAACTAATGTTACATAATTAAAACAGTTAGTGATGCCTTAACAAAAAAGTATATCTGAAACTATTCCCTTATTCATTATCATTAACAATAAAACATCTTTATAGAACATTTCTATATAAAGATGATTTTGCATCAATTACGCCTTTTTAAAAATTAACTATACTACCCTATTGAATTACGTAAATTAAAAGATTTCGTATAACTTTTCTAAGAATTACTCATTCAATCAAAATATAAGATAAAGTTGGGTGCTAGATGGATAATAGATTTCACACAAATTAAATTTTCTAGGTGTCTCTATATCGGAATTTGATAGTATGGTGAAAGTTTCGGATAGTTTTACTGTAGTTTTGCTTATTCACTAATTACTTTCCACACTTATTGAACCCTCCGCCTTTAAATTAGTTCAATTAACTACTTTGCATAGCAGCCAATAAGGCAATTTGAGTATTTGAACTTTGAATGATTGGATGACTATTAATTACAGAAAACAGTGATATCTGTATCATGTTTAACTTCTTTACTTATTTAATTAAAACATCTACGTGTAATCTTCTTGTTATTTAATTCAAAATATTTTTTTTATTTCATAATCAACTTTTTATTATTATATCCATTTTTTTTCCGTTGTAAGAAGAATAAAATTCTGACTACTACTAATGTTCAAAAAAGGTTCTTAAGATTTAATTTCTCATTAAATATAATTACTTAAATAGACATACATGTCTAATCAAATAATTGTAATGAAACATGTAATTTTTTTAAAAAAATATGAATGATGTGATATTTATAATTTCAATTTCGGTAACAATTTTTTATTGTTGTAATATACGCTGGCTGTCCTTAGCAACGTAAACTCTGTTCTAACTGCTCCGTTTTTGTAATTAAAAATTCTTATAATATCCAAGATGATCATTGTAAATATATACTGTAAACTGTTTATTTATATATAAAAATAAATTGGATTATGGTAATAATATATATAAAGCCGTATTAGTTTAATTAGCTATGACAATAACTTACAATACAATTTTGTAACATTAACTTGTATGTTATTACTGAAATAGATCGCGTAAATATTTGTTTTAAATTATGAAACAAGAAATATTATTAAGATACGTTTATGATATACCATTTGAAAACATAGAGATACAGACATATACCAACTTAGTCTGCCCGTGATCATGGATGCTGAAAAGAATCGAAACGTCGGGAATATATTTATGTAACGCGATTATATATTTAAGTAACGCGTAAAATCCGTAAATTAGTGGATTTGATTAAAAGAAATAATTATACCATTTAATATTATATTGTCTAGATATATTACTCAAGTTTAAGCCAGTGTCGGAGTTGCTGAAAATCATCATTATGTCATTAAGGGGTATACCGTTTCATTTCGATTCGGCTGTCCCACATATCCCTGCCAATCCCGCAGGCAGGGGGATCTATAAGCTGGGCGTTTCTAAAGACAAAAAGTCTTTTTAGACCCATTTTATGTTGTCATTTTTTTATTAGTTGATATTATATATATTTTGTAGATCTATACGATTTGTATCATAAAATCCTTTCTGTAAACGATGTACTCAAAGTCCAAATAAAAAATGTATTTTATAATATATACGTACACTATTGTTGAGATTTTTTTTTCGAAATTCATTTATTGCTTAAATAAACTTGAAACTATGAAAAAAGTTTAAATAATAGGTTATGAATCCCTCAGTGTTTAACTTTAAAAACTATGAAGCTGAGTAAACAGTATAAAAATTTGCTTTTAGTATTCGTTGTCTGAATATTTTAATGTTTGCTTTGTCGGCAGTACATAAATTATAATCGCAGCTTCGGGTACATGCAGGTAAATTTAGTGCTTTAAAGCGAGCGGTTTTATAATAATAATAAAAATAATCGTTTGATACTTTTTGGTTAATATTAATCTAATTTCAAACAACTGTATGATGTGCTTAGTCATATACACTACAATAAAAATGTATATAGAATTTATTTGAATATTACATGTTTCATTTTGCTTGTAGTTCGTTCTATTTACTTTTCTTCGTTGTTAGATAATACACGAAATTAATTTCAAAGATTTGTTTTATTTAAATATAAATTTATTTTACTACTACCATTGTATTTCTAACAAATATAAAGCATAGCTATATACATGTAACTTTCATTATCTTAATCTCCTGTACAACGAAAAAAAAAACATTGGTACTTTAATTAAAAATCTTCTTTTCACTAAAGAATTTTTACAATTCCTACTTGCAATTGAGGTGCTTTGTTGAGGTTTGTTCGTGTCTAGCACTATAGAGGCTCTTTCGTTAACTTCACGTCTTCAGCCGTGAAAAGGTGCTATTAAGTGATTACAATGTTATATACAGACTGACAGAGTAATAAGTTCGTGTATTAGCATATCAAGGCAAACAAGAACAATTCAACTGCCAGGAACTGACGGAATGACCCAAAGATAATTAGATAACATTAAAATTGGATTTAATTTAGCTTTTATAGGTTAATTATAGCACCATTATTAGCAACTTAAAATTTTTTTTTTTTTAAATTTTTATTAAATAATTTCAAACTCTTAGCAAATTCAAATTCAAATATCTTTATTCAACATAGGAGCGATACACTCAATTACTGACTGTCAAGAATCTACCACCGCATGTTCACGTCATGTATTCGAAGAGGTATATCTGGCGAGTTACAATTCAGAATAAGGGTAAATTTTATAGTTAAGATGAAGAAATCCATTGCAACTTGATTTATTAAAGTAGGATCCAGTAATGCTGTGTCACAAGGGACTTATGCTTTGGCCTGTTTCGTTATTTTCTTGTAAATCTCTCTACTTGGTCTCAACAGAATTATTTTTCCTTGTTCGTTCCGAAGGTTCATGAGAAGAAAAATATTTTTTCTTAACCCCTCGCGGACCTATTAACTGACAGAGTCTAAGGGAAATAAATATTATTTTGTACTAACATAAAATAACAAAAGAAAGGAATGTAATAACAACAGTACACTCCTTGTGGATTTGACTATTTGTTTCATCTAATACAGAAAAATGTATAGTTATTATAGGCCTCAATTCAATTCTAATATAATTACCCATCTTTTAAAAAAAAACTTATCAAGAATTAAATCTTGCGGCTGGTTAATTTAACCATATAACTTTTGAAGTTTATAAGTGTGATAGCTATAAAAAATCCTGTGTTTATTGTAGTCCACATAGACATGATTTCTGATAATGAGTAAGAGTATTCAATCGGAAACTATTGAATATTTTATTTATTCTAATGCTCATATGCAAATTTTCGCTTTAAGGGCAGTAAAATCCGAATCAAACCAGACAGAAATATTCTGTTCGTTTAGGTCCTATATATTTACAAAATATACTAGCTATATTTTTATATGTTTTACTAACTATATCCAGAATGATTTTATTGTAAGCGAGATTATACAATTTATGATAAAACATGAACGTAAAGAGAACGCATGTATACGAAAAAATCACGCACGCAAGTGGTAAGAATCCACTTGCCTCATGCAAAGTAGTATTTTCTCATGCAAAGCAAAATATGTGACACGCAACTCCTATGCTTTTTTGTTAAAAAAGGTACCATACGAAATAATAGCAACCGATGTCCATGTAAAATAACATTGCCCCTGCCTTTCGATACTTTTTGTCGATAAGAGCTAAAATTTACATACTTTTAGAAGCACAATTCATTCTAAGCAGTTTGATTAGTCATTCCTATTATCTATCATAAAACAGACCGAACGATATATATATATATATATATATATATATATATATATATATATATATATATATATATATATATATATATATATATTTAAAAGTTTTGTATTGTGTGTACCATAATTCAACTTAAATTTGAACGTTGGCAACGTTAAAAATTATTTTTTAAAACCGGGCTAACACTTATTTTGATATGAAAAGCGCACTCCGTGTTTTCACATAATCAAAGCTCCGACATACCCGTGTCTCAAAGGCTCGCATTCCCGACAATCTGAAGGGGCAACATTCCTGCCGAGATTTAACTATGCTATAATTTAACCTTACGATCCTCTGACTGACGCCATTTTTGTATGAAATATAATTTTCATTTAAATAATAACGTGCTTATAATAAATGATCATATTAATATTATTTTACTTTAAAACTTATTGTATTTAGCCTTAAATGGATTTAATATGCAAGTTATATAAAAATGTCTTTGAAATATTTTTGTATTTTGGTGGATCGTATTTTATAATAAATGTAAATAAGTTACGTTGACTATGAATCACTAATAATTAAGTCCCCTCAATCTCTTTTTTGTCACTCGACTGAATATTTTCAGTCAAGAGTTTCTACTATTCTCATCAAATAAGTGTTTTAATATTCTCATTATATATTACTCTTTCAAAAAAAATATTTACGTTCGATGAAACAATAGAAAAATGGATCAAAGTTTTTTCCTTTCACGTGTCATGTTGATCTGAAAGTAATAATTCTGCCGTAAATTAAAGTAAGAAGCGTTTTTTTTTTATGGCATACGCAGGCAGACGAGCAGTCGGGCCACCTGATGGGAAGTGGTAACCGACACCCATAGACGTTGACAATACCAGTGGTATCACCGACGCGCTGCCTACCGTGAGACATAGGGTGTTAAGTCTTGTTTACCCAGTAAATACGCTGGCTACGGTGCCCTTCAAACCGGAACGCAGTAATGTTTTCACACTACTGCTTTGCGCAGAAATAACACCGCGGTGGTACCACCAGACGGTCTCCTGTGAACAGGGACCTACCCGAGCGATGTAGTAATATATGTGAGTTTACATATATCTGAATTCGTAAACTCGTGTAATGTGGTATAAATGGCAGCTCAGTAGGCCTAAAAGCGTAATATATACCTACATACAGACGATCTTTAACATAAACAATACCTAACTGTTAGTAAAAACTCGTATACAAAGTAAAATGGTTATAAAATATATTTACATTAAGGCGCACTTCGATTTAAAAGAAATTTAAAGAAAAATAGTCTTCTTTATACCTTTACATTTGATTCTTTAATGCGATGCTTTTAAATCATCAACCTTTTATTTATCTGAGCCAGCTTTTTGAATACGGTTGTAAAAGTGGCACGTCTTAAAAAATCATTCACAAATAAACCATAAGAAGCGGATTCGTTAAGTAAGTATTTTTATTAATAGCAGCCGCTAATTATGACTCACAAAAAATGCAAACACAGATCGTGTTCGCATTTTTTGTGAATAGTGAAGGTTTTATGAGAAGAAAAGATTTTTAGATCTTTGTTGGTTTTACCGCTAGAAAACTTTTAGATCAGAACAGTTTATAAAAATATGGAACGGTAGGATTAACAAGAAGCCGGTCGTAGTTTCATGAACTTCGTTATCTAAACACTACGGAGCTTACTCCGTTAATATCTTACTTTTTAATTTTATATTAAAGCTCGGGAAGTTATAAAGTTAACCCATAACTTTTACTTTTTATCATACACAAGTTGTTGTTTTGCAAATAAGTTATAAGAAACTATGCATAACACTAACCTTATGAAGAATAAAGTATTATTTTTTTAAATATAAAACATTATAAGGAGTAACATTATTAATAATGTGACATAACAGGTATTTAAATGTTTTCTTTTAATTAATTATATCAATGTAACAGGATTTCAGATAAACAATTCATTAAAATATTTACTCATATCTCTATATATTTCATATTTTGTCACGAATCTTAATCACAGAGGTCCAAAAAAAATGCTTAATACCAAAATATAAACAGTTTAAGTGAAGTTAATGTATTTTAAAGACAGCTATTTTTCAGCTCAGAATCAATCAATGAACCAATCATACGCATTCAACTCAAAGAATATGGTTACTAACCTGCAATATTAAAGCTTCCTAATAGAAGTGTCCATAAAGATAATACTCTCGTAGGGCTAGGGCGGAGTGAGCAATCCATCGTATTCCGGTATATCAATAACATTATTAATACCAAAATAGTGATTAATGAAGATTATTGACTTCACACGTCATTGCAGCACTTATTAAGAGTCTTGAATACACCTGAAACAAAAAGAATAATAATTTAATTATCAGAAGGTATAAAAGGTAAAATTTTATGTTTTAAGCTACTTCTGGCAAGAAAAGTAAAAACACCCAATGATTAGAATAATATAAAATGAGAATAATAAATTTAGTATAATATTTTCTTGTGTAATTTTTTTAAATCTATCATGAACTCGGCTTCTAATCGAATCAAATATACCTAAATAACAGTTTTTACGTCGATCTACTTGCATTTGAGCTCCACAAACAAGGGTATGTTTGATATTTAAAAGCACTGAAGTCCTATTATAACTGCCAAAGATAGCCATGTTTGGGACTGGATTTGGCATGACCATCCGATGTTGATGGAGCAATATTGTCTTGTTTACCTACAGAGTTTTCACTCAAATCGATAGTTTTGTAACGCTACGGCAGACACCTCTACTACGTACTACAAAGGCAACAGAAAAGATTTACTGATAAAACTCTACTAAATAGAAATTATTAACAAAAAAAATATTTATAAAACCACGAAATTATTTTGTAGTATTTAGTATATTTACCTCGAGTTTATTTCAAAAATTACTGTAGTTTATATGATAATTTAATCATATATGTTATTGCAAAAACCACATTTGTGTTAAATTGTTTATCACTAACGTGAAATTATTATAGTCGTTAGGAATAATACCATTTCATTTTAAGTTCAACCTAGTCGTGCAAACGCCAAAGAGCATTGCAAGTTCTATGCGGTAAACTGAATTTCAAAGACAAATAATTGAATTGGAATTGCTGGAGGGAATAAGAGATTTGTGTGTAGTCTGCAAAAATGGCTTCGCTAACTTTTAAACTATGTTAAAATTTCTTTGTGTTATAATTTAATATTTTATTTTAGTCTTCATAATAGTGACATTTAAGCCGGAAATGATTTGAATACCAGGGTTCGTGCAATTATGGAGCGCTTGCGTTTAACCAGGGTCCGGCCAATCTTGACAGGCCTATCCATACATAGATATACAACTATATAAGTATGGATATATACATATGCCTGTTCAGATATATAAGATACCTAATATACCTAACCTAATATGTACCTAACTGCCTCCGTAGCCTAGTGGTATGAGCCTGTGCTTTAGAAACCGGAGGTTGTGGGTTCGAACCCTGCGGGGACGCAACAATTTTTCATTGTTGTTTCCTAGTTGGTTAGGGTAGTTTGGGCTGATCAACCAATTTACCGAAAAGTAAGATGATCCATGCGTCGGACGGGCATGTAAGAAGTCGGTACACCCACCAACCCGCATTGGACCAGCGTGGTGGGAAACGGTCCAAAACCCCTAATGGATAGGGATATATTACGGGAGTCCTATATCCAGCAGTAGATTATCACAGACTGATGATGATGATAATGATAAACATACCTACCTATTAAAGACCTCGGTTAGATTCACGGGCTTTTTCATCTCGTAAATATTTACTTGAAGAACTGTTACCAATGCACTTGCTAACACTTTTCAGGGTCTTGCGCGATAAGAATAAATAGTGGGACGGCTCCGTAGCTAATAGGACTAACAACCATTGGGGACAAAATGTTTTTGAGTGGCAACCTGGCGCTGGCCATCGCGGTAAAAAAAAAGTGACGACCTATCCATATGCAGTCGGCCATACATATAGCAGTTCATAAAGGTGTCATCAGAATTGTACGGCTTGGTGACTTACAAATGAAGCTTTTGCGCAGGAGTTGGCTTGAACAGACTTATATGATGGAGGTCCGTCTTCCACGCTTGGAATACAGACTAGACAAGGGGTGGATAGATTGTCTTGTAGAGACTTCAATTTAAAAAAAATGTTGTTTTGCTCTTACTAATTTCTTATCTATAATAGCTCTCTAAGTCATCCATAACCTCGCTTTCGACTTTAAAGTAAGACTTTTTAAGTATTGTTTCAAATTGGGGAACAGATAAAAATCTCAAAGTGCCAGATTTGTGGAATGAGGGGAGGGGTGGTCAATATTTCTCCTTTTGTCAGAAGTAAGTTAAGGTTGTGCGGTCCTCAGTGTGCCTGGGATAGTAGAAAGGCTAGGAGCGGGAGACATAGGTTCAGTAATGAGTGCAGATGAATGTCGAATATTACAGAATCCTGGTTTGGTTTACTTGTATTCAAGGTAGTATTGTTTGTGTCAATATTAGAAGTGTTTTTCGTAAAGTACAGTGAGTCTTTAGAGTTTTGAAATATATTTATAAAAAAATTACTGGTTGAAGTTCTAGATTCAGCCGCTTAATTACGTTTAAATATTTTTAAGATTCACCCATACAAGTAAAAAAAATCGATACAACCTGCCCAATTTCAGTAAGCATCGAAGATAATTATTTTAATGGACATGGACTATACAACATTCTATCAAAAAATGTTAATAAAACATTATTAGTGAAATTTGTCAGTGGAAACAGGCACTGAAATCTATGAATAAATAAAATTTCATCATTCACTTTAAAATTTATATTAAATAAAGGTGCCAAAAATACCGTATCAAGTTTTTTTTAGAATACAGTTAACGTAACAGAAACAATAACTTTTTATACAGCTCACCTGCATTATGACATATCAAGGCTAAACTCTTTTAAGATAGGAAACACCGTGAGGCCCATTTCTTTTTGTGTTATCTTTAAGTTCAATCTCTTTATGGGTAGCGGCTATCTGTGCATTTAATCCACTTTCTGTTTTTATCTTAAGGCAAGGAAAAAGGTCGAAAAGGTTTGTCTTTTGTCCGCGACCCCTGATAACTGGGTGACCTTTTCATCTCAACGTTTATTAAACGAAAATACACCTGTGCAGTCGTCAGACGCCACTGCGGAGATTTCATTAAATTCAATGGAGGGCGATGTAATTGGAATCCTACGACTTATTTGTTCTTTTTATTTTATTTTTAATATACCATATTTTTGTGCTCGTATATTTTACAGCGTAATAGGAGTAAATAAAAAGTAATAACATTTCTTTAATATCAATTCTTGTAGTACCTATCTAACGATGTAACAAGATTACATTACCGCTTACGTAATATAAATGATCTACGATGTTATTAAAAGTAAACTGAACCGCCTTTACTCTTTTACTTTAGTAGTTAACAATAAGATTGGGTTTTTTATAAATGTAAAAAGTATTTAAAATTTTGTAATTAGGTGTTATGAACAACTTGCAACAATAAAACAACATAGATGCAGATAAACAAGCCAATATTTCAGATAACATTGTATTATTTACTTTATAAAGTTAACAACAAAAACAAGATGTCGAACAATATATACTACATGCATGGAAAATAATTGAAACAGGACTATGATGCAAGTATTAATACTACCATTAATACACAACTTTTCCTCAGCGGGACTATGGACTTTAAATTAAATTGAGCCTATAACAAACAGAGAAAATTATACAACACCTAACTTGCGAAGGTATGGTAAACTCAACTACGTGAAGTAACGCACCTGCGGTTGACAACCTCATTTATTTAGACTGAGGTGCGCGAGTTCCGTATGTTGCTTTCATAAATATTGTAGTATTACTTCAAGTTCTCAGTAAAATATCTACCAATTTAAAATCGAAAAGTACGTTTCCAGATAAACAACAAGTGCATAACATTAAGTTATTTTGCAAACTAAACTTTTCTTTATTTTTTATATTTTTATAGAAATAGAAAAAAATATAGAAAAACGAATATTTGTATAGTGCATGTCTTTGTTATTACTAAACTGGTAAATATTTATAACACATAGTACAAAGGCATTTTATTTAAAATCAGGTGGCAAGCATGCCAGTGAACCCCTGATAGAAAGTGGCTAGCGCTACTCGTACATTCATAAAGTTATAGAAACTACAAATATGTTCATTGTGAAATAAACCGACCAGGCGGCGCGGTAAAATTTATCGATAAAGTTTACCTATCTTGAATTATTTAATATAACTTAGATATGTAGATTTAAATATGAATTTAGAATTCTCATTTAAAATTTTCTCTGTCAAAAAGAAACCAGTTTGGACTCTATTCATTAAAAAGCAGAAAAGTAATCTGGAAAGGAGTCTTAAGGGAAGTTTCCTTAAATTTTACTTCTGTTGTTATATTTGATATCATATGGAGTAATAGCGTTATATCATAACTTTTCAATTACTGCTGATCTATTAATGCTCAACCAGCATGAAAAATTGTCAAATCGTCAATAGTCAAAATTATTTTCGAAACGTAATTAACTTATAACCATATAACAACTTATTCTTATACTGAATGCAACTTACCTTTTCGGTTATTTTGTTACTAATTTTTTTTACATCGCTTTGGAAACAAACAATTGTGATACATGATAATATGTAGAAGAATAAGGCCCAGGAAAAAGTGAAGCCGTAGAAATTTTAAGCACCTAAGAAAGCTTTGACATATTTATTAATAAAGACTGTGTGTTAACCACACAGCTTAAACATTTTTTATGACCATACAAGCAATTTCCTACACCAGTGAGAGCCCCACTAAATTTTGGTTGCCAATTTTCGGTTGGCAAGGCACTCTGGTTGATGTTTAGTCTCGTCCGTTAATCAGCTGAGTGGGCAGGTGCAGTTGGCTTAGATCCCAGTTGTCCGATATTTTCAGGAGTTATAACCCAATAGGTAACAGTTTTCTTGTATGGAACCAAAATTCAAAAATACGTATTTCTATTGTTATTCGTAAATACGTTTTGTATAAGCATTCATTTGTTATGCAAAAAACAAACGAACTTTTTGCATTTTAAAACACGAAAACCTCTGCATCGTTATCTGTTGAATAATAAATTGTCAAAAATTCCCACACATACGCACGTACTCGTCGAGTTAAAGCGCTTCGTATATTCGGTTGCTTAGTCTCCAGACAAATAGGGACGTCAGTCACAGCGTCGCTCGTTGACGAGCGAAAATTGCTTTGATTCTCTAACAAATCCTATATAGGAACAATTGCCTCTACACCATTCACTGCAGATAGATTTAGTCAAGGATACTCATAAGTGTTACTTACATATCTCATATGTCGAGATGAGAAAGTATTGCTTTATGTATGATTTAATACGTCTGAATTTTGCAAAACGTTATTTGATTTAAAGATAAAGAGATAAGTAAAGAAATTAAATAACTGTTATTGAACTTTTTGTAATTTATTTGGTTTTTATATTTATTTGAACTAGATATCAGCCTATATCATCAGCCTGTGTTAGACCACCGCTGGACATATGCTTCCCCTAATGCACGCATTTTCCGTTAAGGGGTTTATAGACCGTATCCCACCATGCTGCTCCAATGCGAGTTGGGCGGTTGGTTGGACCGATTTTTCCTAACTAACCAGAAAAAGACGATAACACAAAGTTGTTTCCGCGGGATTCAAACCTACGATCTCCAGTTTATAAAGCACGGTCCAATACCACTAAACCACGGAGGCAGTTCGGCGGTTGTAACTTTTAAGCGTACATAATTTTTTAATGAAGCAACACACGACGGGGAAAGTTTAAATTAAAATAATAGGAGTACTACGTTTCCAATTTCCGTAAGAATGGATAAAAAGGTAAACGCCGGTATCGCAAAATGCGATATTGAACTGATTTAGTAGAAATTCGCTTTTTATTATATTAACTCATGCCCCTCCTTGGAACTACTAACCTTTTTAACAATATTGCTTTTATTAATTGTTTACTGAAAAATGGTATACATGCGTAAATATATATCTATTTTAGTATATCTAAAAAAAAATATCGCGAGTTTCTTTTTAGTTTTTCTCTAGACTTTATGTAGTAGGGGATTTATGTTTACAAAGTCACGAAAAATTTAATTCAGCAATTTCAAATTAAGGTAGTATAAATCTTTGTTTACAGAATACTACTTTATTCTTCTTTTCTGTATACCTCTAAAATTTTATTAGAGGTATATTCTTGACTGATAGAAAGCGAAATGAAGTACACCTATATATTATGTAAAATATTGAAGCTGAGAAATGTTCGAAAGTGATGTTTAATTGCTCTTTACAACAATACAAAATGAAGAAGACGGAAGTCCGTCTCCAGAAAAGGCAGCCATTTTAGGGTCAGGCTTTAATTCTGTCAATGATATTGAAGCTTTGAATTTTGTTAAAAGGTTATTTGCCAGTATATCGCCATAAATAACCAAAAACAATCCTTCAAAGAGCATATTGCTGACGTTTTAGCTCATTTCATACTCGGTTATTTAAAAATCTAAGAAGCAATTATCACTTACACATGAAAAATTAATCCTCAAGTAAAACTTCACTAAGTATTGTTTTTTACTTTTTGCAAAAGAAACTAATATTATAATACTAAACATGAATCTTACAGAGTAGCAAAAACAGCCATACTGGCATTTGAACAGAAACTTACCTAGAGTTATGCCTTACTTCAATTTAAGTTTAGTTTACTTAAGCTTATCTTGAGGCTCAAGTATGACCGTGGCTTCTAGGCTTGATAAAGTTATCAAGGTGGGTGAAGGAAAATTTGCAAGATAATCGTTTCTTTATTATACAAAAATGTTTTTTTTTTTATAACAAAATATTCAATCATGACATCTAATAATGTAAAGAAAATCCAAATCTATATAGTGAAACGTAAGTTTTTTGAGTTTGTTTTAAAAATGTTTACTTTTTGTGAACATGTCATAGATAAATAAAACATTGAAAAGCTTCAATCGTGTCAATATTAACTTTTTGAGGCTAAAACATTATTTAAATTAGAGTTTGACTGCTAGACACTACTAATATTTCAAAATCAATATTTGTTTAAAAGCAACGCAATAAATAGATTTACTTGCACATGTACAGGAAAATCGAATTAATGAACAATTTGATTATTATAACAAGCACAGGTTCTCAGGGTAGTGAAAAGTTAGAGTTGATGGTAAGATTTATAACGGGGTCAGTCCAATCATGCTAATGAAAACAAGCCATGCAACCTCGTTCTTTGTTTGTACTCCTTAATTCTTAGTATGGCTAGTTTTCATTATGTGATATAAATCACAGTATTTCGTGATTGCTTTATTGTTATATGTGAATAAATTTAAGTCAAACAATCATCAGTTAGAGGTTAAGGGAGAAAACACTTATAAATTATAACTATTTTTTTTTAATAAGTTGATTATTGTTTATTAACTACAAGTATTACACATTGACACGCATTTTAATGGAAACTCATAAAAATATACAATACATAATTTTATTTTAGAGCAATTCAGTTTAACTCATGATGCAATTAAATACATGTATTAAATTGTCCATAATATATAGATAAAAATTAATTTTGCGCAATATCGATAGAAATAAATATCTTACAACATTTCATAAATTCAAAATAAATTTTGTGGCACAGCCGTAAAAACGCAAATTTTTGTCTCCTTATTTTGCGAATAGAGTTTAACCTTTATAAACAAAAATAGCCAAAAGTACATCTACAAAACTCTACAATAGCATGTATTTATGCTTCTTCTAAGAATAATGATAGAAAGTTTCGTAATTTTAATTACGAAATTAAAAGAAGTTGCTAAGAATTCTAAATAAATAATGTGTTTAAAACCCCATTCGCAAATTTACATACTTAAATAATTTTCGTAGAGGATATAAATAAACACCTTGGTAATTTTATGTACATAAAAAGCAACTCATATTTATAATTCCATTCCTTTATAAGGTTCTCCTATTTTGTCATCTATAACAATTTAAATAGTCCTGTACTACCTGGATTCCACCTATGGCATCATCACTGCTTTCCTTTAAGCGACTGGCTATATTTGACATGACATAGAAAAATCTCAAGTCGGTTAAATTTTATTTTGGTGCTTACTGGCTTTACAATGACTTTTGACTATAAATGACTTTTCCAGTGTCTTTGATACGTTAAAGATATCATCTAAGCTACATTAATGTAATGAGATACCATAGCTTGAACAAAGTGAATTTATTTATATTTCAAAATTCAGATACCAACCGCGTGTGATAAAGTCACAGGCGTCCTTAGATCCGTCCCTGGATTCAGAAGGTTTTACCTGACCAAACGAAGGCTGCGCTCATCAGATCTTGACTATCCATCTCAATGATTACGGTAACATATGTCACTTTACCCTGAACAGAGATCGGCTCAATAAGCTAGACCGATCTCTGAATACCGGCATTAGATTTTTTTCTCCGTAAATTTTACGATGTGTACCTATAGTGACACGTACCATCATCATCATTATCATCAGCCTGTGATAGTCCTATGCTGGACATAGGCCTTCCCTAATACACCTCTACTTATTAGGAGGTTTTGGACAGTATCCCACGCGCTGGTCCAATGCGGGTTGGTGGGTGGTCCGACTTTTTACATGCCCATCCGACGCATAGATCATTTTACTTTTTAGATACTTGGGTGATCGGCTCAAATTGCCCTAACCCACTAGGAAACAACAGTGAAAATTTGTTGAGTCCCCGGATTCGAACCGACAACATCCGGTTTCTAAAGCCCACGCCCCTACCACTAGGCTACGGAGGTAGTAGTGACAGGTATGGATATAATAAAAAGCTCGTTGGTATACACTCTCATGCTTAAACTCAATAAAAATCAAATTATGTGTAATGAAAAACATCTTAGCAGCTTTCAAAATATGCCTTCAGTTAAAGTCTATCTACGAAGAGTAATTTACAGGACCCATTTTGATGTTAATATTTTTGTATGTTTTATTTACTATTGCCTATCCTATACTAGTTCTCCCTACTTTCTTGTCCTCAGTGATGAGAATCATGAACTTTTACGTGGATTACTTGATTCCAGTTTTTAGATTCCAAGGCCTTTGAGCCTTTTGCGGTACTTACATCTAAGGCAACATGTACTTGGGAACTATTAATTTGCTGACCTAGTGCGATCAACGCGTTGAATTTTAGCTTTTTAACCAGAAGTTTTTTGTCAACAATTTTTCTGGCTTTATGTCAAAATAAAGTCAAGTGTTCTCTGTTGATCTTTCGTCAAAAGCCAGATGATGACCCCGAATTTTGTAAGTATTGATGCATTGGTCTGATGTTCAGATCTAAATATGTTTTACATTTAATAGGAATCAATGCATTTTCTGTCAGCTGATTTGATTGGAAAAAAAGCTTTGTTAGTTTTACTCCACCAATGCGTAGCCCACCTGACTAATCTTTAAGAGGCGTTCCATGATAATTTCCAGTAACGATAGCCAAAATCAATATTTATAATTTTTCAATTTTAACATAACTCTTATTTATTGATTGTTAGTAGTGATAGTTAATAACAAATAAATATTTTTTAAGCTTGTTTAGATGAAAAGGTGTTTGTACTTATGCAGGTAAAAAATTCTTTAAAAAAAAAGTACAAAATTGCATACCGATAAAAACGCCCTAAAAATTTATTTTTAGTGTTTATCTAAAAGCGTATCTGAGATATGACGTGGCAGAAGGATTTGAAGGACAGTGTCGTGTTTATTTTGATATCAGCTTATATTGCGAATGGTAACCCAAACTTACAATATAGATCAAAAGAATGTTTTGCATAAAAGAACATTTTCGATAAATGTACAAATATATTTCTGATAAATTTATTATTGAAATATATGTCACAAACAGATGTTTATGACATTATATCTAATATCAACAGACATCATGATGATACTTAGATATTAATAACCATAAAGATTTGAAATATTTATGCGTTTATTAAGAATCATGCAATTTTATATAGATCAAAATTCCAATTTTTGGATGTATTAAATATGAATATCTTAAAAATTATTAGTAATTTAAGTTTTGGAGGCAAACGGGCAGAGTACAGCGAAACAATCGCGATATATTTATAATATTTTAAAGTCTGTCATATTTGCTTGTTATAATTTTACTTTTAAAATTATCGTCATCAACCTAACGGCGGATGACTAATATTGCTTATGTTTATGTAAAGGTTGCCTTAGAATGGATTTTACAATCAAGTTATTAATTACAAAATATTTCAACATCTGCGTTGAGAAATAAGTATTTTAGAAAATGTTATTTACAGCGCATAATGTCAAAATATTTGCACTAATGTAAATATAAAAGCAATAGTTACACTCTTTCAGCTTTTATTATAATATTTTGAAGTACCACACATAGTTAATGTTTCATTGAAACCTTTTATATTGTTATAGCAAACATTTTTATGTATGTGAACAATGTACACCGAAATATTTACAGCTGCCTCGGCAAAAATTAAAATTTGAACTGCCAAATTAAATAAAACAAAGGAGTTCTGGCAGAGAGAAAATTGTTTCAGCCGCCATAAGCAGGGGTTGCGTAAACTTTTATTAATAAAATAATAAGTTACTTTACGTAAAAGAATGCCTTCAAACATGGGCTAGGCGTGAGTCTAGCAAAAAATAAGCAAAATTGATGATACGTACATTTATAATACCTACTCAACTCTTACAGTTCATTATTCCTGTATAACTTTTAAGTAATTATTTTAATTCAATTAATAGTTTTACCTATGATTAATAATACTTTGTATTCAGTTATAAAGTTCTTAAGAAGTTCGGTAGTATTTTATTATTAGTAGGCACCGAAACAACACGATAAGTATCTAATAAATAAAAATATGGGAACTGTTTTCACGACGCGAGAACGCACATTATCTGGGTGCGAGGAAAATAATACTAATAATTGGAACCCTAGACTCCTCATCCATTGCCCTACTCCATTATACAACCTTATAAAATCAGAAGAATCACTCTTTTACAAAAAAAACTAGAGCCTCGTTAAGCATTTAGGTTTAGGAGGCTCTACGTTTAACTGACAATTATAACTTTAAAATAAAATTACTCCATTGGTAATACTTGCGGAAGTGAGGATGTCGTATTTATACTTCTCAAAAACATATCGAATACACGGCGCAATAGAGTAGGAATGGTATATATATGACGTTCATTGATGATGACCTAGAAAATATACTTTTTTTCAGGCAATTCGTTTGGTTGTCGAAAGAAACGTTTTTTTATAATAAAGCAAACACTGAGTGTAAAGACAAGATCGATGTATTCCTTAGGTCTAATTTAACAATAGATAAGAGAATAATTTGATAATAGATGGCATGTTGATAATAAATACGTGATCTTTACAAGTCACATCTTCACGGCTTATTTGTTAAGGGTACATTTAAGAAATGATAAAAATATGGGTAATTCAAAAGTAGCGAGTAAAAATTTAAAGGAAAATACACTCTCCATTTTTAGCGTTATATTTACAAAATTTTGTAAATTGTTCTTATTTAATAGCCGTTATTATATTCAGATCAACGTGAAATTTTCGTAACCTGTGTTGGATTATTTAATTCTTAAATATGTTTTCTTAAGTAACTTTGAAATACTTTAAGTACATCTGAGTTTCTCATTTACAAAGATTAATAACAGATTTCGTCGAAAGTTTATTAGGTATGAAAGTAGCAGCACGAAAGCAAAGTACAGACCCATTATTAAAATTCCCGCAGCCAGCGTTCAGCTATAACAATATTTTCGGGCCAGTAAGCAGGAAAGAAAAACTGAGCTTAAATGGATTTGGCATATTTTATGATATTGTTAAGACCATGAACGACTTGTTAGATGTTACGAAGTTGGTATATTGATATAAATTTATTATATTTATTTTTAAAAATGTTTTTATTAAAATTAATCGTAAACATGATTACTTAAATATACAATAAAAGAGCAAGTTCAACTGTTGTAAATTATTTATCAGAATATTTTTATCAAAAAAATTATATACCTTATGGGAATACGAAATATATACTTTTACGTTATTTTTTAAATGTTGTGTATTATGAGTAATCATAAAAAATACTTAAATAGTAAAAGTACTTTCCGTTTAATATAGTTTATTTTTTGTATGGCATAAAGAAAAGAAATCGCTTTTATATCAGGCGTTCATTAAAGTAAATTATTCTCAGTGGCAGCCATATTTTCAAGTATAGGGCAGTTAAGATTTTACGATAAGGATATTAATAACACCCGGAACCTTTACAGATGGTGGATAGTGTAAGAATTTTGATGTATGAAAATATAAATATAAGAAATGAATTATAAATAGCGGTTATTATTTTATAACTGTGATGTTAACATAGTTAATTTAATCATAATATTTTTGTAAATTTATAAAACGCAGAGCTCCAATATAAATTTGAGAAGCTTTAAAAATGCTCTACTCTCCTAATTAGTAAGAGTTTTAGTACAATAGACTTAATTGGAATTTAACTTGGGTCCGCAGTTCTTAAACAAGGTCACAGATGACGTGTTAATATAGTTCAACAGTTTCGACACAGATTTGTTATTCTACCTAGAACATAACAGATTTACATACTTAATATAAAATTAATTTAACAACATTTAAACGTGTTCATTTAATAAAAACTTAATCATCCGGTTGAGAATTATTAATAAGTTGAGAATAGCCAAAAATCGGAAGCGGTGCCGTGCATTAGAGGGGACTATGTCCAACAGTGGACTGTCACAAGATGATGATAATGAATAAGTTATACGTGTAAAATTAATGTACTTTCCTATTATTATTAACGTACAGATATATATTTTTAAATATTATACAAGAAATTCACCGTATATTGTAAATCAATGTAAATGTAGCCTATAGTAACATTGTATTAAATTTCGTAGTAGGGCGGTTATTATTTTAAAAACCTTAAGCTGACTCAAAAATGTATTTAATATTAACTGAAAGGCTCACCAAAAATGGAACTGCTGAATTTAAACTTTTATTAAGTGGTAATTAAGGCTTAAAGTGGTAATTTAATATATATTTGACCTGACTATACCTTATATAGATATTAAAAATACCTGTACTGTCAAAACTGTCTCCCGATTTATACCTATATGTTTTATATCTTTGATATATTTTATTGGTTTTCATTTCATCAAAATATCATTTAGGACACGTTTTAAACTTTTATGTAAACTTATACTATATTACCTTAAATAGTGTTTGAATATATTTCAATTTTTTAACAATGTTTTAAATTAAAATGGCTATTGTGGGTTATTCTTAAAACATAGATATATTTTTATAGACAATTTAAAGAAGTACAATTATGTTAAATATAATTTTGATCTATCTTTTACGGTTTCGGCAGCGTTTGCAATTTAATCGCATGAGGTTATGATTTTTGACGCCGAATTTTTTTTAATTTCTAAGATATCTATTAAATCAAGGTTTACAGAAATTGTCGAAAATCAGACCACTAGGAGCGGATCAACGAAGATAACATACGCTCCGAATTAAGCATATCCTTCTTTGGGACGTCGGTCAAAAAAGGATGAACAAAATTGAAGCACTAGGAGCGGGGAACAACGTAACACATATAAAAAATAAATACGCTCCCAATTGAGTACCTCCTTCTTTTAGGACGTTGGGCAAAAAGGGGAAAATATAGTTATTACATTGTAACAACCTATTTAAGCTGGAAACATAATCTCTATAAGCATAGGTCCAATCTGAAGAGATTATGGTTCTCATAGCGTATCAACGCTCCTCACGTGTCTCTAATCACGCGAAACAATCTGTTTATGAATATCATCAGATAGTCATAGAACGCAGTTTTTCTTTTTTGCGTTCTACCCATAGCACTGCGCGTAGAATCCCCCCGGCAGAAGGAGTTTAACCCGAGAATATCTGATTCGTTAAAAAAGAATACAACCAAACTTCAGATCATTATAATGGGTAATCGATAGCAAGGCAGAATAAATGTGCAAAATTGGTCAAAAATTTGTTCTTCTTCCTTCAGATAGTCTAATATTCTGGCAACATTTGGGCAATTAGATAAATTTTTTTTAGAAAAAGTATTTCGATTAGTCCCACTTTTTGAATTAATATATGTAATGAATTTTTATCCAGTACCATCCATACAATCTATGACTGGCATATAACACGTTACTCACTAACTGCGCACGGGTACCGTTAGAATTTTTTATGCCATAAATATTTGCGGATACAACTATTTCGTTTTCAAAAAATTTAGGAAACGCATGTGTGCAGCTGGTGCTACGTATTAAACTACCTGATTATTTCCTAATATTAAAAAAATAAATACCTTTATATATTTTTGTGTAAATATAGTTTTATATTACTTAAAAACAAAAAGTTGTGACCAATTAAAGTATTTATTTAAATATAAAAAATTCTCATAAGCATAAAATAATTAAGGAATCTATTGATATCATAGAAAAATTAAACAGAGTGAAATTACAAGCAGCTTATAAGTGTTTTGGTCCACTAATTAGAGAGTTTTAGTACAATACAGTTAATTGGAATTAAAGTTGGGTCCTCAGTTCTTGAACAAGGTCGTAGATGACGTGTTAATGTGGTCCAACTGTTGGAGCAGAAATTAGTTTCACGTACGCAAACAAAATGAAAGGGTTCAGCTTGAAATTGGCACCCACGTACTTTATATAATTTTAACCTAATTTCGCGTTTGATATATATCAATAAACATACGGTTAAGTTTGGCAATTCGTTTTGTGATTCTATTAATTTACTTACGAAATATAGCCCTTCGGCTGTTGATATTGTCGAACTACTATAGCCATGCACAATTTCTTAGTGCGATAAAAAAAAGTATTAAAATACAATTATGTTTTTCATTTTTATATACTTTTTTGCCTTGACATGAACAGTTTTTGACAAAAATACTTTAATCAAAATTATCAAATACTCTTTTGCACAAATAGTTTACTAAAAAGTTTTTTTTTAAATGCTGTTATATTTATTTAATAATGTATAAGTATTTTTTAGGGAAATTATATTTGGAAAATAGGAAACCAAATGTAACTAAAACTCAACTGGCATAACGCACTTCCTAATCTTTGACAATTGACATTATCATCATCATGTTTACATAGTATGAAAATAGGATATAAGCGCTTTATTGCGGTTAACATTCCATGAAGTCAGATATTAATCTGTTAAAAATACATTAAACTTTTACCTTTAGCTCCCATTGAGGTATGTTGAATATTAAAATTATTAAATAAAATGTAAGTTTTTTAATTAAAATGTTTGCCTAATGATACTTCAAACAAAACAATTGCTAGGAACTTAAATAAAATATGTTAAGTAAAAGGGGTCACGCGCTGTGCTCTTAAAATTATGGCAAGTTCTTAAATAAAATATGTATGATCCTACGACTTCTCGCTAAAGAACTGACATAATATAATCTATATAAAATAAAAAAAATACAGTGAAACAATATTAATTTACTTCCACTTTGCA
The DNA here is from genome assembly GCA_029286875.1 of Lamproptera curius. Taxonomy (NCBI): domain Eukaryota; kingdom Metazoa; phylum Arthropoda; class Insecta; order Lepidoptera; family Papilionidae; genus Lamproptera; species Lamproptera curius. The sequence continues at coordinate 6,622,822 of JAGSMT010000016.1, read as the reverse complement.
CATAAAATGATAATGTGCCATGTTCATTTATAAATTGTAATTTACTGATACTACGACCCCATGATAGCATTATCTTATCACCGGTTCTGTGTCAATAAAATTAACTTCTGTGCTTGAAGATAAAAAAGGTCGCTGTAGGTCGGTGCTCATTATCTAACATAGTAATTTTAACTTATCAATTGTTAGTGATACGTATAGACCATTATTTCGCTAGCTTTACCATACGTGAAAATGTAGGATAATATGTTTAAAAATAATGTAATGAGTGGAAACGCTATATAGATGAATCAAGTTAAAACCAAATCTTTTATTACTACTTTTATATACTTACAAATTTTCAATCTTTTTAAATCAAAGAAAGAGTCAAAGTTTAAAATGGGTTATTTATTGGTTAATCATTGTTAAAAACAAAACATATTTTATGGTTTACTATTATTAACTATTATACATTATTTTTAATAATATTTAAAAAAATGGTAGTAAGACTAATGTTCTGATAACCATCTTAATGTTATGCCTATACAAGCATTAAAAGTAACTTTCTTTTTGCATAACTTTGTTTAAGAATATTTTAATAACTTTTTTCGTTTATTCTGTACTTTTTACGATAACAATAACTACAATTATTGATCTCAATGAACCGTCATGAGCGCTCTAACATTAACGTATTTCGGCGTCCAATTATTAAAGCCCTTTACATTGTTAATTATATAGAAACGCGAGTAACGTCGCCGCGGTCCTTTTCATGTGACAGGGCAAAAAGCATGTTAATAATTATTAACGTCCGAAGGTAGGCTACGTGTCGTGCGGTCAGTTTGCGTGTCACAAACGCTTACGGACACGCACGGTGCCGTACATTTAGGGGCGGGGCTCCAGCGACAGCCGCGTCCCACAAGGTCAACGGTAATGTATTTCCAAGTACTGAAAATAGTCGGTTCAATCAGGCATGCAATATTCAGTAATGCCTCCAAATTAGCGCTATAGACGAAAAGGAAAAAACAAAAATTTTGAAGCATAAACCTCGACCTGTCAAGACGGCGCAGTTTATGTACACAGTATCAATCATGTTGTCTAGTATGATTAATTGCTTCTACAATAAAGGTGATAAAATGTGATTGTACGCATATCGTTATATCACTACTGATCAGAACTAACGCATTACCGTGATATATGTACAATGCGAAAAGGTTTTTTAAAATATATACATGCCGTTATGAAACGGTAAACAAATATAATCTCTACCTACCATGTACATTTACGTTAATATGCCATCAAACAACTTAAAAATAACATCATAAATCGTACAATAACAAAAATCAAAAGAATACATATTTGTATACAAATATTTAAGCCATACTTAATTAAAAAGTTACATGACGCAAAACTTCCCCTTATCATAAAATAAGAAACCAACTCAAAATAAAATTCAATCTGATATTATAGTTTGAATGTGTTAATATAATTTTAATATTTTGTTAATATGCATAATTTAATAGCAAAAATAATGCCGAAAACTGACAGCGCGTATTTTGAGTAATGTTAGATTTGAGAATATTGCGGAAGAAATTGTCATGTAGTAGATAAAATATGTTGTTAAAATTTTATGTTTTTCCTAAAATTGTAAAAATAAAGTAAATATTAAGCTTCAGTTTATTAGTTTCTTACGCGATACAATGTTTTTAAATAATTTACAAAAAATTTTGAATTTGTACATAATTCATTAGTCTTGCGTATTACTTCTCATTTCAAAACAATTTTAAGTAATAGTTTTAAAATTCACTTTTCACTTAAAAATAAACAAAAAATGCATTTTTTTTAAAAACATATGAAGTACCATAAATTGTGATAGCTTTTACTGTATCCGATAACTTATAGCACATAAATATTTATAAAACTCACCTAAATATGTTAATCCACATTTTTATAACTTCACTAACACTTAAAGCTAACAATGTTTCAATAAGTCATTGCGTGTACTTGGAAACTTTTTTCCTATATTGTTAACACCGCAAGCGAATTCATAGAGAGCTTTTAAAGTGCACTGCCGGCTCCACAAGTATTGTTTCACATTCAGTTTTCGGGATATTGGCCATTATCAATTCGCCGTTGACAGGTGTCACGCGTTCGAAAATCGGTGCGAGCGGGAAAATCGGGCTGCGGGGTCCGCGAAAGGTTGCGACCGGACGGCGCGCGGCCAATTACTGAAGTCCGCACGCAAGCCCGCCAAAGGTGAGACGGCGCATGCTCCGATGGGATTGACACCCGTCGAGCTTATACGTAGTAACGCTACGCGGGCGAATATTCATAAGTTAGTTTTAGTTTCGTTACGTCGAATGTCCCCCCCGGGTGATGACAACAATATGTGTAAACTCGCTCCGAATCAGAAAATATAATATGCGGATTATTACAATTTATTAGCTCCGATGAATGTTGAGACAGCGCAGTAAACTATAAGTTTAGAATTATAATGTTTCGTAATAAATGTTTGCTTTTTTTAAATAATAAGTATAGTTTAACATTTATTTCATACAATTTTTTTCAATTGTTTAATTACATTACCAAGTCATTTAACCGACGAAAATTGTACACAATTACAAAACAATGCATTATAAATGCAGCCAAATATAAAAATTCATGACAATGTATCAAGGATATTAAACTATCATAGTTTACTACATGGAAAAATCTTATGAATGTTTTGTGGAATGGTGATCGGCGCTAGCTTGGTACCCAGAACTTTTATTACATATTCTTTTTTTGTGTGAAATTGTGTCCATGCCTTTGAAGCGAAGACGATTTCAAATATGACACAAATGAATATTGATACGTCTGTCGCCCTCGATTTTGTCAACAAGGTCATTCCTCCTTTCTAACCTACAATTTGACAATTAATTGCTTACGTATTGTAAGTGCACTAATCTACGTAAGGCTATTAAAAAACATAACCTATTTGAACATAAATAACATAAATTACTATCGAACAACGATAGTAATTTTGACGTCAGCTATTTTGTCTTAAGTTACCTATAGTTTTGCATATTATAAGATATTTAATACAAATCGCAACGAATCGCATTTCTGATCGACATAAAGTACAATATTTATTTGTGCTACTCATACGATTTTACATTATACTTACTTATTTAACTAGTTGCTTTCTAGTTTACTAAGTAAGTAACTCTCATGTATTTTGCTACTACAAAAATAACATAAAAGAAACTACACTATACAAGTTAAATTTAAACAAAATAATATGACCGACTTCTAACAGGATACATCTTAACATATTTCTAACAGGACTTCTAAATGGATAACATCATGCTCCCTGCGCGTAACTGCCATACCTTTTTGCCACCGCATTTTAAATCTCTCATATCCTTTAATATATTGATTTTAAATATCATTTATGACACGTTTTTGAGATTACAACAAAGAATTTTTTCAATGCAATAAGTTTTCGTGAAGATAAAATGCACTATCTAAAATAGGCTTAGAATATGTCTGATTGCAATTTTTAGAAACGTTTACACTTAAATAATTATTGTAGGTTATCCTTAAATCATATAGGTACATGCTTTGTAAACTTTATTATAGGTCAATTTAAGTCGTATAATTATCTAGAACATATTTTAAGTCTTTTTCTTATAGTTGAGCCGGAGTTTGCAATTTTACGCAAGATGATTATTAGACTACTTATCACAAAAATTAATAATTTTTTAAAAAGTGCTTTGAAAGATATTTAAGAAATAAAAAAAAATACAGAACCAAAAATCGCAACCTCGTGTGATTAAATTGCAAACGCTAAAGATAGACTTAAAGTATAGCGTACACACACAATTTTAATTCTTAAAGTAGTCTATAGTTAATACTTCGAGCGCATGCGTCCACATTTTAAGAATAACCGTACATAACCATTTTAATGTAAATCATCGTTGAAAATTGTAATGAGGCATATAAAATCTTATTAAGAGTAATATAGTGTGAAGTTACATAAAATTTAATAAGTTTATTACATTTTCATTAGATGAATGCTTTAAAAGATATTAGAGATTTAACATGCAGTGGTAGATGTCGGATGATCAAATGACAGACTAAATAACTATCATTTAAAAAAAAATGGTTAAAATCGGATCACTAGGAGTGGAGCAACGAGATAACATATATATTAAAAAATATACGCCACCCAATCATTATATTAGATTTGATAAACCAAAAATACTTGCAAAAGAATATCGATTTATACCAAGGATGATTCGGGAAGCAATAGAAATTAAAAAATATCCAAATTTTAATAGAGAGGATGGTTGGTCTTTGCCACCTTCCTGGGATCCAATAATATCAAAAATTGAATCTAAAGATAAAAAACTAAACTAAACTAAAAACAAAGTACTTTTTGTCAAATCAATGTTCAAAATTAAGAAAATGAAAGATATGTCAATTTTAAATAAAAACTCTGACGGTTATTCCAAAACATTGAAATACAGACATATACCAACTTAGTCTGCCCGTGATCATGGATCCTGGAAAGAATCTGAGACGCCGGGATTAAATATATATAACTAACGCAAAAAATCTAAAAATTAGTGGAATTGATATATACGCTCCGAATTGAAAACAAGGAGGCAAGTTGGTCAAAAATAATGAGACAACATATTTATACGACTCAGCCCCGCAGTTTCTGTCGCTGTACTTTAATATCTATTATGTTTTAAAATAATAACTATTTAATGCCATCTAAGACATGTTATACAAACTTAAAATTTATATTTTAAAATGTATTTACTTCCGAAGATAGATTAAAATTGTAATTGATTGAGAAATGGGGCATCCATTGTGTTTTTATTATGTTTGTTATAATGTTTGTTGTGGGTTATATATACAAATAAATTAAATCGTAGTGTATGCTTATAATCTTTCTTTTTAACCATTTCTTTAATGAGTACATGTTGATGTATGATCGTTACTCGAAACAAAACAACATTTTTTTAAAAAAAATTCTGTCTAATTTTTCTGGCTAATCTCTTAAACAGATAGTCCTATTTTAACGTGACTTTTACCAAAGGATAGCTGATGATACTAGAAGTAACTGCCTATGGTACTCAAAGCATCAATTTCATCATCATCATCATCATCATCATCATCAGCCTGTGATAATCCACTGCTGGACATTGGCCTCCCCTAATACACTTCTATCCATCAAGGGGTTTTGGACCGTATTCCACAACGCTGGTCCAACGCGAGTTGGTGGGTGGACCGACTTTTTACATGCCCATCCGATGCATGGATCATCTTAATTTTCAGACAATCGGGTGATCAGCCTAAATTGCCCTAACCAACTAGGAAACAACAATTAAAATTTTTTGAATCCCCGCAGGATTCGAACCCACGCTCTCCGCTTTTGCCACGCCTTTATTTATTTTTAAAAATGTATAAAAAAACTCATGCAATTTTTCTATAATTTTTTCACGCGCACGAACACACCGCGAGGAACAGCTGCTTTTAAATAAAGTGAATATTAACTGCCTTCCGAGTGATAAGAAACTTGTTACGAACAAAACTTGATCATCGAAGAAATGGCAAGTATTGGATAAACTCGGGGCAAGCTTATCTTTTCTTTTTCTGCCATTTTTTTTAATATACATTCATACATACATCAACAGCCTGTGATAGGCCACTGCTGGACATAGGCCTCCCCTAATACACCTCTATCCATTAGGGGGTTTTTTGGACCGTATCCCACCACGCTGTATCAATGCGGGTTGGTGGGTGGGCCGACTTTTTACGTGCCCATCCGACGCATGGATCATCTTACTTTTGGGTGACAATAGGGTGATCGGCCCAAATCGCCCTAACCAAATAGAAAACAACAATGAAATCAAGAGGACAAACAATCAAGAGGACGGCGAAAAAGATGGGAACGGTATAGAATTGAGCATTAATAAAAATTTAGTTTAAATGTATAGTATAGTATTTAATTTTGTTATCATTGTAAATTTTTTCTTAGTAAATGTAAAAAAGTATGCTTTCTTACCGATGTATTATTACATCGCAGTGCCAAAGATATGACTTTTGATAGTAATCTTATTTCGGTAAAAATGATTTTAAAAATTGTAAGTTAAAATATTGTGAGCTTCACTTGAACACAAGATAAGAGAACGAACCCACGACGTCCGATTTCTAAAGCGCATCCCCTTACCACTAGGCTACGGATACAGTTTAAAGTTAGACCCGTCTAAAATCCAAACACTGCAGTCGTCATATATTTCCTTACTTTCTATTTGACAGACTTCCCAAAAGAAGGAGGTACTCAATTTGGAGCCTATGTTTATGTTTTGTGTTACCTCTTTACTCTCTTTTACTGAGTGCTCCAATTTTGATCATTCTTTTTTCAAAAGTAAGTAGCTATCATCACCTATCAATAACGAATTTATTGCGTTGTATACGGTTGTATATGGTTTTTAAAAATTGCAAAAAAAGATGCTATTAAAATAATGAAAATCTTCATTTACCCATGAATAAAATGTATCTTAACTCATTGTCATTGCATTAAAACTGAAAAAATTAACTGAACCTATCAGGTAGGGAGTCTTTAAGGGACACTATTTTCTTAAAACACAATTACTGTGTCAAATTCAGCAATTTCATATTGCCTTAATCGAAGAATTCGGAAATTCTAAGACAATTATTTCTAAAAGTTCCAGAACTTCAGAATTGAGCGATAAGAAAAGCAGAGGGGCCTTCATAAAAGTAAATCGTTCAAGATACGCTTGAGATTCTTATAAGTTCGTTGGCGCTAAAATTAATCCGACTGGACGGGACATCTTTTAAATCGCTAAAAGCTTTAACATTCATCCCCTTTTATCAGAGCGATTGTACAAAACCACTCAACCCTTTTAAACCCCAATCCGAAGTGCGTCCGGTCGTTAGCAGACATTAATGGAATCCACCCGGTTGCTCTCCCGTGAAAATAACAAGGAATAAGGATTTGGGGACTCAATCAGTTGTTTGAAACAAAAACATCTCCCTTGACAATAAAAAACGTCGTTTAACATCTTTGTCCAGAAATCTCTTTCAGTAACAAAAACCGAAATACTGGGTTTCGAAGTGTTTCAACGTTCTACTTTTATAAATTTAAAAAGAAACTTGTTTTGCTAAAAAAAATGCATGATATTTTCTGTTGTCTGCACGAATACTACACATCCTGACTGGCACAGTTTTACGGATATCCGGGATTGGGCGTATGTGACACTGCAATATTTTTATAAATAAATACACCTTTACACCTCTACAGGTATTTTATCTGACTGCAAGCGTTTTCATATACATAAAAATTGACTATACGCCTAAGCAAGAGCTGTTATTAGTCAATCTGGTAGGTAAAAATTAAATTAACAACAGGGATTAAGGTTTTTAATTTATATTTTCACACTATTAAATATTTCCTTTAGGTAACATTGGTCAGTATCGGGATTGTATCACTGGCATCTCATATAGTATAAAATATAGTATGTAGCAATGTAGCAATAACTGCCTCCGTAGCCTAGTAGTATAGGTGTGTGCTTTAGAAACCGGAGGTCGTGGGTTCGATTCCTGCGGGGACACGACAATTTTTCATTGTTGTTTCCTAGTTGGTTAGGGCAATTTGGGCCGATCACCTAATTGTCTGAAAAGTAAGATGATCCATGCGTCGAATGGGCATGTAAAAAGTCGGTCCACCCACCAACCCGCATTGGATGAGCGTGGTGGGGTACGGTCCAAAGCCCCCTAATAAATAGGGGTGTGTTAGGGGAGGCCTATGTCCAGCAATAGACTATCAAAGGCTGATGATGATGATGATGATGTAGCAATTTAAGGATAGTGGCCTTTTTTAATGCCTACGCATGAATTGATATGATAATGCAGACAAACAGTCAGTCAGTGATCACTTCCCATCAGGTGGATGGTAAGTGGTGACCGACACCCATGGACATCATCAATATTAGTGGTATCACCAACGCGCTGCCTACTCAGTCAGACATAGGGTGTTAAGTCTCGTTTGCCCAGTAAATACGCTGGCTACGGTGCCTTACAAACCGGAACACAGTAGTGTTTTCCACTACTGTTTTGCGTCAGGCACCGCAGTGGTACCAATCAAGACGGTCCCCTGTAAAAAGGGGACCTACTACCAGTTACGTACCCTGTTAATAAAATCGGAGGAAGGATGGTTAAATATAAACTAAATTAAATGTGATGTCAAAAGCTTTAAGTCAGTAATGTGTAGTTGGTAAGGGTAGAATAAAGTGGATGGAGCAACGCGACAATGTTTTATGTGGACGACGAAGAAATAAAATCAATAGATTGCGACCAGAAAAAATATAGAGAAGTTGGTGATAGAACATGGCCTGTTGTTTAGACTCCGATTTCTTTGCAGGCTTCTACGATAAGTGCAGAAGATGTTTTGTGTGTAGTGTTATTTTAACGCAAACGCTACACGCTGCGCGGTATTGCAGTTGAACCTCTTTACAATAAATTAAGGCAATTTTTTTGTAAAAGAACAAAAATTGAACATATATATAAGCTTAAGAGAGCTGTTTACGAAATGTACACTGTATTCAATAAAATATTCCATGCGAAAAGTGGCAGCGGTAGGGGTAGATATGGATAAAAGTATGATAAACTGATCTAGATACTTATAAATTTATTTGTTTTATTGTAATCATTTGTCAGATATAACGGATATTATTTATTGGTACGTATATATACATAATTATAGTTGTATATAATGAATTTAGTAAAAATTACCGAGAGGCGACTGCAAAATAGGGGAAAATCTCATAAGTTAAATGAAGTTTTTATTTTTATTTGGTTAATCTTTATGCCACAAGTCGTGTTGGCTCTGATGTTGGAAAGGCTATCCAAACTTTGCAAGCATCTGCAAATGTAGCGGTAGAAATTTATTTTGCAGATATTTTTTCCCATAGAAACAAGTATAGAGAAAACACTAATTACTGAAATGTACTAAAAAATTATTAACACAAACAACCACAGCAACTCTTTATCAACATTTTAAAGTATCAAAGCGTGAAAATATATGGCCTTCATTGATTCTATTATATAGTGTCTTTGAAACAGTTACACCAAAGCGCTAGTGTTTTGCAGCACTGCACATTCTGAATGGTCTTTTTACGTCGTTTGTCTCCGCGTTAAGCTGGCCACTCATTCTAAGCTTACACTGCTCAATTTTAAGCCGCGCTTAACATAGCTATATATTAAGACGTCCTCCTGTTTTTTTATTTATAACTTTCAATACAACATGTATGTGTGGTTGTTCAAAAAATCTAAAATTTTTAATAAAAGGAAGTATCAAACTCCATCACTACGTGTTTTTTCAGAAAAAAGTTTTTCTACTCTATAAAAAATATTCATTTCAACGGAGAATACAATGACGTGAACAAGGTGCGTTTAAATTCATAAATTCGTTGTTTATACTTAATTCATTTAAGATTGATAGAAAAGTGATATTTAAGAAAATATTATTATTTTCACTTAAAAAGTATACATGTATGTAACTCCACTTAATAAGTAGCAAATGAAGACATACAAGGACACACATATAGCTAATCGGCTTCGTCAGAGATTTACTGAGATTATCCATTCACTATTCCAATGAAAAGCAATATCCTGCAATGTTGTCTAGTTATGAAACATATCTTTCAAAGTGTACTAATTAAGTAGTCTTCAATCGATTTGGCTAATTTGTACAATATATTGAAAAAAGAAAAAAAAAGCTCCGCTCAGTTTCTTACGCCGGTTCTTATCAGGTCATAAGCTTCCATTGGTAGTTTTTTTGACAATCAATAAAAAGTGAAATATTTCCATACGGAATAAAGATATTTGACTTTGACTTTATGCAATATGTGGGGTAAAAAATTTTGTAACCATTTTATTTTATTTATCATCGTAAGCAACATACAAATAACTACTATCTTTTAGTTATTCGTTAATTAGTATTAAGTTTAACATTACATGTTAAGCTTAAAAATAATTAACTATTTTTTAATTAATTTCAAATCCACAAAGGCTTTTATCAAACATTACTCAACGAAAACCCTAATAAAATTAAGAGTCGTTATTGAAAACTTACTCCTATTTAATGTTACGTTAAACTGAATACTGTAAGAATATTGTACTAATAATACATTTTTTAATATGGCTTTCACAAAAACATAAATTTGAAATATTTTTACGCCAAGAAATACTTTTTGGGCGTTTATGTGCATTGTTAATAATCGATTATTAACACTACTCTATCACTCCTTGTATTATATTTATTAATCAATGAGATTCTTGTAATTATACTAATAACATAGAGTGATCACTTTTTCGAATGATAAATGTAAGCCCCACCTTCAACTCAGGTAAGTTTTACGACTACAACGAAGTCTAATTAATGGGTTGTTTACCACAAACATATGTATACGCCCTGCTCCTAAGAAACAAAGCTCATTACTATATAAAATGACATCTGGTTCTTGAACTAAACAATGAAATTGTAAGTTTTCTTTTAGTTAATAATATTAGTACAACAGTTTTTTTTTTATTTTACCGCTTATCTGTGATCTTTTTGAATTTGAGCCAAGAATACATATGTACAAACATGGCTTTTTACTCGGACTTTTTAGGGATTTGTACTATCAGCGGGTATTTGTAACTCGAAGAATCGAAACTTCCCCTTGAATAGGTTTTCTATTCATCGTTGTGGTGCGGTACCCACGGCCTGGTCATGTTACAAGGAAGCTAAGAGGAACCTGGCTATCATGGCTAGTAAGGCCTTGGAAGCATTGGAGCTGCTTAAATTAGTAAGGCCTTACTAATTTAATAGGTTCGAAAATTAGAAACGCTCTAAGCTAAATGCTGCTGTCAACTGTAATTTGTATAAGTCGAAGTGGAATGGTGGAGAAACAGGAGTGTTGGTATAAGATGCAAATAAATTAAATTAAGTTTTAAAATAAATTTAAAATAATGGACATCGTTTTATCATCAACATAATTATAAGCCTGCAATTATCCATTGCTAAATGTAGGGCTCTGCAACAGCACGCCATTGAGCACGGTCCTCGGCAACTTTCATTCTCTTCCTGCCAGCTTAATATAAAGCTAAAAATTTGAATTGATTAATAGATTGAAGCATTTCATGATGTCATCTCTAGAAAAACGCAGACTTGCTAGATCTGGTGTTCACATTAAAAATATTTATTAATCAAATAGACAGTCCCCAACTATTTGATCAATTTAAACTTCGCGTTTCCATTAGAATTCCACGTACATGTATTACTTCGTTGTGTCCACTTCTTAGAAGATATGTACTGAGTGCTAAATTTCCAATACCAAGACTATGTAAATTAATTAATAGTTTCAGCGACCAAATCGACATAAATAATTGCTCACTTACCAAGCTTCGTCAAATAATTTAGTAAACTACTTACTATTATTACTTTGTTAAATTTTCTTTAGTTTAATTATTATTATTGCGTATTCTTTTTTCTTTTTATTTAATTTTTTATTTTAATATATTTGTGCTTTTAGCGTAATTGGTTATGGTTAATTGTGTTATCTTCTTTGTTTTTATAAAAAAATTATTTATCTTTTTTTTTGTTTTTGTGTTTACTTTTCACTTCCTGTTAATTTATTCAATGTTTTCTTTTGCGAAATTTAGAAGATAATCTATTTTTAAGTTTTAGTTTGTTAAATTTGTTATTGACACATGTGGAGTTCGTTTATAATTGTCCGTCACATATAATGTCATGTCTATGTACTAATTGTTCCTATTTTTAATACATTGCACGTGTAAAGATACTTACGTAAACGTAAGTTTGCTGAAACTATTAAATAAATAAAAATAAAAATGAAATATATTTATCGTTTGCAGCTTTGTAATTAATTTCATTCGCGCATAGTTTTTCGTTTCTAGAATACATATAATTAATGAAAAACTGAGATGTCGTCAGTGGTTACGCTAACGTTTATATATACATTACTTAAATTTATTACCGTGGCTGTATGGAAACTAAAAAGGTGTACCACTATTATCGAGCCATTCGGGGTTTTCTCTAAAAACAATACATAACATTTTTGAAAGGCAGATCCTAACCCGAACCGTTATGATAAGTAAGCATTAGATCGAGTAATTTTTATTTTAAGGCACTGTTACGATTATTAATTGTGTGATAACACCATAACCAACTTTTTACCTAAACAGCTCAAAGGAATATACGACCAGAATAATACAGCAAGTCTACTCATTGAAAAGAAACGTTACTCGCATTGATTTTGCTGAGATTGTGGCACCTTGTTATCACATTGTTTAATAGTTTAAGCAATGAAAAAACTTCTTGTAACTCTTTATTAACGTGTTCCAAAAATTGTTACGACTTTGAGACTACTCTTAAAAGATTAATTAAATTATATTCATGGAAAAAACTTTAAAGTTTTTTTTTAACATTAGCTATGTCACATAACCATATATCCCACCGATCATATAAGCAAACTAACTCAGACGTTTTATTAGGTTTTATTTTGCGTAACTTATTAGTTGAAAAGAACATTACTTTTTAGTTAATATCTGAGACCCACTGTTACATTATTCAGATACAATTTTAATTGTATATTAAACATTTAACACGCATTTCACGTATAATAAAAGGGATAAAGCACGTAGCGCGCCTCTTTCAATAAAAGCTAAATATCACAAAAGTTGCAGTGAAACTTGGTCAAGTAATAAAGTAAGAAAACGACGTAACTGTCACCTTTCTGATCCCACACGTAATATAAGCGGGTGCGAATATTGCTTTAATATATTGCATATTACACGCTCGAACGGCTAGGTCTATGAAAGTTTTCTCAATAAAAAAGATAGAGTGTCGTTCTAACGTGGATTGCAAAAACCAAAAAAGCTAAATTGAATTTGAATACATTTTGTTTTTGCGTTTTTATAAAATTATGATGATGATAACAACATACTTAATTATTGAAACTGTGTTCCTTACCATAAAATTTCAGAACCATTAATAAAAATGTTTAGTTACTAGGTGCCATGGTAATATTATGAAGAATGTTACTTTTGAGGTTACTTTGAGACTAATTTTTAATAAATACAAATGTTAAAATAATGTTGTAAGTTTTTACTCATTCCTATTGTATTATGCGCGTTATTGCGCGTTAAAAGTAAAAGAAAGTGATAAAAGTATGAATATAAAGTACATACCTAAAACAAAATTAAAGATAATTTGAAACACAAATTGGAAAAAAAAATATTATTTGATTTGTAATAAAAATTCTACAACGTAAATATGTTATGGTTCTGAAAAACCATTCATAAAGTGGCTTATATATTTTGAGTTTATTGTATGCAATATACATTATTTTGTTGTGATTAGTTGGTTAATACATTATTTATATATAAAGTAAATAAATGTGTCAACAGTCAAAAATTTTTTTGCGTTTAATTTAGAAACGATGGTAAAACTTTGTAAGAAAGACGCTTAGTCTTTGTTACAAAGTTGATCTGTATGTGTTAAGAATAACTCAAAGTAACTATTTAAAAACACACACTGAAGCATTTATTAGGTGTGGCAGAGGCGGGCTTTATTGGCACAAATATGACAAATACTTTTCAAAGAAAAAACCCTAGCTGTGCAGCATAACACTTTTTTTTAGATTTTATGACAATTAACGTATAAACCATTTTGTGTACAAGGATCAAACTTGCACTTTATAGCTATATGTACTAAACGTAAATATCTAGGAAGTAATAAGTTATTTCAATTCAGGAGGCAGATGAGCTAAGGCACGTTGCCTAGAATGTCAAAATAGTTATCATGTTGATTTTAAAATCGGTCATATTTTAGATAGACGCTCTATAGATTTAGAAGAACACAAGCTTAAAAGTAAATATAATTTGATCAAACAAAAACATCCATTAAAACAAGAATAAAGGAATACATACTTGATTTGGGCCGACCAAATTTTTTGTGAATTATATTTCAATTTAAAATGTCTATTTTAAATAACAGTATGTGTTACTCTATTAAAAATTAGTTTTGAATTGGACTGAAAAAATATTTTCTCGTACTGCCACAGTGAGAGACGGGAAGCGACCGTTAAGTTATCCCACTTGTCCCGATGAAGGATCGACGATAGGTCCGAAACTATTCAGCACCGATACCGATTTCACGGGAGCTCTGCCTGTTTGTAGAATATATTTACAGTATATATCTACGAAGGCCTGTTTATTACATATGTCCTGCATCTATTGCAATTAAGGTATATGTTTTGCAGACTCATTTATAAAATGGACGGACGGATTCATCGGACGTGATTTTTTGATTCTTTTAATTTTTTTATATTGCAACAGTAAATAAGTGAACTTTAATGGATTTGACGAAGAAATATATACGCTTTTAAGATAACATTAGACCAAATGCCTTCAAGGTCCTTGGCAGATGTTAATGTTGCCATTATAAAATACACAGGTGTAAATTCTAAACTGCGTGTTTAAAATTTAAATTCCACTCGTACTCAGTATACGTATTTAGATGACAGTCATTAAAATAAACTAAAACACAACCATTATAATGAAGGTGTAATTATGAAGGACTTCTTTTGTTCCATTAAATCCCCAAAGGTTCAATTATGTATATGAAATACATATAAATACAACAAACATTTAAAAAAATTAAATGTCGAATTTATATTAATATATATAAATCACGTGTCACGATGTTGGTCCGCGATAAATTCCTAAACTACTTAACCGATTTTAAATTAATGTTGCACACCATGTGAAGTTTAATCCAACATGAAGGATAGCTTACGTCTTAATTTATTGTCTCAATAAACAATATTGGGTACTGCGATTTAGTTTGGTTTTATGATTTGATGCAAATGTTTGCTACAAAACGATTGTGACAATTGGTGATAATGATATCTATTGATTGCGTTGTGTGTGTCAATAGGCGCTGTTTAATAGTATAAACATTTCGTTGATGATAGGAGAATTAGGACAATAAAAAGTAATTGTTTAAAATGAATTAGGTGTGGTCACTTAATTTTATAATTATTATTATCTATTGTTAAAAACAAAACGCAACTTCGTATCGCCGTTATTTTATACCAGGCCATTAAAAAAGTAATTAAATATACTGCTTCCTAACATGAGAGTAAAATTGTAAATTGTAGGATTTTTACAGAGCAAAATTAAATGAAAGTGATGTTGTATCTTAAATAAAGAAAATATTTTGATGACATAGTCAATGGCGGATACGATTGTAGGTACTGTAAATATTCGTTATTTTTATTTCATACGATAATTGTTAACTTACGCTGGACGACGCATGTAATCAACTTTACTTCTTGGTTTTTTAATAACCATGCAACTAAAACGTTAAAATTATGTTTTTGGCGGTAGTGCTCATACAAATTATAACATTTTAATGGAAAAGAAAGAATTAAGAAAACAATAATAATTTTTAAAACTAACTGTTATGTACAGAATTTTGTACTATATCAACAAAAAGAACATTTTGATTAATCGTCTTCAGTCTGTCCACTTTAATACCAATCCAATCGATTTTTATGCCAGTGTTGTTTTCCCATTATATTCAGATGTAACGGCACCATCATCGAGGTCACTGTTTTATTACATATAACATTTATCTAATAAAAAATGGTGGTGGTACTGCAGGGTCTGCTAGTTATACTATAAAAACTAATAACATTTAGCTATTGCGGACATTGTTTCCTTTAAAAGGTTTTGATAAAGCGTAGTTTATTAGATGTTGAGACTGACGATTTTTTTTACCCTTTACTTATTTTTTTTCTTTACGCTTATTGCTTTGTTTTACTTTTTAAAAACTCAAAAGTTCTACGAATTGATTCATCGTACTTGGTATAGTATAAACATTTCATTATGTTTGTAAAAAAATATTACTTTATTAATAAATTAAATATTTTAAAGCAAACTAAGTACGTATGAATAAAAGTAGCCATTTAAAGTTATAAAAAGATGTATGGAATAAAAGTCAGATTAAGGTAAACGTAAGCTCTAAAACAAAATCCTAACTCAAAATACACTTGATTTAAATGAGCGCCAGTGATACCGTAATTGCGTTTACTGAGCGCGGTTTCTAAAGTGTAATAGAATATCCTGTTTAAAATAAAATTGTATAGCGAACCAGTTTCGAAATAAAAGTGGAACTTTAACTGATTTTAAATATACTAAAAGAGTAATTCATTAGCGTAAAATCTATGAAAAATTGGTTTTGATTTATAGCTAAGAGTTCTACTTCTTGCACTTACCTGAAATATAATAAACTGAATGGTAATAAACATATTCGTCTAAGAACGGTAGTTGACTTTTTGATCTTAAGTATTGCACCATAGTATATTTCCCATATTCAGGCACTAAGACAGTGCAGATATTATTAGCCTACAATATTCTATTAATAGTCACATTTTTTTTTCCAATGGTCGTTTTGTCACTTTATTTTATAAAAAAAATGGTGGTACATGTTGTCGATATCGTCGGAGTTAAGCTTAGATTTACTGATGACAAGCGGTCAAATGAAACATCTTGGAAAAAATATAGATTTTATGAAATATATCTAAAAATGACATTTCTAAAGTTGTAAGCACAATAAAATATTTTAATTGAAATATTGAAAGGTGTAACCTTACGAATATTTACTTTATATGGTACAGGGCTCTATATGATCAATGTTACTCACTTATTTAAAAACATAAATATAGTTCTTACTTATTTAAAAACACAATTTCATAAATTTAGTTAAAATAACATATTTTAAGAAAAATGCTTAATGCCTATGCAAACCTTACGTTAATTTTAGAGACAAAGTAAAATCATCTTCTATATTATATTATTATAACACAGTTAAACTAATTAATTATTTATTATTAATTAGTTTAATATTATGTATAAATCTCCTATTTTGACCATGAGAGTCAATAATTTTATTTAAGTTATTTAAAATTTCGGAAACACTTAAAGCAAGTAAAGTCGTGACTTTATAAAAATCAAGATGCACGAATAACAGCGTAAATTACTGTACTATCTCCATGTTCGTTAGAATTAACACAAAAAACATTGGACCATATGTGCACGTATTGATACAAACATAATAATAGATTGGCCGCCAATTGAGATATTTCAAAACTGGATCCCTCACATCTTCCGGGCACGCAAAGCTTACCATAATACTTTTGGTGTCTTCTGTGACATTTCCAAAGCTTTTGACATCATCACGAGATATCTATTCGTAAATTGAGCTTGTATGACGTGCACAGGTCTATTCATTTGACTTCATAGCCTTCTCGAATGTAGGCATTAGTGATAAGGAATAACATCTCGTGAATAATAGCGCTTGGTCTACGGGATCCACACACGGGGTGCGAATGGAAATCCCCGAAGGTCCCCTTCAGTAATATACAAGTTTTCTGAAATAGTTTTCTCTGACAACACATGTTCTGATATTTTGTGATATCAAAAAATAACAAATATAAAAAGCTTTCATATAATATAATAAATACTTTGCATCTTAACTTTATAAACTTTTAAGTATGCCACATCTCAATTCTAAAATACTAGAGGTCAAACTTCGTGTCGGCTCTAATTCATAAACGTAGTGTGAGTTACTCAACGTAACGTATTAAAAATACAACGTTAAATTTTGTGACGTTAAAGTTCATATATAAAAGAAATGTCCCGTCTGTAAACAATTTCTGCAGACAACAGATGGTATGTAAAAAGTTGGTTCGCCCACCAACCAGAATTGGACCAGAGTGGTGGGCTACGGGCCAAAAACCCGATAAAGGCGAAGGCGTGCATAAGGGGGATTAAAGTAAAATTAGCTGTAAACATACGGTGAATTCTAAAAAAAACAACTAGGTTGTTGTTTCCATGCATGACTCAAACGCAAAACCATTGGAATATGCTACAGAGGCGATCCAAAATTTTTTTTCTACATTTTATAAGCTCTTATTATGTATATTATGTTATAACATGATGAAATTTTAAGTCAGTATTAACTAATAAAATATTTCGACAAAACTTATGTAGTTACCAGATAAATCATGAAATTCATTCGTTAATCGTCTTACGCGTAGCACCCATTTTTCTTTCGCCAAGAATATTTTTTACCAAATAGAGTGTCAATAATGGGCCTCTCGTTTATTCAGCATTCAAACGTTGCGGTGTCATGAAATGGGATACGACACGACCCTTCCAACGTGCTGGCGGAGCAATAAACTTCGAATGTTACCGAGGGATATCGACAGGGATGTGACCTGAGGATATTTAGTTTACTACTGACATATTACGAATTCGATCTTTAGTATATTACATTATCGGAATGACATAAAATACGGGTAGGTGTCAGGAATTAGATATAATGGACTTAAATAGGCTATAAATAGACTTCCACATAATTCAATCACACTTGATATGTTTTCTTCAATATAATTTGAATTTTATGGTAGATGTAAATCTATTCATAAAAGAACTTGTTCATTAATATGGTGGTGAAATAAATAAATATGGAAAATTCATTACTACTATCAAAAATAGCTAAAACCCAGGTATTTCTAAAATGTGGTAACATGATACAAGTATTTGTTTGTTAAGTAGAGCAGAAACATGGTCGATTGTGTGAAAACCATTTGAATGGAAAGATATCCCGCATTTATTACGTTTACTTCTGTTATGTCCTACACAAATGAATAAATATAATATATAAATTGTGTTTATTTATAAAAAAAAAATTAGACACCGCATATCATTATTTCGCCGTCATTCCTCTTATTAAAAATGCTTTATAGAAAACGTTACTTTTTAGTCTTTTAATACACTTATACCCTTCGGGTTCAGTTTTTTTCTTGCCTTGCTCCAAGTTAATAAATAATATAAAATATAATTTTGTTTTCTTTAAAAAAAAAAGCTAAATTTTAAAGGATCCATTCCATTGAATAGTTTGGGAAAAAGTTTGATTGTTTTCTAATCATGGCTTTTAAAAGTTTATCAAATTGTGCTGCCTTGAATTTTAATTTAAAAGTTAATTCAAACATTTCCGTTAGTATGTTTTGTAACGACAGTCTTAAAAGAATACATTATTTTGTTAATCCTAGTCTAAAAGATATGTAAATTATGTCTGAATGAAATATAGTAATTCCACGTCGCAACAAGAAATAGATATCAAGACTTTGAGCTGAAACAGATTTATTAAAGAACGAGCCCAATTACATTTCTATTAGACAAAAATTTGCCTATCAGAGACCCAAAGGTTAAGTGACATAACATAACATCAGCATTATTTTGGCTCACGTACATATTATTTGCATAAAGTGGTAACAAATAGATAGAAGAAATACGTGCATTGACTTTTCTAACAGGGATAATGAAATATTCCTGTCCCTATACTAGAATCAAATTCGAAAAATTTTAATATGAAGCAACTACTTCTAAGTTCTTCTAACTAGTTTAAGTTTCTCGATTGCATGCTATTGTTTAACGATTTCAGATTTAAGTGTAAAATAAAGGGCATATAACTTATTCAAATAAAATTAAAAGAGATAATATTATATTGCGATATAAGTTGAACAACTATCTGCCGTTATTCGTGGACAAGAAATTCTCCGGAGTTCATTACCCAGGGGCCAGGCTAGGTACTCCAAATCTTTGAAGAATCAAGTCTCCTAGTTTTCAGGCTTATTTCGTTTATGACAGGACGAGAGATCGACGCTCGAATGCTCAGTATAGGGGATATTCCGCATGATCACCTCTCTTGAGCTTATTTCCATACCACAGAGCATCTGCGATGATGACAAATTGTGTTGGTATATGACAGTGAGCTTATGCATTCCCTTTACTTATCCTGCGCTTTGAAACCAGCTTGGTTTATGCGAGGACAGAAGATAGAAGACATGAAAAGAAAGTTATTGTAGTGCATAGTAGCAAAATTTTTAGACAGAACTCTTACATCTATTAACTAAATTATTTTAAAATATATAAATAAATATATTAATAAGAAAAGGTCGGATCCGTCATTGAACCTTTTGAAATATAATATTTAATAATAATATTTTAGTGTAATTAAGTAATTATAGTGGCATTAATATTTTAAAAATTAATTTACAGGCAGTAACAAAGGTTTTAAGGTAGTACATTTAGTTCTGCAGGCATTATCAAATTAAAAATAGCTGACTAAGTATAAGTTTAGACCCGTATATATAAAAAAAGGAATCATTGTCATTTTAATATTTAAATAATGATATAAATTGTAAAATATTTTTAAATAGCAAAATTTTTAACGTAAATTTTAGATAAACTCCTACTATTATATTTCATTCTGAAAATAAGTTTATAAGAGATAACAATTACATTTTATGATAATCAAATAAATTAATTTATTTACAGAAAATGTAAGCTGAATTTAATTGACTGATATTCTTTCAAAACTGTGATTGAAGTCCAAATATCCGCACGAAAACATTTTTCCATATTAAATATTTATCATATGTTTTTAAATCCTTTTTTTAAATAAACTAACTCTGTTTAATATAAAATTACCACAATTCACATTGTTCGTTCGTTAAATTTATAAAAAAGTCAAAAAATAGTAACGGTCTCTTATTTATGTTGTCAGTATGATGAAGTATGATTTTTTATTTTTATCTGTTCGAAATATTTGTGGGATTCGTGCTTCCGAGATCGAACGGTTAGCAATATCAGCTATCATTGGAGTGTGAAATTGGATACTTCGTGAAGCGAAATGGTCACCACAAGATATACACGATTGGATGAACTTTGAAACTGATTAACGTAAAGACAAGGTTTAAAAGTTTTACTTTGACTTTTATGCTCCTAACCAGCTGTGTGAATTAATACTAGGGAATATGTTTAACTGCGATGTCTGTTACAATTGATGAACTAAATTAAAAACCTCTAATTAAAAAATGTCTAATAGGATTTTTTCACTAACGTTCACTAAAATCTTTTAATATGCCTGAAATCCGTTATTTTTATTATATTGTAAAACGATAAACCTTAGATTTGTGTGCATTTATAATTACTAATGCTTTATCAACGGACTAGGTTTTATACCAGTTGATTCTCATTATAATATTGTTTTTTTTCATATAAAAATGCGTTTTATAACCTTTTATTATTAAGATAATAAAAATATCTTAACTTTACAAATTCCTATTTAAAAGAATGCTGAGCTGAGCTTAGCAGAATAATTAATTATTCCTAAAACAGATAATACAATTTATAAAAGAATGTCAAGATACTCATAGAATACAATTTTACTATTTGCAGAATGAGGCATTCATTTATGTCTCCAACTTAACGATACTAAGCATCGTTCTGCTATTTGAAACAAAACCTTTATTAATGACTTTATCCGACAATAATAATTAATTTGCGATTTTTTACAATGCACAAATACGAAAAAGTGTTTTAGATAATCAGGTTTATTATAAAATATGCATTGATTTTAAAGAAAATGAGGCATTTTTATTAAAATACACAACGTGGACTATCCTAAGGATGCACTTCTTGTCCCTTGAAACCATTTGATGCTATGACCATACATAGTTAATATAAAAAAAAACTTCATAGTAATTTTCTTAGTATTTGTTCGCCGCTTCAACTTGATTTATCTCGTGAATTACAAAAGTGTACATCAGATAAAACCAAAAATGAGTAAACAGCCTTCTTGTAACAAAAGCAGGTACTTATCAGTTAAGAAAAGTAAGAAACTTGTCTCTACTTTAGTCTGAAGTTGCACCTAAGTAACTTATTTTAATCTGTTCTTAACGGAAAACCTCGTTTAAGTTCAAATTACACTGTACTCTAGCGAAGATCGAATATCTGCATACATTTTTCAATACTTTGCAAAGTGCTATCGCTGAAACTTTAGTAATTAGGTCTCTAGATACAATGTTTTATAAGAAGTTTAATTTTTATAAGCCTTTACAAAATACTTATTTACGGTAAGTTAAAATAATTTTGCATTTATTAACTATGGTAATCATTCAAGAAATGTTTATCGTTGCGGAAAACTTTTAAATTTTGAAAACTGATGCCTTAAATATTGAAGTTCAAGAAATTTAAAATTGTCTTGAAAGAAAAACAAGGCCGTAACGATATTTTTATATGTTTTTTTATAAAATACTCATTAACTTAAGACTAGTTTACTCTACTGCTACATGAAACGGTAGGAGCAATAATATCCACTTAGTCGTTTCTAACTACAGCGGATAATCTATATTAGAGATCTACTATCTACGCAGGATTTGTACAGTGCACAAGTATACACGAAAACGTAGAAGTTCCTTCCTTTATATTCATAATCCGACGAAACGAGTTAACAACACGATGGTGTAAGATTTGTTGGACGACTGACTTTAAACATGCCAGTCCTACACATTTATTTAAAGTATTATGTAACTGAAAATGTGTGACCAGCCCGTTATGCCGCCTTAACTAGGAAACGGCGATGAGTAGTTGGAATCTCCACAGGAGACTACATTCGCACTTTATAACCTCTGGATCTTTAAGTGGAAGCAGTTGCAACTGGGATACGAAGGCACTCAGCAGCATAATTTTTCATTATAATAGTATCAGAAACATTCATCAAATTCATAGTTACATGAATTATTTTTGAAGACTATAAATTACTTTTTTTACAGGTTTTTTTTTAAACCTGTAAAAAGGAATGAAATAATTAAAGTAAAAAAGGATGAATGTAAGGAATGAAACTGAAACTGGTTTTAAAACAAAACACTTTTAACAATATTTTGTAATTTTAGTTAGTTATTGTAGTCGGTACGTTTTTATTCACACAAGTACTATTTAAATTTATTGAATAGTCCTTCACTCTGTTTTAGAACGTACGCTTTAGAGGCAGTTAAATGTAATTAAACTCCAAAGGTCGACGTTTTCATAGGATTGCTGCATAAACTTTATGCATATGCCACGAAACTCAAAGCCCCTGCTTCCATAACTAGTATTAAAGCGTCCCATCAAATAAGTTCTAACGTTAAAGTTTTTAAAAGTCATTAACAAATGTATAAGCTTTCTGGGAAGAATAATTTATCTTTGATGATGGCTTCAAAACTTAAGAAAACGCAGGTAGATCTTTATTATGTTATTTTGTCACTGCCTCCACTATTCTTTAAAGTTCAATATAATTATGAAACAATAACCAGCCTTATAACATAATCCAAAGCGCTTTTATAGACACTCATACAAAGACGTTGAATAAGCCAATGTATCAGACATCTATATTAAAAATCGATACGTGTTACTCTTTTCTGTTTGTACCACACAAAATTACCCTCTAAGTGCTTTTGTCAAGTAGGAAACTCAAGTGGTATATAAATGAAAACTTTTAGGATCTTGCAATTTATTAATATCCGGACTATTAGTAATAGCCAGTCTAGAACAAATAACTTTATCGGAACTAATAAGCAAGGTAATAGTTTATTGGAATTACTGTATAACTCCCATATTACTGCATTTCCTCAGTAATTTTTTAGTAAGTAATTATTATTATTAGAGGATTTAGGGTGGTTGGTTTCTTTTTTACAATGCACTGACCTAAGGTGGTGGTAAGACTTGTGAGATTTTTATGGGCCAGGCGTATCATTTACCACTTGATATTGTCTTGCTCATTCCGTCATTCATTTAAAATAGGTAAGTTTTGATAACCAACCCACACATTTCTTTGCTCTGTGTAATTTCCAATGGCAGTTTTATGAATGGTTTACCAATGTTGGAGATACCAAAAAGTAAGCAACCGTTTGACAGTTCCCCTTATTTCTAAACTCATCTGTTTATTTTCTATAACGTAAGTCGTATACATCGAATTTAATTATTTTCTTCATAAATCATGATTTGTTTTTATTTATAAAAATATTTATGGTATGAGTTTACCTAATACAATAAAATACTAATCCTAAAAAGGGTAAGCGCAATGCGCCATTTATGACTCTGTACAAAGTTTTCTCATTTCACTGCCAAAATCGACACATGTTCGCGTTTAACACTTTGCAAAATGGGTCAAGTAGAGTTAGCTTTAAAGACTTTTATATAATACCTAACCTGTAAATGTAATAAATAAATATATTTTTATTTTAAACTAAGCGTTTCAAAATGGAATAAATAAACATAGTTTTTTATTTATAATAAATGGGTTACAAAAGTTTTTGTACATTATAAATGATGAATATTAACCACGAGAGATTATATAATCACAACATAAAGCTTAGAAATTCAAGTCACAATGATTTTGTTTACGAAAGGCGGCACTGGATTGTTTGGAACGTAATCAAGCATCCACCGCAGTGGTAACGAGCTTGCTTATTCCTTCATCATTACAAGGTCGGTGTCTCAACAAATTTTAACAAAGATGTTAAGCAGAACGAAATAATTAATAAAAATATATTTATTTAATTTTATAAGTGTTGTCCTCAGTCATAATCTACACCCTACTTGGGTATTAATTTAATGTATAATACATTAGTAATATTCTTTAATTAAAAAACATTTAACAATCTTTCCTAACAATTTTGCATTTCCACGATGCTATTTTTTATTATTTTTAGACTTTTTGTTGTTTGGATCGTTCTTAAGGTCTGTAGGTAGTTACAGCGTTAATTAAAACTGGCGTTGAAAACTAGAACAAGAGTAAATAAGACAAACAATGGCCCCGAAGCGGGATTGCTGGCACTGCGATAAGTATCGTTCTTGTGAGGTTGTGAAAATATCCCCTGATACTTAATCCACGTAGAAGTTAAGCTAAATATATATGAAAACATTATTCGCGTAATGTGTTAGCAATTTTAAATTTGTACGAGATATGAGTGACATGCCATGCACTAAACGCAATACTCTGTCATATCTAAGTAACACTTAAGACATAGACTAATGCAGTGTTGTTCTCAAATTATCCTGTATTGATCTTTGTTATAGACAGAGGTAACTTATATGTTTACGTTAAAAGTGACCTTTTACTGACATTTTACGGTAAAGCATTTTCAAATTTAATTTAAGTCATTATAGCTGAGTCCACTGAGAAGTAAATGCATTTACTGTAATAAAATTTAATAAACCATCTTATAAGCTAACAGATAGATCAACGTAAGATTTTATTAATTTTTTTTAATAGATGTTACATTAACTATGCTTAACTAGGAGTGAACTAATTTAAAAAAACGTTATTTTAGACTGATATATATCTAATCTGGATTGATCAAATATAATTGCATTATTCAAACATTGCATTCTATATTACTTTTTCTCGGACGTTAGGTAATATTATTTTAGTAGCGATTAATTAATAATTCCTCTCCATGCAGATGTCACGGCAAGGAGCCAAGGTCTTAAGTCAAGTGACGTACACCTACAGCTATTAAGCTTAAACCACGTAATAAATTAAATGCACCTGTTTCTATTTAATTGCAAAAAGGAAAATGTGTTAACAAACATTATGTTTATATTGATTTATTTAACTTGGCGGTTATACAATAAGTGCAATATTTATTGATATGTATACATTTTAAATTGAAAAAAACTTAAATCAGCTCATTACACACCTATAGTTCGAATATAAATTTATCAATGTTAAGAAATCTAAGTATTTATTATTAAAAATATTTATATTTAATATACACGTTCTTCGAATAAATAAATAGCGTAAAAATGGGTACAAAAATCGCGCAAAAATATCTGAGAGATAACGTGTCAAACAATATCGATTTCGTTGTCAAGGGATCGGATCTGGGTAAATTAAATTTCACGCGTCATTTCATACCGAAGATTCAAAAGGCGTATTGATAACAAATTTCATACCTGACAAAAGAGTTATATCACCAAAGTTGCACATATTTAATGATAATTATTTATTACTTGATCACCTTTATGTGGTTGTAGCCTAAGGCTTGGACTTTAAAATCCGGATGTCGTGTATTCGAACCTGCAGTCTCAACAATTTCTTGTTTTAATTTCATATTTGCTCAGTACAATGACTGATCACTTAATTTTCAGATTATAAGATCACACTATCAATTTATAGTATTTTTTTCTGTCTGCCATTTTCCCGAATTATCATGGGGTCGGAAAACAATAATAAAACTGCTGATTTGATATCATCAGTTTTACTGGTGTCTGACCCCCACAAACCATATGGCAAATGTATGTATTCTAAGGAACAATTAGTTGTAAGTATATTTGAAGGCACGAACTTTCTATAAAGACTACCAAAGATGGTCTTTACAAACGGGACCGACTTTTTACATGTGATCAGCCAATATTGTCCTAACCAACCAGAAATCAACTATAACTATTACATAAGAAAATTAATAAATAATTCAAACATTTATACGTTGTTTTTTTACAAGTACCTGTTACACCCCTATGCTGACAGTTGTTCTCTGATAGAGAACACCAGAGAAGCCTTAAGCAAACAGTTGAAAAAGCAGTAAAAAAAATAGAAAAAGAAAAAAAAATACATAAGTTGTCATGTCTCCTTTACCCGGTTATTGCGCTGGTAACGGTGCCCTTCAAACTGGAAGGCAGTAGTGTTATAACTCTACTGATTTGCAGCAGAAATGACCAACGCGGCGGAACTACCCTGGCGGTCTCTTGCCAAAAAGATAATACCTAAAAATTT
The DNA here is from genome assembly GCA_029286875.1 of Lamproptera curius. Classification (NCBI taxonomy): domain Eukaryota; kingdom Metazoa; phylum Arthropoda; class Insecta; order Lepidoptera; family Papilionidae; genus Lamproptera; species Lamproptera curius. The sequence continues at coordinate 6,596,097 of JAGSMT010000016.1, read as the reverse complement.
GTTTGCAGATATTGCGGTTTAGGTATTTGTTTTTAAATTAAAAGTGAGTACACGTATGTACATAAAGAATTTCCTGCTACCCTCAAATATAAATATAATGTAGCTCCGTATATAAATATAAAAAAATTATAACATGGACTACTACCTGAATTTATAACAGTACAATACGAGAGCAATATAATAAATTTTTAATATAAGTCCATTCATAATGTCGTATCAATGTGAGATCTGTATTGCTGATTAAATAAAGAAATACACCCTCCAATCCCTACGCACCAAATATCTTGAAACAGCGCCAATAATTTTGCAATATATCAAATTTTATTTCCCATTACAGAAGTTATGTTTTAACATAAAATTTGGTATCGTGCTTCCATTTTCATTTGCTGTGTATCATTATTGAACACGCAAATTGGCTTGTACTGCAATAAAATTGTATTGATAGATACCATTAAGAAACATCAGCTATAGGCTAAAATTTATTTTTCCTACGAATAAATTATACTAATAAAGACGGATTTAGCGTGTAGGCTGACTATGTATTTCGTTATAAACAAAAGATCAAAATAATGACAAAATAGTACATCGTATTTATATAAAAAAAATCATCTAATAGTAAATTTATACGTACTAATAAAAGAAGGCTTTTTAAGAGTACGTTTTCCGAAATATGGTAAATGTCGTTTAATTTGTTTTTTTCTTTCTTTAATTTTTTCAGTGCAATAATTTAAACTAATCAGTACGTTAACGTAGACTATGTTTACTTAATGAGTTGTGTGAATTATTTAATAGATTTTATTAAATAAAAATTTAATTATTAACAGCAAAAGTAAAGAACTTAATAAAGTCGTCGGCGTCGTTACAGTATTAATCAAGTACGTTCGAGGTAGTCTACGCCAATAAGGTTGTTTATAACTCAGCAAATCTAATTTGGCCCGCCTCGACCCTTAGCCGGAGAAGGGTTAAATGTGTTATTACCTTTAAAGTGTTAATATCTCAGATGGGTTTGAAGTTGTTACTATATTTTATTTATTGAATATATAATGTTGTGTTTCTTTGTTTTAAATCAACAATTACCACTAGGGAATGTTACCCCTTATTTACCCAGTAGTTATAGATACCTTCAAACAAAATTGTGTATTCAGACTAATGTGGCATTTCCTTAATGCTTTCACTCAGAAACTCACTACCTTCAGCCATAGCTCAAGAAACAAGATGTGTATCTTTAAATGCTTTTTATAATAGCGAATCTTAGTGTCGTATTTATCACGATGCGGTTTCTTGCAATAAAAAGGTATAACATACAATATGCACTTTTATTCATTAAAATTTTGACTGGATATTAAGCACATCATAAAAGAAACATGGTGATACTTTTATATTACAGCATGTGTTAAAATTCACTCCATTTTTACTTAGCTTTCCATCTAATTCGTAATTTTCTTAGCCATTTCCCAAGTTATTATAGGATGGCTTCTTATCTCACAAGTGTCACCTAATTATAGCTTATAGAGTGATTAACGTCAAACCGTTTAAATATGAAGAGGGAAGGATGAAATAAGTAGTATAAGTTAATATTTTTAAAAACCCTTAGGCTAACAAATTTATAAAGAGGAGTGCGCAAGAAAGTTGTTCTTATTAATGCCAACAGTGAACAGTGATGGTAACTTACTAGCAAGTAACACCAATTAATTTATTTCAATTAAAATTTAGGTGGCTTAGGATCTTCTACGTACGGATATTGTACGTCCGATGTGTAACATTTAGCCGCGTTCGTGTTTTTGAAGATTTGTGTAATAATAATTGGTTTGCCCCATACCATATTACATCATAATGTGTCTAGTTATTAATAATGCTTAAACAGAAACGTTATGAAAATAGGCCTAAATATGTTCTCCCATAAATTCTATGACCGGTGTTAACTCACACGTGTGCATTATTTTACATATAATGCTGTGTTAAAACTTCTGTAACTTAACATTATAAAATTTATCTCAAAAACATTATAAAATAAGATTTTATATCTTAGACCTCAAATAACATTCAATAATCCTAATTGACAATTTTACAAGCGTTTGTATTTAGCTCAATTTTCTCCGACCACGAACAGTATAGACGCGCTTTACTAGAGAACACTGTTTGCATCTCTAAATGCAGCACAGACGTATAATTTTACAATCTGAATTTATAATGAGTGAATGCCGCAATCATCACGGTGGTTAGCCAAAATATAACTTAAAGAAAATATAAAACTGTGCTCCGAAGCAATATCCCTTAATAAAACGGCAAAAAATTCGAATTCAAGGAAATAAATTTGTAAAAACAAAAGATTTAATGTTGCTCTTTTCTTATGTTTTCGTCAAGAAAACCGAAAATTTTATTTAATGAGCAGATAACGTCTATCAAAATTATTTTTGATATAAATCATGTAAAATGATTGCATCATTTGACATGATCTGTCATCTCCATGCCGTACTGACTTTTCTTTTGTATTCTTGTGGAATTCTTCGCAATTATTATAATGCCTGATATTTAAAAACTATCTAAATAGCTATTTAAATAGCTGAAACTAACTATTATTTGTTAAAATTTAGGTACATTTCCAATTTCAAAACCATGTAACTGTTTTGACGTGTGGGGCGCCGTATCGACTTTTTTTAATTACTTATCATGATATCAGCAGGACTATCTTTATTTTATATTTAAGTTAAAATTACAATGTGCTTATAGTTTTATATTTTATATATACACAGGCAATATGGTAATTTAAAGAGGAAGGAACTGGTTTCCGATACTTTGCTTGCGCTTTTTTCGTAAGGAGGTACTCAATTTAGAGCGTATGTTTTTTTATATATACCTATTACATCGTTGCTTCGCTCTTAGTGATCTGACTTTGTATTTTTTTCTTTGAATTGATGTTTATTATTAAGTGAAACATACTTTTTGTCCGTCTTATACGGTTTTGGCATCGAGTGTAATTTAATCGTACGAGGTTGTAATTTTTGGTGCCGTCATTTTTTTTATTTCTTAAATATCAATTATACTACTTATCTCAAAATTGTTAAAAAAATGGGATCAATGGAAAGCTTATATCTATCATTTAAAAATAGAATGAACAAAATCGGACGGCAAAGAGCGATACAACGAGATAGCAAATATATATAAATGTTTAAAAAAATATGCTCCGAATTAAGTACCTCCTTCTTTTGGGAAGTCGGTCAAAAATTAAACGACTTATGTCATAATAAGTTAATATCGCATACAGTAATCGTAACAAAATCTGTGATATACTGAACGTATATGTGTGAGTTTGGGTATGTGATTATTCTTCTATTATTATGTTTGCCTATTCGTATGATGTGTTAGGAATACAATAAAAACAAGCACAGAGAGGAAGAATGTACAAATCTACTTATTAGTAGTACATTCTTATTAAACTTATTTTACGAATATGAGGTATTGAGTGAAGAAAATTTTTATTTTAAGTGTGAACGCACTAACTGACTATGGAGTTTTAGGTTTATTTGGATTGACCAGTTACAACTAAAAAATATCTAGAGCGTTTTTCCGGTACTTTGAGTTGCAGAATAAGAAACGTTGACTCAGGAGTATTTGGTTTGTGGTGAGTACATCGTGCAAAAGCAACATATTTAGTAATTTTCGTCGATTGCTTAAGCTCATTTTGTGCTAATTACAAGACATTCTTTATACCTTGGTTGTTTTAGTTGAATAATTTAATGATTTGACAATCCTGGTTGAAGTTATATAAATAGGATCACAGTACTCATAGACGAAAATTTTAAAAGTACGGGAACTTTATGCCAATCCCAATCCAGAACAAGATACTTATGTATTTCCTCTACTCCTTTACACGCCAAGATCTTTGTATGCTTTCAATTTCTTTTGGTTATAACTACAAATATTTTTATTAAGAGATGCTGTAGATCGCAATAATAATCTCGAATAATTTACAATGGTAATAATAAATTATTTGCAAAAAAAACCGTATGTTTAATTTAACAAGCTTCGTAAGCAACACATTACAGTATAATAATTTATATTTTTGATATATGCTTAATATTCAGTATTTCATAATAAAATATTCTGTCTCGCTTTTTAGGTGACTATAGATGATGTTTCATATTTTGTATTTCATATAAAATATGATTTTAACTGACAGTATCACTCGTGATTTATGCTCACTAACAATTTTAATCTCTGCTATTATTCAAGATATTTATTTAATTAAAACATTTTTTTTAAATGCTTTTAATTGTTTTGTCGTTTTGTCGTTTATAAACTGACGTAATAATTAAATTTGAAAATGCGTATTAGATGTATTATAAACTTTATAAAAGATCAATTTAAGACGTACATTTTTACAGAATATTGTCGTAATTTATTAATATATATAAATAGAATATTTTTAAGTCTAATTCTTAAGGTGACCTATGTATAAAAATATCTTCGCTGAGAATTTAATACCTGTTTGCATTTGGCTCACGGTAAACAAATTATTCTGCCTTTCTTCATTTATTCTCGAAAAAGACTTGATATTATCCTTCCGGGGTGTGCGAAGCCTGAAAGTACTTTAACACCTCGTCTTTCATACTTAGTAAAAGAAGGATACTACCACTCGCCAGTTTTCTAATGTTAGGAGAATAGTAAACCACATAATCCACGTTCATTAATATTTTTAGGTTTCAAATACAAAATGACAGGTTCGCGGTTTTGGTAGAGAATGGCAATACTGCAATCGCTCCTTGAGGATAATATTATATAACATGAATATGATTTTTAAGTCATGAATCTGATTTTTAAGTCACGTCGTAGCTGTGGGTATTAACGAGTACATCACAGAGCCGAGTCATCATAGAAACACGATATTCATCACTCTCACATTAGTGCAATACCAAAGGCGTCTCAAAACAGGTAATAATTTTTTTCCTAATGCTCATCACAATGGACTAAATTCAGGACGTTGGATCTTAACATGTTATTGCAACATGTACCTATAACGTTCTGCAGGAACCAATCACTGGTAAATAGTACCGTGCTACTGCTATAAGTAGCCTTTTAAAAAAAAAATCCTTGGCCAGGAGCAACATCCAAAATTAACTAAAAATAACACGCAAGTTCTAACAAAGGCTCTCTATCACATCTCAATTGTGTCAAGCAAAAAAAGGATGTAGTAGTAATCTTGATTACAAAGGTGATCTTGAGAGATGTTTATAACTTATCGTATGTCTGTCACGACTATATAAATTCAACTTGGTGAAACACACAAAAACAGCAGAGGTAACTTAATTTGCAAAAAAAATTGTTATAGCCATCATTTTTTTTTATTAAATAACAACACAGATAAATACTTACAACTCAGTTGGAGAGCACCTTTCTGTATCGTCATGATTCCTACTGTTTTGTCACTCCTTCTTACCAAAGAGAACAACGAGATTCACTCGCCTATTACCCAATATGAACGCGGTTTACAACGTCAGCAGTTTCCGACAATTGACGACTGTTAGCGTTCTGCCCAATACCCTATTTTCACGACGACAAATTTCCATTATTATGTCTTGTAACGCATATATATGTCCCATTTTTTTTAGTTGGTAGCCATAATCTATAGTAAAATATATTTTACTTGATTACAGATAAATCCAATATAGATATTTAGATTTTGTTATTCTATAATCAAGTAAACTTTATACAGTAGTCAGGCAGCGTTTATTTATTAATAAGGCGATACTACAACGTTGAAGTTAGTTTTTGGACCTACAAAATGCCTAGTTTTATAAAGAGAGCTAAATTTCTTTTACGTGAAATGCAGGAATAAGTAGCACCCTTTTATAAAACTTCTTTGCTATCAATCTATATATCCTGCCAATTCTCAGTTTTAATGACAAAACTCTAGTGCGAATCGAGATAAGCCTCACCTTTCTTTCTTACATTTCACTAAATTAGTTGAACATTTTTTAATCCTTTTTAGATACTACTTTTACCAGAAATTATTTTTCGATTTTACGAGTGCTGATGAGGTGTAGCATTAAAGGAATTAAAAAAAAATATTTTATGTTTACATTGTTAGGTTCTCTTTTGTAACGCTTTACTGATTCTGGGATTTTCAAATAACCCTAAGTTTCTTTTATTGTGACCTTAACGAACAATAACAATTGGATCCACAAGAATATCATAATCATATAAATTGAACTTTTAAACGCATTCTTAATTAATAAGGTAAAACGGCCTTAGTAACTCAATGTGACCATGTTATTTTAATTAATTGATAGTCTTCATCTATTAATAAAAATAACATGGTCACATTTCTTTGAAAATTTTACGCGTGACAACTTTAACTAACATAATCAAACATATGTGTTCATGTCGCTCTGCTAGTGTCTTCATTAAAGTTATGAAATTATGAAATAGGAATTAATAAAGTTGTTATTCGTATACGCGCGGTCTCTATTTGATTGAGTTGCAGCCAGAACAGTAATTTTGTATGCAAACAACTACGGTGTTAGTTTAACCATCTAGTTGAACTATTTGATTGTTAGTTGTCATTGTTTGTTAACATGTATCTGGTTTTAGTGTTTGAATTTAGAATTGCATGATTTATATATTTGAAACTACAATAACTGTATTTCAGCCACATAAATACGGTGAAAATGCTTCTGGATATCCATCATAAGAAATTTACTTACGTTTCTTAAAAATGAAATTTGGATTTTTATGTGACTGTGAATATTTGTTGCTTTTCAGATTTTATTTCTATGTGCACTGTGTAACGGAATAATTTATTGTTTTATCATATACACCTTTCAAGCAGGGTAAAATCCATCGCTTAATAAACCTGTCAAGGTTTGTAAACTGACTTAATATTAAACTAGTGGATTTTCTTTTCTATCAATTAATATGAATAACATGCGTTAACGCAATTTTCAGTATACCAGTTAGTAAATGCTTGTAACTATAGACTTTGTTTTTTTGTGCCGTATATAGCTATGAATCAGAAATACAAGGCGCACAATCGCAGTTGCTTTTAAAACTCAAAGCACAAATTTTTTAGGGTTTGAATACCATTGGCACAATATTTTTTATAAATTACAAAGCAATAATTATTTCGCCTTTAAGAGAGTCCTGTTACAAAAAAATTAAAAAATATGTTTTATTATGCGTATTGTTATGAGAATGAAAGTTCCCGACATTGCGCAAAGGATTAGCTCGTTAGAGTGCTAGTGGACTTGTCGGTCCCGGGGTTCTAGAGTGGAGACCACGTTTTGGAAAACTAAGAGTTGGTCGACTACTAACCAGGCCGGTCCAAGTTGGCAGCGAGTAGCACGAAATCGGCCGTCTTGGTGTTCATAGAAACAGGTCTGTGTTCAGCAGTATACGTTAGGACCCGTTAATGATGATGATTTTAATACGTATCGGTTATATGTAATAATTTTAAAAAGGTTATTTTGATATTACAGACGGATTTCCAATTTTATTTATTTAAATATTAATATTAGAATAATATTTATGAATCTGAATCCATGTTCAAAACTTGAAACCAATTAATTATCTTTAGCGATGATACCGAAAAGGAAAGAAATTTAATAGGAAAATTGTAAACAGTTGCGTAACTTTAAATTGGTTTTTCGCAGAGCAAAAAATGATAAGAGAACAAAGTTTTTCCCTTGAGTTACAATGCGTTTTGGCGAAATTTGTTCAATGTCTTTTCATTTTATTGGTATTTCTCGTAAATATTATTAAAATTTTAATGTAAAAATCAAATAAATGCTTCTTGAAAAACTGATCAAGCAGCATTTATTCGATTTATTGATTTTATATAATACTAAGGTATAGCCTTAACAGAATAATAACTTGTTTTAAAAAAATTGTTTACAGAATGACAATAATTAGGGACGATTCTTCAATATGAACGACAATTATACTTTGTTATGACTTTACAATTAGTCGTAATCAATAGTTCTTTTTAGATGAATCTTCAGTTTAGGTTAAAGTTCTTGTAAATACAAATATTTATAATGACACGTTATAATAAATAAATATGAATGCACACATTTTGGTCTTCAATCGTATATCGAAAAGAATATTGTGTCTGTTAAAACGGAAAAAAAATTTCATATTGTCATAACATTATTCCAAATTAATTAAAATTGTATGCCGTCTGTTTTATGATATTTCTCCTTCGGTAAATTTCTTCTTACACTTAAACCAAAAGCAACTTACCTGTATTGGACCTTATACTATATTCAAGTCTATGTTCATATATATACTAGTTCTTACTGAATTTTTTGTACTATATTACAATTAAAAACAAAAATACGAAGCCTTGTTAAACTGCACATTCTATATAGAAATACAGTGATCTTTTGTACACCACCAGCTCTGACGAAGAACAGTTTGGAATTAAACAGTTCTGTATTTTACAAAGACAATGAATACAGTGATGTCACGAACGAATGATAACACGACCCTCGCACCGCTAGCGGCGTAATAAACTTGGAACGTTACAGAGAAATATCGGTAGAGCCGCGACCTGAGAAAATTAAGTTTTTTGCCTCACGTCACCGCGAATTCGCCGTAAAAGTTACTTAGCTCTAATCAAAAAAATATGTATCTTATACGGCTTTTTATAGCAAGCAGATTTTTATTGATTAATACGTAATGAAAAGATTATTTTAAAACTAAATATTATAATTAATTATATAATTAAAAAGAGTTTGTTTTTTTAAATCGGTAAATTTTATTCTGATTTCTGTATTTTTATTAGTTTTTTTGTTTTATTTCATTTGGAAAACTTACTTCTTGTAATAATTTATATCAATTACATTAAGAAATCAATTACAAGTTCTCACATGTGGTCTAATCTATAATTAACGAGGGGAAAAAAATATTGCCTGTAAAATATATACGGTATACGGGTGAAAATTATACGTACAACGTCTTTTAGTGGTAGAAAGATTGTAAAATTGTAATTTTTTTATTTAACAAAAATTACTATTACATAACCTATTCACTGTAAATAATTATAATTACACAATTGAGTTGACAATTAACTTCAAGTGTAATTTGAATACAGACACTATTTGTTTACTCAGACGCAAGAACGCTCGAGTGTAAGAGAGACGCAAGGCATGAACCAGTAAGCATGCCCCTCTTTCTCTTTTACTTAAGCAGGCCAACTGCGCACGAGTAAGAGAGACGCGAGCCTCTCACTTGCTCTTATGGTTTCTTATTATGAAGAGCGTTAAGTTTATGAGAGTGCCTCCTATTTTAAATCAATTTATAAAACGTGTCACATCAAAAAGTAAAAAAATAACAAACAAACAATAACTTAATTATTGACTAAAACTATTAAAGTAATTTATGGGAAGGATTGTTCAAGTGACTGTTGGCAAGGTATAAAATAGATCAAAATCCTTATATAAGTTAATAAATTTCTCTGTTCTTATTACAAAAGTATTACATCTCCAGTTAGTACGAGTTTTTGGGAATGCAAAGGGTTTTACGTTTTATTCGGTTTAATACAGTAGCCTTTAACAATTTTAGATAACAACTCGGCTGTGTTAATAGATCCTTCAATAATGTTTATGTAAAAGCATACATCATTGACATATTACCGCACCTGTGATGGAACAAAATGATAACATCTGCATCTTTCGCTGTAGTCTAATGATTTGATATGTAATTTCCGATAGAAATATTTTAGGAACCTTTTTTGGATACCTTCGATGCATGAATTGTAGGACTGGTGTTTAGGGCTCCAAACCTGAGAAATATATTCAAGTATAGGTCTAACATAAGAGCAATAAAAGATTTTTGTAGTTTTTACTTCACTGAAAACTGAGGAGCTACGTATAATGAAACCGAGTGATTAGTGATTTTCTTGTGCTTTAAATATAATGCTATTTATATGCTTATCATATGCAAGTTTTAGATCTGGAATAACCCCAAGATCACGAGCCCTAAAATATTCGTATAATAGCCGTATCTGTTAGGAGGTATTTGCTTTCAATAAAGTTATTTTTTCTTATATATGGTACGAAAAAGCACTTTTGTACGTTTAAGTCTAGTTTAATCCTATCGCAAAATTAATCAAACCTTTTTAATTATTTTTGAAGTGAAACTTTATCTTAAATTTTTTACAACTATTAGCACATTCATGTCATCTGCATATAATATTATTTTAGATTGTGGGAAACACTTTTCTACGTCATTAATAAAAATGGTAAACATAAGTGGCCCCAGAAGGGATCCTTGAGGCACACCTATAGGATATATAGATTTCCAAGTAGACGTGAGTGATGTAAACCAGCCTGTTTACATCATTCACGCCTACTTGAGACACTTTGGGAGCGTACTGCTTGTAAATAAAGCTGTTGTGCTAGACTTTGTCAAATTCCAAATTGCTCGTCTGGGATGAGGTTATAAGAGAAAGCCGTTCTAATAACCTCATCCCAGGTCTTTCAACTGTAAAAGAATTGTGCGTCGGCTAAGTATTCGGCCTTTTTGAAGTCTTTTAAAGCTAGTAAGCTTCGGTTGGCTTCGAAAATAGAGGAATCCAATAGGTAGTGTGCGATCGCTCTAAGTCTTCCGTCAGACCTAAACTCAAGCCTTTGCTATGAAACGCTATCTTGTCTGTATAATGTGAAATGGGTCGGACACGAATGGACAGCAATATAACGCCCACCTGAGTGCATCTTATAAGGCATCGAATACTGAACGGCAAGCAAAAGTAGTGGAGCAAAAATCACCCAGAACCTTGACTGTCCTTTAGGAGTCGTCGATGGCTGATGACAGATGCGTTGTAATTACTGACTGTCTGTTTATGACAATATATGCTTTGCGTTTGCGTCCAATACAATGTCAATTTGTTACTATTTTGTTCGTAGGGAACGCACTAGACTATTAGCCTACTTTAAATAAGACCGGCAAGTAGTCAGAATCTAACTAGGAGAGACACTCTATCAATACGATATCGAGAAAAGCAGGTCTATAGTGCTAGGAGCGCCTATGCCAGAATCTGACTATCTAGTTGGGGTCCCGGGAGCTACCAAATTTATATTGGGCGGCTCTTCGAGTCCCAGCGATATATTGTTGTTCTTATTTGACGTACTGCTATTACAGTCGCAATGCTTACCATTTAAATCGCCTGCTTTGATGGTTGATGGACCTAGGCAGAGAAACAGCAGAGCAGCTCTAGGTCTGATGAGAAAATGGCTAGCATAAAAATAATTTTAACTAACTTTAGAGGTAATTGAAATTATGAAAAACGTTTGAAAAACCAATGTTATTTCTGTATTTATATGAAAAAAAAAATAATAATTTTGTTCCTTTGCACATATCTACTTATTAGTATCTATCAATAATTTACAGTCGAGATAAATAGTATATTTCAACTCTTACGTGAACTAAAACACTCATAGAGAGCTCCATTGAAAGAAATACATGGCTTTCTCACATTTTGAGTTTACTCTACTGTGACTTTTACTAAATACTGTACTTAGATATAAAAATGCTTAAAATACAAATTTAGGAAATAAGAATAACTTCATGTACTGAAAAATGGTAAAATATGTTGCTATTATAAATGATATTATTATGACATTAATTTATGAATCCGTAATAGTTAAATAAATTTACGCAAGTAACTTCAGAGAGATATAAGAAAGTTTCTGTAAACAGATCCTAAAACTTTAAATTGGTTTTTGCTCCGTTCAAGAAATTTATGAAAAGAAATCTAATACTTAAAAAGCTTTTGGTCATCGTTCTTTACGATGACATGTAAAAAAATCATATTATATAAATAAAATTATTGAATATATTAAAGGAAATAAAAGTTATACATATTTTATTAGAAAATATTGTTAAACAGCGATATTTAGCAAAATCAATAACATAATTCAAATGTTCGACGGTATAAACGGCCGTAATTATACGACAAAAAAACTAATAAATGGCTAAGTAAGTTATATTTTTATACGTTTCTATGTACTAAAGCTTTGCAATTAAACAATGAAATCAAACGAAGTGAGATATAAATAGTACAGTTATAAAAAAACATTCAATGCCTATTATTTATATCTTATATAGAAATGAAGGCAGTCAAAACAGTTTAAATTCGATTCACGTCTTCCAAACGTCTTTCCCTGTAAAACACGTTCGGACCGTATACGCCCAGTATAAATCTACCCGTGAGACTGAAATATACGTGTTCGTTCAACCATCGTAATACGCATGAAAGAAATCTCAGTAAACTACGGGTCAGAGTTGAGATTCATACGCTTTTTATGCAGCACTTTTGCTTTTTTATGCAGCGTTTTTCCTGTTTTTAATTATGAATGAACAGTTTTAATTATTTTTCTTTATTTTAAAGGTACTCAACTTTTAGGTAAATACGCAGTGAAAAATATCCAGAGCCATAGCGTATGTAATAAGGGCATTGTCATTAAAACTCTGATATCAATGTTCTTTACCGCCTTAAGTATATTTTTTTTTTATGTTTAAAAATTCTCAAGTACAATTTGCGCATCTTATCTATAAATCTGAAACATAGATCATCATGAGTTATTTTGACTCTTAACGAAACCATGGGCGTTTGCTTTAGAAACCGGAGGTCGTGCTTTCAAATCCTGTGGGGACTTAACAAGTTTTCATTGTTGTTTCCTAATTGGTAAGGGAAATTTGGGCCGATCACCCAATTGCCTGAAAAGTAAGATGATCCATGCGTCGGATGGGCATGTAAAAAGTCGGTCATACATACATCTATGATGCGAATAAAGGAGCGGAGTAGTAAATTGTTATTATTTAATTTATATAGGAATATTAACCATTTAATATATATTTTGCTACTATACAAAAATTTAAAAAAATAAAAAACCCAGTCAGCCTAAATAGTAGTATTTTAAGGCCCAGTTTATATTATACGCGGTCCCCTGATCTTACTTTTTCAATAAACGTACATATGTATTAGTAACATTTTAAATAGTTCTATAAAACGCATAGACTCTAACAATTTAATTTTTTTATTTTATATTCATAGAGATCTGGCTTGTTTATTTGCTTGAATATTTTTGTGATATTACAAATGAAACAATTGTAAGCATAAAATTGTTTAACACGACTCTATTTAAAAAAATACAACTAAAGTTAAGTGGAAATGCAATGATGAGCGAAGCGCTATAACAAAGTTTGAGTAAAACTCAGAATATAACTGCTGTCCGCCTAGCGTTGGAACTGTTTGAGAGTTAGTTGGCTCTGTAGAATTTTTAATTTTATTCGCAACCTCTCGCGGCCTAGCTTGTTACAAGTTGAAATTGGCATTGCCAAGTGTGATAACTAGATATTAGAAGTAATTTGCGATGCCCTGTTTTGTTTTGCGCCAAGATTTTCAGCCTTGTTAGAGTATACTTTTAATAGTGAACAAAATATTTTGGAGATTAATTAATGTCTGAAATTACATATAGTTTTATGCTTTTCTTAAGTTGTAACTGACTAGGTTTATTTTAAGTATCGTTAATATTAATAAAAAAAAATAATAAAGATATGCTAAACAACCATTTTATGTACATTATTTCCTTTTGATTCATGTATGAATTACTTAATTATAAAATATCGTGCACCACGCTCCTTTCACAAAATTTTACAAGAATTATGAATAAGAAGGTTTTGTTAGCATTTTTCAATATTTATTCGATATCAATCAATCTTTGCCGTATTTTCCGACCGCCATTCTTGAAGAAAGAACATAAATCTTTTGTGAAGTTTTCTCAACAGGATAGGTATTATTCATGAGGGTGCCAACCGCTTGATTGATCACGATATTTAGGATAACGCGTGAGTTAAATGCCGAAACGATTCTGTTTAGAAAAAACCGTTTTGAATAAAAGTATATTACCTTTTTGTATCAAATAACTTATCTCATAAGACATTTATTTACAGATCCTAGGGAAAAAAGTAAATCTGATTACATATTAAAGCTAGAACTGTAAAATGTTAAACGTATCTGATTGAAAGAGGGACTGATGGTCCTCTTTTTACAGGGCACCGTCTGGGTCGGTACCACCACGGTGCCTATTTCTGAAAACACTGCTGTGTTCCGGTTTGAATGGGTATTATGAGCCAGCGTATTTACGGGAAACGAGACTACATCCTTGTCCAGGTAGGAGGCGTTTGATACCATTTGTATTGGATGTCTATGGGCATGGTGATTTTCCTGCCAGGTGGGGATCTCGTCGCTCATGTAGGCCAAAAAAAATGATAACCTAAAATCAATTATGATTTTTTCTGTTTTTTTTTTCATGAATGGAAAGCTATTAGCCGTGGAACAGTTTAACTATATGTCCCAGATAGGAAGCAAAAATATACATGAGATTTTTTTTTAATTTTCCAAAAAAAAGAACAGATTTATTCATTCTTTTATTTAGATATGAATTAGATAAATAACACTTTTACCAAAATATTGTTTTGTATTTCCCATCTTTTGTAAAAGTAAGCAAACCCAAAAGTTGTTTTTACAAAAACGCCTTTGGGCAGTGAATGCGCCCTGCCAAACATCCGCCGCGAGGCCAGGGTATAACGTAACGTAGACCCCAACAGCGATTAAGACCCCGAACACTTTAAAAGTTAACGCGCAAACACATCGATAAAATTGACTAAACTCTACGGTAAAAGCATCATCCACGGCCGATCCAAAAGCGTCCAGTCGCGTAACCGCGAAAAACCTCGACCCAAGGAAGGGCCGCCGAGACCCGGACCAACGGGGGTCCGACATCCAACCTCCAACCACAAGTAGGGAATAAAAACCACCGCAGTTCTACCCTTACGAGCACAGCGAACACACACACCGGGATAAAGATAACCGCCCAACCTCACCCCCCAGCAAACGGAAAAGGGTCGGACCGTCGGCGTCCGGTCCGAAACCACGTCGAACCTTAGAGAATAAACACCCAAAACGTACTTTCTGACGCGGGGGAGGACCTTCGCAATTTGTGTTAGATGAAGTTTATAAGACATGAGTCTGGAAGAAACTTCAAGGTAAAAAAAAGCGCCCTCGTATAAAGTCGGGGGTTCGAATCAGGGGAAACAAAAGAGGTTGTTTTCTGGTTAGGACAATTTGGGAGATCACCAATTGCCCGGAAGAACAAGCCGATGGGTAAAAGAAGTCCACCCACGAATAAGTATTGGACCAGAGAGGTGGGATACGGTACAAAATCCTATAATGGAGAAGGAATGCATTACAGGAGGCCAATGTCAATGAGTGGACTAACACAGGCTGATGATGATGATGATGATGAAACGCAATTATGAGTTCACCCAAATATTTTTAAATAATTGTTTTTGTGATCAAAACATTGTTTTTCCGATTTTAGTAATGGAGGTTTCGAAGAACTCTCTTGCGGATATAATTTATTTTATTTTATTATGTCAGTCGATATAACGAAATTTTACAATGTATTTTATAATTGCTACAATTACAATTTTACAATTAATACAGTTGTAATATTAAATAAATGAATTTGTGATGTAATATATAATAACGTATAATAAATGTATGTAAAATTCATTACGATTTTTTATATATTACCAAAAAAAATAATTGTTTGAAATTTAAAAACAAAAAGGCTTAACGGATATTTCATTTTATAATTTGAGTTTCAAAAGATATTTTATTGTTTTCAAATATCCAAAAGGGGTGATGGAGGTATTCAATTTTAAGCGATGTTTTTACACATGTTACCTTGTTGCTCTGGTACTAATAACGTTTCGTTTTTTTGCTAGTTTTTATATTTGCTAGGTAAAGGTTATCATGTAACTATTAAAAAAAACCATACAATGAGTAGTTTCTGAGATATTATTCAAAAATAAGAAAAAAATACGCCGTCGCAAACTATAACATGTGCGATGATGCAAATTCCATTTAAATGTTGTACATAATTCTACATCTTAAATTAAATTTAAAATAAAGTCAGTGCGAGTATGAGATATATTACAAAAATCCGCAGTAAAAAAAAAATACGTTACCATTTGAAGATTTGATGATTCTTACAAAAACAAAAAGTAAGTTTTTAAAAATGGTTAGTGTGAATGTTCTTAATTAAGCGGTGAAAGTCACTTTGGTTCGATCTTCTTATGCTGACTTTCTTTTTTTCAAAACCATCGGAGAAACAACAGAAGATATCGACGTAAAGAACAAACAGGACAAAATCAACGATAGGATTATGCGTTTTTCTGTGGGACATCAGTTCCCAAAAGAAGGAAAGAGCCACACAAACGTTAACTCACTCAACTCAGCATTACATGACCTAGCCTAGTTACTACTACAGCGAGTGCTAGACTTTTTCGGCAAATACACCACAATAGGACCATTTACGGGTGCTTCCTATAGGCCATGCAGCACAGGTTACTCTTAAAACAACCACGTTCCGAGAGAACGTGTGAGGCGCGGATACCTTAATACGCTTTTATAGAATAATTAAGTGTTTAATTCCAATATTGAACAGCGTCTCGAGTTTGTTTGGTAGATTAAGCTAAATGTTAAAACAATGTTAAAGTTTTTTTTAATAACATGTGGATCAATGGAGGGTTACGCCCCCTTTTAAGCGATTTACCGACGTTTGATTACCTGGGAACCTTGACAAAATTTTCTTAAGTTGGTATTCACGAAAAATTATTTTGATATGATTTATAACACGTCCATGCAAAATTTTGTTCTTTTATTGATCCTATTGCCCAATTTTAAGCGAGGTCCAAAGAAAACCCCAGGACATAAGAAACGTTTTAAAATTTTACCCAAAAGGACAAATAGTTGATGGTATTCTTTTTTCATTATTTTTGGATTAACAAATTTCCCATCGTCTCTAAATTTACAAGGTCCCCTTTTTACAGGAGGCCGTCTGGGATGGTACCACCGCGGCACCGTTTTCTGCCGCAAAGTGACACATCCGTGTTCCGGTTTGAAGGTCTACGCAGCCGGTGTATTTACTGGGTAAACGGTAACATCAGTCCACGGTAGGAGTACGTTTAATGCCACTGGCCGTATGCCAAGGCCGGTGACCAATTCCATCAAAAAATGAAGGCCCGATAGTTTTTGCCTTATGGAAAAGAGATTAAACGAATTTACGAGTGGCACATGACATAGTAGTTAAAAGTGGCAAAAAGATTATTAAAACATAAAATAACACTTTACTTTTATTAAAATTCTTTTGATAAAGCAATAAAAGTTTCTAAAACGATAACAATGCTGCAACTAAAAATAAATAAGAATTTTCAAACGTTTGGTTAAGACAATTTGTAAAGTTTTGTAAATTACGTCGACCTAATACTCTTAATTGTTTAACAAGACCTTATTTTTATGATGTCAATCATTCTTTTACTGGAATGTAATAATTGTAAACACTTAAAATATATGCCTTTAAAAGAGTGTATTACAGCTGTAATGAAAATTTGGGTGACGTAGACCCTGCCTTCATCATTTTCAAAACAATCAACAGAAATATTAATTTACTTTATGGAAGGACTTTGGATTTATTAATTCTGAATTTAAATCGAAACTTCCACTTAAGACAAACGTTTTAATTTACAAATGGAATTTGGAAAATTCAGAATGTCATTCAATAAGATAGATATTTACTGTTAAATTTTTTATAATGATATAACAAATGATTTTTGAGACTGTTTCAATTTCCTGCATGCATTTTTAAATTGACCTTTCCAAAAAGGGAAGAACAACAGTTTGGGATTTTTTTCAAATGACCCGTTGGTCCGCTCATAGTGGCCGATTTTGTTGATTCTTTTTTAATTTTTAATTGTTCGTCCCATTTTTAAATAATTTTGTGTGACTAGATATTTGAAAATTTCAGGTCGAAACCAAAGTTTTGTAATAAAATTGTAACGAAACTTTTTTGACATAATGCCATTGATTTCCTACAATAAAGTCCCAAAATGTTATGTTTTAAAATAACCCACAAAAGATTTTAGTAATTCCAGACAAAGATAAAGCTCATTTAAAATTATGCAGATATAGTTCACAAAAAAAGATTAGTTGTTTTTTTTTTTAAAATACTTGAAATATATTTTGTTTTGCCATTACAAACACCTTTAAATTTTTTCATTACTTAAAAGTTGACGTATTTTTAAAAGGTTTTGAAAATTAATTTTTTTAAAGTGGTTAAAGAAAATTATGTTTTGGGTTTATTTTTATTAGCTGACTTTATTTTTGACCAACACAAAGAAAACTTAAAGATGCGTAATCAATGACACGAGTTTATATTTGCATTATACGTACTTCAATTGTATGCTACAATAACTCGTTTTACCATTCTATAAGTAAAGGAAGATACTCAATTTATAATTGTTGTTTTTGTCTTTCTACACTCCAACGTTTATATATTTTTATTTGGATCTTAATACACGTACGTATTAAATCTATGTTATTGTTTTTTAGTTAATATAAGTTAAAAAGACTTTGGGAAGATTTTTAAAAAAAATACATTATACGAATATTAAAATTTGGAAGAAAAACAAAAGTCCTGAACTTAACTTATGTATAATATTAATCAAATATTCAGTATTAACCATTAGTTAATATAATATACGCTTTTTATAAATAAACCTGCAAAAATTTATTTTTCGGACGTTAAAATTAAAACAATTTAAAGAAACAACAAAGGAAAAACAAGTGGTTAAAACATTTAAATTTTTTAATCGACGAATATTCCACAGATATCTTTTCAAAAAATTAGATCTCGTTTGGGGTCAGAGGGTAATTTTATTCCGCCACTTTGGGCCACAACACGTTTGTTAAATTTAAATGTTTGAGGGAATAATTTTGCATTTTTCACAAATTTTAATATACTTGCTGTGTTTTATGAAAGGAAAATGCTTATAACATTTCTTTTCATTAAAATCATGTTGAATATTTTCATCGTTTTATAAAACATTTTATTTTATATAAAACCTTCTCTATCTTCACTTTTTTTAACTAATTTAATGTGGATCATGTTTACGTGTCATTAGTTCCGTATGGCGGAAGCCACTATGGGTTCAATAAATTTGAGTCCTCTTTCCTGGTGAAGATGACGTTTTTTGCGGGGCCCTGTCCGCTTGATATATTGTTTGAAAAAAGATTTGCGACACAAGCCCTTTGTTTATTAACCGTGGAAAATATTTTCACAACTTTTAAGATATTCGTTATAATCATATCTTGTTACTACGTTTAATTCTCCTTTTTGACCGACTTCCTAAAATAAGGAGGTACTCAATTCGGAGCTTAAGTTTTTTAATATATGTTACCACGTTGCTCCGCTTCTAGTGTTCTGAGTTATTCGTTCTTTTATTTTAATGACAGATATAAGCTTCCCAGTCGTCCCATTTTTTTATCAATTTTGTGATAAATAATCTCATAGATATTCAAAAAATAAAAAAAAATACGGCACCATAAATCAAAACCTCGTATGTACACAAAACGCTAAAACTGTAAAGTGGACCTAGTTATGTTCTAAAATTTACTTTTTTAAAAAGATCAAAAAAATTTTAATGAATTCAAAAAAATTTTTTTCTATGTACAAAATGTCACAAACGACATTTTAATTAAATGAACACCTTAAAGGGTATCAAAGAGGGTGTGTAAGAACACAATATTTTTGTATGGGCCAACTTTGTTTATAATGCGTATAATAGTTATACGCAGCTAGAAGTCGGTCTTATTTTTTGTAAAAATTAATTTAAATACCATGTAAGACACTCACTCCACTCAAGACACATGAATATCAAAAAAGAGAACAATTACAATCTGGAATATTCGACACAATTTTAACCATTGCAATTTGGAAGCTCATTTAATATAATACAGTTTGAGTTTACAAAAAAGTGATCGCATCAAAAAGATTCTTCATTCTATGGACATAAAAAGTATCATAGAAGACATTTTGATTAAGTAAAATTAAACTGGCGTCCGTAAATTAGTGGTAAGGGCGGGGAATCTGAGGTTGTGGGTTAAAGGCAATCCGATCACCCATTTGTCTGAAAAAGAGATGATCCCGGTCGAATGGGCATTAAAGTCGGTCCCCCACCAACCCGCAATTGGACCAGCGGTGGGAACTTCCAAAACCGCCTAGTGGGATAGGGTGTATTAGGGGAGGGGCCTAAACCCAGCAGTGGACTATCAAGGCTGGATGATGAATAATGAATGAAAATACCTTTTAAAAGGTATCAAATATTTAAATTTGCGGCAATAAATGAAAGGCAATTTTGTAAGAGCATGTCGTTACCTGCTTTTATATTTGGTGGTAATTATTTTGAAATTGGCCAATTTTTAATAAGAACATGTTAAGATAATCAATTTTTTTAGAGACAATAAGGGTTTCTTTGCAACTGAAACTATGCCGATGTGGCTTTCATACAATAAATAAGTATAGCTATAGCCACATATAAGCTATCATAAAAATGTTTTAATTTTGTAAAGCATAATTATAACTCTGCCGATTATCCCTATAATCAACCTACTCTAATCCTTAAAAACACCAATCTTAATAAATTGTTAATTTCAAACACTTTACTATAAATAAGAAATATAAAGTCTGCAAATGTGTAAATTAGAAGGGCTCAAATGTAACACCACAAAATTATTATTTAAATATTTTATAAGCCAAAATGTATTAAATATTGTTATAAATTGTTTTACTAACAAACAAAAGGTATTGAAAAATGTTCAGCGTCGAGCAAAAACATATTTATCAAATTTAAGCTCTCTGGCAAAATGTCATGCAGTTACCGCTTTGTTTCGAGAATTGTTAATGTTTCGGACGTGACTTTTTCTCTAACATATGTGCTAGGTATTCGAGTTCATTGTAATCAGCGTAATAAATTTAAAAAATTAAAATAAATATGAATTCCAATTACTAAACTTATAACTTTGACCTCTATTTTACACGTATTCAGACGCACGAATATTTCGTTTTATAAAAATCGACAACCTTATATCAATATACTCGCAATAAAATTATCTTTATTTTGATATAAGGTTTATCGCGTAAGTGAGTAGTTGCAAATCACTATTGTCAATTTACCTGTATATACCTGTATAATTTCATATTTTATAAGATATATACTTTCGATTACTCTACAGTTTATTGCGTAACAGAGTGCATGTAATGTTTAAAAAAAACTTTTTTTAATTATTAATTAATTATAAGTGTAATTAATTAATAATTAAATCAAAATTTTCAGCCAACCTCCTCGAAATTAATATTTTAATATAATAAATTTTTTTTAAAATTATTTTCATCCCGCAATACGATGGGTGATGGTCGTACTATAGTAAGATCTCCTACTAAATGTAGGTTTCTCAATTTCGAGACGAGAGACCGAGCACGGTAGACGGACATCTTTGCTGTCGTCCATCGACGTAACGCAAGAAAATGTTACTAGAGTTGAGAATTGTATTGAGTGATCAAAAATTGTAGAATGGGTAAACTAGACTCGGTGTTCAGAGAGACTTGGAGACTATGTTAAAAATAAATTATTTAGTAATAATTAAGTTATCATACCCATTGTATTCCATCTTTTTCGTACTTTTTTAAACCCTCCGTGTTTCAAAACTTTCTTGTAGCTTTTTTTAATTTTCATGTCTAGCTGTTACTAATGCTAGCTATAGTCGTTGGGTAAAATATTTTATAATTTCTAATATATTCGCGATAATATTTTGTTTTTATTTTTTTTTCATGAATATAGACATATTCTTTTGTTTATAATTTTAACCTGATCATAAAATCTTATTTTCAATAGCCTTTATATTCTTGGAGCAAGTTAGCAGCCTGTAAATTTAGCCGTATCTTATATTTGATAACACATTTTAAATTGACCCTCGGCGCTTTGTTTTTTTTTTGATTTACCGTACCTCTGTTTCAATAAGACTGTTTTATGATAAATAAAAACAAAATTTTAAAGGATTTTTTAATAATTTTTATTGCTATCTGAATACTTTAATGTAATTTAGGTAGATTGAAGCCTCAACACGTTTACCCAAAACAAAATTCTTCACACATTATCAATACAAAACGAGGACATAATTTTAAACATATTAGGCGAAATAAATTTATTATTTGAAAATTAATTAAAATATTCTAGGCACTTCCTAACCCATTTTAGCCGCAGCATAAGCTAGCGTCACATCAGTCACCTTGTAAACATGAAAACGCTTTTAAGAAGCAGCTGCATTATAACTCTACGTTAGTGTACACATAAGATATAAAATTTTACAATTTCTTCTGCGTTACATTAAGAATAATTTCTCAGCTTTTAAAAATATGTAAAAAATATATCATTTTCCTCTTTTTGAATTTGATTGAACAAAAACAATTTTTGATATATTGTTTGTTAAACATTGAACACCAATGTAATTTTTGCTAAAACCAATACGAAGAAGAATAAGGGCGATAATTAAACCTTTGACACAGTTACGACTAGGACAGGTTTCAGAGCTTTTACATACAATGTACCTCAATTAGGGAATAAACAGTAAATAAATTGATATATTCCAGCAGGATGGAAGACTTCGGCAGGGGAGACCAAACCGGGGTTCGATGCGAGCGGTGTGAACAAGCACCGCTTTTTGCATTTGACCTAGAAATGGACCACCATGGAGTCCCAGCCACCTCAGGTGTTTTGCGAGGCTTATTGAGATTACCTCATTTGAAGAAACAACTATCAGAATAATTTCGGCAACAATCAGTCACATTTATTTATTAAAGCTTAATGCACAAGTAAGTACAATAGCGGACTAAATACCTCAAGGCATTATCTACCAGTCAACCTTTGGGTGGTACAGAGAAAATTAGGTAGGTACATGAGTGAAATAAAACGAGGATACGGTTTTTTATAAGTTTAGGGAATGTAAACTGTAAAAATAGATATAACTACATGCATAATTACGTATTAAAAATAGAATTTACTTATTATATACTTACTAACTACAGATATATCTACATACATAAGTACACATTTATATATGAATATATATAGAATATTTATATTATATAAATAAATATACATATAAAATATACTACTTATATGTACTAAGTCTTTCTCACAGCGACTGAATCGTTACTCTTCTAACAGTTTATTAAATAAGTGTTCCTGAGCTTTTGCTTGTTAACGTGTCGCAGAGTCTCCCTAGGATGGAGACGTGCTCGAAAAACGTCCTTTGTGCTATCCTTAAGGATGTATCTCCTATAGTTGCTGGTCTTAATAACTTGACCTTACGCAAGCAAAACCGTCGGTTTCTCCACAGAGATTACTATTATTAGTAGCCAATTAGCGGACGCAGTAGCGTTTACATAAGGCCCATATAGTCTCTTTCCATACAGTCTTAAGGTGTGATAAGTACTGCTGGATCTTGTCATTGCTTGATAGCTAAGGTTAGAGGAGTAAGTCCTTTATCACTCTGATGGCACCGGCGTAGAATGCCAAATCCGATTTTGCCAGAAAATACTTACGAAGGCTGCATATTTCAAGGTGATGCATAGCAATGGCGCTTAATAAGCACCTCCCACCATATTTTTATGGTAGTACAACGTCATCACTGACGATCTTAGATGGTGCATGCTGTGTGGTGTGTCAAGATGGTGCAAGCTTTTCTGTCCAGGGCGTATAGCTCGGTTTAAGGCCACCTGAGAATAACACAAGTTTAAAAAAGGACGGGTAAAACTTAAAAGTTATACGCGTGCCCTTTATTTACGCCAGATAAAAAGCTTTTAAGTAATTAAGCAATGAGAACTTCGTGAGAATCAAAAAAATATATTTCAAAAAGGTATTGGGCCGAACCGGACCCAGGTTTATCAGGGAAGAGCGGAATAACTGTCGATGCTTTCGTCTGCACCATTCGTCATTTTTCAGGTCAGGCCGAAACACTCACCAATACCCATTTCACGTGTGTCAACGGTTTGAAATATATTTTCACATTATACTTTTTAAGCGTTCAAAAATTCATTGCGTTTTACGTTTTGTGAATACTTTAATTAGATATAAATTGAAGCGAAAATAAACAGGATGTTTCAGTTCGGGGTCCTTCGATTTTGGGAGTTAATGGGCCCCGTCAGGTAGGTGATCCTACTTTTAAGATAAAGAATCGTGGTTATCCGACCCAAAACCCCTTATATTGCCAAAAACCGAGTAATTTGTAACAATTCCATCAAATGAGAGAGATTAGGGACTAAGGATAACTTGATATCATCGATGCAGCAAAACTGAGTTTGTTGTACCCCCTCGCCGAAGCTGAAATCACCGAGTTGAACCTTTTGTATTGGATCCGCGGGGAAAAGGTCCGCGTTGGTTTGACATTTCGGCCCAAGGTCGCACTATGAGCAGTGGTTCCTTTTGTCCCCGAACATGCCTCGGGCCATTTTTGAGCTCCGGAAATTATCCGGTCGTTGTTTAAGTGTCGGATAACCTCGGCTCAGAATTTTGGTCACTTTCGAAGTGACCACTTTGGTTAAACCGCTTCGAACTCTCGGTGTTATACCGAGAGTGTTATTCACTTCCACCAAGCTACGATCCTTTACTTTAGATCATCGATGTTCTCTGCCAGTCTTGGGCCATATCCGGCTAGGTCAGTTTAAAATTAGTTCCAACAAACTCATCTAAGGCATGGATTATATAACTTTTCAATCAATTGGATAATCTGCCTAAGTTGTTCTGACCAACCATGAGACAACGATAACACAAAGTTGTTTTCCGGAATTAGGGAACCCACCACCTGGTTTGGGAAGGGCCAAATATTTAGATGGAGGCGGTTTTTGAAAAAGAAAACACCTTTTAAACAAATTTCAAGCTTAGGCTACCAATTAATTAAACCTTTTATTCTAATATAATAACCTGCTACTGACATAAAACAATTATAGAAAATATATTCTACAAAACGGCTGTACTCGCATGAAAATTGGATTGGCGAACTAGCTTGGACCCATCGGAGGTCCCTTAATTGGGACGAGGTTAACTTCAGCCGCCTTCCTGTCTCTTATTGGAAATAATATATTAAAGTTGGGTTTTCTTGTCCTTTTAAAATTTGCCCACTTTTCTTATGCCTTTTGAAAATATCCTTTTTTATTTACTGTAATTACACTGCAATTTTTTTACGATAAGATGGTTCCAGTTTTTGTTCCTATCATTATTATTATTACGTTAAACTT
Source organism: Lamproptera curius (assembly GCA_029286875.1). Taxonomy (NCBI): domain Eukaryota; kingdom Metazoa; phylum Arthropoda; class Insecta; order Lepidoptera; family Papilionidae; genus Lamproptera; species Lamproptera curius. Next base: position 6,570,898 of record JAGSMT010000016.1, on the reverse strand, counting down.
AAGGAATAATAAAGCCGCAAAGTAAAGGAAAAAATTCGGCAAAAACGGCAACTGTTTAATACCATACATGTTGATATTTATTTTAATATTCGCAAAAATTATGCAAATAAAACATTGTAAGACTTTACGTGCAAAGTGCCTCATTGCAACCAACGACGGTATTTACATAAAAAATTCACGCCCGCAGCGACGCAATGTGACAATTTCAGATGAGGGTTAAAATTTTCTTTGTTATTTTGGAATCGCGATTTTTTAGTTTCATTCAAAATTTAAAAATTTGCAACTGACAATATAAAAAGTTATCGTAACGCTTATTTTATTTCATTAATTAGAGCTTTGTTTTTTGGTTTAAAAGAAAATATATACATTTTGAAATTGCTGTGTCATATACATAAATACCTAACGAAAGCATCTTGCATGTATTGCTTTTGTAGTTTAGAAATGTACGTCGCAAAATATTATTACAAAAAACAATAACAGAACAATTGCACGTACTCGATGACTATCAATAAATTATGATTTGCCCTATAATTTACATTTTTTAAAATATAAATTTACTTATAAAATCTATTATAAAGTACAAGAAGAACGTCCAATTTCATTATTTGATGTGACAAACAGGATGTATAACACAATAAGTGGTTATCCCATGTTTTGATTACAATATGTAATTCAATAAAACATCTTTTTAGCTTATATTTAAATGCGATTAATAATGCCTATCCGATAGCTGAACTATTTTAATTATTTTTTATCCTTAAATGAGTTTAAAGAAAATAAAACCGTTCAGTCAAAGAATATTATTTTTAATTATTTATTAGCTGTTTGATATTATAAATAAATAACTGACAGCATAATTATACGCAGGTTGTGATTACGCGGTTGGTTCAACTGAAAATAAAAACCACAACAGGATTGTTAAATTAAATATGGGTATAATAATACAGTATATAGTTAAATCCCAATTTAAGTTTATGCATTCACGTAAGGATAAAGTCCCTGAAAATTGGGTTTAAATTACTAATATTTCGTTCACACCTTTAATGAAAGCAAAATGTGTTGGAGTTTATTGTAGGTGAAGCTTAATGTCGTCGTTGCTTCCTACGACACCCTAGGGCCCAGAGACTGTTATGTATAATATTCACAATATTCATGCAGTAAAGTAAAAAGGGAAAAGATATATCATTATATCACAAATCTTTTACAGTATGTTTTTTTTATTGTCTTTATAGTTGCCATGAAAAAGAATGCATTAAATAAAAGTAATAAACAATTAAGATGTTAATATTTTAAAGAAAAGGAGAATTTAATTGTAGAATTGAGATTTCTATCTTTAGGGTATTGTAAATAATATTTTTATTAATTATGGCATCGTGCAAGATATTGATATCAGATCATATTTACTTTTTAGAATTATATTTTAATAGAATGATGAAATACCTGTAAATGATAAAATAATGTAATAACTGCTTTAAAGTAAATACCAAATGGGCTGACATTAGAATACCTTACACGCGCGTAGTGTTACAATTTATTTACAAATGCGTCCAGCGTACAGAAGCATATTTATTTTGCTCTGGCCTTAATGTCCCTTTTGAAATATTCATGGGGTTGCTAAAAGTTTGCCTTTATATTTAGATCTTAGATCTTACAATACGATATATAACATCATATTTTCAAATCGATAGAAAATTAAATAGGTCATATGTTCAGTACTAAATTATGATGGCAAATGATTTCGTAAATTTGTCATAGATAGATGATTTATAACTTTAAGTATTCTAAACGTGATCCTATTAGCACTAGATAAAATGTGTTTTGTGCGGAAAATATCAAACAAACTTAACCAAACAATAAAGAGATATTTTTTTCACTTTCATTTTGTGTTACAGTTTGTCTTTGTAAATTGTAATTTATGTGTAAAAGTTTATAAAAACAGACAATAATTCCAGTTGAATTGAGTTGAAACTACGGTAATCCCTAATTCAGATCTATTAGAGTGAATACAGTAAGTCTGGTTTGAAAGCTAATGAAACTACTCAGCTAATGAATCATAATATCCTGGAATGTAGTCTTGCATCGGAATTTGTACTTCAAATACCTCTGTAGCACAATTGCCTATGAAACTACATTGTTGTTACTAGCCCTCTAAATTAAATACTAAGAAGAATATTCTGGTTAGCATGCTCTAGGGTTGGATTAAATAATTAAATTATTTTGTAGTGCCTTAGTTGATATAGTTCGTGCCATTTTAAAGCCAAAAGTTGATTGACTGGTGCGTTTAAAGTGACAATAGCTAATCAGCATAGAGAGACCGTTATAAAGGGGCTTCTTAAGAGTTTTATATTTAAAAGACATACTTAAAATTGTAGGATATCATATTTGTTGCAATTATAGTAACATTCTAGAAAGCAATCGCACAATTGTATTCAGCTTATAAGCTCTTAGATATGACACTCATTTTACCGATATTTACTTATCAAGAATTGAATCAAGGTATATCAAGGTATCAAGGAATACCTTATTAGAATGCTTACGAATGTATTCAAGTAAGTTTACACAATAGTCAGATTTTTTGTAAAAAAAGGACTGAGTTTATGACAATGAATTGCGATATTTTTGTGGAAGTTTCGAAAAATTTTATGTTTGAAAGAATGGTTTTCTAATTCTTGCAGTGTACTCATGTATGTGATAAATGTTAAAGCCGTATAATGGATATACAGCCTTTTTAAGGAGCAACGAAGGTCGAAGCCTAATCGTTAGTTATTTTTCCAGAGAAAGCAAAGCTTTCGTAAAATCTCACAGAATGCGCTAAACAACACTTATAATATTGACCGCAACAGCTTTAACTAGTGCTGTAAAAAATCTGAGGCAACGTGCCTAGAGAACGTGCCGCTATACTACACAAAATTTTGTAAACATGCCTAAAGCAGCTTATGACAAGCTAGTGTTTCAATTACATTTTCTAAACAATAGCTTTAAACAAACGACTCTGTTGCTTTTTAGCGGTCTATAACTTCTTTGCGTGGAATGGTCTGTCACTGCTCCATTCGCAAAATATTCTTTTTCGAATGTTGATATGACCTCAACACACATATTTGATTGTCACTAATGATTAATTAGGTTAGTTAAGTCATTCAGGATATGTTATTGAGAACATTATTTTGTTCTGTAGAAAGCTTATAGCACTGTTGAGCACATACTTATAATGACCGAATCTCAACAAGGGCTAAATTTCTCAGTGGTTGGATCGATATTGATTAAGACGTTATTCACTATGAAACATGCCCGAATATTTAATTCAATTAAAACAATGTGATAACAAATGAATATAAAAAGTAATATACATTTTTATTTTTGTTTCCTACTTTCATAGGCGGACACTTATTTAAAATATCAATACCAATTACTACGCTATGTTCTTAATAAAAGATGTATACTTACTTAAACAAAATAAAAAAATATGTGAACTATAGGTTTACTTATAATCTCATATCAATTATCTCGAGAGTTTCATCATCATCAGCCTTAGTCAGTCCACTGCTGGACATAGGCCTCCCCTAATGCACGCCACCGCTTTCGATCTTCGGCTGTTCCCATCCAGCCTATACCAACCACTTTGCGAATGTCGTCACTGCGTTTTGCCGCAAAGCCCACTTGCACACTACGTTTGCCGAGCTTCGGTCTCCACTCCAGATTTTTCCTATACATACATATAGTTATTAGTAATAATACGGCTAAAACTTTAACATGTTAATAGAGCTGAACATAATACGAACGCGACGCTAACGTGTATTAATGACAAAAAGTGCGAATAATTTGTTATTAGTTAATAAGTTGAACGGCAAAACTAGAAACAAACTCAAAGCTAGGCAGAAGTTTAACTGGCTCGCGTTCAAATGAGCCAATATGCTAATTTATTTGCCACTAGCTGCAGCTAACTGTATAATTAAACAAATGTGTTTTTGCAAACAGCAATGTGATAATACACTTTCAAGTTATTAATCTGTACATACGTTTGAAATGAGAAATCATAGTAGATTATAGCTTTATTTATTATAATGTTGTTTTAATAATACTCAAACATCCATGCATTTACAAATAAGACATATAATTGTTTTTTTTTTTAAATAAAGGAATATTACAAACTTAATTAATACTCTTTGCGTTTAAAAAAACAAATACATTTCTGATTTCATTGATATTAAGCTTTATTAATGTTTGTAATATTTTAAAATATTTTTAAGCGTAAAACGCTTAAAAATACTATTAATTTGCATATTTTCCCATAATATCTTTTCAGCAAATCACTTTTAAAATGAGCTCGTATTAACATTTTTTTTCCTTCAGGATTTTATTTATTACTATTTAATTTTATCTGTATGAGATCACTACAGTGGCATACATTTTCAGTCACATATTTTATTCAACAGCCTCTCTACCGGAAGAGGAAGCTATACATATACAGTCAAACCTCAGTCCCGCTTCGTAGCTGAATTTGAAGCCTACTTCCTATGCACACTACGAAATTCAAAGCGAAATTTATTTCTCGTTTTCGAATAGAATTTAAAAAAGCCATTTATAACATTCGAAGTAGATGTACTTATAATGTAGAAAAATTAAATATATATTTTTGTATATACTCTTCACTCCCGATAAACCGATTTCTACAATTATTTTTGTTTGATAGGTGGTGCTAGTCATAAAGGCCCAAATTTTAATTATTTTGCGATATAAAGTTTAACAGATATTACAGTCATAGCCTTGTGTGAAAAGCGCCAGAAGTCGCATGACAATGTTATAATAAAAGTCTGTTGTCATAAACTTTTGCGAATAGTGCACATAAAGTACGTCTACAAAAATATGGTGTTTTTAATATGTTGCGTACAAAAGTTTATTTAAAAATTAAAATACTGTAAAAATTTAAACAACTTATTACCATAAAGTTTTATTTTATTACTGCATCTAGTAAGTACCTAGTACCTAGTAGTAAGAATCTTACTTGTAATTAAAAACTGACGTTACGTCATTGATGAAACATGAGCTGATGCACTGATCAGTCAAAACAGTTTTGCAGCAATTTTTTTTGCTTCTAATGTACTAAATTATAACAAAGTGATTCTATAGTTGACTGACTATGTATTATGTTCATTAGCATTATGTAACATATTTTTCCAATTTTATTTTATGGGTATTCCGTGGCCGATAGCAAATTCTAAATTTGAAAAACTTCGATGCGTTTTAACATGATGCTTTGATTTAATTTAATCAGCAGATAACGAACGTATATTTATGGTCATTTTGCGTAGATTAACAAAAACATTGCTATTACCAAATCCTGAGAATGTAACCTGAAATGGAATGCAAATATTGAAAACGGGAACTATGCAGTAAAAGCTTTTATGCGGCGGCACGCCTGAACTAATATAGCGCTGCTATTTACGTACTGTTACTCATTCCAGCGATTCAAATTCACATTCTTTACTTAGAGTCCTAAATCTGATGGAAAATAGTCAAAGCTTATTTTGTTTTATGATCAATTTTTAATCAAAATAAAATTTGTTATAAAATATGATCATGTGTTCGGTTTAGGAAGACAAAATTTATTAATTCAATTTACCTTGATCGTTTTAAAATAACACTTATGTTTTATTTAAGACTTTTAGAAATTTTTCTTTAACGTGTTTTTACTTTTTGCTATGGGGCTGCATATAGCATAGTTAGTCGAAAGGGGCCAATACAATGATATTGTTCGCATACTATAATATTCTAACACTTTATAATAAATTAACTTATCAAATTATTATTTACGATACAAGATTATAGAAAATATTTACTGAAATTGGAAACATTTGTAATTTCTTTCCAAAATATTTTGTATTCAAATATTCCTCAAATAAGGTGTCATGTGATTTGAGAATGAAAGCACTAGACCTCATAAATTCGACTGTATTTTGTCTTGATATTCAGTAGAGTTCTAAATGAAATGGCTGCCCAGTTATTTATAGACTAGCGATTTAATGTAGTTCACCAGATTAGAAAATTACAGCTTTAAGAAAATCAGGACTGTTGTTGAGACGCGTCACTGTCTATTTTAATTGTTTTTACAGTAAAATGCTTTACGATGTTCCACTTTGGTGAATAGCTACTAACGTAAATATCTATTTTGGAGTAGTATTAGTACGTAAATATCTAATTTAAAGAGATTGAGGTCCTTTTACATGGAACCGTCTGATGATCCTAACACTGTGCCTATTTTACGATAAAGCAGTGATGTTCAAAACATACTGGCCGTTTGAAGGCAGTAGCCAGTGTAATTACAAAGAGACATAACATCCTTGTCTCACAGGTAGGCAACGTGATACATGTATCATACTAAGGTAAGTCGTGACCACTTTCACTCAGGTGCGATTTCTCGCACATGCTTGCAAATCAAAGAAAAAAGAAATTACGATTCGAAGGTCTTTTATAACCGTCGATAGAAGCCTAATAAATATAGTTTATTTTAATCAAAACAATGACTGTTTCATCCCAAAACTTATTTATAAATGTAATACGTATCCACAAAATAGAAATAAACTTGTTAAAAATTGTAATACGCATAATGTACATACTAAGAATAAATATTAACTAGTTTTTCCAGCAACATTCAATATAAAGAACAATGAAATCTTTTATCGAACATTATATCGCTTTGATACGTTCCAAAACGCCCTAATAAATATGAGTGTATTAGGGAGGACTAATGTCACAGTGGATATCACAGGCTCATGATGTATTTTGATGTATCGCTTATAAAGATAATTCTAAAGGTTTGTCCATTAATACACTAAAAAAGTTGTTGCCTTATGTGTAAATGCTCTTAAAATTACTCAAAAGATATTTACTGTCTAAAAAATAATTTGGATCTATTTATTATTTATCTAATTTGGATACTAATATAATTATTGGTTTTTATAGAAATGTTTTACATTATTTACTGTAATATTTTGTAAATAAAATATTTTACCTTTCTGTTCCCTTTTTAGTTAATATTACACAGCCTTTCTTTGGTTGTCTAATTTTTATCCAATATTTTCAATTTATTTTCTGCGGTCTAATTTTTGTTTCGTCATTTATAAAATTTTATGAGTCACTGTTGAATGAAATTATTCACATGAATTGAGCTCAACTTTACATAAACCAACCTCTGAGACAAACACACAATTTACGTTTTATTTCGTATATTTTCGCATTATAAAATTTATTTAAAAAGGAGCCGCGTTGTTTTTTTTATTTTTTCAATTTATTATCCATCTAATTATATGGGCATAATGATTTTAAATAAGTACGTCCTATGTTGTGGTTTAAAATGTATTTATATTGTTCTTAGTTGTACTTTAAAAGTAAATTTGCTTTTGTCATTTAAATACATTTAATTTTCACGTAAACATAGAAATCAATTATTTAGTTTCAAATATTTTATTTGTAAATTTATTATTTAATACGCTAAGACTTTTGTACTTTTTTAATGTAATAATTATTCAAGGAAACTTTAAAAGGGAAGGTCTCGTACTGCTTATACCCACTAAAAATTTATATTGTATTCATATATTAACTAACTTAATTTGGGATCTAACATGAAATATTTTTGTAACTTGACACATGTAAGATGCTTTTGACGAAAATCAAATGCTGTAATAATATTATAACATAGGCATAAAAAGATATTATTCCGAAGCCAGATCGGCGTAACACTCACATATTTAACATTTCTTTCTGTATTCGTAATCCGTACACGCATGGCGCTTTTGATTTGTATAGAAAAATGTCCAGTTTATTCAACCGTATATATTTTTCAGCGACCTAAAAGCGTCTTCTGAAATATTCATACGCTTGCCAGGCTACCCGCCTTCTTAATCGTTCCAATAATAACTGTTTGCAGCATCTTAATATAAAAGAGCCAATAAATTTAATGGTTTAAACGTTTAGGAAATAATTTTTGAGATAATAAAATTTAATATATAATTTATAATTAAAACCCTTATGTTAACTACCTTAAATTATTAACCTTCTAAGTAACTTATTATTTATTTTAATATCGCCGTAAACAACACGTATTATACTTTTACAATATCAGTTCCGTTAATATAAAATACTCTACTTGTTTATTAAAACTAGTTCAAAATTTGATTGGTTGCTATATTTTTTCAATAAAAATATATGCGACTAAAACAGGTATACAATATAATCCTAGTAGGAAAAATGTTTTGAACATGTGCTATTTCTCATGTAACACCCGCATAAAAGATGGACGCAGATTGTATTTTTTTGTATTTTCATGTCACATGGCTCGATTTATATTAAAACACTATTCTAATTTTATATAACATAAACCATATAGTGATATACTAAATATTGTAATATTTATATTAGAAAGTTGATAGGTAGGTGGTAGGTTTTATAGGTCCCGTTTTTACAGGGGACCATCTACGGGGATACCACACCAAAACACGATTGTGTTCCGGTTTGATGGGCACTGTTGCCAGCGTACTTACTTGGTAAACGAGACTAATATCCTATGTGTCACGGTAGGCAGCGTCTTGGTGATAACACTTTTCACCCGGTGGCGTGAAAGCTTGTCTGCTTGCGTAGCAAATTAAAAAAATGATTTTGAATTGCATGTTTTAGATGAAGTCTACGAATCGCACAAATTTTATATTTTGCATTTATTTTTATGTGAAACAGATGTCAAGTTTAGCACGTACTCCGTAGCAATAAGTTACTTTGTTCCCGAAAAATATGCAAAGGGTCCATTACGTCGTGTTAAGAGACCATTAATAAAACAGAACACCAACAAAACGGTCTTAATATATTATTCAAAAGGTTGTAAAATGAAAACTGCCCGCAAGAACGTTTCGTTTATGAAAATACGCTAGGATATATTTTGTAAACTACAACACAGTGTGCCTACGTTCATTGCTAGATCAAAAATTATAAAACTTTGCACGTAATATATGTGATGTATTGTTGTAATATATGATAAAATTATCCTTTAATTAAATACAACGATTAAAAAAAAGGTTAATAAAATATTCTTCATCACTCTAGTGATGGAGTAAAGCATTATTGCGTTTACAAAATCGCCGCTATTCACATCGTAAAGTTATTTCAATTAATATTTGTCTATAAAGTTTCATTTGATATTTTACTAATCACAGTCGAAGTATCACTTTACAAAGATCTTAAGAAACTTCTAAATTAACAGTTACGCATTGTTGTTTTTGTAAATTACTTTTTAGAAAACTTATTAAATTGCTTATTTTAAATGTTTCTCTCTAAGATTCACATAAATATTAGTTAACCCATCTTATATATGCGTAAGCAAAAAGTTTTGTAGTGCGTATGAAAAGTAGTTATCTTTTAAAAACTGCCCTTAAAAATTATCGTTACTTAGCTAAAGTTTAATAAGTCTTACTTACTTTTAGATATTAGAAAATTTGATTTTTAAAAGTAGGAAAAATAAAAGTCCTTCTGGTACGGGCAATTTTAAATATCTTTGTAGAATTATTTAAACTTCCTGTTTCACTTTCTATGCAGAGAGTTTTACAAGGTAAAATTAAGAATATTCGTGACTGATTATTGCTTAAAAATTAAAATACAGAACAGCACAACTACCCATTTTACAATTTATCATGGGACCAGCTTTAAGGCTTACCGTAATGACAGTTTTTACTCAGGGTAACTGGTATCTGACTCCACACCACTCCACAACCGTAATACTAAACTGTGTTCAAAGGATGAATTAGTTGTTAGTAAATTTGAAGGTTCTGACCTCCCATAACGCCTGCCAAATAATGACTTCGAAAACCGGCGCTGGTTTTACAAACTGATTCTTAGATCATCTTACTTTTCTTTGTTTCGTTGTTAAAAACAACAAGTTTTGGGAAAACAACAAGTTGTTTTCCCGCGGGATTCGAACTCACAACCTCCATATAAAAATTAATAAAATTAATTTTGACAAATCTCTTATTGTTTGTATGGCATAAATTGAAACGTTATCACAGTAAATCTGCTGCAAAGAGAACATTATAATTCACCTAAATAAATTAACAACTATAACTTGTTTGCGGTAGCTTAATCGCGATCAACGTGAATCAACACACACAAATCGTATTTAAAGTGTAAATTGATCAACTCTAGCGTAAATAAACACAGTTACGTTGAACGTTTTCGCCCATGCAACGCTTAGCTTGTATATTTACAAAAGTCAACGCAGCTGTTCGGACAGATGTTTTGGGTATATTTATTATCAACAATTAACAAACAAAAAAGGTGCGTTTAGGAAAAACGTACTATTTCAACGGCTTATACATAAGAACAGTATCATAAAAATAGCCAAGATGATGAATGTATTGTGAGAAGTTAAAATACAAATTCATCATCATCATCACCAGCCTGTGTTAGTATAGACATAGGCCTCACAACCCTTACAAGTATTTGGACCGTATCCCTATAGGTACGCTGGTCCAATGCAGGTTGGTGCATGGATCGACTTTTTACATGCCTATCCGATGCATCGCATCATCTTACTTTCATACAATTGGGTGATCAACCCAAGTTGTCCTAACCAACAAAACAAACAAAGCAATGATAGCACAAAGTTGTTGCCCCGTGGAATTCTAACCTACGACCTCCAGTTTATAAAGCAAGGGCCATCACCACTAGATCACGGAAGCGAAAATACAAATAAGGACTTCAAAAATCAAACAGATTGACTTTTGTTTTCTACTGTTACATAAATGTTCAATTACACAATTCATCAAAATGTTATGTTCTGTCGACGGTATTATGTTATATTAAAACATACTGCTACGTGGTTAAACGAATAGCTTTATTATTATACAATTAAATCGTTAAATTAATTAGCAGAAGACGCATGAAAATGTTTAACAGTACGTTACCCCAAGGGACTGCCGTGGGAAGGTATAGGTGTTCCACATAAATTGTTCTCAACGAGGCGATACGGTCTCTACCTAAATTTTGTTAAGTACGGACTAACGAGTTACCAACTAATATCGTCCGTTTTACGGTTTGCAGACATGCGATACGTAGTTGGCGGTATAAATGGAGGATTATTTGAATTTATTTATTCGAGTTGTTTTAACTTATCTTATTTATATCATACAATATACCAAGTTTTTCCATATAGTGTGATGTGTGATTAATAGTAAAATGTATGCGTAAATCTTTTAAACCTTGTTATGATTAATAATTCAAGAGGTTATGTTTTATTAAGCTACTAAAATAATTACAGTTATTTTATAAAACTTATTAATTATTGCGTTTACGCAAGTACTTATTAAATCGATCTTATTAAATTGTATGACATTGTACCTGAAGTTTCGCGCTTATTTCAAGCTAAGGGGCAGACTAAGAACCAAATTTTTCCTAAAGGAACCTCTATTTTAACAAGATAAATTTTGAAAAGATGATTTAACAGTTAAAAATATAATGCCCAAGGGAATAATGTTAAAAACATTATAAAAAAAAATTACCAATATTAACAATTTAATTAAAATGGGGCTTAAACGGCATTTTGGTCAAAAGTATAAGAGATTTAAAATTTAGTTGGTTTGGTTTTGTGTATAAGCAAGACGTTTCCAGATTCTGTTGCTTATCGTGGCTTAAAAAATAGATTATAAATATCATTTTATATGATAATATTTTTAAGTAGATAAACAAAAATATTTTTATTAAGTCATCATCATCAACATCAGCCTGTGATAGTCCACTGCTGGACATAAGCCTCCCCTAATACACCCCTTACCATTGGGGAGTTTGGACCGTATCCCACCACGCTGGTCCAATGCGGGGTTGGGCGGGGCCGACTTTTTACATGCCCATCTGACGCATGGATCATCTTACTTTTCCGACAACTGGGTGATCGGCCCAAATTGCCCTAACCAACTAGGAAACAACAATGAAAATTTGTTGTGTCCCCGCAGGATTCGAACCCACGACCTCCGGTTTCCAAAGCACACGTCCATGCCACTAGGCTACGGAGGCAGTTATTAAGTACGAAGGCCTTTTATTACTTAGAATAATTTACAGTTACGATTCTGACTTAATAATTGGTATAATATATTTTTTTAATTTGGTTCTATTATTAGATTAAAACAAAAAACAATTTACAAGCATTTAATTGTAATAAATATCATTGCAGTTATTTAAATTAGGAAAGCAGATTAATTAAAAGCAAGCTAGGCAAACGACCCCGTGAACGTCAAAACAGCACTTGGTTTTGAAGTCGGTAATATTTTTTTTTATTTTACTAGTATTATATAAAATTTTAACTATGGACATCTCGGAGACGTAAACCCCATGTCAAATTTGTAGCTTAAATTTATAATAACTTCTAAGACTTTAATTTGAACGCAAATCTGTCAACTGCTGATTTGAACTGCGTAAAATAGGCAACGTAATAATTGCATAGAATTGAATTATGGTCATACTGTACTTTTTTGATTTTCTTAAGACTTTTGACTCATAAGTAGCGTCACTTGGGTAAAGCTTACAACTGAAGTTGAGAACGGTGATTCTAAAAGTAATTATTATCACGAAAATAGAAAACGAGTTGAATTCAGATATTTAGAAGAGGATCAAGTTTATTGATGTAATATAATTACCATATATAGCGCTCGTCACCATAGTTGGAAACTGAAAAGATTAAGTTTTCATCTATGTGAGTAACGTAGTACACCGGTAGCTTTTTGGATTACATTTTTGGGTTTTCTAAGTAATAGATTATAGATGGAAGAGTATTAAAACCCATCACCATTATAAGTTAGCACTTGGATGGATTTAATGTAAGCCGAGTCTATTGCACCAATTTTGATTGACGCTAACATTTAATATTTAACATTTTTAATCAAGCTAATTGCTTGTGGTAGCTTTTGTATGTCATCATGAGCATATAGCTGGAGGTCATCGACATAAAGATAATATTCACATTGAAGATTCTAGGTCCATAAACATAGAAAATAAAATGTATTCTGTTATTTACTTCTTTATTTATGTATAGTCTGCAAATATTTAAGTACTTTAATAAACCAACAAGATGATGAAGACGTTTGCCTGAAGGTAAATGTCCTGTCCATAAGAATTCTGAGGTATCAATTTGTAACCTCTCGCTTTACCCTGAATATCTATAAACCTTTGCATCACTGCTACCAATAATGGTAAATATAACTTGCCCCTAGTGAAAAATTAAATCAAGCACCTTTAATTTAAACTTACGTAATTGCGAATTATTCTAAAACTTACATGGTAGCAAGACTTAATATGTGTTTCACATAAATTGTTCCCTGCGATGTAATGCTAGACTTAAATATTCTTAACTGCCGGTTAACGACCTATAAACTTATACTGAAAGGTTTATGCTATGTAAACATGCAAGCCAAAATTACTTTTAGTTACTCTTAAAATCGAATTCTTACTGTATTTTAAATTACTCAAATTAATAAATTTAATATAGCGATTTTAATAATTTGTGTATGTTTCGGTACATATTCCCATTCCCCATTCAACAAAATAACAATACTTTAATTCAAGTCCTGTTACTATAACCAAACTTTGTTGCTTTTATCAAAGTATTTCACTGCAACATTCTCAGTGAAGCAGTCCTTGCAAATGTCATGAATGGATACTATTCGCTCGGAAAAGCTCCATTGTCATTGCATGTTTCAAAATAATGCTTTGTGCAGCATTCTTGGGGCGTTTGTAATCCGTTTTGTATTAGGTGTCACATTACACTACTAAACAGTAAGTAAAGTTTAGTAAAGTAAACGATAACTGGATTAAGCCAACATATGTAGGATATGGTGTATGATAATGATTTCATTTCTAGTTAAAAACAATGATGGTCTATTTTAGATGGCATTTTTTTTCTAGCTAATCTGAATGGCATTGTATTTCATTTTAGTAGATTCATCATCTCTAATAGAATCGAATTAACAGTATATTGCGTTTATGGTAATATTTGCAAGAATGTTTACTTGCTTAGCCTCATGGATATCTGACTATATCGGCGCTATGTCACAATTGGTACAGCCCTCACTACTTTATTGCATATGTTACCAATTTACAACTAATATAAGGTGATTTTCGTTACAATTATACAAAGTCAACCAAAATATATTTAAATTGGAGTTCAAATTATAATAATTATATAATATACAATGCAGAAGTGCTTATTGATTGTCGACGAAGCTATAGCCGGATCGGGAAAGATTCTTTTGTTAATCAGCAAAAGAAACTCAGCACATCATAAAATTGCTTCAACTTTTCAATAAAATTAAGAATATTGATAAACAATTTTAAAACCCAATTGTTATCTTATTTAAAAAAATCGCTTCAAATCAAATGAGGTGAGTATTTTGTATCTTAAAAACTCGCGCCGTTTGTTATTAATCTCTCGCATTAATAAACTCCAATGTTAAAAGAAATTTACTTTTTCAGTTTTTTAAGAACTAATTTTAAAGCGATCTGAGCACCGATTTTAGTCAACGCAGTTAATATAAGGTTAATACATATCCTATTTGCATAATATTTTGTATTTATCTATATTTACAATACAAACTATATGAATCTAAAGTTTGAACGCATTACCGCCTGCACAATTTTTATAGCAATTTTCTTTAAATTTGTTTTAGGTTTGATTTTTGGCGATTTATTTATTTTGTATGTTGTCTATATTCATTGATAGTTATTTAATAGACGAGGAAACCTTTGAGAGCTGAGCTTTTTTATGAGCAGGAGCGATATCTCATAACATGCGTAGTTTTGATTACGTCTAGCCACTAAGTGTAGCTTGTTTCCTATAAAGATTCTACAGGTATATATTTTTAAAGTCCCAAATTTTTGTATGCTTACAATATGCTAGGTAAATTAACTTTAATTATCTATCAGAATGCTCTATTGAATTTTAGCTTTTCTTGGCGTTGTTATAATTAATATGCCATGAGCATTAAAACCACTTATCATCATTATCACCATCTTAGTAAAAATAAGAGATTAATATCTGAGACCGATTTTTATGATAATATTTATAAACATATTATAATATTTATAAAAATACATAGATATATTTGTCTGTTTCAATAAACTAAATAAATAAAAAAGTTACTTTATGCTAGGATTTATTTCTAAAACATGCATTTTGATGCACAAACGTTCACTGGTTCGTCGACTAAGCACTCATGCCAACAAAGACGCAAATGGTCCGATTGAACTAACAATTTACTCAAAACTTATTGGATTAACTATCAAATACGTTTGTAGTAAGAGATAAGTAAAATGTATAACGTTTCCAACCTATTGGTTGCTTTTATGAGATAAAATTGTATATTATCATTATAGATTAGAGAATATTAGAATAGAATCTACAATATTTGAAGCCTCGAAGAAGTGTAGTGCTCAGAAAAATATGCTAAATTATATATGATAAATTATGCTATATTATCATAAATTATGCTATACATAACTGTACTACTTGAATTGGCCCACAATATATTACGTAAGAGCATATATCACCTTAAAACACCTTTTACCTTTTAAGAATAACCTACAGTACGCATTTTAATGTAATATTTAAATAAAAATTCATTGAGGCATATTAAGAGCTCATTAAGGTAATATAATGTAAGTTAACATAAAAGTTAATGCACCTAGAAAAAAATTATGTGCACAAAACATTTCATACACGGCGTTTTGATGTAATGAGCATCTTAAAAAATTTCAATGATGTTAAAACCCCGAGTTATTTTCGCGAGCACGTTTCTGCTAAATCCTTCTTCTATGTTACGCTAAATGGTTTTATACAGTTTGAAGTCGGTCATATTTTAATTGTTAAAATTTCACTGGTTTAATTAAATATTAAAGTAGAAATTTTTTGGAGATTACATTCTCCTTCACCAATTTTTATTTTAAAAGTTATAATGGCGTCACATTATATTTTTATAAGTAGAGGTAAACACTAACTGGCGGGAAACTTTTACAACCTAAGAGACAGGGACACACATATACTTTAAAGAATAGCAAAATTTATCTTACATAATCGCACCTACGATCACCGATAATTATAACGAGACGTTTTCATTTAAAGCTTACAGCCTATAATAGTATTTTTTTGTTCTTTTAAGAAGACGAACATTCTCCATACAGGATCTATTGATTAAATTAGTTATTAAATCTTATAGACGTAAGGCTACAACCATTACTACATCTGCCTAATAGGTCCATATTTTGCTGTAATAGTGGAGTTTAGCGCCTCTGAATACAATCAGGAGGGTGGGTTTAAAGGCGTATGCCCGCTCTCCCTGCCGTAGGTGGAGTCGCAGAGAAATAGAGGTATTTAGTAGGTCTTTTCTCCATCGTCTGTGACACTTGTTATAACGGTATGGATCTCTTTCCATGGACTCTGGGTAACTGATTTAGCGATTTTCTTTCCCAAATATAGGGGCCTAGGCAATTGACACGCTCCTTTTTTTTCCCCGTGAACAAAGAGACAAATAAAAAGTTTAATTGAATTTAAACTGTAGTTTCTACTCATGACAAATTCAATAATACACTGAAACTGCTCGATCTCTTAAACGTACGCTAAGAGATTATGAGTGAATACTATTACAAAAGTTTTTTCTTAAAACTGTTTTGCTACAGAAATAGGCTTAATGGGGATTCTTTTACAACCGATCAATGTTTAAAGGTAAGAAATTAAGGGGAGTTTGTTTATAGCAAAAATATGTTATGAAAGGTTCTTAGTAATTCTCAAATAACACGTAGAAGTATGAACACATACAAAATATAAACATTATTCGTTTTTCTTTGTATTTTCTATTGGCAGCGATAATGTAATACCGTCTGAAATAATGGAACATGGAACTTCCATTTGGGGAAAAGCGATATTGGAGTCAAATTTCTCACTATTTTATCAAGGCCCAGTTCCAGGTATGAATTATTGATTTAATAATTTATAACTAAATACACCTTACTCCATTGTTGGCTTTGCATTTTGTGCTACTATGGTAAATAAACTTCAATCTGATAATTTTAAAATTCTCATGTGCACATGAGAATTTTAAAATTTTAACAGGGTTTATCGAATGCAAAATTTTTGTGCGATTTAAATATTTTATTTCTCGTTTATATATAAAGCCATATTTTATTCAATAAAAATAATATTTTAAATAAAATAATACGTACGTGTTTCAAAATTGAAATTAAAAATTTGTGAATTATATTGTATTATAATTGCATTTTTCGTAACCTCCAACCTGTTTTTATACAATTTTTATTTAACATGCATCCTCTGAAGCATTCCAAAGCATTATATTGGAAGTTACTCCAGTTCCTGCTCTAAATTGGTGGTGATATTTGCGTCATTGGACTGGTCTACTAGTAAAATTGTAACATAACACTATTAGCGATTTCGAGCAGTGCACAACTTTTATGCGCAATACATTCGGGTAAAAACATTCTGTAAGAAACTACCCCGCGAATTCTGCCATCGCATTTTAAAAATCTGACAAGTTTTAAGGTGTGCGTTTAATCAAAGTATTGTGTGCGTCACGTTTTATGCACACAGAATGAATAATTTTTGAATGCTTTAACTTTTATGTGAAATAACACTGTATTACTGTAAATGGTTCCAGCTGGTAGGTCACCCATTTTACAGGAGGCCGTCTGGGGCAGTACCACCGCCGTGCCTATATCCACCACAAAACAGTAGTGTGCAAAACACTACGGTGTTCCGGTTTGAAAGGCACCATGGCCAGCGTATTTTTTGAGTAAACGAGACGTAACATCCTAAGTCTCACGTACACATTGGTGATACCCTCGCTGATGCCCATGGGCGTTGGTAACCATTTCCCATCAGGTTACACGACTGCTCGTCGGCCATGGTTTGAAATAAAAAAAATTAAAAAAGTGAGCTTTCAAAATGCCTTATTGCAATTAAAAAAAATAACATGAAAATGGTTATTGTGGGCTATTCTTAAACATTTTTATATGTTCTCACGGACTTCATTATTGACCATTTCAAGAAATACAATAATGAAGAATATAGTTTAAGTCTATCTCTCAAGGTTAAGCCAGAGTTTGTCAATTTGATATTCATAAAAAAATATATAATAAACAACATATTTTTTAACAATGCTAACTAGAATTTGATGCAGGGACAGACTCCGAGATAAAATCTTCAGAGTTCATGGGTTCAAACCCTGGGGCCAACTTGAATTACTGTTTGTTATTTTAGTTGGTAAGAGTAATGTGTAATATCTATAACCTAATTCCCTTAAAAAAAGATTATCCAGCGTCACCTGGAAATGTAATGTATTGTATTCAGCAGTACCTTCAAATTTACTGACAAATAATTTTAATTCGACAAATGCATCTATCCTTTGGGCTCAAAATGTCAGATGCCTGTCACTCTGCGTAAGACCTACTAATATGTTAATACCAGGTATTATATGTATATTAGAACCTGATTTCCAAAAATAAAAAAGAATTTACGAAACAACAAGCGAAATTTTAACCAAAAAAATATGTGTCTATGACACGTTTTATGTACATGGAATGATTTTTTTTATTCTGGTAACTTATATAAATTACCACTAAATGACCTTTGAATATACTTTATTGCTATTTTGAAAAATGTTTACATTAAAAAATAGATTTATGGTCCTTATCGTAGGCCAATTCAAGTAGTACGTTGAGGTTGAACCAGCGTTTGTAATTTATTCGCACGTTGTTGCGATTTTTGACGCCGTAATTTTTTTAAATATTTACTGAACTATTAACTTTAAAGAAATAATTGAAAAAAATGGCACCAAATCACAGCTAAAACCATCATCTGAAAAAAAATTAACAAAATCAGACCACTAGGAGCGGAGCAACGAGGTAACATATATATAAAAAACATACGCTCCGATTTGAGTCTCTCCTTCTTTTTGCAAGTCGGTCAAAAATTAGAATTATAAGATCTTATAAATACGGTACTATTATTTCACATTACGATGTTACTTAACGCATTTAGTATATTTTGTGAATATTGTGGTTATACCAAACTAAACTAACACATGAAAAAAGGTAAAAGTTTTTTAGATTTACAATATACAACTATAAGTCAATAAAATATGACCAACTTTAAAATCAGGCATATTGTAACTAAAAATTTATAAATTATGAAAAATATTCAGATTTTGTGCAATCCGCGCAAAGATTTAGATTGAACTTACTCAAAAAAAAAATTTAAGTAACCTATGAGATTTTTGTGACAAATAGTTATGCATTTGAGTGATTATTGTGATATTTTGTAAGCAACTACAAATTTATTATTGGAATATTTTCTTTTTTTTGACCAATATATACTATTTCATAAAACTTTGTTTAAAACAATCTTGTAAATTAAGGCCGCATATACACAAGTACTTTTTTATTGACAACTCTACTACAACCGCCGCCAGACTATAATATATATTCTAAGATATTAATTTAGGTAAATATTTTCAAGGGCACTTTATAATGTTTTTATTTTTTTACTTACATACGGGCTACACAATAAGAAATGAGCTAAAAATTTTGATAATAACGCTTATGATTTTTCAATGTAAATTGTTTCTTACCACAATAATATATGCTGATTTCATTGTAGATCAGATTAAATGACAAAATATGTTATTTATGGTTTTTGTGTATATATCCTTATAAGGTTTAGTTTAACAATGTTATCACATAGGTTTTCGGCGACGTAATAAAATTTTCTTTTATTATCGCAGAAATTAATAATTTTATGTAGTTTTAAAAAGCTTAAATTTATTATGTAATTAAAATTAGTATGTAAATAAAAACCTAAGTTTTAATGAATAAATGTATACCACCAACGAAACAATAATTTTTTCAATCAACCTGTACAATATTTATTGTTTAAAAAAATTATTATAAAAAAGCTAACGACTCGATTAGAGTTAAAATTAAGCTTTGGATAAAGATGTTGAAACATAAAAGCTGATGTGTAACACAACACATAATAAAATGAGGATTCCTTAAATGTAAAACGTTCTCCACCATTCCGAGCGTCGTTGAAACCTCTATAAAAATGTTAGTTCCCTTTTCATTACATTTTCGAACGCGGTTTTCATGTTTCTTTGTTTAAAAATGAATCTTATACCTTACGTTTTAGGATTAAAGTTAAATGAATCCCGCCTTTTATATTCACCAAACGTCCAATGTACCCGTTTTGAACAGACTGTTTTCTACGTTTAAAGCACTTCTTTGTTTCCATACTCGTGTATGATGTCACCGTTTGTCTTAGAAATAAAATGGTTTCAAAAGGTTTTCCAAAAACAATACTATTCGTTATTTATAAACATTTATCGCTTTTTAATTACATAGCGTGTTAAGGAACACTATTAATAAAATTTGATATTATATAAATTTTTGATTTCTTAGCTTTAATTAGGGAGTAAGACTAATTATTTACCAAAACAACTTTATAAATGTATTTTAAGTTTTGTGACAATAGTATTATATTTTAAATCCCTTGAGCGAAGTTATGATTTGTATATTATGCGGCATAAAAATACAAACCGCCATTTATCGTTACCGTTATCTTTGTACCGTTATCCTTCATCACATTATTTATATTGCAACCATTTCTTTCTGTAAACATGTTTGTAGTAATTTCTTATGCTGTCACTAATAGTGTAACTTTAGATTGTGAAAGTTTATTAAAAAACAAAGACTTAATAAAATATACAAAGTATTTAGAAATTAAATTAAATACTTCACTTATCAGTGTACTCAGTTTGTACATACTCAGTATGTTCATACGTATAAGAAAAAAAACACAAAGAGTGTATAATAAGTGTATGTGAAATGTAAATTATATAATTAGAAAATTATACCTGAGATCTAAAATACGATGATAGTATATACGATGTTTGGGTCGCATTGTTGTAAATATACTATAGTTGACACTTGTAATCCGAATTGTAGTTAAACGTCAGAGGATACTGTTTAATAAATAAGATAAAGAGTATTATGTATATTGCCTAAAATTTGCCAGTAGCAATAATCTATCTGACTATAATAAACATTCCAGTATAAAATTATATTTTACAATAAGTGTCAAACAATTTACTTTTATTAGAACAAAAAATTTACTTTAAGAATACAAGAAATAACTTGTATTTTGCAGGCGCTTAATATATGTTTTAAATCTAAACGCAAGCAATCTAAAGCAGGGTATTGAATATATGTAATAATATTAACGAAAAAAAATTGACTGACTTAAAACAATACAGAATCATTTTACGAAATACAAGCGTGAAATTGCTCTGTGATTTCTACCCGCATTTTATATCTGTAATGTCTTTTAAAATAATTATTTATCAAAATGTCCTGTGTAACATGTTTTATGCTAATATCTAATCTTTAAAAATTAAGTTAAAATGTTTATTGTGCCTAATTCTTTGTTATAGACCAGTTTATGTAGCTATAAAGTATAGTAGATGTAGCTACGAGGTAACATATATAAAAAAAAAATTACGCTCCGAATTGAATACCTCTTTCTTATGTAGTATCTTCGATCAACAATTAGTATAAAAAGCTTTTAAGCAAAATAATGAAGTATAGAAAATTTTGCCTTATATTTAACAGAACTTACTGTCCATTTTTTAATTGCGTAAAAATATATTTTAATGCATGATAACCAAATGACAATAAATTAACGTTTTAGAAATTATATTAAATTAATATCACAAAGGCAGACAAGCTGAGACAGGACTTATGTCTTCGCGGCCGTCAAAATAGGGTTTTTACTAAACGTGGTTTTATAGTTTGCGTTTGTTGTGTTTTGACGTACATATTTATTATATTTAAAAAAATGTTATGTAAGATAAAATCGGAATCTTTGTATATCAATTCACGTTTATGTTTTTATGGTTAGCAGACAGTCACCATTACATGCGACGCCTTGTTATTTCCCCCGACAGCAATATCACTAGGACTTACCGCCAATGTAATTTGAACTTCTTTATCCACTTTCCTGCAAGCGAAACGTAGGCAACTTGCCAGATGTGTACGTAATTGAAAGGTTCTTAGGTAGTTGGCTGATGTGGACTTTGCTTCCAAGATTTTTCCATTCTGAAAGAAGAAAAGTTACATCTGTAATCACAGATATTACGTCTGGTGTTAACTTTGATTTCAAAAGTAAAATTGAAGTAAGTTATTCCTGTTCAGTAATTTCTATACATTCATTATTTTATCATATGTTTCCGTTTTTAAACTGCATATGTATTTCATATGCAGTTTAAAAACGGCATTTAGAGGGCTTCAAGAAAATAACGACCGGTAAAGTATTCATTGTTCAACAAATATCTACTTATCGTAGAAATAAGAGCTCTTCATACAGATCTATCTAGTTTCTCTTATTCCATTTTAGTAGCTTGGGGTAAAAGTTTTAAAAATAAATACCAGGCACACCAATTGAGAAATACTTCGTCAGCTCGGTATTCATAAATCGGATATTATTATATAAATTTCATAGAAGCCGAACAAACTATGACATTATAACTCTCAATATCCTAGTTTATCTATTAGATCCTATAGAGGGTTCGGAACGCACCTATAGTTTTAAATTTATCGTTAAGAGAATAAACAAGAGATAATAAGTAATACTGTATTATAGAAACAGAAAATATTACTCACATGTTAGCTAACTTGGCTAGCGACTTCCTTCCGAAGAGAGGAAAAGATAAACATGTATACATAATCGATTGTTTGCTAAGTAGGTAAACAGTCCTTTATGTATATATGTATATACCAACTTTTTGTTTCTCTTCTTGGCCTCCGATTTTGGTAATTCTGTTAATTTTTTTTTAATCTTTGACCCACTTCGTAATATAAAGTACGTTTTTCTATATCTTACATCATTGCCTTGCTCCTTGTGCTTTTATTTTGATATTTTTTTAAGTAATAGATAGTGGCTGTTATGAGATGCCATTTATTTTTACAATTTAGTGCTAATAACTTTATTTTTAAATCCATCCCAGTGCAATGCAATCGCGGGCTCCTACCTCAGAGCTAAAAGTAACTAATGAATTGATCTGGACTAAAGCCTGCGAATTCATATATCCATATTTAAAAAATAATCTACAGTAACCATTTTGATGTACACATTGTTAAAAATTGCAATAACGCATATTTAAAGCTTTTGTAGGGTAATACAGCTACTCCGCGTAAAAGTTGATGCATTTAAAAAATTCCTTATCCTGTGTACATAAAACTTGATATTTTTGATATTTTGATAAAAATGAATTACTTAAAACAGATACGAAATTTAAAATGCGGTCACAGAAGTGCTAAGGCAGTTTTATCCAAACAGTATGTTGTTCACCAGCCCCGAAACTACGATTTTTTAGAGTTGGGGAAAACACTATATTTTTTTCCATTGTTTCATATTTCTTCTTAGCAAAATATGTATATAATAATAAAAGTATTAATATTTTTAAAACACATTTAAACAAAAACATATCAAAATCTAGATTACGCAAAATAAAAGTGTTATTAACAATAGTAATAGATTCGCCTCCGTGGCTTACTGATTTTGCCCTTTACCGGATTCTAATTCCAAATTTCTTGAATCTGAACTTGTCTGATTAGGTAAATTTGGATGAATAAGGAGCTCACCCCTATTTTTCCAAGTAAACACATTACTTGAGAAAATTGCTGGGTAAAAGATTTAATCATCAAAATCATCACGTATGATAGCATAAGTAAGGAGCTTAAAGAAAGCTCTTTGTTCTCTTACTTCAGATTTTGTTTTGCAAACAAATCTTACCTTAAATTTATACCTTTTCTGTGTAATGTATCTACTACTTTGATTATTAGACATGAGATTGCATAAACATTTATGGCTCGATCGTTAATATTTTTCATATATTTAACATATAAAAAACGTAGCTAGCTATAAGCTTTATTAGGGCACGTACTAATGCTATAACCCCATTTACCACTCTACGATGTAGGCAACGATTTTTTTTTCAAAATATTTTTCCTAAAACCCCAAAAACATTTTGTGGATCTCGCAATTTATTGATACCGTCTGTCTGTTTTTGGTGTCAAAATGGCCCAAATTGCCTTCTTGTCTTCATTGTTGTCAATTTTTTTCTACGCATCTCTAGATGTCGATCGTTGTACCATCTCGTAATAGTTAGACCACGTTCTCTATTATCGATCAGCAAAAATTCTTCCGATTCCTAAAAGACAATTGCTCAGATCCTTCCGACTTATTGTATGCCACTGCATCGATTATTGTTTTAAGGCAGGTTCACTGTGATATACCTGAGATTTCATCATTATTAGCAATCTGGTCCAAATCTTCATCCGTTCTCTCCACAAAGCTCTAAAAATTGCTGAGAACACTTTACACGGTAGGGTTTTTGTTACCATCTTGGGTCATCATATTTTTGTAACCCATCTGGGGTAACAAAAAATCATACTTAAAAATTCGTACTAACCTTATCATCCTTAGATAATAATGTAGAATATTTGAAATTGTTAATTCAGATGCATTCGCTTATATGGGGCAAAATAGTTATACGCTTTTTCAAGTCCTTTAGACAACATTTTGCTGTCTAATTTTTTTCGCTGATAATCCTCACGGAAGTAAAGACATTTAAATATATCTCGGATTTTACGTCTATACGAACGGAGTCAAAGAAAATATTTAATATAGTGTATATCTTAAAATATATCAAAGATCTTAAACGTAGCGGCAGAATGTTATCCGTTTATATTGCGCATGTTGACCTTACAAAAATATATTTCTTTAAATTTTTCGAATCGAATATTTAAAGAAATATATACATATAATTATATAGATTTAAAAACATCCTAATAAATAATTTATTTTTTGCAAGAATATAGTACAAAAAACCTGTTTAATATAAGAATATATGTTTCCACAACGACGCTTAAGAAGCTGGTTTGAAAGAATAGTTTACAGCATGTAGTTATAATGTATATCTTATAAGTTAACAATTTAGACTTACGAACGAAGAACGGCCTATATCGTGATGGACGTCAAAACAGTTATAATACGTTGCTTGACAATGGCCGTTCTTTTTATTATTCCTGCTGGCTTTTATACTTTGAACAGAAACAAAGAAGTTTACCCGTACTTTAGTAATATTTTATAGAGATAAAGCGCAATTAAAATTATGTAGACAATAACAATAAAATATGCGTCATTAGCCTCTAAAGGAAACCTACCGGTGTCGTCTTACTCGCCCCCACGCTGAGTCACAACACAAAATAATTATGATCTCATCACCTTTGATGGTTTTAATCACTAGATGTAACTGTAATATGATTTTTTTTGGTCCCTCTAGAAACAAATTTCTGCTTCTAACGCGTTTTATACGGTATTCATAAGTTTTTTTATGTATTAAATTATTATTCAAGGTTCATTGCCTCTTTTATTATTATTAACTACAGTTCACTAAACAAGGCCACTCTAGTCTAAATACTAAAACCACTCTAATTGATTAAATGAAATATAAAATTAATATATTAAATATGTACGGAATAATACAAGATCCTTAATACATTATCGCAAAAATCATCGACATCATTTTGTTTAAACTTTACTGTTTATACTAAAACTAATATACGGTCAACGGGATCCGCCTACGCCGAAATGGAATCGCTAAAAACGTATTTACATTAGATTTTTCGATCTTGCAATGCCACTGCGGGCTGTATCGAGAATAACACTGATACGTTCGATATTTTATTCGAGTCTATTCGAGTACGCCGCTCGCCGCGACACGGAAGAGTGTCAAATAAATACAGGTTGAAATATATCCACTGTCGAGTTCTGTGATCCCAGTACATTCGTGCCATTTAAAGGATGAATTTTTACCTGTTTTCCCTGTTATTCGGTTACATTTTTGTGTTCACTTGCGGTATGCTGTATCACCGAGATCCTGATAATGTTCTGAAGCCCGGTAAGGATTTCGTGTCCTTGAAATATACAATTTTTTGTTAAAAAGTAATTCTGTCATCTATTTTATTGTTTCGAAACGCATTAATAGTTGTTATTTTGTTAATTCAATGTATTCAATGCTGATTATAAATCGTTTTTAATATCATTTTGAAATTATAGCTGTGTAACATATTCTTTAACGAACGAGGTAATATTACTTTATTCTTTGGATCTTAAAGACTACATATTAAATACTTTTTATGATTATGTATAGTTTTTTAATGAGGAAATTTCTTATATTTTAATCTTTAACATAAACATATATAAAACACTGGTTTCATGTGATACCTCATTCAAATAAATACAAATATATAATGAATAATATTATGTGCGATTGTTTTAATTCTTTTAGCTTTTAGTCTTAAAATAAACTTACCATAAAAGCAATAAAATTATGCGTATAATTTTAATCCAAATGTTATTTATTTGGATATTTGCTATATTATGTAAACAATCAGACGCTTAAGTACATAATATAGTTATTACACGATACAAGTATAATGTCTTGCCAGTTCACTAATTGGTGGCAGGTGTACTCGAGTCTGTTGAAAATTTAGACCTCTTGGTCTTACTTTTGATTTTGTGTACTGTGCAAAAGTGCTACTTAGTTTTCAAATTATAGAGTTATTGTTCTTTTCATAAAAATAATATGTTTTACAAGGTTTCTTGAATGGTATAATTTCTATTTGAGTATATTTTATACGAAAAACAATGCTAGCATTAAAGTTTATCTAAATTTATGAGGGAGTTATGTTTTTTTTTCATAGAAATATACTTAAATATGTTTAGTCTGAATGATTTTGCTAATGAAATTTCATTTAATACTATGATGGATATTATGTAGATTTCTTACGAAATTAACACGGAAATAACTTAATGTGAACTCATTTAAACGATTACCTGTGTCTTATGTTTTCAAACAAATACTGTCAAACATAGCTTATACGTAATGTAGATATAATTTAGTAATAGTGACATAATATCATTTAATAAGTTGAATTATGTAATGGTAGAATTTCTTTACGAACGTTTAATAAACGGAAATAAAACTTATTTATGAACTGATCTTTAAAACGAAACCGTTAGTTCTGTATTAAAAAATTATAGACTGTGCCTAGCTTGCATAACGATTTCAACGGTCGGGTTAAATTTTTAAAGTCAATTCTAATTAAGTTTACTTGATAACATTGTCACAACTTTCATTGACTTAATTGAATGCTTTTATTTTATAATGAATAATTCTTATAGCAATTCATTGAATCTTATTTATTACAAATATATCTTTAAGACTTACTATATTAATGGTTAAGAATTATCGATAAATTAGCAATAATTAATCGTAAATTCTTCTAACTAAATTATTGAATTTTTAAATAACGCTTAATCGATTATTTAACAACATGTGTATACTGCTATCAATAATGATTAAGTTATTGTATACTAAATCTCAAAATGTATTTTACACATTTTTGACTCAATTGAAGAGTCTTATTTTTATTTAAAATTAAAAGCATAATCTTCTAATCATTTAAAATTGCGAATAAGTATATAAAGACTACCTACTGCTACAAGCTATTGTCTGTTTCGGTTTTAATGGTTTTATTCAAATTTTGTATGTGTTCCTCACTTCTTTTAAAATATTATTCTACTTGTATTCAACAAAGACTTAAATTCACTTTACCAATGACACAGTAAAACTAGTTTAACTAAACTTATTATTTGCGTTGCAGATCTATTACCAGTGTCGTCTACAGTAATGCCGCTGCCGTTTTATTCAGTTTACGGATTTGAAAAGAAATTGCTCCGTGATAAAAATAAAAAACGACCGGAAGGGAAAATTTCACTTATCACCAAACCTAATCAATAAAATTTATTTTCTAATATGTTATTTATTTTCAATTAAGAGTTGTATGTTTATTTATTTTGTAGTATTTTTCTCTTCTTGCAGTTAGCAACTTATGTATAAAATTTAAAAAAAATGTATAAAGTGAAAGTAAATTATAGTAAAATTAAAGTACTTTTATTGTTACTTTAAAAAATAACATATATTATTACTTTAAAAGCTTGACTTAAGAGTCGGTAATTTTTTTTCGTCCGTTATTTATCAGTAAAATTAAGCTTATAAAGCCATGTATACCTTAAAAACAAATACTTCTGCATTCATTACAATACAATAAGTGTAACAAAAGGGTCACTATTTTAATTGTATTGTATAAAATTGGTGACATTTTTACTACACTAATTGCATTGTAATGTCTATGTCCAAAAATGTACAAAGCTACAACTACAATAAATAAAGGTCTTGTGGTTACATAATTGGTCTGTCTTATTAAGTAAAGTAACAAGTAAAAGTAAAGGACTGTTTTTAAATCGATTTAGGGTTCCTGGAACTAAACATTAGATTTAACTTATGTTTAAGGTTATCAAATTTATAAAAGAATCTTCTACAAATTGTAATTCAATCCTGATGAATTGAAAGACTGATTGCTATTCACTTGTAAAAAAGTTATTAGCTTGAATAATTTTAAGGTACAAAAAGTCATCATCATCAGCCTTTGTTAGTGCACTGCTGGGTATAGGCCTCCCCTAATGCACGCCATCTCCACGGGGTTTTTGGACCGTATCCCACCACACTGGTCCAGTTCGGGTTGTTGGGTGGACCTACTTTTTACATGCCCATCCGACGTATGGATCATCTTACTTTTCAGACAATTTTCTGATCGGCCCAAATTGCCCTAACCGACTAGAAAACAACAATAAAAATTTCTTGAGCCATTACGACTAGGCTACGGAGGCACATGTTACTGGTTTTGTACAAAGTAATAGAACAAAACCATTAACATGTGCTAACTAGTGCTTTCAATTGTTAAATTCATGTTGCAGCTAAGCGGATTACATTAAATATCCATTAAGTTACTTCTCTTAATCGTTATTGGAAAATTAGTTTAATCCGTAAACACATGTATGCGTTCTTGAATACATATAGCATATGTTCTGATGATTTTTGCATTATTTGTATAATATTTTTCAAAATAGAAAACTGTAAGTTTTTTGTTACAATATCTGTAAATTTATGATAGCGCCTTATAATACGATAATACGTTCGTTCCAAGAAGAGAGTCATCTAATTTTTTATTTACTTAACCATTTAATTAACATATAAAGACTTATTTTCTTCATTATTAAATGACTAAATCCATATAATTATTACAAAAACATTAAGAGTAACTTTTTAAAGTTCTCAACGTATAATTGAAAGCACTTAAAATATTTTAAAGATAAATTCAAGATATACTGTTCAGTTTTTTTATCAAGGGCTTTCCTCATCCAGAAGTTTCATCGTTAGAAACAAAACAAGGAGAGATAATGAAGTGTATTGAATCTGGCAACTTCTGTAATTTATCATTTAAGATGCTCTCGGGTATCGCTTCGTAAATTTTCCGGAGACAGCGAAGTTTTAAAGATTTATCAACTCGCATCGATATCTCTTGTTTCTGAAGAGGAAAATATGAGTTGCTAATAAATTTAAGTTATATTTTACTAAAAAAGGTTTTAATAAATACCCTGATTTTATCACGTTATGCCGTGAGAATGTAACCACAATTTACGATTTTTAATTATACAATTAAAAGTTACTACAACAAGTACAACTACGACAAGTAGATTTTTTTATTTTTCAATTTAAACCGTAAACTAGAGGAATTTTTAATTTTTTTACAAACAGTATATAACCATTTTGCAGAATAAGAGACGCGGTTTCCGCCTCTGCATATTAAATCTCTAATTTCTTAAAGTTATTTATGTAAATGTCACTAAATGCAAATAAATGCATTACCTTTTATGTAAACTTATATTATATCTCCTCAAGTGAGCTATGAATATGCTTCATTTCAACTTTTAACCTCTTTATACCTCCTTCTTATTGGGTGTTTAAAGGACGGAACGTACACAATTCAATTTAATTGATTTTTTGTTCAATTAATGACACTCAGTTTTATTAAATTTCATATAATAAGTATCTTGAATGTAGTCATTACTTGTGGACGCTTCGAGCTCGTACATAGTCTGGGAAACCTTTAATCCTAAGCTAGCGTTTGTAATTGGCAGAAGATTATTTAGCTCTTTGTGTTGATGGAGACATAATAAATCTCTGACTCACTCACTCTCTAATAAAAATAGAATAAGATAGCTTCGATAGCGAAGTTATTAAAATAATATAAAGATTTAAAAAACGGAAAGGCGCAATATATCGTAAGTGTTAAAAATATCGGGAAGCAGATGGTGGACGGATGGCTCCCGACCCTATTTTTCGGATAACCAATAAGTGGAACTACATTTTTATGGGCCATTCTGAGGGTCGCCCTCTCTGAATTCTTCAACTTAGGTTTAATCTTTCACCAAATACTGAAAGGAGTGGCAAAACTTTTTCGATCATTTACGACTTTGTTACTATGTAGGACTAATGTTATTTTTTGATTCTAAATAAATAAGCAATGTGAAAGTAAAATCGTTGCATTTTGTTTCATAATACAACCTTTTTTTCAATTTTTTTTTATCCCAATGGGCGGACTTCATCTTAACTACTACCGATCAAGCCTGTATCCTACTAACAAAGCACATTTCTAGTGATTGTAATAATGTTCATAATTTATTCATTTTAATACAAGGCTAAAAACCAGGACAACTATAATTTTTTTTTATGTAGCACTTAAATTTTTTATAACTACATTTAATATTTAAAAAAAATGTACAATGTTTGCTACAATCTGATAAACATGCTACATTTAATTGTTAGAAAGGTAAGTTTTATATTGAAATTGTTTTTTTACTTACTGTACACATAACACAATTTATAGCATTAAATAAAAAAATGTTTAAATTATTAGTTAACAAAACGTATTATCAGTAAATATAGAGATTAGAAATAAAAAATGCGGCACATGGAAATAAATGGCCTTTTCTTAATTATAAATAATGTTATCAAGTTATCTGTAATTAAACATTAAACCTCACTCTTTATTAAGCCGTTGCTGTCAGTTATTATCCCATTAATAACAAAAGAATAAGGCGGGGGAGTAATACAATGTTATCGCTGTGGTGTCTCCGAAGGGAGTTTAGCTTAATTGCTTTTAGAAAGCCGATAACTTCGGCTACATACAGGTATTTTATTTCTCAATATGCTTTAGTATATTTTTATATTTGAAAAATACATGTATTTACTCGTTTCGATTTGTTTACTTGTAATGAATTTGTTGTTTAACAATACTTTTACGTTATTAATTCTTTTTGACCGACTTACCAGCGGTAGCTTTTATGTGGTCCAATTTTAGTAAATCATTTTACACTATTTATATTATGTTTGTATAATTGTAATTGTTGAGTTAGTCTTAAAAAAAGTCTTCCTAAGCATATATCTATGTTTTAAAAATCACTCACGATAATCATTTTAATGTAAACATTTAAAAAATTGCAATATTGCATATCCAAAGCTGATATAAAGTAAAAGAGTGTAAAAAATAGTCTTCATTCTATTTGCATTAAATGTATGATGCATGATATTTTGATTCAATAAATTCCTTAAAAGATAGAATTAAAATATGCTGGCAAAAGTCGCAGAGCAGCTCCGTGTAGATAGTACGCGCTTATATTGTTGTTATTACTTGACATTATTTGGTAAAGAAATATAGTTAATGTAATAATAAAATTTTTTATTTGCATACTTTGAATATACGAATAAAAAATTTGCTTAACGTTTTCTTCAATTTCAGTATTATTTAAACATTTCATACTATTTTAAATGGACAGTCGAACAAGCGCCACCAAATTACATTTGAGCCAAGTTGCACTGACACCAGTCTTTGGGGAAATAACTGTATTACGCAAGGCTATAACATAATAATATCCATAAACTAGTTCACGTTTTCGATGAAGTTTTAATACTTTACCGATAAATAAGCAGTATCTAATTAAAAATCAAAAATTCCATGTCGTTTTCTTAAATCATTAAAAACCACTACAAAAGATTCCAATGATCTTGAGAGTGCAGAGAATAATTTATTTTATCACATCTTTGTTGAAATATTCTTCCAGATAAGCAAGCATTCTTTTTTAATTTTGCTGTAACAATTTTTCGGAAGCTGGTATTTTTTAGTTAGTATTATGCATTTTAACACAACATCATCTACTCTTAAACTGAGCAAAACAACGGACAAAGGGAAGTTGATGACTTATTAATACAAAGAATTACTTTCTTTACATAAATTATTACTTACTATTTAAATATAAACACATAGACACGAGAAAAATATGTTATCACACAATATCTGTCCCGTAGTGGAAATGTAACACACGCCTATTGGCGTATAAGTTTGGATCACTAGCCCCGTTTTGATACACATTATAAAAAGAAAGTGAATTAATTTTCGAATTTTATCTCGAAGTGTTTAATCTTTATATATATATATATATCTTTTATTATAAATACCTTTATTATTTCTGATTCTTTCTTATTCCTTAATTAAAACTAAAACATAATAAGACACAATGTATAAGATTTGCTTGGTTTTCACTTTATGTTTCAATTTCTTAATTCTGACATGGTGGATACGGTCCAAAAACCCTATAATGGGAAGGGATGTATTAGGGGAGGCCTAATTCCAGCTGTGTACTATCAAAGGCTGATGATGATGATGATTGATTACAAAAAATAGACCGACTTCCAAAAAGAATAAGGCGCGCATGTTTTTTTTTTAAATGTAACCTCGTTGCTTCACCCCTAGTGCTCTCATATTGTTTATTCTTTTTTATGATAGGTATTACCTGTCATTTGGGTCTATTAATATAATAATTATGTATTAATAACTTTGATGGACATTAAAGAAATTAAGAAAATTTCGGCTTCAAAAATCACACATGCGTGCGATTAAATAGCAAACGCTGCCGAAACCATAAAAAAACAGACTTAAACTATGTTTTACATAATAGTCCTATGTTTTACATATTCTATAATAAAGATGAAATTTATGAGAAAGAAATGACATTTTAAGAATATTCCCCAATAACCATTTTAATGTAAAAGATTGAAAATTTAAAATTTGCATACTCAAAGTTTACATTAAACTTAATGTATTCAAAGTTTGCATTATTTTATGTGCGTAAAACGTGTCATATATGGCAATTTTAATTAATGAGTACCGTAAAAGATATTAGAGATTTAAAATGCGGTGGCAAAAATCGCAGGATGGGTTTTTACAGAGGGCACGTGGTTACCGTTTTATATTGTGTAAAATGTACTTTACATACTGTTTGAAGTCGGTCATACTTTTTAACTATTTGTTATTTAAATACTTCTTATTTTTAAACGCACTAGAAAAATGGACTATTATATTTTTTCGCAGATACTACGATCTATAATAGACAAAGAAATAGATCAAGTGGAATTCGTCACATCCATTACCATGATGGCTACCGTATTTAAGACCAGCCGAAGCGTAGCTAAGCTGTTAGAAACGAAATACTATATATCTATGAACCATAATGAATGATTTTATTAGTGAGCCAGGGTTTACACTTATGGGAGCGGGCTGGCACTCCTAATCCTTTCCATTGCCTCGATGTCACGTAAAATATTCTATGTAAGGTTCGGGAAAATATAATGGTCAATCCAACGTCTATTGGATACAAATATTTGTGACGCAGGATGAAAGACAGTGACACAGTGCTTTCCCAGGTATACAAACAAAGCAGATATAGTATACTATGGTACTAAGCAGATATATACTATGGTAAAAGTTGGTAACAATTTATATATTTTTACTATAATTTAAAAGTAAACTATGATATGTAACTTGAAGATCTCGTAATAAAGCGGTGATGCCTGCCCTAAGTATAACTTATCCTAAACCAATTTGGTTGTGGATGGACCAAATTGGTGGTAACGGATATCATTCGGTTGAATAACTGTAGTACTGCTGCCGTGCATCGGTCATAAATAATAAATTAACATAAGTTAAAATCAGATCGTATGACAACAACCGTTACGGCTTACATAAATAATTTAAAACATTATTTGTTTTAAAATATTTAATTATGCCGTGTACCTAAGTTGTATTAACTGTATGTATGTATGTATGTATTTGTAGAGGAGTTAGAATATTTTTCTTAATTTAATATAAAATGTATTGTATAATTATATACCTAGATAGTATAAAGATAATTTGCAAATGCATAAGAATAGTATAGATAAAAATTACATGTGTATTTTCCAATACGTCATACGTCATATCAACGAAAATAAAATCGTAATGTAATATGACTTAAGTTTTCCCATTCGTACAATGACCAATTTTTGGAATTGAACTATATTAGATTTACTTGAGTAATTTCCTTAATGAAAAACGGCAACTGAAACAAAACCTATAAATCAAATGAGAAAACATCGCCTCACGTAACTGATTCGATTGACGTCTGACTTTTATCATAAACTTGTTTTGTTGCCATGCATTGTTTCTTCTCTTCCATTACGTACTTTACAAGATGTGACTTGATATAAAATATTGAGAACAGTTAAAGCGTAGAAATAAACATAGCAAATACACACAAAGTAAATAATCATTTTGTTTTCATAAATACAACATATTATAAAATAAAATGACTTTTAATGGATTTATCGATTTTATGTACATTTTTAAATCCTGATGTTTCAATACTTTCCAGCGACCGTGGTCCGGAACAAATGATGTCATAGCCTTGTTGCTGTGGAATGGGATGTGCTGAACGAGTCGTTCATCGGATCATCAACCATTGTTGTTCACTACGTTAACAGGCACTCTCTGATCACCAATTGTCTAAGTAGAGTTTGATCCATGTCGATGGCATAAGTCTGGTCCCAATCGCTGACCAGGTGGTGGAACCAAACCTAATGGTAGGCATGAGCCCATCACAGTGACCAGACAAGGTGATCATAATCTTTCCGAAACAATTGATGATCGGCCGAAATTGTTCATTCCGAAGTTCAGAATCTCAATCATCATCGAAAAGTTTTATGAAAGGCTCCTCACGCTCATAGTTTGCGATCCCCAATGTGTCATCTTAGAGGAACCAACTTAACCCTATCAATACAAAGATCATCTAATTTCAAACATGAATTCAAATTCTATAGTTCAACAAGTCAGTAAGTTTAGAAACTCACCGACTCATTTAAACGCAACCACAAACATAAAAAATATAACTAATTTATCATTACAGCCGGCAGTGATAGTATCATTGATTTTAATTTTGAATTTATTAATTATGGGGATCCAAGCAGATGGCAAAGCCGAACCATCTTCTATATTGAAATTTGGATATTTTCTAATTTCTACAGCCTCACCGATCATCTTTAGTAGCAATTTTAGCAAGGATTTGTGGCCAATCAACTCTGATGTAATGGTTTCGGTGATCAAAAATGTGATCACATAATGCTCACTTGTTGGGTGTTTTAGGTTCCAAATAGTTAAGTAGGAAATAAAATAAGTCTAGATAGGATTAAAGAAAAATTAAAACCCTATAAAGGATTACACGGATTTTATTACTCACTTTATCCGCCCAATATAAGAGGTCCAAGATATGGTAGATTGTGAGGTAGTCATAATGTAACTTGTATAGTCCTGGATCTTGTAGGGAAATTTTGAAGTGAAAGATGGTAGGAATTGACCAATCTTCTTCAGCGGCTTTAAATAAGTTTTAATTGAGGCCGCCTCAAAGTGTAGCCAATTATATCTGTTACGCCTTTGACAAGGGTAAAGTCACCATTTAAATGCATCCCTACAGAGTCGCGGAGGACAAGAAGAGCTGTCTAAGGTATACTAAAACTTCTTTTCAGTATCCCTCAGACAGCTCTTCGTCGAGGACAGAGCATCTTACAGCTTTCTCCTTATCATCCTCTCTTACCCGTCCACCGCTACCTCCACAGTACGTCAAAAGTGGGCTTCGTCATTTCTTAAAGCACTATTATTAAATTTACATTTTGTACTTAATCGCTTACGTTTATGTATTATATTCGGTTATAATTATTACTCATATGTTTAAATAAAAAAAATCATATTGTTCCAAAGTTGTCTCAAAGTAATACTAATGAAATTAATTCACAACGAAAAGTTAAAATATTATAAGGTATTTTGCTTTGAATTATTATTCACTATCTGAATATATTATAAAAAATGGTAACGTTTTATAATACGGCTAATATTAAGGTATATAATATTACGAAAAATAGAAAACTGTAAATATCAGCAATAGAAATTGAATTAAGGCGGTTCTGGTATATCGCTAACATTTTCTACAAAACGTGAAAATAATACGTGTTAGGAGCTCAGTGTTATTAATGTACGTTATAGACGGGACTACCATAAATATTGTTTTCCAGTTGCCCGATAAAGCTTTCAAATTCACTGCTTCAACAATAATGTAAAATATAATTGAATTAAATTTATCTTTCGTAAATCGTTTTATAAATGAAACGGACTATTATATCGTTATGTTTGTAATACAAATTATTGAAGTTAAGACATGCTAATTATATATTTTTTTCGGTTTTTATACTTTTTGCCAAATAAAACTCAGCTTTATTTTCATTTTGTCCATTAATTGTTACTTTAGTTTACAGTCATTAAAGAATATTTAGAAGGCATTTTCAAACTTTAGAAAACTTTTATTGCTCCAATGTTTTCCCCTTATCTTAACTACCCTCTTAATGGCTTTCAAGTCTCTTATTATTGTGCCAATTAGTTATAACCTGGGATCTACGTTTTGTCTACGGTCAAATAAAGGACACAAAGTATAATATTATCCAAATTAATATTTTTTTTTGTAACAGAGATCCTTCAATAATTTTTAAGATCAGATAAAAAACCGGTGGTAGGTCCCCTTTTTACAGGAGACCATCTGGGTGAGTACCACCGCGGTGTCTATTTCTGCCCCGAAGCAGTAGTGTGAAAACACTGCTGTTTTCCGGTTTGAAGGGCGCCGTAGCCAGCGTATTTACTGGGTAAACGAGACTTCCATCAACACCCTATGTCTCACGGTAGGCAGCGCGTTGGCGATACCAGTGGCATTGCCAATGTCTATGGGCATCGGTGACCACTTCCCATCCCCACATCCCCAAAAAATTAAGTGAACATATTTTCTTTATATTTTAAATAAACAATACAAAAAAATCATAAAATATTGCTAAGAGGTTTAAAGGTCGTTCACCAACAAATCCGGACCACCAACTTCAAAGCCGTTATCCATTAAAAATTAAGATGAAAGCTAAAGAAGGCAAATAGAATGTTCAATCATTTCCATTTATATAATTGAATAATGTTCTATTTTAATAGTAAAATCAATAGTTAAGATATAAGAAATTACTTTGATTTATTTAAAAACATTATATTAAATTTATCACTTCTATGCAATGTGATTAATTTGAAGTGATGTAAGGACGTGAAGGTTTTATGCATTATTCTATTAAATAACCTTTTTCAATCTGAAAATCCACGATAAAGCGGACGGCTCAGCTAAACAAAGAACTGAAACTGTCCGGAGGCATTTCGTTTAGGAGCGGGACATGTTCTGAATATAATTATATTCACGAATGGAAAGAAAGGACAATACATAGTAATAATATTAATGTGTCCGTATAACAGAACATCAAGTTCGTAAAACAACCGTACCTATTTTTTTTTAAGTTTCTTTTTATTTCACTACTGTTATTTATATTTATTACTTCTTACTGAACTCCAATTTAATTTGTATACGTCTATTTATATTTAATAGTTAATGCTAGTAATGTAGTTATTTTAATATGTAATTGTGGTAAGCGGTTAGGTGGATATACAATAAAAAATAACTTAAATTTATTGAATAGTATCTTACAACTCATAAGTAATTTACATTCCGGTGGGTTAGTCTGATTTTGGAGTAAGTGATATTCCTAGAGTATTTCTTGATTTTGGATTTTTCAACAGGTATATAAAACGAATTTTACTTTATTGTACTATATAATGAATAGAACCGAGATATATTCTCCACCATGTGGGCCAATAGAGATCCGTTTCTTTTTTTATTGTAAGTTTTTTAAGTAATTTTTTTAAGCTTTAGCTTTTTGCAACTTTAGTTTTTCATAGTTTGTATGGTCTACATAAATAGTCATAAAATGATTTAAACCTAATGTTTCTACAGTCTTTAGTACAAAGATTTTTTTGTTTTCCTTATCAATTAATATTTTTGTCAAATAATGTTTTATTGACACACAATTATTAACATATATAAACATATTACGTTTCACTAAAATACTATTAAATCTGCATATCCGTTTAAAGAAAATGGTAGAATAGTCTTTCGTCTAATAAAAAAGAGAAGCTTTCCGATAACGGTATAAGTAGGCATTAAGATTTTGGCCGTGATTGGGTAAGCCGTAAGGCGAACAATGAGATAAAAGAAAATTTGGCCCTACAAAACGGATCAGTGCGAGAGCTTTCTTAATCTGATATTTTTTACAAAGGTAAAAAATATGTAACCTCTTTAATCAAAAAAACAATAAAATCCTAAATATAAATTCAATGATAATGAAATAATATCTTGTATGGTAAATAAAATATGTTTCGATTTAGTTTTATTTCGATTACATTGACTTTATGTTGACATTCGAATCATTAATGTACTCAATTATATAATCAATATTAAACCATTATTATGCGGAATTTTATTATTTTATAAACAAAAGGCATTCTTTTTACTCTACAAATAATAAACCTCAGTGTGACGTATTTTCTTTTAAATTAAAATGTGGACCTACATTAAAATAAAAAATAGTAGCCTCAGAAACAGTTTAAATAAATACATAAGCAATAGATCTATTACATACTTGGGTAAATACCCTGAAACCCTAAGATAAAATTAACTAAGAGCTTAATAAGTGCGGACATATGCAAAATTACAAAGAAGGGAGAAAAGTCATTAACTCGGTGCTTTGTACTTTATAAATCGCCTTTATCCTTTGCAGCAACAGCTATTTTAAATTATTAATAGGAAAATTTTACATTATGCTATAATACTTACTATATACGATATAAGCTTTCTTAACTTTTAGTGCAATTAGCTATCAAAGCATATTGTTGTTTGCATATTCATGAAGCAAAATATCATTGTACATCATACAATGATATTTTTTAATAAACACTGTATTTTTGAGTTAATTTTAAAAGGCGTTGTTTAATTACACAAATATGTAAAGTTTCACCCATACGTAGTAAACGAAAAAAAAATTTTAACACTTAACATATGCAAAGGCCTTGACATTTTACAATTCTTTAAAAGTAAAAAACCAGTTACTTTGCAGTAAATATGTGGGTGGAAACATTATGTTCCAGAAGGCTCTATCTTTATTACATTTTTCTGAAAAGGATAGCAGACATTGACAGATTTTCAGTGAGAGGTTAGCTCCTGTGGTCTTTGACAATTTGAATCGAGTCAAAGCCGGTTAGATAAGAATCCAACTAATTCATGTTTAAAAAACTTATTTTGTAAGTTAAAGACATTAAAAGCTATCCTTTTGAAATTTTGTACAGCAGATTTCAAGTAAGACGATACAAAATTGTATTGAATTATTTAATTACACTTATTGATCAATTAACTAATAATATTTAAAAATTATTTAGAAAAGAATTAAAATATCCTTTAATTTTTGTAAGCAGGTTAAAAGCAAAATGTTAGAATTATAGAACTGTCCAACTATCCAACTAGACAAAAACTCTATAAAAGTTTAATTCAGTATTAAACTAATAAATTTATTGATCAAAGAACAATGTGAATATAAGTAACTAACAACATAACAACTGCTTAGTAGTTTAATTATCAGTATAACATTTATCGATAAGCAAAGTGTAACACCAGCAGTCAACTTTGTTGTTATTAAATTGTATAATGTTGATAAGAGCGATACGGCAAATGCTAACTATACACTTTACTTCGGCACAAATATACGTCATTGGTCATGGTCATAAGGCAATGGATAACGATTTATTTGTCGCAATTGAAGCACACTGCACATAACATATTAAAATGGAAGGTCGTAGTCAGACCAATATTTGTAGTAGGGTCATAGATGTTCTTTCCTCTATGCTCATCCTCTATGCTCATCATCATCATCATCATTATCAGCCGTGATAGTCCACTGCTGGACATAGGCCTCCCCTAATACATTCCTATTCATTAGGGGGATTTGGACCGTATCCCACCACGCAGGTCATATGCGGGTTGGAGGGTGGACCGACTTTTACATGCCCATCCGACGCATGGATCATTTTACTTTTCAGACAATTGGATGATTGGCCAAAATTGCCCTAACCAACTAGGAAACTACGATGAAAATTTGTTAAGTCCCCGCAGGAATCGAACCCACAACCTCCGGTTTCTTAAGCACACGCTCATACCACTAGACTACGAAGGCAGTTGCTGCAGAAGATGCTCAAAATCTCTACATCTAAAAAAAATACACATAGTAGGTTTTAGTTTGAAAATTACGAAATGTTATTACAATGAACTTCTAGTTTTGGACTAATCAAAAATTAATTTCGAATGTTGACATTTTTCTAATACCAAAATTATGTGTAAAAGTTTAATAATTTTTTTTAAATATTTTACGATTTGAGATACGTTCATTGTAGTGTTACTGAAAACAGCCAAAAAATGTACGTTTTATTCTTAACGATAAGCTTTTTTAATAATGGATTAACATTGTTTATGAGGACTTTTTTAAATCAGTACTTGAAATCAAACGGTTATCGGTGCACAATAGTGAACAAAAGAGTAATACTGCTTTTGTTCAACGTACTAACACGCAATATACGATGGACGTGAATGAACATGAATTGTGAAGATTTATTGTCAACGAATATACAATGAAATATAAATGTAAGCAGAAAACAATAAATTTTAGCAGTACATTAAACTGTTTATGATATTTGTAATGAGCACATTAAAAGAAATATAAAATGTGTACACGCACAAGTACTGCTTAGAATTTTGATAAAAAGAAATATGTTCCAATGTAATTTCTACATATTTTTCAAATTTTATACGTGTATGTGCAATAAATGACAGTTAAATATGTTTTTTAATAATACTATAAATTATTAATAAACACATTACAGAACATGTACATACAATAGTTTTGAAAGTGATTTTTCAATGTTTCTTTGCAATAATTTTAATAAAAATCTATTGTCGTGCAAGAAAACCGTATATTTTCCACAACTTTACTGAATAATAACAAGAAAACTCGGACTCTCCCTCATTATTTAACTTCACACTTCAACGCCGTGAACGGGAATTTTTCATGCAAATATAACTCAAGTATCGGGGCTCAGTATAGCTCTTTCACAAAGGAATTTAATAAACGTACTAGTTCGCAAATTTCGACTTTTTTAAATATTACGTATATGTTTTAGAAGATTTAATATTATTCATAAAACAAATAATCATACAATACTTTTCATAAACTTACAAGTAAATTTTTTATATATACTATTGAGCACAGCCAAAATTATTTTATACCCGGTCTTTTATAGGGTAAAATCTATCAATACAAATTATAATAGTAATTTCAAAAGATTTTGAATTATATCATGTATCAAATCCACTAATTTACGGATTTTCGCGTTACTTAAATATATTTATTCCCGACGTTTCGGATTCTTTCCAACATCCATGATCACGGGCAGACTAAGTAGGTATATGTCTGTATCTCTATGTTTTCGAATAACCGTCAGAGTTTTTATTTAAAAAATTGATATTTCTTTCGTTTTCTTAATTTTTAATGTTAGTTCGACAAAAAGTGTTTATGTTGTCCTTCGGTTTTTGTAGTTTTTATACACTGCGTTTAATTTTTGAAATTATTGGATCCCAGGAAGGTGGCAAAGACTAACCATCCACTCTATTAAAATTTGGGATATTTTTTTAATTTCTATTGCTTCCTGAATCATCCTTGGTATAAATCGATGTTCATTAGCCAGTATTTTTGGTTCATCAAATTTAACATAATGATTGGGCTTGTCTAGAACATGGTCGCAAATTGCTGATTTCTTATAGCGTCGGTGCTTAACATCTGCTATATGTTCTTTTACTCTGGTTCTTACTGGTCTTTTTGTTTGTCCAATGTAAGAGGCACCACAATCACAGTCTAGTTTGTACACACCCGGTACCTGTAGAGTAATTTTACATTTGACGGATAGTAATAATTGTCCAATCTTCTTCGGCGGCTTATAATATGTTTTAATAGAAGCTCGCTTTAAAATATAACCGATTTTGTCGGTGACTCCTCTGATGTAAGTTAAGACGGCAAGCACTCTTTCGACTGTGGCTGGCATAACACGGTGACTGCGACGTAGACGTGGAACTTGGAGTTTGTTGTCACGCAGCACCTGCTTGACATTCTCCAGTTCAGCCGTCAAATGCTCCTTGTCGCAGATCCGTGCTGTCTAAAGCAAACATTTACCGACAGTAGCTAACTGCGAGGGATGGTGGTAAGAATCAACGTTTAAATATTTATTCGTGTGGGTTGCTTTTCTACAAACTGTATGGCTCAAGCTATTGTTAGAGTTTTTAATGATTAAAAAATCTAAGAAGGTTAAGGAGTAGTTGGCCTCTGTTTCCATTGTGAACTTTATTTTGGGATGCAAAGAATTAAGATGATCCAGAAATGCATTGATTTGGTTTCTTGGTAAAATGGTGAATGTGTCATCTACGTACCGCTTGTAGAATCTTGGTTGGATGGAAGCTGTATTGAGGGCTGTCTCTTCAAAGTTCTCCATGAAGATATCAGCGATAATAGGAGACACTGGGCAGCCCATCGCTACGCTATCAATGTTATTGATGAACATACAATAGAGGTATTATCTAAAGGTTTAAATTTCGCAATAACACCGCGAAAAATCCCACACGAGGAAATTATTTGTAACGTGGAGAATTGTTTATTCAAAAACAACATCCAAAAGGAAGATTCCGAGGCCATACGTCAAGATGTATCGTCTATGTTACGTCGGAGTACTGTGCCAAAACCAAATGTCAAGCAGGTGCTGCGTGATAACAAACTCCAAGTTCCACGTCTACGTCGCAGTCACCGTGTGAAGCCAGCCACAGCCGAAAGAGTGCTTGCCGTCTTAACCTACATCAGAGGAGTCACCAACAAAATCGGTTATATATTAAAGCGAGCTTCTATTAAAACATATTATAAGCCGCCGAAGAAGATTGGCCAATTATTACCATCCGTCAAATGTAAAATTACTCTACAGGTACCGGGTGTATACAAACTAGACAGTGATTGTAGTCTCTCTTACATTGGACAAACAAAAAGACCTGTAAGAACCAGAGTAAAAAAACATATAGCTGATGTTAAGCACCGATGCTATAAGAAATCTGCAATTTGCGACCATGTTCTAGACAAGCCCAATCATTATGTTAAATTTGATGAACCAAAA
This sequence comes from Lamproptera curius, assembly GCA_029286875.1. Taxonomy (NCBI): domain Eukaryota; kingdom Metazoa; phylum Arthropoda; class Insecta; order Lepidoptera; family Papilionidae; genus Lamproptera; species Lamproptera curius. Next base: position 6,527,314 of record JAGSMT010000016.1, on the reverse strand, counting down.
ATACTGGCTAATGAACATCGATTTATACCAAGGATGATTCAGGAAGCAATAGAAATTAAAAAAATATCCCAAATTTTAATAGAGTGGATGGTTAGTCTTTGCCACCTTCCTGGGATCCAATAATTTCAAAAATTAAACGCAGTGTATAAAAACTACAAAAACCGAAGGACAACATAAGTACATTTTGTCAAACTAACATTAAAAATTAAGAAAACGAAAGATATGTCAATTTTTCAAATAAAAACTCTGACGGTTATTCGAAAACATAGAGATACAGACATATACCAACTTAGTGTGCCCGTGATCATGAATGCTGGAAAGAATCCGAAACGTCGGGAATAAATATATTTAAGTAACGCGAAAAATCCGTAAATTAGTGGATTTGATATGTACAACAATCGCGTAAATAAAAGAAATAATTATATCATGTAGTTCCAATAGTAGGAACACTGTTTGTTATCATATGATGGTATTCCTTAATAATAATTATATGATGTCATTGGCTATACTACTAAGGTAAATGTCATTAGGCACAATGACATATCTATATATACGAAGTGGCGTGAGCGAGTTGATACGACAAAACCCAAAGAGTCATTAATTAGTTTCCATATGGAGTGTTTTGATAGCGAATACTTTTTTTATAGAAAGCTATTATTTTGTATTGCAATTTTCCAAATTTGATTAATATCAACAACAATATTTAAGGCTTTATGTAACCATATGTTCTTGAATTTGTATTTTTTATATTTAATTTTATTTGCATTTCAATTTCTTTGTAGGACTATTAAATTTATTGATTGCGTAGCACAAGAAACCTTATGACGATCGGTTAACTTTTAAAATAAATTTTGGGGCCATTTTAATTTTTAGAATTATTTTTTTTTATTTTAAACATCAAAGGCTGTAATTTTTGGCAAGACATTTTTTTATGTCATTAAAGATTATTTATTTTATTTGAATGCTGTTAATTGCAGCTTGGACAAAATATAATGGACCACGTAACACGAGTATTGAATTACATTTTTTTTTATGGCTCTCGTGCTCTGGGGAATAAACCTATTAGAACATAACCGGGTTTGTGGGGGCCCGTTGCCACAGGCGCATCTCCCCATAAGTGACTTAACTGCACCAAGGGCCCCCAGACGGGGAGCCTCGGCTTGGGCCGTCACTTTTCTGGTACCCGTTAGCATGCTGAATCGAGGGCTGCCCAGGTGGGCCTCGGCTCGATTCAGACGCTTTGCAATGGTAATTTAATACCTAGAAGAGCTTTAGATAGAGCTCTTTTACTACCACTTCTTAAAGTGTTGGCGCTGGGAGAAGAAGTGGCGCAAGAAACTCCAACAACGCTCCTACCTAAAATGGTGTTAAGCTACAGTGTCATATAGCAAAGGGTGTGTAAGTTCGATCTCACCGGTGGGGCCGAAGTCATAAGTGTGTATGTTTGTCCTACACTCTAAGTGTAGGGTGTGTCTGGCTACTGCTAGGGTGTTGCTACCTAAGTCTTAAGGGCGTTATTAAGATTCTTGTATTTTACAAGCAAAGAAAACCTAGCCATAGCGTCGGCGGCGGCGGCGGTGAATGCATCTGCTGCTTGATTACATTCATTTAGATCAAAGAGATCTAGCGATTTTAGAAAAGACGCGCATTTGTTGCCAGTGCTGCCATTGCTATGGCTAGCATGCTGGCTATTTGAGGCGGCGGTGGGCCGCTGTGCGCTTGGAGTCGGCTTCGGCGCTGGCTGTTGCCACGCGAGGTGGAACTGCCAAGCGTTGGAAGGACGGAGGGCTGGGAATGCGGTGTTGTTTGAAGGATTGGGTGGTCGCCTGGAAGAGGCTTCCCTCGGGATTGCAGGGATTCTGCGTTTTGGCGTTAGGGCGGGAGAATTACATAAGAATCCATGTTGTACTTCCTTAATAGATACGTTTATTAAGCTTACAATATATATTTATTACCACCGTGCAATATATTAAATACAAATATTTTAGTATTTTGATCTATTTTCTAAAGTTATTTTTTTAATGACGAAAAGAACAAACAATTCTTTTAATGCATTTAGCCATGCAAGATCTAAATTTTAAAAAATATATTAGCATCATTAACAACTACATCACTAATAATATAAATGCCAAAGTAATTCTGTCTGTTTGTCTTTCTGTCTATCTGTCTGTATGTCTGTCCGTCTAAACCACTAAACCGATTTAGATGAAATTTGGTACATACTGAGAACAGATTTCAAGAAAGGATATAAGCTGACAATTATTGTGGTAAAAGGGTTGAAATAGGGAATAAAAGTTTAAATAGAAATCAGTCATCGTCGAAGTAACACTTTGTGTCTAATAACCATACAAACAACTTATTATTATGTTCACTACGACCTTCCAATCGATAAATAAAAGACTAACTTGTATTAGATTTATCAACCTACTTATTAAAAAAAAAGTTATAGATAGTTAACAACTGAAGTTAATATACTGTAACTAAGTTAAATTAATTTTACTTTTCACCTCTTGAGAAAAAATTATTTATTTATATATTCATTTACTTTATAAACCTTTCCTTTACTTTCACAAATAATTTAAGAAGAAAATTATCCATATCACTTTAGCCGTTTTCGAGTTTTAGCGTGACTGACCAACAGCAATTGATTTGTATATGTATAGACTAGCGACCCGCTCCTACTTCGCACGGGTGCTATGCTGAGAACAAGTATACCTACAATTATAAGCATGTGTGATACATATAAGCCTTTCTCTGAAATCACTCTATCTATTAAAAAAACCGCATCAAAATCCGTTGCGTAGTATGAAAGATTTAAGCATACATAGGGATTTAGGGACAGAGAAAGCGCCTTTGTTTTATACTTAGTATATATAGTGACGATAGAGGATATCTTATCACCCCCCGTGGACATTTCACCTATTACACCCGGACAAAGTCGTGGGTTACAGCTAGTATTAATATATTTTACTACCTAACATTATCTTGACTTAATCTAAACTTGAAACGAGTTATTTTTATGTCAGGAGTAAGAAAACTTATATGTAGCCATTTAAATAATATTTACTCTTTTCCCAAACGTTAAATTTCAATACATTTACTTTTTTGTTAAGCACGTTAGGCATAACCCTTAAAAACCAAATGAATAAAATAAAAAAAAATTAATACTTCACATTTTATTCAACTTACAGCAATTGCTAATTGCATTTAACAGGCGCTCAGCTTCGCTTTACATAATATACATTTCCACATATTACATGACAATTTAAATCGTAATTGTCAACTTCTAAGTATAAGCAAGTCTAAAGTGAATGAATATGAATGCATAACATTAGATATTCATTGAAATATAGTAAGAAAACACTTCATTATCCTGTACGTAATTAGAATCATTCCTACATAGAAATCCTTTGCAAATGTGAACGTTTATATTTAAATATTATGCAATGAAAATTGTAGGTAGGGTAGCTTCCATAATATATCTAAACATATTCACGTATACGTAGATATTAATGTAGCAACGTTCTGATGTAAGTATCAAACTTGGGCATAGTAAGCCTGTTTCGTGCCATGCCAAATCACCGCTATATTGCTTTGTTACTTAATGTTGCGCTGTACTATATGTAATTAAATGGTTTGCAGGAATACAGTACCGGTGTATAGTATAAATTATGCATACAGCACAATTAAATATAAGGGATAAATACATTTAAATTAAATTCATACAATTATTGTTTTGCTCTAATTTTATTGATCTAACATATACTTTAAAAATAAATGGAAAAGTAATTGAAGAAAAAAAAATTGCTTCCCATCCATCTATCTAAGCTAGCATAATAAAAGATGAGGATTTTTTTACGTTAATAGATGACAGGTAGGTAGTAAAATTTATTATAATATTTTTATTAAACACTTACATAGTAATGTGAAGTTATGTTTAAAATAAATTTAAGGCATCAATGCTTAAAATATTTTTATAGAATTTTACCGTATGTCTAAAATCTTATTGAATTGATTTTAACAAATTTTGTTTCATTAAGCAACGAATAACAATGTAGCGTTTATATAGGCACCAACATAAAGTAATGAAAGTCAGCGCTTTATATTCAGACAATAAACGGCTTTACGTTCTACTAAGTTGGGATTTAGTAAAAGCCAAAGATAAATTGGTGCCATACGTCAGCGTACCGAAAAGAGTATTATTATTGTTACTTAAAATAAGCAGGATAGAGTTTTTTACTTGAAACAAAAAGTAAGTAACGGTTAAGGTAATTCGATCAAGTGTATACATTCATATTCTAAGTAAAACTTTGAAAATAAGCCAAATAAAAGTATTGTAGTTATGTTTAATTTAATTATATTTTCTATCCTATATATAGTTATTTACTTATCGCTTGATAAAAAATTAATAAATTGCAGAAAAGAAAAATAAATGTTGCAGAAATAAAATTTCTTTATAGATTTTGTCACTTTTAGTGATTTTTTGGATCATTGAGTAATACAAACCACTGCAATCCACCTTCTGTCTAAGAGTAGTGTTCTATGAATCTCGACATCATAAATACAATACGTTTTAGATATATCCCAATTGCAATACACAATATGACTTTGTGACCGCAAACGCTGCAAAAGGGTTCACATCTCAAGAATATTAAAATATATCAAATCCACTAATTTACGGATTTTTCGCGTTACTTAAAAATATATTTATTCCGACGTTTCGGATTCTTTCCAGCATCCATGATCACGGGCAGACTGTCTGTCAGAAGTCTGATGGATTTGATATGTATAATAATCGCGTAAATAAAAGAAATAATATTAAAAATATTTATTTAAATACAAAAAGTATTAAAAGTTGCAAATTTACCATTACACAAAAAACAGTGGATATTTTAAGTAATTAAAACTTATACAAAAGATGATTACGTTTAGAAATCGATTCTTTTTATTCTATATTACTTTTTAAAATAAGGGATAGGATTAAAATTATATTTTTATTATTAGGTTATTTTAATATTAATTTAATTAAGATCTTCTGAAACAGTAAATTGCACTCCGCAAAGTTTTCGATAAAAAGCAGCTTGTTTCAGTTCATCTTCTTTTATTGCATTAAGCTAATCGATCAAAGTTTTTAAGAAATTCATTCATGACTTGACCAAATATTTGATTAATTACTGAATCCGAAGTAGACGGGCTTTCAGTAAAGTTTCAGAACCGCTTCATTAATATAAAATAACAAACTACTAAGATTTATGGACTCTGTTTTATAATAATTTAAATAATGTTTTTAAGTATTTTACTTTAATATTTAATTTGAGGAGCATCTAAATTAATTAGGTCTGCTTCGTCAACAGACATTATGTACATAAAGTTAATAATATTTGTTATCCCAGATAATTAAGAAAGTTAATTTTATAACTTATAAATGTCTTAATTTATTTTCGCAGCGTTTAGCGGAACTTCCCCTGTTTATCACATTAATCACATTGAATTTCGTAAAATTGACCATAACAAGAATTTCTCAGTAAGAAGTGTAATGACTTGCAAGTTATTTTTCTTAACAAACAACAACTTTTTTCAGCTGATCTTGATTTTATTTTGCACAAAGGAACTTTTTCGTATCTTAAGAAAAATTATTCATGACTTGAGCAAATACTTGATTAATTGCCGGGACCGAAGTGAAGTGTTTGCATAAAATGTAGCAAAACACTTCTTTTTCATTTTCTAAAAATATTAAGACATGGCTTATAAACTCACTAACCATTTTCCTTATTTTTTTCTTAAAATGTTTGGTTATTTAAACATATATTACAAATTTTCTGTAACCTATGAACACACTGTACTATAAACATAGCTTTAATATATTATTACGACCTCATTAAATCGCATATCGTAACGTTTGATTGAGATCGTAATTCGGTGACTGTGATCGATGAATGTGGTGACAGCTGCGGTAATAGCTATGTTTTATTGTTTTATTGACCGACTTCCCAAAACAATGAGGTACTCAGTTCGGAGCGTATGTTACTTCTTTTTTTTAATATGTTACCTCGTTGCTATGCTCATAGAGCTCCAATTTTATTCATTCTTTTTTTAAATGGAAGATACTACCATTTAATTTTGGCCCCCTTTTTAAGAATTTTGTGATAAGTAGTTTGATATGTATTTGAAAAATAAAAAAGTTACGGCAACAAAAATTACAACCTCGTGCGATAGAATTACAAACGCTGCAAAACCAAGAAAAAAGATAGACACAAAGTATGTTTTACATAATTGTACTACTTGAATTAGTCTACAATAATCTTTGCAAAAGCCTAAACCTATGTTTTAAGAATAACGCACTATAAGCATTTTTATGGTAACATATTTAAAATTGCAATCAGGGACTTTCAAAGCTTACATTGCATTAAAAAAATTACCTGATTCTAGGTACATGAAACGTGCGACAGACGACATTTCGATGAAATGAATACCTTAAAAGTTATCAGAAATTTAAAATGATTATAAATTTCGTACGGAGAAAGATATTGCATAATATAGGTATACGTTCTTAGAAGTCGGTTATATTGTTTTGTTAAAATTTATTTAGATTTTATTCTAGGAAAAAATCTGACGTTAGTTGTAGTTTATAACTTTTAATCGACTTTCAAAAAACTTTACTTTTAAACTTGTTCTTGAAAACCGTGACTTATTTGTACGCAGACGAAGTTGTGAGAGATATGGAGGATTATAGAACTATAGATGAGGCTGTTACATAATACACCATCAGAACGATTAAGCAAAAAATTGTTTTGTAAATTATAGGTAGGTAGATATTTGTGTTTACATAATACAATTACAACGTAATATTTAGTTTAAAGTATTATCTAGCTGTCAGGAGAAAACATTTAAGGAGGATAATTACGTTAGAAGAAATGACATGACAAGGAAAATACAAACCATGAACGAAGTATAAACGTAAACCAATACTATCCTCTTATCAGAGCCCGTACAATCACAGCCGCTCTTTAAGTAGTAATTGAATAGCTTCGGGGCGACCTTTTTGGATTAGGTTAACGAAAAAAGTGCTGGCAGCACCAAACATTCTTTGCCAAAAATATTTGTGTAACAAAAAGGTTACACCTTACTACAAACATTATCACTTCTAATAATTCCTTAGAATTGGCCCAGCTTTTATATTATTAACACAATATTTTTTTAGCATCGCGAAATACATTTTTTTATTGTTATTTCTGGGCTGTACTATAAGATTATTATCCCAAATTTGTAGTTTATATGCTTTTAACGCGTTAAAGTTGTGGTAAACATATTGTGATTTTTTTAATACTTACGAAGGCAGATCGGCGGTGGGGCCTGAGGATGCAAGTGATCACCAAAACCCACCTACATCGGAAACACCAGTGGTAATACCAATGCGTTTCATACCAAGAAAGATAGGATGTCACGTTTCTTACGCAGGAAATACGCTGGTTTTGATGCCATTAAAAATGAAATACGGTAGTTTTTTGACACTACTGCTTCACGGCTGATATAGGCACCGAAGTTTTACCGCTCCAGACGGCCCCCCATTGAAAAGGGACCTACAACCTATAAAAGTTATAGTACCCTCACTATCTAGCAAGCGCATGTTGAATACAAATTATTGTCTATTAAAATACATAACTATTTTGAAAGGTAGAAGGTGGAGATCCCCTTTTTACATGGGATTGATTGGGGAAGTACTATATTGTGCATTCTTGCCACAAAGCAGTTGTGTGAAAAACTCTAATACCAACTGGCTTGAAAGCCACTGTAGAAAGCATATTAACTGAGTAAATGTGACTTAACAACTGATGTCTTATGGCGTGTTGTAACGTCTTACACTGCATTTCCTATCTAAGGCGTATCGCTTACCATCAGGTGAATGTCCAGTTTCAAGGCACAAAATTGTAAGATACGCTTTAAAAAAGATACTTATTAACTCTTAGTTACGTCACGCTATTACGTCTTTAAAGTTTAAATCAGACTGCATTAAATTAAACTTTTAGTAGAACTTAAAAAAATAAAGACTAACTTTGTTACACCTAAGATGTTTATATACAACAAATTCATCAAAAGAATCGTCCATTAAAAATTGCATTTCTCAATGTGTATATTGATTTAAAGAAATCTTATTTTATTCCTTATAATTATTTGTATTTTAATTAATTTAAGACGGATATTTATTAACTTTGTAAACAAAAAAGCTCACGTACAATTTAGATTTCTACGAACAATTAAATGCAGCTTGTCGTAAAAGCGAAGTTAAACAGGCTTTGAAAAAAGACTCTTATTAAAAGTCATTAAATTTTTCCGCCTCAGCTTTAATTCGACCCCGACTTTAACGGGAAGACCGCTTTCAAAGTTACGCTCTAAACTTTTTATTTAATATATAGTTCCAAGCAGATATTAAAAAAAACTTGTTTCAGCGCTATTTTTCTACTTTAGCGCTAGAAAAAGCTAACTAGTAAAACACAATCTGCAACAATAAACAATGAACGTCCGCATATAAATGTATGTGTATAAACTTATGCAAATTTGTCAAAATAAATACTACTATAAAAATTAAATTATACGCTTTAATGTAAAAGTTGCAACAAAATAAACACCTTTAGCCTTTTTGTTTTTAAATAATCCTAATTGGATTGAAATACACTTACTTATATAAAATACATACTTAGTTATTAAATTCAAATATTTGCTTTGACGGCGTTTCCTTGAAGATTTCGCCAATGACAAGAGTATAGATTAGACTCTGCTATATTAAACAGGCTTCGTAAATAAGCAAGGCCACAGTTAAAAACTAAGAATCGGTGGTCACAATGGTCTCTGTTTATGTATTTTAAACAAAATGATACATACAATAAATACAAAGGGTTAGTTAACAGACAAACAAAAAGCTTAATGTTATTATGATTAATATATACGGGTACGATTTCGAAAAAACACTTGCACTTGGGCATTTAATACGCTGTACTAAGTAAATTCACACGCACTTCTACTTTAATAGGAATTATTTTCAATATCGCTTTAGTAGAATTCTATTAAATAAAGCTGTTTTTGTTACTAGAAAGGAATCGCGGAAACTAAAAAATATTACAGATTACTTTAGATTCGGCAGCTCTTGAAAACAGACGAAACGATTGTTGATAGTGAAATTGCGAGCGTTTGGATGGATGGTTTGGAGTTTTTAGTACCTTTCAATCTCAACCAAGCTCTTTCTAACTTATTAAGAATTAGATACAAAGACGTGAATTGGTTTTGACTTCATTTTATAACTTCATTATTAACAAAAACAGCTTAAAAGTTTAGGGCACACCGGAAAATCGCAGCCAGTTGGTCACATACGGTTTACAAGTACTGTTTAAATAATCATTCCAAAGATCTAGACCGTCTCTAAGGGCTTGTCATGGGATAATGCAATAAGTTATTTTTCATTAGTTCTATCTACAAAACCCAAGGGAACATTTAGTTTTTCGATGCAGCAGGGATACAGGTAACCTGAATTGGACTCAAGGTCAGTACGAAATGGGGAGATAAATGCACGTATATTTTAATAGAACCTATCAGTTACACAAGTTGTTCTTAGTGAAGTTGATAATTTATTTTTATGTAGAATATAATATAAGTGTGGAATATTTTTTAAATCCAATACAATAAAACACTATTATTGAGATTAGTAACAAGCGGAATTTATACTGACGAAAATTATATAAAATGAATTTAATATATTTCTAAATAATTTAACATATCTCATTTAGTATTTACCTCTTAAGACACTCATTACAGCTGTATTGTTCTAGCAGTATACTCAAAAGCTCCTTTTTCCTTAATTTTAAATGGTTGTAAAATAGTAGTCAGTATACTAAGAATTTGTACTAAACCAGTCGCTAGAGAATTTCAACGAAGCTTAAGCATAGTTGGCACAGAAACACGACGAAAATTATGTTGCCTTTAGATTAATTTTCTTATATATTTTGTTCGTATATACAAATATGGGTTTTGCTATGCAAGAAAATAAGTATAGTTATAAAATAAAAATAAAACCCCAAATTTTTTTTTATTATTTAGTAAATTAAATCCCTCCCCTTTTATTAAACACTGCCTCCGTAGCCTAGTGGTATGGGCGTGTGCTTTAGAAACCGGAGGTCGTGATCGGTCTGATGATAATGAAACTAAATTTCTCATCTAGTCTCTTCTTGAAAAAACTTAAAATAACCAAAAATATGACCGACTTACGTATTTAAATTTTAATATAAGGGGTGTCTCCCTCGAAATTTCTTCACGGTTTACGCCAATGCATTGTAAAACAATGTTTCACATTAAAATGGTTATGTATTTTTAAAACGAAAATATATGCTATCGCCGACTTTATTGTAGCCCAATTTTTTACAATGGTGTCCATAACACCATAGTTTAATCTATCTTTGTTTAGGAGTTGCAATTAATCGCAAGGTTTGTTTTAGACGCCATTTTGTTTACTTATTCGTTGGAATTCTTTCACAAAATTATTAAAAAAAGGGACCAAATGACAGCTAATACCTAAAATTTAAAATGAGAATGAACAAATCGGACCGCTGGGAGCGGAGCAATGAGATGACACATATAGGAAAAAACCTACGCTAAATTGAATACCTCGTTATTTTGGGACCTAATTTTTCCTATATCATGTTATTAAATAACATTGCCCAATAAATCAGCTTTTGGTTTAACCACGAATTTAGGATTTATCCAGGGCTTTAGCTCGATTCCTTCATGAACCTTAAGAAATCATATTGGACAATATAAATGTAGCCCTGTTGTGTATGTATAGAATCCTGACGAATTTCATACGACACGTCAACAGGAAGAATAAATTGGGAACTGGTGTTAATCTGAATGGAAAAATCTCGTCCATCTGCCGACTGGGAAAATGACGAAGAATCTGTGCGAATTCAAACTTTGATTGCACACATAGCCGGCTTTGAAAATGGAACAGGACGAGTTAGGTTCAAAAAGAATCAAGATATATTTAGGAATTGCTTAAAACGAAAGATGGAGATTAGCCTGACAAACTGAGTTGGGTATTTAACTTTCTATGTCTTTTTGTACCCAAACTATTCCTACATTACCTTCCGTATTTATTGGTTCCCCCTTTACTTACCCAGTAATTTTCCCGTGAATAAAAACTTTATTCTTTTTTTTTCAAAAAATTAAAAATTTTTAGTGGGTTATAATTTTGTATAGCTCCTATTTACAGGGGCCATCAGGGGCGGTACCAGCGCTGTGTCTATTTCAGCTGCGAAGCGGTAGTGAAACACTACGTTACGGTTTGAAGAGCATCGTATCCATCTGTTCACTGGTCTGACGGTGAGCAGAGGCGCGTTTGTGAGTGGGCGTTGGTGACCACTTTCTATCAGGTGGCCCGACTGCTCGTCTGACTACGTCTGCGTCGCTTTATGTATATATATATATATCTTATATCTATTCAATTTTAAATTTTGGTTGTTTAAATAAAAATTTTGTAATTAAAATTATTGAAGTATTTTTTAATAAACATTAAATTCCATGTTCTTTGACACTTTTTTTAGTCTCCTTAAAATTAAACAATTATGTTTTCAAATAATGAATATGTTTTATTTTTTAATTATGTACAAGTAATTACTGTGGATTATTCTTTATCTATGAATAAATAATTTATTACTAAGTACAGTTGGCCATATTTACCAAAAAAATAATGTTGAATTCAAAACAATATTGTAACATGCCAAAATGAAATTTAATTTTAATACCACGGAAGTGATTAAACGTATTTATAATTTTAATTCAATTAGCTGCATAAAGCTGGACGTAATTTGTTTACCAAACAAAAGCGTAGGTACTAACATCGGTTAAAATTAAAAACCGATTAATTACTAAATCATAACACCTTTGATTTATTAATGGTAGTATGTTTTAACTGATTTTTGGGGAATTTTAATTATTAGCTTTGTATGTTTTTAGCATATTCAAACTCTTAATAAATATTTTAAAAGTTAAGATAGTTTAACTTATTTAAGTATGTTTAAAATTATCCCAAAGTTTCCTAATAAAAATGCCCTTACTATATATTGTTTTTTCCACTTCAAAAGAATATTCGAAAATTAAAACTGTACCAACAACCTTAATCAATTATCATTTAGTTATTATAACGTAATATACAATATATTTATTATAAGGAATTAAAATTTATTGGAAAATATTGTTAAAAAAAGTCACCGAAAATTTTTATTGACCTTGAATCGATTCGGTTTCTGTTTTCATTTTTTGGGTTTTGAAAATTACAATTACTTTGTAAGCGAAAATTAATCATATTACAGAATCTCAAAAATTTTAAATTAAAATATATCAATATTAAAATTTTGTAAAAGGTTAAGAAAAACCCTAAAAGTTATTTTACCGTAACTCAAAGAAAATATTTTGTTTTTTTACTGTTTGTTTGTTTTTTAAGGATGAACTGTTTGAACACTCATAATTTCTTCTTTCAGCTCAAGGGATGTAAAGGAAAAAAAATATTTACGACATGTTAACAAAAAGCGTTTTATTGATATTGTTTAAAAAAAATTCATAAGGTTTACGCAAATTTAAAAGTTTACAAAAATAATAATAAGAAATAAACCTGGATTTTTTATTTTTTGGTGATAACAAGAATTTAAAAAAAAAAATATAAATCTTCAACGGTAAAATTTAACGCAATCTGGCAGGTAACAACGCGTCCAGCCAAAATTTGGTGTTTTCTGCCCCGCATTTGGTTCTTTAATAATTCAATTTATACCTTAATAAGTCTTTGTCACGCGTCTTATGTATATAGCATTTTTTTTGCAAAACTTTTAAATTTAAACTGTTTAATCTTAAATAAGTTTTAATGCCTAGTAAATTTTTAAAAATTTTAATTAAAATCCTTTTGTGCCTTTCTTAAAGATAGATGTATGCTTCTAAACTTTTATAAAAAATTCGATTACTTCGAAACTATTATCTTTTACGGTTTTGGAGGTTTTAATTTTCCAGGAGGTTACGTTTTTAGGTTTTAATTTTGTTTTTAAATATTTTAACTGCTAATCAATTTTTTAAAATTCCCAATGGGGCTAATATCTATAATATAAAAAGAAATGAAAAAAATGGGGCACCAGGGCGTAAAGGTAACTAAATATATTTAAAAAAAAAAAACAAACGCTGAATTAAAATTCATTGGGAATCTCAAAAACACATTTTGTTTATTGGTTTTAATAAAACATTTCAATAAAAATTAAAATGGCTTTTACAGGAAGGCTATATTTTTAAAATATTATAATTAAAAAAACGTTCGTATTTGAAAATTCTAACCAAATATAGATCTGACTACGAAAATTATTTTTTTTTCCATTTTCCCCACGTAATCGTAATCGTAAAAAAAAGAACTCTTAAAACAAAGTAAAAAATAAGACTTTTCAAATAACTAAAAAATACTAAATTCCTGTAAATTTATTGAATGTAATTTTTCCCCCGTTGTTGTTTTTCCTAATTATTTGCAAAAAAGATTTCTTTTGGGTTGGTTGTTTGGGAATCAAAAATAAAAAAAAAAAGGTAAGAGCCATTGCGGTTGTAAATCAACGCGTCGTGGTAAAAAGAAGTGACCTTCGAAATTCAATTACTTTCCTCATGAGAAAAAATTGGTACATTTCGGGAAAAAGTCGCGATTTACATTTTTATAAAAATTGGCTAAAAGTTTAAAATTTATGCTATTTTTTAATAATCGTATCAGAAATTGGACGTAAACTAAGGCTGGATTCTTAATTTATTGATACCTATTACTTTAAATTAAATTTAGTTTCCGTTTTTAAAACCAAAATGAAATAAAAGGAAAAAAGATGAACAGAATGGCAAAAGGAGCAGACAAAAGTCTTTAAGAACAAAAGTCAAATGTTCATATTTAATCACGTAAAACCTTTATTTTCAAAACTCAATATAACCAAGTTTAATTTTATTTGAATTTTAAATTGATATTCTGTTGTGCTAAGCAAAGCAGCCAAACGATTGGAATCACCTTTTTGACCATGAAATGTACGTCTGTATTCTGATTTAATCCAAAAATAAAAATTGACAGAATAAAATTAATGAATTGTTTAATTCTATTTATTGGTAATCGTATATTCTTTTTATTGGTAATCTTAAAAAAGTAAGATTCAGTGAACAAGTAAAGATCGTTTTTGTTCAATGCTAAATTATGGTAGAATACAACAAACTTACAAGACTTACATTCTCAAATACGAAATTTTTTTTTTTAAATTACTCTAGTAAAAAATTTGAAACAAATTAATCTTGATTAAACTGGTTTCAATTTCACGGAGATAAAAGTTAACAAATTATAGTGTAGGTCTTGGTATTAAGCTAATTGAATAAAACCACTCCTACTTTTTAAATTTTTATGTCTATAAAATCATATAAATTATCTTAGACTTCAAAAATTCTTTGACATTTGAAAACTAAATTGGGAAATTTTCAAAGCACAAAATATTAATACTGAGTACATAAATTTTTAGTACAACCCTACAAACAAATAAATTGAAAAAACTGGATTATTATTCCAATAAGAAAAAGTAAAAGGACCTTTATTCAAAATCTTTTTGGTTTTCAGGGTCCTTATAAATAAAATGGAAAAGGTCTTTCGAAATATTAATCATATATCAAAACTATTAAGATTTCAATAATTCAAAACCCAAGTTACAATCCATGAACATGGCTCAACAAAAAAGAACAAGAGGCTAGAAAAATCCTACAAAAGTAATATTGACTTTAAAAACATCTATATTGTTGTTTTGTTGGGTTTTCGAAGTGCCATCCCTTGGAAAAAGGATTCATGGTTCCTGAAACTTTCTTCTTTACCCAGTCAAACTTGAGTTTCCGAATTCCCCAAAATAAAATAACCCACCCAAAGGAAAGGGAAGAAATATCCGGGACTGACCATAGAACCCAAAGACAAAAAAAACTGTTATGATGCTTTGACCATTGTAAAAAAATTAAACTGGGCAGGTCTTGGGACTCACTGACCAACTTGACCCGGTGATTCTTGAAAGTCTAACGGGAGTGAAAAAAAGGAAGAAACCCTCCGTGGACTTTACTGAAATTGCCGTACACATCAGTGGGATGACAACAAAACTACAAAATTTAAATCTCAGAAAGTCTTCCTTCAAGTAAGAAGGACTTGTAATCAAAACAAAAGATAACGTTAAAGTAAATTTTGATTTAATATTTGGTTAAATATGTTTTGTTTTAAATTTTTCTATTTTTCATTTATATTTTGATAACGGAATGTTGGGTTTCCCAATTTTTTATTTTTTTAAATACATATTATAAAAAAGACCCCCCCCTTAGTTGTTGTTTTAACCAAAATTAAACCAAGATTTTCCGCGGTTTTTCTTGAATAATGTTTTTGAAAGGCTTGAAAAATTAATTTGTTTTATGTTTAGTAAAAATATAACATTTTTCGAATTTTAAAACATTGACCCTCGAGCTGTCCAAAACCCCTAAAACCATAGAGATAACAAGATAAAAAATTTGGGTTAAAGTTTTTCTAATTTGCAAAGTGCGGGCATTTGTAATGCTGGTCCGATTTTGGGAGACTATCTCTAAAAATGTAATAATGAGTTAAATAAAATGGGGTTTTTTTTTTTTTTAATGGTAAAACCACGCGGGAAATCACGGGGCATGGTTGTATAGGTTAACCAGGTTTGCCCAATTCGTAACCAGAAATTTATAACATTTTTTTTTCATTTTTTCAGTTTGAACTAATTTATTATATCAAATCCATAATTTACGGATCTGGGAGGGCTTTGACGGTGAAAATGGAGAATGTCAAGCAGGTGCGTGCAAAACCAATTTCCACGGCTATCGTTACCTCAAAGCAAAACCCGTGAAAAGGTCCTGCCGTCAACCTTTCAGAGGAGTCCCGACAATTGGGTTATATTTTAAAGGTGGTTCATTAAATCATTTAAACCGCCGGTTGGGTTTACCCGTCAAATGAAAATTCCTTCTGGGTACCGGGTGTGAAAGCTAGCTATGATTGTGGTCTCTTAATGGACAAACAGCCAAGAGAACCAATCAAAGAACGTAAGGCCGATGTTAAGCCCAATTCATGAAATCCCGAATTTGCGATATTCTGAAAGCCCAATATTATATTGGTTGATAACCAAAAATCGCAAAGAACTGATTTATACGGATGATTCGGGAACAATTGAAAAAAAATATCCAATTTTAAAGAGGATGGTTGTCCTTTTCCACCTTCAAGGATCCAATAATTTTAAAAATTAAATAAAGATTTAAAACTTTAAAAACCACGGGACAAATTTTATTCAAACCAATGTCAAATTAAAAAAATTAAAAGATATGTCAATCTTAAATAAAAACTTAGTTTTCCAAACAGAGAAGAATCAAAATTTTGAAAAATATTTTAAACGGAAAATCGTAAATTAGTGGATTTGATATTAATTATAATCGGTTAAAAAAAATAATTAATATTTTGATAAATAATTTCTGAGTTTGTGCCTTTGTAAACTTACATGTCTTGTAAAGCACTGAATGTCATCCTTATGAAAAGAAGCAAAATAAAAATCAAATAATTTTAATAAATGGTAAATGAAACATAAGATAGTTTTCATCATTTACCTAAATTTTCTAAACACTTTGGGTAGGTATGATGGAATGTTAAATTTTTTAACTTTTCAACCTTTTAAATTTTCCTTCCAATTCAAATTCAAACAAATGCTGTCTTTTGGATCGAATCTCATTTTTATTCCCCAACCGAAATCTGTGGATGGGCAAAAGCGTTCTTGAATCAAATTTCCTTCGCCTGGTCGTCTTTAAAAAATTAAAAATTCTAAAAAGACTTAAATGCGGGATATATCCTTTTAAATCAAAACAAAGTTATATCTTAAAATTTTTTTGAAAAGCAATTTTTTTCTTACAAGTTATTCTTAAACCCTTTTAAAGTTTATTTTAAAAAAATTTAAGTTTTTAAGGGAATTTCTGAAGTTTAAAAAATTAAGTCTGTTCTGATTGTTCTGTTTTATGTTTAAAGTTGTATCATCACCTATTAGCCTACCTTTAAATGGGGGCCCTCTTTTTAAGTTTATAACGATTTCTCTTTAGTGTCGGTCAGTTTATAATTTTCATATAAATTACTACATGCAAAACAAACACTTACGCTGTCCTTTCCTTTGATACAAAAATTTACAAAGAAGGATTTTTAACGTTATTTCAATAAAAGATGGTTATTTGGCGATTAATTTAGGTTTTTAATGTAATGTAGTAAATATTTATACGAACTCCCCACCTAGTGGAATGGGCTTTTTAAACCGGAGGTCGGGTTCAATCCTGGGGACTAAAAAATTTTTATTTGTTGTTTCCCAAGTTGGGTTAGGGCAATTTGGGCCCGTCCCCAATTTCAAAAAGGGAGACCATCGTCGGATGGGCAAAAAATTCGTCACCACAGCTTGGACCGCGTGTCGGGTAGGTCAAAACCCCCTGATGGATATGTATTAGGGAGGCCTGTCCAGCAGTGGACTAGCTGATGAGATGAGATGAAATTTTATATTAAAATGCTTTATTAATCTGTTGGGTTCCCAACAATTTAAATATAAAAATTTTCAGTTAATCACAAAAATATAACTTTTTCCGGAATAATCCAAATGATTGAAAAAAGATTTTTTTTCGTTACATTTATAGAAAACGGCTATCTTACGGGCGATTTAAAACAAAAATCATTAATGTTTATTGGTTGACCTTTAAAAATAGTCACGCCCTTTGGTGGTAATGGCCTGACTGTTGCTCCCAAAGGGTATGGTTTCCAATTCCACCAGGAAAAAAATTATAAACTAACTTAGCTTTTTCTTTTTTTTTTTTTTTATTTACAAAAAATTAATTTATGTTAATCATCATCAGTTCCAAAACTTTGTTTGGAACTTTGGGTTGTGTTATCTCCTAAAATATTTATTTTTTATTTGATAAAAGAATATATAAAGCTCTTTTAAATTCATTTAAAAAATATTTTATATCCCAAAATAGGGGGACTTATGAGGTCTGCGCAGGGAACGCGCCAAAAGAACCCAAACAAAAACATTTCATTGTCCAATAAAATTTGCAAAACATTGTTTTGGGGACATTCTTTGTGGTATATTTAATATCAACAATGCATCTTGCAAAGCCGGTCAGGTCCTTTATTTGTTTAACGTTTAAACTAATCCACCCATCGAAAGTTTAAATGTTTATAGCGATCGATTAAAGCCTAAACCCATAATTTTGATACAGAAGAAAAAAACAAAAATCAACCTAAAGTAGAACCTTGAATCTCAAGCAAACAAAATTCATTCTGTCCCTTTTTTATTTCTAAATAATATTTACCGTGTATTTTAGAGGGTAAAATTCTCTATTTAAATGCACCAGAGACACTGTTAATCGACAAATGTCCATATTACAAAATTATGGATCAGGAACAAAAAATCATGGTTTTATTATTTTATTCATCATAAAAGTCTAGTTTTGATATTATACATTTTCTTAACTAAATGAGAAAAATATTAAAAATTCAAACTTGGACGATAATCTAACATAAAACCGGATAAATGTTCAAAAAACTTTTAAGTTTATAAAAAATCGACAAAATATACCTTATCTTGAAAAACTTTGTTAAAAAGATTAAGCTCTCGGTATGTTCCATTTGAAGGATCGATAACTTGTAGCAAATCAAGGGTGCAAAGCAATCATAATCAATTGAAATCATTGGGTCTCGATTCCCGGACGATTTAATAGAAATAATACACGTGTATTGTTACACTGCTATAATTTTCTCTGGGGCATTTCCGTCTATGCTTTGCTAAACTTAAATTCTTTTAGGAGGCTGGAAACAACTCTGCTTTTATTAACGTTTTAGTGGTTTTAATGTAACTGTAGTTCAACGGCTATGAAGGCGAATACCGCAATTATAAAAGCAAACTTGACCATGCCGTTAAGGTAGATACATTATTTATTATGGAATGATATTCTTTGGTAGCAAATTATATCACTTCGAATGATAGCATGCTCACTTATCTGTTAAGCCCTCCTTAAAGCTTTGAGGTGTCTTGCACAAAATCTAATATAAAATCTAATATACATCATCAGCCTGTTTTTAGCCCACTGCTGGACATAGGCCTCCCCTAATACACCCCTATCCATAAGGGGGCTTGGACCGTATCCCACCACGCTGGTCCAATGCGGGTTGGTGGGTGGACCGACTTTTTACATGCCCATCCGACGCATGGATCATCTTACTTTTCAGACAATTGAGTGATCGGCCCAAATTGCCCTAACCAACTAGGAAACAACAATGAAAATTTGTTGCGTCCCCGCAGGATTCGAACCCACGACCTCCGGTTTCTAAAGCACACGCCATACCACTAGGCTACGGAGGCAGGAGGAGAAATCTAATATACCTAGATTAAAATCTTGCAAGTAATTTGATACTTCTATCTTCTTATGCCTTGTCTGCGTCGTTGGGAGCCAACTGTTTTATTAGTACTTTGGGTGACTACAACTGTAACCCACCCAAGAGTTTGTATTCAATTATGAAGCAGTTGTAGCGTTTAAGTTTTGAAGTTTTTCGTCATATAATTATTTTTTTGTTTATGCGAATACTACACATTATTAAATAAAAGGACATTTTTCGGGTTTTTAGTATTTATTTTACAAATTTAAATTTCGACGTTTCGAACACTTTCCAGCGACCATGATGATAGAATCTACCCCTTGACGCGATAAAACCCGTAAAAAGTCCTTTTATCTATAATTTGCCGTCATAGTTGTAGCTGTCTGGCTGGAACACCTCTTTAGCGATCATTAATGTAGTTTGGTGGAAGAGGTAGTGGAAATAAAATGTCGATGGTAGTCACGGAAGATAATGTAATTACTTAATTAATTTCTAAACTATGATCTAGCTTATAATAATAGACAAATCTCTAAATTAATAAGTCTGTATGCGATGCGACTTTTCCAGAATGTTCTCCGACAATATGGTGGCAATCTGTCAAAGCCCATAGATAAAAACTAGTGTTGCCACACCATCCCCACGGAGAAGGATAACCTAACAGTCAATAGTCTTGAACTTGACACGCCTGCCCGACCTGGTCTGTACGGCGGCGCTGCTGGTGGTGGCGTAGATGGTGGAACAAAGCTGTCGGTGTGGGTTTTGTAGGCGCTGAAATATAGGTTGCTGGTGGTGAGACGCTGGAGCAAGAACATGATCTTTTGATTCTGCGTTCCACGTACGCTGGTTTGACTCTGTTCCACTCCAACTACAAGCTTGCCTTTTATGTAGATGGTTATTGTTTTACCATCACTGGCTCGTTCAATTACTTGGTACGGACCAGTGTACGGAGGCTGCAATGGACGCCTACGACGGTGTCATCGCGTAGAAGACGTGTGTTGTTGTAGCCAGATCCTAAAACGAAATTATCGGTTTGTAAGGAAAATTAATTAACAATCTGAAAATTTTTAAATGCAGAAATATATGCAAATTAAAATTTCGTAGTTCAAATAAACCCGAAAGTTTTTTACGTTTTACCGCCTCAAAACAAATATTTTGTTATTTTACTGTTTTGATTTGTTTTTTTTAAGGATCGTTAATGATCTCAACACTATAATATACTTAACTTCATCAGACCAAAGGGATGTCAAGATATATTTACAACATTTAACAAAAAAGGTTTTTATTATATTTTAAAAAAATTCATAAGGTTTACGCAAATTTAAAAGTTTACAAAAAATAATAATAAGAAATAAACCGTAGATCCTTTATTATTTTTGGTGATAACAAGTGAAATTTTAACAAAAAAAATGACTTCTTCGAACGGTTAATTATTTTACCAAACATGGGTAACCGCGTCGTTAAATTAGTCCTTTTTTCTGCCACCGCATTTTAGTTCTCGATAATTTTGGGAACATTCCTATAATGACGTCGTCACAGTTTTATGTTTAAGCATTTTTTTTATGTTAACTTTTAACTTAAACTGTTTTATCTTAAATAAGTTTTCAATGTCCTGTAGCAATTTTTTAAAAAATGTTTACATTAAAGCTTTTTGGCTTATTTTAAAAAAAGATGAGATCGCAAACTTTATCATAAACCAATTAATATTCAACGGGAAACGTTTTTATCTATCTTTTACGGTTTTGGCGGGGAAAGTTTTAAAAATGTAATCCGGATTAAATTAAACCAAAGGAGGTTACGATTTTGGGCCTAATTTTATTTCCAAATATCTATTTAACTGTAATCAAAAATTTGAAAAATATGCCCAATGGGAAGCTAATATCTATAATATAAAAGAAAGAAAAAATCGAACCCAGGGGGTGCAAAAGGTAACTAAATATATGTAAAAAAACAAACGCTAATTAATACTGTTTTTCCCAAGTCGGTCAAAACACATTTGTTTACTGGTGTTGATATAAACGGTTATCAATATTAAAATTCAAAAATGCTGGCTTACTGAGGAAGGCTATATATTAATGACAATATTATAATTAAAAAACGTTCGTATTTGAAAATTCTAACCAAATATAGCGATACTGTCTTTTACTTTACCGACATAAGTTACTTTTTCTTTTATTTTTTTATTTTTCCCAACTGATATGATTATGACAATAGTAATCGTACAAAATAAGCTCACTAAAACAAAAAATCAAATACTAAATAGAGTTCTAAAAATAATCGAAAATACTAAATTGCCAGAAATGAAATTTAGAATTAATTTGCCCTTCGAGACAATTGTTCTAATATTCAATAAGGAACCAAATAAGATTTCTTTAATAGGTTGGTTGTATTGAAATCAACAACATAAAAGAAATAAAAGGGCTATTAGAGCCACATGCGGTTGTAATATCAACGCGTCATGTGAGTAAAAAGAAGAGTCAGGACCTTTTAATTTCAAAGGGCTTTCCCGCATGAAAAGAAATTAAACATTTATTGGAAAAACGTGCGGCAAATTTAATTTATATAAATTGGTATTAAAAGTTTATAATATTTATGTTTCTATTTCTTATCAATAGTCGTATCACGTAAATTGGACGTATACTAACGGCTGGATTCTATAATATTATATTGATACCTATTACTTTAGAATTATATAGTTTCACAAGCGATTTAATAAAACCAAGTAGACGCTTATAGAAAGGAATACAAAGATGAACAGAATTGCAAAGAGCAGACGAAAATTTTTTTCAAAAATGTCAAAATATATTTAATCACATAAACCTAGTTTATTTCTTTTCAATCAAAGCTCAATTAGCTTTCCTGAAGTTTACATTTATATTTGAATTTTAAATGTAGATATTCTGTTGTGCTAAGCAAAAGCTAGCCAAACAGATTGGAATCCACGCGTTTATATGACCATAGAAATACAGAATACGTCTAGTATGCTGATTTATATTATTCATAGAAATAAATAATGGACAGAATAAAATTAATGAATTGTTTCATTCTATTTATTGGTAATCAAATTTTTTATTGGAACTTAAAAGAAGATTCATGAACAAGAAAAGACTTTTTGTTCAATGCTAAATTATGGTAGAATACAACAAACTTACAAGACTTACATTCTACTCAAATACGCTAAATTAATTTATGTTTTTTTAATTGCGACATCTAGTAAAAAGAATTTGGAAACGAAATGTCAATCTTGATTAAACTGGTTTCAATTTCACGGCGATAAAAGTTAAAAATTATAGTGTAGGTCTTGGTATTAAGCTAATTGAATAAATACCACTCCATACTATTTTAGTGTTTATAGTCTATAAACACATATATTATCTATAGACTACAAAAATTCTTTGACACCTTGTAACATAACTCAATATGGGAAATTTTCAAAGCACAAAATATTAATACTGAGTCTAAAGTTTTAAGTACAACACCCCAAATCAAATAAGATTGAAAAAACGATTTTCTTTCAATAAAAGATAAGGCAGGGCGACCTTATATCTCCAAATCTTGATTGCAGTTTTACCATGAGTCCTTAGTAAACTATAATGGGAAAAGGTCTTTCGAAATATTAATCATATATACATAAGCTATTCAAGATTTGCTGTAGATAATGTCCAAAGACACCAATGAGTTACAATCCATGATACATGAGCTCAACAAAAAAAGTAAACAAGCAGGCCTAGAAAAAAATCGCTACAAAAGTAATATTATGACTTCATAAAACATCTATATTGTTGTCGTTTGTTGGAGTTATTCAAAAGTAATGTGCCTATCATATGCAAGAAAGGATTCATGGATTCCTGTAAACTTTCATCTCTAACTTACGCCAGTCAAACTTGGAGTTTCCGAAGTTGCGCCAAAAATAAAATAACCACTTACCAAAGGAGTATGGAGAGAAATGTCCTGGACTGACCATAGAACAACAAGACAAAAGACAACTGTTACTGATGCGTTGCACCATTGTAAAAAATTAAACTGGGCAGGTCATATGGCTCGACTCACTGACCAACGTTAGACCTACAGGCTGACTTCGTGGAATAGTCTAACGGGAAATAGAAAAAGAGGAAGACCAACCACTGCTAGTGGACTTTACTGAAGTGGCCAGTACACATCAGTGGATGACAACAGCTACTGACAGGAACATTTGGAACTCTCCAGAAGAGGTCTTTACCTTCAAGTAACGAAGGACTCTTGCTAGTCCAAAACGCAATAGTGATAACGGTTAAGGATAGTATTTGCACGTTAATATTGTAGTGTAAATATGTTTTGTTTTAAATGTTATTTCTATTTATTCCGAGTTTATATTTTGATAACGGAATGTTAGGAATTCTTATTTTTATTTTATTTAACTATACATATTATAAAAGAAAGATCCCGGCCACGTCTGTATGTCTGTCTGTTTGCGATAAATTCAAATACTAAAGCACAGATTGTCACGCGGTTTTTACTAATAGATATAATGATTTTTTCGAAAGGCTTAGGCATATAATTTGTATAGTTTTTGTGTACATTCGAGTAAATTATATAAACATTTTTCAGAGATATTTAAATAAATTGAGCAATCTGAGAGCTGTCAACCAAAACACTGCCTAATATTCCAAAACATTGAGATACAGACTTATACCAAACTTATCTGCCCGTGATCATGGATGCTGAAAAGAATCAGAAATTTCGAGGATAAATATAATTAAGTAACGCGAAAAATCCGTAAATTAGTGGATTTGATATGTATAATAATCGCGTTAATAAAAGAAATAATTAATATTATGTGATAAATAATTTCATAAGTATGTGCCTATTGTAAACTTACATTAGTCTTGTAAAAGCACTTTGCCACTGTAAATGTCATCCATATAGAAAAAGAAGCAAAATAATAAATCAAATAAAATTTTAAGTAAATGGTAAATGAAACATAAGACAGTTTCGTTTATCATTTACCTAAAATGTTTCTAAACACGTTTAGGATGAGTATGATGGAATCTTAAGAGTTTTTGTTAACACTACAATCCTTTTACAATTTTCGCTATCGGGATTCAAGTAAATCAGGCAATTTCAATAAGTGCTATGCTTTGGATCGAATCTACATATTTTATTCCCCCGAACCGTAAATCTTGTCCGGATGGAGGCTAAAAGCGTATCTATATTGACATCGTAAATATTCTTCGCCTGGTCGTCTTAATACCAAATTACCATAAATTCTAAAAAGACTTAAATCGCTGACGGATATATCCTTTTGAAATCAAATACAAAGTTATATCTTAAAATGTTTTTTGAGAAAGCAATTTCTTTCATATACAAGTTATTCTTAAACCCTTATAATATAATTATTTCTATTGCTTGCGCGAATATTATACATTATTAATAGTATTTAGGATTATCGCGTTTATTTATAATTTCCCGACGTTTCGAACACTTTCCAGCGGCCGTGGTCACGGGGTAGACTGAGATGTCATGCGTCTTCTTGCCAGTGCTGAAGGGGTTTCCAGATCTTAATTTTATTAATTATATATATCAGATTAAAAAATAATTAATAAAATTCAAACGTCTCAGTCTACCCGTGACCACGGCGCTGGAAAGTGTTCGAAACGTCGGGAATTTAAATGTAAAATAAACGCGATAAAATCCGTAAAGTAATTTTATTTAATAACCCTTATAACAGTTTAGTTATTAAAAATTTAAGTATTTTTAAGGGAATTTCTGAAGTTTAAACTATTACAATCTGTTCTGATTGTTCTGTGTTACTATGTATTTAAAGTTGTACTCTTCTCCCTATTAGCCCTTACCTTTACCGAAATGGAGGGCCTATACTTTTTTAAGTTTATAACGATTTCTCTTTTAGTGTCGAGTCAGTTCCATAATTTTCAGATAAATTACTACATAGCATAAAACAAAGTCACTTACGCTGTCTGTCCGTTCCTTTGTATACTAAAATTTTACTTACAATGCAACGGATTTTTAAACGGTTATTTCAATAGAAATGCATGCGTTATATTGTAGAGAAACTGATTAATTACGAGGTTTTTAATGTAATGTAGTAAATATTTATATTTCGAACTGCCTCCGTAGCCTAGTGGTATGGGCGTGTGCTTTAGACACCGGAGGTCGTGGGTTCGAATCCTGCGGGGACTCAACAAATTTTCATTGTTGTTTCCAAGTTGGTTAGGGCAATTTGGGCCGATCACCCAATTGTCTAAAAAGTAAGATGATCCATGCGTCGGATGGGCATGTAAAAATTCGGTCCACCCACAAACCCGCATTGGACCAGCGTGTCGGGATACGGTCCAAAAAACCCCCTGATGGATAGGGGTGTATTAGGGGAGGCCTATGTCCAGCAGTGGACTATTACAGGCTGATGAGATGAGATGAAATATTTATATTGAAAATGCTTGTTATTAATCTGTTAGGGTTCCCAACAATTAAATATAAACAAAATTAACTGCAGTATAATACACCTGAAAAACAGTATATGACTATTACTCAGGAATAATCCACAATAATCATTTTTTTTGTTCGTTACATTTTATAGGAAAACATGGCTATCTTACGGCATGATTTAAAACAAAACATCATTAATGTTTATTAGGTTAAGTACCTGCTTTAAATAAATAGTCACTGACCCGCTTGGTGTAGTGGTAAGTGGCCCTAAATATTGCTCCAAAGGGTGTGGTTTCAATTCCCACCACGGAAAAAAATTATGGAACTAACTCGTAGCGTTTTTCTTGTGTTTTTCTTTTTATTTATTTACAAAAGAAATGTAATTTATGTAATAATCAGTCATCTAGTTGCCATAGTACAATCTTAGTTTGGAACTGGTATTGTGTTATCGTCCTGAAATATTTATTTTGTTATATTTGATAAAGATATATATATAGCTCTTTACTACGTGTCATTTAAACAAATATTTTATATCTACAATATAGGGACTTAGTAGAGGTCATAGCGCAGGGAACACGCGCCTATAAAGTAACCTCTAAACACAAAACATGTTCGCATTGTCTAATGACGAGAAATCTGCAAACATTGTTTTCGAGGACATTCTGTTGTAGGTATATTTAATATCAACAATGCATCTGTGCAAAGCCGGGTCAGGTCGCTAGTTTGTTGTAACGGTTTTAAAACTAATCCACCCATCGAATGCAGTTTAAATGTTTATAGCGATCGATTAAAGCCTAAACCCATAATTTTAGATTGCACCCAGAAGAAGAAAAGCATTTAAAATCAGTACACTACAAGTAGCAATGCCCATTGAATCTCAAGCAAACAAAATTCACCCGAATCTCTGTCCCTGTTAATAGTTATGTTCTAAATATAATATTTACCGTGTATTTGTAGTAGGCGACAAAACTTACTCTATTTAAATGCACGCCAGAGACAGCTTTACATCAATCGACAAATGTCTGCATATTACAAAATTATGGATCAGGACACAAATAAATCATGGTTTTATTATTTTATTCATCATAAAAGTACTAGTCCTGACTATTATACATTTTTCTTAACGCAAATGCAAGGGGGAAAAATATTAAAGAATTACCAAACTTGGACCCGATAATCTAACATAAAACCGCGATAAATGTTCAAAAAAACTTTAAAGTTTATAAAAAATCACGACAAAATATACCTTTATCTTGAAACAAACTTTGTCTGTGAAAATGATTAAGCTCTCGGTATGTTCCATTTGAAGGAGATCGATAACTTGTATGAAATCAAGGGTGCAAGGCAATCCATAATCAAATTCCGGAAATCTAGTACGGGTCTCGGAGTACCTAGACGATTTAATACGATAATACACGTGTATTGCTACACTGCTATAATTTTCTCTGCGGGCATTTCACGTGCTATGCTTTGCGTAAACATTAAATTCTTTTAGGAGGCTAGGAAACAACTCTGCTTTTATTAACGTTTTAGTGGTTTTAATGTAACTGTAGTTCAACGGCCTATGGGCGAATACCGCAATTATAAAAGCAAACTTGACAATGCGTTAAAGGGTAGATACATTATTTATTATGGAATGATATTCTTTGGTAGCAAATTATATCACTTCGAATGATAGCATGCTCACTTATCTGTTAAGCCCTCCTTAAAGCTTTGAGGTGTCTTGCACAAAATATTAAATCTAAAATACCTAGATTAAAATCTTGTAAGTAATTTGTGACTTTTGTCTTATTCTTGCCTTGTCTGCGTCGTTGGGAGCCAACTGTTTTATTAGTACTTTGGTGACTACAACTGTAACCCACCCAAGAGTTGGTATACAATTATGAAGCAGTTGTAGGTTTTTTGTAGTTGTAGTTTTAAAGTTTTTCGTCATATAATTATTTTTTGTTTATGCAATACTGCACATTATTAAATAAAAGGACATTTTTCGGTTTTAGTATTTATTTTACAAATTTAAATTCTGACGAACACTTTCCAGCGGCCTATGATGATAGAATTACTTTTGACGCGATAAAATCCTAAAAAGTCCTTTTATCTATAATTTGCCGTCATAGTTGTAGCTGTCTGGCTGGAACACCTCTTTAGCGATCATTAATGTAGTATTTCTCGTATTGTCTTTTAGTTGTGAGAAATTTAAGAAGAGAGTCTTACTGCTTGTTGAGAGGTGACAGTTATGATACTGCGCAATAAAAATTTGCTTTCGATAGTTTACGGGACTGCTGCTGGGTCCTCTTGAAGTTTAGGTACTCTTTTTTCGATGGATTTGAAAAAAGATTTAAGATTTGTAGTGGACTTGTTGGGATATATTGTGGTAGTCTTTGTATACTTTACTTTCAACAAATCTTATGCGGCCCCATGCAGGCGACTTTAGACAAATAGACTCTAACCTACTTTCCGCTGACAAAATATCTGACTTCACAGGATATGTGGGTTCCATTTGGGTTGGTGTTGGGACCGCTTCAGTGGAAAATTGGTTTTTGCCTCGTTGGTGCTGGTGCTAGGCAGCAAAATAAACTTTTCCTCGTCCTGTGATTTTTGTCACCACCGAGATCGTTCAGATGATTGGGCGCACCCATCGGCTAGTAAAGAAGGGCTCATAAGCAGCAGCTCTAGACGAACTGCACTTGAACATAATGAGTGGTCCCTTTTATGTTCAAGCTCTAGTAACAGTGAAGAGTACTTACCACCTTGGCGACTATACCGAAGACACAGCGTAACACGCGTAGAAGGATTGCCTCGCCTGAATTGAGATCTTTCACTTCTGACTGTATTTTGCATTATATTAGAAAACGATAGAGAAGTGTGCGCTATTTATTTATTTATTTATTTAAACTTTATGTACACAACATTAGAAATGGGTAAGCAAGTGGACTTAATGCTGAAGGCATTCTCACCCAGTCAACCTTGGGTGGTGTAGAAAAATTAAAGGTAGGCGTACAATTAAAACAAAGAAAAATAAATGTTAAGTATATCAGACTTATGCTAATAATATATATATAATAAAACTATATTGAATGTTAATATATATCCATATATATACACAAACATATACCATACTCAAATAAAAATAGTAGAAGCTAAAAAAAATCTGGTTGTTTAATTTTGTTTTAGAAGATATTCATGGAACTTTACTTTTAAACTCAAAGGATTCTTAGCCATCCTAATATCGGAAGGCAGCTAATTCTACAAAGTTATTGATTCTATTGCTATTCTAGTACTCCGGCATGGCTTGATCCGAAAAGAAAAAGCGACAGACAGGCTAATGGTCCACCGAATCTGAGCGTCGAAGTGAGGCCTATCTGTGGAAACTTCTGCCTTGACACTAAGTCCTTGGGCTCCTAGCTAGAGGGTGCCCACCGTTGTTCCTGCTGCTCCCTACATTTTCCGACCGGAAATCTATAAACAAATGTGATGGCATGTCCCTTGGTTTCCCCTAATCTGTTGTTGCTATGGCTAACGCATCTTACACATCATCGGCCTAGCTAGCGTATATACACGTGCTCAAAAACCTGACAGTGGTCGCCCGACGCCAATACTGTATATATGTCAAAAACGTCCTCTGAATACTGAATAACATCGTGCTTTTTACACTGAACTGTCCAACGATTTCTGCCACCGTATAGAAAAAAGTTATTGCAAAAAATGGACTATCTTTAATTAATTTTCTTCCAAAATCTGGGTATTATTTCACATCAATTCAATAAATATACCTTATTGTACGTCGTATACAAAATAGTAAATGTTTATATGGCACGACTGACATTACTGTAAGTCAATTTATATATATATACACATTTTACAGGAGACCGTCTGGGTGGATACCACCACGGTGCCTATTTCTGCCGCGGAGCAGTAGTATGAATACACTGCTGCGTTCCGGTTTGAAGGGCACCGTAGCCAGCGTATTTACTGGGTAAACGAGACTTAACACCACGTGTCACACGGTAGGCAGCGCGTTGGTGATACCACTGGTATTGCCAATGTCTATGGGCGTCGGAGACCACTTTCTATCAGGTGGCCCGACTGCTCGTCTACCTGCGTATGTCATATGAAAAAAAATAAAAATGCCATTTTTTAAGGTTTTTAATATATGTTTTCCTTTAAATATTTAAATTATTTTTTATCATATTTTATCTATCTCTTAAGGTTAAGCTAGAGTTGCAATTTTTCGCACAAATTTGTAACAACGTATTTCTTGTTAATTCTTAGAATACCTTTTGATCTACTTATCACAACATTACTCTTTTAATACTTTAAGTACAGCAGGACATAGGCCTTCCCTATTGCACAGCTTCTCCATTAGAGGAGATTTCTGGACCGTATGCCACCATGCGGTCCAATGCGGGTTGGTGGTTGGACCGACTTTTTACATGCCCATCTGACGCATGTTTCCCTAAGTCCCTGCAGGATTCGAACCCACGACTCCAGGTTTCTTAAGCACACGCCATTACCACTAGGCTGCAAAGGCAGTTGTAAAATTATATCCTATTTAATATAACATTACTCCCTTTGATATCTACCAAAAGAAATTCGGTTTATTTAAACAATACTTCACTTAACATAAATGTACAAAATTTTTGGTGGAGAAATTAGAGAACAAAAGTTTGTTGAGCAAAAAATTCTCACTCCGACGGCGGTGTGTTTGCCCGCTATGCAGAGTTTTTAATTTTGTTCTATTCCTCCTCGAGTAGCTTCGACACCAACCTTGTTACAAGTTTAAATTGATATTTCACAGAATATTGTTTCGGCACAATTGAATACTTTCACTGAGTTTTATCCTCTTTTACTGGGTACCTCTAAAAATTTTTAGATTATTTAAATAAACATTGCCACCTGATATATAAATTAATATTTACAGAAGTTAAGTTTTTTTTTTAAAGTTTACCATTTTTGGTAATAAAAATTGTTGATTACGTATCTCAGTTTAAACATCGTTTATTTCCTAAGTAAATTTGACACATAAGTACATGTCTACGCCAGAATCATGTAACAGCGACTCACACGGAAAGAAAACTCTACTGAAAGAATGATGATGGATGAATATCTTTTCTGTAATCCCCATTCTCGTGGACATTTAGTCTTACAGCACATAATGTATAGCAATTTGTTATGCTGTTGTGTTTATTTTTTCGAGACCTTTTATATTCATTATGAGTAATGGAGGGCTTAAGAGCGAGTAACGTGCTGCCAACCTAATGCGAAATAAGTCCGAATGATGAAAGAATATAGTTCGCATTCTTGGTTTATTTAATCGACACGTTTTCTTTTATTATTTTTTTCTGAGACACAAGCAATACATATAATGGTCTTGATTTCTTACTTTAAGATTAATTGATTGTATTTTAAAGTTTTTTATAGTTAAGACAAGGATGCCTTTTTATTAAGCACATAAACGATTGCGCTGTGTGACAATTGTGCTAAGTTGAGCCAGGTTGTGCGTCTGTCAGTCGTATATATTACTGGACTAAGCGTTTAACCATTAAATTTTAAAATTTATACCTATCTATATTATAATAGAAATGTGTATTCTATATATTATAATAATGTAGCATAGAAGAAAAAAATATATACGGATTTTCATGTAATATTAAAGCAACTGTAGTACTAAGAGAATATGAAATATGCAATGAATGATATGTAAATCACATCAATACAATAACAGTTTTCTTATTATGTAATTAAAATATTCTAATTAAAGTTATAATGTTTATTTTTACTCGTTTTAAATATTAAATAACAAAGTCGTCGGGTAAACGGCAGAACAGTTTGCATTTTGCTTACGGCGGAAATGTAAACAACGGCGTCTGCCTTAAAAAGAACGTTTTATGCAAAGGACTTGTTTACGCTATGCAGATTCTTTTAACAAATGATGCATTTAAAAATGAAGATTTTTCACCAGAAATGCTATAAATAATATTTCAAAGAAATTTTTATTACAATAATAAGGTTTGCGCAGTCATTTATTTTTAAAAGAAACTGTAATAATACTTTTATTACATTCAATAAGACAGGATTTTTATTATTTTATTAGTTTTTTCGTCTTCTGAAAAGGTAAGTACCGGTGGTAGGTCCCCTTTTTACAAGGGACCGTCTGGGTGGGTACCACCGCGGTGCCTATTTCTACCGCAAAGCAGTAGTGTCAAAACACTACCGTGTTCCGGTTTGAAGGACACCGTAGCCAGCGTAATTACTGGGTAAACGAGACTTAACATAATATGTCTCACGGTAGGCAGCGCGTTGGTGATACCTGTATTGCCAATGTCTATGGGCGTCGGTGACCACTTTTCATCAGGTGGCCCCGACAGCTCGTCTGCCTGCATATGCAATAAAAAAAGGGTAATATTTTTTAAATTAAAAGGGGACTACATTTAATTGTTCCATAACAAGCATTTTTATTAAAAATGGACATCAATATCGTTTTCGGAAATCATTTTAATATAGAGTGTTGTACAAAAAGATCCAGGGATATCTCTCTTCATATTATTCCGAAAACCTAAAGAAACACGTATCTATAAGGCTTTAATTTTGTGTATATTTATGTACAGGTGTTAGGCGGGGGTTTAGGTAATAGGTAGGTCGGTTTTCTTTTTAAACATTT
This sequence comes from Lamproptera curius, assembly GCA_029286875.1. Classification (NCBI taxonomy): domain Eukaryota; kingdom Metazoa; phylum Arthropoda; class Insecta; order Lepidoptera; family Papilionidae; genus Lamproptera; species Lamproptera curius. Next base: position 6,494,762 of record JAGSMT010000016.1, on the reverse strand, counting down.
TGTAATCTTTCGTAACCTAAAACAACTTTCCAGTAAATGAAATGTTCTGAAATAAACGAGACTTTAACTGAGATGTGGGTTATTTTTAGGGCGTAATAATACTCCCATAGGAAAGATAGAATATAATCATAAAAACTTTTATTTAATTTAATTTTAAATTCTAAATATATCTCAGGATTTATTTAACTCAACCGAATTGTATTTGCATTACGGTATATGATAATCATTTAAAAACCACGAAAATTTGTATTGTCCATTTAAACTTATAACCACAGCGGTTCAAATATAACTTATACTCGTTGACAGCTATTATAATTTATAATAACAACTATATTTAATTTATATTTACTTTACAGAAAACTTGTTCGGCTTTTAGTTTTTGACACAAGATACTTGAACATTTAATACACTTACAGCGATGACTTTAAACGTGATTACTTGATTACACGCCAAGTGGACACGGACCCCAATAAAGATAAGGACGAAACGAGTGGGATCTCCATAATAAATGTGTACGCCGTGAATAAAAAAACTTCGGATTTAACACAGGAAAATTTCAGCTGAGACTTCCAGCATTCGATTATATGGCTTAAATGAAATATGTTATGTTTGTAATCTAATGGTTACAGTTAATACACCATATGTTTTATTTTTAATTATTTTGATCGATCAAATTCGTTTTTAAAAAAATTAGAATATAAAATTTTTAGAACGAAAGTCAAAAAGATGTCCATTATAAAATAACTGAATGTTACGATCTACCAGCTACGCAGAATATATTATTGGGCACAAGTGTACGCGCAAACACAGGTGCACTCCTCTTCCCTTGAATTCTTCATTGTTTAATGGGTAAGAACACCGAACCGACCGTAAAGAGATAAGGCGCAGGACCTACTATTTACATGCCCATCTGATCCATGGATCTTATTCACTTAAGAGATAATGAGGTGATCGGCTTGTCTTGTCTTAACGAACTAGGAAACAACAGCAAAAATTTGGCCGTGAGAGTGGGCCGCAGAATTCGAACCCACGACCTCCGTTTTCAAAGCCTACACCACTCGGCTATGGAGGCAGTTAATATAATAATAAATTATTCAGTTTTACTGATTCTTTTATTTAGTGTTTAAGTAATTTTCTAATATTGTAAAACTGTACCCGAAGTTTCGACCATTTCCAGCGTTCATGGTATAACCATGAAAAGTCGTTCCTGTTTACATGTAATAAATATATTATCCACTTTTGTATAATATATAATAAATCTAACGAGTATAAAGTTAAAGTTAACGCTATAAACTGCCTCCGTAGCCTAGTGGTATAGGCGTGTGTCTGTGAAACCGGAGGCCGTGGGTTCGAATCCTGCGGGGACTGAACAAAATTTCATTGCTGTTTCCTAGTTGGTTATGGCAATTTGGGCCGATCAACCAATTGTCTGAAAAGTAAGATGATCCATGCGTCGGATGGGCATGTAAAAAAGTCGGTCCACCCACCAACCCGCATTGGACCAGCGTGGTGGGATACGGTCCAAAAACCCCGTAATGGAAAGGGGTGTATTAGGGGAGGCCTATGTTCAGCAGTGGACTATTGCAGGCTGATGATGATGATGATGATGATGATGATGAACTATAAATAATTATCGTAGTCAAACTAAAATAGTTACTCACTCACAAAGTGGTAAAAGATCAAATAGAAGAAATATATAAATCCAAATATGTTGTTTTAGGACTTATTTTTACGGATAGCTGCCTATCTGACACTAATAAATACTACATCAGTATTGTTAAAACCGTTCGTCGTGTGATACGATATACAGCTAAAAGTACTACTATCGAATAAGATGGAAATCAATATAAAATTATGTTCTATAAGAAAAAACGTGAAACGTTGTTTATGAGATTAGTTTATTTAAATAATAAAAATATTTTGGCTTCTTATGTTAGTCTAGACACGCACAAATACCTACATAAATATGTAGGTATTATAAATATTTTAACGAAACCAAGGATAATAATATTGTAGTATTTGAATTTACTTTCCTTAATTCCGTTATCCCTTTTTATGAAATTAGGAAACATTTATACAATTTAATACAACACTCAGACCACTCAAGGTTTTAAGTGCCACTTTGTTTAAATGGCATCATAAAAGAAATGCCGTTTCGTAATATTGGAGCATCTGTCGCTAGAAAGAAATAAGTTTCCTCGAGACAGTTTATGGGTAAACCGCAGTTACCAATGTTAATGTAAAACGTGTAAAGATTGTTTTTATTTGCAACATTAATTCTTAATTTACTTTTTAAAATAAATCCTTTAGAATTGACCGTTTAGGCACTGCTTTTTTGTAAAGTATATTTTTTTATTTCATAAAAATGATTTCAGCAGGATTAAATTCCTTTTTTTAGCTTTATTTATGTTATTTGCCAATCGACTATTGAATAATTGCTTCAAATAAAAATATGCCCAAATTAAATAAAAGCAGAAAGGTAAATAAATAAATAATATGAACCTAATACAAATGATGAATTAATTTTAGCTAAATTTAGAAAGTCATTAAAAATATATTACAGTACAGTTGATAGTAAACTAAAAATTATCTACAACTTATCTTCTAACTAAATACGTTTAACAACAGCTGACGACAACATTTCGTTATCAGGCATAATTTTCGGATTTTTCAAGGTCTGAACATGGCCTGGCTCTTTGAAAAGTTCATAGATGACTTATGTTATATTTATGATATTTATTATTTTTATGATTATTAATATGTACGCAGTTATTTTGTGTTTTTCTACCTATATATAACATTAAGTGTGGGAGCAAGGACATATTATGTCAAACTCGCATTGATTAAAGCCAAAAAACACGGTTACAAAAAGGTTTTCCCTCTCTAAGTTTAGACACCTCACCAGCGCTGAACCAACACCGTCTCGGGCCTACGGTCCACTCTGGCTCCTATATATATTTGGGCAACAGAGTTTTGTGAATCCGTTTCCTGCAATCATGAGAGCTAGAAAATTTATACTCTAGCAAGAACAAGATTCTTAATTCCAAGTGGCGGTCTCGATGGAAGGCTCCACTGCTCTTTGGGTACAGAGGAAGAAAAACCGATGATGCCATACCGAATTTTCCGCCCCTTCACTACCACGGCCCCTTCCACGCGTTTTCGGATTGCATTTTTAGGGGCTTTCCCAGCAGTTTTTCTCCTTTCTTGAGCAGCCTTATACCTCAGGCTAGCCAATTTTTTTTAGCTTCGTGTGGATGGACCGCGAAGCAACACCCAAATTTCTATAAAATCATATGTTTCCTAGTCGACATATACATACATTATACGCATAAAATTGAATTACATTCTGAAGCTTTTGTTATCTTCTGTACCATGTGAATGTCTATTAAACCATTACTACAATATTCAGCCATATATGTATAAACAGATCTTCCTAATATGATTAATGACTGGACATAATTTGCTTCTTGCAACCATAATATGAGGTATGGTTTTTTCTGCAGCCAGTCCACATAATAAAATCTAGCTCGAGCATAGCCTAACAATACAGTAAGACCATTAATAGGAAAAAATTTAATAGAGACTTTGTAGAATCACTTTTAAAACTTAATTGGTAGTGAATTGCATTCATTAAAATTTTAAGCTTGGCTGGCCAAATCGAAATGACGAAGAACGCAGCAGTCGCGTTTACAATAGTTAAAACTGGAAATTGATTTACGCGAAAAATATGCTAAATAAGTAAAGCAAAATTCAAATTTGAAACCGTCTAACCGCTTGTTATTGTGGTACCGCGTAATGTGCGGTTATTTAAATTTTCCTGCAAAATTCATTATTTAAAGGTACAAATTAAATAGGTCACGGTTGGTTAAATGTTTTCGGTACACTAGTTGTTTTCAGTTGAATGTGGATTGAATCGAATTACCATTCAATTCAATTAGTGTATAACTGAACGGAAATATAGGATAAATATGTGAATAGGTAGACTGTTAATGAGACGGAAACGGTGTTTTACACTATTTTTGCAACAATGAAATATTATTCAAACATGCAATATAAAAAAATATATAATCAAGCAGCTTATGATGTTAATCTTGTCGCACTAACTTAAACTGCTTATAACGTTTAAGAGAGTATATCTTGAATAAGAAATGTAATGAATGAAATAATGCTCTACATTAAATTTACAAAGGGTTAATCGTCATTATGTGGAAAAAAATAGAATGGTTTTCCCAGACATTGTGATGCACATAACATAAATACTAGAAACAAAAATAATTTAATTCTTCCAGCAACTAGACTGCAAAGAATAAGTAAATCTTTTATGGGACAATGTATACGCTTTTACATTAAAATCCCAGTAAATGTTCAGAATTTAACTGTTAATAAATTTAAAAAAGTAATAAAGGAACGTTTATGTGTTAAGGGTTATTATAAAATAAATGAATTTATAAATGATAACACAGCCTGGTAATGGAATGCTCGTTCCAGGCTTTTTCAAGTATGATAGAACTGTATGTAGCTCATAAGAAAATTGATATGTATATATTTGATTATTTTAAAAGATGACAAAATATGCCCGCTGAGTTTATTTCACCGGTTCTTGGTAGCGTCCTTGACGATCAATAAGCGAGTGTTACACTTCTATATTTAATAAAGATATTTGAATTTGAATTGTACTGATTGTACAAGGATTAATTCTATATGTATTTAAATAACTTCGACTTAAATAAACAAATAACACTTTAGTTTTTTTTCTTTATACTAATATAATATTAGAATAATTATAATAATATTAGAATAATGTATATTATTCTCGATACATAGAATTTAGTTAACTCATTACGTTTTGGACGCACTTTTATAGATTTTCTTATGATTTACTACAAAACATAATTTTTGATGTCTAATAACACAATGTCTATTGGTACAATTCGCAAAGAAACAATGTATTTTTATCACGTTTCTGCGTGCGATTTCTGCGCACCGCATTTTAAATCCTATAAATATTAATTGTGTTAAACTACCATCGTAAATACTTTGTATTCATATAAAGGAATAATTTTAAAATGCTCGGTACCTGTTGCTTCAAACGGTTTCGAATATGACTCATTAATTTATGTATTGCCATTGAACAGCTAATAAGAAAACATGAGCAGCATAGACCCCAATCCCAGATTAATAAACAGTTAAGCAAAATCATTCTATTCTAATCATCTATTCCTTTATTGCGAATTTCTGGCAATATCTTTCTCTATTATAATGAATGGATAATAAACTAAAGTAAACAAAAATTAACTATAATAAGCCTATACAGTTCATGATAAAAAATAATTTAAAAATTTATGTCAATATTTTTGTATTTCTTTAATTCTAGCAACGAAAGACAAACAATAGGCAAACTACAAATAATTATTGACTCTGTGTACCTATTATATAAAAAAACGGACGACATACGAATAAAAAAAACCTTAACCTTCAAAAGTTTTAGTATTTAATTTAATTTTTTGGTCATTTAACTACTCGACGGACTATACACTAATCAAATAAAACGGCTTGTATAATTTTATTTGTCTAAATCCGTGAATTCTCCAAAGTCAAGTATTGTTTTCTGAGTCCCTGGCTAGTGCACTTCAATTTAATTGGAATACGAGTTGAGCTTCTTTTTAATAAGGCATAGTTAACACTACGGTAAGGCCAAAAGATAATTTGCAAGATGTAGTAAATTTGTTTCGATTTGAATATGAATTTCACTAGGATTACACACAATATACGAAGAAGTAGTCAATAAACCTTGTGTTGCAATTGAATATGAATCATGCATTACTATTGCCACAATTCTATAGATAAGAGGACTATGACCTTGTTGAATTATTCGACACAATAGCTTACCTAATTGCCTTCTATAAACATGAGGGACTAGTGTCATGCTCAAAGCTTACTGCTATTCAGCAGTGTACAATATGTAAATGCAAATGCGACAGAATGTTACATATGATCCTTTCGTGCCTTCAAAATGTATGCGTAGTTACTTTTATTAATAAAAAATACAAATTTTATACACAAATATAAAAAAAATTAATAAACATTTTCCTGATGCCAATACATTTATTTAGGTACTTAACTATTGTCAAGGTCTATTATGTATTGGATCAGATGTCAAAAGATGGTTTTTGAATGCTATAAAATAATGAAATATTTTTATTATAAAACATTTCCAAACAAAATTTGATTTTATATAAAAATGCCTCGAAGTTTTGTTGATATTCAATATATGAAACCTTTTAGCCGCGATCTTTTGACCTTTTACTGTAAATTCACCAGAGAATAAACTTATGCGAAATAAACTCGTAACCCTAAGGCCGCCTTAATATTCACTACATAAATTCATGTGCAAAGAAGATAATTTCGTGAGAAAGTTATAAAATAAAATATGTATGCAAATTGAAAAACATTTTGTCAAATATTTTATAAAATTTACCGTACTTTAAATTTATCCAACTTTAATGTCAAATAAACTTTTTAAGTAACATATTTCAAACGGTTTATTGAGGTACTCCCTAAAAGACAAATTCCATGAAATTGCCGAGAGTGGATGAAAAGTAAATCCTTGATAGCAATACTATTGTCTTAAAAATGGTTATTATTCTGATTGTCTACCATATTTATTTCTTTAATAATTATTTTTTTCCAATATCTTCCAGCTATCATAAAGTACTAAAGTAATTCAAGTTTTAATAAAAAAATATAAATTTTATGAAAAACTATTGCAGTCTTTATACCTTATTTGGTTGCATTATATTAAAAAGGTGTAACTTTCCATAAAGTATTTCAATAAATTATAAGTTTAACATCATCAAAATTTATAAATAAAGGATAAATACATATATATACATATATTTCTTACAAAATTGTGATTACATAATTGTAATTTAAAGTGCAATATTCCATAATGTCTACTAATACTTATGAATTTTCTATATTTGTACATAATTTATAAGCCCACATGTTTATAACACCAGTATTTTGATGAATATATCGAACTCCTTCGATTGGATCACGAACCTTCTTATACCTTACTTTAGCAGACTTGGCTGAACAGCGGTCACATAAGTGCTTATTGAATAGCTAGGGTCGAATTTTCCCAAACACTTCAAAAGACAAAACCAATTTTACGCCACTATCCCCTTACATTCCTTTTTTGTCGTGAATGAATCAACATTAAACATGACCCGGTCTTACTAAAACACTTGAACATATATTTTTATATACATACTAAAATAGCAATTATATTCAGCTGTATTTAACTTTTATATTTAACTAAATTAATGACATAATTAACTAGAATAATGTTGTCAACATACAAACGTCTATTATCGTCACAAATCTATTGTGTTCAAATCATGTGAATATAATTCAAATAGCTGGAAATTAATTTAATATGTCCAACCTTATACACTGGAAGTAATAATGTGATTACCTGCTAGAACATTGCTTTATGATTCAATAACGTAATTTCATAAATGAAATCTGTGTTTATTTAATTACACGAATGATTAAATCATTCAATAAGTTGAAAACTTTCATGCGTACAGAAATGATAAATTATACCTGTTCAAAGAAATATTAGGTTTATATCAAGCGAAGTGATAAAGCTTATCATTAACGTTTATTCTTCTAATCACTACATAGATTGTTGAAACAAAACCGTTTCGATGATCTTGATTATTTAAACTAGCTTCCATAAGAGACAGTAATTCCAAATTAGTTTCATAAAAATAAACTATTATCGAAACGTAATGATTGAACTGGCGTTCATCCGGATATAAACGATAAATCACCTTGCCATACGCTCTTCCAGATGGAACACTGCCATTTAGCTTTTGGACCGTATCCACCGACTTAATGTCTATGGACGTTAGTGGTCATCTAACAATAAAGCCAGTACGCTACTTTTATTAAAACTTCGTATTGCCCAACCAACTAGGAAACAAATTAAGTTTGTGAAAAAAATTAAGTTTTAAACACTCTAAACATATACTATAACATTATAACATGTAAATTTCAAAGTTAAAACTTGTATCTAAAACGTACATAACGACATAGCAGTTGTTTACAATGACAACGAAGGGCTGTTACGAAATGCTTTCCCTTGTAGTAAATGTTCACTGTCACACGCGTCGTTCTATTTCCTTTGTGCGACAAATGTGGCAACAATTTGCCACCAAAGTAATTTGATCCTATATTCGGCCAACGCGTTCCACAACAGAGTATTTTACCCTAAATTTCTTGCTAGGAAATTATGAACTGTTGTTAATGTAACGACTTTGTTTAATCAGTAACATACATATGTATATTCAAATGTATTTGCTCATATATGAATAGTAATACTGTTCATTATTTAATAGTACAATAACAGTTTTTCATTTTCATCACCTTCTATTAACTTCCTCTCTGTTTCTTTTTGACTGCCTTCGCAAGAGAAGAAAGAACTTAATTTAGAGAATATGTATATTTTTTTCTAAAAGGAGAAGAACAAACAGATAAAATTTTGGCTAAAAATATGACCGGCTTCAAAATCAAACAGTATCTTAACCTCCTTGGTCACGTAAGCCACGTCTTACTTCGTCTGCTACCGTAAGTAAAATTACTTATAATTCTATGACATTGTTTTTTTAAATATGCTGTAAATATCTGTTTTGGACCGTTCAAAATGTAACAGTATCTTAACCTATTCGGTGGCTTACGAGCCACGTCTTACTTCGTCTGCTACCGTAAGTTGAATTACTTATAATGGTATGACATTATTTTTTAAAACCTTTGTTAAAATATCTAATTTTTTGGACGTTCAATGGTTCTAACTTCGTGCTAAAGTCTTCTTTCCTGAAGTTGAATTACTAATGTAGCTTTCTTTAAATATGCAAATACCTATTGACAGTTCAAAATTTACATAAAGTCTTTATTCCGTGAAATCATATTCGTAATAAGACTTGTATCTTTTAAATATTTACTCACTATTACATCGGAAAAGCTAAGTACAAGTGTAGGGTAATGACTACATGAATACTATTATTAAGCATGGGAGAATAGTTTTATCTTATATGTAGCAACGAGGTTACATATATTTTAAAAAAAAAAAAAACATACGCCACGAATAGAGTACCTCCCTCTTTTGGAGTCGATCAGAAAAACCAATACTCCTCTATTGATATATGGGTGTGGGTCGACCTATTTCTCCCAAGAGACAGGATTCTTTAAGCGTAACAACAGTGTTTAAAAAAAAAAGCAATCGATCCAGATACGGAAATTCGGATTCAATTATTCACAAAATTGAACTCAAGCATAAAATTACTGCTAAACTTAAACATACCAGAAACTTGGTATGCGTAATACGAATAAATAATTTAAAAAATGCAAAGTTTTTTAATAAATAATGTACAATTATATAGTTATTTTTTATTTACGCGATTATGCATATCAAACCATTATTAGATTATTGTCGCGTTACTAAATTATTTATTCGGCAGACTAGTTGTCTAACTTAGTCTGCCCGTGATCATGGATGCTGAAAAGTCCGAAACGTCGGGAATAAATATATTATAATAAAATCGTAATAAAGTGGAATTTAATTATATGTTTATTTTAGAATTAATTATTACTTGTTCATTAGCCTACTTAAAGTATAGATGCTGATACTGTTGCAGTTATCAAAAAAGTAAAAAATGTAGTTGTTTTCAGATAGGTGATTTTTTTATGACAGTAAGCCTGATTTAAGATCTTGACCGCTGCAAAATAAAACGCATCGATGCATAGCCACTTATTATATAAATTAAAATGGTAATAAAGGCGATAAAATCAGTTAAAGTCCTTTGATTCAATGAAAGATCAGTCCCATATAATTAAGTCAGGTTGTTACACCAGAAGCAATAAAGGATTTCAATTAAGTGCGCAGCCTTTATTGGCAGTTTTGGTTCACATTACTAAACAGATTGTCTATCGTGACAGTGTTACATCTGTTTGTTAGGGAGATGTATATTGACAAAAAGTTTCTTTGAAAATATTTGGTATATAATATTTAATTATTTCTATTGCTTGTGCGAATATTATACATTATTAAATAAAATTACTTTACGGATTTTATCGCGTTTATTTTACACTTTAAATTCCCGACGTTTCGAACACTTTCCAGCGGCCGTGGTCACGGGTAGACTGAGATGTCATGCGTCTTGTTGCCAGATCAAATATGATTTAATGGTTTAGGTGATATAAAGTATGGTCACACACTGCCGACTTGTTGGGTCTTTTATGTTTAATGTCAGCTATATGTTCCTTCACGCGGGTTCTTATTGCTCGCTTTGTTTTTCCAATATAAGAGAGGCCTGCAGTCACAATAGCTTGTACATTCCTGGATCTTGTAAAGGAATATTGCACTTGACAGGTGGTAGGAATTGACCAATCTTCTTCAGCGGCTTGAAATAGGTTTTGATTGAAGCCCGACTCAAAATGTAGCCAATCTTGTCAGTTACGCCTCTCCAAATGGCAGAACAGCATGTATTCGCTCCACTGTGGCTGCCTTCACTCGGTCACTGTGACGCTGCCTGTCAAGTGCAATATTCCTTAAAGTTGGTTGGTTGTTCTACCACCTGCTTGGGATCCCATAATGAATAAATTTAAATTTAAACCCAAGCAGAATACCACTGTTGGCTGTAAAGATAAAACCAGTTCATTTTGCATAGGTCGGAGTACAGACTAAAAATAATTATTTAAAATTAAGATCTGGAAACCCCGCTTCAGCACTGGCAACAAGACGCATGACATCTCAGTCTACAAGTAGTCATCGAAACGTCGGGAATTTGAAATGTAAAATAAACGCGATAAAATCCGTGAAGTAATTTTATTTAATAATAAATAATATTTGGTAATATATGGTATGGGCATGTGCTTTAGAAACCAGAGGTCGTGGCTTCGAATCCTGCGGGGACTCAACAAATATTCATTGTTGTTTCCTAGTTGGTTAGGGCAATTTGGGTTGATCCCAATGGCCTGAGATGATCCATGCGTCGGATGAGCTTACATGCCCAAACGACACATGGATCTCGAAGTCGGTCCACCCACCAACCCGCATTGGACCAGCGTGGTGAGATCCGGTCCGAAAACCCTAATGGAAATACACCCCTTATTAGGGGAGGCTTATGTCCAGCAGTGGACTATTACAGGCTGGTGATGATGGTGATGATGAGAATGATAACAAGAACATGATAGACAAAGCTGACCTCTAAATACGTTAAAGTAAATTTATTGTCTTAAAAATAAACAATTGAATTTTTATGAAATTAATAAAGAGATTTTACTAATAATGCATGTCTATTACATTGCTTAAGCATTTTTTTAATTTATTACCCGTAATTACTCACTTATACTAATTGAAATCACCTAATTATATTTACGTTAACGAAGCAAAAATATTTCTGATAATTTAATTCTGCAAATTGGATAAAACTATTGTAAACAGGAAATACAATATGCTTGACATGCACTTTAGAAATTAATGTATCGCTGCACCACGGTTGGCAGAGCTTCATGCTCGAGAAACTTGCCAGTAAATTACCTTTGTTACAATACAATTTCCCAACTGGCGGGCTGTGTGCCACACGGTTAAAATACAAATCGAGACTGACATTGTAACTAAAACTAACTTTCTAAAAATTAGTTTGTATTTAATATTAAATGGCTGCATGAGAAAATTTTTTGCATTTTCATTATTCATTTAGGTGTCGATTAAGCTGAAGCCATCACGGAGCTTTATTCTAGATAGAAACCGTTGTAAAAAAATATCGCTTCTAACCTTAATTCAGGTGTTGTCATAATAAATTAATACTAATAAATTATTATTTAATCTTAAAAAACATTTTTAAACATTACGTTTTTTGCTTTTTATTTACGAAAATCGCGTTACATAATCAACTGAACATATCGTTCAACCAGAAGGCGTTAGCTTATCTACTTACAAGAAACTAAATTTCTGTTTTCCGATACAAAGGTAATCGTAGGTAGTAAAATTACTAAGTAAAGAAGACATAACATCACGGCAACAAGTGGTCTTGTAACGTTATGCTTGTAGATATGCTTCCAGATGGATGTGACTGAATGACTGCTTTCGATTTTAGTTAATCATGGCTTAAAAAAGTGATATCGTATTTAGTATTCAGGAGTTGAATATAATATTTCAGTTAGTTAATATTGTTTTTTTTCGCCGTTGAAAAAATCCAGCTTAGGGATTCCCGCAGCGCGGGATATCCTTGATATCCTTGGCCAATACGTAGCGGCTGGTATAGCTCCTTTCTCATATTACTGTAGCCTTGGCCGTGGGTACTATTGAGGCTAGAGCGACCTTGGCGCGACGTTGTCCACACTGGCCTTTTCTCTGCGGGTGTTTCGGGACACCTACACCCTCCACCACCCATGGCCTCTCCAATCTTGAGGTTTAATAGGCCGAAACGAGGAGCGTGTGCGTATTATAGCCGCGAGACTCCACTCCTCTTGACTCCGTACAAATTCTTTCAATTTCTTGTTCCTAATATCAGCGATTGCCCCGCTAAGGGGCTCGACGGCACAGCAATCTTCGACGACAGTCAGTAAGTTCTCACGTAGATTCTGGTAAGGCGGACACATCCAAAGCGCATGGTGCATATCCTCATCAGCTAAAATACAGTCTCGCATACTATCCACATACAGCCGCATATCGTGCAGTCTCTTTTTTTTTTAAAGCAACCGTGGCCCGTAAGCATCTGCGATGTTTGGTAATCGGGTACTTACCATTACGCGTGCATACGGTCGAACGCCTCTGGGCAGAAGCAACGGTGTTCACCTCCTTTGGTTTCCTGGTTGGAAGGTTCTGACACTCACTTTTATATCTTCTTGCTGGTAGTACTTCAGCCAATATTGGTATTGACGGACCTTTACGCCTTAGTAAGCAAGTTGAGCGCGCTCCTCTGGCTCATCAACAATGTTGACCGCACCAGATACTGACGCGCCCTGTACCTCCAACAGGCCGCAGCATATATCACTACGAACAAGCCCGCATATAAGATGCCCAGTGCAAGGTACCGTACTCCACAAGCCGAAGCTGAAAAACGGGACCTAGCAGCAGTTGTCGCTGCACGCTGGGTTAATGCAAGTAATCGCCCTATCCCAGGTCCCGATGGCATTCCGGGACGCACGCTGGCGCTGGCCCTAGGGGACGCCCTGGAGCTCAGAGTGAGGGCGATGTTTTCTGCCTGTCTGGCCCAAGCCTTAATACCACAGAGGTGGAAGACAGGCAGACTCGTCCTCATTCAAAAGGAGGGGCGTCCTGCGGACTCACCCTCCGCCTATAGGTCGATCGTGTTGTTGGACGATGTGGGAAAACTCTTTGAGAGAATCGTGGCGGCCCGCATCGTCCAGCACCTAGAGCATGTCAGCCCAAATCTGGCGGAGTGGCAATATGGCTTCCGCAAGGGCCGGTCGACTGTCCACGCGGTGCTGCGGGTCAGTTCCCTGACGCAGGATGCGGTGTCCCGGGGTGAGGGTGTTTTGGCGGTGTCTCTCAACATCGCCAACGCTTTCAACACCTTGTCCTGGGTCTGCATTAAGGAGGCGCTCCGATACCACGGGGTGCCTCCGTACTTGCAAAAAGTGATTGGGGCCTACCTGTCGCATCAACGTGTCGAGCTCCCGAGCCAAGATGGGCTCCGGACCATCGAGGTGTCGTGTAGAGTTCCACAGGGCTCGGTGTTGGGACCGCTTCTGTGGAACGTTGATTTTGATTGGGTGCTACGTGGCGGCAAAATCGAGGGTGTCGACGTCACTTGTTACGCGTACGACACCCTCGTCACCGCCCGTGGCACCAAGTTTTGCAGGGCTGCGATTCCCCCCACTGCTGGGTCACTCAAGTTATTGGGCGCATCCAGCGGCTAGGACTAGAGGTGGCGCTCGAAAAATCCAAGGCCCTATACTTCGGTGGACGCGCCACCTGCGGATGCCCACATAATCGTTTGCGGCATCCGCGTCGACGTCAAGCCGACGATTAATTGGATGGGATCTAGATCCTAGATGCAGAAATTCTCGCGTCACACTTTTTCTGGCGCAAGGAGGCAAAGTCTCGGGGCTGCAGGCCAGCTCCAGAAGAAATAAAGGGGCGCAGAGACGAATTGCGCTCCCTTGCAATATAGAAGTGGGAGCTGCGGCTGGAGCACCCCAGTGCCGGCCACGTCACGCCAGGGTCGGCGAAGACTGTGATCAGCGCCCGCGGCCCCGGCTACAGCGACATGAGAAAGAAACAACCGTTGGTTTTTTAATGGGTATACCAGCCGCTCCATATTGGTCCGGGGAGTCCCACATATCTCTGCTGCCCCCTCATTCTGGCGGCGGGGAATCCGTGAGCTGGATTTTTCCAACGGCAAAAAAAAAAAAGTAATCGCACCAGCGTGTTCGTTGATTGACAGGACTGAGTGGATGCATATTCCGAGTATGTCATAATACAGTGCTTTAGGTGCCGAAGTGCTTTCCTTCTGTAGGGCTATCGGCCCTCATAGGTGCTCCGTACAGGACCATGGACCTGACGATGGTGAAAGGAACTGCTGGCTTTACTCAATGTTAGGCTGCAATAAGAGCTGCCAAGAGCTGCCGCTGCTTTCGCCATACGAGGCACGAGGCGGTCAAAATGGGTGCAAAACCTCCATCGGTGAACTAGGATTAGGCCGAGTTACTTAATTGTTGATTTCGCGTCGACGTGGAAATCGCAAACAATGATGTGAGCATCGGCAGGTCGCGTATTCCGAGGACTGCCTCCGTATCCTAGCAGTAAAGGTAGGTGCTTTAGAAACCGGAGGTCGTGGGTTCGAATCCAGCAGGGACTCAAGAAATTTTCATTATTTTTTCCTAGTTGGTTAGGGCAATCACCCTAACCAACCAATCACCCAATTGTCTGAAAAATATGATGTATGATGAAATATGATGATCTATGCGTTCGGTTCTGCGCCTTAATTCTCTTCGTTATCCATTCCATCGGGCTTTGAGAATATAAAGGAACAAGGAGTGCTCCTGAGTTTGCGCGTACACTTGTGCACTATGATATCTTTTAAAATAAAACGGCCGCCGTAGTCGTAATTGACTGGAGAACATTAATATTTTTCCGAGGCCCATAAAAGTGCAAGGCCATGGATTCTTCAAGAACCTCCTCTAGTTCTAGCCGCTGGATGCGCTTAATGATTTCGTAGAGCCATCTCGGCAGCGGAGTGAATCGCAGCCCTGCGAAAATTGGTACCACGGACGATAACGAGGGTGTCATTCGCGTAAAAGTGCTGTCGACATCCCTTGATGTTGCCACCACGTAGCGTAGCCCTATCAAAAACACGTCGATGGTCTGGAGCCCATCTCAGCTTGGAGACTTGACACGCCAGTGTGACAGGTAGGACCCAATTACTCTTTCCAGATAGGGTGGCACCCTATGGAAACGGAGTGCCTTCTATATGCAGGCCCAGGGCAGAGCGTTGAGAGCGTTGGCGATGTCGAATGACACCGCAAAACGCCCTCGCCCCGGAACGCTGATCCTTCTCTATGGTCCACAGGTAGTGTGCTTTCAAGGGCCTAGCCGCCTTGTAACACAGTTTTCCCAAAACAAGCGATGTGATGACTTAGCTTTTAAGCGAGAATCCTCTAGCCATTAAAATTAAGAAAACAGATTACAGTCCCTATCTACCTTAGACCGTAAAAGATTTACCTGTAAGGCTTAATTCAGCTACAAATAAGTAAACACAAGTGATAACATAATGTAGAGAATGGTAAAAAAGCCGGTGAATTACTTACTCTCTTTTTGATTACAACTTACTCTGCAAAAAAACAACATTGTTCAAAGGCTACCTGAAGACGGCGTTTTCTAACTTTTACTTTTAAGAAGAGAGTTTAAAAAATATTTCTAATAAACGATCTTTGCTAATTGACCATTAATTGAGGTAAACTATGCTCACTATTTAACTTTTTTATTCTATGTGTAAAGCTCTAATCAATTATAAAATAATACCAAATATATTAGCCATATGTTGTATATGCAGTCATTATGTATATACAGGTCTTCGATAACTTAAAATATAAATATTTTTTTATCTCATATTGAGTGCTAAAATTTATAACTAACACACACACACATACCTATTAGGTTTAAATATAATTGACAGAATTGAGTTACAAAAATATTATTCTTAGTATAAAAAAACACATGCAATAAACCACATATTCCAGAAAAAGAAAAATACAATTTTTACTATTTATATATATTCCATTATTATTTTCATGTTTACGGGGAATTATGGAGTTATTTTGTACGTAGCATGTAAGCGGGTTGCAGTTGGACCGGAAACATTGGCAATAAATTGCTTCGTTATGTTTCAATTATTAAGTTCTGTATGCGAAATGTAATTGCAACATTGATATATTCTAGGGAGGTTTAATACCTCCCTCGGAGTTGTGAAGAAGATGAGTGTATTCGGTATATATACCAGTATTTAGTTCTTTCATTAAACGGATTGCAATAATTTTTATAGAGATTATAGAGATTTTTACATTGAGTAGCTTTACCGCGAAATATATTCTCTAATAAAAACTCGTTAAAAATGTATTTCTGTAGTTAAATTAAGAACATAATTTTGTTACAACTACTGTTAAAAATTAAAACTGAGTCATGACATCCTGCAACATTTTGAATTATTAAACTAAACCTGAGCAAGTTCCATTTATTAAAATATTTATAATTTAAAGTTATTACTTTCTTAAAGGAGTGACAAATTTAACAAAGTGTAAATTTGTCAAGATTGTTGTCCTTTAACGCTAAACTTGGTAAAAAATAAGTTTTACGGATTTTATCGTTCATTTAAAATAACAACATGTGTTTTGATCTTAAATACGAAATTTATTTTGCTTAGTGATTTTTGCAGCATTGGTTGAAGTAAATAGTTTATACTGAAATGTTTCCAATACATCAAAGTTAATTGATGGCGTTATTAATGAACTCGCGGCTGCCAAATCGTATTAATCACCGATTGCCGCTCCCCTTCTTAATAGGAAGACTCGTTAGTATCGCTTCGTCAGATAAGAAATGGAGAGATGGAATTTTAGCTACGTGTTATATCATTTGAAATTTGCTCTACTGAAAATATGGCATTATTTTTTTTCCATATAAAGATCACTGCTAAGTTAGTGGAAGTTCGCTGGTTATAACAGTTGTAACCTTTTAACTAAACTGTGAAACCGACCTTTGTATTACCACTGTTTCGCCTTCCCGGAACATTAGAGCCATATTAGCACCGGAACGTAATTTTCTTCTTAATAAATTTATAAGTTATTTATATACATTTTATTGAAATGACAGTTTTCACTCAAATAACATAGAACGTTATAACAGTAAATAATTACATAGATACGTACTGAACTGACTTAATATTCAAATAGTTATTGTAGATTGTGTTTAGCAGGTTACAGACATTTACTATAGAACACATATTTGTAGATATATTTAAGAAGTATAATAACACATATTCACTATGCATCGCAAATGGCAGTTTTACCGCATAAAATATTTAAGGCGAGCTTTGTCAATATAAGCAGATAACAATATACTTTTTTCGCCTAGAGTCTAGAGTTTCGTATAGATATCTCCCGCCTCAGTTTTACTTGCGTTAAATTATATACTTTTATTAAAATGCTGACTATGTCTATTATTATTTACTTGCATACGGGTTTGCTCTGTACGGCAATAATATTTGTAATTACAATTAACGATACGTAATTGTAATTTATGACTTAGTTGTATTTTATTACTTTATTTACATTAAATGGTTATTGTCGGTTATTTAACTTATTTGAAAAATATATAAATTAAAAAGATGTAATCGTATATCAAAATGATATAAAAATTTCTTTCGGAAGGAAAGTTACATAACATATACTAACGTGACTCGGAACTGTGCCGTTTGCTATGTAGCATGTAACTTTGCCATTGCCGCGACTGGTGAGAAATTGCTTTTCATGTTGGTTTCGTATTATCGAGAAAATTTATTTCGGTCTCAATTGCACTAATATGTAGTTTACTTCGAAAGTGATTGAAATGCTAATTGTATCAATGTAAACAACTCAACAAATCTTTAAAGTTTTAAGGAAATTTAAGTCTTTAATAGCAATAACTGTTACAAAAATTTATAAATACCGTATATTAATAGATATTTTTTTAATATCTAATAGGGATTCGGTGTTACGGAGTCAAAGAAATTTTTATTTAGGTCGATTTTTGTTTATTTTTTTTAAAACACCCCTGGTTGGTCCTGTAAAAAGAGACATACAAGTACTGTCTTTATAGACCTTGTTCTTGTTCCAATTTATTGACTTTGTTTCAGTTTACGTTGATTCTTATCCTCATACGATGGCAGCCTTTTGCTAATATTCCAAATCTTAATGAACTCGGTGTCTTATTTTCTGATTTCTATAACTTAAAGCATGATGAAGGTATTAATAAATGTTAAATTTTGTTTAAGCTACTAGAACTTATTTTTCCTCGGGTGATAAATATTTGCCAATGGTAACATAAGGAAAGATTGATAAAAAATTGTGATTTCCTCGTAGATCAAAGATCTAAAACTGTAAATTTAGCCAGTTTACCACTATATGACGTCATACATATCAATTTAGTATTTAGGTTATATTAAATCATAATATATAGTTATATGAGAGGGTTTAACGAAAACGCAGGGCATATAAAATTGCAATAAATATTCTAAACAAAAATAAAAAATGTATTTACGATAAGCAAACGAGGTTGTACGCGTAAGCTAAAGTTTAATCAATTAGGCAACCACGTATGTCTACAAAAAAACCATCGGTTGCTCCTGTCTTATGTCCTATGACTGGAGCCGGGGGTCAATGAAAGACATTTCGATTAAAATGCATCCATAAAAACGTTGGCTATAGAACGCTTCTTCATTGTCACTTACTTTGTATACAACTACTCGAAGTCAAATATAATCGATACAAATAATGTTACATAAAATTTAAAAATAATTCTAGTTCTGAAAGATACGCTCAAATACTGCTTGGTAAACTGTTAACACATTATTCGAAAATTTCATCTATATGTATGTTTTTGTTGTATAATATCGTGCTGCAGTAGCCGCAATATTTATTACTTACTGATATTTGGTCGCTAGAGCGTTGGCGTGCAAGTTTTATAAACTGGATTTTTCACTTCGAGCGCAATACCTTCCGTAATAAAAGTAAGATATACCAATTTTAGATATCGTACATTTTACTTTAAAAAATGTTTTCTTTAAATATATTTTTCAATAATGAACAAAGTGTAATATTACATTAATAAAACCACAAATTGGACAAAGAATTACGTTTAGCAAAATTTGTCTATTTTTTATCGACTTCTCTATAAAATATGTAGATGACATTTTTGTTACGCCGCTTCTGAAAGACTGTTTTTCATAACTCCTTTTTTTGTTTTCTCGATAATACTTGTCTTATGGTAAATATGTTTTACTTGAAGACGTCGCTAAAATTGCATCCTAGTAAGAAGCAAACCAAAAAATTAAGGACAACAAACCGTCGAATACATTTTGGTGTTCCATGATTCAGAGCTATCGTCTCTATTTTATATTCATTACACTTCAAATAAAAGATGATAAGAATAATGGATAATCTAATGGATTAGAGAATTCATTACGCGGGGATGGAGGGCGGTGGATTTGATCACTTCCAACATGGTCCAACACGGTCATTTTGGATCACTTCCACTACGACGTTCATTTAAGTTTTAATCGTCAGCTCTCCTCAAAATTTATAAATTGTCTACGGAACATTGTAAAATAGTGACAGTAAATATAATAACATAGGAACATAGAAAAAAATATTGCAAGAGTATATAATTTTGACGTATACACGTTAAAAAGCTAAACCAAAATATAATGATCATTTACGGTTAGAGAGGGCTTCTCAAAAGCAATCGAATGGTAGAAAGGAAGCACTATATGATTGCGTCAAGCAATGTTAAGAACGAAAAAGAATGAATGCAGCCGAGCAGTTCATATTCGGTGCTAGTACATCTGCAGCTTTACACAGAGGACGTATTAGAGATAAAAAATGGTCATAATATACGTATTCACGTGCAACACACGGTTGAATCTGGGACACATCCACAATAGATTTTTTAATTGGTTGTAAAACAGTTATGACCTGTTTCCTGACCACTTATTGCTACATTGAAAACTGTTTATGGCAAAATGCAATAATTTGAATGAAAAAAGCGATAACTTCTAATACCTGAAATGAAATTGTTAATTAAATAATGATGTCCACCACTCTCTGGTAACAACTAAATAGTGGTCGACTATTTTCCGTTTGTTTTCTATCCGTCAGTGTTTTTTGCTGGGTATTCCTTCTTAGACTGCTTTTACTTGTAACAACTTGCTATTTTCAGATAAGGTGCACTAACATCTACTATGTTAAGAACGTAACACATACCATCTGGTAATCTTTCAGCAAGTTCGTTCATAAAACAGATAAATATTATAAATTTTTATACAACGCGAAAACAGTAGTATTAAATTGCATTGAAAATAGGAGTAGTAAGTAAATTTTTTACTACTTAAGAAATAATGAACGAGAAGATGCCAAAAGAGCTTCCGTTAGAAGGGTCGCTATCTATAAATTGATAACTTAAATAGTCTACAATTATTCGGAGTTGTCTGTACAGTTGATAATTTGTTTGGCTTAACAAGATGAAGTCCAACAAGTTTCTGACTTATAAATTGTCTGTTTATCATATTTATACTGTTGTACTTTAATTAGTTTTAAAATAAATGTTTTCAGATTTAAAAGAAATAAGATTTATATAAAATGTAATTGATTAATATTTGAATTGTATTTAGATAAAAAAAACACCACTAATTATAAAAAGCAAGATATGAAAGGCACCTTACAGTTTTTTAACTTTCACTTACATCCCAAAGTTAGTTTTGATCAATATGTTAGAATCTAGCTAGTACTTATGGGCAGAAATGCATTTAAAGAGTTCCGTATTTATGAACAATACCTCAGAGCATTATTATAAAATTAATAGCTTAAAACATATTGGTGATTTAAAATGCGTTTGCAGAAAATTAAGGGCAATATTGTGTACGTCATGAACAATTCATGTTGTGAAGTAGTCTTAAAAGATAGACTAAATGTATATTTCGGTATTTCGCGGCTTCCAAGGCACCATAGGTTATGTTGTCTTATTGTTGAGGGCCTAATACGTACCCTGTTTTCTGAAGCGTTTAGGAGGAAGGAGAGTGACACGAAAACACCCGTAGCAAATTTCTTTTTCGTGCGATACCATGGACTCTCCACATTTTTTGTAGTTGTGACATTGCTATTTTGACTTGCAATACGTCTTCAGACTTCAGGTTCTGAAGAGCCGGTATGATAAATTATGGAACCCAGGTAGGCAAATTTATTTATTTTAACTATAATTTATTTTAACTATTTTTAGATAGAGAACAGCAGCTAGTTGCAGTCTATGAGCCCCGTCTACTATCATTAACTTAGTGTCCGATCTGTTGATAGACAATACCATTCCCTCACTAAAACTTCCATCCTATTCAATAGAGTAAGCATTTCAGTATTGCTCACTGTGACAAGTGTGGTGTCGCCTGCGTATTGCAAATTAATTAGTATAAATCCACCAATACTTTCCACCTTACTAAATCTCACAGACGCGTCTCGTGATATATTTACTGTATTTATTAAACAATACAGTGTAAAGTATGCATCTTTGGCATACATCGTGCTTAAAATGAAATTGCTTCGAACTTGTGCTTTCAACTTTGAACCACTCCTTGGTTATTAAATCCACTATTTCACGAATTGTTTGCGTTAGCTATATATGTTTATTCCCGATATTTCAAACTCTTTTCAGCATCCATGATTAGAGGCATACTGCTGGCAAACTCAATCAACAGTTAATTCTTAGTTATACGTTGACAACGTAAATACATTTTGTGTCATTTTAAAAATCTACTAAATTATCTACTATAATTTAGATTGATAATAAAAGATATTTGAAATTCTAATAAAATATCTAAGTTTCATTATTATAATCAACATCCACATAAGATTTTAACTGCGTTAAAATTTTACAATCGGGCAGATTAGGTTTTTACGATCTATCATTACCTTATCATTGCTGTTATTGAACTTACGTAATTTTCTATTATTTTACTAATGTTTAAATAGCGAGAGTAGTTTGTTATTAGACTAAGGGTGATTTAAAGCATTTTGCATACATAATATTGTTAAATCTCCAGGACAATATTATATTGGCTTAATAAGAAAGAATTTTAGGTACCCTTAAGGAACACTTAAAAAACATAATTAAAGAATTCAATGGTATCTCGTTGAATTTTTAGTTTAAACACATATTTTAAGAAGCAGAAACTAAAAGAATAACGTCAAGGAAACCAAGTTTTCAAACTTAAGAGAACACGTTGTCGCTCGACTTATACGTGAGGAAAAGTTAAATCGTGTAATATCAATGAAACTTTTTGTAATACCAGTGGATTTAACATTAAGTTAGCAATAATCAAGTACGTCTCTTGGTTTCATTACAACTTGCCATAACTTATCTTGAATCCTTTACAAAATAGCACTTTTTTAATTTTTTCAGAATTGAGTTCCAATATTTGAATTTGTTTTTTTTCACAAAGTGATTTAAATCCTAATGAAAATTCATTAATAAAACGTGCATATGTCACCACTTCATTGCTATTGCTAATGTTGTTTACTGCAATTTTATATTTCCTTTGAATCAGATGAAAATTATTACAATGAAATTGACATGTTAACTTTTATTAAGTCAGCAGCCAAGCCCCACCATACCGTATCTTCTTCTTCTTGTTGTTTCTTCATTCCATCATTAAACTGTATTTACAATATTACCTACATCTTTAATCAAGCAAATGTAGAAAAAACACATTTTATTGGATTCATTACTTAAACGTTGCACTACAAAAGAAAACTGTTAGGATTCTTAAACAATTAAAATAATATATTAATGACAGTTTTGAAGGGCGTCCACACTATTGTCACAGGTAAAGTATATCACAATGCATTGAAACCCCGATCCCTAAATTCTATATGTACAATTATTGCTGTTATGCAATAAGCAGATGCTATATTTGTTATTCAGCATAATATTGCACTATATAACTAATATATTATAGAATTATCTTATAAGGATATTATGCCTTTTAAGAAATAAGTTTTTTATACACTTAGAACGTCATATTTGCGAAGACTTTTCTTAATTATGAGGGACTAAAAATGAACCTTCAATCAACATACTAATATTTTTAGTAAGTCACTGTCCTTGGTCCCTCTTGCATAGATTAGTCACGGACAATGATGAACTTTACCCTTGTTTAGTACATGTTCTCTAATGAAAAAAAGCTCCATTTGGTTGTTTCCCAGGGGTCTTTCGAAAGCGGAGACAGACCAAACACTATGGGTATCTTTGAACTTTTTTGCCATTTAACTCAGAAACTACATGTATACATGCGAGTTTTCCTGATTAAAGCTATGTTTAACGTAACTAATAACGGTTATTACAAATTATACTTAAAGTGTGTGAAAGTTCGTTTAAATTTCTAGAAGCACATTTAGTGTATCAAGTGTATCATAATAATTGATGAAATATGCATAATTCCATATAATCTATATAAAAGGAAATTACATTCAAACTTTTCTGTAATAAACTTTTAAAATAAATAAGTATAATATCAGATATATAGTTCAGAGAACTTGTACTAAGCATTTTGCTATATCATTGGTAAGGAATCTGTTTCTCAAACAAGTAACTAAAAGGTTTATAGAAAAACCGTATTGCAGAACTAGTAATTTACTAGTAAATCTCTCGACCATGAAACGCTGCCGACCGCAACACTGTGATTGATTTCTTCTTTTTGGTAGGATTGTAGAATACGATATACCTTACCTTATATGATATTGAATAATGAAGCTATTATATATTTTATTTCAAATCTACTTTTGTAATATTTACTTTGTGGTGTTTATAATTGTATAGCCTTATTGTTTCTTATTAATCCCCTAGGTAACGTGTTTTTCTAACTATTTCACTCCTTGTTTTTATTATTCGATTGATAGATAATTCCCACTGATCAGTCACAATTTATATATATAGGACGATAGAAATGTTAGGTTTTTTACTCGTGCAACAACTCACTTAAAATTAAAAGTAACATTTTAAATTTTATTTTATCTTAAAACTTATATTTTTATTAGAAACGGAAACTATAGTATTCCTTTAACATGGACTTTTGTTAAAATTTAAATTTGGATTCTATATTAAAATAGGCATTTTACTTTAACGGTTGGAATTCAAATAAAATTGAGGCTATTACGCAGTTGAAGGTTTAGTCAGCAGTTTTTCCGCAAGTGTGCGCTTTTTGTAATTCTTTTTCTTAATATTTATTTTAATAAGCTACTAGAAAGGTAAGGTAATATATAACATGTTGAGTTAATAAAGACATTAAAAAAATACATACTCATTATGTATGTTAGAAGAAGAAAATTAAGAAAGTATAGTATTTTTCTTTCAAATATGTTAGTTAGGTTAATAAATTTCAGGTTAATTAACTTTTAATTTAACCTAAAACTTATTAACCTAACTAACTTTTTTGTAATAAAGACTGGTTCATTCAGATGAAATAATATCTAATCCATCCTATATTTGAAAATATATGTTTTTATTTTTAATTTGGTCTCTTTTTATTGAGCATACGTAAAAAACTTGATACAGGACAACATTTCCAGTAACTGAGACATTATAAATCTAAAAATGAAATGCTAAAAACATTTAGTAGTACAAACTAATTTATTTAATTATTAATAAATGATATCAAAATAGAGTAAATAATTAAGTTTTTTAATATATTTATTTATATTGAAGTCAATATGAAACAGGAGACGGTTTTTAAAAGCTGAGTGAAGTTAACAACTTTTTATTATTGTACAAAACTTGGCTTTTAGCCAAATTGCTGTGTTAACGCGTACTCCTGAAAGTAAAGATCTTTATTCTTCCTGTTAGAGCACATTATTTAATGTGACAAATTAAAGCATGTTATATCAAAATTAAATCGTACATAAAATTTATAAAATTATATAACCTATGTGACGGGTAAACTTCGCCTAGCCATACACTAGCCATCAAGTATTATATATACTCGTACAATCGATTCACATAGCCAAAACAAGAAGTTAATTTTTAAAAAAATATGAATCTTAATACAAAATGACACACACATATACATAAATAGATTTTCAAAATGACTTTACCCTACTGGCAAGTTTATCATAAAATCTTTTTATTTTTTTGCGCTCACGGTGGTTTTGGTCGTCATAATTCTTAGATGAAGTGCATTCTATCAAAAGATCTCGTCTGTCATAAAATCTTACTGAAGAAATATACAAATATATACATAACACAAATATATAATAACAATATACTACTTAAACAGTGATACATCATCAACCTGTGTAAGTCCACAGCCATAGGCCTCCCCTTCTCCAATAGGGGCTTTATGGACCGTATGCCACCACGCTGGTCCATTGCGGGTTGGTGGGTGTACCGACTTTTTACATGCCCATCCGACGCATGGATCATCTTACTTTTCAGACAATTGGGTGATCAGCCCAAATTGCCTAACCAACTAGGAAACAACAATGAAAATTTGTTGAGACCCCACAGGATTCAAACCCACAACCTCCAGTTTCTAAAGCACACGCACTTACCACTAGGCTACGGAGGTTTAGTTTTAATAACACAGATAAAAAGTGATAACTTGTGCTTTAAATTTTAAAAAATATATATTGTCAGCTGTATGCGAATGTGAATTCCAGCTTATTGTGTCAACATCTGTTACAATCATTTCTGTTACTGGTTACTTAAGCTAAACGTTCCTGGGATTCCATAAATTAGCTATTATAGTATTTATTTTATTATATTGTCCACAAATAGGTAATGCGTGCCCAAAAGTAAAAAATTTTGTATTACATTTAAATCACCGCAATGAATCAGTACCATAGTGCTCGCATCTCACTATAAAACTGTCTCGTATACCGACTTATCAGATCAGATTTTTTCTATAGCCTATAACACGCTGTTATAACTAAAAGTGTATCAGACGATGAATACATCGGACATATTTTTTTGTAATAATATTTCAAATAATTTAATTAATAAACACATTAAATAATATTGAATATAATAAACAATCTAATTAATAGAATAAATTGGTGTATTTCATTAAAGTCTAACGTTAATCAGGTGGTGTGTTGTAATATTTTATACAACTAACTTGCATGCATTAATATGATATTTTAAATATTTTATACAATATGATTAAAATTAAAAAATCATTCTATAATAGTTCTAATTAATACATTTAGTTATCTTCATTAGAATATCTGTCAACAGTTTAAAGAAGATTAATTAAATACAAATTTTAGTTATTTTATCATAGAATATCTTATCAAAATAAAAGTCCAATAGTGTATTTGAAATTAAATAGCTTTTCAACATGATATCTTATATCTGCAATTATTTTTACCCATAGGTATTTCGTTTCAAATATTTATTCAAATTCAAATATCTTTATTCAATATAAGAAGTTTACACCGCTTTTGATTGTCAAACACTACACTCGTTTTGGAAAAGGACCTTGAAAACCTGAGATACCAAAACTGTGTTATATTTAAAAAATTCATATTATAGTAACCTTTATCACATAAACGTTCCTTGAATACCTTTTTATATTTATTAATAGTTAAATTCAGAACGATTACTGGTATTTTGTTGTAAAAATGAATACATTGTCCCATAAAGGACTTTCTTATTTTGGAAGTGCTACTTTATCATTGACATATAATGCTTAGAATTTTGGATTTAATCATTTTTTCAATACGTATTGAGAATCAGTTCTCACTACGTATTCGGTCATTATTTTTGTTATTCTAAACAACTTTTTTAGTGAATCTTTGGGGCTCTGGTTGTATGTAGAATGCGCAAATTACACGTTTTTGGAGGACAAAGATCGTATTAGTATTTGCCGCATTTTCCCACAGTAGAATGCCATAAGACATTATATTATGAAAATAGCTAAAATATAATAAATATGCTGTCTCCACATCAGTTAATAATCTATTATATTTTCACTGCGTAAGCTTCAGAGCTTAG
This sequence comes from Lamproptera curius, assembly GCA_029286875.1. Taxonomy (NCBI): domain Eukaryota; kingdom Metazoa; phylum Arthropoda; class Insecta; order Lepidoptera; family Papilionidae; genus Lamproptera; species Lamproptera curius. The sequence goes on along the minus strand of JAGSMT010000016.1, from coordinate 6,467,443 downwards.
TTTACTTGCCGGCCTATTAATATGGGGGCCCCATTGTAGTTTTGCATCTATAGCTATTTCCAGAAATACAGTTGATTCAACTACGTCTAACGCCTCCCCATCCATAACCGCTTCAAATTTACCATGATTTACATTAAGGGTCATTAAACTAATAACATTTTGTTTTTCTTTGGTTTAATAGCAAGTTATTAGCCCTAAACCAATTTGCTTCTCTAGAGGGAGTATTATTTACATCGTTACTTGTTGCCATAAGTCATTTAACTTTAAAAATCAAGGTATCATCTGAAAATAATACTATCTCTTCGTTATTAATTATTACTTATGGTAAGTCGATTATATAGATGAGGAAGGGAAAAGGCCCAATAATGGATACTTGATGGACCCCTTTATTTACCGGGGCCCCGGATATCTTTTACTATTCACGTCAACCCTCTGAATTCGTTGGCTCAAGAACGGTGACAGAAGGTTGACTGCGGCATTTTTTATATCACGGTGATGTAATTGCTTGACCAGAGAGACCAGAGACACAGTCTTAAACCTTTTTGAGATCACAGAAAATGCCTAAAGCATCCGGCGATGCTTCCCAAGCATCAAAAATGCTATTTAAAAGGCAATGACCATTGAAATGTTTAAGCATTTGGTTTAAAAAAAAGTACTTAAAGTAGGCAGTATAAATATTGGTCTAATATTATTAGAATTCGTATCGCATCCTGATTTAAATACTTGTATAGCTATCCTATTTTTCATTGGGCTAGGGAATTCGCCTCTTCTTATACTTACATATTATTGGATTTATGAATATTGCTGCTGGATGAGGTGATATTACATTGATAATAGATCTTATCACCTTAATAAAAAAACGATAACCGTATAGGTCTGTAGTTTTTTAAATATGTAATGTTCTAAATGTATTTACAACATCTCCGGTACTTACATCCGTAAAATAAAAAAATTCTGTTGATTTGATGATATTATCTTTTATAAGTGACTAAGCAACTGTGGAGAAGATAAAAGTAACTTGTTAGTAGAAACTGGAATAAAATGTAACTAATATTATTAAATGGAAATTGCTAAATCTTTGTTAACTACATTACATTGTCATAATGTTAACTAACAGAAATTCAAACTGAAAACCTAAACGAATTGAAAACCTGATACAAATGTTTGCAACCAAGATTAAAGTGGAACGCAATACTAACAAGTGATTGATCCCTTTTTACTTGATTTACAGCCTTCAGTGTGTATGTACCATTTGTTAAGCGCTCGTAGAGTTGGCTCTTAAAAATTAACATGCAAAATGTTCTTGCATATTTTCGTTTATTGTACTGTTTTTCAATGTACTAATTAAAATCTTTGCAAATACTATACGAATTATTACATACTTCTTCGCTGTATTACTAATATAGCTAAAAGATTTTTCTACAGTTTGTATTATTCATTTAAGACAAGTAAATTACAAAAAAAATTACTTACCTTAAAGCTAAACCGTATATTGCTACTGTGTGGACGCCCTCGAAGACTGTAAGTCCGTCTCAGCTAGGCAGCGCTTGTAAAATAAACTACCTATAACTTGTAAAATATTTAATACAATGACATAAACACACAAAAAAATAATACATAAACAAATTATCATGAAACTTGTAAATAACCTTTTTGCTAAGCTAAATTTAAAATATCAAAAAGAACAATTTTCATAATTTCAAAGTACAAAAATGTCTATGAATCTTTTAAGGCGCTTAATCCTCGTAGACTTAAATACAGATCCGACTACATTTAGTACGCCGTGCTGTTTGAGCCCGACAGCGAAATATGAAAGGCTCGTAATCCCAGCTTATGAGCTAAAAGCTCGCCGTTTCATCTTAGGAGGCGATAAATCGTTAAACATTAGGATCAGAATTCAGAATATACACTTGCTTAGCAAAATGGGTATCTAGGATATCGCTGCAGCTATGACCAATTTTTGTTAAATAATTTCTGCTTTAGAAATTTATAGACTTGATATAGTTTTTACTAAACTTGTGAAAAATAACTATAAGTTAAAGAAAAACACTTTGAAGCGTTTTTTTTAATTATAGTTCGTTGTTGCACTCCTTGTGCTACATTTTGCTTCATTGATTCGATAAGTAGTAACTGTCATGTGTATTTTTTAAATATTTTTAATAAAAAGTTTATATGTTATTGAAGAAAAAAATGTTGCGCAAAATCACAATCTCGTAAACTTTGACTAAGTCTTTAGACAGTTCAAAATAAAATCAGCCAGCATATATCTTTATGTTGAGAGTAACCTACGGCAACCATAGACATTATAAAAATGCAATGAGGCATATTCAATGCTACTTCTAGGCATTGCATCATTTGTAGTAGTAGTGTATCATTCATTTACTTTGCCTTAAAAATTTCATCTAATATATAAAATTCTCGTGTCACAGTTTTCGTTGCCATACTCCTCCGAAACGGCTTGACCGATTTTGATGAAATTTTTTGTGCTTATCCGGTATCTATGAGAATCGGCCAACATCTATTTTTCATCCCCCTAAATGTTAGGGGTAGTCCACCCCTAAATTTTTATTTTTATTTTTTAGACAAAATTTTTAATTTCTCTTTTTTTATGATACAACATACAAAAATACATACAATCCTCAATTTTCACCCTTCTACGATCAACCCTTATTTTTTAATAGCCATTTTAGTAATTTAATCATTTTTCCTCTCCGGTCGAAAACTGATCAATCGTCATTTAATTAGTTATCCCCGCCAGATGTCTACAGGTGTCACTTCTGACCCAGTAAACAGCAAGGAGTAGGGATGAGAACGAAGCCGGTCCCCTTTCTTTCTCACTCCCTACACAGTTGTCGGCCATCATTATTGTTTATGCATCAAGTGTAGTAGTAACGTTGACAATTATTATTTTGCTATCTCAGTGTAACTCTCATATTAACTATTATCATTCCTATTTTATCAATAATAATAATTAAATTATCAATTTTGAGTGTATTTTTCACGATTACTTAATCAAGTGATTTTATAACCTCAAAAGTACTCAACACGTGACACGAGCTTTCAATAACAACGGATTTTGTGTTGTAAGTATACTTTTTTTTATTTATATCGAAAATGTTGTTGATCTTATAAAAATGTAATTTTAATTTAATTTTATTAAAAAAATGTAATTGAACAATTAAGATTTTCACAGTTTCCAAAAAATCAATCATTATGAATCTTTATTTTGAAATGTCAATGGAAATATTGGTTGTATGAAAAAAGTATAAGAGACAATGTTTTCATAAAATTTAATTTTTTACTTTTGTTTGAAATTTTTTTCCATAAAACTTATATTTTTGTTATAATTTCATAAATTAATACTAATCATTTCAAAACTGCGGCAAAAATCCTGGCCCTAATTATACTTTTAACATTTTTCATCATTAAATAATTTAATTAATTCTATTTATGTATGTTTTGTACAGTGAGCAATGCCAAGAAAACGCAAAGGGGCTGATTTGAGCCGCAGTACAAGCAAAGCTCGAAAGTTGCGAAATAGCAGATCCGAAAGAACAGAAGAACAAATCCAGCAACAAAATACTGATGCACGTGTCAGAATGACGCGATTGCATCAAGAAGAGCCAGAAGATACACGAGATGAACGCAATGAAGTCAGAAGATTAGAACAACGACAATCACGCCGTTTCACAGTCAATAGACGAAGAACAAATGACCAACAACGACAACAGGTACATCGAGCATTTATATCTGATTCATTCCTGCGTCTAGCATTCCAGTATGAGCCCGATATTGAATATTATGCTCATTCAAAAGTGGTAATTGGTGCTATGGATAAGGAATGTCCGCATTGTCATGCTCTGAAATGCTGGGATGTGTTGCGCGTCAGGAAAAGTGCAACTACCTGAAATTGAAACACCACCTGAACCATTGAACGGCTTACTTATCGGCACGGATCCAGATTCTAACGTGTTCCTGAAGTCAATTCTAAGATTCAATTCATGCTTTCAAATGACATCGTTCGGAGCAACAGAAATAGTTCGAAATACTAATGCAAATGGTCAACAATTCAATTCTACATTCAAAATCAGAGGCCAAGTTTATCATAAAATGGGCTCACTGCTGCCAATGCCAAACGAACCACATAAATTCTTACAAATCTACTTTATGGGCGGCGAGGATTCCGGAAGCGCACTTGCCAATCGCGTGAATGCACGTTGTAATTATAATAACCTTGATTCACTTTATGCCAGGCGCATCGTCAGCGAGCTAGATGCTCTTTTGAACGAGCACAACGAGTTGTTGAAAATATTCAAATCACATATGCACCAATTACAAAGCGATAATCACGCTATCGTCATTAATCCTGATAAAACACCAGCTGGAGAGCATATTCGTAGATTCAATGCACCCGTTGTTGATGATGTTGCTGGAATCATGGTTGGCGATTGTACAGCTGCACGAGAAATTGTGATTCGTAGAAGAAATAATAATCTTCAGTTCATTGCTGACACACATCGTTCATATGACGCTCTCCAATATCCGCTAATATTCTGGAAGGGACAAGACGGATATTGCATAAACATAAAACAACGAGATACCGTATCAGGTACTTCATTGATTATTAATTTGATCATTAATCATTTAACAAAACAATTAAATTATTGAACGTAATAAATTTAAATTATTTTTATGAACAAATATTACAGGAGCTGAAACAAACAAAAACGTTAGCTCAAAGGATTATTATGCGTACCGATTAATGATTAGACGTGGCCTGGACAACGTCATTTTACGATGTCGTGAGCTTTGTCAACAATTCATGGTCGACATGTACGCGAAGATTGAGAGCGAACGACTACGATACTTACGATATAATCAACAAAAGCTGCGCGCGGTACGAGTACATTCATTTGCGAGACGCTATCAACAACAACGCCGACGTCGCCGAAATTGGTAACCATGTCATTTTACCATCATCGTACGTAGGCAGACCACGTCATATGCAAGAATATATACAGGATGCTCTGACTTTCGTGCGCGAATATGGACGACCATGTTTATTTATCACGTTCACATGTAATCCAAAATGGCCAGAGATTACATCTTTGCTACTGCCTGGCCAAAATGCAATACATCGCCATGACATTACAGCACGTGTGTTCAGACAAAAGTTGAAGTCTTTAATAAGTTTCATTACTAAATCACATGTATTTGGTCCCACACGTTGCTGGATGTATTCGGTTGAGTGGCAAAAGCGAGGATTACCTCATGCACACATTTTGGTTTGGTTCATCGACAAAATCCGTCCTGAAGAAATCGATAGCATCATTTCTGCGGAAATTCCAGATCCATCCACTGACCAACTGCTGTTTGATATTGTTACAACAAACATGATTCATGGTCCATGTGGTACTCTTAATAGTTCATCGCCTTGCATGGCTGATGGAAAATGTACTAAAAATTTCCCTAAAGATTTTACCAATGATACGGTCACAAATGTCGACGGATACCCAATATATCGTCGAAGAAATCCTGAAAATGGCGGACAATCATTTATTAAAAATATCATCAACACAGACATTGATATTGACAATCGTTGGTGGTGCCATATTCGCCTCTGCTGAGCAAGACATATAATGCTCATATTAATGTTGAGTTCTGCAGTTCTGTGAAGAGCATCAAATACATTTGCAAGTATGTCCATAAAGGCAGTGATATGGCTGTGTTTAGAGTGGAAAATACTAATGTGAATGCTCCTCCAGTGAATAAAAACGATGAAATAACGCTCTACCAAATTGGTCGGTACATCAGCTCCAATGAAGCTGCTTGGCGTATCTTTGGTTTTCCAATTCATGAACGGGATCCAGCAGTTGTTCAGTTAGCCATCCATCTTGAAAACGGTCAGCGTGTATTTTTCACGAACGAGACAGCGATTGATCGTGCAATAAATCCACCTAAAACTACACTCACTGCATTTTTTGAATTGTGTAATCGTGCGGATGATTTTGGTGCCTTTGCACGAACATTACTCTATTCACAAGTACCACGCTATTTCACATGGACTCAAACAAAAACATGGATGCCCCGCAAGCAAGGCTCACCAGTTGCTGCATGTCTCAATTTATTTAAATCAAACGCCTTGGGGCGATTATTTACAGTCAATCCAAGACACACGGAGTGCTTTTATCTTCGACTGTTGTTGGTTAATGTTACTGGCCCATTATCATTTCAAGATATACGTAAAGTGAATGGGCAACAATATCCAACGTATAAAGATGCATGCCTTGCACTCGGCTTGCTGGAAGACGACAACCAGTGGGAATGCATGCTTGCTGAAGCTGCATTGAACTGTACAGCAATACAAATTCGTCTACTATTCGCTATAGTGTTGACTACATGTTTCCCAGCCCGAGCACAGATATTATGGGAAAATCACAAAGATTCAATGACTGATGATATATTGCATCAACATCGTATACGGTGCCAGATCTAACCATAACATTCAGCGACGAAATGTACAATGAAGCATTGATTGCTATTGAGGATCTTTGCATTGTCATTGCCAACTTACCACTTAGTAATTTCGGTATGAATTCGCCAAATCGAACTGCATCTGATTTAATGAATACTGAAATGAATCGTGAACTGCAGTACAGTACTGTAGAAATGGCAGCGATTGTTGCCCGCAATGTCCCACTAATGAATGAGGAACAAAGAACCATTTATGATCGCATTATGCTCGCAGTTTCAGATGGACAAGGTGGGTTCTTCTTTTTGGATGCACCGGGTGGAACTGGCAAAACATTCGTTATTTCGCTAATTCTTGCTGAAATACGATCAAATAATGGCATCGCATTGGCCGTTACATCATCGGGCATTGCAGCAACTTTATTGGATGGAGGTAGAACAGCTCATTCAGTATTTAAGCTGCCACTAAATATTCAGAATAACCCTGACGCAGTATGCAACATTAAGAAACAATCGTCCATGGCCACTGTGCTGAAACGGTGTAAACTTATTATTTGGGATGAATGTACTATGGCACACAAACATTCACTTGAGGCGTTGAACAGGACATTGAAAGATATTAAAAACAGTGACAAACTATTTGGCGGAACTCTGTTGGTCCTTTCAGGTGATTTCAGACAAACACTTCCAGTCATTCCACGTTCAACATACGCTGATGAGATCAACGCTTGCTTAAAATCATCTCCATTGTGGCGTAATGTTGAAAAATTACAGCTAAAAATAAATATGCGCGTTCAAATGCTTCAAGATCCATCCGCTGAAACATTTTCAAAACAACTTTTAGATATCGGTGATGGAAAAGTTGCTATAGATGAAACTGGATACGTAAAATTACCGACCGATTTCTGCACAATCGCTGATTCGCAAGATACTCTCATTGAACAAATATTTCCCGATGTACACACACAGTACATAAATCATGAGTGGCTTGCAGAAAGAGCGATTTTAGCGGCAAAAAATGTAGACGTTGACAATTTAAATCTGAAGATACAAATGTTGTTGCTAGGAACTTGGTATCATATAAATCTATTGATACAGTTTGCGACGACAGCGAAGCAGTAAATTTTCCCACAGAGTTTTTGAACTCACTGATTTGCTAGGCATTTTATGTGGTGGCATACCACATAATTTACAATTAAAGGTTGGATCTCCAATTATCTTGCTTGTAATTTGAACCCGCCCGGCTGTGCAACGGTACGCGATTAGTCATTCAAAATTAATGAAAAACGTGATCGAAGCCAGGATTTTAAATGGCAAGTTCAGAGGTGAAAATATACTCATACCACGGATTCCTATTATACCTACAGATGTGCCAATTCAATTCAAACGTCTTCAGTTTCCGATTAGATTGGCATTTGCAATGACTATCAACAAATCCCAAGGTCAAACGATGTCTGTTTGTGGATTAGATTTGAGAACACCCTGTTTTTCACACGGACAATTATACGTGGCATGCTCTCGAGTGGGTAAACCATCCAGTTTGTTTGTGTTAGCTAAGGATGGACTAACAAAAAATATTGTTCACGCTATAGCATTAAGAGATTGATATTGTTTAATAGTGTTACTGTCGTAATTGTTTAATTAATGATATATAATTTTAAGGAATAAATTATAATACCTTAAAAATAATGTTTGCCTTTTGTTATTTTTATATTCCCTCATCGTTCACAGCGCTCCATGCTTATTTCACGCATATACCACATTCTTACATACATACAATATACACATTCTAACATACATACATACTTACAATAAGTAAGCTATTTTTTGTCTACACTAGAAATTACTAGGAAATTATTTATATGGCAAAACAACGTTTGCCGGGTCAGCTAGTTTAATATAAATACCTTAACTAACTTTTCAAAATTTTAAAAAGGGAACTGCAGAAACCACGAGGCACTTTGCGGACAAAATAATGTTGTTATTATGTCACAACATCAGTTAGCCGCCTGGTTTTCGTAACTAAATAAGCTGCCGAGCTAAGCTTACTCGCCAGCCTATTAATAAACCAGCTCCTATTCCAGTTTCGGATCTATGGTCGTATCTATAAATACTAATTAATAGAAATAATAATTAATACATTACATATGTATGTAATGTATTAATCAAAACACATGAGGCTCACTCATGTGTTTTTGATTAAATTACCATACCATAAGATTATATAAAATATAAAAAAAAAACATTTAAAATCAGAACCTTGTGTCGTTAATTTGAAACCATTGTTTTATTTGATAGGATACGCTAAGTTAACTTAAAAATCCCTAAGAAACTTACACGACCAAAATTGATCTACAAGAAAGTCAAATAATACATTGGGTTGATGTTAAAATGTATTGAGAAAATATTAATTCTATTTAGACAGTTTTTTTTTAAGTAAGTTGTATAAAATATAATTATTTCTTTTATACAGACGGTAATTCTAAATACATTGAGATATCACATATTTGTCTATCAAGATCATGGATGCTGGAAAGAGTCCGAAACCTCAGGGATAATTAAAATGAGATAATGTGATAAACCGAAAAAATTAATTAATTATTGTATAAAATAAATAACTCAAATCATATCACAAAAGTAAATCAAGCAATTTTATGGATGTAAAAGCGTTTCATTACGTTACATTTACTTTTTTTTACATCTACTTTAAACATTAAAAATTTTAATCTAAATTATAAACATAAAGCTGAAATAACAATAAAGCTTGCACTATAATGGGTTCGATTTATTTTTTAAATAATAGTAGCTCAAGTAGGTTTCATTAAACAACCTTCGTTTGTACCTATTTTGAATAGGTTGTTCTTGTGTAATTCCTCTCACGATTACTACAAGTTAGAAATCGTGACTCCTGTGGCTCCTTATGCCCGAGTTTTGACAGACTTTAGAGTCTATTTTATATGGGGAATCTTTTTGGTTGGTTACAGCATACATTCACCTTCCAAATATCTTTCAAATTGGGCAATGGAGCCAATTAGCCTGTCTTTAATTCCTTTGTTTTCCTTTTCTCTTTTTTGTTTATGCAAGGACATGGATCTTCTGACAACCACGGGCTCTGTGCAACATATTCAGGGAAATCTTTTGCTCATGTATAGGGCTGTACCGAAAAGCACGCTTGTTCCGACGCGTAAATGTAATGGCTTGCAGGCCTAAGACCGGTCTGCATCACTGGCAGAAGAATTTTAAAACGTTCCTGTGAATGAAGATAGAGGGACACATAGTGGTGATTGTAGTCGGTGCGAGTCTGACATAGGCGTTTTGGGGGGATTAACATACCTAAACAAACAAATTATTCCCAAGTATAAAAAAAATGTACTCGATCAACTTAAACTCGCCTCCATTATCTCTTTGTAACGCAAGCTTGGATCAAGAAGCTCGCAGAAACCAAGCTTACTGTCTTGCAGCACATGACCAACATACCTTAGCCACTTAGGACGTCAATCAACTTTTGATATATCAATAAAATTTTAACAAAATAATATGACCGACATCTAACAGTGTATAACTATTATACACAATTTAAGCAGGTAACAACGTAGTCTCTGTATGAAATTGCGTCGCGTTTTCTGCAACCACATTTTTATAACTTTAAGGTATTTATTTCATCAAAATGCCGTCTATGATACGTTTCATGTCCGTAGAATGAAGAATTATTAAAATTTATAAGTTTTATGTGGACTTAAACTATATTATACATAGATATATAGTACAGCTGACTTTATTGTAGACCAATTCAAGTAGAGTAATAATGTAAAACATACTTTATGTCTATCTTTTACGGTTTTGGGAGCGATTGTAACTAAGTCTCACTACGTTGTGATTTTTGGTACCGTAATTTTTTTTATGTCTTAAATAACTATTAAACTACTTAAAACTACCAATGGGAAGCGAACATGTATCATTTAAAAAGAATGAACAAAGTTGGAGCGCAAGGAACGGAGCAACGTGGTAACGTATACAAAAAAATACGCTCCAAATTGAGAATCTCCTTCTTTTGAGAAGTCGGTCAAAAATTTAATTTAATTTAATATAATACAATTTTAACTTGTGTTTGTTTAAATTTAATTTAACCATGTTTTGTTCGTTAACAAAAGCCCATTGTATTAACACGTACGGTGTTATTGACAAAAACATTCAACCTACATAATAATTTAATATTTTCAAAACAATACTAAATAGATTTTATGTTTTATTATATTCCACATAAATTTTTGACGAAGTACTGCTTTTTGGGTCTTTTTCTGAGTTGAGTAGGTAATAATAAAAAAAATGAAAAGTGACGGAATATGTATAGTTTATTTTCTATACATATTCCGTCAATTTATATTATAATGTAGATAAATTTTTTATATATTGTCAATAGTAGCATTGTGATATTATATTGATATATTCGTATTGTTTAAAATGTTAATTTAAATTGCGTGCTTCAATATTATTAACATGATACTTCATCGTGCTCTGGCATCATTATGTTTCGTCGGTACATCCTCAGCTATTGTCCAACATTTAATAAACAGAGCAACCTTCTTGCCTTGTAAACGAGATTAAGTAATTACATGGGATGATTTAATTTACCAAAATTACGTTTAAGCTTCTTTTGAATAACACGTATAAATGAGATGAAATAGTATATTGTTGAATTAATTTTAATTTTTTGTACTATATTTCATTAAAATGCGATCCTCATAGAGAAGCTAACCCCTCTTTAAGGTAAGGTCCCATTTTTATAGTAGTCTGTAAGGAGAAGTACCACTGAATTAGCTTTTTCTGCCGTTATGCACTCTTGTTAAAATATAACTGCTATCCGTTTCAAAGTACACCGTATTTCGTGTACATATTAGACTTTAAAAACGTTATTGAATGCTGATAACGCAGTGTTTAATAACTCTCTTAGAGAGAGCGTGACTATATTATCTTTATCTTAAAAACCAATAATAAGCTACCACATAATGACTCTTTACACTTAAATTCGATTAAATACTAACAAAATATAGTCAAATCTAAGTAATTTTTTATTTCTTACCGACATTCTTAACATATTTTTGAAGACTTCCAAAAAGAAGGAATATTACCTTGTTGCTCTCCTCCCAGTGCTGCGATTTTGTTCATTCTTTTTCAAATGATAGGTATTAGCTGCCATTTAGTCCCATTTTTTTAATAATTTTGTTATAGTTTTATAGATATTAATGAAAGTAAGAAAATTTTGGCGTCAATAATTACAATTTCATGGGATTAAATTACATAACGCCGCCGAAATCGTAAAAGACAGATTAAACTATGTTCTACATAATTGTACTTAACTGTGTTTTAACAATAATCTACAATGACCAATTTAATGCAAAACTTTTATGAAAACTGCAATAAGGCATATTCATACATACTTAAGGCGGCCATATTTTTTTGTTAAAATTTCACCTGTTATTTATTAATTTAGAAAGGCAACAGTCTAGATAAAATCATTCTAAGGCTTCCTGGAGCATGCATTGTTTTTACAGATATAATAAAAAAAAATCTTACAGCTTACGAAGCAAATACTTATTCTAACTTTAGAAGGAAATCGTAGTCGTATATATTAATAGACTTTTCGCTCTTATTCTCATTACATAGTTATAATAATATGGGAAAAATAGAATAAATAAGGTTGAATTATTAAAACATTAAAAAAAAAAAGTTTCAACTTATAAGATTGAAGGTAAAAATAATATAAGATTGAAGGTAAAATGGCTTGATAGCGCCCCAACAGTCCGTAACTAAGATCACATCAATAAATATTTTCATGCTTAGCATCAGAAATTGCGGTATCGTCATAAACTGTCCTTTGGAAAGTTCGCTTCTTTTCGACAGCAGATGTTCCGATATTACGGGAACGATATTTCTTTACGGCGTCATTTAAATAAAGAGGCACTCAAAGCACACAATGGTTATAGGAGTCGTTGAAAACTTTATCAATATTTTATTGGAAACAGATGACATACGATAATATTTTGTCGACCCTTTTCCTTTTTTTATATATATTTTTGTGGCCATTGCGTATTTTACTGCAGATAAATATGTATTTGTTATGTGAAAGTAATAAAATTGGCAGCGTAAAATATATAAAAAATAGGTAATATTTATAAAATAAATTTTTTTAAATATTTATAACGTAGCATTTATTTTAAATATTTAAAACTAATATGAAAAAATACGTTACTTGTTATGATTTATATTGCTATAAGTGATTTTTTCATTGATCTCTGATTAAATTAAAGATATTTCGATTGTGACTGATCAGGGGCCTATGATTTTAATTTTACAAACCTAAGTCTTCTTGTAGTATTATTAATAGTAGTTAACCTTATTAAGTTATTTCATGTTTCTGAAGCAAGGCTTTATGACTTTTGAGCGGTAAATGTTATTCGTACGCACCGCCTCACAGATTCGTCTTTATTGAAAGGAACAGAATATTATATTACCATTATTGTGGGTCGGCAGTCATTTCAACTTAACACCTATTTTAGCAAGTACTTTACCTTTGTAAAGAACTTATATTGCGTAATTCAGCTAAACTAAAACATATGTTAGGTATTTGTCTTCTTATCTTTGCGGCAATGGAATACTTAAAGCATTTCAGTTTCTTGCTTAAACTAAAACACTTTTGTTACTTTAAGTTATCGATAATTGGATAAACAATTGCGATTGAACACGGTTAGTTAGTGTATAAGGTTGATTTTAAATCCAACAAAATTTAAAATGACTGAAAGGTTGACTACTGCTAAGTTTAAAATAAGTGATTATCTTTTAGGCGGTCACTTCCCTTTTTACAGGGGACCATCTAGGGCGGTACCACCCTACTTCTGCTGAAAACCAGTAGTGTAAAGACTCTATTGTGTTCCGGTTTGTAGGGCACTGTAGCCAGCGTATTAACTGGGTAAAGAGACATAACATCCTATGTCTCCCGAAAGGCAGTGCGTTGGTGATAACACTAATATAGCCAATGTCTATGGGCGAGTATCTGCTCGTCTGCCTACGGAGCCCATAAAAAAAATAATAACCTGACAGTCATCTTTATCCTTTTTTCCTAAGTCAATATGATTATTATAGGTATCAGTAATAATAATAACATAAATTAAATAATACATTAATATAAATTCAACTTATACTTACTAAAAATGAAGACAATGTAAAAAAGGGTTAGTCTGTTGTCGTGTTTTAAATAATCTAAGGTATTCTGAAAAAAAGGGTTCTTCGTTTCAATAGGTACACTGACATAATTTATTGTATTTTAATGAAAAAAAACATTTAGATATGAAGTTTAGTCTACAAAAATATTTATAATGTTAGCCTCACAATCAAAAGTATTTATTCAATACTTAGAAATATTACACTCGCTTATTGATTGTCAAAAAACGCATAACCAGCTCGAGAAGGATGCCTCGTACCTAAAAAACACTTCGTGTCTTTTTTTATTTCCATCTTTTAAAATAATTCTAACAAATAAAAAAATTGTGTCTGTTTGTAACATCAAAATATCCGTTTTTAAATTTTTGTGTGTCTGTCTGTTTGTTTGTTCTGCCTAATCTCAGAATTACTAGTCCAATTTTGGCGGGATCTTCAATGGACGATTTTTGATGTAACTGGGAGTAGCTAAGGCTACTATTTTCTCACAAAAAAAACTAACAGAACGATTTTTCTTATTTCCACGTGGACAAAGTCACGCGCAACAACTAGTCAAATATACAATTATATTTTTAATATAGATAGAATATACGTATTTTATTTATACATAAAACCGTCAGAAATATTTTTTTTTTTCAAGTGATAATAACATTTAAGAGAAAGGTTCCTTCACATTTTGTTGTAAAAACGTATACCTAAACTGATTTCCGAAATTTACTTTGCAGTCTAATTGCTAGAAGAATTAAATAATATTTATTTGATGTATTAAGATAAGTCATGTTCATCACAATGTCTTAGAAAATAATTTCTATCTTACTACATTTAACATAAGTTCTCAACTACGAAAAGCAGGGTTCAATATTTTTCCAACCAACCATGTGGCAAAAAATGCAAAAAAACCTTTGACACACCTACAAATAATCTCTGGCCTGAGAAGCCACTTGCACTGAGAATTGATGAGAAGATCATCGAACTAAAGAAGGAGTTGAGCAAGTTGCGCTTCCATAGTGTGGGATAATCTTAAGACCAGATGAGAGAGGACAAATATTCTTAGGTAACTTGCTCCTAAAAAGTGCAAAATGGTGTCGGGCTCTCAAGTTCTTATTGAAATATGTATTCGAAATTGAGAATAAGTCGACGAGAATAGCGGACACGATACTTAAAAGTACCAATAGGTATTTTTTGAAGGCAATTCAAGGCGGCAAGTGGACTTACAGCTTTTTTTTTTTTTTTTTTATCCTTGAAGTTATGCTTCCAGACTCATGTCTATAGTAAGCTTCATCTAACACAGAGTTCGCGAGAAGCTCCCGTCCTCACGAACTAGGTGGCCCACATTTTTTGCTAAAAATGAAGGCCACACGTACAGAAGGTACGTGAGTTAGGCATTAGTTTATGTCTCCTAAGGATCGTCGACGATCGGTTAACGGACCGACGCCGACGGTCTGGCGACGTATTAATCGATTGCTGGGGCGGTGAGAACCGACCTGGAACGCGGGTGTATCTAGTATACGCGGTGTGTGTGTGTCGCTGTGCTCGTAAGCGAGGGCGAACTACAGGTGAGTGTGTGCTATCCCTACTTGTGTGGTGTGTAAGGTTGGATGTCGGGACCCCCGTTGGGTCCGGAGTCTCGGCGACCCCTTCCTCGTCCGGGTCGAGGAGAACGTTTCGCGGTCTACGCTTTGACTAGACGCGTTTGGATTGGCCGTATACGTTGCTGCTTTACCAGCAGAGGGTTGCTGTGGTTGACTACTTTATCAATGTGTTTGCGAGTTATCTTTTAAAGTGCTCGCGGAGTGTCGGCAATTGCAGTCGCTGTGTAAGTCTACATTTCGTTGGTACCACTGCGCCCCAGTGGCGCGGCGGATGAATTTGTTTTGAACTACTTGTAGTTGCTTTAGGAGTGTGGAGGATACGTGAGCAAAGTTTGGCATGCATAAGCCATGATTGGTCGTATGCATACCTTGTACAATAAAAGTTTATATTTGAGCGACATTTTACTGTTAGAATTCGTTAGGTGATAGAGTCTAGTCGAAACGAACAAAGCCTTTCTCCAACGTCCTGAATAGGACTTTTGAACGACATGTTGCAGTCGAAGGTTACGTCTAGGTATTTGGCCTTCCTTTCCCATGGGATCGGTTGGCCGTAAAGTTTTAGTTGCCCTAGTGTCTGGTGCCGGCCCGCGCTGGCCTTATCCTGACGCCTGGGTTGAGGACCGGGGTATCGTGTAATCATGATGTAATCTAGACCGATGAAAGTGTATTGCTACACTTTTATCGGGATTGACGTCGATTCTCCATTTACGAAACCATTCGCCTAAACGATTGATCGCGTTTTGGAGCTTTTTAAAGATATAGTTCGGTCTAAGCGACGAACAATAGAGAGCAGTGTCATCGGCGAAAAGTGCCAGATTGACATCGTCGGGCTTTGGAATGTCGCTCGTAGAGCGCGAATAATAAAGGCGATAGGACCGATCCTGAGGGACGCCCGCTTGGAGCGGACGGTCGTGGACAGGGTGCTCGACTCGATATCGGAAAGAGCGATTTGACAAGTAGGCTTGGATGATGTGAACCAGCCTGTCCGGCACTTTGAGAATGTACAGCTTGTAAATCAAACCGTTGTGCCAGACTTTGTCAAATGCCTTTGCGACATCGAAGAAGACGGCCCCAGTGATACGGGTTTGGTTGGTGAAGGCCATTCAGAATGAATTCCGTCAGGCGATAAATTTGGTCGGGACACGAGTGCTTCGGACGAAAACCGAATTGCTCGTCTGGGATGAGGTTATTGGAGAAGGTGTGGTCTTTCAACCGGAAGAGAATTATGCGTTCATATAGCTTGCCCAGGCAATTGAGCAAGCTAATTGGACGATAACTCGTGGGTAGGTTAGAGGGTTTGTTCGGCTTGGGAATACCGATGACGATGGCTTCTTTCCAGGCATCAGGAAAAGTACAAGTTGATAGTAGAATATTGAAAATGTTGACCAATACACAGACAATAGGGCCTGCAAGTATTTTAGAGTTCTATTTGAGATACGGTCTGGGCCAGGTGCCGACCGGGGTTTAAGACCTTAATAATTTCGCGAACCTCCTCCGGGGTCACTGGCTTTAAATTATCGCCCTCTGGTGGTAAGGCAGCCCTAGTTTGACTAGACGGTCCACCTCCGATAGGTGGGCCGCGTCGGCTGTGCGCGAGATGGCGTACATTGCTCTTCTAGCGTATCGGCTAAGCATTCGGCCTTTTCGAAGTCATCGAAAGCCAACAAGCCCCGGTTGGCTTTGATAATGGCGGCATGGCGTCGCGGGATCCGACTTCACGTCGAGCCAACTGCCAATAGGCAGTGTGCGATGGCACTAAGTCTTCCGTCAGACCTAACCATGAGCCTTTGCGATGTAACTCTATCCTATCTCTGACCTCTAGCTGAAGTTTCCTAAAGCGAAATCGGTTTGACTCGGACGGATAGCGATAAAACGCCCGCTTGAGTGTATTTTTCTCTCTTATCAGACATCGAATACTGAACGGCAAGCCAAAGTTGCGGTCACCCGAAACCTTGACTGTCCTTTCGGAGTCTTCGATGGCTGATGAGATATGCGTTGTGATACTGTCGATGGCAATATATGCTTTGTCTACACTATCAATAACCTCCGGTAGGTTAGAGCAACTTTGGGGGTCCATAGCCTTGAGTTTGCGTTCAAGACAATGCCAATTTGTTACGGTTTTGGTCGTAGGGACCGCACCGGCGCCTTGGCCCAATTTGAATAAGACCGGCAA
Organism: Lamproptera curius; assembly: GCA_029286875.1. Classification (NCBI taxonomy): domain Eukaryota; kingdom Metazoa; phylum Arthropoda; class Insecta; order Lepidoptera; family Papilionidae; genus Lamproptera; species Lamproptera curius. The sequence goes on along the minus strand of JAGSMT010000016.1, from coordinate 6,449,992 downwards.
GTGGTCAGAGTCTAACTCACAGAGTGCCTCTATCGATACGACATCGAGCGAGACGTCTCTAACTAATAGCAGGTCTATAGTGCTAGGAGCGCCTATGCCTGAGTCTGAGTATCTAGTTGGGGTCCCGGGAGCTATTATATTTATGTTGGGTCCTCGAGTTCCAGCAATTTATTGCCATTTGTGTTTGGCGTAATGCAATTCCAGTCGGGATGTTTGCTATTTAAGTCGCCTGCGATAATGGTTGATGGACCTAAGCCGAGAAGCAACTCTAGGTCGGATCTAAGTAACTCCTTAGATGGGGACAGGTACACGGAAACAAGTACAAGCGGCCTATTGCGGCGATTTGACATGCCGTCCCCTCTAAGTTAGTTAATTTAGGTGTTTCTAATGGTGCGATATGGAGTGACCTTTTGTAGTATATAAGAGTACCACCCAGCGGTCCTGACAACCTATCATTTCTAATAATGTTATAGCCACTGATTCTAGGATTGGCTATTGACGGTTTTAAAAAGGTCTCTTGCACTAGAAATATATCTATACTATAATCCTGCAAGTATTTGGCGATTTCGGATCGCTGCTTCTAAGGCCGTTCGCGTTAAAGTACGATACGACTAGAGAGCGCGGTTTTACCCTACCTATGCTGTTAGGTTTACCTACTTACTTGTGTCTGTTTCGGTTTTATGGGTTTTGAATTTACTGAGCGCGTCTAAGATTTCGCCGTGAGCGAACAAGACTTTGAGTTTCTCCATGGGGCCGGTTGCTAGATGATTCTATAGTCCAAATCGTATAATTTGGACATACTAACTGCTTGAGCGAATTCAAAGTATTTTGCGAATACTTCGTCGGCGGCGGTCTAACGTAATTACCGGGCCCTTTGTGTGATGCGTTCAGCGAGACGGACTCAGGTAGAGACGCGGGTACGGCGGGCGCGGGCGCAGGTGCGGATTTATTGCACGTAATTGTGGGTCCACATGGTCGGTTCCTTGCTATTTATTGCCCCGGCGATCTGAGGGATGGCGGCGGCTTTCTTAATTAGAACGGGCTTTGTCCAAGCACTAACTGCCGGCGCAGGTGCAGGAATAAAGCTTGGCTTTGTGGCCGCGGAATTCACGGAACGCGCGGCAGATGGCCGCGTTTGTCTTTTGGGTGCTCTAACGCAGCCCCTATAACTAGCCGGATGACCTACGTTTTCGCAATTTGCGCACGCGGGCGGCTCGATAGAGTCCTTTGGTCGTGGCACCCGGAGTGCTGTGCTGACCGGCGCACTTTACGCAACGCGCGCGAGCATAGCAGTTACGCGTAGTGTGCCCGAAATGTTGGCAGTTATGACACTGCGCAACTAGTCCTGTCTTGCGGGGAGTTTCGACCCGCAGGCCGGTCAATTTACAGATTGATTTAATATTGAAATGGATTTTCCCTAGGGGAAAGATCTAACTCGACCATAAGAAGGTCCATTTCAAATTTGAACCTAGGATGGTGCATAGGCGCACCCTATGGACGGGTAACCTGTTTTTGAGGTCCGCGTTGACCTCGTCTAAATCGAGTTCTTTGGGAACTCCCTAACTACTACTCTAAGGAGGCGGTCCTCGGCAACGCGAAAGTATGAAAGGCGATTTTGTTTTCGCGAAGGTGTCTAGTGAGGTCGCGAAAATCGTCCGAGGTCTCAACGTTGACCCGGATGCCTATCGTGTATTAGCCGACCTAAATTTGGTGATTTTGGCTTTCGATAGCAAGTAAGAACACGGTCTCAGTGCCCTTGTCTGAATCACGACTGGGGTGGAGCCTGCTTACGTTCAGACAGCTTCTTGCGCAGAGTTTCTTATATGTTAGTCATGATACGCACCATAAGGTAAACATCCTGCTAATCTTATTGCTGCATTTAGTCAATTAAAATAGATGAACCAAATCATTTTACATTAATATCTCAAAATGGTAATACTTTACAAAACGGGCACGCATTAAAAAAAAAATATTAACTATAAGGTAATGTTATTTGCTTACATATGTGTAAAGCAAAACCGCTGCGAAAGTCTTAGTTTTAATATATAAAATAAGCTGCAAGTCGGTCATATTCTATATGGTTCGATAAATATCACGTCAAAATTGCCAACATGAGGAAACCAAAATTGAAAAAAAAAAAAAAACTGATAAAAAATTAATAAAAAATTCTGAAAAAAAGGTAATTTAACACAAAAATAACAAACTACCTTAAAACGTTTATCTGTTAATTATAATTACACATAGAAAATACGCAGTAAATGGAGGATTTTAATTTACTGTTTTTTTATATGTCATACCATATTACCTTGTATAATAAATAATGAAATTCTAAAACTTTTAATGCTCAGATGGACATTTAACATATACTACTGATGATGGATTATTATTCAAGTTCCATAACTTAGTTTCTCTAAAAATATATGAACTATAATTAAATGCTAGATACGGATACAGCCACTTTATTATACAATGTAAATTATCGAATATCGAATAGTTTTAGCGAATCTTGTTTGTTTAAGTATCAAGTGTTTTTAAATGTGCTCCGCCTGAGGATTCGCTCGTCTCACCTCCTACGCGAACTTCTATCTCCGCGCTTTTATATTACACTCAAGGGGTAGGGAAGACTAGTACCACATGAAGTTTGAGTGCTCCGACATTTATGTCCGTGACGTAAAAATAAAAAAGTTCAAAGTATATATATGTATATATATTCATTAAATACAATAACTTTATTTTATAATTTTAATATTAATACATTTATCGTAAATGCTTAAAGGTCTTGTACATGTTATTAAAAAAATGTGTCTTTAAAAAAAGGCGGCAACTTAATGAAAATTTAGCCATAAAAATAACAACAAGAAACAAAATGGCTCTATGTAATGTAAAATAGCTAAGTCTGTAAATAATAACAAAATATGTGGGTAAATAATTGGAAATGGATCTTGTGCAGTGCTAAATTAAATTAAAGTCTTATGTTATTCTATATTAATAAGTATTTTGATGATTTATTCAAAATAATGGCGGATACTGTTCAATGTACTGTAAATTTCCATTCTTTATTATTTTATAAAATATTAATTTCCTTAAAATTTCGCTTTTAATGTTAATAGTCAATTAAAATTTTACTTTATTTAAAAATAATATCAAATATACATATTAAAATTATGTTTTTAGTGGTAGTGCTTTCTGTACAAATTATAAAATATTCTTTTATATTTCTTAAAAATTAGGACTCTCCCAGCAATTTCTTATTACAGGTATTTGATTAAATATTATTACCTACCCAATTAAATATAATTTACTAAGCAAATACGGGTGCCCGTTTTGTAAAGTATTACCTTCAAAATAGCTTTAGTCGAAATAACAGCTTTTAGCTAAACTATAAGTATTTATCCATTATAATTTATATTAGAAGGTTTTTGAAAAATCTGAATAAACTATTAAAATCGTATTTTTACGCCTGCAATAAACATTAAATTTATTTCTCTATAGTTATTATTTAAGTGTTTAGTTTTGGTTAAAATTTATTGAAATATAGCTTTATCGCTTTATAATTAGACATGAATAATATCGTGTAAGATGCAGTAGCTTATTAATAGTCAAACACTTATTCAGTTAAACTTATATCCTTCTCTTTTCGGACTTTCACCTTTTTTAAATTTTAACTTAAATTCATAATTTTTCGCTTTATCCATTAATGAACATTTTAAAATTGGGATAAAATATTCCGTGTCACTACCGTGCCGTATTTCACCAAGTTGATTGTAGACCGATGAAGCGAATTAATTATATGCAGTAAATGAAAGGAAATTTTAAATGAGGGCTATTACCTAGAACTACATAAATGAATTGTTCAATCGTGATTGCGGAATAAAAATTACTACCATTTAATGCAAATGCAAGATTTTTGTACAAAAATAATACAGTCCTTTTGTTAAGGTTTATTAATTTAATAATAGGAATAAAGGTTGACCAGAATAAGTATTTATAGTCAAAACTTTCTAATTAAATGATGGTTTTAGTAACAAATAATTATACAAGCCAGCGTGGCGTAAAGAATAGTAATAAACCAACATGCTAATAAATCTCAGAATTAATCTCTTTAAAAAATCTTAAATAAAAGAAATTCGGATACTACATCCGGTGGCAATGCATATCGTTGCAGAACATTAATAAGAAGACGTGGTTATAATCATGCATTGATTTTGATTTATAAATAACGAACACTATAGCGGTCCACAATAACCTCTACTAATAAAAGACTCAAATAGCATTTTAAAACAGAGAACGCTATATTATAACGTTATAGTATTCAATAACGTTCTATAAATAAATTAATTTAATTAAAGACTGTACTTTTAAAACTTAGGCATTACGGCAAAGAGTTTTCAAGGTAAAGACATTTTTTTTTATGTTGGAACATTTTACATTATTTATACGATGCTAAAAAAAAATCATTTATGCATTTTAACGTAATTGGTTTTTACTTATCTGGGTACTGACAATAAAAGTAAAATCGGTTTATAGTGCTATACAGTAGTTTAACGATGTAACTAGTAGGAAAAACAATACAAAATGTGGTGTACACTTGCTTCACTAATAAAATATGAAACATTCTTATCTTTAATTTCTAACAATTTTTAGCCATTACCCTAGGGCGCGTTTAGGTTAAGCTACACTAGCCTGTCTGGAGAATTCGCTACATCTCAGACTAGCTAGGTTCTTCTTAGTTTCCCCATGGCTTTACCAGGCCGCAACTGCGCCACAGCACTACGACAAATTAGAGAAAACCTGACCTGATACAGTATCAGGTCAGGTCAATTGCAGGCCCATAGTCACGAGGTAATGGATGGAATGGAAAAAGGAACGAAATATATTTAAATTATCTAAAATTTGTTATAGATTTAATTGTAAACTATTTAATGAGAACTACTCCGAGGGGTAAAATATTTTATGACATATTGTTATTTTACAATTAGTAAAGAGGCAACTTAGTTTAGAAAGTTATGATTGCAATCAATAGTCAATAAAAGTAAAAAAAGTTTAGCCTAATTGTTATTATTTTTGTTTAACAAAACTTACCAGGACAAAAGTAAAGGTTACTGTGCTATTTATCAAAAGGAAATGTATTTGCTACAAAAGGACTTTTTATAGATATATATTCAATATATACAGAAATTTACTTACCACTTTCTTGATGAAAAAGCTAAGCATTCGTTGGCTCGCTTCTCCTTTCAGATTTGTCTTTAATAATGAACGTTTCAATTTATGCAATAGCCTGGTTTATTTAAGTCAATGAAGTGGGAATAAAGACGGCTCTTTCGTTCATTGCTTCCTTTAGATTGCCGTTAAATAGAGCTACGGATTTTTACTCCACTTTTTCCATCAGGTTTCCTGCATCCACAATCGACTAAATGGAAAACGAGAAAAACTTCAATGCATTTTAAGAATAGCGTTATGGAAAACAAAATCGTTTATAACTTCCAGCAAAATATTCGCAAAGAGCACTTTTAAAGCAATTTACCCATGAAATAGAATTATTGAAATGAATAATATTATTGGTCCTTAATATTTTTATTATTTAGTTGCTTTTGTTAAGCATAATCAAGAAAGTCCGTTTTTTTCGGCGTCCTTATTTATTTAAAAATAAATAACAACGTGATTACTATTCAGATAGCGTTGGAATAATAAGAAATCAAGCTTTGTTTATTTTAACTGTTATGTGTATTTTATTATTAAAAGGTACTCTAAATGATAAACAGGTTAGTATGATATTCTCTGGAATCGTTTATCATTACGATACCTATTTTCTTAAATTTAAGTAACTACTGCTCTCCGATGGAAATCATTTTTTTTAAAGTAACAAAGGTAAGAAAAACTTTTTAAACATCGTATAATTAAATTTGTCGGAAATAACAACTAGCAACGCTAGAGTACTATTAAATAAGAAATATGCAATACACATCAATAATTTTGTAATTTTGTATAAGTTACATGTAAAAATGCAGGAGGTCGGTGGATGTAAGTGGCATAGAATTGTACCTCTTGGCGACTTATGAGGGAGGCCTATGCTTAACAGTGGGCTCTGACAGGTTGAAACAACGACGACGATGACATGTAAACACTTAAATGTTATAAAATTAAATAATACTCGGAGAGATTTTGAATACCGTAAAACAAAAATCTGCACTTTCCATGCGTATTATATTTAAATAACATAAATTAAGGTCGGCGACCAAATTGGTTAAGGAAGTTGCAAAACATAAGTCGTCGGTAAATAGAAGCAGAATACAGTGACACTAAATTAGCCGTTAAGACAAGCTCCACCGGCAATTTCAGGCTATAACTGGATTTAGAGTCGTTACTACAACGATAATCCGACAGTTGGAGTAAGCCAGATAGCGTCCGCTTGTTGATTGTTCTTATGTTATTATCTACAATGAAACAATATAATTTAATGAAAACTTTAATTATTTAATGAAAAGCTTTTCGCTCATTTCTTAGTTTGTTTTTGCTAAGTGAATGGAAATAATAACGCAAATAACTAATGCTATAAAACACCGCATTCGTCGTTAAACATACATAATTTGTTTAATTCGTAAGTGTCATTTTAACTATAACAAAATATTACAAACATTGAAGAAAAGCTTAAAAAAAATTGTTTGTAATTTTAAGTAAAACTATTATATTCCTCTCTATAATATAGAGTCAAACATTTTTAAGCATGTTTCGTCTCATTATAGTATTAAAAATAGAACAAACATCAGAACTAATAATATTCGCAGATCAGCTACCAGTAAAGCGTATATACTACAAATATATATTGATTTAATAATATATCTCAGTATGTTACCTGATGAATCAGTATTTTTAAAGGCATACTAAATATATTAACTATGTCAGAGGAACTTGTAAAGTATTTATATACATAATAAAACAAGCACACAAAATTATACGTCTAGGAAGCCTTAACAGGAAGTTACCGGAACTGTAGCCGTCGAGCATTTTCACTGAAGCCAACATTAACCTCAACGTTATAAATTAGATTTTAAGCTCTTGTTCAAATTCGAAATATTTAAAAATTTACGTGATTACTATTCAGATTAAATACATTTATTACGGATTATTTACATATATTAGAAAACAAACAAAACAATGATGCAATTTATACGCAGATCAACTAGCATTTGACCTCCAAAACCAATAAGGTTAGCCGCTTTCTAATTAATAAATTTGTTGTCATAAAATTTAAAGGCACTGACACCGAGTAAGGACTACCACAGATGGCAGCGACCTTTTTATACATGCTCATCCAACGCTCTTATCATCTTACATTTCAGGCAACGGTGATCGGCCTATATTGTCCTAACTAATCGGCACCAAGCGTCAAGTAGCGAAAAAAAGATTGAAAGAAGTCAAGAAGGATGTGCGCGAAATTTTGCGGCCAAACCATGCATACCCTACTGAGAACGGCTCATATAAACGCAAGAGCTATGGGAGATGGAGGGTTACCCAAACCAACGACAAAACAAGGATAACACAAAGCTTTTCTCTGCTCGATTCAAACTCATGACCTCCGGTTTGTAAAACTATTGTCAATACCAAGACGGTCAACTAATTTATTTAATCATCCTTTTATTTAGAGTTTATTTGGTAATAGGATTTATATGCTAAAATATCAAATCAAATGTATTATAGACGTTTAAACTGCAACTTGAAATAAAAGCCAATGTACAGGCCATTAGCTTTTGTGAAGTAGTTAATTTGGTAGCGACGTGACGTTGAAACGTAGAGTTCCCTAAGAATAGACTAATAGGTTTGCCTAGTAAACATAAAAATAGATTCAAATTTTCTTTGTGCATTAGGGGCTTGTCAGTCGGCTTATACTCCTCGGATAGTCACTACTTTTTACGGACTTTGATTTAAACTGTAAAATGGTATAAGCATTTTACGGAGAACTTTATATACAATAAATGTTTTAATAAGTGAATAGATAATAAGAAGACAAAAATTGTTATACTTTACGCATCGAACTTGCATCATACATCTAGACTTGTCAATCACTGAGCGAAAGTCGACTAATAACAACTACGTACGTACTGCATCATTTTAGGGATATATGTTACTTTGTTTACATTTTTACAAAACGACCCAATAATTATCCAAACATTCTTAAAGATTTTAAAAATGTCTGAAAGTCGTCCTGGAGAAAAATAATTAGGGTGATAATATATCAAATCATCATAATCATCGATATTTTTACCTGTACAATGTTTTTTAAATAAGCCACAGGCTTATGTTGTCACTACTATAAACGTACAGTTGGATTTACAGAAGCGACAGCAGTGAAAACACGTGGTGCATGCCAGTTGATTAATTTGTGTTGAAGAAACAAAATTTGAGATAATCAAGTGAACATAACAAAGTAGTTTATGCTTTAACTTTACTTAATGTTTCACGTAACAAGGCTCTATTAAAATAATACGTTAAAAGTCAAAGAAATATAAGACTGAAGTAACAACATAATCCTTCGCATCGCATTGTAAATGTGAAGATTAATAATATCCTTAATCTTGAAGGAGGAATTGGAAATAATACCGTTTCTTTTGATATTGATCCAGTTTTAAAAGCTCTGCCATTTCAATGTAATCTCGTTTGAGAAATATAAAAAAGAATGGAGATTTTAAAGCTACATGGCTTTAAGTATTTTTATGCATTTCGAGAGTGAATTTCCATAATTAGATTAGTAAAGAATAGCATGTTTCAATAAGGCGTCAATGATTTTTATGTTAAATTTAAATAAACTCCAATTTTTTATCATCATTATCTGCCTGTGTCAGTCCACTGCTGGACATAGGTCTCCCCTAATGCACGCCACCGCTTCCGATCTTCGGCTATTCTCATCCAGCCCACACCAGCCACTTTGCGAATGTCGTCACTAGTGATGCCACGAATAGTATTTTGGCCGGATACCGGATACCGGATATTCGACCGGCCAAATGATACTTACATTTTAGTTTGCGCGACGGGCGCGTGGTGCAGGTTTCAACCTGTTACGTATTGTAGGTTTGCGCGGACCGTTTTCTAGGCAAAAATGAGGAAAAAAATTCAAAAGCTGCCGTAGTGTTTGATACGTCAATTATATAGAAATGACAATAATGAAAGCTTTTTAAGTTTTACAGCCCATTGGATATCTCCTGAATTCAAACTGGAACATGGCGTATTGGCAATCAAACTCTTTCCAGGATATCATACCGAGGAGAATATAACGAATGAACTGAACGTTAATGCCGCGCGCTGGAACATTCCTCTGAATAAAATACACGTTGTTGTGCACGAGAGTGGGGCTAATATAGCAAAAAGAGTTCGTTGCTTTATTCACTTACTCCAAAGAGTTATCACTGAATCACTTAAATGTCACCCTGATTTAATTGAGATGTTGGCTGCTTCTAGGCGCATTGTAACCCATTTCAATCACTCGGAACTAGCGCAAGAAAAACTAAAACCCATTCAAAAGGAGCTGAAGGTCCCGGAACATTAGTTAGTGCAAGAAGTCAGTACACGCTGGAACTCTACCTATTATTTACAGGAGCGTTTATTAGCAGAAACGAGCTGTTTCTTTACATATTGCCGACCACGACAAATTAAAGTAACTTGACTCCTCATCAGTGGAACTTAATGAAGAAATGTAACAACCTTCTCAAACCTTTCGAGAAAATAACGAAAATTACCAGCTCAGGTTTGTCATGCATATCCGTAGTCATTCCACACATTCATGAGCTTCTTCTTTTTGTAGGTAACAAAAAGAAGAAGCTGCACGAAAAGTAGCGAATTTGTTGTCATGTTTTGATGTCTTTGAAAACTGAAATACAGCAACGTTTTTAACATGTTGATGACGATCCAAAATATTTCCAGGCTACTTTATTGGATGCCAGATTCAAAACCAGTTTTTCTTGGGATAATACAAACAGAAAAAGCTAGACCAAAGATGCTTCTGGAGGGCCTAAAAATGAGTTGTAGAGTAGATGATTCAAATAGTAGTGACGGTGATCCGCCTCCAATGAAAAGAAGGACAGGTAATGGCGCAACTGTTGTTCATGAGACATTTTGGGATTGCTTCAACAAAGTCGCTCAATATAATGCTATAGCTGACGAGCTTGACTTTACTTAAAAATATTTCGAGTTGATCGACAGAGTGACCCTAATGCATGGTGGGCAGCAAACGCCAGTCAATGCCCAATATTGATATAATTTGCACAAATATATCTGTCCTCACCGTGTAGTAGTGTTTATAGCGAAATACTTTTTCCAGAAGCAAGTCATGTTTATGAAAATAGAAAGACTCGTCTGTTACCCAAATGTGCAGTGAATCTCGTTTTTATACACCACAATTTGACGTTAGTTCATTATGAGTATTAAACTCTCTTTTTATTTATTTAGTAACACTTATTTTATTTCATTAAAATTAACATACGATACGCAATGATTGGTTGAATGTATACCTAATGCTGATCATAGGATAACTACTGCAAATTAGGCTTTTTGATAAGTTTAAATTGAACTTAAAGGTAATACTAATAAACAAATATGGATTAATTGTTGTTGTTTTCTTGTATACTAACTAACCATTTTTCAAAGTTAAACTCCAAACAGAATCACTATTCGGTTTCCGGCCGGATAGTGCGCACCTATCCGGTATTTGGCCGGATAGTAAAATAATGGCCGGATAGGCCGAATACCGAAAAGCAACCGGTTATCCGTTGCATCTCTAGTCGTCACTCCATCTTGCTGCAGGGCGTCCTACACTACATTTGCTGAGCCTCGGTCTTATCTTACTCTTACTTATCACTCCAGAACTTTCCAACCCAGCGGTCATCAGTTCTGCGCTTATAAACCGTTCTACTGCCACTTCAGCTTACTAATCTGGTGGGCTATATCGGTGACTTGGTTCTCTGACGGATCACATCATTTTGATGTGGTCCTTTAGAGACACTGAGCATAGCCCCTCCATAGCTCGCTGAGCGACTTTAAATATGTGGACCAGTCGAACCGTAAGTGTCCTAGACTCGGCACCGTAGATCATAACGGTAGGACGCACTGATCGAAACTTTGATTTATGGCACTGTGGGATGGGTGACGTGAAAACTCGACGAAGCTTACCTAGTTCCAGCGTTTGCCTCAGGTAAACGTACTCCGAAACTACTTCGAGGGAGGTGCCATCAATTGTTATCGGTCCCGGATCAACGTGCTCATTGAACATGACCTTGGTTTTACTCAAGTTCATCTCAGTCATGATGACGTAGTCCGCAAATCGCAGATGTGAGATGTACTGCGTTCACATTTATGCGTGTTCTTACCAGTTGAGCGTCTTGAACATGTCCCCAGTGCAGCGGAGAACAATTTCGGGACAAGACGTCTCCTTGTCTCACACCTCGGTGCAGGGATAGGCTTGTCTGCCTCTTGGACTACGACAGACATAGTGGCGGCGTAATACAGTCATCTCAGCATCTCGATATATTGCCAATCTGCGGCGTAATACAGTCATCTCAGCATCTCGATATATTGCCAATCTGGCACCGCTGTAAAGACTTAAGAGAAAGACCAGGTCTCGATCGAGTCAAAAGCCATATTCTCATAGTCCACAAATGCCATGCACAGGGCTGGTTATACCATGTGTCTATTTATAACCTGCCTCACTGTGTGGATGTGGTCTACGGTAACCCTCGAAACCAAACTGTACTCGAGGCTGCGCTAGGTCGAGTTTTGTGCAAGACGATTCAAGATGACCCAGGAAAACAACTTATAGACATGACTCAGCAGCGATATTGGCCTGCTAATTCTTCAAAGATTTTATCACCTTTTTGAAAAACAATACAACCAAACCCCTATGCCATGCCTTAGGAGTTCTCCCGAAGAGAAGGGCCGAGTAAAATAGACGACGGAGTCTCTTCAGCACGGTTTACCGGCGGCCTTCAGAAGCTCTTAGTGACTCCGTCCTCTCCGGGCTTTTCCATTTTAAGTTGCTCAAGAGCCCCTCGATTTCGTCTTGGCCGATTTTGGAAGATCCTCCGACACATGGCGGCTATGGAGTGGCTGAGAATCCTCTCATCCGCTCTGGGTGTGCGAGTGCGACGAGTATGACTGGCTGTAAAAGCTTTCCAACCTCCGAGAGTAGAGGTACTCTTGAAGCGACGACTTCTCCGTTGTTTTTGGTCAAGTTCGTTAGAAATCTTCTTCTAAGCTGTTGCAAGACTTTGGACCCCCGGGTTTGCTCAAGCTCTCTGTATTGCGAGCGTATCGGAGTGACTGAGGTCACGCCTTACCGGCTTGGAGATGATTTTGTTGAACGCTGTCTAACGAAGTGACGGTTGATTATTTCGTCGCTTCTCCATGAGATCTAGTGTTTCTCCGAAAGTTTAGACTTTTGCCCGCACATCGCAGACCGCAGAGTTTTGCACCACTCGATAGAGTTCCTCGTCAACGTCTATTGTATTTTCCAAGGCAGCAAATCGATTTTCCAGATTGATCTGAAATGTGCCAGGATCGATGATAAGCTGGAGCAGATTAGGCCAGAGCGTAGACTTAATCAATCGGGACCGTCAAGGTTCAAATCTATATTCAGAGTGCCTCTCTGAAGTCGGTGATTATTTCTAAACCTTCCCAGACATCCCTGAATATGCGCTTTTTGTCCGATGTGATGAAGTCTACCTCATTTTGGTCATAGTATCTCTCTCTGTACAGGGGCTCTGCCACGTCCATTTCTTTTGGGGCTGTTTCTTAACGAACGAGTTCATTAGACAGCCCCTTGCCCCTAACGGCATTTGCCCCAATGATTTCTGCTACTGTAGCCATAAGAACCCAGCATCGATTTGCAGCATGCCTGTACTCCTACTTTGGCGTTGAAATCCCCCATGACAACGCTGAAGTGAGTCTTGGTGGTGTTATGTAAGGCTCTTGAGATGTCCTTGTACATGTCTTTGACATCATCATCCGGGTATATCGATGTTGGTGCGTACATTTAAATAACTTTTAGGCTGTATCTATTAGTCAACTTTATCACAAGGTACGCAACCCTCACCGACACACTGGATACTTCAATAACATTGTCAATGAGGGATTTATTGACAACAAGCCCCTTACACCCCACAATATTACAATTTCCTACAAAGAAAACAGCTATTAATACCCTTTAAGGCTCAATAAGGTTTTATGTCTCGTAATATCTCTGGTAAAAAAGTAAGCCTAAAATAATTATATCAAATGTGTATATAATATTTATTAAACTTTATTTGCTCAAATTTAATGCAGAGTTCTTAAAAAATAAAAGGACAACAGGCCTATCAATAAATGAAATAATGGTTATATGTACAGCTACTTTGAATTACAAAAACATAATTTGTTCTTTATTGCAACAGATTTTGTTGTAACTTTTGTCCCTTATAACTTTGTTATGTACAAAATTAAATAAAAAAACCATATGTTCATCACAACTATGTTTTATCTACACGTGAGTGAACAATATAATCGATAAGAAGTATACAACTGCCACATAAGACATTTCCTTATTGCACAAACTTATTTTGTAATAACAAAGTTTGTGTCCGTAAGTAGGTCATATAAATTGAATAAATAGGACAAAAGCAGTAACCGCATAATTTGGTTATGTCATACATAAATATAGAATAACAAATAATTCTATTTATGTAATATTATTTATGCGCTCTTGGAAAAAATCTTTTATATTTGTTTCTTGCGAAATACGTTTTATTAGTTAAACTGAATTAAGAAACACAACAGAAGTTATTGAAAGATATAAAATAACTTTTTATAAAAGGCAGACCCACTTGTTGTATTGACCCACCCACACATACAAAATTTGAGTTTATAAAAGATTTTACAGTAAAAATTAAAGGGCGATAAACCTATTACAAAAATGTTTTATCGATACCAGGCATGCTTCCTCATTTATGTACGTCTGTATAGTGCCCTACTTGTTACTTACGTATGTATCTTACGTTGCGATAGTCTCTAACATCGTCGAAGCTACGTCCCCCGGAAGTAACTTCGCTAGGTAAAGCACGCACGTGTTTTAACATGTGACTTCTTGTACTTAAACTAAATACCGTTTCCGACACACATGAATACATGTGTTGGTTAATATGTATAACGAGGTTTACTATAACAGAAGTTATTAATTTTATGAAACATTTAAAATTGAAGTTTCTATCATTCACAATGCCAAACAAATATTCGACGTTAGTTTTATTTAGCTGGCTAACTATGATAGTCATATTTTCTTAGTAGGCTAGACAAATCAGTTGTTATTAAAATTATAAATTTTAAAGATTACAGGAAGTGGAGCATATTATAGGAAGTATCATTTAAAATAAACATCCATCAGTGTATCAAATATCTTCAATATTCATATTAATTAATAATAATAGTTAAAACATGATTATAGTATTTTAAAAACTTAATTCCAGATATTAGAAATAACATTTATATAGTTACTTATAAGTCTTTTAACATAAATAAATAGCAATCTTTATAGCCGACGACTTTATCTTTTCTAATCTATTAACAAGCAGTCATTTTGATCGCCTATCAAAATGGCTGCTTGTTAATAGATTAGTTACGCTTGTTAATTAATTCTCCCATTTTTTACGTGAACATTAATTTTGTGTGTATGGCTGTCAGCAGCTACATTTCTATCGCGTCATAGCTGTTATCCTAAATATTACAACACTACAAATTCGATACTTCTTTAAAATAATTGATTATATTCACTGACTAAAAGTTAGTAATCCATTGAAAATTGGCGGTGCGAAAACGTGGGTTGCGGGTGCAGTATCGGTCTATGCGGTGGATGCGGCGTTAATGGAAAAGTACAAAACAACTCTTGAGGCGATCTTTTTTCTTTATGTTGCCATAAATTTCACAGAAAAGCTGTAAGTTTTGTGGTAAGGTTGGCTATGGTCGTAAAGAGCGACTGGAGCGGTTGCGGTTTTGGCGACGCGTGTTGCCCTAAGAGAACACAAGAGTTTGGCTTATCAGTAATTATAGCCGGTATAAAATTATATGTATCATAGGACATAACATTATTGTATTCTAATTAAACAGAAAAATTATAGCAATTTAGCTTCTATATTGAATATATATTTAATTTTTAATTAGACCATGCATCGCATTTTGAGTGCAGTTTAGCAAATTAATGAAAAAAATCCCACAGAGATTTTCTTAAGAGCTTAGTTTTCTAGCATGTTAATCAACAATACTTTCCAAATAGCATTTTAAGAATATGCTTTACATACATGACTATTATATATTTTTTCGTGTATATTTTTTCATTACTCACTAAGTATTTGCGAAAAAATAATAATTTATAAAAAAATGCCATGAAATTATTTTTTGGTTTGTTATTTGTTATTGTTCGGAAAAATGAAACAAATTCAGTTCTTGTTCCGTTGTTGACAACGAAAAATTCTAAAATAAACAACAAAAGTGAAGAAAGAAGGAAATAAAGATTTGAAATATAAGATCTCTCTATTTGTATAATTTGATGTTTATGATTATAGTTTAAAAATATGGTATATTGACTAAATGGATGTATCTTATAGGTACGTCCATTTAGTCGTCCTTACAGCAAAAGAAAATCCTATGAACTCACAAAGTTTACTTATCTATAATCAAACGAGATAAAAACAAAAGAGTCCCTAAAATGTTTTAAACAAGTGACAATCTCTCCAAGATATTTTCCTTCGGATAAACAACATCCGAATAAGATGGTTTCAACAGTTTCGACTTACGCAACTCAATTCATCCTTAATACACGTCTTGTTTTCTTATATGTCAGGAATAAGGAGACGAAAAGAGTTCAATCAAACCAGATTTCTAATTTTCACAAATAGAACGAGATATTGACCTCGTCAGTAAGATTGATAAATTACCTTTAATGAATATATCGTCAAATTGTATACTTACTTTGATAAATTTTAGCTTGATTTACTGGCTGGAATGTCATAAATAGAATTAAAAAGTAGTAAGGACTCGATATAAATTTGGAATAAAAATAGTTCAATCATTAAAATTAAAAATAGGTCTGCGTATACTTAAGACGTAAAAAACATATAGCAAAATAACTAGTTAGCTAATGTGCTAATGATTTGTATTGCGTGGCCGGAAACAATAACATTTTGTAGTTTTAGATATAAACTAGTTAAAGTGTGTTTTATCCTGTTTCTTACATTTTATTAGACAAGCACACACATCAGGTAAGAAACAAAAGAGTTTCAAAATCGTAGATTATTGACCGGCTTCCCAAAAAGGAGGTCCTTAATTAAGAGTATTTGATTTTTTTTTGTATATGTTATCTCGTTTCTCAGCTTCAAGTGTGTACGATTTTGTTCATCCTTTTAATTGGATAGATTTTAGCTTCCCATTGGTCCCATTTCGTAATAATTTTGTGATAAGAAGTTTAATGGATATTTGGAAAATACAAAAAATCACAACCTTGTGCGATTGAAGAACATACGCTGCCGAAACGTTTGTAATTTAATCACAACAAAAAAATCGCAAACAAAATAATTTTCTATGCAATTGTCCTTCTTAAATGGTCTATAACAAATTCTGCGAGTGCATTTATCTATGATTTAAGAGAAACGTACAATAACCATTTTATTATTTTTTTTAATTGCAATTAGGCATGTGTAAGTGTAAGTGCACATAAAAGATAATAAATGTAAAAAAGTTTTCATTCTATTAGCATGAAACATGAATATACGACATTTTCATTAAAATAATATTTTAAACACATGAGAGATTTCAAACGCGGATGCAATGTATTTTGCTCTTTAACGGCTATTTAACAATATAAATTTAAAAAATCCAGACGTATTCTCATGTAATAAATTAAAAATGTGTGTTTACGTATAGTATAAAATATGTTTTTCGATTATTTGAATATCATAACAGCAAGAAGTATCAGAAAAATGCATATCATCGCCAATATATATGCAAAAAAATATGCACTGCGTATACATGATTTAAAAAATTCTATTATAGTGTTTTAGGGTAGTTCTGTTACTTTATTTTTATTTATTTTGTGCACGTATCTATCACGGCGTTGGTGAATGACTCCCATAACTCGAAGAGCACTCGATCATAATTCAAGTCTATCAGAAACAGATGATAAATAGCCCGACAATAAATATCCAAGCCAAGGTGTGATCGATATATTATTAAATGGTTACCGAAGAATGTTATTGATATATAAGGTAATTTCTCACATTATACACATTCCTACAAGTTACTATGTTCAAATGACAAAACGATTTTAAATACCTTTGTGTAACCTTAATTTTGAATTTAAAATTAAAATCATTATAACTACTACTATTTGTTCAATATTTTGATGTACATTTAAAAAAATACTAACTGAATACTTAGTAGGTTATAATAACGTCACGAGGGCAACATATATTTGTTTATTGTATTTATCATATTTTTTTGGTTTATTACAATTATGAAGTCTATTAACAATTTAAGACGTGTTTAATAGCGTAAGAACTAGCTTTTACTAGCTAAAGAATTAACGAAAGGTAAAAAATTATCTAATTTTTTTATTTCTTAAATTAATTTTTTTTTACTTTATTTTAACCACTGTTATACACATTTTACTTCAAATGTTTAGTAATAATGCACCTCTTTCTTTTGGAAAGTTAATCAAAACGAAGCAACTTTGGATCTTTATTTTAGGCAACTTGTGTAATAATAGTTGCAGTTTTTATCAACTCTGCTCAAATTGCAACATTCGGTATAATATATTTGCAAATGAGATTTAATACAACGCCGAAACCGTAAAAAAAATATCGGTGCATTTTTATGCCCAATTTAAAATTTCGTTTCATTTGCATTACATAAAAAACTCTTTTTTATTTAGATGTTGAACTCGTTGCTGTTGATTTTTAAAACGTAAAAATTGGCCTTTGACGCTTGAATTTCGTATAATTAAAACTTCTCGTAAAGTATTCTCCAACAACGAAAAACAACTAAAACATTGCAGTAATTTTTTTTAATCTTATACTTCACTGAGCTGTAATATTACTTTTATTCTATTATGTTTTTATGATTTCAAACATTTTGGATTTATGAATATGTCACGTACAAACAATTTGACTTTAATTCTCATATATATCACTTACATGTCTGTATGGAGTACTAGCAGAAATGAAAATTAGGTTAAAATTGCACACGCAAAAGTTTGTTTTCTTATGTTAAATTCTGAACCCACATTATGTAATTACTTTATCTGTTTAGGCGTTCCTGTTTATACGCGTTGTTTGTTCGTCAACGTTTTAAATTTAAATACTCGTAACTTCAATGCCCCTGCAACTTAATTAAGCGTAATTAAAACGTCCGACATCATTATTTTAATCGCGTTAGCATTTACGCGGAATGAGGCAGTATTAAAATAAGATTAAACTTCTAGAAAACGCAAATTCAAGAGCGGCCTATACACAATTTCTGAAAATACAAAACTTCGACTGCCAACCTAATACATCATCGACACTTCAAATCATTAGAATTCAATAGCTGTATAAAATTTGCTGCTATAATACAATATGTATGTATTTAAACTGGCCCTTGCTTTATAACCCGAAGGTCGTGGTATCGAATCTCGCGGGGAAAATAACTTTGTGTTATCGTTTTTTTCTGGTTGGTTAGGACGATTTGGACCGATCACCTAATTGTCTGATGAGTAAGATGATCCATGCGTCAGATGTAAAAAGTCGGTCCACCCAATTAACACGCATTGGAGCAGCGTGGTGGGATACGGTCCAAAAACCTCGTAATGGAGAAGGCGTGCATTAGGGGAGGCCCATGTCCAACAGTGGACTAATACAGGCTGATGATGATGAGGATGATTATGAAAATAGCGCAATCTTCCTAATTATAACACAACAGTCAACAGATATCGCCAACTGTCAGAATCGTTTGGAGCTGCCAGTTGATTGTTACTGTAAAATAATAATATAAAAATTAATTCACAAGAACACAATATCGTGATTATGAATTGTGGCATATACTTAACTTCGGTTAAGTAGTTTAGGAGTCAATCGAGGACAAACAGTGTGACAAGTGAAAAGAAAAAGAAACTCTTCTACTATCTTATCATAAAAAAATATATCCTAATACTACAACTAAAGTTTCTTTTGTGTAATTTTTATGGTGCCGTAAACTACATTACGACATAGACTTACTTATACTTCAAACCACGAATTTACAATTTTAAAAAATAAATGAATTAGAAAACTGATTACAGTTATTAAGAGTATTTAAACGAGTAAAAAACCGGCGTACTCCAGTTAGGGGTTATTAAATCATGAAGTATGATAATACCAAGTATTATGGCGTTCTAAGAGAGTAGCTGCGTTCTTAGGACAAAAAGTCATTTTGAGCATGAATAGTTTCCATGCTCTAGCCTTGTTCAATGTAAACATAAATATGCTATTGGACTATTGTAGTAAATACTTATTTAGCAAAATTCTCAGCCTGTGTTGATATCTAAAGCTTTTAAGCTATTATCTAGCTTTTAAGGTAATAGAATTGACTACGAGGAGAGTTGAGCCGATTTAAGGTTCTTACTTGCCTGCGACGATAAACTAATTTAGATTTATATCATACGTACAGTAACAAAGAATTAACACGTATGTCCACAACATTGAAAAATATTTAGGTATTGCTTGTACTAAAAACATAAATATTAGGATTATATGCGGTAGAATTAAGTTAGTTATTTAACAATAAAAACCATGTCTCATCAAAAACATATTTAATTAAAAATTATATCACCAATATAATTATTACGAGAAGTTTAGTCAAAAAAATGTGTATTATGCATAAGAAAAATAATTATTTCTTTAAATAAATTGCAACTTTTATCATTTTATTTTTTAATTATTTATATCATAAGCGCCTAAACGCTTTAATAAACATATGTAGCAGCACTTAATTTAAGCATGATGCATATGGCTTCGTAAAGTGAATCATGTAAATTTTAATTTATTATCCTCTGTAAAAAATAGTACAGCAGTAATTAATTAAACTGTAAACTTCGCTACAATATGTTTTACCTGGTAACTTTTATCACATAATATAATTCGTTTTTCGCTCCGAAGGGAACTGGTTTCCACAATTCGTTATTGGTGTAAAGGGTGCTTATTGTTATTCCTATTTATTACAAAATTGCATTTATGTTTATCTAAATATTTTACAAAAATTAAAACCATCTTAGGGATATTTAGAAAACCAACCTAAAAATTTTCCTAATATGCTTTTGTTGGTAAATATGTAAAATTTTAACTAAATTTTAAATATATTATCTATTTCGAACAGTGTTTAACTACTTCACGAAATGTAAGCGAAAACAACGTGCTTTTTGCACCGATCTGCCTTATGATTTCTGCTACGGAATTTTAAAGCTCAAATATGTTTGAAGGTATACATTTTATCAATATATTGTCTATGACAAGTTCTATGTATATATAAAAAACACTGATTTTTAAAATATAGAAATTAGGGTCTCGGATGTTGTCGTAAACCATTTTAGGAAGTACAATTGCGTAGAACATGCCATAAGTTTGCAATTTAATTGCATGAGACTGTGATTTTTGACGCCATAATTTTTTTGGTTTCTTAAATATAAATTTATTAGAAATAACTAAAGCAATATTACAACAAGTGGAATTTTAGGAATAAAAAAATTACCGACTTCAAACAGTATATAAACATTTTGCACAATTTAAGACGGTGACAACGTGCCCCCTACCACGCGATATCCACCACTGGATTTCCAATCTCTAATACTTTTAATCAAAATATTTTTTTGACACGTTTTTTAAGGCATTAACTTTTATGTAAATTTACACTATATCTCTTTAAATGAACTCTGAATATGTCTAATTACAATTTTAAACAATGTTTTACATTAAAATGCGTATTGTAGATCTTTCTAAAATAAAGATAAATGCGCTCGTAGATTTTATTAAAGACCATTTAAGGAAGTGCAATTATGTAGAACCTACTTTTAGTCAAGATCTTACGGTTTCGGCAGCGTTTGCAATTATCGCTCGCGGTTGTGAGTTTTGGTGCCGTAATATTTTATATATCTCAAATATCTATTAAACTACTTAACACAAAATTATTATAAAAATACATATGACATATGACAGCCAAGACCTGTCATAAAAAAAGAACAAGAATAATCAAAATTGGTGTATATTTGTGTGTAGGAGCAAGGAGGCAACATATATCAAAAAAAAAATGAATAAAAAAGATATGCTTCGAATTGCATACCACATTATTTTTGGATGTTGGTCAAAAAACTGTACCACATCATTACATCATCAGCCTTTGATAGTCCATTGCTGGACATAGGCCTCCCCTAATAAACCCCTTTCCTATTAGGGGTTTTCGGACCGTATCCCACCACGCTGGTCCAATGCGGGTTGGTGGGTGGACCGGCTTTTTACATACCCATCCGACGCATGGATCATCTTACTTTTCAGACAATTGGGTGATCGGCCCAAATTTCCCTAACAAACTGGGAAACAATAATCAAAATTTGTTGAGTTCCCGCAGGGTTCGAACCCACGACCTCCGGATTCTAAAGCACACGCCTATACCATTAGACTACGGAGGCAGCACTCCATACTACCACACTCCATACTACCACATCATTAGTCGTTCTGAAACTATAAGCTCCTAATTATGTCATATTAAAAAAATTTACAAAAAAAAATATATCTACTTTAGAGCACAGTAACTTAATTTTTAAAGTACTTTAACGAATTTAATTAAACAACTTTAATACGTAGTATGTGTATTTAGATGCGGTATTAATATACAAAAGTCTATAATTCTATTTAGTATTAAGCTAGATAATGAGACTCCACCAGAATATATAAAACTAAATATAATAATATTTCAACATAGTGGTAACGTGCGACCACAGTGCCTAATTTTACCGCAAATCTGTATTGAATAAAAACTATTATATTCCGGTTTCAAGGGAACCGTATCCAGCATAATTACTGGGTAAATGAGAAGTAGCATCTCATGTCTCAGAGCGACGATCGTCTTACACTGCGAATCTTATGGGCAGGCTACATTATATGAAGATTTTTGAACAAAATGACGTAAAGCTAAAGCTTTAGCTTAAAAGTAAAAGCTTAAGTAAATACTATAATAAGAAATGCAAAAGTATTGATGGAATTTGCAGACTCATACAGAAAAAAATAAAGGAATCGGCACGGATATTAAACTCTTTATAATACTGCACGGCTGATTTATTTTAAATAATTGGGTTTCTAACCAAAAAAATCGTGCCAAAATCAAGGTCAAAGTACTGCATCAATTAGAAGAGGTTGCTGAAAAATGGTGCATGTATTGCACAGAGCTAAAACAATGCGCACAGTGCGGTTTACAATTAATTTGTATAATTTAGGGTTACTGCACGGTAGGCGTGGTCCTGACTTTAAATTGGAAAAGCACCCGGTCCTGATGCAATTACTGCAGAATTATTGTTGATCGAATCCAATAAATGATCCTAACAAACATTTTCACAAAATATGATCCAATAATGAGTTTCCAAAAGAATGGACAGGAAAATACCTCTTTAGAATATAGGAAACAATGTGATAATCTTTGTACTCTAGCTCTTATTTCTTACGCGTACAACCATTTTTTTTAAACAAGACAAATTTTGTGCGCAGAAGAGATGAAATGAATTGAAATGGCTAAGAATGCCATGTATCCACTTCGTAATGTGGAAGGAGATTATTTGCTGAAAACAAAATCTTCGATTTCTTTGTTTTTCCTACAGAGCTGAAATCTGAACTCTCAGATTTGTACACCGTAATAGGATTGGATCTCATGGGTAGCATTGCAAACGTATGGATTAATGCTAGCAAAACGGTAATAAAAACGTGACTATCTACCATCCACTGTAAGAGTATGCAAAACAATTTGGATATACAGGGTGGCCCATTAGTCCTTTGATATGAAAAAAAAAAAAAAATTAAATAAAACTAATTACATTATGAAATTTTTATTTACAAAAAAAAAGCTTAAAAAACGGGAATTATTTTTTGAAAATAACGTCTTCTAAATGTAATCCGTTGCGATCACGGCACTCTTGCAAACGACGTCTAAAATTGTCGATGACTGCGCGGCAGGTCACTGCTGAAATGCTTGTCATTTCTGTGCGGATGTTTTCTTTAAGGGCCTCAATTGTTCGCGGGTTTGTGTCGTATACTTTAGCCTTAAGGTAGCCCCACAAAAAAAATCCATCGGGGTCAGATCTGGACTACGTGGAGGCCAGGAAATGTCCCCTCTCTTAGAGATAACTTTGCCACGAAAACGTTGATGGATAACGGGAATAGCAGTGTTAGAGGTGTGAGAAGTGGCCCCATCCTGTTGAAACCACGTCCTGGCATTAAAGCCTCAAAAGTTTTGCAATCCTGGTATGAAAAACTCTTCGATCATAGCCGCATATCGCTCCAACGTAACAGTAACTGCGCGCCCTCTGCCATCCTCAAAGAAGTAAGGCCCTAGGATGCCATGGGCTGACATAGCGGCCCAAACAGTCACTTTCGGACTATGTAAGGGCTTCTGATACTTAAGTTTTAGATTGATGGGGCTCCAATAGCGGCAACTTTGTTTACTAACATGCCCGTTAAGATGGAAATGAGCCTCGTCAGAGAACATTATGTTATTGAAGGAAGAAAACCGATTCAACATTTCATTCGCATAATTTTGTCTTTGAATACTGTCAGTTTCCTTTAATTCTTAAACCAACTAAGTTTTGTAAGGGTGCATATGTAAATCTTTCTTCAAAATCCGTTGTAACGATGTCCTGGATACGTTAAAAGCTCTGGCGCGCTTACGAGACTATGTCGGATTTTCGCGAATATACTGTGTCACTGTGTCTATGTTTTGTTCCGTACGTGACGTCCTTGGGCGACCCAACCGCGGTTTATCTAACGTCGAACTGGTCTCCTCGAACTTAGCAACCCAGTTCTTAATCGTTTGAAGAGATGGAGTGTCGTCAAAGTTATGTAAACCTTTGTGTTCTCGAAATTAACGCCGCGCAACGGTTGCCGAATTGTCGTTTTTATAAAACTGCGCACACAAAACGCACGGTCCGCTCCGGTAAAACGCTCAATCGCGACTAAATTCCCAGAAACCGAAGTTACTCCCCCCGCTTCCCCTGCACCGCTCACGCGCGCCGTGTTCGTTTTATTCAAATTTTACTTTTCAAAGGACTTATGGGCCACCCTGTATTACAAGGAAAGATTTAATGCGTTTTTTAATAGACTCTTTACTGTATTCAATTGTCACTGTACTCTGCTGTTCTTGATGCCCTTCAATGCCTTAAAAAGAACGGAATCGCGCAGCATCGTCAGGCAGAAGATAGTTACGACCCTAAAACATGAGGAACACGATGAAATAAATAGAGGAGAAGAGGAACCAAAATTAGTGAATTTTTGTTCTCTGTGTTTAAAAAACACTATGTCACACTAGTTGTTTATCTGTATCATAAAGTCATTAACTTTCAATCCGTTAGTGTGATTTGCATTATACCATCCAAACAATTCTTTTGAAGAAGTGTAGTCAAGTGTCAGTCTAATTTATTATTTTTATATGCCAAGCACGATGACGACAGCAATCGTTCATATAACCAAAAGTTAAGTCAATATAGTTTAAATAAAATAACCACGAAAGTTTTGATATTATAATATGAAATGATTACATTTCTTTCAGTAGAATGGTTGGTTAGCTTATCTCTGGTGTTAAACCTTAGTAAATATAGTTCCAAAACATTTGGACATATATATACTATATAATTTAACATCAATTATAAATATTCCTATTTTCAGAACAACAAAATATTCGTATTCATTCTGTTTCATATCAATCGAAATATTTCATGAGATAAGCATCGGATACAATTGATATATTGCACGTACACAAAAAAAGCTCGCTGTATATTCGGATATAGCAGATACGTAATGTAGTTTATTATTGAAATATCAGCACTTTATTTTGTATAAGTAATCAGTATATATTTAGTAAACATAAATATATATTGATTATTATATTGAAACTAGTTCATAAAGTTAGTTTAATACGGGACTTTTCGAAATTAATTGCAACCATTTTAATTGTAAATATTATAATTGTTTCAAATCCTTTGCAATTACCATGAGAAAAGATATGACATTTTTACTGCTTTGCCGTTGGAAAAAGCAAAATCTGTTCTTGAACACCTCAAGTGTACATTTCAAAATTTTATTGCAATTTATCAATCATAACTATAACAGAATCTACATGTTACGTATACATTACATTATGTATATGTTCAGACATTAACTAATTTTTAAATATATTTATATATACATATATATATTGCCTTATCCAACCATAACACAACAAACTATTTTTTCCTAAGGAAGTAAAAGTTTTTAAACTAAGAGTCTATTAGGTGAATGCAACCTCCTTGGCTTCATTTTTAATTTATTCTATATGAAAACAATTATATTTTTGCGACATGATGAGAAGGTTAAATTTCTTAGTTTATATTTATATGACACATACCTGGCTAACAACGTGAGCTAAAACTCAATTGCTATTAGTACCACTATGAGCTGATTCTTGCACTTAAGTATACTTACCAGAATCTAAAACTTACACGGTAGACTTTTCTGAAAGAAATGTCCCAATATAATAAAAATTTGTACGTTAAATATCCTATCGAGTCTATTTTTAGCTCGGCTTACAGTGATGGAGATGATATGTAAAACATGACATAAGAAGAAAATATCAGTAGCTATTTACATTGTATTTCCTTTTTTAAATCTTGAAAATGATAAGACGTACGGGAAGTTTATGTAATGATGAGTAATAAGCATTGCCCTTGAGAAGCGCAGCATAAGATGATACAAATGCACTCCCTGCTTTGAGACATGAAATCAGTCTTGTTTAACTATAGATTATCAACTGTCCTAATTGATTTTCCATACAGAAAAGTTGATATATGCCATTCAGGTTGCGTCAGATATAGATCGCTGAACGCTATACGATCCTCATGTCCTGTAAAGGAGAACTACACCTTTATTGTCTAATTTAGTTACAGTCTATAACTTCAAAGCATTCTTAAATGTTAAAATAACTCTTGTAATTTTAATTAACAATTTAAAATTGAAAAATCTCTTTTAGTTGTTCTTTTATAGTATTAACTATTAACACAAATGATCCTATATTTTCCATTCAAAGTAATGAAAAAACAATTTATGTTTCTATATCTAGAATAGCAATCAAAGCTTTACTGACCTTTCTAGACCAGTTTTTCAATTAACCATGTCATTCATTTAAACTTCACAATATTCTTACTTTTATAAAAATATCTTTTATTATTAACACTTAGTTGAACATTTTTTTAGTAAGTTCTATTAACCACAATACTTCATCCATTCATAAAACAACGAATTCATATTTTAAAAAAACAAATTGTTCTCACTGTCGAAATCTCTCAGCAATTTCTTGCTTTAATATCATTTAGTTATAACAATATTTAGAAGAAACATTGATCAGATTACTAAAGTTTTTAACATTTCCAGCTGTTAGTTAAAAAAAAGTTTATTTATGCAATTTTTTAGATACGAAAACTTCAAACTTTATTCGATATACATGTGTTAATTTTTCGGATTAGTTTTATCAATATAAAACTAAACGTTTATTTAGATTCAAAATAAACTTAAATGATATAGACCACTAAATTTTTACGTTGGTTTTGATAATGAATGCGACAAATACAATTTCTTTATGTTTATGTTATAACACCAACTTGATCATCTAGTATACATTTTAACAAATACTTCTTTATGAGACGTTTTATAGATATAATATATTATTATTATAATGCATGTACTTTTGCAAGGGCTTATAAAGTGTTGCCCTCATTTAGAATGTTTCTGATGATTGAAAGAAGAAAACAAAAGAAACATATACTTACAGGTATGCGGAACATTACGATACTATTTATATTTAGACATCTGTTCTTGGGAAAAAGTCTTACTAAGCGTCAACTGCCCGTCAGGTAATCGATATATCTGATAGCGGACTTTATATCACGCAATCATATTATATCTGGCACTGAACGCGTATTTCATTTTATGGGAGTCCGTGCTTGTTGATTATATTTTGAAGCGCAGCAAAACGGTTCTATAAGTTATATAGATTTTAAGGTAGAGAACAAAACATAAAGAAATATGGCTAGAAAAACACTTAAATGAAGATAGCATAGCAATATACTTTAAGATGAAATTAAAGATATTATATTGCTTATTCATATCATAAAATTGTACTTTTCTATACTTTGGTGACAACGAAAAACCTTTAAAAAGTTAAAGCAGTTTATTTTGGTAATAACCCTGAAAATGTCATTTTGTACCGTTTCTAAATTTAGCGTAAATTGTACGTATTCCCAACACTGTGATATTGCAAAATAGATATGTCCCGACAGACTCATAAATTGTATTTATTTACAAAGTAAATCAGTTAAGTAAGTGTTGAAGTAATATAAACAGGAAATATAAGTACCCAATGGTTAACCTTCAACTTATAATAATCATAATCATAAATTTAAACTTTCAAATTAAACAAATGTCGTTAACAGTTTTGTTTGGTATATATATGATATAAAAAGTTATGTGAAAGTTAATGTTTAAAGCACTCAAGCTTTATTTCACTTTTCTCAATGAAATTAAATGACGTTACACACACAATCACTCTTTACACAGTAAGGTACACAAAGTACGTGATGAAGATGTTAACAAAGACATTGAAAGCACATATGAACACCAAACTAAATGAGATCTTAATAGATTACAGCGTCCCTTTCAATTGTGAACTTAAGAGCACTCGAAATTTTAATCGAAACCTGTAATTGACAAAGCCTCAAAGCTGTTTAATTTGTAATTGTAAAGCTTTCAACCTTTCATTGTTCTTTAATAGGCCCCCATTAATACAATACGACAATTTAAATCCGATTTAGGGTTTTAGATTACGGGTGCTCAAACTGTTTTAAAATATTAACTTGAGCAGAAAATTCAGTAACTTTATTATATTTTCTGTTCTATATTATGATCTGTTTTTATATATTCTTCTGTCTAATGTAATTAAATTATTGCAAAACAGTTTATTTTATTTATTTTAAATCAAATACTTATCTAATCAGTCTAATGACCAAAAATAGTTCGCGCATTATGCATCTTGTTACGATCATCCAGTGGATATATCCCCTGGGAAAACACAGGCTATATTTTATGTGTATTAAAAGTAACACCAGTGTCACAAATATTGCAGTGTAATAAATATTATTTACTAGCTTCAAGTAAAAGCTTTTGAAATATTGTACGATGCGTTGGGATGGAGTGGGGCCTTTTTTAGGTGGTTGGTAGCACCGCGGTGCTTATTACTACCGCAATTCAGTAATGTATGGACACTACTGTCTTGAGTTTGAAGCACCATGGCCAGCGTAATAACTCTGTAAACGAGACCTAACATCCCTTGACTCAGGGTGGTGAGCAAGATTAGTGGCGTCATCTCAGTGTTTTTTATGGGCAGATTCTCTGTACGTATGTCAGAGTCATACTGGTGAACGTAAGTTTCATTGCTTTAACGTAATTAATTATTTATCAATATCCCATTTTTATTGAAATTTTGCTAAAACTAAGAGACAATATGGTAATTTTATGTAAACAAACGCTGGTCAAAAGTAATAGGAAAGAAAAAAATTGTATTCTACGAAAAGTTATCCAAAAATGTATACTCACAGAGGATTATGTTTTTTTAATACATTAACTTTCATGTAGACTTACACTGAAATACATATTTTTTTTGTTTTATTCACAATACATAAAATATATAATAGTTAAACCTTTATTATTATCCACTGGACAAAGCAAAGTATTTTTGCGTCATGAGTCGCAAAATATTTTGCTTTGTCCAGTGGATAATAAATGCATCGTCTTTTTCATATTTATATTTTTGACACATAGATTTATATTTTGACCAAATTGGCCTAGATTATAAATATTAGTTACCACTGTGCAGTTTCTGTATTATGATGTACGGTTAGATTTAGCTTCACGTAGATAGTGTTATTTAATCGGAATAACGTTTATTAATATTTATAAATTATTAATTGAACTATAACCTTAATATGCTGTCTGTATTTTAGTACTTTGTATGTTTGTGTAATTTGTATTTTATGATGTATGTTTAGCTACGTTGGGTTCGACATGTCTAAAAAGATACAAGTACCTAACTAATAAATAAAAAAAATATAATAAAATTGAAACAACTCTTCATATTATCGAATTAAAACATCCTAACATAAATTTAATTTCAACATCTAACATTACCTAACTTTATTATAATTTGAATGCAAATAAGACTTAATTCTAAAGTTAATAAAAAACAAAGTAATTGTGATACGAAACTCGAATCATTTTGCAATTTGTCGTAAATTTAACAATCTATTTGCGATGGCAAATAAGAAGATTTGCAACAGCTTTAATCTGCGAAGACGAATGGGAAATAACAACGTTTCATTTTGATCTACTTTAAAATGTTCGATTCATTGCAATGCTATTTAAGAAATAGAGTGACATAATTTATTTAAAAGTGATTATGATTATAGTTTGTTTTTGCACTTGTATATTTATTTATGTTACAATATAGAATGGTAAGTAACTTTTAATAAACTGTAATTTAAATACTCTAATACGCTTAAATAAGAATACTCATTAATAAACTTGAAAAATATAATTTTATGGTCATCAGATTTAAATGATCTAGTATGATTTTAGATTCTTGCAAAACAAGTAAAATTTTAACAAAAAATTAAGACGGTGACAACCTGCTCTTTGTAAGAAACTACCCTCTATTACCACCACCGCATTTTAAATCTCTAATTAGGTATTCATTTAATCAAAATGTCATGTATTACACATTCAATGCACATAGAATAAACATTTTTTTAATGCATTAACTTGTATATTAACTTACACTATACTACATTCAAGAAGCTTTGAATATGCCTCGTTGCAATGATTAACAATATTTTACATTAATTGGTCTGAAAACAAGCTACCGGACCATAATATAGAGAGACTACATGGACCACAGTTAGAGAAGTACAATAATGTAGAACATAGTTAAAATATACAAGTCTATCTTTTACTGTTTCGCTAGCGGTTGCAATTTAATCGCACGAGGATGTGATTTTTGATACCGTAAAATTTATTCCTCATATATCTATTAAGCTATTTAATACTAAATTGTTTAAAAAAAATGGCACCACATGAAAGCTAATAATTTAAAAAAGATTGATCAAAATCAAAGCTCTAGCAGCAGCAATGACGTAACATACGTATAAAATGGAGCTACTGTCTTCTGCAAATTCTTTAAAAATGTGTACTTTTTCATTCCGTGGTCACTCCTCTTTTTT
The DNA here is from genome assembly GCA_029286875.1 of Lamproptera curius. Classification (NCBI taxonomy): domain Eukaryota; kingdom Metazoa; phylum Arthropoda; class Insecta; order Lepidoptera; family Papilionidae; genus Lamproptera; species Lamproptera curius. The sequence continues at coordinate 6,419,418 of JAGSMT010000016.1, read as the reverse complement.
GAAACTGCTGCTGCACTTTTATCACAGTACATCATATTTTAACTGACTGACATTAAATAGTATACAACCATTTTGCGCAATATAAGTGATTGACAAATTGCCCTATGCAAGAAACTACCCTGCGTTTTCTGCCACTACGTTTTAAATCTATAATTTCTTTAAAGGTATTCATTTAATCAAACTGTCATCTATAATGTTCTATGAATAAACAATGTCAATGTTTTTAAAAGGATCAACTTTTTTGTTAGCTTATGGTATATTACCTTAAATGAGTTTTGATGTTTTACGGCTCAGTGCAATATTTAAAAATTTCTTTATGTATCTTCCTGTATTTTACTTTTTAAAAGCATATATAGGTTATTCAACGACCAGAACTTATGCACCGATTTCGATTAAATTTGGTACTTACCTATAATTGATTCTAAGAAAGGCATATAGCCTGTTTAATTATTGACTGCCTAATAAACTATCCATTGAAAAGGTTGGACATACGCTGGTCAAAGTTGTGGTGACGAAATCTTCTTTGCCCTCGACATGATATACTGATGAAATTTGTGATGCCAGATGCTAACACTGAAACGAACCATAAAGTGGTGTTCTCCTGGCATTTTAAGCTCAACTCGTTTTAAGAAGCATACACTGAGTAGGAGAACTGAAAGGATGCAAGTCAATTATGACCAAAAAGTCTGTGAAAGTCAAAAGGTAGAAACCTTTGTAAGTTCTATTGACAAGACAAATTGCAATAAAACAACTATATATTTTACTGCATTTTATATTGCATACGTGAGATGTATATAACAGTAAGCGCTGCTAAGTCCACGCTGAGAATTCTATGCGAAGTAACAACTTGTGTTTCAGTATCAATAAAACACTATATGTATTGACATAGCATATATTGGTATATTTTGTGTAGTATCAACTCTATTTCACTACATCTGGGACACTGTTATATATTATGTATTAACTTAAGAAAGTTTAGAATACCATATGAATTAAATTTAAACAGGTTTATATGTTATTAATTTAAATCAATTTATAACAACCTGAGTTATAATTCTAGATTGAAAGTTTTTATATATGAAGTTCCAAATATAAAAACCATAGTGTAACTGGAATAGTTTGAATGTTTTAACATATTTTACGGTACCCTAAAAAAATGGACATTTCGTTTTCTAACGATAGGTTATTTTACATATGTTGACTATGTTATTTTACATATGGCTGTTATGTTAGCAACACTTGAGTGTATGGACCTTTGTATGTACAATTTTATATATTGAGGTTATTTGTATATAAATATTTACTGTTTGATATGTATTGGGCTGTGCCAGTCGATCATTTCTTGAGACCCGGGTCGGTTGCAACCGTTGGTAGTTAGGTAGATGATCAAATCCTAAAAATTCGATCGTTCAGCAGTTTAGCACGACACGGTATTGAGTTTATCTGAGCTAGTCACTCATTGGATTGCGGGTGATATTATACGAGTATTTTGCATGCGCGTGTTTTGATGAATGTCGACACATTCATCAAGACACGCGCATGCAGAAATCATTTCAAGTAATTAAATGAAGAGCTCCCAAATGATTTATATACCATAAATAATAACAGTATTTACATTATACCTGCATAACACCATCGCCATATGTTTTCAATATAATAATTTACAGAATTTTGTCTATTTATATATTTATTACATTAATAAATAAATACTATCAATTCACGAAATTCTCAATTTCCCGCAAGGTTAAAAAACCTACAAAATTTAATTAAATAATTAAGTATAGTCGATTGTTAGGGCAGGTTTTGTAATAATATCACAAAAAATAATGTCACTTTATCAACTAAGAATTACTATACATATTACAGCTTCCTTAAAGGGAGTGGCGACCCTCATAAAGATAAAAAGGAAACGAGTGGGTCCTTCCTAATTTATCAACAACACGTAAGACCCTTAAATTGACTCATTTGCCGATGTATATCGTGTACTTCTACTTAATAAACTTGTCAATGAAACGTCTCTAACGTTTAGATATGATATCGAACAACTGCTATGATTACCGCGTGCAAATATATTATAATTGCAAAAGTATAGTTGATTCTCACATTTCTCAAATTATTTAATTTGTTTAATTTCTTTAATGGCCTTTTTAATTGCGTAAAAGTATAAAAATATTATATAAGGTATGTTTTTTAAGTAAATACCGAATTAGAATTTAAAAAAGACGTGTTAAGATATCGCAAGAATTTTATTTTAACAAAACACGAATGCATGTACCTTAATTTACTTTTCTACATAATTTCCATAAATATTGAGGCACTTATCATAACGTGGCACCAGTTTTTGAATACCCTCCTGATAAAATTCTGCCACCTGACTTGTTAACTACTGTATTACAAACCACAATAACTATTTTAATGTAAAGATTATAAAAAAATCATTAAAATCTTAAAGCTTATTTAAAATTACTTAAAAGACATTTTGCTTACAAGAACTTTTTGACCTGATCAGAAGTTTTAAATTTGTGGGCAAAGTCGTGCAGAAAGCATATCCTTATGAGTTCTAAATAAGGTCTAAGCTTAGAAGTCTCTTTCACCGAGCCATTTTCCCATGGGGTCGGCTTCTAATCAATCCAGATTTACCTGAATAACAGTTTATACGCAGGGTGGCATAATGAATCAGTTTTGCCACTAAATTTGCAAGCACTGACTTCCTGCGGACGACTGCCAAAGATGGTCTCGACGACCGGGACCGACTTTTTACATGCACATCCGATGCATGAATCATCAGTAAGATGATGATGATGGCCTGACCAACCAGAAAGCAACGCTAATAAATATTCTATATAATTATTAACTAATTTAAATATTTTAAACGTTGTTTCGCCGCGGCATTTACGGCCCACGACCTTCGTTTTATAAATTGTATAAAATATTAGCTTGCAAATTATACCAATAAAATGTTTTATGGAATCATACATACTAAGTGGATCTACTGATGATGATGATGTTTGTAATAAATCTCAGCGGTGAATAAAAGCTATGCTTCAATTAGATATTATTTATTATTTAAATAAAAAAATTAACAGTAGCCTGACGAACAGAATATGTGTATTTTTTCACAATTTCAACTTTACACCTGAAAGAGTTTTAATTCCATTTACCCATAAGCTCATTTTTTCAGCAAAAATATACACGTATAACTTTAGATGTTGTGTAACTCTTCATTTAATTAATGTTAATAGTAAATTCGTACGATAATCTTTTTAAAAAATTTGCATTCGCCATGATATTTAGAATATTTATTTAGAATTGGCTTTGCCTATTATAAACCTTCGAATGGACTTACTAAACCTTTGATTTGAAACGGTGTATTTCTTATTTGTGCATTGAAAATGGATAACAACACGCCCTTTAAAGGAAAGTGCCCTGTGATTTTGCCGCCCTTTTAAATCTCTGATATTATTTAAAGTATTCATTTGCACAAACAACAGAAAAGTTTTATGTTAATAGAATATTTTAAATGCATTTCTTTTACAAGTACTAACTTTGTATTACCTTAAATGAAGCACATCCTCATTAAAGTTTTTACAAAATTTTCATACGGTTAGTGTAGATTATTTTTATAATATAGATATATGCACCCACACTACGAACTCTATAAACGTAGCAACGAGTACGGTCTGAAATGAGAACCTCTTCTATTGGGAAGTCGGTAAAAACTGTTTAAGGGCTACCTCTTGTAGATCTTTCTGTGTATCACTATCGACATTTTCAAATTCATGCCAATGTACCAGTATCGAGTTTAAATTTATACAATGTTTTTTGGTACTAGCAATTATTAATATAGCAATGAAGAAGCAGAAATATGAGACTTTTTCCTATAAAATTCCTCGGCTTAGTATGATTTACGCATAATTTAAGCTATAAAATGATTGCACTGTTGAAAGAAAATAAATATTTTTATATGACGATTATTACAACACAAAAAAGTATAGACCATTGTCCTTAAATCTAATAGTAGTTTTACTTTAAGAATATTTTAGGATATTTTTTGCAGCATATGTCTGAAACATTCCTACCTCATTATTTAGAAATAAACAAAAATAAAAGAAAATATAATTTAATGAGGACTATAGGTTAATTTAAACTTCATGATATAGGTAACAATTAAAAACTTTGATTTTCATCTATGGCATTTTAATAACATAAAAGTGCAGTCATTAATTCTGTTAATTTTTATGTAAACCTTATATATACAATGAAAACTATGACTTGGGTTAAAATTCAGCATGACAGACTTTCCATAGGTTAGAAAAATGTTACTGGTGAAATGACCATTATTCTGTTTTCTACAGTAGTATAGCATGATTTAATCGTGTAGTTTAAAACGTTTTAATTAAGGGAATTTAATATTCTTGCAGATAGTATTACAATACTGATTACCTCAGATTTAATAAATCATGAAATATATTTAGGATAAATTATATTAAATCAAGTTTCAAAAGTAATTTGCTATGAAAATGGAAAATAAAAACAAAAAAGATTATGATTTATTTTATTTGTTATCAAGTTTTTGATTCAATAAATATGTGTGGTAAAACAGCAGTCTTATGTAAAATGTATTCAAATTATTATTTAAATCGTCTTTTTGTAAATTGTTTAATGATTTGTTAAATTATTCAGGTTCGTATATAACTTACTAATTATTGCGATTGAATTAATCCTTAGTAATTAACCTGATCATCAAATAAAGCTGATGCAGATTGAAATGAAATAAATAGTGAAAAAGATATAAGTATTGAATATTTTACTGTGCAATCATTTGATGCAATGTTGCCAGATGGACATGAAATGAATATTGAATGAATAATATGGAATGTAATTTCAGATAAAAGTTGTTTCAGCATTTGTGGTATTATCAAGTTCGAAAGCTGAATGCGCTTTATTGCGATTGAAGTTTATTATTCGATCGGAAAACTTAAGTAAATTAAATAGTGAAAATATAGAGGATAATACTTTTACTTGAATGCAAAAGTTATGCCAACTGAGCAATTTAAGTAGAATAATGAATAAGTTAATCGTAATGATAAACGTAAAATTTGATTTACGCAAACCATTTGAATATTAAACTAAACATAGGACTTCGTTTTGCACGTTATAAGGAAACTTCATAATTTTGGGCAAAAATTTAGCTAAAGTTAACATTTACATTTAAACAACATTTAAGTGAATGGAATGAAATTAACGCTATATGAAACTAGTTTGACTAGTAAGTCCGTGTGAAATTTTCTGTAAAATTTTAGGCAACTTGTTTTGGATACCAGGTATTTCTCAGATAATGATCTGAAAGTTTTAACCATATAGTTAACTTTGAGAATGGAACTGAATAAAAGATCCAATTTGAGTCGATTAAATAGAAAATACATGAAATGTAGTTACTGTTATTCCTATAAATATATATCAGATATATATATATATATAATATAGACAATATATAAAATATATAATGATATATATATATATATATATAGTGTAAACGTATAAGCTATCCGCTTTGCTAAATAAAGGTAAGAATGTGATAGCTCTAGAATCTATTTCATTTCCCGCCTTCAAATGATTTAGCTTTTCCACCTTATCTTTAGGCAAAATTTAAATATCTCTCTTAAAACACCGACAGGCAATTACGTTCTTTATCTAATTTGAAGATTAGTATTCCTAGTCACGTATCGGCATTCTACGGTTAGTCTTTTACTGCACTGCTTTGGAATTTCTTACCCAAAGTAATACAAAGAGCACATAATGAACAGCATAATTAGCAATAATTATTTAAGCGATGATCTATGCCAGGTTATATAGTCAGATTTTGGATTAGGTCACGGTTAGCGCAGGTTTTTTGTCTCTATTGCTGCATTTATAATTCATGTATTTTTTCCATATAAATAAATAAAGGATTCAAACTGTTTATAAACAAATTATATAAATGTAGCCTCTCTCCTCTCTGTACAACCATTTTAATGCATATAAATAAATTTGAAGGTATGTCAAAGCTTCCGCTTTACAAATTTTTATTATGACCTACATAATCAGTGTAATTAATCGTGAATAATATAATGTAAAATGTTCTTATAAATATTTTTAAAAATACCGCTTTTATAATGACACAGAAGCTCCAATCCAAAATGAAACCTTAAATTGAATTAATATTGATTTTTGTTCCAGTCCTTAAATGACACAGGTGGATTTTATAAATATAACTACATTCAAATTTATCTCCACACTTTGTAGTTTTATTTAATAGTTTAAATTATTTACAAATTGTAGATACTTCTTTATTTTTTAATAATAGAATAAAAACTTTAATATTATATCCTGCTTCACATTTATAAAGTTGATATTGAAGTAATCATAGGTATCAATAAAATATTTTACTATATATACATATTAACTAGTAGACCCTGCCACGCATTGCTACGGCGTGGATTTACTTATTTTACATTGTAATAAACAATTTAGGGCCTTAAGATAAAAGGAAAGAATATCAGTCAAAAGGACCACCATGTTTTATTAGATAAATGTTATTTGTAAAAAAACAGTGACCTCGATGATGCTATCGTTATATCTGAATATAATAAAATATAACACTGGTATAAAAATCGATTGGACTAGTATTTAAAGTGGACAGACTGAAGACGATTAATAAAAATATTCTTTCTGTTGATATCGTGCAAGATTCTATACAAAAGAGTTAGTTTGAAAAATTATTGTTGTATTTTTTATTCTTACTTTTCTATTAAAAATGTTATAATTTGCATAGCTACGGAGCACTACCATCAAAAACATTATTTTAACGTTTTAGTTCCATGGTTATTAAAAAACCAAGAAGTAAAGTTGATTACATGGTGCAAGTGCAAAAAAAAAAGTACAAAATATTTCTTTTATATAGGATACAACACCACTCTTATTTAATGTTGTTCTGTAAAAATCCTTCAATTTAAAATTTTACACGCATGTTAGGAAGCTATTTTTTTCATTACTTTTTTTTAGAAATGGCCTGGGATAATAAAACGGGGTTATGAAATTGCATTTTTGTTTTTAACAATAGATAAAAAATATTATAAAGTTAACTGACCAAAATAATAAATTTTTAGCAATTACTTTTTATTGTCCCAGTTCTCCTATTATCAATGAAAAGTTAATACTATTAAACCGCGCCATCTATTCACACACGATGCAATCAATCGCCAACTGTCACAATCGTTTCGTAGCTAACATTTTGCATCAAATAATAATAGAAAAATAAATTGATATAAAACATTATTATGATTATAAATTGCGATGTAAGCTATTCTATCTTTAAAGTTGGATTAAACTGCACATTGTGTGCAACTACATTATAAAATCGATTAAGTATTTTAGTAGTCCATCGCGGCTAAAATCGTATCACAAATTTTATATATATTAAGATAACAGATTTATTATATTAATTTCTTAATATTATATTATAATAATAAAAAAAAATCTTACAATATCAGCTATTTATTTTTTTTTTATTATAGCTTCTGTAAAATATAACTGCCTCCGTAGCCTAGTGGTAAGGGCGTGAGCTTTACAAACCGGAGGTCGTGGGTTCGAATCCTGCGGGGATTCAACGAATCTTCATTATTGTTTCCTAGTTGTTCAAGTAGATTTGGGCCTATCACCGAATTGTCTGAAAAGTGAGATGATCTATGCGGATCAGCACGTAAAATGTCGGTCCACCCCCCGCATTGGCCCAGCACAGTGGAATACGGTCCAGAAACCCCTAATGGAGTAGGCGTGCAGCAGAGGAGGCCTATGTCCAGCAGTGGACTAACGCAGGCATATGATAAAGATGATGATAAAATGTAATTTGTTAACAAGTAAAATTGTATCAAATAATTATGACCTACTCTAAATAGTATATAGCTACTTTGCGCTATATAAAAGGATAACAACGTGCTGTTTTATTCTGTTTAATATTGCGTTAAATAATTATCATAGAGTATTTAAAAAAGAACAATTATGTGTAACATAGTTTAAGTTCATCTTTTACGGTTTCGGCAGCGTTTGCAATTAAATCGCATGAGATTGTGATTTGCCGCGCCGATTTTTTCCTAATTTCTGTAATATATATAATTTTTTTTAAGCTATTGCATAGCTTTTATTGCGGACCTTGAGCGCGGTGACCGAATCCAGAAATTCCGTAACGAAAAAACCTCACGCTCTCCACTCCGACGGGCTAGGAGGTGTGGCTAGAAGGCCGTGTTTTGTCTATCGTCGTTTCAGTTCGGCGGTCTTCGACACGGCGTTATGTGCGATTAGACGTATTGTACGACTCTACGAAACTCACACGAATCGAGACGAGCTGCTCCGAAATCAGACGAATACATAAGCAGCTGTTTGTAAGAAAGTATATAGATGTATAGTTATTTATGTACAACAGTGAATAGCTGTACTTGTAAAATGTGTGTATAAAGTGTTTTGAATATGAATGAACAAAGTGCATTTATTGTTAATGACGAAAGTCACGAAAAATAGTGAAAGAAATCCTCATGTATTGTAAAATAATAAAATATTTCAAACAATATTAACTTTTTTTACTTATTTATTTAATAATAGAAAAAATTGTTTTCTTATCGGTCACCATGCTCAAAAAGTGTAACTTGAATTAATACCAAAGAAAAAGAAATACTGCATGAAAAAAATAAATAAATAAAATTATAATTGCATATGTTGATACAAAATGCTATGCAATAGCTTTACCGCGGCAGTCCCCGAGTGCCACGCGTCTTTTTTTTATTTATTTCATAGAACCACCAACAAAATAATATGTTGTTTTGCTTTATATGGTAACAATGTGACGATAGTAAGAAATAACATGATTCCACTTATAGGTAATTACAGCGTCGATATATAGACATATGGCACGATAACATCATCATTATTACAAAAACTTCCAAGGTGATTAGTAAAAATAGTAGAACTTTAAACAGAAATATTTATAGAACTTTAAACAGTAAAAAAAAAAAAAACTAAATGATTCGTTAGTTAGTAATAATTTAAGTATTTAAGCTTGAAAGAAATTATTAATTTAAAAAAAAAATAATTTATCGTTAAATATATCAATAGTGTTGTCTTTTTTTAAAATTTTTTCGTATGCAAATTTGGGTATTAGCGTGAAAGCCAAAGATTGCTTCTGTAAATTTGTGGGGACAGGAAAACTTGGCAGAAACTTTAATTAGTCTTTTGGACAATCCAGTTACAATAGATCCATTCATAGATTGTAAAAGAAAAATTAGATCATGTAGTTTGTTCCAATAGTGAGTTTAGTTTCAATTTAAATAAGCGGAGAATAAGATTCTAAGTCGTTATTCTTAAGACAGTGTATTGAATCTTCTTTTATCTTTCTATACGGCTTTATATTTTGGTTTTATCCTATAACTAGCCCGTATTGTTCTTCTTAAAGTATAATAATTTTTGTTTGGGATTTTAAAATGTTTTGAGTTCTGTTCAAAATTAAGCATTTTGCGTAAAGCCCAAATGTTTCAAATGAATGGTAAATTTTAATTTTAAATTTTTAATTCCCTCGGGAATAAAGTCACCTTTTGGAAGACATTGTGAGGGTTTCTAAGACTGCGTTTATTAAAGGTAGAAAACATTTGGATGCGTTTGATCCATGTTTTTTGCTCCAATGGCAATTCTTTTTTAAATCATTTAATTTGAAATCAGAACGTTTGTTTCTTTGGAGTTTGAATAAAACTCAATATAAAAACATTTGGAGTTCTTCATTTTGACGTCATAAAATTAAAAGGGGGTCCCAAGATCCTTGTGGAATTCCCGATGGGCTCCGTATTTAAACGAAAAGTGGCCTTCAATTTCTCATATGAAGATCTGTCTTTCAGGTTAAGCCAGCCACCCAACAATGGTCCTCAATTCAAAGGAAGATAGTTTCACTTTAATAGCTTATGGTTGACCCGGTCAAACGCTTTCCTGAAATCGGGGGGCCAACTTAGCCGTGGTCGGTAAGATTTTAACTGGTAAAAAACTGAGATTTGGACGGTAAATCCAGACCTTTCCCGTGCGGAAACCTGATGCCCGGCCGATGGCGTGTTAAATAGGAATTAAAACTCGAGAACCTTCGAAAACGGGTTAATATAGTGGTCTATAGTTGACGATGTTGCACGATTACCTGTTGTCGGGCACGATCCTTGGGAGTTTCAAAGATCTGGAAAACCCGGTTTTTAAGTGACGTAAGATAATACATAAATATCGACAACTATCTGCGCCGCTTTTTAACAAACGAGGGAGGTCATTGGGTCCAGACCCCTTTTTTACGTCAAGTCTTTTAGTTTTTTACCTCTTTGACCCGTGAGTTAATAACAAAAGTTGCCCTTTGATGTATTAAGAATGAAATCCTAACAAATATTTTCATATACATAGCAAAAAACTCCAAGAGGTTATGTACCCTTCCTATGGAAAATTTCATTTCCAATTTGAGCGGGTAGGTTTGATTTTTCACTATTCCCAAAAGATTCCAAAAGTATTTTTTTAAATTAATTAAAAGATTTAATAAATAATTTTTATGATTTTAAAAACAAAAATTCTTAACATGAAATTTAAAGAAATCAACAGGGTTTTGTAGATTCGATTTTTTCTGTATTTATTTTTAATCTAAAAGAATTATTTTTTTAGGAAAGTTCTTTAAGTTTTCTAAATGTGTTTCTATAATCGATTTCAGTTCTGTGAAATACGAAAGCTTGATTTATTATCAGAGCCGTAATAAGTTTCTGCCTTCTAAATTTTTTATTGCTTGTAGTTAGCCAAAAGTTTCTTCTTAGGCTGCTCCATGACAATCAGCTCCATAAAATCGACTTTAACGTCAAGGTGGGGTGATTGGATTTTGTTTTTGTTTTGTTTCTTCTGAAACTATGATTATTTGATAAAATTAAAGTAGGATCCTGTTTTTATTTAACTATTGAATTAATTGTTTTAAGTTTTTCTTTATAAAATCAATAAATTGGATGCTATAGGGGAAAACTGTTTAACTCTGGCACTTCCAAGGAAACTCTTTAAAATCCTGAATCATAACGTTTTCATTTTTATTAATACTTTTGATGCATTCTCTAAAAAATCACTAAGAAAGTTACTATTTATTGGCGGAGGTAAGTATACAGCGCAAATGGCTAGATGAAGGGGTTTACCTTCTATAGTTATATCAACTGTAATCCATAGTTCCATAATTCCCAAAGATGACAACGAATGGATTTTAAAGCATTATTAACGGCTATCATTACACCACCTCCTTTTCTATTTTTTTTAAATTTACCTTTCGACCTCCCTTATACCGTATAACGTTCATCATTAAATTCACTATCCCAGTTCGTCCGCCCGTCTCAGTAAAATAATTATATCAAAATGCAACCCTGTATTTGGTTTAACATCCCCGTCTTTCCACGCCCCATTACATTTTGGTAATAAAATTGTAAACTTTGAAAAATATAATTATAATAATATACTAGGAAATAAAATGGTAATTTTAAAGTATTAGTTAATTTCGTTGTCAATATTCATGAAACAAATGATCGAATTATCAACATAAAAATATAGTCCCTTTTAGCCCAAAAAATTTCGTGGTCTCACGGCCAATTTTGTAATTTCTTTAGTTCGGGTTAAATGTTCAACTGAAGATTGGCTTCTTATCCCACTTATTCAAACATGGTGGTATTAAATTTTTCATTGGGATTATTTTGTTAAATTTTGTCCTCCAGCTAAAACGTGTCTTGGATCGCGGGCTTGAAAACTTTACAATAATAAAAAGGGCGTATTTCCAGAATTAATCTTAAAATTTCTTGAAATATTTATGAATATCCCCCGGATATAATTTCCGTTACCCCCAATTTGTTATAATGTTCGTATATTTTAGCTCTATGTTCCGGAACCATTGTTGCGTTGCTCAATCTTGAATGCGTTCCTTATACTCAAGCATTTTACGTCATTCAGTTTTTTTAAAACCATTTTATTCTTTTAATACTTTAATATCTTCAGGACCTTGATTTTTTTTTCGTCATCGTATTCATTGTTAATGAATACAATGACTCTTTAATACTGTCTGTTGTTTTTCTTTGTTTATTTTCAATTTTTCTTTAATTGTATTCAATCTTGGTCAAAAGTATGTTTATTTCCTGTTGGATTATTTGTTTAATACTTTCAAGTGTTAATGATTCATTACAATTTGCAGAACACGTAGGTTGAGTGCGTCTCATTGTGACATTAGACGGAGGACTTGTCTCTCGATATATGGCTGCAGAGATTCAGATGGGAGTGTTTGAATTGTCGCCTTTAGGCTCTTTTGCACGGCAAGAAGGGCAGATCCAGTTATTTTTAGTGTCTGCAGTAAGATCTTTGTATTTCTTGCAGCTTGTATGCAATTGTAGTGGTATTTGAGACTGCATGTAAAGCATCTTAGTTGCTCTTGAGAACATGCGGCACATTTTTTGTTTCTAACAGTTTTTGAATTCATCATTGCGGAAAAGATTTAAAAAAATAGCAGTTATTGATTTTTTTGCTATAATCTATTTGCAGGCGTTTGAATGCAATTGCAGTTGGTGTGACGTAGATGCGGGGCTATTGCGAGTTGTCGTAGGTCAGGGTGTTTATAAATTGTCGACGTGTTAGTAAATGCAGTTGATAATTACTCACGATACAAAGTCTTGATTTTGATGATTCAAACAGTTGATGCTTTGTTCTACAAAACACTTTATTCTATATAATATTTGTTTACTTAGGATGTTTTTAACAACTGATTTGGATTAAAATAATAGGGATCAGCTATTAGACACTGTTATCCTACTGCGCGCGGGTAGTTAATTGTTTTTGATATTAAACTACATATCACGGAATCATAAAAAAATTATAACCTATCATTTAAAAAAAACAACAAACAAAATCGGAGCAATAGGAGCAGAGTAACGAGATAACTTATGTATATATATAAAACAGACGCTCTGAATTGAGTACTTCCTTCTTATGGAAATCCAGTCAAAAATTTTTAAATATTCTAATATTGTAAAAGTTATGGACCATCGTCATCGTTTTTACCAGATTCTACTATTTCATTTGATATGCTAATATTGGTAAGTTAACTAATGAATCAAGTAGGCTTAACACAGCACTTGTCTGACCTATTGCTTCTGTTGACTCGCCTAAACTTAGGAATCATTCTTGTACAAATACAAATCTGTACAACCTTTTCAAAGTATTAATTTTTTATTAAATTTATCCAATGCTCATATACAAGGCACATGCATTATACATCTTTTTTGAAGTAAGCAGTCCCACAGTTATATACATATGTATAAACCTCGTTTCTTTGTTCCAAATGTCCTGATTCTTATGATTGTTTTCGACTTGTCAGATGTTTCTCTTCTAAAAGTTTTTCCTTTAATTTTTTTCAGAAGTTTAATAAATATGTAAAAATAAAGTTAATAACATATAAAAAATATTGAGATTTTATAATACATATTATATTTTACTTTAATTTTAACGTTTATGCGATTAAATTGCTTAAAATTAAAATTAAAGCAATGTTTATCATAGTTTTTTGTCTCTTATCTTTCTACAATGAAGTAAGATTGTGCATTAATGTATATTTTATTATTTCAATTTAAATATGTTAAAAGCATGCAATAGGAAATAATACTAAATAATTTTATGGTAGTAGATTGAATACTTTTAAATAAATAAAGCCGTTAAAATGCGTTTAAATAAATAGTTTATACAATAATCATTACACAATTCTAAAGTGACAGATACTTCTAATATGTTTAGTAAATCAGAAAATGTTACTGGGTAGAGTTTCCATACATATATTCACTTTAAAAGGAATCACGTTTTCACTGTTTTACGGTCGGCAGGACTCGACTTAATAAATCGAAAACACCAACGTACCTCCACAGAAAATAGACATTTAGTCGATGTATCTATTACTTTTGTCGTGAAAAAAGAAAGATTTAATTTTAGACTTATTTTTCTTTTCACGAATATGAGGTCCATTATTTTTATTTATTTATTTATTTAATCTTCTGCTCAAAATTATGTACACTGGTGAGCTTAATGCCTTAGGCATTATCTAACAGCCGACCTTAAGATAGTTTTGAAAAATCGAAGTAGGTGCACAAGTATAAATTGACCAATATTAACAGAACATATGATAATCTCATAAAGTATTTATATTACATAAAGCTTATATATTATATAAGCTAATATTAAAAAGAAATACTGTGTATATAATCGATTATTTAAAGTACAATAATCGATTAATAATATTTTTATAAGTAATATTTATATATATATATCATAATCATCATCAGACTGTGATAGTCAACTGCTGGACATAGGCCTCCCCTAACGCACCTCCATTAGAGGGCTAGGGTATATTATATATATACATGTCAATTAACATATACTTATGAGTACATACAAACAAATAAATGATGATATATGTTACATACATATATGATACATACAAACAATATACAAAAAAAACACAAAAATTCATAAGTGATAAAAACATCCACAAAACTTAACAATCTACTGACAGTTGTAAGAGATGCTTGCGAACCTTATGTTTAAACTCGAGCACGTTCTTAGCCATCCTTATATCCAGAGGCAGCGAATTCCAATGGAGAACAGATTGGACATAGGAAGATTTGTGAACAAGGTCAGACCGGTGAGAGGGCAAAAAAGAAGACGGTTATTTGATGACTGGAGATCTTTACTGCTGACAGAACTTAAATACTGGAAATGGGATGAGAGATAAGTTGGGGAGGGAAAATTAAGTATTGAGAAAAGAGTGGTCAGAGCCCTGAACGACCGTCGTTAACGAATAGGTAACCACTGAAGTCTTAAGCGATGTGACGACACATGGTCATATTTACGCAGATTCAAGACGAATCGAATGCAGTTGTTCAGAAATCGGTCTAGTTTATTGTTTACAGGTCGAAGTAACACATGTCACCATAGTCGATTAGAGGGAAAATTTAGATCTGCATTGCGTAACCTTTGTTTGGACAGGGAAAAGATTCTTAAACCTGGAGAGAGATCTCAGTATGCCTGTGACTTTTTGACAAACGCTAGCAAGTTTATTTTCCCAGCTGAGTGTTGCGTCAAGAACCAAGCCAAGATTCTTGACTGACTTGTCAATGTTAATTGGGGTGCTGTTAAACATTGTGGGTGGCAAGTTGGATAAATCCACTTTAAATGCGGCTACTTCCTAGGATAATATCCTGGCACTTGACTGGATTGACCGTAAGTCCAAACGTATTAGACCATTTGATATATGAGAGTACAGAATAATAATAATTAATTACAATTAAGAGCTGGAAACCCCGCTTCAGCACTGGCAACAAGACGCATGACATCTCAGTCTACCCCGTGACCACGGCCGCTGGAAAGTGTTCCAAACGTCGGGAATTAAAAATGTAAAAATAAACGCGATAAAATCCGTAAAGTCATTTTATTTAATAACAATATGTTAGTTATAGATAAGTTAAGCAGCCAAGTGCGTTACACTGTTATTGGTGATTGAACAAAACATCTTCCAGCAACTAGACTGCGAAGAATAACTAAATCTATTATGGGACAATGTCTTCGCTTAAATAACAAAGCCCCAGAAAACTTTTAAAAAATTTCTATGAATAAATATAAAAAAAGTTGAAAGGAACGTCTCTGTGTTAAAAGATATTATAATGTAAAGGAGTTTTTAAATGATTTCACACGGAATAGAATCCTCGCTCTAAGTTTTTCAAAATAAAAAAATATTCTTTTTGTTTATTGATTTAATGTCATTGTTAAAGATAACATAAAAAGTACCGCTGCAAATCTTTCTTGGGAGCCTTCACAGATCAGAGACATCACTCCTATGTTGAATTAAGATATTTGAATTTGACATCTTCCTGTGCTAAATAAAACAACTTACTACTTACATGCTAGTAGAGTTGATTTCTAATCAAGTATGTTAGATATCTAATAATTAAGGTTAATTAAGTATTTGCTACAATAAAAATTATAACAATTTGGCTAAAATTATCTTTTTTAAAAATCGTAAACTGTAATATTTATTGAAGTATTATAAAATTTTTTATACTTTGTTTGCTCTCTGTTAATAATGACAATTGTTTTGTAAGCACAGTTATTATTAGTAATTGCAAGAAGATATTAATCCGTCGATATTAATACCCTAAAGACCCTGAAGCAAAGAGGCGACTGCTTTGACGGCGTTGGCTTTTAATATTATCGGCTATAATTACTACAGCCATTTTGAAAAGCACCTATAACTATAGAAGTAAATGAAGGTATCAAAACTGGTTTTACTAAAAATAGTTAATTTTAATGTAATCATAAATTTATCGAGGAACTAAAAAATAAATAAAGGACGCTTAACATTAAAAACGAACAATTTGAGCGGGACAGCACTAAAATATATATAAAAAATATCTTTCTTTTTCATAACGTTATTCCAATTATTGCAATTAGTAAAAAAAATGTTAAAAAGTAGTTAATTTCATTAAAACGAGTTACCAATCTTTTTTTGCAACACATTGTTTTGTAATATCTTCTAAAATGCCTATTACAGAATTACGTAAAAAAATGGAGTAATGGACGGGCTCGCGAGGTATATCTATCCACCATTCTGTTCACTGTAAAAAATATATAATCATGTATAAAAAAATAATCAAATTTACATTTTCTTGCTCATCAAATCATCAATAAAAGTCACCTAGCTTAACTATCTCCCCATGACAGTCTATCAATTTTGCCGGATAAATACAAAAAAATACCAATAACTAACCTGTAACTTTTTTTTTGTATTTACTTTGCCGGGTTCATCAAAAAGACTTGGCCATTGAGGATTTTTTCTCAAACATCTTTGGGATTATTACTACAATCACACAGTCATTTAAGATCGCGTGCTGAGACAAACAGCACACCTCCTCTTAGGCCCTTTAACGGACGGACGAGTCCAGGATCTCAATGCTAGCCCAGGAGATAATTACACATACCCCCGAACAGGTTCTCGCTTTGTCGCAGCGGTGGGGCTCAGTACCTGCGGCTTGGGTCAGCCGCGGGGAAGCTAAGAGGAACCTGGCTGGCCTGAGGGGAAGGGCGGCGGAGGAGGTTGCTCCAAGCGGGCTGCAGAAGCCCGCTTGGATGCGCCTTTGAGGGTGCGAGGACGGGTTGCAGGAGGTAGACGTGCCGCCCTTTCTGTCCCTCGCAACCAGGGTGGAGTCGCGGGGAAGAGGAGTGTCGGTATCCGGCCGCCTCCTATCCTCCGCGACTCGAGTGGCCGTACCGCTGATGCGGTGGAGGGCCGTGGGAGGAGGGACATTCGGCATGGAGTCGTCGATCTCTTCTCTCTTCACGGCCAAATGGAGCCAGCGGCGGAGCTTAACATCCGGGCCGCCGCTGGGGCTGGGAGTATCGTCCCTGTGTGGTTGGGAACTCCTGAGTTCTATGGTTCTGAGTAACAGACTCGGGGAGTCTGTTACCTAACTACAGGGCCGAGACGAAGGGCGCGCAGTTCCGACGCGCCCAGAGGGAGGCAGATGGCCGTAAGGCGAGATGGGCTGTTCGCGCCAGCGCCGGTGGGGTTGCAGATGAGTGCAAAACGTTCCTGTGACCCCACCCTAAAGGCGTCAGGAAGGAACAACGTGGTGGTTTTAGTCGTGCAGAGTCCGACATAACCTGTCTTTGCCCGCAGAGGACGGGTAGTGTAGGCATTTCCCACGGTAAAAAAAAAAAAAAGGAGATAATTACATGCATACGCCACCTACTTGCGGCCAGACTTTCTTGTCCCTATAGCTAGGGTGCTGCTTTTCGCTTACCTATCAAACCATTAACTATAAATTGCTTTTACCTCAGATATAGCAGCTTAATATAAAAGACATATTCAGTTTTACAATTGTAGCGAATACATATTCACGTAGTATATTTCTATCAATATCTTTATAGGAAAGTGCTTAGATGTAAATTACCCAAGTGACTAAGCACCATTAAGGTAACACGTCATTAATAGAGTGTTTACAACATTCGCTCTTCAAGTACTTAAAAACACTGTAAAACTAACTTTCGCCTGTGGCTTACCGTTATATCTTTTTGACAAACTTCCCAAAAGAAGGAGGTTGTGTTTTAAGAATAACGCACAATTATTTATTAAAAATTTTTATTGCAATTAGGCATTTTCTTAGCTCATTTAAGATTATATAGCGTAAGTTCACATAAAAGTTATGAAATGTAAGAAAATTCACTCGATTGCCGTAAAACATATCATACACCACATTTTGATTAAATTAATATTTTAAAAAATATGAGAGATTTAAAATGCGGGGGCGGAAACGTGATTTCTGCCAATTTCAATTTTTACCCGGTTGTATTTCACTTGTGTTTATTGGCTTACTTTTACCTTTAGCCTGTAATAACTTCAAAAAAATAGAAAGAAGAAATAGCCGAAAAAAAACGAAAAGAGTTCTAAGTTAACTGTAAAGTATTTTGTGAACTAAACAATTATAAAGTCAAATTGAACTAAAACGTAAATAACTGCAATAAATATTATAACCAATTTAACTTTTATCGCTACGCATTACAGTTTTAAAATAGCTTTAGCTAATTGACATCCACGTTGTATACTATAGTTATATCTACTCTAAGGAAATTACTTAGATGTTAATTATGTGTGATGACGAAGCAGCATTAGAAAAATACACGATCGATGTAGTATTAGCAACTTTAACGCTTAGTGTAATTAAAATTTTAATACAATACCTAAAGCTGTGTTAGCCGCACCTTATAAACATAAGTGTTTTTAAAAAAACCATTAAAAATAAACCATTTTTCTGTAAAGGTAAAAGATAAGAAAGGTTATTGTGGGTTATTCTTAGGTCATAAAAATACCATCGTGGGCTTTTTGTTAACCTTATTAAAGTGTACAATTCTGTAATACATTATTTTGGTTTAACTTATAGGGTTCAGCCAGCGATTGCAATAATAATTTGTTTTCACAACATCACAGGCAAAACAGAACAAAGTCTTTTTATTCATCAGAGTTCCTCTACAATATTATATTTATATTATACATATAGATTCCCTATTAATAACCATCTACAACGACGTACATACAGGTAGCAAAAGTGACTGGTTAGACCTATATTGTGATGCTAACATTTTTTTAATATAAACTATAAAACAAAACCTATTTTCTTTGGTTTCTTTGAATCAGGTTTTCAATGGTTTATCAATTGAGCATAAATATAAATATACCGAGAACACTCAGTCACTCAAATAACTTACGACAGTATAAAACAAATGATTATAAGTGTGAGACAAAAGTATTGATTAACCTAATTAGCCTTCATGAAAGATTGCAGCCTGCACTTGAATGCGTATCTTGTCGAACGTTGAGTACTTTTTTCTTTAGGTCAAGATGTCTAGGATACTATGTTGTTGTGCTAGAATAAGTAAAAAGCCCTTGGTTTCTTCAATTGAATAAAATAATTCATTTTGTAACATATAATAAATCTTCTTGTAACATATAGACATTGACGTAGAATAAGCAAACAGAGATAGAATTTGCAGAGTACCCATAAAATAAGTAAAAAGCCCTTGGTTTCTTCAATTGAATAAAATAATTTATTTTGTAACATATAATAAATCTTCTTGTAACATAAAGACATTGACGTAGAATAAGCAAACAATTTGCAGAGTACCCATATAGATTATTAGAAATATAACAACAGTCAAATATAGTTAGGTCAGGCACTTAAGCTCTGTACTTTCTAAGCACTAAAGACCTGGACTAAGGAGAAGCCTGCTCGTCCTAAAAGGTGAATAAAAGACATGATACAATCTAGTATAAATTAATGTTGTTATATGGATTTCAGAGCGTTTTAGTGTTAGTTTTGTAAAAACATGTATTGTAATACTTGTAATAGACTTGTAATACTTGTAATTCATATAGTCAGAATGGCCGATGGGCTGACAAGGTTTGCAGTTGAGGTCACGTTTGGGTAGACGGGTCGTTGGGCTATTAATTGTACTAAGGCACAGCGGGGCCGGAAATCTTAGTACGTCGCCGGCATATTTTGTATTCCATGCAATATCTTTTTTTGTCCTAAGCATTTGAAAAGCTGTCAGAGGGTAATAGGAATGCATAATTGGCTAATGAGCCAGCATTGTTTCTGACCAACTAGGAAGCGATAACCTAAAGTTGTTGAGCCTCTTCAGGATTTTATCACGTGACTTTCGGTTTTTAAACGCAAGCAAAAAGAACCATATGGACTAGAAGACTACGGGTGCTGTGAGTGCAAACTGTTTGGGTGTTAGAATCCTTTGTCTTCTATTACATTGCGCACGAGAGGATGAGACGACTTAATTATATAGTAAAAGCCACAATTTTAATGTCAAAAATAAATAGGCCTTGAGAATGACTAGACTGCAATAAAAATCAGTAATAACTTTCTTTCCTTATAACACTTCCATATTATTTTACTTGCTTTAAAAATAATAGCAAATATCAATACGATATTTTTTTAATTTAGAGGGATTTAATCATTTTGGACACACTAAGGCATTTTTTTGTATCAACCTCATTCAAAAACTACTGGAATCTAATTTATGTTCGTCTAAAAATGATGAGGAAATTATGTTAGCA
The DNA here is from genome assembly GCA_029286875.1 of Lamproptera curius. NCBI lineage: Eukaryota > Metazoa > Arthropoda > Insecta > Lepidoptera > Papilionidae > Lamproptera > Lamproptera curius. Next base: position 6,398,696 of record JAGSMT010000016.1, on the reverse strand, counting down.
TACAAAAATTCTTGGATTGAGTTTGTCAAAAAATTTAAGGTATTTTGAATGCTTAAACAGTAGAACCAGACGCTGAATTGTCTAAAGAATAAGTCTTAAACCTGAATTCATGTCACAATCAGTTGAAAAGTGTAATCCTTACACTTTAAGCTTTTCTTTCACAGTTCCATTTAACTTTGCGACAAAACTTCCCTTTTACATTCTAGCGATATGGAATGAATATTTCAAGTATTCGTGTAGATAGTATTCTGATTTCAAGGAGTTTAAAGAACTCCATAAACTTTCTGAAGTGATAAAAACTACAAGAAAATATCGTCTCTACCATAGAATTCACTTGTGACTTATATACAAAGTTTTATTTTTGACATTCAATATTGAAAGAGGATCAAAGGAAAAATCTTATTTTATATACGAATATAAATTATGATACTTATCAAATCCGGTGCAGGTGGCAAAGACAATGCGCCACCTACTTGGGATCCAATAATTTAAAAAATTAAACACAGAGATATAAAAACTACAAAGCCATTGGACAACATAAATTTTTTTTTGTCAAAATTAAGAAAATGGAAAGATATGTTACATTTTAAATAACACCCTGACGGTTATTCCAAAAATTATGAGATACAGACATTTACTAACTTCATTACATCATGGATGATCACAGGCGGACTAAGGCTGGAAACAGTCCGAAACGTCTGGAATAAATATAAGTAACGCAAAAAATTCAGTAAATTAGTGATACGTATACTTAAATGCTTATGAAAAAACCTTTACATGATTTTATTACATTATGTGTCTTATAATCTAAGAGTATTACGTGATTTTGCAAAAGATTTTTCTACGGTGTACAATAAAATGGTAAGTAATAATTACGGGCGGATACTAAATGACCTTGTGAGGATATGTTGATTTTTCTAATTTCATGTGTAAGTCTTAGCTCAAATTTTGGTGTTAAAACGATACAGGACATGTGATCAAATCAAACAATCTGTAAGCAAATAAACAAAATTGGAGTTTTGTTGGTAACATCAAAATAACCTGTTTTAATTATAACATTATGATTAATAATAAAATACAAAAATATAACAAAACACCATTTTTTAAATTTTTATCGGTCTCTGTATGTTTGTTCTGGCTAATTTTGGAATGGTTAGTCCCATTATGACGGGACGTTCACTGGAAGATTTAGAAATAAATATTTATATTACAAATATGCCAGTTTGTAATAGTAATTGTAATAACATTAACTGGTTTTGGTTTGTTGGCATAAAATATAAATAACATTAAAAGAAATTGTAAGAACATGTGAACGGAAATCCCGGTTTTTTAAATAAAATCAAGTCATAGGTTCTGATGGAGCTTTAAAAGGCTCACTCAAACTTGTCTAACATGAATAAGTCTGTCTGTTTAAGTTACAATAAGTTGAAAAGTATAATTCGGACGTTTTAACTATTATTCTAAAGGATCAAGTTAAGTTTGCAACAAAAATTAAGTTTTAAATAATTTAATGTAACACGGGCACGATATTTAATTTCATTATCAATGTAGTGATTTAAAAATTAGTAATTTACAATAATATATATTATAAATATTGTCATTAAAGTTGCAATAAACTATATATATTATATATTTATAATTCATTTGTAAATCGTCACCAAAAGCATTTATTTTCTTTTGGTTTTATGCAGATCTTCATTTAAATGTAGATGTCAACCATTTGCCACTGTTCCCAATATTTGCGGATCAAATCATGCTCAATTTAAGTAAATTGAGCATGATTTACTGCCTTTTCTCGTGGGTTATAATTTAATCATTTGGGTTTTTTATTGAATATATATATAACTAAGTGGCAGCTTTAAAAACGAAAAAACATTAATAAGCAAAGAATAGGTAATTTTCTATGAAAAATTGTATTCGCTTTACCCATGGTCCAGGTTTTTTCGATTAGTCAATTTTATACCTCAAATTGTTTATATAAAGAAATAGTAAGTTTATTAAAATGAAAGGCATAATATTTACAGTAACATACAACAATCGGAGTTTATTAATATACTTGATATTATTTTAAGAACGGAACTTTATGAAAGTTAAATGCAAATAACAAATTAAAATAATTTTGTTTTCTAGGAGAACGTTTGTAGTAACAATTATTTCATCCTTTTTATTAAAATATCTCTTCGACAATTATAAAAAATGGGTGCGTGTACTTATGTAGCGCATAGAGTTATACTTCTTGGCATCATTAAAAATAGTTTTTAATTGCATGCAAATAATTAATTACAATAAAATAATAGGATTGGAAAAGGATAATCAACAATGTTCAGTTTAAATTTGAAAATTAAATAAATAAATATTTATTTTCTTACATTAAGTCTAACATAAATTGTCTTATTATTCGAATTGTATTTTAATTAAATGATGTCCACTTCATAGTATCTTCTGTAATGTCTGAATGGAACTTCAGTTATCATTTTTATCAAAAGTTTTCATTAAATTTATTTGGCTATTTTTATAAATATTTATTATTTATTCAATTTAATAGCAAATATTAAAATTAATATTATAATTTGATGTTCAATTTTAATTTTATCACAAACTTTTATTAAATGTTTTATAAAATTTATTTCTTTATTTTGTAGAATATTAAATAAACAATAATAGTATTTAACATTAATACTTTTAATAATTTAGTGTTAATTATATTAAATAAAAGTATTTTAATTTATATCAATAAATAATACATGGATAGTTAACCTCAATTATATTGGAGCACTTGAAAAGTATATAAGCACAATTTTTTTCACTAATATTCACAAATAGTAAGTAATATCAATCAAAATAATTAAGATAATTAAAGAGATAGATTTACAAGAACTAATCATAAATAACCAATAATAAGTATTTAACATTAATAATTTAATAATATTTAGTGTTAATTATATTAAATAAAAAGTATTTTAATTTATATCAATAAATAATACATACATGGAAGTTAACTCAATTATATCGGAGCACTTGAAAAAGTATATAAGCCATTTTTTTCACTAATATTCCAAATAGTAAGTAATATCAATCAAAAATAATTAAGACAATTAAAGATGATAGATTTACAAGAACTAATCATAAATAATTCGATTAAGAATTTATGGATTCACAAGACGTACTTTGATATATCATATAACTGGTAGTTCAGCGTCATCTAGTTGCTTACAAATGTAGAATTCCTAAGAGATGTTGGCTTACTTGTACAGCGGTACTATAAATCAGAAGCTTTGATTATGTGACTAGATGGCGCTTATCTAAAACGTATTATAGATAAATCACAATGTTGATATATTAAATGAATAAAAATATTACTATTATAAGTTGAATAAACATCATTACAAAAATTAATATATTTATATAATAATATATTTAATATAAATTTAAATAATATAAAATATTATTAATAAGAATATATCGTAATATACATCCAAAAACGAACCTTAATCCTAACTCATAGAGCACATTATGCAAACAACTATCGCAAATAAAAACGACAACTCCATTATCTCTACACAAACATCAACCTTATCACTATGTAATATGGACCTTATTCCTTCCTTAGACCTTCACTCTCATCATTTTTTCATAACGCGCCTAAAGAAGTATAACTTCAAAAATTTCCATAAATTTTATATTTATTTGCATTTTATTATAGTCGAGTATGTATCCAATAAAAATTTGGCATGTGCAGAAACGACTACAAAAACGTATAGAAACTAACAAAAAGTAAACTATATTAACTTCAAATATCGTAGATCTATGTCGGATTAAAAATTTAAAACCTAGAAAATTACTTGCGTGATGACCTTTTGTGTTTGGGTGTGTGTGCGTGTGCTTTTTTTTCTTTTACATGCACAACTTTATCTTTGATTGTGTTACAAGGTATAGGCCAAGAAACTTGATATTTTTCTTATTTATATTGTGGGGCTAGTAAAACGCTTACTTAAGCTTTTTGACATTAATGTGTCTTTCAAGTTTGCGCCACAATCAATTGAAAAGAGAAATCTTGGCGTTTCAAGCTTTCTTTTTAATGCACTAGTTGACTTTTTGACGTAGCTCGTGTCATTTGCACAGTTATCAATTAGTTTTATGCACACTAACGAGTTAATAATATAAGGTTGTGACGCAGCACGTTAACTTCCCTTTTAAAAACAGAGATAAATGTTAGTAACGAATAAGAGACGCCTCTTTACAATAAATAACTTTCTAATGAAGTGTTTAACATAAGGAGTAACTGAAGGAGTAACTGAAGGAGTGATAAAGTCCAGATCCACTCCAATAAAAAGTAAGGGTCATATGTGGCCTTAGAATCATCCCTTTGAGCCGAAAGTACTATTAAATAAATAAGAAGACCTGCTGAACCCTATCTAAAATTGCTAACTATCCTAATTGTCGCTCATATGAATTTCAAACAATGAACAACGCATTTTCTAAAACTTTCAGAATAAGCTGATGACATATACAGGAATATAAGCTTGGAACCATCGATAATGAAAAGGTTAACTATATTAAGAAACACTCATTTCCTTCAACTCGATTATGACTACCACGGCCGATCTATATTAGAGATCAGCCAAATGCGCAGGAGATATTATAGTGCACAAGCGTATGCCCAAGCTACGGAGGCAGTTGTGTATATACTATCTCTACAAGAGTCTAGGAACAGACCGAGTTACTTTAGTTATTACGATACAGCCTAAGCCTTTTTTATATCGATTAAAGATTTATATTTCTTATAAATAATTTATGATTGTTAATTCGCCGCTTTAATGTAACCATAATGTGCAATTCGTTGTATATTGCCCTAGTAGACTTACGGACTATATATGCAATAGATTTATAATATAGGAAATATAAGTTCTTCTTAAAATTTTATTATTATTATAAATCAGAAGTTGTTATGGTTCGTATGAAAAACTAAGACAAAAAGCGAAATGCATTTTATACATTGTTATATATATATAAACCAGTTCTTCTTTACTATGCCCCATTAAACTGACCAAAACTCGTAATAAATATTAATTAAACATGTAAATTAACATAATACATACCGAATGTATTAAGCTTTTCAAAGCCGCATACAATGTTATATATCTTATTTTATTAATTAAAACTAATGACATGCTACGTTTATGCTATGAGTGAATAACAAGTGTGCCCTCATTCAAAATAACAATAAAAAGCGGCATTATTATACTGATAAATATATTAAAACTGCTCTGTAGCCTAGTGGTATAGGCGTGTGCCTTAGAAACTGGAGGTCGGGTTTGAATCTACAGGGACTCAACAAATTTTCATTGTTGTTTCCTAGTTGGTTCATGGAATTTAGGCCTGATCACCCAATTGTCTGAAAAGTAAGATGATCCATGCGTCGGATGGGCATGTAAAAGTCGGTCCACCCACCAACCCGCATTGGACCAGCGAGGTGGGATACGGTCCAAGATCCCCTAATGGATGGAGGTGTATTAGGGGAGACCTATGTCCAGCAGTGGACTATCACAGGCTGATGATGATGATGATGATATTTAAACAGACGTTGTAGCGGAACCTTTTGAAAACGCAATATATGTAGGCACATAATATAATACAATTATACACATAATCAATAAAATCCATAAAATTTTTAAATAAAATATAAATTAATAATTTGCATTCGGACTCGCGTGTTACAATAAAAAATTTGCAGTTGCTTGTATAGAAAATAGATGGTGCTTAAAAGCTTTTTACATAAAACGGAAAAGGTTTTGCGCCTCTAGGCTAAACAGAGCGATATATTGAAAATGCTATTGCTGCGATTGTGCACAACTAAAAATTTTATTTACAGTACAACCGTTCCGCATTTATAGAATGTTATGCTACTTTTGCAGCCATTTCTTTCATGATATTATGAATGTTTGAACAAAAATATGAATAAAATTAAATATATAAAGCACATAATGCACAATTGCCATTTTAAATAAAGGTTGGTTGGTAAGTAGTTTAGGTTTAGTTGGTAACTGCCTCCGTAGCCTAGTGGTATGGGCGTGTGCTTTAGAAACCTGAGGTCGTGGGTTCGAATCCTGCAGGGACGCAATAAATTTTCATTGTTGTTTCCTAGTTGGTTAGGGCAATTTGGGCCGATCACCCAATTGTCTGAAAAGTAAGATGATCCATGCGTCGGATGGGCATGTAAAAAAGTCGGTCCACCCACCAACCCACATTGGACCAGCGTGGTGGGATACGGTCCAAACCCCCTAATGGATAGGGGTGTATTAGGGGAGGCCTATGTCCAGCAGTGGATTAACAAAGGCTGATAATGTGTGATGTGTGTGTGGTAAGTATTAATATTCTGGTCCTTTGTAGTCAAGGTGGAGTCGAGGAAGACACGGTAGCATATCACCGGTATTTTATAATTCAGTTTCCCTATAATCTGCGATTCAACAGTCTCTACATCGCTGATCTGGTTTGAAGTAATAAGAGAAAGGGTATTCGGAATAATGTAATAAATTATCAAAACTTCAAATGGATGATTTAAAATTGTGTTTTATTTAAATGAAGTGAAGTTATCCAACTCGTCCTGATAAAGGACCTTCGGTAGATCCGAAAATAGTCGGCACCAATACTAACTTCACCTGAGTTTAGTTGTTTATAGTATACATTATACCATTTACTGTTAGATCCGTCTTAAGCCAGTATGTGGGCACTAAATTTTCCGTCTAACGATGGGCTGTGTATTCACTATGTTTTATTCTTTGATTAATTTGATTTTGAGTTGACGTTAAATACTGTTTTTTGCCATCTTACACTAAAATTAAAAGTAATTGATCGTAACAGTTTTTGTATGGCCAATTTAAGCAAAATAACCCTTAAATTTCCCTTTGGCCTCGTTTAAACACCAACCGAAGTTACCAGGGACAAAGATAGTGGAAATATAAGTAAGTGTTCGATTCACGGAAAAAGCAAAGCCCGCAACGCCATTCTACGATGGCATCTCCCCACGAATATTTTTTTTTTCTTATTAAATAAGCTATAAATTAGAAACTATGTGCCTAATAGCTAAACAATCAATTATGAAACCAATCGTGAAATTTAATTCGTTTTAATGACAAAAATTAAAAATAGTAGTTTCTGTTACTAATGCGAATACTATACTATATGATAAATAATACAATTATAGGAATTTTATCACGTTTAATTACTATACAATTATCATAAATTATACCCGACCTTTCTTTCTTTCGACGCTAACGCTATGGTCATGGTCGAGGTATGTTAAATAGTCGGCTTCCCCAACCCCAAGGGAAACCAAAGCGGGTGGGAACGGTCCAAAACCCCCAATGGAAAGGGGTGTATTAGGGGAGGCCATGTTCAGCAATGACCATCAAATTGATGATGCAAGAGGTAAATTTTATAAACGCTAATAGGAAGCTAACCGAAATGGAACAGAGCCAAAATAAATACGACTCTCATGTTCCTTCACCACCCAACGGTTAATCAGGGTACAAGATATCATCTTCAAATTTGAGATTATTAAGGGAAGATTCTCCAAACTTATGTGAACCAAAAGTAATTTAAACGGAACCCAGAGCCCGGGCACCAGTTTTATCAAATTTGTTTAACGGTTTATTTTAAAAAAAACGTGCCCTGCGGCTAATTTGATAAACGCGAACGGGATATCCGAAACCTGGCAAGGTAAAAAGAAGTTTCCAAACAATTTTCGCTACCACGGATGAAATTATTTCAGTGATTTTTCGTGCATACTGGGCTCTAGTACACCTCAAGAATTTTACGAGCGTTGTCAGAACCTGTTTAGCACAATTATTACATTTATATGTTCCAGAAACTCACATATAGTCGCATCTTAGAGGTCTCAAAGATACCTTGGGGTGTAGGACCCGTTGTATGACCCGAGTCAATGGAGAAAGCTCTAGAGTTTGTTCAGAATTAAATACCCTTTATCTATAACAACGTAACAATAGCAGTAGGATTAGAAAAGATAATAATCATGTAATACTTGCTACAGAATTTGCCACTTAATAACTTCAGTCCAAATTTTCCATTCCGAAATCAACGGCATTCAGCATGCCTGTAAGACCGATCCACTTTGTGAGCCACAAATGCACAAGTCACATGCTCCTCACGGTTGGAGACCGAACTTTCCACCGCATTCACTTCAAATGCAATAACCACCTTTATTTAGAACCCAACAAATAATGCGCGTACCCCCACAGAATTACAAACCACAAAATAATTATTTTGTGATGCAAAAGAATCCAAACTAAACTGATTTCAAACCATTTTCCATGATTTAATTTCTAAAATTTAAAATTTAAACAAAATTTACTTTAAGATCCGTGAAGCAAACTTCAACGAATGAGACGAAGCTACTCCGACTATATCATTCATTACGCAAATCCACTGACGATAACTACTACAGCCCTTTAGACTGACTTTAACTACCTGGATTTGCGGTTTTATTCTGAATCAGTCGTCATGGAAGAGGTAGAACAACATGTCCCTTCCGTAAAGGACGAACATTTTCAACAGGAATTGAAACCCCAAAGACCGAACCGACCCGAAATTTCCACGTACAAAGGCAATTAGGCAACATTCGGACCCATAATCCACCGCTTAAATTTTTGATTGATACAGGTGCAAACCAGTCTTTCATTAGTCCCATAGCTGTCGAAAAACATTTTAGTCACATCCCTCTAAACTATGATCCCTTCGAAGTTACGCGTTCACGCTACTAGTAAAAATGATTACTCTATAACTTTACCAAGTTTTCGCGAATTTCAAAAACAAAATACCATTACTATTTACATACATAAATTCCATAATTATTTCGATGGGCTCATAGGATTTGATTTGTTAGATTTTGGAATTCTAAGATAGAATTTGCCTGTAAAATCTTAAATACTCGGTGTGCAGAGTTACATATACTAATGTAGCAGCTCAGCGCATTGATGGTATTAATTATGTATGTCTATAAATGTTTATTATAGTTTGTCTAATTATTATTTTGTTTAGCTTAAGTTTACTCCTATTTATAATTTTCACTTTTCAGTAAAATATAATATAACTAAAATATTGTGACGAACAGACGGACAGAGCGAAACATAAAATTTATTAATTATGAAGTTACGGTTGCCCCGGCCCGGCAATGAGTTAGAGAACCGGTTTCCACTTCAGATCCTGGGCAGAAAGGGCGCACTTTGGGCCGTTTATCCATCAGTCCAACGATCCTTCCCAAGCGTGACGCATGTCGATCTGACCCCGCCGCCGTTACGAGTGTGCATTGCAAGTGGTATTGGTTGTGAATATTTTGACCATCTTTGTATTTCTTAAACTGTCTGGGTTATTTCTAAATTTTCTTTGCCATTCCAGGCCGTACCTTAATCTTTCTGGACACACGAAATATACCTATTTTTATACGAGTTGAATTAACGTTTGATTTATCGCCGGAATACCTTATCCCTTTTATATATATATATAAAACGTTTTTCAGTTTAAAAGAAAAGTGCGTAAAATTTACGGACGAAGAATCCGGGTAGTTAAACCGACTTTTGAATGTAATTTATAATCATATTTGTTAATGTATATAGATAATATTATATAATTATATATGTATTGCATAAGTAAGAATATTTATAATACATTTTGTTTATGGCCCATAGTGTATTAAACGTTTTTATTAAAATAATATATTTGCTACCTTTAAAAAAATTTTATCTCGAATTTACAATTTATTTTTGATTCTTTTGTTATTCTATATTGCACCTTAAGAGACCCACGCTAAATTTTTCAAACCTCCAAAATTTTGGTAAGGGCGTTTTGAAACCGGAGATATGGGTTCAAATCCGAGGGACTCAAAAATTTATCGATTTTGCCCAAAAACCAAGAAAGTTTTTAGGCTATTTTGGGCCGATCACCCTTGTCCAAAAAAAGAAGATGACCCATGGTTTTAAGGAGTATGAAAGTCGGTCTTCCCCCAACCCTTATAGGACCAGCGGGTGGGAAGGAATATAGATCTTAGTAGAGCCAAATAAACGTTAAAGAGCCAAAACCAAATGGTTCAGAGCCAAAATAAATAGGGATCCTTTGTTCCATCACCACCCCGTGTTAATCAAGGGACAATATATCATCTACAAATCTCTAAGATTATTACCGGAATTTGATGGAAATTTGCAAGTCTTAACAAGATTCATCAACTTATGCGACCAAATAGTTATTGCACACGTGAACCCAGAGCCCGGGCACTAGTTATCAAATTTAGCCCTCATTAACGGTATTTTAAAAAAAATAACGTGCCCCGCGGCTGTATTGATAAACGCAAACGGCATATCCGAAACCTGGCAAGGTAAACAGAACGCCCTCCTAAACAATTTCGCTGACTATCGCGATGAAATTGCATTGTACAGTGATTTTTTCGGTGTTGTTAGATAATGCCTAAGGCATTTAAGCCCGCCTTTGTATATGGTAATTGTGCAAAAAGAAAAATAAATAAATAAATATATCTACACAAATATATGATTTTTGGAATGCCAACATTTATGAAGAAATCATACCAGCCAACACTTCTTAACTCTTGAGACCTCCAATAAATTCTCAAGACAGAGTGTGTTGTAGTCAAAAGTCAAGTCATCTGTAATTGTTAATTTTGGAGGAAACCATTATTATTCACACAAAACCGGATTTGGACCAGTGTAGGATACGGGCCCAAAAACCCTCTAATGGATAGGGGTATATTTGGGGAGGCCTATGTCCAGCAGTGGACTACCACAGGCTGATGATGATGTTGATGAACTAATGTTATTAATTACTGTGTTTGGGTATAAATTACTTACCTCATATCCAATGATGTCATCTTTTCAATGGGTAAGCCAGTAGCAGCGAAGCTACATAACATTGACAGCGAAAATACCGACATTTAATAAGACCGCGGAAGACGGAAGATTATTTCAAAAAAATAAAATTTTAATTTTAATTAACGTCGAAAAAGCACCCTTACTTTCAATCGAAAATTCATCCGTTAAAATATCAGCATTTTTCCAAAAGTTGATATACTTTCTGTTCGTTGAAATCTCTATTTTCCAATGATAAAAAAATGTGTGTTAATAGTAAATCGTCTCAGATTTTTTTTTTAGTTTTTATAAATTATTTTAAGCTATTTATTTAAAATTTGCACTTTAGTTACTCGAAAAACGTTAGATCACATGCGACATTGTTCATATATATCACATACTACTATAATTACCAAACAAATAATTTAATTAAATTAATATTTAATAACCATTCTACTATATTTGGAGAAAAATGTTTTTTAAATTTAATGCGTAGATGCCTATTTAAAACTATTTTAAGATAAATTATATACCTGAGTGACCTACGAATATTGCCGCCCATCAAAAGGTATTTCATGGAGAAGTAGGGAAACCTGTATTTTAACGGACACTTTATTGAAAATCAAAATTCCGAACGCATTTTTGGGAAGATGGGTTTTAAATTATGTTGTTTGATGAACACTCGATTGAATTTGCATTAGCGAATGCGGCAAACACAAGGCTTTTACACTTTAAGAGACTTCAAGGTTTTTATAATGCACAAAACAAAATAATACATATTTCATAATTTATGTGTAAAACTTTGAAGGTGTATTAATCATAAAACATACAAACACCATTACCTATTACCTACTCCGTGAACAAACGGCCATTGCATAACGAACCGGAGGTTGTGGATTCAGATCCCGCGAGGAAACAACTTTTTCATTATCGTTTTTTCTGATTTTTAAGATAAAATGAGCCGAGTACCCAATATCTAAAAATTAACAAGAAATTATTGAGACGAAAACTTGACACCACTGAAAAAAAAGGATGACAAGTCAAATGAACATGTAAAAGTTGGTCCCGGATTTCAACATTATATTCGGCAGTCGTTATAGGATGCATTCAAATGTACTGACAACTAATTCATCCGTTGAATGCAGTCAGCTCTTTGGGTTCTAGAGATAAGATGCCAGTCTATCAATCTGCGTTAAACTGTTATAGATATAGGTGAATCTGAGGGGTTTAGAAGCTATGTTTTTAATCCTGTTATAACTATGGCATGATAGTTTGGAAGAAATGGCTAGAAGGAAAAGTTTATAAACCATTATATATAATTGACCACATGTTATCATTAAAGCCTTTTCTTCATAGATTTATTAGTTGTATAACTTTTGTATAGTATAAAGAATGTATCGAAACGCTTATATGCAAAGGAAATAGTCTATAAAAGAAGGAAAAATACTGTTCGGAAGATATTTGATACTGGCAGTAACTAATAAAATAAGAGGGTAAAAGAACTTTTATTAGTGAACATTTTTTTTATTTGTTGTGCATGAGTAGACCACGGTGTCAAAGACCGGTATGTAGTCACAAAATAAAATTTACCTCAAAAGATAAATTTATTAGATAATCCCATCATCATAACCCGATCATAACCCCATCAGACCACTATTTCTTTTAAACTTAAATCTGAAAATAATTTGACCTGAGCTGTATCAAGCTCATATCTTTACTTCATTCTATATAACTAAAGTCACCGACATAGGTTCTGTTCTCAAAGGTTCTGGAGTGGAGGCCGCGTTCGGGAAGAGATGCCGATCTCCGTGTAGTAGCCGGCTCAAATTGGCAGCGAGTAGCTAGGGATCGGCCCCGTCTTGGCGTTCATTGAGAAAGGCCTATGTCCAGCAGTGGACGGATAGGGGCTGCTAATGATGATGATGATAATATAAAAACCATTTTTTTTAGTCCTAGTAATAATATATCATATATATTCTTATAAAATAAAATAAAGTTATCTGAAGATTTATTAAAATTACAATACAGTGTGTATTGTAATTTTAATACATTTTTTTATTCTAAGCATTTAAGATATTACTAACTCTTCCAAGGTCGTGAAAACACTGCTAGTTTCTATTGCGTTTTATATGCTTTTATACGTTCTTATACATCAGATAGTTTCGTATAAACGTAGCGGTGACCCTTATAAAGATAAGGATAGGAATACACCCTTCCTAATTTATCAACAGTATGTAAGACCCTTAAATTGGCCCATTTACCGATTTATATATTGTACTTTTACCTAATAAGGTTATCGGCAAAAAAGGCAGCCTTTTATGTTGAGTAATAAAGTGACACAAAATCCAATGTCTTGTAATTGCATTGATCTAATTAATTTGGGAAATTTTTTTTTTTATAAAAAGTGTATCATAAATATTGACCACTTTTAATATATTTATACAATCTAGAGCTCTTAAAGAACTTATCTATTATTTTTGGATAGGCTCTTTCCACTTGGAAAGCAAAATTTTAACAAAAGAACATGATCTACTTCAAAAAACGAATATCATTACTTTCCTTTATTTTTTTAGAGTTCGTTATAGAATAACTTATTTTACTATGATATTAAACGCAATCTGTGGTTTTCCGCGACAATTTACGTATCATTATCATTTTAATTTTTATTTGTTACCTTGTTCTGAAACGGTATGTTTCAGTTTTTAAAAATTGATTGTTAATTTTTTTTAAATAAAGTAGATCCAGAATTAATTTTTACTTTCAGTTTTCAAAACATTTTTTTTAAGTTAAGATTAAGATTTTATTTACATTTAAACATTTAATATTTAAATAATAAAAAAAGTATTTTATTATGAAATTATGGTCATTAACATATAGCTCTTTTAAACGCCTTTTAAGAGCTTATGTCATACTTTTTGGATTGGCTCTTTCCATTGAAAAAGCTAAATTTTAACAAAAAATATTACCAACTTCAAAACCAAATATTCTTCCTTTATTTTTGATGAGTTCGAAATATAATAACTTGTTTCATTGTCATATCGTCGCGGACTTGCGCTAACCAAGTCCGCGACAATTTAGGTATCATTTTCAATTTATTTTTTGCGCTATCTTGTTCAGAAACGGTATGTTAAAAATTGATTGTTATTTTTTTTTTGAGTAACAAAAATAGATCCAGAATACACCTTAACTTTTAGTTTTCAAAACATTTGTCTTAAGTTAAGGTTAAGATTTCTGTAATATTTAAACATTTAATGTTTTATTTTAATGTTGAAACTATAAAAAAATATATTTTATTACGAAATTACTGTCATTAACATACAGCTTTTTAACGGTCTACAAACCCTTGATTCCAAAGCCAAATGCATTACTTTATATAAATACAGCTGAGACATCATAAATATATTATATTTAGCAAGTAGGCTCCTTGATGGATTAATGTACTCGTATCATACCTCGCAGAGACTCACGGCATAGAATATTACTAGTAGATTACCTGTTATACTCTTCAATTTCCTGAAATAGCGGGTTGTGTTATGATTTAACAAGTTAAGAACGTTGTTTAAAATTAAGGTAAAGTGAAGAAATATTTGTCTTTTAATGAGCAAAGTATTCAAAAGTAAAAAAGTCAAACATTAGGTCATAAGTTATGACTAAAATATAATTTATCTCCTAGACAAAAAGAGGATTGTTATAAGTTTGACGATTCTATCGGTACTATCATAGATTCCGAATGGTTAAAGCTATTTCAATTGAATTTTTTGGTAAATATGATTCGCGTATTAGTGTTTTAAGAAAAGTTCAATGAAAATCGAATAGGCAGTTCAAAAGTTATGAGGGATTAAAGTAGGGAAGGATTACCAAACTCCGCAAATATACCTAAAAATAGATCTGAAATGAGGGCGCATCACGTGCACAAAACAAGAACGTACGTTATATGTACGTTATATAAAATTGGTACTTTTAAAAGTATAAAATTAAACTTAAAAAAACCTTTTTTAATATTAAAACTTACTTTTAACCAAATTTAATTCATAATTATTTTTTACTATTTAAATTGAATTTAGTTTTTTATTTATTTAACAATGATTGAGTAAATATGAATATAACCACGTCACCGCTCCAAACTTGGTGCTTAAATTCCGCTCAAGACCCGATGGACGGATGGGGACACCCCTTAGCAAAACCAAAGTACAAAGTGGCTCTGAGAAACTACAACAAAGAAGAGCAGCTGAAAACACCTCAGAGAGACAGAAGCAAGCTGGGCAGAAGAAAGAGGTAATGCTGCTGTGATAGTAAAGACGATGGCCGCTTCCTCTCAGCAATTTCCAGGCAGAAAAAGAAAACAGGAACAACACACTAAAGCACTAAAAGTGATTCACAACAACCAAAGGCAAACAAGAATTAAGCCACCCAATCTCCGGGACGCAAGGACCACCTAATAAAGGCGTTTCTTAAATTCAAGGTCATGACAGAAGTGACAATGAAGGACAATGCGAAGACTTGTAAAGACATCGTATAGGCCTTCCTCTGAACGACAGCTTCCTGTCGCCTGAAAATTAGACCCAAGAAATCAGGAGCTTCCATATACTGCGCACTCCCTGGCTTCTTCAAAAGGAAAAGCGGGCGGATCGGCCGAGATCGATGAGAAAATATCCATTGACCCATCCACTTATAGGAAACCTCACATTAACGAATATGATATCATATATCATTTATCACACTGTTACAGACACCCAAAAAAGGTTGCGGACAATGACCTTTGTACTCGTCAATAGCTCAAAGAGGAAATATAACGACTAATTGTTGATGAAGCACTCATGAACCACTTCAGAGTCACAATGGATGTGTTGCTTATTGGAGATAAAACCCAACTCCCTTACATCTCACGCAATAATATTTTGAGCTGCTCTACAATCATCCAAGTCATTCGGTCAGAATAGGCCAGAAACGGTTGTACACGTAAAGAAATCCAGTGTACGTAACGTACGCATTAAGCAAAGTCTAAAGCGGCATATGCTCAGCCGCACCGCGCTTGAAATCCCTGCAGCTGAAGCGGTTTATGGATTCATTAATCTCAAAAACCCTTGAGAAAATCATCTACTTGGTGCATACCCAAGCCAAGAAAAAAAGTGCGCACATTAATACAGCACCTACATCAGCACTACAGTGTTCCCCACGCCGTCGTAGCAATACCCGTCAAACGATCAGCTGCACATACTAAGCAGACAGCAGTAATGATGCCATAGCCCAGTTCATCCAAAGAGACACATATGAAAGCCACCAAATTGAGAGTGGAGGACTACAACATCACGATGGCGTTTCAGAATAGGGACCCGAGGAGAATACACCACGCCAATCAACTAAAGGCGTTAGCGGCCTCAATGAAGGCAACTAAGTAGATTATAAGTTAAAATTTGTCCTAGTGTCCTAGCCAGTAAACTTGTCTCAGGCGGATTGGCTCAGTCGGCACAGTGTAGTCGTCGAGTATGATAGCACAGTCGCTGGAGGCTATCCGTCGAAAAAGGCTACAAGATAAAGATCTTCTGGTCTTCTTCGGCGGAAAGACAGATGTGCTATTAGCGTTCTTGTCCCTTTCCTCATGTTTCTTCCGGACCATCCCGCTCTACATGCCGCTATCTCTGATAATCAAATACGTTATAAATTATGTTTATACCGTATATGTATATGATAAATATCTCTCTAATAATTTGAATAAAACATAAAGCGTATGTAGTATAAAATAATCATATTATGTTTTGTTTACTATTTAGGTAACTGTTTCATGAAAGTAATCTTGGTAAAATATGTTGCAAATTTTTATTTATTGCACATGATTGTATATATAACAATTAACATTTATAAAAGAAAAAATAGAAAAGATTTAAATAAAATAGTAGAAGCAAGCAGAACTAGAATATTTTTGTTTATCCGTATATCAAAAAAAGTAAAAACTTAATAAGAAAGAGGAACCAATAATATTCCAAAAATGCAAAGGTATAATAATGCGAGGCGGAAATATAAATTCTATATACAAATTTCCCAATGCTGTTTACCAAGTTCTCTTGGGAATCATCCTGTTAATCCTGTTTAAACCCTATTTCAACGATTACACAAAAAAAGAAGTAACCGGTTTTTTAATTCGGAGCTTGTATTATGAATATGTGAGTCTTTATTAAAATCTGTAATAATTTACATATGATCTTTTTGAACATTATTTTAATTTTACTGTAATTAATTAAATTTCTAAAGTTTTCCATTGCATTTAAGGTACGATTTAAATAAATGAACGCTTTTAATTTTTTTAAGAATTTGTCATTAAAACCTTAAATGAAATTGTTTACTTAAATTTCGTACACTGTTGTAATTCGCATATATAAATCGTCGATATTAATCAAAATTTAAAAAATTTAAACATAAAAAGCTTAGAAAATAATGTATATATGGCAGCAACTCACAGATAAACAACTCTTCTCTTCAACTACAAACCTACAAATCTGTATTTCTGAATTGTGCTTGTGTTGAGATTTAAGCTCCGATAGAGAGTGACGTTTAAACCAAAGAAATTTCTTTCTTTCTAAGAAAACATGTTAGGAGCAATCTTTTTGCCATTACGTCAAATAGTATGGGTTCGAATCCTGCGGGGACTCAACAAATTTTTATTGTTGTTTCCTAGTTGGTGAGGACAATTTGGGCCGATCACCCAAATGTCCGAAATGTAAGATGATATATGCGTTGGATGGGCATGTAAAAAGTTGGTCCTCCCACCAACCCGCATTGGACCAACGAGGTGGTATACGGTCCAAAAAACCATTAGGGAAGTTATTTGTCCAGCAGTGGACTAACACAGGCTGATGAGTATGATGATGATGACGTCAAATAAGGATCTTAACATTACATCTGTATGTTTTTGTTACAATATTGTCTATTAATTAATATTATTGTAGATTATATTATTTTTTGTTTATTTTAAATGATATTTAACAGAAATAGGAGTTATATATAATTAATATACATGTATGCCAGGAGCATACATGTATATTATAAACGATAACTGAAGTCCTTGGACCTATTCAAGATGTAGACCATTTATTTCTTTAACCTATTACGGTTTCCCTAGTATTTTTAATTTGAAATTTTTAACTACTACCTAGCGACTAGCTAAATTTTCTTTTTCAGAGCACTAGAAACGGAGCAACGAAGTTACCCATAAAAACTACGAGTCGAATAGAGTAGCTCTTTGTTTTTAAAAGTAGGTCCAAAATTATTTTGTTAATAATAATGATACATTTTAGCACTGGGAGGTTATTTTTGAAAGATTTGAACACAGTCATATTTTGGTTCAAGTCGACTAAAGCAAAAATTGAAAAAATCCTAAGTTTTAATATTTTTTAAATACATTTAAGTCTTCTGTTTAGTGTTGATCCACAAAGATTATATTTGTTTCATATATTATATTAACATACTAGTGATAACATTAGTGTGATATACTCAAGTAATATCTACTGCATATGAAATTACTTGCGTTAATTACCCATGATGAAGTACCATTAGGCACATACGTAATCAATAGAGTGAATTTAATATTTGGAGTCATGTTACTAAATTAAAATCAATTAGATTAATGTTTAGTTATAAGTAAAGAATTTTGTTAAATTCATAAAATACCAAAATTATAAAATGCTGTCTAAATTTGTAAATGCTGTGATAATATTGCGTGCATTCATTCGCTTTAAAATTCTATCTTTGTTTAAAATATTCAATTCGTAAAGACAAATTATAACATGATACCATTCTAAATTGCATTTGTTTATTTTAATATTTTGAAATATACACAAATAAATTTTTATTAAAGACCAATTACAATTATCAGGGCTAAGCATCAAATTCTTTCAAATATGGTTTGCCATGTAAAAAAAAGTATCGTTTGATATTTGTCACATCAGAGTAACGCAGATCAGTTGTCACCATGCATGTATCAAGCCTCGGGCGACTGCTCTTTGCTCGAGCGTAAACTCGTTTGCCAATAGGCTAACGGTGTTAATTCCAGCAACTGCAGGGACAGCTGAAAGTGAGTCAGATTAATAATTTGTTTATTTTTATCACATTCTGCTCTTAAATTTTCAATAAAACTAATCTCTGAAGCATCACTAACTACAAAATTATAATAATGGTTCCCGTTATACATCATCTATAAAGTGTTAACCGCAGACGATAATCCAACATAAGGGTAATAGGTGAACTATAAAAAAAGACGTGTTCAGAGGCCACACGGGAACTGCCGCAGTAAAGCTATTACATATCATTTTGTTTCAACTTATGCAATTATAATTTTATTTATTTATTTTATTCATGCATGCATTCATTCATATTCATTTCTTTTTCTTTGATATTAATTCAAGTTACACTTTTTGAGTGTGGTGAGCGATAAAAAAACAAATTTTTCTATTATTAAATAAATAAATAAAAAAGTTAATATTGTTTAAATTTTTTTATTATTTACAATACATGTAGGTTTTATTATCTTACAGTAGTTGTTGGTTATTCAGGAATATTTATCATTGAAACTATAGGTTTATGATAACTGAAATAAGAAACACAAGTTTGCGACTTAATAAATATTATTTATTAATACGACGTACTATACGTCCAATCGCACACAACGCCGTGTCGACGACTGCTGAACTGAAACGACGTTAGATGATGCACGGCCTTCAAACCACACCTCCTTGCCCGTCGGAGTGGGGAGCGTGAGGTTTTTTCGTTACGGAATTTCTGGATTCGGTTACCGCGCTCAAGGCCTGCGATAGAAGCTATGCAATAGCTTAAAAAGTATCTTATTTTCCTAAATTTTTCACATACCAGCGTAACTTATACTAAGAGTGCGCTGCGATAGTTATTAATTAAATTGCTACTAAAAGGAATAAACCGCACCATGAAGAAAGAAAAAGTGGCAATGAGATTTGCACTGCTGATCTTTTTTAAAAAATGTAGTAAATAGTCTGTTTCGTAAGTATAAAGGTGATTATAGTGCCATCTCTACTATAGTAAGATAAAGGGTAAAGCATTTCTATTAAAACTCAAAAACATACATTTTTGAGAAAAAATAGAAATACATACGTAAATAACATTACAATTTACACAAAAAATTTTATTAAAATTTCGTAGGTCATTTTAATTAAAATTTATTTGCAATTTTGTTTCTTAAATTTAAATTACTCCATTTATTCTTCTATTAAAATTTGTTATATTTAAATAATCTAAAAATAACAACACCTACACTAAACATATACAAAAAATTTAGAAAGAATTAAAAATTGGTAGTAAAGTTAGTAAAATTAAAAAATACATGTATATTTTGTGTTTGTTGTTTAAAGCTTGCTAATCTGCTTGTGACAAATATAACAAGCTTTCGATTTTTAAAGTATATTTAACAACAAAGTTATTTGTATAAGCCATAAAATATATTTTAAACAATAATTTAATAGACGTTTTATTCAAAACATCTTTCGAAAAGCTTCTCTACGGACCGTTCACATTCTATCTAATGTATATTGTAAGATACAAAGTAAACATTGGTAGCTTATAGCCCCATATATCAGTATTAGTAAAACAAATGTATTGTTTAAAAAGTGCTGTTTTGAGATATCATGTTTAATTATTGCTTAAATGTACTTGTCTTCCTTTTTTCTCACTAAAGTACAAATTTTACGTCGAAAAGGCTCGTAAATTATTATGAAAATATTATCCTGCTCATTATTTACATAGAAAATCAACATAATTACATATCTAAAAACTGACTAAGAATGGCTTAACTATCTATTGAAAGTCCGGCAGTGGACTCACTAAATCTGCGTGCGTTCATTAAAATTTAACGATTTATTAAACTTCCATGAATTAGCTAAAATTACTGCGAAAAAAGTTCGAAAAATTTATTATAGTTATAAGAGGTGTAAATATATTTCACCAACGCCAGAGGAATATTTTTACCAGAGGAGCCCCTAGTGTGTGCCGTTTTCAAATTGCGGCAAATATTTGAAGCATTTATAATATATGTTAATTGGAATGCTTTATGTCTGCATTTTTCATTGCAAGCATTTGAACTGTATGAGTATCTATTTAAAATATTTTAATGCTTTCCGACATGTATTTTATGTAGCATATGCATAAAATAATTTATTTTTGCAATTCAAAAAGCAAAGCGATTACAATAAAATATCGTTAACCAGTTTTTTATGGTTAAAATTACCTAAGGACTATAGATATTGATAGCAGAGTATATTTTCAATAACAGTAAGTTGATGTATGCCAACATTTATATTATACCTATTATTATTTAATGTTGCAATGAACGAAGTGTTTAATAAATGTTTTTAAATATAATTTGACCTTAGCAAAACCCTTTATTTGGTTTTCTGTGTGGATATTACTATTACTATTTTACCTACACAAAATAAGCAAGACGTCATATTTTCCTTGTCTAGTTTTTAGAATTAAATAAGTAGCAAAGACCAATTTAAAATTTTTCGCAAAAAACTTTTGCAAAATAAGGCTCTAGATTGATTTCTTTCTTAAATCTCATTAAAATAATTTATTAGAATGTTAAAAATCCAACATTGTACACAGCAAATCCTTCAAAAGATAATCAGTTTAAATGTATAACTAACTAAAATAGGTAGGGTAGGAGGCATAATTTATTTCGTGAATTTCGTGAATTTTATTGTTGGAATAAGTATAAAATCGAAACTAATATCTCTCTAACTAGGTTATGCTGAAATTTTTCAACAGACTTAATATTAATAAAATTTATATTTCTATTCCAATTGTAAAAATGAGGTACACTGACTATTTCCTTTATTGTCTACACTCCTTCTTCTTCTATTAGTTCCTGCATTAAATCGCTGCCCTATCAAAATATTTAATGTCAGACATAAACGCATATGGTAGTCCATCCATCCATAGTATCGGGGTAAGACGTAGTTATATTGAAAATACATAGTCTAAAACCACTACGTTGTTCGTTACTGGTGCCAATAAGGTAGTGAAAGGTAGGAGTATATAAAGGCCCTTCCGCAGTCTTCTATAAACAGCCACCAGCACTACTTACAGAAACAGCCCCGTCCTAAATTCGTGGAATTCTAGCTCACCCTACCTCTAAGCGCCTTAAATTTAACCAAATAGACTCTCTCGAATCCTATACCAAAGGGCTATAGGGAAGAGCAGACGTGTGTTTTTTCATTTACAATAATCTCAATTCCTAGTTGTATCCTTATTATCAGACTGCACCGCTAGCTCAAGTGCGACCAGCAAGGAAGGGGAATCGATTACTCCAAAATACACAAAATCATCTAGTCCCAAACTAAGCAAAGAATGGCATGGCAAGCTATGGAAACGAGACGGCTAATAAGATCGTAGACTTACTTTTACTTTTAAATTATCATTAACTCTATAAAATTATTAGTACAAATATACTACGTAAACTATCAACTTATATAACAACAAATAATGTATGTAAGGCGTGAGCGTTATTTTACGTAATCATTTACAAAAACTAGCAACGCGATCTGAGACTAATTAATAGTTTTTAGTGAACTAAAACTAGTTATTTTTGTAAAAGCGTTATTTGGGCGAGCTTGGTTGGTAGATATGTTACATTTCTTTTGCATCACCGACCGATTGGTTGAGTAAGGTAGTTCGTATATTTCCGAGTAAGCGATAGCGGATGACACAAATAATCCGAAAGCGCTCGTGCTGTGCACGTTTAATTTATACGTAGAAATTTTCTTAAAAATGACAATTCAAGTTACCCTGCTGGTTAAAAAAAATCTCGCGATTCTGGGAAACCGGCAGTAAATTTAAACCAAAAGTAAATTAAAACAAAATAATGATTATTTAATAGATATTTTTGTGTAAATAGCCGAAAACATGTGTAACTTTAGCCATAAACTATTTCAAAGTTATACGCAATATAAAAAGAAATTCCTATAACCTAGTAGGCACTGACTTGTAATTACTGCATTTATTTATTTTTAATACAACCAAACAAAACCTTATTATAATTTCGAAACAATACTTTGTCAAAGCCCCGTAAAGTTGTTCTATACATTTGGTAAAAACTTCAAAAAGAAAAGAGAAACAGTTTTTGAACCATATGCAACGTGAAGTAGAAATTAACACGGTGACTACTGCTTTACTAAGAAGGCCGGAATTTTCATTTTATATTTGTTAAAACTTATTATTCATAAAGTTTACAGAGAAAAATCAATAACAATAATATTTCAAATATTTTATTATATTTGTTTTTAATGTATATGCCTAGCATAAACATTAAAAGAAATATATATTGCATAAGTGTGTTTGTGTCATGTCAAAAAAATTGTTCAATTAGCTAACGAAATTGTGCTTATTTAAATTAATTATTTTAATTTCCCTTCCAGTACGCAATAATTTATTTGGTCCTTAACACAAATCGCTGTGCGGTAAGCAGCTGTTGATTTGATTACTCTACTAAAATGCGCTTTAATTATATTCAAAACAAACTTTTAGGTAGGGAATGGTTTAAATATTGCTTAGAATCTTTTTGATAATTGTTTATAATGGCATTATGGGTTAATCATTGATGATTGCTTGATTGTTCTAACTTTATTGACAAATAGGTTTTAAAATCACAAATATTTTTTGTAAGAGACCACCATTTGCCTAAATTCTACGCGAGAAATAAGAACGTCGTAGTAATATTTTAAGACAAAAAGTCTGCCATGTGCAATCGATTCTGGCTTGCGTAGACACGATCGATTTGTTTTCTTTTGTTATAACATCACCACGCGAAAAACCGCAATATTTAAATGTTTATTCTCTTTATGTACATTTAAATTAATGTTTTTAATTCAAACTTTAATGAGTAAACTTTGAATACAGTTTGAAATAAAATGATCCAAAAATAAATTTTTAAAGCTGCAGAAAGAGTTACAGTGTTCTTCAATGTCTAACTCTAATATAGAATGTTACTATTTTACCAAGAGTGGCTTTATCAAACAAGATGTTTCAATTATCTTCTAACACCCGTCGCAGAATTTCACTAATTTGTGAATTTTATATACCAATAAAACGTACAAACTGTGCAAAATTTCTGTAATGATCACTCTTAAATATACTATTAAAAGTGTAATAACAGTGATTCAAAGAATTCCTAAACATAAACATTAATTATGGATAATAATTTAAATGTTGTTTCACTCATAAATTTCATACGTAAAATACTTACCCCAGACTAATAGAGTATGATCTAAAATATTTAGTTTTGAACGGTTTTTCTGAGGGAAGTTGTGTATTTTTATCTTCAGGAAGCAATTCTGTATTCGTAACATTCCGTGAATTAAATTTAATGAGGGCAGCTCACACCCTACAAAGTAATTATAACTTGGCAAATATTTCTTAAAATCATATTTCTCTATTGGTCGAGGCATGAAGTTATACCTTGGCAATTATTCTTTATCAAGTTTACCTTATTGATCACATATTGCTAAAATTACAATTTAAAGGTAAATTTTACATATGCGTGTGCCTATACAAACAAATTCATAGTTTCTATATATAACAATTAAGGGTCTAATTGTTTTTATTGACAAGTATATCCATATAATACCAAATACTGAGTCACAGCCGTACGTAGAAAACAGGGTACTTTCATCACATCATACATCATCAGCCTGCTATAGTCCACTGCTGGACATAGGCCTCCCATAATACACCCCTATCCATTAGGGATATGGACCGTATCGCACCACGCTGGTCCAATGTGGGTTGCTGGGTGGACCGATTTTTAGATGCCCATCATCATCTTACTTTTCAGACAATTGGGTGATCGGCCCAAATTACCCTAACCAACTAGGAAACAACAATGAAAATTTGTTGCGTCCCCGCAGGATTTGAACCCACGACCTCTAGTTTCTAAAGCACACGCCCATACCACTAGGCTACGGAGGCAGTTAGAAAATAGGGTGATTACCGCAAGTTAATTGGACAGTTCTTATATTCTTAAAACATTTAACATATATCAACAAACGGGGTCCCAATTACAAATTTAAGAACCTGCCTACTCAAATTGCTACTGAATTATAGGTAACTTGACTGTGCTATATAGTTAACTATCAACTTACATAGTACGATAAGTAAGAAATTCTTACAAAAATGAAGCCCGATGATTGTTTTAAAAGTCTTTGTTAGTTTCATCACATAACAAAATTAAGGACGCCGAATTATTTTTAGTTTTGACTTATATGTTTTAAATATTTGTTTTATTACGTTTAAATGAAAAAACTGATTATGTAGTTTTTAGGTATCTGGAGGTCAATGACGAAACTCTTCATTCATTCTTTTGTCCAACTGTTCGTTTGACGCAACCAATCGTAGCAATAGTGGACGTACCATTCGTGGACCTACCCATTAAAAATATTTTTTTGAAGCAGTAATTTTTTTACAGCTTATAAATACCAAAATGGACCTTTATGTATTTTATATTTATATATTTGTAATTCATCTTAAAAAAGTAACAATCTACATCTACCCGAACAACCCTATTTATAGGTTATATTCATGATTTTGTCTGAATCATTAAATTTAATATAATTTCAGGCAAAAATCAAATATAACAACACAAATGAGAAACATACAAAACTAAACTTGGTACTTTCATCGATGCATCCGACTTGTAGGGCGGTCGTACAATGTATGGGATTTTATGACTACCCTAATATATGCGTAAAAAGCATTGGCGTGAGAGTATTAACTCCATTAATACTTTACCGTTAGTTTTAAAATAATTCAGACTATATTTCATAATTCTTAAAGTAAATTAATTATCACCATAGAACAGTGTAAAATTTAATAATAGCATTATTTGAACTTTTTACGAGTACACAATATAAATTGAATTGCTGAGACTGTTACCTAAAATAAAAGACATAATAGTCTTATCATTACTGAATAAATCGACTACACGTTAATCATTCGGATATGATGAAAGGTAAGTCCTCGCAGAATTTGAACAAAGACAGTTCATTAAAGCCCTTCACCAATTAAAAAATGTATAAAAAATCCATTAATTCGAATGGAATTGACTCTTTTACAACAAATTTATTATAAATCAAAATTGTTTTACGTGATAATTTGAATTTGTATTCAATATTTTATTAATAGCTGAAAAAAAAAAATTATTTTAGTTATCAGAAGTACATAAAAGGAGTCGGTGAACCGTGAGGGTGAGGTGAGTAAATAACCTTTGTAAAGGCTTATTTGAGGTCGTTCTAAACTGTACTCTTTGTTAAGCGGTATAAAGTCCTTTGATAAAGTATTTTATAGTGCTGTTTAATTAAGACAAATAAATAAGAAAATATATGGAAAAGTAATTATCAAAAATTAAATATTTACCAAAAATATTCACAAAAGAGGTGTAGATTTATTTATCAAATATATTTAAAAAATGTAATTCAATGGAAGTTTTTATAACCAGCTTATATAGTTCAGTAGTCAGGACATCAAACAATAAAAATCGGAACTTTTAAAAGTTTGCCCTCTTGTTGGTAAGTCTATGCCATTTGTAGGTACGTACGTTTTGTGACGCCTCGTTAGTGACTCTACGCAGGGGAATGCCTGAAGCAGCTCCGTCTTAGGCTTGTGGCCCTCTTTACTTCTATGTGCGTAGAAGCTAGCGCAATCTTCGTATACATATACGACAGACTACACCAACACCACACATAATTAGACCATCTGTTATACATTACCTACGTCATCTATTGTACCCAGAAGTCATGTAGTCAAGGACATCTTTTCTCGTGCATAAACAAATTTGTCATCTCCATGCGGTAACCTACTTTTAGATAGGAAAATGAACCTACAACATTGAATAAGTCATTACCACAAGCCCTATTCACTTAGTTCCAATGAGTGACAAACGAAACATAGACACTTCATGTCTACCGCGATTCTACTTAACTTGCGTAGAGTTGAGATGGTGGCAAGCCTAATACTTATACCCCTCATATTTCTGGGCGTGTACAAAGCTGGCTTGATGATTCTACTTGTCGCTACCTCTGCGGCCGGCCGTACAACTTACGGCAGCCAGGTCCCTGTTAGCTTGCCAGTGGCCGTACCACGCTGCTGGAACTGAGCTTCACCGCGACGAAAAAGTGGGAACCCTTCAGATTTTTTTTCTGTAACAATCAATATTATTATTATAACAACATTATATTATCGCATAACATTAAGTTAAAGACCTAAGTATGAAGTTCAACAACAAAGAAAATCCACTCATAAAGAGATAAATTTTGCTAATAAAACTATGAGAGTCAATTAAAACAAAACTAATGCATCATCAGTTTAAGTTTCCAGCCTTAGAATACAGGTAATGTTGCCCTAGAATTAAAAAAAATGTTGTTATTTTGAAGAGATTTTTTCCGATAAAAAGGTATTGCAAGATTTGGAAATCATGTCAGATTAATAAGAGCTTGCAACCCAAACTATTTCATTCTGTGATTGTCCGTTTTGTTAATTTGCAAAGGCATAATTTCAACATTTGTGTTGTTCAAATCAAATATAATTCTGTTGTATTGTAATTTTTTTCCATTTGCTATCGAGCATCGGCCAATGGATTTATCAGTCTGTACTACATGTATAAAAATGAGAATATTTAAATGAAACAAAGTTATAATGTAAAAATGCGTATGCTTGAACTAAACATGTATACTAAAATTGATACTCCGTAATGTGCGAGGTAAAGTTGTATCGTGAATTTAATGGATACACAATTAAACGAAGATTGTAAATTTTTAAACATTCTACTAACACTATAAATGCGAAAGTTTGTGAGGATGAATGTTTGTTACTTTTTCACTCAAAACTTCTAAAAAAATCTATCATCCGCGAGCTATTAAGACGCGAAACGCAATGTGTGTGGACAGGATAAAGGCAAGTTTGCTGTTCTTTGCAGTCAAGGAGGAGTCGCGAGGGAAAGGAGGGTCAGTATTCCGCAGGCCGCTCTCCCTATCCTCCGCTACTCATCAGGGCTGCACCGCTGATGCGATATGGAGTAGCCGTATGAGGAGGGCATGGTGTATTCGATCTCTCCCTTCCGCGACCTAAACGGTGCTACTCTGCGAAGCCCAACACCGAGGCCGCCGCTGGAGAGCAGGGAGTATTTATCCTGAGCTGGGATCTACTGGCTCCCATAGCCCGTGATTAACTGATTTGGGAAGTCTGATGCCTATATATAGGGTCCTAGACGAAGAACGCGTTTTTTCTGTCGCAGTAGTTGTATTTAACGAAGTAGATATATGCTACCTCTTACTTATTGTAGATATATTCAAGGTGTACGAATTACTCGATATCGTCTCTTCAGTACACATTGTACCTATAGTTAAAAAAGCAACATAAAACTCCGCTGAAGCTAGATTTAATATATTGACTTATTAGATTTAATAATTTGAATCAGTACAATAGCAAAAGCACGAAAACACGTGTTCACAAAAAAGTCTGTTTGAAAATAAGCATATTTTATAATAAACCAATAATTATCCGAAAGCGGCTCTATATATGTCAGTCAATATTTTTTCCACAAAACTCAAAAGTAAGTTTAATTATAAAGTTAAATATCGATTATGGCATACCAATTTTCATTGGATGATTTTGGCAACTAACTCGAAATGAGTAAAGCATTACTTTGATTATAAATTTTGCCAAGCTTTAAATGTAAACAGTCTATTTTAATCGCTAATATTTTACGGTATTATCTTAATTTTCGCTCGTTCCTATGTACAAAATTATTCTACATAGAATATTTTCTAAATTATTTTACATCTATTATTAATTGCTATGTTGTGGTGTTGTAGTTGCTATGAAGCTATTACGGCTTTTCAACTAAAAATAGACTAATTGAAGTGCTTATTGTATTAAATACGGTATAGACTATTAATAAAAGGTTTTAACATTGTGTTGAGTTTAATCAATTCATTATAGACATACCTTGATGTAAAAAATATTTATCGTTAAATGATTTTAAACGATTTTATTTAATTACTAGATTAAATCACATTAATTATTACTTACATATTTTTTAATTAATTATAAACATAGCTAACATAACAAAATAATTTTGTTAAAACACGTCGTTCAGAAAATTTACGATTTTTTAATAATGTTTCTAAGCCGAAACTTACTAAGTTATACCTGTTGTATTCCATCAAATTGAAACCCATTTCATATTCTACCAGGCCAAACAAAGGACACAGAATGTGATAGGGTAACGAATGCAAATTTTGAAATAAATACATATGTCCAGTTGCGAGCTGTGATTATGATCAAAAATATATAAACAAATACTAATATATTATTGTGTAAACGTATTGTACATAAAAAAAACTTGTTTATGTTCAGCCTTACCCATCACAGTATGTAATACGAAACAATAAAAAGAAACAGACAAAAAATAATTTTAGTCACAAGTGAGTTGAATTCTTTTAACATTTCGAGACGTATGTTTTTAATTAAAAATGTAAAGAATATAATAACATTTTATTAAAAACTCTATACTATTATGTGTACATCTCGCGGTATCTTCTGCTTTGTACCGAAACAAAACACATCGCATCGAAAATTAGTGTTATTAACACAACCGTTAATTGCGCCAGCCCCCACGCATATTTTTTTAGTATTATCTAATTAAAGTTGCTAATATATTTAAAAAAAGTCAAAGTTTAACCAAACATTAGAATATTTATTTTTCTTCTTAAGAAGAAAACCTGTTATTAATAAATACTTATCTGTGTGGAGAAATAGACCCTAAAATTTTTAAGACATATTTTGATTTAGTGTAAACGAAACTTAGGGTTAAATTTAATTATTTCCTACCTATAAAAATATCGATAAAATTGTAAGTATCGTCCAGTATCCTCAATTTCTTCGCACGTACTAAGAATACTGTAAAAATTATGCATTAAATCGTATTATAATTTAAGAAAGCAATGCCAAATGTTCATACTCCAATTTTATAGTTTAATTAAGCCAGTGACTAGCCCATTAGCATTCTTGTTTCATAGTTGATAAAATAATATAATATTTTTAGTTATGTTCATGCAAGTTAGCTACTTAATATAAAATGCTGTCAAAAGTTATATAAGATTTTTCTAACGTTATTAACGTAAATAATATCTTATATAACCCAACCTAAATATTAATATTTAGGTTAAGGTGTATGTAAACAGAAAAGAATAAATAAACAAATGAATAGAATAAGAATTAACCGATGAAATATACACTGATTAGATTAGTTAGTAACCAAATCTTACTTAAAACTATTGGAACCCGCGAACATTTATCATGTTTTTATTTATCAAGTTATTACAGAAATGTTCATTTTGTATAAAGAAAATTTTGAGAAAACAAGGTGATAGTCCAGGATCCCTGGGCTATTTTTGCACTTGATTACTATCAAGCTGAATCTTTGTGAATAGCTTCGTCTTGATGGGACACCTAACAATGTCCTATGCGTAAATTCTCGATTCTGGTAGCTAATATAGGTAGCAAAAAGAATAGTAAAAAAGTTCGAACTGTTTTTATTCAACTTCTACGAATGAAAAATACAACATTAACGATATCGATAGAAACAGTATAAATTGTTGAGGAATTTATAGGTAGATTGTACTCATTAAAACGAAAAATGATATAAATAAAGGACGGTAAGAGCTGTAAAAAGGGTACAAATCAAATAACTTAAACGAAGAAATTGTAAAACGCAACATCGTAGGATATAATCCATCCAGTTTGCCGCCAACAAGACAAGAATTGTTACAAATTTCAAGAACGACATTTATCAGCGATGTATGGTGTAATGTACTTATGCGGTGCCCCACAGAAAAATTGCCGGAAGACTATGGATGGACAATAATTGATGGCGAATATCAATTTTACTGGTATAACGGTCCCCAAATTTTATCTTTTCAAGAATTATCTTCAGCCACACAAGGTACTCCATTAATACTTTTAATATTATTTGATTGATACGTCATTATTATATATTATATTATGGAAATGGAAACAGATGAACAAGTCAGTGCGTTAGGAGCGAAGATTTCTCAGATGCATCGGATGAACATTAATTTATAATATTTATATCTAATTATATTTTTATATCTATTTTATTAAAATATATTCTTTAACTGTATGTCATGTATATATAAATAGGAAAACGAAAAAATTGTAATCACCGTCGGACACCTATCCGTCCATGCTTTCTTGTAGGACATTATTTTATTTCTGCTCCCCACTAACCTATCATGTAATATTTTCATCCTACAGTTAGTAATGAAAAAAAATATTTTGTATAATTATCAATTTCCAAGCGTAGGACCGGGATAAAGAACCAAAAAATTTGTAAGACACTGTGATCATTACATAATATACATGTTAACGAAGTAATAATTTTTAATGACTTCGTATTCAATATATGTTGACAGGAGACGACTCATTAATTAAACCATAGGTTTATTAGGATAAATATTTATCCCTTAGAATCCCTCAGTTAGTAATAAAATTTTTGAGACTCATAAAATAAAAATATTATGCCCCTGCTACTTATGTTAGCTAGCAAAGTCGAAAATTTTTGCACAGGACATTGTTTGGCGTTTTATCAAAACAAATCAATTTAAGAATATTCAGCTTGATAGTAATCAAGTGCAAAAATAGCCCAGTCCAGGATGACTATGACTAAGCAGATTTTGTTGGGGGCTGCCTTCTACGGCGAAATAAAGCTAACAAAAATAATGGCAGTAAAATCTGGCTTAATACAATATTACGTAATTAATGAAATCGATACCGATTTGGCTTTACATTTTGATACTTCATTCTTTCCCTCCGCAGTTTAGCTTAAGTCAACGGATAGGAAATAGTGGAAATTCTTAGGCAATGTTCCTTAACGTTCTGCGGAGTGAAATCTTGACAAAATATCTACTAGGAGAAGATTAATTTAAAACTACAAAATGTAAAAAAGAGATTATAGATATATGCTAAGTAGTTTTTATTTAAAATTATTACCAAGCCGTTTCCCGCTAACAAAAAACTTGTAAAACGTTTTTTATTATTCAAAGATCATAAATTAAAGTAACTTTTTCTAGAAACGGAAATGAATCCTAAAAGGCAAGGAAAAGTGACACATTAACCGTTAGTAAGTTTTTCCCACAGGTACTGACGCAGCGTATTCGATATCCACTAAATAAACCAAGTCATTTCCATGTCATATATGAAGTCTTCAAATATTTTAGTATGAAGCAAATAATTTATATGGTTTTGACTTTTATATTTACATCATTTATTTTGAAACATTATTTTATACCTTCTGTCTAACCCAGTGTATGATTGATATACTAAAATTATCGCTGTTATTTTGTGATGTATAAGGCCAAACTTAAAAATATCAGAGATATCTTTGGAAAGTATATCCACATTAGATAGAGCATTGCTGGAGTTTCTTGCACCACTTTTTCTCCCAACACCAACGCTTTTAGATGTGGTAGTAATGTTAGCTAGAGCTCTTCGAGCTATAAAAATTTATTCTATAAGAATATCATTGTCTTAGTTTTATTCATTGACCTTTTTTCGTTACGCAAAATTTTGTCGAGATTATGCAATAAACGAGTTAACAAACATTGAAAATATTTTAAGGTACTCTCTTTGTTAGTTTAAAACTTAACTACACTTGCATAATGTTGACAAACAAATATATTAATATGTATATACATTTCTGTCACTAAAAATTAAAAAAAAATTGTGTTCTATAATATTTGTAAATCAGACTTAAACAATTGAAAAAGAATAGGCAGATAACCCCTTAGCCAAGACTTAGTTTTGTTAACCATCTTAATAAAAACATCATTATATTTTAAAATTTTCTATCTAAAGCTATAGCCAGCGTGATCAATACACTCCTTATTTTAATTTAACGATGGTTATCAAAAAGCTGTACAGATACCGCTTTGTTTATGTCGGACCCATCCTATTGTTTATCGACAATGAAACCGCTTTTAGAATTAAGTTTATGAATGTATTTTAGTTGTGTAATATAACTTACGGTCAAAAAATATTCAACATGTGTTATAATTTTAGCTACCTTAATACATTAAATATTATTATACGACTCATATGTACATTAAATTAATAGGAAATAAATCTTATTTTTCTGAGTAATAGAAACGCTAGAAAGCGGAGGTTCGAGTCTTGATGTAAGCATAGTCGTAGCTCCGCTACTGTATGCTTACCCCACATAGGGTTTTAATTCAATTGTTATATACAGCTTGATTTTGAAAGTAGCAAATTTTTTGGCTACCGATTTACTTGTTCTTTCTGTCACTTAAACCTTAAGGGGTATATTGACTGTTTTTTTTTATATAAATATCGGGGTAATAATTTTTGACAACAATTCAGTTTTGACAGCTTTACCTTTACAAACGAAAAATTTTAGAATGCGATTTTATGTACTTATCCATGGTATTCGATTGTGCATTTATGGACTACACATTTAAGCAGATAATTTATTTTAAATCTTTCGTATATAACAAAATATACCGAAAAGTAATTAATATCTCAAAACCTTTATTTTCGCAACACAATTGAGTTATTTTTACAACTTACGTCTGGCTTTGTTTATGGAGAACTATTTTAACATGAACAAAATTTAAAACTTCGGGCTTTTGCTGTAATCGCATGTAAAATGAAGCGTTGGATATTCCGAGGTAAAATTATCTCTTCCGTTTTATGAAAAGAGTTACCTGATAAGCTTATGTAGTTTATTACAGCTACTTTATTTCTGTGTTAAATATTTTTGTATATATTTACCGCTAAACAGTTTTAGGAACATAGGTACGTGATATTAAAGTATTTATTTACTGGATTTATCACGCAGGTGAAGTCGCATGACAATTTATGGTAATAATAAATATCCTTTACCTTTAATATATTAAGTATTATTTAATTGTAAGCACAAAAGTTTTGCAACTATAAAATTTAAAATTTTACTATACATGGTCATAAAAAATTTATAGGTTCAAATTCATTTATACATTTTGATATTATTGAGCTTTTTTATCGTGTCTTCCGAAAGGAAACAAAGAGTACCGGTAAGGCAGTCAATATTTTTTATGGTCCTAAAGACGCATCATTCATCTTTAGAAATAAATCTATAAACAGAAACTCCCACCATCTTGGTTTAAATGTGTTAAGTGCTCTTTTAAGTGTGACAGTATCACCGCGATTCCTATTTCTACCGTAAAGCAACAGCAAGTCTAAAATCTCTGACATATTCTGCTTTAGAGGGCACTGTCACCACCGTATTTATTGGGTAAACGCGATGTAACATCTTATGTCTCGGGGTGGCACGGACTTGTGGCGACATACGCTACATTTCTAGGCAGCATCAACATCTAGTACATTTTACTTAACATCAGGTAAAATCTGCTTATCTCATAGTTACCTCTCTCTCTCTCTCAAACCGAAGGTGATTCTGAATTATTTTTATTTTTATTTTAATAACCATTTTACTGAAATTAAAATAGCCTAGCTATCTTCATGCAAAATCATATTTTTATTTCCAAATAGCAAGTTTCCGTTACCTAAAAGTCCATATATTTACATTTATCAACTCCAATCAATACGTTGTCAAAAACATGTAAAACTGTTATTCTATCAATATAACATACGTAAAAAAATGTTTTATTAAGTTAGGTAGGACATAGTGAATAAACTGCGCTTGCGTAATTTTATTTAAATTATTCAAAAAGTATCTGACAGTGATTTCGTCATGTTTGGATCAATATGATATATTTGGACTTTATACCTAACAGTTAGTAGTTGAGATTATTATCAAAGTCGGCCTTTAACTCTCGTATAAGATTTAAGTTGCAAAGTTAAGTGGCTGTGAAAGGCAAGCTTAAGATGTCAGCATTACGCGTTCCAACTTGTTATAATAGAATTCAGTTCTGACAGACTTAGTCATGTCAGACAAATTGGGAAAGCCAAATGGCTTTCTATTTGTCTGACACGACTAAGTTTTAACTTAGAAAAATATTTTACGATTTCTCTTTTAGCCACAAATGAATATATATGGTATTTATTTATACTTGAATTTTTGCACCAACATAAATAAAATATAAAAATACACACATATATATATACACAGCGTAAATAAAAAAGAGACTCAAATCAAATTGCTTGTGTAATTTATATATTATTAGGGCCATTTCTAGTTGGATATGTAATATATAATAGAAATGGCCCTACCATTTCTAGTTAGGTTTACAGAAATTCAATGAAGTATTTTCGAAGCTAGATAAACCTTTAATAAGCAAGTGAAAATAATATGATATATAATGTTATGAAGTACGTGTGTTAATAAAACTACCTATGTTATGTCTACAGGAGACCGTCTGGGTGGGTACCACCACGGTGCCTATTTCTGCCGCGAAGCAGTAGTGTGAAAACACTGCTGTGTTCCGGTTTGAAGGGCGCCGTAGCCAGCGTATTTACTGGGTAAACGAGACTTAACAGCCTATGTCTCACGGTAGGCAGCGCGTTGGCGATACCACTGGTATTGCCAATGTCTATGGGCGTCGGTGACCACTTTCCATCAGGTGGCCCGACTGCTCGTCTGCCTGCGTAAGCCATAAAAAAAAAAAATGTAAACGTTAAACGTTTTGTAGAAAAAAATAGTTACATTTTAAATAATACAAAGAATTTAAGAAAGGAGTTAGAAAAAGCCGTTGAAAAAAAATCATATTGCGAATAAATAACTGCCTAACCGGTAGAGGCGTGTGTTTTAGAAACCGGAGGTCGTGGGTTCGAATCCTGCGGGGACTTACATTGAATTCAACAAATTTTCACTGTTGTTTCCTAGATGGTCAGGGCAATTTGGGCCGATCACCCAATTGTCTGAAAAGTAAGATGATCCATGCTCAACGCATGGGCATGTAAAAAGTCAGACCGCCCACCAACCCGCATTGGATCAGCGTGATAAAATAAGGTCCAAAAGCCCCCTAATGAAGAATGCATGGATTAGGGGAGGCCTATGTCCAGTAGTGGACTAACACAGACTGATGATGAAATGCAGATAAATTATTTTGCAACATAAGTTGCCTTGCCTAATCATAAAACACAGATTTTAAAATTATAATACGGAACAGTACAGGTACAAAATGTTTAATAAATGCATATTCACCTAAAATAATTCGCAGTATTGATTATAATTTAAAAGGGTGTATCCCAATAAAATTAAACAAAAAAATAAGACCGACTTCAAAATTAAATTAAGAAACTACTCTTGTTACCGTCGTAACATTATTTTTTTAAATTTTAGGTTACTTATAAAAATTATATGCTGCAAATTTACGTTTTACTCTAAATAAAATGGAGAACGTAATAAGAATACAAAATTTCATAAGTCTTCATATCATTCTCTGTACTCTACAGATTGAGTTAGCTACTTAAATGGCATATTGTTTTACATACACGACACTTTTTATTATATTTTAAATTATTAAAACCATATATTATTTTAATTGTGACATACGAGGCATATAATTTTATTTTATAAAATCATACCCTGCTCTTGACAAGTTAGTATAAATTAAATACAAAAAATAATTGCAAACGAAGTCCGTTTCATAATTATATTGTTCCTCACGAATTGTACTGAAATATGATATGTTTTTTATTGCCCTTTTTTTGCAATTGACGTGACTCAGTGACAAAAAGATCCAAGCACTCGCCGAAGATAAGCAATACACCTTGATCATAAAAAATACAGCGTATGAAACGACTTGTCTAAAAATACTTAAGAGTTTAGGGTTCATTTTTGTTTACTCACGGCTCCCTTTTAGTGAAACACAGTCGTGTTGTAAACACGATCACGAAACATCCACTGCGTTGACTGAAACTACCTAGTTAGACTTAGGTTTAGAACACTACCACTACAACTCCATACCCTCAAAATAATATAATATTAAGAAAATTTTCAGTAGTGAAATAAAAATTAATAAATTTTCTTTTTTCATTATTTAATTAATATGTTCGCACCGTGTTGAATGCATTTAACGGTACTTTATTCACTTTGTCAGATTTATAATTTTTTTCCTGTTTTCTGACCATTTTTTTTTTAATAAAAGATTTACTTATTTTAACATAAAGTAATCTACCTCATCTTTTACACAGTAGTCGGTCTACTTACCGTTAGAGTTAGTAAATACCAACCATTCTACCATCTTGGGCCAACAGTGGCCCATCTTGGGCCACTGTTTATAACTAGATCTAACTTCAAGGAGACGCGACACACGACAGAAGGCGTCTCTCACGCAGAATAGGCCTTTTACGGTGACGACTGAAATAACGTCTATGTTGTGCAGTGTACGACAGAGATAATAAGTTAAACACAGTGGTTCGTTTCATGACTAATTTATTGACCACAGAGGTAACTAAAAGGCGCTAGTAGTACAGAGAAACTTTTATACTATTTTGTTACAATATTAACACCTCCGCTTAACAAAATCATGTATACATTACATATTATTAACAGGCAATACACCAAGCATTCTAGTGAAATATTTATGCTTCACAGAACCAAGCTCTTAGTAAAAATATCAGCTGGCATATTGTTTGTTTCCAAGTAATCTACTTTTATAAACATGTTTGCCACTCCTCCTAACAAAATGATATCTTATATCTATGTGTTTAGACCTCCTATGATACACTGGATTCAAAATTAACTTTTGTGCACTTTGGTTATCGTTATACAAAGTAATAATTTCTGAATCGCCTAAAATTT
Organism: Lamproptera curius; assembly: GCA_029286875.1. Classification (NCBI taxonomy): domain Eukaryota; kingdom Metazoa; phylum Arthropoda; class Insecta; order Lepidoptera; family Papilionidae; genus Lamproptera; species Lamproptera curius. Next base: position 6,360,971 of record JAGSMT010000016.1, on the reverse strand, counting down.
CAAACAAAAATTTTAATAAGTAAGCTTTTACAGCTTCCTGACATGGCAATGTATTCTGCTCTGTTGAGGACAATGCAACACTTCTTTGCTTCCGACATTTCAAAAATAACAGAACCTGATAATTTAAAACAAAACCTGAAAAAGATTTTCATCACTTACATCTGAACCCAATCTGCATCAACAAACCCTTCAATACAAGTCATCTTTTAGAAAATACAAGACCATGACTTTTAGTACCTTTTAAATATCTTAAAATTCTTTTTATGTTTCCAATGGGTTTCATCATATGAATTGTTAAACTGGCTAAGATAAAAACACTATAAGTAATATTCGGCCTGGTTAGCACAGCAATAATTAAATTGCCATCAGTTGCCATATGGAATATTTTATTACAACTTTTATTCTGAGTTTTCTAAAGTTAAATTAATTTCCATAGGAGTATCAGCAGTCTTACAATGTGACATATTATATTTCTTAACAAAGTTTTACATATTGTTCCTGATCAACTGTTTTAAACCTTGAACAAGTTTATTCTTAAACCTAAGATTGTTTATCTGACCCAAATCTTTATTTTAAATTTACAACTCAAATCCAACTAATAGGGTTGAGTAGTATTGATTGGAAAAAATAAAAAATCCATCGACGAAAAGAGCAATTATTACTTTAACATTTCCATCAAATTTTGTAAATAAACAGGGTTCATATTTAGACTTTGTATCCTAAAGTCATCAAAATCGTTTACCCTTTGATACCAAGCTCTGATGATTGTTTGAGTCCATAAAGGCACGTTTAAGCTTTAACCACTTTATTCTATTATTACTATCTTTATAATTTATAGGTTTTCCATATACCACATTCATTCAAGTAACCATTGGAAAAGCTGAGTTACATCGAGATGACGTTATCTATCTAATTTTACTGACAGTGAAAACAACAACTTAAAGTAGTATAACGTAACACTGGGGAAAAAAGTCTCGCGGAGTCATGCCCGCCTTTTGTAAAAAACCTTTGCCACAAGTCTTGCACGGTAACGCACTTTACCAACACTGTCATATTTCTTTTAAATACCCACTTGCACTGCACTACTGTAGAGTCATGGGGCCTGCAGCGAGTTCCATGCATCATTCTTCCTGAATGATTCTAGCTCCTCCTCCATGCTCTCTCCATTGTTTGCTTTCAGGTCCATTTAAGGCTTCCTCGAGTGTAATATCCGTTCTGTAATCTTCTGCTCTGTAATACACAAATGGTTATAGCCAAATCTATCAGGTATTTTTCTCACTCGTTTTTCTGTAACTTTGATTCATATTTATGACTGACTCATCAATTCCTGATGTTGTACTATGATTATCACACATCATATGTATCACTCTACCGAAGCATCTACTATGTGATATCCTTTCTCATCATCAATATCTGTGTGGTTAAAACTTCTTTCCTCTTTTCCTCATGTTCCTGATCCTCCGTGAATCTTTGCATTCAATGAAATATGACAGTGTTGTAAGTGCGTTACCGTCAAGACTTGTGTAAGGTTTTTACAAAAGGCAGGCATAGACTACCATGAGACTTTTCCCAGTGCTACGTTATACTACTTTAAGATTGTTGTTTCACTGTCAGTAAATTAGATTTAGATATAGTCATCTCGATGTAACTCAGCTTTTCTCCATAATTATGAGATCTCTGTTTTGTGACAGAGTTATTTTCTGGATCATAAACCCTGTAGCCTCTTCACATTCTCTGCATATCCAACCAAAATGAGTTCCTTGGCCTTCTCATCCCATTTCAACCTCTTCTCTTTGGGAATATGCATCATAGCTTTACTTCGAAATACGAAATGACTTAAGTTAGGCTTGTTCCCTGTCCAAACTTCATATGAGTCATATCATTCAATCCGGAATAACTGACCGATTTCTTAAATAAACAGAGGTATGCACTTCTGCCCAAAACTTTTGTGTAAACCCGCATCAATAATTAGACATCTTGCCTTTTCCACCAAAGATCTATTCATTCTCTGCATACACCGTTTTGTTCTGGTGTGTAGGGTTAGTTCTTTGATGAATTGTGCCTGTTCCAGATATCTATCAAAGTCTTTGTTGCAGTACTCACCTGGTTATCTGTCGAAAACTTTAATTTTCCTATTTTCTGGTTCTCAACCATGGACTGAAAATCTTTAAAATGTTTAAATACCTCAGACTTTGCCTTCATGAAATAAATGAAGATTTTGCTATAGTCGTCCACAAACAAACATAATACCTGGATCCTCCAATGGATGCATTCTCCTAGACCACACCGTCTGAGGTACCAATCTAGTGCATTTTCTGGTTGGATGAGCTAGGCTGGAAAAGAATCTTGTTCTTCCTTACAACCACTGTACACTTATATTTGTCTATTTGCTATATCTGTGTATGAGATACCTTCAGTAGCTCCATTTCATTTATTCAAACTGGTACTGTTGATGTGCCCCAAACGTCGATGCCAGGTTTCACTGGATGTTTTGGCTGTCGCTGCCAATATCTGTACCACTTCCTTAGTGATAATCTGTACACACCATCAACTTGTTCTCCTTTCCAACTAGATGCCTGTTGATGTAAATGTAGCAACATTTCTCTTTGAACACTTCATTATTTCCGTTCTCAATCAATCTACCACGGAAAGTAAGTTTGTCCGTTAAACTGGGTATGCACAATACATCGGAAACTGTGATGTCGATTCATCATTCACCTGTAATTAGTTCACATCACCCGAACACAGCACCGGACACACGTTTTATTCAACATGATCTCTTTGGTTTTATGTTCATAAAGATGGATTGACAATATATTCTTTTCTCGCTTGTCATGTGTTTATAGCCCTGTCGATGTACCAATATCGCAATTGAACTTTCCACTCAAAAAATAGCCACAAAGCATTAGAATTGTTTTTTGCTTGTTTCGAATTTCGGACACTGATTTTGTAGTGGCCCGTGTTTACACCGATAACATTTTATGACTTTGACGGTTTTGACGTTTCTGTCACTCTGGTCATTTTATGGCTACTATTATTCTTAAATTTCGACGTATTCTGGGCAAAAGCAGTCGGAACTGGAAACGAAACAGATCCAATTTCACACATGTCCATCAGCTTCTTTTTATGACATGCACTTTTTCATCCTGAATGTTCTATGCCAAGCATGGACCATATTTTTCAGGAATCCCCATTAATGCACCTATCCACTCATCTGATATTTTGAAACCTGTACCTGTAATCGCTGGCTAGTTTCAACTATCTGAGTTACATACTGGGTCATCCAGTCACAGTTTCAAGTCAAAGTTGATGAGTTTTACGCAGCAAACCAATTTTCTTGTATGCCGGTGTCATCGAACAAATTCTTCAACTTTTCCATAAATCGTAGGTTGTTGCGGCGTGTTTTATGTGCACTACAATGATGGATCAATAGTAAACTAGTTTCGCTTAGCTTCGCATCGTCACTGATTTGGGCTTCCGTAGATGTAACCTCTGCGAATGGCGGACGCATGTTTTCAAATACAACACATTTTGTACCGCAAAACACCATTCTTCATAGTTCTCCGCGCCCTTTCAATTTCAATGTTAGTAAGTAGTTCGACGTCATTTTACATAAAAACCACACAGTACTGAAAAACTTTTATCTATAATAACGATTTTATTTCCGTAAGCCATAAACCTAATAGTTAACACAGTGGTTCGTTCATAGACTAATTTATTGACCACAGAGTAACTAAAAGGCGCTAGTATAACAAGAAACTTTATACTATTTTGTTACAATATTAACAAGAGACTGATACAAGAGTAACTTATCGGCAGATTTGGACATACTTAGGCATCGGCATGACTCAAATGCACAAAATTATAAATTAAAACATTTTGCCGTTTGAGCTAAAGCTTTGATCAAATACCTTATTAATTGACCGAGGCCCTCGAAGCGTTCGAAGAGAGTTCGAAGTAAAGAAAAAAAGATAGTGTCTTCATTCTTCGGAAGGGCCAGTCAAAAGATCAAAAATCAGTGCGCATACTAACAAATGGTGGCCACTTGTCTTGGAAAAGTTTGACACTGACTAGGATTCTCCTTCACCACGACGACTGCCACTGACGACGTACACCGCCAAGTGAACTATCGACTATTTGACGTCGTGAGTCGTGGAATTTCTAGCTCACCATACCGCCCTCGCACCATAAGATTGTTTTTCTTTCAGAAAATAAAAGAATAACTTTGAGAAAAGCATTTTAGGTTTGGTCCAAGGAAGCAGTGGCTGCATTCCGAAATACCATCAAAGGGACCCCTAATGACAAGTGGGTAAAGTGCTTTTCCCAGTAGTTCTATAAAATGAAGCGATTAATTGATATGAATGGAAACTATTTTCAAAAGATATTATAAAAATAATAAATCAACACTTTTTGGTTTTCTAGGAGTTTTCAGTGTTACCCTCGTATGGATCAAGCAAACATTATCCTCGTCTCATAGCTATGACCAATAAAAAAAATACTCATATATAAGTCAGCCTATAACTTTACATAAAAATTGAAGATTAATGCCATTAACAAAAAACAACGCACTGGCATTTGGCCGGGAGTTTGATATTTTTATTTTAAGGTATATAAGATAATAGTTTTCGAATCATTTTCATAAGTGATACTTCAAACCAATATACAAATAATTCTGTACTTATTGCACCATCAGAATACGTGACTTCTTCCACTCCCACTTACATACTCCTATGATATTTGCTTTTATGGAAAAAAAGCTTTTGCGGTATTTTTTTATCCACCGAAACTGCATGGGTATCTTCACTGCAGTTTGTTCTTCAAAAGCTCGTCCAAAAATTAAGTCATTTTGCAAAAATCTCAAATTCAAGATCTTTGTATATACGCTTACACAATATATTTTTTACTTTAAGCAATAATTCAATACACAATTAAGGCATAAACAACGCAAAACATTTAATTCGATTTAAATTATAAACACATACCATTTGTAAATGATGCGAAATATTTAAACTTCAATTTTAGGATCCAATTATGCCGTTGACCTAAGGCGGGAATGTTACCTAGTGTGTGCAATGGCACGTAATTACGTTAACAAATACATAGGTGACAGAAGGTAATAAAAGGCTGATTATTTATAAGTTAACATGCAATGCATTGCACTCTAGATAATGTTTAAGCAGATATGTTTAAACCTTTACATAAATTGTAAATTTTACAAGTATATAATATATATACATTTAGGATAAGCAAAACTAAGCGTTTTACTAATAATATTTCAAGTGTCAAAAAAAACAAATAGGTATTGATTTGCAGAATTTACAACATGAGGACCGCCAAACTTTTAAAATGAAATCAATCAAATAACGTTATGTTGACTGAATTTAAAGAATTATAAGTGACGCTGTTTAACCTGCTCCATACCGTGGTGATGTAAACGACGTCGATTAGAGAGGTGCTAAGAGACCATCGAGCGTGTCATCCATTCACTTTTCTTTTTGATTATATAGAACATGAAAGATGCATTACGATGTTCTGTTAGACGCTCTGAATGTGTGTAGTGAACGTGATAACAACCACCGGGAATGATTCTAGATATAGGGAAATTGCGATATTCAGTTAAGGTTTATATAGGTCGTTCAAAGGTTTGTTTTCATAAAAAGAAATTGTAACATCCGTGTTAAGAACATCAAAGCAATGGTTAAACGATACAGTTGCTCTAATGACGAATACAAACTTCCTAATAACCTATATATAAAGCAATTCTGGCCTAGGGTCCATAGAGTGTATATTTGATACAAAGATCTTGAATTTGAGTTTTTTGCAAAATGACTTCATTTTTGAACGAGCTTTTAAGGAAAAAACTGCAGTGAAGATACCTATGCGGTTTCGGTGTATAAAAAATACCACGAAAGCTTTTTTTCCATAAAAAATAATATCATTCCAAAACTATTATCTTAAATATCTTCTACATTTGTTGAACACAAAATCTTAATTACTACAAACGATTTTATGCACCACTAAATTCTTGTGATATGTGTAGAAAGAGACAGGACTGGCATTATAAATTCAAAATGTTGAATTTTCAAATACCTTACCCATGTACAATAATAATAATACCTATTGGAAAAGAATAAAAATACAACCAATACATATGCTAGACGCATAGCGAGAATAAAGGTTTTCGCTTACCCAATTCTTGGTACCCATTTTATTACCCATTAATTCACATTCATTTCAATAAAATTCAAATTCTATTTTAAATATCTTTACTCAATATAAAAGTTTACACTTGCTTTTGATTGTCAAACACACTACCAAAGGTTCGAAAAAGGACGCCTCAGACCTGAGAAGAACCGTCGAAAGAAACTCAGTAGGCTATTTTTTATGTCATCTTTAAAAATAACAAACAATTTGAAGGAATAACATATTATGCAATTTTGAAACAAATCCTGGAACAAGCATTCCATTACCAGGCTGTGTAATCATTTAAAAATTCATTATTATCGTAATAACCTTTAACACATAAACGTTCCTTGAATACCTTTTTAAATTTATTAATAGTTAAATTCTGAACGTTTTTTTGGATTTTGTTATAAAAACGTACACATTGTCCCATAAAAGACTTATTTATTTTTTGCCGTCTAGTTGCTGGAAGAATTAAATTATGTTTGTTCAATTATGTATGCTTGTATTTATGTCATGTACATCACAATGTCTTAGAAATCAACTAGGAAACAATAATGAAAATTTGTTGAGTCCCCGAGTTAATGTCAGGTACTCGTTTTGCCTATACCAGTGGTTGTTTGGAGCGCATGGCTAAAGTTTTAGACGTTTATATTTTTTTCACCAAGGATCCAATATCGGCGCAAAAGTTAATTGATAAATCCAGCTCTGATGTTGTTGGCAATGTTCATAAAATTTATATCAAGTCTTCTTATAACCCTCATTTCCTGAAGACTGTATTCAACTAATATGTGTTGGCAGCTATGAGCTACGGTACTAAAAAGTTTGCTGCAGTTTGCGGATGATGCACATAACATAAATACTAGAAACAAACATAATTTAATTCTTCCAGCTACTAGACTGCTAGACTTTTATGACATAATGTATACGTTTTTACTACAGAATTGCAGTAAACGTTCAGAATTTAAGTATTAATAAATTTAAAAATGTAGTAAAAGAACGTTTATGGGTGTGTTATTATAGCATAAATGAATTTATAAACGATAACACAACCTGGTAATGGAATGGTTTTTTCAAATCTAATATACGTATGATAGAACTGTATGTAGCTCATATAAAATTTATATGTATATTTAATAATTTTTATAAGATGACAAAGTAGGCCCACTGAGTTACTTTCGCCGGTTCTCATCAGGTCGGAAGCTCTATTCCGAGCTCGGTGGTAGCGTCGCCCCACGTCAATAAGCGAGTTTACTATAATGAATAAAGATATTTGAATTTGAAACGACCAAAAGCTCCACTTTCTTCAGCTTAAAAAAGTAGTTTCAATAAAGTTACTAAATACATACTTCTACAGTGGTCTGTATTTGGGTACCTACTCCATAATAAGATCCCTTTATGTTGATTTTGTATTTGGGAAACTTTTACATGTTACATTTATAACGTTTAAAATAAAAGTGCTAATAACTTGAGTTCAACTGTATGACTACTGATAGATAAACAAAAAAGTTTTTAATCTTCAATATATTTTCAATGAGACACAAAAATCAAATGGTATTCCATATTTGCTTATTTTTATTCTGTTATCTATATCACAGTATATCATCATTGCTCAAAAGTCTGATCAAAATTTAATTGCAATATAACAATTTAGTTTTTATCTTCCGTGTGGTTGTAATCTGCACAAATTTGTTGTCTATTAACTAAGAGATAAAAAAATTCACACTAGGAACTGATGTAGATCCAAGAAAAGTTTGAATCTTTGTAATACGCTAATCCTTACGTAAACGGATGATAATGCCTCTGAATACACTTAAAGAGAAATAGGTATAATGGTTAGAATTATGAAAATGTTTACAGATAGAATAAATTTGACCTTGGTCGTAACCCATTTGTTATAATATAATTACTACAATATTTGATATACGCTGAGTATTCGTTTAATATAAAGACCAAATAAAAATAAAATTGTTATTTATATGGTAATTTGAATTTTATCTATACCAGGTTAACGTTGTTGCTACTTTAATTTACTTTACATGCATTTAATTGATATAAGTAGGAGAAAGTAATATAATTTAAAACAGAGACAACTACTCTGCGCCACTGTCTGCTAGTTCTTGCTGTAAGCGTAAAGGTCGTCACATCACCTCTGTCGACCTACCGTTGCTGACCTTGAGGCCCATATTCGTCTGCTGGCTCATACTGCGTTACGACCCTTGCCCCCCTTTCAGTGTGCGTGCGGCTTAAATGCCTTAAACCGCCCAATTCAATTTGAACTTTGCAGCTTGACTCGAACATCTGAAATACGAAGTAGGAAGATAACGTAATTTTCGTTATTTGGTCTATTCTTTTTACACCAATAAAACTAAGGACCATTGCACTTTGGTAAACTCTGAAGTAGATCTTACTTTAATGTCAAGTCCAGAGCAGTAATTAAGCAAATAAGTTTACACAGGTTAGGATTGTCAGGATACACATGTCAATAACTTTGGATTTTAAGGAGAAAGGTAATATTATCAACCAAAATATAATAAAACATGTCTGTTTTTGACCAAACTCAATCATTACCTTCTTCTTTATTTGTTTCTTTTTTGTTTATAATACCTGTTAAAGATACCTGAACACTGTCACGTTTAAATTACGCTTTAATATAAACTTGAATGTTTTTTTTAATACATTCATGGGGGCTATTATTTTACTCGGGGTTATGCGTGAAATTGTGTTAATTTACGATTACTTATTGATACCTATAATACATTATTTTGTTGAAGTTTTGATTGAAATAAAAGTTGCCAAATTATTTTTTTAATGTAATTCAGTACGTGTCTTAAAACCAATTTTTAAGTATAATTCTGCCTGAATACTAAATACCTAATTATTCAATAAATTTACTTATGGTGTAAACTTCCTAACGCTTATTTAAAAAATATTGTATTTATATATATGTACTATATATCAAACTTTAATGGACTTAACATTTTAATCTAAAAATTCCTTAATATATAGGTTTTTACAATTAAGTTTCTTCTTTACTTCTAAAAATATCTTTAATTGCAAGGCAGTAGCTATTGTAAATATATTGCGGAGCGCGTTTACACATACATATTGCAGATAAGCTCGAAGTATATGTTACAACATAATCTTCGAGCTTATCTGCAAAAAACGTGTTCTGGATGTGTTTTTATTGTTTGATGGTATTGATTGTAAAACAATTTAAATATATTCTTGTAGGTAGTAAACCTTAGAAATGAGAGTGTTTCTATTCACACAGAGCTAATTAGGGATGTACCATATGCAATATGATTTATAATATAATCATTCCATGTGTTTTTTTTATTATTTTTCTGTTTATTTAAAAAATGCTTACCCTCAACCTAGAGAAGAAGGTTACTAAATAGAAACAATTTGAGCTTTGTTTCATTACCTTACAATATTAGCTTCACAAATTTTAAAGAATTCGGGATGTCATTTAAAGTCACAACATCTACAGACTATAAAATAACGAAAATCGTGTAATCTCCGTTCAACGGTCAACGTTTAATTGCAAGCCAATTAAGAGTCAGATAATTATGTCAAATGGTAAGGTAATGTTTTCATGCTGCTATTAAAGACAAAAAGTAAATTGCTCACTACAAGCTTTTACATTTTAATGCGGCTATTTACATTTAAACATTATATGAATAAAAATTGCAAATCATTATTTGACTACGGAAAAGGGCCTTATGGTAAAACCGTCGTCGGATGTATATCAAGATGACCTTAACTTGAACCTTATTAATTTCTTTTAGACTGACGTATTAAAAAAATAACTTTATTTTTAAATAACCAAAAATGCTATAAAATTTAACATGTATTTGCTGTGACATGGTTTGAATTCTTTTGTTATCTGCATCCTTCGCAATTAAATAAATCAATGTACCGGAGCAAATTGATTTATTGTTTGTATCTATTCTTTTTTCTATCAAGAAAGACTGCAAGTAACGTTTCAATCGAGAAAAACTACTATTCTAATTACTTTGAAATGTTATTAATAAAGGAAAGCTGAAGGAAGTTTTTAATTTCGTAGAAAGTAATATGGGCAAATTTAGATATACAACAAATATATATAATAAAGATAATATTGTTCAATAAAAGAAATTGTTTTCCAATCCATATACATAAGAGGCATGTGTTTTAAGTACGTACTGTTGTGCAGTTAAAAAAAGACGAGCAAAAATATTGAAAGTATTTTATGTTTACATAAAAGCCTGTACTTTAATCTACTTTTCTACAATTTCCGTGAATATTGAGGACCTATATATATATCATATATATCATAACATAACATAACCCTCCTCATAAAAATCTACCACCTGACTTAACCACTGTATCATAAATGTTTTGACTTCGTTATTGTCTTGAAGACCTCAACGTTACCAGTGACGAAACATGGGTGGCCTGCGCCACACCTGAATCGAAACAACAATCCATGGAATGGCAACATTCATCATAACCCAAAAAAGTGAGGTTTAAGCAAACAACTTCTGCCAGAACTTATGTGCACAGTTTTTTTGAAAAGGATAGGAGTATTCCTAGTAGAGTCTCAGGCCTCGTAATGAGAAAAGCATTGCAGCATTTTGTTGTGAGACATTGAACAATCGGCATCGTGCAATCCAGGACAAAAGACGTCGCAAGTTTAGTAAGGGTATCGTTTTGCTGCATGATAATACCCGTCCACATGTGATATCAAATCGGACCAAAGATATCATCAAATCTTTAAAATTGTAAACTATAGATCATCCTCCATGAATTCGTGGCGGCCAGTGACTACCATTTGTTTATGCACTTGAAGAAATTTCTAGTTGGTACGCGTCTTTAAGACGATAACGAAGTCAAAACATTTGTGATACAGTGGTTAGCCTTTGACAAGTGCCTACAAATTCACGGTACAGCCTTTCATGTAAAAATTAAATTCTTGCGAGATATTTGCACGTCTATTTTGAATTCCAAAAGGGTACTTACTTAAAAAAATTGACCCGTACTAAGTTCATTCAGAAAATTTCAAAGAGTATGTTAATGCTATCTATATCTTATCCTGCAGACTCATTTGTGTTGCAAGATACCGATGAGGAGGAATTAAAACATATGATTGATTCGCTACGTACTGACTGTGCAATTGGCGTTGATGGCATTTCATTCAAGCTATTAAAGTTAAACAAATGACTATCGTGCCACCACTAACCTTTTAATCAATTTGTGCATAAAAACGGGCGTATTCCCGACTTATTAAGGCACTCAAACATCAATACATAAATCGGGCGATAAAAGTATGAACATGTTTTCTATATATATAAATGAGATGTCAGCATATAACTTGAGATGGTTCCCTCGTTGCCTTTGCGGATGATACGGCATTGTCTTTTCTTCAGACAATTGGGAAAACACATTTAAGATCGCTGAATCAGGTTTTGACATAATTTACAAATGGTTGTCTCAAAACAAATTATCGTTCAATATCAGAAAAACCAAATATCTAACATTTAGTCTCAAAGAAAACAACAGTGACCAAGATCATTGAATATACCTGTTCATAACCCGTTTTTTAAAATCCAAATGTAATGGGACTGCCTTATATAGAAAATGTTTAACTATAAAATATTTAGGTATTACTCTAGATGAGCATCTTAACTTTGAATCTCCATTCAAATTCTTACAAATAGGACAAGGAAACTAATGTATATATTCAAATGCTTAGAAACATCGCAGAGCTTAATATTCTCAAAATGATTTACTTTGCGTTGTGTCAATCGATATGCTACTGCATTCTAGTATGGGTGGAGCTGCAAAGACTCATATGATTAAATTAGAGGCACAAACAGCAGTACTAAAGTAATAATGAAAAACCTTTTCGATTCCCAACGAAAGATTTATACGAAGAACGTGAAGTTTGACTGTGCGTCAAATGTTTGTGCTTCAAGTTGCTTTGAAGCTTAACACTCTGATGACTCTAAAACTATACAAGACATTTCCACGAACGACAAACGAATTTACAGAATACCTTGGACCCGAAAATGTAAAACTCGATTCAGTTACAAATTTTATTACTATCTATTATTTATATACACAAATTAATAAAATACTAAAAATACCCCACAAAATGAACATGATTGCAAAGAGATAGTGAAAAAGAAGCTTTTTAAAACAGACATATCAAGAAATAGAAGATCTTCCTCATGGAACTCTATAAAGAAACACACACATCCAGAAACTAACACAAATATGTAATTAATTATATTTTTTCTCTAAGTCATCAAAATACATCATGGTAGTACAAACTATTCATTGTAACGAGTCTTTTGTTATTGTAATAAAACAATTGTCAATTGGAAGGTTGCTGGTACTTTAGCACAGGCTATGCCTATTTAAGTACCAGCTGATACTATTGTGGAAATTAATAAAAAACGCCTGTGTGTCTGATCGATTTTTTTGTAAAACTCATTTATTTTGTACTAATAAAGCATTTTATTATTATTATAATGCATTGTGAGTTTTTGCACAAGTTACCGATTAGATTCAGTAAAGGCTAATTCTATTTGCGTAAATAACTCACAATGACTATTTTAGTGTAAAGATTATATAAAATCATTAAAATTCTTCCTAAAGCTTATTTAAAATTACTTAAAAGATTTTCTGCTGTAATTAAAGTTTTGAACTGCTTAGAATTTTTAATTCCGTGAGTAAAGTCGTGCAGAAAGCATGTCCTTATGAGTTCTAAATAATATCTAATATTGTCTAAATTATGTCTGTGCTTACAAGTCTCTTCTAATCCATCCAGATTTACCTGAATAACAGTTTATACATACATAGGGTCTTCTACGCCGCCCAAGCGATTGGGCAGAGCAGATACGGGCATCGGGGTACACAGACAGCGGTCATTTGATTGCTCTTTAAGCAATTTTACGGAGACTAATATAATTTGTACGTCATCCTAAGTCGTCACTTGGGATGACGTACTACTCGATCTCACCGAGCTTCATCAGAATATATTTCAGGCGGTGCTGAGGGTCATCTACAAGTAGACACCTTTGAGAACCTCGCTAAAAGACGACAGACAAAGTGTACACAACTTTATCTATTGACTTTTACTTGATCTTAAGCAATTCTTTTATTGATTTTTTTTATTGAAACTTGCCGCAATTAAAACGGCGGGTGCTTGCGCCGGTGAATCAATTTTATACGCAAAAAACAGTTTATATGCAGAGTGAATGGCTTTATGAATTAGTTTTGCCAGTACATTTGCAAGCACTGACTTCCCTTAATGACTGCCAAAGATGTTCTTTATAACCAACCAGAAACCAACACCTAGAATTATACGAGATAATTAATAAATAATTTAAATATTTTAAACGTTGTTTTGTCGCGGGACTCGAGTCCATGACCTCCAGTTTATCATATATGGCAAACACCGCTAGGCCACGAGGGCGGTGTCTTAGCTTACAAGTAATACAAATATAATGTTTTATGGAATCCTACATCGTATTTAGATATGCAATAGTATGTTTGTAATAGATATCAGCGGTGAATAAAAGCTATGATTCAATAAGATATTATTTATTATTTAAATAATAAAATTAATAATAGCACGACGAACAGAATATATGTATTTTTTTAATAAAATTTTTAATCCAATTTTAACTTTATACTTGAAAGAGTTTTAATTACATTAACCCATAAGCGCCAAATGTAGATATCGTATCATTTTTCATACATTTATAACTTTTTAGGATAATTTTTGATCCAAACACAAACTTTTTAAAACATTTGCATTCACCATGATATTTAGAACATTTATTTAGAAATGGCTTTGCCTATTATAAACCTCAGAGTGACTGAATCTAAGAGCTGTATTTTTAACCTATGGAAAAAAGTTCTCTGCATAGTGCTACACTTATTAAATAGAAAACAGTTAATCTGTGATCTGTATAAAACTATTAATCTATCTAAAAATATGACCCACTTCAAACGGTTATATATCGATCGATATCATTCTTATTTGCGCAATATAATCGGATAGGACAAAGGAATAGGAAACTGCCCTGCGATTTTTGCCACCACTTTTTAAATCTCTGATATTATTTAAAGTATTCTTTTAAACAAACAAGCGAAAAGTTTTATGTTAATTGAATATTTTTTTAATGCATTTTCTTTTACAAGAAATTTCTTTGTAGAACCTTAAATATAAAGTTTTATAACAAAATTTATATTAAATTGATAATGTAGATTATTCTTATAATATAGATATATTCACGCACACTACGAGCTCTATAAACGTAGCAACGAGTACGGTCCGAATTGAGAACCTCTTCTTATTGGGAAGTCGGTAAAAACTATATAAGGGCTATCTCTTGTTGATCTTTGCTTGTTTCACTATCGATATTTCTAAAATCATGCCAATATACTAGTATCAATTTGAAATTTATACAATGTTTTTTGGCAACAACAGTGTTTTAAAGCCTCGATAAATAATGTACTAGCAATTGTTAACATTGGAATAAAGAAGCACAAATATGATAATTTTCCTTATAAAGTTTCTAGGCTTAGTTACACATAATTTAAGCTGTAAAATGAGCAATGTTGTGTTAAAATAGGACTTTAATAAATATTTCTATTTGACGATTATTAGAACACATAAAAGTGTAGACCATTTCTTAAAATCTAAATGTAGTTTGACCTTAAGAATATTTTAAGGTATTATTCGTAGCATAGTTCTGAAAAAATTTTATAAATGAAGGTAAATAAAAGAAAATATAATTTAAGGACACAGGAAGTTGTTTTTTAAAGCATATACTAGGTACAGCGAAGAAATTTTAATTTCAGGATTTTATTAAAAACCAAAAAAATATGAGTATTAATTCTGGTTAAATCTTTAAAGTAAACCTTCATACATCAACTAAACTATCGCTGTGGGGTTGAACAGCTTGCAGCTCTTCATAGTTGAAAAATTTACTAGTAAATTGCCTGCACTGCTTTCTAGCAGGTTGTTACATGATTTAATAGAGTACTAAAAACGTCTATATTAAGAGGCAAATTTTCGTTTGCAACATATAATTGCAAAAAACTAATAATATGCTTTCGTAGCCTAGTCTTATGGGCGTGTGCTTAGAAACCGGAGGTCTCAGGTTCGAATCCTGCGGAGACTCAACAAATTTTCATTGTTGTTTCCAAGTTGGTTAGGGCAATTTGGGCCGATCACCCAATTGTCTCTGAAAAGTAATGTAAAGTAACGCATGGATCATCATGCGTCGGATGGGCAGTCATCATCCAGATCAACCCGCATTGGACCAGCGTGGTGGGATACGGTCCAAAACCCCTGATGGATAGGGTTGTATTACGGGAGGCCTATGTCTAGCAGTGGATAATCACAGGCTGATGATGAATAATATGCTTGCAGCTTCCAGTAAGTTTTACATTAAAATACTAAGTTTAAAAAAAAATTGCTTGTGTATATAAATATAACATATCAAAACAGCAAAGTTTATGAATTTTTTAATTGTTATCATTTTTTCGACTTATTGTTAGAGTGTGTTATGAAGATGTATTCAATTATATGTATCACTGAAATGGTCTTTTTGACATCATAATAAAATAAATTTTGATAAACACCATTTCAATGATATAACTGGTTTCATGATTTACTAAATTATTCAGGTTCGTTATAACTTATTTTAATAATTGCGTTTGAAGTTAATCCTATTTACATTTCGATCAGAGAAAAGCCGACGAGGATTGAAATAAATTAAATAGTGAAAAAGATATAAGTATGAATATTTTACTGCTGCAATCAATGTGAATGCTGCCAATGTGAACATGAAATGAATATTGAATGAAGTAATATGGAATGTAACAGATAAAAGATGTTGCAGCATTTGTGGTATTAAAGTATGAAAAGCTGAATGCGCTTTATATGCAGTTTATTACGAGGAAATTTCCAAGCAAAATTTTAGAGAAAAATTATTGAGGACTAACACAAACAGTTACTATGCTAAAAGTTATCCTACGTGCAATTTAAATGGATAAGTTTTAAAGTTAACCGCTTATATGATAAACGTTAGTACAAACTACTCAAACCATATGAGCATTAACATAATAAAAGGCCTTTACGCCTGTAACAGCTAAGGCGATAATATTGAGCAATAAATTTCGTAAGGTAAATCATAATTTAAACAACATTTGGAATGAACCAGGAAACAGTAAAGTCCGTGTAAAACATTCTGTAAAATTTTAGGCTTTTTTGATTCGATTTTTCTTTAGTAAAAGATTCAGATTCCAACTTCCAAAAACAAGAAATGCCCAATTTAGTGATTTTATAGAAAATATATGAAATTTAGTTACAGATTTACATAAAGTAAAAGTAAAAGCCATTCGCCTTGCTAAATATTGGTAAGCAATGACATAGCTCTAGATTCTGACTCATTTCTCGCTCTCAAATGATTTAGCTTCTCTGCCTTATCTTTAGGCAAAATTTAATATTTCTCATATAACACCGACAGACAATTACGTTCTTTATCTAATTTGAAGATTAATAGTGCTAGTCACGTATGGGCTTTCTACGGTTAATAATAGTAAAACTTAATTTTTAATTTATGTATTTTTCGCCATTAAAGTTCTAAAAACAGCATGTTCTGCCATATAAATAAATAAAAGATTCAAACTGTTTATAAATAAATTCTATTAATGTAATTTTAAGCAACTGTTATATTTATTAAGGGTAAAATATTGTAACATTGTGAAAGTTATGGACCATCGCTATCGTTTTTACATGATTTAATAACATGTATTTACATGATTTACATAGTTTATAATAAAACAACATTTTTAATATTTAGTTTGTCTGCTTATTTGCTTTGGCTAACCTATGGAATAGCTTGTTTGATTTACACGGAACTATCACTGAAATGTAACTGGGTGCAACTTAGCCTTTTCTAAAAAAAAAATAATATACTTTTTTAAGACGGCTACAACTAGTATCAAATAAATTGCTTATACTCAAGTTTTTAACATTCATAAGGGGATTTTCATTTGTTAACTTTCTTTTTATATCGATCACTGTTGTTATATATTTGATTTTCCTTTTTTACTGTTAGAAATTAATATCATAACTTATATATTATTACCACTCAATTTAATGGTGCTAAAGTATTAATAATAATGAGATACTTTTTATATGTTTAGCGAATCAGAAAACGTTACTAGATGGAGTTTTCATAGATATGTAAAAGCATATTCACTTTAAAAGTAATCACGTTTCCACTGTTTTACGGTCGGCAGAACCCGACTTAATAAATCGAATACACCAACGTAGCTTCACAGAAGATAGGCATTTAGTAGATGTATATATTACTTTTTGTCGTGAAGAGAAGGAAGACTTGATTTTACTTTTTATTAATTTACTTTTCTTTTCATGAAAAATTTCCTTAAATAATGAACATTTCATCAAGAACTTTTTTGTATAATGATTTGGATATTTATGTATAAAAAAGGAATGATACATTTAAATAATCCTGACCACACTCGTAAGATTTACCTTCACTTGAAACATCGATTTGATAAAAGCTCCTTTACAGGATTTGACGTTATGTATAGATAGTCAACTTCAATAGTTCAACACAGGTGCCAATTTTTACAATAACACAATTACGTAGGATAGCATACAAGACGACCACACTACATCACAGAATTTTTTTTAAAATCGGACTACATGACGGCTACCACTTAAGAGATATATCTACCTACCATTTTTTATCACGTTAAGTGTCATTCACAGTATATTCAATAGAAAAATAGGGTTTTATTTTTATTCATCATGTATAAAAAAAAAATCAAATTCACATTTTCATAAAATCAATAAAAGCCGCGTATCTTATATGCCCTCATGACAGTTTACCACATTTGCCGATAAACCGCTTTACAATCATCGAATGATGTCCACAGTTCGCTCCGGAACGGGACGTATCTTCGCTGCTCCATGAAAATAGTGCCTCAGCAAATTAGTGCTGTGTCATCGTGCAACTCTAATAGTGTTAGTGTGGTGAGTGCTCCTAGGCAGGCTCCAGTCACGTAAGTCTTTACACACTTTACACGCTATTTTTCCTTCTTTACTTTTGCTTGCCTGAATAGGAGGCGCTAGGATACACCTAGCGCTCTTAAAGCCTCACATAGTTTTAAACAGGCACACACCTCCCCACACAGGTGGGAGGACTAGATCGTTAAACACGCCGGAGGATGCCTCCAAAGGCCTGAAAAACATGGACGTCTCCCTAGAATATATGCGCACGACATGCCGACATATTCGCGAGATAAATGACAAATCAGGAACTTCAAGGCACACCTTCAAAACGCCATGCAGCCCGCGGCCCCGCGCCCACCATTACTGACCTAGACGTGCCGATCATGACCCTGCACCGACATTATCTACAGATTGTGGCCTAGAAATATCTCCGACTCGGAATCGGAGAACATATTCATGGATATAGACCCGACTAAGGCAGACAAACGCGTCCGCGAAGATATGACGACGACGGTTTCGAAACCGTCGTTTCCCGTAAAGAGGAAAAACGCCCCGCCACCACCGTAAACCGCGAAGAAGACCGCGCTTCTCCCTCACCAACTCCGAAAATCAGGTCGAGGCCCGCTACCGAACGGGTTCAAACCGCGAACATTTATATGGCTGAACCTAAGGCCAAAGCCCCGCCGCCAATTGTCATTCACGAAAAAAGCGAGCTGGGCACAAGTAAACAAATTTATGAATAAAAATAAGTACTATGACGTCAAGTCTAAGGATACGCGACTAGGGATCCGCGTAAACGTCAGCACAGTAGATGATTTCCGTGAACTCACACACTTTCTGCGGAATAGCCGCATTCAATTTCACATACGCCCTCCCGGAGGACCGTAAATTACGTGTAGTTGCGTGGTATCCCTAAAGAGGTGGATATCGGTCCGTAAAGGCCGATATCTATCTCAAGGATATCCCGTGAACACTGATGGAGGCTTCACCACCATGGTCAAAGGTCGTCATGGACCTTCTTATGTTAGAATTAGACCTACTCCCGAGGTAGGCTATATTCAATATTCAAACTATTTGTAGTCTATCTGGGATCAAGATAGAATCTCCCTACAAGACAGGCATCGTTGCCAGTGTTACAACTGCCAAAATTTCAGCCATACCGCGCGTAATTGCCATGTGAACCCGCGCTGCGTTAAATGTTTCGTAAACATAGCACTCCGGAGTGCCTACGGCCAAAGATCAACAGACCCTCCGTCATGCGTTAATTGCGAAAAGAGGGTCACCCGGCAAGTTACAGGGGCTGCGTAGAATTGGCGTATTTTGCGATAAGCTCCGCGCCGCCAAACACGGCATCAAGAATGAACGCACTATCACAGCATGTGCGCCTCTTACAGGTCATGGGTAATCTAAAAATTGAATAAACGCAACAGACACAAGGCCGTGGTTTCCGTAACTAAAGATGGCAATTCCTCGCGTAGGTAGGGCCAAACCGCATTCACTAGTCGTTAGATTGCACTATAACGCAAACGGTTTTAGAGATCAGAAGGCAGAAATCACTAAATTCATACAAGATTATAATATAGACATATTTTGGTACCAGAGACTCATCTTAAACCAGCAACACGCGATCCCAAGATAGCGGATACAATATTATCAGACACGATAGGCTTTAGCCCCAATGGGCGTATATTTAATCTATTATAAAAGATCCTGCACATAACATCAATAGAGTGCCATTACTCACAGAATTTAGAAGCTTCGGCGTGCATGATCGCACTTACCGGCCATAAGCCGCTTGTACTTGCCTCAATGTATCTCTCGCCGCTAAAAACTATGTTACAATCAGACCTTGAACTGCTTCTCGGCCTGGGTCCATCAATATTACTCGCTGGCGATTTTAATTGCAAACACCGCGACTGGAATAACAGCAGAAACAACTCAAATGGCACAATATTGCAGGGTCTCGAGGAGGTACTCAACATTAATATATAGCCCCAGGACCCCAACTAGATATCCATCAGATAATAGAGGGTCGCCTAGCACCTAGATCTATTTATTCTAAAGGGTGTCTCAATCGATGTCGTATCAATAGAGACACTACACGAATTAGATTCTGACCACAGGCCGGTTTTATGTAGAATTGGGCCAAGACGCCAGTTCGGTCCCTATGACTAAAACCGTAGTGGATTAGACATCTGCCTGAGGCTAAACTCAAGGCAATGAACTAGGAATTGTGAAAACATACCAGATGTAGTTTTTACCTAGATCAGGCAAACGATGCCATTAACAACATAAAGTCACACATCTCATCGGCCATTGAAGAGTCCGAAAGAACGGTGAAAGTCACGGCCGACCGGAACTTATGCCTGCCTTTCGACATTCGATGTCTGATAAGAGACAAAATGCCGCGCAACGAGCGTACGATCGATATCGGTCCGAAACAAACAGAGCATTATTTGGGTATTTACAGCTTCAGGTTAGAGGAACGCATAAAGACTCACCGCGAAACTTCCTGGCAAAACCTAACGGAAGAATTAGAGCCATTGCATGTTGCCTACTGGCAATGCCGAAATCTAAAGTTAGGTTCACGCGATTCAATTCGCCGTTATCCCGTCCTAACGGTGGCTATTAAGCCTTCGATGATTTTGAAAAAGCCGAATGCTTAGCGGACACACTAGAGTTACAATGCACGCCATCTCGCGTACCACCGACACGTTCCATCTTGCGGAGTGGACCGTGAAATTGGCCGTAGGGCGGTCTTACCACCAGAGGGCGAACGCTTAAAACTAGTTACCCCGAGGAGGTCAAAGATATTATTAAGGGTCTTAAGCCCCGATCGGCACCTGGCCCAAACCGTATTAGTAATAAGACATTAAAACTTTACCAGGCCCGATTGTTTGTCTACTGCGAGCATTTTCAATGACTTCTAGCCACTTGTTCCTTCCTGACGAATGGAAGGAGGCCATTGTTACCGGCATCCAAAGCCGCGTAAGCCACTAAACCAACCGACAAGTTATCGTCCAATCAGTCTCCTCAACTGCTTGGGGAAATTGTATGAACGCATAATCTTGTCGAGGTTAAGACTACCTTTTTCTCAATGGCCTCCTGACCAGACGAACAATTCGGGTTCAGTCCTGAACACTCCTGCTCCGACCAGGTTTATCGCCTCACAGAATACATTCGGGCGGGCCTAAATAAAACAAAGTCGGCCTTAGATCCCATTACACGGGGCTGTTCTGATTCGATGTCGCAAGGCATTCGATAAAGTCTGGCACATCAACATCATACAAGCCTACCTTTCGAATCGCTCTTTTCGATACCGAGTGAAGGCACCTCTCAACCAGACTCTCCCTGCTAGCGGGCGTGCCCAGAGCTCCGTTCTTTCTCCTCTGTTATTACGCTATACACTAGCGATATTCCTAAAAGCTCTAATGTTAAGCTTGCGCTTTTCGCAGATGACCGCCCTCTATTACTCCTCTTCCTCACCATCCCTTATCACCAGCAAACTCCAATGTGCTATCAATAGCCTAGGCGATTGGTTTCGCAAATGGAGGATTGATGTAATCCCGAAAAAAGTGTAGCGAAATACTTTAATCGGTCTTCTGTCAGAGCTGACCTCACTCGTCCTACCACGTCCGTTCCAAAAACCGCATAATGCTCGATGTGACAAACATTCGGGCAATTGAACCTCTGACGCAAACCGATCCCTGGGAGAAAAGCCAAATATTTAGGGTGTTACTTTCGACAGTAACATGAGTTTCAAAAGTCACGTCAAAGATATTAGGAGAAAAGCCGCTATGTCTCGCATCGTCTCTTCTATGTTACCTAAATAGCAAAATGCCTCTAATTACAAACTTTTATTATATAAAGCTTGCATACGGCCGATAATGACATATGCTTGCCAATCTTTTGCCCATATATCTCCCACCGCTAAATCAACTACAGGTGGTACAAAATAAATTCTTACGACGTGCCACTGGAGCGAGTCTTATCAGAAATACCGACTTACACGAGTGATTGCAAGATGCCGACATTACGCGCTCATTTAAAATATTATTAAAAATTCTATGAAAGAATAGAAATGCAAAATAACCCTCTGATGGTAAGCGCTGCAAATTATCACGCAGACCCAGATGCCTCAATGGTAACGTCGTCCCGCAATATCTCTTAGACCCAGATGAAGAAGGGCTTAGAATTCTGGACCCTCAAGGGTCCCGCACACGATACTACACACACAAGTAGGGATAACACTCACACACTTTTGAGGTCTACCTCGCTCAAGAGCACTGGCAGACCAACACACGCGTCCATGAGATACACCCGCGTTCCAGGGCGGTTCTCACCGCCCCAGCAACCGATTAAACAGTCGACCGAACGTCGGCGCCTCGGTCTGTATACCGAGCGTCGATGATCCTTAAGCGACTCCTTCAAAATCAACCCACGCATCCAAATGCGTGGCCACTCTTTAAAGTTTTGGTCACCAAGTTCGAGGGATCTCGCAATCCTTCGAACTCAGTAATAGATGAAGCTTCATACAGACACAGGTCTGAAACATAACTTCGAGATACATAAGACACTAAGACATAAGATCGATGTCATGGTCTTTAAAGCCACATGACGCCTTAGTTATATTCAAGTATGATCTTTCTATCTATATCTTTATAGGAAAGTGCTTACATGTTAATTAACCATGATGACTAAGCACCATTAAGGCAACACGTGATTAATAGTGTTTATAATATTTGCTCTTCAAGTAATTAAAAACATTGTAAAACTAGCTTTCGCCTATAGCTTACCTTTATATCTTTTGGGTAAAAGTATGAGCCAGCCCGTGATACCTTTATAAAATTGTAAAAACGAAAAAATTGCCGCTAGTGAGTCAATCGTATCATATATCGAAACATGTTGCACTTCATAGGAAACCTAATTTGTACAAATATTACAGAAGAACGAGAAAGAGCTCTTAGTTGACTATAAAGTATATTGCTAACTAAACAATTATAATTATTAAGTTAACATTAATATGGAATTGAAAATTACAGTGACGTTGAAATTTTAAGAAAATTGTTTTAAGTAATTAATCGTTAATAACTGTAATAAATATTAATAACGAGTTTAGTTTTTATCGCGATGCATTACAGTTTTTAAATAGCTTTAGCTAATTGACATCCACGTTGTATACTATCGTTATATCTACTGTAAGGAAATTACTTAGATGTTAATTATGTGTGATGACGAAGCACCATTAAGGAAATACACGATTGATGTAGTATTAGCAACTTTCACGCTTAGTGTAATTAAAATTTTAATACAGTAAAGCTGTATTAGCCGCGCCTTGTAAAGAAAAGTGTTTTTATGATATTGTACCTTAAGTCTAATACAGACTAGTTTGAGTAATATCACTTATTTTTTATTTAAAACATTTATTTATTAGTCGTCAAGGAAAAAATTAACATGAAATTGGAACTTTTTGTGCAGAGATATTGTTTTTGATTTAACTATAATTAAACTATAAGGTCAGTTATCTACTTCATAACTGATCTTTTAGTTCAATAAAAGAAATTATTTTGGTTGAAAAAAATTTGGCAGAAAGCAAAACATTTTTGAACGTAAAATCTTTTAGGGTCATGTTTTTGCCAACAAGATTTTAATTGATTTGAGAACTTCTAGTTACCAAAGGCAAAAGCTTATCTAACTCATGAAGGTCTACAGAAATCAGTAAATCTTAATGAACAACAAAAGCTTATCTAACTCATCCAGCGACAAAAATGTTTGTGTAAATAATAAACTTAAGCTACTTTTAAACCCTTCTGAATTAGTTATATCAAAATGTTTACATATTGTTACTTTACGGAGTAAGAAAATATTTAGCACACTTTATGTAAATATGATTATTTTTTACATGTATTGCCTGCATTTAAGCATCAAGAAACAAATTAAGGACTGCAAAATCCTAAAAAAAAATATCAAGACTGCCATTTCAAAACAATAGAGCAAAAGTATGGATATGAAAATAGTTTCAAGATGGCGATTTTAAATAATAGTTCAAATATATGAATACAAATTGTAAGTTAGGTTAGAAAACTTAAACGGAGCTTTAGAAAGAAAATTTAATACATGAATTATACTTAGCTGCGACGCGAGTTTTTGTATATCACGCTTAAACACACTCTTGTGTCTTTTTAATTCATTCACACATTTTTGTTATTTAGAATTAACGTTGATATTTAAAAAAAAACAAGTTCCACCTGCCATTAACGGTGTATGTGATATGAATATTTTAGTTAGTTGTTCAACTTATCATAAGCTAACCATCCACAACCAAGCGGATTCTCCACCAAAACTATGATGTCATGGTGGAGAACCCGGTGGTGAATTTCTTAGGAATTTGATCTTAGCCAGCCAGACTCATAGCCTCTCCGTCTATTAACTTGGATACTAAGCCCAACCGTTACGACAATAAGTTTATGATGTAGCTTAACGTTTAGCAATGAACAGGAGAAAGTTAAAATTACGTCATTATATAGGAATTTAATAGTAAATAACTTAGAAAATCGGTAACCCAAACTATGCGTACTATATTAAATAAATACGAAAGTAACTCTATTAGCATTTGTATCTATCCGCCTGTCTGTTGGTCCGTCTTTACTGCCTAAACCATAGAACGGATTTGCTGTTGAGAAAGAAAATAGGTTATTACTTATTGCAATAAAATAGTAGAAAGGATTAAAATGGGATGGAAATTATGATGGTCTCAGTTGAAAATTAAACAATAAATTTTCAGACAAGATACTCGAAACAAGTGCTAACGATAGGTAGTGTTATTTTAGCAATTTTGGAGATTTAAACTGTATTGGGATGAACTAGGAGTTATAATGGAGATGGAAGGGAATATGGAAAGTCGTAGCGTCGAAGCAAAATCCATAAAAGATGTGTCTATCTGGACAGTACACACAATAAAAAAACTCAATTGTCACTGTATGGAAATGATGTAAGCTTATTTATGTTTTAGTACGCTTTTAGTTTTAATACACCTTCCGGATTCGAGTAAGACGTGATAATCTCCTATTCCACACGGACGAAGTCACGGGTAACAGCAATTTTATTTTATTTACAAGAAAATTATAGCACAAAAATGTGACTGACTAAATAATGAACTGTTTTGATCAAAATCAATTTTATAATAAGTAAAATTAATGCACTAACCTCATTTTAGGGCCTGTATTGTCTCGGACGAAACATCACTAAGGCGTTGACTGATTTAATGATGAACTGATAGTTACCCACGAAACCACAAAGACCCACTAAAACTTGTACTCAACGATGTCCCAAGATTAAGATAATACAATAAAAATTGCATAGCCATGAACATTCGAATATATTAAAACATACATTGACAATGTAAAGTTTAAAATTTTAGATTTAAACAATCTACAAGATTAATTTCTATAGTGTTATAAGATCCGTAAATTTTGTTATATTTTTTAATTGTTTGTTATTTCTAACGTTAAATAATTTAAATGTTACTTTTAATAATACATTTTGCATGCTTTATTTAAATAAGCAAAACTTTTTTAACATCCATTATACCATGTTTTGAAAATTAAAAATTTATAACTAATAGACTTTAATGTTAGTATTTGCGTGGCTGCTACTTTACCTTTTGCCTTAAATCTACTGTTCATAATTTAAGATATAAGTTCAAGACTAAGAAATAAGTTACCATAATAAGTAAATTTACTGTTCGAGCGCATTCCATACGTTTCAAGCATCGATTAGTAGTTTATGTAACAAACTTTCGTTACTAAGTATCATGATAAATAATTTCGCCATAACTGAATGGAACATTTGAATGGACATCTTTTTCTTTTAACATGGTTTTGAACTAAGATTATTATTTTTCATATGGACGTCGTAATTACGTGATTGCCGCGAGCTATTACACATAAATAACGTTGATTACGGTCAATTATGGCTGTTTGAAAAAGTACCTTTGTCAGTCTTAAACAATAAAAACACGTATCGTGCCTTTTGAACCCTATCGCTGCCAATTGCATTGATTATTATCATCGATGTTTACGGAAATGAGCATTTTGTCTATAATAGTTTATGTTGCTTACGCGATAATTATCTATTGCTCCTGCTCTGCTCTGGACTCCGCTTCGCCAAGTGATTGTATTTCAAGTTAATGTTGTGTAAACTTAGGTTTTTACGCTCTTTGAGCGTTATCAGTAGTATTAGGCATAAGGGGCTCTGTTAAAATTATTAAGGGTTCCGTAGATGTTCAATTTCTTTAAGAGGTAATAGAAAAGTTAGATTAAAAGTTTTAAACTATTGCTTAAGAAGCGGATGTGTGTATCTTATAAAGTAGAAGAAGAGACGTCACTTTTAACGTACAAATATTGTAATACCAAAATTGACACTAGATGGGCGAAAAATCACATTAGCTGGCGATAGGTTTGATAGCGTTTTGGTGGTAACTGCAATATTATTAAAATTAAAACGAAAATAATTTTCCCGTAAAGGTAAAGGATAAGAATGGTTATTGTGGGTTATTTTTCAATTATGAAATATGCACAGGTTTTTTTCTGGCCTTATTAAAGTCAATAATTCTGTAATACATTATTTTAATTTATCTTATGGGGTTTAGCCAGCGATTGGAATTGAAGAGCATAATAATTTGCTTTTACAACATCACAGACATAACATTATAAATTCTTTTATTTATCAGAGTTTCTCTACGATATCGTATATGTTTAATACCTATAAACCTTCCTCTTTAATGACTATCTATTAAACGAAAACCGTCATATAATTAGTGACAATGTTTCAAATATTTGAGTATACATAAGGACGTATATACAGACAGCAAAAGTAACTTCGTTTAGTCCATGTTGCAACGTTAAATATATTTTTTTAATAGACTATGAAAAACGTACGATAAGATATTCCTCAGATTTTTATAGCTTTCTATTTGAGCATAATTATAAAAATACAAGAAAGCGACTAAGTCCACAAATAAGTTACGACGGCATAAAACGTATGATACTACGTGTGAGACAAAGGTATTGTAAAAATCAAACTAATTAGCCTTCATGAAAGATTGCAGCCTGCACTTAATTGCGTGTCTTGTTGAACGTTGAGTACTTTTTCTTTAGGTCAAAACGTCTAGGATACTATGTTGTTGTGCTAGAAAAAGTAAAATGCCCTTGGTTCCTTTGTTTTTGAACACATAAAAATTTTTTGTTAATTATAGTAAATCGCTATTTGTTACAAAAAAAACATTTTCGTATAATAAGCCACAATTTACATAATACCTACAAATTTCTTGAAATATCAACAGACAAATATAGTTAGGTCAGAGAACTTAAACTCTGTACTTTAGAATAGTTCTAAAGTGTAGTCTAAGGTGTAGTCTGCTCGTCCTACAAGGTGAATAAAATGCATGATATAGTCTAGTACAAATTAATATTGTAATAAGGATTTTATAGAGTTTCAGTCTTAGTTTTGTATATACATATATTGTTATACTTGTAATACACCGACCGGCTGAGGCCCGGACATATAGTTAGAACGGATGGCCGATGGGCCGAAAAGGTTTTGTAGTGGAGGCCGCGTTTAGAAAGACGGGGCATTAGTTGACATCGATGAAGTAGATGCCATGCTCCGTGCAGTAGCCATGTCAAGTTGGCACGGAGAAGCAAGAGATCGGCAGTCTTGGCGTTCATTGAAGAAGGCATTTGTCCAGAAGTGGACGGATAAAGGGTGCTAATGATGATGATGATTGTAGGAATACACTATTTAGTTGTGTGTATTACAATCAGGTTTCTCGTCGTGTTTATTGTTTTTCATTACGTTATTGTTGATTATTACAATTTAAGATATCGGGAAATTTAAACTTCAACATGATACAATTAACCTCAGGTTCAGAGACAATTATATCCCATCCAAATTTTTTATATTTCTAGCAGGTAAATAAGTTAATGGCAAAAAATATAATTTATAAGACGTGGCTTCCGAAATCGTATAAACGGAAAAACTTAAGTCAATATGTGGAAATAACATTTAAGAATAATTAAATGTTAGTAACTATGATAATCATTTATCGGTTGAAACTATCACAATCTTCTGTACATAAAGCATTAATTACATTTTTTTTTAATTTTCTTATCGCTAGTTATCATCCCTAGAAAACAGATCCAAGAAATTAAAGAATGTCTTTGCTTTCAGTTTCATTTAATATATATTTCTAATATCGTACTAATAATATTATAATAAACTATTTATGTACTAAGGAACTTCGGGGCCAGAAATCTTCGTTCGTCTGCCTTAATATTTTATATTCCATGCAATTTATTTTTTCTCTGTCCTTGAAAAGTTGTCAAAGGGGCATCTTTTATGTAGTTAACTGTTTGCATATAAGATGTATTAGTGCACAATTGGGTAATGAGTCAGCACTATCCTAACCAACTAGGAAACGATACCAAGAAGTTGTTAAGTCTCTTTAGGATTTTAACACGTGACTTTCGGTTTTAACGCAAGCAAAAAGAACCATAAGGACTAGAAGACTACGGAAGCTGTGAGTGCATGCTACGATGCGACTTAAGTATATAGTATAAGCCACAACTTTTAATCACAAAAATAAATTCTTTATAATATTCGCACAGCTATTAGTTAGATAAAGCCTTGAAAATGACTATACTGCAATAAAAGAATTCAGTAGTAACTTTCTTTGCTTATCGCACCACAAAATAATAGCAATTATCGACTTTTTTTGATTTCGAAAGGTTTATATTTTTGCGCATCCTAATTTTTTTAACATTTTATGAATATTCCAAGTATTTGTGTAGATAGTATTCTGATTTCATGGAGTTTACAGAATTCCATAAACTTTCTGAAGTGATAAAATCTTCAAGAACATCGTCTCTACTATAGAACCCACTTATGACTTACATTCACAGTTTCATTTACAATAGTAAAAAGGAAATAAAGGAAATAAACGTGTTATTAAAATACTATTACGTTACCACATTTTTAAGTAAAAGTCGTTACTCTAAAAGTATTTCGTGCTTTATCAAAAGGTTCTTTTACGGCGTACAATAAAATAATAAGTAATAAATATGGATGCAAACTGAATGGCCCTGCGAGTTTAAATATTGTTGATTTATCTACATTCATGTGTACGCTATTGCTCAAAATTAAGTTCTATAACCTTAAGAAGCGTCTTACACGATATGTGATAATCTATACAAATAAATATAACTGGAGTGTCTGTTGGTAACATCAATATAACCCACTATTAACTATAACCCTGTGAATTATAACGGATACATGTAACAAATCATATTTTTTTTTTCTCTGTTTGTTTGTTCCGGCTAATCTTTGGTTTAGTTGGTCCAAGTTCAGGGCTTTCACTGGATTTTTTTTTGTATATTAACACGCGAACGGAAGTCACGAGTAACTGGCAGTTTGTAAAAAATTCTCGTTCTGTGGATCTAGAGTAGAAATTACATTTAAAAAAATATATGTAAAAACGTGTAAACTTAAATTCCGAATCTTTGAATAAAATACAGTCCTAGGTTCAGACGGGGCTTTAAAAGGCTCTCTCAAACTTGTCTAACATGAATAAGTCTGTCTGTTTAAGTTACAATAAGGTAAAAAGTTATAATCCGGACGTTTTAAGTATTCTTTTTAAGGATCAAGTCAAGTTTGCCACAAAAATGTAGCCAGACATAATATTCTATTTGTCATTACATATTATCAATTTTATGACTAAATTTATTTTTATAGAGTATTGTTAACACAGACTTCCTATTCCGAACTGTTTGCAGCAATTTTATTTATTTTGAATTTAAATATCCAGTACGCACAGCTTTCTCCTTTTTCTTTCTTTTATCCGGTATTAATTGAGATGTCTGTGTATTTTCTGAAAATGTTTTTATTATTAGTCATAAGCTATAAATACTTGGGATACAACTATTTTTCATGCACAGCTACCATATTTGCAGTAACATGTTATGATCGGCGGAGTTTATTAATATAGTTGATTTATCTTTCAGAACGGAACTTTGTGAAAATTAAATGTAAATAACAAATTACAATGATTTATTTTCTAGGAGAACTTTAGTAGTTACAATGATTTATTTTCTAGGAGAACTTTAGTAGTTACAATTATGTCCACCTCTTTGTCAAAATGTCTCAGTCTTCCATTATTCTTAATTAATTTTTTTTTAAATCTAATTTTTATTTGCATTATAGTATAATCGAGTATGCATCCAATAAAAAAATGGCATGTGCAGAAACGATTACATAAACGTATTACAACTGTCAAATAGTAAACTACATAAACTTCAAATATCGTAGTTATATGTCGGATTAAAAACTTAAACAATTACTTGCGTTGTGACCGTTTGTGTTTCGGTTTTTGGTTTCTTAAAACTGCACAATTATCGGAAGGAAAGAGTCCAGATCCATTCCAGAAAAAATGAGGGTCACATGTGGCCTCAGAATCATGTCTTTGAGCCGAATGTAACTTGAATATTATTTAAAAAGTTATTTTTAATACTTAATTAACATATTATTCCTGATACTATTAGTGATACTAGTAAAAGTCTTTAGAGGAAATAGGGAACTACCGAGAAAAATTACATTAAAAAGTTTTAACCATTAGCTGCGCACAAAGGTTGGTGGCGAAAGAAAAACAAAACAAAGCAAATCGCTAATGCCCTTAAAAAAGTGGGAACGAATTCGCATCACGGAATTATGCCATAATTGATTAAAAAAATTAAAAGAGAATTTATTATTTATTAATTATTAAAACATTAAACATTATTTTTAACCGTCTTCAAAACAAGGAGGAGGTTCTCAATTCGTCGGTATTTTTTTCATGTTTGTTAGCTCAGAACTTTCACCAGGGTGAACCGATTTGGATGTTTTATTTATTTGAAAGTTCCAGTCCAGTTTTGACAGTGGCATCCATAAAAAAAAACTGAATCAATCTGAAAATACATTAAGTAGGTACTCAACAAATGGACAATTAATCGCTCAATATATATTATAAACGATTTGAAGTCTGTTTTTTTTTTAATAATTTTTTTAATAAACTTTACTTATTCGCGTGTCGCATAGAATATTAACTTTAAATGCAGTATCGCTTACAACAAATCTGTAAAACCAGAATAAATGTCAAATTAAATGTTATGTTTTGAGCAATCAGTTAAAAAGTGTCATCCCTAGGATTGTTCTTATACAGTTCCGTCTAACTTTAAAATAAAGCTTGCTTCTTACACGTTTGCATAATGGAAATAATCTTTTATCTGTTAACTTTAAATGATGCTGATTGTAAGATTTTAAAACTTTATTTCAATAAACTTTTAAAATAATAAATATTAACAGAAGTTAGCTTGGCCTAAAGATAATTTTAATCGTTTTTAATGTAAAATAAACATGTATTTGAAATAACCTATTTTCTGTTGCAATTTATATTGATTCAACGCCTATTGAATCACACGAGGTCTGTTACAGGCTGATGATGATGATTTAAGATCGTAAGAAATTACGACCCTACCTTGCGTTTTCTGCCGCTGCATCTAAAATGCTGATATTTCTAAAGATATCGTCATAGGTGTATATTATAATAAAGCGATAAGAAGAAAATCGAATTTCTAATGTTGTATCAACATATATAGCAGCAATGTCGATAATAGTTGCAATTAAAACGATAAATAATGCTAATTGTTATCGTCAACTAACTATCATATAAAGTTCCATACCCTTCGTAATGTGAAGGTTTCAATGCTATTTATTATTTTTTTTTAAAGGGAAGAAATGAAAAATGTTACTTGAAAAATTGGCTCCTAGACATGTATACAAATAAAAATGGTGTTACCTAATAACTATTTTAAATAATAACATTGTGATATATGATATAAATAAGCAGACATAAAAAGCGTTCTTTTGATTTAGTAACAAAGCCCTCCCTTTTTTTTTGGAAAAAAATTGTATTTATTACCACTCGAAAGAAGTAGCAGGCAACATTTAATCTTTCATAAATTATACAAATGGTGAAAGCTAAAATTATAAAACTTTATATAAAGATTTACATTATTCTAAAAAATTAATTTGAAACATTGCGCTAAAGGATTTCTGTTTACATTGTACTAAGTTAAAACTGTCATTATTTTTCTTTCTTATTTGAAAGATAAATATCATTACAATTGTTAAAATAATGTCTAAACTTAATTAAAACTACATTTATTTAAATTTTCGCTGCGACGTAAACCTATATAATTGAGATGTATTAATTATTTTTAACAGTCACTTTTATTGTAAAATCAAAATCCGGCCTGAACGCATTTTTGGCAGATAAGCTGTGGAGGCTTATATTGTCACGATGAACGCTTGATTGGATTTGCAGTAGCGACTGCGGTTGAAACCCATCACAGCTTTTACACTTTAAGAGCCTTAATTTTTTTTTATATGCAAAGACAAACCAAATTAAGATCTGCTTCAAAATTTATGTATAAAGCCTAAGCCTTATCAGCCCGTAACCTATTACTTATTCCGGGGCAGAGTGGCCATTGCATAACAAACCGGGGGTTGTGAATTTAGATCCCGCGAGGGAACAAATTTGTCAGTATCGTTGTTTTCTGATTGGTTAATATAATATGCGCCAGTGGTACTGCATATTCTGAAATTAATATGATCTAATTAAGACAAAAACATTGAAACATCTGAAAAAGGATGATAAATCACGAACATGAAAAAATATATTTAATCCTATATATTTATCCTACAAATTTACAATTCAAAATCAAAATCTAAAAGATATTCTCTAATTAAAGAGAATATTTTTTTAGATTTCTAGTGCATAAGCCGAAAACCGATATGTAATCACAAAAGAAAACTTACCTTAAAAGAGAAATTTATAAGATAATCCCATCATCATAGCCCGATCATAATCCGATCAGACCACTATTTCTTTGAAAGTGATATCTGGAAATAATTTAACCTGAACAGGATATATCTAAACTTCATTCTCAAAAATATTTTTTTGCTACAAGTAATAAAATATAATATATATTCTTATTAAATAAAAAAAAATCGATCTTAAAAAGTGTTATGGACAATTTTAAAACAATTTAATTTTTTCAAGCATCTAAGATATTCTTAACTCTTCCAAATTCGAGAAACCACTGCTATTTTTTTCTATTGCGTTCTATACGCTTTTATACGTTGTTATACATGGGACAGTTTCGTATCAACGAAGCGGCGACCCTTATAAAGATAAGGAGAGGAATACACCCTTCCTAATTTATCAACAGCGCGTAAGACCCTTAAATTGGCCCATTTACCGATTTATATCCTGTACTTTTACCTAATTAACTACTTCCTATTGCTTGCGCGAATATTATACATTATTAAATAAAATTACTTTACGTGTCTACCCGTGACCACGGCCGCTGGAAAGTGTTCAAAACGTCGGGAATTTAAAATGTAAAATAAACGCGATAAAATCCGTAAAGTAATTTTATTTAATAATTAACTACTTTTTGTACTTTTATACTACCTAGAGCTCTTTAAGAACTTACCTATTATTTTTGGATAGACTCTTTCCACTTGGAAAGAAAATTTTTAACAAAAAAACATGATCTACTTCAAAAACGAATATCATCAGCTTCCTTTATTTTTGTACAGTTCGTTATATAATAACTTATTTTACAATCATATTTAACGCAATCCGCGGTTGTCCGCGACAATATAGGTATCATTATCATTTTTATTTTTATTTGCTACCTCGTTCTGATACGGTATGTTTCAGTTTGTAAAAATTTATTGTTAATTTTTTTTTAAATAAAATAGATGCAGCATAAATTTTTACTTTCAGTTTTCTAAACATTTATCTTTAGTTAAGATTACGATTTCATTAATATTTAAACATTTATTATTTAAATAATAAAAAAAATATATTTTATTATGTCACTAACATATAGCTATTTCAAACGTCTACTAACCCTTGATTCCAAAGCAAAACGCATTACTTTATAATAATACAGCTGAGATACAGTAAATATATCATGTTTAGTAAGTAGGCTCTTGATGGATTAATGTATCATACCCGGTTTCACGGCGACTCACGGCTTAGAATATTACTAGTAGATTACCTGTGATGCTCTTCAATTTCTGAAATAGCGGGGTGTGGTATAATTTAAGAACAAGCTAAGAACGTCGTCTTAAATTAAGGAAAAATAAAAGTATTTACTGTCTTTTTTATAAGCAAAGTAATTAAAAGTGAAAAAGTCAAACATAATTTTTCATTTAATTTATTTTTATCTCCTAGACATAAAGAGGATCTTTATTAGTTTGACGATTCTATAGGTACTATTATAGATTCCAAACGGATAAAGCTATTTCAATTTAGTTTTTTGGTATTAAAGACGATTCGCGTGTTAGTTTTTTTTTTAAATTCAATGAAAATCGATTATGCAGTTTACAAATGATGTGGGATTAAAGTGGGGAAGGATTACCAAACTCCGCAAATATACTCAAAATAGATCTGAAATGAGAGCGCATCACGTGCACAACGTGTAAAACAAGAACCTATGCATTTACATTTAAAAGAAATGTACGTTAAAAAATTAAGAACTTTAAAAGTATAAAATTAGACTTAAAAAACCTTTTAATAATATCATCGGATAAAGCTATTTCAATCATCCTTTTAATTAACTAAATATGAATATAATTAATAAAAATTTTGAAATTTTTAAGCTTATTTGAAATATAAAATAATTAAAAATAACATACAAATGATTATTTCTTTTATTTACGCGATTATTATACATATCACATCCACTAATTTACGGATTTTTCGCGTTAATTAAATATATTTATTCGAAAACATAGAGATACAGACATATACCAACGTAGTCTGCCCGTGATCATGGATGCTGAAAGAATCCGAAACGTCGGGAATAAGTTTATTTAAGTAACGCGAAAAATCCGTAAATTAGTGGATTTATTA
The DNA here is from genome assembly GCA_029286875.1 of Lamproptera curius. NCBI lineage: Eukaryota > Metazoa > Arthropoda > Insecta > Lepidoptera > Papilionidae > Lamproptera > Lamproptera curius. Next base: position 6,325,719 of record JAGSMT010000016.1, on the reverse strand, counting down.
AACATACGAATGGTTCTAAGCAGGTTGCGCGCCTATTGTAATGCAAGAAGGGAGGAAAAATGTAATGGCCTTGCCAAATTAGCGCGTTTTTTTTAAAGAAATAATTATCCTCGGCTGCAAATTAACTATCTCTTTTTTTAGATAGACGAAAAAAGTTAGTTTCCCTAAAAAAATATAAGACAAATATCAAATCTTGATCATCGCGGATCAAATCTTGGTATTGCTAAACTAAATTTTAAAAGGAGCATGTATTTTGTATATCAAAGAAGATGGTCCATGCAAACATTTGATTAGGTTTCAGATGTTTACACCCATGCTTAGTTTATCCATCCCACGAGACTTTGAGCGTAATGAATAGGAGAGTGTATGTGCCGTTCCGGCGCAAAAAATTTCACATACTAAGAAGACTATTTCTTGTTGATATTTTTAAAAATATCCAAAGAGGTATAATAATGACTAATGTTTTTATATCTCTTTGGACATTTTTCATATACGAATGATCATTCTTATATAAGAATTGACATGACATTTTTGGTCATATGACCAAAAAATATTGCAACAGTCAGACTCAAAAAAAAATGGTTTGTGTTGCAAATATTTGTGTAGAAATTAAAATTAAAATATGAGATCAAGATTTAGCAGTTTCGCTTCAGCAACAGTATCAATGAGAGACATTCAAGGTGAAAATTTGTGGTATCGATGATTTCAGAAATCCAGCGTAAGACACCTACTACCGATCGCAGTTTAGAGGCATAAAATGCTAAATCGCCTTTACCCAGTAATTAAACAGTAAAATAAGAGTACTTACCTCTTACTTCATTAACATACAATGCGGAATCGCGGTGGTACTTCTCTATGCGGTTTCATGTAAAAAATGAAACTAATTCACTTAAAAAAAAATAATTAACAAAAACAGGGGCAAAATCAAATAAAAAATATTAAATTAAAGGAAATCATCATTATCAGGCTGTATTAGTCCACTGCTGGACATAGGCCCCCCCTAATACCCGCCACCGCATTCGATCTTTGGTTATTATTATTGAGCCCTTTGCGAATGCCGTCACTTTATCTTGCCGCAGGGCGTACCACGCTACGGTTGCCAAGCCACGATCACAACAATGCTTGCTGCAATACTAACCGCTCTGACAGGATGGCTATTTCACCCACCCCCGTTGGCAGTCCTTCTAAATTATATTACTTTCAGGGTACGAGAGGCAGGATACGCGATCCAGTTCGCTTAGGAGAACCAGGTAAATAAGCCCCAAGAACAGTGAGCCTGGATGCTATGGTGGTGTTTTACATTTCGGACCCAGCGGAAGATCCCGCAGGGAGTATCAAAGCATCTGTAAAACTCGAGGTCATAGTATTTAAAGATCGAGGTGAAAACCTTAACTTCCTCAAACCATGACAAATTGGTGCTTAACTTCCACTCAAGACCCGGTGGACAGATGGAGACACCCCATAGCAAAACCAAAGAACAAAGTGGCTCTGAGAGACTGCAACAAAGAAGAGCAGCAAAAAACACCTCAGACAGAAAGAAGCAAGCCGGACAGGTGAAAAAGGTATGATAGTAAAGACGATGAACGCTATCACTCACCAATTTTCTGGAAGAAAAAGAAAACAGGAACAGACAAAACAACAAGTCTACAGCAAAAGCACTAAAAGTGATTTACAACAACTAAAGGCAAATAAGAAAAGCCGGAAAGGGGCTGCTCAAGTCACTTAATTTTCGGGACGGAAAGACTCATTAAGACCACCTAATAAACGCGTTTCTCAAATTCAAGGCCATGGTAGAAGCGACAATGAAGGGACAATGCGAGGACTTGTAAGACATCCAGATTGGACAGAAATGAGACTCGAGAAATCAGAAGCTGCCGTATAGCGATAAAATACTTCCCAAATCATAGCACGCGAGGAAAAGGTGTGATGTGTCAGCCTACTGCGCATCCAAAGGGCTTCTTCAACAGGCACAGAGAGAAGAGTAGGCGGATCGGTCGAAATCGATGAGAAAATACCCATAGACCCATCCACTTAGCAGAACCTCATATTAACGAACACAACGCAGGCAGCGAGGGATCTTCAAGAAAAACTCATTTACCACACTGTTCATCATCCAGCCTGTGATAGTCCACTGCTGGATATAGGTCTCCCTAATACACCTCCATCCATCAGGGGATTTCGGACCGTATCCCACCACGCTGGTCCATTGCGGGTTGGTGGGTGGACCGACTTTACATGCCCATCCGACGCATGGATGAGATGATCCATGCGTCGGATGGACTATTTCAGAACAATTGGGTGATCGGCCCAAATTGCCTAACCAACTAAGGGATCGACAATGAAAATTTGTTGAGTCCCGCAGGATTCGAACCCAGACCTCCAGTTGTACGACCACAGTGTTACGTCACCCAAAAGGCCTTACACAATAGCCTTAGTATTCGTGAAAAACTAAAAGAGGAAATATGAACAACTCCTTGTCGATGAAGCACTCATGAACCACTTCGGAACTATTATAATGGCAATTAAGCTCACCGGTACGATTGATGTGTTGCTCATTGGAGATTTAAACCAACTCCCTTTCATATCGCACAATAATCTCTTTGAGCTGCTCTACAATCGTCTAAGTCCTTCGGTCGAAATAGGCCGATGATGGCCTGTTGTGCACGTACAGGAATTTAGTTGACGTAACGTACGCACTAAGCAAAGTCTACAGCGGTATATGCTCAGCCGCACTGCGCTTGTGTTTCCTGCAGCTAAAGCAGTTCATGGATACGACGATCCCAAAAGCACTTCAGAAAATCCTCTACTACATACCTAAGCCAAGAAAGGAACTTTTAAGTGCGCACGTTAACACAGCACCTACAATTGCACAACAGTGTCTCCCACACCGTCGTGGCAATACCTCGACTAACGATCAGCTGCATATACTATGCAGACATTAACAATGACGCCGTAGCACAGTTCATCCAAGGAGCTATGAATGCCACCAAAGAGAAAGGAGAGGACTACAACATTGCGATGGCGTTCCGGAATAGGGACCCGAGGACAATACACCTAGCCAATCATCTAAAAGCGTTAGCGACCTCAGTGAAGGCAACTAACTAGATTTCGTGTTAAAATTTGTCCTAATATCCTAGCCAGTAAACTTGTCTCAAGAGGATACAGACCGTCATGCTCTACATGCCACAGACGGCGTCCCACGACCTTAATTTTTTCCTGAGAACTACAGTGTTAAGTGAAAGTTTGAGTCCCGTGACACTTTGCAGTTCTAGGCTTTGGTAACCCAGGCGTACGTCTCCCAAAAGGTGAGGGATCCATCTTCTCTCCAGTTTTAATTATGGAAGTATATATATAGTAATACAGTATATGTCAGCCACGCATTTTGTTTTACCTATAGCTCTAATAACAAATACTTACACTAACATCGTCGTAAAAATTGTCAGAGTGAAGTAGGGTAAAAGACAGCTAATGAAGAATGATTCATTGATAATCAACTACGTTATAAATAATGTTTATACCGCATATATATATATATGATAAATATCTCGCTAATAATTTAAATAGAACATAAAGCATATGTAGTATAAAATAATCATATTATGTTTTTTTACTATTTAGGTAACTGTTACATACAAATAATCTACGTAAAATATGCTTGATATAGTAACAAATTTTTATTTACTGTGTTTAACATACAATAAATATTTACAAAATGATAAAATAGATAAAATTAAAAAAAAATAGATACAGTTAGACAGAATATTTTTGCCTATCCGCTGCAGCATATCGAAAAAAGCTAAACTAAACTTAATAAGCAAAGAGGAACCAATAAAGATATAAATAACCTTAAGATGCAAAGGTATAATAATTCGAAGCGGAAATATATTTCTGTATACAAGTTTCCCAATTCTGTTCATCAGTTTCTCTTGGGAATTATCCTGTTAACTCTGTTCGAACAACATTCCAACGATTACACAAAAAAAAGAAGTAACCGGTTTTCAATTCGGAGTTTGCATTATGAAAATGTGAGTCTTTACGTCTTAATCCGTAATAATATACATAGGATTCCGTGAACATTATTTTATTTTTACTACAATCAATAAAAATTCCGAAGATTTTAAATGCATTTTAGGTACGATTTAAATAAATGAAAGCCTCTTAATATATATAAATCGTTGATTTTTACCAAAATTAGAAAACTTTAGACATAAAAGCTTAGAAAGCTTAGTAAATAATTAAAATATGGCAGCAACTCAGGTATAAGAAACTCTTCTCACCAATAAACCTACATTTCACTTCAATTTCCTAAATAGTGGTGGTGTTGAGATTTAAGCTCCTATAGAGAGCGACGTTTAAAACAAAGCAATTTATTTCTCTCTAAGAAAACATGTTAGCAGCAATCTTTTTACATCTTACCGCAAATAGTAACTTAACCGCCCGAGCCTAGTGGTTGTGTGTAAAAACCGGGGTCCTAGGTTTATCCCGGGGACCCCCAAATTTTTCAGTTTTTTCCTGTTGGATAAATTTGGGTGATCCCCTTTGGCGAAAAGAAATGATCCTTTGGGAAGATTAAAAAAATAGTTAAAACAGGGCGTTTCATAGACTAATTTTTAACGATAACTAAATGGCGCTAGTTTAAAGATCTTTTTATACTTTTTGTTCTAAACCTCCGTTAACAAATCATGATACATTACATATTAAACAGGGTACAAAAAATTTTATGAAATATTTATCTTACAGAACCAAGCCATAAAAAAATCACTGGCATATTTTTTGAAGAATCTACTTTATAAACATGTTTTGCCCTGCCTCCCAACAAAATGAATCTTTATATCTTGGTTTAGCCTCCTAGAACACTGGATTAAAATTAACTTTTGTGCACTTTGGTTATGTTTTAATAATTTTGAATCATAAAATTTCAAAAAAAATTCTTTAATTTTCTTTATGGCTTCTGAATGGCAATTACTGCCTCTGTTGAGGACAATAAACCTTTGCTTCCGAATTAAAAGAATAACAGAACCGTAATTTAAAACAAAATCCGAAAAAAGATTTTCATCCACATCTGAACCCCAATCGCATCCCAACAAACCCTTAATTACAAAGATTAAATCTTTAGAAAATACAAGACCTGACTTTTGTACCTTTTAAATATCTTAAATTCTTTTTAAATTTTCCAATTGGGTTTCATCCATATGAATTGTTAAACCCAGCTAAGATAACAAACACTATAAGTAATATCGGCCGGTTGCCCAACTAAGTACAATTAAATTCCTATCAAGTTTGCCTATATGGAATATTTTTTTTACAACTTTTTATTCTGGAGTTTTTCTCTAAGTTAAATTAATTTTCCATGGGGTATCAAAACAGTCTTACAATGTGACATATTTATTTTTCCTTAAACAAAGTTTCTTCATTTTTCCTGATCCCAACCTGTTATTAAACCTTTAGACAAGTTTATTTGAAACTAAGCATTTCTTTTGGCCCCTCTTTTATTTTAAATTTAAACCAAATCCTAATTAATGGGTTGGTTGCAATATTACAAGTTGGAAAAATAAAAAAATCAAATCGACGAAAAGAACTTATTGCTTTAACCATTTCCATCCAAATTTTGTAAATAAACAGGGGTTCATATTTAGACTTTGTATCCCAAAAGTCATCAAATAATCGTTTCCCCGATACCAAACCTCGATTGTTTTGGGTATAAATGGCCGTTTAAACTTTAACCTTTTTCATATTATTTACATCTTTTATAATTTTAAGGTTTTTCCCTTAACCATTCATTTTAACCATTGAGGAAAAAGCTGGGAATTCATCAGAATGACGTATTCTAAAATCTAATTTTTTACCTGACGGTAAAACAACAATCTTAAAAAGTGGTATAACGTAGCACTGGGGAAAAAAGTCTCATGGTAGTCCTATGCCCTTTTTGTAAAAAACCTTTTTCCACCAAATTCTTGCACGGTAACCCTTTAAATACTTCATATTTCTTTTTAAATACCCACTTACTGCACTACCTTGAGTCATGGGGCCTGTCCGATTCCCCATGCATCATTCTTCCTGAATGATTCTAAGCTCCTCCTCCATGCTCTCTCTCCATTGTTTCCCTTTCAAGGTCCATTTAAGGGCTTCCTCCAAGTGTAATATCCGTTTCTAATCTTCCTGGCTCGAAAAAGCATCTGGTCATATTAAATTATCCTTCCATCATCAATATCTGTGTCATTAAAACTTACCTTTTTTTTTTTCCTCATATTTCCTGATCCTCCGCTGAATCTTTTTCAATGGGGATATCCTGTATTCTCAGCTTTCTCCCAAATTATGAGATCTCTCTTTTGTGACAGAGTTATTTTTCTGGGTCATAAACCCTGGCCCCTTCACTTCTCCCTTATCCAACCAAAATGGTTCCTTAGCCTTCTTCCCATTTCCAACCTCTTCTCTTTTGGGAATATGCATCATAGCTTTAACTTCCCGAAAATGACCCTTGTTAAAGGGTTTTCCCTGTCCAAACTTCATTGGAGTCATATCATTCCAATCCGGTAACAACAAGCCGGTTTCTTAAAATAAACGGAGGTATACGGCTTCTCCCAAAACTTTTTGTAAACCCGCATCTAATTTAGACATCTTGCCCTTTTTTCACCAAAGATCATTTCAATTTCTCCGCTTCCGTTTTGTTCTTTTTAAGGGTTGTTCTTTGATGGTGGTGCCTTTGCTGCTTCAGATATCCTTTCAAAGTCTTTGTTGCAGTACTCACCGCCTTATCTGTCCAAAACTTTAATTTTTCCTTTTTCTGGTTCTTAAATGGACTGAAAATCTTTAAAATTTTAAAATACCCAGATTTTGCCCTTCATTGAAAAAATAAAAAAGCCATTTTGCTATGGTCGTCCACCAAACAATCAAAACCCTGGATCCTCAATGGTGCATTCTCCCATGGGACCACCACACGTCTGGTGTGCCAAATCTAATTCACCTTTTGGATGAGCTAGGCTGAAAAAAGAATCCCTTTCTGCTTTCCCACAACCCACGACACTTTATTTGCTTATTTTGCTATATCTGTGTATGGGAATTCCTTCAGTAGCTCATTTTCATTTATTCAAACTGGTAACTGTTGATGTCCCAAAACGTCGATGCAGGTTTCACTTTGGATGTTTTTGGCTGTCCTGCCAATATCTGTACCACTTCCTTAATTGTATAATCTAACACACCATCAACTTGTTCTGCCTTTTCAACCTAAGGTGCCCTGTTGTTGTAAATGTACCTTGTTTCTCTTTGAAACCTTTACATTATTTCCGTTCTCAATCAATCTACTCACCGGAAAGGAAAGGTTTGTCGTTAAACTGGGTATCACAAATACATCGGAAACTGTATTTCGTATTCACCATCCTTCACAACTTAATTATTTCCATCACCCGAACAAGCACCGGGACACACGTTTTATTCCAAACTTATGATCTCTTTGGTTTTATGTTCATGGATGGATTGACAATATATTCTTTTTCTCGCTGTCTTGTTTTCCTTCCCTTTCGATGTACCAATTTCCAATTGAACTTTCCCTCAAAAAAATAGCCTTTAAAAAGCATTAGGTTGTTTTTTTGCTTGTTTCGAATTTTGGACACTGATTTTTAAAGTGGCCGTTTATTTCCCGATAACATTTATTGACTTTGACCCAGGTTTTGACGTTTCTGTCACTCTCGGGTCATTTTTATGGCTACTATTATTCTTAAATTTTGACGATTATTTTCGCGGCCAAAAGCAGTCTCCGGAACTGGAAACGGAAACAGATCCAATTTCCCTACAATGTCCATCCAACCGTTTTTAACATCTGCCTTATTTCTATGCCTGGAATGTTCTTAATTATAGCATGGGACCATATTTTTCAGGTAATCCCGCTAATTAATGCACCAATCCACTCATCTGATATTTGAAACCTTAACCCTTGTAACGGGCTGGTTTCAACTATCCCAGAAAACTGGGTCTGGTCACAGTTTTCATGAATGTTGATGAGTTTGCAGGCAAACCAATTTTTCTTTAAGCCGGTGTCATCGAACCAAGTTTCAACTTTTCCCCCTTCGTAGGTTGTTGCGGCGTGTTTTATTGCACATACAAGTGGATCAATAGTAAAGCGGTAGTTTTTTCCTTTGGCTTTCGCATCTCTGGTTTGGGGCTTCGGTGGGGAAGGCCCGCTAACCTCTGCCGTTAAGGCGGGCGCCTGCCAAACTTTCCAACTTTTGCCGGCCCCCATTCTTCATAGTTTCCTCGCCCCTTTCAATTTCCGGAATTTGGCTAATGGTTCGAGTTTTTACAAAAACCACAGTATGAAACTTTTTATCCTATAATAACGATTTTTGTTTCACTAAAATAACCTAATAAGTTAAACCCAAGTGGTTCGTTTCATAATTAATTTAGACCACAGAAATTAAAACTAAATGGCCAAAACCAGATACTTTTATACTATTTGTTACAATATTAACAAAAGAGTCCGGTCCGACCACCAACCCCAATCCACCATGGCGGGATGCAGTCAAAACCCTTTCTGGAAAGGTGTGGACAAGGGAAGATATTTTTGGGAACTAACAGGTTTGATGATGATTATGACGATGGCGTCCAATGGGAGCATAAATTACATCCTTGTATTTTGTTAAATTTTTTTTAAATAATATTATTATCGAATAAAATGTTTTTAAATCCCAATGCTTTTTAACAAAATAGGAAAACCCTAACAAAGGGTTCCAATATTAACAGATAATAAAACTTAATTTCCACGACCAATGCTTACCTGTTTTTTTGGGATTCTATAAAATTCCTAACATATTTTATCTTAATAACAGAGATTTTTTAAGTATATTTACTTGCATAAGTAAATAAAGCACATTCCTCTTCTTCTTCATCTTCTTCACCAACATATTCCACTCTACCATTACTCAAGTGTAAATATCTTTTTTACCATGGGAAAATGTTACTGTGGAAGTTATTTTTATTCCTTTGCTCCTATGACTCCTTATACCTATTAATTAGATCATTCTTTTCTTTAACCTATTAAGGTTTCCCTTGTATTTTAATTTTGAAATTTTTAACTACTAGTTAGCGACTAGCTAAATTTTCTGTTTCATGGCACTAGAAACGGAGCAACAAGTACATAAAAAATTCGAGCCGAATAGAGTGCCTATTTGTTTTTAAAAGTTGATCTAAAATTATTTTGTTGATAATGAAGATACATTTTTGCATTAGTTGGTGATTTTGAACACAGTCATATTTTGGTTAAAGCAAAAATTTTGAAAATCTCAAGTTTTCAAATTTTATTTTAAGTCTTCTATAAAAGTGTTGATACGCAAATATAATATTTGTTCACTATACTATATTTACATGTTTAATATTACATCAATGTGATATCCTAAGTAATATCTACTGCATGGTAATTACTTGCGTTAATTACCCATGACGAAGTACCATTAGGCACATACGTAATCGATAGAGTGAATTTAAAATTTGGAGTCATGTTACTAAATTAAAATAATTAGATTAATGGTTATCTTTTCTATCACAAATAATAGCTATAAGTAAAGAATTTTGTTAAATTCATAAAATCCCGAAACTATAAAAATTTTGTCTAAATTTGTAAATGCTGTACATAATAATATTGCGTGCATTCATTCTCATTAAAATTTTATATTTGTTTAATGTATTCAATTCGTAAAGACCTAATTGCATTTGTTCTTTTTTATATTATAAATATACGTAAATAATTTTTTATTAAAGACCAATTGCAATTTGAGGATAATCCATCAAATTCTTTCAAATATGGTTTTTACTTAAAAAATATCTTTGATATTTGTCAATCAAGTAACATGAACCGTTTGTCTCATCATGTATCAAGGCCTTCGGGCGACTGCTCTTTCTCGAGCGTAAACTCGTTTAATAAGGCTAACGGTGTTAATTCAACAACTGCGGGACAGCTGAAATTGGGAATTAATTTGTGTCGAATGTTGTATTGTCCGGTTTATTGGATTTCTACGTAATATTGATATAATGACTAGACGTAAAACTCCTATAGTTTTCGATTATGGTTTTAAGTGTCAGGTCACGGGCGTTTTCAAATTTTGTCTACATTGCCGAACAACAACGGAATATAAACTCGAAAACTGAACCAATGACTTTTTTCCAACAAAGTTTTCAACTCCCAATCTTCAATCGGTTGGTTTTAGGCTTAATTTTGCTTGTGTCTATTTAATAGCAGTCCCAACTATGACGTGTTTCCGTAGATAATTCTAGAGAGGATTTTGTTTCATATGCTGCTGGTTTAATTCTTAGAGACAGTTAAGGTAAGAAACAAATTGAGATGAAGTGCAGCCCGTGTTCAGGTTACGGTCTTTTGACATCTGAGATATGTAAACTATATAAATGGCTTCGAAGTGTTCGTCTTTCAAGTAAAATATAGGCAGTGTTCTAGTACATTTGATAAAATTGACAGGTGTCTTTGTCACATTGTTAAATATGCGCTATTATTTTTACCCAATCCAGCATCAATCAAATGCAATCTCGGGAAACTCTCTTCTTGATAAAAAGAAGGCGCTTCCAACCACAATACCTTGATGAAGGGGTTACATACGGGAGTATAAAGGGTTGTTGCTGCGTTTGGGGGTTGTAGTTAAAACGGCCCGTTCCAAACCTTCCTCTCTTGAAAGTAAAATTTCAAAGAAGATTACGGGTATGGTGAAATAATTTGTAATGCAGACTTGTTTGCCACACGTAGTCAAAGACCATCTTTATTTACAGTAGAACAGCAACTCTAGTAAAGACCTGGCTTTTTTTGGATGATTTCACGTCGGTGGAGTGAACCTTACAACCCAACGGAGTCGAGGTGCTGTGCAACAAGCGTGGACAGACTTCGCCTCTAGCACAGATTTCACCTCTACACAGATTTCACCTCTTGCACAAACTTTACTTCTCAGACTTCCCTCTGCATAGACTTTACCATTTGCACAGACTTTGACTCTAGCACAGACTTCACCTCTAGCTCCAACTTAACCCTAATACCAAACTTCATCTTGTACAGACTTCATTCTGCCACAGGAATTCAATTTCTTCCACCAACTTCCCCCCAAAGCCTGGTTGTTAATTTTGCCATACCCTTTCAGTGATTGGCAAACATTGTGCCGGCTAGATTCTTGTATCTCATTTTTAATTTCCCGTGGTAAATACGTGCATTAGTTCACCCATTTGCTCTTATATGAATGTGTTTCATTAGATTGCTGCTATGAGTGGGTAACTTGTTATGGTGCTGGTTATGGTCAGGCAAAGTTGATAGTGTTAAGCAAATATTTGACTATTGTTTATCTTTAATAAATTACCTTAATTAAATAGTTCGTTAAACATATTTTTAACATTTAATTTTATTATCGTAAATAAAGGGTTTTTAAACATTGTTGTTCAATTTTTTTTTTTTTAATGTCCTATTTGCCCTCCTGCCTCCGTAGCCTAGTGGTTGGGCGTGTGCTTTAGAAACTGGAGGTCGTGGGTTTCCAATCGTGTTCGACTCAACAAAATTTTTAATTTTGTTTCCCTAGTTGGTTTAGGGCAATTTGGGGCCGATCCCGGTGTCTGAAAATGATAATACAGCCCGTCGGATGGGCATGAAAATCAGTCCACCCCAACCCGCATTGGACCGGCGTGGTGGGGATTACGGTACGAACCTCCTAATGAATAAGGGGTTGTATTAAGGGAGGCCTATGTCCCGGCAGTGGATATCCAAGGCCGTTCATTGGTTTTTGGTTAATTTCATTTAAAATAATTTAATCATTAATAAACATTAATCTCTAAAGCATCACAAACTACAAATTTATGATAATGGTTCCCATTATACATCATCTAAAAATTGTTAAACACAGACAATCATCCAACATAAGGGCAAAAGGTTAACTTTATAAGTAAAAAAAGTATTTTATTTTCCTGGTTTTCCACATACCAACCTTAACTTCAACCAAGTCGCTTTCCAATTCCTCATTAAAATTTCTCTAAAATGGAAATAAAACGCGCCATGAAGGAAGATAAAATGCCCTGCTGATCTTTTTTAACCAAAGACGATTTAGTAAAATAGACTGTTTCGTAAGTATGAAGATGCGATTATAGAGCCATCTCTACTATATTAAGATAAAGAAAAAACATTTCTGTTTGAACTTAAATACATACGTTTTCGCGATTAATTAGAAATACCCACGTAAAGGTTTAACATTCCACATAAAAGTCTTATTAATATTTCAAGGTTTTTTATTTAAAATTTATCTTCATTTTTTTTTTCTAAAAATTTAAATTCTTTTAATTTTCAATGATTTTTATATTTTAAAAATAATCTAAAAATAATAACTCCCACATTAAAAGATTTCAAGTGTTTAACATATACAAGAAAATTTAGAAAGAATTAAAAAATAGTAGTAAAGATGGTAAAATTAAAAAATGTATGTGTGTTTGTTATATAAGGCATGCTAAGCTGCTTGGTATAAAAAAGCAAGTTTTCGATTATTGCGAATAATTAACTAAAAAGTTATTTTTTTTACCATAAAATATATTTTAACCAATACTTTAATAGAGGCTTTTCTGAAGCAAAGTTTTTCTTTGGGCCGTTCCATTTTTAATGTATATCGTAAATAGTAAAAATGAGTACCTATTAAGCTCTAAACTTTAGTACTAGTAAAACAAATCTATTGTTTAAAATGTGCTGATGTGCGATGTCATATTTAATTAATTTCGGCAATTATACTAGACTTTTCTTTTTTCACAAAGTAAATTTTTCGTCGAAAGAGGCTTGTAATTTTTGAAAATTTTATCTTGCTCTTTTTACATGAAAATCCAACAAATTACATATCTAATAAGTGACAATAAAAGCCGATCTTTGAAAGTCTGGCGGTGGACGCGCTTCTGCGTCCGTTCGTTTAAATTCAACGGAGTTCCCAAAAACATTTTATGGAATCAGCTAAAATTACCGGAAAAAAGTTTGAAAAATTTATTATAGTTATAAAGGGCGTAAATATTTTTACCAATGCCACTGGAATATCCAAAAAGAGAACCCTGAGTGTTATGCCTTTTCATGTTGCAGTAAATATTTTAAGCATTTATAATATATTAATCTTTATATTCTGCATTTTTCATTGGAAACATTTGGGTATCTATTAAAAATATTTAAATCTTACCGACTGTCTTGTATTACATATCGTAAAATATTTTAGTTTTCCAATTCAAAAAGCAAAGCGGATTATTTTAAAATTTAATATTAAAATTACATTAATCACTTTTTTGGGTTAAGTTTTTTCGCAGTAACTTCAAAACTGATGAAAATTACCCTAGATGCTTGGCCAGCCGTCGGATGGGCATGTAAGGTCAATCCACCCACCAACCCCATTGGACCAGCGTAGTGGGATACGGTCTAAACTTCCCAGGGATGGGGTTGTATTAGGGAAGGCCCTATGTCCAGCAGTGGACTATCCCGTGATAAGGGATGGTTATGAAATATCCAACCAAAACCTTTTTTGGTTTCTGGGTAGATATTACTAACCCATTTTCCCACAAAATAAAGCAAGACGTGATATTCTGCTTTCTAATTTTTAAGGAATTAATCCTTTTACTGACTTTTTTTTTGTTCTTTATCAGTATAGTTTATTTGTACCTAATACCAAATATCATATTAGGCATAAGTAAAAATATACGATGCACTTAAATAGTACTATAAAAGTGCACAATAAACTATACATAAGTTAATTGCATATCACTTTTTGTGTTTTTGTTTATAGACGCCATCCTATACAAATTCCAATAAAAATCAAATTTCCATCTGATCTCGGGGACATAATATTTAATCCTAACACAAATAACACTCGAAAACTCAGTATATATGGATCTGGTTTCTCTACGGAAGCTTTAACATCTTTTTTTTCCAAAAGACGTGACCGAATTAAACCCGGCAACATTGTACACAGTAAATGCTTCAAAAGATAATAAGTTTAAATGTATAACTAACCGCTGAAGTAAGTAGGGTAGGAGTCATAATTTATTCCGTGAATTTCGTGAATTTTATTGTTGGAATAAGTAAAACATCGTAACTTATATTTCTATAATTAAGTTATACAGAAATTTTTAACAAACTTAATAATAATAAATTTAAATTTCTATTTAAAACTGTAAAATAGGGTACCAAACTATTTTTTTCTGCAATATTTTCCTCCATTGGTTCCTGCATTGAATTTCCTAACCTACCAAATATTTAACACTCAGACATAAACGCATATGGTAGTCCATCCGTCCGTAGTATGGGGGCACGACCTGGTTATATTGAAAAACCATCGTCATAAAACCACTACGTTATTCGTTACTAGCGACTATAAGGTAGTAAAAGTAGGAGTTTTATAAACGGCCACCAGCACTGCTTACAGAAACTAGACGGCTAATAAAAGCCAGAATGGCGTAACAGTCAGAGTGACTAACCACTACGCCATGCGGGTTGTCAAATTAGTCCTCCCTACAAGGTCATGTATTATTATATAAAATTCTTTACTGCTAAGGAAGAAAAGTTGCACATTGGTTCAAATAAATGGTGTACCACATTAACTATTTATTTCAATTATCATTTTTATGAAGTTAAAAAATTAGAAAAATTAATAAGTAGTTTTTATACATCATCATCAGCCTGTGATAGTCCACTGCTGGACCAAGGCCCGGGAATCTGAGCAGGTATTCTATTTTCTAAGGTAAAGCGAGCGGATGGCACAAATAAATCCAAAACAACTCGTACTGTTCATTTAATTTTCATACGTAGAGGTATACATATAAACGAGAAATTCATGTGACCCTGTTGGTAAAAACAATCTCGCGAATTCGGGAAACCAGCAGTTAATTTAAATCAAAAGTAAAATAAAACAAAATAAAGATTTTTGTATAAATAGCCAAAAAACAAAATTACCCAACAGTTGTATAAGTCAAAAAAAATATATTGGGAAACAGTTTAAAAGTTTAAATAAACGGTAAATATATTTTTCATAATTTAAACATCCTCTATCAATAGGAACTTTTTGATAATTCTAAGCCGGAGGGTTCGGTTCTAGTTATTTTAAATAATTAACTTTGGGCTTCAGACTTAAAACAGTGATTTTGTTTAGTAATATAATCATTGTTGGAAATGTTGTATGCTCATTAGTTGAATGAAAATAGCTAGTTATAAAAATAACTAGTTTTAATACAAGCAACACCGACTACATAACTGGTTTCGTTTCGAATTTTGAAAATAACGTAACGATCCACGTCTAATGAAATGTGAGTTCTTAATTAAAAATACAAATTTAAACTTCTATTATTTATAACCTCTTCTTACTTGTAATAGTGCATTTATGTATTTTTACAAAACATTTAAATATTGAAGTAATACTTTGTTCAAAGCCCCGAAAAGCCGTTTATTTTATTTTGTAAAAACTTCAGAGAAAAGAGAAACAGTTTTTGAACCGTATGCCCGTTAAGTAATAATTCACAATAAACTTTTTGTTTTCCACAAAAGGAAGGCCGAAACTTTCATTTAAATATTCATTAAAAACTTTTATTGAAGTGTTTTGGGGAAAAATAAATGTCAATAATAATATTTTAAAATATTTTATTCTATTTTCTTTATTTCTGTTTTAATCTTTCCAAATAATAATAACATCACCCAAAGGTCCCATGTGCCGGTTGATTTTGGCTTGCTAAACGACCGATATTTTTTTTGCTCACACCACCACACCCGCGAAAACCTTAAAACTTTTAAAAGTATATTTCTCTTTTTCCATTTAAATTAATACTATTTTAAACTTTGATGCAAAAACTTTTGAACACAGTTTGAAATAAAATAATCAATATTATTATTTTCAAAGCTGGAAAGATTGACAGTGTTCCTTAAAGTCAAAACCCAATAATTTGGGGCTTACTACTTTTTAAAGTAGCCTATATCCTTAGATCTTTCAATCATCTTGTAACACCCGTCTCAGAATTTCACTAATTAGTGAATTTTATATAGTACTTTGGAATGTGGTCATCATCAACATTATCAGCTTGTGTCTGACAACTGTTGGAATTCCTTTCGCCTATTCTTATCCAGCCCCACCACCACCTACTTGCGAATTTCGTCCTCCATCTTACCTTAGGCACCACAACCCTCGTTTTGTGTTCTCGTTGTCTCGTGTCCTCCGTTTTCCAAACTCCGGCCTTTCTTCAGTTCTCAGGTTGTTTTTGGCCCCCGCTTCAACCCTAATCGGTAGGCTATGTTGGTGACTTTTGGCTTTTAAGGGATACCGGCTGATTGTTCTTTCAGGCACAGGCAAACTCTCTCCAAGTTCGCTGCCGGGCCCTTCTACTCGCATCAGGTTCAAAAACGGATTCCTTTTAAAATATGGACTACCTGTCCGATGCCGAATTTCCCTACACCTCTGAAGCATAACCCGCTTTGAAGGTTTTTTTCCAGCAACGCCCGGGTCACAGGGTAAAAGGATTGCCATCACTGGCCCGCCCAAGAAAGTCGTTACGTTACTTTTTGAAGGAGATGCGTTGTTTATTTTATGTATTTATCTTGTGTATTATTCATTCAATTTGTGTTTTAAATTGTTCAGTGCTTTAATTTATTCTATTAATGTGTTTATTACAGATCGATAACATAAAATATTTAAAAATATACTTATATTTTTTTTTAGTATTGTATGTGCTTCCAGAATATCATGAATAGAAAAGAACAGCAAATATGATTACTTGTGTAGTACATCCAACGTCTGAGGAGAAACAAACCAGAGCCGTTAGCCATTTCCCTACATTGGAAAAAGTTTGAGGCATAAATACAACTGTTGGCCATCGAGCAAATACCGACTTCCATTCCTTTTAAAAGCAATTTCTTTTGCGGCGATTGTCTGGTGGACTTGTTCACAATCACCAGAAACGACCACTTGAAGTCGGAGCAACTCCTACAACTTTAAAAAGATGAATTTTGAAAGTGCATGGATTGGAAAACCCCGTCACACAAGCAACTGCAAAAAGTGGGCGTTGCAACTACAAAATGTGGAAAAATTGTGTAATGATAACTCTGAAATATATTATTAACAGTGTTATTATAGTGATTCAAAGAGTTCCTAAAATACTACAAGTTTCAACTTTGATCTAATGAGATCTGAGATCACTCACAGTGATAGGTGCAAATAATACATTTTTGATGATAACTTTAATTCTGTTAGTATTATAATAGTAATATGTAATGACACATTTAGCTTATCTCATTTATTTTAAATATAATAGAATTAATAAAACACTTTAAAATAAACAAATTTCATTTTCCTAATAAATTGTATAGAAACATTTCTACAAATTGGAGTATTAATTACCTTAGTGCGAGTAATTAAGAGTAAAGATGCTAAAGGCAAATAATTTTGACTTTATTTTATTTGGCTTATATACGGTAGAATTTTTGGAATAATATTAAAAATATAATAAATTTCCTACGTAAAATATTTACCCCAGAATAAATACAGTATGATCTAAAATATTTAGCTTTAAACGGTTTCCTTTGAGAGAAGTTGTGTATTATTATCTTTATGAAGCAATTTTGTATTCGTAACTTTTCGTGAATTAAATTTAATAAGGGCAACTCACTCCCTACAGAGTGATTATAACTTGATTTCCACAAACTAAACTTGCCGTAGTTCAGTTTTCGGAAGGCAAATATTTGTTTAAATCATATTTCAATGCTGTTCTCTATTGTTCGAGGCATGAAGTTATACCTTGACACGTATTCAAAATCGAATTAACTTTATTAATAATATAATGGTAAAATTAATATTTATAAGTAAATTGTACATTTGCGCGTGCCTATACAAACAACTCCTTAATTTCCATATATATTAATTAAGGGTCTGATTGTTTCTATTGACAAGTATATCTATATAATACCAAATACTGAGTCACAGTATTACATAGAAAATAGGGTACTTACCGCGAGTTAATTGGACAGTTCTAATATGAAACGGCATATTCATGAAACATTTAACATATATAAACAAACGGAGTCCTAATTATAAATTTAAGTACCTGCCTACTCAAATTGCTACTGAATTATAGGCAACTTGACTGTGCTATATTGTTAATTATCAACTTATATAATACGATAAGTAAGAAATTCTCACATAAATAAAGCCCCATGAAAATTCTTTTATAAGTCTTTGTAAGTTTCATTACATAACTAAATTAAGGATGAATGACGGACGGACTGAATCATTTTTAGTTTTGTTTTATATTCTTCTAAATAAAGAACAGATCGTGTTTTTATTAGAAATCTGGAACTCAATGTCGATACTCTTACAAGTTACAACTGTCCGTTTGGCGCTACCAATTTTCTCAGGAATATGTGGACCTACCAAGTAAAATATTTTATTTGAAGCAGTAGTTTTTTTACAACTTTTAAATACCAAAATGGACCTTTACGTAAATTTTATATTTACATATTTGTAATCAATCTTAAAGAAACTAACAATCTACATCTTCCAGAACAAATCTATATTTAGGTAATATTCTTGTTATATCTGCATCATTAAATTTAATTTAACTCCTGGCATAAATCAAAGATTACAACAAAAATCAGAAACATACAAAAATTAAAGGTGATACATACATCATTACCGTATGAATGGACTACACGTAAACCACTAGGAAACGATGAGAGTTTAGTCCTCGCAGGATATGAACGAAAACATTAAAGCCCGTCCCAATTGAAAAGGGATAAAAACTTTCAGTAATTATAATTAAATTATTATTATTTTACAACCAATTTATAACGAACCAAATTTTTTTACGTGATAATTTAAAAAAATATTCAATATTTTATTAATAGCTGAAAAAAAAAATGTTAACTTTTTGCTATAAGCAGTACATAAGCGGAGTCGGTGAACCGTGAGGATGAGGTGAGTAAAAAACTTTTGTAAAACTTTATTCAAGGTTGTTTTAAACTGATCTCTTTGTTAAGCGATATCAAGTCATTTGATAAAGTATTTCATAGAGACAG
This sequence comes from Lamproptera curius, assembly GCA_029286875.1. Classification (NCBI taxonomy): domain Eukaryota; kingdom Metazoa; phylum Arthropoda; class Insecta; order Lepidoptera; family Papilionidae; genus Lamproptera; species Lamproptera curius. Next base: position 6,306,677 of record JAGSMT010000016.1, on the reverse strand, counting down.
TATGCTGTTTAATTAAGAACATAGATGGAAAAGTAATAAAAAAAAGTTAAACATGTACCAAAAGGCTTCACAAAAGAGGTGAAGATTTATTTATCAAAACTATTTAAAAAAAATTGATTCAATGTAACATTTGTGCCACAAGAAGTTGCATTTTTTTATAACCAGCTTAAATAGTTCAAAATTTAGTACATCAAAGAGTAAAAATTGGAACTTTTAAAAGTTTGCTCTTTTGTTGGTAAGTCTGTGCCATTTGTAAGGACGTACGTTTTATTAGCATAGAAGATGATGAAGTGAAAGAATATAAACACCATTAATTTAATATGTAGGAAAGACCATTGTTATATTGAACGAAAAATTATTGCATTTAATCAGTATTAATTACAACAACTTTTATTCCAGCTTTTAAGTTTTCTTTTTTCCTTTCACAGCACCATCGATATCGATATGTAACTTCACGCAGGGGAATGCCTGAAGCAGATCCGTCTCAGGCTTTTGGTCCACTTCACTTCTGTGTGCTTAAAGCTAGTGCAATCTTCGTTTACATAAACAACAGACTTCACCATCACCATATTTAATTACACCATCTATTATACCTCACCTACATAATCTATTATACTCAGTTGTCATGTAGGCAAGAAAATCTGTTCTCATGCATGAAGCCATCTCCCATCTACATGCGGTGGCCTCTGATTAAGATTAAGCTGGTAGTCCCATATCAGCTGTGATAGGAAGGTAAATCAACAATACTTCTTTGAATAACTCCTAAACTCAACCTCGACCCAGGCTGCGTAGGGCAGAGATGGTGGCAAGCCTAATACTTATATCCCTCATCTTTCTGGGCGCGAACAAAGCTAGCTTTACGAGCCTACCTTGCCGCTACCTCTGCGGCCGGCCCTACTACTTACATCAGCCAGGTTCCTGTTAGATGGCCAGTGGCCGTACAACGCTTCATTCAGATTTTTTTTCTGTATCAATTAATATTATTTAAAAAAATATATCACTATTAAAGTAATCATTGGATTATTTTTTCCCAAATCCATAGTCAGTAAACGTTATGTCGTAAATTGACTATGAATAGTTTTTGAAGTGAAATTTCTTTATCGGGGTTGGAAAAAATTTTGTGTAACATTTTTTCTTTTTCTTATCCCTACCACGCGTGATTGGAAGTATACCATCCATGATGTATTTATTATTATTACGACATCAATGATAGTAATAATTCTATTACAATTAATCAAATTAACTATAATCTTTGTAGTAATAAGCTAAAATGAAATATGTGTAGAATTTGTATTTATGTCTATGATAATGAAAGGCTTTTATTAAACTTTATCTAATTAAACTTTATTTAACCAATTTCTGAAAAGTTGCATATAGTAAATTATTTTTCGAAAAATAACGTTATAAACAAGTTTCACTTCTATCGAGTGTACGCTAGTACATGCACACATTTTTTTTTATACTTTGATGGGTGTTCTATATTAAAATGATATTAAACGTAAATAAAAAGTAACTATCGCTTTACAAGCTTACAAATTAAATTATGTTAGTTTGACCTCATTATCTTATTACTTACTTTGAATTCGTGTAAAACATGAATAACCAAATAAGGCAGACAACACGTTATCTAGTGTCAGGCATTTCCCTCAGCGACAAGCGTAATAGAAGGATGTATATCTTCCTAGGAACTAAACTTCTTAACACAAACTTACTTCTTAGATATATAATTTAACATGAGTGGGTAAAGTTTTAAAATTTGTATTATTTGGCGCATATTAGGTTACATCATTACATAATTTAAAGTTAAAGACTTAAATATGAAGTTGAACGACAAAAAAATCCATGCAAAGAAACAAATTATGCTTGTCAGTTTATCAGAGTCAAAAAAAATTGCATTGCCAGTTTAAGTTTCCAGTCTAAGACTATATGTAATGTTGTCCTTAAATAAAAAAGTCGCTATTTTGTTTTTTTTTCCGATAAAAAGTTATTCTAAGTTTTTTATAAAAATAATGGTGGGCGAGGCGAGCTTTGGTAATCATGTCAATTAATAAGATCTTTTAACCCCAACTATTTCTCTCTGAGATTATCCGTGTTGTAACTTTTCTAAGGCATTATTTTTGCTGTTCAAATCCTATATTATTCTGTTGTATTTCAATTTCGTTTCCTTATATTATCTTATCAGCCTGTACAACACAGATGAACTTGTAGATTTTTAAATGAAATTTTCCTATAATTAACAATTGCTTATGTTTGAACCAAACATGTATATTAAAATATATCCCACGCATGAGTATGATCTTTATTAAATTAGCCACCGTAGTTAAAATCGTTATTGCATAGGGGCCAAGAGAAGGTAAAAGGACAAAGAGCCTTCTGGATATCACTCTATCTGATACTTCATAATGTGCGAGGTAAATTTGTATCGTGAATTCAATGGATATACAATTTAACGAAGATTATCAATTTTTAAACATTCTACTAATATTATAAATGCGAAAGTTTGTAAGGACGTATGTTTCTTACTTTTTCACTCAAAACATCTTGATTTTATTAAAACTTGACAATAATATAGCTTATAAGTTAGTAAAACTTTAAGGCTATTATATTTAAGAACATAGAGTGGTTTATTCAATTTATAATAAAAATGTCGAAAAAGATCTATTATCCGCGATCCATTAAGACGCGAAATGCAATGCGTCTTGGCAGGGTTGCTGCCATCCCTGTCCTCTGGAGTCAAGGAGAAGTCGCGGGGGAAGAAGAGTGTCAGTGTTCTGCAGTCCGCTCTTCTTATTTGCTGTGTTTCGGCGGGGTCGCACCGCTGATGCGGTATGGAGGGGACATTTGGCATGGTGTCTTTGATCTCTCCCTTCTGCGGCCGAAATGGTGCTAGCTGTGGAGCTTAACACCGAGGCCGTCGCTGGAGAGCTGGGAGTCTTATTTCTGGTCTGGGATCTCCTGGTTCTCATAGCCCCTGATTAACTGAAACGAAGGGCGCCCAAGTTCCGACGCAGTATTGTGTTTAACCCACAAGTATTTGCTACTTCAGGATATTGTAGATAAATTCAAGGTGTATAAATTATTCAATATCGTCTCTTAAAACTTTCATCCGTACGCACTGTACCTATTGCTTAAAAAGAAACCAACACAAAACTCCGCCGAAGCTACATATAGTATATTGACTTATTAAATTTAATAATTGAAATCAGTACACCAGCAAAAGCACGAGCAAAAGCACAAAAACACGAGTATTATTTAGTATTATAAGTCATTATATTCCTGAAAAGAAAAAATCTGTTTTAAAATAAGCATCTATATACTAAACCAATAATTCTCCAAATGCGGCTTTATAAACGTCAGTCAATATTTTTTGATAATTGAAAGTAAATTTAATAATGCCGAGGGACAGTCAATTTTATGAAAGCAGCAAACAAAAAGAGTACATAACCACATTAAACTGTAAATTACATTACGGTTAAGGATACCAAACAAAGATAGAACTTGACGCATGTTTCAGGGGAACGATTTGACTTCTTTTTGCTTTTCACGAAATTCGATTGACATGTGATTAGTATTATCAGAAAATTTCAAAAAATTGCTAAACTGATATTGAAAGTTGCAGTTTTGTTTTTTTTCAGAATTATGGAATTTTGCTACTTTTTTAAACGTTTGTGCCAATTATAGAACTATTTTTTAATGCCTTTACTTACAGATATAACCTTAAATATCGATTCGGCTACATATTAACTTACATAGGATGATTTTGGCAACTAGCTCGTAATGTGTAAATCACTTACTTCAGGTATATAATTTGGGGCAAACTGCAAATATCGTAATTGTGAATAATCTATTTTAATCGCTACTTTTTTATATATATTATCATAATGTTGAAATTTATTCTGCATCTGCTATTAAAAAAATTAAAAATGTTTATGCTTTATAATTATGTTTTTTTTACTAACAAATTACTAATTAAACTGTTTGTTTTATTAGATAACATGAAGTTTATTAAATTAATCGTTGAAGTTATCTTATATCTTTTATTTATTTTAACATGGTTTTGAGTTACATAAATACATAATCGCCATACCTTGTTTGAAAAATATATTAATCGTTTAATAAATTTTTTAAATTATATTCCTAATTGCTGTATATATTTTAATAATGATTATGCATAATTATTTTTTGAAGTAAGTATAATTAAAAACCATAGCTAAATTAGCATAATATTATTATAACATTATATATCTTGTGAGCACACATCATTTAGAAAATGTATGAATTTTTATATTTCTTTTTAGTTATCTACTGCAACGAAGTTCATACATGCGATAGATTGAATAACAAAAACAATAAACAATACAAGGCCGTTATTTTGTTGTTGCTGTTTTAATTTTAATATAATCTACGAAAAAATTAAAAAAATATATAATTCAATTTTACTTAAACCTCTTTTTTGAAAATTTACAATAACATTATTAACTTAAGCCGTTTTACTGCTCCATAATTTTCATACTTTTTAAAGCATTGAGCTCTATAAACATCAAATTGTACGCCATTACATATTTTACCATGCCAAAGTACACAGAATGGCATAGGGTAACGAATGTAAATTTAACACGAGAAATGTAGTTATACGTTCATTTGCGTGCTGCGATTATGATTAAAAATATATACACAAATATTAATATAAGCCAGACTACGCAAATAAATGAATTATTGGGATATTATACGTTCATAAATAAATTCGTATGTAATACAAAACTATAAAAAACCGTGAAATTACATTTTTAATCACTGCCATTTCAATTATTTTAACACGTCGGAAAGGTTAATTTTTAATTAAAACTTGTAGGAGAATATAACAGTAGTAGTCTTATTAAAAACTTTATACTGTTATGTATAACATCTCGCTGTATCTTCCAGTTTGTAACCGAAAAACGAGACAAAACAAACTACTAGTGTCTTGAAAATTAGTGTTATAAACACAACCGTTAAGGGTGCCAACCTCCACGCGGTTTAGTATTGTCTCGGACTTTGTGTTTGATTATTTCATACACATATATCCATTTTTCATTGTATACGTATAATTTTAATGGTTATTGCTTACAGTAGGCGGATTTTTCAATGCATACGTAACATTTATAAATATAATATAACATTTATAAAAATAACCTATAAGTAACTTCCTTTATACAATTAGATTCCTTTTAGACCGACTTCCCAATAGAAGGCGATACTCAATTTGGAGCGTATGGTTTTTTTTTACATACCTTACCTTGTTGCTTCAGCTCCTAGTGCTCTAATTTTGATCATTCTTGTTTCAAATTATAGGTATTAGCTGTATTTTGCTCCGTCTTTCTTTATCAATTTTGTGATACGTAATTTAAAAATACAGTGCCAAATATCACAACCTCATGCGATTAAATTGCAAACACTGCCAAAACCGTAATAGATAGACTTAAAGTGTGTTCTACACAACTGTATTTCTTAAAATGGTCTATAACAAAGTCGGTGAGAGCAGATATCTATATTTTAAAATAACCCACAATAACCATTTTAAAGTAAAACATTGTTAAAAATTGCAATAGAGCATATTTAAAAGCTCATTAATAGTTATATAGTGTAAGTTTATATAAAAGTTAATGCACTTAAAAAATTCTTCATTCTTTGTGTATAAAACGTGTTGCTAAACATTTTGGTTAAAACTATATCAAATTATGAATTCTTCTATATGTATTGCCTTTATGAATTTGTAACTGACAAAAATGTTGTGTAAGTTGGGCTAATACGCATTCTTGTTAAAATATAATTATACGTTATCAATATTAAAATAAAAGTTACAATATTAAAATCAGTTCAATTATTCCTTGATGAAAACTAGCACACGTCCAAGTCAAATTTATAGCAATTCTTATGGAAAAATTGAGTTGTAAAATTAGTTTTAGGTAGAAGCAAGAAACTTAAATGATTGCGAAATTAAAAGTAAAATATGAAAATTATCTTTTGTTGTTTATGCCAATACATTTTTAAGATTTAGAAGAATAAGACGAAAATGAAATATACATTGTAGTTTAGGGTACCTTCTATGTAGACATTGACTATCTTTTTGGAAACCCCACAGCAATAAAATTAAAGATATAAAATAAAAATATAGCATCAATTAAAACTACCATACATACGAATCCAATTTTTCAATATTACGTTATAATATATACTACCACCAAATAAAATATTTGTATAATTCAAATGAAAGCTTATAGTGACTATATGTATATATTTAGATGTTCGCTAATTTATGTTATTACCATCTCATTTACATTAAATTTAATATTGCACAAATATTTCAGATAAACGCCACCAAAACCGCCCTTTATCATCATATTGTACGCTATTACATATGCCATTTTGCCAAATTACACAAAATACTAGCAGGTAACGAGGAATAACTTTGGAAATATCGTATAACTGGTGTTAATTTGATATTTTAAATATCAAGTAGCGAATTCATGAAACTTGAAACATTATCATAAGACCTTGTTATTATAACAGTTTTAATTAGATTAGGATTTTTATTTAAAAAGTAAACTGTTAGTAATCTAAATTAATGATTCTAATAGTTTATTTAAAATATTATTTAATCAAGGTCTAATTTCATTTATAAATAATTCATTTATGGGTTTGTTTGATCTAGGCCCCGATGGTCTTATAAAATTAGTTCATTTAATAAAAAGAAATGTTATTTCGACACATTTAATTAATATTTCCTTCGTGGTCTATTCGTTTAGTTTAACCCTTGCATTACGAAAGGATGATCGTGTGTTCCTAGGACCCTATGTTATTGTTGTTTTCCAGTTGGTCAAGGCAACTGGATGAGAAAAGCTAAAGATCGGAAGCAGTAGCTTGCATTTGGGGAGCTATGTCCAGGAGTGGACCGACACAGGCCGATGATGATGATGATGAATTGGTCAGGGCAATATGGGTCAATCATACCATGTCCTTAAGAGTAATTCCGAGCGATGGATGGATATAAATGTTTGAGATGGGATGACTATTGAAAGTAAGTTAATAGAGAAGGAAAATGGTAACCATTCGCATTCGGGCACATTCGTACATTTAGTTTAACAAACAAACTAGACGGCAGATAAACACGCTCTTTGCATTGAAATACCGTCCACCATGTTTCTAGCAAAGTGTCGCGCCACTAGCGCCACGGTGTTTCGGCTAATAAAACGACACATAATTGCATGTAGAATCGTCAAATACTTGACAAAATAGTGAGGATTAAAGCTCGAAATATTTAAAGTTACTTTACTTCTAGTAAAGTAAAAAAGCTGCAAAAGATAAACATATCCACTGACCGTCAAGTCAAACACAATTATGTTAATTCTGTGATTAATAAGCATAAATAATAAATATCTAAACGTAGAAGAATGATTATAGGTATTAACCTTTTGACGGATTTATGTTTCAATGTTACAACTATAACTGTATTAAATTTGCTAAAAAAATAATGCTATATATAAATTTGTACGCTAAGATAAGAGGTCAGAGTTCAACCAGACATGTATAATATTTATTTTACTTTGTATGAAGAACGTCGTAGAAGAAAGCCCGTTAGTAATAAATGAATATATATCAGAAGAAATTAATCTAAAACTTTTTAGGCGTATTTCAATTTAGTGTGAACGAAACTTAGGCAAGCCTAAGGATTAAATTACAATGTTTCCTACGTCGGTTAAATCGTCTTTTTTTTCTAGTACTTAGAATGGTTTTCTCACGTACTAAAAATCTCTAAAGATAAAGCATTAAATCGTGTTATAATTTAAAAAACAATGCCAAATATTCATTGTCTAATTTTAGAGTTTAATTATGCCAGTGACCTTTAGCCCATAAACATTCCTGTTTCGTAATCGATAAAATTAATATTACATAATGAGTTATGTTAATGCAAGTAAGCTACTTAATATAAAATGATGTCAAGAGATTTTCTTAACATGAATATCCTGAATATTAACAACGAGAAGAATAAATAAACAAATGAATAGAATAAGAAAAAACCAATGAAATATTCGCTAATTAGATTAATAAGTAACCATTATTGTTTTAACATTGTTTTTTTTTTTTTTTGATGAAATCACGTTGGTGGAGTGAACCGCTACAACCCAACGGAGTCGAGGGCTGTGCAACCTATGTGTACAGACTTCACCTCTTATTTTAGCTTAGCTCGGCTGCCATTTGTTTAACCCGTGAGCGGTGCTTGATCGAGGGTGCCCACGAGGGCCGAGCCTCGCTCGATCAGCCCTTATCTTGTCCTTTCCTATACCCGTTAGCCACATGTATCGAGGGCGCCCCGGTGGGCCGAACCTAGGCTCGATCAGTTGCTTAGGACTTGAATTGTGACGAGTTTTACCCGACCTATCTGCTAGGTGAAAATCGGTCCGGCACGTGCCGGTACCTGGTGTACAGGAGGAATGGTTGCCCTCGTCGGCGAGGGCGGTATGTATTGAGTGAGTTGTGCTTTTGCACTGACCTGCATGATTGTGGTTTTATCGTCCGGTTCTAAGGGCTGCGCGCGCTCGCCTGACAGTGTTTGTGATCTATGCAGACTTTTGCTTGGTACGTAGTCAGGCGGCGCTACGTAACTTCGTTCCGGATGCTGCGAAGCCGAGTCGAAATAGCGGATTGACGCTTGTTTAAGATATTGTTTAATGGTCGGTAATTCCAGATCCATGTGCAGGTTTTCGTTGCGTAGATATAATGGCGCGCCCGTGGCTCTGCGCATGAATCTTTTGTATGACTTGTAATTTGTAGAATATGATTCTTGTGGGCATGAGCAAATACAGGCCTGAGTAGGTCATGATAGGACGGATTACGGTTTGTATAGCAGCACCTTATGTACGTAGGGATAGCTTGCTTTTAGGATTAATGAGGGGATAAGGCGGCTCAGGACAAATGCCGCTCTATTTTTGACTTTGGTGAGGTGAGGACCGAAGGATGAGGGTTTGTCGAGTGTTACCCAGGTATTTGGTTTGATCTCACCAAGGGATTGGGCAGTCAAGGAGGCGGATTTTGGATGGGAGTGAGAAGCGCTGCCGTATCGTGAATAGTACAGCTGCGCTTTTGGAAGGATTAATCTCAATCCTCCATTTCGAAACTCATTCCCCTAGGGTCGTGCCGCGGCTTGGAGTCTTTGAGCTATGAGGATAGGACATTTTCCGATCATAAATGCAGTATCGTCTGCGAACAAGGCGGTGCTTACGTGTTTATGGGAGGGATGTCGGTGGTATATGGGTAATAATATAGGGCCCAATACGGAGCCCTGTGGTACGCCGGCTAGGACCGGGTGGGTTGAGATTTTGTACCCTCAACGCGGTAACGGAACGTTCGTTTCGGAGAAAGTCCGTAGATGAGTACGAGACTGGTCAGGCACGCTCGAGCTTATATAGCTTGTATATAAGCCCTTCGTGCCATACTTTGTCGAACGCCTTTCCACGTCGAGGAAAGGGCTCCTGTATGTAGGCCATATCTCATTTTGGATTTGATATGTTCCGTGATGCGATGTATTTGATTGGTGCATGAGTGTTTTGGCTCGGAAGCCGATTGCACTGGAACGCAACCTCTCAATTCATAAACTCGAGTAGGCGGGCTAGGATAAAGGTTCGTAAATTTTCCCAAAACCCTTGAGGAGGCTAATGGACGATATGATGTAGGTAAGGATGGTGGTTTACCAGGTTTGAGGAATCTTAATTGCACAGCTTCTTTCCAAGTGTTTGGAAAAATACCATTGGAAAGGGCTGCGTTATAGATGAGACAAGGAGGCTAATCAGGTGTGTGAGCAAGATTTTAATGACGCGGTTAGAGATTCCTCGATGCCCGGGCTTTCCGTGGTTTGAGGTTTTACTCAATATCGACTCGACTTCCGGTCTCCCGTAACCGGTGAGCTAAATCGCGCGGTGGTATTTAATCAATCGGTCGACCTCGCTCTCTACCTTGCAGGAGATGAGCGGCGTCCACCGGTTGAGTGCTGGATGTACATTGAGCCTCGAGGCTGTCGGCTAGGCATTCGGCCTTTCTTCATCCAAAACGCTAGGGTGTCGGAGTTGGGTTGAATTAATGGTGGCATCGTGGGAGGCCGGTGCCGCTTTTAAACTTTTGGAATTCAGCAGAAGGCGAGATGGGAAGGATGCATATTGCTGAGATCGTTATCCCACCGATCGTTCCTGAATTCACTTGCACGTCTTGGACTGATGTTCAGAGCACGTAGCTGCTTCGAAGTTCCGTTCGTTGGATACAATCATAGGCACGAATCGCTGCCTCTTGCGTCGCAAGAGGTCCTTAATCGTCTGGCAAGCAGCCCAGCGGGGTTTTCCTCCACTGGACTTGTCTCGAGGAGCCTCGACGACACTTTGGACGTGCATTGAGGCGCATGGCGGCAAGATTCTGTCATGTAGCGCTGTGCAGGACTTGAGGGATGGTATCGAGGTGTGGTGAGCTGAGTGCAATCCTGGTTGGGACTTGAGTTACGCCAGTCTACTATAGTCTTATTAATGATATTAGGTGAATCCTGAGTCCTAGCTTGAGCATTACAGGGCGGTGGTCTGAGGTGAGATCCTGAGGACCCTCTATGCCTCTGAGTGTGAGGCTGACATTTTAAGCAGAGCAATATCAAGCACATCCGATCGGTGATTGTATTGCTGGGAAAATGGTGTAGTTCATAAGACCACTATACCTAAAGTTAAGTATATCAGTGAGGCATCAAGCTCTCTACCGCGTCTGTTTGTTGTAATGCTATTCCATCGGTTGTGCTTGCATTAAGTCGCCAGCCAAAATGCACGGCGTCTCCTGGCGAGAATAGCGCATTGAAGTCGGATTCTGATTGCGAGCGCTGCTCACACGGCAAATAGACCGAAGCTATTGTTATCGGCGCGGTCCTGTCAGCTGGCTAGAACGACAGACCGAGGCTTCTAAATGCACAAGAGTCGACGGCGTGTCGATTGCTCGCAGTGCAGTGACTTTTGTAATATATGAGAGTGCCGCCGTTTTTGCGCCGGCCTGTCATTTCTGATTATGTTAAAGTTCGCGATTTTGGGATCGGTCCTGCTAGGTTTTAGGAAAGTCTCCTGCACTAGTAGAATGTCACGTCGTTTTCTCGGATGAAATTTGATATTTCGGTCTTTTTATCGCTAGACCGTTCGCGTTAAAGAATACGATGTTAATTGCGCGTGGCTTTAGACGGCCCGGGCCGTTGTTTCTACTTATTAGGGTGTACTACCCATGTTGTCCGAGATAAGTTCAACTAGGTGCCTATACTTTCGTAGTATGGCCAATCGCGCTGAAGTTTCCGACGACGGCGTCGAATTCCTCAGGTTAATCTATCGAGTTCAGCGAAATCGATCTGTCCGGCTACCTGTTCTAGGTTGCTCCCAGCGCTGCCAGTTGCTATGGCTGGCGTACTGGGGCGCGCTACGCGGAGCGCTTGTTGGTGGTGCGCGAGGTGCGGCGCTAGCGCGGAGGCGCTCGGCGCGTTTTGACGCGGTGGCTGTTGTTGCCATGTCGGTGGTGGCGCGCTACGCGGGCGCTAGGGTATTGCCACGCCGGAGCGTCCGAAGTGGTGGGAAGGCGGAGGGTGTAGAGGATGGCCGAGTGGGCGCCTGGGAACGGATGAGGGTGGTGGCGGCTTACGCTTGGGAGCTTTTGGGCATCCCGAGTTAGCCGATGTGACCGGTCTTTGGCAGTTTCGCATGCCTGCGGCTCTATGTGAGCAGGGTATCTCTGTTCTCGTGGACGGGGCAGTCAGGCGTGCCGTGATCACTAGGCACTTTACGCATCGAGGACGCGCGTGGCAGTTGCGGGCCGAGTGCCCAAAGATTTTTCCCTCGGGGAACGCTCAAGGGTCAGAAGGACCACGTTGAAGGCTTTTTGGTTTGGGGGTGCGTGGGCGCATAACTGAATATATCGGAATGTTTTCACGATTTTAGGAAATTGTGAATTTCCTCTGTTGGTATTTCTCGGCAGCCCTTGACCACTGTCGAAGGACGCGCTATCCGGGAGCGCGTATGTATAGTAGTAATGAGTATTACTGTTTAAAATGTCAGTGACTTGACGGTGCGCGGCGACCGTCTCTAACTTATTTACGATTCCGGTTTGCGGAATCCGACGCGATGAATTTTACTCTGTTGGACAGAGGCTGACCGGACTCTGCCCATTTATCTTTATTTCTTATAAAGATTGGGGTGGTTTTTGTCTCCGGGTGAGACGCTGTTTGGTTGCCGTGAGGCGGCAGGGTTGCTGTGAGGGCGGATGTAGTTAGTCCGTGAGGCGGCGTGGCTGAAGCCCTGGGTTGGTTGAGGCAGAAGGCCTTGGGTGGCTAGGGGCAGATGGCCGGTAGTTGGCCTAGTGGCCGAGTTCATTAGCGACGATTTCAGGCGCTTTAGTAGGGGTCAGGGATTGGCTGATGACGCCGGTGAGGGCCTTGACTTGCGCTTCTTTTGCGCGAAATTACAGGGGAAACCTCCTGCGTCAGAGTCCTCGCTGCGGGACGCCTGTTCTACCTCCATTATCAGGTAGTGGTGGTGGTGGTACTGGAGTTGTTGTCAGGATTCATCGACTGCTCCAGTGAGGCACGCGATTTTAGATTTCTTTTGCCCTTTTTGAGGTGGACGGCGCGATTGATTATTGTTCGCCGCGGCTATATGGCTACACGTATTTCATCAGGCGACTTGTTTTCAAGCTCCTCTATGTTTACGCCTATCCTTCAAGGGCTACTTCGCATGAGGTCAACATCTTTAGTGCGTTATTTACTAGGTTGACTATTTTTTATTTAATAAATAGCATGACCTGCAGTGAGGCCGGGTTGTAACCTTCACCTCCGCCCCAGTGAGCAGGAGGTGTAAACCTAATAAGCTAATACGAGCTCTAGCGCTTTAGGAGAGCTAGACAAATGCCTATGTTGCTGCCTAATGCAGCAAACTAACGTTAATAGTATTACTAAAATACACGAGGGTGGTGAGCGATGTTATTGACATTTAATTTAAAAACAGTGACGTGGCTTATTTAGAACAAAGATTAGAAGTTAAAAGTCCCTACATCTCAACAGAAGGTGTCTGAACGCTGTAAAGGGAAAATTGAATAAATAGGCAAAATCGGAACGACTCACCGCCGACGCGGCACACAGCTATCTCGCGCAGCAGGCGCAGCCCAACGCGTCGACACTGCACTACCGGCTACACAGCACTAACACTGCACTGATTGCACGGACACGATGACTCGGCGACTCAGCGTCTTCTACTTCTGCCACTTGTAGGCGTCGGGAGGCGTGCACGGTGGGCCAAGCGGATGGCGCAGGTAGCGGAGCGGATCGAGCGGCTGGTCCGTCGACCGAGAGCTACAGCGCACGGACGTGTGTCTTGTGTGTTTAACATTGGTCGGACTCGAGAACATATATTATGTTCTTATTTATCAAGTTGTTATAGACAAGTAATAAAACAAAAGAAGTTTTACTGGAGGGCTGACCTTTCAATCGCTAGCTATATACAATATTTTGTAATTAATGCAATTGATATTGATCCGTCCTTAAATTTATAATAATTCATTCTTTTCTTCCGCAGTTCAGTTAAAGTCAATGGATAGTAAATAAGGTGAAGTTTCTGGTCTAATTTTCTGTCCAATGTGCTGTGGAGTGAAGTCTTGACAAGATTCACTACTAAGGAGAGATTATTTTACAACAATAAAAAATTTAAAAAAGAGCTTATTGATATATGCCAAGTAATTTTTACTTAAAATTTTAAACAAACCGTTTCCCAATTACAAAAAATTGTAAAACGCTTGTTATTATTCAAAGATCATAACTTGCAGTAATTTTTCTAGATATTGAGTGAACCTGTACAGGCAAGGAAAAATGACACGTAAACCGTTAACAAGTCTTACCCACAGGTACTGACTTAGCGTATTCGATATCCACTAAGTAAACTAAGCCATTTCCATAACATATATGAAGTCTTCATATTTTTTTAATACAAAATAAAAATGTATATGGTTTTGGCTTTTATATTTACATCATACATTATTTTATCTATTAAACTATTATTATATCTTAATAACATACGTATATGAAAGTTTTATTCAGTTAGGTAGGACATCTAAATATACCGGGCTTACTCTAATCTATTATAAAATATTAAAAAAGTATCTGTTTTTGATGTAATTTTGTGATTTTTTGGATTAATACGACATATTTGGACTTTATAACTAACACTCATTAGCTGAGAATATTTTTAAAAGACGGCCTTTAACTCTAGAATAAGATTTAAGTTGCAAAGTTAGTTGGAGCTGTAAAAGGCAAGCTTAAGACGTCAGCATTACGCGTTTACTAATCAACTTATTATACGTTTATCAACTTATTATAATAGAATTTAGTTCTGACAGATGACTAAGTCTGTCAGACAAGTTGGGAGAACCATTTGTTCACACTAGCAGAATCTTCTAAAAGAAATATTACAATATCTCTTATGACCACAAATAAATATATTATATTATGTTTGATTTCTGTTTTTGCACCGATTTCCTAAATAAAAAAGATACTCAAATCAAATTATGTGTCTAATTTATACATTTTTAGGGTCATTTTAAGTTTGATTTACAGAAACTCAATGCGGTATTTTTGAAGTTATTTTAGCCAACTTCTGTGTGTCTTACATAGTAGTTACTTCCTTAAATTAGCTTATGACTATAAAAGTGTTAAGAATTACAGGTGTGAATAAAACTGTCTATTCTATTTAAATCATATTTTTTTTTAACAAAAACTTTGAAAAACAAGTACATTTATAAAATATAAACATTTAAAAATAGGGGTCGGGGGTTAGAAATAGCTGTTAAAAAGGACGCATAGAAAGATAACTTTGCGAAAAATAACTTAGATTGCGATTGAATGCAGATTAATTAATTTGCAATTTACCTTGCCTAATCATAAAACACAGATAATAAAATGTATTATGGAACAGTACAGGTACAAATATGTTTAATAAATGCATATTCACCTAAAATATTTTGCAGTGTTGATTTTAGTTTCATAATGTGTATCTCAACTAATAAAAATTAAACAAAAAAAAATATGACTGACTTCTAAATTAGATGAAATAACTGCTCTCTTTGTTACCGCCGTAAATTTTTTTGAATTGTAGGAGATTTATCAAAACTATTTTCTGTAAATTTACGTTTGCTTCATAAAATGGACAATGTGATACATCACCAGCCTATGATAGTCAACTGCTGGACATAGGCCTCCCCTTATACACCCCATTTGAACGTTTATGGACCGTATCCCACTATGCTGGTCCAATGCGGGTTGGTGGGTGGACCGACTTTTTACATGCCCATCCGACGCATAGATCATCCTACTTTTCAGACAATTGGGTGATCGCCCAAAATTACCCTAACCAACTAAGAAACAACAAAAAAAAATTGTTGAGACCCCGCAGGATTCGAACCCACGACCTCCATTTTCTAAAGCATATGCCCGTGCCACAAGTCAACGAGGCAGTTACAATGTGAAAAGAATACAAAATTTCATAAGTGTTTACATCAGAATCTGTACTCTAAAGATTGACTTAGCTACGTAAATGACTTATTAATAAATACATGCCTACTTTTAAATTTGAATCGTTACTGTGAACTTTGCTCCACGATTAAAACTGTGCGGTGATAGAAGTTTGAGATACCTAGTTATTATAATATATTATGTTCATGTATATATGTATGTTTTTGGGTGCATGCCGGAATAGCTTGCAAATGGCATATTTTTTCATACATGACACTTTTGATCCTATTTCAAATTATTTAAACGATATATTTTTTCCAATTGTGACACAAGGGGTATACAATTACATTTTAAAAAATCATACTCTCTTCTCTTGAAAAGTCAGTAAAAAATGAATGAATTGCAAACGACGCTAACTAAATAATTAGATTTATTTACTTTTGATAAACAACAGTCCGTTTAATATAAATTTGTATATTGTTCTTTACGAATAGTACAGAAATATTAAATTTTTTTTATTGCTTTTTTTTTTAAATTGACGTGACTTAGGGAAGAAAAAATCAAAGCGCTCGCCCGAAGATATGCGGTACACCTTGATCAAAATGCAGCGTAAGAAAGGACTAATTTGCGTGTCTACTACTACTTTAGAGACAAGGATTACTCCTTGTTTACTCGATAAATATATTAGCTATGGCTTTCTTCAAGTGAAACACAGTCGTGTTGTAAACATGTTCACAAACATCCACTGCGTTGACGTAAAACAGTCATTGCAGCAGTAATCAACCTTTTTGGACAGGAAACTACCACTTCATGTCATCAAAATGTTAATAAAATATTCAATATTGAAAAAAAAATATATATATTTTCTTTTTCTATTGTTTAAACAAGATGTTCGTATCGAATAAAATGCATTTATTTTATAGTACTTTCTTCACTTTGTCAGATTAACAAGTTTTTTCATAAATTTTTATCCGTATCCTGACCATCTCATTTTTTTCTTTTTATTAAGATATATAGTTTTACATAAATTGATCTACCTCAGCTTTTACACGGTAGTAGGTCTCATTTTTAATGACACCGTCCGAATTAGTAAGTACCAACCATTCCACCACGGTAAGTATTTCCACTGCAGCTTAGTGGTGTGTAAACAATACTGTCTTCCAGTTTCAACGGATCCATATCTATCTTGTTTATTAGGTGGACTAGGTTTGAATAATAATTATAATATCTCTCGTCTCAATCCGATTAAGCGGATTAAAAAAACGTGACATATTTAGTTATAACAACTAAAATTAAAAACCAGATTAGCATTTAAAAAAAAAAGTCCTTGCTAATTTTTTAAACACCAATTTTAGCCATTCGTCATTTGTTATTTGTTTTACAATTTCGCGGCGAATTGAAAGTTATCAGTGAATTGCAAGTATCAATTTAACGCAAGGAAATTTCCTGATTTTTCAGATTTCAACTAGAATGTTATGATAAACTTTGATTGGCCTTTCACGATGAATGAATTTATTCGTGTTTGCACTAATTTCAACGAAGCTCTGCGTGGAAGACGGCCTTCTACAGCGACGACTGAAAATAACATCAGTGTAGTGCGGTGTTTGACAGAGACTGATACAAGAGTAACTAATCAGCAGGTTTGGACAAGCTTAGGCATCGGTATGACTCAAGTGCACAAAATTATAAATTAAAACATTTTGCCGTTAGGAAGCTTTGGACCTCATTCATTAACCGAGGCCTAAACATTTCGTCATGTTGATTGTTGCCGTGGGATGATACAAAGATTTAACTATTTACTTTTTGGTATAAGAGATACCGCACTCAACCATCTGTTTTCGTCCCTGAGCCATCGAATTCAGAGGGTTGACGTGAATGGTAAAATATCTCCCGGGGCCCCGGTAAATATAGGGATCCCAGAAGAATCCTTACTTGGGCTTTTTCTCTTCCTCATTTATATAAATGACTTACCATGTGTGATAAATAATAGCTAAGAGATAGTATTATTTGCAGATGATACTTCATTGATTTTATAAATTAAACGACATACGACGACGACGTCAATAAGTGACGATGTAAATAATACTCTCTCTAGAGTAGCGAATTGGTTTAGTGTTAATAACTTGCTATAAAACCGAAGTAAAATAAAATGTATTAGATTCATGACTCCTAATGTGAAGCATGGTAAATTTGAAGTGATTATGGATGGGGAGGTGTAAGATGTAGTTGAATCAACTGTATTTTTAGAAATAACCGTAGATGCAAAACTACAATGGGGCCCACATTTTAATAGGCTAGCAAGTAAACTAAGCTCTGCAGCTTACGCAGTGAAAAGAATTAGATTATTAACTGATGTGGAGACAGCTCGTTTAGTATATTTCAGCTATTTTCATAGTCTTATGTCTTATGGCATTCTACTGTGGGGAAATGCGGCAGATACTAATACGATCTTTGTCCTCCAAAAACGTGCAATTCGTGCAGTCTATAACCTGAGCCCCAAAGAATCATTAATAAAGTTGTTCACCGAAATAAAAATAATGACCGTTAGTTCTCAATACATATTTGAAAATTTAATGTACGTGCAAAAAAATCGAGATGACTTCCTAAGACATTGTGATGCACATGACATAGATACAAGGAAGAAACATAATTTAATTCTTCCAGCAACTAGACTGCGAAGAATAAGTAAGTATTTTAATGGGACAATGTATATGTTTTGACAACAAAATCCCAGTAAACGTTCAGAATCAGTTTAATAAATTTAAAAAGGTAGTCAAGGAACGTTTATGTGTTAAAGGTTATTACGATATTAATGACTTTAATTTTAAATGATAACACATCCTGGTAACGAATGCTCGCTCCAGGTCTTTTTTCAAAATTGCATAATATGTTATGGCTTCAAATATTTGTTATTTTTAAAAGATGACATAAAAATAGCCCGCTGCGTTTCTTTCGCCGGTTCTTCTTCTGAGGCGTCCTTTTCCGAACCGGTGGTAGTGTGTGACAATCAATAAGCAAGTGTAAACTTCTATATTGAATAAAGATATTTGAATATTAATGAAAATATGGTGTCTTCATTCTTCGAAAGGGCCAGTCAAAAGATCAAAAATCAGTGCATAGTGGATTAGAAAAAAATGCTTGTCACTAGTCTTGGAAAAGTTTGACACAAACGACTTCGCTCTAGAATCCTCCTTCACCGCGACCTCCTTGCACACCGCCAGGTGAACTATCGACTATTACGTCGTGAGACGTGGAATTTCTAGGTCACCATATGATCCCGACCTCGCACCTTTCGATTTTTTCTCTCTCTGAAAATAAAAGAATAACTTTGAGGAAAGCATTTTCCAAGTCAAGGAAGCAATGACTGCATTCCAGAATACCATCGAAGAGACCCCTAATGATAAATGGGCAATGTGCTTTTCCCGGTAGTTGTATCGAATGCAGCGATGAATTGATGTGAATGGAAACTATTTTGAAAAGATACTATAAAAGCAATAAATTACTGGTTACTTTGTGCTACTTGCTTACTTTTTGCTTTTCTAATAATTTACAGTTTCACCTTCGTAAGGATCAGGTAAATATTCTCTTCGTCTCATCGTTATGACCAATAAAAAAAATACTCACATGAAAAGGCTGGCCTATAACTTTACATAAAAGCCCTATTGTTTGAAAATTTTTAAGATTAATGTCATTAACGTTAAAACACCGTGCTGGGATTTGAACCGGGAGTTTGATATATATTTTTAGGTATATAAAATAATAGTTCTAAAAAATAAATTTATATGTGATACTTCACACTAATATACAAATAGTTCTGTACTTATTGCACCATCAGAATACGTGAGCTTTTCCACTCCTACTTACATGCTCTTATGACATTTTTCTTTTATGGTAAAAAAATATTTGGCGGCATTTTTCTAACCACTGAAACCGCATGGGTATTTCCACTGTAGTTTTTTTTCCAAAAGCTCGTTTAAAAAGAAGTCATTTTACAAAAAGCTTAAATTCAAGATCTTTGTATATGCGCTTACTTAATACATTTTCTTTACACAATGATTGAATACATAATTAAAGCATATACAACGCTCCATAAAATATATAATTCGATTTAAATTATAAACATATACCATTTGTAAGTGATGCTAAATATTCAAACTTCAATTTCGGGATCCAATTATGCCGTTGACCTACAGCGGGAATGTTACCCAGTGTGTGCAATTGTGGCACGATGTTACGTTAACAAATACACAGCCTATAAAAGGTAATAAAAGGCTATTTATTCATAAGTTAACATGCTAAAATAATGTGCTAATGCTCTAGATAATGTATGAGAAGATATTATTAAATAAAATGACATTACGGATTTTATCGCATTTATTTTACATTATAAATTCCCGACGTTTCGAACACTTTCCAGTGGCCGTGGTCACGGGGTAAAATCCGTAAAGTCATTTTATTTAATAATGTATAATATTCGCGCAAGCAATAGAAACAATTATGAGTAGATATGTTTAAACCTTTGTACAAATTGTATATTTTATAAGAATATAATTTATTCTTATTTAGGACAATCAAAACTAAGCGTTTTTACTTATAATATTTCAAGTGTTAAAAATTACAAATAGGCATTGAATTACAGAAATTAAATTTATCACAAGAGGAACATCAAAATTTTAAAAACCAAATCAATCACATAGCGTTATGAAATAACATTGAGGAAATTATTGCTCTCTATTTAAGATCCATTTTTGCCGTGGAAATGTACATGGTGTCGATTAGAGAGGTGCTAAGAGACTATCGAGCGTGACATCCATTAACTTTGCTTTTTAATTATATAGAACATGAAAGATGCATTACGCTGTTCTGCTAGACGCTCTGAATTTGTGTAGTAAACGTGCTGAGAACCACTGGGAACTTGCAATATTCAGGTAAGATTTATTTTGCATCAGTCAAAGGTTTGTTTTTATAAAAATAAATTATAACATCCGTGATAAGAACGTCTAAGCAACGTTTGAACGATAAAGTTGTTTTTATGACCAATACGAACTTTCTAATAACCTATAAACAATACTAATCTGGTCTAGGGTCTATAGAGTAAATTTTTGTGCATTAAATATTGATGTCAACAGAGAGTGGGACAACGTAAATGGAATTGTAGTTATTTGAATGATCGGCATAGACGTTTCTATTTATGTAATTAGCGATTTTAACCCTGAGAACTGTTGTAGTGATCGGCTGTTATCAGTAGAAGCCACCTAAATGTAACTGGCTACTAACCATTCCTATTTATATAAGCGTTCATCAAATAACTTTCTCTTTATAAGTAATATAAATCGCGTGGGGAGGTAACTAACATTAGCAGTAAATTGATTTTAATGGTACTGAATGGTTATATTTCTTAAGCTGCTATTACTAACCCAATATAATCCATATTAATATCTTAAATTTGAAAGTAACTCTGTATGTCTGTCTATCTATCTGTCCATCTTTACTGTCTAAACCTTTTTTTAAATTTGATAAATACTTAGAATAGATTCCGAGAAAGGACATAGGCTATTGATTATTGCGATAAAAGTGGCCAAATGGTTTGAAAGAGGGGATGAAAGTTTATATGAAAATCGACTTAAACATTGGAGGTTGAAATTTTGTGTCTAAATACTCAAACAAGGTATTAGTGGTGTTTTTGTAGCAATTTTGTAGTATCAAACTGTACGGGGATGAAGTAGGGGTTAACATGGGGATAGAAAGTCGTTATGGAAATTCGTCATTGACGAAGCAAAAGCCATAAAAACTTTGAATCAAATGATAGGCACATACAATAAAAACACCACACTTGTATTATTCATACTAATATTATGAATGCGAAAAAAACTCTGTATTTCCATCTTTATCATTTAAACCATCAAACCAAATTAAATTAAATTCGGTACGTACTTAGAATTGATCCCAAGAAAGGCACATACAATAAAATACCTTGTTTATAGTAATATCATCATTATCATCAGCCTGTGATAGTCCACTGCTGGACATAGGCCTCCCCTAATACACCCCTATCCATTAGAGGGTTTTTGGACCGTATCCCAACACGCTGGTCCAAGTGGGTTGGTGGATGGACCTTTTACATGCCCATCCGACGCATGGATCATCTTACTTTTCAGACAATTGGGTGATCGCCCAAATTGCCCTTAACCAACTAGAAACAACAATGAAAATTTGTTGAGTCCCCGCAGGATTCGAACCCACGACCTCCGGTTTCTAAGCCACACGCCTATACCACTAGGCTACGGAGGCAGTTTTATAGTATACACATTATTATAGTTTATAGTATACATATTATTATATTAAGTATCTCGCAGACATTTCTCCTATTCC
This sequence comes from Lamproptera curius, assembly GCA_029286875.1. Taxonomy (NCBI): domain Eukaryota; kingdom Metazoa; phylum Arthropoda; class Insecta; order Lepidoptera; family Papilionidae; genus Lamproptera; species Lamproptera curius. Next base: position 6,284,770 of record JAGSMT010000016.1, on the reverse strand, counting down.
ACGCGGACGAAGTCGCGGGTAACAGCTAGTAATAATATTGCATGAGATGGTATAGGTCAAACAAAACGACATAGTGACACTAGCGGTTCGCTTGATTCTACTATTCATATTTGTTACCAATGAAGAGACGAAGGGCTTTAAAAAGATTGATTTTTGAGCGTCCTCGAATTATGAGTACAGCACCATAGAGATACTCAGTTCAGAGGTAATGCGTGCATTATACTAAATAGGTGAAGACATTGCACATTTTCGTACCCCCACAGAGCATCCCTCTCAGAAATTATTTAGTTATTATTTCACTTACGCGTTCTTCAAAAGGCGCTGATTTTTCATGACGTCAAAAAGAAAGTAGTCACGTTGTAAGTTCTTTGGGTTCAAATGTTACCTTGATGTCTTATCGAATTAAATGACGTAAACTTATTTATAAGCCCATTTTGTTTGATTTTTCCATTTATGGATAAATTTACAAACCTTAACGTACAGTGATGTGATTATTTATTTTATTTATGCACACTTTTGCACACATAATACAAAAGTGAGCTTATGCTAAAGTTCCTATCTTCCAGTGGACTTTATAGAATAATAATCGAAAAATCTGCCATTTGCAAGTTGTATTCGTTGACCCAATTTATATTAAATTAATTTACAGTTTTAACAGGTTCCAGGTTTTAAGCTAGTTTTAACTGTGTCAAACCTAAAATTAATTTTGGTGTAATGTGTTGTGCGGGTGTACTTTTTATTTTTTACTATATTTTTTTTTGTTGTAAATAACTTCTTTGTAAGAAAGTTCTTGGTTTTATAACCGGGTATATACGGTTCAATACAATTTATCAAAAAATGGCAATTACTTTATGGTTACTGTTATTAATTATGGTTTGAAGCGTGTATTTAGATCCCAAGTATGAGAAAAATTCTGAAAAATCATAAAAAATGAAAATAACTGGAGATGCAAGTTTCTTAAGAATTAATGCATCCTAGAGTATTATTAAATTAGATAAGGTAAATAGTGCTTTCTGTGCCAGCTCTACCTACTGGCTTTAATACATAGCTGTCAGCCCATTTGTTATTATTTTTTAACTTTGATGCTTTGATTTTTTTGTTAAAAAAATAATAATAACTTACATTTAATATAAATTCTAATTTTATATCATATTAAAAAAAAAAATATTAAAAAAAGACAGGTAATATGTTAACACGAATGCGTTACGTCCGATAAATATAAAACATCTAAGTTCTATCTTTATCGGAAGTAACACAAAAGTAACAAATTCATCTGCTTGTCGTTAGTCTTGTGTAAAACTGCATTGTATTTTCTGATTTATTAAATTGAGTCCGACCAAGCGTGCAACAGCAGAAACGTGACTGTACCGACTGTTACTCAGTTTATTTTTGTACGACTACGAAATACTACTAGATATGTAACCTTTTTGTAACTCGGTAGACTATATTGCTTAACTCTAGTCAAACAAGCTCTACCTGCAATAAAAAATGTACGATTATTTCATACGTTAACTTTTACGCCATGGAATAAACAAAAGAAACAAATTAAATTATTCATCGGACGTGAATCAACAATTGTATCAAAATACCGTTCAGAAAATAGATTAAATAGATAGTTTTACGCAATAATTAAAAAAGTTATATGAAGAGCGCAATATTTTCAAAAGTTACACATTTTGAACTATATTATATTGTGAATCCTGATATGAATGGTAACAGCTCTTGCTTTGCGAAGTGGAGATCATAACTTCGAACATTGCGGTCAACAATATTATATTACAGTTGGTTATGGATATCAGAAAAATAAGATAATCCATGCGTCGAGTTATTTTGCAAAAAATTTGTTCCAGTTATCATAACGTACATATCTAATCTATCCATAGAATCATAACAGATATTTAAAACTTAATTAAAATAAGATGATTTTCGCGATTTTATTATGTACGTTGTTTTATAATATTAATATATTGCCCTCAAGATTATTGAATCAATAAAGTTTTATTTTATGCTCATTGCAAATAGCAGTGTTTATCATATACTGCATTCGACATTTCTATCCTAACTAGTTTAAAGGATATAGTACCCCAGAAGTAACATTACACGCCTCAGGCGGCTTAAAATGTAGATTCTTTTGATGTATTTCTAACGGTTAGGGAGTATCGCTCACAAGGTATACGTTTTGTTAGCCTTTTACCTTACTTTGTCCAATATTATTATTATTATTGATCCTCAGTTATACAATAATATTTCATCATATAAAATAATAAAGTAATGTTATACAACTGAGCATCCTAAAGCGTTTTTTTTATATTTAAACCATTGTATTAGTTTTAAATAGCAAAAATTTTACATTAAAATTAAGCTGGTAAAGATATAAGAAAGTTTTGCTTATAACAAGTCAAATAAAATAAAGATTTATTTAAACTAGAACTTTTTCATTGTTCAGTGTTTTGGGTCTCCCGTCCCTGTAATAAAAGCCGATACGTCCTTTGGTTTGGTGTGTAAAAATCGATATTAAATTTCGTGTTGTAAAAATTATAACCGAAAACAGTATTCACTGTATTAGTATATAAGATATTTCACTATCACATTTTGTTTTATCACGAAAAGATTTATGATTTTACTTTGATAGATATAGGTTTTAACCCTTTTATATATAGTTACAAAGTGCATAATTATAGCTAAGTATGCCGACAATACGAAGTATTATCAATTGACAATGAAGCAGCTGCTACATCTGATGACCTTCAAAAACACCCTACTGATATTCAACTGTGGCTGGAATCATGGAGGATAAAAGCACACAATGACATATTACTATCAATGCGTCACTTTCACAATGTAAAAATCAAAATGGCAATCCGCAAATCAATTCTTAAACGAGTATGGACTCTTCAAACAGCAACATTGAGATCCTGGAAAGATTGCGAACGAAAACCATGGCGACCATTGTTAACACCCCAAAATGTATAAACAAAAACTACAGGATTTAAAGCTAATATCAATAATAGAAATAACCATCAAAAGTCTAAAATACCAATTATGTTATCAAAACATACAAATGCCCTAGCAATAAGCCTCCCTCGCACTGGCACAAAAATCGATTCACCACACTATAGTGATGTTGATAGACACTCCTTATAGCTTAATGGCATAATAATAGACACTGATCAGTAGTTAGCAGCTACATGTGCTTTGAGCGCTGCTTATTCGAAGTAGTTGTGAAACCCACTGCCAACATCGGCGGTAGTTAATTTATTTGTTAAATAATTTATTTTACAATATCGATTAATTGTGCCGAACTACATCTTTGATGATATATGAAAGACCTAGTAAATAAAAAATTGAATGCATATCTGAGAAACAATAAGCATTTATCGAAACCGAATGTCAATTTTTATTCGTAAAGTCTTCTCCAGAAGCGTTCTTTAATCAGAAGCGATTTTATATGTACTTAAGTTTGTTCCCATTAATTAAAAACAACGTGTCCTATACTTCAGACAGCAGCTGCGATAAGCCTGCTTGATCCATGAGTTATCTAACCAATATTAGCATATTGAGTTAAGTAATGGTGTCCGGTAAAAACGATAGCAGTATTTGAATATGGGTGGGAGTTAGAATATTTAACGTTTCTGATTTGCATTTTACAGAGACTATTCCAAAATGCATATTTTGGAACTACTGATATTTGCAGGAGGGATATATTATAACGTGTATTTCGCTTAAACGTAAAAATAATTTTTGGTTGTGCTTAACTGCTTTAAATTTTTGTTGTAATTAAATAGGCAGTAGCAGTTACGTAGCCAGAGATGATTTTCCGTTTAAAGGGCTACAAAAAAGTTTATTCCCTACAAAACCGACAAATCTCAAGTTCTCTGTTATAATACAACTTTACTAAAAATATAAGGAAAAAGGTCAGTTTTTCTTTTGATTCGCATAAAATACGAGTCGCAATTGATAATTTTTGTCTGGGAATTTAAAGTGCAAATATAAATGGTTTTATTATTAGAGTGATATATGTACTTTAATCTCAATGACTAAGGTAAAGTAAATACTCTTAATCATTATCTCTCCTCAATGTTTTGTATGATTTCATTGAATGTTGAGATTATGAAAAAATGGTACTGAATAATAATATAAAAAAAAATAATTTAAATGTACCAAACAAAATCAAAAATCACAAAACATTTTGACAGAACCTTTTTGGTAACTATATTGGGTTTCCTACTTTCTTTGTTGGTTAAAAATTAACGTTATTAACAGCTAAAGTCAACAAAATGAAATAAAAATATTAATAAACAAATAACAAATCGAATGACTTTCAATATAATTCTGTTATTGAATATCATAAAAGATTACAGTAGAAATGAATATTATAAACGTAATAACAAAAATAGACTTGATAATGTGGGCACCTTAATTGAAAAGTTGGTATAACTTTTATACAAACTTTATAAAAACTTTTTCACTAATACACCATATATTTTTGTCTTTAAAGAACCAACAAATAAGTAATGATTAAAATTGTATATTATATTAAGACTTTTTTAACTACAGGAGAGCTGAATTATACAATTCATAAAACACGCGGCAGAGTAATTTTAAAAAGGTAATGTTTCGTTTCATGTAAAAACAGCAGAAGCTGGAACGTTATCTTAATTTAGCTGCCGCAAATTCATCCATTATGTTTAAATTCAAGTGCTGTGCTGTTTGTTCTTATAGAAAACAGGAAAAGCAAGAAATATAATTAATAAACGCACATAATGTAAACATAAAACCACACGTTTACTTAAACTGTAAATGGATCTTCAAACAAAAACTAAGTAAAGTCATGCAAAGTCATTTACAGATGTTTGCGTTTACCGGCCACCGCTGGCGGCTGACAATTTTACTTCTGAAAGAGTGTGGATCGTCTGGCCTCCTGGGTAACGGTCATAAGTAATATTCCTTTGCAAGTACCAGGAGTGTATAAATTATACTGTGAATGTGGTCTCTCTTACAAAGGATAAACAAAAAGAGCAATAAGAACGAGAACCAAACAACATCAGCTGTTCTTAATAATCTGCATTGCGAACATATTTAAGACATGCCAAATCATTATATTAGATTCGATAAAACAAAAATCTTTGCGAAAGAACATTAATTATGAATCTTACCATTATATTAAATTACCAAGGATGACTCGGGAAGCTGAAGAAATTTAAAAATATCTGTTTAACTACCTGCGTGGGAGCCAATAATTTCAATAAAATTGAGAAAATAGAATGAAATAGAAATTAAAAAAAAAACTTGAACTGTTATTCCAAATATTTAATTACAGACATATCACAACGTAGTCTGCCGGTGATCATGGACCCTGGAAAGAGACTGAAGGTCCACCGGGAGTAAAATAAAATTTAATTCCTGTGTCGTATCAACAATTCAAAATATAAGGTGTTTATGCTCTAGGAAACCAATTACTGGAAAACTAATGAAAATAGTGCAATATGTGTTAATACTGGTTTGGATTATTATGCAGTCGACGCATAATTAAGGGACAGATAATTACGTCAAATGGTAATGTAATGTTTTCGTGCTGCAATTAATGACCAAAAATTAATTGCTTACTACAAGCTGCAAGCATGTCGTTTAATCTATCTATGTACATTACATTAATACATTACATAGATGGATAATAATAATATGGCATTATTTTAAGGCTATGTTCCTTTTATACCTATATGCTCACTATCCTCACTTAAAATCAGTTTTCACGAAGTGATAACTTAGTGACGTCATGCTGATTGAAAAACAATTTCAGTGTATAAATATTTTGCGTTTCTATTTGTAATTTGTAAATATAAGTTATTACTGTTGTACTCCTTATAAACATTTTTTTCTCTTTTGTTTCCTCTTTCCATATTTATATGTCAAAGCTCAAAAATCCACTGAACCAAATTTTGCAAATTTATCGGAACCTTTTTCAGAAATTTGGTGTCACCGTACGGTTTAACAGACTGGTAAATACGTACCTAATAAACTCGATAAATATGTAATTGTTTTAAATGTAATTAATAATTAACTGCTGTATGTATCCGTTTTTATAATAACTAGATGTTGTGCTTTTACCACAATACAAGATTACAAAGCACCTAGTGGTAGCAGCTTGCATAACTATAATCCTCCATACATGTATCACGTTAAAACCTTTCCTCATTAGTAATTTCTAAATACATAAGATTAAGCATCGTTATGAATCGAAGACCTCAAATTCATTAAAATAAAAAGCGGCACGATTTCTTAAAAATGTCAAAAATAATCAATGTTAACTGAGTTTTTATGTAACCCTTTGCATTGCTGAGTTCATCAAAATTAGGTAAAAACATCAGACTTATTAGTCATTTTTCAATATTCAGTGTTAACTCCTTATTGCTACGATTGTCAATTATAAGTCAATATAACATGTGCATGTGTTTTATTAACATCTTTGTCAAGAGAAATATGCCCATGAAAATATAAAGTGGCCTATACAGGCCTATACTTTATTTAAATTCGTACCACTATTTTCTAACAATGAGACATTTGTGCATCTTTAAAGGTTTTAGTATCACAATTATTTAAAACAAAATAATTTTTTATAGATCTCCAAAATTGTTACTTAATTTTGTGATATAAAATATCTTTTATTTGATTCAAACGTAACTTTCAGTCCTTAATGGATACGAAAAAGTACGACCGTTTGCAAATTGTTCTATTCTCGTGCTGCATACAATACAAAATCGAAGCAAATTGCTTTATATAATGTGAAGAATGCAGACGACAAAAGAATTTAAGTATATGAGCATAAATTTTTTATAGACTAAGAGACATTGCGCTTGAAATAATATTTATAATGTTTTCTATTTGGTATTATTTCAATCGTTTAGAGGTAAAATTAATAAACAAATTATTTAAAATTTACAATGTTAAACACTCCATTTTTGTGAAGGTAAGTCTAAATAAACCGCGTAGCGTTACTGTATTGTCGTGTGCATGCGAAATATTCTATTTAAAAGTGCGCTTCAATCTACTAAATTCCGACCGGGTAATATCTTAAACTGTTTTGTTAACTACCTGATACTCTATCCAACACTGAATTTACAGACGTACTGATCGAGGCGTTGACCGTCAACATATCGTGCGGTCCGCTGAATGGTCAATTTACAGCACTAGCGCGTCCTGTGATTATTATTTATACTTTAACCAAAAACCGATATGCGTGCCATTTCCAATATGTTTTTGTTGACTGAGCACGATTGACTTTGCGTGTTCGCCGCACGGCACGGCTGAAACAATTCTATAGCCGAGGATGGCACCATTTGGACTGAAAAGGTATCATATTCTCATAAAAAAAACTGTCATACTCCCTATGAATACTATAGATTTATCTATGGTGGGTAATGGACAAATAAACTTAAATTAAAAATAATCTTATGGTATATATTATTCTTCGAAATATACATATATATAATTATTTTAGTTATGAATACTTACATTATTAAATAAAATTACTTTACGGATTTTATCGCGTTTATTAGGTGTGTGACCATACCTAAATCACCAAACCATTACATCAGATTTGATCGACCACAAATCCTCGCTAAAGAACGTAAAGTAATTTTATTCAATAATATACATATATATATTTAACAATGATCTTTAATGGTAAAGGTTTTCTTCTATTTGGTTGGGTTTATAGAACTTTGTTATCAACAAATACAAATCAAAAGTGACACACATGATAACATAATAGTTAACAAATAAATCATTATTTTGAAATAGGAGATCAATCGCACCGCTAACATTTACATTAGGCTTTGTTTGAGTTCATCCTTTCACGATCTAGGCTAAACTGTAGACCCCATGACAACTTGAAAAAGTCGCTAAATAGATGAAGGCTACAGGTTTCGTAGCGACCGTGACGTCCTCGCTTACGCCGTTACCGATAAAATGGCGCAATAAAAATATTGGGAACAAAGTATTTTAGCGTTGTTTGTTTTGATTCGCTACTTTTTTATTAAAACTAAAGCCTTAAAAGTTATTATTTCATATTAAAAAAACTGGCCACAAACATTATTAAATCCTTATTAAAATACTAATGTTTTAAGTTTTTTTATATTTCAATTTGATTTGCTTTTTTTTCCTTAATTATTGCTTGATAAGCATCTTTTAATACTACGAAAAACGTTTGTAACATTGAATTGAGTTTCAATTTACGTTTTTGTTTAATTTTCACCTTGACCGTTTTGTTTATCGTGTTAAGTGAGTAAAACTCACACTCCACGATTTGAGAATACGTTACAGGGAAGAATAGGACGCGATCCTTTAGATTTTATTGATAATTTGATTAGAGGTATGCCATGGCCTCAGAAGCAGATCGAAGAGCGTGAGGGGCACCACTAATGTCGATTATAATCCAGGTTACACAATTTTTAAGCAGTATTGAAAAAATCATAACAAAAGTTGAGCATTACAATGATTATTTAAAGTAAAAATGTTTATTTTTGTTAATATTTCTCATTTTAATTATTAGTTTTTTGATGTTGTAAATTCTAAAGGATTGAATAATAACCCAAAACGAAATTTATGAACTGAACTGTTACCACACTGAAAAAAATTCCATAATATTTTATTATAACCACAATTTTACTTACGTTCCTTTAAATTGGTCCACGAGATTATAAAACTTTATATAAAGATTTATATATTTTTTAAATATGTCGAAACATTCCCTGCACAAAAGATTTTAATTGATAGATCAATATAGGACGATATAAGTCAAAATAATATCAACGTTGATTATAACTACATTTAATTACATGTTGCTGTGATATAAACATTTATAATTGAAAATATTAATTGTTTTAACAGCCACTTATTATAAAATCTAAACCTGCCTGAACGTTTTTTGGCAGATATATTTCAAAATTTATGTATAAAGTTTAAGGGTATGTTAATCATAAACATACAAACAGTTGCCGAGGGCCATTGCATACCAAACCGAGTGCCCAATATCTGAAAATTAATAGATGTAGATAAGACGACTACTACGACAACCGCCCGCAGCCCAGTTGTATAGGCGTGTGCTTTAGAAACCGGAGGTCGTGGTTCGAATCCGCGTGGTTCAACAAATTTTCATTGTTGTTTCCTAGTTGGTTAGGGGCAATTTGGGCCGATCACCCAATTGTCTGAAAAGTAAGATGATCTATGCGTCGGATGGGCATGTAAAAGTCGGTCCACCCACCAACCGCATTGGACCAGCGTGATGGGATACGGTCCAAACCCTCTAATGGTTAGTGTATTGGGAGGCCTATGTCCAGCAGTGGAGCTTACACAGGCTGATGATGAGTTAAGACGAAAGCATTGCCATAACTGAAAATAAGGATGATAAGTCAGATGGACATGTAAAAGTTGGTATCGGTTTTCAACATTATCTTCGGCAGTCGTTATAGGATACTTTCAAATTTACTGACAACTAATTCATCCGTTAAATGCAGTCAGCCCTTTGGGTTGTAGAGATTAGATGTCAGTCTGTCAATCTGCGTTAAACTGTTATAGATATAGGTAACTCTGAAGGGTTTAGAAGCCAATGCCATGATAGTTTGAAAGATATAAGTTTATAAAACATAATATGTTATTGATCATACGTTAATATTTAAGCCTTTTATTCTTATATTTATAAGTCGTATAAATTTAATATATTATAAAGAAGGTTTTGTATCTAAATGCAGGAAATACAGGAAAAAGTCTAAGTCTATAAGAGAAGGATTCACTTTTCCCGACTATTTTAAAAAGCGGTCATAAATTTGATGAAGATATTATCTCACAACTGAATAAAAGATAATGTTAGCGACGGAGTCAACCGTCCTCTGTTGAATAGTCAAGTACATAAAAATTTGAAGATATTTGATACTGGCAGTAACTAATGAAGAGATAAAGTAAAAGAGCTTTAATTAGAGATTTTTTTTTTACATTTGTTATAAATGGGCCGACCAAGATGTCGAAGACTGGTATATTTCATAAAAGAAAACTTACCTCAAAAGAGAAAATTATAAGATAATCTAATCATCATTACCCGATCATAACCAGTTCAGACAGCTATTCCTTTAAAAGTGAAATCTGTAAACGATGTGACCTGAGCTAGATGTATCTTATCTTCATTCTATATAAAAACGATTTTTTTTACTCCTAGTAATAATATAAAATAATTATTATAAAATAAGAAAGGAAAACTGTGATCCTTACAAGTGTTAAACACTTATTTTAATACAATATATTTTTTTATGTATTAATATAGGCATTCAAGACTCTTCCAAATTCGTGAAAACAATGATACTTTTTCTATTCCGTTCTTTACGTTTTTAAATAGCATACAGTTTTGTAGCAACGAAGCGGCGACTCTAATAAAGATAAGGAGAGGAGTACACCCTTCCTAATTTATTAACAATACGTAATACCCTTAAATTGGTCCATTTACCGATTTATATCCATTACTTTTACCTAGTAAGGTTATTGGTGAAAAAGGCAGCCTTTTATATTAAGAAATAAAGTCATAGAAAACACAATGTATTGCATTAATCTTATTAGTTTTGGTTATAAACATTGAGTACTTTAAATGAATTTCATGTAACCTTTAAGATCTATTATTTTTGGATAGGCACTTTCGGCTATCAGCTTCCGTTATTTTTGATGAGTTTGAATTATAATATTCGAATTATTTTATTATCATATTTAACGCAGGGCGCGGTTGTCCGCGATAATTAAGGTATCATTATCATATTATTTTTATTTTCTATCTTTTTCTGAAACGGTATGTTTCGTTAAAAAAAATTGATTATTTTTTTTAATTAAATAGAGCCAGAATAAACTTTTACTTTCAGTTTTCAAAACATTTATCTTAAGTTTAGATTAAGATTTCATTAATATTTAACAAATTTATGTTTTATTATTATGTTTAAACAATAAAAAATATATTTTTAAAAACTCTTTCAAACTTTTACTAACCTCGATTTTGAAGCAAAATGCATTTATTTATAATAATACAGCTAAGACATATATATATCATGTTTAGCAAGTAGGCTCCTTGATGGATCAATGTATCATACCCGGTCTCACAGCGACTCAGGCGTAGAATATTACAAGTTGATTACCTGTGATGCTTTTCAATATCCGTAATAGCGGTTTGTGTTATAATTTAAGCACACGTTAAGAACATCGTGTAGAATTAAGGTATGGCAATGAAATATTTGTATATTTAACGAGCAAAGTATTCAAAAGCGAAAAAGTCAAATGTTAAGCTATATTTTTACCAGTTTACCAGGTTCATATGGGGTTTTCAATTCGGAGCTTACATTATAAAAATGTAAGTCTTTATTAAATTCCCTAATAATATACATAGGGTCTTCGTGAGCATTCTTTTATTTTTATTATAATCTATTAAAATTCTCAAATTTTCCATTTCATTTTTAGGTACGTTTTAAATAAATGAGTGCTTTTAATTTTTATTGAATAAACGGCATTAAAAAGGTTATTAAAATAGTTTGCTTAAATGTCGTACACTTTTTTTTTATTTAAAAGCTATAAACATGAAAAGCTTAGTAAATAATTAATACATGGCAGCGACTCACGGAGAAAGACTTTACTACTCATACACAACCCTGTAATTCAGTGCGATTTTCTGAACGGTGACTTGTGTTGAGATTTAAGCTCCGATAGAGGGCGAAATTTAAAACAAAGCAATTTATTTCTCTCTAAGAAAACCTGTAAGAAGCAACAAAAGCTTTTTAACATCTTACGTCGGAACTGATCTTAAAATTGCATTTGGATGTAATTACATTTTTTTCTAATAAATAATATTGTTATACATAAAATACCGTATAATTTTTTTGTTTATATTTAATGATATACTTATTTAACTAATTTTCAATATAATCGGATAATAACAAACATTAATTCAAAACACTGCTTCCCGATTTTTGCCGCAGGTTTATAAATTTCAAACCCATTTTATCTACATAACATAGATTTTTTTAATATATTTAATTAAAGAAGAAAAGAAATACTTTCCCCTTTATCCATTTTATTTTTTTTTTTACCAACATCTTCCACTCTGTCATTACTTAACTGTCGGTCTCTTTTGACTGTCTACACCATGAAATGGTTACAGTGAGTTATTTATAATTTACATGTATGCTTCTTCTGATGTCCTTGGACAAACTCAAGATGTAGACCACTGTTTCCTTTTACCTATTAAGATTTCGCTACTATTTTAAATTTATGATTTTCACGTACTTCCTAGCGACTAGCGAATCTTTAAATTTCAGAGTTCTAGTAACGAAGTAACACAAAAAAAGACAAGCCCAATAGAGTGACTCTTTGTTTTTTTTTTTTGATCTGCAAAAGTAATATTTGTTCACCATATTGTATTTACATATGCAGTATTACATTGGTGTGATATACTCGACTAATATCTACTGCATGGAAATTACTTGCGTTAATTATCCATGACGAAGCACCGTTAGGCACATGCGTAATCAATAGATTCAATTTAATATTTAGAGTCATGTTACTAAATTAAAATCAATTAGATTAATGGTCATTTCTAATACTTCAAATAAATAGCTTTAAGTAAAGAATTTTATTAAATTCATAAAATACCGGAAGGAACTTTGAAATCCTATTATAATAATATTGCGTGCATCAAATTCTATAGTTGTTAAAGATGTTCTATTTGCAAAGACCTAATTATAATACTATTTATAACATGATACTATTCTAAATTTAATATAAAATCCAATTGCAATTATTCGGGATAAGCATCAGATCCTTTCAAATATGGATTGTTATGTAGAAAAAAATATCCTTCGATATTTGTCACTTCAGAGTAACGCAGATCAGTTGTGATCATGCATGTTTTGAGCCTCAGGCGACTCCTCTTTGCTCGAGCGTAAACTCGTTTGCCAATAGGCTAACGGTGTTAATTCCAGCAACTGCGGGTACAGTTGAAAGTTAGGCACATTAATTTGTTTCGAATGTGGTATGTCTGACGTCAGTAGATATTCCGTAATCGAGACTTATGTATATTATATCAATGAAAGTTGAGGTTACGGTCTTTTGACATCTGGGATATGATATCGAAGATATAAGACAAACACATCGAAGCTATTCATATAGCTTCGATGTGTTTGTCATTCTAGTAGAATTATTGTTTGTAGTAGTGTAGTAGTTTGTTGAAATTGAAAAAAATAAAAGAAGCTGTATGTAACTCCACATCCCCTAGCATCGTTGGTGGGGTAGGTAGGCAATTAGTAAATAGATTAACACAAGCTGCTTCATCGAGTATAAGGTAGGTTGCTGCGTATATAGGATAGGTAGTTGAATCGGCACCATGTTCACAAACTCTATCCGCTTAAAGGTAAGGTACCAGAAGATAAATAATGGCTGGTAGATTACGGGTATGGTGTAATAATATTATGTAGACTTGTATGCCACACGAGGTCAAAGACCATCAGAATAAAGATCTTTCTTTGTTAATGTTTCCTTTATACCTTTCAGTAATTGGCAAAATTTGTGCCGGCTAGATTCTTGTACCCCATTGTTAATTGCCTATTGTAACAACGTACATTAGTTCGGCTATTTACTGTTGCATGGATGTTTTTCATCAGACTGCAGCTATAAGTGCGTAGCATTGTGTTGTCGTGCTGGTTATGGCCGGTAAAGTTGATAGTGTTAAGGAAATATTTATATTTTGTTTATTTTCAATGTAATATCTGCCTCCGTAGCCTAGTGGTATGTGCTTTAGAAACGAGAGGTCGTGGGTTCGAATCCTGCGGGCACTCAAAAAATTTTCATAATTGTTTCCTAGTTGGTTAGGGCAATTTGGGCCGATCATCCAATTGTCTGAAAAGTAAGATGATCCATACGTCGGATGGGCATGTAAAAGTTGGCCCAGCGTGGTGGAATTCGGTCCGAAAACCTCCTCATGGCGCCGTACGAAGGGAGGCCTTTGTCTAGCAGTGGACCATCACAGGCTAATGATCATTATGTTTAATGAATTACCTTAATAAAATAGTTCGTTAAACATATGTATATTGTAACAATTTTTTTTAATGTTGATTTAATTTTTTTTTTATTTTGATCACATTCTGCTTTTAAATTTTCAATAATATTAATATCTAAATAATAACGTCTCCCATTACAAATCATCTAAAAATTGATAAAGAAAAATTAAACAGTAGATAATCCACCATAAGAGCAAAAGCTTTTAAGTAAAAAAAGTGTTGTTTTTTTCTGTTCATTTTCCACTTCTAGCGTAACTGATCCTTAGTTTTAGTGAATAGAAAATAAAACGCGCCATGAAGGAATGTAAAACGGCAATGATATATGCACTGCTGATCTTTTTTAACATAAGACTATTTACTGAAATAGTCTGTTTCATAAGGACGAAGGTTCGCTTATAGAGCCATCTGCGCATAATTAGTAAAATCCTTCCTATTGAAATACACTTCACAAATTACTCAACACGTTTTATAAATGTTTCGTATGTGATTTCTATTGTTTAAATTTTGTTATCAATTTTGGTTCATTCAATTATTTAAATAGAATTTTAGTTATTACTTTTAGATTAATTCAAATCTAAAAATAACAACAAGTACACTAAAGCTAAAAGTGTTTAACTTAAGTTTAAATAACTTGTCTCCCTACTGTCCCACAAATTTTAAGTCGAAGAGGTTGTCAATTTTTAAGAAAATACTATCCGGTTGGTTATTTACATAGAAAATCAACATAATTACATATTTAAAAAGTAATAATGAATGGCTTTATGATCTATTGAAAGTCTGGCAGTGGACGCGTTCAACCTGCGTCCGGTCATTTAAATTCAACAAGTTCATAAAAACATTTATGAATGAGCTAAAATTATTGTGAAAGAAGTTCGAAAGTTTATCATAGTTATAATAGGTTTAAATAAATTTCACCAACGTCAGTGGAATATTCATAGCAGAGAAGCCCCTAGTGTGTGCCGTTTTCGAATTGCGGTAAACATTTGAAGCATTTATAATATATGTTAATTGGAATGTTTTATGTCTGCATTTTTCATTGCGAGCGTTTTAACTGAATGGGTATGTATTTAAAATATTTTTTTAATGTTTTTCGACATTTCTTGTATGTAGCATAAGCATAAAATATTTTAGTTATAATCAATTTAAAAAGAAATGCTATTGCATTAAAATTTCATTGATCAGTTTTTTATGGTTTTTTAAAATATATATATATTTAACAGTATAGTTAATTATACCTTACACCAAATAACATATCAGGGATAAGTAGAAATATACGATGTAGTTTAATTGTACTGAAAAATGCACGATAAAGTATCTATACTATATAATAAACTAACTATCATAAGTTCTTTGTAAATCAGTTTTCATATATTTGTTTAAAGACGCCATCCTATTAACGCAGACAAATTTCCATATAAAATCGGGGACAACATTTTATCCTAAAAAAAATAATACTCTGAAACCCAGTACAACATGGAGAACTGGTTCAAAAATAAGCTTTAACACCTCATTTTTGGTCCAAGACGTGACCGAATTAGCTTGGAAACATTGTACGCAGTAAATGCTTCCAAAGACAATCAGTTTGAACTAATCGCTAAAAATTTATTCCGTTCGTGTCATAATTTATTCCGTAAATTTTGTGAATTTTAATGTTTGAATAAATTAAAACAGCCAAACTAATATCTCTATTATTAGACTATACTAAAATTTTTCAACAAACTTAATGTTAATGAAATTTTAATTTCTATTCAAAATTGCAAAAATTAGATACACTGACTATTTTCTATCAGTAATGATAATCTCAATTCCCAACGGCACCCTTAATATCAATCTGCGCCGCAGCCCAATTGCGGCCAGAAAGGAAGGGAGATCGATTACACTAAAATACACAACTCCCGAACTAAGCAAGGCATGTACTACGGAAACGAGACAACCGATAAAGACATCGATTTACTTTTCCGTAGTTAATAAATACGTAATATAAAAAAAATCTAGACGCGAGAAAAACATCATGCTCGTTTCACAATATTTTTCCTATCGTGGGAATCGAACGCAACAGCCAGAGTGCCTAGGGGTTAGTCACTCTGACTGATACGCCTAGCGGGTCGACGAATAACTCCTCCCTACATGGTCATGTAAGTTATCATATAAAAATACTTTACTGATAAGGAATAAAAATTACACATTGGTTTAAATTAATTGTGTAAGCTCACTGCTTTGAATTGAAATGACTAAAAAAAAACAAACACAGTTTAAAAATCTTCATCACTTTACGACTTTTTTATACTAGACTTATCTTTAAAAAACAAGTGTAGGCCACTTCAACCAACTAATAACAGGTATTTTGAGACTTGTTTGTTTTGCTAATTTTTAATGTAGTTTTTGTGTTAAGCAGAAGCTCAAAAAAAAATAATCAGTATAAATGTACTACGCAAACTATCGAATTATATAATGATAAAAAAGTGAATATTCCTACAAATTAAGTGAATTTGGAATACTATTAAAATTGTTTCACTCTTAAATTTCCTACGTAAAACATTTACCCCAGACTAATAGAGTATGATCTAAAATATTTAGTTTTGAAAGGTTTCCTCTGAGGGAAGTTGTTTATTTTACCTTGAAGAAGCAATTTTGTATTCGTAACGTTACGTGAATTAAATTTAATGAAGGCAGTTCTCTCCCCACTAAGTAATTATAACTCGACTTCCACAAACTAAACTTGCCCGTAGTTCAGTTTTCGGAAGGCAAATATTTGTTTAAATCATATTTCAATGCTGATGTTATCTATTGGTCGAGGCTTGAAGTTATATCATGACAATAATTCTAAATCAAATATACCCTACACATAATGATAAAATAAAAATTTATGACTATACAAACTATATATATTGTAACTATACAAACAATTCCTTTATTTTCAATTATAGTTAAGGGTCTAATTGTTCTTATTGACAAGAATAACAAAATAATACCAAATACTGAGCTTTACATACAAAATATGGCAATTATAATTATTTCTATTGCTTTGCGAATATTACACATTATTAAATAAAATTACTTTTACGGATTTTATCGCGTTTATTTTACATTTTAATTCGACGTTTCGAACACTTTCCAGCGGCCGTGTCACGGGTAGACTGAGATGTCATGCGTCTTGTTGCCAGTGCTGAAGCGGGGTTTCCAGATCTTAATTTTATCAATTATTTTTAATCTGTACTCCGACAAAAGAACTGATTTTATCTTTACAGCCAGCAGTGGTATTAGTTGAGGTTTAAATTTTAATTTATTAATTATGGGATCCCAAGCAGGTGGTAAAACCCAACCATCTTCTCTATTGAAATTTGGATGTTTTTAATCTCAATAGCCTCACGGATCATCCTGGTAGGAATCGGTGTTCTTTAGCGAGGATTTGTGGTCGATCAAATCTGATGTAATGGTTTGGGTGATTTAACGTATGGTCACACACTGCCGACTTGTTGGTCTTCTATGTTTAATGTCAGCTATATGTTCCTTCACGCGGTTCTTATTGCTCGCTTTGTTTGTCCAATATAAGAGAGGCCGCAGTCACAATCTAGCTTGTCACCCTGGTCTTGTAGAGGAATATTGCACTTGACAGGTGGTGGGAATTGACCAATCTTCTTCAGCGGCTTGAAATAAGTTTTGATTGACAGCCCGCCTCAAATGTAGCCAATCTTGTCAGTTACGCCTCTACAAAGGCTGAGAACAGCAGGTACTCGCTCCACTGTGGCGCTCTTCACTCGGTCACCGTGACGCTGACGTGCGCAGCGAGCTTGTTGTCTCGCAGTACTTGCTTAACATGGTGTAGCTCAGCCGCCAGGTGTTCATCATCACAGATCCTCGTGCTCTGAAACAAAGATTTGCCCACGGTAGCTAACTGGGATGGATGGTGGTGTGAGGTTCATTAGGACTTGCGAATAATTAAAACATCAAGAAAAGCTAAAGAATTATTATTTTCTAACTCCATAGTAAACTGTATTTTAGAATTAATGGAGTTAAAGTTAAAGTAATTTTATTTATTAAATATGGCAATTACCGCGAGTTATTTGGATATTTCTAATATGAAACGGCATTTTCATGAATCATTCAACATATGTATATCAACAAACGGGGTCCCAATTACAAATTTAAGTACCTGCCTACTTAAATTACTACTGAATTATATGTAACTTGACTGTACTATATTACAATCAACTTACATAATACGATAACTCAGACATTTTCATACAGAAGTTCTTACATAAATAAAGCCAAATGAAAATTCGGGTTTAACAAAATTAAGGATACCGAATCATCTTTAGTTTATTTTATGTGTTTGAAATATTTGTCGTTTTTGTTATATATATATACATATATGTCTTTATAAGATAAGTGATCTTATAAGAGTTTCGACATTACTGTCCATTTGGCACTATCAATTTTCTTAGGAATTATTATTGCAATACACAATTTACAGCTTATAAATACCAAAATGGACCTTTATGTATTTTATATTTATATATTTATACTTAATCTTAAAAAAAATAGACAATCTTTATCTACCGGAACAACCTTATACATACGAAATATTCTTGTTTTATCTAAATCATTAAATCTAATGTAATTTCATTAAAAGTTCAAAGATTACAACACAAATAAGAAAAACATAAAAGGTCGCACCATTTACGAGTTTTCATGACTTCCAAAATATATGCGTATAGAAGCATCGGTACACAAATTCCATTAATACATTAACGTTACTTTTATAATATTTTAGACTGCATTTCTTAAAGTATAAAGTAATTAAATTGTTACCATAGAACAGTGGATACGTATGAACTTACTGGTGGCAGGTCCCATTTTTACAGGGGACCGTCTGGGTTGGTACCATCGCGGTGCCTATTTCTGCCACAAACTATTAATGTGAAAATACTGCTGTGTTCCGGTTTCGAGGACACCGTAGCCAGCGTATTTACTGGGTAAACGAGCCTTAACACCCTATGTCTCACGGTAGACAGCGCTTTGGTGATACCACTAGTATTGCAGATGTCAATGGGCATCGGTAACCACTTTCCATCTGGTGCCCTGACTGCTCGTCTGCCTGCGTAGGCAATAAAAATAGAATAAAAACCAGTGTAAAATTTAATGTCAGTATCATTTGAGCTTACCTATTTACTTAGACTAAACAATATTGAATTGCCCGAGAATGTGACACAAAAAAACGACATTATAGTCTTATCATTACTGAATCATCCGAATGAGAGGTAAGTCCTCACAGAATTGGAACCTTAGCCACCAGTTTCCAATGTGGAAGTCCATATTGCTAGGCTATGAAGACTGTTCATTAAAGACCTTCCCCAATTACAGAAGGGATAAAAAAACATTCAGTAATTCGAATAAAATTATTATTTTACAAAAAACTTATTACGAATCAAAATAGTTTTACGTGATAATTTCAAATTGTATTCAATGTTAATGAATACAATTTGAAATGTTCAAAAAATTTTAACTTCGCTATCAGAAGTACATGAAAGGAGTCGGTGAACCGTGAGGGTGAGGTGAGTAAATAACCTTTGTAAAGGCTTATTTGAGGTCGTTTTAAACTGTTCTCTTTGTAAAGCGGTATCAAGTCGTTTGATAAAGTATTTTATAGAGACAGTATGCAGTTTAATTAAGACAAGTAAATAAGAACACAGATGAACAAGTAATTAAAAAAATAACGTGTGCCAAAAGACTTTACAAAAGTGGTGTAGATTTATTATCAAAACCATTTAAAAAATGTGATTCAATGTAATATTTGTGCCAAGGGAAGCTGTAACATTTTTAAAACAAGATTAAATAATTCAGTAGCGAGTTCATAAAAGACTTTACATCGAAACTTTTAAAAGTTTGCTCTCTTGTTAATAAGTCTATGCCATTTGTTGAGACCTACATTTTGTTAGCATAGAAAATGGTGAAGTTAATGAAGATGAACACCATAAATTTGATATGTAGCCAAAAGACGTTGTTATATAGAAAAAAGATTTTAATTGCATTTCATTAGTATTAATTACAACAAATTTTTATTCCAGTTTTAAGTTTTCTCTTCATTCATTTTTTCATTACACAGCACCATTGAAATAATGACTCCACGCAGAGGAATGCCTCAAGCAGTTTCGTCTCAGACTTATAGCCCACTTCACTTCTGAGTCCGTTGAAGCCTTCTTTTGCCGTTAGAAAAATCCAACTTACGGATTCCCCGCCACCAGAGTGAAAGGGCAGCAGGGATACGTAGGGCTCCCCGGACCAAGATGGAGCGGCCGGTACCACTAAAAAACCAACGGTTGCTCCTTTCTCATGTCGCTGAAGCCGTGGCCGCGGGCGCTGATCACAGTCTTCGGCGATCCCGGTGCGACGTGGCCCTCACGGGCCTGAGTACGTTGAAGCCAGCGCTACCTTCGTATACATAGGCAACAGACTTCACTTAATTATACCATCTATTATACCCATGCGCCATGGAGGCAAGGACATCTGTTCTCGTGCATGAACAAATCTCCCATCTCCATGCGGTGGTCTTTGTTTAAAATTAAGCCGGCAGTCCCATATCAGCTGTGATAAAAAGATAAATCAATAACACTCCACCAAATAACTCCTAACTCCAAGCCTTCTTTACTTAGATCCAATGAGTGACAAACCAGACGCGGTAGACATGAAGCGCACAGACGCTTCATGTGCGATTCCACCTAGGATGCGTCGGGCAGAGATGGCGGCACACCTTAAACTTATACCCCTCATCCTTCTGGGTGCGTACAAGGCTGGCTTCATGAGCCTACTTGTTTCTACCTCGGCGGTCGACCTTACTACTTACGCTAGATAGGTTCCTTTTAGCTTCGTCGAGTGATTTTGGCAACTAGCTCTAAATGTGTGAGGCACTTACTTCAGTTATAAATTTGGGCGAGCTGCAAATATCGTAAATGTGAATAGTCTATTTTAATCGCTAATATTTTATGGTATTATCATAATGTTTGCTCGTTCCTATGCAGAAATTTATTCTACATCTGTTATTAATTGGTACATAGCGCAAAATAACAGTAGTTATAGAGAATAATGCTTATGTTAATAATTGTGGTTTTTCTACTATCAAACGACTAATTAAATTGTTTATTTTAATAGGCAAAATGAAGTTTATTAAATCAAACATTATCTCATATATTTTATTTATTTTTACATTGTTTTCACTTATATTATATCAAAATCCCATACTTTATTTATAAAATATAGTCATCCTTTAATAAATTTTAAAATGTTATTCTTAATTGCTGTATATACTTTAATTATAATTATGTATATTTTTTTCTGATGTCAGTGGAATTAAAGATCATAGCTAACTTAGCAACATTGTTTTGCAAGCTCACATCGTTTAGAAAATGTTTGAATTTTCATTAATGTTTTGTCATATTTCTTATTACTTTTCTACTACAACGAAGTTCATAGATGCGATAGATTGAATAATAAAAAACAATAAACGTAATGTTTATTAAAAACGCTGAAAATAATATAAATTATTTTGATTAAAACCTCTATTTTGTGAAATTTACTATAAAATTATTAACGAAAGTTGTTTAGTACTCTAAAATTTTCTACTTTTTAAGGTATTAAGCTTTCAAGTAATGAAGATATAATTGCTCTATAAACATCAAATTGTAAGACATTACATATTCTACCATAATAAAGTACACAGAATGTGATAGGGTAACGAATGGAAATTTAGAAATATATTCATATGCTCATTTGCGTGCTATGGTTATGATCAAATATATATGTACAAATACTAATATAAGTCAGAAAACGCACATAAATAAACTACTCTGACATTATGCGTTCATTATTAAATTTCTATATGTTTAGTCTTGTCAAAGAATATAATACAAAACTATAAAAACCGAGATAATGCATTTTTAGTCACATGCAATTTAAATTATTTTAACACATCGGAAAACATATTATGTAAAACTCGTTGGAGAATATAACAATATTCTAATAAAAACTGTATACTATTATGTATATCATCACGCGTATCTTTAGGTTAGTAACCGAAAAACGAAGCAAAACAAATCGCTAGAGCCTTGAAAATTAGTGATATAAACACAACCGTTAATGGCGCCAGCCTCCACGCGCTTTAGTTTTGTCCCGGACTTTTTGTACGACTATTTCAGACACATATTTTAATTTTTCATTATATACGCATAATTATAATGGTTATTATAATAGCTCAGTGGGCATATTTTTCAAGGCATACTTAACATTTATAAATTATAATCTATAAGCAACTTCCTTTGTACAGTTAAATTACTTTTAAACCGACTTCCCAATACAAGGAGGTACTCAATTTGGAGCGTATGGTTTTTTTTACATACGTTACCTTGTTGCTTCGCTCCTAGTGCTTCGATTTTGATTATTCTTGTTTAAAAATATCGGTTTTAGCTGTTGTTTGCTCTCGTTTTTCTTTTTAATTTTGTGATAAGTAATTTAATAGATCGAAAATTAGGTAATAAAATTAGATTCAGGTGAGTAAACTGAAATTACTGCAAATTAAAAATAATATATGATTTTTTTGTCGATGATGGAAACAGATATTTAAGCTATAGAAAGAGAGGAAGGTAATTAAATGTACAAAAAAGTTTATAGTATCTTACCGTTTTTAGAGTATCTTTTTATTTAAGGAACTCCAGAGCAATGAAATTAAAGATATAAAATGAAATTATAGTATTAAATGAAACTTCCATACAAACGAAATTAGTGTTTCAATAATTTGTTATAATGTAAGCTACCACCAAGTAAAATACTTATACAATTCTAATGAAAGTTTATGATAACTGTTCACGAAGATGTTAGGTAATCTTTGTTATTACAATCTCATTTAAATTAAATTTAATATTTCAGAGGTATTTCAGATAAACCCCACCAAACGCCCTTTATCATCGTATTGTACGCTATTACATATGCCATTATGCCAAATTACACGAAATACTATCATGTAACGAGGAATAACTTTGGAAATATGGTATAACTGGTGTTAATTTGATATTTCAAATATCAAACAGCAAATTAATTAAACTTGAAAATTAGGTTAGGGTTATTACTCTAAGAAGTCAATCTCTCATATTAGTTATTTATATAAAAAATATGTGACAACTAAATTATGTATTAAACCTGGTCTAAATTTTTTAATAATCAATTAGATTATACTTTTGTTTGATTTAGGCTCGTAAGGTCTTATAAACCTATTAAATGTGATAAAAAAATGTCAATTTGACAAAATTAATAAACATACCGCATTCGTGGCGTAGTGGTTTAGTTTAACCCTTGCTTTACGAATGGATGATCAAGTGTCAATCAACCAATTTCCTTAACACATGTGATTGATGGTTATAAAGTTTGAGATGGGATGAATATTGAAAGTAAGTTTATATAGAAGGAAGTGGTAACCATTCGCAGGGCACATTCGTACGTTTAGTTTATGAAACAAACTAAATGGCAGGTAAACACGCTTTTTGCATTGACATACCGTCCACCATGTTTCCAGCAAAGTGTCGCGCCAATTTTTTCGCCAAGTTTATATTTATATATTTATACTTAATCTTAAAAAATAGACAATCTTTATCTACCGGAACAACCTTATACATACAGAAATATTCTTGTTTTATCTAAATCATTAAATCTAATGTAATTTCATTAAAAATTCAAAGATTACAACACAAATAAAGATAAACATAAAAGGTCGCACCATTTACGAGTTTTCATGACTTCCCAAATATATGCATATAGAAGCATTGGTACACAAATTCCATTAATACATTAACGTTACTTTTATAATATTTTAGACTGCATTTGCTTAAAGTATAAAGTAATAAATTATTACCATAGAACAGTGGACACATATGAACTTACTGGTGGCAGGTCCCATTTTGCAGGGGACCGTCTGGGTTGACCATCGCGGTGCCTATTTCTGCCACTAAAGCATTAATGTGAAGAATACTGCTGTGTTTCGGTTTGGAGGACACCGTATTTACTGGGTAAACGAGCCTTAACACCCTATGTCTCACGGTAGGCGGCCTTTGGTGATACCACTAGTATTGCCGATGTCAATGGGCATCGGTAACCACTCCATCTGGTGCCCGACTGCTCGTCTGCCTGCGTAGGCAATAAAAATAGAATAAAAACCAGTGTCAAATTTAATGTTAGTATCATTTGAACTTACCTATTTACTTAGACTAAACAATATTGAATTGCCGAGAATGTCAACAAAACGACAAACACAAAAAAACGACATTATAGTCTTATCATTACTGAATAATCCAATTTTAGGTAAGTCCTCACAGGAATTGGAACCTTAACACCAGTTTCCAATGTGAGGAGTCCATGTTGCTAGGTTATGAAGACTGTTCATTAAGACCTTCCCAATTCAGAAGGGATAAAAAACTTCAGTAATTCGAATAAAATATTATTTTACAAAAACTTTATTACGAATCAAAATAGTTTCACGTGATAATTTCAGTTGTATTCAATGTTATGAATACAATTTGAAATTAAATAAATTTAACTTCGTTATCAGAAGTACATGAAAGAGTCGGTGAACCGTGAGGGTGAGGTGAGTAAATAACCTTTAAAGAGCTTATTTGAGGTCGTTTTAAACTGTTCTCTTTGTGAAAGCGGTATCAAGTCGTTTGATAAAGTATTTTATAGAGACAGTATGCGAGTTTAATTAAGACAAGTAAATAAAAACACGGATGAACAAGTTATTAAAAAAATAACATGTGCCAAAGACTTTACAAAAGTGGTGTAGATTTATTATCAAAACCATTTAAAAATGTGATTCAATGTAATATTTGTACAGGGAAGCTGTAACATTTTATAACAAGATTAAATAATTCAGTACAGAGTTCATAAAAGACTATACATCAGAAACTTTTAAAAGTTTGCTCTCTTGTTAATAAAGTCTATGCCATTTTGTTGAGACCTACATTTTGTTAGCATAGAAAATGGTGAGGTTAATAAAGATGACACCATAAATTTGATATATGCCAAAAGACGTTGTTATATAAAAAAGATTTAATTGCATTTTCATTAGTATTAATTACAACAAATTTTATTTCAGTTTTTAAGTTTTCTCTTCATTCATTTTTTCATTACAGCACCATTGAAATAATGACTCCACGCAGAGGAATGCCCCAAGCAGTTTCGTCTCAGACTTATAGCCCACTTCACTTCTGAGTCCGTTGAAGCCTTCTTTTGCCGTTAGAAAAATCCAACTTACGGATTCCCCGCCACCAGAGTGAAGGGGCAGCAGATACATAGACTCCCCGGACCAAGATGGAGCAGCCGGTACCACTAAAAACCAACGGTTGCTCCTTTCTCATGTCGCTGAAGCCAGCCGCGGGCGCTGATCTCTGTCTTCGGCGATCCCGGTGCGACGTGGCCCTCACGGGCCTGAGTACGTTGAAGCCAGCGCTACCTTCGTATACATAGGCAACAGACTTCACTTAATTGCCTACCATCTATTATACCCATGCGCCATGGAGCAAGGGACATCTGTTCTCGTGCATGAACAAATCTCCCATCTCCATGCGGTGGTCTTTGTTTAAAATACGCCGGCAGTCCCATATCAGCTGTGATAAAAGATAAATCGTAACACTCCACCAAATAACTCCTAACTCCAAGCCTTCTTTACTTAGATCCAATGGTGACAAACGAGACCGGTAACATAGCAGCAGACGCTTCATGTCGATCCACCTAGGATGCGTCAGGCAGGATGGCGGCACACCATTAAACCTATCCTTCTGGCAGCTTACAAGGCTGGCTTCATGAGCCTACTGCTTTCTACCTCGGCGAGCCAGACCTTACTACTTAGCTAATAGGTTCCTTTTAGCTTCCCAAATGTCACATGGACGACAAAGAGGAATACTATCAGATATTTTTTTGTATCAATAAATATTATTTAAAAAAATATATTACTATTTAAGTAATTATTGGATTACTTTTGCTTAATTCACAATCAGTAAACGACTTAAATATTTTTTTTATATTTCGATGGGTGTTGTCTTTTAAACACTACCGACCAAGAAACCCCCCTTGTAGGTGGAATTTCGTATAACCCGCTGACCTCTACTCGGAGAAAGGAATATTCCTACCAAATTTCAAGTCGCTACGCCTTATGGTTCAAGAGATATTATGATGAGTCAAAATATAGGTGGGAATCTCTATATATATAAATAGATGAATAAAAAATAACTAACGCTTCAGATGCTTACAAATTTAATTATATTAGTATAACCTCATTATCGTATTACCAATTTTGAATTCGTGTAAAACATGAATAACCAATAAGGCAGTCAACACGTCATCTAGTGTCAGGTATTTTCCTCAGGGTCTTGCCTATTATACCTTTCTAGGATCTTACGTCCTTAACACAAACTTACTTAAGTTTTATAACTGTAATATTTAGCATCTACAGCATATTAAGTTACATTATTACAAAACATTAAATTAAAGACCTGAGTGTAAAGTTGAACTACAAAGAAAACCTACTCTTCTTTATGCTTATCAAATTATGAGAGTCAATGAGAACAAAACTTTATGCAATGCCAGCTTAAGGTTCCAGTCTAAGACTACAGGTAATAATGTCTCTGTTACTGTGTTAATTTTTTTTTTCCAATAAATAGTTATTCTAAGTTTTTTGACAAATAATAGTGGGTGGGGCAAGCTTTAGATTGAAAGCTCTCCTTAATCTGATAGTAATCGTATCAGATTAAGTAGAGCTTTCAATCCCAACTATTTCTCACTGAGATTGCCCGTTTTGTAAATTTTCAAAGACAGTATTTAAACATTTGTGCTGTTCAAATATTATACGATTTTGTTATATTGCAAATTTATTTTCATTATCTCTGTATTACCAGCAGATGGATTAATCAGTCTATATATGTACTACACGGATAAACATGTGAATATTTAAATGAAACATTGCTACGACGAAAAAATGCCTATGTTTAAACTTAACATGTATACTAAAATATGTCCCACGCATGAGTACTTTATTAGATTAGCAACCGTAGTAGAAATCGTTATTACATAGGGGCCAAGAGAAGGTTAAAGAACAAAGGGCGTTCGGGATAACACTATATTTGATACTTCATAATGTACGAGGTAAACTTGTATCGGAATTTAATGGATATACAATTTAACAACACTGAAAACTTCTTGATAGATTCTTTTAAAATTTAGAAATAATATAGTGTACAAATTAGAATAACTTTAAGGCTAAAATAAATGTTGTAAAAATCTATCATCCTCGAGCTATTAAAGCACGAAATTCAAAATCTTTAGGGCTTTAAAATATATTATATGTAAAGCGGGTGAAACCGCGGGGTTAAGCTAGTTATCGAAAGTGTAATAGTAGCTCGTTATATATAAAGTAACCAGGCCTGAGTAATGAATGTATTTTTACGCTATTTAAAACATTATTTTATCGATCTTATGCGGTTAAGTCAGTTTTTACAATCTTCCCGTTTGAATAGGCTCTCGCTTTTTCGTAGCACTGGGGTTGAGCAGCTGTGGCCAGCTGAGCCGCGGGGAAGTTAAAAGGATCTTGGCTGGCCTGTAGTGTAAGGCCAGCCGTGGAGGAGGCTGCTCCAAGCGGGCTGAACAAGCTTGCTTTGGATGCGCCTTGGAGGCTGTGGACGGGATGGCAGCACACCTGGCGCCCCTGTCCTCTACAGCCAAGAAGGAGTCACAGGGGAGTAGAAGTGTCGGTATTCCGCAGGCCGTTCTCCCTACCCTCCGTGACTCGGCGGTGCCGCGATATGGTGGGGCCGTGGGACTAGAGACTCCACTACATTCGGCATGGTGTTTTCGATCTTTCCTGCTTCTGTGGCCGAAACGATGCTAAGTGGCGGAGCACAACACCGGGCCTGTCGCTCTCCTGGCTTCCATAGCTCCTGAGTAACTAATTCGGGAGTCTGTTACCTATGTATAAGGGCCGAGACGAAGGAAAAGTTAGTTCCGACGCAGTAGTTGTGTTTAACCCAAAGAAGTAGATATATGCTACCTCTCACTTTTTATAGATAAATTCAATGTGTATGCATTCTTAAATATGGTTTTTAAAACTTTCTTTAGTACACATTGTATCTTTAGTTTGAAAAGAAACCAACACAAAAGTCTGCGTAAGCTACATACAATATATTGACATATTTGATTTAATGATTAGAATCAGTACACCAACAAAAGCACGAAAACACGGGTATTATATAGTATAAGAAGTCATTATATTCCTAATAAAAAAAATCTGCTTTAAAATAAGCATCTATATAATAAACCGATTATTCTCTGAAGGCGGCTCTATGAATGTCAATCAATATTTTTTGATAACTTGAAAGTAAGGTTACTACTGAGGGACAATCAATTTTATGAAAGCAGCAAACAAAAAGATATAACCAAATTAAACCGTAAAATACATTACGGCTAACAAGACCGAACAAAGACAGGACTTGACGCATCTCTTCACCCGGGGGAACGTTTTGACTTTCTTTTTGCTTGTCACGAAATACGATTGACATATGATTATATTAGAGATATTGAAAGTTGTAGGTTACTTTTTATTTCAAAATTATAGAATTTTGCTAGTTATTGGTGCGTTTTTTTCAATTAAAGAAGTATTTTTTAATACCTTTACTTACAGATATAACCTTTAATATCGATTCGGCTAAATATCAACTTTCATAGAGTGATTTTGGCAACTAGCTCTAAATGTGTGAGGCACTTACTTCAGTTATAAATTTGGGCGAGCTGCAAATATCGTAAATGTGAATAGTCTATTTTAATCGCTAATATTTTATGGTATTATCATAATGTTTGCTCGTTCCTATGCAGAAATTTATTCTACATCTGTTATTAATTGGTACATAGCGACAAAATAACAGTAGATATAGAGAATAATGCTTTAGTTAATAATTATGGTTTTTCTACTAACAAACGACTAATTAAATTGTTTATTGTAATAGGCAAAATGAAGTATATTAAATCGAACATTATCTCATATATTTTATTTATTTTTACATTGTTTCCACTTATATTATATCAAAATCGCCATACAATATAGTCATCCTTTAATAAATTTTTAAAATGTTGTTCTTTATTGCTGTATACATTTTAATTATTATTATGCATTTTTTTTTCTGTTGTCAGTAGAATAAAAAATCATAGCTAACTCAGCAACATTATTCTGCAAGCTCATATCGTTTAGAAAATGTTTGAATTTTCATTAATGTTTTTGTCATATTTCTTATTACTTTTCTATTACAACGAAGTTCATAGA
Source organism: Lamproptera curius (assembly GCA_029286875.1). Taxonomy (NCBI): domain Eukaryota; kingdom Metazoa; phylum Arthropoda; class Insecta; order Lepidoptera; family Papilionidae; genus Lamproptera; species Lamproptera curius. The sequence goes on along the minus strand of JAGSMT010000016.1, from coordinate 6,255,346 downwards.
TGCGATAGATTGAATAATAAAAAAACAATAAACGTACTGTTTATTATAAAACAAGTAATAAAAGATATAATTGCTCTATAAACATCAAATTGAAAGCCATTACATATTCTACCATGCCAAAGTACACAGAATGTGACAGGGTAACGAATGGAAATTTAGAAATATATTCATATGCTCATTTGCGTGCTATGGTTATGATCAAATATATATGCACAAATAATAATATAAGTCAAAAAACGCACATAAATAAACTACTTTGTCATTATGCGTTCATTATTAAATTTGTATATGTTTAGAATATAATACAAAACTATAAAAACCGAAATAATGCATTTTTAGTCACATGCGATTTAAATTATTTTAACACATCGGAAAACATATCATGTAAAACTCGTTAGAGTATATAACAGTATCTTATATATATCATCTCGCGGTATCTTCCGGTTTGTAACTAAAAAAACGAAACAAAACCAGTCGCTAGTGCCTTGAAAATTAGTGATATAAACACAACCGTTAATGGCGCCAGCCTCCACGCGCTTTAGTTTTGTCCCGGACTTTTTGTACGACTATTTCAGACACATATTTTAATTTTTCATTATATACGCATAATTATAATGGTTATTATAATAGCTCAGTGGGCATATTTTTCAAGGCATACTTAACATTTATAAATTATAATCTATAAGCAACTTCCTTTGTACAGTTAAATTACTTTTAAACCGACTTCCCAATACAAGGAGGTACTCAATTTGGAGCGTATGGTTTTTTTTACATACGTTACCTTGTTGCTTCGCTCCTAGTGCTTCGATTTTGATTATTCTTGTTTAAAATTATCGGTATTAGCTGTTGTTTGCTCTCGTTTTTCTTTTTTAATTTTGTGATAAGTAATTTAATAGATATTTAAGAAAAAAAAATACGATACAACCCCGTGCCATTAAATTGAAAACACTGCCAAAATCGTAAAAGATAGATTTAGAAGTATATTCAACACAATTGTATTTCTTAAATTGAATTAAAGTCCGCGAGAGCATATATCTTTGTTTTAAAAATAACCCACAATAACCATTTTAAAGTAAAACATTGTTAAAAATTGCACAACAGTAAATTCAAAGCCCATTTACAGAAATATAATGTAAGGTTAGATAAAAGTTAATGCATTTAAAAAATCTTTATTCTTAGTGTATAAAACGTGTTGTAAACATTGTTTGTGTAACAGTTTGGTTAAAGGTACACCTTAGAACTATACCAAGTTATGAATGCTTCTATATGTATTGTCTTAATGATCTTGTCACTAACAAAAATTTGATGTAAGTAGGGCTTGCACGCATTTTTAATAAAACATTATTTAACGTATTTTAATATTGATAATTATACGTTATCAATATTAAAATAAAAAGTTCAATAATAAAACCAGCACATTTATTGCTTGATGAAAACTAGCACACGTCTAAGTCTTTATAGCAATTGTTATTCGAAAATTAGGTAATAAAATTAGATTCAGGTGAGTAAACTGAAATTACTTCAAAATTAAAAGTAATTTATGATTTTTTTGTCGATGATGGAAACAGATATTTAAGCTATAGAAAGAGGAAGGTAATTAAATGACAAAAAGTTTATAGTATCTTACCGTTTTAGAGTATCTTTTTGATTTAAGAACTCCAGAGCAATGAAATTAAAAATATAAAATGAAATTATAAGTATTAAATGAAACTTCCCATACAAACGAAATTAGTGTTTCAATAATTTGTTATAATTAAGCACCACCAAGTAAAAACTTATACAATTCTAATGAAAGTTTATGATAACTGTTCACGAAGATGTTAGGTAATCTTTGTTATTACAATCTCATTTAAATTAAATTTAATATTGCAGAGGTATTTCAGATAAACCCCACCAAAAACGCCCTTTATCATCGTATTGTACGCTATTACATATGCCATTATGCCAAATTACACGAAATACTATCGTGTAACGAGGAATAACTTTGGAAATACCGTATAGCTGGTGTTAATTTGATATTTCAAATATCAAATAGCAAATTCATAAAACTTGAAAATTAGGTTAGGGTTATTACTCAAAAAGTCAATCTCTCATATTTATTATTTATATAAAAAATATGTGATGACTAAAATATGTATATAAACCAGGTGTAATTTTTTTAATAATCAATTAAATCATACTTTTGTTTGATTTAGGCTCGTAAGGTCTTATAAAACTATTAAATGTGATAAAAAAATGTCAATTTGACAAAATTAATAAACATAGCGCATTCGTGCCCTAGTGGTTTAGTTTAACCCTTGCTTTACGAATGGATAATCTTGTGTCAATCACCCAATTTCCTTAACACATGTGATTGATGGTTATAAAGTTTGAGATGGGATGAATATTGAAAGTTAGTTAATATAGAAGGAAGTGGTAACCATTCGCAGGGCACATTCGTACGTTTAGTTTATGAAACGAACTAAATGGCAGGTAAACACGCTTTTTGCATTGACATACCGTCCACCATGTTTCCAGCAAAGTGTCGCGCCAATTGCACCAAGGTGCATCGGCAGATAAAACGTAACCTATTTTTACGTGCAGTAAATAAAAATTTTCCAAAGTTTAATTTCCAATTGCGTATAGAATTGTTATTTATTTGACAATATTAGTAAAATTAGATTTAACGTTGAATATTTCGAGTTTTAATTGTGATAATAAAATTGAAAATAAATTAACATTTATGTAAAGTTGTATGTAAACGTTACGAATGCTACGAAAGCTTTGGTAAAGTTTGAAAAAACGTTTAATGATATTTGGCCGTTGTAGACTAAGAATATTTTTTTTTAATTTTTCGCTGTTTCTAAAGAAAAAATATTGACTCTGCGGTCAAAATTAATTTAGTTATTTCTGTAATAAATAAGCATTTTTTAAAAAATAAAAAAACTAATTTAATAGGCCTTTTAAAGTACCCAACATATTGTACGTACGTACGTACCTTCGTGGTATAAATAACTAATCATAGAAGAATGATTATAACTACCTTTTGACATAATAATTTTCGTTATACTTTTAACATCAAACCGAAAATATGCTACTATATAAATTAGGCATTTCCAATAACTATTTATAAAAAAAATCTAAAAGCTTACCCACTTTAACGGTAAATACTCTCCCCTAATTGTTAATTGATGCTGGTATTACGTATCGTCATAATACATCGCTTATTTTCAATAAACCATCTTTGGATAGCTGTTGAAACACTAACTTGTTTTTGTGCTATACATAGTAACTTCAGCTTTCAAAGCATTCAACAAACCAACCAACTAAAAACACATCAGCTGAGCTGTATCACTTACGTGTTTCTTTTTGTCAAGAGAATATAAATTTGAACTTTTTACAGTCACAGTCAATTAATCAAAACAGTTTATTTTAATTCAAAGTCTAACTATTAAGTACTTTTAGAAATCTCAATGAGAAATTCCAAAAAGTGAAAACGAGTCGATGCATAACACCACTCAACGCACTAACACTATCACAGATACACCACACGACGAGAGTTCTGGTCCGGGTAACGGCTTACAAGAATGTCTCTTTTCTATATTTCAGACCCGTCTTTTATACACGATCTCGGACAAACATAATGTCAATATCGAGACTTTTCTCTGAGTACCGCTAATAGAAATAGTATTCTGACTGTACATAATTTTTTTTATTCCAAAAAAGTGTAGGCTGCACGGTACATGGCACGTTGTTAACTGCTTGGATTGCGTAAAATTGTTCTACTTTATTGGAAGTCAGATATATCATTTGTTTAAATTTTACTTGTATTACGAAAAATCGTTACATACTGTTTAAAGCCAGTCATATTTATGTTAACTCATTGCTCCGCTACTAGCGCTCCGATAAATGATAGGTACATGATCAGAACATATTTTAAGCCTTCTGCATGATTTATTACAACTTAAATTGGCCTACTTTAAACCTCTTTTGGTTTAGCCAGAATTTGCAATTTAATCACATGAGGTTTTGATTTTTGAGGCCAAAGTTTTCTTAATTTCTTCTTATTAAACTACTCATTACAAAATTATTATTAATAATATGGGACCTAATGACAGCAAATATTTATAATTTTAAACAAGAATAAACAAAGTCGGAGTTCTAGGGGCGGAGCAACAAAGATATGTAAAAAAAATATACGCTGCGAATTTCGTATCTCCTCTTTTTGCAAAAATCATGGCCTCTCTCCGAAACCATACAACAACCATTTGCACATTTTAAAATATTTGTAATATAACATAAATACATAACATAATGAATACACAGTTAAAAATTAGAACAGAAAAGGTGATACGTGTTTATCATTTGTATAGTACCCCATTAAATTAAATTACTCACAGGTATACTGTCAGAATCTTATGTAGTTTGGCATAATAGAATATGTTAACAAGCAGTTAGAGGGGCGCTATTTTGTAGACACCACAATTTGAATATAATCAGAAGCAATAAAATAAATCTTAAGATTCACGATAAGCTTTTATTGTAACTGGAATTAGTTGTTAACATGTATCTATATCTTTTATTACTAGAAACATTACAATGTAGAGTTAAGAAACTAATGTCCAACTGCTATGTGTAAAATTACTATATTTCATGTTACAAATATTTATTAAAAACCGAAATGAAAAAATTGCTTTATATCTAGTCTCAATCTAATCATCATCAGTCTGTGTTAGTCCATTGCGGGACATAGGCGTCCCCTATTTTCGTCGTCAGAGAATTATTTTTTTCGTTTTTATGATGGCATCCGTTGGTGGAGTGAACCATTACAACCCGGCGGAGTCGAGGGGCTGTGCAACTTTAAGCGTGCACAGGCTTCACCTCTTAATTTGTTGGCTTAGCTCCGAGGGTCCCAGAGGAGACCTCGGCTCGGCTGCCACTAATTTTAAACCGTCTGCGATCTAATCGAGGGTGCCCAGGAGGGCCGAACCTCGGCTCGGTTAGTCGCTTTTTGTTCCTTTCTAACCCGTTAGCAACATGCATCGAGGGCGCCCCGGTGGGCCGAACCTCGGCTCGATCAGTTGCTTTAGGACATTAATTTTTAAGCTATAAACCGCTCTATCTAGTGGGTGAAAATCGGCCTGGTACGTGCCGATATCTGGTGTACGGAGTATGCGTTTGCCCTCGACGGCGAGGGCAAAAAGTGTTGCGATAATGCGATTTAACACGTGCTTGCACGATCGTTATATCGTCGTCCGGATCTGTGAGTATATGGCGCGGTCGCCATAACGGGCGTGTTTCCTATGTTTAGGACGCGTTATTTTGCGTGGTACGTAAGCGGCGGCGCTACGTACCAGTTCATTCGGATGTTGCGAAGCCGAGTCGAAAAATCGGATGGATGCTTGTTTGAAATATTGGTGTATGGAGGGCAATTCCAGGTCCACATGCAGGTCAAGGTTGCGCACGCACCAGTGCACACCCGTGGCCCTGCGTATGAACCTGTTTTGCAGGGTTTGGAGTTTGTGGATGTTTTTGTCGGATGCATGAGCAAACACCGGACTGGCGTAAGTCATGATGGGACGGATGACTGTTTTGTAGAGCAACACCTTGTTGCGCAGAGATAGCTTGCTCTTGGGATTTATTAAGGGAAACAGGCGACCTAGGACGTAGGCCGCTCTGTTTTTGACCTGCTTGATGTGCGGGCCGAAGCTGAGGGTTTTGTCGAGGGTGACCCCGAGGTATTTGATTTTGTCTACCCATGGTATTGGGTAGTCTAGGAGTCGGATCATGGGAGGGATCGTCGGCATTCTGTTGGTAAACAAGACTGCCGCGCTTTTGGATGGGTTTATTTCGATTCTCCAACGTCGAAACCAGTCGCCGAAGCATCTGGCTGCGATTTGGAGACGTCGTTGGATTATGGAAGGACATGTACTGGATGAAAAGATGCAAGTATCGTCTGCGAACAAGGCGGTGCTTACTTTGTGATTATGTGGGATGTCATGGGTGTACAGGGTGAATAGGACAGGACCAAGTACGGAGCCTTGTGGAACTCCGGCTAGTAGCGGGTGAGGTTGAGATTTCGATCCCTCGACGCGGTATCGGAACGTTCGTTTCCAGAGAAAGTCTCGTATGATGAGTACGAGACGGTCTGGCACGCCGAGCTTATATAACTTGTATATAAGCCCGTCGTGCCATACTTTGTCGAACGCCTTCGCCACGTCGAGGAAAAGCGCTCCAGTGTGTTGTCTCCGTAACATGCAGGATTTAATGTGCTCCGTGATGCGGTGCACTTGATGTGTGCAGGAATGTTTGGCCCGAAAGCCGAATTGGACTGGATTGGGAAGCCCATTAGCCTGCATAAAGTCCTGTAGGCGGGTCAAAACTAATCTTTCGTAGATTTTCCGAAGCCTTTAAGCAGGCTAATGGGGCGATAGGAGGTTGGTTGGTTGGGAGGTTTTCCCGGTTTGAGGAAGCCTATAACTTCAGCGTCCTTCCAAGTGTTTGGAAATATACTCTTGAGAGAGCTGCGTTATAGATTAGGACTATGAGGTTGATAAGGTGAGTCGGAAGAATCTTTATGACGCGGTTTGATATGCCATCGGTGCCCGGGCTTTCCGTGGTTTAAGCTTTTGATTATCGATTCGACTTCGCCTCCGTTACGGGTGTGAGTACGTCGCGTGGGGGTAGATGCGTCAACCGGTCAACCTCGCTCTCTACCTTGCGGAGATGAGCGGCGCTCACCGGTTGTGAGCTGGGCGAGCATTGAGCCTCGAGACTGTCTGCCAGACATTCGGCTTTTTCTTCATCGAGAAACGCTGGGGGCTTGTCGGGTTGGATGAGTGGCGGCATAGGTGGATGGCTGCCGCCGCCTTTGAGGCTTTTGGGAATGCGCCAGAAGGCTACATGGGAAGGATGGAGGTTGCTCAGATCGTGATCCCACCGATCGTTCCTGAATTCAGCTATGCGCGTCTTGGACTGATGTTCAAGGGCGCGTAGCTGCCTTCGGTTCCGCTCGGTTGGATACCAATCGTGGGCGCGAATCGCGGCTCTCTTGCGTCGCAAGAGGTCCTTGATGTCGTTTGGCAAGGCCCAGCGGGGGTTTTCCTCCACCGGGATTTGCCTCGAGGAGTCCTCGACGACACTTTGAACGTGACTTGTGAACGCATGAGCGGCGAGATTCACGTCGTGAGCGGTGTTTAAGGTATTAGGTATGGTGTCTAAATGAGGTGAGCTAGTAGAGTCTAGCTGTGACTTAAGCTTATGCCAGTCGACTTTAGTTCTAAGAACTGTGTTTGGATGATTTGAAGGTCCTAGCTTTAAGAGCACGGGACGGTGATCGGATGTTAGGTCATCGATGACCTCTATGCTCCTAAGAGCGAGATTGACGTTTTGTACGATTGCAATATCAAGCACATCCGGTCGTTGTCCCACTACGTGTGGGAAGTGTGTTTGCATCAACGGCGCAACCACACTGAAATTGAGTTGGTCAGATAATTCGTCTAATGCTAGACCCCGCGGATTTGTAGTGTGAGAGTTCCATCGGGTGTGCTTGCTATTGAAATCGCCGGCGAGGATGACAGCGTCTCCTAAGGATAATAGCGTCTCGAAGTCGGATTGAATGATGCGTGAGGTGTCTCTGCATGGTAAGTATACCGAAGCTATTGTAATCGGCGCGTGACCTGTCATGGCTAGCCTGCAGATCGAGGCTTCTAAATGCTTTAGATTCGACGGCGTGTCGATTGCTACGCAGTGCAGTGACTTTTTATAATAAATGAGAGTACCGCCGTGTGAAGCGCCGGTCCTGTCATTTCTTATGATATTAAAATTAGCAATCTTCGGATCTCCTCTTCCGGGCTTTAGGAATGTCTCCTGCACCAGTAGAATGTCTACGTCGTTTTCGCGAAGGAATTCGTTGACTTCGGTCGTTTGTTTCGCGAGACCGTTTGCGTTAAAAAATGCTAAATTAAATGCGCGTGGCTTTACGCGGCCCGGGCCGTTGTTTCTAAAAGTAGTGGGTGTACTAGCCATTTAGTTCCCACGAATAAGTTCTATTAGGTTTCTGTACTTGCGGAGTACAGCTAAGCGGGCGGTGAAGTTGCCAACGGTGGCATCTAACTCGGCGGTGAGCCTATCGACTTCTGCGAAGTCTACCGTATTAACTAACACATCAGTGTTAGTCCCAGAGCTGCCATTGCTATGGCTAGCTTGCTGGGGAGCGCTTCGCGGAGCGCTTGTAGGTGCGGCGCGCGGTGCGGCGCTACGCGGAGCGCTCGGCGCAGGTTGCGGGGTCGGTTGTTGCCACGCTGGCATGGGGGCGCTACGCGGAGCGCTGGGAATTTGCCACGCCGGAGCAGGCCGGAGGGGCGGGAAGGAGGTGAGGGATGGCACCGGTGGGCGCCTAGGGATGGTGGATGGTGGAGGTGGTCTCCGCTTGGGCGCCTTGGGGCACCCTAGATAGTTGGCCGTGTGGCCTGGGCTTTGGCAGTTTACGCATGCCGGCGGTTCGTACGTAGCAAGGGCTTCTCGGTCCCGAGGTCGTGGGCAGTCTGGGGTGCCATGGTCCCCTAGGCACTTCACGCAACGGGGTCGTGCGTGGCAATTGCGGGCCGTGTGTCCGAATAATTGGCAGTTATGGCACTGCCCTGGGAGGCCGTTCGAATGCGGCGCGTTAAATGAAATGCGACCGATGTCGCATATGTGCTTTAAATCATATACTTTCTTGCCCTCCGGAGAGCGTTCGAGCGTCAGAAGGACGACGTTGTATGGCTTTTTTGTCCGCGGGTGGAACAGCCTCTGTGCGGAATAGATCGGTATATTCTCCGATTTTATAAATTCGAATATCTCTTGTGTTGGCAGTTCCTTCGGCAGCCCTTTGACCACTGTCCGAAGGACGCGCTCTTCCGGGAGCGCGAATGTGTGATAGTAATACTGCTTCTCGAGCAGATATTTAGTGACGTCGCGGTGCGCTTGCACCGTCTCTAATTGGATTTTGATCCCACTAGCGGAATCATTGGCCGTGAATTTGACGCGGTTGGATAGCGCAGACCGTAGTTCGGCCCACTTTTCTTTAGACCTAATGTAGATCGGCGGTGGCTTTTTGTCTCTGAGTGAGACTGGAACTTGCTGTGAGGCAGCGGGCGCGGGTTGCTGAGAGGCAGCAGATGTTGAGGGCCGTGATGCGGCCGGCTGTGAAGCAGCTTGTGGTTGCCGTGAGGCGGCGGGGGTTGGCTCTACTGGCCTCGGGGCCGATAATTCGGTGGCCGACGATTTCGGCGCTTTGGTTGGCGGGTCCGGTGTCGGCGATGTGGCTGGTGATGACCTATTTTTGCGCTTCTTCTTGCGCGATTGAATGGGCAGAAAGCCTCCTGCGTCCTCGGATTCACCGGTGTCCGAGCCTACGTTTCCTACTTCGACTTCCATTTCGGAGTCGGACGTTGTCTGCGTGGTTTCGGAGGAAGATTTACGGGACTCCTCCGACGTGGCCCTAGCTGCGGCGCGCGATTTTTTGCCCTTCTTGGGCTTGGCTGACGTTATTGTCGAATCGGACGACGAGTCTGATGTGCCATCGTTGGCGTTAAGTGCCATGCGGATGGCTTCTCTAATCGCTTCCGGCGATTTGTTTTGTAAATCCTCAAAGTTGAGGCCTATGCCCTCTAGGGCTTCCTGCATTAAATGCAACATCGTTAGGCGATGTTGCCAAATCTACGCTATGAATTCACGTTGGTAACGCGTGCAAGCACCCCGGTGAGGCCGGGGTTGGTGCTACCCTCCCGCCCCAGTGAGCAGGAGGTGTAAACCTAACGTTAAAGGAAAACTAGCGCTTTAGGAGCGCTAGGTGAATACTAAGTTGCTGCCTAATGCAGCAAACTAGCGATTAATAGAAAATAAATACCACGTGGGTGGTGTGCGTGTTGATTTTAGAATTTTACTACGTTCGCGGTGTAACGTGGCAAATGAGTTTAATTGGCAAATAAAACTAACATATAAGGTTCCCTACATCTCAACAGAAGGTGTCTGAACGCTGTAAAGGGGAAAATTGAATAAATAGGCAAAATCGGAACGACTCACCCGACCGGACGGCTACACAGCTATCTGCGCGCAGGCGCGTACGCCCAACGCGTCGACACTGACACTACCGGCACACACTGACACTAACACTGCACTGCACGATGACTTCTTCACTACTGCACGGCGCACGGCGGTCTTCCTTCTTCTTGCCACTTGTAGGCGTCGGGGGGAGGGCGTGGCCACGGGTGGGCCAAGCGGACGGCGCAGGTAGCAGGGGGGATCGAGCGGGCTTGTCCGGTCGATCCGAGAGCTACAAGCTGTGTCTCTGTGTCAGAGAACCAGAGTCACCGATATAGCTCACTGGATTAGTAAGCTGAAGTGGCGGTGGGCTGATCACATAAGCCGGAGAGCTAACGACCACTGGTGTAGGAAAGTTCTGGAGTGGAGATTGAGGCTCGGTAAATGTAGTGTGGCATGCGGCAAGATGGAGTGACGAGATACGCAAAGTGGCCGGTGTGGGCTGGATGACAATAGCCGGAAGATCGGAAGCGGTGGCGTGCATTAGGGGAGGCCTATGTACAGCAGTGGACTGACACAGGGTGATGATGAATCATTTTTAAACCTATTTAAATTATTAATTTAAACTATTATTTATTCATTTTAACTATTAATTTAAAGGTATGATATATTAAGTAAATCAATCAAATCGGAACCTGGAATAGAACTTGCAGTTTATATGGGTAAATATAATAACATATTTGGCACCTATTAAATTCACAAATTTACGGATTTTTCGCGTTACTTAAAAATATCTTATTCTGACTTCTTAAGAGAAGGGAGTATGATTTTTTTTAATATTATTGTATGCCTCATCAATTTGAAATATAATCAAAAGTGTCATGTATGTAGAAAATATGCTATTGGCAAGCTATTCTGACATGCATCATGAATAACATAATGAACATAATATATTATAATAACGGTCTTAAACTTCTTCCTCCGACTTGACACTCCCATTTCTACCGTTTGTATTACTCAGAAAAATAAGATTTATTTCCTTTTATTCTAAAATACATATGAGTCATAAAAAATATTTAATATATAAAGGTAGCTAAAATTATAACACATGTTGAATATTTTTTTGCCCGTAAGTTATATTACACAACTAAATTTCAATCATAAACTTAATTCTAAAAGCGGTTTCATTTTCAATAAACAATAGGATAGGGCGGACATAAATAGAGCGGTATCTGTACAGCTTTTGGATAGCCATCGTTAAATTAAAATAAGGAGTGTATGTATTCACCACACTGGGTAACTATAGTTTTAGAAAGAAAATTTTAAAATATAATGTTTTTATTTAGTATGATGCTTAACAAAACTACTTCTTGGGTAACGGGATATCTTCCTATTCTTTTTCAATTGTTTAGTTCTGATTTTAAAATATTATAGAACATATATTTTTTTTAAGTTTACGTGAAAGAAATGTATATACATATAAATATATCTATTTGTCAATCATAAGTATAAATAAATTTTAAACTGAAAACGAGAGTACCTTAAAATATTTTCAATGTTTGTTAACTCGTTTATTGTATAATCTCATTTAAATCTTGGCATATTAAAAAATGTCAATGAATAAAACTAAGATAATAATATAAATATTGAGCAATTTTTATTAAAAACAGAACGAATCAAACTTAATTTTCAAACAAATAAAATAGACTATGTAATGAGTGTCAACAATTAATTGTAGTAGTGACGGAATTCAGCGAATTTAGTAGGTGCCAAATATAATTATTTCTTTTATTTACGCGATTATTATACATATCAAATCCACTAATTTACGGATTTTTCGCGTTACATAAATATATTTATTCCCAACTTTTCGGATTCTTTTCAGCATCCATGATCACGGGCAGTCTATGTTGGTATATGTCTGTATCTCTATGTTTTCGAATAACCGTCAGTTTTTTTTTTTTTTAAATTGACATATCTTTTGATTTCTTAATTTTTAATGTTGGTTTGAAAAAAATATTTATGGTGTCCTTTGGTTTTGTAGTTACCAACTTAGTATTTTTAATTTTGACATATGAGGCATATAATAATATTTAAAAAAAGTCATACTCCCTTCTCTTAAGAAGTCAGTAAAAAATGAAATGCAAAAAAAATATTGCAAACGAAGCTAACTAAATAAATAGATTTAACTTACTTATGATTACTATGTAAATTTGTTTATTGTTCTTTACTAATTCTACAGAAATATGATTTATTTTTATTGCATTTTTCGAAATTGACGTGACACAGCGACGAAAACATCGAAGCGCTCGCCCGAAGATAAGCGGTACACCTTGATCATAAAAAATGCAGCGTAAGAAAGGATTAATTGGCTTGTCTACAACTACTTAGGGTCACCCTCGTTTACTCACTAATTAGCCACGGCTCTGACAGAAACTACCTAGTTAGGTTTAGGTTTAGGAAACTACCACTACCACTCCATATTATCAAATATTATAATATTACAAAAAATTTAAATATTGAAGTAACAAAATAATTTATTTTCTTTTTTTTATTATTAAAACAAGATGTTCTCACCGAATTAAATGCATTTAATTAACGGTACTTTCTTCACTTTGTCAGATTAACAAGTTAATTTTTTTAATAAAAGATTTACCGTCCGAGTTAGTAACTACCAACCATACTGTATTCCGGTTTGAACAGCACCATATCTCGCTTGTTTATTGGGTAGACGAGGCGTAATATCTCTTGTATCAATCCGCTTAGCGGATTTAATAAGTAAAAAAACAGTTTAGAATTTGAAAAAAAGAAACACCTTGCTAATTGATTAAACACCAATTTTATATATACTAGGATCCTTCACCGCGAAAACGCCTCCTTGCACACTGCCAGGCCAACTATCGACTATTAATCGTTGTGAGACGAGGACTTTCGATTTTTTATCCTTCCAAAAATAAAAGAACAACTTTGAGAAAAGCTCTTTACGGACTGGCCAAGGAAGCAGTGGATGCATTTCAGAATACCATCGAAGAGATCTCTAATGACAAGTGGGCAAAGTGTTTTTCCCGGTATTTTTATTAAATCTAGCGATGTGAATGGAAAATATTTTAAATTGTTACGTATACCAGTTTGCTCTCTTTTTGATTTCCTAAGAATTTTCAGTGTCACCCTCGTTTTGATCATCGCTATGACCAATAAAAAAATGATAAGAAAAGGCAGACCTATAACTGTACATAAATGCCCTATAGTTATAGAAATTTTAGATTAATGTCATTACCGTAAAATCACCGTGTTGGTATTTGGACCGGGAGTTTGATATATATTTTAAGGTATATATGATAATAGTTCTGAAATCAAATTCATATGTGATACTTCAAACTATTACACAAATAATTCTGTGCTTATTGCATCAGAATACATAGACTTTTCCACTCTTACTTACATACTCTTATTTTCTTTGATGGCAAAAAATATTTGGCAGTATTTTTTTAACCACCGAAACCACATGGGTATCTTCGCTGCAGTTTTTTCTCCAAAAGCTCGTTCAAAAATTAAGTCTTTTACAAAGGCTTCAATTCAAGATCTTTGTATATACGCTTACATAATACATTTTTTATTTTAGGCAATAGATAATTACGCAATTAAGGCATAAACAACGCTCGATAAAATTTACAATTCGATGTAAATTATAAACATGTACCTTTTGTAATTAAAGCTGAATATTCAAACATCAATTTCGGGGTCCAATTATGCCGTTGACCTATACGGGAATATTACATAGTTCGTGTAATGGCACGTATTTACATTAACAAATACATAGGTAATAAAAATATTTATAAGTTAATATGGAAAAATTACACTCTAGATAATGTATGAGCAGATATGTTTAAACTTTTGTATAAATTGTATATTTTACAAGAATACAATATATATAGATTTAGGATAATGCAAAACTAAGAATTTTACTAATAATATTTCTAGTGTCAAAAATACAAATAGGTATTGATTTACAGAAAATAAATTAATCGCATGAGGAACACCAAACTTTTAAAATCAAATCAATCAAATAACTTTATGAATATTGAATTTAAAGGATTTTTAGTAAGGATATTTAACCTGCTCCATACCGTGGTAATGTTAACGACGTCGATTAGAGAGGTGCTGAGAGACCATCAAGCGTGTCATCCATTCACTTTGCTTTTTGATTATATAGAACATGAAAGATGCATTACGATGTTCTGTAAGACGCTCTGTATGTGTGTAGTGAACGTGCTGACAACCAGCGGGAATGCTGCTAGATAAAGGGAACTTGCGATATTCAGTTAAGGTTTATACGCGTCGTTCAAAGATTTGTTTTCATATAAAAAAATTATAATATCCGTGATGTTCTTAGCATGGATATTATATACTGACACGGATAATTCTCAATTGTATCGTTTGACCATTGCTTAGATAAGCAATGGTTAAACGATACAGTTGCTTGAATGACCAATACAAACTTCCTAATAACCTATATATAAAACAAATCTGGTCTAGGGTCCATAGAGTAAATATTTGTGCATTTAATATGAATGATCGGCCTGGACATTGCCACTTATGTAACTAGCTATTTTTACCGTGAGAAATGTCGTAATGATCGGCCCTAATGTATGTGCAAAAATAGAAATGATTTTCGTAGACATTGTGATGCACACAACATAAATACGAATAAGAAATAAGAATAAATAGAATTAAATTATACAGAAACAAATATAATTTAATTCTTCCAGCTAACTAGACTGCGAAGAATAAGTAAATCTTTTATGGGACAATGCATACGCTTTTACAACAAAATCCCAGTAAACGTTCAGAATTTAACTGTTAATAAATTTAAAAAGTAGAAAAGGAACGTTTATTGTTAAAGGTTATTATAACATAAATGAATTTATAAATGATAACACAGCCTGGTAATGGAATGCTCGCTCCAGGATTTTTCAAGTATAATATACGTATGATAGAACTGTATGTAGCTCATAAGAAAATTTATATAAATATTTATATTTGATTATTTTATAAGATGACAAAATAGGCCTTCTGAGTTTCTTTCGCCGGTTCTTCTCAGGTCGGAGGCGTCCTATTCCGAACCGGTGGTAGTGTCCTTGACAATCAATAAGCGAGTGTTACACTTCATATTGAATAAAGATATTTGAATTTGAATTTGAAAAAACATAAACTTAACTGTATGTGAGTGTCCCTTTAATTT
Source organism: Lamproptera curius (assembly GCA_029286875.1). Taxonomy (NCBI): domain Eukaryota; kingdom Metazoa; phylum Arthropoda; class Insecta; order Lepidoptera; family Papilionidae; genus Lamproptera; species Lamproptera curius. The sequence goes on along the minus strand of JAGSMT010000016.1, from coordinate 6,240,099 downwards.
TAGACTATCGCTATTAGAACTTTTCCGTTATTTATGATGTAAAAACTTAATTACTGTCAAATTTAACTGCTCCGGGTGAAAGGAACGTCTTGGTTTTATAACCGGATACATACGGTCAAAAAAATTACAATTACGGTTTAAAACATGTTTTAAATTTCAAGTAAGGGAAAATTCTCAAAAAATGACAAAAGTAAAAATTACGGGAAAATCAAGTTTTCACGATAAATTAATTTACCTTTTATTTTTTTATTTTGTTAGCTCAAGGCCCTGTTTTTAAATTCTGGTTGTCAATTTTATGTCCCCGTAACAATTAGATATCCTAGGATATTTTTAAATTAGACAAGGTAAAGAGTGTTTTCTGTGCCAGCTCTACTTTTGGCTTTAATACATAGCAGTTTCAACCCTTTAATTATTTTTATTTAACTTCCATGCTATGATTTTTGTTCTTTAAAGGTAACAACAATAACTAACATTTCATATAAATTCTATTTTTATACTATATTTCACAAAAAATATTTTATTAAAACCGGGTAATATTGTTGGGTGTATCTTTATCGGACGTAACACAAATGTTACAAATCGTCGTTGTCGAGCCAAAATCTGCTATGTGACCAAAGTATAGTTAAGAGATATTAACAAAAGAAGTTTTCCTGAAAAAAATTATAAGATGGTTTACTTTGAAAATGATTTTACATGAAAGATATATTTATAATACGTTAATTTATTCTGAGCGTATCAAAGAAAAGGTTTTTTGAAGTTATCTTTTTAGGCGCGTTATGAAAAATGATGAGAGTGAAATTTTAAGATGCGCGCGCACCTGTGACACAAAATTAACAGTATGAAGCCGTCTGCTTCAAAAATTGTGTTTATATACTTTTCAAGTGCTCCAATATAATTAAGGTTAACTATCCGTATGTATTATTTATTGATGTAAATCAAAATACTTTTATTGAAGTTATACTTCTTTAGGCGCGTTATGAAAAATGATGAGGTGAAATTTTAAGATCGCGCACCTGTGACATAAATTAACAGTATGAAGCCGTCTGCTTCAAAAATTGTGTTTATATACTTTTCAAGTGCTCCAATATAATTGAGGTTAACTATCCGTATGTATTATTTATTGATGTAAATTAAAATACTTTTATTTAATATACTTAACACTAAATATTATTAAATTATTAATGTTAATACTTATTATTGGTTATTTAATATTCACAAAATAAAGAAATAAATTGAATAAAACATTTAATAAAAGTTTGTGATAAAAATTAAATTGAACATGAAATTATAATATTAATTTTTAATATTTGCTATTAAATTGAATAAATATTTATAAAAATAACTAAATAAATTTAATGAAAACTTTTTGATAAAAATGAAAAGTGAATAAATTAAATATTAAATTAAGAAATCAATAAAAATATTCAAAAATGACCAACCTTAAATTCGATTTTAAATCTATTATTAAATTTATTTTAAAATATTAAATAATCGATAATAAACATTTAAAATTCTGATGAATCTTATAATATTTAGTACAAATTTTGTCTTATATATTTATTATTCTCTAAATTTTGTTTTTAATAATTATATATATCTATATATAATTGAAGTTATACTTCTTTAGGCGCGTTATGAAAAATGATGAGAGTGAAATTTTACGATTTGTGACACAAAATTAACAGTTTATAATGAAAACGGTGAAAATGTAATAAGGTCCATATTACATAGTGATAAGGTTGATTTTGTGTAGTGATAATGGAGTTGTCGTTTTTATTGAAGTTATTTGCGATAGTTGTTGCATAATGTGCTCTATGAGTTAGGGTTAAGGTTCATTTTTGGTATATATATATATTATATTAATAATATATTTTATACTATTTAAATTTATATTAAATATATATATTAAATATATTATTATTTAAATATATTAATATTTGTAATGATGTTTATTCAACTTGATATAATGGTAATATTTTTATTCATTTAATATATCAACATTGTGATTTATCTATGTAATACTTTTAGATAAGCGCCATCTAGTGACACATAATCAAAGCTTCTGATTTATAGTACCGCTGTACAAGTAAGCCAACATCTCTGAGGAATTCTACATTTGTAAGCAACAGATAGGCTGAACTACCAGTTATATGATATATCAAAGTACGTCTTGTGAATCCATAAATTCTTAATCGAATTATTTATGATTAGTTCTTGTAAATCTATCATCTTTAATTGTCTTAACTATTTTGATTGATGTTACTTACTATTTGTGAATATTATTGAAAAAAATTGTGCTTATATACTTTTCAAGTGCTCCGATATAATTGAGGTTAACCATCCGTATGTATTATTTATTGATATAAATTAAAATACTTTTTATTAATATAATTAACACTTAAATATTATTAAATTATTAATGTTAAATACTTATTATTGAGTTATTTATATAAGTTCTTGTAAATCTATCATCTTTAATTGTCTTAATTATTTTTGATTGATGTTACTTACTATTTGTGAATATTATTGAAAAAAATTGTGCTATATACTTTTCAAGTGCTCCAATATAATTGAGGTTAACTATCCGTATGTATTATTTATTGATTTAAATTAAAATACTTTTATTTATTATAATTAACACTAAATATTATTTATTTGCGATAGTTGTTGCATAATGTGCTCTATGAGTTGGGATTAAGGTTCGTTTTTCGTATATATATATATGTATATATTATTAATAATATATTTTATATTATTTAAATTTATATTAAATATATATATTAAATATATTATTATATAAATATATTAATATTTGTAATGATGTTTATTCAACTTGATATAATGGTAATATTTTATTCATTTAATATATCAACATTGTGACGTATCTATGTAATACGTTTTAGATTAGCGCCATCTAGTGACACATAATCAAAGCTTCTGATTTATAGTACCGCTGTACAAGTAAGCCAACATCTCTTAGAATTCTACATTTGTAAGCGAACAGATGGCGCTGAACTACCAGTTATATGATATATCAAAGTACGTCTGTGAATCCATAAATTCTTAATCGAATTATTTATGATTAGTTCTTGTAAATCTATTATCTTTAATTATCTTAATTATTTTTGATTGATATTACTTACTATTTGTGAATATTAGTGAAAACAATTGTGCTTATATACTTTTTCAAGTGCTCCAATATAATTGAGGTTAACTATCCGTATGTATTATTTATTGTATTGTAATTAATTATTTTATTAAAAACAAAATATATTATTAATAATATAGATATATCATCATCAGTCTGTGATAGTCCACTGCTGGACATAGGCCTCCCTAATACACCCCTCTATCCATTTGGGGGGTTTTGGACCGTATCCCACCACGCTGGTCTAATGCGGGTTGGTGGGTGGACCGACTTTTTACATGCCCATCCGACGCATGGATCATCTTACTTTTCAGACAAATGGGTGATCGGCCCAAATTGCCTAACAACTAGGAAACAACAATGTAAATTTGTTGAGTCCCGCAGTATTCGAACCCACGACCTCCGGATTCTAAAGCACACGCCTATACCACTAGGCTACGGAGGCAGTTAATATAGATATATTTATTAATAATATATTATTATATTATTTAAATTTATATTAAATATATTGTTATATAAATATATTAATTTTTAATGATGCCAAAGAAGTATAACTTCTCAGCGCGTACAAAAGTACACGCACCCACGTTACGTAACAGTTTTTATGTGTCAAGTTTGGGGCGCATAACAGGTTTTATTAAGGTAAAATATTTATTATAATATAATTTAATATATTTAATATATTAAAATATTTTGAAATTGGATTTGACGTCAATTCGTAATAAAACTGTACGTATTAATCAGCCTTAAATTAAACGGATTTAGATTCAAAATCTGTAAAGATAGGCAAAATGCCTATCTTCAGTCAGCTATATTGTCGTGTACCAATACTGCTTGTTTAAAAAAAAACGACCAAATACTTTTAATTTATATCTTTCAGAATCAGACTTGAGAATAAAAAAACCAAAACAAACTTGTTTTCCAGAAGTACGATAATCACGTTTTGTTTTCTTACAAAAATTCCTTACCAGTGCTTAGACTTTTTCACTGTAGGTTTTCATATTACACCGTTCTTCTCCTCATAATAATCCACACATAAAACTATGTTTAATTTTTGTTTAATTGCAGTATGATTACAACTATTTCTTATAGATCGATTCTTATGGTGTATAGCGCATTTTTTTCTTAAAGCCTATGTATGGTTTCCCTATTGAACGAGGGCGCTTAGCTGTAGTTTTTTCTGGTTGTGGGTTTTTAGAAGTACTTGGGACCTCGATGTCCCTTGACTATTCCTGTACTGGAGATTTATTTCAATGAATCACTACTACTGCTGTAAATGATGTAACAACCTATGGTTGCTGTACGAGTAGGCGCAGATTCATTTTCCTCTGGTAACAAATTTCATGATGTGCTGGCAAAAAGGTGTTTTAGCCGGTATTTTCACGGTTCATTGACTTTATCGTAATTTATGAGACCTATGTTTAGATCAATTGATTCTATGCCAGGTAGACATAATTTTTTTTCATTATTAGGAGGTAAAAGTTGTTTCTCCAAATTCAAAACTAAAGCAATATTTTGCTTCTTTTCATTGCAGCGCTCCGAAAGAAACACATTGTAAACTTTTGTCTCAAGTGACTGCTTTGGAATACTCTTAAAACTATGAATGCAAGAATATTATAAGAAAGTAAAAATAAATAAACAATAACAACTGTTTACTCGCTTCAACGTTCATATTATAAGAATTTCGTAACTCAACACAACGCAACACATTCTTAGAACTTACTTGAAATAAGTTGATTTTTATTCTATATGTTAATATGAATATATTGTTCTGAAGATTATTAAATCAATAAAATTTAAATATTATGTTAATAAACGGTAGGAACATTGCGTTTCCGGATTTTAGATTTGTGGCAGCAGCAGGCATGCTGGTCTTCTATCAAAAGGCATAGGCATGCATTTTCATAGAAGACCAGCGTAGCAGAATTATATCTGGAACATGCAGAAACAGCTCGATACAAAATTAGAAAATCAAAATAGCTATCCGCAAGTCAATTCTTAAACGAGTATGGTCTCTTTAAACAGCAACATTGAGATCCTGAAAAGATTTCGAACAAAAACCATGTCGACCATGGTCTACATGCCGAAATATATAAACAAAAAACTACAGAATATAAAGCTGACATCAATAATAGAAATAACCATCAAAAATCTGAAATATCAATATGATCAAATCAAAACATGCAAACGCCCTAGCAACAAGCCTCACGGGCACTGGTAGTGTTCTGCACGTAATACTGAGAAGAAATAGTACCCGGACTCTGATCAGCAATTAGCAGCTAAATTTGATTTACAGATTGATGAGCTTATGCAAGATTTAATATATATTAAAAAGTACTAGTTCGAAATAGACATGTAAAAGGCTTTAAAAACCCCTTACTCAAAGAAGTCATAATTGAAACCCCGACCTTGACAATGACGGTAATTTATTTATTTTCAACATCGTCCCATATTAGTGATGTTGAACTACATATTTGGTGTTATAGAAAAGACAAAGTAGGAAAACCTAAAAGAGAAAAATTCAATTTTTCTCAGGTTTCTCTACTATGTCTCAATTAATACTTTTTATCTGGAATATTTTAAGTGCGACACATTGGTTTTTATATCAGAGAGAGATATGTAAATATCCCTTAATCATTTTATCTCCTCAATGTTTTTTATGATTTTATTGAGTTAACAATACAAGACAATAATATACAAAAATAAATTAGAAATGTACCAAACAGAACCAAAAAATAGAAAACATTTTTATGGTTAACTTAAGACATAACAGAATGTCTTTGGAAAATATATTGGGTTTCCTGCTTTCTTTGTTCGGCCAATACATCCAGAAAGTCCTATACCGCTAAAGTCAACATTCATCTTCATCATCACAATCATCATCAGCCTCTATCAGTCCACTGCTGGACATAGAACTTAAATGAACACCAAGACGGCCGATCCCCTGCTACTCGCTGCCAACTTGAACCGGCTACTGCATGGAGATCGCCATCCCACCTGGTTGGGGGTCGACCAACATTCCGTTTCCCTAAACGTAGCCTCCACTCCAGAACCTTATGGGCCCATCGGCCAAGTCGGCAAGGGATGTGACGACCCCACCGCCCACTTGACTGCGGAGCTGCCTTACTCTGGGACTGCCAATTCGCCTGCTCAGCGTGGCAATTATGAGCCTTTTATTTTAATGGACGTCAACGTAAGTCAACATTATCATATAAAAAATAATAATTTCCAAATAATAATATTAATGACGTTAAATATAACTCGCTTAGTGAATATCATAAAAGTTAACTATAAAACTAAAAGTTATTTGCGAAATGACAAAAATACTTAATAAAGTTTGTAAAACTTTTAAATATAAATACTTTTTTTACTAATAAAACATTATATTTTTGTCATTTTAAATTAATTATTATTATTTATTTTACTGGTGAAAATACTAATTTCTGTAAATAAAAATACTGCGTCTTCAAAAGAACCAACGTATGAGTAATCATTAAAATTGTATATTATTTTAAGACTTTTTAAAGATACGGAGGAGCTGAATTATTCATTTTGTGAAACACGCGGTAGAGTAATTTTTAAAAGCTAATGTTTCGTTTCATGTAAAAGGAGCAAAAGCTGAAACGTTATCTTAATTTAGCTGCCGCAAATTCATCCTTTATGTTTTATTTTAGTTGAAATATAATGAATAAACGCACATATAAAGATGAATCCACACGTTTACTTGTTAACTAAAATGTGGATGGGTTTTAAACAAAAACAAAGTAAAATCATGAAAAGTCGTTAACAGATGTTTGTGTCCACTGGCCACCGCTGCAGGCTGTAAATTTTACTACTGCAAGAGTTTGGATAGTCTGGATTCCTGGGTAACGGTTATAAGTTATATCATGCATCCTCTACAGGTACCAGGAGTGTAAAAACTAGACAGACCACAATCACTCTGTCTTACAAAGAACAAACAAAAAGACTAATAAGAAGGGCCAAAGAACCATATGTTCTTTGGCCCTTACCAAAGAACATATGGTTGATGTTTTAGCAGCGATGATTAAAGAAATCTGCTTTGCGACCATATTTAAGAAAAGCCAAATCATTATATTAGATTGGATAAAACAAAAATCCTTGCGAAAGAACATCAATTTATACGATTTTTTTGAATTAATAAAATAAAACCCAGGGACCAGGGAAAATATATATACACTCTGAACTGATCAGTCTTCTTTTCGAAAATCAGTAAAAAATAATGACTTATTATCTTAAATTTAATTCCTGTACCGTATCAACAATTCAAAATATGAAGTGTTTATGTGCCGGATACCAAGTACCGAAAAACTAATGAAAATAGTGCAATTTGTGTTAATACTGGTTTGGATTATTATACAGTCGACGTATAATTACGCGACAGATAATTACGTCAAATGGTAATGTAATGTTTTCGTGCTGCAATTAATGACCAAAAATTAATTGCTCACTACAAGCTACAAGCATGTCGTTTAATCTATCTATGTAGATTACATTATTACACTACATATATGGATAATATAATTTTGGCTATATTTTAAGGCTATGAATTCCTATTATACGTATATGCTCACTAAAATAAAATAACAAAATCAATAAAATAACAAAAGTTTGATGCACCAAAAAGGTTTCCACTCTGCGTTTTTTCACAAAATGAAATACTTTGCGAATGCTGATTTTCAGTGAAACTAATTCAGAGTGATAGATGACAACAGTTTAAAATACAAATAATAAATATTAAACTTAAAATTAACAGTAAGGTAACAATAGTAAAACAAAGAAATATACAGCATAGTAAAAATAAAAAGTAACGCCTTATGTATTGAATAAATGAATGAGATTTTGATAAAAACATAGTTCTCTTACTACAATATGCAACAGGATATTTAAAGGAATTCATAAACGTAGAGTTCCTTATCGGTCGCGGAATATCGTTCCAGCACTTAGTAGCGGCGAAACGAAAACTACACCAATAAACACTCTGAGTTTTGCGGATGGATTGTCAGGTCATTCTAATCGCACCAATTAAATATACTTTTTAAATCTGCTTGAACTTTACGAATTGCCTCCAGTGTTTTATGAGGTTTGAACGATATGTATAGTTGGAGATCGTCGGCGTACAAATGATATTTTCAATATCTAACTGTGCCGACGTTGTCAGTTATGTATAATATAAAGAGTATTGGCCCCAATATAGAACACTGTAGTACTACCTCGTAGAACTGACCTAATTGGTGACACTATATCAGAATGATTATTATTATCGATATTGACATATTGCAACCGATTTGTTAGGTAATCCGTAAGCCATGTTATTGCGGAACTATAAAATCCGTAGTAAGCAAGTTTAGAGAGAAGTAACGTAGTGTTTACTGTATCAAAGGCAAGTGAGAGTCGAAAATCGAGTAAAATCAATAAAGTGCATTGTCCATTATCTTGTGCTGCTAAAATATCATCTACAACAACCAAGAGAGCGGTACTAGTACAACGGGACCTTCCGAAGCCCGATTGTTTCGTTGGTAAGATTTTTTTTTTCTAAGTAATTTATCACCTGTGAATAGATAACTGTTTCTAAGATTTTAGACAGAAATACTATAATACGTATTGGTCGAAGGTCTCCGTAGCCACTCGGGTTAAGTTTTTTTTGGGATTGGTTTAACACATGCCACTTTCCATTGCTCTTGAACTGTATATGATCTAATAGATTCGTTTATCAAGCTTGTGATTACTGACAGAGTTTGAGGTAAAGTCAGCAAAATCGTGTTTAAAGTATTCCCGTCAACTCCACGTGCGTTTCTTTTAAAAGATTAAATGATTTTGTAAATCGATGTCTCATCTATTGTATTTAGTGTAAAAGTATTGCCACTATGCTTACGAAATTCAAAACAAGTTAAAATTGATAAAGTAATGGGTTTTTTCCTTAGTAAAAGGAAGCTTAAGACAATATTTATTGATTTCAAGTGGATTGCATAAACAGGGTGAAATATTTCTGCTTTAATTTTAAAACTAACAACATTCCGCTTGATGTTTTTCAACAATTTGTTTTTGTTTTTTTGTGAAATTGATACACTTAGTAAAATTTTTTTTTCGGCATATAAAGCCGATTTTACTATAGTTTTCATATCCTTATAAAAAGTTAACATGAGTGTCCAATTTAATTTTTTTACTTTTTGAATAAGCCTTGTCACGAATTTTCATAATTTCTTTGATGGTAAAGGTTATCCATAGATATTATATGTTATACTGGACTTTTTGCGCAGTAAACAAGTTTAGATAGACGCATGGATTTTATATAATTTAATAAGCGTGCTCGTTTTTCGAATTTTCCACCATTTTGTTTATATCCCCAATAATTAATCTTTTCTCATCTAAAAATTCGGTATTCGTGATAAAATATTTTTTGCGACAATTTCTTTTAACGGTCGATACCTAAGTATCTTTCTTATCGTTCTTTTTCATATTAGATTTTTAACCAATAAGTTAAAAGCGCATGACTGCAAACGTCCAGAATATCATTTACAGATACATTATATAAACACGATTTGTCACATATTAAATCAATAAGGGTTTCACTATGATCTGTTAAATGTGTTAGCTGGTTCACATATTGAGTAAGACGCATGTATGACAAAAATTAAAATCCTATAATACGCAAAAAATTATGTACTTTACATATATATATAAATTATAATTATTATTTTCAACCTTTGTCTTTACACAAAATTTGTACTAAAAGAACACTTAATCAACAAGAATTCACTTACACACACGATTGAGTTGAAAGTCACTAATATTTACAATTTTTTAAACACACAAGATTACTATTTTTAAACATTTTTTTATCAATAGACGATGTTGCTGTACGTAAATCGGCGCCATCTATCCTATATGTTTCTTTAATGTTTATATATAATAACGAAAACATCATTTTTATCAGCATCACATTGACCCAAAACCGTTACCAAATTTTGATCCGCAATTTCATTAATGTGTAGTACAATGTGAACCAGAGCATTAAAAATCGTAATCCGATTAGAAAGTCCACTGCTGCCAGCAGAATTTAAGCCTAGAATATTCAAATTATCCACTTGTGACCACACAACGATCTAAACGAACAGAATTAAGTTTAGAAATACTACTTAATTCAATACTCACCACTGACAATTATTAAATTGAACACTGATAGAAATAAGATTTTACAAAATGTTCTGCAATGAAAGTCCTTTTTAACTAACAAGCATAAAAATAACGAAACCAAGCGCACACTATACTAAACAAAAGTAAGGAACTATATATTTTAGTAGTACTTATAAAATATGATGATGTCTAACATATACCTATATCACAAAACCGTTATGTTAAAAACGGACATAATTTTAGCGATTGCAAAATTTGTTGTTTGCTGCAGGATCAAAGCGCATGTTTCTAGAATAATCGAATTAACAGCTGCCGTCCGCACGACGATTTGTCAAGCGTAATAGGAATTATCACTTAGTTAAGGCGTAGAGAGAGAGGGAACAGAATTCATTAAGTCTACTATATTGAACGCCACGAATAAATTATTTGGCATGCAGATAAACTTCCATAATAAATGACTTCGTTCTCTATATATGTCTGCATTGTAGCAATCAATTTTAGTTACTTTAAAACATTAGATATATATAATATTATTTATTATTTAATTCTATTATGATTACCGATGTGCCTTGTATGTATGGGGTACATATTTGTAGTACATTCTTATCCGTTTAATATTCGGATAAAACTTTATATAATTCTTACCAGAATTTCGAATATTAGTTATATTGATACTCTATGTCTGATTTCATAAAATGTATGCATGTTCAAAATATTTGTACATAACCACACTGTGCTGTTTATTTCCCTGTTACAATTAAATAATAAGTCAGTTAAAATATCGATTACTTAAAGCTTATCAAGTTTGAATTTAATAACCCCACTTCACTCTTAAAACATGTGTGTGTAATTAAATATTTTTTATCTTTATTCACGTTACTTGAATAGGAATCACAATGTCAAACTAATACTTTATGCGTGTAAGTTTGACATTGAGATTCCTCACCATACTTTATTTCATTTTGCCACTTATTATTTATTGTTACATTATTACATCGTAACAACATTTTCTACATTTCCGTTACTCAAAACATAAATCACTATATATAATTCTATGCACCACTAAATGATTGTGATATGAGTAAGAAAAGACAGAAATGGCATTAGAAATTCAACATGTTGAATTTTCCCGATCGGGAAAGAATAAAAATACAATCAATATGTGTGCTAGTCGCATAGTGAGAATAAAGGTTTTCGGTTACCCAATTCTTTGTACCCATTTTATTACCCACTAATTCACATTCATTTCAATGAAACATTGGCCCTTTAGGTAAAGTTTATGTCTGAAACTCTTTATGGGCATGAAATACACGCGTTCGCCAAATTGAAGTAAGAAAAATATAATCGTTATATTTATTTTAATTATAGAGGTTCGTGGACGTTAAAAAAGTATGTCCTTAACCATTATGTAATAAAATACGGTACTGAGAAATTCCCCCCTATTTCTGTCCGTATAATGATACAACTGAAACCGATTTAAACCCGCCAATCCCTCAGCATAGTATAGAGCGGACAGTTATCAGTATTTCCTTATATGAAGGCGTAGGAGATACATAGGCGATTTATGAAGAAGACCTTTCTTCAATAGTGGATTATAACAAGGTGATATCAAAATTATGTCATAATCATCATCATCATTAGCCTAGGGCAGTCTACTTGGACATATGCCTCCCCTTATGCACGCCACCACTTCCGATCTTCGGCTATTCTCACCCAGCCCACACCGGCCACTTTGCGAATGTCGTCACTCCATCTTGCTGCGGAGCGTCCTACACTACGTTTGCCGAGCCTCGGTCTTCAGATCTTACCGACTCCGGCGGTCGTCAGTTCTGTGGATTATATGACCAGCCCAGTGCTACTTCAGCTTACTAATCCGGTGAACTATATCGGTGACTCTGGTTCTCTTACGGATCACATTATTTCTAATGTGGTCCTTCAGAGATACTCCGAGAATAGCCCTCTCCATAGCTCGTTGAGTGACTTTAAATTAGTAGACCAGCCAAACCGTAACTCCGAGTCCAAGTCTTGGCATCGTAGGTCATAATGGGTAGGACGCACTGATCGAAGACTTTCGATTTGAGGCACTCTGGGATGGGTGACAAAAACTCGATGAAGCTTGTGAAGAGCTGTCCAGCCCAGCCGAATCTTTCCATTGGCCTTCTCCTCAAAGTTTTTTTATCTAGTTGGAACGTTTGCCCTAGGTAAACGTACTCCGAAACCACTTCGATTGAGGTGCCATCAATGGTGATCGATCCCGGATCAACGTGCTCGTTGAACATGACCTTGGTTTTACCTAACTTCGTCCGGAGACCGACGCGTGCAGAAGATACAACCAGGCTTTGCACCATTTTCTGCAGGTCCTTTGGGGTCCGTCGTGACTACGTCCTCTCCTGGGGCTTTTCTATTTATAAGTTGCTCAAGAACCCCCTTAATTTCGACTAGGCCGATTTCTGGAAGATACTCCAACACATGGCGGGTAAGAGTGGCTCAAGTCCTTCTCATCCAGCTCGGAGTGTACCCACTGCGACGCGTATAACCGGCTGTAAAAGCTTTCAAACTCCGAGATAACCTCTGGTGTCGAAGCGACGACTTCTCCATTCTCTTTGGTCAACTTCGTTAGATGGATTCTTCCAAGCTGTTGTAAGAAGACTTTGGAACGCCAGTTTTGCTCAAAGCTCTCTGTATTGAGAGCGTATTGGAGTGACGGAGGTCGCGATTTACCAGCTTGGAGATGGTCTTGTTAAGATCCCACTGTTCTAACGAAGTGACGGTTAGATAATTTCGTCACTACTCCATGAGATCCAGTGCTTTCCCTGAAAATTAAGACATTTCCCCCGCGCATCGCTGACCGCAGAGTTTTGCAACCTCGTCCCGAAGAATTTTGGTTATAGTTTCGGGGCTCTACTACGTCTATTTCTTTTCGGGCCGTTTTAAAGGACGAATTCATTAAGAACACTCTCTCGTTTGAGGTAATTGACGAGCTTTTGTCCCCTATGATTCCTGATCCCGTAGCCATATAGTAGCCATAGCCCAGCATCAATTCGCTGCATGCCTGTACTCTTACTTTGGCTTTGAAATCCCCCACGACAACATTTAATAAATAATATTGTATATTTTGACTAATTTGTAATTCCTCAATGATGTAATTGATATAAAAAAAAGTTGCGAATCGCTCTATTCTCAGTCAGTAAACAATACATTCACCGAAGCAAATTGCTTTATTTAAATGCGAAGAATGCAGACAACAAAAGAATTTAAGCCATATAAGTAAACAAATATTTAGATTTCAAGGCAATAGCATTTTATTCATTTGCAGAAACACTTACATTCAATGTCTTTTTTTAAAATTGCAATAGAATAGTAATTATTAAAGTTTTAAGTGTAATCACTATATAAGTGTCAATATTATAATAAATAATATACAATGTCTTTACTGCCGCTTAAAAATTATTTGCAAATCTTGTAGATTCTTTGTTCTGCAAATTGCGGGCATTAAAACTAATGTTATTAAAATAACGTGATGAAGCACGCTCCGGTTTTGGGGATACACAATGATCTAAAGTGCTTAATAGCCGTTGGCAAAATTGTTCTGAATACAACGAAGCTTCTATATAAAGTTTTTAAATATAATGTATTAATGTAAAAAATATACTAACGATACAATTACGTCTAAACTTTTTTAGTAGGGCGCTTGTTCTAATGACACATTTCGTGTCCTTGGTTTATAAATTTTAGGATTAACAACTACACTCAGATCTTTATTTTTCATTTAATTCATAGTGACTGATAATTAACATATTCATTTTGAATGTGTTTTTAGATTGTATTTTAAGTTATTGTTCGCTAGCGGGTGGTGTAAGGAATAGAACTGTTCCACAGATATTACTTTATATATTATTTCCAATATTAAAAGCAAATTTAAACAATAAAGTTTATTTAGTTCACTCATCTGAATTCATGGCATTGATTAACTTCTATCACAAACTAAAACATCAAAAAAGCAAACTTCTTGAATTTAGTCCTGTTGTTAAGTCAACTATGGAGTAAATAAAATTAGAGTGTATGTTTGTTATATTAAAATAAGTGATTAAATTAAATTAAATGAGTACAATGTGGAGAACTAAAATCACCGACATAGTGCAAAGGATTAGCTCGTTGAAGTGGCTGTGGGCCTGTCACGTGGTCAGAAGAACCGATGGTTGATGGGCCAAAAAGGTTCTGGAGTGTTCAAGAAGACGGAGCGTTGGTTGACCCCCGACCAGGTGGGATGCCGATCTTCGTGTAGTAGCCGGCTCAAGTTGGCAGCGAGTAGCTAGAAAACGGCCGTCTTGGCGTTCATTGAGAAAGGACGGATAGAGGCTACTAATGATGACGATGATGAATACATTGTGACATACAACCGGTGCACACTTCAAAACACCATTTTTTAATTTTTGTTTTCTGTCTGTGTGTTTAAGAGATTAAACAGTACAAACAGTTCTGCCTAATCTCTTAAATGGCTGGTCAGATTATGACGCGACTTTAGCTGGAGAATAACTGATAATGGGGTAACTTAATCTTAACTTACCCTTTTATAGAAAAAATCGAACAGTTAATATGAAATAAAATTGATTTTGTCGGTAACGTTTTATATTTTGAAACTAAAAGGCGTACCCATTACTCACTACATAGCAGGAAATACGATTACAAATAAGACCGTCTATGCGCAAACTGTACCAAAATAAGTAATATATATTCAAGCTTGTAGTTAGCAATTTATTTTTGTTTATGTATTTTAACTTTTTCATTTAAAATATTGATTCGTCGCTTAATTAGCTTGCAATCAAACATTGACCGTAATATTGAACCAAGTTAGTAACAATTCTATAGATCGCACAGTTTTCATTATTTTGTGTTTTAAAATGAGACTATAAATCTTACATATTGTGCACTAGTTAAGGCTTAATTCGAATCTTTTCTATATAACCCGCTTGGCATATGGTTTAGATTTTAATCATATATTTTTTTGATAACGCCTAAACATTATAAGACAGATCGTTATTTTTCACATATTTGGCTATTATAGAATGAAGTAACAAGACAAGCAAAACGATTACCTGATGAAATGCATTATAATATAACAATTACGATTGATACAACTGCTTACGGTGCAAATATACACGGTTACGTTTCTTTCGTAGTTGCTATCGTGTAATCCGAAAAACTACCATTTGCAATATATATATCTACGCACAAAAAAATCGACATAAATATATTCGATTTTTTTACAAGCGCTGCTGCGATTAAACAAAAAATCTCTTTAACATATTTTTTGCCGATAAGCTCGAGGCTTACGTTGTCACTATAACCGCGAGCTACAATATATTTACAACGGCGTTTGCTATAAAAACACGTTGAATGACATTTAGATTCAGATTGCATTGAAAAGTATTATTTAACGTCTTAAATTAACTTCTATATTTTTAACATCTAAGGGCAACACGGATAAACAGAATGCTACACTGTTATGCAACTTATTATAATTTAATGATTGTATTCAGTTTTTTAAACCGTTTAATATTGTCAATGTAATATTGAATGGTTATTGATTGTTATTATTTAATTACATGTAATTCAAATAGCTTTGTATAAATGGATATCACAGAATAGTATAAGAGGGGAGGTGAATTAATATTAAAGGTAGTAGTTAGACCAGAGTCAGTCTGCATTCGATATTTTATACGTCGTTATACTGCCCGATTTATAAAGTGTTACTGATAATACAACTTTCAATACAAAGCCCCGGCTCCCGAGAGTGTTTCGCTATCTCTTCAACAATATACATGTTATGCATTTGTGGCCCTGTCAAACGTTAGTGTTACCACCCACTGGAAACACAGACGAACATGACGCTTCATTATTTTGCTCCTTATTATAATTTAAACGTTGTGTACAGTTATCAAAACCCATTTTTATTATTAATGCATTATTTTAAGATATAAAACTATGTCATAAATATTAAGTTGTAGTTTTTTATTCGCCATAGTTAATCACAGGTCACCGAAACTCATTATATACTACAAACTTACTATATATATATAATAATAAACTTACTATTACATAGAAACTGAAATAAAAACTCGGAAAATATTAATATCAGTAATGATATACACTGCCGCAGCCGGAATACACCAACCCCTCAGCCAATCATTTGAGTCGTTCCCCCGGGATATGGTTAATTTAAATTAATATTTTAATTTATAAGCTTAAGTTAAATTAGAGGAACTTTTCCCGCAAATGGAGTTTTTGTTAAAAAAACAAACTTTTACTCAACAAAAAAAACAAACTTTACATGTACCTAAACCCCATTATTAAACGTTCATCATATATATATATATATATATATTTCCACCTTTGGTTTCTTTTCGTTTTGTTTTCTTTCTTAATTTGCACCTACCAATGTTTTCTTTTTCAAATGCTTTAAGCATTAAGCCTGCCTTTGTACATATTACTTTTGTGCAATAAGTTTAAATAAAATAAAATATCTTTAGAATGAAATTGTGGCATTTTACGCGATTTGTTTAAAAGTCAGAGCGTATTACTTACCATCAGCTTTGGTGTTATGCCTACGCATAACCATCCGCGCGAGGGCAAAGACAAGCTATGTCAAACTGGCACCGGCGGGGCCGCACCGCCGATGCGCCGTGGAGAGGAGGAGGAGACATTCAGCATGGTGTCTTCAATCTCCTCCTACTGCGGCTGAAATGGAGCTAGCGGTGGAGCTTAACATCAGGGCCGCTGCTGGGGGCTGGGAGTCTCCTCCATGCATGGGCTGGGAACTCCTGGTTCCCATGGGCCCTGAGTAACAGACTCGGGGGAGTCTTTTACAGAACTACAGGGGCCGAGACGAAGGGCGCGTCAGTTCTGACACGCCCAGAGTTGCGGCTGATTCGGCGGCCAGCGCTGGTGGGGTCGCAGAAGATTGCGACACAGAAGGAACAACGTAGTGATTTTAGTCGGTACAAGTCCGACATAACTCGTCATTGCCCCCGAAAGGAGGGGTAAACGTAGGCATTTACCCACAGTAAAAAAGGCTACAAATATCCCCACCACTACGACAAGGTAAAAATTTCTTTCTCTAAATGCAACAAAATATATAAAAAATATATTGGATTTTCTGGCGAAATAACGAGAGCAAGCGATGAAAGCTATTACGATACTATATATAATAATTCCATTTACGCCTGCGGTGTTTCATAAAAACTATTGTCTATATCACAGTATATCATCGTTGCTAAAAACTATCATAAAATAAATTGTATTATAACAATATTAATTATATATTATTCAATATTTAATTTTTCACTTTTCTTTAATTGTAAACTGAACAAATTTGTGTTCTATTAACTTACAGATTAATAATATGATGCTAAGAAATGCTTATCTGATGTAGATCCAAAAAAAGTTTGAATCTTTCTAAAACGATACAACCAGTATGTAAATACGGATGATAATGTATCTAAACGCACTTAAAGAAGAATAGCAATAATAGTTAGAAGTACGAAAATGTATACAGAGAAAAAACATTTGTTATGGTCGCAATCCCTGTATTATAATATAATTAGTACAATATTGGAAATTTTATATATTTGACAGTCATTTATTATAATGCCCAAATAAAAATGATAATGTAACTTCATTATTTTTTTTATTTACGCGATTATTATACATATCAAATCCACAAATTTATGGATTTTTCGCGTTAGTTATATTTATTCCCGACGAGAACTACAAAGCCACAGGACAACACAAGTACTTTATGTCAAACCATGTTCAAAATTAAGAAAATGGAAAGATATGTCAATTTTAAATAAAAACTCTGACGGTTATTCCAAAACATTGAGATACAGACATATACCAACATAGTCTGCCCAGAGATCGTGGATGCTGGAAACAATCCAAAACGTCAGTAAGAAATATATATAACTAACGTGAAAAATCCGTGAATTTGTAGATTTCATATGGATAATTTAACTTGTATGGTACTTTGAATTTAAGCAATACTACATAAATGTGGTTGCTTCTTTATCATGCATATAATTGATCACAGTAGGTGAAAATAATACGTATTTGAATAAACAAAATGAAACTAAAATAATTTACAAGCCGAGTCAGCTAGTCTGCGCCACTGTCCGCTGTTTTTCTGTAAGCGTTAAGGTCGTCACACCACCTCCTTCGATGCCAACCTTGGCACCTCTGTTCGTCATCTGGCTCATATTTCGTTACGACCCTTGCCCCCCTTTCAGTGTGCATGCGGCTCAAGGGACCCGGCCAATTCAATTTGAACTTTGCAGCTTTGACTCGATCGTAACGTAGTTTTCCTTAGTCGGTCTGTTCTTTTAACACCGAGAATACTAAGTACTATTGCACTTTGGCAAACTTTGAAGTAGGTCTTACTTAGACTTTTCTCTCTAGACTTAGCTAAGCGAATAAGTTTACACACCATAGGTTAGGATTGTCAGGATACACATGACAATGACCTTGCGTTTCAAGGAAAATGGTAATATTATTAACAAACATGTAATAAATCATGTCTGTATTCGACCAAACTCAATCATTACCTTCTTCTTGATTTGTTTCATTTTTTGTTATATAAGTAACTACACATATTATTTGTGTGTATGAAAAGTATTGTTTTTGTGTGATCGTATTTTCGCAAGTTCAAAGTTAATTGTTTATGTTTATAATATATAACGACGTCGAAAATCAATACAATGTACAATATTTTTTTTAAAGGGAATATCAACATGGGATTACATGGTCATCACATATTCATATTATAGCTTAGCCAATTTAGTTAAATGTAATAATTTATTATTTTATTATTTGCTCAATGATAAAAAAACGTACGCTCCGAATTGAGTAAAGTTCGTAAACGTACCCATTAAACCAGATTACAGAAGAGAAATACTATTGAGCTATCAAAAACTTCTTTGTAGAAAAACATACATCGTCCTCGTGTTTCTCTAGTCCTGATATTTTAAAATATCATTTGATGTACTATGTACCTTTTAAAATAAGTTAAATATAATTGAATAAATATGCCATTTAACGATATCGTAAGTTATATTTCGTCTCAAATTTTAAAAGTAATTACCCAAAAATGAAAAAGTCACCCATTTATTTTTCTTGACTTTTGACTCATTTCCGACGACAATTAAAATTATGTTTTTGTGACAGAAATACCGATTATGTAGCAGTGACTCGCTTACTTAAGCTTATAAAATTAAATATGAATTTAAATTAACCTAGAAATTAACCTTTAAATTATCCCTGGGGAACGACTAGAATGATTGGCTGAGGTGTTAGTAGATTCAACCTGCGGCAGAAAACAATTTTTACATTTATATTATTATGTACCAAACTTTTAGGTCAGTTAATGCATAAATATATTGTATAGATATAGTGAGAAAATATTTTCCTATTATCAAAAATCAAGCTTTTGTTATATATTTACATATTGTTATAATAATTTTACATCTTTTATGCAATGAAATTATTTATTCGGGCATTTGACACTAAACAATAAAGTTTCATGATGATGGATCTAAAAATGACATTAATTTATTGCAATAATTCATTGACAGTTTGGGTGTTATTAAATTCTGATAAATATCCGATGTTCCCGAAGGAATATAATTTCTCACTACATCTATACGTTGTGGTGACCTTTGGTGGACATCCATTGGAATTTTTAACCCTTAAAATTCTCAATTTATTGCGTACAAACTTACATATTAAAAATATTACAATTTTGTGGTAATATACACTTAATATACGAAGTAACGAATATGTACATCGGTATTCTCCAAAGTTAATTGGATACCTGAACGCTTTTGCGTTTAAATTACGCTTCAATTTAAACTTTGATGTTTTTGTTAATACATTCATGCGGGCTATTATTTTACTCGGGGTTATAAGTGAAATTATGTTAAATTTCGATATGTTACCGATACCCATATTACATTATTTTGTTGAAGTATCTTTTTAAATAACAATTGTAAAATTAATTTTCTTCGGTAATTTAGTACATGTCTAAAATCTATAACTAAATACAAAACACCTAAATATTTAATATATTTACTTATGGATCAAGTTTTTATAAGTTCGTAACGCCTATTTTTTTAACAATTTCATTGTATATATTTTTTTGTGTGTGATTCTGAATGTGATTTTAAATCATATGACGCTATAAAAAGTCAACTTGAGTGAACATTTAAATCTTAAAATTCCTTATATTCTCAGATCAGATTCTTTAATCTTTTTCCTCTATTAAAGTGATACATAGGTTTTTTTCATTAAGTTTCTTCTTTACTTCTAAAAATATCTTTAATTGCTAGTTGACAAATAAAAATCTGGTACAGTCATTAAGGTAATCTGAACCAGTATATCGTTTTATGTGTTATCAAGATAGTAGCTATAGTAAATATATAGCGGCGTGCGTTCACACATATGTACATATGAAACATATGTTAGAATATAAGCTTATTAGGAATGTACCCTGCCATATAATTTATTATATGATAATTCGTTGTGTTTCTTTATTTTTCCATTTATCTAAAAAAAACGCTTACCCTCAATGTTATTAAATCAAAACAATGTAAGCTCTGTTTCTGTTGTAAAATAACGAAAATCTCTGTTCAACGGTCAACATTTAATTGCAAGCCAAACTTATTTAAAAACACTGATATTCTTTTACGCTGTTTTTCTGGGCATCAAAATCTTTTAACTAAAAAAACTTGCCAAGATTCATATCTTTCATGTTTGGCATGTCGTGCAATTTTTATTCGTCGGACAAAATTTGTTAACCTAATGTTAAATTAAAGCTAGGTACTACGAGAATTATAATATATTGTATTCTTTCGTATCTAACATTAAAAATATAATTTTTTTATATTTCTGTGCATGATTCTTTATTGTTGTAGTCGATGTCTTGAAAGCTTAAAGTTTTGGCGTTTATTTTACTATGTAATTAATCTGCAAAACTTCGTATTCTTAGGTCAAATAGTAGACCTATGTACCCAATGCATTATTTAAGCACCTGAGGAAAACGCCTGACATAAATTTGCGTATTGAACCACTTATGTGTTATTCATGTTGAACGTTTATCTAAATTAAGCGATAATGAGATTATATAAACTAATATAACAACAGTATAAATAGTATTTTCATCTGGTAAATATAACGCAAACTATCGTTTATTAATTTAACGTACAGGATACAGTTACAATTTTATTCTTCTATAATCACATTTATCACATCACATTTAAGTACCTGAACCACAAAAATAGTGCCCTACACAAAATATATAGATAATATTTACAACCTAATTAGGTTATAAAGTTGGGTTACACATTTTTTTGTTCACTCCTAATATTTTACTTTAAGCATAAACTTTAATATGTACCCTTTAATGTAAAATGCGTAATACAAGGAGTATATTTTTTATTCCTTATTAATAAAGCACGTAGCAAGGTATAAAATTGCTAAGTGGTAAAAGGATAATTAGATATAATTACTGATTACAATAAATATTATAGAAGTCTGTTATTTTTATGTTAATACCAGCTTAAATGCTTTAACAAATTGTATGTGATGAGTGACATAGATGTAATACTCTTCAGAGAAACAAGCAGAGTACAATCAAGACCGTGATCAATAAGAACAAGAGTTAAGAACACATAGCTAATGTTAAACATCGACACTCAAACAAATCTGCAGTTTGGTAAAATGTGGTAAGACAAACCTACGAGGGTGGTCTGAAAAGTTTTCGACCTAACAATGATAAAAGATTTTTTTTCTTACTTTTTTTATTTATTTTACTACATAATCTCCTTGTAACTCTACATACTTCTCCCAGGGATGCTCCCATCTCTGTAACCCGTCCAAATAGCACTTGACGTTTTTCTATGCAAAATAACTGTTCACAAAAGGCCTCCTCATTTGACGAAAATCTTTGTCCTCCGAACGCAGTTTTTTGATGAGGGAACAAAAAGAAGTCGCTTAGGGCCAGATTTCGTGAGTAAGGCGGATGGTCAAGCAGTTGAAACTGTAACTCGTGGATTCAAATGAAAACAGTCGCCATCACTTTCCCAGCCGAAAAAACAGTTTTTGCTTTTTTTGGAGCTGGTTCCCCCTTTGCAGTCCTGTTTTGACTGTAGTTTTGTTTTGGGCGTATAATGGTGTATCCAAGTTTCATACATACATACAGTAATTAATCGGCGGCAAAACTCGGATTTATTGAGCCTAAACTGCGCCAACAGAGCTGTAGAAATGTTCATTTGAACATGTTTTTGGTCTAATGTGAGCAAACGCGGCACCCAACGCGCGGACAGCTTTCTCATGTCTAAATCTTAATTTAATATGTGACAAACACATTCTTTGGACATTTTCATAACATCTGCTATCTCTCTCACTTTAATTCGGCGGTCGTTTAACACCGTTTTGTGAACTTTAGCAATGTTATCGTCAGTAGTTGCAGTTTTTGGACGCCCCGAACGTTCATCGTCTCCCAAGCTCTTACGGCCACGTTTAATTTCAGCTGCCCAAAATTTTAATGTGGTAAATGATGGTGCAGAGTCCCCATACATAGAGTCCATCTCATCTTTGTTTTGCGTAGGCGTATTGTCTTTCAACAAAAATTTAATAACAGCTTGATACTTAATTTTTTCCATTTTCACAAAAACACTCACTTCTACTCTCTCAAACGACTGTCAACTGAAAACTGCGCGGCGACCAAAATGGCCGAAATTTTGGTGAGTAACTGTTAAAATATGCACAATTACATTCACTAGCTTTTATTAACGAGTGGCGCCATCTTTGAGCTAAGGTCGGAAACTTTTCAGACCACCCTCGTATTCATTAGATTTAATTAACAAATCTTCGGTAAAGAACATCGATTTATACCAAGGATGATTCGAGGAGCCATAAAAATTAAAAAATAACATAATTTTAGTAGCATGGATCATTGGTCTTTACAATCTACGTGGGATACCATAATTTCAACAAAACACAATAAAATACAAACATATCCTCATAGTGTATCCGAGATAATACACGCTGAAAATAGTCAATAACGATGGGAATAAAATATATAAAAGTTGGACTTAATATGTGTATTAATAGCATAGATAAAAGAAATTAGTGTTTATATTAGCTTTTGCCCGAAGTATTAGCCGCATAAACAAATAAAAATTATAGCAAAATTACGCAAAAACTTCATGAAATTACCGCAATGATCATTTTCTCCTAATATTTTAGTTATGGTTTTGTAAAGTAAATAAAAAACTTGGCATCTTTAAGAAATATATATAAGATTATATATTTAAGAAATATAGTAATATCTATTTTTAACTTTTTTTTGTTGACCTTTTTTTAAATTAAAGTAAGAAGAATAGCAAGACTTTCGGCTGACGGTAAGTGATACGCCAAGCCTCCTACCTAGTATTGAATTGAATAAAAGAACTACGGCTTTAGTCGCTACAATCTGCTTACCGCCTTAACATATGAAACGATAAGCCTCCTTAACCCAGTTATTACACTGTCTCCCCCTGAACAGTACCTGCAGCCTGCCCAGCCGCGGGAAACTAAGAAGAACCTGGCAGAGGGAGGTAGATGGCCGTAATGCCGTGATGGGGCTGTTAAGGCGGCCAGCGCTGGTGGGGTCGCAAAAGACTTCCATAGAGTTCCTGTGACACCATCTCTAAGGCGCCAAGATGGTACAATGTGGTGGTTTTAGTCGGTGCTAGTCCGAAATAACCCGTCTTTGCCCCCGCGCGGACGGGTATGCGTCGGCATTTCCACATATTAAAAAAAACTATTACACGGTTAAAGGTGTCCTTCAAACCAGAAAAGAGCATTGTTTATACATTACTGCTTTGCGGCAGAAATTAGTACCTAAGTGGCACTTTCTTAGAATTATTCAGTACTGGCTGTTACCCACGACTTCATCCGCGTGGAATATAAGAAATGTTTGTGCCTGTCATTAAACACATAGTTTCATAGCATTCGCTTTGACGATGGCGAATTTCCATATTGACTTTCATCCCCATTTCGACCCCATAGTTTGTCGCTATACTGTTCGAAACTTCAAATTTTAAAAAACGCAACTTATGGCTCGTCGCAATCTAGACGCAAAATATCATCATTTTATGTTCCACAGAGACGATTTATTTATAAATCCCCTTTTATCCCGTATTTCAACCCTTTCGAGTACTTTTATTAATGAGATTATATAAACTAATATAAATATCGCTATAAATATGGTCACGTAATTTTTACGGTAGCCACAACTTGCTAACAACTTATATCTACAAATAAAAAGTACTATTTATACGAGTATAATTTAAATTAGTATTTGAAACTCAAAAACAGTCTCCTATGTAACTATTCACGATAATTTTAAAATATTTTATAATATATATACTACCAATAGCCTAATATTTGTTTTTTGTATTTAAACAGTAAAAATGGACGGATAGACAGATTTCCTCTATAATATTACTATAAATAAAACTTAATTTCAATGCATGTCTGTAGTTTCGTCATACAAGATTTACCTGAAACAAATTAAACAGGCGAGAACCGCCCTTGGTCTAATGGATAACATTAAGCTGTAAATTATTAAACGATCTTCCACGAAGAGTTTCAGCTAAGAGTTTCAGTTAGGGCAGCTTCTTTGAAAGTGTTTTAGTTTTGAACTGTTTTTCATTAAACGATTTGTTAAAAATCATCTAGAGAAGTGTAATAAAATAAGTGTTATATAGTAGTAGTGTATTTAGTGGTCAAAGAATTTCTTCTTTTGGAAAACTATTTAATATATAAATATTACATATATGTTTTTTTTTGCCTGAATAGTGGCCATTCTACACACAAGCAGGTCATTTTCTTTACTCAATATTATATTTTATAAACAAGGTATAACTAAATATGATAATATATCCATCAATTAAGTACCCTAATTGATATGACAAAGTTTTGGAAAATTGTCATAGCATAATTATATTGACAACAAATACATTGACCTAACCATGTAGTTATACTGTGACAATTTTCTAACGTTTACGCTATAAGTGGAAAAGTAGTTCTACAGATCAGACAGCAACTGCGATAAGCCTACTTGATCCATGAGTTATCTATCTGTTATTAGCATATTCAGTAAAGTAATGGTATCCGGTAAAACGATAGCCGTTTGGATATGCGTGGAAGTTATAATATTTAACGAACTGTCACCGATTTGCATTTTCAAGATACAAATACTAAATGCATATTGTTGAATACTACTGATATTTTCTGAGCTAAAATTAGTTTTTTTTGCACTTTTGGATAATACGTTAAAAAATTTCAAGCTATTGTTCTCAAGCTTTATTACTTAAAAACAAATTCGCAGTTAGGATATCGAATACGTAGAAAAATAGTAAAGCGAAAGATGGTTATCATACTGTATTTTACTGATAATATTTTCTGTAAAAACAATCAAGTATAAACAAAAACGGACAAATCGTACGATCTCCGAAATATTTAAACAATACGCCAAAACGTTTATTTATGTACTTATAATCAGTTACATGTTATCAGTACATTAAACAAATATGAAAGTGAGTTCTTAATTAAGAACGAAATGCGATAGTTATTATAATCAGTTAATAATTATACTGCAAGGTGACACAACAGATTATTTATTTAATGTTGTTACAAGTGAAGTTATAAGAAAAACTATGACCAACTTCAAACAGCATACAACTATCTTATGCAATATAAGCAGGTTACAATGAGCTCTCTGTACGAAATTGCTGCGCGACTTCTGCCACTGCATTTTAAATCTCTGATATGTTTTAAGATATTCAATTAAACCAAATTTCGTCTATCACACGTCTTATGTACATAGAATAAGAAGTTTTTTAAATGCAAAAACTTTTATGTAAACTTTAAGTGTAAGTTAGATGATTTTCGCAAGGTGGGCTTCACAATTTTGAGTAGTACGAACGTCGTTACAGCCGTCCATTGACCCCAGTCTTTAAAGTAAATGCTGAACAAGATTTAAGAAGATTCTAAATACTTTTTGT
Source organism: Lamproptera curius (assembly GCA_029286875.1). Taxonomy (NCBI): domain Eukaryota; kingdom Metazoa; phylum Arthropoda; class Insecta; order Lepidoptera; family Papilionidae; genus Lamproptera; species Lamproptera curius. The sequence continues at coordinate 6,213,693 of JAGSMT010000016.1, read as the reverse complement.
CTCGTTTTGTAACAGTGGACTAAATATGGGGTCACACTTTTGATCAGAAAACAGAAATCTTCGCGTGGAAACGGCCATACTTGCCCACCCCGGAGGATTTTTATGCGTGGCAGCGGTTTGCAAGGTTATGGCCTCAAATTTTGGGGCTCAGAAGTGATATTGTTTATTGATTACCTGGAGCATGGAGCCACTAATACAGGTTATGATGCAGCTTTAATTTACAAGTTAAGTAATGCCGTCAGTGATAAAAAAAGGAAACTTCGAAGAGGCATGCTGTTTCATCTTGATAACGCAACAGAGCATAGGTTATCAGTAGCGATGGCTGCTATTCAGCAGACTGTCAAGTCAAGTCCAATTGGTTGAACATCTAATGGCGAATGAGAACTGACGTCTATCTGTTTGTAATCTTGTCCCCAATTAAAACAAAATTTAAAATGAAACGTATGCGAAGACTACAACAAGTAAAAAATGCTGTAGATACCTTATGACAAATCTTGTTTTAAAGGAATTGGAGACTGTGTGTAGGGGGATTAAAAAACTATGTAGAAAAATATATAATTAGGTTATCAATAGGCATTATATTCTATCGCATTCTCACTACTTTTTTATCCCTCCGCGGAAATACTCGTACCAATACTTAGTTTTTAATGCAACAGTAACAATCAGTAAATGGTTTATTAATATCCAATACTTATTTTGCTATAAGGATGCAATTTTAAAAAATAATTGTTATATTTTTAATATTTTGTTTAAACTGAAGCCACGGCCGAACTTTCGGTTTCGGTTTCGACGAAAAACCAGTTTCAGCCGGACTTTAATTTACATAGTCATTCCTTTATGCACTGAGCTACCGAAGCTTAGTTTATTCAAACGTTATTAGCGTCTTATAGCATACATGCGAAGAAAACAGTTTTTGTACCGAATTAATATCCCGAATAAAGTGGTTGGTTGGATAATTTGGGCCGATCATCATTCATTTCATCATCATCAACGATTAATTAATTTCTAATGATTAATATTAAAGTTCATATGAAGCATTCACGAACACTTCTATTAGAAGTAGAACTTTTTTCATATTATTTAACAACCAGGATATATAGATATAGAATGAACTGTACTATACATTCCATGATTATTTTTATTGATTAAAAAAAGTAATTTAATTTAAATAATTATACAAAATAACGTTTTGAAACAATATATTAAATTATATACATATAAATTCTTTTTTGTGGACCAGCGCTTTCAAACACGAAAACGCAATTTGTCGGGAACCTATAGTTATTGATACAAGGCTCACCTTCATACATTTAGATGTACTATTTCACGTCTAGCTAGCTAGTAGAGGAAGTAAATTAACATTTATAACCATTACACTTTTTAATATATAATTTTAGAAAATAGTTACAACAAAATCTATCAAACACATCAAACTATAGATTTAACATATGTATATATTTATTATGGCCCTCTATTATGGGTTAAACTAAAGGTCGTCGATTTGTTAAATTAAAAAGCTTTTTTGTTAGTTCCTAAAAAGGATAACATGAGCCAAATTTAATTAAATGATTAATCTATCTGATGGAGAAGTAAAAAGTTTATGTCTTGCACATGAAGTGTTTCCGGACGTGTAGATAAATCCCATATCGAACAATGAGAGTGATAGAAGAAAAATGCGCATATGCTTGCGTGTGCTCTTTGCCATATCTATATGGTTAAAAATGACGATATTACATATATTAAAATTTTGTAGGTAATTTAAATGTGTTTTAAAATGTTTTTAATTTAAATATAATAAATATAGCATTTCACGTAAGTATGTGTTCGTTTCAAACTTTATAAGTTCAAGAACTTGTCAGATCAGCCATCGAACTGGCCTTGAGTTCTACATTGACCATGTGAACTGTAGACATTCTAATTGTTATTGTAGTCCAAATAGATGACAGTGTAGTGTTATACTACAGTTCATCTTTCTGACGAGTTCAGGATACCGCAAGGAGTATCTCCATCGTTTCAATATAACCTCACACGACTTCTGCCAATGCAAAATTTTAAGTACAGAGTACCTAGCTCTACTACTGATATTAGATTGTCTTGTCAAATTCTGCCCTTAGTTCATTTCAACCAAAGTCAAGCATGAATTAGCTTCCATGAATTAAACAAGCACATGTGAACTTCTAATAATTCTAAAAAGGAAAACAACAGAACCTTATTCACCAAACACGTCTTCCAAACCTTCAACTGCCTTAAACCCTTTAACTAACCCTTTGTATAAATTCTCTAATCTTTATCAAAAACCCTTTTTAGCATACAGCCTAATGATATTTCGAATCCATATTATAAAACAATTTCAAACATAGATTTAATTGAACAAATCTATAAGGAAAATTATTCAGCAACTAGCAAAATTTTTAGCAGAATCAAAGCTTATCTTTATAGTATATCCAAATTAACAGCTGTCGTCCGCACAGCAATTTGTCAAGCACTACAGGAATTATCACATGGAGGAGACAGCTAAATTCATTATTTCTACTACATTAAACGATACAAATTAATCACTTAGCTCAATGTTAATAAACGTTTCCAGTTTGCAATTACAGATATGTTATCATCATTATTTATTGTACAACTACTTACGACTATCTGTTTTTATTATTTATATCTGTTTATATATTGTCTATTCTGTGTGAAATAATATTATATATCATTAGATTCAAATTTTTACTTTATGTACCTAAATTTTATCTCTATTTATTCATATCGAGTTACTGTTTTAGTTACGCAATGTTATCTTTTTTGTCACATAAAACATGCATAACGATACTAAAGTCATACTTAATATTTAAGTCTTAATACTTAATAAATACTACACCAAAAAACATACAAATCGTAATAACATACGCAAAAGAACCTTTCAAAGTTTAATGTTAGATATTTTAAAAACTTGATATTTAATGAAACTATGAAACAAATAAATTTGAGGACACTAATACAATCAATTAAAAGAATTACATAAGGCACGATGTATCCATCATATCGCATATTTTCTCAGAAGAATATTAAAACATTTCTCACGTGATTCGTGGAATTATTTTTATTACATTCCGATTCACATTAAATTCGAGAAAATATCGTAATATTAAAGATCGTTATTAACGCACTAGCTGACCCGGCAGACTTCGTACCGCCTCAATCGATAAATAAAATACCTAAACTTTGGTATAAATTAATTTCAAAACAAACAAAACGTATTGAATAAAAAAGCATTTTTTTTGGAACATGAAGTTTTTTTATTATTTTCGACACACCATGATGCTTACTTAAAAAAACAGAGTTTTCCTGAAATACTGGCTATTTATAAGGTTTTAATTTCTATTAACAGACACACACTGTTATGATACAGTTTGTTAATCAATTTAAAGCTTTCTCATAAACTATATTTTTTGTTTTGTTTTGTGGTGCGTAAATAAACAAAGAAGACGGTTTTCCGACGCGCGAACACGCGACGTATAATTGTCCATGCGCGAAACAGGGAAACTCCAAGTTGATTCCGCAAACTTCCAACGATTGTCCATGCGATTTATTTATAGTCGTCGCAAAGGCCAGACGTACTGAAATATGAAGCGTTTAAAATCGAATGGTAAATCCGTTGGAATCATCAGTATTCGCGGATCAAGAATCTCTCCTTCTGTATTTTCCCTTAATGACTGTTGCCTCAATGACATTATTCATCACCTTTTTTACAGACAGTCTTGTTGCATTGCACAGTCGAGATTGATTTATGCAACGCAGCATGATGACAACTGATCCTACTTTTAACTGCAAATTGTGAGGTGGTAATCCAGGTAATTCCAGTGAATTTAAAACTCCGTGGGATAGTTAACTACGTCATCTTGGTTCATAATAGTGTCGACTGATTTGAAGGAAATCAACTGTCCTGGAAGAAAATTCTGAATGATCGCATTGAGATCCTTGACATCTTTATTTTTCGCTGCCAATATTGCTCCTTCCCAGCCAATTATGGTTACTGAAATTTTGCGCTATATCTGGGAAAGCACGCTGAATAAGCTCCTCTTTTGATTCTGTGATCTGACTGAAATCTGTGGTAATGTGATGAATCCGGTCGAGGTGTTTTTGCAACTTTATTATTTCCAATATCTAACAACTGCTTCGCAAACACATTTGCAGTTTCATCGTGTTGCAAAAATACTCGCATGTTAGTTGTTAATTGGAGTGTCTTTACGTACTGCCACAAATTCGATGATTTTAGGCATGCATTTAGTTCATCAGCAACAGTTGATCGGGGAATAACTGAAAGAGTCTGACGAAAATCACCTGACAACAGAATCATGGCCCCACCAAATACATTGTGGGTTGTCACGAAGATCTTTCAATGTTCTGTCTAGCGCCTCCAGTGACCTCTTATGGGCCATTGCATTCATCCCAAACAATTAATTTGCATACCTGTAGGATCTTGGCCATTGCGCTATTTTGGGATGTTGCAAATTGGTGTTTCAGTTATGTTGCATGTTTAATGGTAATTTCAAGGCAGAATGCCAGTTCATCCGCCTTCTAGCAGAGTCGCAGCTATTCCAGATGAAGCCAACGCTAGAGCAACATCATTTCGCGATCTAATCCTCGCCAAAAGCAATGAAATTAAGAACGTTTTCCGGTTCCTCTGGGAGCATCAAGGAAATAAATTCCACCAGATCCACTGTTCACAGCTTCTATCAAAGTGTCGATCGCAATTCTTTTGTTGTTGATTTAATTGTGGAACATTTGTACGAACAGTTTCGCCAATGCTTCAATGTCGTACTGTTGTTCCCTTTGCAACTCGTGGTTTAATGCATCGTGCATATGACGATTGGTGCTGTCATTCCCAAACACGACAATACTTTTATTTGCTATCAATAAACCATATCTTCTATCATGATCAATGTCTTATTGTAAATTTCTTCAGTCATTCGTAGTGTAGGATTAAAAGTTTCACGCACATGATGCAAAACATCCTCAGACATGTCATCTGTATACTTAGCCCACAAATCTTTTGGATTCGAAGGAAACATGTCGATATGATAATCCCAAATAATGTACGAATTTGATGCGGCGATGAAGATATTACGGAATCCTTGAGCGTATCATCCCGAGTGCGAATCGTTCTCAAAGTAAATGTAATAGTTGGCATGCCTCACGGTAAGTCGCACACAGCTGTCCATTAACTGTTCTCAGTTGTTTAAACGATGTCGGACCACGAACATTCACCAACAACAATCGCAAATAATAACATTCATCGTTATTTGGATGTACTGTGTAGATGCGACCCAGAGCGTCTGAAGCAAATACATTTGGATGTCCTTCAACTGGTGTTCCTTGTTTTCGACGCTGAAATGATTTCGATGATGCATTCCATATGTAATAGCGTGGCATGTCAGCATACAGCAGGGTGCGAGCAAAACCATCAGTTTGACAGACTGTGAAGAAACTTGTTAATGTTGTCGATGGTGGACGTGGCGCTCTGTCTGCCGCGTTCGATTCATTAAAATAAACTTGTTGACCATTTTCTAAATGGACCGCCAAATGGACTACTGTAGGGTATCTTTCATGGATCGCAAATGAAAATATACGCCAAATTGCTTCGTTGCTACTTACATAGCGCCCCATCTGGTACTGTGATATTTCATCATTTGCATTAGTTACAGCGAGACAGCCATATCGCTGCCTTTGTTAACATATTTACATATGTACTTTATCGACTTTACAGAGTTGCAATATTCACATTGATGTGAGTCTCAAAAGCTTTGGACCATATTGGCGAGTATGGCACAATCCAACGATTGTCTACATCAACATTTTGTTCTTTTACCTTCACAACTACTGATCGCCCATTGTCCCCAACTGATCGCCGACGATACAATGGGTATCCATCATTTCCCGTTATGGTTTGCAACAAATCTCTTGGGTATCGCTGGAACACTTGCCGATCAACCATACAGGGTGAATTGTAAGTTGAAAGTCCGCAAGGTCCATGTATCATATGTTTGGTAACTACTGCATGCAATTTTGGGTCAACTGTTTCATCTGGAATTTCAGCTGAAATTATGGAATCAATCTCATCTGGCCTTATTTTGTCAACTAACCAGAGTAAAATGTGCGCATGTGGCAATCCACGCTTTTGCCATTCTACAGAGTACATCCAACAACGGACTCGGCCATACACACAATGCTTTATTAAGAAATTTATCAGAGATTTTAATTTTTGTTTAAAAACTCTGGCAATTATGTCATGTCTAACAACTGGTGTTTGGCTAGTAGCAATTCCTCTTGATTTCGGACCAATTTGGGTTACATGTGAATGTAACAAATAAGTCTGAGCAGGCCATAATGCCTAACATATGACATAGCATCCTGAGCATATTCGTGCATGTGGCGTGGGCTTCCTATATAAGTGGCTGGCAAAATTGTCATTCTTCCTCAATTATTCACATTGCCATCGGCATTTATAGCGTCGCGGAGATGAATATATTCCTCTGATCGTAGCTGTCGTTGGTTCAAACGAATGTATGTTAATCGTTCAGTCTCAATTTTGACATACATGTCAACTGCAAACTGATGAAAAAGTCGTTGACACATCAAAATATGATTTATTTCATCTTGACGGATCATCATTATGAATAGAAATTCATAGCACTAACTTTTTTGTTGGTTTCAGCACCTGCAATCAAAAATAATAAACGTTTCTTAGATTAATTGAATTTAAAAATATTATTTAATTCTGCTCAATTTATTTACCTATTACTTGATTTGCCATTTTAATATTAAAATGGTATCCATCTTCCCCCTGCCAGAAGATCAAAGGATATTGTAATCCATCATAGCTCCTATGTGTTTCAGATACACGTTTTAAGTCACTATTCCGACGATGAAGAACATTATCTCTGGATTTAAAATTTTCTCCCACAATGACAACAGCCACTTCATCAATGGTAGGTGAGTTAAACCTCCTTGTGTGTTCACCGGCAGGTGTTTTATCAGCTCGAATGATAATATTATGGCTATCAGATGGCATCCGATCCAATGCTATTTTGAACATGTTTACTAAATTGTTATTCTGATGAAGAAACATTTGCAATTCGTGGACGATGGTTCTCTTCACTGTTGGATTGTGAGCACAACGATTATCAACTTCCGCATCCGAATTGCCCATAAAATAAATTTGTAAAAATTGATGATCTGCATCAGGTAATGGTAACAGTGACCCCAGTAAGTGATAAATTTGTCCTTGTATCTGTAATATTTTTAATTTGTCCATTAATTATTTTATATATATATATATTTTAGTACAAACTTAAATAGTATAAAAAATATTCTGGTATAATACCTTGAAAGTGGGCATGAAATTGTCCCGTATAATATGTATAGCGCCAAATGATGTCATCTGGAAACAGTTGTTATATTTCTAAATGTTGGCCAAGAAGTGCTTAGAATCATTTCCAATCCCAGAAACTAAAGAACGTAAAGGATTTGGTGGCGGGACCAATTGTTGCAATTTTACTTTGCCTCCAGCACAACATAATCCAGTAGATTCACCAGTGTATTTTAACGCCTTACAATATTTACAAACTATTTTCATTTATCCAATTGTTACCGATTTGTCGGCACAATAATCAATTGCCGGATCATAATGGAATGCAGCTCGCTCGAGAATTACAGGAGCACTGCCTCTGCGGATTCGCTCAATTTCATTATGTCGTGCTCGCTGTTGTTGTGTTTGATGTGCACGAACTCGTTGCATTCTAAGCTTATTCACTTCAATGTCACTCGATAAATAACGCAATTCTGACATAGCAATACTACTATTTTCTTGATCTGTCTCTCTCTGGTCATCAGTGCGGTTAGCACGTGGGTAGCTCTTCGCAATTTGATTGACTGCGACGACCTAAGTTAGGTCGTCTTCCTCGCATCGTAACGTAATTAATCAAAGTGAGAACATTTTTCGCTCTCTTAACAGTAACTTAAAGTAAAGTTTCACTATCACAAAATATCAACAAAAAGAGGCAACTACTTGGAATGTCACTATCACAAAGGATCACAAAAGCAAAGAAAGTTCTCGCGCACTGTGCGGTAATCGTCACTCACAAAGAAGGATGCACTCATAGAATATCGTAACTATGATCGTAACACAATATCGTCAATCGTAATACTATTTTCCGTATTATGATTTTTCTATTTATTTTTTTGGAGTTTACCTTTAAGCCATAAATCTCCGTGTTCTGAAGTGCGACAGAATAATTGACATATTAGTTGGTTGTCAATTGTCAAATCTAATGTCAAATATTTAACAAACTGTATCATAACAGTGTGTGTCTGTTAATAGAAATTAAAACCTTATAAATAGCCAGTATTTAAAGAAAACTTTGTTTTTTTAAGTAAGCATCATGGTGTGTCGAAATAATAAAAAAACTTCATGATTCATTAAAAAAATGCTTTTCAATTCAATACGTTTTGTTTGTTTTGAAATTAATTTATGCCAAAGTTTAGGTATTTTATTTATCGATTAAGGCAGTACGAAGTCTGCCGGGTCAGCTAGATATGATTGAATTTGAACTTTATGCAGCGGTAATAAATTGCAAATTGACTCGTTGACATTAGGAACACACCTAAATTGCTTAGACAATAGTGAGTGATTATTATTTGATATGAACTTTATTGAATAGCAATAAAGTTCAAATTCACTCTACATATAATTTAGAAAACGTTTGTATGAGAAATATAAAAGGGCGGTTTTTAGGGTTTTCCTGGAAATTATTCGATTTTTTCTCGCCTTTTAAACCTTCCCTAGTCCCCCACGAACATTTCAAGACTAAGATAAGATAAATCCGTTCAGCCGTTCTCCAGTTTTAGTGAGACTAACGAACAGCAATTCATTTTTATATATATATATAGAATAGATATATAGATATAGAATATACATATATAGATATAGATATAGAAGAAGATAGATATTAGCTCTTTAACATTTTGTTTCACCATGACACATGCAAAACGCAAAATTTCTGATTCGAGATTCAATGTTGTTTTCTATCAATATGTACGTAATTTACGTTTATTTTGTATTGCTTTTATACTTCATATTATTAAGTTCAAATCTTTAATAATTTTTATATAACTTTTTTATACGTATTAAAGATAAACTTGAAGCAGGATTAAACCTATTGTAAAGTAAAATACCTACTTCACAATAGACGAAGCAGAAATTTTTAAATCCGACACTGACTGACAGGTTTACAAAATATAGATTACCTGGACGGGGAACATCTCAGTATCGCTCAAGAAAAAGCTGGAGAAAAATCAACCGGGTTTCTTATACCGAGGACCTATTGTTTGTACTCAGACGAATTAACAAATAAAATTATACCTTTATTGTAAAAATGGGGTCTATTATCTAAACTAGACAACAAATGGCATAAAATTACAGATACTTAAATGATAAAACTGATATGTTACCAACCACGTTTAGAACTTTGTAATGGGCAAATTTATCGTTGATAAAGGCCAAAGCGCATGTGTCTAGAATAATCAAAATAGCAGATGCCGTCCGTACATTGAATTGTCCAGCGCGAAAGAATTCAACTTTAGAAAGAGAAAGTTTAAAAGCATCAAAATTTTTAATCAGGAAAAAATTGTTTTGTTTTAATGGGATATGTACAGCTTCAGCACGGTTAAAACGTTTAAATTTTTCGTTAAACAACGGGCTGCCTTTACTCTACAACGATATTTACGCAAATTTATTTTTCTTTAACATAAAGCAGTTTAATAACAGGGAAAATGACTTTTTATTGATTTTTTAATTGGTTTCACATATGCGCAAAAACGCAAACACGATAAAAACTTTCGAAACTGCGAAATTCTTTATTTACATTTAAACTGTTGCAATCCGTCTTTAGAAATTCAAAAGATCAAATTTTCACCTCGTAGATGAGTATGCATAAGCCATCTATGTTATCTTTCTTACCCCGATACATAAACATTGTTCCAATAATGCAGAATACTCAAAGCCGATCAAATGTAAATTTGAATACCCCACTTCACGTCTGCTACATGTTCTCAAAAAATTACATGTGTGTGGAGATAAATTATGAATTATAACATTTCATTTAAGGCTCCTCAAAACGAAGTCTTAAAATTAACTTTCACGAGATATCGTAATTTTTGTAACAGTTTATTAAAAAAAATTAAGAAAGAGTATGAACGCGAAGAATTTAAAAAAGCAGGTAAAAATAGTAAGAAACTTTGGGAAGTAATAAATAAAGTCACAAACAGAAGCGACAATCAAAATATGCCAACTCAAATATTAACTCAATTTCCGAACCCAAAAGACGCTGTTAATGAAGTGAATAAATATTTTGTACATATTGGCAAACAACTCGCTGATAAAAGATCTTTAGATTCAACTGTAAATTCGAATTACTATAGGTCGAATGTAGTTAACTCGTTTGTTTTATTACCAACCGATGAGGACGAAATTGAAACCATAATTCATAATCTCAAAAGCGATACAGCAGTTGGCTGCGATGGAATCTCTACTCACTTTATCAAGCGATACAAGAAAATTTTAATCCCCCCGTTTACCCATATTTGCAATCTCGCCCTGGAAAATGGTATCTTTCCTCTATTTTCAAAAATCAATTATCCATCCTATCTACAAGGGTGGTGACAAAAGTCTAATATCAATTATAGGCCTATTTCTGTATTGCCTGCTTCTCAAAAATCCTAGAACGTATAATGTACAAAAGGTTATCAAATTACTTAATCAAATATGATATCCTATCACCAAACCAATTTGGATTCCGCCCTGGGAAATCAACGGCAGACGCCGTACATGAACTGTCAGATTTTGTTATCTCTACCTTGGAAAATAAGACAAAGTGTTTAGGAATATTTCTAGATTTAGCCAAGGCTTTTGACACCGTTTCTATCCCCATATTGATGCAGAAATTAGAATGGCTAGGCATAAGGGGTCTCCAACTAAAACTTTTTCATGATTGTTTAACTGACAGGACTCAATATGTAAAAATAGGACCTCATATAAGCGAGGAGGTCAATATATGCTGCGTGTGCCGCAGGAAGCATATAGGCCCGACCTTATTTCTTATTTACATTAATGACCTGTGTAATATTGAACTCAGTAATGGTAAAGTTATTTCTTTCGCTGACGATACAGCCCTTATATTTACAGGCAATACCTGGCATGAATTAAAGGACCAAGCCCAAACTGGACTAAATAGAATTACCAAATGGCTTCATGAAATGCACTTACTCTGAATACAGACAAAACCAAATATATCCTATTCTCCAAAAGTAGCAACTCAACACAAACTTTTCATCATGACATTATGGCTCATTCTTGCAATTTTAGCTGTAATTCCTTGTGTCAATGCGTTCCATTGCAGCAAGTAAAGATGTCAAGTACCTAGGTATCATATTAGACAGCAACCTCACATTTAGTAAACACATAGAAACTCTTTCTCTAGACTACGTAAATTAATGTACATTTTAGGGACCCTTCGAACCGTAGCTGATTCAAAAACCATGAAACTAGTTTACTTGTCGCTCTGCCAGTCACTACTTATCTATTGTATAACTTCCTGGGTGGAGCAACAAGTCATTATTAATTTTACTTGAACGAACTCAACGGTTGTTGTTAAAGGTTATGAACTTTCTTCCATATACATATCCTACTACGGATCTGTATAAAAAACAAATGTTCTTACGGTAAGACAGCTGTTCTGATTGTACACAGTCCTTAAAAACACAATCAAGTAGAGTATAATCCAAATAGTTCTCAACAAAATAAACGGACTTGTCGATTTGCACTTCGTACCAAAGAAAATCATCTCATTTTTCTCGTAGATTCTACAGCTATATTGGAGGATTTCTTTACAATAAAATTAACCAGAAGCTCAACATTTATCCACTTTCTAGCTTTAAACCAAAAACTGTTACACAATGGTTAACAAGCTTAGATTATAAAGTACTGAAGATCTTCTCAATACCTGAGATAAATACATACACACACACGCACACACACACACACACACACACACACACACACACACACACACACACACACACACACACACACGCACGCACCCCACACACACACACACACACACACACACGCACACGCACACACACTCACACACACACACACACACACACACACACACACACACACACACACACACACCCACCTGCCCTCAACAAAGCACTTACTTAAATTTTGTACTGCCTTGTTGTTGTGTAATTCATTTTAAGTAACAAACAATTTATGTTTATGTTTATGTTCACTGTTTACAAGTATTTTCACCCATTTTGAACACTTTTAGTAATTATATACTTGTCTTTCCGGAGGTGGGACCTGGTGGCCTAAAATACAGGCATTGCTTAGGTTTAGGCATCAGTCTTCCACATTATGCTTAATGTAAAATACTGCGTAATACCTAATTTTATGTAATTAAGGTGGTGAGAAAATAAATTATTATTATTATTATTATTATTATTATCAAATACATAATGACAATATTAAAGTATCATAAATAAATACAAATTTAACATCTTTTTAAGTCGCATTGCAAATATAAAAGTTTTCCCTCAGCTTCTTCATATCAATTTAATTAACCTTAAATTTATATCTTAATGTAGGTCTTTTCGATTTCTCATCTCTTTTTAGCAGCGACATACTGCATACATATTGAAAATAGACTGTACCTTTAATTTCGTGGCTTCATAAGTAGTCCTAAGTAGTAATCGGTATTTAACATTGCGATGTTAGGTTAACCAAATCTAATGGTTTTGGGTTAACCCGATCTGATCACAAACAGCACATTTCTTTGGGCAAAGGTGCTTCTGTTGTGTGGTCTCATAGTAATCTCAACTAAGTAAATGATAGTATAAAACTTAAATACATACATACATAGTCAGCCTGTGATAGCCCACAGCTGAACATAGGCCTCCCCTAATACACCCCAATCCATTAGGGGGTTTTGGACCGTATCCCACCATGCTGGTCCAATGCGGGTTGGTGAGTGGACTGACTTGTATGTAATACAGCCTATCCGACGCATGGATCATCTTATTTTCCGACAATTGAGTGATCGGCCCAAGTTGCCCTAACCAACTAGGAAACAAAGATGAAAATTTGTTGAGTACCCGCAGGATTCGAACCCTCGGAGGCAATTAGAGCAAAATTAAATACTAATGGTTATTCTACTAACATTGACAGGCACACTTATTCCACCATAGTGTATCGTGCAATCAAAAACATTGGAAAGGGCTTAAAACGTCCGAAATAACACGTAAAACTTCGGTTCGTGGTCGTTGTTATACAGTCCACACGTGTGCCAATTTACAAAGATCGCTATGAAGCGCTCGCCAACTGTTGGCGGATCGCAACCGACTTATCAAAGATTGTAAATAATGCAGATGACCTTCAAATTACTCAAAGGAAAGAAACAACGATTTGATCTTGAATGCGGCTGTTCAAACGAAATTCAAGAAAAGCGTTCTGAACTTACTCAAATAAATTCCCTACTCGAAAAATTTGTTAGGGCAAACCAGCCTTGGACAAACTGCAAGAACATGTGAATGAGGTTACGACTAATATAAACGAAATGAGGGCCTCAAATGAATTGGCAACAAATTTGTTACGTAATAACATAACTGAGGTTAAAACTCAGTTAAGCTGATATCGAGTTAAATACTTATTGAGTGCAGAACAAAAGAGTTGAAAACTCATGACTACGAAATTAGAAGACCAACTATATGCAGATGAGAAAGAATCATGTCGCTAGAATCTGATCTCAACAACCTTAAGCTATCCTCAACTACATGTGAATACGAAGAATTAATAATTGAGCCACAATAGCGCAATAAGCGTAGTAGAAATATTGTTATTATTGGAATTCCTGAGCATCCTACGGCTGACTTTAATAAAAAGTTGGACACTGAAAAAATTGAAATAAACAAGATACTTCAAGCACTAGAATCAAACTGCCCGCAACCAGATAAGATTATTAGGTTAGAAAAGTATAACGAAACTAAATGTAGGCCCATCAAAGTGTGATTTGCGTCTCAAGACACGGCAAAAATGGTACTAAAAAAAAAAGGTAATATTAAAGATAATAACATCAAAATATATTCTGATCAACCGCCTACACAGCGTCAAGCAATGTTGAACATTGCTTGACGCGTTACAGAAGGAATTAAAATTAAAATTACAGAGAAAAACATCTAATGATTAAATATATAAATGGAATTCCTACAATAGTTAAAGAATTACCAAAAAACTAGAAACGGACGAATTCGCTGCCAAAATCCCTTATATTAAAAACTGTTCAACCTATGAGATAAAGAATAATTACGAAGATATAAGAACACATACTAAAGGCACTCAAATTTTTCTATACAAATATACGTAGCCTGGTGAAGCCCGTAAAGAGATGAGTTAAATGTATTCTGAAGCTTTTGAAACAATAATTCATGTTATTGTACTAACAGAAACCTGGATAAAAACATCGATGAAGCTCAAAGGCTTAATCTGCCCAATTACACGCATTATTTTAATTATAGATTAATACTTGAGGTGGAGGGTTTCGATTTTTGTCCATAATAATTTAGAACATGAGGAAGTAGAACAAATGTGCAACACTAACAATAATTATTTATGGGTACGATTACGAAAATGTGCCATAAACATAGGAGCCATATATAAACAACCGTCAAGTAACAGTAATGATTTCCTATGTGATTACAATACATTTCTTGATCAAAATAAAAATAAACGCGCTCATATTTTTGGAGACTTTAAAAAAAATCCTTTTAAATTGTGGCAATATATAACCTCACTATGTACTAATAAACAACGCGTTAACAGTTTTGCAAAGGTTATTTACTTTTTAGGTGTACTAAGTAACCCTTAAGAAATTGTAGATTATTTTAATGAATTCTTTGCAAATATCGGAGCAGAACTTGCTACTAAAATACCACAAAGTACTACAACAATCTAACATGCACACTGCACAAGAACGCTACAAAAACTCAGACACAAAAACTATCAATAATCGAAAAAACAGATTCTTATGAAGTAACACAGATTATAAAAAGCTTGACTCTAATTACGAGCGCTGGTATCGATGGCTTAAGTACAAAGACAATTAAATCTATTAACAATATTATTGCAAAACATTAGTAAGTTGTATAAATAAATGCTTCAGTAGGCTGTTTTCCAGACTCATTGAAAATAGCAAAGTTGATCTAATTTTTAATTCAGGGTGATCGAGCCGATCCTAATAATTATAGGCCTATATCGGTTCTGCCTGTACTATTAAAAGTTTTGAAAAAATATTACATTGCGCTTAAACAACTTTCTTGAGTCAATAAATTTCGTTTACAAAAACAATATGGCTTTACTCCCACTCTAATACCACAGCAGCTACTGTTGACCTGGTAACGTCCTAAAACTGAATATTAATAAGAAAAAGTATGCCTGGGTGTGTTTATTGATCTTAAAAAGCTTTTGATACTATAAGCCATAAAATATTGCTGATGAAACTAAAAGACATAGGAGTCACAGACGTAGCTTTTAAAATATTTGAATCATATCTTGCAAACAGGCAGCAAATAGTAAAGTTAATGACCAAATAAGCAAACTAAAGATATTACTTTTGGCGTTCCCCAGGAACTGCCTCCGTAGACCTAGATGGTATGGGCGTCTGCTTTAGAAACCGGAGGTCGGGTTCGAATCCTGCGGGACGCAACAAATTTTCATTGTTGTTTCCTAGTTGGTTAGGGCAATTTGGGCCGATCACCCAATTGTCTGAAAAGTAAGATGATCCATGCGTCGGATGGGCATGTAAAGTCGGTCCCCCACCAACCCGCATTGGACCAGCGTGGTGGGATACGGTCAAACCCCTAATGGATAGGGTGTATTAGGGGAGGCCTATGTCCAGCAGTGGACTAACAAGGCTGATGATGTGTGATGTGTTCCAGGGATCCATTCTTGGGCCATTGCTCTTTTGACATTTATAAATAATATACACACTTTAGGACTCATGGGTGATCTCTACGCTGACGACACTAGTCTATTCTAGTTATGGTCATTCCATAGGAGTAGTAATAGATCAGGCGCAAAAGATTAAATATATTAAACGTATGGCTAAAATCTAACTTGCTAACAATTAATCTAACAAAACAAATTATATCATTTTGCCGCAAAAAACAAGAAAATCAGTAGTTTTCATCCTCTAACAATGGACGGTGTTACCTTAAAACCAGTCAAACAAGAAAATAATTAGGTCTTATCCTGGACAATCAGCTCTCATGGAAACCACACATTGAAAAATATATAAAAGCTGTCATCTCTTACTGGTGTTCTTAAAGTCTGACTGATGTTTTCCAAAACGAGTTTGCTTCATTATTTATAACTGCTTTGCAAAACCCATATAGACTATTTAATAGAGTGTATGGAACTGTTTATAGATCTATTATTCAAATGCTGCAAACTGATCAGAACAGATTACTTAAAATTTTATTTGGATATGATTACCTTACAGCTACAAAAATAATCTATAGTGGAACTAAATTAATGAATATTACTCAGATGTATAAATATAGTATCTGTACTTTAATTAAAAATTTTAAAGAATAAGATTCATACTGAAAAAAAATTCACCAAACATGTAGATCATCACAAACGTATGACTAGACAAACCAATAACATCTGCTTAATAACGCCAAGAACTAACTAGGTAAAAAGCCTATTACGCAAAGGAGTTTCTCATTTAATAAATTACCAAAAGAAGTAAAAGATGCCAAATCTGATTTATCATTTAAAAGATTGTTAAAATACCACATAATAAAGGATTTTTCATCGTTGTAATTAAATTAAATTTATTTTTCACTATTATTCATGTATCATTTAAATTTCGTTTATGGACAGTTAATAGTTTTACCAATATTACTATGAGTGTAGTGTACTTTAAATATGGTAACATAAAGTGAGCAACATTTATCTTTGGTGCATAAGGAAGAAAGAAAAAATATAGTAACCATCGGACCACGTACTGTATATAACTTGTTAGATATAGACAACTTTTCTTTGTAAGTGAATTATATTGTAATTCTTAAAAGAAATAAATGTCTTAAACCACAAAACTGACCAAAAAAAATTGCAATTCAAGCACTGTTTTGATGTCTTTGGCGATAAAACCGTGTCTCAACTCGTTTTCCGCCAAGTCGTGAATGACGTATAACTTGCACGATATTAATTTTAACTGTATGTTTAATGTTGTAATATTTATCTATATAAAATGGATGATTTGCTAGACAAAAAATATTTTTTATTTATTAACAAATACAGTGTGTATTTGCTTAATTAACTTTACAATACAAGAACAACATTCAAGCTTCTGTCTTTGTACTTGAGCCATCGAATTCAAAGGGTTTACATGAATGGTAAAAGATCTCTCGGGACCCCGGTAAATATATTTTAATATTTTCTCTTCCACGTTTATATAAACGACTTACCATATGCAATAAATAATAGCGAAGAGATAGTATTATTTGCAGATGATACCTCCTTGATTTTAAAGTTAAACGACATACTTCAATTAATGACGATGTAAATAATACTCTCTCACGTGTTAATAACTTGCTATTAAACTAAAGAAAAACAAAAAGTATTAGATTCATGACTCTTAACGTGGCGCAGGGTAAAGTTAGACGTAGTTCAATCAACTGTATTTCTTGGAATAGCTATAGATGCAAAACTATAAAAGGGCTCCCATACTAATAGGATGGCAATTAAACTAAGCTATGCAGCTCACGCAGTAAAAATAATAAGATTATTAACTGATGTGGAATTTAGTATATTTCAGCTATTTTTATAGAATTATGTCTTATGGCATTTTACTGTGGGAAAATGCGGCCGATACTAATACCATCTTTATCCTCCAAAAAAACTTGCAATTCGTGCAGTCTATAACTTGGGCCCCGAAGAATCACCAAGACAGTTGTTTACAGAAATAAAAATAATGACCGTTAGTTGTCAATACATATTTAAAAATTTTATGTATGTAAAAGAAAAGATTTCTTAAAACATTGTGATGCACATGACATAAATACAAGGAACAATTAATTCTTAAAAAATATCTAATTATTATTTTTATAAATATGACTAAAATATGCATTACTTTACAGTATAAAGTAATTAACTTTGCTTTGTAGACAGATAACTCTAATTAGTTAGTGCACTGCTGGACATAGACCTAATTAGAGGGTTGTTGGACCGTTTACCACCACGCTGGACCGACTTTTTACATGCCCATCTGACGCATGAATCATCAGCTCACACTTTTGATGACTTTTGTTAAAGCAAATAGTAACCAATGTATTTTTTTGTATGGGTAAGATAACAAAATAATAAAATATTATTACGTTATTGATATTTTTAATATTATGTAAATGATGACCACAAACTTAATAAACCCACTGTGATTCTATTTTATGTCCGTAATTTATGCAAAATAAGTATTAGATGAAATGCACTAAATTTCAGATTTAAAAGAGTTTTATACTTAACCACGTGAGTTTCAATTTCGTCCGTAGAACCAGTTTCGGTCGGACTCTAATTAAAAGCCGTATCTATAAACAGGTTTAACTTTCATTAAGATTTCCATGACTCTGTATCTTAATGCTCTATATAAGTTCACAACTAACGGTAAGCTTGTTCCTACAACTAAATAAATACCATGTTGTAAATAAATAAACTACATAAAGCCCAGCTTTCAAAATTTTGCAGGCCTATGGATATTGTTACATATTTGTTAGATATGACGAGCAAGAACATCACTTGATGGTAAGTAATACGATCTGCTCATAGAGAAATTCGTGTAGCACGTTATAATTTTGTTTATCAATCTGAGATAACTTTGCAAGCTATGTTGATCATCATCTCACTCTATCACACACAGAAATTCCGAGCATAGCTCGCTGAACGACTTGGAGTTTCCTCATACGGCCAACAGTGAAGGACCATGTCTTAGTACCATAGATCATCACTAGCAACACACACTAGTTGAAGAACATAGTTTTCAGACATTGAGGGATATCGGACTAAAGGATAAGTCTAAGCTTCCCGAAAGCTGCCCATCCGAGTTGGGAGACATTGTTAAGGTAATTAAGCATAGCGTTAAGGTCCTCCAGCGACTATGCTATGATGACTATGTCGGCGGTAAATCTAAGGTGAGTGATGCACTCGTCATCGATTTTTATACATTGTCCTTTCCAATCCAAAAGTTTGAATGAGTCTTTCAATGCAGCAGCAAAGAATTTCGGGAGTATAACATCACCCTATCTTGACAACCTTCTGCAATTGGATAGGCTTCTTACTACTGGACTGCAGTTGGATGGACATCGTTGCTTTACAGTTGGTCTGTTATCAGACTGACTTCCGGGCACTCGTTACAGCGGGTCCAACGACGATGTGCACAGTTGTCTATAGAATATGTCAATCTCACTCAAAACCTCCGGTCTACTTTAGATGACGACCCCACTATTGGTTTTCAACTTGGTCAACTGGCTTTGCCCGGTAGACAGATTTCTGTTGAGGGCTGTAGAACCTTGGTTTTCCTATTGCTTTTTTAATGCGACATGTATTAAAATTGCGCAAGTCCCGCTGCATATACTTGGAGATCTGCCTATTAAGCTTCCTGATATCTAACATATCAGAAGAATATGTAGCCGCATCTTCCGCCTTGTACCCAGAAGATTATGAGTGGTCTTTTTGGGTTCTAGTATTGCGGTAGATTTTATATAACCCACGGCATTAACAGTTTTGACGAGCTGAGCGTTAATATCGTACACAGTATTGTAATTGTTTAGGGGTTTTGAATATAAGCACGAGATGGAATTTGATTTCTGCAACTTTACCCCAGTAACTTTTGATGAGACCAAAAAATCAATTCATGCGATCAAGACTAATGCAGTTGGATGTGATGGCATAGGACGACGCATGATTTTGCCCATCCTGGATTACCTACTTCCCGCAATCACCCACATTATCAACTTCTCCATGACTTCTGGAACTTTTCCTACTTTGTGGGCCTTTGTTCGTCCGGTCCCAAAATTTCAAAATCCATCTATTCCGGCTCATTACTGACCCATCTCAATCCTTACTTATCTTACTAAGGTGCTTGAGTCCTGTGTTCTGAAACAGTTCTCCCATTTTTTAAATTAATAAGCCCTTTTCAATCTGGATTTAGACCTGGACACAGCACCACTACCGCGCTCCTTAAAGTGACTGGCGACATTCGAGCTGCCATGGAACATACCAAAGTTACAACAGACTATGACTAATGCTTTTAATGCCGTCAGTCACGATATCCTTTTGGCTATGCTTTCCCATTTAAAAGTCTCTGATAAAGCACTAATCTGGTTTTCATCTTATTTTCGAGGTCGTCAACAGTCTGTTAACGCTAATGACTAATTTTCAAATAGGCTTCATTTAGCTGGTGGCGTACCTCAAGGCGGTATTCTCTCTCCAATTTTATTTTCTATTTTCATTAACTTTATTACTACTGAACTTCAAAGTTCGTACCATCTTTACGCCGATGATCTAGAACTATTCTTTCAGGAACCTGATAGGATAACCGAGGCCATTAGCAAAGTGGTTACGAAAGTTTGGTCTAACTGTTAACCCAAAAAAGTGTCAGGGAATGATTGTTGGGAGCAATCGCATTCTGACTAAGTTACACATAAATAAACTCCCATCAACCATTTTTGACAACCAGACCATTCCTATTAAGGAGAATAAGAAGGACCTCGGACTGACAATTGATTCAACACTCAGTTGGAAACAGCAAGTCGCATGTGTTTTTTAGAGAGTCACAAGTGTACTGAGGTCCCTCTATCACCTTAAAAACTTGCTTCCAATGGCAACAAAAATTACGCTCGTGCAGTCCTTTATTTTCCCTTTGATCGACTATGGTGACGTGTGGTACTTTGACTTGAATGCAGATCTACTCAACAAACTCGACCGTCTTCAAAATAACTGCATTCGATTCGTATTCAATATTCGTAAATATGACTATGTGTCGTCTTATCGATAACAAATTCAGTGGCTTCCAATTCGACAGCGTCGATCGTTGAGAGCACATACCACTCTCTATTCCGTACTTTTTTAGCCCATCCTCCGACGTATTTGTCGTCTTATTTTCAATTTCTTAGTGATACAAATCTCAGAGATCTTCGTTCAACGAATAACCGTCTTCTTCTGTGTTCCATACATCGTACTGATTTCATTCATAAATATTTTCCAATTCAATCAATTCTTCTGTGGAATGCGCTACCTTTGGAAATCAAAATGGCAGGATGCAAGAGGAATCAGCAAAGTAACTGACCCTGTGACATGTGCATATGTAATTATAGTTATATTTGTGTATATATATATATTTTTTTTATAATTAATTGTGTGTGTACATTTATATATATATTGGATACTTTATTAAAGATATACTTAATTAATTGTACTCTTGAAGACTTGGATTTTCTTATTGTGTAATATAATGCCCCATTTTTAACAACCTCCCTAAAGTTGGCTGTTCAATATGCCTGGGCATTAATCCATTGTATATCTTACTGTGCAAAAAGAATAAATAAATAAATTTTAAAAAATGAAAAAAGTGTGGACTATATCAAAGTTAAGATTTAACGTGCCCCTTTCCAGCCGGTGATCGCTGTCGGTTTTAAAACTTGTTATAATAGGAATGTCATTAAATATTTGGCGTTTGGTCGTCATGATAAAGTCAATCCCGTTTTTTAAGAAACCATCGTGGAAACAGCCCCAATTTGAACCTGGGTTCACTTTTGTGGGGTTGCTGAAAATGGTTCATCATTACCATTCCTCTCCATAAAGTCAGCAGTTTACCTCTTGGCTTCCTTTGCCCTACTTCAAAATTGCTCATTTTCAGCTCATCGTTTCTTCTTTTGCCTAGTTTTGCATTAAGGTCTCCTATCAACACCATGTATTAAATTTAGAAATTAAGCTCGTAATATCCTAATCATTACCTACCGACTAATCATTTGAGTTTGTCGATGTCCGCGCAAATACCTGTAAGATCTTAACGAATACCGTTTGGATATTCTGGAGTCAAGGTTCGACCCTGACCCACCACTTTCGACGATGATTAATGACAGACTTGCGGACGATAAATCAGACAGCTCCTTAGGATAGTTGGTCGCCCTCCCGACGGAAAAACAGGTTGCTGAGTTCAAGGATTATCTTATAATCCCCCTCTCTTCAGACTTCAGATGATCCTATAACGCAACCTGTTTACCTCTTCTTCCAGCTCCGTCATCAACTCGTCAGTTTTCAATGTCCGTGCGTTAAATATTGCCAGGTCCAGTGATAGCTGATGGTAGCCGAATCGCATCCGGAGATTCTTAGCAGCCCTGCTCGGCCATTACCATGACCGCTACCATATCCAGGAATAGCGAGACTTCCGGGGAGTGGTTTTGCCATAGTTGGCTTGGCGAACGGGTTGGCAACCGCAGTCCCTCCAGATCTTTTACACCTCGAACCTACGCTGGTTGTTGATTTAAAAAATTGAGATCTACAGTTGAAGGTTGTCCGCCATCTGTTGAAACGGGTTTGGAAACTTTCATTGGTCATCTCTTCCGACACCCGCGGGAGAAAAGAGCTGAATTCTGCCACAACCACATTGCAATAAATATATAGTCATCAATCAGCCTGTGATAGTCCACTGCTGACTGGCCTCCCCTAATACACCCCTATCTATTAGGCGGTTTTTGGACCGTATCCCACCACGCTGGTCCAATGCGGGTTGGTGGGTGGACCGACTTTTACATGCCCATCGACGCATGGATCATCTGCCTTTACAATTGGGTGATCGGCCCAATTGCCCTAACCAACTAGGAAACAATAGTGAAATTTGTTGAGTCCCCGCAGATTCGAACTCACGACCTCCGGTTTCTAAGCACGCCCAACCATAGGGCTGCAGGCAGGTAATATTCAAGCATAACAATATAGTAAACATTTAATTTTGTTTTATTTTGTTACATAACATCATTACTAGACCGTTTGAAGTATTAAGAATTCCACCTTTGTACAAATTTTAAATCTTTAATATATAAATACGTATGCAAGCATGTAGTAATCAATTTAATTGTTATTTATGAATTTCAAAACGAAACCATTACTTTACCATTTCGAATATTTATTTCTCGCTTAATTAGCGTGCAATCAAACGTTGACCGTATTAATAAACTAAGCCGATCATTTCTACACCACCATTTTCATTGTTTTGTGACATAAAATAAGATTACAAACTTTACATTTTCTGCACAAGGTAATCGAAGTTTAATTCGCGTCTTTTATATTTTCATATATTTGTGTCTATGGAATGAAGTGATAAGACAAGCAAAACGGTAATATATGTATAGATATATAAAACAATTACCATTAACACTACTGCATAAGGCGCAAACATACACGGTTATGTTTCTCTCATAGTCGCTCCCGTTTATTCCGAAATTTGTCATTTGTAATATATATGACTAAATAAAAGGATATATTCGATTTTTTAGCTGTGATAAAACAAAATATTTCTTAACAAACTTTTGCAGATAGGCTCGAGGCTTATTTTGTCACTATGACCGCGCGCTACAATATATTTACAATGGTGTTTGCTATAAAAACACGTACAATAATATTTTGGTTCAGATTGCATTGAAAAGTATTGTTTAACGTGTGTATACTTTATATACATGTTTAGCATTAGAGGCACTGACCAATATTAGTGTTAACACCCATTGAAAACACACATGAATAGAACACTGGATTATTTTGTTGTATTCAATTATTCAAACTTGTTTTAATTATCAATGCAATATTTTAAGATTATTTATGGTTGCTATTGCATTACATCTTATCATATATATCAGGTCATAGTTTTTTATACATCATAGTTTATCATAGGTCATTGAAATTTACTATAAATTCTTCTAAACTGGCATAAAAACTCGGAACCTATCAATATCAGTAATTATATAGTCTGCCGCAGACGGAATATACAAACTCCTCAGCCAATCATCTGAGTCGTTCCCCCGGGATATGATTAATTTAAATTAATATTTGACTTTACAACCAAGTTAAGTAAGTGGAAATTTTTCCACCAGTGGATTTTATTGTTGGAAAAACATACTTTTACTTACCTCAGAGTTAAGACCGTGTCAATTTTATTTATAAGACAAAGACTTAATGTATTTTTACACACTACTGTTTAAAAATATCTACTTACTACCAAATTTAAAATTCAAGGACAAAATTGTCATTTTACGTGGGACCGTCTGGAGTAATACTACCGCGTAATAACTTTGCAACTATCAGTAGTGTGGAAACACTTATGTCCCTTGTTCCGAACCTACCGCAATTACTTGATAAAACAAAGGCAACAACTCTGTTCGCGGGCATGAGCGGATTTAAGACGTATTTAACTGCTGTTCTTATGGGCAGGGCGTATCACTTAACATCAAAATAACATCATGCTCATCTCTACCATTTAATGTTGCCACGCCTTTGCATGACCGTCAGCGCAAAGGGGCTAAGTCGCACTCGCACCGAATAAAACCAATCAAGATGTTGTCGTTGCCCTTAGCTTGCCCAAGCCACGGCTCCTATACAGATCGGCAACAGATTCTCTACTTGGATCTACTAGCTTCCACCAATAGATCCAAGCGTTTGTACAAACAAGCGAACGATAGTGAGTGCGACCTACAACATACGGACGCTTTCTTTTTTCCCTCGACTTCTTCATTCTGGTCAGGGAGAGAGGCACACCTGCCGTCTTCGACCAGCCCCGTGTGCGTATCCATAGTCCTTTTTCAGCCCGTTAGGTTCATCTTAACTTCACCGCGGCTGGGCCATTAACTACAACAAGGTGAGAACTTCTTCGGGTTGACTGCCCATTACATTAAATTACCGCACCTCTGAAGCTACATTATATAACAAAATATTGGGTGGCCAGGCAAAAAAAAGGAGAGCAGAAGGAGGACTATTAAGATAGTATATTCAAAAATTCCATTTACTCCTACGGCGTTCTACTACTATAATATAGTGTACATCACAGCATGTCACCACTACTCGAAAATATGAAAAACTTAATTGTAAAATAAATATGTAAGGCAAAGTTTGAAACTTTTTCATACGATACGACCCCTATGTGAATACGGATGAAAATGCATCTGAATGTACTTAATGAAGAATAGGTATATTGGTTAAAAGTATGAAAATGTATACAGAGAGAATACATTTATTATTGTTGTAATCCCCTTGTTACAAAATAATTAATACAATATTGAAAATTAGATATCCTTAGCATTCGTGTAATGTAAGGGCTAAATAAAAATGATATTGTATCTCGTATGTTATTTTGAATTTAAGCTATACTACGTGAATGTTGTTGCTCCTTCATCATGCATTTAATTGATTTCATTGGTTGAAACTAACAAGTATTTAAATAATCAAAATTAAATTAAAATAATTTTCTACTCATCTACATCTGCCAGTGTCTACTAGTTTTTGCTGTAGGCGTTAAGGTCGTTATACCACCTCCATCGACGCTGACCTTGACGCCTCTGTTCTTCATCTGGCTCATACTTTGTTACGACCCTTGCCCCACTTTTAGCGTGCATGCAGCTGAAGTAACCTGCCTTATCCCATTTGAACTTTGCAGCTTTGACACAAACATGTAAACCACTGTTGGAAGATAACGTAGTTTTCCTAATCGGTCTGTTATTTTTACACCGAGAATACTAAGTAGCATTGCACTTTAGTAAACTGTGAAGTAAGTCTTACTTAACTGTCTGGACTTAGTCGAGCAAGTAAGTTTATGCATCATAAACAATCCTGACGTTGTCAGATTACACATTTTAATAACTTTGCGTTTTAAGGAAAATAATAAGATTATAAATCAAAATACGATAAAACATGTCTGTTTCGACCAAACTCAATCCTAACCTTCTACTAAATTTGTTCCTTTTTTGTTATATATGTGACTTCACATAATATTTTTATATACAAGGTAATGTTCGTATTTTCTGGAGTAATGTAAAATGTTTTTCTCTGAAATATTTAAAATAAAATATATAATGACGTCGAAAATCAATACAATGAATAATATTTTTTGAATAAATTGAAGTGAATTAAATGGTATACATGTTCATATTTAAATATTATGTAATTAGTTTTAAACTTGTTTAGACATACTTTTTCTTAAATATTATAATTAATCGTTTTATTATTGAGTCATTCAGTCAATAAAACGTACTTTCGATTGGTACATTTTTTCTAATTGTCAAAATTGCATAAAACGTCTGAGAAGGACTTCAAACAGATAACAGTAGAGATATTATGATGTAATACCAAACTAAGCGTCCGTCTCTGCTCTAGTTGTATGTACTGATATTTTAAAATATCGTTTTATGTACTATGTTCATTTAATAATCGTATATTGTGACAAAATATGCCATTTTACGAGAACATAAGTAATTTTTCTTAAACTATGAGTATTGAAAATGTTAAAAATGGTTGATACAAACGTCATTATGACGATAAGAAAATAAAGTTTTCCAAGATACCGGTTCGCATGTACTTATGCTTTTAAGTAAATATGATTTGACGTTTTCCTAGGGACGCTGGTGATTGGCTGGAGTGTGGTGGATCACTCTTGACAGGATACAATTCTCTTAATGCCAATTTTATGTCAGTTAATGCATAAATGTATTGTGTATCGTTGGGAAAAGATTTTTCTATAATTAAATGATTTTATTATATATTTGAGAGTACCAATATATCTCGATTTTCAATGGCATTATTTATAAGGTATTTGACACTTATCAATAAAGTTTCATAGTGATGGGTTTGAAAATGACACTCATTTAATGCAATTATTCATTGACAGATCGGGTGTCATTGAACTCCGATAAAGATTCGAGTGTTACCGAAGGAAAATAATTTCTCAACACATCTATAGGTTTCGATGACCTTCACTATTGAAATTTTTAACATCCACTTACAACAACAACTTTAATCAAGATTGAGGTTTTTTAACACATAAAGAATTAAGTTATTGCGTACAAAAGTTACTTATTAAAAATGTATAAATATTACAGTTTTGTAGCAATATACACTTAATATATGAAGTAACGTATATATACCCCGCTATTCTCCAAAGTTAATTGGATACCTGAACGCTTTCGCGTTTAAATTACGCTTCAATTTAAACTTTGATGTTTTTGTTAATACATTCATGCGGGCTATTATTTTACTCGGGGTTACGAGTGAAATTGTTTTAATTTTCGATTACTTACCGATACCCATAATACATTATTTTGTTGACGTTTCATTTGAAATCACAATTGTAAAATTAATTACCTGTAATTAGTACCTGCCTAAAAAACTAACCCTAAATAGTAAAAACCTAATTATTCAATAAATTTACTTATAGTATAAATTTTATAAGTTATTTTTATAAATTATTACCCTTATTTTTTTTAACAATTTTATTGTATACATTTTTTTTGTGTGTGATTCTGAATATGTTTTTATACTATGGGTAAAAAAACTTCACTATTGAATATAAAAACATTTTCAGACGCTTTAAAAATCAAACTTGACTGAACATTTAAATCTTAATGTTCCTAAAATTCTCAGATCAGTTTCTCTAATCTCTACACCTCTCTTAAAGTGATATATAGGTTTTTCTCATTAAGATTCTTCTTTACTTCCCAAAATATAAACCTGAACCACTACATCTTTTTATGTGTTTTCAAGTAAGTAGCTATTGTAAATATATAGCGGCGTGCGTTAACACATATGTACATTTGTTACAACATAAGCTAATTAGGAATGTACTGCCATGTAATTTATTATATGATCATTCCTTGTGTTTCTTTATTTTTCTCTTTATTAAAAAAAGGCTTACCCTCAATGTAGTGAAGGAGCTTATTTAATAAAAATGATATAAGATCTATATCAAATCCACTAATTTACGGATTTTCGCGTTACTTAAATATATTATTGCCGACGTTTCGGATTCTTTCCAGCATCCATGATCACGGGCAGCTAAGTTGTAATGTCGATCTCCTTATACAACTAACGCGAAAATCCTAAATTATGGATTTATATATATCGCGTAATAAAAATATATGATGTAGATCGTTCGTTCTTTCCAGCATCCAATCACGGAAATCTGTGGCAATTCTGTTCCACTATCAACATTTAATAAAATCCAAATTAGGGTCATGATAGTATAATGTCAAATAAAAGATAATGATGTTAATCTGTTACTGTGAAAATAACAGTAAAATCTCAACTTTCAATGTTCAATCGTTCAACTTTAGATTAAACATTATATGAAGTCAAGAATGCAGAATTGTCAAATAGAGAAGATTAAGCTAATGGTAAAACCATGTCAAATGTATACAAGTTCAAATTTTAATGCGTTTTATTTAGTTAATAACATATTTGAAAAAATTAAAATAATTATAAAAAAATAAGCATTAAATGTTAAAACATCGTCAATGTAATCAAGATAGCTGTAAACATTATTAATTTTTTAATTATCGTATTAAAAACTAACTGAATTTATAAAAAATAATCAAATGCTCTGTAATTAAAGTTGATGCTGTACAGGTAATTATATCGATTTAAAACTTAAAATTCTTTTCTATCAAGACAGTCTGCAAGTAACGTTTCAATCAAGAAAAAACTATTATTCTACTTACTTTAAAGTTTAAAAATAAGGAAAGGGAGATAAAGTTTTCACTTCGTAGAGAGTAAGGTGGTCAAATTCAATTTTGATACAAACCAAATGTATATAATAAAGATGCTATTTTTTATTAAAATAAATTGTTTTCTTGTTCATATACATATATTGTACTAATGAATCGAATAATGGTAACGGATGCGGATATTATATAATGTCATATTTGAATAATGTCTTTTTAAAATATTAATATAATGCAGCTTTAATTTATTACTTACAGTTTCTATTTAATCGAGCCTTCAAGATTTTTATGTTTAAATATATATTAAACAATTGTAAGTTATCGCAAATAACATATTTTATGCCACTCAAAAATCGCTACGGGCAACATTAATTCGCACACTTTATTTTAGTATTGTTACGTGCAAAAATTTGCATCAGTATTTACACTCGTAAAATAACCAGGCATATATATTTATTTATTTATTAACACTTTATGTAAAATAACAGTACAATGGCGGACTTAATGCCAAAGGCATTCTCTGCCAGTCAACCATTTGAAGTTTTAGAGAAAGTTGAGTAGGTGCGAAATAAAAAAAGGGAGATTAATATTTTTGAATCAAGTTTCTAAATGTATTTACAACAGTTTATCATGATAAATAATACACAAACGTATACTACGATATACATCAAGCATATTACAATACTATATACACACATGATTTATATAATATATATAAAGATACGTACATATACATATATATACTAAATATAAATAAATACAAATATCAAATGATAAGTTTAGCTCCTATATATAAATATTATATTAATACCTGTTAATACGAAAAATATCTAAGGAGTGTCTCTTGACGTGTAAGTTATTTGTTATTGTTTCCACAAATATTTCTGAAAAATTAAGAACATCTCGCCGTTTATTTGCTAGTTGTAACATCTTGTAAACTAAATGACTGTAAAAATACTGTGTCACATAATATGGTACACAAATTTTAAAATGTCCTGCTGGTATCCTACCAAAATTAATAAAAGTAAGATACATGCGTGAGGTACTAACTAAATAAAATAATGCTAGTTTAGAAAGAACTACTTAGTAAAATATATATACACAAGGTTCGTTAAGACGTTCAGTCTTACTAACAGTTATTAGCGTTCTCTCATCAGGGATCATAGCGCAATTGGATAAAACACAAACAAACTGCAAAACTTAAATTATATTGATTGCAATAGATTGGAATTTGATACAAATCAAAGAACTAATTTAAGGAGTGGTTTTCCATTTGATGTTAGTTCCTTAATTTATTTACCTAGCTATTAAGTTTATCATATCTGTTCTTCTCAGCTGATGAGATATATAAAAATCTATAAAGAAGTGTATTGTTACTTTGTCATCTATGTATCCATATGGCTTATGTCTAGCAGTTAACTAAAACAGGCTGATGATGATGACTATGAAAAATAATGGGCAGAGCCGTAGATGGACTGCTAGTTTGCTGTTTTTTACTGAAAAAACTTAGCAATTTCTAAATATAAATACTTTTATATACATTCACATAACTATTATGTAATAAACAAAGTCGTGGATTTATATAATACATATAAAACTTTAATGATAGTGATTAGACCAAAATAATTAAATAACCTGTAATTATGTTATACTGTACTAAATAACATTTATGTCAACTGTCTGTAATATTGAAATATTATAGGAATAGAGTAATAGAATAGAAAGAAGAATAGAGAATAGAAGAAATAGGGTATATTATACTGTTGATGATCTCCTAAAATAGTCGATAAATGGGAGAAGGATATTGAGAATGATATTGAGTAACACCTGTAAGAACCTGATAATGGGTAAAAAACGGGTTAATTACTTGGAAGCGTAACATTTGTATCCTGAAAGACCTGTATGATGAGTACGACGTGACCGGATGTGACGAAATTATATAAATTGTATACTACATATAAGTATAATAATTTTCACTACTTTGGCTACGTCAAAGAATTAGCGTCTATATGACGAATACAAAAATGTTATAATTTTATTGCTAATGCGTTGCACCTAATGGATACCAGACGTCTAAGTGGGCTGAGATAGGACGTTGCGTTACGATACGAGACTGTAGCTTACAATCATTTGAAATGACATTATGGGCCTGATATACTGATTTTTATTTAGTACATATACAGTTATTAAGCTCGCGAGATAGTAACGACTCTGATTATACCATTACTACTCGGGAGTTTCCGATGGAAAAACTGCTTAAATATTGACACAACCTTAGCGCTTATCGCCGGTGTTAAATACCGATTGGGAGTGTGCTAGATCTCCTTTAAATCTTGTTCTCCGAATGTTTCTGGAATTAAATTCATATTTTCAATCACTATCTGAATGCTTAGAGCGCACCGACTTTATTTTGTCAAATAGCTCTTGGAAAAGCGTTGGATCTGGATAGAGCCATGGTGATACGGTTTCAAGGATACTACCAGTTTCCTAAACTTTCCTGCTGCATTATTTAGTCCTAATAATATTAATTTTATAAATCGGATTATTTTTTGACTTAAAGTCTGTTAATGAAATTAATAGATTATGTGACATAAAATACTGTTCACGCGCTTTTTATTTTATTCTTACTATTATGGTCCTTTTCGCCGGCTCTCCTGTTTTCTCCTATTATTCCTTCCATACCTCAAAATCGACACATTGCAGGCGGCCAGTGCTGCGGGCGCACACCAAACGTGTATTTGTTTAGACCGCTTGCAATGTTTGGTCAGCAACTTTAGTAGCTATTTCTGAACCCGGTTTGATTATGATATTAGCTCCCCGCAGGTGGAAAAAACCGCATATACTAAACCTCACAACTCCTACACTTGAGGTTAATTTGTTATATTGCCAAACGAGAAATACAACTTAACCTAAAAGCAGGAGGAGTAATTATTTCTATTTCGATAAGATCACATGTACTACCAATTTTATAATTTCATGCATAGAAGACAGATAACAGTAATTTTTTAAATAGGCTCAAACATTATTATGTCAAAAACGATATTTCACCTGCGAAAATAATTAATTCCTATGAAAAATTGTTGATGCCTGTTGGATTAGGCCGTATGTATATTTAATAATCAAGTTAACACCTGCCGTCCGCACGACGATTTGTCAAGCACAATTGGTATTATCACTTAGCAAAGTAAGAAAATGAGAACGCTTCATTAATGAATTCCACAAAATACAACGCTACAAATAAGTACCAGCGTTTTAGTACTCAAAAATAATTAAAATATAATCAGGTTAAAATCATAGAATATTCAAATACTAAACCTATTTATTTAAGCACCAATGAAGAACACAAATACAACTCATACATTGGCTAGTCGTATAAGGGAAACGACAAGGATAAAAGTTTTCATACCTAATAATTTATATCGATTTCATTTCCCTCTAATTTACATTCAATTCAAGTGAATACCTGTCTTTTAGAAGATAACTTCGCATAAGCATTCTCTGTAATATTTTTTCAGCGGTACCTAAACTAAATACCAAATATTCAAACGAATCTTAGTTTAATTATGCATAAAAATAGTATTGAAGAAAGGCTGCTGATATGTAATAAATAAAATTCATTTGTCAATACGTGTAATATAACTATACAGTGCTATGCATGGCTCTCGTATGAATACTATTTTTATTTATTGCTTCTTTGCCATAGTCACTAAAGTATATCAAGCGGGCTTAACTTCTAAACTTAATATGAGGGCCCCAATGGAGTTTGTTCTACGTGGTCTAACGCTTTTCCCTTTACAAAGGAGTCGCAAATCTTATACATTTCGTTATATTTTTGTTTAACATCAAATTATATGCACGCAACCATTATCCTACTTTCGAGAGGGTATTACTTATATCGTCATTTTACAAGCTACGTCATGTCATTGTTCTCAACCTGGTGTAATAGGTCATTAAAATAGATCAGAAAGAAAAAAAGGCCCCCAAAAAAGATTCCTCTGGGACCCCATACCTACCGGAGCGGAAGATCTCTTACCGTTCACATCAATTCTCTAAGTCTGATGGCTCAAATACGAAGTTAAAAGGTCGAGAGCGTTATTTTTGATAGCGTAGTGGTTTCATTTCCTGACCAAAGTATCATGATGTACATAATCAAATGCTTTAGTTAAGTCACAGAAGCATCGTGTGACCCTTCCCAAGCCTCAAATACTGTTTTAACAAGATGGGCACCTGCATCGGTTGTAAAACGACCCCGTGTAAAACCGAATTGCTTGTTATTAAGTATTCCGTGGGAATTAAAATGCATAAGTAATTAGTTTATAAGTTGTATTTTCTCCAAAACCTTAAGTAATGCAGGTATTGCAGCAATGGATAACACTGCCTGATTTAAATAGTGGAATAACTTCATATCTGTTTAATAAGATCACGAATTTAACCACATAAAATATAATCATTAAAATTAGCTGACAGGCAAGGTGTCATAACATAAATTATAGAATTTAGTACCTTAATAGAGATCCTATGAGGGATCTCTGATCTACAGGTTTTTTAATATCCAAGGATTTAAAAGCGAATACAATCTTTATCGCTTACAGTAATAAAATATAAATGATCTTAACATTTCTCGATCTAAGCACCCGGCAACTGTGGAGATGAAACAAGTGTCTTGGTGGTAGCGGGAGGAATATTTAAAAAAAAATCAAAAACACTCTGATTACAATTAATTTTTCTATCATTAATATTTAGCCGAATTTCCAGGTTTTTGTTTGCAGCTTTTCCTGTGTTACCACTTTTTATTTTCCAAGTTTTAATTTTGTCTGATGTACTTTTAATATTTTTTTTTATGTAAAGTGACTTCGTTGTCCGATGCTTACTATGTCTGTAAGATTTTTATATTTTAAATTATTTCTCCCTAATATTATTAAGCCACTACGTATAGCTTTTTCTCAGATGAAAAGTCTAACAACCTGGTAACATCCATATAGGCAATATGGACGTATGCTTTTTTAAACATAGTTTAATGTTTATATGTGAATACATTTTTCCTTGTGAATGACGAAATTTCTTAAGAGTTTATCTTAATGATAAGAAAAAGGAGAATGAATTACATATCAGCACAAAGAATGACTAAATAAATACATCTAAAAATTAGAAAATATCTTCGACACTTTTCCTTGTTATAGAACTGAAATATTTTTTATTAGATCAATCAAATAAAAAGTATTGTTGTAATAAATATGTTGTAGTGACCGGTAATAGTGAAAACGTAACAGATTTTTTATAAACGCCGCAATTGAAGAACATATTCTATATATTTGTTGCTTCTAACTGCCTCCGAGCCTCAGTGGTATGGGCGTGTGCTTTAGAAACCGGAGGTCGTGGGTTCGAATCCTGCGGGACACAACAAATTTTCATTGTTGTTTCCTAGTTGGTTAGGGCAATTTGGGCCGATCACCCAGTTGTCTGAAAAGTAAGATGATCCATGCGTCGGATGGGCATGTAAAAAGTCGGTCCACCCACCAACCCGCATTGGACCAGCGTGGTGGGATACGGTCCAAACCCCCAATGGAAAGGGTGTATTAGGGAGGCCTATGTCCAGCAGTGGACTATCAAAGGCTGATGATGCATGCATGATGCACATAGCTCCTTCCTTATGATTATTTTTACAAATATCCCATGCAAAATTTTAAATAACGCCAG
Organism: Lamproptera curius; assembly: GCA_029286875.1. Taxonomy (NCBI): domain Eukaryota; kingdom Metazoa; phylum Arthropoda; class Insecta; order Lepidoptera; family Papilionidae; genus Lamproptera; species Lamproptera curius. The sequence goes on along the minus strand of JAGSMT010000016.1, from coordinate 6,179,133 downwards.
TCACTTTAAATTATTAATTAATGGTACGCATTTTATTAAATTCATTCTAATTGATAACAATTACTCATACATATTTTTCCTTTAAGTACAACATGTTTTTAAAACAAACTTATGTAAAAGACCTGAACTGCCTCGTAGCTTAGGCTTGCTTTCGGTCTTGAGTTTGATTCTGAGGGACCCAACAATTTTTCATTCTTGTTTCTTAATTGGTTTGGACAATTTGGGTTGATCATCAAACTGTCTAAAAGTAACATGATCCATGCGGCGGATGGGCATGTAAAAGTCGGTCCACGCATCAACCCGCATTGGACCAGCGTTATGGGATACGGTTCATAAACCCTCTAATGGAGCAAGGAGGCCTATATCCAGCAGTGGACTTACACGGACTGATGATGATGATGATGAAAAGAACTGAAAATCATTTCCATTGTTTTCTGCATGATCGAAATCTTTTCAACGAAAAACGTGCTAAGATTCAATAATTTATTTTACCGTTAACATTTTAATGTTTATTTTACCATATAGTAAATCTTCAAAATTTCGTGTTCGTAGATCGAATAGAAGACTTACGAGGGCGGCACTGAAATTTTCGGAATCAAGTGACACAACATTACTATTAAAATGTATTTATTGCTTTTCAAGTAATCTCCATGAAATTGTTCGGTTGACCTTTTTTTTCAAGATTAAAGCGAGAAGATTAGTATGACTTTTGGCTGACGTCCGCCGCCCAGGGCAGCAGTCCGCCTATGTATAGGGACTGAGACGAACGGCGCGTCAATTCCGACGCGCTCAGAGGCAGGCAGACGGCCGTAGGGCCGAGATGGACCTGCTGCGAAGGCGGCTAGTGCTGGTGGGCTTCCAAAGAGTTCCTGTGACCCCATCTCTAAAGCGCCAAGAAGGAACAAGATGGTGGTTTTAGTCGGTGCGAGTCCGACATAACCCGTATGCGTAGGCATTTCCCCATGGTAACAAAAGTGTATTCGTTATTACACTGTCTACGGTGCCCTTCAAACCAGAAAAGAGCATTGTTCATACATTACTGCTTTACGGCTGAAATTAGCACCTCAGTGGTACTCCCTTAGAATTATTCAGTACTGGATGTTACCCGCGACTTCATCCGCGTGGAATATAAGTTATTATTCGTGTCTATCATTTAACACATAGTTTCAGCTTTCGCTTCGACGGTGGGGGATTTTCATATTGACTTTCATCCCCATTTCGACCCCTATGTTTATGGTCACACTGTTCTATACTTCAAAATTGTTAGAAAAACGCCACTTACGGCTCGTTTCGTATATCTAAACGCAAAATATTATCGTTTTATGTTTAACAAAGACGATTTATTTAAAAATCCCCCTATTTCAACCCTCTCTACCACATTTATTAATGAGATTAAATAAATAATTATAAATATCGCTATAAATAGTATATCATCCCGTAATTATTAGGCAAACTATAATTTGATGACAACTTATATCTATACATAAAAGTCTACTATTTATACGAGTATAATTTATTTTAGTATTTGAAACTCAAAAACAGTCTCCTACGCAACTATTCACAATAATTTTGAACATTTCATAATAAATATACTATTAATAGGTTAAATGTCCTTTCTTGGATTTAAACAGTAAAAATGTACAGACAGACAGACACACAGACTTCCTATATCATATTACTATGGATAAAACTTAATTTCAATCCATGTTTGTAGTTTCGTCTTACAAGATTTACCTGAAACAAATTAAACAAGCAAGAACCGCCCTTGATCTAATGGATAGACTTTAAGCTGTAAATTATTAAACGATCTTCCACGAAGAGATTCAGTTAAGGCGGCTTCTTTGGAGGTGTTTTAGTTTTGAACTGTTATTCATTTAATGATTTATTTAAAATCAAAAAGAATGTCTACTTATGGAATACTATTTGAGACGTAATTATTATATATATTTTTATCGAGTGGTGGCCATTAAATAAGCAGGCCATTTTCTTTATTTAGCATTATATTTTTATACATGCAACAATTAACCACCACAATTGATACGTATAAGATTTAGAAAATAGTCACGATAAACAAATAAATGATAATAATGATATTTACGTTATAACTATATACTAATTGAACACTGGTTGAACGTTAATGCAAAGAGTGTTAAATTAGTTCTACAGGTCAGACAGCAGGTGCGATAAGCCTACTAGATCCATGAGTTATCTAACCGATATTAGCATATTGAGTAAAGTAATGGTTTCCTGTAAAAACGATTCCAATATTTAAATTTTCGTGGAAGTTTAAGAATATTCTACGGACTGCCTCCGATTTGCATTTTCGATAGAAAACACTAAATGCATATTGAGAACCAGAAATATTTAAACAACACATCGGAACGTTTATTTATGTAGTTATAAGTAGATCTGATGTTAGTACTACTAAATAGAAATATCATCAAGTGAGTTCTTTGTTAAGAGCCCAAGCGGTAGTTATAACAAAACCTGAAGACAATGTATATGCACATTTTGTTAAATTTGTGTTTATATAAAATATAGTTATTGTTTAATATTGTGTTAGTGTAGCAAAATTATCTTTGTCAACAATTTTATTTCTTAATCAATTGTTCAGTCCATACTGCTATGAACAATTTGAAAACAACAACGTAATTTGCAGTACTCGAACCAAGGAATTTAGATGAACAACGCGAGCCAAGGCCATTTTATCTAAAAGAATGCATTATTAATACAAAGTTAATACATTATTGATTGATTTATTTACTTTAAAATATACTTATCAAATAAAATGACTTTACGGATTTTATCGCGTTTATTTTTCATTTTAAATTCCGACGTTTCGAACACTTTCCAGCGGCCGTGGTCTCGGGGTAGACGTTACGTGGACGACGTGCCTAAAAAAGAAGAAACATACTTATGTTAATATATGTTTTGTTTTTATTAAAATTTTGTGTATTTTTAGAAGCAACAGCGAATAAGGTAGAAATAATTTCGTTATTTTTTACAGACTTTGAAGCTGCAGAACAGATGAATTATTCATTTCAAAAACATGCAAAAGAGTAATTTTTAAAGCTAATGCTTCGCTTTTCGTTAAAAAAGGAAAACCTAGAACGTTATCCAATTTTAAGTGCCACAATTACATTCTTTATGTTTTATTTTAGCTTTATAAACTATTTATTGATAATAAGTTTTTGTTGTAAAATAGTTTGGTATAAATTTATATTAATAAAGGCGATGCATGTGTACGCTTGAATATAAAATAGGCTTATAGGTTTATTATTTCAACATATTTTTTCCCATTAAGGATTGTTAAGTATACTTTCCGGTAGCATGCTTAGATTTCAGTATGATTAAAAATGTATGTCTATTAACCGAACATATATCATATTGTTGTGTTATAAAGACAGTTAAATCACGCATAGCAAGGGACAGTACAGAAATATATTTAGTAATGTTCTGTTTTTAAGGTTGTCATAATTAATTAACTGCCATCTTTAAGAACCTAAAGCTGAACAGACCTTTGTAACCATATCGGGTTAAGTCCATTTTTAATGGTTGGTTAAATATCAATATAAGCCAAATGCCCGATTTCCTGAAATCATAGGTTCTGTCTGAGCCGAATCTGATACGTCGTATGGGTATATAAAAAGTAGGTGTCGATTGCAAAGACCTTTACAGGCGTTAAAGGGCGTCAATGACTTTAAAATAACAGACCGCTAAACGATTCATCGAATGCAGTTTACTCATTGGTTGTTGAGGTCAAATTCTAGCCACTGTACCTAAAAACTGTAATTTAAATAAATCTGTATAGAAAAGAATGCTGACCCTATAATAACTTCCTACTTTATAAAATAATTTTCTTCTTTCCGATCGATTCCTCCCTCTTATTTGCCATTTCAGTGCTTACTCTTTTCTTTCTCATGCCCTCTCCCACAGAGCCCAACCATCGCTTTTTAGGTCTGCCTATCGCTCTTCGTCCATCGATATTTATTTCTAGCATTATTTTATCTATATCACATTTATTCCTACTCATAACATGCTCGCTCCACGCTAGCCTACTACTCCTTAGTTTTTGAGTCACAGGTTCCACTTTCAAACTTACCCATATATGCTCATTTCTAATTTTATTTTTCTATGTCACTGCACTTATCGGACTAACACAGGCTGATAATAAAGGTAAAATAAACAAAAATCATTAACCGTAAACATTTTATAACATTAACATACTAGTCCTTACCTGATCGTAGCTGAAAATACACTTTGTAAATCAATACAAGTTATTGTAAGTCATGTGATCTAAATTCAAACCACGATACAAAGAGAATGATTTAAAAGATAAGGTTTTATAATTTTAAATTGATATGATTTTAAGGCAGCAAATCTCTACGAGGTAAAATAATAAAAAAACTTGCGATATACTGTGTTAATACCAAGTCGGCTTATAATTGCTGTTGACGTTTAAATGCACGCCAATTAAACGACAGTGTCAAATGGTAAAGTATTTTTTTTATGCTGCAATTCATAAAAATACGTAAATTGCTGACTACTTGCGCACAGCATGCATGTGGTTCAATCCCTCTATTTATACATGCTGACAGAAAACTCTGAGAGTTCCCTTAGTAAAGCAATAAGGACACCCAAGAATCCATAGAAAAAAAATTGACAATTTTTTTTCTATGGGCTTTCAAATACTTTACAGCGTCTTTATTTGTAAAAATCTTTCGGTTCGTGTAGATATACACGACGACGTCATGAATCTAACTTGCAACCTTTATTGCGGTATATAAATGACGATATAAAATGGTTTTATACCGTTTGAAGTTGCTCATACATTTATTTGTAAAAATTTCTCTTGTTTCTATTGATGTTCAGATGATTTTGTCACTAATTAGTATCAAAGATCATCCTAGTTAAACATCGGTTATCTTTACCGAGGATTTTGGTAAGAGTAAAATTATTAATACACAACACACCAGTATCTGCAAACAATTTTTACCTTGAATTACTACATTCACCACCACCTTTTAATCTTTAAAAGCTCTATACCGATTCTTCTTTAATTCTTTTGTGATTTGCATTCATCACTTTCAAATAAAGGAATCTACTTCGCTGTTCGTATTGTTCGCTGCCTCAAAATAGAACAATTCACGTCCGTCCTTTTTCCCTCTCTTAAAGACTTCGACTTACGACTTTAAAACCAAACAGGGCCCAACTGTATTTTCGTCTTTGGTGAAGTAAGCTTTCCTTTGTCCGTTGTATAAGTTACATATAAATTCTATGAGAGTACTTTGTATTTACAGTAAAACTCAGTTTAATATTTATGAAACAGACCAAGTAAAATATACAATTATGTGATAAGCGATCGATATAACCGGATAACGATATACTTTGCTTACAACATTGCCCTCTGGTTTCCATTATCGCTTTTTAATCTTCAGACGAAGGTTAAGAGGTTATTCAAATTATTTTTTTTGAACATGTGGAAATTCACTACGTTGCGTTTTAAATTAGCTTTGAAAATACCTCATTGTATTATTTAACTGTGATTATAAAATGATTCCTCTAAACAATGTTTAACAACTACATACTCTTAAGAAATTTCGTCATGCACAAGGAAAAATGTATTCACATATAAACATTAAACTGTGTTTAAAAAAGCATACGTCCATATTGCCTATATGGATGTTACCAGGTTGTTAGACTTTTCATCTGAGAAAAAGCTATACGTAGTGGCTTAATAATATTAGGGAGAAATAATTTAAAATATAAAAATCTTACAGACATAGTAAGCATCGGACAACGAAGTCACTTTACATAAAAAAAAATATTAAAAGTACATCAGACAAAATTAAAACTTGGAAAATAAAAAGTGGTAACACAGGAAAAGCTGCAAACAAAAACCTGGAAATTCGGCTAAATATTAATGATAGAAAAATTAATTGTAATCAGAGTGTTTTTGATTTTTTTTTTTTTAAATATTCCTTCCGCTACCACCAAGACACATGTTTCATCTCCCACAGTTGCCGGGAGCTTAGATCGAGAAATGTTAAGATCATTTATATTTTATTACTGTAAGCGATAAAGATTGTATTCGCTTTTAAATCCTTGGACATTAAAAAATAGATCCTGTAGATCAGAGATCCCTCATAGGATCTCTATTAAGGTACAAAATTCTATAATTTATGTTATGACACCTTGCCTGTCGGCTAATTTTAATGGTTATATTTTATGTGGTTAAATTCGTGATCTTATAAAAACAGATATGAAGTTATTTCACTATTTAAATCAAGCAGTGTTATCCATTGCTGCAATGCCTGCATTATTTAAGGTTTTGGAGAAAATACTACTTATAAACTAATTACTTATGCATTTTAATTCCCTTGGAATACTTATTAACAAGCAATTCGGTATTACACGGGGTCGTTCTACAACCGATGCAGGTACCCATCTTGTTAAAACAGTATTTGAGGCTTAGGAAGGGTCACACGATGCTTAAGGTTTCTTCTGTGACTTAACTAAAGCATTTGATTATCTACATCATGATACTTTGGATCATGGTTAGGAAATTAAACCACTACGCTATCAAAAATAACGCTCTCGACCTTTTGACTTCGTAGTTGAGCCATCAGACTTAGAGAATTGATGTGAACGGTAAGAGATCTTCCGCTTCGGTAGGTATGGGGTCCCACAGGAATCTTTTTTGGGGGCCTTTTTTTCTTTCTGATCTATTTTAATGACCTATTACACCAGGTTGAGAACAATGAAATGACATAGCTTGTAAAATGTCGATATAAATAATACCCTCTCGAAAGTAGGATAATGGTTGCGTGCATATAATTTGATGTTAAACAAAAATATAACGAAATGTATAAGGTTTGTGACTGCTTTGTAAAGGGAAAAGCGTTAGACCACGTAGATTCGACTGTATTTCTCTGTATCACAATAGATTCTAAACTCCATTGGGGCCCTCATATCAAGTTTAGATGTTAAGCCCGCTTGATATACTTTAGTAATTTTCACACTATAATGTCTTATGGTATTCTACCGTGAGGAAACGCGGCTGATATAAATACTATTTTTCTAATTCGAAAAATTGATTCCAGCAGTTGAAAAATATTTATTGAAATCAATGTTACGACTGCTTTTTTCAAGACAAATTTGAAATTATAATGTATGTTCATAAAAGTTAATTTGTAAAGCATTGTAATACATATAATATAAATACTAGGGATAACGGCCTTCGTAGCCTAGTGGCAAGGGCTTGTGTGCTTTAGAAACCAGAGGTCGTGGGTTCGAATCCTGCGGGGACTCAACAAATTTTCATTGTTGTTTCCTAGTTGATTAGGGCAATTTGGGCTGATTACCCAATTGTCTGAAAAGTAAGATGATCCATGCGTCGGATGGGCATGTAATAAGTCGGTCCACCCACCAATCCGATTGGACCAGCGTGTTGGGATACGATATAAAACCCCTAATCCTATCGGTTAGGGGTTTTTGGACCGGGATTTGGACCGTTGTATTTAGGGGCGTATAGGGAGGCCTTGTCCACAGTGGACTATTACAGGCTGATAATGATGATGATGATGACTAGAAATAAGAATAATTTTGTTCTTCTAAAAACTAGGCTGCAAAGAACAATGAAATCTTTCATGGGACATTGTATACTTTTCTGCAACAATATTTTTGAATAAATCTTTAATTTCCGGAACCGGTGGAAATTTATTCGACAATCAATAGGAAAGTCTAATGCTTTCATATTGAATAAAGATATTTGACCTATGACTATGGCATAGAAGCAATAAATAAAATGGTATTCATACGAGAGCCATGCATAGCAATGTATAGTTATAATACACGTATTGACAAATGAATTTTATTTATTACATATCAGCAGCCTTTTTTCAATACTATTTTTATGCATAATTAAACTAAGATTCGTTTGAATATGTTTTGGTATTTAGTTTAGGTAACGCTGAACAAATATTGCAGAGAACGCTTATGCGAAGTTATCTTCTAAAAGACTGGTATTCACTTGAATTGAACGTAAATTAGAGGGAAATGAAATCGATATAAATTATTGGGTAAGAAAAACTTTTATCCTCGTCGTTAACCTTATACGACTAGCCAATGTATGAGTTGTATTTGTGTTCTTTTGTCATTGGTGCTTAAATAAATAGGTTTGGTATTTGAATATTTTATGATTTTAACCTGATTATATTTTAATTATTTTTGAGTAATAAAACGCTGGTAGTTATTTGTAGCGTTGTATTTTGTGGAATTCATTAATGAAGCGGTCTCATTTTTTTACTTTGCTAAGTGATAATACCAATTATGCTTGACAAATCGTCGTGCGGACGGTTAATCCAACAGGCATCTACAATTTTTCAAAGGAATTAATTATTTTCGCAGGTGAAATATCGTTTTTGACATAAATATCGTGTTTGAGGCTATTTACTGTTAATATACTAATTGGTAGTCCATGTGATCTGATCGAAACAGAAATAATTACTCCTCCTGCTTTGAGGTCAAGTTGTATTTCTCGTTTGGCAATATTACAAATTTACCTCAAGTGTAGGAGTTGTGAGGCTTAGTATATGCGATTTTTTCCACCTGGGGGGAACTAATATCATAATCAAACCGGGTTCAGAAGTAGCTACTAAAGTTGCTGGCCAAACATTGCAAGCGGTCTAAACAAATACACGTTTGGTGCGCCTGCAGCACTGGCCTCAGTGTGTTGAAGATTTTCCATTTACCTTTGGAGTCCATCTTTTTGAGGTATGGAAGGAATAATAGGAGAAAATAGGAGAACAGGCGAAAAGGAGCATTATAGTAAGAATAAAATAAAAAGCGCGTGAACAGTATTTTATGTCACATAATCTATTAATTTCATTAACAGACTTTAAGTCAAAAAGTAATCCGATTTAATATTATTAGGACTAACTAATGCAGCAGGAAAGTTTAGGAAAGTGGTAGTATCCTTGAAACCGTATCACCATGGCTCTATCCAGATCCAACGCTTTTCCAAGAGCTATTTGACAGAATAAAGTCGGTGCGCTCTAAGCATTCAGATAGTGATTGAAAATATGAATCTAATTCCAGAAACATTCGGAGAGCAAGATTTAAAGGAGATCTAGCACACTCCCAATCGGTATTTAACACCGGCGATAAGCGCTAAGGTTGTGTCAATATTTAAGCAGTTTTTACATCGGAAAGTCCCGAGTAGTAATGGTATAATCAGAGTCGTTACTATCTCGCGAGCTTAATAACTGCATAAGTACTAAATAAAAATCAGTATATCAGGCCCATAATGTCATTTCAAATGATTGTAGCTACAGTCTCGTATCGTAACGCAACGGCCTATCTCAGCCCACTTAGACGTCTGGTAACCATTAGGTGCAACGCATTAGCAATAAAATTATAACATTTTTGTATTCGTCATATAGACGCTAATTCTTTGACGTAGCCAAAGTAGTGAAAATTATTATACTTATATGTAGTATACAATTTATATAATTTCGTCACATCCGGTCACGTCGTACTCATTATACAGGTCTTTCAGGATCCAAATGTTACGCTTACAAGTAATTAACCCGCTTTTTACCCATCATCTGGTTCTTACAGGTGTTACTCAAAGTTTTATCCTAAGCTTTATTCCGTTTAATTGGTTCACCAATGGTTTTTGCTGATGGCATTTACATTTCATCCTTATCCTACTCCCATTTATCGACTATTTTAGGAGATCATCAACATTATAATATACCCTATTTGTACTTCTCTCTAACTCGCTATTTATATCTTATTCTTTAGAGCATTTAACCTCTAGCCAGCTAAGGAGCATGTTTTATCATATTGTTGTTAATAATATTACCATTTTCCTTAAAATGCATAGTTATTGACGTGCGTAAATTTATTCGCTAAACTAAGGCCAGACAGTTAAGTAAGACCTACTTCATAGTTTGCCAAAGTGCAGTGGTACTTGTATTCTCGGTGTAAAATGAATAAGGAAAATAACGTTATCCTTTAATTCTGGTTTTTCAGATGTTCTAGTCAAAGCTGCAAAGTTCAAATGGAATAAGGCGGGTCACTTGAGCCGCATGCACACTGAAACAGGGGCAAGGTTCGTAACGGAGTATGAGTCAGATGACGAACAGAAGCATCAAGGTCGCCATCGATAGAGATGGTGTACGACCTTAATGCTTACTAAAAAACAAAAGCAAAAACTAGCAGACACTGGCACAGAGTAGCTGGCTCGACTTGTGAGTTTGTTTTGATTTGATTTCGATTATTCAAATATATACATATTACTTTCACCTACTATGATCATTTAGAAGAATCATGACGAAGAAGCAACAACATGCAGGTAGTATAGCTTAAATTCGAAATACCGCACAAGTTACAATTTTGTTTCTGTTTCGCCTTTATATTAAACGAATGCTCAGAATATCAATGCGTTTTTATGTAATGTAATGTTCAGAGGTTTGAAAGCTGACTTAATCTGATAGTCAGTCCTCCAGAATAAGTTCTCACCGTGTCGTATTGGTGGGGCTACTTGCAGCCTGGCTACAGTGAAGTTAAGAGAAACCCGGTTTCTGCTCGCGTTCTTTTTGCCTGGCTACTTATTTTTTTTTAGATAATTTAGGTTTCAGAAGTGGGAAACGTAACTTAACCTAATGGTCAATCCTTCGGAATAATCGGGTGGGGCTACTTGCAGCCGCTCCCAGCTGCGGTGAAGTAAAAAGGAACCTAAATAGCTTAAGGCGTAAAGCCGGTTGGGGAAACCGCTTCTAGCGGGCTGAAGAAGCTTGCTATAGATACGCACGCACAGGAGGATTCTGGGGCTGGTAGAAGATGATAATCGTGGCTCCATCCCTGTCCTTCGCTGCCAAGGTGAAATCGGGGGCAAGAGGAGCGTCGGTATGTCATTAATTTTGTACTAAGTAGATATTGTTAAACCGAAAAACTAAATCATCATGCCTTTGGCAGTCTACTGTTGGACATTTTTAATGAACGCCAAGACGGTCGTTCTTGTAGGCATCTATTAAAAAAAGTTACTCCCAATAGCTACGCCGAGCTGGCGGATTGATAATGTACTAATAACACTTGTATTGCAGATCTGTCTTTACTTCAAACCAAAACGACGTTGTAAATATATCGTAGCGCGGAGTCATAGTGACAACATAAGACTTGAGCTTATGTGCAAAAAATATGTTGAAGAGATTTTTTTATTTTATTACAGCAGTGCTTGTAAATAAATCGAATATATCCTTATGAGTAATTATATGCATTACAAATGGTAGCTTTTCTGTATACGCGTGAGCAACTATGAAAGAAACATAGTGTATACATGCGCCTAAAGCAGTAGTGTCAATCGTAATTGTTATGTATATCTAATATATAATATATAATTGTTTTGCTTGTCTTATTTCTTATTCTATCGATAGCCAAAGATATGAAAAGCCCCACCCTTATCAAATACCTTAACCATATGCCAAGCAGGTCATACGGAAAGACGCTAATTAAAACAAGAAAGTAAGAAACGCCGCACTCAATCTTCTGTCTTCGTACTTGAGCCACCGAACTCAGAGGGTTGACGTGAATGGTAAAAGATCTCAGGGCCCCTGGTAAATATGGCTGTCCCACAAGGTCTATTCTGGGCCTTTTCTTTCTCATCTATATAAATGATTTACCTTATGTTATTAATAAAAACTTAATTTTAAAGTTAAACGACACACATCAATAAATGACGATGTAAATAATACTCTCTCTAGAGTGGCGCACTGGTTTAGTGTCAATAATTTGCTACTGAACCAGAAGAAGACAAAATGTATTAAATTTATGACTCAAATAAGACGAGTAAAGTGAGGTTTATAGATGAGGAAAAACCCCCTTTAATTTAAGAAAACGCAAAAGGGGCCTTTAGTGGCCTTTAGATTCCCGGGTATGCTTATGGATTAATGGGGGTCACGCCTTCGTCTGCCCAAAACGGCTACAGGGGTTTATAACTGGCCCAATTAGAAAATTGTTCCCAAAATTAAATATAACCTTTGCTTCACTTTAAACCAATTTTTATGAAAATAGGTTTTCTTGAAAAATCACATAAATAAATACAAACAACCAATTTAATTTTAAAACTAACTTGGAGTAGAATCTTTATACAAACGCTTTTAAAAAATCAGGGAGTTCAAGTAAACGTTAATATTAAAAGTAGTAAGAATTTTTTTTTATACAAATGTTTATAAATGATATACCTTATAGTAATTTTAGGCTTCAATATACTTTTGTATACCTAGCAGCTCATAAGAAAATTTATTTTAGATTATTTTAAAGTAAAAATGGCCCTTATTTTTTTTGTTCTAGTCGGGGTCCTATTACCGTTATCATTGAAGCAAGAAGAAAACCCACCTTTATATTAATAAAGATTTAATTGAAAGAATAATTAAACTTCAATTACCTTGTGAAGGCGTAAGGTTCATTTTATGTTCCTAAATAATGAAAACTGAGTCATGAATACAATAATTACTGGCTTGGTTCATTTATATTACGGTGAACGCTTAATTGCACGCTAATCAAGCGACAAATAAATATTTCAAATGGTAAAGCAATGGTTTCATTCCCACATTAATAAACAAAAGTAAATTGTTCACTACATACTTATGAATTTATTGAGGCTTTATATATAATTTGTACAGAAGGCGGATTTATACATATTCTAAACGTAAATTAATGGTTTTACGTTACACTTTAACTTGCTTACTATAGGTTTAAATATTAACTTAATTGATATTCACTTATTTTGGTACAGTTTGCGCAAAGGCGGCTTATTTGTAATGGTATTTTGTGGTATGTTTGAGTAACGGGTACGCCTCCTAGTATCAAAATACAAAACGTTACTCACAAAAATCTGCCCGACTTCTTTTCCTGGTAATATAATGGAAAAAAAATGTTCGCTTTAAAAAATTAAGTTAAGAATAAGTTACTCCCAGTATTATAAGTTATTTTTCAGCAAAAGTCGCGTCATAAACGGACGTGCCATTCCAAAGATTAGCCAGAGCAAACAGAGAGACAGACAAAAATGTTAAAAATTGGTGTTTTGTTGCTTGCACCGATTATATATTACAATGTGCTCATTTATAAAACGGTTATTTTAGTATTACAGACAGACACTTCAATTCAAATTATTTACTCCAGAGATGACTTAACAACAGGACTAAATTCAAGAAGTTTGCTTTTTCTAATGTTTTCGTTTGTACTATAAGTTAATCAATGCCAAGAAACATGGTTTCATATAATTGCAATTATTTTGAAATCCAATGCAAAGGCCATGAATTCAGGTGATTGAATTGAAAAAAAAATAACGACTTTATTGTATAAATTGTAATAATTCGTATTACAAATATTATTGGAAATAATATTTAAAGTAATATCTATGGAGCAGTAATATTCCACCACCCGCCAGCGAGCAACTTAAAAAACAATTACCAACATGACATATGTTACCTATCAGTTACTATGAATTATTAAAGGGAAAACAAATGTCTGAGTGTAGTTGTTGTTCCAAAAATTTATAAACCAACGAAACAAAACATTTCAAAAGAACAAGCGTCTCTACTAAAAAAGTTTAGACGTAATTGTATCGTTGTTCATGTTGTTCACATTAATACGTTATATGGCTAGGAAACACTCAAAGTTCTCCAATATTTAAATGCTTTGTAAAGAAGCTTCGTTGTATTCTAAATAATTTTGCCAACTGTTAAGCACTTTAGATCATTGTATAGCTTCAAAACCCGACCGTGCTTTATCAAGTCATTATATATTTGATAAACTTTTAACGATTTGTGAGAAATTTTAAACTTATACGTTGGTGTAGTAAGTAAAAAAACATACAATTTATTATTTTGTGAGGTATTATTCCGCAAGAAAAACGTAATACAAGTGCAACACAATTCCACTTGTAAAGTTAACATTATTAGCCGGTTGTTCTAATGACATTAATTTTGAACAATAAACACAAAATTTGCAAATAGTTTTTAAGCGACAGTAATAAGATATTGATAGGAATATTTGTCAGAAGTATATAGCGGTCACGCCTTTCAAACTTTAATATTCACTAATCGATTATAATTTTATAAACGGTAAAAGAAAAATGTTTTCTGAAAATTAATAAAATGGTACAAATAACAAAAAATTCTACCGTTTGCCATGTAGTCTAAAACATTTTTTACTTGTTTTAAATTCTTTTGTTGTCTGCATTCTTCGCATTTAAATAAAGCAAATAAAGCAACGCTATTAAACATTTTAACGTTTGGACCAAGTAGAAATAAAAGGTATGTATCATATGATTATTATAATAATAATAATATTTCTGGACAAATAACATATCATCTAGTCCCGAACTGAGCAAAGCTTGTACTTTTTTTTTTTACTTTAAATATGTACATGTTATATATACATGATATTGGAGCGTCTATTTTAATATTGCTCTATTTTTTTTAAAGGTATATCGTGGTATACGTTTTGATAATATTTATTTTGTGTCCATTGATTTCACGTAAACATATACTATAATTATCTTTACCTTTAAAGATAAGTGTTGCATAAAAGTGTTGCTGGACCTTTCTAAAAAATTATCATTTCATCGAAATACATATAAATTAGGGAAAAAATACGAAACGTGGGTTTAACTTATAAAAATAGACATATTAATAAAAAAGTAACCAGACGCAGTGTCCAGTGAATTGTAAGCTAGAAATATTTATCTATGTCAAGTTAAGTAATTTTCTTGTAACGTTTAATGTAAAATAAGTTAATTCAGCTCTCTCGTTTAAGTGATAATTCCTTTAGCGCTTGACAAATCGTTGCGCGGACAGCAGCTGGAAACAATAAAATTGCTTATGGCTATATGAACTTTTAATCTTGTTTAATCCTTGCTATGATGTCTCGAAAAGGATGTATTATAAAGGTACCCAATTAACACGAGACCCGTTTTTTAGAAATTATAACTACGAACTAAAATCCATATACCTAGAATACGTAATATTAACCGGCGAAAAATAAATTAACTATTATTTTGTTGCTTTGGACATTAATCAGTTCATACTTTTTTTAAATATTTTTTTATATTTCATTTTACATGTACTAATTTAAAAGTAACATCTTATAATAAAATAGAAATAAGGGTAAGTGATAATTACATTAATTGAATAACTATGTTTTGCAATGACAATTAAATAATGTATTAATAAGGAAAAATTGATTGTTTAATTTACTTTTATGCTTAATATGACTAAATTAAAAGGAAAAAAAATAAAAGAACGAGCAATAATCGATGTCATTACTTGTTTTTTGACATATTTTTTCTGAGTACCTACCACTTCGTAGCATGTCGGCAATTATTAAATAGAAAATGTTCATTAATGCTGAATGGATGCACTTTCGTTAAAGCTTTTGTTGATGCAATGCGGTCAAATGTTTTAGTGCACATTAGTTGTGGCTGTTTTCTCTAAAAATCAGTAAAAAAGTTCATGTGATTTATTCACAGATTCACATGTTTCCATGTTAACAGACAATCGTCAATACTAATTTTATTTATTATTACAATATTAAATCTTTGTTTGTTTTAAACCACTACCAGTGCGTGAAGATTTTTAACACAGTTTCTTACAACTAAGTTCTGATTTTTATGTTATATAAATAAATACATATAACGATTAATACATATTATACTGCCTCCGTACCCTAGCGGTATGGGCGTGTGCTTTAGAAACCGGAGGTCGTGGGTTCGAATCCTGCGGGGACTCAACAAATTTTCATTGTTGTTTCCTAGTTGGTTAGGGCAATTTAGGCCGATCACCCAATAGTCTGAAAAATAAGATGATTCATGCGTCGGATGGGCATGTAAAAAGTCGGTCCACCCACCAACCCGCATTGGACTAGCGTGATGGGATACGGTCCAAAAACCCCCTAATGGATAGGGGTGTATTAGGGGAGGCCTATGTCCAGCAGTGGACTATTACAGGCTGATGAGATAAGATGATGAGATGACGTATTATACGTACACCGTACGGTGTGTAGTATCTAGTTGACTTTTAGTTATAAATCGTTCCATGAAAATTTTTCTTTGATGTTCCACGTAACCAACCGCAGCTAAATTTGAGTATAACTAACCGTCAGATGCAACGAACTACAAAGCCGATATTAGGAGGTGACATACGGTTGTATTTTACTTACACTGTTACTAGATGTACGTTTACAATTAACATTGCCCAGTTCAACGTCATCAATGTACTTATTTGCTACGCCTGGCGGTGGCTTTGATATAATGTTAGTTTAAATAAATATAGGTGACACCTGTAAACTTTATTAATATGCTTCAAATACGTTCTTGTGGAAAACGAATTAACAAAAAGTGCGTGCGTACAAAGAACACATGTCAGTAGTAAAACTTCTTTGTCAAACTAAATAAATATAATTAAAGACAGAATAAGAATCACAATTCAGATAATGAATATTAAATAAAAAAACCCTTCTGATTTATTGTAAATAGTTAAAAAATCTAACCTCGATTTGAATGTATACCAAATCATTTTAAATTGATTACTACTATAGAAATTCTATTTTTAAAAAATAAATTTCGTGACGAGAATTTACAAAATATTATTGTTTTATAATAATGCAAAATAATTTGCTAAAGTCACAAATGACGAATTGTAAATAAAAATAAGACTTATTTTGTGTCATTAAAAGTGAGTTTTAAATTTAGAATGGCACTGTACGCGATGCGACGTTCAATAAACCTTACTTTCATGCTCGATCTTTCACACTTTCTCGCTCCTTTACTCTTACTCCATGGCTATTTGGTTCGTGGTACGTTTTCTTTTTCTAACACTCTCTGAATCGATCTCAATCGCACATCTTCGTGACGCTAATCCGTAAATATTGTACCCTTATGCGCCTCAACTTTCACTAGAAAAAATGCAGTAAATATTGAAAAAAATACGTAGTATTTGTTGTAATATTTACCCCTTTTTTCAATTAATTATTTCAATATTAGATAGATATATTCAATATTATAAATTTCATAAATATTAATCGATGAGATCATATGAGAAATGAAAAGTTGCTTTATTGAATTGATACCGGTTTTATGTAACGACACCTGATTACTCCCTCGTAATGGTAAACTGTAATTAATATGTAAAAAACAAAAAATAACAGCAATTTGGACTGTCACATGTCATTATATATATAATTAAAAATTTTAAAGGTTACAACACAAAATTGTTGAAAATAAAATAGAGTATAACCGCATCCGACTATTCCTCAGGGATCGGACTCAAAACGCGTCTGGATTGTCAAGATATAATAAACAATGTTAGAAATTTGTGCGAGTACACGAGTAATGAAACATTAACTATATTTATATTATTTAACTGTCTCCGTACTTTATATGGGCTTGTGCTGTAGAAACCTTTTTATTGACAAAATACAAAACACTGATACGTCTCGTATTTTAAGGTACAGGCGTAATGATCTGCCACCTTCACAAAAAATTGAGTCTTAACCATTTTAAATTAAATGTTTATTAATTTTACTTCAAAACGATTAAAATAATAGCAAATCAGAAACATTGTGAAATTATTATTAGAGTTGCCATGCCTCTTAGTATATAGTAAATGTATGCTGATATAGCTAAAATTCTTTTGTTGTCTGCATTCTTCACATTTAAATAAAGCAATTTGCTTCGATGTCTGTATTGTTTGCAGCATGAGAATGTGAATGTGAAACGGTCTTTTTTCGAATCCATTAAGAACTGCCAGTTACGTTTGAATCCAATTAAAGATATTTTCTATCACACAATTAGCTACTAATTTTGAAGTTCTATAAAATATAATTCTGTTTTAAATAATTGTGATACTAAATATCTTTAACCAGACACAATTGTCTCATTGTTACAAAATAGCGGTATGATTAAAAAAATAGTATAGGCCTATATAGGACACTTTATATTTAATGGATGTTAGTAAAACACATGGTTTATTCATTTATAATTGACGATCATAGCATTACGAGTTAACTAAAGTTGTTTTCCTAATGTTTTCGTTTGTACTAGAAGTTAATCAATGCCAAAAACATGGTTTCAAATAATTCAATTATTTTGAAATCTAATGCAGAGGCCATGAATTCAGGTGATTGAAAAAAAATAACGACTTTATTGTATAAATTGTATTAATTCGTATTACAAATATTATTGGAAATAATATTTAAAGTAATATCTATGGAGCAGTAATATTCCACCACCGCATGCGAGCAACTTAGAAAACAATTACCAACATGACATATGTTACCTATCAGTTACTATGAATTATTAAAGGGAAAACAAATGTCTGAGTGTAGTTGTTGATCCAAAAATTTATAAACCAACGAAACGAAACATTTCAAAAGAACAAGCGTCTCTACTAAAAAAGTTTAGACGTAATTGTATCGTTAGCATGTTGTTCACATTAATACATTATATGGTTAGGAAACACTCAAAGTTCTCCAATATTTAAATGCTTTGTAAAGAAGCTTCGTTGTATTCTAAATAATTTTGCCAACTGTTAAGCACTTTAGATCATTGTGTAGCCTCAAAACCCGACCGTGCTTTATCACGTCATTATATACTTGATAAACTTTTAACGTTTTGTGAGAAATCTTAAACTTAAACGTTGGTGTGTAAGTAAAAAACATACAATTTATTCTTTTGTGAGGTATTATTCCGCAAGAAAAACGTAATACAAGTGCAACACAATTCCACTTGTAAAGTTAACATTATTAGCCGGTTGTTCTAATGACATTAATTTTGAACAATAAACACAAAATTTGCAAATAATTTTTAAGCGGCAGTATAAAGACAACTGATAGGAAAACTTGTCAGATGTATATAGCGGTCATGCCTGTCAAACTTTAATAATTACTAACCGATTACAATTTTTAAAAACAGTAAAAGTTTGTCATATAAACACAAAAATGTTTTCTGCAAATTAAGAAAATGCTACAAATATACCAATTCTACCCTTTGCCATGCAGTCTAAAACATTTTTACTTGTATGGCTTAAATTCTTTTGTTGTCTGCATTCTTCGCATTTAAATAAAGCAAATAAAGCAACGCTATTAAATGTTTTAACGTTTGGACCAAGTTGAAATAAAAAGGTATGATCATATGATTATTATAATAATAATATTTATGGACAAATACATATCATCTAGTCCGAACTAAGCAAAGCTTGTACTTTGGAAACAACTTAACTGATAAATACATAAACTTACTTTATTTTTGTAAATATGTACATGTTATATAGATACAAACACTCCGGACCGACAAAAACACTGTGTTTATCACAAATATTTTTCCCGTGGTAGGAATCGAGCTCTAACCCTTTGGCTCAAAAGTCAGGACCACTAGCCACTGCGTCAATTTTTAAATTAAAAACATGACAATTATAATTGTACTTACGTCAATATTGATTATTATTGTATTATTTTATTTATTGTATTGAATTTTGAGTATTAATGTTGCATTACTTTTAAATGCATTCAGTCTATTAGTAATACATGAAGCTTTCTTGGGCATATATATTTTTTGAAAAAGCCGATAAATAAAGTGAATAACCAGGTAGAACCTTAATAAATTTAATAGAGACATTCTAGATTCTGAATGTCTCTATAATATCGAATGTCTCTATAATATACATCTCTATATATAAAAGTTAAAATGCAACATAGATTATATTTTTGCAGTTGATGTAAATAAAATAACAAGTAATAAAATGATTACCATAGAAACGTGTAAGAATAACGTTTAAGTCACAATAGATAGAAATACTTTGTAATAATTTAGAAGAAAAAGAAATAAGCATATTTGCGTATTTATTTTATTTATCATATTATAATATGAAAGCAAAACACTGTTCATAACACGACTAGCCGATGTTAGCTAATTCATCCTTAAACCGGGTAAAGGCCCTATTATTGAAACATGTGTATATTTCTCAGATCAACAATAAAATAGTTTATTTTTATTTAGTCTTGCTGTTTCGCAATCTGAATGCTATACAAATATATCATATTGAAGCGTCTATTTTAATTTTACTAATTTTATTTTTAAAAGGTACATTGTGGTATACGTTTTGATAATATTTATTTTGTGTCCATAACAACATATACTATAATTATCTTTACCTTTAAAGATAAATATAGCATAAAAGTGTTACTGAACCTTTCTAAAAATTATGAGTTTCATCGAAATACATATAAATTAGGAAAAACGAAACGTGACCTTAACTTTTAAAAATAGAAATATTAATAAAAAGTAATTAGACGCAGTGTCCAGTGAATTGTAAGCTAGAAATATTTATCTATGTCAAGTTAAGTAATTTTCTTGTAACGTTTAATGTAAAATAAGTAAATTCAGCCTTCTCGTTTAAGTGATAATTCCTTTAGCGCTTGACAAATCGTTGCGCGGACAGCAGCTGGAAACAATAAAATTGCTTATGGCTATATGAACTTTTAATCTTGTTTAATCCTTGCTATGATGTCTCGAAAAGGATGTATTATAAAGGTACCCAATTAACACGAGACCCGTTTTTTAGAAATTATAACTACGAACTAAAATCCATATACCTAGAATACGTAATATTAACCGGCGAAAAATAAATTAACTATTATTTTGTTGCTTTGGACATTAATCAGTTCATACCTTTTTAAATATTTTTATATTTTATTTTACATGTACTAATTTAAAAGTAACATATAATAAAATAGAAATAATGGTAAGTGTAATTACATTAATTGAATAACTATGTTTTGCAATGACAATTGAATAATGTATTAATAAGGAAAAATTGATTGTTTAATAACACTTTTATGATGAAAAAAAATAAAAGAACGAGCAATAATCGATATCATTACTTGTTTTTGACATATTTTTCTGAGTACCTACCACTTCGTAGCATGTTGGCAATTATTAAATAGAAATGTTCATCGATGCTGAATGGATGCAGTTTTCCTTGAAGCTTTTGTAGATGCAATGCGGTCAAACGTTTTTGTGCACATTAGTTGTGGCTGTTTTCTCTAAAAATCAGTAAAAAAGTTCATGTGATTTATTCACAGGATTCAGATATTTCCATGTTAACAGACAATCGTCAATACTAATTCTATTTATTATTACAATATTAAATCTTTGTTTGTTTTAAACCACTTATCAGTGCTTGAAGATTTATAACACTGTTTATTACAACTAAGTTCTGATTAAATCCACTAATTTACTAAGTTTACAATCGACTAAGTTGGTATATGAACTTAGTCAACCACGTGATCATGGATGCTGAAAAGAATCCGAAACGTCGAGGAATAAATATATTTAAGTAACGCAAAAATCCGTAAATTAGTGGATTTGATATGTATAATAATCGCGTAAATAAAAGAAATAATTATAAGTCATGATTTTTATGTTATATAAATAAATAGATATAACGATTAATACGGATTATACGTACACCGTACGGTGTGTAGTTACCTAGTTGACTTTTAGCTATAAATCGTACCATGAAAACTTTGCTTTGATGTGCCACGTAACCACCCGCAGCTAAATTTGAGTATAATTAAGCGTCAGATGCAACGAACTACAAAGCCGATATTAGAAGCAGACGGAGGATACGGTTGCATTTTACTTTCGCTGTACTGGTTGTATGTAAGTTTACAATTTACATTGCCAGTTTAAGTCATCAATGTACTTATTTGCACGCCTGGCATGGCTTTGATATAATGTTAGTTTAAATAAATATAGTTGACACCTGTAAACTTTATTAATGTTCTTCAAATAGGTTCTTGCGGAAAACGAATTAACAAAAGTGCGTGCGTACAAAGAACACATGTCAGTAGTAAAACCTTTGTCAAACTAAATAAATATAATTAAAGATAGAATAAGAACGATTAAAACACATATGTTTTATATGGTTTTAAAAATAATGCAGAAGAATCTCAGATAATGAATATTAAATAAAAACCCTTCTGATTAATTATAAATAATTAAAATATCTAACCTCGATTTGAATGTATACCAAATCATTTTAAATTGATTACTACTATAGAAATTCTATTTTAAAATTTAAATTTCGTGACGAGAATTAACAAAATATTATTGTTTTATAATAATGCAAAATAATTTGATAAAGTCACAAATAACTAATTGTAAATAAAAATAAGACTTGTTTTGTGTCAATAAAGTGAGTTTTCAATTTAGAATAGTACTGTACCGATGCGACGTTCCAATATACCTAACTTTCATGCTCGATCTTTCACACTTTCTCTCCTTTACTCTCCCTCCATGGCCATTTGGTTCGTGGTACGTTCCTTTTCTAACACTCGATGAATCGATCTCAATCGCACATCTTCGTGACGCACCTCGTAAATATTATACCTTCATGCGCCTCAACTTTCACTAGAAAAATCAGTAATATTGCAAACATACTATGTATTTGTTGCAATATTACTGATATTTCCAATTAATTATTTTCATATTAGATAGATATATTCAATATTCTAAATTTCATAAATATTAATCGATGAGTTCATAGAGAAATGAAAGTTGCTCTATCATACAGCACATAATCCTTGAATTGACACCGATTTTATCTAACGACGCCTGATTACATCCTGGTTATGGTAAACCGTATTAATATGTAAGAAACAAAAAATAACAGCAATTTAGAGTCGGACTGTCACACAGGTTTTATATATTATTAAAATTTTAGAAGGTTACTACTACAAAAGTGTTTAAAAATGAATAAGTATAACCGCCTCCGAAGATTCCACTAGGACCGGACTCAAAAACGCGTCTGGAGTGACAAATTGTAATAAATAAGGTAAGAAATTTTTACGAGCACACAAGTAATAAATTATTAACTATATTTATAGTATTTATAACTGTCTCCGTACTTTATATGGACGTGCTTTAGAAACATTTTTATTGACAACATACAAAACACTGATACGTCTCGTATTTTAAGGTACAGGCATAATGATTTTCCACCTTCACAAAAATTGAATCTTAACCATTTTTAATTAAATTTTCATAATTTTACTTCAAAACGATTAATAATAGCAAATCAGAAACATTGTGAAATTATTATAGAGTTGCCATGCATCTTAGTCTTATAGTAAATGTATGCTGATATAGCTAATATTCTTTGTCGTCTGCATTATTCACATTTAAATAAAGCAATTTGCTTCGATGTCTGTATTGTTCGCAGCATGAGAATGTGAATGTGAAACAGTCCTTTTCGTTCGACTGCCGTTACATTTGAATCAATTAAAGATATTTTCTATCAAACAATTATCTACTAATTTTGAAGTTCTATAAAATATAATTTTGTTTAAATTGTGATACTAAATGTCTTTAACCAAACACAATTGTCTCATTGTTACAAAATAGCGGTATGATTAAAAATAGTATAGGCCTGTATAGGACACTTTATATTTAATGGATGTTAGTAAAACACATGGTTTATTCATTTATAAATGACGATCATAGCAATTACGAGTTAACACTAAATATTGATAAATTAATAATAAATCTGATGTTTTTACCTAAGTTTTGAAGTACTCAACAATGGGAGGGACTACATTGAAACTGAGTTAGCATTAATTGTTTTTGACGTTTTAAGTAATCGAGCTGTTTTTATTTAAATCATTTTGATGTATAATTCCTAACGATGCTTAATCTTATATGTTTAGAAATTACTAAAGAGGAATTACGTACATCCATATATATATCACGTTTAAATCTAAGAAGGTTTTAACGATATATGATGGGATTAAATTTCTTGCGTTATTAACTTTTTATAACAGTGGTTTTAATGACAAGGTCGACTTGGGTTTTCTTTTTCGAAAACATTTCGCACACATAGCAAACAAATGACTACATTTAGAAAAAGTAGAGACTAGAAGATTTTTATTAACACAAAATATCTGAGCTACACTTTCCAGTATTATTTGTATTTATTTTTTGGTAACCAAGGAGTATAACATAATTTAATTCTTCCAGCAACTAGACTGCGAAGAATAAGTAAGTCTTTTATGGGACAATGTATACGTTTTTACAACTAAAATCCCAGTAAACGTACAGAATTTAACTATTAATAAATTTAAAAAGCTAGTCAAGGAACGTTTATGTGTTAAAGGTTATTACGATATTAATGAATTTTTAAATGATAACACAGCCTGGTAATGGAATCAGGTCTTGTTTCAAATGTGCATAATATGTAATGCCGAATTATCAAATTGTTTGTTATTTTTAAAAGATGACATAAAAAATAGCCCGCTGAGTTTCTTTCGCCGGTTCTTCTCAGGTCTGAGGCTTCCTTTTCCGAACCGGTGGTAGTGTCTTTGACAATCAATAAGCAAGTGTAAACTTCAATATTGAATAAAGATATTTGAATTTGAATATACATTTTGATCTCACTACTATTTGTTCCCTCCTCAATTTCTTTTGTCAAACTTGGAATGTTTGTCTGAACAAAAATCGACTGATCGAGCTCGATTGTAGCAATGATACATTTAACTTTCACTACTATTTTGAAATTGAAACACTTCTGAAACCAGTTTCGGTTTCGGCAAAGTTTCAGCCAAATTGGCGAAACCGAAACTTAGCTGAAACTTGATTTTGGCGAAACTCGGCCGAAACCGAAACCGAAACCGAAAGTTCGGTCGGACACTACCAAAACGAACCTTAATCCTAACTCATAGAGCACATTATGCAACAACTATCGCAAATAAAAACGACAACTCCATTATCACTACACAAAATCAACCTTATCACTATGTAATATGGACCTTATTACATTTTCACCGTTTTCATTATAAACTGTTAATTTTGTGTGACAAATCGTAAAATTTCACTCTTATCATTTTTTATAACGCGCCTAAAGTAGTATAACTTCAAAAATTTATACCTTTTGCCATGTAGTCTAAAACATTTTTTTACTTGTTTTAAATTCTTTGTTGTTCTGCATTCTTCGCATTTAAATAAAGCAAATAAAGCAACGCTATTAAACGTTTTAACGTTTGGAGCAAGTAGAAATAAAAGGTATGTATCATATGATTATTATAATAATAATATTTCTGGACCAATAACATATCATCTAGTCCCAAACTGACCAAAAGCTTGTACATTGAAACAACAACTGATAAATTCATAAACTTACTTTATTTTTGTAAATATGTACATGTTATATAGATACAAACACTCGGACACGACAAAAACACTGTGTTTATCACACAATATTTTTCCCGTGGTAGGAATCGAGCTCTAACCCTTTGGCTCAAAGCCAGAACCACTAGCCACTGCGCCAATTTTTAAATTAAAACATGAAGATTATAATTGTACTTACGTCAATATTGATTATTATAATATTATTTTTATTATTGGATTGAATTTTGAATATTAATGTTGCATTACTTTTAATGCATACAGTCAATTAGTAATACATGAAGCTTTCTTGGGCATATATTTTTTTTGAAAAGTCGATAAATAAAGTGACATTCACAATCTATATAAAAAGTAAATATGCAACATAGATTATACTTTTTGCAGTTGATATAAATAAAATAAAAAAGTATAAATGATTACTAAACAACGTTAAGAATAACATTTAAGTCGAATAGAAATAACTTTGTATTAATTTAAGAAAATATATAAGGATATTTGCTTATTTAATTTTATATATTATATTATATAAAAGCAAATACTTTTATATTACATGTGAATCGAAATACATATAAATTAGGGAAAAATACTAACTGGCCTTAACATAAAAATAGATATATTAATAAAAAGTAACAGACATAGTGTCCGGAATCAAAAGCTGAAATGTTTATCTACGTCAAGTTAAGTAAGTTTCTTGTAACGTTTAATTAATATAAATTAATTCAGCTCGTTTAAGTGATAATTCCTTTAGCACTGACATATCGTTGCGCGGACAGCACTGGGAAACAATAAAATTCTTATGGCTTGTGGTTTTAATCTTGTTTAATCCTTGCTAGGATGCCTCGAAAAGGATGTATCATAAATACAATTAATACGAGACCGTTTTTAGAAATTATAACTAAACAAATCCATTACCTAGAATACTAATATTAATCAGGAAAATAAATAACTATTATTTTGTTGCTTTGGACATTAATCATTCATACTTTTTAAATTATTTTTTATATTTAATTTTAAGTAACATCTTATAATAAAATAGAAATAAGGGTAGTGATAATTACATTAATGAATAACTATGTTTTGCAATGACAATTGAATAATGTATTAATAAGGAAAATCGATTGTTATAACAACCTTTTATGCTTAATATGACTAAATTAAAAGGAAAAAAATAACGACAATCCACTAATTTACTAAGTTTACAATCCGACTAAGTTGGTACATGAACAGTCAGCCCGTGATCTGGATGCTGAAAAGAATCCGAAACGTCAAATAAATATATTTAGTAACCAGAAAATCCGTAAATTAGTGGATTTGATGCTAATAATCCATAAATAAAAATAATTATAAGTTTATTTTTTATGTTATTAAATAAATACATATAACGATTTTCTTATTTCTATATGAACAAACCTGGCACCTAAAATAAAACATGAAGGATGAATTTGCGGCTGCTAAATTAAGATAACGTTTCAGCTTCTGCTCTTTATACATAAAAAGAAACATTAGCTCTTTAAAATTACTCTGCCGCATGTTTTATAAAATGAATAATTTAGCTCTTCTGTAGCTTCAAAAAGTCTTAAAATTATATACAATTTTTATCATTACCTATTCGTTGTTGGGTTTTAAAGACGTAGTAGCATTATTATAAACAGACATTAGTTTTTTCATTGTTAAGTGACAAAAATATAACGTTTTATTAGTAAATAAAGTTGTGTGATTTATAGTTTGAAGTTATACAAACTTTTCAATTAATAATTAAATTCACATAATATTTGCAGTATTATTAAAACTTTTTGTTATTACTTAAATAAACTGTTAGTTTAACAGTTATATTTAACGTCATTAATATTATTATTTGAAAATTAATATTTTTTGTATAATAATGTTGACTATAGAACTTACTTTGCCTTAGTCAACGACATTTAAGTACATATCTCTATCTAATATTAAAAATAAATTAGGTTGCACTTGAAATGTTCCAGACAAAGAGTATCAATTTTCTATGCGTCTCAAAAGGAAAACTGACCTTTTCCCTTATATTTTTAGTAAAGTTTTATTGTAACAGGGACCTTAAGATTTTTCAGAAAAAAACATTCCCAACAAATGGAATGTTTTTTTTTGTAGACCTTTAAAGGAATATCATCTCTTGCTACGTAACTACTACTGCCAATTTAACATTTTACAACAAAATTTTAAAGCAGTGAAGCACATCCAAAACTTCAATATTTTTTTACGTTTAAGCGAAAACCACGTTATAATATTTCCCTTCTGCAAATATCAGTAGTTCCACAATATGCATTTTGGAATGGTCTCTGTAAAATGCAAATCAGAGACGTTAAATATTCTAACTTCCACCCATATTCAAATACTGCTATGGTTTTTACCGGATACCATTACTTTACTCACTATGCTAATATTGGTTAGATAACTCATGGATCAAGTGGGCTTATCGCAGCTGCTGTCTGAAGTATAGCTAATTTTGTTTTTAATTAATGGGAACAAACTTGAGTAAAATTATAAAAATCACCTCTGAATAAAGACCGCTTTTAAAAAATGCTTTACACATAGAAATTGACATTCGTTTTCAATGAATGCTTATTATTTCTCTGATATGGCGGTTACTACTATGACTTTCCTATAACACCAAATATGTAGTTCAGCATCACTAATATGGGACGATGTTGAAAATAAATTAATTACTGTCATTGTCAGAAGCGGGTTTTTAATTGTGAATTCTTCGAGTAAGGGGTGTTAAAAGTGTTTTTGGAACTATCAGTATTTATTAATATATTAAATCTTGCTTAGGCACAGCGATCTGTAAATCACATTTAGAACAATCACTGATCAGAGTCCGGTATGTCATTAGCTATGAGTTTGATGGTTATTTCTATTATTGATGTCAGCTTTAAATTCTGTAGTTTTTTGTTTATACATTTGGGGATGTTGACCATGGTCGACATAGTTTTTGTTCGAAATCTTTCCAGGATCTAAATGTTGCTGTTTAAAGAATTTATACTTGTTTAAGAAGTAACTCGCGGATTGATTTTGATTTCTTAATTTTGTAACGAACTGTTTCTGCTTGTTCCAGATGTGTTTCTGCCACGCTGCTCTTCTATCAAAATGCATGCCTGTTGCTGCCACAAATACCACTATACAAAAACGCCAACTTCTACTGTTCAGCATGATTTTTCTTTAACTGGAAGTGACGAATTGATAGTACTTTGTTATAGTGTACTTTTATCCTCCATGATTCTAGCCACAGTTGAATATAAGTACGGTAGTTTTGAAAGGCATTAGATGCAGCAGCTGCTTCATGGTCAATTTATATTACAGCTGTATCGTCGGCATATGTAGTTATTATTTTGTCATTATTTTTAGGGCTAGTAGTAAGGCAATTTGTTACTATATATAAAAGGTAAATACTTTATCTATCAAAATAAAATGATAATTGTTCTCGTGGTCAAACAAAATGTGAAAGTGAAATATTTTTTAAATACACTGAATACTGTTTACGGTAATGATTTTTACAATACATTTTTACAATGTAATATTGATTTTTACCAGCCAAAGGACGTGCTGGCTTTTATTACACTATGACCGCGCTTATTTTTGACTGGAGAACTAAAACATTCAACAATGTAAAAGCAATTTTTGAATTTATTTATTTCTAGTTTAAATAAATTTATGTGATTTGACTTGTTACAAGCTAAACTTTTATATTTCTTTACCAGCTTAATTTCAATCTTAATTTTGCTATATAAAGTAAATACAATGGTTGTAATAAAAACTTTAGGATGCTCAGTTGTATAACATTACTTAATTATTTAAATATAAATGATATTGTTGTATAACTGAGGACCATTAATTATATTGGAAAAAGTAAGCTAAAAGGCTAACAAAACGTTTGTGAGCGATACTCCCTAACCGTAAGAAATACATCAAAAGAATCTTCACTTTCAGCCCCCGCCCTGAGGCGTATAATGTTACTTCTGGGGTACTATATTTTTTAAACTAGTAAGGATAGAAATATCGAATGCAGCATATCATAAACACTACTATTTGAAATAAGCATAAATAAAACTTTATTGATTCAATAAGGTTCAGGGCCATATATTAATATTATATAATAACATATATAATAAAAATCACGAAAATTGTCTTATTTCAATTAAGTTCTAAAGATCTGTTGTGCTTCTATGGATAGATTAGATATATAACTCAATGACACTGAACTTCTATAACTGCTGACATAAAGATCGTCATGATAACTTATTTTTTTATTTCCATAACCAACTACAATACAGTGATGTTAACCGCAAGATTTGAAGTTATGATCTCCACTTCGCAAAGCAAGAGCTGTTAGCTATTCATATCCGGTTCACCAGGATCCATCTAGGAAGATATTATTGTTAAAAAAGTGTGACTTTTTTAACTATTGCGCTCTTTATATAACGTTTTTAATTATTGCGTAAAAGTCTATTTTCTGAACGGTATTTTTATACAATTGTTAATTAACGTCCGATTAAGATTTTAATTTGTTTCTTTTGTTTATTCCATGGCTTAAAAGTAACGAATGAAACAAACGTATATTTTTTTATTACAGGCAGATTTTATTTGACTAGAAAAAAAAGCAAAATAGTGTACCGACTTACAAAAAGGTCTTATGTCTAGTAGTAGTTCATAGTCGTACAAAAATAAACTGAGTAACAGACGGTAGAGCCACGTTTCTGCTGTTGCACGCTTGGTCGAACTCGATTTAATAAATCAGAAAATACAATGCAGTTCTACACAAGACTAACGTCAAGCAGATATATTTGTTACTTTTGTGTTACTTGTAATATACTAAAAAATATGAAATTAAAATTTAATGTAAGTTACTATTATCTTTCAAACCAAAAAATTAAACGATACAGGTAAATATTAATGAAATAACTTGTTAATCAGACAAAGTGAAGAAAGATCCTGAAACTACATGCATTTAATTCGATACAAACTATTTGTTTAAGTAAGAAGAAAAAAAATGTGATTATTTTTAAATATTGAAATTTTTTCTAATGTTATACTATTTTGATGTTATGAAGTGGTTAGTTTACTGTTCAAAATTTGTACGACGTGTTTTACCTGGAAGGTTAAGGCTAATTTAATTAGTGGGTAAACGTGGAGTGACCCGAAACTCTTAAGTAGTAGTAGACAAGCCAATTAGTCCTTTCTTACGCTGCATTTTTTATGATCAAGGTGTACCGCTTATCTTCAGGCGAGCGCTTTGATCTTTTCGTCACTGATTCACATCAATTTCAAAAAAGGCAATAAAAAGACGTATAATATTTCAGTACAATTGGTAAAGACCTAAATTATTTATTTAGTTAGCTTCGTTTGCAATTCATTCATTTTTACTGATTTGTCAAGAAAAAATTATGTAGAATAAAACGTTAATTTACAGAATATACTTTTGATAAGTATCCTACAATTTAAAAAAACGTTACGGGGGTAACAAAGAGAGTAGATACTTCATTTAATTTTTAAGTCGTGACCGAATTCAATGTTAAATGTCTAAAAAGTAGATATATATCATTTTTTTACTAGTTTAGATACACAATATATTATTAAAATTAAAATTGTTTTAGATGATATGCTTTTATTAAAAATATTTGTTTAGATTGTAAATCAAAGATGGAATGTCTTTAAAATGTGTAAATTAGACATATAATTTGATTAGAGTATCTTTTATATTTAGGAAGTTGGTGTAAAAATAGAAGTAAAAAATGAATACAACATATATTTATTTATGGTCATAAGAGAAATTGTAATATTTTTTTAAAAAGATTCTGCTAGTGAACAAATGGCTCCCCAACTTGTCTGATATGACTAATCCTGTCAGAACTGAATTCTATTATAATAAGTTGGAACGCGTAATACTGACATCTTAAGCTTGCCTTTCACAGCTCCACTTAACTTTGGAACTTAAATCTTGTACGAAAGTTAAAGGCTGACTTTGAAAAAAATTTTAAAGTAATAACTGTTAGGTATAAAGTCCAAATATATCATATTAATCCAAAACGTCACAAAATCACATACTTTTTTAATATTTTACAATAAATTTAATAAGCATTGTGTATTCAGATTCCTACCTAACATAAAACATTTATTTACGTATGTTATATAGATAGAACAATAGTTTTATATATTTTTTTTATTTAGTGTAACGAAGGGACAATTTAATAATGAGAGTTGATAAAAATATGTACCCTCAGGTAATGGAAACTTGGGATTTGGAAATGGAAATATGATTCTTGGCCTTTTATTAAAATTAAAATGAGAATTATTCAGAGTCACTTTGGACAGAAATAAATTTCGAAGTTTAACTTCGTACCATAAATAATTGGAGAGGCAAGAGAGTGAAAGAGAGAGAGGTAACTACGAGAAACCCCGAGGTATAGGATGTTACATCTCGTTTACCTAATAAATGCGCTGGCGACAGTTCCCTCCAAATTGGAACACGCCAGTTTTAAGACTTGCTTGTCGATACAAATAGGCATCGCGGTGGTACAGCCCCAGACGGCTATCTATAAAATGGCACCTACCGCATTTAAACCATGGTGGGAGCTTCTGTTTATAAATTTATTTCTATAGATGAATGATGATTTTTTAGAACCAAAAAAAACTTTGTCTGCGTTACCGAGTCTTTTCGGACCGAAAAAAAGTCGCGATGAAAAAGCTCAAAAATATCAAAATGTTTAAAAGAATTTGAAGTGATAAAATTTTTATGACCATGTATATAAATTTTTTTTTGTTGCAAATCTTTTTAGCTATTTAATTGTAAGGACAAAATTAATTGATATTTATTACCATCATAAATTGTCATGCGACTTCACCTGTGCTGTTTATCTATCTTCCTAATACTGTTCGGCGATGAATATAAAAACATATAAAAACACAGAAAGAAAGTAGCTTAACTACATAAACTTTTTTAAAACCATCGATCGTTATATATGTGTACAAAAACGGTATTTAAAATTGGTCGTATGTAGAAGTAAAGCTGTCGAAACTGAATTTTTGTCGAAAATTATTACCCCTATACACACCATCAGCCTGTGATAGTCCACTGCTGGACATACGTCTCCCCTAATGCACCCCTATCCATTAGAGGGTATCTCACCACGCTGGCCCAATGCGGGTTGGTGGGTGGACCGACCATTGATCATTTTACTTTTCAGACGATTGGGTCATCGATCCAAATTGCCCTAACCACAACAATGATAATTTGTTGCGTCCCCGTAGGATTCGAACCCACGACCTCCGATTTCTAAAGCACACGCCTATACCACTAGACTACGGAGCAGATTTACTTTGTTAGCTTTATTTTGATTTGGAAGGGCAGCCCTCCAGTAAAATCTACATTTTCTTTATACAAAATGTACTTCTGTAAACTTGATAAATAAGAGCGTAATATATGTTATCGGTCCCACCAATGGCAGTCGAGATTAGGTTACTTATTAATTTAATCAGTGTATATTTGGTTTCTGCTTCTTTTATTCATTTGTTATTTACGTATTTTCTGTTGTCAATGCTTAGGTTACAATGTTAGAAAAATATATAACTTTTGACACCATTTTTAGTACCTTACTTGCATGAACATAATATAATATTAATTTTATCGACTACGAAACAGAAATGTTTATGGGATAAAGGACACTGGCTTAATTTAACCCGATTTAATGCTATATTTTTACAGTATTATTTAGTACATGCGAAAATTTTTTAAGTATTAAAAGAAGAGATTTATCCGACGTAGGAAATAATTGTAATTGTAATGTAATTGCCTGAGGCTTGTAAAGTTTCGTTCACACTAAATCAAAATACGCATTAACAAAAGGGTAAATTTCGCCAGATAGAAATTTATTTATTAATAACGGACTTTCTTCTTACCAAGTAAAATTAATATTATACATGTCTCGTTTAACTTTGCATTATATGTATTCGAAAACACAGCAATGAGATGAAGAAGTAGTCCATATGATTCCATAGATTTATGCAAATGTCCTCTAAATAGATAAAAATATTCGTCATACCTTTTTTAATTTTTGTCACCAAGTTGCCAGAATCTACTTTCCCGCCAAATTCGCTGTCATGCATCATTGCATTCTTGTGATTCTTTCGAACTAGTTAATTTTTCTATTGCTTGCGCGAATATTATACATTATTAAATCAAAATTACTTTACGGATTGTGTCACGGGTAGACTTCTCCCGTGACCAGGCCCTGGAATATGTTCGAAACGTCGGAATTAAAATGTAAATAAACGCGATAAAATCGTAAAGTAATTTTATTTAATAGTTAATTTTTTTTCGTAATTGAAAAAAGTTTTTCTAATGCAAAATAACTAACGAAAGTAATTTATATGTGATAAAATAGTGTTAGTTAGCGATTTTAAACAGACGTTAGAGACACGGCAGTGTTTTTTTCAAAAATGAGTCCGGTAAGTAGAGGCAAAACGGACTTGAGCGAGTCGTTGTTACTTCGGATGAAGAACAACTTTAAAAATATTAATTTATTATGTTTTTTTAAAAAGCAGTTCCTTATGTTCGGAGCTTAGGAAAATCACTGCACAAACACCAATAGAAGTTTGCATAAATACGTCTCGTCAAGTAATTACCACCCGGACTTATCAAGCGAGTAAAGTTTCAATTATTTGTATATATTATTAAGATGTCTTAATTGAAATACCATTAGTAATCGGGGTCTGAAATATTTAAGCCGTTAATTAGTTCATTATACACTTGTATAAATGGAATCCCAGTACCCATATAAATGCTGTTTTTAACAATGAGAGATTTGGTAATATAAACGTATAACATGAGTGTTTACTAATGATGATGTGCATAACCTATTTAGCCTAGCTTTTCAAAGTTACCAAAATATTGTATGTGGTCTTAAATTCGAACTTCAAAAACATATAATTATAATTCATTTTATGATAAGAAGTCATAAAGAAACAATATACAAATAGCTATAAAGCTTTTATAATTGCTAGAATATGCAAGAATAAGTATACTGAACCACTGATATCTTTTGTATAGAAAAATTAATTGATTACAAAGTTTCTTTGAGAATTTAGTGATCTAAATTAATAACTAGTTTTAAGTTTATACTTGTTAGTGGTTTGAGCTTTTGTAAACTCAATGGTTTTGTCATATTTTATTTAACTTCTTAATACTTTTTTATGCAAAACCGGTAAAACGCCATGCAAAAATTAAGATGCATATTATATTACCTAAAATTTGTTTTTATTTAAGTTGAGCTTAAAAAATGTTTCATATTTCTGTGCATTTATATAAAAATGTATAAAAAAGTTTGGAGACCCAGTTAACAAATATTTAACATAGCCTTAAAATTATAGTCCTTCGAAGGGTCACATAATTGGCTGAATAATTAAGCAAACTTTTTTAAAGTAAAAGAGAATATCACAACTGAGGTAAAAAAATATGAGCTACAAATAATATATTTGGAATTATTATGCAATACAATATGGTCTGCATGAATTTATAATAGTATAGCAGCTGATTTGTAATATCAGACTGTACCAGGTATAGAGGAATGTTGCAAAAACTTACAGATTTTTTTTTATTTGAAGAAAAATACTCTATTAAAAACTATACTGCATGGACTGTATTATTAGAAATTTACTTTAACAGTTGTGCCATTTTGAGGTAATAATCTTAAGGTACTAATCTTGTTAGACATGGATTTTAATATACTAAATGTAGAGTACTGATACATGTTGCGGAAACATTGTTTATATTGCCAATTTTAAGCATGGCACACAAATGGCACACTTAATATTTGCAATTAAGAGTTATTGTAATTTAGAAAAGTTACTGTTCTTGCTACCTCTTCCCAACTATGACGTACCTCATGAGAGAGATTTCATTTAATTTTATGTTTGTTAGAATAGATACATGGTTAATCAGTATGCCAAATAATTTTTTGTCCTAAACCATTTCTTTCTAAGTGGAGAAAATATCATTATACTCATTGGTATAAGAGGACCTTAGCTGGTGGTTGGATGCAATGGGGAGCAGTCGCACCCCACTTATTGCTTAGCTGCTGATGCTACTGATACATGCTGGAAAAGTAATGTTAATTATGAGCTGAGTATAATCGTTCTTCATATATTCTAAAATTTTGCTAGCAGCCAAAAGCAAGATTCCCAGCAACCTTGAGAAGTGGATGGATGCACAAAAGAGCAGTCCAACCCCTCTTATTCATAGAATACAAATGTAGCTTATGAAAGCTATAAGCCCATGCATTCAAAGTGGCAAATTAAGATAGCGTGCATTACTTAAAAATCTTTGCCAGCAGTAAAAAGAATGAGCATAACCTAGAGTGCATTGTAGAGCAGTTCAATTTCCTCTTATTGCTTAACCACAGATGCAGCAGATGCAGAATGGCTAGTGAGCCTAAATAGCCTCTACTTCATAGGCAAATTGGCAACATTTTGAGAGTGACAACAAAGTTGAGGTGCCTTTAGACTAAAGTGTGGGATTTATGCAGAAGGACACACTTAAAGCCCTCTTGTCGCTTAATCTCAGACGCAGCGGATGCGAGCTGGGGAGCAAGCCCTGACAGCCTATCAGCAAAACTTCTGTTTTCAGTTGAGCCTCTTGATCGCGTGACGATTAGTATTATTTGCTGAAAGCAATATGCAAAGCACCTAAGTACTAAGATAGCAATAGCTAAGCTTATTAGTGTTAAATAAAGATCACTTTATATAGAGTGTAACGTGAGAGAATCGTGTCTGCGGCAAATGGTTACATTAACTTCACTTCCACTGATTGTCAAGCAAAGCAAGACCAAACAAGCCAAGTGTGTGGATAGACGTTACTCACATATGTGAGAAGTGTAATGTATGTGACAATAAATGTTGATATCTACGATTAATTAATTTATAGCTTTGTATGTAACAAATACAACGATACTCGCCCGGTTGTGTTGAACAGTACGATGTTTTGAGGTAGTACACGTAGTCAGGACACTTGGAGAGGTTATGCTTAAGTTGATTTTTGCACGATTATTTAAAACATTTTGTAAATAGCTTACAACAGATTTAATTGCACTAATTTAAGTAAATACCAAACTTTTTATTCAGTTTAATATGAAGAAAATTATTTAATTTAATATTATATAAATCGAAACGTGTGCGTTCCTTGACACTTCTATTATGTGAAATTATGTGAAAGCCTAATTTTATCAAAATTGTCTTATAGTGACACAGTTTTTGGCGAATGCTTATATAAGAGGACAAAAAGACTAATACAAAGGGTTCAAAATGCATGTGCTCGTTATTGTTTTAATATACCTTCGCGATCGCATGCCACTCCATATCTCAACAGTCGAGGGTTAATGAACATGGCTACTAGACGTACACTTCACCTAGCCTCGTTACTATTTGGAATCGTTAAGACTGGTAAGCCATCATACCTGTATGAAAAGCTCAATTTCTCACAACGATGCGTAAGAACTGCCCCGCGACTTAACTACACGCGTTTTAGCACTGCCGCATTTCGTGGGAGTTTTCGTTTTGCTGCCACTAAGTGCTGGAATGATATCCCTCCTCCTATTAGAAATTCTAGGACGAAATTTCAAAAATTGTTTTGATTGCCTTACAAAAGTCTAGCACTTAGTTCATCAGCATTGCCAATATCCCACATTCAATAGCCCCACACCTGCCACCTCATGTCCATAAGCACACGGCCTAATAATAATAATAAATTATTTGATATTTGTAATTATTGCTTTTGTTTTTTTTTAAGTTGTTGATATTTTCTTGAAATAAGTTTCATATGTGTTAATTATTTATAATTGTGTAAGTAGTTGCCATCTATCTCTATATTTAGGTTCCACTGAAAACCAGCATTCATGGGTGGTAAAAAACTCATGATTCAACGCTGAGTGGAAACCCTTTTGGTGCATTATGTTTAATATTGTTTTGTTTTTTTATACTTTGTTTCTGTTTTGATTTAATGTACCAAATAAACATATTTACTTTCTTTCTTTCTTTATATATTGAATGATATGGGTATAATACATAAGGATATATAGTGGATATATCCTTATATATAGTAATTCTAATTTATAAGCTATATTGTTGTTAAGTTTTTATAAAATCCACCTAGAAGTTTTTAGTGAAAAAGTTACAAACATACATCCTCACAAACTTTCGCATTTAAAATATTAGAAGAATGTTAAAAATTCACTATCTTCGATAAATGGTATATCCATTAAATTCACGATACAAGTTTACCTCGCACATTATGAAGTATCAAATATAGTGTTATCCCGAACGCCGTTTGTCCTTTAACCTTCTCTTGGCCCCATGTTATAATGATATTGACTACGGTGCCTAATCTAATAAAGATCATACTCATGCGTAGGACATATTTTAGTATACATGTTTAGTTCAAATATAGGCATATTTCGTTATATTTAAGCTATGTTTCATTCAAATAAATCATAGCTATAATGAAAAAATTATAAATTTATCAGCAGGTAATCCAGAGAAAATGAAAAGAAATTTGCAATACAACAGATTTATATAGGATTTGAACAATACAAATGTTTATATACTGCCTTTGAAATCTTACAAAACCGACAATGCCGGAGAGAAATAGTTGGGATTTAAAGCTCTCCTTAATTCCCACGATAACTACAGCTTGTCCCACCCACTATTATTTGTCAAAAAACTTATAATAACTTTTTAATTGTAAAAAATTGGATAAATCTATCCAACACAGCAACACTTTTTTAATTCGAAAAAAATTAAAAAAAAACATTAGACTGAAAACTTTAACTGGCAATGCAAAAAATTTGTTCTCTTTGACTCTCATTATTTGATAAGCATAATTTATCTCTTTATGTATAGATTTCCTTTGTTGCTCAATTTTATACTTGACCTAAGTAAACTTTAACTTAATGTTATTTAATAATGTAACTTAATTTATAAAGTTATAAAACTTTAGCCACCAACCCGCATTGGACCAGCGTGGTGGGATACGGTCCAAAAACCCTCTAATAGATAGGGGTGTATTAGGGGAGGCCTATGTCCAGCAGTGGCTATCAAAGGCTGATGATAAGCCACACATGTTAAATGATCTATGAAGTAAGTAAGTTTGTTTTAAGGACGTTACTTCCTAGGATGGTACATATTTCTATCTATTACGCAAGTCCCTGAGGGAAATACCTAACACTAGATAATGTGTTGACTGCCTTATTTGGTTATTCATGTTTTACAAGAATTAATGTAAATAATGAGGTTATACTAATATAATCAAATTTGTAAGCATGTAATGCGTTAGTTACTTTTTATTCATGTTTATTATCATTTTAATTGTAAACACCCATCGAAATACAAAAATATTTATGTCATTTACATTATTTCATATATATTTTTTTAATAATATTAAAAAAGGGCTCATGAAGCTGGCTCTCTTAACATAACTCATTTTCTATATAACAACGTCCTTTTGCTACATATCAAATTAATGGTGTTCATCTTCTTTAACTTCACAATCTTATATTCTAACCAAAGGTAGGTCTCAACAAATGACATAGACTTACCAACAAGAGAGCAAATTTTAAAAATTCCGATTTGTACCTTTGATGTACAGACTACTAAATTATTTAAGCTGTTTATAAAAATTTCGCAACTTCCTTTGGCGCAAATGTTTCATTGAATCACATTTTTAAATAGTTTTGATAATAAATCTACACCTCTTTTGTAAAGTCTTTTGGTACATGTTTAATTTTTTTAATTACTTTGCCATCTATGTTCTTATTTACTTGTCTTAATTAAACAGCATACTGTCCCTATAAAATACTTTATCAAAGGACTTCATACCGCTTAACAAAGAGAACAGTTTAAAACGACCTCAAATAAGCCTTTACAAAGGTTATTTACTCATCTCACTCTCACGGTTCACCGACTACTTTTATGTACTTCTGATAGCGAAGTAAAATTTAATCAAAATAAATATTATAAAAAAAAATAAAATATAATCATTAAAAATAGCTGACAGGCAAGGTGTGATAACATTAATAATAGAATTTATCACCTTACGAGGTCCCTCCCGAGAAAGAGATCCCTCATAGGATCTCTATGAGGGATCTCTGATCTGCAGGTTTTTTAATATCCGAGGATTTAAAAGCGGACACAATCTTTATCGCTCACATTAATAAAATATAAATTATTACAGTTAACACGTTTCTCTTACCATCAGATGAACGTTTTGTTAGTCTCTTTATTTTATTTATATAAAAAAATAAAAATTGTATTTACACATGTTCTTTTTACAAACATTCTAAGCAAAATTTTAAACAACGCAAGTCACTTTAAATTATTAATTGATGATACGCCATTTATTAAATTCATTCTTATGGTATAACGATCA
The DNA here is from genome assembly GCA_029286875.1 of Lamproptera curius. Taxonomy (NCBI): domain Eukaryota; kingdom Metazoa; phylum Arthropoda; class Insecta; order Lepidoptera; family Papilionidae; genus Lamproptera; species Lamproptera curius. Next base: position 6,139,444 of record JAGSMT010000016.1, on the reverse strand, counting down.
GTCATACATATTTTTCCTTTTAAGTACAACATGTTTTTAAAGAATAAACTTATGTAAAAAAACTAAACTGCCTCCGAAGCCTAGTGGTGCGTGTGCTTTGGAAACCGAAGGTCTTGCGTTAGATTCCTGCGGGGACTCAACAATTTTTCATTGTTGTTTTCTAATTGGTTAGGATAATTTGGGCTGATCACCCAACTGTCTCAAAAATAAGATTATCCATGCGACGGATGGACATGTAAAAATTCGGTTCACGCACCAACCAGGTCTAACAATTCTATATTTTCTTGCTCTAAAATTCTTTTGTTCTGTGCGCGGTGTGAAAACTCGCATTGTTGTGATGAAGGATGATGCGGCGGTTGCAGTTCTTTTTATGGAGTACAGAAACGACCTGTAGCAAACAAGTGCTAGCATACCATTCTGCATTAACCGTTTATCCCTCGATTTCGAACACCCAAACAGGTGACTAGTTTTTTGTTTCGGGTTTGTACGCGTATATTCAGTATTCGTCACTTGATATGATGTTGTATACAGCATTTGATGATCCTTTGTGGAATGTTTCGAGTGTTCTGACGCACCAAGTAACGCGAGCCGCTTCTTGCTCCTCACAGAGCGGATGAAGTATCCATCAGGAAAACAACATTTTTGCACCTAACTGTTCATGCAATATTATTTGTATTTGACTCAGGCCAACATCTAAAGTTGCCTGAATTTTGCGTCACATGTGTAAATATAAATATATCACATGTCGATCTTCCTCCATCAGCTGACGCACAGCATCAACGTTTTCTAGTGTGACTGCAGTTTTTGGTCGACCTTGACGGGGATCATCACTGAGCTTGTCACGTCCACGTTGAAATTCAGCAAACCAGCGATAAATTGTGATTTTGGATGAGGCTTTATCAGCTAATGCAGAAATCATCCGGTCAACACACTGTTTTTGTGTTAAACCACTTCGAAAGTCATAATAAATAATCGCTTTTGAATTTTCTCGAGTCAATTTTTTTAACGACCAAAAAAGTTTGACATGACCTTGTGACAAGAACGAAAATCTTTTTTTAAATAAATAAATGTTATTCGATTTTCAAAACCAAAGAGTTTGCAATTAAAAAGATTTTAGTATGACAGGAATAGTCGAAATATTCAAACCCCGATACTTTTAGTGAGCCCTCGTATGTACCCAATGCATTATTTAAACACCTGCGGAAAACGCCTGACATCAATTTGCGTATTGACCTACTTATTTAGTTATTCATGTTGAACGTTAATTTAAATTAAGCGATAGTGAGATTATATAAACTAATATAAATATCGGTATAAATAGTATTTTGTCTGGTAATTATAACGCAAGCTATCATTTGGACCGTTTCACGTCAGTCATGCTTAATTTAATGTAATTTTTTATATACAAATACTCCGTGTTGAATTTCTCAAAAAATCCCACGTTTTGTACAACTTTAAATCGGTCGCTAAATGAAATTGCTTAATCATCGATATTGAAAGTCCAATTAACCGCAATTTCACCCGTGGACGATTTGCATTGTTTTTCTCTGTGTTTCCACTACCCGTAAGTTTGACTAACGTGGTTACCACCGTTATAGTATAGTTTAACAACGTGGTTACCGTGGTGAAACCCCACGTTACTTTAAGTTTAACTTACGAATAGTGGCAATATGTTATTACAAATATGTTGATTTAGATAATTGCACTATACCATTTGTTACAAAAAAAAACGATGACGGTCGCAGTTCAAATTTGTGATAATCGCCCTGGAGCCTTTGTACCAAAATGCCAGACCTATTATGTACGAAAAATATAAAGACATGAAGCAGCTGCTACTCTTTATACCTTCGGTGCATTATGCATATTTTTAAATAAGTAAATTCTTGTTATATGTATCTTGTACTGACAATGCAATTACCGTGTAAGATAAAATTATGTGATGTTATGCGTTTTTATAAACAAAATAATATTAATATAAAGTATATTTTAAGCGATATTTGATTTTTCCAAATTGAAATAAAACGATCTTTACAAAATAAACCGTCCATTTATTTATTAAACTTACAGGATGCTGTTACAATTTTTTTTCTACTCGTAAATATTATTCATACCAATATAATCACATTTAAGTACCTGAACCTCAAAAACACAAAATACAAACATAATATTCACAACCCGATTAGGTTTTATAGTTGAGTCACATTTTATTGTTCACTGCTAAGTGTACATTCATTATTTAATATGACTTTCGAAGTGGTTTAACACAAAAACAGTGTGTTGACCGGTTGATATCTGCATTTGGTGATGAAGCCTCATCCAAAACCTCAATTTATCGCTGGTTTGCTGAATTTTAACTTGGACGTGTCAAGTTCAGTGTTGATCCCCGTCAAGGTCGTCCAAAAACTGCAGTCACAAGAAAACGTTAATGCTGTGCGTTAGCTGATTGAGGTAGATCGACATGTGACACACCTCGAATTTCAGGCAACTTTAGATATTGGCATTAGTGAAATACAAATAATTTTGCTGATGGATACCTCATCCGCTCTGTGAAGAGCAAAAAACAGCTCGCGTTACTTGGTGCGACGGAACTCACGAAAGATTCCACGCAGGATCCTCAAAGGCTGCATACAACATCATATCAGGTGACAAATCCTGTATATACGCGTACGAACCCGAAACAAAAACCAGTCATGAGTTAACTAATTTTCGAACACCCAAATGTTCGAAAATTAGTTAAAGCCAACAAAAATTGTTCGTTCACGGAGTGTTGTTCTCCAAAACCGGCCATATTGAGACGGCCATATTCCTCTTTAATCCACGCTGAAATAGCCTCCTAATGATGCCACTCGCTTCCAATCTTCGCTATCTCATCCAGCCCACACGCACATCGATTCTCACCGCGCACATGTCAGTCTCTCCATTTTATGCAGGTTCTCTGCAAATCAATACTGCCACGCTTGCCTCGAGCCTATCAGTCTCACCGCATTTGCGAATGTGTACCATTTTGCGAGGGTCCTACCGTTTGCGAGCTAGGTCACCAACAAACTATATAGATTTTAGACCAAAAAAATACATTATTACACCCATGACCTCAAATCCAAAAGATTTCTATACTTTCCCTATTGGCTAGCGCTGGTGGGCTAGCCGCTTCCAAATCCGCTTGCGAGTTCCAAAGAGTTCCTGCGACCACATTTCTAAGGCGCCAAGAAGGAACAACGTGGTGGTTTTAGTCGGTGCGAGTCCGACATAACCCGTATGCGTAGGCATTTCCCCACGGTAAAAAAAAAATAACAGTTATTACACTGTCTAAGATGCCCTTCAAATCAGAAAAGAGCATTGTTCATACATTACTGCTTTGCGGCTGAAATTGGCACCTCAGTGGCACTCTCTTAGAATTATTCAGTAGTGGCTGTTACCCGCGACTTCGTTCGCGTGGAATATAAGAAATGTTCATGTCTATCATTTAACACATAGTTTCATAGCTTTCGCTTCGATGATGGCTGATTTCCATTTTGACTTGCATCCCCATTTTGACCCCTAGTTTATCGCCATACTAAATCTAATATCTAAACGCAAAATATCATCGTTTTATGTTCAACAAAGACGTTTTATTCGTAAATCTCCTTTTATCCCCTATTTACCACTTTTATTAATGAGATTATATAAACTTATATAAATATCACTATAAATATTACATCGCCCCGTAATTATTACGCTAACTATAACTTGCTGACAACTTATATCTATACATAAAAGTTTGCTTATTTATACGAGTATAATTTATTTTAGTATCTGAAACTTAAAAAAACAGTCTCCTACCCAACTATTTACAATAATTTTAAAATATTTCATAATATATAACCTATTAATAGCCTAATATATCGTTTCATAGATTTAAATAGTAAAAATGGACGGACAGACAGATTTCCTATATAATATTACTATGGATTGAAAATACTTAAATTTCAATACAATGTTTGCTAAGTTTCGTCTATCAAGATTTACCTGAACAAATTAAAAAGCTAAGAACCAATCTTGATCTAGGATGAACATTATTGCGTAAACTATTAACGCATCTTTCCACGAAGGATTCAGTTAAGGCACAGCTTCTTGAAGAGTTTCTATCATTAATTTTCAAGTATTATGATTGATCATTATTTATTATGATTTTATTTAAATTAATGGGCTGAGTTTATGTTTATGTGAACTTGGGTTGTATAAAATAAACTAGTCTATATTTTTTGCTTAATTCGGCTTCTTGACATGTGACAATTTACAAATGTGTATGCTGGAGTCCTCTATTGTCGTTTTATTGGTACTAATTGAAGTGTAACTTCTTCATCGGGGTTGGAAAAAAATTTAGTGTAACATTTTTTTTTTGAAATTAACGTCATAAAGAAGTTTCACTTCTGACGAGTGTACGCTAGTACACGCACACATTTTTTATACTTGGTAAAAAAAGTATCGTATATATATATACGATACTATTTTTTTACCAAGTGTCGGCCATTACATAAGCAGGCAATTTTCTGTACTCAGCATTATGTTTTTATACATCAAACAATTTACCACCACAATTGATACGCATAAGATTTAGAAAATGGTCACGATAAACAAATAAATGTTAATAATGATATTAACATTATAACTATAAAGTAATTGAACACTGGTTTAACGTTAATGGAAAGAGTGTTAAATTAGTTCTACAGGTCAGACAGCAGGTGCGATAAGCCTACTTGATCCTTGAGTTATCTAACCGATACTAGCATGTTGAGTAAAGTAATGGTTTCCTGTAAAAACGATGACAATATTTAAATTTTCGTGGACGTTAGAGTATTTCACGGTCTGCCTCTGATTTCCATTTTCGAAAGACAAACACTATAAATATGCATTTATATTTATAATCAGAAATAATTAAACAACACATGAAAACTTTCATTTATCTACTTATAAATAGATCTCATTTTATTACTACATAAATAAAAATATAATCAAGTGAGTTCTTTCTTAAGAGCCCAAGCGGTAGTTATAACAAAACCTGAAGACAATGTATATACACATTTTGATAAATTTGTTTTTATATAAAATATAGTTATTGTTTATTATTGTGTTAGTGTAGCAAAATTATCTTTTTCAAAAATTTTATTTCTTCATCAATTGTTCAGTCCATACTGCTATGAACAATTTGAAAACAAAAACGTAATTTGTAGTACTCGAACCTAGGAAATTAGATGAAATACGCGAGCCAAGGCCAAATTTCTAAAAGAATGCATAATTTAATTCAAAGTTCATATATTATTATTGATTTTATTCACTTAAAAATATACCTATGATTTTTCTTTTTTTTATCAGAGTTTTGTTTTATTAAAATTTTGTGCATTTTTAGAAGCAACAGCGAATAAGGTAGGTATAATTTCTTAATTTTTTTCCAGACTTTGAAGCTGCAGAACAGATGAATTATTCATTTCAAAAACATGCAAAAGAGTCATTTGAAACAGCTAATGCTTCGCTTTTCGTTAAAAAAGGAAAACCTAGAACGTTATCCAAATTTAAGTGCCACAACTACATTCTTTATGTTTCATTTTAGGATAATAAACTATTTATTGATAGTTTTTGTTGTAAAATAGTTTGGTATTAATTTATATTAATAAAGACATTATTTGAAGTTAAAATAGGCTTATTGGTCTATTATTTCAAAATATTTGGGTTGTTAAGTATACTTTCTGGTAGCATGTGTATTTCAGTAAGATTAAAAATGTATGTCTATTAACCAAACATTAACATTGTTATGTTATAAAAAAAATTTAATCACACAAAGCAAGGAGCAGTACAGAAATATATTTATTAATGTTCTGTTTTTTAAGGTTGTCATAAATTAAATAATTAACTGGATAACTAACTGCCATCTTTAAGAACCTGAAGCTGAACAAAGCTTTGTAACTATATCGGGTTAAGTCTATATTTTTATGGTTGGTTAAATCAATATGAGCCAAACGCCCAATTTCCTGAAATCTGAAAGTCGATTATATGATGTAAATCGATTGTAAAGACCTTTCATTGAAAAAATCGATTGTAAAAAAACAGACAGCTAAACGATCCATCGAATGTAGTTGACTCATTGGGTTGTTGAGGTCAAATTCCAGCTACTGTACCTAAAAACTGTAATTTAAATAAATCTGTATAGATAAGAATGCTAACCCTATAATAACTTTATAAATGGCTAGGAGAAAAAAATAATATAGGCTCTTTTTCACCAGCCCTTATCCCGCTCATGCAGAGTCGGCGCTAAAGGTTTTCCTCATCCATTCCTCCCTATTTCTCATATTCTCTCTCAGAGAGCCCATCCATTGCTTTTTAGGTCTATCTATTGCTCTTCGTCCATCGAAATTTATTTCTAGCATTATTTTATGTGCATCACTTTCATTCTTACTCTACCCTCCCACTCCTTAGTTTTTGAGTCACAGGTACCACTTACTGGTTTACTGCCTCCGTATGTATGGGCCTAGTGGTATAGGCGTGTGCTTTAGAAACCGGAGGTCGTGGGTTAGAATCCTGCGGGGACTCAACAAATTTTCATTGTTGTTTCCTAGTTAGTTAGGCCAATTTGGGCCGATCACCCGATTGTCTGAAAAGTAAGATGATCCATGCGTCGGATGGGCATGTAAAAAGTCGGTCCACCCACCAACCCGCATTGGACCAGCGTGGTGGGATATGGTCCAAACCCCCCCCCCCTTAAGGGATGGATAAATGGATAGGGGTGTATTAGGGGAGGCCTATGTCCAGCAGTGGACTAAAAAAAAAAGGCTGATGATGATGAGGTACCACTTTCAAACTTCCCTGCTCATTTCTTATTTTAACTTTCTATGTCACTGCACGTATCCAACTCAACATTCTCTTCTCTGTTGCATGCACGTTTCTTTCCTTCATCAATTTAATTGCCCAACATTCCGATCGAAACATAACGACAGGTGATTATGATCGTCTTATAAGTTTCTCCTTAAGTTTTAGGGGCATTTGTGGGTCACAAGAAAAGTTAAGGAGTTAGTTGTTAAAGGAGAAGGCATCTCCATGCCTTCTCCATTAACAACTAATTGTAGCTGAAAATATACTTTGTAAGTCTATACAAGTTTTTGTAAGTCATGTGATGTAAATCCAAACCACGACACAGAGAAAATGACTTAAAATATAAGGTTTTATAATTTTAAAATCGATATAATTTTAAGGCAGAAAATCTATGAGGTAAAATAATAAAAGATATGAGATATACTCCGTTAATACAAGCTCGGTTTATAATTGCAGTCAACGTTTAAATGCACGCCAATTAAATGACAGATAATTATGTCAAATTGTAAAATAATGGTTTTAAGTTGCAATTCATGGAAAAAAGTAAATTGCTTAATACTTACGCACAGCATGCATGTGGTGCAATCCCTCTAAGTATATATGCTAACAGAAAACTCTGAGTTCTCTTTAAAACTTAATAAAGAAACTCAAGAACCCATAGAAAAAATTAATCATTTTTTCCATATAAAAATATAATCCCATAGAAAATAATTAATCATTTTTTTCTATGGGCTTTCAAATACTTTACAGCGTTTTTTTTGTAAAAATCTATCGGTTCATGAATCAACTAACTTGCATCACTTGGTAAGGTGCGAAGTGCGACATGGGCTATTTTTAGCCTAGCATAGTGCTGTCAAGGACCCAGTGTTCTTAAAACAGTCCGAAACGGTGACAACAAATATATGTAACTGACGCGAAAATCAATAATTAAAAAATCATCAGAGATTTAAAATTCGATGTCAGAAATGGCTATGCAGCTACGTGCAGAGAGTACGTTGTTATTTGCTTATATTGCAGTATATAAATGACGATATTAAATGCTTTTATACCGTATGAAGTCGGTCATACATTTATTTGTTAAAATTTCTCTTGTTTCTATTTACATTCAGATGATTTTGTCAATCATTAGTATTAAAGATCATCATTGTTAGACATCAGTTATGTTTACCGAGGATTTTGGTTGGAGCAAAATTATTAATCAACAACACACCAAAATCTGCAAACAATTTATAAAATTCCTAGAATTACTACATTCACTACCACCTTTAATGTTTAAAAGCTCTATACCGATTCTTCTTTAATTCTTTTGTGGTTTGCATTCATCACTTTCAAATAAAGGAATCTACTTCGCTGTTCGTATTGTTCGCTGCCTCAAAATAGAACAATTCGCGTCCGTCCTTTTTCTGGCCCTGAAAGACTTCGACTTAAGACTTCAAAACCAAACAGGGCCCAACTGTATTGTCGTCTTTGGTGACGTAGGCTTTCCTTTGTCCGTTGTTTAAGTTACCTATAACTTCTATGAGAGTACTTTGTGTTTACTGTAAAACTCAGTTCTAATATTTATGAAACAGACCATGTAAAATTTACAATTATGTAATAAGCGATCGATATAACCGGGTAACGATATACTTTACTTACAACATTGCCCTCTGGTTTCCGTTATCGCTTTTTAATTTTCGGACGAAAGTTAAGAAGTTATTCTATTAAAATATCATCAAGGCACTTTAAAAAACTCATTACGTTGCTTTTTAAATAAGCTTTGTATAAAAAGCTTTTAAAAAAATACTCGTAAGTATTTATGACATAAAATTATTCCTTTAAACAATGTTTAGCAACTAAGTAAAATAAAAAACTTTATTTCAAACTAGTTGATAATAATAAAACTCGTAAAGTTTTAATCATTCAGTACATAATGTAGATTAGTTCTTTAAACATTTTTACAACTTAAACTACCAAATAATACAACAGGTAACTATAACTTCATCACGTATTGGTATAATTAAAACTTAAAGTTGTAATCATTCATAATAAAGATTACATCTTGGCTACACTGCGCAAGTTTTGGAATGTCTTAAACTTAAAAATATTCATGATTTATATGACAGTGACTTTGGAAGAGGTTCACTATCTGTCGTCAGGCTTATTGGATATGTCTAGTATTAATCTGTCCCATCATTTCATCATAAAAATGAGAGAACCTCCTTAGACCTTATGTGAATCAAAAGCATTTTAATTAAATAAAATTGTTAAACAACAATTGGGTTGCTAAACAATAGAAAAAAACCTTTTTGTAGAATTAAAAACCTCAGTTTTTACCTTGGTAAGTAAGAAACTAAGAAGTATTGTTTCAATTTGGATATCTGATTAAACGCGCCAAGATTTAATAACACTTGCCAAAGCACTCGACGAATTAAAAAAAGCGGTAAAATAAAAAAAAATTACAAAATTGTAGCAAAAGTTAAATGTATCATTACTACAATCGATCTTAGATCAGTTGAATTCAGGTCCAGACTACCATTGCAAGTTATCCAAAAAAAATTGATGATACCTCTGGTATAACGAGGAGTAACGGAGTAAGAACTCCTTGGTAAAAATATATTCGATTTTCTTTATTTTTTTTTCATGTAGTTATTTATTTGCTATGTATCGGAACGTGTTCTCGAAAACGGAGAAAACCCAAAAGTTGGCCGGTTACTAAAAATTCTTTTTTATAAAAACTGATGACGTTAGAGACTCATTGCAATACAAAGGCAACATCAGAGGACTCTTGACTCTAGCTGTTCCATTTTCGAAGGCGTGTTTCTCAATTTTGATTAGAGAGAACGAGCACAGATTACGAACATCGTTGCAGTCGTCCAACCACGTTAGCCTTCAAAGAAAATGCTGGACAAGTTTTAAGAAGAATATAAATACTTTTTGTCTCGTTCCATAATAGTGGACTAACATGGGTTAATACTTTTGATCAGCAAACAAAACAGCAATCTTCGGATGGAAACGGCCATCTTTGCCGTCCGTGAATAATTTCTATGGCACGGCATTGGTTCGCAAGGTAATAGCATCAAAATTTTAGGACTAAAAAGTGACATTGTTAATTGATTATCTTGAGCAGGAACTATTATTACAGGTTATAATGCAGCTTTAATTTACAAGTTAAGTAATGCTGTTTCATCTTGATGGTGATAGGTGCGGTTGGCAGTAGCGATGGCCACTATTCAGCAAGCTGTCAAATTAATTCCTATTAATTGAGCATCTAATTATCCACCAGATCTGGCGCCCCTCTGTTATTCATCTTGTTCCCAAATTAAAACAAACCTAAGAGGAAACATGTGCGAAGACAAATATAGAATGCCGTAGCCACCGTTTTGCAGGGCCATGACAAACCGTTTTTTAAGGAATTGATGCTCTGGATATACGCTGGATTCTGTATGTAGGAGGACTCGAGACTATGCAGAAAAATAAACAATTGAGTTATTAAAGTCAAAGTCAAATATTTTTATTCAATATAGCAGCATTACACTTTCTTATTGATGGTCAAATAAACTACCACCGGTAGAATGGACGTAAGAAACTCAGTAGGACTATTTTCTTCCTTTTTTTAACAAATTCTTTACGAAATAAAACAACAGTACAACATATTTTTCTCGCATAGAAATTGAGCGCACAACGATTCATTACCTGGGTATGTTATCATTCATGAAGTCATGACTCCAAAAATATGCTTTTGAAAACATAGTTCCTTAACAACTTTCTTTGATTTATTTGCAGACAAAAGCTAAACGCTTCCTGGGATTTTGTTGTAAAAGCGTATACATTTCTTCATGAAAAATTCATCGGAGTCTTACTGTTGAAACAACACACAGTTCATGCTTGTTCCTAGTTTTTATGATATGTATAACTGCCTCCGTAGCCTAGAGGTATAGGCGTGTGCTAACTGCGTCCGTAGCCTAGTGGTATAGGCGTGTACTTAAGAATCCGGAGTCTGGGTTCGATTCCTGCGGGGACTCAACAAATTTTCATTGTTGTTTCCTAGTTGGTTAGGGCAATTTGGGCCGATCACCCATTTGTCTGAAAAGTAAGATGATCCATGCGTCGGATGGGTATGTAAAGTCGGTCCACCCACCAAGCCGCATTGGACCAGCTGGTGGGATACGGTCCAAAAACCCCCTAATGAATAGGGGTGTATCAGGGGAGGCCTATGTCCAGCAGTGGACTATCAAAGGCTGATGATGAATGATGATGATATCACAATATTTAAAATTTTCGTTTTTTTTATGTATGTTAACATACATTATATTATTAAATATATACAGAGAACGCTTGTCTTAGGGATTCTTGGGTCCCAGGGCCCATAGACTGCACCAATCGCTCTTTTTTGTAGTACAAAAATTTATATTAGCCTTGTTTCCCCACAGTAAAATTCCATATGACATTGTACTGTGAAAATAACTAAAATATACCAAACGGACTGTATCAACATCAGTTACTTGTCTAATTTTCTTAACAGCAGAAGTCGCTGAGCTAAACTTACTGGCAATTTGTAATCTATGGTATCAATAGTCATTATTTTCAATCTCATTCTCATTACTTCTTATCCCACCTCGCAACTACAAATATAAACCTAAAGTATTAGTGAGATCTCAAAGTACCAATAATGAGTATTTAATGCAATATTCATTATCAAGAATTTGTTATTAATAGCTGATACATATTTTACTATAAGATTTTTTTTTTAAACTAGTGATACATTTTAAATATTTTGTTTGATTACCATTGACTTAATATAATGTGTCTCTATTTCATGTCTTAATTATTGCAGAATAATGGGCAAAAAGCACCAAATGTCAGTATCTTAAGTAAATAGTATCAACCAGGTTATTAATACAGAATTAACTAACTGAACTGAACTATCCATTGAATGATTGTTCTTATCGAATTACTTTTCTGTTAAAAAAAGTAATATTTATTTATATTATACAATCGAGTTCTTTATATGTAACAACTAAATTATACAAAATAACGTTTTTAAACTATAATCAATATAAATCCTATACCTTTAATTTCTTTTTTGTGAACCGGCGCTTTCAAACACGAAAATGCAATTTGCCGGGAACCTATAGTCATTGATACATCCATGCTCACCGTTACACATTAAGATGTACTATTTGACTATAACTAACCATTAATTGTATATGCAATGAATTATGCATAGATACAGTATAGTAACATATTTAATAATTACGCTTTATAATATAAATTTTACAAAATACTTACAATAAGTTGTAGTATTAACATTACTTAACATATGTATACATTGATTTGCCCACTTTAGGCAACTGTCATAGGTTAAACTAAAGGTCGTCGATTTATGTCCTTATGGTACATAACTATCAAATAATGATAACGATATGAGCCAAACTTATTTAACAATTAATCCGTTTGATGGTAAAGTAAAAAGTTTGTGTCTTGCACATGAAGTGTCGGACCGGTCGTGTAACTAAATGCAAAATCGAACAATGACAGTGATACAAGAAAAATGCGCATGTTTGCGGTGGATTTTTGCTTTGTCTATCTGGTTGAAATTGTTTTGGACATACATATTAAGATTTTATCGTTAATTTAAAAATTTCGTCCCTTCTTATTAAAATGTGTAAGTGTATTATATTTATCGTCATTAAAAATGGTTACTTAAATTGTTTGATAAAAATTATTTTTTATTTATGGTACATAAATCGGACTTAATAACTTTTTTTTATGCAATTTCTCCAAGCTGCGGTTACGTCAACCAGTCACTTACGTACAAATCCGATCAGCTATCAAAATCACCTTGACTTATACATTGACCATGGGAAAAATTTAAATTGACCATGAAATTTTACCAAAAAAATATGACATAGTATACATCCATTTAGCGCAATATATGCGCATAACAACCCGCTCTATTATTGCCACCGCTTTTAAAGTCCCTGATATCTTTTAAGGTAATCGTTTATTAAAATGTCATCTGTAACACGTTTTATCTACATAGAATGAAGCTTTAATTTAATTAACTTTTATGTAAACTTAAGCTGCATTATCTAAAATGAGCTTTGAATATGCCTGACAGCAATTTTAAAAAGTTTACATTTGCATGCTTCTTATGGGTTATTCTTAAAACATAGATACATGTGGTTCTGAGTTCAATGGGAACTGACAAGTCGATAACTAAGTAAATGTCGTAAACAAGTGTTAGAACACTATGTACCTCTTTAAAGTTAAAGGGCATCGTAGGTAATGTATCAATCCTCTAATCTTTATCGAAATTCCTTTTTAGTATACAGCTCAATAATATTTGGAGTCCATGTTATAATACAAATTTAAAAAATAGATTCTAATGAACAACTAGAGGGAAGAATCATAGAGCAACTAGCAATGTGATAGTTTTCAGCAAGATCAAAGGTCATCATCATAATATATCCAAATTAGCAGCTGCTGTCTACACAGCAATTTGTCAAGTACTAAAGGAATTATTACTTGGATAAGAAAACAGAATTCATTATTTCTAATACATTAAAAGGTACTAATTAATGACTTGGCTCAATGTTGATAAACGTTTCCAGTTTGCAATTATATCATTAACTATTGTAAAATTACTTACGATCATTTGTTTTGAGTTATATAATATAATATACCATATAATATAATATATGAATTAAATTAACTTTTGGAATTTATGTAGTTTAATTTTATCTTTTTATCTCTATTTTAAATATATTATTAATAATTTCAATAACCATAGTCGCTTAGACTTATTTTTCTTTAGTCACATAGAACATACATTAGATTTTTTATCACAACGAACTTTCAAAAGAAAAGACAGGCTAAAATTGTAAATTTACAATATTTTAATGCAAAAGTAATACTTAGACGTCTCCCCACCGAATGAATTAACTGCACCAAGCGCCCCCAGAAGGGAACTCTCGGCTTGGGCGGTCACTTTATGGATTCCGTTAGCATTCTGAATCAAGGGCTGCCCAGGTGGGCCGAGGCCTCTGCTTAATTCAGACGCTTTCTGAAGGATAACTTATAGCTTGAACAGCTCTTATCACTTCTTAAAACGTTGGCGCTGGTAGAAGAAGTGGCGCAAAAAGCTCCAGCAACGCTCCTATCTAATGCGGTGTTAAGCTACAGTGTCATATAGCAAAGGGTGTGTGAGTTCGACCTCACCGGTGGGGCCGATGTCATGTGTGTATATGTTTTCCTACGCTACTAAGTGTAGGGTGTGTTTGACTACTGCGTGGGTGGCGCAACCTATTTTGCCTCAAGGGCGGTTACTGAATTCTTATATTTACCAAGAGTACTGAGCTTAGCCATCTCGTTACCTGCGGCAGCAAATTTTAGTCGCGGCATTATGAAAGTTGTCTAGATCATATAGATCCAGCGACTCCACAAAAAGTGACGCATCTTGCTTAGTGCAGCCATTGCTATGGATAGCATGCTAAGAGTTTGAGGCGGCGGCGGGCCGCTGAGCACTCGGAGTTGGCTTCAAGGTATTTAACACAGTGAGGGCGGGCGAAACACTTAGGAGAAGCGTGACCGTATAACTGGCAGTTGTGACTGCCCTGGGAGTCCGTTGGGGTGTTGCCATTCTACGAAAAAAGCGATACGACCGATTCTATACAATTGTAGGCTGTCGTAAACGCGCTTACCTTTTTTGGGCTCTCTAAAGTAAGCAGCACCATACTATAAGGGCGTTTGGTGCGTAAGCGATACATTCGTTGCACAGTAAGAGTGCTTTCATAGCGTCAGCTGTCCTGAGCATGGGATCTCCTTTGGCAATCCTTTGACCACTGTCCTAAATACACGCTCATCCGGGAGCGTATGTATGAAAATAGTGCGCTTTCTAAAGGTGAAAGGTCACTTTCCGATATTTATCGGGTGTGGCTAGCTGTATTTTAATCCCCTTATCGTTATCAGAGGCCTCAAACTTGCATTACATATCTCGACCTACTTCTCCTTCTCGCGGAGGTATATATAGTTCGAGTCTTTCTGTGGAGCAGTAATGCCTAAGTAAGAGGCGGTGGAACGAGAGAGGGAGGTGCGCAGCCGTAGAGAGGGGCGTAGGCGCCTGGCGCATGACCACCGCCTGCCCACTTAATGAGGACCCGGGGACTACCCCGGGTCCTGTTCATGGTCCGTTGGGTAGTGGGTCCCCACCTTAGTGGATACGGGGACCTCCAGCAGGGGACAGCTCTTCGTGACGGATGGTGTGCCCAGCACCTCTAAGTTGTTTAAGGGTCTAAAGCTTTGGTGAGTTCCGCAATTCAAACACTCGTGATGTGGGTCTGGTGAACAATGTAATCCCACTACATCAAATAACGAACTGGGATGGAGTGAGAATATTACTCACTAAAACCTCTGGTTTTAGTGAGTAATATTCTCACATAACCTGAAACCCTTCCCCGTAGGGGTGAAGGTATCCACGAGGATTTCCTTTGGTTAAAAATAAATTGATGCAGAGATTATTTTTCATTTCACAGTTTTAAGGCCGTCGTCGGGATTGGAGTTGGAAACTCGCAGCGATGTCACCTCGACCTCCATATCCGATTTGCTTCGGATGCTAACATCGACATAATTGTTGTCTTCCTCATCCGTAGGGAATGGGGTTGTCGGCCCAGGCGTACAGGACAGTGTAGGGCCGCAGGGCAAAGATCCGTGATGAGCACATGCATCGCGTCGGTTAATCTCATGAATGTTGAATTACCGAGTTTTGGGACACACCTTGGTATCAATACCAAAGCGTTCCTTCATAACCCGGTCTACTATAGTTCCGGTTAAGGGCGCGCCCTAACTAATAAATTAGTCACGTCTCCCAACGCCAAAACTGTAGCCGTGCGGAATCCAACCGTCCCTACCAGACCCGGCAGGGAGTAGTGTATTAGGTGGTTCTGTAAAAGTAAGAAACTCGATTAAGTGTTAAATAAGTCATAAAATAGCTGTAAAAACAGCTAGTTCGGCTAAAAACAATAAGTCACTTACTCAAACGACCGACAACACTATTGTGCTAAGCTATAATCTGCATAACACGTGCTTACGTCGCCCGCTTAAAGAGGCATAGTAATGCAAACACGATAATGACGCAAAATATTCCCACTTTTACATAGTAGTTTGGCCTCAGCACTTGCGATCTTGCTTAGCAGCGGAAAAGCTAAGAGGAGAGGCTGGCCGTAGAGACCGTTCAAAGCAAGCTGAATAAGCCTGCCACACATAGTTGACAATAAGCGACGGGTGCAAAATTGAAGACATACCGTTCGGTGACCCTCTGTGAGTAATATATGTGGTGTGAATGGCCGAGATAGGAGTGGTGACTCGGTATTATTTTGTCGCTCTTCCTTCTGCGGCCGCAAGGATTACAATTTTCAATTTCTCTAAGAGATTCAAAATCTCTTGGGTCCAATGGATAATAGACTCGGGGGAGAGCCTGCTGCCCAGATAAGAGGGCCGAGTGGAAGGACTCGCTAGTCCCAACGCACGTTGAGATTAAGTGGGCGTTACGGATTACTGAACTTCCACTTCCAAAGCATCAGGAGGGCAGAACGTGGTGGTTATAATTGGTGCGGGTTCGTACTAACTTACTCTTGCCCCGTTCTGTATGCGGAGGCATTTTAGTACATAAAGAAGTATGATTCGACACAAAGTTAATAGAATATTCATTAATAAAATACATAGTTGTGAATATATAACGCTTTACAAACCGGTTTT
Source organism: Lamproptera curius (assembly GCA_029286875.1). Lineage (NCBI taxonomy): Eukaryota > Metazoa > Arthropoda > Insecta > Lepidoptera > Papilionidae > Lamproptera > Lamproptera curius. Next base: position 6,122,863 of record JAGSMT010000016.1, on the reverse strand, counting down.
TGTCATTACTAATACGAAAATTACAATTTGAAAAATAATCGTCAAATAACCTAGAACGCCTCATTCTTACTGAATTGCTATTATATCTGTGGATATATCATTACTCCACAAACAGTCCATGAAGTAATTTTCTATTAGTATGTACGTCTTTTACCATTTATTTTGTATTGCTTTTATACTTTATATCATTAAGTTCTTACTTTTAATACTTTTTCTAAAACTGTTTTCAGACGTATTTAAGATAACCCAGCAAATAGCTTTAATCCAGCATCAAGGTGGATAAAATTAAACTATTTTCGTCAAGTTGAAGGTTTGCAGCAGTTTCTCAAAGTATTGTCATTCAGGTGTCCATTTTAGAATGGATAATCCTTGAGCGCCGCTAAAGCACAGCACCGGCACTCGAAAAAAATACAAAAAAAAATTCCAACTGGTACTAGTCATGATTTTTAAACGAAAATCCATTTTATGATGTTATTGTAATTATGTGTCAGCGACTAAATTAATGAATTTGTTACGTTTTGGTGTTATATACTCTCACAGACTAATTACAAAGTAATAAATAAATGAGTATCTATGTCTTTTTAACAAAAATATATCAATTTTAATTTTAGTATGAAATTTGATCACAAATAATTTTGACAAAGTTTGAGAGTGTTTCATGTAAAAAAAAAGTATGAAACCCAAGTGCAAGTATTTAAAAATGCCAGTTAATACAGTTTACAAATGGTATAATACATCATTTTATCTAATACTATTCGAACTTATTGCTATTGAGATCAAAAGGGTAACTAGACGAAAATTGAAAAACAATTACCTAGTCTTAAACAGTAACAAAGGTCACTTTTTGTGCACTAGGGACGGTGTAACAATACTATTTACTACCTGAGCGTGGCCCAAGCCGTCCATTTTTTTACGAGACAAGGATAGGTTGATTTTGTAGAGTATGAGTGAGTGAGGAGTGTACTATGTTCAAACATTTTACACTGTAGACTCGGTTTGGTCATCATCGGATCGGTTTCAGGCCATAGCAAGACATTTCTATGCGTCTCTCGACTTGTTCAGGTAACGCATGTGTGCATTCCTTTCTCATTTCTCCGTGAGGTTTGAATCAGTGTTATAACGACGACTTCTGGCTACTTTTTGGACTACCGTTTTGCTTACTGATTTGGACTTTGTTTGGTAATTTCGACGCCTTGGCTTGTATCTGGACTGATTCTAGAATCAAAATGCCACGCATTCAATACACGGCACAAGAATACGCCAATATGCACTTCATCTATGGTGAGTGCGGGCAACGAAGTGCTGCTGCAGCCCTTTATAGGAAAGGTACCTAATCGCGTCATCCAGATTACCGTGTTTTCATCAGAGTCCACAGTTGTTATTCGGATGGCAGAATACCTGGCAGCGGCATTGGTGGTACGAGCTCCGGAAGACAAGTGAATATTAATACTCAAGATGTTTGCTTGATGAAATTCAGCAAGACCCATCTACCTCTACAAGAGCAATATCACGTCGCACCGGAATCCAAAACGACCGTGCACCGTGCACTGAAAATAAATAAATATCATCCTACATATTAGACGCGTCCAAGCTTCTGCAACTGAGAGATTACTATGCAAGATTGTTTTTGTCGACAAATGCTTGACAAAATAGAAGAAAATCCACAATTCTTTGAAAAAATTCTATGGAGCGACGAATCTACATTAAAAAAGACGGATACTTTAATATGCATAATCTGCATAGCTGGCAACTCTCAAATCCAAATCTAATGCGAGAAGAGAAGTCGCAATACCAGTTCAAAATAAATTATTGGACTGGTATATTAAATGGGATAGTTATTGGTCCTTTCGAACTGCCGGGAAATTTATCTTCCTAAAGTTACTTAAACTTTTATAAAATGATCTCCCAACCTATTGGGAGAAGTGCCTGAGGAGATAAGGGAATCCCATTGGCTACAGAATGATGGCTGTCCTGCACATTATGTCAAACGTCCGTTCTTATTTAAATGCCACATATCCAAATAAATGGATTGGTCGTTTGGGTCCCATTTTGTGGCCTCCTCGATCCCAGATTTAAACCCTCTTGACTTTTTTACTGGGGTTGCCTAAAGGAAGAGGTGTACTGAAAACGATTTCAAATTTGGAGGAATTACGCAGCCGTGTTCAAGAGGCCGCTTCAAAATAAATGAACGACGCTACGCACGCTTTAGTAGAGCCTTTATTAGAAGATGTAGAGCGTGTATTAGAGTCGGTGGCAGACAATTTGAACACCTGTTATAAATAAAGATTGTTTTATGTACACCTGCAATTTCTTATTATTAAAATTTAATAATATATTTATCGTTTCTTTTAGTCGTATTTACCCTTTTTGCATCTCAATAGCAATAAGTTCGTAATAGTATTAGATAAAATGATATATTATACCATTTTGTAAACTGTATTAATCTCGCATTTTTTAAATACTTTGGCTACTTGGTTTCTATACTTTTTTTTACATGAAACACTCTCAAACTTTGTCAAAATTATTTTGTGATCAAATTTCGTACTAAAATTAAAATTGATATATTTTTGTTAAAAAAAGTACAATAGATACTCATTATTTATTACTTTTGTAATAGTATAGTCTGTGAGGAGTAATATAACTCAAAACGTAAGCAAATTCATTAATTTGGCGTCACAGTCAATAAATTGACAATAACATCATAAAAATGGATTTACGTTTAAAAAATCATAACTTGAGTACCAGTTGGAATTTTTTCTTTGTGTATTTTTTTCGAGTGCCGGTAGCTGTGCTTTGGCGCTCAAGGATTATCCATTTTAAATGGGACACCTGTATATATATACTAACAATCATGGTATTTCAAAGGCAAAGTCAACAATTATTTATTCAGTTTATCTAACTTCTGCTTTCTTATATTTATGTAATTTGACTTTGCATTTTTCCCGTCGTTAGTATAAAGTTTGATAGAACGGCGAAACTCGACATTGTTGACTTTAATACAGATTAGAGAGCACCAAAACGTTTCAAAGTCACGTCTGTAAAGTTATAGAGAGTCCATAGAACTTATTTATCCATTTTTTTTGCAGTAAGTACAACAGTTATAAGTTGTTATATAAGCCTTAAATTAAATAAATGTGTTCAACGTATAAAATTATAATATATATTTCGATTTGTAAGTTTATTGTCGCCGGAACAATTAAACTCAGGTTTTTACAATAATCAAATTAACTGCTTCGGTCCGCATAACGATTTGTCAGCTGCTGAAGTAATTATTGCTCACGAGAGAGAGAGCTAAACTCACGAATTTCGCTAAATGCAATGCTTACTTATGTTGTTATCACCTCAACGGTCTAAAGTACTAGCCAAAGAACAAAATTAAGGAAATAACTTTTATTTATTACTCTTTAGTATAAATTTCCTGCTTGACATTAGATGGAGCAAACATTTTCAAATTTGACAAAGTTTTGACAAATATGAGGATGTTACCAGGACGGGGAGTCTCTCAGTATCGCTCAAGAAAAAGTTAACGGTATAACAACTGGGTTCTTCAATATCGAAGGCCTATTTTTTATACTTAGACGAATGTAATAACAATATTATACAGTTATTGTGAAACGAAGAGGGTCTATTATCTAAACTAGGCAACAAATGGCATAGAATTACCGAAATTTAAATGATAAAACATGTATGCGCAAGAATAATAATCGATATGTTATCAACAACGTTTAGAACTTTGCGATGGTCAAATTTGTTGTTGCCTGCAAGGCCAAAGCGCATGTGCCTAGGATAATCAAATTACCAGCTGCCAACCGCACGACGATTTGTCCAGCGCGAAAGGAATCAACTTTAGAAAAAGAAAGTGTAACAGCATCAAAAATTGTTAGTCACGAAAAAATATAGTTTTGTTTTAATAATAAATGTAGCAGCTTTAGCAAAAATATTTAAAAAAATTTACGCTAAAAAACGGGCTGACTACTCTAAAACGATATTTATACCAAGCTATTTTCTTTAACATAAAGCAGTTTACTAACAGGGAAAATGTATTTTAATGATTTTTGTTGGTTTTTCATGTGCTCAATATTAAGACGCAAAAACGCAAACAAATTTAAAAGATGAAATTTCCGTCTCGTAGATAAGTATATTTATAGCATAGGCCCTATTTATATCTCAATGTAGATTTTTTAGATAAACACGTACAAGCGTTTTTCTCATCTCTTTGTAGCAGCGACACATTTTCACATCTCTTTGTAATGACAAATTATCATTATCTTGTATAAAAATATATTATATAAAATGTATCAATTATCAAATTATCATCATGAGGTCATAACAGTCGTATTTCTAGAAGTGTAATTTGATTATGCTGTGGTCTGTGCCAAATACTTGTATCCAGAAGATGAAACGCATTACAAATAAATCGTTTTAATAAAACATTTTCATGGCCGCCATATAGACGCCTATTCATCAACGTTGCCAATAGAAGTCTAGAGTGACAGACTTGTAAACAATTTAGATAAGTTCTTCACATCCGGTCATGTCGTACTCATCATACGGGACTTTTGGGACTTAAATATTACGCTGAAAAGTAAATGACCAGCTCTTTACTATCAACCTATTGTTATAGGTGTTCTTCAAAGCTTCATTTTAAGCTTTATTCCGTTTAATTGGTACATCAATGGTTTTTGCTGATGCCACTTGCTTTTCATCCCTATCCCAATCCTATTCATCGACTATTTTAGGAGATCATCAACATTCTAATATACATTTCAATATTAAAGACAGTTAACTAGAATGTTATTTGGAACAGTATAACCTAATTGCCTCCGTAGCCCAGTGGTATAGGCGTGTGCCTTAGAAACTGGAGGTCGTGGGTTCGAATCCTGCGGGACTCAACAAATTTTCATTGTTGTTTCCTGGTTGGTTAGGGCAATTTGGGCCGATCACCCAATTGTCTAAAAGTAAGATGATCCATGCGTCGGATGGGCATGTAAAAATCGGTCCACCCTCCAACCGCATTGGACCAGCGTGGTGGAATACGGTCCAAAATCCCTAATGGATAACGGGTGTATTAGGGAGGCCTATGTCAGCAGTGGACTATCACAGGCTTATGATGATGATAACCTAATTAAAGATAATCACTTTTTGTTGGTCTATCATCTCGGAAACAGTCATACAAAATTGACAAGTTACTGTATCATTTAAATCCTCGATTATATATATTACTAATAGTAATACAAATATACAAAAAAGTATCAATATTCAGAAATTGCTTAGTTTTTCTATGTTATTTATGTTAAACTAGCATTTCATCTACGCTTTGCCTGCCCGAGTTGCGATTCGATCTGTTCTCAGACTGTCAACGATACATACCTACACCGGAGCAAATTGCTTTATTTAAATGCGAAGAATTCAGATAACAAAAGAATTCAAGCCATGTCACAGGGTACACATGATAAATTTTTATAGCATTTATGGTTAATTTAAAAAAAAAACATATATTTTTAAATACGTCTATGAAAAAAAATAATAAAGTTTGAAGGCGTGATCTTGTCATTCTGACAGACGACGATAGTTTTACCATTAAGGTCTTATTTCTGTAGAGTAACAACCAATAAAGTAAATAGACGCTCTAAAATGTGAAAGTTTGCATTGAACAATTCACTATTGGTCATTAATTGCAGCATGAAAATATTACCTTAGCATTACCATATGACATAATTGCCTGACACTTGATTGGCTTGCAATTAAACTTTGACCGTTAAACAGGTATTGCGTTAAACAGGTATTCGTTACTTTACAGTCTGTAGATGCTGTGTCATTAAATGAGATCTCAGAATCTTTAAATTTAGTGGAGTAATATTGTAAGGTAATGAAAAAAAGCTTACGTCCTTTTTTTTTGACACCCTGCTTCGCTAGCTAGAGGTTAAATGGTCTAAAGAAAAGGAGAAAAATACTACACAAGGTATGATCATATAAATAATATGACATGATACATTCCTAGTTTCCTATTACTGCCGTTTCTAAAATATACTACTTACAAGAATATATTTATATCGTTTTATATTTGATGCTTTTAAAAAAAATCCAACACCGGTTTCAGACTTTTTATCTTTATCTGCCATTAAAACACAAAACGATATAGTGGTTTAGATTGCCTCAATAACGCTCCTGATTTGAAGTATGTAAGATTTGTAAGGTAAAGATTTTTAGGAAAGAGGAAAATTTATTGCAAAATCACACTTTTTATGTAATCTGATACATGATTTAGAAGTTTTGTTTAATTATTGGGCAGTGAGGGTAAAAATCATTCAGAATCACATACCAAAATATGTAGTAAAATATATACAATAAAGTTCTTAAAAAATTAAGCTTTACGAACTTATAAAACTTATACCATTAGTAATTTATTAAATAAATAGGTGTTCAGTATTTAGGCAAAATGATACTTAAAAAAATGGTTTTTAGACATGTACAGAATTACCTAGGAAAATGAATGTTACAATTTTTATTTCAAACAAAACTTCAACAAAATAATGTATTATAGGAATTGGTAAATTATTACCCTCCCCCCCCCTCCCCCAGTAAAATAATAGCCCATGAATGTATTAACAAAAACATCAACGTTAAAATTTAAGCGTAATTTAAACGTGAAAGCGTTCAGGTATCCAATTAACTTTGGAGGTTATGGAGGTATATATTCGTTACTTCATGTATTAAGTGTATATTACTACAAAACTGTAATATTTTTACAGCATATTAAAAAAGTAAATTTCTACGTTGGGTTGTTGTACGTAGGGTTAAAAAACCTTAATGTTAATTCAAGTTGTTGTATTCATGTGGATGTTAAGAATTTAAATAGATTTCTGACCACATTTGTATGCAGTAAAGGTCACCGAAACGTAATAGATGTATTGAGAAGTTGTATTATCGAAATTCGATGACACCCGACAGTCTGTCAATGAATAATCGCATTAAATAAGTATCATTTTTATATCCATTAATATGAAACTTTAGTATTTAGTCTCAATATCCAAATAAATAAGGTCATTGTATAACTGCCTCCGTAGCCTAGTGGCATAGGTGTGTGCCTTAGAAACTGGATGCTTTAGAAAACGGAGGTCGTGGGTTCGAATCCTGCGGGGACTCTACAAAATTTTATTGTTGTTTCCTAGTTGGTTAGGGCAATTTGGGCCGATCACCCAATTGTTTGAAAAGTAAGATGATCCATGCGTTGGATGGGCATGTAAAAAGTCGGTCCACCCACCAACCCGCATTGGACCAGCGTGGTGAGATACGGTCCAAAATCCCCTAATGGATGGGGGTGTATTAGGGGAGGCCTATGTCCAGCAGTGGACTATTACGGGCTGATGATGATGATAATAGTGGTAAACCATGAAGTGTAAAAAACTATAAAGTGAAAACTGTTTGAAAAACTGAATCATCATGCCTTTAGCAGTCCACAGTTGGACATGGGCCTTTTTTAATGAACGCCAAGACGGTCGATCTTCTTTTGCTCCTAATAGCCACTCTGAGCTGGTGGATTGGAACTAATTGCACTTGTATTGCGGATCTACTCTGTCTTACTCCCAGTGTAAGGCAGACCGCCGTTAAGTGGGCGGCGGGGTCGACATTCCTACGCCAGAGAATATACCACCAGAGAATAACTAAATACAACTATTGAATAATGACGTTTAATAATACTTTTTAATGCAATCTGAACCAAAACGTCGTTTTACATGTTTTATAGCAAACGACGTTGTAAATATATTTTAGCGCGCAGTCATAGTGACAACGTAAGCCTCGAGCTTATCTGCAAAAAATATGTTGAAGAGTTTTTTTTGTTTTATCACAGCAGCGCTTGTAAAAAAATCGGATATATCCTTATGAGTAATATATTAATATGCATTACAAATGGTAGCTTTGCTGTATGCACGTAAACAACTATGAAAGAGACAATCTTGTATACTTGCGCCTTAAGCAGTAGACTTAATCGTGATTGTTATGTATATCTATATATAATTGTTTTGCTGGTCTTATCAACAATTAAAATTTGTTGAGAGCATGATCTACGGTTTCTAAAGCACTCGCACATACTACTAGGCTACGGAGGTAAACTTGATTTATAATTGGTATGTCTATAAAATGTGTACACTTTTAAATAATATTTTTAAAAATGTAATTTCCATTAATTTTGCGTACAGCATAGCTTTGCACGTAACACAAAATAATATTAAAAAAAAAAAAACAAGGATGGTTATTCCTTATATAAATAACCATTTTTTTTCATCTACGTGTCTCTTAGTCTGACAGTCTTGTTAACTATAAACTATTTTTTTTACAATAAAATGAATAATTGAAATGTAAATGTTATCTTACATTTTCTATAACAAAAAAATCTAAATAGAATAATAATAAAAATGTCTAACGCATCTTACGATATATAATTCACTGTCAAGCTTATTTATAGCTAACTTTAGTTTCGTAGCTTTGAAAAGTGAGTACATTTCCTAATTTTGAATAAAAATTCAGTTAGAGAGGAATTTGTTAGTTATTCTATCGATAGCCAAAGATATAAAAAACCCCACCCTTATCATATATCTTAACCATATGCCAAGCAGGTCATACACATAAGACGCGAATTAAACTTCAATTACCTTGTGCACAAAACGTAAGGTTTGTAGTCTCATTTTATGTTCCTAAATAATGAAAACTGAGTCATGAATACAATCATTACTGGCTCGGTTCATTATTACGGTGAACGTTTGATTGCACGCTAATTAAGCGACAAATAAATATTTCAAATGGTAAAGCAATGGTTTCATTTTGACATTAATAATCAAAAGTAAATTGTTTACTACATTCTTGCATACGTATTAATTTATTAAGGCCTTAGATATAATTTGTGCGGAAGGTGGATTTATAAACATTCCAAACGTAAAGGAATAGTTTTACGTTACAATTATTGAACTACAGTAAATTGCTTACTACAGGCTTAAATATTTATCAAATGGATATTTACTTAAAGGCGGACTTCCGCCTTTGCGCAAAGTATACCAAAACAACTAAGTATATAAGTATACTAAGATACAAACAAAGAAGTATTTGTAATGGTATTTTGTGGTATGTACGAGTAACGGTTACGCCTCCTAGTATCAAAATACAAAATGTTACTCAAGAAAAAACCTATTTCATTTTTGAACTATCTGTTGCCCGCGACTTTTTTTCCTTGGTAATATGATAGAAAGAAAAAAATTACGGGTAAGTTAAGTTACTCCCAGTATCATAAATTATCCAGCAAAAGTCGCGTCATAATAGGACGAGCTATTGCCAAGAGAGATTAGCCAGAGCAAACAGACAGATAATTCGCGCTCTACACGAGCGACATTCCAAAAGCCGACGATGTCAATCTGGCACTTTTCGCCGATGACACCGCTCTCATTGTTCGTCGCTTAGACCGAACTATATCTATAAAAGCTCCAGAACGCGATCAATCGTTTAGGCGAATGGTTTCGTAAATGGAGAATCGACGTCAATCCCGATAAAAGTGTAGCAATACACTTTCATCGGTCTAGATTACGTCGTGATTACAAGATACCCCCGGTCCTCAACCAGGCGTCAGGATAAGGCCACGCGCTGGCTGACACCAGACACTAGGGCAACTAAACTTTACGCCAACCGATCCCATGGGAAAGAAGGCCAAATACCTAGAGCGTGACCTTCGACTGCAACATGTCGTTCAAAAGTCATATTCAGGACGTTAGGAGAAAGGCTTTGTTCGTTTCGACCAGACTCTATCACCTAACGAATTCTAACAGTAAAATGTCGCTAAAAATAAACTTTTATTGTACAAGGTATGCATACGACCAATCATGGCTTATGCATGCGCAAACTTTCCTCACGCATCCTCCACACTCTAAATCAACTACAAGTAGTTCAAAATAAATTCATCCGCGCGCCACTGGGGCGCAGTGGTACAACGAAATGTAGACTTACACAGCGACTGCAAATTTCCAACACTCCGCGAGCACTTTAAAAGTTAACTCGCAAACACATAGATAAAGTAGTCAACCACAGCAACCCTCTGCTGGTAAAGCAGCAACGTATACGGCCGATCCAAACGCGTCTAGCCAAAAGCGTCGACCACGAAACGTTCTTCTCGACCCGGACGAGAAGGGGTCGCCGAGACTCGGACCCAACGGGGTCCCTACATCAGACCCTACACACCACACGAGTAGGGATAGCACACACTCACCTGTAGTTCGCCCTCGCTTACGAGCACAGCGACCACACACACCGCGTATACTAGATACACCGCGTTCCAGGGCGGTTCTCACCGCCCCAGCAATCGATTAATACAGACCGTCGGCGTCCCGGTCCGTAAACCGATCGTCGACGATCCTTAGGAGACATAAACTAATACCTAACTGACGTACCTTCTGTACGTTGGCCTCCATTTTAGCAAAAATGTGGGCCACCTAGTTCGTGGGGACGGAGCTTCTCGCGAACTCTGTGTTAGATGAAGCTTACTAAAGACATGAGTCTGGAAGCATAACTTCAGGATAAAAAAAAAAAAAAAACAGACAGACAGACAAAATTTTGAAAAATTGGTGTTTTGTTGTTTGCACCGATTATATATCACAATGTACTCATTTAAAAACGGTTATTTTAGTATTACAAACAGACACTTCAATTTATTCACTCCATAGCTGACTTAACAACAGGACTAAATTCGAGAAGTTTGCTTATTTAATATTTTCGTTTGTACTAGAAGTTCATCAATGCCATGAAACACGGTTTCATATAATTGCAATTATTTTGAAATCAAATGCAGGCGCCATGAATTCAGGTGATTGAATTGAATAAAAATAACGACTTTATTGTACAAATTTGTTTTCACTCGTATTAGAATTACTATATATTAGCAAACAATAATTTATAATACAATTACCAACATGAATATGTTACCTATTAGTTACTTTGTTCACATTAATACATTATATGGATAGGAACCACTTAAAGTACTCCAATTTTGAACTGCTTTGTAAACAAGCTTCGTTGTATTCTGAATAATTTTCCAACGGCTGTTAAGCACTTTAGATCATTGTGTAGCCCCAAAACCTGAACGTGCTTTATCACGTCATTACATATTTGATAATATTTTAACGTTTTGTGAGAAATCTTTAAATTAAACGTTGGTGTAGTAAGTTTCTTTTGCGAAGTATTATTTGGCGAGAAAAACGTACTACAAGTGCAACACAATTCCACTTGTAAAGTTAACATTATTAGCCGGTTGTTTTAATAACATTAGTTTTGATGCCCTCGTAACAGAAATTCACAAGATTTCCAAACTGACAGGAAAACTTTAGAATTATAGGGTCTCCTTAAACTTTAATAATTACTAATCGATTACAATTTTTAAAAACAGTAAATGTAAAATGTTTCTGCAAATTAAGAAAATGCTACAAATATACCAATTTTGCTATCCCTTTGCCATGCAGTCTAAAACATTGTTTTACTTGTATGGCTTAAATTCTTTTGTTGTCTGCATTCTTCGCATTTAAATAAAGCAATTTCTTCCATGTTTGTATTGTTTACAGCCCGAGAATAAAGCAATTCGCCATTTTCTTTTTTATATCAATTATATATTATATCATTTATTAATTATAAATTATTCAAAATATACAATATTATCTATTATTTTATATATATACACTATTAAACATTTTAGCGTTTGGGCCAAGTAGATTAATATATGATTAATCATATGATACATACCTTAATATAATAATAATAATATTTAATATATTACAACATTAGCTAGTCCCGAACTGAGCAAAGCTTGTGTTATGGAAACAACTTAACTGATAATTACATAGACTTACTTTTTTATTTGTTAATAAATACATATTATATAGATACAAACACTCGGACACAAGAAAAATACTATGTTCATCACACAATATTTTTTCCGTGGTAGGAATCGAACACACACCTTGGCGCAATAGTCACAGCCACTGCGCCAAGCAGGTCGTCAATTTTTATTATAAAACAGCATTAAAAACATGACAATTATAATTGGACTTACGTCAATATTGTCTATTATTATATTATTTTATTTATTGTAATGATTTTTGAGCATTAATGTTGCATTATTTTTAAATGCATACAGTCTATTATATCATCATCATCAGCCTTTGATGGTCCACTGCGGACAGGCCTCCCTAATACACCCTATCCATTAGGGGTTTTTGGACCGTATCCACCACGCTGGTCCAATGCGGTTTGGTGGTGGACCGCCTTTTAAATGCCCATCCACGCGGATCATCTTACTTTCAGACAATTGGTGATCGGCCCAAACGTCCTAACCAACTAGGAAACACAACGAAAATTTGTTTGAGTCCAGGATTCGAACCCCGACCTCCGGTTTCTAAAGCAAACAAATATCACTAGGCTACGAGGTAGTAGATTAATTATACTTATATATTTATACCGCAACATAGAATATTTTTATTTGCAATTGTTGTAGGAAAATACCAAGTAATGAAATGATTACTATAGATACGTGTAAGATTTACGTTTAAGTCATAATAAAATACTTTATATAAATTTAGAAGGAAAATAAATAAAGATATTTGCTAATTTATTGTATATATTATATTTAATATAATAAATATAATTATTAGTGTCAACCGAACTTTCGTTTCGGTTTCGGTTTTCGCCGAGTTTCGGCCAAAAATCAGTTTCGCCGCAGTTTCGGTTTCGGCCTTAGCCAGAAACTTTGCCAAACCGAAACTGGTTTTCAGAATGTTTTCGGTTTCAAAATATGCGATGTTAAATGTATCATTTCTAAATCGAGCTCAGATCATCGATTTTAGTTCAGACAAAATTCCCATTGACAAAAAGTTGAGGAGGAACAAACAGTAGTGGGATCAAAATATATATTCAAATTCAAATTCAAATATCTTTATTCAATATTGAAGTTTACACTTGCTTATTGATTGTCAAACACACTACCACTGGTTCGGAAAAGGACGCCAGACCTGAGAAGAACCGGCGAAAGAAAACTCAGCGGGCTATTTTATGTCATCTTTTAAAATAACAAACAATTTGATAATTCATACAATTTTGAAACAAGACCTGGAAGAGCATTCCATTTACCAGGCTGTTTATCATTTAAAATTCATTAATATCGTAATAACCTTTAACACATAAACGTTCCTTGACTACCTTTTTAAATTGATTAATAGTTCAATTCTGAACGTTTACTGGGGTTTTGTTTTAAAACTACACATTGTCCCATAGAAGACTTCTATTCTTCGCAATCTAGTTGCTGGAAGAATTAAATTATAGTTTTACTCCTTGGTAACAAAAATAAATACAAATAATACTGGAAAGTGTAGCTCAGAACTTTAAATAATAGAATTTTTAATAAAAAATCTTTCTAAGCCTCTTTTTTTTTCTGAATTTGTTTTGCTATGTGTGGCAAAATGTTCTTGAAAAAGAAAAACCAAAGTGCGACCTTGTCATTAAAACCACTGTTATAAAAGTTAACAACAAAGAGATTTATTGCGGCTCAAAGGAAACATGAGAAGAGACTGCTCTGTCAAATCAATTGTCGATAAGTGGGCTTCTCAATTTCGAGTAGGGAGAACGTACACGAAGACGAACATGGTTGCAGACGTCCATCGAGCTAGTAATCAACAAGAAAAAATAAGAATATGCTCATATTCGAAAAAACTGTTTTAGCGATTACAGAATTACCATATGATAACTAATCAAGAAACGAGATTTCATATAGAGGTACTCAACGCAAATTAACACAAATTTGAATATGGGAAAAGTCTCCGCAAGATGGGTGGCGAGAATCAGAAACAAAATCGACTTGGAAGATATCGTTGGACATGTTTTAAGAAGATTCTAAAACTTTAAATCTAGTTTTGTGGCAGTGGACGATAACGGGCTTATCCCGAAGGATCGTCATGCCGTGCCGTTAATATGGCCTGGCCGGGTCGTCGTCGTCGTCGTCGTCGTTTCAGCCTATCAAAGCCCACTGTTGAGCAAGGCCTCCCCATAAGTCACCAAAAGGTAGATCCTGTGCCACCAGCATCCTTGACCTCCTGCATTTGCCAGGTCGTCACTCGATCTGGTGGGGGTCACTCGATAGCAGTACGAGGCTGCCACTCGAGAACCTTTCTTCCTAACGGTTATCGGATCTACGAGCTAAGTGGCCGGCCCATTGCCACTTCAGCTTGCTAATTTTGCGGGCTATGTCGGTTACCATGGTTCTTCTGCGGATGGCTGCGTTACGCACTTTATCACGCAGAGAAATACCGAGCATAGCCCTCTCCATAGCTCGCTGAGTGACTTGGAGCTTCCTCATACGGCCGGCAGTGAAGGACCATGTCTCAGTGCCATAGGTCATCACTGGCAACACACATTGGTCAAAGACCTTAGTCTTCTGGCCGGGGATGGCCTCAATATTTTGAGACTCAGAAGTGATATTGTTGTTTGATTACCTGGAGCATGGAACCATCATTACAGATTATGCAGCTTAAACACCGAGGTTGAGAAATGCCGTCAATAATAAAAGAGGCAAACTTTGAACGGGCGAGCTTTTCATCTTGACAACGTCCGGCACATAGATTGGCATTAGCGATGGCCACCATTCAGCATGCTAGCGTACAATTGGTTGAGCATCCCCCTCTTCACCAGATCTGGCGCCTAGCTATTTTTCATCTTCTTTCCAAATTGATACAATACTTAAGAGGAAACATGTGTTAAAACTATATATAACAAGTTAACGATGCCGTGGTGACCTTTTGCAGGACCAAGACAATCCTTTTTAAAGAATTGAAGCACTAAAAACTTGAAACGCTGGACTTGGTGTTTAGGTGGACTCGGAGATTATGTAAAAAATAAATAATTAAGCTGTCATAGTCATTATATTCTATCTCATTTTTACAACTTTTTGATCCCTCTCGACTACAAATACAAACCAAAGTATAATTAGTAAGATTTCAAATACCAGTACTTTAGTATTTAATGCAACAGTGCAATGCAATTTATTTATTAGTAACTCATATTGACTATAAAGAAATTTATTTGAAAAGAAATTAATATATTTTTAGTATTTTGTTACTATAAAAATATTATTAGCAACTAAATAAACGATTACCACACATTTAATATACTGTCTCATTCCATGACTAAATAAAGCAAAATAATAGGCTATAAAAGCTCCATATTTTAGTATTTTAAGAATTTTATACTTGATCACGTGAGTTTCGGTTCCGTTTCGACTGAAACTGAAAAGCCAGCCGAACTTTCGGTTTCGGTTTCGGTTTCGGCCGGAACAACAGTTTCGGTTGGACTCTAATAATTATATTTATAATTTGAAATATAATATATAAAATAAATTAGCAAATATCTTTTATAATTCGACTAGCCGATGTTAACTGATTCATCCTTAAACCGGTTAAAGGAAGCCCCCATAATCAAAACATGTGTATATTTCTCAGATCAACAATAAAATATTTAAAATAGGCGCCTGGGTTTGAATCCAAGACTTTTTTTATAAAGATTTTGTGAACACTGAGCTTCTTCTTATGCTAAAAATAGTATATGTTTATTAAGTCTTGCTGTCTTTCAATCTGAACGCTATTCAAACATTGGAGCGTCTATTTTAATATTACTGTAATCTTTTTTTAATAAGTATATTTGTGGTATATAATCGGTACATAAAACAAACCATTTTTTTAATTTTTATTTGTTTGATTTTGAAAGGACTTTTGTCAGAAGATATTAGAAAAATAAAATATTTTTATTTAATAATAATATAATAATTTTACCACGCGGGGACGTCACGGGCAACATGAGGTCTAGAATATTACAGTACATGTGTTAGTAATAATATATTTTTTTAAGCCATGCGCTCCAAACAACCACTGGTACAGATATATCGAGAGCACCAGGCATGAACTTCGTCTTGTTCACGTTCAACCTAAGGCGCGAGTGACAAAGCCATATCCTATAAATATTTCTGTCTTTTTAACCGGATTTTTAAAACAACAAAGTGGTAAGTTCAAAACGTATGTTTTTTGACTTCTACTTCAGCGCTCCGTATCTCTCCAATTCAGCCCAGCTGCCTTCATCTTAGCCTCTACGGTGCGTTGCCATTTTTGAACCCACCGATCACGAGATCCCATTTATCTCGAAGATCAAGTCCAATAACTCGTTCTTTTGTGTAGTCGGTCGAAAAAAATTTTATAGCATCATCATTTTGTCCATTTTATCTAAATTAAAACTTTTTTTTATTGGCTGGCGGCCGTTAGTAACATATTTAACCCAAGAAAAACCGATTCCACAAAAATATTTTTTTAACGTCCTCGACCCTTTATTTTTATATTAAATATAACGATCATACTTCCTTTTGTTTCATTTGGCGAACGTGTGTATTTCATGCCTGAAAAAAGATGACATACGCTTTACCTAAAAGGCCAATGTTTTATTGAAATGAATGTGAATTAGTGGGTAATAAAAAATGGGTACAAAGAATTGGGTAAGCGAAAACCTTTATTGTCGCTATGCGGATAGCATATATATTGATTGTATTTTTATTCTTTTCCGATATTTACTATTATTATTTCACATGTTAGGTATTTGACAATTTGAAATTCAACAATTTGAAATTCTAATGCCATTCTTATCTTTTTCTACACATATCACAGTTATTTAGTGGTGCATAAAATTCTATGTAGGTAACAATTGTGTTTGTAAGTTTGACATTGAGATTTCTGCCTATGCAAATAAAGAGAATAAAGTTTAATAAAAATGTATTTAAATAGACGAACATGTCGTAAGAGTGAAGTTGGGTAATCAAATTGAAACTTGATAAGCTTTAAGTAGTCGCTATTGTAACATTGTTATTATATAATTGTAACAAGAAATACAGGGCATGTTTAAAATAATTATACATAAACGTAAAATTATTTTAAACATGCAACTTTATAAGATCAAGCAAGAAAAAGACAGTGTCGATATAATATAATCGTCTCCTTCAATGCCCTATTCACCGTTCTGACTTCACTCACTCCTCATTTTTTATCCAATCTATTCTTTTATGGAATGCGCTATCTCTCGAAATTAGGATGGCCAAAACAAAGTAGCGTTTAAGACCAAAGTTAAAAAGCATCTGTCAAGTAACCTACTATCAGATTCTTCATGTTCTGTTGGACATAGGCCTTCCCTAATACAACCCTATCTATTTGGGGTTTTTTTGGACCGTATCCCACCACGCTGGTCCAATGCGGGTTGGTGTGTTTGACCGACCTTTAACATGCCCATCCGACGCATGGATCATCTTACTTATTAGACACTTGGGTGATCGGCCCAAATTGCATTAACCAACTAGGAAACAACAATGAAAATTATGTTGATTCCCCAAAGGATTCAAACCCACGACCTCCGGTTTCTAAAGCACATGCCCTTAGCACTAGGCTGCGGTAGCAGTCCCACAAGGCTCCGGAGGCAGTCATCAGATTGTTAGTCATCAATATATTTATGTTGTACATATATAGGTTGACTGGTAGAGAATGCCCCTGGCATTAAGTCCGCCTTTGTACTATTTGTGCAAGAAGTTTAAATAAATAAATATAACTAACATTTATAATTATTGTGAATTTGCATTTATCCGAATATTAACCATTAAAAAAAAAATATTAATAAAAGCATAAAAATTTTTAAAGCATAATCGAATTAAATAAAGGAAAATAACTTCTATTTCATAGATATCTAATGATTTAAATTAGGTAATATCTATTGCGACAATGCAGACAAATATAGAGAATGAAGTTATATATTACAGAAGTTTATCTGCATGCCAAATAATTTATTCGTGGCGTTGAATATAGTAAGACTTAATGAATTCAGCTGCCTCTCTCTCTATGCCTTCACTAAGTGATAATTCCTTTACGCTTGACAAATCGTTGTGCGGACGGCAGCCGTTAATTCGATTATTCTAGAAACATGCGCTTTGATTCTGCAGACAACAACAAATTTGAAAAACCAATCTTCATTTATCAGTAACATATTGGTCTTGTGATATAAGTATATGTTAGACATCATTATATTTGTATGTGAGTATTGAATAAGGTAGTAATTGTAAGCTTAATTCTGTTTCTAGTAAGTAATAATTTCTTCAGCCTCTAACAAATAGTTGTGCGGTCAGAAGTGGTAAATTTAAATATTATAGGCTTAAATTCAGCCAGCAGTGGACTTTGTAATCTAATTTCAATTTTACATGCTCTGGTTCACATTGTCCTACAAATAAATTAAATTGTAGATCAAATTTAGAAACGGGCTTGCTAATTTTGTCAATATTCTGTCGGTAAAATTTAATGTTATCGTTATTATATATAAACGTTATAGAAACATAAATTATTCATTTTATGCGACATCTATTCAGAGACCGTTCTATAGCTTAGTCGTGAGTCTATCAAACGTTTTTGGTGCTCTATAATTTGTATTAAAGTCGATAATCAATATATAATCATCTTCGCAGGACTTTCAAACTTTCAACTCCATACAGAATAAGTACAAATAATGTTTGTTATAATTTTCAAATTTCAGCAACACGAACGTAACAATGAAAAAAATATTTTAGGGAAAAATATATACGTAAATATAAAAAATAATAAATTCTAAAATACAATTTACATCTTCAGAATATTCAGATGATATGACATTTGCTCTACGTTAAGTTGTTTATAATTAATTTAGGCTGAAAAGTTATAAAACGTTACAATTAGGAAATTAAATTAGAACGACACGTACTGCTTTTATAACTGCTGAACTGCCTTTACTTTTTGTTAGAAATAATTGTAATCCTGCAAGATGTGTAAATAATTTGTAGGAGTAATGCAGAAACAAACTTAATTGAAAGTACTGATGTACCTAAAAGGGCAATCTCGCTAATGAAATTAATGATAAACTTATCGTTTACTACCACACTTTTTGAAAACGATAAAAAAAAGTTGCTAGTTACGTTAACCACCAACCCGCGTTTGACGCTTTTTTTCCTCTTGGAAAAATCCAGCTTACGATTCCCCGATTCCGTGTGGAATACGGTCCAAAACGTCCTAATGAAGAGGGCATGCATAAGGGGAGGCATATGTCCAGCAGTAAACTGACACAGGCTGATAATAAAGGTAAAATAAACAAAAATCATTAACCGTAAGCATTTTATAACATTAACATACTAGACCTTACCTTATCGTAGCTGTAAATACACTTTGTAAATCAATACAAGTCTTTGTAAGTCCGACTTTATATTGAATTAAAATAGGTTGTTATAATATGTTCTATATACATATGTACTTAAAAAGAATGTATGATTCAAAAATCAAAATTTCCCTCTAAATTCAATTTAATATCAGTACATTCTATAGTAAAAAAACAAAAAATAATGCCTAACTTTTTATTATATCCGTGAAAAAATTAGCAAATATAAACTTAAACTATTATTTAAATAAAAATTTTCATTAGGTACATGAAAAAATTAAAAAATCTACAAATTTTATCACTATGTTTTGATAATATTGATTTTGTGTCCATTAATTTCACGTAAACACAAGTTAAAGATAAGTATAGTATGCAAGCGTTGCTGGACCTTTCTAAAAAAATATCATTTCATCGAAATACATATAAATTTGGGAAAAAACTAAACACGGCCTTAACTTTTAAAAATAGATATAATAATAAAAAAGTAATTAGACGCAGTGTCCAGTGAATTGTGAGCTAGAAATGTTTATCTACGTCAAGCTAAGTAATTTGTTTGTAACGTTTAATGTAATATAAATTAATTCAGCTCTCTCGTTTAAGTGATAATTCCTTTAGCACTTGACAAATCGTTGCACGGACAGCAGCTATGATATCTCGAAAAGGATGTATCACAAAGGTACCCAATTAACACGAGACCCTTTTTTTAGAACTTATAACTTTGAACTAAAATCAATATACCTAGAATACGTAATATTAACCGGCGATTGTTAACTTATTTTAATTAACAATTCTTTTGTAGCTTTTGACATTAAACAGTTCATACTCTTTTTTAATATTTCATTTTACAAGTGTACTAATTTAAAAGTAACATCTAGTAATTTATTTTTATATTTATTTAATAAGGTACACCAACAGCATAAAATATAATTACATTTACACAAACATATTATTAACATTAGGATGTTATCCTTATTTTTACGCCTATAATAGGTATACACAAAATTTTTGATACAAAAGGTAAACAAAAAAATTAGTTACAAAGACACTTTTTATTATAAACTAGTAATATATAAGAAAAATCTGTTAAAATGGCAAAGTTTACAAGAATACAATACTTAACTTTCCTTGAGATGAGATTGTAATTGAGATTTATTTTTTTTTAATGAATCACTAAAAATATCCAAATTTGACTCTTTGAAATATATGCGATTGTAATTGCTAAAAATTCTTGAAAATGGTTGATGCAGCCCCAGATTTTCGAAATGTTGGAACCATAAAAAATCTTTGAATTCGAGTTCTAGGGTATTTAAACGGAACCGACAGTCGTATCTTTTATGGGAGTGCTGTACACGTAATACTACCGCGAACAATTTTGCATAATGCAAAAAAGATAGGTCAGCAACAATCCTTCGATTGCGTAGTGTACACATGCTGAAATATTTCAGTCGATGACCGTAAGGCTCTCTATAAAGGGTTTTCTGAGCTGACATGTAAGAAAGGGATTTGGTAAAAACGCGTTGAATTTTTTCGATACGTTGCGAGGATACATTGTAAGTAGGATTCCAAACAACTGACGCAAAAAAGGTTTTGGTTTAAAAAGTTTCGTAATTCTTTTTATGAATAAATACATCCGTGCTGCTTTTTAACAATTTTGTCCACATGCGCATTAAAAGTAAGTTTATTGTCGATAATTACTCCCAGGTCACGAATCTCATGCACGCTTTCTAACAGCGCATCATTCAAGTAGTCAGCAGAAGGAACCACCTTTCTTTTTTTGGTAAAAGTTATATAAAACATTTACTGATATTCAGTTTCATGTTGATTTTTTAACACCACGTTACAATATTATTTAAATCATTTTGAAGAAGTTGTTCGTCGTTTTCATTACGTATTATTTTATAGATTTTAAAATCGTCCGCATATATAGATATTTGACTATGTTTCACGCATGTAACTATATCGTTAATAAATAGTAGAAATAAAATTGGGCCTAAGTGAGAACCCTGTGGTACTCCTGTTTTGGCATAGTATAAGTGAGACTGTGCTCCATTGACAACAACCACTTGCGGGGGATTACATACATAGGAGTCAAACCATTTTAAGAATTCACCCTCCATGCCATAGCCTTTTAATTTCGATGTAAGTATATTTTGATCGAAATTAAAAGATTTACTTTGTCAAATTCGCTAGACATGTCGGTATAAATTGCATCAACTTGACTTAGTTATAAATCGTACCATGAAAGCTTTTCTTTGATGTTCCACGTACCGACCCGCAGCTAAATTTGAGTATAATTAACCGTCAGATGCAACGAACTACAAAGCCGATATTAGAAGGAGACATACGGTTGTATTTTACTTTTGCTGTACTGGTTGTATGTACGTTTACAATTTACATTGCCCAGTTTAACGTCATCAATGTACTTATTTGCTACGCCTGGCGGTGGTTTTTATATAATGTTAAACATTATTAGTTTAAATAAATATAGGTGACACCTGTAAACTTTATTAATGTGCTTCAATTACGTTCTTGTGGAAAATGAATTAACAAAAAGTGCGTGCGTACAAAGTACACGTGTCAGAAGTAAAACTTCGTTGTCAAATTAAATAAATATAATTAAAGAGACAGAATAAGAATTATCAAAACACATATTTTTTATTATTGAAAATCTCAGATGATGAATATTAAATAAAAAATCCTTATGATTACTTGTAAATATTTAAAATATCTAACCTATTAATTTATACAAAATCATTTTAAATTGATTACTACTATAGAAATTCTATTTTTAAAATATAAATTTTGTGACGAGAATTTATAAAATATTATTGTTTTATATTTTATACAAAATAATTTTCGAAAATCACAAATGACGAATTGTAAATAAAAATGACACTTGTTTTGTGTCATTAAAAGTGAGTTTAAAAATTATAACGGCACTGTACGCGATGTGACGTTCAATATATCTTACTTTCATTCTCGATCGTTCACACTTGCTTGCTCACTTACTCTCACTCCATGGCTATTTGGTTCGTGGTACGTTCTCACACTCTCTGAATCGATCTCAATCGCTCTCTCCCTCTTCTTCGATAAAACGCTGCCCATCTTCGTGACGCTTAATTTCGTTTTATCCGTAAATATTGTACACTCATGCGCCTCAATTTTCACTTGAAAAAAATCAGTAAATATTGCAACAAATACGTAGGCGTATTTCAATATTAGATAGATATGTTCAATATTCTAAATTTCATAAATATTGATTGATGAGATCATATGAGAAATGTAAAGTTGCGCTATCATACAGCACATAATCCTTGAATTGACACCGGTTTTATCTAACGACACCTGATAACATCCTTGTTATGGTAAACTGTAATTAATATGCAAGAAACAAAAGGATAACAGCAATTTAGAGTCGGACTGTCACACAGGTTTTATATAGTATTAAAAATTTTCAAGGTTACTACACAAAATTGTTTAAAATGAAATAGAGTATAACCGCTTCCGAAGATTCTACAAGGACCGGACTCAAAACGCGTCTGGAGTGACAAGATGTAATAAAATAGGTTAGAAATTTGTGCGAGTACACGAGTAATGAATTATTAACTATATTTATATTATTTATAACTGTCTCTGTACTTTATATGGGCTTGTGCTTTAGAAACATTTTTATTGACAACATACAAAACACTGATACGTCTCGTATTTTAAGGTACAGACGTAATGCCACCTTCACAAAAAATTGAATCTGAACCATTTTAAATTAATTTTTTATTAATTTTACTTCAAAACGTTTAAAATAATAGCAAATCAGAAACATTGTGAAATTATTATTAGAGTTGCCATGTCTCTTAGTCTATAGTAAAATTCAATATATAATATTCTTTTGTCGCCTGCATTATTCACATTTAAATAAAGCAATTTGCTTCGATGTCTGTATTGTTTGCAGCATGAGAATAGAACAATTTGCAAAAGGTTCTTTTCGTATCCATTAAGGACTGCAAGTTACGTTTAAATCCAATTAAAGATATTTTCTATCACACAATTAGGTACTAATTTTAGAGTTCTATGAAATATAAATATTATTCTAAATAATTGTGATACTAAATATCTTTAAGCAGACACAATTGTCTCATTGATACAAAATAGCGGTATGATTAAAAAAATAGTATAGGCCTATATAGGACACTTTATATTTTATGGCCATTCTTCTCTTGACAAAGATGTTAATAAAACACATGGTTTATTCATTTATAATTGACGATACTAGCAATGACGAGTTGAGAAAGATTAATAATCAGTCAGATGTTGTTACCTAATTTTTGAAGTACTCAACAATGGGAGGTATTACATTGAAACTGAGTTAGCATTAATTACTTTATACATTTTTAAGTAATCGAGCTGTTTTTTATTAAAATCATTTTGAGGTATCATTCGTAACGATGCTTAATCTTATATGTTCAGAAATTATTAAAGAGGAATTACGGACATCAATATATATATCACATTAAAATCTAAGAAGGTTTTTACGTGATATATGTATGGAGGATTATAGTTATGCAATCTGCTACCACTTGGTGGTTTGTAATCTTGTATGGTGGTAAAAGCACAATATCTAGTTATTATAAAACCGGATATATAGGACAATTATTATTACGTACAGATTTAACAGTCTGTTAAACCGTACGGTAACACCAAATTTGTGAAAAAGGTTCGAAATAGTTTTAAAAGAGCTTTGAAATAGAAAAATAGTAAGAGGAAAGAAAAAATGTTTATTAGGTACCCAACAGAAATAATCTATGTTTACAAATTACAAATAAAACACAAAATATTTATGCACAAAATGTTTTTTTTACTCAGCATCATATCATTAAGTTATAACTCCGTGAAAGCTGATTTTCAGTACAACCAGTGGAGGATAGTGAGCATATAGGTATAAAAGGAATTCACAGCCTTAAAATAATCCTATTATTCCTTAAAGTAATGCCATATTAATATTAACCGTCTATGTAGTGTATTCATGTGATATACATAGATAGATTTAACGAAACTCTTGTAGTTTTTGGTGAGAAATTCATTTTGGTCATTAATTGCAGCACGAAAACACTACATGGATGGTATAGTGTAGCTTAATTATACGTCAACTGTATAATAAACCCAACCAGTATTAACATATTGCACTATTTTCATTAGTTCAGGGTACTTGGTTTTCGGACACATAAACACCTTATATTTTAAGTTGATGATAGGTGGATGATATAACAGAAAATAAATTTCAGGTAACAAGTAATTCTTTCTTACTGATTTCCGAAAGAAGCCTGTTCAATTTGGACTGTATGTATATTTTTATTCATTCACGTTACCTAGTTTTTCCGCTGTTGTCGTTTTTGTTCTTTTATCGTATAAAAGGCAGTGCTTGTCACACTGTACCTGGGTTTAATTTTAATGATTAATAAAAAATATATAAAGTTGGCGAAAATTAAGAGTGTAAATTGAAGATAGAAAACAGCGCTTATAATTTATTAACACAAAAACATATGAGGCAACGATTTATGGTTGATGCGAAACCTTAGGAGATTAAAAGCATTAAAAGTATGTTTTAGGGAATAGTCCATATTTAATTTTAAGGAAAAAGTCATAGGAAATATAAATCTCAATATGTTTTATCTACTTGTTTACAGATTTTTGCGTTAATACTTTATATTTACTCCCGAAGGACCTTCAGTCTCTTTCAAGGGTCCATGATCACGGGTAGACTACTTGTAATATGTCTGTATTTAAATATTTCGAATAACCGTTGAGGCTTTTTATTTAAAATTTTAGACATCATTCTATTTTCTTAATTTTGTTGAAATTATTGGCTCCCACGCAGGTAGTAAAAACCAACAATCCTTTCTATTAAAACTTGGATATTTTTAAATTTCTTCAGCTTAATTATTTCTATTGCTTGCGCGAATATTATACATTATTGCGGGGTTTCCAGATCTTAAGCTTAAGATCTGGAAACCCCGCTTTAGCACTGGCAACAAGACGCATGACATCTCAGTGTACCCCGTGACCACGGCCGCTGGAAAGTGTTCGAAACGTCGGGAATTTAAAATGTAAAATAAACGTGATAAAATCCGTAAAGTAATTTTATTTCTTTAGCTTTTCGAATCATCCTTGGTATTCATCAATGTTTTTGCAAGGATTTTTGTTTTATCGAATCTAATATAATGATTTGGCTTGTCTTAAATATGGTTGCAAAGCAGATTTCTTTAAGCTTCGGTGCTAAAACATCCACACTCTTGCTAAAGCAAAATTCACAGTTCCCAGCACTGGCCGGTAGACACAAAGACTTTGCATGATTTTAATTCATCATCATCAGCCTGTCATAGTCCACTGCTAGATATAGGCCTCCCCTTATACACCCCCTCCATTAGGGGGTTTTTAGGACCGTATCCTACCACGCTGGTTGGACCAGCGTGCGGGTTGGTGGGTGGACCGACTTTTTACATGCCCATCCGACACATTTTACTTCATTTTGTTTAAAAATCCATACACATTTTAGTTAACAGTAAACGTGTGGTTTCATGTTTACATAATGCGCGTTTATCAATTAATTTTCTTGCTTTTTCCTGTTCTCTATATGAACAAACAGCACAGCACCTAAAATAAAACATAAAGGATGAATTTGCGGCAGCTAAATTAAGATAATGTTTCAGCTTCTGCTCTTTATACATAAAACGAAACATTAGGTCCTTAAAATTACTCTGCCGCGTGTTTTATAAAATGAATAATTCAGCTCTTCTGTAGCTCTAAAAAGTGTTAAAATAATATGCAATTTTTATTATTACTCATTCGTTGGTGGCTTTTAAAGACGTAGCATTATTATGAACAGAAATTAGTATTTTCATTGATAAAATGAATAATTAATAACTGACAAAAATATAATGGTTTATTAGTAAATAAAGTTGAATTTAGAGTTAAAAGTTATACAAACTCTTCAAATATTGCACATATTATGTAAATTAAATTGTCAGTTAATAATTTAATTCAATAATATGTGCAATATTATTAAGTCTTTTTGTTATTACGTAAATAACTATAAGTTTAACAGTTATCATGACAGTTATATTCACTAACCGAGTTATATTTTACGTCATTAATATTATTATTTGAAAATTATTATTTTTTGAATAATTTTGTTGACTTTAGTGGTAAAGAACTTTCTAGACATTTTGCACTAACAAAGAAAGCAGGAAATCCAATCTATTTACCAAAAACGTGCTGTCATGTCTTAAGATAACCAAAGAAAAGTTTTCTAATTTTTGGTTTTGTTTCGTACATTTCAAATATTTTTTTATATTATTATCCAGTACTATTTTTTCAACGAAATCATACAAAAAATTGTGAAGAGAATATGATTAAGAGACGTTTACTTTGCCTTAGTCAACAAGATTAAAGAACATATCTCTATCTAATATTAAAAATAAATTAGGTTGCACTTGAAATGTTCCGACAAAGTATCAATTTCTGTGCATCTCAAAGGAAAACTGACCTTTTCCTTATATTTTATAAGTTTTTTGTAAAGGGGGACCTTAAGTTTTTCAGAAAAAACACTCCAACAAATGGAATGTTTTTGTGAACCTTTAAAGAATATCATCTCTTGCTGTAACTACTACTGCCAATTTAATTCAAAAAATTTTAAAACTGAAGCACATCAAAATTTCAATATTTTTTACGTTTAAGCGAAAACCCGTTATAGTTTTCCTTTCTGCAAATTCTGTTCCCAAATATGCATTTTGGAATGGTCTCTTAAAATCAAATCAGAACGTTAAAATTCTTACCCATATTCAAATATTATGGTTTTTTCCGGATACCATTACCCTCCTTCTAATATTGGTTGGATAACTCATGGATAATGGGCTTTGGCTGCTGTCAAATATAGCTAATTTTGTTTTTTTAATTAATGGGAACAAACTTGGTAAAATTATAAAAATACACACCTATGAATAAAGACCGCTTTTAAAAAACTTTGCACATAGAAATTGCATTCGTTTTCAATAATGTTTATTATTTCTCCTGATAGCGTTACCTTATTTCCTATAACACCAAATATGTGTTTACATCATACGGATGTTGAAAATAAATTAATTACCGCCATTGTCGAAGCGGGTTTTAATTTGACTTCTTGGTAAAGGGGTTAAAGTCGTTTACAAGTGTTTTTGGAACTATCAGTATTTATTAATATATTAATTCTTGCTTAGGCACAGCGATCAGTAAATCACATTTAGCTGCTAATTACTGATCAGAGTCCGGATATGGTTTGGTTTTTGAAAGTTAGAATACTATTTCTTCTCAGTATTATGTCTAGAACACTACCAGTGCCAGTGAGGCTTGTTGCTAGGGCTTTTGCATGTTTTGGTATTTAAGACTTTTGATGGTTATTTCTATTATTGATGTTAGCTTTAAATCCTATAGTTTTATGTTTATAAATTTTAGGACGTTGACCATGGTCACTATGGTTTTCGTTTGAAATCTTTCCGGGATCTCAATATTGTTTTTTGAAGAATCCATACTCATTTAAGAATTAACTTGCGGATTGCTATTTTGATTTCTTAATTTTGTATCGAGCTGTTTCTGCTTGTTCCAGGTGTGTTTCTGCCACGCTGGTCTTTTATCAAAATGCAAGCCTAGGCCTCCTGCTGCCTTAAATCCCACAATCATAAAAACGCCAAGTTCCTACCGTTTAGCATGACTTTTCTTTAAACTTGAAGTGACGAATTGATATTACTTTATTATTGTGTACTCTTATCGTCCATGATTGTAACGGAATTTATCGGTTTTTAAAAGGCATCGATGCCCTCTTCTGGTCTTCTATTACAGCTGTATCGTCGGCATACGTAGCTATCATTCTGTCCTTATTTTTAGAGCTAGTAGTGAGACACTTTGTTACCATAAATAAAAGGGTTAAAACCTTTATCTATCAAAATAAAATGATAATTATTCTCGTGAACAACTAAAATGTGAAATTGAAATATCCTTCTATACTAATACAATGAATACTGTTTACGGTTATGATTTTTACAATACGAAATTTAATATCGATTTTCACCAGCCAAAGGACGTACCGGCTTTTATTACACTATGACCGCGCTTATTTTTGACTGGAGAACCAAAACACTCACAATGAAGTAACTGCCTCCAGCCTAGTGTTTGGGGTTTGGCACAAAACCGGAGGTCGTGGGTTCCAATCCCAGGGACACCAATAAATTTTCTTTTGTTTCCTGTTGGTTAGGGCAATTTGGGCCGATTCAATTTCTGAAAAGTAAGATGATCCATGCGTCGGATGGGCATGTAAAAGTCGTCACCCACCAACCCCATTGGACCGCGTGGTGGGGATGGTCCAAACCCTAATGGATGGGGATTGGAGCCTACGTCCAGCAGTGGACTAAAAAGGCTGATAGTATGTATGATGTATGTAAAGCAAAATTTCAATTTTTATTTCTAGTTTAAATAAATTTTTATTCTTGACCTAAAGTAAACTTTTTATTTTCTTTTTAATTTCAATGTTTATTTTGTTATATAAAAATAAATACAGTGGTTGAAATAAAAAAAAACGGATCTCAGTTGAACAACTTCTTTATTATTAAATATAATGGAATTTGTTGTTAACTAGTTAATAATAATTTTTAGAAGAAGTAAAAGTAAAGAAAAACAAAATTTACCCTGTGAGCGATACTCCCTAACCGTAAAAAATACATCAAAAGAATATACACTTTCAATCTGAAGCGTAAAATGTTAAATTTTATATTGTTTAAACTAGTAAAGGATAAAATATCGTATGGCCATATCATAAACATAATTTTGTTGCATAAAATTTTAACTTATTGATTCAATAATGTTCAGGGTAATATCTTGGTATTATATAATAACATATAAAATAAAAATCACGAAATTCATCTTTTTTTCAATTAAGTTCTAAGCATCTATTGTGGATAGATTAGATATATATCTCAATGACACTGAACTTCTATAACTGCTGATATAATGACCGTTATGATAACTGGGTTATTTTTGCAGAACATCAACGCATGGTTATCTTGATTCTATAACCAACACAATACAATGATGTTAACCAAGATTCAATTAGTCTCACTTCCGCAAAAACTTTAATTGATATTGGATTAAACTGGATCATCAAGGAAAAAATATGTGAAAAAATGTGTAACTTTTTTTGGCTCTTTATATAACGTTTTTTAATTGCGTAAAAGTCTTTTTATTTGATTGTTAATTAACTCCGATAATAACTTAATTTTCTTTTTTTTATCCATGGCAAAATTAACTATCAAACATACTATTTTTTTATTCAAATAAACATTTTCCTGGGGTTAACAATTAGTTTACCGGCTACTAAAAGATCCCATATCTAATATATTTTACAGTCGTACAAAAAATAAACAGAACGACTGATCACTTTCTGCTTTAACCTGGTCGGACTCGTTTTAAAATTCGAAAACACAATGCGTTTACAAAGACAACGTCAACAGATGATTTTTACTTTTTTTTTCGTCCGATAAAAGATAAACCGTGATGTTCTTCTTTTCGATAAACTTACTGTTAACTATACCTGTATTTTTTTTTAATAAAAATATTTTTAATATAAAAAAAATAAATTTATAATAAATGAGGTATTTTTTTGAACAAGAAAATCAAAGCATCAAAGTTAAAAAAATAATAAAAAAGGAAACGGAAAGCATTTTTTCCCTTTTTTAAAATATTCTAGGATGCGTTCATTCTTGCGGGAAAATAAAATTGATTATCAAATTAAAAAACAGAACTTGAGCCAACAAAAAAAACTGGGTGTCAATTTATCGTCAAAACTTAGTTATTTTCTTTTTTTGGATTTTGGAATTGTTTACTCTTAATTTTTTAAATACATTTAAAAAACTAAAAAAGTAACCAAAAATCTATTTTTGATTTTTGAACCATATATTCCGGTTATAAAACCAAGAAGTTCCTGCCGGTGAATTATATTTACATAAAATAGAATGAATGTGGTGAATAAAAATAACCATTCACTACAAAATTAAAATCAATTTGCTGCTAACTGTGCTCCTCCCAGGGTTTATGGTTTTTTTTTCCCATATGCAGACAGACGGAAATCAGGGCAACCTGATGGAAAGTGCTACAGACGCCCAAAACTTTGTCGGGTATCACCAACCCTACCTAGACATGGGATTTAAGATTAAACAGTCTTAAACACGGTCCCTTCAAACCGGAACACAGTAGTGCCACTCTGCTTTGCGAAAAAAACCCATGGGTACCCACCCCACGGTCCCTTGTAAAAACGGACCTACCTACCATTATCCATTTACGGAAAATTTCCGCTTTCATAAAAAAACCTATCATTTCACCTATGTATTTTTAACTAATTCATGCCTTCACCCTATCCCCGTTTATAACCATTTATTCGGGTTTTGGCCCCTTTGGTTTGTTAAATTTCCTAAATTAAATTGTATTCTCTTTGTGCAATAAAAATGTATTAGTGGCGTATAACAACGATCTTGAATTTTACTTTGTAAAATTCTTCTTTTTGAACGAACTGTTGAAAAAAACTGCTAAAAGTTCCCCATGTGGTTCGGTGGTTAAAAAATCCATCATCTCTCATCACCAGCCTGTGATAGTCCACTGCGGACTGGGCCTCCCTAACCCTTCCTTTGGGTTTGGACCGTATCCCCCGCTGGGTCCAATGTGGGTTGGTGGTGGACCACATTTCCCATCCACCGTATCATCTTTACTTTTAACAATTGGGTGTCGGCCCAAATTGCCCTAACAACAGGAAACAACGATGAAAATTTGTTAAATCTCCCAGATTAAACCCGATCCGATTTCAAAGCCCCTTCCTTGGGCTACGGGGCGTTAGATTTTTACCCATGTTTTTAACTAAATGTTGGTTTTAATCAGACAAAAGTAAAGAACCCATAAATTACATGCATTTAAAAGGTGATCTTGTTTGGTAAAATAAAAAATTAAAGATTTTTTTTTTCAATAATGATTTTTTTTTATTTTACAACATTTAGATGATAAGTGGTAGTTTCCTTTTAAAAGGTTGACTACTGAACAACTGTCTTACTAAACGCAGTGGATTTTAAACATTGTACGTTTTCTCAATTTTAATTTAATTGTGGTTAAAAAAGGTGACTTAAACGCTTAAGTAGTATAACAAACCAATTGGTCCTTTCTTACGCTCATTTTTGATCGGTTGCCCTTATCGAAGGCGACCTTTGATCTTTTTCTCCTAAAAAATTTCAAAAGGCTATAAAAACGTATAATATTTCGTACAATTCGTAAAGACAATATGAATTTATATTAAAGGATTTGTTTTCAAAAATAAGGAAAATCTTTTATTTTTGGCTTCCCAATTCAAATTTTTACTAACTTCTCCAAGAGAAAGGGTATGATGTTTAAAAATACCCCTTTTTTTCAATTTAAAAGATATGGTTTGGTGTTTAAAATTTGTTCCAGTGAAATAAAAAGTATGCCATTTCAAACTTTCCTTTGTCAAAACTACATATACCCAGACAATATAATATAATAACTGGTATCAGGTGAACTCAAACCTCCACACCCACAAGTTTTAAATCTGGGGCAATATCTACAAAAACAACATTCAGGTAACGAGTCAAATTTAAAAGTGGCGGCTATAAAATAATAGTCATTTTCTAACTCAATCTTTAGGGTATAAATTATATTTTATGAAATTTGTAATCTTATCCGTTTCCCATTTTATTTAAAGAATTTCTAAATTTTTTTTTGATATTAGTTTGATATATATCAATATATTAGACAATAATTTGGTTTGGTCCATTTATATTTGGGAAGTTGGCGTAAAATTAGAACAAAAAAAGAATACCCACATATTTATTTGTGTTCAAAAGTGTAATATTTTTTAAAAATTCTTAAAGTGTGAACAAAGCTACAATGTCCCGGCTACGTCTGTCAGCTGAAATTATAATAAGTTGGAACGGCTTTGACATCTTAACCCTTTCACGCTCCCAACTTTGAACCTTTACGAGGTTAAGGCGCTTTTAAATATTCTCAACTAATAACTTGGTTATAAGTCCAAATATATCATATTAATCAAAAAACTCCCAAAATCCATTCAGATACCCTTTGAATATTTTAATAAATTAAAATAAACCCATTTTCGATTTATGCAATAGAATAATATTTTATTTGTTTTTTTTAATTAGGTGTGAAAGGACCTTATGATGGTTGGAAAATATAAATTCCCTTAATGGAAACTTTCTGTCCTTTAATACAAGGTTTAACCTAAAATAACCATGAATAATTTTTTTTTTTTGGATGAACTCACGTTGGTGGGTTAACCCTCAACCCCCGGGTTGGGCTTGCAACGGTGCCGCTTCCCCTCATTTGGCTTGCACCGAGGGCCCTGAAGGGGACCTCCTCAAACCCGCGTTTCCCTGCGTGCCCGGTCAGGGTGCCCGAGGGGCGAGCCTGGCTCGATCAGCCCTGGTCAGGTCCATCCTCCCTGGCCTTTCGGGTGCCCGGGGGGAAACCTCGGCTCGTGGGTCCTTTGGACTAATTTTGGAGGTTTTTTCCCCCTATCTAGATGGCGAAAATCGGGCCTGGAACGTGCCATATCTCGAACAGGTGAACTGGGTTGAAAGCGAGGGCGGTGTGCTTCGTCTCGTGCCATGTTTTGGTTTTTTGTTGTCGGTAGAACATGGGGCGCTCGCCTATGTTTTTGTTTTCCGGAATTGGTTGGGTACGTAAGCGGCCCTTCGTCCAATTCGTAGAATTTTGAACCGGTCGTATCTGTGGATGCTTGTTTGGGTCTCGGGTTGTGGGCATTAGATCCTTGCGGGTCATGGTTGCGAATAAAAAAGGCCCCTGGCCCTGCGCATGTTTTTGCAGGACTTGGGCTTATCTATTGGGATGTTTTTGCTTCAAAAACTATCAGTATTTATTAATATATTTCTTGCTTAGGCACAGCGATTTGTAAATCACATTTATCTAATTTTATCAGGTCCGGATATTTTGTTTTGAAAAAATCTTTTCCTTGTATTACGTGTAGCACTACCAGTGTGAGGCTTGTTAAAAGGTTTTTATTTTGGTATTTAAGACTTTTGATGGTTATTTCTATTATTGATGTTAGCTTTAAATCCTATAGTTTTATGTTTATAAGTTTTAGGACGTTGACCATGGTCACTATGGTTTTCGTTTGAAATCTTTCCGGGATCTCAATATTTTTTCGAAAGTCCATACTATTTGAATTAACCGGGGATTGCTATTTTGATTTCAATTTTGTATCACTGTTTCTGCTTGTTCCAGGAAGCTTCTGCCACGCTGGGTCTTTATCAAAATAAAACCGGGCCCCTCCCCGCCTAAATCCCACAATCATAAAAACGCCAAGTTCCTACCGTTTAGCATGACTTTTTTTAAAACGGTAAATTGATATTAGGTACTTTGTTTTGGTTCTTTTATCGTCCGATTGTAACCCGTTAATTTATAAGGTGTTTTAAGCTCAGATGGCACCTTCTGGTCTTCTATTACAGCTTACGTGGCATCTGAATATTCTGTCTATTTTGAGCTAGTAGTGAGACACTTTGTTACCAAAAAAAGGGTTAAAACCTTTATCTTCAAAATAAAATGATAATTATTCTCGTGATCAACTAAAATGTAAAAATGAATATCTTTCTTCTAATACCTGGAAACTGTTTGGTTATGATTTTTAAAACAAATTTATTATCGATTTTCACCAGCCAACGGACGTACCGGCTTTTATAACACTATGAGCTCGCTTATTTTTGACTGGAGAACCAAAACACTCAACAATGTAAAGCTAACTGCCTTATAGTGGTTTGGGCGTGGCAGAAACCGGAGGTCGTGGGTTCAATCGCGGGACCAATAAATTTTTCATTTTGTTTCCTAGTTGGTTGGGGCAATTTGGGCCGATTACCCAATTGTCTGAAAATAAGATGATCCTGGTCGGAGGGCATGTAAAGTGGTCCACCCACCAACCCGCATTGGACCGCGTGGTGGGATAGGTCCAAACCCCTAATGGATAGGGGTATTGGGGGCCTACGTCCAGCAGTGGACTAAAAACATGATGATGTATGTATGATGTATGTAAAAAAATTTCAATATATTTATTTCTAGTTTAAATAAATTTTTATTCTTTGACTTATAAACCCTTTTATATTTCTTCCAACAATTTCGTTTATTTTGCTATATAAAAAATAAATACAATGGTTGAAATAAAAAAAAAGGTCTCAGGAACCACATTACTTTTATTATTGAAATATAATGAAATATTGTTTTATAACTGAGTACTAATAATAATATTAGAAGAAGTAAGGTAAAGATTTCAAAAGTTTATAGGAGCGATACTCTAACCGTAAAAAAATATATCAAAAGAAAATCCTCAATCTGGGAAAAGTTATTTGGGGTATTATATTTTTAAACTGTAGGATAGAAATATCATGGATATCATAAACACATTTAGATATACAAAAATTTTAACTTATTGATTCAATAATGTTCAGGGTAATATCTTGGTATTATATAATAACACATACAATAAAAATCACGAAATTCATCCTTTTAATTGTTCTAAGCATCTTTGGATAGATTAATAAATAACTCAATGAACGAACTTTATAACTGTGATATAAGATCTTATGATTTGGGATGATTTTTTTGCAGAACACTCCCGTTATCTTTTTTTTATATCCAAACCACAATACAATGATTTAACCCAAGATTCAAGTTATGTCTCCACATCGCAAACAAGAGCTGTTACCATTCTTTTCTTCCATAATAATTAATTCTTCCCTATGCATATGATTAACCTGGATGCATCAAGGAAAACAATATTGTTAAAAATGTGTAACTTTTTAATTATTCCTTTTATATAACGTTTTGGGAAGCAAAGTCTATTTTCGAACGGTATTTATGAATTTTAATTAACGTCCGATGAATAAATTAATTTTTTTTTTTGTTTATCCCGTGGCTTAAAAATTAACGTATCAAACATACGTATATTTTTTTATAGATTAAACTTTTTGACTAGGTTAAGCAAATATAGTTTACCAACTTTAAAAGATCCCTATTAATGTATTTCAGTCGTCAAAAATAAACAGTAACAGACGAAAAGTCACGTTTCTGCTGTGACACGCTTGGTCGGACTCGATTTAATAAATTCAAAAACACAATGCAGTTTTACACAAGACTAACGTCAACAGATGTATTTATTACTTTTGTGTTTCGTCCGATAAAGATAGAACCGTGAAAGATGTTCTATCTTTATCAGACCTAACACATTGCTGTTAACATATTACCTGTATTTTTGTTAATAAAAATAATTTTTTAATGTAGCATAAAAATAAAATTTATAATAAATGTAAGTAATTATTATTTTTTGAACAAGAAAATCAAAGCATCAAAGTAAAAAAATAATAATAAAAGGGCTGAAACAGCTATGTACAAACAGCCAGTACTAGAGCTAGCACGGAAAGCATTATTTACCTTATCTAATTTTAAAATATTCTAGGATGCGTTCATTCTTGTGGGAAAATAAAATTGATTATCAGAATATAAAAACAGAGCCTTGAGCCAACAAGAAAAAAAAGCGTGGGTAAACGAATTTATCGTCAAAACTTGCATTTCCAGTTATTTTCAGTTTTTGTGATTTTTTTCGGAATTACTTTTACATGTTATTTAAATACATGCTTTAAGCCATAACTAATAAAAGTAACCATAAAGAAATTGCCATTTTTTGATTGTATTGAACCATATATATCCGGTTATAAAACCAAGAAGTTCCTTTGACCTGGTGAAGTTATATTTACATAAAATAGAGATAATAATAGTGGTAGATAGAAATACAACCATTTACTACAAATAAAATCAATTTGCTGCTAATGTAAGCTACCTCCCCAGGCGATTTATAGTAGTTTTTTTTACTGCATATGCAGACAGACGAGCAATCGGGGCAACCTGATGGAAAGTGGTCATAGACGCCCATAAACATTGACAATACTGGTATCACCAAAGCGCTGCCTACCGTGAGACATAGGATGTTAAGACTCTAAACGAGTCTGTATATACGCTGGCTACGGTGCCCTTCAAACCGGAACACAGTAGTGTACACTACTGCTTTGCGGTAGAAATAGGCACCGCGGTGGTACCCACCCTGACGGTCCCCTGTAAAAAGGGGACCTACCACCATTACCATTATCATTATCTGGAGAGTAATTTCAGCGCTTTAACTTATAAATAAATAGCCTATCATTTCACCTATGTATTTGTTAACGTAATTACATGCCATTGCACACACTGGGTAACATTCCCGCTTTAGGTCAACGGCATAATTGGATTCCGAAATTGAAGTTTGAATATTTAGCATCACTTACAAATGGTATATGTTCATAATTTAAATCGAATTATACATTTCATGTAGCCGTTGTATATGCCTAAATTGTGTATTCAATCTTTGTGCAAAGTAAAAATGTATTAAGTAGGCGTATAGACAACGATCTTGAATTTTAGCTTTACGTAAAATTACTTCATTTTTGAACGAACTGTTGAGGAAAAAACTGCAACGAAGATTCCCATGTGGTTTCGGTGGTTAAAAATACCATCATCGTCATCATCACCAGCCTGTGATTGTCCACTGCTGGACACAGGCCTCCCCTAATACACCCTTACCTATTAGGGGGTTTTGGACCGTATTCCACCACGCTGGTCGAATGTGGGTTGGTCGATGGACCGACATTTACATGCCCATCCGACGCATGTATCATCTTACTATTTAGACAATTGGGTGATCGGCCCAAATTGCCCTAACCAACTAGGAAACAACGATGAAAATTTGTTAAGTCTCCGCAAGATTCGAACCCACAACCTCCGATTTCTAAAGCACACGCCCTTACCACTAGGCTACGGAGGCAGTTAGATTTTTACTTATAGTTGTTATAACTAAATGTGTCGCTTGTTAATCAGACAAAGTAGAGAACGTACCATAAATTACATGCATTTAAATTGATACGATCTACTTGTTTGAGTAAGGAGATAAGAAAATATGAAATTTTTTTTCAATAATGATTTTTTTTTTAATATTACAACATTTAGATGATATGAAGTGGTAGTTTCCTGCTTAAAAGGGTTGACTATTGCTGTAACAACTGTCTTACGTAAACGCAGTGGATTTTAAACATTGTGCGTTTTACTCGAAGGTAACTAATTTAATTAGTGGTTAAACAAAGAGTGACTCGAAACGCTTAAGTAGTAGTAGACAAGCCAATTAGTCCTTTCTTACGCTGCATTTTTTATGATCAAGTTGTCCGCTTATCGAAGGCGAGCGCTTTGATCTTTTCGTCACTGTCACGTCAATTTTAAAAAAGGCAATAAAAAACGTATAATATTTCAGTACAATTCGTAAAGAACAATATACGAATTTATATTAAACGGACTGTTGTTTATCAAAAATAAGGAAAATCTATTTGTTTTGTTAGCTTCGCTTGTAATTCATTAATTTTTACTGACTTCTCAAGAGAAGGGAGTATGATTTTTCTAAATATACTTATATGCCCCTTTTGTGTTTCAATTCAAAAGATATGGTTTGAGTAGTTTAAAATTTGTTGAAAAGTGTCATATATGTAAAAAGTATGCCATTTGCAAGCTATTCCGGCATGCACGCAAAAACATACATATATACATGAACATAACATAATATAATATAATAACTCAAACCTCCATCACCAAACAGTTTAAATGGGGCAAAAAAGCCTACAATAAATAACAGTTTAGAGTAACAAGTCAAATTTAAAATTAGGCTTGTGTCATATAAAATAATAAGTAGGTAATTTACGTAGCTAACTCAATCTTTAGAGTATAAATTATGATATTAACACTTATGAAATTTGTATTCTTATCACGTTGTCCATTTTATGTAGAATAAAACGCAAATTTACAAAATATAATTTTGATAAGTAGTTCGATAAATTAGCTTCAACAATACCTCCTTGAATTTCTGTATATCAAACATGAAATGACCTTAAAAATGTGTAAATTAGACATATAATTTGATTTGAGTACCATTTAAATTTAGGAAGTTGGTGTAAGATTAGAACTAGAAAATGAATACCACACATATTTATTTGTGTTCAAGGGAAATTGTAATATTTTTTAAAAAGATTCTGCTAGTGTGAACAAATGGCTTCCCCAACTTGTCTGACATGACTAAGTCTGTCAGAACTGAATTCTATTATAATAAGTTGGAACGCGTGATGCTGACATCTTAAGCTTGCCTTTCACAGCTCCACTTAACTTTGCAACTTAAATCTTATACGAGAGTTAAAGGCTGACTTTTAGAAATATTCTCAACTAATAACTGTTAGTTATAAAGTCCAAATATATCATATTAATCCAAAACATCACAAAATCACATTCAGATACCCTTTGAATATTTTATAATAAATTAAATAAGCGCAGTGTATTCAGATGTTATGCAGATAGAATAATAGTTTTATTTGTTTTTTTTTAATTAGGATGTGAAGGGACAACTTAGTGATGAGATTTGATAAACATAAATATATGTACTCTTAAGTAACGGAAACTTGTACTGTCACTTTACAGTACAGAGTTTAACTTCTAAAATAACCATGAATAATTGAAGAGGCAGTTAAAGAGAGAGAGAGAGTAACTACGAGAAACCGCGAGGTATAGGATGTTACATCTCGTTTACTTAATAGATGCGCTGGCGACCGGCCTGCGTTACAGGGACTCTGTTTCCTTTCGGAAACCGCAATGAAAAGGCTCAAAAAAATCAAAATGTTTAAAATAATATAATTTGAAGCAATCAAATTTTTATGACCATGTATAGTTAAAATTTAATTTTTTTTGTTGCAA
Source organism: Lamproptera curius (assembly GCA_029286875.1). Taxonomy (NCBI): domain Eukaryota; kingdom Metazoa; phylum Arthropoda; class Insecta; order Lepidoptera; family Papilionidae; genus Lamproptera; species Lamproptera curius. The sequence continues at coordinate 6,083,665 of JAGSMT010000016.1, read as the reverse complement.
AAATTTTTAACAATTTAATTGTAAGGACAAAAGCAATAGATATTTATTATTATCACAAATTGTCATGCGACACGAAATTCACCTGCGTTATGAATCCAGTAAATAAATACATTTATATCACGTACCTATCTTCGCTAAAACAGTTTGGCGATAAATATAAATAAATATTTAATGCAGAAAGAAAGTAGCTGTTATAAACTACATGAGCTTATACAAAACTCTTTTCATAGAACGGAAGAGATTATTTTACCTCGGAATATCCAATGCTCCATTTTACATGCGATTACAGCACAAGCCCGAAGTTTAAAATTTTGTTTATGTTAAAATAGTTCTCCATAAACAAAGTCAGATATAATTTGTAAAAGTAACTCATTTGTAAAAGTAACTTAAGTAAATCTTTTAAGATATTAATTACTTCCTGGTATGTTATATACAAAGGATAAAAAAAATTGTGCGGCTTATACGTATACACCACATAATCGCACACATAATCGAAACCATAGATCGTTATTTATGTGTCCTTACACAAAACCGGTTTTTTTAAAATATGTCGTATGTAAAGCTGTCGAAACTGAGATTTAGTCCAAAACTATTACCCCTATACAAAAGGTTTTTACAGGAATAGTTCACTTTACAAAACCAAAAAAGGTAATATATATTTTTAGTTTTAAGTGATAGAAAGAACAAATAAATATCTAGCCAAAAATATTGCCACCTTAAAAATCAAGCTGTGTATTACAATTGTTTTAAAACTCTTACTGCATATGCAGTAAATATGCAGTAAGCATAGTCGTAGCTCCGCTACCGTAAGTTAAGTAATTAAGTTTAGCTTTGTAAAGGATACATTTTTGACAATTTCCCATAAGAAAGAGTTACTCTAATCAAAACGTATACCTTTATTATTTAACACAGTATTTTAAATAGGCAAAAGTATTGTTATATATTAATATGCTATAGCTAAATTACACCTACGTCTAGATTACACTTACATATACTTTGAATGAACGAGATTTATTGGTGATCATTAAATATATACCATTTAGCATTTTGAACTTAAATAAATAGTACACAGAATAATACATTGTATAATCGTAATCACATGTTTTATTATCATTTACATATTATTATTAAAATGAAAATTAAATCATGTTAACTGTAATTTAAACTTTATTCATGTAATGTTAATGTATAATGTGAATTTAATTATTTCTTTTATTTCCGTGAATATTAAATTAAACTTAACATTTTAAACCCATACTTTGCCCTCCCCTTTGCCCTTTCTAGCGTCTATGATCACGGGCAGACTAAGTTGATATATTTCTGTTTCTGAATAACCGGAACATTCCAAAACGTCGGGCGTAAATATAGAAAACTTTTAGAGCGTATGTTTTTTTTTTCGTATATCTATAAAACGTGTCATCTTATCATGGACACGTTTTAATAGATATTAGACATTTAAAATGTAGTGGCGGAAATCACGCGGTAGTTTCTTGCAGAGAGCACGGGGTCACCGACTTATATTGCGCAAAATGGTGATAATTATCCAAATTGTTCAAACATAATAAGTAAGCCGAAATAAAACCAATAACAGCAGATGATCACTGTGACAAAATTTGAGCAATTGACAAAATATTCTTTAGTTGGTCAATATTTTACTGTTTTCGGGGGCCATAGATAAATCTGCAGAGACTTGTACTCTGATTTCTACCGTTTCTATTACTCATAAAAATAATATTTATTCCCTTTTATTCTAAAAGACATGAATAATAAAATAATATTAAATGTGATAAGGTAGCCAAAATTATAACTCAGAAGGTTAAACATTTCTTTAAATAACAATTAATAAAAGTCACAAAAAAATAGTACACAAGTAACATACACGTTATTCTAAAAGCGGATTCATAGTCAATAAACAATAGGATAGGGCGGACATAAACAAAGCGGCATCTTTACATCTTTTTGATAACCCTCCTTAATTTAAATTAAGGAGGGTATGTATTTATCACACAGGGCAACTATATTTATCAGTTAAAAGAAAATTATGAATTTTGATGGTCAAAAAACTAAGTCATGGGTTAAGAGATATCTTCCTTTTCTTTTTCAATTGTAAATCCGATTCATAAATATTAAAAAACGTAATTTATAAGTCTATGTTTTTTTTTATTGCCTACGCAGGCAGACGAGCAGTCTGGCCACCTGATGGAAAGTGGTCACCGACGCCCATAGACATTGGCAATACTAGTGTTATAGCCAAATCGCTTCTACCGTGAGACGTAGGGTGTTAAGTTTTGTTAACCCAGTAAATACGTCGGCTACGGTGCCCTTCAAACTGGAACACAGCAGAGTTTTCACACAACTGCTACGCAGCAGAAATAGACACCGCGGTGGTACCCACCCAGACGGTCTCCTGTAAAAAGGGGACCTAACACCGGTTAAGGACCTACCACCGGTGTGAAATGACTGTATTATATATACATACATAAAAATATATAAAATTCATCAATTATTATAAATACCTTTCATTATAATTACCCACAGAAACTGTTAGCCCAATTCCAGGTTTGATTTCCATTAAATTCCGATTAATAGTAATTTTTTATTTAGCCTTGTAACAAAATTTTGTAACGTGATTTATAGTAATTTTACGCATAGCCGTTCATACCGTACAGTGTAATGTTTGTAGCAATAAAAAAATAAGTCACATGCTAACAAGTGCTTCCAGTTACAATAAAAGTTTATCGTGAATCTCAAAATTGATTTTATTGCTTTTGATTATCTTCAAATTGTGGCCTCTACACAATAGCGCCGTTCAAAATACTCGTTAACATATTCTATTATACCAAACTACATAAGATTCTGACGGTTTACCTGTCAGTGGATTAACTTAATGGGGTACTATTCAAAAGTCGAACACATGTTTGTCATTTCTAATTTTAAACAGTGTATTCATTATGTTTTCATTGTATTCATTATATTATGTATTTCTATTTTATTTAAATTATTCTCACTGTAGCCGAGCTTAAGTGTTTTGTATGGTTTTGGAGAGAGCTCTTTTTGACCGACTTCCCAAAAGAACTCGAACTGGAGCGTATGTTTTTTTATATATGTTAACACTCGTTGCTCCACTCCTAGAGCTCCGATCTTGTTCATTCTTGTTTTAAATGATAGATATTAGCTTACCATTACCAACATACCAAAAAAATGCCAAAAGCGTAAACGATAGACGTAAAGTATATTTTACATAATTGTACTTCTTAAAGTGGTCTACTATAAAGTGCGCAATACCATATATGAGACAATGTTTTAAGAATAACGCACGATGCAATCGGGCACTTTTATAGCTTATTTAAGACAGTGCAGTTTAAGTTCACATAAAGATTATTGCATCAAAACATTATTCATTTTATGTGCATAAGAAGTGTTGTAGACGACATTTTGATGAAATGTAAACCTTAAAAGTTATCAGAGTGCGGCGGCAGAAAACGAGACGCAATTTCGTACGGAGAGCACGTTGTTACCTGCTCATATTGTCGTGAAGTCTGTCATATTTTTTTGTAAAAAATTTACTCGATGAATATTATGCAGAGCATTTCACATACCATACAATGAAAATCCAGCTCATCATCATTGACTTAATTAAATTAAATAAAAGGTGAATAAAAAAATACATATGTATAAGTGCTGTAGTTAACTTAGCTCTCTCACTATCTGGAAACAGTTAATTGTTACGTATATGTTCTAACTCCTTTTTGTAACTGATATAATAATTTATAACAATAAAAATAAATTATTATTATTCCTAAAGATCTCTTTTTTTCTCAAGTATACTCACAATAAAAAATGGCGAATTTAATTTTATTATATCAAGCATAGATTGGTTCAGATAAAAGGTATAAAATTAAAATGTGTCGTAAATATGATGTAAATATAAAAGCCAAAACTATATACATTTTTTGTTTTGTAATAAAAAAATATGAAGACTTCATATATTTTATGGAAATGACTTAGTTTACTTAGTGGATATCGAATACGCAAGTCAGTACCTGTGGGAAAAACTTGCCAACGGTTTAAGTGTCATTTTTCCTTGCCTATACAGGTTCACTTAGTTTCTAGAAAAAATTACTTTGAATTATAATCTCTGAATAATAACAAGCGTTTTACAATTTCTTGTAGTCGGGAAACGGTTTGTTTATAATTTTAAGTAAAAACTACTTAGCAAATATCAATAATCTCTTTTTTAATTTTTTACAGTAATTAAATAATCTCTCCTTAGTAGTCATCTTGTCAAGACTTCACTCCACAGCACATTGGACAGAAAATTGGACAAAAACTTCACCTTATTTACTATCCATGGAATTTAAGTAAACTTCGGAGGAAAAGAATGAATATGAAAGTATTAAAAATTAAAGTAGATCAGTATCAATTTCATTAATAACGAAATATTGTATAAAACCAGCATTTACTGTAGATTTTCTTTGATAGCTTTATTTTGATTTGGAAGGGCAGCCCTTCAGTAAAATCTGCTTACTCACCTTGTTTTCTCTTCATTTTCTTAATAAAAAATGTACTTGTCTGCAATAACTTGATAAATAAGAACATAATATATGTTTTAGGGTCCCACCAATGGTAATCAAGATTTGATTACTAATCAGTGTATATTTCATTGGTTTCTGCTTATTCTATTATTATTTTTATTTATTTTTTTCTGTTGTTAACATTTAGGTTATGTTAGGTTAATGTCAATTTTAGAAAAACATATAAACTTTTGACACCACTATATATTAAGCAGCTAACTTGCATGAACATAACTCATAATATTATATCAATTTTATCGACTACGAAGCGGGAATGTTAATGAGCTAAAGGTCACTATCTTAATTAAACTCTAAAATTGGAGTATGGATATTTGGCATTGCTATCTTAAATTATAACACGAATAAATGCTTTATTTTCACAGTATTATTTAGTACGTGCGAAAAAAATTGTAAGTACTGGAAGAAATCACGATTTATCTGATTTAAGAAATAATTGTTATTTAATCCTAAGGCTTGTCTAAGTGTCGTTCACAGTAAATTAAAATACGCCTTAACAATTTTAGGGTAAATTTCTCCAGATAGATAATTATTTATTAATATCGGGTTTCTTCTTACGAAGTAAAATAAATATTATACATGTCTAGTTAAACTTTGATTTTTAAAATATATTAACAAATTTAATAAGAAGGATAAATTTCTGTGATGCATTATCAAACATATTTGATAAGTTTCAAGTATCAAGTTGAAAAGTTGAAAAAAAGGTGAACTTTTCAACGGAATCGTGTAGTTTTTGTGAGTTTTAGACCGTCTAAAACTCACAAAAACTACACGATTCCGAAATAATGATAGATTTATTGTGGATCACTCTCGGTACAAGGACTAATCTATTCACCACGAATGCTCACTGACATGTAACCGACTTGACACCCGTCGCAATCGTCCACCATTAACAGATCTTTCAATGTTGCCATTTTACAAAACAAAATAACTTTATGTTTAATATCGATTACCGTAATCGATTGAAATATTTATATATAAAGTTATATAAAGTATAAATATCAGTACTAAGTATATTCGTTTTCTCTATAAGCTAAATAAAGCTTAAACTATTAACAATCATTTTATATTGACTTAATAGTTTGACTTTGAATTAAAATGAATTGACTGAGACTGTAAAAAATATAGCTTAGCTGATGTGGGTTTAGTTGCTCGGTTTGTTGAATGCTTTGAAACCTGAAATTACTATTAATAGCGTACAGAACTTTTAAGTGTTTCAACAGCTTTCTATAGCTGGATTATAGAAAATAAGCGATATATTATTACGCTACGTAATACCACCATCAATTAACAATTAGGGTAAAATTGCTTCCGTAACAGTGGATATGCTTTTTATATTTCAGTTTTTGGAATCACCTAATTATATAGCATTATTTCTTTAGCAAATTTAATATAGTTATATTCGTCACATTAAACCTTATAGATGTCAAAAGGTAAAAAGACCTATAATCATTCTTCTACGTTTATATATTTTATTTGTGCTTATTTATTACAGAATTAAGTTTATTATTGTTGATTTGACGAATAGTCGATATTTTTTTCTTTAGAAACAGCAAAAAATTAAATAATTCATTCTTAGTTTTGAAACGATAACATTACAGGTTTTTTCAAACTTTACCAAAGCTTTCGTAGCATTCGTAAGCGTACGAATGTGCCCACTGTTTGGGAGTACAAATGCTGGGGTGCATTTGTAAAGTTTAAATACGACTTTATATAAACTTAAATTTGTTTTAAATCTCTTACAATTAAACCTCAAAATATCAAAATATTAATGTTAACATTACTTCTAATCTTTACTCTTTTGTCATATACATAACGATTCTATATGCAATTTGGAATTAAACTTTGAAAAAAGTTTATTTGCTGCGCGTAAAATTAGGTTTCGTTTTATCCGTCGGTACACCGTGGTATAATTGGCGCGACACTTTGCTAGAAACATGGTGGACGGTATGTCAATGCGAAAAGGGTATTTTAAATGCCGTCTAGTTTGTTTTTTAAACTAAACGTACGAATGTGTACTGTGAATGGTTACCACTTTCCTCTTATATTAACTTACTTTCAATATTCATCCCATCTCAAACTTTATATCCATCCATCACTCGGGAATCACCCTTGTGGAAATTGTGTGATTGACCCATATTGCCCTGACCAACTCATTATCATCATCGGCGTGTGTCGGCGTACTCCTGGACATAGGCCTCCCCAAAGGCACGCTACCGCTTCCGATCTTTAGCTTTCTTTTTTTTTTCTTTATTTTTATTGCATATGCAGGCAGACGATAAGTCGGTGCCACCTGCTGGAAAGTGGTCACCGACGCCCATAGACATTGGCAATACAGGTATCACCAACGCGCTGCCTACCGTGAGACATAGGATGTTAAGTCTTGTTTACCCAGTAAATACGCTGGCTATGGTGCCCTTCAAACCGGGAAACAGTAGTGTTTTCACACTACTGCTTTGCGGTAGAAATATGCACCGCGGTGGTACCCACCCAGACGGTCCCTTGTTAAAAGGGGACCTACCACCGGTAAATCTTATCCAGTTGCCTTGAATAATTAGAACAAACAATAACATAAAGTCGTTTCGTCCCGGTAATGGAACACACGATCATCCTTTCGTAATGCAATGGTTAAACTAAGCCAATAGACCACGAAAGAAATATTAATTATTTGTGTCAAAATAACATTTATTTTAGATTTTTAAAATAATTTAAAATCAATAATTTCAAAATTTTTTTTCGGGGCCTAAATCAAACAATCCATGATTGAATTGTTTGTGAACGAAATTAGACCTTGTTTAAATACATAATCAATATGAATCTTTTAATTTAGCATCAATACTATACGAGATTTACTTTTTAAGTAATATCCCTAAGCTAATTTTAAATGATATAATAACAAGGATATATAAACACACATATATGTTTCAAGTTTCATGAATTTGCTATTTGATATTTGAAATATCAAATTAACACCAGTAATACGATATTTCCAAAGTTATTCCTCGTTACCTGCTAGTATTTCGTGGAATATGGCATAATGGCAAATGTAATAGCGTACAATACGATGACAAAGGGCGGTTTTGGTGGCGTTTATCTGAAATACCTCTGTAATATTAAATTTAATGTAAATGAGATGATAATAACACAGATTAGCGAACATCTTAGGGAATAGTCATTGCAAGCTCTAATTTGAACTGCACAAACATTTTACTTAGTATATACATTATATATTATAACAAATTACTGAAACATTGGAGTTTCAAATAAATACGATATTTAAATTTTCCAAAAAGATAGTCAGTTACCACATTGAAGATACTCTAAACTACAATGTATGTTAATTTCCTTCTTCTTTTTATAGACTTTTTTTGTTGGCCTAGAAAATATCTCCGACTCGGAATCCGAGAACTTATTCATGGATATCGACCCTACTAAGGCGGACAAACGCGTCCGTGACGATATAGATGACGACGGTTTCGAAACCGTTGTTTCTCGTAAAAAGGGCAATAAACGCCCCGCCGCTGTAAATCGCGAAGAATACCGCGCTTCTTCCTCACCAACTCCAAAAATTAGATCGAGGCCCGCTACCGAGCAGGTTGAAACCTGGAACATTTATATGGCCGAACGTAAGCCCCACCGCCAATTGTCATCCACGAAAAAGCGAGCTGGTTCTCGGTCTGGGTCCATCAATAATACTCGCTGGCGATTTTAATTGCAAACACCACGACTGGAACGACAGCAGAAACAACTCAAATGGCACAATATTGCAGGGTCTCGAGGAGGTACTCAACATTAATATAATAGCCCCCGAGACCACCACTTGATATCCATCGGATAGTAGAGGGTAGCCTAGTACACTAGATCTATTTATTCTAAAGGGTGTCACAACTCGACGTTGTATCGATAGAGACACTGCACGAATTAGATTCTGACCATAGGCCGGTTTTATGTAAATTGGGCCAAGACGCCGGTTCGGTCCCTATGACTAAAACCGTAGTGGATTGGCATCGCCTTGAGGTTTGACTCAAGACAATGAACCCCCAGAATTGTGAAAACATTCCAGATGTAGTTTATAATCTAGATCAGGCAAATAATGCCATTAACAACATAAAGTCGCACATCTCATCGGCCATTGAAAAGTCCGAGAGAACGGTAAAAGTTACGATCGACCGGAATTTTGGTCTGCCTTTCGACATTCGATGTCTGATTAGAGACAAAAATGCCGCGCAACGAGCGTACGATAGATATCGGTCCGAAACAAACCGCGCATTATTTAGATATTTACAACTTCAGGTAAGAGACCGCATAAAGACTCACCGCGAAACTTCGTGACAAAACCTAACGGAAGAATTAGAGCCATCGCATGTTGCCTACTGGCAATTGGCCCGAAACCTAGAGTTAGGTTCATCATCGGCATCTCACGTACACACCGACACGTTTCATCTTGCGGAGGTGGACCGTGAAATCGGCCGTAGGGCAGTCTTACCACCAGAGGGCGAACGCTTAAAACTGTCACTAGTTTGGAGGAGGTCAAACATATTATTAAGGGTCTTAAACCCTGATCGGCACCTGGCCTAGACCGTATTAGTAATAAGGCATTAAAACTTTTACCGGTTCCGATTATTTGTCTACTAGCGAGCATTTTTAATGTATTTCTAGCCACCTGTTCCTTCCCTGACGAATCGAAGGAGGCCATTGTTACCGGCATACCAAAGCCGCGTAAGCCACTAAACCAACCGACGAGTTATCGTCCAATCAGTCTCCTCAACTGTACGGGGAAATTGTATAAACGCATAATCTTGTCAAGGTTAAAGGATTACGTTTTCTCCAATGGCCTCCTACCAGACGAACAATTCGGGTTCCGTCCTGAACACTCCTGCTCCGACCAGGTTTATCGCCTCACAGAATACATTCTGACGGGCCTAAACAAAACAAAATCAGGCCTTAGATCCCATTACACGGGGGCTGTTCTATTCGATGTCGCAAAGGCATTCGATAAAGTCTGGCACAACGGCTTACTCTACAAGTTGTTCTCTTTCAATGTGCCTGACAGGCTTGTGCACATCATACAGGCGTAACTTTATAATGGCTCTTTTCGCTATCGAGTAGAAGGCACCCTCTCAACCAGACGCTCCCTGCTAGCGGGCGTGCTACAAGGCTCCGTTTTTTCTCCTCTGTTATTCACGCTATACACTAGCGATATACCCAGAAGCTCTACTGTTAACCTTGCGTTTTTCGCAGACGACACCGCCCTCTACTACTCCTCTTCCTCACCATCCTTTATCACCAGTAAACTCCAATGTGCAATCAATGGCTTAGGCGATTGGTTTCGCAATTGAGGATTGATATGAATCCCGAAAAAAGTGTAGCAATATACTTTAATCGGTCGTCTGTCAGAGCTGACCTCACTCGTCCTACCACACGTCCGTTCTAAAAAACCGCACACAATGCTCGATAGGCAAATACTCGGGCAATTGAACCTCTACGGCAAACCGATCCCCTGGGAGAAGAAAGCCAAATGTTTAGGTGTTACTTTCGACAGTAATATGAGTTTCAAACGCCACGTCAAAGAGGTTAGAAGAAAAGCCGCTTATGTCTCGCATCGTCTCTTCTATATCTAATTACAAACTTTTATTATATAAAGCTTGCATACGGCCGATAAAGGCATATGCTTGCCAATCTTTTGCCTATATATCCTCCCACCACTTAAATCAACTACAGGTGTTACAAAATAAATTTTTACGACGAGCCACTGGAGCAGAATCTTATCAAAGAAATGTCGACTTGCACACCGATTGCAAGATGCCGATATTACGCGCTCATTTTAATAACATTATCAAAAATTTCTATGAAAGAATAGAAAAGCAAAATAACCCTCTGATGGTAAGCGCTGCAAATTATCACGCAGACCCAGAAGGCTCTAGTAGGAAACGTCGTCACCGTAATACAATCTTAGACCCAGATGAATAAGGGGGCTTAGGAATTCTGGACCCTCCAAGGGTCCCGCCACACGATACTACACACACAAGTAGGGATAACATACACACACTTTTAGGTCTACCTCGCTCAAGAGCACGGCGAGACTAACACACCGCGTACACGAGATACACCCGCGTTCCAGGGCGGTTCTCACCGCCCCCAGCAATCGATAAGACAGTCGACCGAACATCGGCGCCTCGGTCCGTATACTGAACGTCGATGATCCTTAAGCGACTTCTACAAAATCAACCCACGCATCCTAAATGCGTGTGGCCATTTCTTTAAAGTTTTCGTCACAAAGTTCGAGGGATCTCGCAATCCTCCGAACTCAGTAATAGATGAAGCTTCACACATACACAGGATTAGAAGCATAACTTCGAATACATAAGACATAAGACATAGTCTTAAGGTGTATTTTTAACCAAAATATAATACAAACAAAATGCTTACGTTTTATACACAAAGAATGAAGAATTTTTAAATGCGTTAACTTTTATATAAACTTACACTATATTACTTTAAATATGCTTTAAACATCCCCTAGTGCAATTTTAATATCGTGTGATGATATACATAATAGTATACAGTTTTTATTAGAATACTGTTATATTCTCCTACAAGTTTTATTTAAAAAACATTCTTCCCGAAGTGTTAAAAGAATTAAAATCGCATGTGACTAAAATGTATTTTCTCGGTTTTTTTTAGTTTTGTATCACGTACTTTGACAAGTGAGACTAAAGACATACGAATTTATTTATAAACGTAAAATATAACAATAATTTATTTATGTGCGTTGTCTGACTTATATAAGTATTTGTGTATATATTTTTGATCATAATCACAGCGCACGCAAATGAACATATGGATATATTTCTAAAATTACATTAATTACCCTATCACATTCTGTGTACTTTGACATGGTAGAGTATGTAATGGCTTACAATTTGATGTTTAAAGAGCAATTATATCTTTCTTTAGTTGAAAGCTCAATGCTTTAAAAAAGTATGAACATTTTAGAGCAGTAAAATGACTTTTGTTAATAATGTTATAGTAAATTTCACAAAAAAGGTTTTATTAAAATTAAATAAGTATATTTTTTTCCATTTTTCATAGATATATATATATAAACAGTAACAACAAAATCACGGCCATGTATTGTTTATTTGAAGAAGAAAAATAAAAAAGAAAATTAATAAGAAATATGACAAAAACATCCAAGCATTTTCTAAACGATGTGTGCTTACAAAACAATATTACTAAGTTAACTATGATCTTTAATTCTACTGACACCAAAAAATACATATTTATTATAAAAATATATACACTAATTAGGAACAACATATAAAAAAGTTATTAAACAGTGAATATATTTTTTAAATAAGGTATGGAATATAATTAAATTAATAATTATAAATATATAATTATAAATTATAAAATAATATAATTAATGACTCAAACCAATGAAAATTAATAAAAATATAATATAACTTAAACGTTTAATTAAATATACTTTATCTTGCCTGATGGAATAAACTGTATAATTAGTCATGTGTTCGTAGAAAAACCATTATTATTAAATATAAGCATTATTCCCCATAACTACAGTAATTTCGCCGCTATATAGCAATTTATAACAGATGTAGAATAAATTTCTGCATAGGAACGAGTGAACATTACAATAATAACATAAATTATAAGCGATTAAAATAGACTATTCACATCTACGATATTTGCAGCTCGCCCAAATTTATAACTGAAGTAAGTGCCTCACACATTTAGAGCTAGTTGCCAAAATCACTCTATGAAAGTTGATATTTAGCCGAATCGATATTTAAGGTTATATCTGTAAGTAAAAAAGTAAAGGCATTAAAAAAAAATACTTCTTTAAGTGACAATAATGTTCCAATAACTTGCAAAACTCAGCACTAGTTTCGCAAATCCTTAAAAATTATGATAATACTAATTACATGTCAATCGAATTCCGCGGCAAGCAAAATAGAAGTCAAATCGTTCCCCCGGGTGAAGAGATGCGTCAAGTTCTATCCTTGTTCGGTATTGTTATACGTAATGTAATTTACGGTTTAATTTGGTAATACACTCTTTTTGTTTGCTGCTTTCATACAATTGACTTTCCCTCGGTAGTATTAAACTTACTTTCAAGTTACAAAATTTATTGACTGACATTAATAAAGCCGCATTTGGAAATTATCAGTTTATTATATAGATGCTTATTTTAAAACGCCTGCCTCCGTAGCCTAATGGTATGGGCGTGCACTTTAGAAACCGGAGGTCGTGGGTTAGAATCATGCGGGGACTCAACAAATTTTCATTGTTGTTTCCTAGTTGGTTAGGGCAATTTGGTCCGATCACCCAACTGTCTAAAAAATTAAGATGGGCCATCCATGCCCTCATCCTAAGACATTGTGATGCACATAACATAGATACAAGGAACAAACATAATTTAATTCTTCCAGCAACTAGACTGCGAAGAATAAGTAAACCTTTTATGGGACAATGTATACGTTTTTACAACAAAATCCCAGTAAACGTTCAGAATTTAACTATTAATAAATTTAAAGAGGTAGTCAAGGAACGTTTATGTGTTATAGGTTATTACGATGCTATTGAAATCTTAAATAATAACACGGCCTGTTAATGAATTGCTCGCTCCAGGTTTTGTTTCAAAATTGCATAATATGTTATGCTTTCAAATTGTTTGTTATTTTTAAAAGATGGCATAAAACATAGACCGCTGAGTTTCCTTCGCAGGATCTGCTCAGGTCTGAGGCGTCTTTTTCCGAACCAGTGGTAGTGTGTTTGACAATCAATAAGCAAGTGTATATATTTGAATGCGTCGGATGGGCATGTAAAAAGTTGCTCCACCCACCAACCTGCATTGGACCAGCGTGGTGGGATACGTTCCAAAACCTATCCATTAGTTATTAGGGGAGTTTTTTGTTCAGCAATGGACAATTACAGACTGATGATGCAGTCAATATATTATATGCTGCTTACGCGGACTATTGTGTAGGTTTCTTTTCAAACTTTAGATACAATGTGTACTGAAGAAAGTTTAAAAAACATATTTAAGAATTCATACACCTTGAATTTAACATTAATAAGTCAGAGGTAGCATATATCTTCTTCTGTAGTTCAAACACAACTACTGCGTTGGAACTTACGCGCCCTTCGTCTCAGCCCCTATACATAGCTTGTCAGTTACTCAGGGGCTTTGCGAGCGTGGAGATTCCAGCCCAGGATAAACTCCCAGCTCCTCAGCGCGCGGCTCCGATGTAGGGCTCCGTCTCTAGCACGGTTTCGGCCGCAGTAGGAGAGATCGAAAACACCATGTTGAACGCAAGGAACATTCTCTCTTCCCACGGCCCCTCCATACCGCATCAGCGGTGCGGCCCCGCCGAGTCGCGGAGGACAGGTAGAGCGGCCTGCAGAATACCGACTCTCTTCCGCCCCCGCGACTCCTCTTTGACTGCAAAGGACAGGGATGGCAGTACGCCTGCCGCCCTTTTCCTCGTCCACCGCACCCTCCAAGGCCCATCCAAAGCGAGTTTGTTCAGCCCGTTTGGAGCAGCCTCCTCCACGGCTGGCCTTACACCACAGGCCGACCAGGTCCTCTTATTCGGACGGGACAGTGATAAAAGCTGACCTAACTGCATAAGATCGATAAAATAATGTTTTAAATAGCGTTAAAATATATTCGTTACCCAGACTTGGTTACTTTATACATAACTAGCTACTACTACTACTCTATATAACTAGTTTGACCCGGCGGTTTCACCCGCTTTACATATAATATATTTTAAAGCCCAAAAGATTTTGTTATTTCGTGTCTTAATAGCTCGAGGGTGATACATTTTTTACAAAACTTTTACTGTAAATTGAATAAATTACTCTATGTCCTTACATATAGTCTTAAAGTTATTATAATTTATAAGCTATATTATTGTTAAGTTTCGATAAAATACATCAAGAATTTTTTAGTGAAAAAGTTACAAACATACATCCTCACAAACTTTCGCATTTATAGTATTAGTAGAATTTTTAAAAAATTACCCTCTTCGTTAAATGGTATATCCATTAAATTCACGATACAAGTTTACCTCGCATATTATGAAGTATCAAATATAGTGTTATCCCGAACACCCTTTGTCCTTTAACCTTCTCTTGGCCCCTATGTAATAACGATTTCGACTACGGTAGCTAATCTAATAAAGATCATGCGTAGGAAATATTTAAGTATACATTTTTAGTTCAAATATAGGCATTTTTTCGTTATATTTTAGCTATGTTTTAATTAGATAAAACATAGGTATAATGAAAAAATTATAAATTTTTGAGCAGGTGATATGAAAATGAACATGAAAAGAAATATGAAACACAACAGATTATATTGGGCATAATTAAATTGGGGAAGGGCTTTAACGAACAGTCTTCGTAGCCTAGCAATATGGGCTTGCGTTTTAGAAACTGGTGGTTTAGGTTCCAATTCTGTGAGGACTTATCTCTAATTCGGTTTATTCAGTAATGATAAGACTATAATGTCTTTTCTTTTGTGTCACATTCTCGGACAATTTAATATTGTTTAGTCTCTCGTCTTTAATATTGTCTTTTAAACCCTTCACGCCGGAACACTGCAGTGTTTGTTTATGTAAGAATATCTGATTTATCGTATTATGAAAGTTGATAGTTAACAATATAGCACCGTCAAGTAGCCTATAATTCGGTAGCAATTTGAGGCAGTTACTTAAATTTGTAATCGGGACCCCGTTTTTTGATAAACATGTATTAAATATTTCTTGAATATGCCGTTTAATATTAGAAATGTCCAATTAACTCTCGGTAATTACCGTATTTTCTATGTAACACTCAGTATTTGCTATTATATGGTTATTCTTGTGAATAAGAACAATTAGACCCGTAATTATAATTGGAAATTAAGGATTTGTTGTCAAATTTACTTATAAATTTAAATTTTATCATTATGGTATATTTAGAATAATTGTCATGATATAACTTCAAGTCTCGGCCAATAGTTAACGGCATCGAAATATGGTTTAAACATTCCATGCCTTCAAAAACTGAAGTACGGGCAAGTTTAGTTTGCGGAAGTCAAGTTATAATTACTTATTGGGGAGTGAACTGCCTTCATTAAATTTAATTCACGAAACGTTATGAACACAAAATTGCTTCCTCAAGGTAAAAATAAACAACTTCCCTCAGAGAAAACCGTTCACAACTAAATATTTTAGTTACCCTATTAGCCTAGGGTAAATATTTTACATAGGAAATTTATGAGTGAAACAATTTTATTAGTAATACCACCCTATATAAGCTTAGAAAAAAAATTAAAACGAAATGACTTGTCTTTAACATTTCTTTATCCTTAATTACTTGCGGTAAGGAAATAAGATAACTGCTCGCATTGGGTCACAGGTGACCACAATTTGTAGGAATATTTTTATACTATTTTTATTACACATACTAACAAAGTTTAAATTATTAACAAAAATTAATAATTTGCACTTATGGCTATAAGTGATCTCAGATCTCACTAGACCAAAGTTGAAACTTGTAGTATATTAGAAACTCTTTGAATCAATGTTATTACACGGTTAATTGTATATTAACCGTGTTATCATTATTCACAATACACATAAGAGTCATCATTATTCACAAATTTTGCACAATTTATACATTTTGTTAGTACTATCGATCTATTTTTCACAGGCGGTTGTTGAAACGCCCACGCTTTGCAGTTGTTTGTGTGACGGGGTTTTCCAACTCGTGCACTTTAAAAATCCAAGCTTTTACAGTTATTTTGTCTACCTCGTTTAACTCCGTCTCGCACTCGGTCCAATTTGTTCTTCATCATAAGCTTCTATGGTATATATATCGTCGGTCCTCAATTCCGTCGTTGTATGTTGCCAGGTCAGTCTTCGTTGTTGGTAGCCGAATCCACCCAGGATTTTAGATCCCCCTGCCCGTCCACCCTGCTACCGTAGGAATATCAGAGCTGCCGGGGACGAGGGTACAACTGTCCACTTCATTGGGGGTTTTGCCATGATTACCCGCCCCGCAAGCGTATTGGCAACCAGTCATTTCAGATTCTTTGCACCTTCAACGCTTGCCGGTTGGTTTTCTCGGCACTTTGGATCTGAAAGCGAGCAATCCGCCATCTATCGGCGCCACTGTATGGATTGCAGTAGTTTTTCCGTAGTCGCCTCTTAAGACCACCCAAGGAAGAGATGGGGAGGCTGAATTCTTGCCGCAGCCCCACGCAGTATTTTCCTCCAGCGACTCAGCTGTCCATAGAATCTCTCGATCCCCCTAAAACTTCTGGTCTACCGGAGATGACGACCCCACTATCGGTCTTCAACTTCGTTAGCTGGCTTTGCCCGACAGTCAATTCTCTGGCAAAGACTTTAGAACCTTGGTTCCGATGAATTGCCTCTTTAATACGACATGTATTAAAGATGCGCAAGTCACGCCATATACACTTGGAGATCTGTCTATTTAGCTGCCTGTAGCCTAACATGTCAGAAGAAGACTGTAGCCGCATCTTCCGTCTTGTTTCCATAAGGTGCAGAGTGTGATTAAAGAGTTTTTGGATTCTGTGCTTGCGGTGCGCCTTGTAAAACCTAGTACCCACAGTACGGCCAGTTTCCACGAGCTTAGCGTTAATTTCGTCCACAGTGCTGCAAGTGTCTAGGCATTGGAAGCGATTATTAAGCTCGAGCTGAAAGCTTTCGGCATATAGGATATGGGCACGAGACGGACGTAGCGTGGACTATATCAGACGACACCTTTTCAGCCTGATGTTTAGATTTAATGTGCCTCTTACAAGGCGGTGATCACTGCCGGTTTAAACCCTTGTGTTCACAGAAACATCATTAAATATTTGACGTTTGGTCGTCATGATAAAGTCAATCTCGTTTTTGACGGAACCATCGGGGCTGATCCAGGTCCACTTTCTGTGGGGCTGCTTTTCAAAGAAAGAATTCATCATAAAGAGTCCTTCCTTCTCCATGAAGTCTGCCAGCTGTAGCCTCCTTGGGTTCCGTTACCCTACTCCAAAATTGCCCACTCGTAGCACATCGTCTTTCCTTTTGCCTATTTTTGCGTTAAAGTCCCCCATCAGCACCATGTATTGAGTTTTGGAGGAATGTATGGCTCGTGAGATGTCATACATTGCCTCCACCTCATCATCGGAGTGCGCCGATGTTGGTGCATATACCTGCATGACCTTCAGCGAATACCGTTTCGATGTTCGGAGTATAAGGTAAGTAACCCTTAACGACACACTTTCGGTTTTAACAATGTTGCTAATGAAAGACTTGCGGACGATAAATCCTCTTTGGGACAGCTGGTGGCCCTCGCGGTGGTAAAACTAGTTGCCGGATTCAAGGATTATTGTATCCTCCCCCTGTCTTCGGACTTCGGATAATCCTATTATATCCCATCGCAACTTGTTAACCTCCTCTTCCAGCTCCGTTATCCTATCGTCGGTCCTCAATGTCCATGCGTTGTTTGTTGCCAGGTCCAGTCTTCGTTGTTGTAGCCGAATTCCACCCAGGGATTCTTAGCACCCCCTGCCCTGCCGTTACCATGACCGCTACCGTAGCCAGGAATATCAGAGTTGCCGGGGACTGGGGGCCGTACATCACTGTCACACTTCATTGGGGGTTTTGCCATAGTTGCCACGCCTGGCAAGCGGATTGGCAACCACAGTCATTTCCAGATACTTTGCACCTTCAACGCTGCTGCCCGTTGGTGGTCTCGGCCACACATGACATTTTCAATATAATTTTGGTTATCCCCCCCCCCCCCCCAAAGGCCGGTATTATCCCTTGTAAAATACCATTTTGTTAATTTTGCACTCACGGGCGAACTTATGCGTTTATGTCTGAGATTAAATATAGTCATAGGTCGGCAATCTAATGCAAGAACTAATGGAGGAAGGAGTGTAAGCAATAGAGCAAATAGTCAGTGTACCTCATTTTTGCAATTTTGAATACAAATATAAATTTCATTAACATTAGGTTTGTTGAAAAATTTCAGTATAGTCTAATTATAGAGATATTAGATATGATGTTTTAATTTATTCAAACGTATAAATTCACGAAATTCACTAAATAAATTATGACTTCTACCCTACCTACTTTAGTGGTTAGTTATACATTGAAACTGATTATCTTTTGAAGCATTTACTGTGTACAATTCGGTCACGTCTTGGACAATAAATAAGGTGTTAAAGCTTATTGTGGGGAACCAGTACTCCATGTTGTAATGAGTTTCCGTATTATTTGTTTTAGAATAAAATATTGTCCCCGAGTTAATACGATAACAGGATGGCGTCTATAAAGAAATATATGAAAACTAATTAACAAAGAACTTATGATTTTAGTTTATTGTCCACTTTTCAGTACAATTAAACTACACCGTATATTTGTACTTATGCCTACTACGTTTTTTGGTATTAGTTACAATTAAACTATACTGATAAGATCAATAAAAAAATAAGATTTTTAAACAGTCTAAAAATTGGTTTTAACTAGATTTAAGAAAAAATTTAATCAAGAGCTTTATTTTAATTTTCAGGTCAGTTTGCGACAGTTAATACGATATAAAGCTAAACCATAAAAAACTGATTAATGATATTTTAATGCAATAGCATTGCTTTTGGAATTGACTATAACTAAAATATTTTATGCTTATGCTACATACAAGAGATGTCGAAAAGCGTCATAAAAATACCGATACAGTTTAAATGCTCGCAATGAAAAATGCAGACATAAAGCATTCCAAGTAACATATATTATAAATGCTTCAGATATTTACCGCAATTTCGAAAACGGCACACACTAGGGGCACCTCTGGTATAATTATTCCACTGGCGTTGGTGAAATTATTTACACCTATTATAACTATCATAAATTTTTCGAACTTTTTTCACAGTAATTTTAGCTTATTCATAAATGTTTTATGAACTCGTTGAATTTAAATGAACGGACGCAGATTTAACACGTCCACTGCCAGACTTTCAATAGATCGTTAAGCCATTCATTGTCACTTTTTAGATATGTAATTATGTTGATTTTCTCCGTAAATAACGAGCAGGATAATATTTTTTTTAAATTGGCGAGCCTCTTCGATATAAAATTTGTGGCAAAAAAGAGACAAGTTATTTAAGCAATAATTAAACATGACAACGTTTTTCTAATAATAAATATAGGGCTCTGTAGGTACAAATTTTCATTGTGTAACTAAATCATTACATATACGAGTAATCTAAATGGCCCGGAGAAATGCCTTGCGTGAGAAGTTTTGATAAAGCCTCTATGAAATTATGATTAAAATATATTATATGATAAAAAGTTAATTTTTTAGTAAATGATTTGTTAAAAACGAAAGCTTGCTTTTCGTACCAAGCAACTTAGCGAGCCTTTTATAACAAACACAATACACGATATTTGTTATATTTACAATATTTCGTGTACGTATATGTTAAACACCTGAGGCTTTAGTGTACTTGTTGTTATTTCTAGATTAGTTTAATTTATCATAATTCGATTTAAATACTAAAATTT
The DNA here is from genome assembly GCA_029286875.1 of Lamproptera curius. Lineage (NCBI taxonomy): Eukaryota > Metazoa > Arthropoda > Insecta > Lepidoptera > Papilionidae > Lamproptera > Lamproptera curius. The sequence continues at coordinate 6,063,489 of JAGSMT010000016.1, read as the reverse complement.
AAACAAAAAAACACAAAAAAAAACTTGTTGCGAAATTTGTGTATCTACTTTAATCATTTATGTATGTATTTTAGTGTAAATAGGAAGGATTTTTAACTTATGAAGTACAGATGGCTCTATAATATAACCAGCATGCCAAGACAATGCTACCCACTCATAGCGGCAGTCTGATAAAACACATCCCTGTTATATGGATGTGTTTTATCAGACTACAACTGGCCGAACTAATGTACGTTGTTACAACGGGAAATTAAAAATGAGGTACAATAATCTAGCCGACACAATGTTTACCAATCACTGGAAGGTATAAAGCAATCATTAACAAAGCCGACTTTTCACTAGTGTTGGTGTTATACGGTATATGAAGCTGGTATCGTGGGGTTGGTGGCGTTAGTGGACCTCGTGTGGCATACAAGTCTGCATTAAAAATTATTTCACCATACCCGCAATCCGCCAACCATAATTTATCTTCTGGTACCTTACCTTCAAGAGAGGAAGAGTCTGTAAACGGTGCCGATTCAACTACCTATCCTATACAAAACCAAACATATTAAGCGATAAAAGGAGCTGAAAGGCGTAAGGAAACGACGCCATAGATCAGTTTCGAGTTCATATTCCGTTGTTGTTCGACAATGTAGACACTGAGCACCTAAAAGAAGAAATAAGCCCGTGACCTCACACTGCAGTAAAACGTCCAATGAGTCTCGATTACGGAATACCTACTGACATACGACATACCACATTCGAAATAAATTAATCTGCCTCACTTTCAAATGTACCCGCAATTGCTGGAATTAACACCGTTAGCCTATTGACAAACGAGTTTACGCTCAAGCAAAGAGGAGTCGCCCAAGGCTCGAAACATGCATGATCACAAGTGATCTTCGTTACTCTGAAGTGACAAATGATCGAACGTCATTTTTTTTCTACATAGCAAACCATATTTGAAAGAATCTGATGCTGATCCTTAATAATTGCAATTGGCTTTTCATAAAAATTGATGAATGTATCTCTTAAAATAATGAAATAATATTACATAAATTTAGAATGATATCATGGTATAAAAAAGATTTTAATTAGGTCTTTACAAATTGAACATTTTTAACGAATATAAAATTTAATGCAATATTATTTTAATAGCATTTTATAGTTACTTTCGGTATTATTTATGAACTTAATAAAATTCTTTACTTATTGCTATTAGACCGTTCATTGAAAAAGGCCTATGTCCAGCAGTGGACGTGCTGCTAGTAGATAAAGGCTGATAATGATAATAATGATGATTGCTATTTATTTGAAGTGAAAAAACCATTAATATAATTGATTTTAATTTAGTAACATGACTCCAAATATTAAATTCATTCTATTGATTACGTATGTGCCTAATGGTCCTTCGTCATGGATAATTAACGCAAGTAATTTCCATGCAGTAGATACTAGTAGACTCTATCACACCAATATAATACTGCATATGTTAATATAATATAGTGAACAAATATTACTATTGCAGATAAAAAAAAACAAAGTAGCACTCTATTGGGCTTGTCTTTTTTGTGTTACTTCGTTGCTCTGCATTTAGTACTCTGAAATTACAAATTTCGCCAGTTGCTAGGGAGTACTTGAAAATCTTAAATTTAAAATACTAGCGAAAACTTAATAGGTAAAAGGAAACAGTGATCTACATGTTGAATTGGTCTAAGGAAGTCAGCAGAAGCATACATGTAAATGATGAATAACATACAGTTTAAAGATACCGACAACATGTAAATAAAATACGTTAAAAATTAATAAAGCTGCGGCAAAAATCGGGGAGCAGTGTTGTGAATTAAAGTTTGTAGTTATCCGATTATAATTATGCAAATAGTGGCTATTTTTGTTAAATAAGTATATCATATAACATAAACTAAAAATTATATGGATTTTTATCTATAACAATATTATTTAAAAGAAAAAATATAAGTACATTCCGACGTAAGATGTTAAAAAGCTTCTGTTGCTGCTAACAGGTTTTTTTAGAGAGAAATAAATTGCTTTGTTTTAAATGTCGCTCTCTATCGGAGCTTAAATCTAAACACAAGTCACTATTCAGAAAATCGTTCGATTTTACTTGTGAGTCGCTGCCATATATTAATTATTTACTAAGTTTTTATGGTTATAGTTTTTAAATTATGGTTAATGTTCACGAAGATCTTACTACAGATTTTTAATAAAGACTCACATTTTCATAATGCAAGCTCCGAATTGAAAACACGGTTATTCTTTTTTTGTGTAATCGTTAGAATAAAATTTGAACAGAATTAACAGGATAACTCCCAAGAGAACCTGATAAACTGCATTTGGAAATTTGTAAATACAATTTATATTTCCACTTCGCATTATTATACCCCTGCATCTTTATTATATTATCGGTTCCTCTTAGCTTATTAAGTTTTTACATTTTTTATAGACTGCAGAGGATAGACAAAATATTCTAATTCTTCTTGCATCTACTATTTTATTTAACTCTTATCTTATTTTTCCTTTTATAAATGTTTATTGTATGTAATATATATAACCATTCAATGAATCAAAATTTGCTACTATTTCAAGTATATTTTACAAAGTTAAATAAACAGTGACCCAAATAGTAAACAAAACATAATATGATTATTTTATACAACATACACTTGACATGTTCTATTGAAATTAATAGAAAGATATTTATCATATACCTACATCTATGGTATAAAAATAATTTATAACGTATATAATCAGCAATTAATCATTCTTTATTAGCTGCCTTTCATCCTACTTTATTCTGACAATTTTTACTTTGTTATTGGTGAAACAAAATGTGTGGCTGACATATACTGTATATATAAGACGTGGGTCGTTACGTCACTTTTAACTAAAATATCTGCTGGTTTCCCGAAATCGCAAGACATTATTTGCCAACAGGGGTCACTCGAATGTGGTATCTAGGTGTATTAGTCATAGCGGTCATAGCTATAAAAACTAAATGCGTCACTCACGGCGAGTGGCGCATTTAATCGAGCAAGTAAGCGAGACTTGACAAGTCTCGATCTCTCGCACGGCCCGTCGGTAGGCAAGATGCGAAAGAAATATAGCGCTTTACGCTCACTCAACTGACGAGCGACGACGACGACGGCTGAGTTCGCCCAAATAACTACTTTAATTTCACACGAAACGGTAATTGCGTTTCATATCGCGTAACCAGTTTTTTTAACTGATGACGTGAAATAACGCTCACGCCTAATATATATATATTGCCAAAGTTAGGCTCGAATTTTTGCTTAACGCTGTAGTTCTCGGGAAAAGTTTAAGGTCGTGAGACGCCGTCTGCAGCATGTAGAACATAATGGCCTGGAAGGAAGCTGCGGAAAGGGACAAGAACGCTAATAGCACATCTTTCTATCAGCCGAAGAAGGATTTTGGGCGGATAGCCTCTGGCGACTGTACTATACTACAAGACGACCATACTGTGCAGACTGAGCCTATCCGCCTTAGACAAGCTTACTGGCTAGGACACTAGAAAAAAATTTAATAAATAATCTAGTTAGTTGCCGTCATGGAGGCCTTTAACGCCTTTATGTGTATTGTTCTCGGGTCCCTATTCCGAAACGCCATCGGGATGTTATAGTCCTCTTTTCGTGACATATTCATAGCTCTTTGCATGAACTGGGCTATGGCGTCATTGCTGCTGTCTGCATAGTATGTGGAGCTGATCGTTGTACAAAGTATTGCCACGACAGCGTGAGGAACACCGTTGTGCAGTTGTAGGTGCTGTGTTAACGTGAGCACTTTAAACTCTCTTACTCGGCTTGAGTATGCACCATATAGAGAGTTTTCTCAAGGGTTTTGGGATCATCGAATCCGTAAACAGCTTCAGCTGCTGAGATCTCAAGCGCGTTGCGGCTGAGCATATACTGCTGTAGACTTTGCTTAGTTTCAATCCAGTATACGTAATGTAAGCAACGTTACGTTGCCTGGATTCCTGTATGTGCACAACAGTTCCTGGCCTATTCTGAACAAATAACTGGGACGATTGCAGACCAGCTCGAAGAGATTATTGCGCGTTATGAAAGGAAGTTGGTTTATATCTCCAATGAACAACACATCCATCGCACTGGTGATGGTGCCAATCAGCCATTACAGGTGGCAATACCCCATTGACCCATGATAGTTTCTTATTTTCCAGTTGTTTTCTGGTATGGTGTCTGCCATGGCTACGATCCTGCCATATAACATTAAACTGGTATATCGGACGATCACAACAATGTGATCGTTTGAAGGTGTGTGGTTTTTTCTCAATGTCGGCCGATCGGCCCACTCTTCTCTTCGTCCTTGTTGAAGAAGCCATTGGATGCGCAGTAGGCTGTCATATGACTTCCGTTTTCCTCGCTTGCTATGATTTGAGAAGTGTAATGAGCTTATGTTTTCTCGTGTCTCATTTCCAGGCGACAGGAAGCTGTCGCTTCAGAGGAAGGCCTGCAGGATGTCTTTACAAGTCCTCACATAGTCCTTCATTGTTACTTCTGTCGTAACCTTGAACTCGAGAATCGCGTTAAATAAATGATCTTGTTGGGTCCTCGTATACCGAAGATTGGGCCGCTTGAGCAGCCCTTTTCGACTTTTGTTGTGAATCACTTTGAGTGCTTTTGCTGGTGACCTGTTATTTTGTCTGTTCCTGTTTTCTTTTTCTGCCTGAAATTCTTGTGAGATAGCGTTCATCGTCTTAACCATCACAGACAGAATTACCTCTTTCTCCTGTCCAGCTTGCTTCTGTCTGTCTGAGGTGTTTTCAGCTGCTCTTCTTTGTTGCAGTCTCTCAGAGCCGCTTTGTTATTCTGATTTTGCTATGCGGTATCTCTATCTGTCCACTGGGTCTTGAGCTGAAGTTCAGCAAGTCAGTTAAGTTTGGCGTGGTTTGTAGGAAGTTAAGATTTTCGCTTCGGTCCTTATACACCACGACCTCGTGTGTGACGCTCCCTACGTACTCTTCCGCTCGGCCCGATATGTAACCCACCACAGTAGCATCCAGGCTTATTATTCTTGGTGCTTCTTTACCTGGTTCTCCTAATTTCAGAAGCACTGCGCATGCTTGGGCTGGTTCTCATTGCCACTTCCTTCGAATTGTGCTAATGTTTTGTTTCATAATCGCGTTATTCTACAGCGCCTATTGGCCACTAAGACTTCGGATAGCGTGTTTTATGTGCTGATTTCATTGTTTCCATGAAAGTGATGTCATTTAGAAGGGCTGCCAGGCAGATGAAATGGCGACACTGCCTTGAGCGGTTTGTATTGCAGCAAACATTCTTGAGATCGAGACTTGGCAAACGTAGCGTGGGACGCCCTGCGGCAAGATAGAGCGACGACATTCACAAAGTGGTAGGTATGGGCGATGAGAATAGCCGAAGATAGAAAGCGGTGGCAAGTTTTAGGGAGGCATATGAGTGACTAAACGGGATGATGATGATTCTTAATTTGATTCACCTTTAGTTAGTTAGTTCTTAAAAGTTAATTAGTTTTAACTGCCTCCGTTGCCTAGTGGAATGGGCGTGTGCTTTAGAAACCGGAGGTCATGGGTTCGAATGGGACTCAACAAATTTTCATTGTTGTTTCCTAGTTTGTTTCGGCAATTTGGGCCGATCACCCAACTGTCTGAAAAGTAAGATTATCCATGCGTCGGATGGGCATGTAAAAAGTCTGTCCACCCTCCAACCCGTATAGGACCAGCGTGGGGGGATACGGACCAAAACTCCCTAATGGATAGGAGTGTATTAAGTGAGGCCTATGTCCAGCAGTGGACTATCACAGGCTGATGATGTGTGAGTGAATTATTTTTATTTTTCACCCGAAACTGCCTAGGGAAGTACCACCGCGATGCCGAAATGTATGGTGATACATTAATAGTAGTTACTGGGTAAAGGCGATGTAGAATTTTATGCCTCTAAACTTGGGATCGGAATAGTGATGTCTTACGCTGGATTTCTGATAGGCAGATGTATCACTTACTAATAGGAGAACTTCTCGCTCGACTTGTTGCTTCTATAAGTAAATAATTTTTTTTTTGATTTTGCTAAATTCCTGAATTCACATACATGCTGTTTTTAATTTAATTTAATTTAATTTTTGCAACACATTCATAATTTTTGGTCATAAAAAAATGTTAGCACTTATGTTATTATATCTCATTGGATTTTTTAAATAACCATAACATATTCATAAAATTTCACATAGTCTTTTTACCATGTGAAATTTTATGCAACGGCACGGCACATGCACTCTCCTATTCATTACGCTCAAAGTCCCATAGGATGGATTAATTATGCGGGAAGGAAAACATCTGAAACATAATCAAATACTTACATGGATCGTCTTCCTTGATATATAAAATAGATGCTCCTTTTAAAATTATAGTTAAATTATAGTTAGTAATGCCCTACAAGATTTTATCCGCGACACTATCTTATAATTTTGTTAAGGAAACAAACTTTTATGTCTGTCTCAAAAAAGAAAATTCAATGAAATAACCTTCGTTTACTTTTGTTTTAAGTAGGTAAGAACTTCAATTATCCTTAATTAGTAAAAATTTACCTTTAATGAAAAAGTCTACTTAATTTGCAGATAATCAAAACTTAAAAAAAGCGCTTTTTTTAGCAACTATTACGTTTTCTCTCTTCTTGCATTACAATACGTGCTCGTTCTGCTGACAACTTTTTGTATGTTGATTTAAATTATTTTAGATTTCAAATAAGCTTAATTTTTTTTTTAATTTTCAATAATTGTATTCATATTAAAGTGATTTTTATATTCATATCTGCTCATCCAAAAAAACTAAATTCTTTTTAACAGTACAAAATAATAATAAATTTAACTTAATTGAAAGAATGTTTTAATATTAAACAAAGGTTTTTTTATCCTTAATTTTATGCTTTTAAAGGCACTTACTTAATATAACGTACATTTCGTTTAAATATTAATACATAGTTTCTTGTCTTTTACACAAAAGCTAAATTGAAATAGCTTGATCCATTCGGAATATATTTACTGGAGTCCAACTGAAACTGGTTTGCCGGCTGAAACCGAATCGAAAATTGTACATAGCTTCAGCTTCGGCCGAAACCGAAACTCACTTGGTCAAGTATATCCTCAAAATACTGAAGTTTTATGCTTTTACTCATTATTCTAAATTAGCTAAGACATGAAATGAAGACACAGTATGTATATTAAGTTTCTGGTAATAATTTATTTAAGTTGGTTTTTCGTAACGTAATCACATCATCACATCATCAGCCTGTGATAGTCCACTGCTGGACATAGGCCTCCCTTAATACACCCTATCCATTAGGGGGTTTTTGGACCGTATCCCACCACGCTGGTCCAACGCGGGTTGGTGGGGTGTAACGTTATATTAAAATTAAAACAATCATTTTTTAAATTTAATATTATTTATTTTTAAATTAAATTCTCAAAGCAAAATGAACAAATTACTTATTGTTACTGTTGCGTTAATTATTAACTATTGGTATTATGAGATCTTTGTAATTAATACTTTGGTTTGTATTTGTAGTTACAAGAAGGGATCAAAAAGTAGTGAGAATGAGATAGAATATTATGAGGATTGACAACTTAAATATTTATTTTAATACGTATTCCCCTACACACTGACTTCAGCGTTAATTTGGTGACATTATGAAAAACAGCTAGGTACCAGATCTGGTGAATAAGGGGATGCTCAAGCAATTGGAAGCCAGCTTGCTGAGTGGCAGCCATCGCTTCTGCCAACCTATATGCGGATGCAATATCAAGACGAAAGAGTACATCCCTACGATGTTTATCTTCTTTTGGGCATGCATTCTCGACTTGGGATTTAAAGTTGCTTTATAACCTGGAATAGTTGTTTAACGCTCCAGGTTATCAATCAACAATATCACTTTTTCTGACTTACAAAATATTGAGGCCATAACCTTGCCAGCCAATGCCACGGCATGAAAATTCTTCACGGCATGATTTCTGTTTTGTCTCCTGATCACAAGGGTGAAGCCATGTTTCATCCACTGTTACAAAACGAGATAAAATATTTTCAGAATCTTCTAATAACTTGTCCTACAATATCTTCGAAATATCAAGTCGACTTTGTTTTTAATTCTCAGCACATATCTTGCGAAGACTTTTTCAAAAACTGTGTTAATATGGATTGAATGAGGTATTCATATGATCTTTATTATGTGATATGGAAGCATTTCATGCAACACATTCTTCATCATCATCATCATATTAGGCTACGAAAGTCCACTGCTGTACATAGGCTTCCCCCAAGAGCCGGCAAAAAGTACGATCTTGCGCCAACTGCATCCACCGACTTCCCGCACATTTGCACAGGTCGGCACTCCATCTCGTGGGGTGTCGTCCCACACTGCGATGTTTTTCCCCATCGGTTATCGGCTACGAGCTAAATGGCCGGCCCATTGCCACTTTAGCTTGTTAATTTTGCGAGCTATGTCGGTTACCATCGTTCTGCTGCGGATGTCTGTATTACGCACTCTATCACGCAGAGAAATTCAGAGCATAGCCCGCTCCATAGCTCGCTAAGTGACTTGGAGCTTCCTCATACGGCCAGCAGTGAACACATTCTTATTGATTGTGAAATAAACTATCAACGGTTTGGGAATGGAAGCCTCTAACTTGAGTAAAACCGGCGTAAGGAACTAAGCTGGACTTTTTCAATATTTTTAACATTCAACATCATATTTTAACAGTTTTAAATAGCCTGGAGCGAAGAGATCAATAACAGTATGTGTTATCTATTAAGAAGTCATCACAGCAATAATATCCTTTAACAGACAAACATTTCTTTACAACTTTTTTGAATTTATTCAAAGATAATAGCTAAACGTTCTCAAAATACCACTTTCTCGAATTAGGCATCAAAGCAGACTCCTCTAATGTTGCCTCCAAATTGCATTGAATCTCATGCGTCGTTAACTTTTTTAAAAAAGATTTTTAATAACAAGCCCGCACTTGGTTTTTCTAGGTGGGAACGCGTGCCGACAGAAAGCAAACAAATTACTACATTCAGAAAAAAACTAAAAGATAGAAAGAAATCAAAATTTTTATGTAATTAAAATAACAAATATCTGAGCTATGCCTTCCAGTGTTTATTTAATTTTGTAACCAATGAGTATATATGTTATTCTCACTACTTTTTGATTACTTCTCGCCGTTCTAGAAGAATCATCAATCTCTTATAGGTAACTTGGAATGGTTGTCTAAACTAAAATCGACGCATCTGAGCTCGATTGCAGAAATGAACTTTCGCTTGTATTTTGTTTATATTTTAAAATCGTTTAATTTTGATAACATGACAACTTCTGAAACCAGTTTCGGTTTCGGCAAAAGTTTCGGCCAAATTTGGCCGAAACCGAAACTGCGGCCGAAGCTTGATTTTTAGCCGAAACTCGGCTGAAACCGAAACCGAAATTTCGATCGGACACTAATATTTACCGATAGACTCGACAAACTTATGACGATTCTCTCTTTGTCTAGGAGATAAAAAATATTTAATAAAAAAAACATACGGCCTGATGTTTGACTTTTCCGCTTTTGAATACTTTGCTCGTTAAAAATACAAATATTTTTTGCTTTACTTTAATTTTAGACGATGTTCTTAACTCGTGCTTAAATTATAACACAACCCGCTATTTCGGAAATTGAAGAGCATCACAGGTAATTGACTAGTAATATTCTACGCCGTGAGTCGCTGCGAGACCGGGTATGATACATTAATCCATCAAGGAGCCTACTTGCTAAACATGATATATTTATGATGTCTCAGCTTTATTATTATAAATTAATGCATTTTGCTCCGGAATCGAGGGTTAGTAGCAGTTTGAAAGAGCTACATGTTAATGGCATTAACTTCATAGTAAAATATATTTTTTTGTTGTTTAAACATAAAAATAAAACATTAAATGTTTGTATATTAACGAAATCTCAATCTTAACTTAAGATAAATATTTTTTTCGCGGCGTGCGCTAAATATGATAATAAAATTAGTTATTATAATTCGAGCTCATTAAAAATAAAGAAAGTTGATGATATTCGTTTTTCAGTTAGATCATGTTTTTTTGTTAAAATTTTGCTTTCCAAGTGGAAAGAGCCTATCCGTAAATAATAGGTATTTATATATATATTTAAATAATTAAAGGGTACATAAAATTCATTAATAGTAAGTCAATATTTATAATACAGTTTTTTAGAACGATATTTTTTTCTAATATCCCAAATTATTCACATCAATGCAATTATAAGACATTGGGTTTTTGTCACTTTATTACTTAACATAAAGGCTGCCTTTTTCGCCAATAACCTTACTGGGTAAAAGTACAGGATATAAATCGGTAAATGGGCCAATTTAAGGGTCTTACGTGCTGTTGATAAATTAGGAAGGGTGTATTCCTCTCCTTATCTTTATAAGGGTCGTCGCTTCGTTGATACCAAACTGTCCGATGTATTAAAACGTATACAACGCAATAGAAAAAATATCGTTGTTAACAAGAATTTGGAAGAGTTAATAATATCTTAAATGACATCTATATCTAAAACATAAAAATATTATATTGTATTAAAATAAGTCTGAACACTTCTAAAGATCATAGTCTTTTTTATTTTATAATAATTTATATTCTATTTTATTACTAGGAGTAATAAAAATCTGTTTTTATGTGTAATGAATTTAAGATACATTAAGTTCAGGTAAAATTATTTACAGATTTCACTTTTAAAGAAATGGTGGCGAGAACGGGTTATGATGATGGGAATATCTTATAAATTTCTCTTTTGAGGTAAGTTTTGTTTTCTTTTGTGATTATATACGGGTCTTCGATATCGTGGTAGACTCGTTCACAACAAATCTGTTCTCTAGTTAAAGCTCTTGTATTCCTTATTAGTTACCATTTAATGAACTAATGTATGAGTATCTTCAGAAAAATATTTTATAAACCTACTACTATTGAAACAGAGGATGGGCGACTCCGTCGCTAACATTATCTTTTATTCAGTTGTGAGTAAATATCATTATCAAATTTTTGACCGCTTTTTAAAATCCTCCTCTTATAGACTTTTTCTTGTATAAAGGCATTTAGATACAGAACCTTCTTTATAATGTACTAAATTAAAACGAATAATAAATCTAAGAAGAAAATAACGTATACATTACGAAGTACGTAACGGAGAGAATAACGTATGATCAATGAAATATTATCGTTTATAAACTTTTTTCTTCCAAACTATCGTGGCATTGGCTTCTAAACCCTTCAAATTTACCTATATCTATAACAGTTTAACGCAGATTGACAGACTGACATCTAATCTCTGCAACCCAAAGGGCTGACTGTATTTAACGGATGAATTAGTTGTCAGTAAATTTGATGGCATCCTATAACGACTGCCGAAGATAATGTTGAAAACTGAGACCAACTTTTACATGTCCATCTGACTTATTATCCTTATTTTCAGTTGTGTCAATGTTTTTGTCTTAACTAGATCATATTAATTTTCAGATATTGCCTACTTGCCCCATATTATCTTAACCAATCAGAAAACAACGATAACGACTTAGTTGTTTCCTAGCGGGATTTGAACCCACAACCCCCGGTTTGGTATGCAATGGCCACTCGGCCACTCGGCTTGTATGTTTTATGATTAACATACCCTTACATAAAACATACATAAATTATAAAACAGATATTATTTTGTTCTGTCCTTGCATTTAATAAAAATAAAGGCTCTTTAAGTGTAAAAGCAGTTTTGTGTTTTCGCCGCAGTCGCTATTACATATCCAATCGAGCGTTCATCGTGACAACATAAGCCTGTACAGCTTATCTGCCAAAAAATGCGTTCAGGCAGGATTTTGATTTTACAATAGAAGTGGCTGTTAAAAATAATTAATATATTTCCATTATATATGTTTACATCGGAGCGACTATGTAACAAAATGTTGTAATAATCAACGTTAGATATTATTTTGACAGATGTAACGATATTTATCTTTCAAATAAAAAATAAAAACAAGTACAGATTTAACTTAGTAAAATGTAAACAGAAATCCTATAGTTTGTTGCAACATATTTAAAAAATACAAATCTTTATATAAAGTTTTATAAACTCGTGGACCAATATAAAGGAAAGTAAATAAAAGTGTGGTTATAATAAAATATCATGGATATTTGTTCAGTGTGGTAACAGTACAGATCATAAATTTAGTTTTGGGTTATTATTCGATCATTTAGAATTTGAAACATCGAAATAGTAATGATGAAAACGACAAAAATAAACAAAAATAAACATTTTTACTTCAAATTTTAATGCTCAACTTTTGTTGTTTTTTTTTCAATACTGCTTAAAATGTTGTAACCTGGATTACAATCAGTACTTAGTGTTGCCCCTCACGCTCTTCGATCTGCTTCCAAAGGCCTTGGCATACCTCTAAGCAAATTATCAATAAAATCCTAAAGGATTGCATCCTGTTCTTCCTGTTATGCATTTTTAAGATTCCTCATATTAGCCGGAAACGGATATCTTTTTTTAATTTGTCTTCCGAGCTTATCCCATACATGTTCTATGGGATTTAAATCGGGCGAGCGCTTTCTAAGGTTCGGAGGTATTCAGGATGTCTCCACACTTTAATCCTTATAAAATCAGGCTCCAGGCAAAATATGGACTCATTAGTGAAAAACCATGACTCCAAGCGTAGTCATTCCAGTGTTAGTGATTGCGAGCGAAATTGACTCGATACCGACAACGCGTTTTGGAGAAATGGCCCCTGGCAGGCAAGTGGCTATTTATATCAGATGATTTCAGCCTTCTCTTACAGTTTTTGTACTTATTGCAATTCCACGAACCTTCGGGGGAAGTTAAGGATCAATTTCTAAGCACACTGGTAACGATGAACCGGGTTATTGTTGCCATAGCTTTTCTTTCTCGTCATTGTCCTGCGAGTCTTGTATCGTGTCCGGTCTGTCAGTATTTCTTGACAACTCAGTGTATTACAGACTTTGATACTCCTAATGTGTGAGCCACAAATTGGTAGGTGCGCCCAGTTGCAATTTAAGTAACAGCGCTGGCAACTTGGGTGGCGTTAAAATCTTGCATTCTAAGTTTATTTGCAGTAAAAACTCACACTTAACATGATAAACATAACATTCGCGGTCAATAGGTATAAACAAAAACCTAAATTTTAACTCAAATTCAATGTAAGAAGTATTTTTGTTGTATGAACAGATCCTTATTAATTAACGAAAAAAAAACATCAAACATATGTAACCAGTATGTAGGATAATTACAACAGGAAATACTTAACCTTTATTTTACGTTCCTTCGAATTTGTCCACTAGTGTATTTAGCATCAGATTTTTTTTTACTTTCACCGTATGCATCATTTATGGAAGAGTTTTTGTTGCCCGCGACATCTTTCGCGTGGTAATAAATACATTATCATCCAAAAGGAAATTTTAACAAACAAATGACATTTAAATAAAAAATGTTAAAATGCTTATTATGCATTTTTAATCTCTGATAACTTTTAAGGTATTGGATAGCAGAGTATACTCCTTCTTAAAAAGATGGCAACACACTTGAAGCGGTAATCACTTACCACCAGGTGCCTAATAATACACCCCTATCCATTTAAGGGGCTTTGGACCGAAGCCCACCACGCTGGTCCAATGCGGGTTGGTGGGTGGTCCGACTTTTTACATGCCCATCCGACGCACGAATCATCAAAAATTATTTCCATAATGCGAGCGTGTAAGAAATAAGCTTTATTTTAAAGTTAAACGGAACTGTTTAAGGAAAACTCTTGTCACATTGACGTTACAATGATTGATGTTACAATCCAGTTAAAAAGTGATGACACTTTTAACTTATTGTAACATCTATTCAGGTTTTACAGATATTTTGTTAGCGATACTAGAAGCATTTGTAATTTTTACATTTTTATTATCGCATTTGTAAATCCAGCCTTTGATTCCTCAACATGATTGTCATTTGTTCCAAACAAACAACAATTAAGACAAAAGGAAATAAAAACATTATTACACAAAAATAAATAATTTTTATCTTACAGTTTTGTATGAATATTTATAAACGTATAATACTCCTTCGTTATAAAATTATTTAATATTATATAATATATTATTTAGAATTGATATAAAAGTTAAAATTATCTATAATATGACATAATATGTGTTTAAGGACATTGCAACATACTTTTTAACGCGTATCAGTGAAGTTTAATTAAAATATTAATATTTATTATCATAGTCTATTCATTCTCTTAATGGAATTTTGCCATAATTCCATAATGCGAATTCGTTCCGGCTTTTTCAAGGCATTAGCGATTCGCTTTGTTTTGTTTTTCCATCGCAACCAACCTTTGCGCGCAGCTAATGGTTAAAACATTTTATTGTAGTTCCCTATTTTCTCTGAAGATAACTGCGTAACTTAAATAGTATTTATTAATATTAAGTAAAATAAGTATTAATAATAACTTTTTAAAAAATATTTAAAGCTTCAGTTTTGGTAAAAAAGGTAGCGTATCAAAATAAACGACGCTAAAATACTTGTTCCCAACATTTCTATCGGTTACGGCGCAAATGAGAACGTCACGATCGCCAAGAAAGCTGTAGCCTTTTCTATTAAGCTACGTTGTCATGAGGTTTACAGTTTAGCCTAAATCGTGACAGGATTAACTCAAACAAAGCCTAATGTAGACGTTAACGGTGCGAGATGCACCTTTAGTTTTTATATTAGACTAATTTTCAATTAGACATGGCTGTGTGAAATCCCCATGCAGTATTTAACCAATAAGAGAAGGCCCGATATTTTTGAGCTCATTGATTCAGTTGTTACACTTATTTTATGCAAATTCTGTCTATATAATATACAAAGTTGTTCCTCGTAGAATTTGAACTCACGGTGGCTATGGTAGAGTAATAATTGATCTCCAATTCCAAACAATAATTAATTTGTAAAGCTTATATCTTGTAAATATTTGTACTATAAAACGAAATTTTAAGTAAACGTTGTGCAACAACGAACAATTTTAATGGTGTATTATAAACTATGTAATGACGTAAGTTACTTTAATTTGTCTGTGTTAATAACTTAGTTCTATCCCTAAATAGAAGAATACCTAACCATTATACATCATTGTTTTTATAATGTCAACAAGATTGAATTTCGAAAACAATCGTTGTATCTTTGACAATTTTTTGTTGCCCTTAATTTTTTTTAGAATTTGTGTCTTTTAAAAGGTTTTAATCCGTATTCTTGGAACATGTGGTACATTTTCGTATATTGTACCACAACAATATTTTTAATTTAAGTTTATCGGTCCATTATCAATAGATAAATCTATAGTATTCATAGAGAGTATAATATCTATCAAGTCGGTATAAACATGATCAATAGCCATTTCAGTCCAAATGGTGCCATCCTCGGCTATAGAATTGTTTCAGCCCTGGCGTTTGGCAAACACGCAAAGCCAATCATGCTCAGCCAACAAAAACACGTTGGAAATGGCATGAATATCAGTTTTTGTATGGAGTATAAATATTCACAGGTGGCGTTAGTGGTGTAATTTGATCATTCAGCTTGTCCAAGAGGCCAGTGCGGACCGCATGATACGTTGACGGTCAACCCCTCGATCAGTACGTCTGTGAATTCAGTGTTGAATAGAGCCTCAGGTAATTAACAAAACAGTTTTAGATATTACCCGGAAGGAATTTTGTAGAAAAAGCGCACTTTCAAATAGAATATTTCACATACACGTCACATAACAGTAACACTATGCGTTTTATTTAGAATAACGGTAAGAAAGCCTAGAAAACCGGGCCTTCAAATAAATGCCACTAGTCTTGTCCTTTGTGAATTTGTTGGAAGAAACAAATAACTGTTTATGGCTACTCTAACAAAACACAGTCCAGCAATTATTATCGCTTAGAAATAGTGTCACATTCTAGCCTGCTACATAATACTGGTCGGTCCAACGGCTCTATACGTTAGTATTTAAGCAAATCCTTATAATACTTTAGACTTGTAATGTATAACCATTATAAACATTTATATTATACGTAAGTTTATGAATAAATGCATAAAGTTATAAAGCGGTTTTAAATATGAATCCTCCAAATTGGGATTTCATTCTGCCAGAGATGTGGTGAATGCGAAAAAAAATTCAAGAAAAATTTATGAGTCAGAAAAACAATAAATATATCCATATATATTTGTCAATAAATTGAATCTTTAAATAAGCTCGTTACTTCTAATATTTCTTTATTGATCAGCAAAAAAAATTTATTACTTCTTTGATTTTATCACGTTTAATTTTTCAGTTTGCCCCATTGTTGCTGCAATTTTACGGCCGTTCACCGAGATGGCCCTTCAATCAGCTCCAGTTCATCCGATGGTTTACAAGATGTATGTAAATAACACTTTTGCAGTATTTTTTTTATTTTTTTTATCGTGTTTTCCCCTGACATATGGGATCAGGGTCCTTTTCCGCTCTTTTTGTACTTGTTCTTTTGTACATTGTTCTTTTATGTTTATTGTTTTGTTTATTCTTTATTTATTTTTGTCTTTTTTCTTTATATTTTTTTGCATGAACGCTTAGTTTTTATTTACATTTATTAATCTTATAGTTAGTTACATACTTTATACTTAAGTCTAGTTTTTATTTCTTTTTAAGTTTCCAGGTTACAGACGCTGGTATCTGCATAGAGCAGGCCTTATTTTCTATACATTATGTCCTATTTTAATCTTACATTTTTATCTTATGCCTATACTTATATTATTCTACTTATTTACTACATACATCAGCCTATTGCTAATTAATACTACTTATTGCTTCTTAATATAGAATACATATATACTACATTATATATGTATCTTATTACTTAATACTATTTTTATTGTTTGCATATTTTACTACTTTATTGCTATACCTTGCAAAGGCTTCTGTATGTTCTCCTTTAATTAGGGTGGCTTAGGTCTCTTTATTAATTTTTATGCCGGTTTCAATGGCCAGGCGCTGTCGGTCACTTTCAAATATTGGGCACTCTGTCAGCAAATGAACGGCGCTCTGCGGAGCCTCCCCATCGCATTCGCATACCGGGTTGTCCCGGCACTTGAAGCGGTGGAGATACTCCGCGAAACCCCCGTGCCCTGTTAGAGCCTGCACCAGCGTTAGACTGAGCTCCAGTCTCCTTACCGCACGGTACGCGTCGACCGCATTGGGGAAGAAGAGCTTGGTGGTCGAGGCTGTTGGCTCTGATATATAGCGCCGGTTCCACTCGTCAATGGACTCCTGTCGGAGAATCCTTTTGACGAATGAAACCGGACACTCTTCGTAGTCCGGCCGTCTCTTTATGCGCAGGGCAGCCTCCTTCGCGAGAAGGTCCGCCCTTTCGTTACCCTCCACACCCGCATGTGCCTTAATCCAGTAGAGGTCAAGAGGTCGCCCGATTTACCAGTTTGGCGATATCTCTCTTGCCTCTACGGCCAGCAGGTGTGAGGAGTTACTCTCTCAGTGTCTCTAGGGCGGACCTTGAGTCACTGTATATTTTGCAGCTTCGAGCAGGATGTTGAAGTGCCACTTCGACGGCCCTACGGATAGCCAGTAGTTCCGCCTGGTAGACGGTGCAGAAGTCTCCCAACTTTAATTTCTTCGACTTCGTTTCTGCGGCACCGTCCCAAATGGACAATGCCGCGCCGACTTTACCTTCAATTTTACTTCCGTCCGTGAAGATCTTAAGGACAGAAGTATCTTGGGAGACGTCCGCACCGCCCTCCAGACAGACGAACTCCGGCCCCACCTGTTCCGCCGGATGTGGCAGCTTGATATAGGGCACAGGACTCTCAAGCCCCCGGTCACCGATCACTCGCTGGGAACGGCCTCTCTTTACCTCGTAAAGAGTGGCCGCTTCCCGGACCCTAAGGTCCAGGGGAAGAATCCCATCGAGCAATAGGGCCGAGTTTAGCGAGACCGTCCTGTATTCCATAATAATCTTCTGCACGAAGCCGCGTTGCGCCATATTGAGGCGCCTCCGCACCTGGACCTTCCTCGTTGCCGGGGCCCAGGCGCTCGCTGCGTAGAGGACGACCGGTTCTACCACGGTGGTGTATATCGTCCTGGTGATCTCCGGGTTCAGGCCCCAGCTCAATTTTGCTGCTCTTATTAATTGCTTATAAACTTTTGCAGTATTGCCTAACACTGAAGTGAATGCATTCTTAGATCATCTTAACTTATTACATTTCAAAATTAAATTTACTATGGAATTAGAGGCTTGTAATTCGTTAGCTTTTTAGGTGTTTTAGTTATTAAAAATGCATATAACACTTTAAGCCGTACAGTATTTACAAAACATACCTATACATGTAAATACCTTAACGGGGACTCCCATCATCAGCCTTACAGCCTGTTTCAGAGAGAGATAAAACTAGCTTTAAAACTAGCTGTTGTCCGGGACTTCGTCCGCGTGGTAACATATAAAACTTCCAAAAAAAGCCCATTTATTATATTTTTTATTTTTTAGAGATTTTCTTTGTCGTCGTAACCATCATGACTTATAGAAGTGACTATGGTGCGTTGCCCAGGCCACCATTTCGTTCAAGACATTTTTGTCTTTCGCCATTTGGATGGATATTTATAGGTTAGCTACGGCAGCGTCCTGAATTGTGTGCGGCCGTCTTGTACGAGGCCGCCCTCTCGCTCTCTTTCCAACCAGCGATAATCAACCTTTCCAGGCTATCTGGGCCTCGTCTAACCATGTGTCTGAAGAACTTGAGTACTCTCTGCCTACAGATTGTTGAGAGCCGTGTTGTTATATTTAACTGCTTGAGGATTGACTCATTTGCGCGACATTCCGTCCAGAATATTTTCAGCATTCTGCGCCAGCACCACATTTCGAACGCGTGTATCCTTGATCTGGTCCTCGATCCATGTTTCAGAAGCACACAAAAAGATGGATAATATGAGCGTCTGCATTAGCTTTTTTTGGTGTTGCTGGTTTCGCCGCAACACACCGCACTTTTCGACATTTGCGCTCTCCTGATAACTTCCTGTTTCGCAATCACCGTCGTCATTGATCTGCGATCCTAGGTATACGAATATCTCCACCACCTGCAGTAGAAGTTCGTAAGTTCGGTGTAGGGTACCCATTATATCGACAAACATTACTCTGGTTTTTGCTCTGTTGATCAGCAGGCCATTCTCTCGGCTGATGTTATGATGATTGTTATTCTGGACAGGAGTTCAGCCAGTTCTATCACGGAGGAGCCAATTATTTTTTATTAGTAGCCAACAACGCTGATGTCCCCTTCCCCAACTGTCAAAAGCCCGTTTCATTTTGTGTTCACCGACAAGATTAAACAATTAAGTTTACAAAATACTTTCTTGACGGACTTCTCTTTCTATAAAAAAAGGTGTGATGGATGAATTGTCAGATAATTTTTTAAAGATAGTCCCGTTAAAATGGGACCGCATGACGGTGAATCTGTGCTTTAGTATTTGAGTTTATCATACAGACATACTGACGCGGCCGGAGGCTTAACCTTTATTTTATAATATGTACAGACGTCCTTCTTTTACATAAATGCGAACAAGCGTTTTTTCTCATATCTTTATTGGCTGCTAGGCTGAAATAATTGCTAATTAACCAATAATAGTAATTTATAATATAGAACTGAATTTTGTTGTATATGTTAAAAAAACCGAAAACAAAATGAATTGAAGTGTGTTGTCGCTTTTGACACATTATTTAAAATAGGCCTATTTCAGGCAGCGGGTAGTCGCTTGTTGGCTCAGTAGTGCTGATGATGATGGCTTATTTATAATAGTTAAATAGGCCTTTTGACCAGTTTTAAAAAATGAATTACATTCGATAAGTGTTATATTCCAGGACAGATATTCTATTTCCTTTAATTACTAATGATTTATTACTCGCATAACACATAACAGATTTGCTGTAAGGTATTTCTTTTTTGATTCTTGACGAAAAGCTATTTGACTTTTTTTTATTTAATGTAATATGAATATTTTAAATATAATTTCTTTTGTTTTGTATGTTATTTAAATAAATACTTTGTATATAGTTTATAATTTGAACCTTTATAATTACATACAATGTCGCGGAATTATCGCATTTATTTGAACTATTTTATTCCCACAGTTTCAGACTGTATCCAGCGTCCATAACTGCGGGACAGACTGATGAAATATGTGTGCATGTCAACGTAATTCAAATAGAATCAGAATTTAAATTGAACTCTTTTTATGTATGTATAATTTCCTTTTTTTACTTTACGGGCTTCATTTTTGTTAAAATGCGTTTCGCTGCAGATGATAATGGCCTACTATTCTTTACTTAAATTTACATATATTTCATTGAAATTACACTGTTCTTCTTATTTGCATTCGATGTTTTACTCCGATTTTAAGTTCATAAAATGTAAGTAAATAAAAGTAACAAATTAAAATGCTGATAGTTATTCTAAAATCATTGACATGCACACTTACTCCATCATTGTCTATCATGTAATACAATGGTGGAATAAGTGCTGATAAAAGCTAAAAAAAACTTGAAACGTCCGAAATAACTAAGAAAAATTCGACCGATTTTAAAGACAAGCCAAGTCTGCCGCTGTGTCGTGAATAACGTATAACTTGACGTTACTCATTTTAATTATATGTTGTATTAACTGTTACTTTGATCAGATCAATCAAATCTATTTGATCTAAATTAAATGGACAGTGAGCTATATGTAAAGAGAATACAATATAATGTATTTGTTTTTGTTAACTTTTTAATGGAGTAATTACATTTTCTAAACATATTAATAAAAAGGAGACCTTTATACACCGATAACTAGTGGAACTGCCTCCGTAGCCTTTTGGTATGGGAGTGTGCTTTAGAAACTGGAGGTCGTGGGTTAGAATCCTGCGGGGACTCAACAAATTTTCATCGTTGTTTACTAGTTGGTTAGGGCAATTTCAGCCGATCACCCAATTGTCTGAAAAGTAAGATGATCCATGTGCCGGGTGGGCATGTAAAAAGTCGGTCCACCCACCAACCTGCATTGGACCAGCGTGGTTGGAGATAAGGTCCAAAACCCCCAATGGATGGGGGTCTATTAGGGGAGGCCTATGTCCAGTAGCGGACTATCACAAGCTGATAAATAAACTAGTGGACCTTTTTTGCAGATGTATGTAAGTAAACTTTTTTTAATATTACCATGTTAACGTACATAAAGGTGGGTGGACCATGAAGGCCATGCCCCTTTGTTGGCCAACTATAAAAAAGTCATATTTATAGTAACGTGATGAGAAGTTCTTTCCACTCAAACAAAGCTCCATCAAAGCATAGACGTGGCGGAAAATCGCTCGAGTTGCTGTTTCGTCATTGCGATCCTATGCTTCCTACTCTTAGCTCGGCGATGGTAAAATTATAATTCGCGCGCTCACCTATAAGTAAGTTTTTATGTGAATAACCTACTATTATCATATTCTTCTTACTGTAAATTGTTATATGACGATTTTTTGTGCTAGTGTTCCCACGAAAGGTAGTGGTTCCTTTTTCTGATAAATGCTTACCGAGAAAATTTGAGCAATGCACAATGATTTTAATAATATTATCTGTAAGAAATATTTCATTATTTAACTTTCATTTAAATAAAAGAATTTTAACTGTGATTTTAGTAAAAGCGGATATATTGATTAATACAATCCTAGTTTTAAGTTTAACTGATTTATAATATTGGCCTTGTATAGAGCCATATATCATATATATCTTACAAGGTCTTTTATAAAAGCTTTACAAAATTATGTTCTAGAAATTGATTGCATCTAGAATGTAAAAAAAAAGATCGTATGATTCACAATAAAATAAAGTATTAATTAATGATGATTTTATTTTATTTATCTAGTAAATGAACTAATAAAAACTGTTTATTCGTTAGAGTGGCCTCCCTTGGTCCACCCGCCTTAGACGCATTATTAGTCGTATCTACAGACGGATTTTACATTCGTTAAGCGTTTCATAACATCGTATCTTTATGCTCTAGGCAAGTTTACAACAAACGTCAAGCTTATTCGCAGAACTAAATATGTACTAAATTAAAAATTGCAAGTAATACAGACAGATCGTGTGGTAAGTAATTCGATCTGCTAATAGGGAAAGTCACATAGTACATTATGATTTTACGTAACGTAAGATATAAAATAATATAGCTTTCTTGTTAAGCATTTACACGCGTTGCGGGCACTGCTCTAATAAATCATTAAGCGGTCCTCGGTAGAAGGAAGTACCACTTAGAAAAATATCCTTGGTCAGCTTATCTGCTTAGTTCATTTAGAAATAAATAAAATATTTGGGAATCTATTTCGTCTTGATTGAAAAGTATTGGGTGTATTCATACTTGAGTTTGTTGAGTAAAATATTTATTTAAATGAACCATATCCCTGCAGCACGGCTCAGATGATTGAGAGCTAACTGACGGATTGCTGTATTTAAAGTGCAAAAGACTAAATCATGGTTATTATTAACATAACGGCAATTTAATTATTGCTTTATATGAAAAACCAAAGTGTTTACAAAATGTGATATAGTTTATATATACCCACACTTAAAAGATATCATTAAAATACTATGGGAGTATAGTTACTAAAATATCCCTTTTTATATCCATTGTTAGCTTAATTTTCCGCAATTTTTGTAAGTTACCTATAGATAATAAGACTTTAATTTATTTGAAAGATATTTTCTGATACAAATATTAATATATAATACATTGCAGTACATTCCATACACAATATTCCAGTATTTTACCAATAAAACTTAACATATGAAGTAACGAATATGTAACTCGTTATTCTGAAAAGTTAATTAGATACCTGAACGCTTTCACGTATAAATTACGCTTCAATTTAAACTTTGCTGTATTTTGTTAATACATTCCTGCGGGCTATTATTTTACTCGGGGTTATGAGTAAAATTGTTTAAATTTTCGAACCGGTTACCGAAACCTATAACATATATACAAATTTTGGATTTTATTTTTAAACGTAAAAACACAACAAAAACACTGTAAGCACTGTCATTGTTAGTATTATTTGTTATTGAGGAGTTATTAATAATTAGTGTCAGTTATTTTTTGGAAGATATTACAGTATTTTTTTCATAAACATACGAGCTGTTAACCGCTATTATATAAATATACCGTATTATATAAATGTGGTGTTATATTTGTATGTGTCTATCGTAAGACACAGAACTTCATAGATTTAGCTTCGACAATGATGAATTCACACGCTATACATTTTTGTATCATCATCAGCTTGTTAGTCCACTGCTGGACATAGGCCTCCCTAATACACCTATCCATTAGGTTTGGACATCACCACGCTGGTCCAATGCGGGTTGGTGGGTGGACGACTATTTACATGCCCATCCGACGCATGGATCATCTTACTTTTCAGACAATTGGTGATCGGCCAAATTGCCCTAACCAACTAAGAAACAACAATGAAAATTTGTTGCGTCCCCAGGATTCGAACCCAGACCTCCGGTTTCTAAAGCACACGCCCATACCACTAGGCTACGGAGGCAGTTACATTTTGTATACGTCCCTAAAATACCATTTTTGGCCATATGTAACCATTTTTGTCGCAGAAATAATAATCTATGTCCTTTCTAAGAGTCTATTCTAAGTATTTATGAAATTGAATCAAAATTGGTTTAATGGTTAAGACAGTAAAGACGGACGGACGGGCGGACAAAGTTACTTTCGCATTTATAATATTAGTATACAAGTATGGATAATACAAATGAAGTGTTTTTTTGTATGTGTCCATCAGTAGACACAAAGTTTGTAAACTTCCATATTAAGTGTTTTCCCCATTACAACACCAAGTTTATACCCCTACAGTTTTAAAACAACAAAATTGCTAAAAACACCACTTCTGGCTCGTTTCGAGTATTTAGAGATTAGTTAGTTAAGGTTTCTATGTAAAATTTCATACCTTTTTTTAGCGTGGGAAATGCCTACGCATACACGTCCTCGCGGGGGCAAAGAGGTTAGGTCGGACTCGCACCGACTAAAACCACCACGTTGCTTCTTCTCTGCGCCTTAGAGATGGGGTCACAGGAACTCTTTTGCAGTCTTCTGCGACACCACCAGCGTTAGCCGCCGAAGCAGCCCCAGCCCCATCTCTGGCTGTGACGAAGTTCGTGTCGGAACTAACGCACCCTTCGTCTCGGCCCCTGTAGTTATGTAACAAACTCTCTTGAGTCTGTTACTCAGGGGTCATGGGAGCCAGAAGTTCCAAGCTCACGCAGGGACGACACTTCAAGCCCTTAAGCTCCGTCGCTAGCTCCATTTGAGCCGCAGAGGGAGGAGAGATCGAAACCATGCCGAATGTCCCCTCCTCCCACGGCCCATCCACACGTCATCAGCGGTGCGACCCCGCCGAGTCGCGGAGAATAGAGAGAGTGGAATACCGACACTTCTTTCCCCGCGACTCCACCTTGGTTGAGAAGGACCGCAAGGGCGGCTCACCTACCTCCTGCAACCCGTCCCTTGCACTCTCCTAGGCGCATCCAAAGCGAGCTGATTCAGCCCTCTTGGAGCAGAATAAATTTCATACCCTATTTCAACCCATTCGATTACATTTATCGCAAAATTAAGTATCGTACGTAACCTTTATGCGTATTAAATAGTCAACATCAACAAATATAGACAAAAATCCTTAAATGCTCTTTATCACACAAAATCGATACTTTTATGTTATATTCATATTGTTTCATGACAAAAGATACTTCAGTTTCAATCGCTTCTTTGGTAGAATACGAAAATATGATAGTCGTTGTCGTTGCTTGTTATATTCAAGTAGATTGTGGTGCATTCATAAGTCTTGAGATTTTATGTGTCGTCCAGCATAACATGTTTCTCATTTTGCTACATACTAGTAAGACCAAAACAATTAAATATCAGAGAAGCAAGATCCAAAAATAACACGATTCTTGAAATTATAGAAATTCTTTGATAGTATGTTTGGGCTTCTTCAATTATTAGGTACATATTTTTCATTTCTTACTTAGGTAAAGCTATCTGTTTCTTACATTTTATTTAAAATTCTCTGATGGTAGACGGTTACATTTTTTATTTTCGCGATAAGTAGTTTAATAGATATTTAAGAAAATGGGAAAATTACGGCGACTAAAATTAAAAAATATGTTTGTTGATACATAATTGCACTTATTAGATTGAAACCTAAACCAAAGATGAAGTTAGCGAGAGAGAACATTTTAAGAATAGGCCACAATAAGCATTTTAATGTAAAACGTTAAATAAATTCCATGAGCCATAATAAAAAAAATTTTAAGGTAATATAGTGTAAGTTTATATAAAAGTTAATGCATGCAAAAATTCTTCATTATATGTACATAAAACGTGTCATACACGACATTTTCATTACATGAATATGTTTAGAGATATTATAAATTAAAAATGCAGTGGCAGAAATCGCGACGCAATTTCGTACAGAGAGCACGTTGTACCCTGCTTATGTTGGATAAAATAGTTATACGCTGTTTGAAGTCATTCTTATTTTTTAGTTAATATTTCACTTGTTTGGTCTCATTCCACCTGCTAAGATTACAATCCTTTAGGATGTAATTTTTTCGAATTAATTTTAAGTTATTGAATAGATACCACGATTCTTTTAAATGGTTTCTTTTTACTTACAAACTTCTCAGCCTTTCAGACAATTGAAAAAGTAATTAAGATTGCTGTTGAAGTTTTGTTTCCTTATAGGAAGTTAGACATGCTGTATTATTTTGTAGCACTATATCATATTTAGTGATACAACGGATCTCTGTATCTGTTTCCGCAAGTGCAGAAGTTCCGCGCGCATTTTAACATCCGTTTCTGCTTCTGTTTCCGCAACTTTTATAAAGGATATTTAATCGGAAGTTTACAACCGACAGCTGAGAGCACATTTATTTCTTTACGTACTTTTTCGTGAATGTAAACGCGTAATATTTTCTGCTGCTGTTTGCGTCAGTACATTTGTCTCATGTGTGTAACTTTAGTGCAATTTAAAAACCAAAAACTAGTGTTACTTGGAGCTACTTCGTTAAGATTGACAATGCAAAATCCAGATGCAAGCTATGTCATAAAGTGTACTAGCGAAAACTACCGCTTTAAAGAGTCACTTCAAAGCATTATATGCCAAACAGTTTGCAGAGTTTGAGAAGTTAAATGAAGCAGCTAAACTTTCATCGGAAACCAATAGATAAAAGATCAGTTAATGAAATGACTATCTACTTTTTTATATATTATGAATTTATATGTGATTAATGAGGCAACTGTTAGTCTATTATGTTCAGTACAGACCTACTGTTTGCATATTTACAGTAATTAATAAAGTCCTTAACGTGAGCGACTTATGAATAAAAAAACATAATTTCTAATAATGTTATTTAAATAACATTTTGATATAATATTATTCATGCGCACTTATTAATATATGTCGTACTTGAAGAATAGTTTTCTTAACTATATTTTGCTGCCACAAAATCATATTTGGCCTTTTTTAATTCATATAATACTCTTTAGTCAGCTTTTTCCTTTTTGTATTTATTTATTTTATATAGTTATAGGTTTATTCAACTCCGGCTGAAAATGCTAAAAAACAATTAACACTACAACAAAGTCTGCAAATTAATGATAATTGGGATTCATCACATAACAAACCTCAACAGATTGTTCGTATGATTGCTGAAATGATTGCCCTCCTTAACCTACCTTTCAGTTTTGTCGAACAAATCTTATTTTCTTTCCAGCATCACTACGGAGTAGGTAGAGGCTAAAATATTAAATATGACGATCAGCATAACCAGACAATCTAGAGGGTTAACTAACTCCACTTACGATGATAGTGTATCTTGTTTAGTGTGGGGTTCACCGAAAAGGCGCCGAACTAAAATTGAGGATAAAGTCAGGCCGACGTCATCTTCAAAGATGAATTCATCGTTTCAAATGTTGAATCCATGTTAAATACAAACGAAGTCCAAGAAATCTCGACTACAACTAACGAGGGTGACAACCTCCTTTTGGAAGTACAGTCACATTTTCAGGAGTACAAAAAAGAAAAAAGATTACCTTTAAATGAAGAACCTCTTGTGTGGTGGAAATTAAATTCACACAAATACCGTAATCTTTTGCCATTAGTACGTCAATATTTGTCAGTACTCCCCAGCAGCGTCGCCTGTGAACAATTATTTAGCGGAGCTGGTCTTATATACGAAGAACACCGGAACAGATTATTAGGTGTAAAAGCCACTACTAAACTTTGAATATTAATAAAATGTTCAGTTGCAAAATTGCAATATTGTATTGTATAGTACATTTCTTATATATCTATTTCTAATCTAGATTTGGTGTATTTGATATTTGTAAAACTGTTTTTTTTTTCATATTATTTACACTTCCGTTCCCGCATCCGTTTCCGTTTCCGTTTCTGCTAAAATTTACTTTTCATATCTGTTTCCGTTTCTGGTTCCGCTAAGACACTTCCGTTGCATCACTAATCATATTTTCTAACCGTGTCTGATGCTCTTTAATTACTTTCTTAAACTAATTTTCCAAATAAGATATATTTGTCAATGGTACAGGTGATAATTTGTGAATGGTGTTGGTGATATTTATAACATCTTTACGGCATTAATATCAGCAACGCTTGTCACAAAAATATAATAGCTCTGCCTCAGATACGTGTAATAATATATAATAAAATAATGTTTATTGTATCACGGTATTTAAAAATATAACTTTACATTACAATCTATTGATGGAAATCTTTTTTTTTCTGTAAGACATGGGTTTTTATATTAGGCTATTAATTAAAATTAACCCATTTTTCACTTGTAAATATCTACGCATACTCGTCGTCGCAGGGGCAAGGTTAAATTATACAAGTGCGAAACAAGCCGCCCTGCAACTTTAATTTTGCTTCATAAATATAGGTGTAAGAGTTGGTAGAAGGAGCGTTTAGGCGGAATCGGGCGAGTTCCTTTTTTAAGGTTTTTATACCCCCGCAATAGCCTTTTCCAAATGCATTACCTGGGCATCTTAGAATCCAGGAGATCTTTTGAACTTGATGTGATAGATTTTACATTTTAGCAATACGGTTTTTTTTTAAGATGAAATAAATAATCTATCTATGTACCAAAACCTATTCATCCAAGCACTTAGAAAAAAACTAATAAAAAAAAGGAAATTAGGTCCGCCTGGTTATCTGACATCAAAATGTAAGCGAAATATAAGATGTATTTATACAAAAAATATTAACGATATTAATTATGAATATAGGAAGCATTCTCACAAAAACGAAAACAGAAATAATTTGAACCTAAACAAATTTTAACATCAGTCAAAATATGCGGGGGTTATTTTACGTTTTGCCTTGGCAAAACAGCCTGAGGCAACTGTTTTCCCATCATATTTAATTATAACTGCTGTTTTATCCCTTATACTTTACAGGCTGAAACTTTACGATGATAAATAAAGTAGCTTCTGGCAATAAGGTTTCTAAACAATTTATTGTCAGCTTTGAAATTTCATATTAAGTTACCGAAAATAACTTTTAACTTATTTCTTATGCCTATATTAACTTCGCTTTATTAATTATTATAAGTTAAGTATTACTTAACTAAATTTACTTATTACCTTCAGGGTATTTAGCTTTAAAATGAAACTAGTCTAATATACCAAATCCCTGTTAGTCTTTTTGCATACTCTTTTTATTAAAAAGCATTGACTTATTTTATATAGAGTGTGAAAACAATGATTTATTCTATTTATATTCAAGCTCCAAGTATTAATGAAAATAATAAGTATAAGTCGAATAAGAGCAAACGCAAAATTTTATGCAGTGGATGTAATATGGAAGGAATAATAATACTTTGCGATTATTATATGCGGATACGGTCCAGAACCCCTAATGAATAGGGGTGTATTAAGGGGGGGTATGTCCAGCTGTGGACTATCACAGGCTGACGATTGGAATAATACTTTGAGCATAAAGAGAAGATGTAAAAGATTTGGAGCATCTAAAGTACACATAAATAGATAGATATGTTTTTATCATCATCATCATCACCCTGTGTTAGTCCACTGGTGGAAATAGGTCTCCCCTAATACACGCCTTCTGCAATAGGTGGTATTCGACCGTATCCAACCACGCTGGTCTAATGAGGGTTGGCGGGCGGACCGACTTTTTACGTGCCCATCCGACGCATAGTTATTTCTATTGAGACAATTTGGTGAGCGGCCCAAAATGTTCTAACAACAATAAAAATTGGTCGAGTCCCCGCAGTATTCGAACCTACGACGTCCGGTTTCTAAAGCACACGCCCCTACCACTAGGCTACGGAGGCAGCTATGGAATGTCATGTATGGAATACCCTATCCAAAATCAATGTTTCTGAAAATATTATTTTTACAATTTTAGTCAATAATACACAACTTTATTTATCCGTCATCTATGCAAAATTTAAGAAAATTACTAACCATATAACTGTCATTACCATCATAACAAATAAAATTTTCTACTTTTGTTCAATTTATTTATTATTATTAGCCTTCGTTATTTTACCTTATCTCGTTATATTGCCATTTTCCGCAGGACATAAAACAAATATAGTTTTTACTGGTGAGTCGGTGAGTTTACCCCTTAAACCGCAACGTTATCAGAGCTTTTGAATAATTGTGACAGCGGCAATTAAATTGAAATAAACAATTTAATTGCCGCAGTTACTGGATTGGTGAGCCCAATTTCAAGATAAACTTAATTAATAGCGAAGACCCGGACATAAAAATTTTAAAAACGAATAGCAGAATAAAAAACAGTGCTGCGTCCTGTTGATTAATCGATATATTTTTAGATGCGGCGTATTCAAAACTCTTGATATAATTCACAAATAATTACAAAGGTAAAAACGCTAAAGAAACTTCTATAGTATATCTATACTAATTCAAGCGCAATGAAACTAATATAATTCTATCTATTAGCCCTTTACTTAGCTATCATGCGGCTTCCAATCCATTTTTTGATGGCATCTGATGACTAGTTTCTAAAAAGTTAACATTTTTCGAAAACATGACATGTATAATAAGGTATGTTTTTTACAAAGCACAATTTTCTGTTGCAATTTTTTTTTAAATTGGCTTTAACGGTTCAAAATCACAACAATTCGCTTTGGGGGGCTATTAGAGTTTTTGGAAAATTTGCCTAAACATTTAGGAAACGACAATCATAGAAGGTTTTTTTCCGCAGGATGCGAACGCAGTACCTCTATTTTGTAAAGCTAGGACCATTCACGACCCATTCATATGAAGTCCGCCAAAACAGTTAAGGTCAAATTTACGACCAAGTAGTATATTACAAGAATCCAAAGATTTATTTAATAATTATAATACTTAAACATTCATACACAAAATTTAAGTAAATTAAAACTCAGTATATACGATGATCAGATTTTACGATTTGTAGTTTAATATTTTATATAAAGCATTCTCTAAAGTATTCCTTTGTACCACACGATTTTTATTCTTCATAAATTCCTTACGTATCCCCGGTTACATGGAAAGGATTCCCTGTCTGCTATTATCTTTATTTTTTTTATCTCAGAGCCACGTCGACAAAAGGAGCCAGGTCCCCTTTTTCGAAGGTTTGCCTTGTTTTCAAAGGACCGACTGGGAAAGAAGTCAACGCGGGACCTATTTCTACCTTAAGGCAATAGTGTGAAAATACTCCTAAATATTGGTTCAATCTAGCGTTATTAGATAAATTGGTTATAAGATACCTAACATACCATCTCTCAAGGCTGCGAACAGGCTTAGGGCTAAGCGGTGGGCGGAGGCCTCAGCGCTATCATAAACTGCATATAATTAATGCGAAGACGCCGACGATATCAAAACGCTATATACTTTAAAAACCTCCAATTTTATTTCAATATTGTTTACTTATCTGAGTTAATTCTAGAAAAACTATATCCAATAGAATATAACATGAGTTGACCTACTATTGATCGAATATTCTTATCACTATCACAACATCTATAATTAATATTTAACTTTTAGCATATTACGCTGCATCTATTTTCGTCAGGGTGTATGACTTTCATCCTGCTTATGAAATTTATTTTTTTCCGCCTGAAAAACATTTAAGGCACTATTAATTATAGAGCCAACGGTCCACTAAATAAGTTTGCTACCGTTTTGTTATCTGTTATTGCGTAAAATAGTTGTTGCGTGCTGCATGCAACAACTATTTTAACTGGCAAGAAACTCTGGCCGACGCTTAGGTCTTTTTTTTAACGGGGTCCTCTTTTTTGGCCCAGGCTGCAAGCCTATAAGCGCAGGTTGCACAAACCAATTTACAATTCAACTGCAGACAGCAATATTCATAAACTGGGTTGACATGAATTTTTTCATGCTCCAATATTAAATCAATGATATGAAGTACGATAATTTTTATATTTTAAGGCAAAATTAACGTTGGACCAGATGCCCAATTAAGAGCTAGAATTATTTTTTTCAAAGTCTTAGGTGAAACTCGATTAGCGCTGAAAAATTCGGGCACTGTTATGGGTTTTTTCTTTTTTTTTATGGCTCGGATGTTACGCTTACAGACTCTTCTCTTTGGTAAGCTTTATCTATCACAGAGTTTGCGCGAAGCTCCCGTCTCCACGAACTAGGTGTATAGGTTAAACGAACAATAAAGTATTAAAAATGGCAGCGGTTCACTCATAAATGGAATTGGAATTGTGTGTGTTCTATACAATCTAATCGTGTAGAATACATACATTTCTATACCTTCCTTTATTATATTTATTTATAGCATTAGTTTCGTTTTTTAATTTAGTTTCACTCGATTTGTTTGTATATAGATCTATGCGCCTGCAATAAATATTTATTATTTTTTATAACAATGCATTCGCTGTATGTAAGTGTGTAAATTAGTAAATACATTTGCGAACTTTACCTAAGTTCCAATAGTTGTTTCTTAGATTCGCAATGTTTTGGTCCACGTCATCTTATAACACATTAACCACGGCGGTATCGGGATTCATTTAAATCCAGGACCTTATGAGCATAAAAGCGGTCTTCTAACAGCTAAACTACCATCGTAATAAAATAAAATGTACAATAAACAGGTACAGAAGTTTTATTTTTAAATTCTCAAATGTGTCAAAATTAGTATTAAAATCAGAAAGTAGTAAAGCAACATACATCCAAACCGTTATACAATAACCACGAAGGGATATTAAAAAAATTCAAACATATTATTTGTCAGTTATAAAATCGTAAAATAAATGATCTAAATTAACATAGAAAATTATTTAGTGATATAAAATACACAAACATCAGCTATTACGTTACTTTTAACAATGGCCTTAAAAATATATACAATATTGCTGGTATTATGATTCTCCACACTTTATATAACAATATTAGAGAATTCAACAATCATATTCTAAACTTATCAACATTTAACCAATCCGTAACACAAAATTATTAAATAAGGGCACTGGGGTCATACATTAAAACTATTTATTTAACACTAAATAGGCAGCATTAATCATGTATTAATAGTGTAAATCTGAAGAAATTACGTTTAGTATATAATTGTATCTTAAGTGCACAATGTTTCTTATAATACTAATAACCTTAAAAGTTTGCAAATAACATTTGTTCATATTTTTTATATTAATTTATTTAATAATAAATCATGTCCAAACCCTTGGATTAAAATGAAATGACGTTAAAGAAGTCAAACTAACATTTATCGCCTTCGGGAGAATGAATAAAAAGCGATACCACAAATTTCCTAATAATTCAATATAGAGATCTTGTAATATAAAACTTAATATAAACTATTTACATGTTATCTAAATAATAATTTGTTAATTTACATATATTCAAACTCTATAAAGATTTAATATTAATGAGGCACGTACAGTGAAATAGCACCAAATTGAAATTTCACCCTATGATATAGACACATCGATGTTAGATTGTTATTACCGTGAACTCGCGCTGCCTAAAAATTTACATATAAAACGTGTTACAATCCATTTTGTGCGCATTTATAGCACGCGTTCGCATATTTTTATTACTATACCAGAATTTTAATAGATATGAACGAGTTGTAAAATCTGTTTCGAAACTTTACACGTAATATATCTAAGTGCAAAAACAAGACAACACATTTGTCTAGTTGAACATTTGTTTCTACAATTCTTTAATCAATTCTCTGTGCCTTTGTCAAAACATGTTAAAATCTTTGTTTTAACAGGTGATTTTTACGTATTTAATCACTTATCAACGATATCTTCGGAACCATAAGGACACAAGATTTTAAATTTGATAGGAATATTTCTTCCAACGAATAGATGTCGCTAAGAAAGGATTTACATTTAATAAATCTAAGTTTGTAAGAGTTTCGAGCTAGACGAATCGGGTGGGAAAAATCTAGTTTTTTTTTATAACACGTTAAGATATTTCTACTTAAAAGATGCGATGATCTTTTCTTATTTTCTTACCTCAGTTGTTTGCTTTATAAAAGGAAATGCCATACCTAAACAGATAGAGCCCTGTAATAGTCTGTAGTTCGTAAAGCATAAAGTTTATTTACACATTATTTTAGTTGACCAGTGAATAAGGCGAAAATGTTTTAATTTTAGTTATCAATTACTATTTGTATGAGAATAATATAGTAAATATTGCTTATAAACAGCTGTATCGCCTTACATAATTTCACAATAGGTGAACAGTACGTTTATAATTCTAAAATAAAAATTCGTTGTCAGATATTAAGTTATAACTTCTTTGTTAAAAACTTAAAAGACATCGTTAGATTGAACTTTAATAAATGCTAGTTACAAATTATTAAAACCTAAAAAGTAAAGTTTGTAAGGCATATTTTATAAAAGAATAAATACATTATAACTAGGTCAGATATATCTCTAATTGACTTAACAACCTTTAATACCTAGCTACCATTTCAAGTCAGTCTATGAAACACTATTGATTAAATAATAAATGTTATTCCACTTTTTTGTATTAACCATTAATAACGTAGAAACCTTAAAAAGTAACTTTTTCATATGAAAAAGTAATATTTCAAGTTCACGATTAATGCATGTAATCATACCTTAGATGTTTTAAAATTCACATGTAAAATGCTTAGCAACGCATTATAATAAATACTGCTTATACTGGCAACTACAAGTTTTATAAGAGTAAAAGTTACTAATTATTTTTTTGAATATAATAAATATGTATTTTAGATGAGAAAATTGTGGAATTGTTACTAAATACTCTATAAAATGTCCTTGGTGAATTAACAGTTATATATTTGGATTAGAACTAAATTGAAGATTCGTTGTGCGTTTTATATGTTTTGAAGAGTCTATAAAATACTATCTTTTATATATATTATAGCAATATCTTATAGTATAAAATGTTGGCACGTAGAGGTTACAAGACTTGTTATTGTTGTAATCTAATGATACTTTATCTTTTCGCTAAAATACACTTAGAGGACTATATAAGAGCAAGAGCTACAGTTGAGGTTACATACATTCTTACTTAAAGTTACTCTATGGCTGTGGTTTTGTACATTCGAATCGATATGTGCCAGAAATAGACTTGATACACTTGAAATGGCATCCATTATAAGGGACCACGTGTTTGGCAATTTATAATTTTGAAGAAAATCATCAGTTTATTGATAAACAACAAATGTGGTTGTTTAATACATTTTATCGATACAAGTCAGCTCTGTCATAGTCCCATAAGTAGTGTCGGGGAGGTTTTATTACTAAAAGTATCAAGTGGCGGTATCATTAGTCGGCGAGAAAATCGTTATAGGGTTCCGTACATACGCTTACTTTAGGAGTAACAAGAAGACTAGGCGAGGGAGCCTTTTTCGTGTTCCGTATACAATTTTATCATTCAAAGGTAAACGTATAGGCATCGAACCCGAAGCGTCGATAGTAAAGCGTGCAATGACGTCATCACAGTGTTCTGAATCGGAAAATAAACAGTGGAAGTAAAATGTCAAAAGGTAGGAGTAATCGGGCATCAAGCTTGATGATAATATCACAGCGTTCTATGTGCACGTTCACCGTTGAGAATGAAACGTCAAAGGCATTAATTCCGAGTAACAAGTACGCGCGCGGGAAATGACGTCATCACAGTGTTCCATATACATGTTAACGAGTAAAACTTCACACGCAGTAAAACTGAGGTGTCGAACAGCGAGCGTCGCGGCCGACGATGCCTATATAGAATTCTGTACGCACGTTTACCACAGAGACTAACGCAACAGAGATGTTCATCTAACATTTACTAACAAAAGTAATCCATTAGGGGCATCAAATCTGCAATTCAGAACGTAAGTGCTCAATGACGTCTTCACATGCTTCATAGTTATATTGGTAAATCAGCGTATATATATAACGAGAGTTGAAGTTTCAATAAAAAAACCTTTAACCCCAAGATGTCAATAAGCAAAGGACGTCAAAGGGCAACTACGGCGACGTCATCTCAGCCTTCTATATACACATTGACCAATAAGAGTACAGCATAGAGGGCATTAACCCTTCGGCGTCAGTTAGCGCGCAGCACCGGCGATGACGTCATCACACCGTTCCATATACACATTGACCAATGAGAGTACAGCATCAAGGGCATTAACCCCTCGGCGTCAGTAGGCGAGCAGCACCGGCGATGACGTCATCACACCGTTCCATATACACATTGACCAATGAGAGTACAGCATCAAGGGCATTAACCCCTCGGCGTCAGTAGGCGAGCAGCAACGCCGATGACGCCATCATAACGTTCTATATACACATTGACCAATTAGATTACAGCATAAAGGGCATTAACCCCTCGGCGAGAAGTACCGGCGATGACGTCATCACACCGTTCCATATACACATTGACCAATGAGAGTACAGTATAAGGGCATTAACGGTCGGCGTCAGTAGGCGAGGGGCGCGGGCGAGGGCGGCGGTGCGCGCGCGCTGTGCTCGGGCTCCGAGTCGCAGGCGTCGGTGGAGGCGGGCGTGGCGGCGGCGGGCGGTTCATGGCGCGGTAGTGGCGGTACGCGCGGCGGCGGGCCGCGTTGCCGCTGCTGGCGGTGGCCGGGCTGGGCGGCGGGTTGGCCGTGGGCCGCGGGTAGCGCTCGCACAGGCTCTCGGTGGCGCGGTCGTCGAACGAGCTGCACACCAGGCTGCGGGAGGTGGTCGGTTAATTGTCTGTTTATAGGCTAATGGTATTTGAGTTAACAGTAGGCGTGAGCGTTATTTCAAGTCATCAATTACAATAACTGGTTACGTGATATGAAACGCAATAACCGTTTGGTGTCAAATTAAAAGCAGTTAATTTTTGTAAACACGTTATTCGGGCGAACTCGGCCGTCGTCGTCTGCGTTCGTCAGTTGAGTGAGGGTAAAGCGATATATTTCTTTCGCATTTTGCCTACCGACGGGCCGTGCGAGATTTGCCCAGTAAGCGAGAGCCGACTAAATGCGGTCACTCGCTGTGAGTGATGCATTTAGTTTTCATAGATGACTAATACACTTAGATACCACATTCGAGTGACCCTGTTGGAAATAATGCCTTGCGATTTCAGGAAACCAAAACAAGGATTTTATTTTCTTTTATTTTACTTTTTTTTAAAACTGAACGTGTATATAAGGTGAAAGATAGTTATAATAAAATAGTTCAAAATGTAAACACAACAAAACTGAAAATGAACAGAAATATTAATCATCGTCATTGTAACAATAAAACTTAATTTTAAATACGCCAGTAGTAATATTTTTATTGAAATCATAATTTCGTAGAAAACAATAATCAATCAATAAAACATTTTATAATTGTATAACGGGGTAAAGTATGCCGAAAAGTATATTGATTTAACTATTGAGCATTTAGAAACCGTTATTTTCGTTTCGTATGTAACCGTATAGTTGAGAAACGTACGTAACTGTATAGTTGTGGAACTTATAGTTGGGGCACAGTAGCTGGATGAAAGTAGCTAGTTATAAAAATAACTAGTTTTAAAACAAGCGACGCCGTCCACGTAACCGGTTACGTTTCGTTTCTTAAAAGTGACGTAACAACCCAAGTCTGGTTAACACAGTCGACTTGACTTTTGGAATTTATATGAACAAAATCTTATAACGAACTCCAAAGATTGAGCCAAAGTGTTTGCTGATGATTTTCCCGCGCCAAATTTTAATCATCGCGAAGTTTGGGCGAACTGAGAGCGTTTTGCCTTCATTTCGCTTTAATGTAAGAGTTCTTTATGCGAATTATAAGTGTTGTCATTAATGTATGTAAATTATCTGTGCAAAACAAAGGAACAAAAGTGGTATAGACGAATTTAAACATGTCGCATGAACTCACTCCGAGCTGCTGGCGCCCAACGGCCGTGCCCGCGGCGGCGGTGGCTTGAGGGGCACGAGGGGCCGCGCGGGGGGCGAGCGGCGGGTGGTGCGTCGCCAGCGGCGCAGAGCGGCCCACGCACCCGCCACGCCGGCGCCGCACACCACTAGTGCGCCGCACACCACCAACGCGCGCGACTGACGCACGCTCTGAAATTATTTTTATAGTATGCAACGATCTTGATGACAGAATAAGTACATGGCGCGGTATGGCGCTTTCATAATTATAATGCGTGATGGTGTAAAAAAATTAAATAGATTTATACCGGTTCCTTTCCATTTCCACAAGCAGTCGGAAGTTCATCTGATCCGTCTTCGCAGTGGAGGCGTCCGTCACATAACAATTGTGGTGCCAAACATAGACGCTGGTCGCACCTGTTAACAGTTTGATAATTAAAATGTTAACACATTTCAAATTCTGTATTACAACAAAAAATCACATGGTTTACATACAAAAATAATTGGCTTATTTACATTTTATAATACACAGATAGTTAACAAATCGTACATTAATTTAATGCATTACTACCAAGCTGTGTTATCATATATAAGTTCGTTTATACCATTATTAATTTTTAAAACAAACTATCCTTGACAACTTTTAAAAATTTATAACCAGTTAAATTACGATCAATTACAGACCTGAAGGCGTCGGGCAGGGGCGCTGCGCAGTACGCGCCCGTGGCGCAGGCGCCGAGGGCCGCGGCGCACGAGCCGTCCGCGCACCTCAGGCCCGCAGCGCACGAGCCGCACTCCGCGCCCTCGTCCGAGCCATCGGGGCAGTCCACCGTGCCATCGCACCTAAAAATAAGATAATTGTGTCATTGAAAATGTAATGGAGTTTAAATCATGGTATTAAGTGTGTCAACATATATGTTTTTTTTTTATATATGCTACTCAGTAAAATTAAGACAAACGAAATGGTATTATAGATCCACCGTGCTGTTCATGACTAGTCCGAGAAGTCAATCGCTGTGTGACAGAATTCTTATAATAACCATATGACGCTAATTAAAAACCACACGATAATTGCTATGGAATACTTTGTCTGTATCAACTGCAAATGTAATCGACTGAACCATAGTTTGCTTATTCAATAAAGGAACTAACACGCAGATATATATAGAGATATCACAGTTCGATACAAACTTCCACGCCTTCGGTATGCAGCGCGGCGGCCGTTCGTCGGTGGGCGCGCAGGGCAGGTGGTCGGGCGCGCAGGCCGGTTGAGGCGCACAGCGGAGCGCGCAGCCGCACGTGCCTCCTCGCAAACACGAGCCGGGCGCTACGCCGCAACGCGTCACCGCGCCGCCGCCCCAGCACGGGTGCTCGCGGGACACCTGTGGGAGATTCAAATTATAATGTCCACCACTCAGTCGATTTCGAATAAGGCAGCCGGTCTACATTAGAGTTCAGCCAATTGCGCGGGAGATACAAAAAAATAAATATACATCCCCATCTGAAGCATGAATCATCTTAAATTTTTAAGCAATCAGGTGATCAGCCTGCAATGCTCTAACCAACTAAAAAACAACAATGAAAAGATGTTGAGTCCCCGCAGGAATCTAATCCACGACCTACGGTATCTAAAGGCCAAGCCTATACCACTAGTCTACGAAAGCAGTTGATTCAAACTATATTTCGCGATTCATATCTTGGCGACGATTAATCAACATGAACGCTAGACGTATCGCAACTTCATTGCTATGCTCGATGTCCAATTCAAATCAACATTTTTATGTCTCAGACATACACTATGACTTTGGATGCGGTTACTAATAATAATAAACCACTAGGCTCACCTTAGTAACAGGCAGGAGCGCAGCAAGGCGCGCTAAATGCGGCACGGGAGCGGCAGGCGCCTCCCTCCTGTGCAAGGGCACCCGCATCAGAGCACGTTCCCCACCACTGAAGTATAAAGCGCCGCCGTACGCGCCGAGCGCACCCGCCCATCCGCCCTGCCACACGATGCGCCTGCAAACCGGTTACCTTTCATTCAATTTAAAGTAGGTGATTAATAACAAAGGGTTGCTGCATAAACTATTGGCAGTCGATTCGCGACTGCTAACATTGCCGTATCACATACATGCAACTGTTATTAGTCAAAACTTACATATGTACATTAAAAATATGTAATGGGACCGATTGAAGATAAAACACTTCTTAAAAAAAGTCTTAAAAAATCTGTTGCAACAACGATAATTTGTTGTACACATTTTCATAAATCTTTTGGTATACACGTATTTACGTTTTGTTGTTGTTATTTTGTTATACACTAGTTCAATAAATGTATATCATATAACAGGAAGTTGCAACGGGGCGGATGGTCGATTATTTATGTTGCAGTATTTATCCTAGTTCAAGTGTCAATCAACCATAATCTAACTGAAAATATTTGTTATTTTCTTTTCCTAAAACGCTGTAAAATATGGTGTGGAATAAACGATACTATTTAAGTGCAAACTTTTAAAAAACAATAAATTATAAATATTTATACACAAAGATTTGATTTCATTACATTTTGCATACAAAGAAATTAAAAAAACATCTGCAGCACGTTACATGCGTGATTAATGTAACGTAACAAATTTTACGTACAAAGCTACATATATTCATACATACTACCGCCAGTGCTATTCGATCATCATTCAGTTTAACCGTTCATTCGTTCGTACGTTCACTCGTTCATCGTCATTCGACGTACTTGTTGCCGCCGTCCAGGTCGACGGCGTGTATCTGCCTGTTGAGCGCCCAGTACACGGTGGCCGTGGCCTGGTCCACCGTGAGCGCCGTCGCGTTGGCCGCGCCGGCGAGTTCGGCGCGCGCGGTGCCGTCCGCATTCGCGCGCACTATCGCCCCCAAGCCCACGTCGTTCCATACTAACACTCTGAAAACGTCGGACTCTTTTAATACTTATTAAAGGTGCCACGAATATTCTGCTACTATTCGATATTCCGCTTATTCGGGCGTGTTTTTTGGTGTTTGGTATTCGGCGGAATAGTACCAAATATTCGGCTGAATATCGAGTACTAAATCATGAGAATGGACTCATCATATTGCGTTACGATCGGGTGCAACATATGTTGTTTATTGTTAATGTACTCGATAACTGCCTCCGTAGCCTAGTGGTTTGGACGTGTGCTTTAGAAAGCGGAGATCGTGGGTTCGAATCCTGCGGGGACTCAACAAATTTTCATTGTTGTTTCCTAGTT
Organism: Lamproptera curius; assembly: GCA_029286875.1. Lineage (NCBI taxonomy): Eukaryota > Metazoa > Arthropoda > Insecta > Lepidoptera > Papilionidae > Lamproptera > Lamproptera curius. Next base: position 6,022,692 of record JAGSMT010000016.1, on the reverse strand, counting down.
GGTTAGGGCAATTTGGGCCGAATGTCTAAAAAGTAAGACGATCCATGCGTCGAATGGGCATGTAAAAAGTCGGTCCACCCACCAACTCGCATTGGACCAGCATGGTGGGATACGGTCCAAAAGCCCCCTAATGGATAGGAGTGTACTAGGGGAGTCCTATGTCCAGCAGTGGACTATCACAGGCTGATGATGTGTGTGTGATGTGTACTTGATAACCTCAATTTTTTGCAGACTGTTCGATAGCCGAATCCTCGACGGTGTAGCCGAATATTCAGAATTCGATATTCGCCCAAATCACTATTCGTGGCAATTCTAATATTTATTATTTTTATATACTAATATTATGAAGAGGTAAGATCTCTATGTCTGTATGTCTGTATGTATGTTTGTAATGAATAACCCAAATACAGTTATCTTGAGTAACATAGGTTTTATTAATAATTTTCGAATTTATAATATGTTGTAAGTATAAGTAATTGTCAAACAAACATAAAAGTAACATAGATGTGCATAACACGCAATAGTACACAGAGCCAAATTACCCAACAAACAGTGTCAAACAACTTATGTCGACAGTGTAACGGTAATATTTTTCATTTATTAAACAGTGATTGACATCTGCTTACTGAGTTACTATGGGTAAAGATGCTGAAATAAATTCTATTTATTATTTTGCTTCTAATACTCCCAAAAAACAATAATAAAGATGGCTCACCGCTTAGTCTGATGAAAGGCCAAATGCCTAGGCATCATCTTCTCCCCTCTGAGAATGACGCCGGTATACGAGTTGTTCACAATCGAGGTGGCGTTAATAGAATCGCTATCCAAGCAAGTCCAATACAAGGCCCTCCCTATAACGTCTAGCACCATGTGGAAGGGCCTACTGAGGCCGCTCACTACCGGAGTGGAGTCTGTCACAGCCGATGTGCTCGAATAGGAGATAGGTACACGTCTAATAGCGTGCGACTCGTCGTCCATCCAATATAGATATCTGGAAAGAAATGTTAGTATTAAAAATATTGTATATGCTTAGTTGTCTTCATTCAACGCCTACGTGGCCTGGTGGTATTCGTCCTTAAAATCCTACTAAAGGTGACACACGTAGTAGGTTTGGATTCTAAACTATAATACCATAAAATATGTATACAAATTTGTTAAAATTCATCATAAATCATGTCACAAAGTTATATACTAAATAGACAACATATTATTACGGCAAATTAATAGTATAATATAGCAGAGGTGTTAAAAATTTTAATTAACGAAACTCTAATTATGCTCTAATATTTTTAGTTGACAGTTAGACGAACTTTTACTTTTCACATGATTTCTGACTACTTCTTGAAAGTTACTACAGTGTACTCGATACATTAAGCGATGATGAAATTGTAAAAATACTTACTTATTGATTGGGTCATATTCTATTGCCTTGACACTTTTGAGACCGGTGAGAGGTATAAATGCGTCGTTGCACTCTCCACTAGCGACCATAATACGGCCGATGGCGTTCTTTTGGGCGAATAAAAGGAACTCATCGGGTTCTGTAAAATAAAGTATTAATAAGTTCGATCATATATGCATTAATTATAATATAGTACCAGATACACTACGCGAAACCATGCAAAGCGTATATAGAAATAACACTTATACTTAACATTTAAACAAAACCAAAATAATTTTTTTACACAAATGATTAAATGTTAATATTCAAAGGCTGTGAAGTCCTTTAACATTAGCAATAGATGATCTTGAGCATCTGAGAACAAACCACCTAACGCATGGACAGTATTAAGACTCTCAAAGGGTTGGTTTTTTAAACCACGAAAGCAGTTAAACAAACAGTTTTAAAAGATCTCTATTATTTACATTGTTAAGTACTTAGCACTGCCAGTACTAAAAGAACACTATTATGATGTTAGAGGTCGCACTGATAACAGACAGTTGTTATTTAATATAAGTTTTAGATTATTGACTTGTCACGTCATTAATGCATACACACAGGTAGTGAAGTAAATGGAAGATACATAAAAAGAAGAAGGGAACAAAGAGAGAACGGGAGAGTCAGATACAAGCACAGAAAAAGGGAGAGTTAGAAAGAAGGAGCCAGTAATTAAAAGAGAGAGGAAATAGAAAGGCACGTAAAAAGGCAAAGAATGGAAAAGAGAGTGGGGGAAGGTAAAGGAGGAAAGGAGAAGTGGTCAGAGAGAGAAAACAGAGCACAAAATGGAGGCATGGATTACCCGAGCAGGTGAGGTTGTCGGCGTTGCGGCGGTAGTGCGCGGGGCGCGCAGCGGAAGTCGGGCGCCCTCGGCAGGCAGAGGTGCGCGCAGCCGCCGTTGTCCGCGGCGCACTGGCCGCCGTCCGGCTCGCGGCCGCGCCGCCACACCTTCAGGTCCGAGATGTAGTCCAGGCCGACGTGGATCGCGCGCCTCTGGGCCCCTGACCGCCTGACCACCTCCACCAGACCTTGGAACCGACGAATTTTATACTATCATACAAATCTCCCGAATTAAAGAACAAAATCTCATCAGACGTGTCAAATCATGGCGTTCACATATATTTCGATAATTAATTCTAATGCTTTAAAGATTTACGGAAAGCACTTTGATACAAAATATCAATATTAAAGATACTTTAAAAACTAAAATCTAGCTTGCTGTACTATTGTAAGTTAACTATTTATATCTAAAAGTAAATTCATACATAAGTTACGAGGCATAAATATTTCACTAATTATTTCGTATACCTGTATTCCAATCTCCCCAAAACACTCGATCACCATAAAGGGTCAGGGCGTATGGCATAGATATATTATTGGCCAACACCCTTCTTCCGGTTCCGTTGAGGAAGGCGTACTCTATGGCGGGGGGGTCCAAGGCGGCCCAGTAGATCGTCCGCATTTCGTAGTCTATAGCCAATGCGTGCACACGACCGACTTGCTCCATAAACACAGTCGGGGAGGAGCCATCCATAGCTGCTCGTTTGATATTCTTCGAGCCCAGTTCTGACCAATACATAAACCTAAAAATAAAATGATAAATGAAATTTTAACAAAAAAATATGACCGACTTCAAACAGTACAGAACCATTTTAAACCATACAAACGGGAAACAAACTGAAATTGCTCCATGACTGATGATGCCCCCGCATTTTCAATATAATAATTTAATCAAAATGTTAGGCATAACATGTTTTATGCTAATGTACACAACTAACACTATATTACCTTAAAAGAGTTTCAGTTCACTTTCAGTGTTTGTAATTTAATCGCACGAGGTTGTGATTTTTTGGTACCGTAATTTTTTTATTTCACAAATATCTATTAAACTACTTATCACAAAATTAGTAAAACAATGGGACCAATGGAAAGCTGATATCTATCATTTCAAAAAGAATGAACTAAAATATATATAAAAAAATAAAAACATTCGCTCCAAATTGAGTACCTCCTTCTTTTAGGTAGTCTTTTTTTAGGTCTTTTAGGTAGGTAGTCGGTCAAAATTAGCGTATCGTTTTTATATGTTAAAGTCGGAGGTATATACCCAGGCTTTAGCATAGCATAGATAAATCAGATAATATTTTTTATCAGGCCAAAATCAAGAATACAAACATAACCGGTGGTAAAATAATATTAATCGAATGAAGGATTCGGAGAACTTTCAATTCACCAAACGTAAATAATAACTGGAAATGACAATCGAACGAGACATTATCTTTTTTATGAATGCCTCTGAGCACCGAAATTAAAACAAATAAATTAAACTGCCTTTTTAGTGGCTTCAACGGTATAATAAACCACAGGTATAAGATTAAAACTACAAAGAAAATCGATTACGTTTACCGGACGCTTTATATATAAGATCGGATATACCATCTAAATATCTCGTCAAGCCTTTCTTAGCAACATTATGAAAAACGATAAGAATATAAAGCAAATTATATTAAATTAGGTTAGGGCAGGGCAATGTGGGCCGATCACCCAATTGTCTAAAAAGTAAGATGATCCATGCGTCGGATGGGCATGTAAGAAAGTCGGTCCACCCACCAACCCGCATTGGACCAGCGTGGTAGGATGCGGTCCAAACCCCCTAATGGATAGGGGTGTATGAGGGGAGGCCTATGTCGAGCAGTGGACTAACAAAGGCTGATGATGTGATGTGATATTAAATTAGCATTTTTATAAAATTTGCGTTTTACCAAGTTTGTTACAGAATATACTATCGCTCACCCTTTTTTAGGATCAAGCACGATGCTCTTTGGTTTCTTGAGACCTTGCCAGAGCAAAGGCCTTCTGCTGGAGCCATCTAGGCGAGCGACCTCAATCCGTTGGGCTGCTGTATCCGTCCAATAGATGTTCTGAGCAGACCAGTCTATCGCTAAACCTGTAAAAATACATAAAAAGGCGTTGCAAACTATCCTACGTCTTATACTTTCGCGTCCCAATCAATAACCAGTAACACTTTGTCGACTCTAAATTCTCCTAGTTCCATATAAATAAAAATTTTAGAGATACAACTGAATCCTAAACCGATAAGGATAATGTAATTTAATTGATATTCAAATGTTCGTATTTTTCAAATATACCAGCACTCTATAACTATTAATCTTACTTTTATTTAGACGATTAGGTCTTAAGCAGCGCAAACGCAAAATTTTGATAAATTCCACTCACAGGCTTATGGAACCTGTACTGGTTTTGTAACAATATCCAAAAGCCTCATTTAGCCAATCTCTTCTTAAATTTAAATGCATAAAACACCTAAATTTTAGCACTTCAGTAAAATAAGGGACCATAGGGGAATATTGCTCGATCAATCGAAAATGATATTCCGCACTATGGCAAAAACTTCTACAATGTATCGTCAAAGTTATTAAAAATTAAAAATATATTCCACAAACGGCTGAACTCGCGTGAAATCTATATTGATGCCGACTAAAAAAAGGTGAAATTGTTCCACTCATCCTGATGAAGGACCTCCGAGTGAGCTCAGCCGTTCAATGTCTCACGAGAGTTTTAAATGATTAATTAGTAAAACAACCCAAACAAGACGTTTAATGGACCTTCATTACAAACTTATTATTAGTTTACAATATTGGTTATTATATCACAAGATTTATTTAAATTCATACTTGCACATACCTTCAACCAATCCCATCCACTCAAGAATCTTCTCCATGTTTGATCCATTAACTGAACACCGATTTATTGTCTTCGTCTTGCTATCTGACCAGTATATCTTTCCACCAGACACGTGGACGGCTAAGGCACTGTAACAAAAAATATGTCGTAATTATAAACTGCAATATGATATATTTAGTTTAATTTCGTAGTGATATGATAATGATTTTTAATTAAAATTTATTACACTATATCATATAAGGTTTTAGCCCTTTCGTGCTTGCCGGAAAAGCTCGCAGTTGGCAGTTTTTGTACATGCATATCATCACATCATCAGCCTGTGTTAGTCCACTGCTAGACATAGGCCTCCCCTAATGCACGCCTTCTTCATTTGGGGGTTTTTGGTCCGTATACCGCCACGCTGGTCCCAAGACGCTGGACCAGCAGCAGGCGACTTTTTAAATTTCCATCCGACACATTGATCATCGTACTTTTCCGACAATAGGACATACCTAACCCCGACGACTTCAATCTAGCACCTTTTTTTTTCGCTCATGACACCACCCTCTATTGTTCGTTGTTTCGACCAAATTTTAATTATAACAGGCTCCAGAACGCGATTAATTTTAACGATTAAGAGCCAAAAAAATTTGAACGTCATGACAGCTCCTAACTACAATTTAAATAAGGAATGAACGAGTCAAAATCGAAATACTAGGATGGGGAGGAGAGCAACGATAACATGTTAAACAAATTAAAAAAATATACGCTCCGACTTGAGTGCCTCCATTTTTGGGGAGTCGGTCAAAAAGCAAATAATCCGGATAATATAGAAATGACTACAAAACAATTATACATTGCGACATTTACCTTACTTCCTTCAACTCTTTCACAGGTAACACGGCATCGTTGTTTTCATTGTCTATGCTCATTCTACCGATAAGATTTTTTCTACTGTACACCAGAAAAGCGTCTGGCTCGAAGCAAGTTTTCCTGTCATCTCGTAGTTCCAAACCTAAAAATTGGAAAACACGATTTGAATTATAACTATTCTTATTTTTAAGTACAATTATTATAACTATTTATATCGCGTTTAAAAGGTGTAATTCTATGCCTTGCGGACATTGCCAGTTCGAATAATTTCTATCGAACAGCGCTAAAAGTAACCTTACCTAGTAATACAAATATAATATACAGACGTTTCCATTCAAAGCCTAAATCGTAGAACAAACTTTATTATTATAATTTAAACTTTAGTGAAACGGAAAGATTTGTAGACATGCGAACAACTTTTAGGATATTTAACATAAAAAGTTAAAAATTATATTACAAAATGTTCCTCCAGCAAACACAATGCACTGTTTTCAACTAGTTTATCAATATGAGTCACGGTGAGAAACGGTCCAGTACGCTATGTTCTTACCTAATGGACAGCTGCATACATAATCGTCAGGCCTGTTGAAGCAGAGATGCGAACAGCCGCCATTGCCATTGCTGCAACGGTTGGTGGGAAGCGTTTCGCTCAAACGGAAAGCCTTCACGCCCATCATGTTCGCCATTTGCTCGACCACCGAATGCCTTTCGAGACCTGTAAATAACGAATATACATTATATGGGTCTGGCCTGTATATAAGTCAAATTTAATTATGTTTTTAAACGAAATAATTTTTGTACGTTGAAAAAATTCAAACAACGTTTTTTTACAATATTAATTTTAAATTATTATTTGATACAGTTTATTTTTGGAAAATTTTTTTGCTCTATTTTAATTAATTTGCATACACCAATTTTTCGCAAGCATCTTAGGGTCAGCAGTGAACAATACCTGAGAATGACATATATACACCGCGTGTACTTTATTTTGTGCAACAGATTTAATATTATAAACGTTGGAGCCGATTCGTGACCAATTCAATCACGCAAATGTATTAACTATTTAGTCTTCTGAAAACGTAAATAACTTTTTTTCTCAAACGACGTCATGGCAGAAGTATAAGTCCGCTTACCGTCTAGAGAACTTACATAGTTCAGCTTATTTCTCTTTTGCAGGATTTTGTCCGAAATAATAAATTAGATAGCTTTTCAGTTAAACGTAAATATTTAAATGAAAAACGCTATACCGTTATTTTTATCGATTCTGTCCAATGTCCGACGTTGTATGTCTGTCCAATACAAATGTTCACCGAGCAGCGTTAAACCGAAAATGTGCAAGATGTCGCTGCTATGCAACTCCCTCCTACCACTTCCGTCCATATTGCAGACCTGCACAGAAAATATTAAAACTTTTATTAGCCTGTAAGTGCACATTTTTCTCTGTAAAAACTGGTGCCTTTATGAAATTGAATTTTAAATGTTTGAAAACGGACGTAGACCACACCATTGGTATAGACGTAAGTGACCCTAAGTTTGGAGCCAGAAGGCGAAGGTTTGTATTAATAAGGAGAAAAATTGTAGACTAATAAAAAACTATATAGCTGTAAACAATTTAACCTATAAAACTTACGCCATGCGTCTTATGGATAGATTGTGACAGTTATCACTGAGCGACAATCAACTTATAAGAAGCTGCTAAGAGAATTTAACATTGCTTATATTATTTCCACATTTTCTACGATTAAAGTACCGTACATATAAAAGCCACATAAAGCGGAGCACACCTCAATCTTGTGTGTCCTTGCGTCACCCCAATACAGCTTGTTGTTGACCGTATCCAGGGCGATACCGTTAGGCCAAGTGAGCTTCTCTGATACGAGCAGAGTACGACCGGTGCCGTCGAGGTTAGCCCTCTCGATTTTGGGCTTTTTTTCGTTCCAATCCGACCAGAACATCCATCCGGCGGTGGGGTGCAGCGCTATGGCCCGCGGGTCGAACAGCTCCTCGTGGATTATTACCTACAATGAACATATTTTTTAATTTATTTAGATTAAAGCAAATATCGTACAACGTCAAAGTCAAATATCAATGAAACGTGTCGTGTGTGTGTTTCGTAAAATTTATTACTGTGTATTAAAAACAGGACATAGGAGACATTATTTGTATAAACATAAGATTTTATACCTTTTATACCAATAGAGAATACAGAATGGATAGAAAGATATAGCTAAAAAAATTGTTGTATTTCCTTCATCTACTTACCTATGCAGCTGTAAGCTGCGGGGAGAGTCAAAAGTCATGTATTTCGTGTGACGTCATTTCTGGATGGTAATTCCCTAAGTGGTTAAAGAGTGAACTCAAGATCAATTAACATAAAATTAACGCATACCTTTTTAAAGCTGCCATCGAGCCTTGCAACATTGATTGTGTCAGTGGCTGGATCGGTCCAGTAGATGTTCCTGGCCAGCGGGTCAATGGCAATACTCTCCGGTACTCCGCTGCTGTGTATCACAACGGACTGCTCGCTACCGTCGAGGCGAGCGCGTGATATCGTTTTAGACTGAAAACGTCATGTTATACACATATGAATCGAATAAATCTATATTTTTGTTGTAGTTAAAACTTAATATGGTAATAACAATTAAAAGCATTATCTTTGACGATAATACTTTATTTGCAAATATAAAAAAAGTAAAGACAAAAGTCAGTCCCATGACCATGGACCTTTAGCATTGGTAGGTAACAAATTACTGGAAGCTTTGCATTGAACATAAAAACATTCTTATTCTCAATTAATTGTTTTAAAGAATAAGGTGCAATTTTAATTAATGAAACATTAAACAGTTTGCAGAAACCTTCATTAGTATAATCTATTTATTCGTCATAACTTCTTTACACATTTTATAGAACTGTGCAATACACAGACAAAATATTTGATTTTAGTTAACTAGTATATTAGCAAATTTTACTTTGTACTATAATAATGTAAAGTAAAAATTATGTAAACTTACCAGACTGTCTGCCCAGTACATATACTCCGTTTTCGGATCAAAGTCGACAGTTAGAGCTCTCTTGAGATCTTTCAGGGGCACAGTGTAAGGTGTATAATCCGGTGAATCCAAGGAGATCTTCGAGATAATAGAACGTTGAGCGATAAGCAGCAATGATTGGGGTGTATTGTAACAGGTTGTGTTACTTCCCTCCCTAAGCTTCACACCAGTTGGACACGCACAGACATATCCTAGAAATTAAAAATAATTATTTTCTTGCTTATATCCCAATACTTATGTCTAATAAAATAATAATGAGATAATAAGTCAAGAAAAATATTTTTACTGATTATAGAAATTTATTTTATTAAAAGATTGGAATCATAAATCAATTACTAAGAAAACACAAGTATACAAAAACATAATGCCAAAAAGGGTAGTTTTACAAAGCATGCCAATAGGACAATAGAAAAATCTTACATCAATTGTTTATACATCTAGCCAAGTTTTAAGTAAAAAATATTGTTATCCACTGATTTATGGATTTTATAACATTTAATGTTCAAGACGCTTTGGCGACTTAAATCATCACCTTACAGAGAAAATCACGAAACTTAGTCAGTTCCAGTGATAATTTGTTAGTAATACCAAATAATATGTGACTGTTAAAGTTGCAAGCTCATAAATCTAAAACAATTTATACATAATTATAGTATTCCAGTTACAGTTTTGTGACAAAATGTGTGACTTAGAGAGATGAGAAGATAACTTCCAGTGTCTTGCATTTCTTATGAGATGACAGGGCATATATTTTACATCCTCCTTTCTCACCATGTCATCAATAATATATAAATGACCATATTATCAAAATTGTGGACATCCATATAGTTAAAAAGTTGATATCTTATGACAGGCACTTTAGTTTTCTTAACAATCAAAGAGAATACAACCACCCATGACAAAAACCCAAGAAAACCAATACCCACTTTTTACACATTGATTTTAATCATAGATCATCAAACATGTATGGTACTCTATTGCTAAGCCTATACACAAATCTTACAAACTACTAATAAGGCTCAGGGTAATTAAAATATAAAACAATTATAATAATGTATCATTATTGAACTGCCTCGTAGCCTAGTGGTTTAGTGTGCTTTAGAAACCGGGGTCGGGTATTCGAATCCTGCGAGGACTCAACAAATTTTCATTGTTGTTCCTAGTTGGTTAAGTGCAATTTGGGACGATCACCATTTGTCTGTAAAGTAAGATGATCCATGCCGTCGGATGGGCATGTAAAAGCAGTCCACCCACCAACTTCGCATTGGACCAGCGTGGTGAGGTCGGTCCAAGCCTCTAATGGATAGGGTGCATTAGGAGAGCCTATGTCCAGCAGTGGACTTTCAAGGCTTTGATGATGATGATGATGATGATGATATTAGAATTGTATATAAGCATCAATCCACTCTTCTAGAAATAAACAAACTACAAATGCAATGTGTTTGACACAACAGCTTTTGTGAAAATTATAGCTTAATTATAATTAAGTGTTTATTAAAGAAAGTAGACATACCTGGTGGGAAGGCGATAACAAACACAGGTGGGAACAACCACCATTATTGACTTTACAAGGGTAGTCCTCTGAAGGAATCACTTGACGACTCCCATCAAAAGCTTTAACATCAACAGGCACTGGATCAGACTTTATAACTTCCTTGATGGGACCATTTGTTGTGATATCCCATGCATAAATTGTCCTGTAAATAAAACATATACACAATGTAAATATGTGAACCAGAATAAGACACTTATTTAATAAACTGTTAGAAGAGTAACGATTCAGTTGCTGTGAGAAAACTTAGTACTAGTTAGTAGTATATTTATATGTATATGTATTTATATAGTAAAATATTCATATATATATATATATATATATATATATATATATATATATATATATATATATATTATATACATGTAAGTATATAGTAGATATATATATAGTTAAGTAAAGTATATGTAAATTAAATTCTATTTTTGTAATATGTTATTATGTTTGTAGTTATATCTATTTTTACAGTTTCATCCTAAACTTATAAAAACCGATATCCTCGTTTTATTGCATCACACAACTACCTAATTTTCTGTACCACCAAAGGTTGACTGTGATAATGCCTATAGGCATTAAGTCCCATTACCTTATTTATGCATTAAGCTTCAAAAATAAATAAAAAACAAAAGAGACTTGTAATGTGTAAACATTTTAAACTTTAGTTACACATCATCTATCTTGAGTTTTTATTGATTCATTGTCAAAAGAACCAATAACTAAGCAACTATCTCACAATATAAAGGCCCTGATACAATTCTATACTTTATTTGGCACAAAGACATGTGTATGTATTTTAAAAAATTGCCAAAATTTGATACAGCTTTTGCAAAATAAATTATACTCACCAACTTTTCCAATCAGTCCAATAAAGTTTGTCATTAAAAAATGTTAATGCATATGGATATTCTAACCCGCCCCTCACTATTCTCTTTCTATTTTCACCATTAAAATCCATCATATCTACAAACTGAAGCTTAGCATCTGCCCAATATATAACATTATTGTTATAATCAACAGTAATACCATTAGGCCAAGAAATATTTTCTTTTACAATTATTTTTCGTGACGATGCATCCCCATTCATCCCAGCTCTCTCAATTTTAGGCACCTCACCCCAATCTGTCCAAAACATCAGGCTAAAAGATAAAAGTTTTATTTCAGCACAGTCATTGTTGAAAAAAAAAATATAGTGGAAGTGACATAGAAAATTAAACAACACTATTCTTACCCTTCCTTTGGAACAACAGCTATAGCTCTGGCTAAGTCTACTTCAGACCAAAACAATACTTTTCTATATTTCTCATTGATGCTAATCACTTCTATTCTATTTGTTTCGCCATCAGTCCAGTAGATTTTTTCTGTGTACCAGTCTATTGCAATCCCAGTTGGAGTGATCACACCTTCTGATACTATCCTTTCCTGTTGTTAATATTCATATTAAACAGACATAATGCAGAGTACAAGATAATATAATTTCCCCTTATTATATTGTCACAAAACTGTGAAAAGGAAATTAAGAGACTTTTCATGAAGCCTACTTACAGGCAAAGATAAAAACTTCAGTCAACAACAGTCAACAAGTGTCTTGCAAATTAGCAAACTTCTTTATAATTTTTTAAAATATTAGTTCTTTTTTGAAAAAAAAGCTTTCCTGTCATGCACATAGTAAATCCAAATAAAATTTCAAATATCAATATTTTATTTTTTGAGTTTTAATGTCACAAATTTTGTGTTTTGTACTGCACCACATAAAAAGAGAGAGTCCAGTCCCAACAGTAGTAGCATTGACGGGACACCCTCTTTTTCACAAACAAAATTTTAAAAAGGGTACTATAATGTTTCACACAACAGCTAGGGTTATCAATCTCCACGGCCTAGTGTCATTGGCTACAGCTTTATAAACCGGAGATTGTGGGTTTAAATTCTGTGAGAAACAACCTTACGGTATCATTACTTGTTGGTTTGTTATGAAATAATAAGGCTGACCACCAAACTGTCTAAACACTAAGATGATTGAAGAGTATGATGCACACATAATAAGTTGGTCCCATATTTCAAGACCATCTTTGGCAGTCAAGAAAGGATTTTAGTTCCTTTATATTTACTGACACCCAATCCAAATAGTTCCAAACAATGCACTTTGAATTATGTTTAGTTAATGATACCTATTTGATGTTTAATTTTTTAGTCTTTAGTAAAGCAATAAAAGAAATGTTATTTAACTTTATAGCAAATACATCTAATTCACTACACTACTTGTAGCATGGCACATCAGCTATTTATTTTCATCAATCTATAGATAAATTTGCACTTATTTAAAGAGAGGCAACCAAGATACTCACTTTCTCACTGGAATAGGTTTCATTATAGTTCATGCATTGTATAAGTTCAGCAGTCTGATCTGACCAACAGATTAAATTCTTCAAATACAAAAAATCTACTGCAGAACCTTGTTCTAACCCTTTGATAATCAATTGAACTTTATTTGTAGTAGTAGCATTTAAAACTCGTATATCTGTTGCAGTAGAATACAACAGAACAGCATTATTTGGGACGGAAAAATAACCTACAACATTTACAAACACAAACAAGTTATTAGATGTCGGTATTTAAAGATTCTTAAAAAATTTGACTGTAAGTTTACCTCTTAATTGCAAAAACATTAGCAAGCAAAATATATGAACAATATTTTGAATAATTTTATCAGCTTGGACTATTCTTCGGCGCTTCGTCATAATGAAAACAAATGAAATTCGTAACCAAACTTTTTCATTAGTTTAGTAAATTATTACACATGTTATTAAAACTCCAAATGTTACTAATAATTATATATGAGAAAACAATTACAGACAATTAAAATAAAACGATTAAAAACAATACTTTGCTAAATTATCCTGTTTGTACCGAGTTAGATGTTATGAATTTTTGACTAATATAAGAAAGATCAACAAACTCAAGTCTATAGTTTTAAACTACTTTAAGACAATCGAAACCTTAGTTGTTCAGCCTTAACAATAATAAATTATTTGTAGTCTCCTTTTAATAAACTAGTATTTATATATAATATTCAATCTGTCATTAGTGTTAAGTTGGAATATTCAAATAAAATAGTTTTTTTAGAAAAAAAAAATATTTTCAATTTGAAATGTATGACGGGTAGTGTAATCCTTGTCAACGGTAAAGATACATAGCATAAAATTTATTTGAAAGCGAGATAGTCATTCAGCTTGTTTTTTTTAATATGCTTTTGCCTTCAAAAGGATATTGTGATAATTTTAATACACGAACCAAGCCTTTTATGTTTTGTTGATTGAAGAAAAATACACATCTAGAACCTTATTGTATTTTTTATTGTTTTTCAAAGTATTAACCACGTAGCTTAATAAACTTTTTTATTTATTCCACTCTTAAATGGAAATTCTTAATTTTAGGAAATGTTAGGAAGTCGTTAGGGCTTAGGTCAGGACCGTATGGAGACCCCCCGAACAGGTTCTCGCTTTGTCGTAGCGGTGGGGCTCAGTACCTGCGGCTTCTTGGGTTGGCCGCGGGGAAGCTAAGAACGATAAGGAACAACAAGGCCGGCCGTGGAGGAGGCTGCTCCAAGCGGGCTGAACAAGCCCGCTTTGTATGCGCCTTTGGAGGGTGCGAGGGACGGGTTGCAGGAGGTAGGTGTGCCGCCCTTCCTGTCTCTCGCAACCAAGGTGGAGTCGCGGGGGAAGAGGAGTGTCGGTATTCCGTAGGCCGCTCTCCCTATCCTCCGCGACTCGGCGGGGCCACACCGCTGATGCGGTGTGGAGGGCCGTGGAGGGGACATTCGGCATGGTGTCGTCGATCTCTCCTCCTTCTACGCCTCGAAATGGAGCTAGCGGCGAGCTTAACATCCGGGCCGCCGCTGGGGCTGGGAGTATCGTCCCTGTGTGGTTGGGAACTCCTGGCTCCATGGCCCTGAGTAACAGACTCGGGGAGTCTGTTACCTAACTACAGGGCCGAGACGAAGGGCGCGCTAGTTCCGACGCGCCCAGAGGAGCAGATGGCCGTAAGGCCGAGATGGAGCTGCTTCGGCGGCCAGCGCCGGTGGGGTTGCAGATGAGTGCAAAACGTTCCTGTGACCCCACCCTAAAGGCGTCAGGAAGGAACAACGTGGTGGTTTTAGTCGGTGCGAGTCCGACATAACCCGTCCTTGCCCCCGCGAGGACGGGTATGCGTAGGCATTTAACCACGGTAAAAAAAAAAAAAAAAAGGACCGTATGGAGAGTGGTTAAAATTTTCTACCTTTTACCTGTTTCTATACTTAATAATTTGAATTTATTACAATTAGTTAAATTTTCGAAGTTGCGTGATGACTTGTAGTAAATGTACTGTGGTATACCACTCTGTGTTTACCGTTATACGATCCTCAAGTACAATAGTCGCTACATGGCTGGTTTTTCAAACGAACGTGGCCACTATCTTTCATGAAGTGTTTCGAGAACGAACAACTTAAGTCGACTTTGGGTCGTCTTGATAGACCCACATTAAAGATCGTTGTTTGTAATCAGGATTGTAGGCATAGATCCAATATTTGTCACCACTGATGATGTAGTAAGCGTGATTGCACTCTCCTCGGTTGAACCATTGCAGAGTTTTACTACGTCATTTGACGCGGGCCGCTTTTTGAACGACGAAAAGAAAATACGTTATCTAACAATAAGCTAGTTTTTCACTCTAAGCGCTACAAGCAAGATATTCTGAATTGGTCTTGAGATGCCTTATAGAGCCTCTATTTTTTATACTTAATCTTGTTGTATCACAGCAATGATGTTATCTTAAGTAAAGGTGCACTTTGGGCGTGCTTTACGAGATTTGTAACTAAAACTAGGATGTCAACGATTTGTAAACACTAGCGTTCGACATTGCACAGACAAGGGGCTTCAATACTAAACACAGATCTTCTTCAAAAGCTGCTCTTCAAAACACTAAAGTTGTAGAAAATTGGTTGCAGAATATTTTCCTAAAAAGGTTCATTTTTGTCCTAATATTTTCAACTGTCTTGAGATTCAGAAATATAAATATATTCGAATATTAAACAATTAGTACGGAAACAGTAAATATGGAAACGACATAGCTAAGATCACAAAGGTCATCGGCTCCGCGAGCCATATCAGATGCTTTGAACGGAAAAGTATCTATAAAATCTATAAAAGTGCACAAAACTAAAACTTAAAGGGAAAGACGTGTCGCCGTTGGGGCCTATCACCATATTCACCAGTGAACATATCTATATTATGTCATTAGTATATTGAATGTTCGCCTGTTTAACTATTGTAACATGGCACTACAAACTCTAGTTCACTCCTGTATTATGCGCAAGATTGGTACCTAAAAAACACAGTTAAGAGGTCATAGAATTTAGCTATTTAGCGATTTTATTATAGTAAGTGAGTGGATATGCTTCATAATGTGAACTGAATACTTAGAGGTTGCTAGCGATTGCACTAAGCTCATATACGAAACTTTAAGATTTCGCCAGGTCTTACTTATTTATCCGTCATCGTGAGAAGCACAGAAACATTGTCAACCCTGTCGTTGCTCGCTAGCGTGACTGACATCTTTCGGAGCAACGTACGATCATTCAGAAATCTGGCTATGGACCAAAATTAAGTAGGAATACGTTGGTTTAGGAAATTAGTTTAAGTAGCACATCAGCTAACGTGCTATTCTTTTAATAAAAAACTCAGGAAAAACTTATCCATTAAAACCTTGCAGATTTACGCTTTGGCTCGTTTGGGCTATGATATCCTACAATTACAAAGGGCATGGGCATAGGAAGCGAACACCGTCTTGTTTTTTGGACGAGGACAATTGGCTTTTAACTACCAAGACACTTACGTAAATCACTTTTTGTAGTCGCAAGGTTGTAGGAGGTCACTATTTAAAAAAAATGTGTAGAGGCTCAATAGTAAGCTGCAAGGAATAGAACGAAAGTAAATCTAATCTCCAAAATACTTCTACCCAATTTTGTACGTAAAGGCGTCGTAAGTTTTTCGCATTTAATGAAATTTTCTGCAGCTAAAATTTAATTTGTTGGCAGCATTCTTCGCTTTAAAATTAAACTTGATTGAAACAGCTAAAAGTGTTGATTGCTTTTTTATTTATTGAAAAGAATCAAGATAGCACGCACACGAAGCAAATGTGTTGTACGGGAGTAAAAGCTGGATACATAATATGAAGAAATTCGTCTACCAATAGGCCATACGCCTTATCTTAGAATAGAGGCTAAATTAAAAAACCAGGAGTCTTCGTCTTATTTAAAAATATGATAATCTCTTTTTGCGAGCAATCATAGAGTATCTTTGCCTATCAACGAGGGAAATAAATCGACACACGACTGGTAAAAAATATCTTTGCATATATTATATATATGTTAAGAATTAAGCAGTCATCGTATGTAATCTCTTACGATGACTTTTCGTCTGTACCCATTATAATAAATTTCTCTTGAATAAATGAATGTAGCATGTAGTTGTAACCAATAGAACGTTGATTTTGATTCGTACGTTAAAAACTGTTATAAATATAAAAAGTAACAAATATTCAAATGATTAGTTAAGTAGTGGGAAAGTATTTTTATCTATATTTTTATAGAGCCATCTGTTTGGAATATTAAGCAGATTGTAACACGTCGGCTGATTAGTCCGGGCCTAAAAAGAAACACAGCGATTCTCGTTCAAAATTGGTTTTATTCATCAATATATTTTTTCTCACGAGCAATGCAATCACTCCAGCGCTGCTTTAACTTTTCAATACCACTCTTGTAGCTTTAGCAAAAACTTAATTTTTTGAGCCAAATCTATATCAAAAGTTTCAAATTCCAATATACAGATAATTGACTGGCAGAAAATGCCATCGGCTTTCAATCCGCCTTTGTACAACTTGTGCATAGTTTAATAGTTAAATAAATGCAGAATCAACATACGAAATTGTCTTCAATCCATTGTTTTTAAAACACACAATATACGAGGCATGATTTTTAGGTAAGTACCGTTTTGGAATTAAAAAAAGACGTGCAAAGATATCGCAGAAATATATTTTTTACATGAAAGCCTGTACCTTAAATCATTTTCTTACATAAACAACATTACATGAATATTGAGGCACTTGACATAACGTGGGACCAATTTTTTAATTCCCCCGTCATAAAACTCTGCCTACCGACTTTTTAACCACTGTATCACAAATCTTTTGACTTCGTTATTCGTATCGATTCGATGAGCTCTTTGGTCCGATTAGCCACATGTGGACGGGCATTTAGTGATGATGATTGTCGCCATTCTATGGATTGTTGTTTCGATTCTGGTGTGTTGTAGCCTACCCGTAACAATACGTCACCAGTAACAATGTGGTCTAAAAAATCTTTACCTTAATTGTGGTATTATAATACTCTTTAGTGCGTAGACCAGAGACCAGCGCGCATACGCGGAACGCCGACCGAATGCGGAATTGCAAAGCGGTACTTACTTAAAAAACATACCGCGTATGAAATTTTACCAAAAACAGTATGTACCCATTTTGCGCAACCTAACCTTTAACTGCTGCTGTTGCATTTTAAATATTAAATATCTTTTAATGTATTCATTTAATCAAAATGTCATGTATGACACGTTTAATGCACATATAATGAAGAATTTTTTAAATGCCTTACTTTTATGTTAACTCACATTATAGCATCTTACATGAAGTTTGCAATTTTTAACAATGACTGCAGTGATTTACAATAAAATGGCTATTGTGGATTATTCTTAATACATAGATATATGTACTCCCGGACTTCATAATAGACCATTTTATGAAGTACAATAATGTAGAAAATAGATTAAAGATTTTTAGATTTCACGGTTAAGGCAGCGTTTGTAATTTAATCGCACGAGGATGTGACTTTCGATGCCGTAAGTTTCCTAATTTATTATATACATATTAAAAGAAAATAGGATCAAATGACAGATAATATCTATAATTTCAAAAAAGAATAAAAAAATCGGAGCCCTAGGAGCAGAGCAACAAGGATAAAAAAATACGCTCTGGATTGAAGAGACGCTCGAAAAACGGGAAGTTAGTCAAAAAGTAGCGTTTGTCTCAGAACAACAACTCACACAATAGTAATCAGACTGTCATAAATTTATGGCACATGAAGTTTGAAGGTTGGTAGTTGGTACTAGGTACTAACTAAAAATTATGTGTATAAAAAACAAGCACCGCCATCTATGAGTGTGGCCTGGGACTTAATAGCCGATGTACTATTTTATCTTTAAATTACTTTTATTGCAAAACGTATACGCTATTGCGTAAACTATCAATTGCGTTGCCTATCATATCTCCTTTATCTACTTTGCAAATTTACTGCAAAATTGACAGTATATTTTTGAAGATAAAATAAGCTTGTAACTAAGTCTACATAGATAAAAAAACTACCTTAATATAGCCTCAATTAAAACTTGACAGCTTAACAAGCCAACTTATTTTAGCAGTTATTGTTTTATGTGACAGTTCATTACAGTATATTCCGAAAAATCACATGTGCTATTCAGATAGATTAATTTCATCAGTCAACGGAATAATGCTTGAAATTTGAGCAAGGGGCGTATGAGTCTCGATGATAACGACGATAATAAAGAATCTAAAATAATAATAACGATAAATTAGCGTTTTATATGCTTTTAATAAAAAAATGATATTATAATGAACATTACAATATTATAACCCCTGATTTAGAAACCTTAACCTCTTCATTATCATGAATTGTTTTATATTTTCGAACTAAGTTGGTGTTAATAGTCAACATAAAATTTGCGTATGTTCTAACTAAAAGTCATGCAACTGCGTCCGTAGCCTAGTGGTAAGGCGTGTGCTTTAGAAACCGGAGGTCGTGGGTTCGAATTCTGCGGTAACGCAAAAACTTTCATTGTTTTTTCCTAGTTGGTTAGGGCAATTTGGGCCGATCGCCCAATTGTCTAAAAAGTAAGATGATCCATGCTTCGGATGGGCATTTAAAAAGTCGGTCCACCCACCAACCCGCATTGGACCAGCGTGGTGGGATACGGTCCAAAAACCCCCTAATGGAGCAGGCGTGCATTAGGTGAGGCCTATGTCCAGGTGCGGACTGATAATGTAAACACCATGCATTTATGGTTTTTGCATATTTAGCCATATTATACCTAGCTTACCAAAAATTACAGCTTTTTTTATGCAAACTCAAAAAGGGATCGTATCTCTTCAACCTGATAAAATCTATATAAAACTGTTTTGAAAATACAGATATGTAACTAAACAGTCCTTATATTACATTACGAATTACATTTTACAACAATTATCTTGTTATATAAATGTTTTAACATCTAAAGTGACAGTGTGCAACATGACCTCTCTAAAGCTTTTATATATTAACAATAATTATTCCTTTTTTGTATAAGCATATTAAATCAGATTTTCACGTCAATTCTTCGTATTTACTCCTGACATTTTGTATATTAATAAAACAGAGTAAGAAACCATTTTTACATGCATTTACTAAATATTGCTGTATATTAAAAACTGCAACAGTATTTAAAAAAAAATATTATGGAGTCAAAGTAAGTCGACAAAAAAGAGGGATTTTACAACTGTAAAAGCTAATGTAAAGAAAAAAATCCGAATGTAAGGCTTACGGCAATAGCGTTTTAAATATATGTTAATATTCTCTAGTGCGTGCAGTCTTTATCCATCTTTTACTTATAGGCTTAATTCTTAAAAAAAAATGCTTGCTTCCCTTGACAATTCTTGGTTCTAAATTTAAAAATATATAAATAAATATAAACTTAATTACTAGCACAACTAACCACATGGCTGATTATATCTTGTAATACAATCGCAAGAGGCGTTTTATGAATAAAACGCCCCCTTTTATAATTTTAACGTCTAGAGTTAATAATTATTCAGTGTGCTCACATTCGCATAACGTGCAGCACGTTATATTTATGGATCATGTCCTGGCAAGTGTTAAAATATTTAAGCCTTATAATTTTTCATTTAACGTCTCTAAAATGTGAAACTTACTCAGAACGACCTAAAATTAAAGTTATCGATGGCAACCTAAGTATAAAGCCAGCATACAACAAAAATATTTACTTGGAAAAAAACGGACCGAAGTCAAATGTGTTCATCGGACATTTAAGTTTATCTCAAATTAATGTTTCGACTAACATTGATTCAAATTCAAAGGATGATTCAAATAATAATATTGAAAAATATTTTCAAGGCCCAAATTCTATCCTGGAACGCTTACAGAAATTGGAAAATAACCCGATTAATTTACTCAATATATCAATGCTTTCGAGAAGAATAAATCGCTTAAACAACAGAGTTTCGCATTTACAGTCCCAAATAAGCACCAGAACAGATAACTGTCAGTCGAATCCATGTAAGCATGGCGGTACATGTTTAAACTTAGTTACCGGCTACTTCTGCCTTTGCCCGTCCAATTGGGAGGGTACAGATTGTGATGTTGATGTTAATGAATGCAGAAACTTTGCTGGCACTGACTTAGGTTGTCAAAATGGTGGCGCGTGTATAAATAGACCAGGATCCTACGACTGCTTATGTAAATCTGGATGGTTTGGATTGCATTGCACAAGAAAAGCAAAAGATTGCTCAGGTGGTGACTTTGAAATGTGCGGACACGGAACATGTTTATCGATATCATCAGGAGATGGTATCAAATGTATTTGTGATCAAGGTTGGACATCAAATGGAACAAATGTCGCATGCCTTACAGACATCAATGAATGTGAACTAAGTGAACGCCCACGGTGTTCTGTTAATCCTACTGTGGAATGTATTAATCTTCCTGGCTCTTTTCGTTGTGGCCGATGTCCACCGGGATTTGAAGGAAATGGCTACGTCTGTTATGATATTGACGAATGTATTATAACACCTAATGGTGGTTGTAACCCATTAGTTTCTTGCCATAACACCATTGGCTCCAGGATTTGTGGACCCTGCCCTTCGGGATATTACGGCGATGGAGTTACCTGCAACAGGGAACACTTATGTAGTACCAATAACGGCGGATGCCATCCTTCAGCACAGTGCATTGAACGAAGATCTACTTCTTTTGGAAAAATACCAGAATGCCGTTGCCCCGATGGTATGGATGGAGACGGCGTAGGAATTCACGGATGTTATGTCACAGCCGGGGGTAATTTAACAGATTTTTGTAATACCAGCCCTTGTGGTGAACACGGAAGATGTCATTCACTTCGCGCTGGTTATACTTGTATTTGTGATGAAGGATTCTTTGGTGTCCACTGTAACAACGCAAATGCTTCATGTGAGTATAATCCATGTCTTAATGGAGGTAGTTGCCGTGTTGATGCAAATTCTGTACTGGGATTTAAATGTGAATGTACTGCGCTCTATTCCGGCAGTATTTGTCAGTCACACGCTGAACTTTGCGGAGGTTTGTTAAATCAAGAAGAAGGCAGTATTATATATCCCCTATTCAATAACACTTACAATCACAACGCACGCTGTGCTTGGGTAATTCATACAACAAATGATAAAGTTATTAATGTAACATTTAGTAAATTTAATTTAGAACCCAGTCCTGAATGTTATTATGATTTTTTGCAAATACATGACGGCCGCAGTTCAGCTAGTCAATTAATTGGCCGATTTTGTGGCAATAACATGCCTCTGGGAGGTAATATCTTATCAAGTCATAACTACTTATATTTTTGGTTTCGATCCGATCAAACTGTAGCTAAAGAAGGATTTGCTTTGCATTGGAAAAGCGTGAACCCAGTTTGCGGTGGAGAAATAAATGCGACAACGTACGGTCATATCAGTTCACCTGGGTCTCCTGGTATGTACCCTCCAAATAGAGATTGTTATTGGCACTTAACCACTACATTTGGAAAAAGAATACAATTAAATTTCTTCGCTCTGGACATAGAATCTCACAGCAATTGTAGTTTTGATTATCTAGCTATATATGACGGCCAACAAGTAACTGACCCACTTTTAGAAAGATACTGTAACTCAACCCAGCCCGCCCCATTACAATCCGTAAGCCCAGAGCTTTTAATACATTTTCATTCTGATGCATTTAACTCTGGATATGGTTTTCAAATAACATATGCATCTGTAGATGGCATACCAGGTTGTGGAGGTTATTTTACAGAGTTTAAAGGAGAAATTCAGTCTCCCACATATAACGGTAATTACCTTAGTAA
This sequence comes from Lamproptera curius, assembly GCA_029286875.1. NCBI lineage: Eukaryota > Metazoa > Arthropoda > Insecta > Lepidoptera > Papilionidae > Lamproptera > Lamproptera curius. Next base: position 5,999,853 of record JAGSMT010000016.1, on the reverse strand, counting down.
TATTATTTGTGAATATAAAATTAAAACAAGTGTGGATACAAAAATACGAATTAACTTTATTTCCTTTTCGTTAGAAAATTCATTCCGATGTAAATATGACTATTTAAAAATATACGATGGACCTTCTACAGAGTCACGTCTTTTAGGAAAATATTGTGGTAAAACTTATCCAAAAACTTTGATTTCCTCTTCAAACATGATTTTTGTTAAATTTAGATCGGATTATACTACTACATCAGAAGGATTTAGAATAAGTTACGAAACCATCTGTCATAAAACAATAGTCGGTGATAGCGGTATTATCAAGTCACCAGGTTACCCCTTTAGTTATCCCGCAAATAGAATTTGCGAATATATTATAAACACCTCGCCCGGAAAAGCAATTCAACTAACTTTTCAAGATTTTGATATTGAAAATGACAGATACTTGAATTGCCAGTACGATAATGTAGAAATCAGAGATGGACCTGATAGCAATTCGTCTCTGCTGGGAACGTTTTGCGGCAATGCAGGACGCATGCCTCCAACACAAACTTCAACGTTAAATTATATGTACATACGATTTAAATCTGATATGAGCATTTCCGGGACAGGTTTTTATGCTAATTATACTACCATAGACACTCAATGTGGTGGTATACATCGAGAGCCTACTGGTGAGATAAACCATCCACCAGATAGTTTAACAAAGTATATGAACGATCAATCATGCACTTGGATGATAATAGCTCCTGAAGGATTTCATATAAAATTAAATTGGAATAGATTTCATCTCGAGTCCCAACTTAGAACAACATGCAATAGTGATTTTGTAGAATTATATGAAATTGATAACGACAATCAACGCAACGCTCTTGGCCGGTACTGTGGAACAATAACTCCACCTGCTCTGACCTCTTCAACAAACCGCTTGATGATAAAATTCGAATCCGATAGCAGCATTCGCGAAAAAGGATTTTCCTTTTCTTACTCATTTTTGGATGAAAGATTGCATTGCGGTGGGTTGTTTGTTAAAACTCATGGATATATTTATTCTCCGGGTTGGCCTAACATATATGAATCAAATAAAGATTGCTTTTGGACAATAACTGTTCCGATTGGTCAACAAATATCGGTTAATATATCCCAATTCGATTTAGAACGGCCGATAAGAGACAAATGTGACCTGGGTGATTATTTAGAGATAAGAGACGGGGTTTCAGAAAGTGCTCCCATGATCGGTAAATACTGTGGTAGGATCAATTCAAAACGCATCACTTCAACTGGAAACAGTATAAATCTACATTTTCATTCCGACTTTTATTTATCGGGCCACGGCTTTATATTAGAATGGGATGGTAGCATAACAGGTTGCGGAGGAACACTGACTAGTGTTAATGGGTCAATTTCGTCCCCCAATTATCCAAATAATTATCACGAAAATGCCGAATGTTTTTATAGAGTTGTTACAAGCAGTGGGTCACGTATTCGTATTTCATTCGTTGAATTAGATTTAGAGAAGACGCGTAACTGCAGAGATGATTATGTTGAAATATTCGATGGAAGGGATAGTAACGCAATTAGTTTGGGTAAATACTGTTCAATGTCATCAATTTTAAATAACATTGTCACAACTAGTAATTTCGCGTATATTAAATTTCGATCTGATGTTTATTTAGGTGGCAAAGGTTTTTTGCTAAATTACCATACAGTATGTCAATGCAATATATCGGGAAGCTATGGAGTTATTGAGAGTCCAGGTTTTCCCAATAATTATCCCCTTTTTTCAAATTGTCTTTGGAATATTGAAGTTCCCAAGGGTAATAAAATTAACATAACTTTTACCCATTTCAATTTGTTTAAATCTATAAGATCTTACCGTCCATGGTTCAGACGTACACAAGTACCATTCTACTCTTTATCGGAGGCTTGTGATTCCGACTATATACAAATCAGAGAAAGTTTGTTTGTTACAAGTAGGCTTAATAAATACTGTGGTACAACGTTGCCAAAATCGTTAAGCTTACAAAGTAATGCTGTCGAAATAAAATTTGTATCTGGCGAATATTTTTCTAGATCAGGTTTTCGATTGGAATGGGTGCGCTTTGGTTGTGGTGGTCATATTCAAAAACGGTTCGGTTATTTGACCTTGAATAAAAGTTTAGATGTCGCTGAAAAAGAAATTTTCTGCGAATGGATAATTGAAACCCCAGCAGGAACAAGTGCCAGCATAACGTTTACAGATCTATTAATATCCGAAAGTAAAAACTGCACGGTAGATGCAATTGAAGTTTACAACGGTCCAAATATTGATGCACCTCTGTTGACCAAAATTTGCCATCAAGATATTTCATCGGTTCGAGGAAGTGCTAACTTTTTATTAATAAAATTCGTGAAGCAGTCTCCTCTTAGAAACGTATACTTTAACTCACATTTCGAATCAATTAGAGCTACATGTGGAGGATCAATTAAATCTCGTTCGGGTGTTATACATTCTAGTAACTATCCGAAAAATTACGATGATAATTTAGATTGTATATGGATACTTACTGTGCCTGCAAATCATCGAATTCAGTTAAACTTCCTTGATTTTGATTTATATTCTATAGAGGATAATAATGAGTCTTGTAGTGACGTGGTAAAAATTTACGAAAATAATTTTATTCTTTCAAATTATAGCTATCGCATTTGCCCTGAAACAAATATTTCGCAAATTGTGTCAAAAGAAAATCAACTTACCTTACAGTTCATTACAAATAGTTATGGAAACGCAAAAGGTTTTAAAGCTTCCTTCGCTATGGTCTGTGGGGCACTTATTTCAGTGAATGGGGATGGAATATTAAAAAATGATGTGTTTCTTAAAAATTCAAATGAAACATGCACGTGGACATTAAAAGCAAGAAAATTAAGCGAAAAAATAAAACTGACTATAACTCATTTATCGCTTCCGAAAGACAATACTATAAACACAAATAGAACGTGTCCTTCATCATTTCTCAGAGTATTAGACGGGGATGATGAAAATTCTCCTCTGATTGATGAATTTTGTGGAAAGAAAATCCCACCTATGATTGTTAGCCATGGTAACGCAATGACAATACAATTTGGTTCTTATGAAGGTAATATTACTGGCACCTTTACGGCACGCTATTCGTCATTGGCTACAACCTGCGGAGGAGTTTTAACATCTGAGGAAGGAAGTCTCGCTTCTCCAAATTATCCGCAACCATATCCTTTGAATTTTGATTGCGAATGGACTTTGAGTACCTCGCCAGGTAATAAAGTATTTGTAAATTTTGAAAACTTTGATTTGGAATTATCAGAGGGCTGCAATGAAGACTATTTAGAAGTGCGAGAAGATAATGGCGGTGGACGCCTGATAGGTGTTTATTGTGGCAATGAAGTACCAACAGCTACGACAGTTGCAAGTAAGCTTTACATTAAATTTCATAGTGATAGTAAAGTTTCAGGTCAAGGATTTCTTATTCACTATGGATTTTTACATGGAAACGAAATTACAGGGCTGACAAGTGGCGAAATTTCTTCTCCTTTGTATCCATACTCTTATGAAGGTATTGGGGATTACACGTGGCGAATTACCATAAATAATTATAAAGCTATTGTAGTTCGTTTTGATCAAATGGAATTGCAAAACAGAGGCTCAGTATGTAATAATTATTTAGCTGTTTATGACGGTTATAATGAGGATGCACCTGTTCTTGAAAACTTTTGTGGCATTCTAATAAACCAAATTAAAACTTTAAAGTCGTCATCTAATGTTGTATACATTAAATTACATTTAGAAGAATCTCATATCGGATCTCGGTTTCATTTACGTTGGACGCAAGAAGATAAAAATACAGTATTAGAATTTGATGAAAATGCTAATTGTGGGTCAAATAATACTGTTACTATATCACCTGGAGAGTCTGTTATAATTAATTCACCTAATTATCCAGAACCCTATGGAAATGATTTAAACTGTGTTTGGACCTTTATGTCAACACCTGGTCATCATTTATTAGTATCATTTAAAGATTTTTCACTGGAAGAAACACCAAACTGTTTTGCTGATCACGTATCTATATTTCATTCAGATACTTTAGACAAATGGAGTCCTTTAAAAGAAAATCTATGTGAAAATGAAGCTTCAAAAGAGGCTATAAATGCTTCAACATACCTGAAGATTAATTTTAAAACCGATTCTTCTGTATCTTTAAAAGGCTTTTCCGCTTCTATAAAGTCCATGTGTGGTGGTTTGCTTTCCGAACTATCCGGCGTGGTAGAACCAACATGGTTAGATGTTAAAAATATTTATTCAATTAAAACTCGATGTGAATGGATTATTAAAGTTCGAAGTGGGCGAAATATTCAAATTTCGTTTGAGTCGTTCAATATTACAAATATTGGCAGCACGTGCTCTACGTACGTAATGCTTCGTAATGGTGAGACTAGGGATTCAACAATGTTAGGTGACGGAAAATATTGTGGATATTCACACGAAAACAGGAACAGCATAATTTCGTCTAGTAATGCAGTTTTTATAACATATGAAACTTACACTCCACGAAGTCTAAATCAATTTAAAAGTTTTAGATTACGCTTTAAAGAAAATAATATAGAATGTGGTGGGACGTCTTCACTAGACTTTGACCATCAATGGGAGACCATCAATTCACCATCATATCCTTCCGTACCCTCGCCTTACATAGAATGCATTTGGACTTATACCGGTCCTCCTGGTGAAATTTTAAGAATTGATTTTGTGGAACGATTTGATTTAGAAAACAAGGACCCGTGTACTGCTGAATTTGTGGAGATACGAGATGGATTATCAGACTTTTCACCAATTCTAGGCAGATACTGTGGAAACAAACCAGGAACCATTAAAACGAGTAACAATATACTTTACATCAAGTACTCCACACAAATAGCTGAGCCTCGCAATGGTTTCAAAGCTAACGTATCGATTGATTTTTGTGGTGGTACTATAATAAATGATCATGGTGAGTTAATATCTCCAGGCTACCCACACATGAAATTTCTACCATATGGCTCTACGTGCACTTGGATTATAATAGGTCCACCATTTTTAACTTTAAAACTATTTATAATGGATATTAATTTACCTGATTCCGAAGTGCCATGTGCAACAAAACTATCAATAAGTGAAAAATCGGTACCAGCTAACAATACTATAACATATTTAAAGGAGTTTTGTAATGATGATATTGAAACATATTCGACTCCAATAGAATCTTTACTAATGAAGTCACTGTTTCTCTTGTTATTGGCAAACCCAATTATTGGGACCAAATTTCACGAAACAGAGGATTCCGAATAACTTTTAATACGTCAAGGCCCTCCTGTGGTGGTATCGTCTCAACATCAGAGGGATATCTTACAACACCTGGGTATCCAAGGCTAACGACTTTGCGGTTTTGCCAGTGGAAAATTGTATTACCAGATAAAACCAGGCGAGTGCGTCTTGAATTATTAGACTTCGACGTGATCAATCATCATATAGGGATGTATAATGACATTAACTTCCAAAGCTTGATTCTAAAAATACCTGACCAAAATTACACTTCAGACTGGAACATTTGTGAATCTACGGGAAGCAATTTTGGAATATATTTATGGCTTAATCCATCACAAACTACAGTACATCGATTTAAAGCCCACTTTACTTCTAACGACGAAGCATTATGTGGGGGAATATTACATGATAAAACTGGGGAACTTACTGATCCAAAACTTGAACGCTCTTACATTTGCGAGTGGCAATACAGGTATGAAGGCAGCGAACAAGAATTTAACTTTAATACTATTGTTATTCGAGCAAATGTAAACTCTTCATTAAACAGTAAATACTGTCGATTCTTTGAGCCTCGATTCAATATAAAAGCTAATTTTCCTAATGAAGATTTCAAAATATCAAGAAGTATTTGTGGTTTAACAACTAATTCTTTGTATAGAATACCATCTTCAAGTATAGACTATAAAGCAGTTAGAATCAAAAACACAAGGTTAAATTTTCATATTGAGTGGAAAATGCAACCTTGCGGCGGCATTGTTCATGTGAGTGAACAAGCAGTAAACATTTTAAATTTACCGCTTAACTATAGCGCTTCCTTAGACTGTGCATGGGTCGTTGTTGCACCTCTAAGTAATAAAATTGAGTTTAAATTAGAAGGAAATTTTAAATTTGGTTGTTCTGAAGAAAATATACAGATTAGACAAAGTTTATCACAGCTTGCCACTGTAATTGGTGACTATTGCAAGGACAGGCTTCCTGAATATCCTCTTACAACAACCTATCGTTATACTTTTGTGGAATATCACTCAAGTAATAAAAATGGCACATCTTTAAAGTTACTGGTGAAAACGTCTAATAGTCAATGTGGTGGCTTACTAACAAAATATGAACGTCAGTTCTCTTCTCCCAATTTTCCCAAGAACTACAATCAAAATCAAGAGTGTATTTGGGAAATTAAAGCAGAATTAGGTAACAGAATATCTTTACAGTTCGTGGACCGATTTGTAATCGAAGACAGACCAAATTGCACAAAAGATGCGTTGATTATCTATGATTGGATAGACAGTGACTATAAGGAAGTTGTCAAACTTTGCGGTCGGCAGTTGCCACCAGCGATAAACTCTACGTTCAATCAAATGAAAGTAGTGTTCCGGACGGATAGTGATATAAATTTAGATGGTTTTAGAGCTCAATGGAATCCTATTTGTGGTGGACATTATATAGCTACAGAGAATGAGCAAATATTATTCAGCCCCGGTTACGACAAAGAATACATGCCATCTTTGAATTGTGAATACCGAATATCGGCAATCGGCAGGAACTTAAAAGTAAAATTCTTAAGTTTCGATATCGAAGGTGTATATCCGCAATGTGAGTATGACAACGTTACGATATTATCACACAGTAATTATGATAACTTCTTTCAAGTCTATTGTGGCCAAGAGATCCCACCGCCAATACAAAACGTTGAAGACGTTCAATTGATTTTCAAAACTGATAGATACAGTAGCCGAAAAGGATTTAAATTATCGTACTCTATTTATACCTGTGGAGGGAATATAACAAATAACACTGTTATAACATTTGATAAATACGAAAATAATTTAAACTGCACATGGTTAATTGAAGCGCCAGCAAATAAAATTGTCATACTAAAGTTCAAGTACATTGACTTAGAAAGTAACACCGATTGCTACAATGATTACATTGCTGCGTATGATGGATTTTTATTAGACAATAGTAACCGACTAGCGTTAATGTGTGGTAACGTGAGTTCTTCAACAATTATCAAAAGTACACATAATAAAATGATTTTACAATTTGTCACCGATAGCAGCATTACATACAAAGGGTTTCAAGTTCAAGTTACTTTTAGTTATTCTGAATCAGTCGGCTGTGGTGGACAAATAAATTTGAATCAAACCTCCACGTATACTTTGAAATCACCTCTCATAGAAAACAGTTTTGTGTACGAAAATTATTTAGATTGTATTTGGTTTGTTAAAGCACCAGACGGCTATGCAGTTAATATTAAATTCTTAGGTTTCCATGTATCTCCATGTTACAACGTCAATCAAACTGCTTTAGGCATGAACAAATGTGACTGTGACTACGTAGAAATAAAAGATGGAATTCACCCGAATAGCATGAATATTGCCACGTATTGTGGACATACATTACCTCCTGAAATTCATAGCTCTTTCAATTATATGTCAATTCGTTTAGCCACTGATGGTGAAATTGTTAGCTCTGGCTTTCAGGCAATTGTTACTGCAAGAAAATCAAGCTGTGGACAACATCAGTATACAGTAACGCACAATGTTCAAGTCTTAAAATCGCCACATTACGACGATGGATACATTCCCCGAGATTTACACTGTTCTTACCAATTAGATTCTCAATTTGAACAATATTCCACAATACGAATTTCTATAAAAGACCTTGATTTGTCATCGGGTTCTAAGGATTTGAATAAATGTACCAATGACAGGTTGTTGATAACCGCAAATCCACACTCTCCTAACGCTTCACTAGGCAAAGATTTTAAGCTTAACCCTGAAATTGTAAGCTTTTTCGATGTATCAAGTTTCTATGACCATACATTTCCTAGAAGTTCGGAACTTTGTGGAAAAAAAACGTCAATAGATTTGTACATCACGGGAGACGTTTTGATTAACTTAAAAACCACCCCTAGTTTAAACGATCGAATATACAAAGGGTTTGAGATAGAATTTGTTTTCAGCGGATACTGCGGTAAAAACTATACAACTTCGGAAGGAAGAATAAAAGCAGTATACCCGGTAACAGAACAAAAAGAAAATGATTGTTATACTCTAATAACTGTCCTGAAAATAATACAATATCTGTTTACTTTTTATCGCTCGTACCCGATTATTATAATGAAAATACATATCTCGAAATATTTGACGGTAATAATACAAGGGCCCCAAGTATAATGAAAATTTCCAAAGAGTCGAATGGATACATGTCATTCTTTTCATCGGGAAAAAATTTGTTACTTCATAATCACCCAGATTCTAGAAGCATTGTTACTTTTGACTTAAATTACGTTGCTACGGATAAAGGGCCTGGATGCGGTGGAAAACTACACAATGTGGTGGGTCGTGTTACTAGTCCTCTGTATCCAGATGTGTATCGACGGAAAAACACTTGTGTTTGGGAATTAGAAACACCGCAAAATACAAAGTTATTGATACATTTTGAAGTATTTGACTTAGGCATTGTGTGTGACCAAAATTATATTGAAATCGTTGATAGGAATGATAAAGTATTATCTACATATTGCTCTGAAGTTCCTGCCGATTACACCAGTGAGGATAACTACATTAAAATAAGATTTATAACTAATATGAATAACGGTGGCACGGGTTGGGTTGCAGATTTCGTAGCTATAGTATAAATAAAACAAAACAGCTAATTGACAGAAAGTTTGAACGGTAATCACGCCGATAAAACTTATTTCAACTTTACTATTTCTCATTATAAAATGTACTTTACGTACTTTAGTATAAGTTAAAAGAAATACATATTTTGGATAAGATAATATATTTTTGTTTACGTTAATGTTTGTATTCCATAAAAAACCTAGCAATATGTCTTAAATAGAGGGTTTACCTATTTATGGAAAACACACAGAAATTCCTTAAGAAAATTTTTTACGTTTAACTAAAAACTTACGAGTAGTAATGTATTAAGGTTCCGAATATTTGTGTTACCGAGATCATCATCGGTTAGATAAAGGTTTTCAAGTATTTGTACTATAATAAATTTAATATTGTACTTATTAAGTAATAAATGATATTAGACTAATCTCTAGACACAATTTATTCGTTAACAAGTACAGTTAGCCTTCACGACGTGTCACATAATTAATTAATAACTGTACGAAATATGGTTTCTTTTTTTTGTTTAACAATTTTTATTCTGTGCAAAGTAAAATTAGCAAATAAAATAAAAATTAAAATAATGAATTAATTGCTTTTTATTTTTATTTCAACCTTAAGTTTTCTACGGAAATTATATAAAAATAAGCCTATTAATCGCTAAAATGCGAGTAGATCTTGTGCGTCGAAAATTTCATAATGTCCACAACCCAAAGGGTGAAGTGCTTCTGTGTGAGGATTAATTAGTTAATTTGAAGCCAATGAAGCCCTGCGACAATTACCAAAGATGATCATGACAACTGAATCTTTACATCTTTACATGCCTACCCAACGTATGGATCATCTTACGTGTTAGGAATTTTAGAAAACCCGTACAAATTGCCCAAATCAACAATAAAAAAAGAGGATAGCACAAAGGGCAACTTGCATTCGATATGAGGATATATTTAAAGGGCCTGACATCCTGGAACGACTGCCAAAGATGATCTTGATAACCGGACCCATCTTTAATCGTGCGCATCGGCACCAAGCATCATCTTTCTTTTTATGCAATTGGATGATAGGCCAGAAAACAACTATAAAAGGATGTTTTCTTCTAAGACACGATCAGTTGAGAAAGCGATTTAGTACGCTATTAAAAGAATAGCTGGTATCGAATAGTGTTAAAATAAATTAATGTTACTTTTCATTTTCTATCATGTCATTACTATACATATTAGTATGTTATGTTAGAGTAACTAAATAACTAAATAATTTCTAAGGCGTTATATATAATAATAAATAAAACTATTTAACAAGAGTGTCTGTTTGTAACATCAAAATAACAGTTTGTAAGTGATTACCCCAAGCTGGAAACCTATCATTGAGATACTCCTTTGGTATCTTGTAATAAACAATTCACCATGCTTTTAACTCCTTTAGAACTCTCAGCCTGGCGACGGTGATAAATCAAATAGCCATCGTATAAATTTAGGGATACAAAAAAAAGTATAAATAGTTTGCAGTATCGAGTAAATTTCTATTACTTTTACTACTAGTAACTACGTACTCGATATTTTGTTTTCAATTGTTTCAATATTCAACATGGGAGCGATACACTGACTTATTAATTGTCAAAAATCAACCGGTTCAGAAACGGACGCCGGACAGGACGGACTTGAGAAGAACCAGCGAAAGAAACTCAGCGGTAACTAACGGTTATTTCCAATTTAGTAAACCACTCTCTGAGTGATTCTTTAGGGCCCGCTCAGAGAGAGTTTAGATTGCACGAATAGCTGTTTTTTTAAGGATGAAGATTGTATTTATATTGGCTGAGTTTCCCCACAGTAGAATGCCATAAGACATTATACTGTAAAACAAGCGGGCTGTTTCCACGTTAGTTATTTATCTAATTTCCTTTACAGCAGTTTATTCGCCAGTCCATTTATATGGGGGCTCCACTACAACTTGGCTTTTATTGTTATGTCAAGAACGACAGTAGAGTTAACAAGGTCTAGTACTTCCCCATCCAAAGACACTTGAAAATTACTACATTTTACAATAGGGGTATTAAATTAAATACATTGTCTTTTTGTTGTTCAATAGTAAATTATTTACACTGAACCAATGCGCTACTTTGAAGAGTGTATTGTTTAAATCGTCATTAATTACTGTATTACGTCTGACTTTAAATTCAAAGAGGTATCATCCGCAAATAATTCTATCTATCCCGATTCCTACTAACATATATACCCTAAAAGGTCCTAGTCCTATTCCGAACCGGTGGTAGCGTCCTTGACAATCAATAAGCGAGTGTTACACTTCTATATTGAATAAAGATATTTGAATTTGAATTTGAATTTGAATCTCATATTTATTGTTAACTATATATGCCGCATATACTTTCCATCTTATATACTTTTAACTAACACCTTCTTCAGTTGTGGAGTGGCATTTAGTGAAGCCGTACTGCTTATTATTTAGAAAGTTTTTTTTCCATAGAAGTGTTTAACTAAATGATCCAATAGCATTTTTGAAAGATTTTACTCAGAGTAGGCAGTACGGATATTTTACGGATATTGGTCTAAAATTATTTGGATCAGTTTTACTACCCGATCTAAAAACTGGTATTACTTTACTATGCCTCATTAGGTCAGGAAACTCACCCCTATTTATACACACATTGAATAAAGTTGCTAGGAGCGGTGATATTACATCGATAATATTACTTTAACGGACCTTTTAGGGTCAAAAGTCTGCCGTTCTTAAGACTTAAAAACATTTATGACATCTTTGTAACTTACTTCAGTAAACTCAACAGTTATGTGCATCCATTGACACGTTCGTTTGGGAGTGACTAGTTAATTGTTGGAGATAATAAAAGATACTTGGTAGTAGAAACCGGAATGTCGGAATGCAGAGAGAGAGCATAAATATTTACTTATGTATTATATATTACTTAAACTGAAACCGATTCTTAGGACATTGAAGGAGACGATGGTTTTTGTTACTGACTTCACAGAGATACTTGAAATGACACATGGTCATATTTACAAGGTTAAAACAAATTGAATGCACTTATTTAGAAGTCGGTCTAGTTTATTGAGGTGATCAGCGTTCAGGTCAAAGTAGCACATGTCACCATAGTCGATAAGAGGGAAAATCAAAGCCTGCACTAGCATTGCTTTTGTTGGTGCAGGCGGAAAGTTTTTGAGTCTAAAGAGATGTCGCATGGAATTAATGACCTTTTAACTAATACTAAAAATAAGAGATTTCCAGTTTAAAGTGCTATCTACGTTCAGGCCTAAGTTTATAAAACATTGGCTGAAAGGAATAGGAGAGCTGTCAAATAAAATTTGTTTTTGTTGAGATGCGTCTAATTTAGCCAGGATTCTAGGGCTACCAAGCATAATAGCCTGGCATTTAGATGAATTAACAGCTAACCCATACCCATCAGACCAATGTTTAATAGCATCCAAGTCTCTGTTGCTTGCTTGAGCATATATTTGCAGGTCGTCAGCATACAAATGATACGCACACTGAATGTCGTCTGTATTAAGGTTAATTAAAAGAGAAAACAGAAGAGGGGAGAGAATACCGCCTTGTGGGACGCCACGTTCAGTAGTAAGCCAATTTGATGAGGACTCAACGATTACAGACTGTTGGCGTCCCCGAAGATAAGAAGAAAACCAGTCCAGAACTTTATCAAAATTCATAAAATAAGACAGGACAGCTAGAATGGGATGTCGTGACTGACAGTATTAAAGGCATTAGAAAAATCAACTAATACTAACACTGTGATTTTAGTGTTCTCTATGCCAACCCTAATATCGTCAGTCACTTTAAGGAGGGCAGTGGTCGTACTGTGGCCGGGTCTGAAGCCGGATTAAAAGGGACTTATTATGTTATTACTGAATATAAAATGAGAAATTTGCTTGAATACACATGATTCAAGAACCTTGGAGAGAAATGGCAATATTGAGATTTATATGATTAGCCAAACTATTAACTTATTAATACTCACTTTTTAAGATGCCAGTCTTCGCAGAACCCCTGTAATTCTTGTGGTTAAATGTAAAGTCAAGTAAAATATGAAAAAAAAAATTTTGATGTTTGATTAGAAACTTGATTAATATATTACTTAGTAAATACTGTTAAAATAATGCAGAGCCTATTGGTATATTACTACCTATTGTTATATTACTACTTATTGTAATATTGACACTGGTCGTCACCCAGCTATTGTTTTTTTTTTCTATTTTTATATAAAATTTATGTACCAATACCATTTGGATTTTTTTCCTATTCGTGGATGGTATGACACATAACTATATAACAATAATATTTTACCAGACCATAAAGTATTAGTAAAAAAACAATAATATAAGCTTATTATCACTTCATCATGTATCAATATGATTACCATAATCAAAAAAAGGGTTTTGACATAAGACAGATTAAGACTTGTTATTATTCTGTTAACATGGCAATTTTGAGATAGGACACGTCAAAGTATCAAGATTTTAAAATTGTTTATACTTTTCGTTTTAATTTGTTTACTGTTAAGTACTCGATTAGTTATAAAAAATATTGCCAGCGTAATATATAAATATGGAGCTTTTAACAATTATATATTTCTTTCTTTTTTTAGGCCTAATAGTAATAGGCCTATTATCAATGGTAAGTTATCTTTCTTTACAATATTTAAAACGTGTACTTATTTTATTGACATAAAAATAAACCAAATAATTTTAGAATAGAAGCCAGCTACTATTTAAATTTGTGTGACGTTTTGTTCTTTATGTGAATTAACTGCTGAGGTAGATTAGTGGCTTGCGCTTTATAAAATCGGAGGTCGTAGATTCGAATTCTGCGGGAAACTTAACAAGTTTTTTTTTTGTGTGCCCTATTTGGTTAGGGCAGTGCGGGCTTATCACCTGATTGCCTATAAAGTAAACTGATCCATGCATAAAGTATGTAAAGAGTCGGTCTTGTGCCTGATCTCTCGCTGGTTGTATTGATTACCCTCCTATTGGACTATGAGCATGCTATATAATGCTTTTGTGGTTAGCCAATCTCTAATGTAGATTGGCTGCCTTTGTTGAAATCGGCAGAACATTATTATGCAAATTTTAAATTCTATTTTATGTGAAAATTTTTGTATATTTTTGATTTTAGCTTTCCTTATTTTTATTATTAACCACAAATCCGTATAAAATTATGAAGAGACACAAGAAAGAAAAAACTTATTATGACCCAGCAACAAAAAATAGAAACCACTTTCCAAGCATCAGTGAACCATATACTTTAAATTTATCAATTATTGTACCAGCATATAATGAGGCAGAAAGATGTAAGTAAATTTGACATAAAATGTCATTTAACTTGTTAATTTCACATTCATTAGGTTTATTGTCCATTATTTACTTAGTTAAAAATATAGCAAAAACTCTTTGGTCCCTGCATAACAGTCTTATAGTTAATACATCATTAAATTTTAAATATTTGATTGGTATAAATATTAAAATATAAAAATAATGCAAATATAATATTTATAGGTAATAGAATATTCCTTCTATTTTAAGTCAATAATCTTTAAACTGACTACTGAGGCACATAGGTGTTATATTATATTAAATTTATATTAATATTATAAATAATTATATTTGTTGTCTTATTATCACCTATTCAAAAACCTATAATGACCACAGTGTTTTTGTTTCTTTTACATATATAGAGATGTTCCTAAACCTTTAATGTTGATATTTACTTGTTTCAGTACCTATTAGAATTTAATGACAACAAAATAAAAAATAATACAATCTATAATCTGTTATTATTTATTATGATTTCTACAAATAAAAGTGATCAATGTTCAAAAAAAGTGTATATATTCAATAATATTTTTAATAATAAGCAAGATTAATAGTTTAAAGATTTATTTAGTGTTTAAAAAAAACAACAATTAACATATTTTAGTACCCCCAATGCTTGAGGAAACAATTGATTTTATGGAAAAAAGAATTCAAAACCAACCCACATACAAGTATGAACTCATCATTGTCAGTGATGGAAGCACTGATACTACAGTAAAGGTTGCTGAAGAATTTGTTGAAAAATATGGAAGTGACAAAATTAGATGTCTCGAATTGATTGAAAATAGAGGAAAGGGTGGAGCGGTTCAATTAGTAAGTTCTTAAAGTTATCTCTAAAACAAAGTTAAAGGTGACAACATTTTATTCTATTTGTTTTATCATTTTTTGTTAGAAATTAAAAATAATAACTCGTTTATGTTTGGATTAATCATAG
Source organism: Lamproptera curius (assembly GCA_029286875.1). Lineage (NCBI taxonomy): Eukaryota > Metazoa > Arthropoda > Insecta > Lepidoptera > Papilionidae > Lamproptera > Lamproptera curius. The sequence continues at coordinate 5,984,643 of JAGSMT010000016.1, read as the reverse complement.
TATTTGTTCTTAATATAAGAAGTGTAAGATTAATACTAAAAATTTTGGTTTTCCTGATTGTTTGCACATATTATATAATGTTGACAAATTCACAGGGTGTACAAAGTGCAAGAGGTGCTGCAATACTATTTGCAGATGCAGATGGAGCTTCTAAATTTGAAGATTTAGCCAAATTAGAACTGTCTTTGAAAGATATTATTAACTGTGATCCTGTAACGGAACCAGAGAATGTTAGCCAAAAGCTTGCTTTGTCAATAGGTTCCAGAGCACATCTTGAAAAAGAATCTTTAGCTACAAGAAGTTTTTTTAGGTAAAACAAATTAAGATATTTTACAACAATATTAAATATTTATACTATTAAATATTTTACCAACTTCCTAAACATTGTAGGTACTCAATTTCGTTCTCGTTTTATATTGTAATATAAGTGTTATGCAAATGTAAACATTTTCATGTATGCAATACAATTAATTCAAATGTTTTTATGAATTATTTTTATTATTTTAATATGAATTTAATATATAATAATAATTTTAGGAACTTACTTATGTATGGTTTCCACTTTCTGGTGTGGTTATTTACTGTGAGAGGTATAAAGGATACACAATGTGGATTTAAATTGTTTACAAGGAAAGCTGCGAACATATGTTTTCAAAGTCTGCATGTAAATAGATGGTAAATATAAAAAATTATATATCCTGATGACCATTGGTGTTGGAAAGTTTTGGAATATAAACTGAGGCTCAGCAAACATTGTGTGACACCATTCACAAAGTGCATTAGGGAAAGCCTAAGTCCAGTAGTGGACTAACACAGCTGATAATGTCTATCATAGTTTTGTATCTTAATAATTTAAATTATTAACTTCACTGGTACTAATCTTTCATATACTTTCATAAACTGCCTCCGTAGCCTAGTGGTATAGGCGTGTGCTTTAGAATCCGGAGGTCGTGGGTTCGAATCCTGCGGGACTCAACAAATTTTCATTGTTGTTTCCTAGTTGGTTAGGGCAATTTGGGCCGATCACCCATTTGTCTGAAAAGTAAGATGATCCATGCGTCGGATGGGCATGTAAAAAGTCGGTCCACCCACCAACCCGCATTGGACCAGCGTGGTGGGATACGGTCCAAAAACCCCCTAATGGATAGGGGTGTATTAGGGGAGGCCTATGTCCAGCAGTGGAGTATCACAGGCTGATGATGAATCTTTCATAATTCTTCATCATCTTTTCTATGTAGTATTTTATGTAGACTGTGGTCACATGTTAATTCCCTCATTTAAATTTACTAATTTCACCTATATATAGATTGTTTTTGCAATTTCAAATTTGTACTCATTTCTTTTGACTCTTAGTAAAAAATTGTTCTTGAACCAGAGCCAAATTCTATGTAGAATTGATGAAAAAAATGTGTGGCTTGCCAAGTATTGATTTCTTTTAATTAGAGATACTACAACATTGCTATGGTCTTATTGTTAACATCAATTACAAGTTTTTTTGGCTATAGCTAGATGGATATTTTCATTATAGTTCTTTTAACATTGAGGAGATTTAAACACTGGGCAGGGCATTGATCAAGTATTTACAACAGTTTTAATATAATTTTCAGGGCTTTTGATGTGGAGTTATTGTATATAGCACAAAAATTAAACATTCCAATAGCTGAAACTTCTGTGAGGTGGACAGAGATTGAGGGATCAAAAGTAACTCCTGTTCTCTCTTGGATACAAATGGGCTGTGATTTAGGTCTTATTTGGCTAAAATATAAAATTGGTGCATGGAAAATTAAGGATAATAAAATAGATTAGGCTGACGCAAATTTAAGCGTTTTTATTTGCACATGTAACAATGTTTTATAAATATATAAAAGTTTACAAATTTTGTAATTTATCAGATGCTATTCTATTATTGTAATCAATTAAAAATTAAATTACAAGTAACAGTTTCCTTTCTAGTGTATATAATATTGCCAATATTATTTAATTAAGCACAAAGACAATGTATTAAATAATAAAATAAATTTTAATAAATACAAAATTTGAGCAATTTTGAATTTTCGGTTCACAAAATTTGGCAAATGGTATTCAATTTAAGATAACATTTTTTAAAAAGGAATACTTTTATATAAGCATTAACATTAGAAAAAGTATCTTAGTGATTACATTTTTAATAACATCAAATTTGTGACATTTTTATCAGTAAACATGTCGAAAAATTTATGTTATTAAAAGTTTGATATTGGTTTATATTTCTGCTTGACATTACTTATTAAACTTTTGCGAATTAAAAATATAAACTGTCACAAAGAATTGGCATACAATGATACAGCAAATACAAAGATAATTAAAAAAGTATATGGAAGAAAGAAAAATACAAAATAATTAATAAACTATTTTGAAAAGAAAATTAAAATCTCTAACTTAAAAAACATTTCATAAACATAGAATGTAACTTAGTTACATGAGATTGCTAACGATTCTCACAAAATATCTATATTCTTAAAAGCTAAAGCTTAATTTTTATGTTCATAAAGATGCAACCAACCAACACTTGCAGTTGCAAAAAGTTTAGATCAAATGATTGAAACAAAAAACTAAATGAAAACAAATTCTGTAAGAACAATATAGAATATAGATAAATCTATGAAAAACTGAACTCATGCATGCAAATATAAAATCGATAATCTTTAGAACATTAAATTGGATTTATTTTATAATATGCCCTTTTAATGAGAAATTCCAAACCTTTATGGTGTATCAACTCAAGGAATCATCGGTGTTTACGGCCAACACTGGACGGAAGAGAAATTTATAGTTAGAACACAAGTTACAGCTTTGTTTTATTTTTCATTTTATGGAACAGATTTAATATGTTCATGTTTCGGAACTGGAAAACAATGCCATGTCCACACTCAGAAACTTCTAATAGCTGATAAATATATACAACTCACATATATTTTGTCAGCAATACATTGGTACACATAAGAAACTCAGATATAAGAAAAACACTGTTCTGACTGCACAATATTTTTCTTTGAGTGGGAATCGAACCCGCAACATTCATGGTAATTATAAAAAGTATTAATTGTTTTGCACTCCATGCAATGGTTTGAAAGGTGTTGTGCAATAAATACTCTTTTGTGCCAATTTTGGCTACAATAAAAATATTTAAAATCACATAGAATTTTTTAAATTATAGATACTAATAAGTATTTGAAATAAAAAAAAACATTTAGCTTCTTATGTGGCAATTTATATAAAAAATATGTTGAAGGTATAATTTTTCTGATAAGCTTCACTTTTTATGTAATTATCTAATTACATTTATTCTTAAACATTGGAAGACATATTTGGAAAGTATATGAATTAATGAGCAAACATATTTAGTTAAAAATTTGCAATTTTTAACAATACATGTTGTATTATATAACAGGACAACATTAACCTTAACTTATACATGACAACCTATGAAACATTTTAAGTATAAGGCAAATTCGAATAATATTTTTTTGTGCTCAAAAATACTATATTAAATAAAAAAAATTGTTTCATCCATTTTCATGTCAATTAACCGTTTTTGTAACATGACAAAAAATATGTACATTCTTACAACTTGAATTTGGTATAATTTTACCCTAAATTGCAAGGTTATGGGACTGAAACTATTTAGAAATTTCAATAAGATGCAGAAAAGAAAAGAAGTAATATCAAATTAAGTTGACCATATTCATAAATGATTGTTACATTACACAAAAAACAGTTTTAATTTATAGTATTATCATACAAATATAAATTACGACTTTAAAGTAATATTTTTATATAACTGTTACATTCTTTTATCATCACAAATGCAATGGATTTTTACACACAAAGCAACAACATCAATTAAAATTATTAGAAGAATAAGCTACCCGATTATACATGTTTAAACAGCAAAGATTTATTTATAATCTTTTATACCTTTAAACCAAACACCATTTTAAGGAACTGTTCATAGTGAATAGTAATGACGCCATCTTGATCTGTGTCGAAACTGCGGAATGCCGATGAAAGTGTCTGTAAAAGAATTATAACATGAAAAAAACATTGAAATAGAATTACTTTATAAATTATTATATTACTTCTAGTAATTTCAATTTAAGAGTATTTTTATGTTATATTTCACATGTCACGTTATATTTCGGTTTTCTTCTGCACTGTTTTATTACGAATAATTTTTGAAGTAAAACTTCTTTATCGGAGTTGGAAAAAAACTTTGCGTAACATTTTTTTGTTACGCGTCACATTTTTCCGTTACGCGCTTCAAGGGCATTCGTGATATGCGCCATCTAGCGTTTAATTTAACGAACATTGCTAAAGTAGCATACTAAAATTTTAACAGTAATTACTTATATTTCAACAATTATTTATCTTGTTTTGTTTGTTTTGTCTTGAAAAGGATTTCAACAAAGCAAAATTAAATAAAAGTGATATAGGTGTCATCATACTTAAATTTTGTTCTTTTTTTTAATATTATATTCATGATAACGGTGGATACGATTGTAGGTATTGTAAATACACATCACACAATTATTTTCCTCTTACTTGTCGGCTCAAAAACAGTTGAAATTTAAGATTCAAATAAACTTTTGTTCTAAATTTGTTTGTAATCAAGAAGTGAAGAATAAGGGTTTTTATTATTTACGGCAATACTTACATATAAAGTGACGCAGCATTGGATAAAGTCATCAAATAAAATCGTGCCACGGCCAAATCTGTCAAACTTTTGCAACATTATAGACACAACCTCATCTGACAATCTATAACCGAATGCCGTTAATGCATTGTGCAATTCACGTTTATCAATGTTGCCCGAATTGTCTTTGTCGAATGTACGGAAACAGTTCTGCCAATCTGTGACATACTTCCACAATGCACCAAAATCTTCAAATGAAATAACTCCCCTGTTTTGCTTGTCGAACATTCCTGTAAGTTTTATAAAAAATGTTATGACAGAATAAGTCATTTTTTTTAACATTGCAATCAGATCTAAGTCGATTTGTTAAAATACATATAGAAGTGATTCATATTTCAAAAATTATACGTTTTTTTTCTACACCAACACTTATGCAGTACCATTATGTCAGAAATTACAAAACAAACGAGAACTAACAATGCCTTATAGTCATAATTGGAGTTTATCACTAAGAAATTACCATGAAGTGTATTCAGCTAAGTTCAGCTATAAAAAGTTAGATTATCAATCAAACATTGTACAGAAATGGTACTGAGATTAAAAACTATAATTGCATTATAATGATATTACTTATAGCAACCACAGTGTTAACAATAAAAAATATATAAATTATGCAATTGTACAAATCATAATGTTTATTTAATTATTTCACTATTATCCACAGGTTACACAAATATATTACCCTTAACACCTTGTGTTTTTTTAAATAAAAAAAACTGTATCATTTATCATGAACAGTATTCACATAAAAAGAGAAAGTGTTAATAGGAATAAATTTGTATATAATGAAATAATATGTTACCTATAACTAATTAACTATTAAAAAAATACTTGTTTACCATGGACACTGAAAAATTGTGAAACTATATCATTTATCAAGTATAGTATTTGCATTCATAACATAGAGTATTCATATGAGATACTTAAATATACAATAGTGCTTGCTTTTTTAACTAGTTACTATTGCAGTTTATTCAACATTAGGACAGTTGTTTTTTTTTATTTTTATACCTCACACAATAAAAAATATTATAGTGTTAGGAAGTAAAATTAAAAAAAAGTTTGATTTACCAGGACAATAATTACAAAAAACTATAAAAACTAGGCAAGAATTGTTATTTGTTAAGTGATTTCAAGAACAATTACTGCTCTACTATTTAAAAAAGTTGTTATTTGAACACACACCAAAAGAACACAGTAAGAAATCATAAGTTTTTTATATACATTACTCAGATTTACAATAGAATGCCTATGTAAAATGAAATTACAATATACTTTCTGATTATGGGTATATTGTATTTCATGCTATTCTTTTAATATAGTTATACATGTAGGTCAATTTTAACAACTATTTATATTCTTCAAAATATTTAATTTGCATATTATATGAACAATTCATTTAACTTCCAATATTGAAAACTTATAATGATTGCTACTCACCAATCATAAGTCGCACGGTTTCTGGATTGAAAGGGTTCCATGTACCATTAGAGAGTGCTTGCTGCAATTCATCTGCTGAAATATATCCACTACGGTCCTTGTCAACGCTGAAATAGAGAATCTATTAAGTTTTTCCCTTTTTAAAAACTGTGGTTTAAACAATTTAGACTCCGATTTCATATAAACAAAATAACTCATAGCATTGCATGTAGGAAATTATATAACTACATTATTGTTGCCTAGACAACAATACAGACTCTAAATTGGTTAATTACCAATGGAACTTAATTTACATACAATTTCTTTTTTAAATAAAATAAAACTCTTTATGACTTGTGTTACTGTTTTTGCAACTTAAATAAAGTACTGCATATCATTCAAATCTATAAAAATAATCCCTTTAAAAGTATTAACATGAAAGTTGCACCATTCCGCAAATTTCTGTTAAGGCAGTAGACAATTGAAGGATCATATTGCCCTGTGTGACCAGAAATCAATAAGACAATATTGTATTTTTTTACAAGATGATGATGATGATGATGGTCTAAGTTTTGTATAAAGTGTTACAAAAAAAAGAGATTTATTATCAGTCATGAAATTCTATATCAAACTTGTTAAATATATACTAGCGACCCGCCCCGGCTCCGCACGGGTGCAATACTGATATCGGTAAATGTATGGAAACATATATAAACTTATCAGCGTTTCTCTACAATGTTACGTATGAATTATACATATAAACCTTCCACTATAATCACTCTATCTATTATAAAAACCGCATCAATATCCGTTGCGTACTTTGAAAGTTTTAAGCATACAAAGGGATATAGGGACGGAGAAATCACTTTGTTTTATACTATTTAGTGGTAGACTTTGTTATTCTAATATAGTGTTATAAGAACACCAACAATAAATTTTTCATGAAACCTCTCTAAGGTTGGCTGTTCGATAATGCATAAGGCATTAAGCCCCTCTTTGTATACTAAATGGTGCTAAAGAATAAATAAATAAATTAAATTCAAATTTCAGAAAATTTTCATACTAGATATATAGACTTACCGTCTGAATATATCCCATAGAAACTCCCGGCTAGGCATAGGTGATTGGAATGACATTTTGTGCTGAAATTGAAATGTATTCAATTTACATTTAAATTATTTGGAAACATCACAAATGTATATCAAAATAAAATTAAACATTGAAATTATGTGAATGGTCTAAACCATACTAACAATGGGGCATTCTGCAACTTTAACAATTTATTAGAGGTGATGAAAATTTGTCGCTATGTGCCATACTGACTCATAAATAATAAATAAATTTGTAATAATATTTTCATCCAATTTTAAAGTACTTTATATATATTAAAACTTGTAATCATAAAGATTGCAATGTTTATAAAATACATTAGTCATTAGCTCAGTGACTAATGTGGTTTAAAATGTCAATTCTAGAAAATATTGGATTGTGCTGCAATAAACAGTTATAGTGCAATCACTATAATATACTGTTATAATTTAAATGAGTTTAATATATAGATATCAGATTTATGAGACATAAATGATTATAATGCTTTATACTTACAAGTACTTATAAATAATCCCTATCTCAGATAAATACGCAATAATTGCTCATTTATATAGTATTATTGGTCACATCCTAACATTAATGCTTAATAATAAAAACAGAAATATCCCTTTAAAAAAGAAACAGGAAAATTGTTAATAGGAACTTTTCTGGTATATACTACAGGAAAAATCTACTTAATGCAAGATTACCTTCTGAGCGTATTTTTTTATTTAATATTTATCAGTGCGTAACAATGATAAAAAATATCAACTCACAAACACAATTAATAACACAAATGTAAAATACGAAATCAAATAAATATTGTATACGTACTCTTGTCAAATAAAACTTGGGTTCACTAAGTAAGTTCACTTCACTATAGGCATGTGTCCGATATATCAAAACGCAACCAAAAACGGTGTTGAGGAATAAAACCGATAATGCTAATGCCTTATAATTAAGAGTTGTGTACATAGGCTTGCCAATAATAAAAAAATAAAACGCTTAACTAGAGACATAATTTTACGGTGTATTTTTGTTTGGCTCATAAATAAGTACATAAAGATAACTTCTTTGTAAACAATAATTCTGTTACGTTATCCATAATAACAGGATGAGTTCCATGCTATGGAAATCGTATTGAAAATTTGGCTTTTAAGTAATCCAGATATTACGTACAAAACAGTTTATACATAGACCGATTACAAACCAAATACCGAATTTAATGAGATTGTTATTAAATGGAATATTGTAGGAAAATAGATATATTTTTTAATCATTTATTTTTTTTGTTACTGGAACGGGTATGATTCTTTCTTTCTTTCGTTTAATAGTTATTATGCGCGCCTTGCGTAGTTGCCACAGAGCTAATCAAAGATTGGAGAACTGCTCATAGTTGTTAATAATACTTATTTAAAATATCAATAATAGTGGGGCAACGATGGACAGTCTAAGATAACTTTTGGTTCTTTTATCAAATTTTTGTTAATTGTTCCAAGGTAATATCTCAGCAACAACATCTATAATAGACGGTAAAATAAGACAACGTAAAGTTTGTTTACGGTTTTCGGGCAACCAAGTTCCGTGTTGTATTATCATCATCACCAGCCTTTATCCATCCACTGCGGGACGTAGGCCTTTTTCAATTAATGCCAAGACAGCCGATCCCTTGCTGCCCATATGGTCTAACTAACTGTAATTTAATTTTTTAGTTTTTTTACATAAAATTTTACCTTTAATCCGGTTCTATAGAGGCGGCTTATGATGTTAAATAAACATATATATTAAGGAAGAAATACCCCTTTCTACATGAAACATAAACGAAGAGCTTAAATATTTATTTATTTACTTGAAATGCATTTCAAATATATGTTTTGTAAACTTAAGAACCGTTAGGTTAACCGATTTAGAGAATCGTATATTATAATCTGTATCCAAGTTTGCGGGAGGCAATAATGTACGACCAGATAATGCGCGGCCAAATAATTGGGGCACATCGCTCCTATTGGTCAGCACATCTCGTCTCGTAATGGCCAATAGATTGCTCTGCTGTCTATGGTTTGAGCCTCGTTTACATTATAAAAGTAAACTTTTGTTCCTAAAAAAGCAAAGGAACCTTTATACAGAATTTGACCCAAAAAAGTATGAATTGAAAAATAAAAAAATAAAATAGAAATGAAAATTCGAAAAGCTTTTTAACTTTAAAGTTTGGTTTTGGCTACCGCAAAAAACTAAAAACAACCTTTATCAAAAATTGGCCATAAATAATAAAATTTTGATGATTACGAGTATTCGTTGATTTCAATCAAACATAATAAGAATTATAAATAAGAAAAACAGTAACTAATAAACATATCGTTATTATATATACATATTTATAGTATTAATATCGAGAGTAATAAAATATTAGGACAGACAATCTTTAGAGATAACTAGAAATATGTAAAGTTCGTATTACTATATAAACTATTTTCAAGAAATAAATTGTGCCTGTTAGAATAAAATTAGTTATAATTACTTTAAGAACCAGCGAAATATAAATTTCTTGTTATTTTAATATAAGAAAACTACAATAAGAGTGTTTGTATCCAATGGACATGAATTTATTTTTTTATAAGATAAACTTTCATAAAACATATAACAGAGTTAACTAAATATTTAGCTTAACTTATAACCTATTCCTATAGATATTTCTTTACATACTATTCTATACATATTCTTAATTGAATGGCTGCAATGTTTTAAGTATTGCATTAAATTTACTCAAAGAAATAACTATTCTTTATTTTGCCTCACTTTTATATTATATAATTGTAATAAATAATTAAACAATTAAGTAAACAATTCTTTTATTGTATATAATACTTATTTATTTGCAAAATTGAAATCAAACAATTTATATGCTAATAATATTTCTCTGAACACAAACAACTTGTTAAGTTTTAGGCTAAAAACTTGAGAGAAGAATGAAATATGCTTGCTTTTATCATGAAGTAGTCATTGGGTGCAACTTTTAGGTACTTTTATTAACTGTTGGTATTGATTTTATTTCTCAATATAGTCAGCATCCCAAGTTCTTGCCCATCACCGATTCCTGAGGAAGATCTTGCTAATAATTACTTTCAGAGACTTAGCATGCCTGCCTAGCCTTTGTGATTGTAAAGAAAGCTTATTTTCAGACCAAGGACATGCATTTAAATGAAAGGTACTGTATAGTTCATGGCGTCTATTAGAAGTTCAAAATTATGTTTCTGTTGCATTTATTATGTGTATAAAAATAAAATGATTGCTTCTATTATTATTGCAATTAAAAACCACTATGGAAAATACTATTTGCATTTTTCTTTTGTTATAAATTCCCCATTTGTTTAATAAATATTGTTTATAAACCAATATTCTTTTAATTTAAATTATAAACTCTTTGCTCATAGCTCCGATATGCAGCAGCAAAGTGTTAGAATAATATTCCACCACCTTGTTTGTAAAAAAATATGTTTAATATAAAGTTAAGAGTTTTTTTTAAATACATAACAAGACATATCACATTATGCTGTTATATATAAATTAATGCTCTACTTTATTTACAATTGCTAAATCAAATTAATGGTAAGGTTTATGAAACGCGTTAATTTACCCAAATATTTCATTCCCATAGCTGTTATAAAGTAAATTGTTCAGGAAGTACTATTTATAAAACATAAAGAAATTTCAGGTTAAACTAAACGTAAGAAGCTTAAATTAGGCAAGCAGATTACCAGCATTGGCATCTACCAATATAGCTCTTAGTTGGATCCAACATTGTTGTAAATGTCAACAGGAGAGCTTACAAATTTTTTTTTAGATTATTTAATTATTTACACTTTTTGTTAACTGTTCGTACAATGACGCACTTATTGCCATAGGGTCTATGGCAAAGGCATTGTCTCTCAGTCAACCATTGGGTGAGATAGAGAGGTTAAGAGTAGATGCAAAATCATAGCGATAAATAACAGAAAGGAAGGAAAGGACAAGGTAAAGTTTAAGATATGAGTAATTGCAGGAAGGACATAATCAAGAATGGGAACAACCAATCTACGACCAATTTTACTAGGACTAACAGAAGTATATTTGATTGCAAGAATAGTTTCTTTGATTTACTCAGAAGAAAAATAAAAGATGTTGCTACAAGAGCGTCAAACCATTTAGATACCTAAGTTATTGTCTCTTGAATCTTTTAATGATCTATCATAGAAGTGGTAATGAACTGTCGATTTATATCATCTAAAGCTATAGAACTAGGAAGGTTTGATAGCTGCGACTTGCCATTAAACAGAATTGTATGGAAGTTCCAGATATCAGTAGAATTAGAAGAAGATATATTACGCAGGATGTGACGGCGTTTTACATTGCGTATCATCTGATTGCACCGATTTCTGGCCAGCTTGTACCTAGACCAGTTGTCATCACTCCATTCCTTTTTATAATTTCTAAACATGTGGTCTCTACGTCTCATCGCCATTCTAGTTCCCACGTTAAACCACGGAGCTGGTGGACGCTTTATTGCACTACCTTTTTAACGGTGCATCAGTATCGAACAGCTGTTGTTATTCCTAATTGGTTCATTCAATTTTTTTTTGGTTTTTTTTATCTTTACATTTGTTGCTATTTATTATTTTAAAAAATCGTTTATTATGTTCGACTTATTTTATACTGTGTTGTAAATGTGAATATTTAACCTTGTAGATAGCTAGTTATAGTTCTAAATTTTTACATTATTTTTGTAGAGTAATTTTTCTCTTATGTATTTGTTTGTTGATCAGTGCGCTGAGTTGATAAAATGATGTTATGAGATATTATAAAATCATCGGAGGTAATATCACCTACAAAGTAATGTAACCTACGTAACTTTATATTTATACAATAAATTAAATTGGAGTGTCTGTAATATCAACATAACTGTTGTTTCAAATTATTAAAAAGGGGACCGACTGGGATGGTACCACCTTAAGCCTATTTCAGCCGCAAAGCAGTAGTGTGAAAACACTACTGTGTTCCGGTTTGAAGGGCGCCGTAGCCAGCGTATTTATTGAGTATACGAGACTTAACGTCCTATATCTCAAGGTAGGCAGCGCGTTGGTGATACCACTGGTATTGCCAATGTCTATGGGCATCGGTGACCATTTTCCATCAGGTGGCCCGGCTGCTCGTCTAATAGCCAATAAAAAAGATTACATTGTGACATATAACCGATACATATAACAAAACAACATTTATTTTAATATTTTTGCCTGTCTGTCTATATGTTCTGGCTAATCTCTAGAATAGCTATTCTAATTTCTTCGGAACTATAACTGGAATGTAGCTGATGTAGGTAACTAGGAGTAGCTAAGGCTACTTATTAGCATTACCACGCGGATGAAGTCGCGCGCAACAGCTAGTTAATAATATTATAATGCTATCATTTATCGCCAAGAGCTCCTCCTGCCTCCGTAGCCTAGTGGAATGGGCGTGTGCTTTAGAAACCGAAGGTCGTTGGTTCAAATCCTGCGGGTATTCAACAAATTTTCATTGATTTTAGTTGGTTACGGCAATTTGGGCTGATCATCCAATTGTCTGAAAAGTAAGATGATCCATGCCTCGGATGGGCATGTAAAAAGTCGGTCCACCCACCTACCCGCTTTGGACCAGCGTGGTGGGACACGGTCCAAAACCACATTTGGACCGTCATTGCACTGTTATTAAGTCTTTGGAGGGTTTTCTACAAACTTATTTAAGTTATATGAAACAATGTCTTTCATATGTTTGTTGATATAAGTCGTTAATGCATTTGACTGGCAAGTGGTGTAAACGCAGCATTATTATAGAGTCGATATCTATGGGGACACTCGCTGCTGATTGGCTGATGACATTCTGACAGCTTAAGTGGCCGCCATGTTGGACACGAATTATTTGGTCGTACATTATTCGGTCGCGCATTATCGGGCCGTACAAAACGGGATCGTGCAATATCGGTACGGGCCATAATTGGTGTACAAACAAACGGCATTTGTTTGTACATGCATTATTTGGTCGTGCAATATTTGGCCGTACAATATACAGACCCCAGTTTGCTTCGATATTAAAATGGCCGATGTCGCAAATAATGACCGAAAAATAAAACTTACTAAAAATGGAAAAGTTGTAAAAAGACGTGCAAGAAATCCAGAAGGTAAGTTTGTACTATCAATACCTTAATAATACGTGCTCTGGTTTCCACAAATTGTTACTTTATAGCATTCTTTCTTATAGTTTAGCTCTCATTTCAGTGTTAAATTTTGACTCTTATTACATTTTTGATACGTGTGTGTTTGATAAGATTTAGATAGTAGCGAGTTTATTTACTAATATAAAATAGAAAATATTATCTAATATCAGTCAATTCAACTTCCGAAGCCTTTCATAATTTTTTTAACCATATTATACAGTGCTATTATAATTATTTATTAAGTAATTACAGCTAATTTTAATTTATTTTCAGAATGGCACAAACAAAAACAAAAACGTTTAAGGATAGCTGGACTTGAATATATAAATGCAAATGGGAAAGTTGTGCCCCCAAAACAACCAGGACCAGACTGCAATTGCAGGAGAAAATGTTATCAAAGAGTACCAGAAGATGTTCGGTTAAAGACATTTCAGGGTTTTTATTCAATGAAAACTCATGATGAACAAAATGCATATTTATTTGGCCTAATGAGACAAGTAGATGTTAAAAGAAAAAGAATTAAAACAAGCAGTAGGCGTACTTGCACATTTGAATATTTTGTGAGAGTTAAAGGTAAGGAGACACAAGTATGTCAAACAGCATTCAAAAATATTCATGCGATCACAGAGAGGAAAGTAAGAGTCCTATGTAAAAAAATGGATGATGGAGTAATGTTTCCAAGTGATAATAGAGGAAAAAATAGCCATCGTAGGTCAGGAGAAGTAAGACTTCCAAATGGAATAATAGATCAAATAAAAAATCACATATATTCCATAGTGCACACACACAGATTAAAAGATTTTATTAGACTAGACAAGATTGCTGGATTAGAAATCAATATATCTAAGATGTGGAAAGATTATATTAAAACATATGATCCTGACAACATAACTGCTACAATGCCAAAATCTAAGCGCAATATGGAAATTGCTCTGCCTAATGAGCAGGTGACTCATGTGCCTCCACCACCCCCACAGGAATCTTTTGCCCCAATGGCTTATCCAGGAAGTGGCCACCTTGTAAATATTGCAGAGAATTATTTTCAAAACCAATATCATCAAACTACAAGTTTGACAACAGCAAGCCAAACAAACTTTTATCAGACGCAAAACAATACTCAAGGAATGGGTATATTGTTACAATCAACAGTTTCAAGGCCATCATCATCAACGGCATTTATTGTTCTCCAAACAAAACCAGAACCATCACATGATTCATCTCTGGCTATTAATGACATATCATTGAGCCAAGGTTCAGAAATGTCTCAAGACATGATTAGCAAATCCAAGCAAACAAAAAAAGACAGGAAAAAGGGTCCTACAGTCAAGCAATGGAGGTATTCAAATATCTTTCATGATGAAATTAATGGTGCTGCACTAGCTGCTATTAAGACAAGGCTAGGAATGTATTATGCTGAGAGTGATGCTGCAAGGAAAAAGGCCAAACAAGCGAGGCCCCAAGATGTTGTTCAAACTACTCAAGTTTCCCCTGAACAAATAAGGCCCACACACACAGTTACTATTTATACATGAATATTACATTATTTATTATCAACTGCCTTGAATCATGCTAAGATTAGAGTTAAAGTAAAATTTTACATTTACTAGTAACAATATTGTCTTAGTGTTAGTCATTTTAGGGCTAGATATTTATTTGTAAGCTATTTACAATTTATGCTATCTGGCATTTTAAATGACCATGCCAAATACTTCATAATCTAGGTCTACCATTTTTACTTGTTAATATTTTTAAGTTCTCCTTAACTATTTTATATCTTGGCTATAAAGTAGTAAGTATAATCCTATTCTATTTCTTTTTGGAATTATTAGATGTAGTAACTTCTAAAATGTTTTAAAAAAAAACATTGCAATTTATTGTCTTGAATTTTGGGGTTAAAAATAATTCATACCAAAAATAAAATTTTGTATGATCTTTTTAAGAGCTATATGTACCTTTCTTCTGCCCAACTGAAATGAACTGAAATACTCGTTTTATACTGTAGAAGTATTAGGATAACACCTAAATCTATAGTGTAATCAATAAGCATTGTTGTCATATTATAATTATTGATTTTTTTTAAATTGCTGTTGAATGCTGACGAGCAGTTGTGTCACCAAAACCCGTTGACATCGGCAACAGAATTGGTATCACAAATGCGCTGCCTATGAGTTGGGTGTTTTGTTTCGTTTACTCTGTGCCGCCGATTGCGGTGCCCTTCAAAGTAGATCAGACTGAACTATTTGGTGTGGTAATTTAAAAAAATCTTTTAATAAGCTGGAACAAAATGTTCTTACATAAATAAATCATATTTTTACAAATGAACTAGAATTATTGCGTATGATTTAAAAAGTGATATGAATGTTTATTAATTTACATTCTGATTCTTGACATTGTGAAGATCTTTTACATAAACTGGATGTTTTTCAGCAAAACGTTTCGTAACTTGAATACCTTTTTCATATAGAATTCATAGTCGCAATAAAGCATATCAGGAGCTGTATTAAGCGTGAATTATACAATATCTTAAAATTAATTGTGGAACATCTTTGTAACAACAATATCTGATAACTTTGTAAAAAAGTTAGCCAAGGGCAATAAAGGTAATTAAATACCAGATTCTTTACCATAGTTTATCCAAATTAACCTTAAAATAGATGTAAACCATGGCTAGAAAGTAGCGTCACGGATATAGTGTTCCTATTGATGAAATATAACAGATGTCAATCACCAATTGACAGGTAACAGTATCATCTATGCGTCGTTTCGTTGCTAAGGGATACTTTGTGTACATCTATTCAGTCTGATTTGGCTAAATTATAGTTTGAAAAGATTTCAAATTTATTTTACTTTAATTTTGACTTAGGTATTGTACCAAAAGGCTATAAATAAAGTGTAACTGCTGAAGGATGGTGATACATAAAATAGTTTTTTTTTAGCACGTAATTAACAAATGAATAATTATTTACTACAGAAGAAAATTTTTTGTTTAGAGGACGAAATATTTATACATTGTCACCAGTTTATATAAATCAATGCTTACTATGTTATACGAAATAATTGTATTCTAAATCTACAGAGATAAAAATATTCCAACATTAATTTTTATAAACAAAGCTAACAAATAATGCTCAATGTTCCAAATATGTGACAAGACCATGTTTGGCTTTAGTTTATGTAAACGATTTTTTTTTTAAATTAGTATAAAAAGGTTATGTGGAAATTTGTTTTTGAGAATGAAGTGCTTTTCTAACTTAATATTAGTTGGCTTAAATTTTTGTATGCATAAAAAGGTAATACTCATGGGCAAGAGTCAACAATTTTCCATGAAGGTGATAATAAAACCAATAAATTATTTTACATTTTTTATTGTACACCTAATTTATGCTGACAGCACACAAACTCCACCAACATCCTTGATTTTCTTCTCAGCGGTCTTGGAGAAAAACTTTGCTTTAACAATGACCGGTTGTTTGGGAAGCTTGCCCTTGCCGAGCAGTTTGTAGTAGCCCTGAAAAAATAAAAAAATATTTTTACACAGGCTAATTCTTTGCCAGTCCACTGCTGGACATAGGCCTTCCCTAATGCAGACCTTGTCCATTAGGGGTTATTTGGACCGTATCCCACCATGCTGGTCCAATACCGCTTGGTGGGTGGTTACTTAGAGGTACTCAACATCACAATAAAATAGTTGCATAAATATTGCTACAAATTCAAATGAAACCAAACAACCATAAGTTTTGCTGTATGATCATTAACTTAATAAATAGTTTGTAATACAATACAAAATAATACATTTTTTATATGCTTACAATTATATGACACATGTTAAACACAAAATATTAAAAGTAATAAGAATTAAACATACATTATACTATTCACATCATTATTATAATTAGAAACAAAAAAGTGTGATATATGTTTTTAGTATGTGTATAGAATGGTTATATATATATAATCAGAACTACATAGATATTTTCAGACACATATGTTAAAAGCGAAAAATTAAAAACTACATTTCACTAAAGTAAATGTAATTTTAAGTAAAAAAAATATTATAATATTAGTTTTATACTGATATTTTACTGTCAATTTACCATTAACGACAATGAAATTTTAAATGTACCTAGATAGTCATAATAAATATGGTAATACAAATGTTTATTAACTATAATAGGACATACTGCAAGGAGGCCAAATATGACAAAAGAAATGTTTTTAATTCTTAATTTCACACATTAGTTAAGTTATTAAGTCTTTCAATAAGGTTTCAATTAAGTGCTTTTAAATTTTACTATTATTTTTAAAAAAATTATTCTTAGCATTGTTGTGTATTTGTAATTATGATGCTTTATTTGAATACCAGACTACCATTAGACAAAAAATTATGTTAACAAAGTGTTTATGTTATTAAACTTTTATTGGTGGCCATTACATGTGACAAATAAAAATGGTTGTTTAAAATTTTTCTGTGATAATCAACCAGCTCTGTTGTATTTTGGCACTACTTAATTCATAACTTTTTAATTTATTATGTTTCTTAATATGTTTATTGTAAATCAAACTTTTACTATTAATACAAAGTAACAAAAAATTCTGTACATTGTAGCACAATACATTTCTTTAAATTTATTTACTCAGCATTGTAAACATATAATATGTAGACTATGTTTTTATGTTTGATGTACAAATAAATTATTATATTTTTTATCAATCAATATAGTTTTTATAACAATCTTTATGTATATTAAAGTTAAAATATGTAATTTGATACAGCTTTATTTAAAATAACATATAATAAGGGCAATAATACTTACAGCCTTGACAATATTGATTACAGGCACTTTGCCATCAGTAGCAGTGGCATATTTAAGCCTGGTCTGCTCCGAAACCAATGTCCAAAGCTTATCCAGGTTTAGAACTGGGCAGAAGTCCTTATTCCGTCTCAAGTGATAGTTCCTCATGCCAAGCTGTAAATCACAACAATTACCATGAGATCAACTAATAGAAAACCTATTTATTAAAACGAAATTTTAAGGAGAAAAGGCTTGGTGTTAGAAAAAACCTAACACAAAGCAATATATACGGTTGGTAGATAGAAACAGCATGTAAACTTGAATTTGGATGAGCCGACTTACCTTGCCAAAGTATCCAGGGTGGTACTTGTCCATATTGATTCTGTGGTGATGTTCACCACCGGCGTTACCGCGACCACCGGGATGTTTGCGGTGCTTACCTAAAAAATTTATGTCCATAAATTAATATTTCGAAACTAAACAGCAAAAGTTGATTTAGTTATATCTGTATATACTAACCAATGCGACCGTGTCCATGGCTCACGTGTCCTCTAAGCTTCCTGGTCTTCTTCTTTGATGTAGCCTGCCGAGTAACAACACGAAATTTTTGAAAACAATGAACAATTTATCGAACATGAAAATATATGGCATTCGAATTATTCGTTAACATTTCAGAACAAGAACGCGATTTTCTTTTAACAAATATTACACGATTAAATAACAAAATTCAGATTATTGTACAAATTTTAACACAAACCATATTTCCACCTTCCGTCAAGACTGTATGAAAAGAAAGAGAAAGATAGCTTAGATACGTCAATGTCAAACATTAAGTTGCCATACGTAGGGCAAATATAAATTAACGCTAATTGTTGGCATATTGCAAATAAAAAAAAAACAAATAAGCTTTACGCATAATGCACGAATAATAAACAATTAAAAAAATACTAAACCATTTACCTGAGATTATGGTAATAATGTGTGGTAAACATAGCTTATGTCAATCAATTCATATTTTTTATATATAATCTATGAGACTGATAATATGTTATTTATAAGGATAGTGATACTAAATATCATTAATCTGTGGTCAGTACGTTTCCAGAAAATGGTTGGATAGTGTGTCTGGTTCTGACACGTATTTCGCAAATAATCGTAAATATTTTCAATAAAGTTTAGCATGTTGTAATATTTAATGTCTTTAATATTTTGATAAAGTATAAGCATAATAAAAATGGAGTTCAGGGAGACCTTATTGGCCGCTCAAAGGAACCAGCAACAAAAATCATCTGTGAGTATTAGTCCTTGTTTTGGATGTTCATTAAGTTTTTATTTTACAATTTTTGAACATATGACTGCTGATCAAATTTATATACTTGCTGTTATTACAAAATTAAATTACTAATATTTTATTGTATATTAATTAACTTAATATATACGCATATATTAATGTTTATAAAGTTTACATTACTATATGACGCCTATACTATAAGTTTAAAAGTAGTTATACTTAATAGTGACATTTTAAATCTCCAGGGTAGTTATTACTATAAGGCCCGCTTTGATCCCCCTAAAAAGGAGGAAAAAGTGAAAGACAAACTTTCAGCTAATATACAAAAGTTTTTGGCTAAAAAGGAAGAGGAAGAAAAGCAAAAACAATTAGAAGCTCAAAGAAAACGTGAAGAACTAATTGCTATGCGTGATCCAAAGGCGTTGCGAAAGATTCAGAAAACATTAAAAGTGATAAAATCTGCAAATAAATCTGTATTAGCAGATGTAGACAGAAGCAATACAGCAGTTACCCGTGAAGGACCTGATCAACCAGATCAAGATGATTATGGATATGTATCTCAAGAGGCTACGGCTCTTTACGAAAAGATGATGCAAAAATATAGTAACTTACCAGAGGAACCAAAATTTCCAACAAAAAGTAAGTCACAAAATTTATCTTTGAGTATTAATAGGTTAAGGCCTGCCATCTTCTATATGTTTTTTCTAGCAGTCCATGCACTGCTCTGTCAATGTTATTTTTAGATTTTTGCAATGGATTTTCCTGGGAAAAAAAATAGCCTATGATACTCAATGAGAATATAGCTTTCTAATGGTGACAGATTTTTTTTTAAATTGACACAGTAGTTTTTGAGTTTATTAATTACAAACATAAACTGAGTAGTACAAGTCTTTCCTCTTAATAACATTAGTATAGAAAAAAATTATACTTTGTTTCTTAATTCCTAGTGAAATATGAATATTCTCATCATGAATCAATATTACACATATACATTGTCATATAATTCAAGTTAAATATTGAAATAGCATTTCTATTTGATTTGTATAATACAAGTTAAATATTGAAACAGCATTTCTATTTCTATATGAATTTAATTTTCTTTACCTCTGCTTTAAATTGCAGAGTAGAGTCTGCTTTGCAGAGTAATATCTGTACAGCAAAATATTTTATTTTTCTAATCTCACAAAGAATTATGAATTACAAGTAAAATCTAACAATTATTTTTGATATAATACTGCTAAGTGTAGAAAGAAATTTTACTTTATTATAAATACTCCATTAATTTCTTTTCAAAAATACTTATGAATTGGGATTTGCATAAATGCATAAAAATAATTATTAATTTTAAATAACAAAAAATGTCATTTATGATTTTTTCATAAATAATTTTTAAATAGATATGTTAATTTTAATTAAAAAGAAAAGTAGATTTTCTAAAATTATATATCCAAAAAGTAAAGTCAGTTAGTATAATCAAAATACATACACATAGATTTATAAAATCGAAATTTTAATTCCATGTTTAAACTATTTTAAAATGCTTTAACATTGTAAATTTTTGGAAACAACTGTAATTTACTAGTTATACTTTTGCTTTTAACTTTATAAAATCTTAATTTTTTAGCAACATCTGTAAGCAAAGACTTAAATGGCACAAGGGAGAGAGTCAGAAATGCACTGCAGCATGAAGACGAACCAGTCCCCCATAAAAGAAGACGCAGAACTGACAATGGTAAGGTTTTTACAATCATTATATTACAGTGTATTCTAAACAGATTTTAATCATGAAACCCAATGTACTGTACTTAAAAAACCGCAAAATATTTTAGCATGCTTTAATTTATTAGCAGAAACATGTGAACTACTATTGTTTTATTATCTTCGTTTGTGTGCCTGACATCAGACACAACCAAATAGAGATCAAAGACAGATCTGATGTCTAGTTATACAATAATGACAAAGATATTTTTCCACCATCAAACTATCATTGCTTTTCTAAATTTTGTTCCTTAGTCACACCAGACTGATTTATATTGTGTTAAGGCAATATCATAATTATTATTTTTCATTGGAAATTTAGACAAAGAACTCAGTCCCCCGGTGAAGTACGAACCGGAGAAGATACGTAATGAAAAACCGGAGAAGCCCAAAGTAAGGAAGCCAATGCCACCCCCTATGGACTTCAACCAGTTACTTAAGCTAGCGGAGAAGAAAAAAAGTGAGCCATTGGAGGTTGCCGCCAAGAAGCAAGTATCGGAGCCGGAACCCGATCGTCTAATGACCAAAAGGCAGAAACGGGAGTACGAGGAGGAAATGGCCAGGCGACAGCGAAGGCAAGAGCGAATCGATGCAGAGAAGAATAGCCAGAGGAAAGGTAGTGGAGCTTATAATGTGTTCTTTGAATGGCGTAGAATCCTAAACAGGGTGGTCGTTGTTGCCGAAAAGCATAAATGTGGAAGCGGTGTTATTTTTCGGTTCAAAGTAAAACGTAGTAATGGTTATGGGTAGATAAATAATCATGTCTAAACGTGGTGAGGTTTGTCTGATGCTGTGTTTCCATCACCAAAAAACGGTTCTGTATGACAGCAATTAAACAATAGAATTTAAAAAATGTAGAAGACTTGTCTTCTTCCTTTGCATAAACATCTAACTTAGAAGAAGCCACGTATGACCGTAAATTAAAGTTTGATTTAAATTTTAATTTATGTTATATATTCTTATATAGTTAATTTTTATCATAACTTTATATTAAGGTATATGTTTCAGTTCCCAAGGATGACAGACCGTCTGAAAGAGAGAAAAAACCAGAACCCAGTGGTATTGGTCGTATACCTAAACTGAGCGATAAAGGTAGTTCTAATTCAAGAAATGACAATGTTAAAGTCGCTGAAAAACAAAAAGAAAGAGTTAGTATTGACAAGGAGAGAGCAGACAAAATTCAGAGAGAAAAAGAAAGGATTCGATTAGAGAAAGCTAAAGAAAAGGATGCATCAGAAAGAAGCAAACTTGAGCGTGAAAAAGAAAGAATAGACCGGGAAAGGCTCGAAATACTAAAAGCGGAGAGGGAGCGAATTGACAGGGATATAGACCGCCTTAACAGAGACAGGGATAGATTAGAAAAAACAAAATCAAAAATAGAATCTAAACCATCGGTGGATGCGAACAAATCCACGAACTCGTTGGACAGACAGAAAGCGATTCAACAGAGAAAGTACGAGGAGAAGAAGAATATAGATCTCAAAAGTCAAAACACTTACCGGATAGATAAGGGACCGGATAAGAAGTTGTCTATACCCAGTAAAAGCGGAGACACCAGGCAGATGAACGGGCACGGCGCCCAAGGGAAACCTATTCCTAAGCTGAACAAAGATCCACAGAGGACGGACAAGGAGAAAGTAGCACAAATGAAACAAAAACCCCATCCCGGTAATGGATCTCTGAAGAATAACGGTCTAAGGCCAGAGGGTACTAAGCGGGCACCTGATGCCAGCAAAGAGATGCCCTCGAAACGATCTGAAGAGAGAAAGCCAATGCAAAACACTAAATTACCACCGGGACCAAGTAAGCCGAAGATAACCAACAGCTTTAACTTCGACAAACACGTCAACTCTATCGGTAAGAACGGCGCTCGACAGTTCCCGCCAGGTGATGTCAGGAGAAAACCTAACGCTGATGATGTGAAACGAAAAAAACGTAAGATTTCTCAATATAAAATCTGAAATAATATCCGATAACTTTTTATTAAGTCGATTAAACGTTAAAATATTTTTAGTAACACTAAAAAATATCCTAAGATAATACTTGAGCGAAATAAAACAACCCTTCTAACAAAAAGTAGCAATCTCATTGTATTGAGAGCTTCGAATGACTGCGATATTTTGCCTTTAAGGACGTCTCAATATTTGACATGTGTTACTATAGTTTACCTTGTTTGGGTAAATTTAACGTCGCTCGTACTAGCGAATAAGTTGCATTGTTAATAAAATTTCTCCCCGATGTTTAATAGTAAATAATTTGCATACATAAGGCTTATAAATTTCCCTTTCAGGACGCACAGTGGACTCAGAATCCGACTACGACTCGGAGATGGATGACTTCATCGATGACGGAGACGAAAATATCGATTATTCAACGCACATTAAGGAAATATTCGGATATGATAAGTCAAAGTAAGACAATTTTTGCGATCTTATTTTTATATTTTATTGTGAAGAAATACAATTGCTTGTTATAAAGTAAAGTATAACGATTATAATTAAGATTTTTGTAGGTTTCTTAGAAATTTTTATCAATATTTCTGCTACCGAAATTACTGTTCCGGTTAATGGTAAGGGTTTTAAGGGTTCCAGAGGTGTTAGTTCCCCAGTTTACAAAGAGTCGTCTGGGGCGATACCACCGCGGTGCCTATTTCTGCCGCGGTAATGTGAAAACCACCGCGTTTCATTTTAGTGGGTACAATCAGCATCGTATTTCCTGGGGAAACGTGACGCTATTTCCCAATAGTTTCTCCCTATTTCTCAAGATAGGTATGCGTTGACTTCTGGTGTTGCCGATGTCCATAGGCGTCGGTGACCACCGACCCGACTGCTTGTCTGCCATCATAGAAAACAAAAAAAGTAATAATTAGTGGGTTAAGATGAAATACTTTTGTTAGTTTTAATTAGGCAGCACTTAAAGTAGCGTCCGCTTAAGTGAATTCAAATATTTTTAAAACTTAATATGCAAAAACATAAATATAATCTAAACATATAACATAAACATAAATATTTAGTCTTAGTAATAAAGTATTTAAAAACTATTATCAATCATTAAGGTACCGAGACATGGACGACGACGATGATCCGATGATGGAATCGAGTTTTGCACGCCAACAGCGTGAGGAGTACATTAGTAAGAAGTTAGGTAAGAATTAAACTTTTTCTAAACATGCGATACAAAAGTTGCAGTAAAATTCAAAATGGTTTGTACTAAAATATCTGTCTCTTAAAATTAAGCTGAACTTTTCATCATAATCATCATCTGAGCATCTTATCATTTCTCGACGATGTCCTGCGATGGTGAGACATACATCGGCGATAACAAGGTTCATTAGCAACGGTCACCAAACGTTAATTTGCAACGTAATCAACATACTTTCGGGTAACACTATCAGAAGAATCCTGGTGATCTTGTGGCATTCCTTATGTTTTAACAGAGTTCCGCGTCGAGAGGAGAATGATCGCCGAACAACCCATGTAGTGATAACGGTCCGCGCTGTCTGTGCCCATTTTCGCATTCTGTTCTTCCATTAGCAAGAGATGTTCCTTTTTTATGCTCAAGGTTGTCTCCTGCTGCTCGTAAAATTCTTTTTTACATCCAGCAGAGCCGAGTTAGTTAGCCGAGTATTGCGTAACATTAGGCGGTTGTGATTTTCTTAACTCTTACTAGAGCAAAACCCAGCTGTGAATTATCACAGCACGGTTCTCCTCTAGTATTCCGATATCGGTTTCTAATGCGAAGACTGCTCTTTACATCATACTTTTGAAGGATATTAGAGTCTAAATCGAATGATATTTCACCGAATTCATACCAAACCCTTTTCGCCTAATCCTGGAATGGGAATGCTGCAGTTCTGCATGATCTTGGCTGCCTGTGGAATCTTTTCAGATTGAGTCATATTTCTGACATTCTAGCATCCGCAATCCGTGTCCGTGACCGTTGAAGGTGTTATAATCAACGCATTTTAAGAGTAGCACTTGTTAAGCCTACATCACCTCGATCACAGCAACTGAGATGCCAGCTTTCCGACCGTACCCGCAGACCCACGTCGCTCCGAGGTTGCCGAAGACTGTCAATAATGACCGCGGCCCCAGTTACAGCCACATGAACAAGGAGCAATCGTTGGGTTTTAGTGCATATACCGTCCGCTCCATCTTTGCTGCCCCTCACTTTTGCTGCAGGGAAACCTTACATACACTTTATATCATTTGGCTAAGGAGTAGATAGATGTAAATTATCCATGCAAAAGTCGTTTAGAAACATATATTATTTGATATTACAATTTCACACCATTGTTTTCAGGTATAATGGAAGACTTAGAAGACATGAGAATGGAGGCAATGGAGAAGAAAAAATCAAAGAAGAGACGTATAAGCGACGATTAATACCAAGGGTTAAACTTTTTTCGGACCAAGATTTTTTTATGTCTGCTTGTGTTGTGATTGCATATGCTATAAGACAAAACCTATATAAAACGCCCAGAGTGAGATGAGTTCAGCTGTTGGAGCCAAATTGTGATTTTATTATATATGTAAGAGTTGATTTGTATAAAATATTTATCTTTGTGTAATATCACAATATTTGTACAGTTATGTCATAAGTTAATTGCTTATCAGAATACACAATGTATAAACTTTGTAATTTTAAATTATTAGTAATTAATTTTGCTTCTAAATTTGTAAGCATAGTTTGGGTTAAGTACACAGGTGTATGTGCAGTGTTTCTTTTATTCCTTATCAAAATGTATGCCTCATTAATAATGTTGATGTATTTGGGTAAGAAGTTTGATTTGAGCTTAGCATGTTTTGCCAACATTAACAATATTTTAATCAATATTTAATATTTATAGAAGAATGCTATTTAAAAACTAATTGTCAAAAACTTGACTTTGACTTTGACTATATTTTCGATCCTCAATTAAAAATATCAAAGAACATAATAAAAAGATCCATTGCAAAAATTAGTAACTAACATGTGCCACAGATTATTGCGTGTTAATTGTTACCGATAAAGACATCAATATATAAAATTTTCAACATTTAATAGCAATTTCATTTCAAATCCTTTCGTGTGTAGTTATACATAGTCATGCAATTACGTGTTTAGACCAATGTTTGTCCATTATTTGCAATGGACAAACATTGGTCTAAACACGTACTCTCGGCTTACTATTATAATGCAAATTTGCATTATTTGCATTATAATAGTAAGCCGGATATACTGTATAGTAAATTATTTAAATTAATAACAACTGAATTTAAGAGTATATTTACTTCTAAAACAGTCAAATCAAAAAGATCTGCAGCTTTCAGTGAATGGGCAACAGTTGGAATACATAAGAGCAGACAAAGATTATATGAACTATATAGTGAAAAGACTTAAAATCACAATCAATCCTTTGTGACATATGTTAATGTATACTCCAAAACATTCAGAAAAGTGTGCTGGACAGTCTACATAGAACACAAGTCACTCTACGTAAAAAACAAAATTTAAGGTGCATCCGACAAAATAAAAATGACTTGGAAAATAATTACTGGTGAAACAGGAAGGGCTGTAAACAAGAACTTTGAAATTCGGCTAAATGTTAATAATAGTAAAATAAATTCTGATCAAGATGTTGCATCCTATTTTGAAAAAAATTTTTAGATATTCCTGTCTTTACCACCAAGTCACTTGTTTCTTCTCCAACTGTTGCAGAGTCCTTATTAAAAGAAAATATTAAAGAATGTAAAGATAATTTCTATTTTAGTAATGTAAGCGATAAAGATATTGTGTCCGCTTTTAAATCTCTGGACATTAAAAAAACTGTAGATCTGTGGGGGATCTCGGTTAAGGTGATAAATTCTATTATTGATGTTATATCACCTTGCCTTGCAGCTATTTTTAATGATTGTATTACATGAGGTAAATTTCCTGACCTTATGAAGCACAGTAAAGTTATTCCGGTGTTAAAATCAGGCAGTACTACAGACCCCAATAACTTTAGACCTATTAGTATACTGCCTGCGCTTAGTAAAATTTTCGAGAAAATAATTCTTAACCAATTGCAAATACATTTTAATTCTCATAATATGCTTAATAACAAACAGTATGGTTTTACACGGGGACGTTCTACAACCGATGCAGGTGTCCATCTTATTAAGACTATATTTGAGGCATGGGAAGGGTCACACGATGCCTTAGGTGTCTTCTGTGACTTAACCAAAGCATTTGACTGTGTACAGCATGATACTTTGGTCACGAAATTAAGCCACTATGGTATTAAAAATGCCGCACTCGACCTTCTGACTTCGTACTTGAGCCATCGAACTCAGAGAGTTGACGTGAACGGCAAGAGATCTCCTGGGGCGCAGGTAGGTATGGGAGTCCCACAGGGATCTATTTTGGGGCCTTCTCTCTTCCTGGTCTATATTAATGACCTACCACACCAGGTTGAGAACAATAACGAGATTGTATTATTTGCTGATGATACTTCTTTAATATTTAGAATAAAACGACATAATTTGCAAAATCACGATGTAAATAATACCCTCTCAAAAGTAAAATACTGGTTTAGTGCAAATAATTTATTGTTAAACAAAAATAAAACTAAATGTATAAGGTTTATAACTCCTAATGTTCCTTAAGCTGGGTGTGATGTGGTCGTAGATGGAGAAGCGCTAGACCATGTACATTGCACTGTATTTCTCGGCATCACAATAGATTCTAAACTGCAATGGGGCCCTCATATTCATAGACTAGCGAGTAAACTTAGCTCAGCGGCTTATGCAGTCAAAAAAATTAGACAATTAACCGATGTTGAGACAGCCCGTTTAGTATATTTTAGTTATTTTCACAGTATAATGTCTTATGGCATTCTACTGTGGAGAAACGCGGCTGATATTAATACTTTTTTTATAATTCAGAAAAGAGCGATTCGAGCAGTCTATAACTTGGGCCCCAAAGAATCGCTGAGAAAACAGTCATTACATTAATTTCTGTAAACATTTTTCGTTTACAGAAATTAATGTAATGACTGTTTTTTCTCAATACATATTTGAAAATATTATGTATGTTCATAAAAATAAAAAAGATTTTGTAAAACATTGTGACACACATAATATAAATACTAGGAATAAGCATAATTATGTTCTTCCAAAAACTAGGCTCCGAAGAACAATGAAATCCTTCATGGGACAATGTATACTCTTCTACAATAAAATACCAGAAAACGTTCAGCTTTTATCTGTAAATAAATTTAAAAAAGTTGTAAAGGAACGTTTGTGTGTTAAAGGATATTATTGTTGTAATGACTACTTGATAGATAACACATCCTGGTAATGAACTGTTCGCTCCAGGCTATTTCAAAGTAGTAAAATGTAAGGTTTTATGTAAAAGTTTTGTAAAATTTATTGAAGAAAAGGAAAAGAAAAGTCCGCTGAGTTTCTTACGCCGGTTCTTCTCAGGTTAGAGGCTTCCATTTCCGAACCGGTGGTAGATTATTTGACAATCAATAAGAAAGTGTAATGCTTCCATATTGAATAAAGATATTTGACTTTGATTATTATGACTCTTTCATCCTTTAATGACATTTTGACGTTTTTAATTTTTCATGAAATTAACTACGAAAAAGTTATCAAATTAACTTCACTCCATTAACTAGTTTCTAGTCTTTTCTTTTAAAACATACCGGCTCTCGCGCGGCGAAAACCGCCACGTTATACCTACCTGAAACCTCATGCATAGGAGCGCTTTCGCAGTCTTCTGCGAACCCACCAACGCTGGCAGCCAAACAGTTGTTAATAATAAGATGTAATAAATTTTTTCAATTTATGGTCTACTCAACTTCTGTATGATACGATAGACCACCTAGAATTCAAAATAGATTTCGACCGGAGTTTCAGTTTTGGCCATTTTCGGTTCAACATCAATTTGCGGCATGAGTTTAGGTTAAGGTTAGAATGTTACCGAAACTTATTACGTTGTTTCAATAATATATATTACACTTCCAATGAGAACTTCTATGCCTTCTATATCAACATTTATTTAAATAATGTGAATAAATGGGTGCTCTAACCGCCTTCGTGGTCTTGCGGTGTTGGCTCTTGCTTTATAAACCGGAGGTCATGGGTTCAAATCCTGCGGGAAAACAACTTTATGTTATCGTTTTTTCTGGTTGGTTAGGACAATTTGGGCCGATCCCGTCTAAAAAGTAATAGCCATGCGTCATATGGGCATATAGAAATTTGGCCCACCCACCAATCTGCATTGCACTAGCTTGGTGGGTTACGGTACAAAAACTTTCTAATGGAGAAGGGGTGCAATAGGGGACGCTCGTGTCCAGCTGTGGACTATCACAGGCTGATGATGAATAAGGTTTTTTTTCTGAAATTATAATAATATTTGATTTTATCAAACGTTATAACTACAGCTGTTAGGACTACAATGATAGTAGACCACGGCGAAAGGAATCTCGCAGTATCAACTTATAATGCATTATAATTTGAAAAGACGAAGAGCCTTTGGAATTTCATAGATTTTCATAGATTCAAAACTATC
The DNA here is from genome assembly GCA_029286875.1 of Lamproptera curius. Lineage (NCBI taxonomy): Eukaryota > Metazoa > Arthropoda > Insecta > Lepidoptera > Papilionidae > Lamproptera > Lamproptera curius. Next base: position 5,954,797 of record JAGSMT010000016.1, on the reverse strand, counting down.
TGTTAAACACAACGGCTTTTAAGGATAGTTGCTTGCGATCTAATAGTGCGTGTATCCTATTGTCTATCATTTTTATTGGAAAATGTTGGACGGGTTATGTCAGATTCGCGCTGACTGAAACCGCTACTAATCCACCTTAGCACCTAAAAGGTGGAGTCAGGCGTGAAAAGCGCGGTCCGCCGACGCAGGCCCCGTCTTAGGCCTACGACCCACAATCTGCAATCCACTTCTGGGCGTGATGAAACGAACGCACTCTTCGCCTTTGCCTTTATTTAGGCAACATACTCCTCCGAATCAGGTCTAAAACCTAGTGCCCATGAGAATCGCATAATAAAATTTCTCCCAGCGGTGGCCTTGGTATCAGGATCTGCCGTCTGTCTTGATTTCGGCCCCGAAGGGAATTGATATAGACACCATGCTGTATATCCCCTCCTCCTACAGCCCTTTAAATTTTTTGCAAGGTAAGAACATTAAAATAAATTTCGTCCTTTTGGGTTAACTACGAACATTACACAGCAAATTACGTATTGTATACTTAATAAAATCATAAATAATTACTTGCAAGGTTTCTGAAAAGATATGCTTTAAATGAATACAAAAAACGATAAAAAATTTAAATAACAGCTCAATGTTATTAGGTGCAGGAGCGACCGTACCGATATTGTCATCGAGTTTCGCATAGAATTTTTTAGACACTAATTATTGTAAAGAAATTTCTTTCAAGTCGCTTAAAGGCGTTATTGATGGCCTCAAAATTACTAATTATATTAACATGCTTATCTTGGTATAACTTAACCTATTTTATAGTTTAAGTTATACCAAGGTAAGCATATTATAAGAATTTCAGTACATAACACTTTTACTTTTGAACAATGGAGCTACAGTAGTAATGAAGCAACGGCTCTTGGACAGCAATTACTAATTGTCCTGACAAGGGTGAAACTCTTAAAACAATAATAATGCTAGGTAAGGAAATTGAGGAAATGTTTTGAACATTTGATTATTTTTGTTTTAGTGAGATTATGGGCCATTTTTTACAAATCGTAAAATGTGGATTTGAATATTGCAAACACCAGTTTTGTAAGAGCATTATCGGCTGATTGACAAAGAAGTAAACTAACCAAAGATGCAAAAAGTTGGTTGTAAAGACTACCTTGTGTGCTTTTTAAAACTGCTGCTAATAATTCATTAATCACCTAAAAATAAGTAAATAGTAATACAAAACTATCATTACTTTATGCCGAATTCGTTCGAATTCTCTAGAGTCATTGCTCTATTGAGGAGTAATTCCTAGAGGGTGACGACGCTTCAGTCATACGATCTATCCGATGGTAGCCTATAAATGCTTGGCTATTAGTTACCTTTGCTGCCCAGTCCTTAGTATCTTGTAAGCTTTTATCCTTATGCACACAAGTGTTACTCCATCACTAGCCCATAGAATGTACATTTTAACTTTTTTGGAAAATTATTAATTGAACCACTGTTACAAAGCAGACAAAAAATGCATATGTATTTATTCAGTTCTTTTTTAGATTACGTGTGAGATAGGACGTATTTCTTTTCTTTTATTTTAAGTTGCAAAGCAGGAGATGTAATGTTAATATTTGTGATATCCTATGCAAAATATTATTGCTAAGCTTTATAAAATGCTCTTGTAATCACTACGTATTTACATTTTCACAATGCGACAAAGTGTTATTGTTTATTACTTTAGTAAAACTAGCAATAATCGTTTAATTTTTCAGACTTATATTTATAAACGTGAGTACTTACCCAAATTACAAAAAAAGGAAATATTTGAGTAATTGTTTAAAATATTATTAAAGCAGTACTACGGTTGACAATAGTAACTCTGTAGAAATAATTATTAGAAATAGATGTTGACACTTCCTTTCAATTCAATTTACGAAATTTAGATTACCAAGGACGAAGCAATACCAAATTTTGTATTTGTGACCTAAAGTATAGTGGAGTATTTGACTGTTTTATTGGACATTACCACATTTTATTATAAATTATAACAAGTTTCTTTTCATCAGGATTATAATTTATATGTTTAGGTTAGTTTCTAAGGGAATAAAAGTAAATCGTTCAAAAGATTATTGTGAAATATTGAGATTAGAATGTATTTCTAAAATTTCTCTTTCACCCACGTTAACAGCTATGACTCTCCCATCCAAGGACATGCATTTATTGAACAGTATTCAAGATGTTCCGGAGTTAACAAAAGATAATATTCATATAAAGAATAAAGAGGAATTATTAGTTAAACTGAATAAAGTAATCAAGGACGGCCACCAAAAATTACAAATTGTCACTGATTTTGATCATACTCTAACAAGGCATAATATGGACAATGGGAAATCCGTTTTGACCAGTTTTGGTAAGTTAATGTACAATAAAAAATTAATTTTAATAATCTCATTAACTATAACATCAAATGGATGTCAAGGCAATAAATCAAAATAAAAAATGCTCTAGGTATGTTCAGAGAATGCCCCTCAATTCCTCAATGTTACAAAGATGAAGAAATAAGGCTTGCATCCTATTATAAGCCTATTGAAGTAGATGCAAAAATGAGTGTTGAAGAAAAAACTAAACATATGGTGGATTGGTATCAGGCTGCAAATAAACTTTTAAAGTAAGTGTATGATGTTACTTATTTCATATAATATGTATGATGTATATAGATTACGGATGAGCGAGAAAGATTCAGTTTGCAACAGGGTACTTGTTGAAAACACTATGCAGTTTCTCAAAAAGCCTGTACCTTAGCCAGAATAGAAGTTAACATTTGTTGTTTAACATAATATTTTAAAGCTCCTAGCCTGTTAGAATTTTATTACAATAATGTTAAAATTATAATGCATAGTACTTATATTTTGTGTATTTTTTTTCAATGTGAGCTTCTGCATCTAAATATATATATATATAACTGTTCTTTTTTTTGTTAACAGTGGTGTAAAATTTCCAAAGCAAGAACTGTTGGAAGTAGGAAATAAAATGATAGAGTGTTTTAGGTGAGTAAATATATATATGTATATAACAGTCCAAACTTTAAGAAAAAAACATTCTCTAGAATAGAGGGCTCAATAGATAACTAAGAGGCTATAAAGCTAATTGTTCACATATATTTGCTTTGTTATTTTCATAATATGCATTAATTCTTATAATGTTTATCTACCACTAATCTTTAAATAATAAAAATGCATATACAAAAGTTACTAAAAGTAATTAAACTGCATGGTAATTTTCTCTTGTTTGTGCACTCGCTTCTACTTAGCTGATCTCTACTTGGCAAAAGAAGTATTCATACCAAATTTCCAGTCCTTGGGCTTATTGCTGGAGTGATATTCTGATCAGTGATATCATAAACAAGATGTTGATATCAAAATGTGTGCACCTTATTTTCTTTATGTAGCTTTGTATATTTATAAGCAAAGAATCCGAGCAGATTTGGTATTTAAAATGGTAAAATATGGTTTTATAAAAGTTTGTGTATCTCATTGCAAGAATTGGCTACATTTATCTTAGAATTCCATTTTGATGTCAAAGCTGAGTGACAATCTACTAATATTAAAGCCATCTGTTGCTATAGGTTGCAATGATTATATCTACTTTCTAACTAGTCTTTGTATCCTATTGCATGTGACATGTAGGTTTAGCTAATACCATTACTTCATAGCAACAAAACAATGCTTTAATTACATTTTCTTAAAGTACATTCATGACTTTTTGAATTGACTTTTACATTTATTTATTGCTTTTATATATTTCTTGTTTAATATTCTTGTTGCAATTACCTAAGTTTGCTTTTAAAAATATTCCAATGTTTTAACCAATTACATTTCTTTATATTATAATGCATTATTGTTGGGCTCTCTATTGAAATATTTTTTTAATCTTGTCAGTAAGTTTTTTTCTTAAAACAAAAAAAGAAAATTGATATTGATTTTAGAATTGGTGTAAAAGATTTAATCTCATGGAGCCAGAGGCAGCAGGTACCAGTGCTAGTTTTCTCTGCAGGACTCGGGGAAGCAGTTGTTGTTGCATTGAAAGCAGCTAACTTCTTGCTTCCAAATGTTAAGGTATTGTACATATGAACAATAAATAAGTCCAATACATAGTAGCATTCCTTAATTAAATTAAAGTGTGTGTTTTACCAATTTTGGTAGAAGGTTTAATTGTAAACACTCCTGTGGTCTTGCGGTATTCGCCCTTGTTTTATAAACCGAAGGTTATGGGTTCGAATCCCATGGGGAATCAACTTTGTGTTATCATTGTTGTCTTGTTGGTTAGGAAAATTTGGGCCGATCATCCAATTGTCTAAAAAGTAAGATGATCCATGCATTGGATAGACTTTTAAAAAGTCGGTCCAACCACCACCCGCATTGGACCAGCATATTGGGATAGGGTCCAAAACCCCCAAATGAAAAAGGCGTGCATTAGGGGAGGTCTCTGTCCAGCAGTGTACTAACACAGGCTGATAATGAATTTGTAAACTGAATATATCATTTTTGTTTTTCATATAGTAACTAATTGTTGAACTTATTTTTAATGTTATGTTTAACACTTTCAGGTGGTGTCAAATTTTCTTAATATTGATGAAAAGGACATTATAGTAGGGATAAAGGGAGATGTTATACATACATACAATAAGAATGAAACTGCCATAAAGGATACAGAGTACTATGAAATGGTTAAAGAGCGCTGTAATGTTTTGTTGATGGGGGATAATATTGGTGATGCCGGCATGGCGGAGGGGATGGAACAATGTGATGTTATAATAAAGATTGGATTTTTAGGACGCAATGCCGAACCTAACCTTCAAAACTACCTCAACAAATTTGATATAGTTTTAGTCAATGACTCCACAATGGATGCAGCCAATGCTATATTGAAACTAGTGCTGTGATTAAGTTAATTAATGCTATTTACTTATCAAATGGACTGTCATTCATTCAGATGGGTGAATGAATGTCATTCTTGTGACTAACTTAATTTGATTTTAATGGTATGTAAACATGTTTTTGTATTGTGGGACAGTTATCTTAAATTTTCTTAGAAAAAATGTTCATAATAAAATTTCCAAGTTAGAGTTTATGAAATAACTAACTAAAAGCTGAACTGAAAAATGTTAATATATCAGTCAAATATATTAATGTCGGCTTCAAGATATGTAATTTTTTCAAACATACTTAACATAATTGGCAGATTGTCCTGGTAGTAACAGTTATTGAGAAGAATCAAATTCTTTGGGCCATGCTTAAAATAATGATTGTTATAAAACAATGAAGGGTGCTTATTGCATTTTATATTCATATTAAGTTTTTGCTTTATTTTGTATATTTAATACAAAAGTACAGGATGAGTTAAAGTCAAAAATTATGTGATTTTCTAAACATAAGATGAGTTAGGTATACATTGTTAACTCTGTACATCTAGGTTTATATGAAATGCTCACCAAATATAAATAAAACAATGAAATGATATTAAATTTTTGTTATTATTATAAAACAACACATACATACTGATATAAATGTATTTTCTAGTCATTACTATGGTTCTGCACTCGTTGATAGTGTTTAATAGTTATAGAATTGTATTACTTTGAATATTATCATAAAATAAATGCGTTTTCAAATTTAATAATATAATATTAAGAGTATTTAAAATTACGACAGGGCTCAAAATCGAATAGTTGGAAAAATTTGTGAATAATTTTTTTTTCTCTTGTTAGAAAATTACACTTCGGTGGTTATTTCAGACTCACGTTTAGCCTACATAAAATTAAGAGGATAACGGTAAAATATATAATAACCCACAACAATTCAACAATTGCAATGTATGGAAGATCTTTGAATAGCTCTATAACAACATTAAAATAACCTCTTCGAATGCTTTCGATGACAATGGACTAGTTAATTTTTTTAAAATACATAAATACAGCTTAGTCAATAATTAAACATATTACAAACATAAATTCTTCATTAAAACACATTATGATTAATACAAAACCTTCAGAACAGAAAACATATAATCAATTGCTTTAATAATTTTTGTTTAAAATTTTATTGTTTAATCATATTTTTCGTGATTGATATCAAAACATATGGCAAGAAAACATTTTGTAAAACATTCTCCATAAATTAATAGTTACCACAGCGGCAACTAAATGACTGGAAAATACATATGTTTATCACAATACCCTATATGTTTAACTGAACAAATTAAAGGCTCTAAAATAAACAACAGTCTTAGCACATACAAATTATTTACACAAAGATTTATTTATATAAAAATATCCTACTACTTTACATGTAACAATTATTCGCCCATGTAGAAATATATATAATTTGTCATATGTACAATAACTAGTATTAAAAATAGTGTTTTTATAGGAATCATCTAGTCACGAGAGGCAGTGATAGGCAAGAAATACACTATTAAAATTATTGAAATATGGCAAGGCACTTGTATCTTAGAGATGATTAGAACTTTTTTAAATGTCAAATGAATCTGTGCAAATTTAAATTTGTATTTATTTTATTATAAATAATATTGTTATGACCACATCTTTATTATTAGTTATCGACATTATACTTATAAAAACTCCAAAAGTTACGACGGAGAAAAATTTAGTCAGTGCAGTAACAAGTACTGTACCAGATAATTTTCTTTTTAAACAATTATTGAGAACTTTTTTTTAAATAAGTATATGTTTGAGGTTTATGTTGATGAATGGTTTTGGTTTAATATCAAAGAAATTTATGAATTTATTTTAATTTAAACAACTTTCATTATGTATGATTACTTAATATTTTATCTTGTTTATTAAGAAAGAAAAATGGTTAATATAGAAAGCATACAAAAACACTTAAACGTTAATGCACAAGTCTTTTTCAATATAAAGAAATAGTGAATATTATTTGAATATATATATAATACACATATAAATGATTAAGCCATTGTTTAGGAAGATGACTAGTGTATTTCTTGCCCCTGAGACCACAATGATACCTGTAATCTTCATCCAGTCTCTGGCAAGGCAGGGGGCATGTAATACAAAGTGGTTAGCCTAGCACTCGACAGTACTCCACAACAGTATAAAAATACATGATTCTCTTTTCATATCTAACATCATGCAACAAATAATATCAAAACATTCAATGCGAAGATACTGTCTGCCCCAGACTTCGTGTGAGTTTTAATTAAAACGTTTGGTCCTTGCAATTCGCGCGGTATTCGATATATGCGATGTAAAGATAGGGCGCAGATTGATTATACAATCGCCGTTCTAACACATTGAACTTGCATTTATTCATCATCGTTAGTCCTTGCACGCGCAGATACAAGCTACTAAGTAAGTACAATTTATTCCAGTACCAGTAGGTTACATTGCTGGCGTGCCACAGTAGGTCCGAAGCATTAAGTTGTACAATACTGAATGAAATTTTAACACTAAATCAATAATATTACGAATACGAATATTATTGGCAGATAGATCTATCAGAACACTCCGCGCGTTTGGGCGCGCCATCTCAGGTAAACAGTACAGACTAGATAGGTTAACTTAATGTGATACATTTTCATGACATTGTCAATTCAATAAAGGAGCATATAGCTCACTCAGTGGAAACATTACGATATTAATATAGCACTAGTCCAATGGATTTGGCTCGCCCAGAGCGCATTCCTTCTCGACTCCGTCCGTACACGACTGACGCATTGGTCCCGCATTATTGGTATGAAAGCACAATATATTACTCTAGAGTTACAATACAATAAAATATAGTTCTAACGACAGATCACAGCCTAGGTTCATTTAAAATATGACGAGGTAATCAGCTCCTGTACCTCCGAGGCAGGGCGCGCCCCCCCCTCATCGACGTCACGTTATGGCCGCCACCTCCGAGTGCGTCTTCTGAAGACCGTCCTCGTCGGTTGACCTGCGACCAAGTTTAACTCTTAGTGATAAAAATGTACTAAAGCTTGACAATGTTATCGAAGAATAAAGCAAATACAGCTATTGCTTCAGTTACGCAGAATTAGATAGATACATAGAATTCTTCCTCTTGCAAGAAAGAACATATCTTTTCTTTATATGGGTTATACAATACAAAATACCAAAGTGTATGCGTCAAAAAGGGTTGTTACTAGCAACTTTGCTTGCATAGCAGGGGCTGTTATAGACACTAGAAGTATTGCAGTTAGGTTTAAAGAGTACCGTATCTATATTTGAACCAAAGAGAAGACAAAATCGCTGTAAAGAACGTAGGAAAGGAGTGCTGCCAACATCTCTATTACTGAGCGACATTCAACTAATAACAACGCCACTTGTTATAAAGTACACTATTTTCATCAATTCCATCTTTTATTTGGATAAGTTATAGTACAGTATTAATCTTTTGTTAAGACATAGTGCCAAAACTTTGAAAGCAGCTCTTGTGTTTCAAAAAAGGAGGAAATATTAGTAATGACTAGTATAGCTTTCCTCCAAAACGTCCAGCTGCTAATGCAGCCAGTAAAAGGCACAAGATGCCGCTATAAATCGTTCCCTTTTCTCAGGAATAATGAAATTACTGGGCAACCGACATCAAACCTTCAATGTAGTAGTTAGTTATCATGACCTCCTCTAAACTTTCTAAGGTGAAATATTTGTATTTTTATACAATGTATGCATTTTTAGCATACATGGTCATTCATATTACATTGCTTTTTATATCATCTTGATGCGTCTCCCACTTTTAAACTTAGCACCACCCCAAGGTGGAATGGGAGAAAATGCCAATGGCGTTAATTCCTCTCCTGTACTACGTTAGTAAGAAGTATAAATAAATAAATATAGCACAATATACCTAACTGCCTCCGTAGACTAGTGGTATGGGCATGTGCTTTAGAAACCTGCGGGGACGCAACAAATTTTCATTGTTGTTTCCTAGTTGGTTAGGGCTACTCGGGCCGATCACCCAATTGTCTAAAAAGTAAGATGATCTATGCGTCGGATGGGCATGAAAAGTCGGTCCACCCACCAACCCGCATTGGACCAGCGTGGTGGGATACGGTCCAAACCCCCTAATGGATAAGGGTGTATTAGGGGAGGCCTATGTGCAGCAGTGGACTAACAAAGGCTGTTGATGATGATAATGAAAATACCTATAGACATGGGCGGAGGCGGTGGTGGTGTGGTAGTGCGCGGCGTAGGGCAGACGGCCGCGCGGCCTCCTGCGACGCGCCAACACGGCGCGCCCCAACGCACCGGGACGTACCGAGTTGCGAACGGCGTGCCAGGCCAACCTGATGAACGAACGGAAATATTAATAATAATGAAACGATTACACATTAGATACTGAGCAGAATACAGAATTTAAAATATAGCAGGTTATCACTAGGTATTGTACTGGCGGATATTGCGATTACATGTTGAGCAAAAGTGCAGAACAGTGAATATATCATGGGCCTGATGTCGGTTAAAAGATCTCTTTGTTTCGAACTTATGAAATTTAAATGTGCTTAATTATAATTTATCTAGTTGTAAAAAATAATATTTCGTATGAACCCAACAGTTGTTTACGCCGCAACATATAAACTAAACACTCCCAAATACACACGTAATATATTACGTGCGTAATTTTTTGTGTGTATATATATAAATAAAATAAACATTATGATACCAACCTGGGCGCCAAAGCAGCGACAGTGGTCAAGACGACGACGAGCCAATATATCGGGTCGATTAGCGCGTGGTGCATCACACGGTAGGTAGATGGCAGATTGAAGCAAGACACGCACACCGACTGGTACATCAGGGTCAGCACGAAGAACGAGCCAAGGGAACCAGTTAAAGCCAGCACGTGGATCACGGTCTAAAATTGTATTTATTTTATTCATTTAGATTTTTAAACGAATACACTTATATTTTCATTTCGAAACCCCAATAACATTCACAGTCGTCGGATGGGGATGTAAAATCTCGGTCCACCAATCAACCCGAATAAGTCCAGCGTGGTGGGATACTGTCCAAAAACCTCCTAATGCAGAAGACGTGCATTAGAGGAGGCCTATGTAGTATGTATGTGGACTAACACAATCTGATGATAATTTTGATGATGGTGAACCCCAAATTACTGTCAGTTAACCTTAGACCAATAGATTTTGTAAAGCCATCATTCGTGCAAGCTTTCCTCACTTCTTTAACGGAAAAAATGTAAAACATATAAACTTAAATCGCCAAAGAGTTCGGGACTTTTATTGGCCAACGGTTATTTAGTAATATTACATAAGGGGATTGAAAATGACCGCGTTCCACCAATAAGAACGATTTCGCTTACGGCGCTATTACTGTTTGGCATTATATTTCTTTACATGCATTTCGGGACGAAGGTACTGAAGCAATTTTTATTTTAACAAAATTATAGTTTGATATGATTGTATAATAATATACTATATAGGTACCTGGTTGTATAATATATTATACATTGTTTACAAATATTTTATACCTAATTTGGCACAGATTTATTTACCGAATACAAAATTACTTCAATGTTAAGAACTAGTGTCCGACCGAACTTTCGGTTTCGGTTTCGGTTTCGGCCGAGTTTCGGCCAAAAATCAAGTTTCGGCCGCAGTTTCGGTTTCGGCCAAATCTGGCCGAAACTTTGGCCGAAACCGAAACTGGTTTCAGAAGTGTTTTCAATTTCAAAATAGTAGCGAAAGTTAAATGTATCATTGCTACAATCGAGCTCAGATCAGTCGATTTTAGTTCAGACAAACATTCCAAGTTTGACAAAAGAAATTGAGGAGGGAACAAATAGTAGTGAGAACAAAATATATATTCAAATTCAAATATCTTTTTTTATTATTCAATATAGAAGTTTACACTTGCTTATTGATTGTCAAACACACTACCACCGGTTCGGAAAAGGACGCCTCAGACCTGAGAAGAACCGGCGAAAGAAACTCAGCGGGCTATTTTTTATGTCACCTTTTAAAAATAACAAACAATTTGATAATTCGGCATTACATATTATGCAATTTTGAAACATGACCTGGAGCGAGCATTCCATTACCAGGCTGTGTTATCATTTAAAAATTCATTAATATCGTAATAACCTTTAACACATAAACGTTCCTTGACTACCTTTTTAAATTTATTAATAGTTAAATTCTGAACGTTTACTGGGATTTTGTTGTAAAAACGTATACATTGTCCCATAAAGGACTTACTTATTCTTCGCAGTCTAGTTGCTGGAAGAATTAAATTATGTTATACTCCTTGGTAACCAAAAAATAAATACAAATAATACTGGAAAGTGTAGCTCAGATATTTGTTGTGTTAATAAAATAATCTTCTAGTCTCTTTCCTTTTTTTTTAATGTAGTCATTTGTTTGCTATGTGTGGCGAAATGTTCTCGAAAAAAGAGAAAACCCAAGTGCGACCTTGTCATTAAAAACCACTGTTATAAAAAGTTAACAACGCAAGAGATTTATTGCGGCTCAAAGGCAACATGAGAAAAGACTGCTCTGTCATAATCAATTATCGCAAAGTGGGCTTCTTAATTTCGAGTAGGGAGAACGTACACGGAAGACGAACATGGTTGCAGACGTCCATCGAAGCCAGTAATCAACAAGAAACAATAAGAATATGCTGCCATATTCGAAAAGACTGATTTTAACGATTAAAGAATTACCATCTGATACCTAATCCAAGAAACGAGCATTTCATATAGAGGTACTCAACGCATATTGACACAAATTTTGAATATGAGAAAAGTCTCCGCAAGATGGGTGCCGAGAATCAGAAACAAAATCGACTTCGAAGATATCGTTGGACAAGTTTTAAGAAGATTCTAAAAACTTTAAATCTAGTTTTGTGGCAGTGGACGAAACACGGGTTTATCCCGAAGGATCTTCATGCCGTGGCCGTGGTATATGGCCTGGCCGGGGTATGGCCTCAATATTTTGGGACTCAGAAGTGATATTGTTGTTTGATTACCTGGAGCATGGAACCATCATTACAGATTATGCAGCTTTAATACCGAGGTTGAGAAATGCCTTCAATGATAAAAAAGAGGCAAACTTTGAACGGGCGAGCTGTACCGGCACATAGGTTGGCATTAGCAATGGCCACCGTTCAGCATGCTAGCGTACAATTGGTTGAGCATCCTATTCCTTATCACCATTCCTATTCACCAGATCTGGCGCCTAGCTATTTTTCATCTTCTCTCCGAATTGATACAATACTTAAGAGGAAACATGTGTTAAAACTATATATAACAAATAAACGATGCCGTGGTGACCTTTCTGCAGGACCAAGACAATCCTTTTTTAAAAGGAGTTGAAGCATTAGAAACTTGGAACGCTGGACTTGGTGTGTAGGTGGACTCGGAGATTATGTAGGAAAATAAAAATATAAGCTATCGTAGTCATTATGTTCTAACTCATTTTTAATTTTTGATCCCTCCTCGGAACTATAAATACAAACCAAAGTATTAATTAGTAAGACTTCAAAATACCAATATTTAGTCTTTAATGCAACAGTCATAATTATTAATTTATTTATTAATAACTCATATTGCTATAAGAAATTTATTTGAAAAAAAATTTTAATATTTTGTTACATAAAAATATTATTAGCAACTGAAATAAACGATAACCACACGTTCAATATACTGTCTCCATCCCATGACTAAAATAAAGCAAAATAATAGGCATAAAAGCTCCATATTTTAGTATTTTAAGAATTTTTATTCTTGATCACATGAGTTTCGGTTTCGGTTTCGGCCGAAACTGAAGCCACGGCCGAACTTTCGGTTTCGGTTTCGGCCGGAAAAACAGTTTCGGTCGGACTCTAGTAAGAACTAATATTGCGTCTGAGCGAACGTCTTCTAATCAGTTTGGTATTTAATTCTTCTTGTTTTTGCGTTTATAGTATCCATTATGTGATTATTACGTAAAATATTTAAGAAGAAAAAAATAGATATACCTGCTTAAAAATACCCTTACCATACCTATAAACTATAACGTGCTTATATGTGCAACACACTTAAACCTATAACACTCTCAAACAGACAGTTGTACACACAGAAAGAAGTGTTAAGAAGACATTAGGAAATCCACCCCTCATCTAACAAAGAAGTATTTCAATAATACGTTACTCAAAATGCTCCATGCTTACCGAAAATTTAAATGTTCAAATTATAAGTCTTGTTATTTTATTTCGAAATATAATTTATCTATATAAACTATTATTATAGTAATTTTGCAAGGCAATTAGAGAAATATAATAGAATGATTGACAATATTGGAGTATTTTGAATAGCGTACATTGAACTTTTTCTTTTTTCCACACTATTATTACTACCACTTACGAGTCTCGGATAGAAAAGCTGCATGTAATTTTGCATAATAAGTTTGTGGATTAAATTAGTATTACTTTAAAATCATTTATCAATTGACAAAAAGCTCATCACTAAATGAATCAAGAAATTATTCCCGTAAAAACAAAATTTTTATTTGTTATTGGATTTTTACAAAAAACAACATGAATTGAAAGCAAAAGTATTCGCAACGTAATAGAGTGTCCCTTTCATTATTAATAAAATAAAATTTATGAGCTCACGGTAAGTCGTCATTATTCATGTTACTAATTATTTTCTTTGCTCGTGTAGGTTCATGCCCATAATCAGTGTTAGCTATACAACTGACAAATATGGACTTTACGTGAACACCGTATTTTGAAACGTCAAGACGGCCAATCTCAGTCTGTCGAAATCGCCAAGCGGTCACATCAATCAATAAACCACCAAAAAGAGCTCCTCATAAGCGTCCCAACGTACCTATGTATTACACAGTGTATAGTAAATGCATATAATTAAGTTTGTCACATTCAGCATCGGTATTGGCCTTAACAACGATATCAGGTCAACCTGCGTGAAATAGTAACAGCGGCGAAAGCACGTACCCAGCTGCGCGTCTCGATGGCCACGTAGACGAGCATGACGAGCAGGCAGCAGGTCATGTTGCAGAGGCCGAAGAGCCAGATGTCCACGTCCGTGTCCCAGTAGGCGCTGGCGGCGCTGAAGAAGATCACCACGCTGATGTACACCGACTCGGCCAGCACGGCCCAGTACGAGTGCGGCCGGTACGCCAGCCCGCGCCGCGCGCCCACGTACAGCCCCGGCCGCTCCGACAGCAGCGCCGCGGGCGCCACGCGGTCGTACGCTCCTGCACGCCAATTATTGGATATATGAATAAACCTTCGGGATAATATTAGCTAATTATTATTAACTGCCTCCGTAGCCAAGTGGTACGGGCGTGTGCTTTAGAAATCGGAGGTCTTGGGTTCGAATCCTGCGGGCTCAATAAATTTTCATTGTTGTTTCCTAGTTGGTTAGGGCAAGTCGGTCCGCCCACAAACCCGCATTGGACCAGCGTGGTGGAATACGGTCCAAAACCCCCTAATGGATAGGGGTATATTAGGGGAGGCCTATGTCCAGCAGTGGACTATGGCAGGCTGATGCTGATGAATTATGGTTACACCAACACTTGTTCTGTCCCGTGATCAAAATGGCGTCGATGGCGAAAACAAAAGTTATTTTGTGAAGTAAGTTTGACGACCCGCTTGGCGCCGTGGTTAGTACACTGACTATGGCGCCAGAGAGTGTGGGTTCGACTCCCACCACGGGAAAAATATTGCGTGATGAACATAGTGTTTTTCTCGTGTCTGGGTGTCTGTATCTATATTATGATATATATTTATTTACAAAAGAAAAATAAATTTATGTATTTATCAGTCATCTGTTCGCCATAGTACAAGCTTTGCTTAGTTTGGGACTAGATGGTGTTGTGTTATATATAGGTCATCTGTTTAAAATCTAGCACAGCATGCTTTTTAGATAACAACAATTCACTTGATGCGATGAACACAACGTACCAATAACGATAGGTGGGAAAGCGGTGAACATTAGATTGTATGCCATCAAGTGCAGCTGGTCGATCATCACCATGGAAGAGAAGCCGCAGTACATTTGGTACCAGAACACGAGGAACACGAAAGTCTGTCAAAATACCAATGCCACTCAAATTAAGTTAATACAATAAAACAAATCATTAATTATGCTTAACCCTTTCAGGACTGCGGGGACTTATGTGTCCCACAAGATTTCAAAAAATTCTGGTGGCACCTAATGGGATCGATTTGCCCCGAAGCAATACCCTATTGGGAAATAGTTGTCCCATGTCCTTCTAAAGGATTTGCGATTCTAGAAAAACTAACACTACTTTGTATCACCAATTTAAACCTATTAAAACAATTTTCACGTTTTAAAAGATTTGGATACAAGCAAAACAAATTCCGTCCCGAAAGGGTTAACCCAAATAAGATTTGGAAACTTTGTTTAACGAATAATTTAGCATGATTATTCGTCTTCGTGGAAGTAAACAAAATGCAATTTACATTTTGTATACTACTTCGGCTTAATAAGAATTCCATAATTATATGCGCCTTACCTTGGTTAGCTTTATTTAGTATCAAGATTTTACTAGGCTTTGAGAAAAAGTAGTCTTTATCCACAAATACAAATTCCGTTTTTTTTTAATCAAGCACTTTAAGTTTTAGTCAATTAATTAAAACAACATTTCCAAAATATACTTGACATTAAAATTTTTCCATCTTTTGATGTTAGTACAAATTAACAGGATCACAAAATTCATTTAAAGCCCATATCTACTACAAGTAACAATGATAAATTTAAATTTCAACAATACATTGATGAGATTAAATACTATAAAACACTTACGGCATTTTTAAGGAAGAAATACAATATCATGCGCGCTAAGCGGTCGTAGCACCAATGACCGTGGACCAATAACAACCTCTCGATGAATTTGAACCTTGACAAGGCAAAGTCTGAGGCCATCACCGCCTGCCTTCCCTCTTGGCCTGACAGCCCTGTTGGTTGAAGTTAATAATTTGATTACAAGTTAAAGATAATAATTATTATAATATTAACGTGATAATATATATAATTAAGGTAAAATTATTAACAGTATTTTATAGCGTATATGTCGTAACAGATGTTTATAACAAATTGGCACCCATATAAAATGAAAAAAAAATATTCATGAATGGATTCTGTAAATTAACACGCTAGCATAAACAATAAAAAAACATAATAACAAAGTTATATAGGAGTTGTATAATTATAAAGTTACATGAATACAAAACAAAACAAACATAATTACTTCTTTTTCATTAGAAACTTATCTTAAGTGGGTCGTTGCAAGTCGAAATTAGGTAAATAGACAATAGGTGTAATATTTCGCTTACTGCTTTACACGAGTTGTTATGAATTTCTCATTGATATTTGAATATAAATTATCAAAGAGAACACAGTGGTATTTCATGTTAAGACATATATAAAATAAAGAGTTTTGTACAAATTTTAACGTTTGAAACTCACCGACACCAACGTCGGCGGTTTGAATCATTGAGACGTCGTTAGCGCCGTCCCCGATCGCTAGCGTCGTCACGCCTAACTCCTCTTTCACCGCCTGAAGGAAAAAAATAATATTAATAAAGCAAGGCATTATCTAGGCTTAAACCGAAAAATATATAACAATTAGTCACAGGCGGTCAACCAACGAGAGCAGCTTGATGCTGCAATTTTCAATTTGTTCTGAAATATTTCATATCTGATTCGGCTCAATATTCGTATAACAAACAATAAATAGATTTTAGTTTTAAGCATACATATGTAGGTATACTTTTCTCAATATTAGCAGGTTTCTTGATAAAACTTTAAGACAAACGTAGTATTACTATAACTTTTTTAACGAATGCAGCATCAAACAATTGTCCCATAATAAGATGTTGAACGTTTTAAGGAACGTAGAAAAAACATCAATTTATTATATGAGACTAAAATTATACTTGCACAGTGTTTAATCAAACTGTTCATAGAAATACAACAGAGCAGTCTATAGAAGAAGCTTTAATGATCGATACCTTGACAATGTAGGCCTTCTGCAGCGGCGTGGCCCTGCAGCAGAGCACGGCGGAGCACCTCTTGGCCAGCGAGAGGAAGGGCGCCACCAGCCCCGAGCGCCGGTCCAGGATGTAGGTGAGCGTCCTGCCGTCCACCACCAGCGCCCGCCCGCCCGCGCCCTCCACCGCGCCGCCCTCTAGGTAGCTCTTTATGGTCGACTCCGCGTGCTCCTGCAACCACCACGAATGATTTTATAACATTGATATACGTTACGCCTAAAGTTATAAACTAATAGCATTAGTACTTAATTAATTACAATATGATAATATTTTGTTACAGTTACGAGTTATAGATAGGTTGCGTGTGAAGTGAATACCGACATCAACTAAAGAACGTGGAATATTGATCTGTTCCGTTCAGTACGTTTTAGCGCCAAAAAAATTGATAATACACTAGTTTGACGTAAGCTATATTTTTTTTAAATTGGGAGGGATATAGTGGAATTGTATTTTGCTTTGGCTCGAAGGTCGCGGGATCAAACTATGAAAAACTGAGTTATTCTTGTTATCTGGTTGGTTAGTACAATATGATGATCATGATGGTTTACTCCGTAGCCTAATGGTATTTGCGTGTGCTTTAGAAATCGGAGGTCGTGGGTTCGAATCCTGCGGGGACTCAACAAATTTTCATCGTTGTTTCCTAGTTGGTTGGGGCAATTTGGGCCGATCACCCAATTGTCTGAAAATTAAGATGATCCACCAACCAACCCGCATTAGACCAGCGTGGTGAGATACGGTCTAAAACCCTCTAATGGATAGGGGTTTATTCGGGGAGGCCTATATCCAGCAGTGGACTATCACAAGCTGATGATGATGGTGTACTCGATTGCTTTAAATAAAAAAAAAATGTGTCGGATAGGCACGTAAAAAGTCGGTGTCGGTTGTCAATCTTTACAATTCTTATAAGATGTCAGTCCCATCTTATTCATCAATAAATTACAGTTTACCTTTTTGGACATCAATTGAGAGTCGACTTATGTGCAATTTATACTGCAGTTGTTGGATAACATCAATAATTAGCAAAACGGCTAGGATAAAATATATTATAAAAGCTACGAAAGATATATCACCTTATCCCTCGACATCAGATGCAGCAGCCGGTCGCTCTGCGAGAACAGGGCTGCCGAATAGGCTATGTTGATCGCGGTCTCGGGTTTGTCCCCCGTGAGCACCCACACCACTATGCCCGCGTCGAGCAAGGCCCGCACGGTGCGCGGCACGGCCTCCTGCAGCCGGTCCTCGACGCCGGACGCGCCGACCAGCGTGAGGGCGCTCTCCAGGCGGGCGAGCGATTCGCGGATGCGTCTCTCGCGACCTGGTACGTGCACACATGAATGTTTTTATAATAACCATTAGACTGGGAGTTATAATGAACATAGGTTAATGTCAAACACTAAAGGCGCCAGGAGAATTCGCGTTCTCAATGGTAGACTGAACGTCTTATTCATATTCCGCGCAAAATTTAACACTAAAAGCGCTCATTTTAACTCTTTTGGCAAGTGGCACGCCAAACTAGTTAATAATTGAGCGACGTGACACTACGTGTCAAATCGTATTTGCCATGGGACGCGTTTGCCGAAAATCGAACTACGATTTAGTTGTAACTGCGTTATGTTTTATTTGTGCACAATGACTTCACACCTTTTTTGTATACTAAACATTCTTCCTTCAGATTTAATAATAAGTTTTTCTTTTAATTTATACTCTCAGATGTATTGCTAGAACAATTAAATTTTAGACCTGGAATCGATACGTAATCCATCGCAGAGAAGCGGCGTCACAGCTCATTGCTGAGCCGTCACCGAAATGTCATATACAATGTAAAAACCCACTAATAACAGCGCCATATCAAAACCATATATTATTTTAATCATGTATAAATTAGCATTAGCCTCATGTTCGTGCTCGTAATTAGGCCTAATCGATCTGTCCAAATCGGAGGCTGACAGCATTTTTGCCATTCCGATCGGAATTTAAAGAAATTAACGTAACGTACGTGTACACCGTAAATTGTTACTAAATGTAAGTCATTTTCTTCATTGCAGGCGATCGTGATACAAGATGGGCATGCTAAAGGCATAAAATTGACTACGACGACCAGAATCCAGTATTACCTTCGCCTATCTCTGAGGCCCTGGCGTGTCCCGCCAGCCACTCCTCCCACAGCGCGGGCTGCATGGTCCTCTTCGCCATGACCAGCGTACGAAGACCCGCGCGCGAGTACTCCGACAGAAGCGACCGGGTCCGCTCGTACGCGGCCGCCTCGGCTGAGCCCGCACGCATCGGAGTCAATGCACCGAACACGGTGCTGTCAGCCCCCTTCACGTACAACACCACCTGACAGGTAAAATTAAGGTTAATTATGTAAACAATAAAATTCAGAGCAATATGACATGCTCTACATTTACAAGCATTTGTTAGTCAGTGGCAGCTTCGGAGCGATTTACCAGTCATAACGCTAGACGTAGGAGGCAGCTATTTGGCATAGTAATTAATAATTGATATAGTTTAATTAAAATATTTCATGTGTTACTTGGCTTAGGGCAGTATGTATTTCTCTTCAGTTTGGGCACTGGGTAAACGTGTAGCGTGTATTTTACGACATATTATTGAGTGACTAGTATAATAACAAATTACCTAAAGCCTTTTAAGGTATACAAATATTACTAAATAAGTACGAAAGATACGGTTCTGTCAAATATGAAAGTAATAAAAAAGGTATTTCTATCCTATGAGACTCTTTGTAAAAGTTAGTAAACACCATCGACTAAAATACTCAGAATATCATCAACGTCTGACAATTGTTCAACTTGTTTAGACGATATCACTCTACTTTTCAACGTTAAGAGCCGTAACGTCGATAAGGAAGTCAATTTTGCGATATCAAAGTACTAGTAAAACGCTACTGCGGGTGCCGTGAATTTACCAATTAAATAAAGCTATACTGTTGTCTTTGACGTAGAACTCAAATAATGATTGTGCCGATAATTATAGAGGTAACATCTTAAGTTTACTTTTGACGTTAGCATTTATGGTTTATTGATTAGAAAAAAAAATCAGTAATAATGTAGTATAATATTATATTAGTGTGATTCCAACGTGTTTATTAACATCACACAGATCTAAATAAATCGTTTAATTAATGAGACAATATAATGAAACGAATTAATAATAATTATCTATAAAATAACACATTACATCACCAAAATTTCAAACCCTACTGTTAAAATCTTAGCGGGCTCCGTTACACCATCATAAATAATGAAAGGGTTTTTTTTATATTTTTATTATTGTATAATATTTATATATATATCCCCTTTAAAAACGTTTCTTCCTTCATTTCTTTGCCTAATGCAAAGGCAAGATGCAACACGTTTTAATTCGGAATCCTACAAATATCTGGGTAATATGAGGGGATAGGATAGGACGTAAAACTCAGAGCTGTAATGGTTGCGGGTGTAGTCTTAAAGACCACAATAAGATTAGTTTTCTCGTATGGTAGATCTGACATTCCCTAAATGGTGAAGATGGAAAAAGAAATCTGTACTCACTACCCTAAGGAATTATAAACGATGGAGGGAAAAAGAAATATAGTTAAAGGAGGAAGATGAAGAGGGGAGGGTAGATGGAGCAAGAGAAAAGGGAGAGAGACGATAAGAGGACGAGTCGGAGGGAGAGGGTAAGAAAGACGAAAAAATAAAGGGGAGGAGAGGTGGAGAAAGGCGAATAGATACAGACAAAGAAGTTGTGAGAGAGACAGGAAGATATATCGCTTTCGCCTTGGTGGTATTACCTGTCCCGTGGGCAGTCTCATGGCGACCGACATGCACTTGCGATTGGAGTCAAACTGCTGCACCCGCAGCACCTTGAACTTGGTCACCTCCCCCCTGAGGCCCACCTCCACCTCGTCGGGGGAGCGCGAACGCAGCTCGTAGCCGTACGCCAAGGCAGCTTCCGCGAGCGCCAACTCGTCGGGGCTCTCTGCTTCGAAGCGTGCCAACTGCAAACCAAGACGACATAACAACATAAGCATCTAACAATTCGCATGACGTAGTGGTAAGTGACCCTGACAGTTTCGCACACGAGTGTTGGTTTGTTTCCACTTTGGAAAAAATAAATTTACTCGTCTCTGCGTTTATATCTATATAATATGAATTTATTTACAAAAGAAAAACAAGCCTATGTATTCATCAGTCATTTAGTTTCCATTGTATAAGCTTTGCTTAGTTTGGGACCAAGTAATTCGTCTAGATATAAAATAAAAAAATATTTAAAAATATTATATTATTATTTCGATAACGTTGTAACGTTAGAAAGTTGCATCTAGACCCAAACATAGCAAAGCGTGTAAGATTTGCTTATTTTGCATCTAGATGGTCTTGTGCCATGAGGGCCTACCGGATCAAACGGTATTTAGCACTTCCTTTAATAACTAAAGGTCGTAAGATCTAATCCTGCATGAATACAACGGTATCGTTGTTTCCTAGCCATTTGTTAATTGCCTGAAAGGTATGATGAACCATGCATCGGATGAGCATGTCAACAGCCAGTCGCGATTTTACAAGCATTTTAGGAGGCGGCATTTTCTGACATCTATTACCTCCATCGAATGAAGACTTTGACTTTGGGTTTTGGAAGTCAGACTCAACCTAAGACTCAATCTACGTAAAAAAAAATTATTGGTAAAAATGGATTAGATACGACCCCTTGTAAATCCCCAAAATCTTGTATTTATGCGAGTCACAAATAATTCATCTGAGAAAAAACGGTTCATACAGAGAAAATAAAATTAAGAAACCCCTAATTTTTAATAAAGAAAATTGTTACGTATCGGCTGCTTGGGATCCATATATTATATTATCAAAATGATAAAATTCTAATTGATACATTGCACATCTTATTTGGCTTAGAAGTAATTATATTTACAAACCTGCGCCTCGGCTGAAGTGCTGGGCTCGCTGTTGGTGTCGTCGCGGCTGCCGAAGGGGAACCTCGGCAGACGGATTCTCAACGGGGAAGTGGTGGAGGGCGGCGGCGACGGAGTTGTCGATCTAGATTCCGTCAGGCGCGCGTATCTGCGTATATGTTGTAGTCAACACGATGAAATCAAAGATGTGCGTGGTGCGAGAGTTTGGTGCTTACTTATTATGTTTTTAAGATTTACTTTGGGCTGTGATGGTATGTAATGTCCCTGTGTCCTGGCGGTATTGACACTTTGCCTTTTAAACCCGAGTTCGTGGGTTTTAACCCCGCAGGAAAACAACTAGTGTGTGTCAATAGTTCTTTTCGGGTTGGTAAGGACAAAATAGGTCGATCACCTAACTGTCTAAAAAGTAAGATGATACATGCGTCAGATGGGCATGTGAAAAGTCGGTCCCGGTTGTCGAGACCATCTTTGGCAGTCGTTATAGGATGTTGTCACAGACAACTAATTCCTCTATAAAATCCAGTTTACCCTCTGGGTTGTGGTTAGACGCAAGTCGATGTACATAAAAACTGTAATTTAGATAAATCTATAAAAAGCCGACGGGAAAATGATTAAGAGGAAGAAAAAGTATGTTATGATCAGTTTCGAAGCTTGTGCTAAAAAATACAGAATAGATTTAAACATAGCGACGGTGTAGCGTAAAACTAATCGTCAGTAAGATGTCAATAACCGTCATCTTTACTGTGGCACAGTTAAAGCATTAAACTTTTTATGATAAAGGTATAGTAATCTTTTAAGACTGTTAGAAAACTATGTTTTTTTAAATATAAACTAATGTACACAGCGTAACCAATACGAGTCTTAAAACCTTAGTGCAGTACATACAGTTTAACAACAATTTATTAATAAAAGGCCAGACAAAAAGCGCTGCCACGGTAATATTTTACTACTCTGTTTGCAGCAAAGCTCATATATAACTTGGTGAATCTTTAACGTTAGAAAATATTTCTGCATAGCATTGCATTTCCACCAGTCATTGTGAGACTTGACTTCAGTTTTACGACATTTTCACAAGCAAATAATAAGCGTATTCATTCAGTATGTATGCTGTTCTTGTAAAAATAGAATTTTGTACTCTAAAGTCACGCGAAAACTAAAGAATATAAATATAAAGATGTAAAGAAACAGCCACAAATTCAGACATGGCATTTGTCGTGTATAATAATGTTAAGATGTATTCTATTTCATTGAATAGTAAATACTCTTGCATTATTCAATTATCGAGTAATTTCAGACGCTGTATTCTCAATAAGAAAGAAAAGTTTGTCCATAAGAAGTGTAACGTGAGACATAAAAAGCATAATCCAGAATCATAGGTTCACTTTTCACAATATTAAGGCAACGATGCACAACAATTGGTCTTAATTACAATTAGAATTTAGTGTCAAAACCTGCACTTGGTCTCTTAAATATACAATATTGTTTTTCCAGCTACAACAAAAAGATATATGCAAAAATTATTATAATTTGATGTTGAAATTAGAGATGTAAAGCTATCATAGAAATAAGAAAGATATTACAAAGCTAAAGAAAAAACTAGTAATAAAGAATATTAAACAAAACTTAAATAAAAATGTGGAAGTAACATAAAAGACCATAACGTGGAAAGAAAATACATAAATTAATTAAAATGTTAACTAGTATAAAAAAGAGGTATATAATGACTGTAAATACACTAAAATAAAATAAAATACAGAGGATCATGTATATAAAGGAGTGATCAAGGACCCTGATGTCAGGGAAAACATGATATTGTTAATGGATTTAATATGTATGATATTATTAAATTGATATATGAATTGATTAGATTTTACACACTATAGAAGTATATTTTTGGTAAATTAGGCTAGTAGCTTGAAAAGTTCGATGTTATTATCATCCTATAAGTATTTATAGCGTGGATATAACAAAAGGCGCCCTCACTTGTCGTTCGATCGAAGCGTGCCGTTGGATCGCGCCGGCTTCTCAGAGGGGAACTGACCACCCGACTGGGAGCCGCTCATCTGCATCTCATCTACGTGTGGCTGGCTCACCACCACCGTGTTGCACACAGCGAGCATCAATAGAAACTCGCGTACCTGAGAAGAGAAAAAAAAATTAGAGCTTGAAACTACAACATTCTAGCAATTCTTTTAAGGTTTTATGGGTGTAATCCATAAATTTCAATGGATTAGAGCCATAATGACACACCAGAAAATTGTATAAATAACATTTTTTACGCAGCGCGACTAGCATCTAACCTCTACAATCTCAAACAAGAAATTTAAAGGCACTACACGTCCTATAACGACTACCAAAAATGGAATTGATAACCGAGAGCGACTTTTTACAGCAAAATTCAGAATCATATATTTCAAGTAATAGTTAATTTTTTTCTGGCGAAGTTCTTCTTCCGCAGAACTTGACCAACGACCTCCGGTATGCTAAATAATGGCCTGGCCAATACTAGTAGGCCACTAAGTCAAATGAGTGTAATATTAGACTTTTTAAATAAGTTCCATATTTCATTTGGATGTAGATTTATTTTTTATACAAGCTTACTTTCAAAAAGTAGTTTTGTACGTACAAAATCTATTGGTATTATATAATGTAATAGACAATTACAATAAGCACGTAAATTTAAGAAATATTTTTTTACGTATCATATTAAATTACACGAGTCTATTGTGCGCAAGAATATGCTCGATGTGGACTATAAATAGAATCCAAATATTTAAAGAATTTTGTAGTATCTTGTAATCATCATCATCAGCCTGTGATAGTCCACTGCTAGACATAGACCTCCCCTAATATACCCCTACCCATTAGGGGGTTCTTGGACCGTATCCCACCACGCTGGTCCAATGCGGGTTGGTGGGTGGACCGACTTTTTACATGCCCATCCGACGCATGGATCATCTTACTTTTCAGACAATTGGGTGATCGGCCCAAATTGCCCTAACCAACTAGGACACAAAAATTTGTTGAGTCCCCGCAGGATTCGAACCCACGACCTCCGGTTTGTAAAGCACACGCCCATAACACTAGGCTACGGAGGCAGTCACTTGTAATAGTGACTGTTATTACGTTAATAAGAATCCAGCTGACCTAAATTATTTTTGCTTTTTTTTAAAGTAAAACTCATTACTTTAGCGTTTGAGGTAAGTGTGTTTCATATATACAGCCGGCATTAGCCAATATTAATATTTATATAAAAAATCTGCTCACTCGAATGAAATGTTATTAATAACAATGAAGAAGAAGACATTTTAGCATTATCTTACCTTCTGTGTATGCTGAGCGTCGTTATTATCGAGCAAGTGCTGAAGCAGGCGTCGGTTGGGAGAGACTTGTGTGACCGGAGTGACGATGGGTGGCAGATCCGGTGACGGTTCTGCTGGAGGTCCCGGGGGATGGTCGTAGTCCACACCGTTGACAGTGCAACGCCTAAACACCATCTTGTTCTCCGTAAGTGTGCCCGTCTTATCACTGAACAGATAGTTAATCTGTCCCAACTCTTCGGTGATATTCAGGGCACGGCATTCGGTGCGCGTGTTCGTCAACGGGTCGTACATCTCCACGTCCTGATGTATGTGGTACACCTGGAGCAGCTTCGTCATCTCTATCGTGACGTAGAGCGACACCGGTATCATGACCTGCAACACTATGATGTACGTCCAGAACGTCAAGAGCCCCTCGTACGCCGGCTTGTCAGCGTACGTTATGAACGGCGTCACCTTGTAGAGGAGCGGACTATACTGGTCGTACCACACCTTGCAACCGACCGCGCCCGCGCAGCAAAGGAACAATAGCACGAGCACACACCATATCACGTCGGTGTTCATCTTCCTTTCCAATTTCGAACATTTATATCTGGGTCCACCGTTATTCAGCATCGCTTTCGTTTCGTGCCCCGCGTACACGACTATGCCTTCAACATAATCTGTGTTCTTGATCGTGCACTCTCTAAGCAATAAGTTCTCCGAGTTTAGTGGTACTCTACATCCGTTGGGATGCGAAATCGTTCCTGTGAACCTGTATATTTTGGTTGACGGTCTTTCCACTTCAACCGTACTTCTGAATTTGAGTGGGCAGTAGTCTTTATGCTGAAAAAAAATCAACAACCATTACAAGGATGCATCATTCATAATTAATATAAAAAAAATATGTACTGAGTAGCACGAATGGGTGACTAAAAGAATAATAGCTTGAAACAAAAATTACATCGTAGCTAATGGTTAAAAAAATAGTTGTCACATAATATACTTCGCTTTGTGTTTTTTATTTACCTAAACATTTTCCCTATAATCTCTGTTTGTTAATGTAACATATTTGTTTTGAAATTGGAATATATAAACTAAAATCGATTGTTGTGTAACTATTAAACATTCTAACAAAGAGCTTGTGTTCAAAATCGGTAATTTTACATTCACAGTTGAATGACTATCTAGTGCATGAACTACATGTTGGACAATAGACGATTTTACGGCCACATTTCACGGCGTTAGCGAAGAGCACAGTTCCCATAGATAATATTTATATTCTTTTATTTTTGTTTTTAGAATGTTTTCTCATGGTTTTGAATTACTTACCAAGAATTAAAAATAGAAGATTTTTATTTTAAAAATATTTTTCTACACATTTAGTTTCATTGAACACTTAAATGAAGTCAAATGAAGTTGTCGACCGATCCTTACAAAGGACTGGTAACTTTGATATTAGACAACCAAAAACCAAGATTATTGTAGATGTTTATTTTAATGTAAATCTTGTAACAATGATATTAAATTGAACTGACTAAGAAATTACTTAAAGATTTTACAGGGTACCGAGTAAGAAAGTAAAGAAGATGAAGATGTAAATAGCCTGCAAATTTCTGACGCAAAACTGCAAGTGTTCCGGTTTAAAGTAGATTATTGCTAGTGTAACAAGCACAATAACGAGACGTAACATATTACATCTCAGAGTACGACCATCTATTTTAGTGATAATGCATAATAAAAAAGTCCTTGAATAACAAAGGCTTAGGGGTTCACTATAAACAAGTTTTTGAAATTATACTTCTTCTGGCACACCGTCATGAGAATGCGACACCCTGAAGTTAGCTATAGTCAACCAAAAGCTGTAGTCGCGATATATTTTTCTACAAAAATAGGATAAGGCGAAAAATCTTTTATAAGCTAGAAATTTTATAAACTATTTAAATCTTGTTACGCCAAAGAAGTATAACTTCTAACGCGTGTACATAAGTGCACAAAAACTTATTTTACTAGTGTACCTTCTCCCTGAATCCCGGGGCTACGATTCGCTGCTTGAGATTAGTCTCCCGTCCAAGTTGCAAGTGTCCAAATAACAAACGCCCATCGGATTCGAGGAGTGCAGCAGAACCATGTCGGCGGGGACAGCTTCGTTGTTCGACAGGTGGACCAAATCACCCACTCGGACTTCTTTCCATTTGACTTGCACGTACCGCTCTACTGATCTGCGAAATGATATTTATTTTTATATTGTGACATCTTTATTAACGTTACTATGCTTTATTTTCTTAGACAGTTCAATTTAACATCAACGTTACAACAGTTACATTAAAATGAACATCGACACTAATATAGGTTTTTTGGTTGTCTAATATCAAAGTTGCTAGTCCTTTGTGAGGGTCAGTCGACAACTTCATTTGACATTATTTAAGTGTTTAATCAAACTTAATGCGTATAGAAGTAAAGAAAAATATTTATTTTTATTTCTTGGTAGGTAAATGAACAAACATTAGAAAAAATTCTTTATTTTTGACATAGTGTCTATAGACGTTTCTGATCACAAGAAAGAAACAGTTTTACTATATGGTAGTTAGAAACACAACAATAAGATTGTTATAATTGTATGTATTTGGTAGCTCGCTATTATGTTGTTCTGTTTAAAAGGTATGCACTTAAACTGTATAATTTGTGAATTGAGAATCATTTCAGTAATAGTAGTAGTGTTTAACATTAAAATAAATCTGTTTATTTTAAAAGAAAACCAATCTTGTGTTCTTATTAGTTATCTAGAAGCTAGAACTAGAGATTTTATGAACTATAACCAGAAGGTTCACAAAAATTCTTTAATATTTTAAGTGACACAGAGATACAAAAAAGAAAACAAAATCATCATCAAAATTTTTATTAATATACGTAAACATCTAAACGAATAGACAATTAGTTCTCTTCATGATGTCAGTTATTAACACACATCTTAATGAGTTTATTATTACAATGCTCACAAAGTAAATTGTGCGAAGAGACTTAAACGTGCGGGGTAATCGAAAACACCAGTACCTATCGCCTTTTACTTTACTACGGTTTCATACGGTGTGATAGACATTCATACTTGTATTCAAAAATTAAAGCATAAAAGTGAATTAAGGCCATGTATTTATTTTAATATTACTTTAATTGATAGTAGCAAATCTCAGATGATTAAGACCAGATAGACGAATAACATAGCACGTCATTAATCTAAAACGCTGACAATACAATATTAAATCATCCAAAACTGTTCTAACACTAGATCGATTTTGGTTTATCATAATTCTAGTAATAGATTGCAACTCAGTTAATAATAAAGAAAATCATAAACTGTTAAGACGGTAGGATCATATAACTGACTATTGTAAATCAAAGAGACGCAAATCCTATTCAATCCGCATCCAAATCTATTAACTACTCAAAATTTTATTTATATAACCATATTAAATTCTTAAGAGTACAAATATAGCAAAAACTCTGCAGTTATTAAAATAAAGTATAAAGAATATAAGAAATTTAAATAATAATATGTTTACATATTTACTATTAAATAATTCTAATAACATCCACCTTTTATTGTGATAAAGTTAAGTTATTTTGTAATGGAGTGGTTTTACCAATATACAAAAAGGCAACCTTGATTAAAGTATATTCGATTTAACGGTACATATCTCAATTTACGAAATGATAATATTCAATTGTTTTTCCTCACAAAAGCTTTCTATCAATGATCATCATCATCTTAATCAACTTTTACAATAAGTCAGTCAACTGTACCGTTCTTTACTATAAAAGTTCTGTTTTAAGTTCAATCACCCATAGAAAAAAAACGCATATTTAATAAGTATTCGTCATGAACATAAAAACCACGCCTTCACAAAAATCTCCTCGTATAAAAACATCAGGCGACAAGTTGACGATGTCTGTCATTAGCAGTTGACGCAACAGGTCAAAGATTAGGTAAGATTTGCGAAAAGAAAGTGAACCTCGCGATCCGTTCATGCTTTCACCTTTTCAGTGACCATAGATGGTAGGGGAACAAATCAACGGAAGGCTCCTTAGTTATAAAATCGTTAATATTGTAAAAATATGATACATCTAGCGAACTAGAGAGGTATTTTTATTATAGATAAGCTTGATTACACTTATGTTATTTGTTGTTGTGTCGTAATGTTTTACCATTAAAAACGTTTTGAAGGAGTCTGTGATTCTTCTTTCCTTTATCAGATAAATTATAAATAAATATATAAGGTTTATAATATTTTATTTATAAATTATTTATGAGGGAGGTTCGCAATAAAGCTTGTTGAGTGTTGCCACTCGATGTTGCACTTTTGCGATAAAGAATGATTCATTCGTCGCGTGGGCAAAACTAGGAATTTGTTTATGCGACGAACTACGTCAAGCACGTTTTGTTTATTCTATTTTTAAACAAAGCGTTTGGTTTCTAGGTTATAGTAAAACGTTTATGGTAACGATAATCCAGGTAAAGCAAAAATCTAAAGGAGCGTTTTAGGCATATGTTTAAAAAATACGGTGATTAGAGATGAGAATATGTCTTATGTAAGAAAATCGTTTTAATTTTTATTAAATATTGCTACCGTTCTGCTACATAACTATTGTTTGTTTGAATTGTGTGTTGTAATGGTAATATATCACAATAAATGGCCCATATGTAACTTAAAGGATGTGAGTTGTTTCAAAATAAACAGCGTATATTCTAACAAACATAAAATCCATAAAAATACGTTTGTATAGTATATGTTTTATTGACGTTATTGATAACAAAAGTGACAGTCATATTATAACGATCATCAAATATATAGTAAATTTTTGTTGCAGGCAATAAAGTGTTTATCTGTCTATCTAGTTATTATTCAAAATTGTTGCGTATGTTTAATACTTAAAGTTCAAAATTAACTTTTCACTATAAATAGCGACGGGTTCTTATAAATACAACGTTACAAATCAAATAACTTTTAATGGAACAATAAAATTTAACGAATTCCCGAACATTGCCATGTTAACGTTTAGAGAAATTTTTATGTTCCATAATTTGCATGACTTGGCAGCCATTTCGCTGCCGTGGTGGCAGTTATCACCTTGTACTGCTGAAATAACTAGTACGCCGACTCATTCCTACATAATGGAAACAACATCATGTTACAGTCATTTATATGGAAATTTCATAGACGGTATAATT
Source organism: Lamproptera curius (assembly GCA_029286875.1). NCBI lineage: Eukaryota > Metazoa > Arthropoda > Insecta > Lepidoptera > Papilionidae > Lamproptera > Lamproptera curius. The sequence goes on along the minus strand of JAGSMT010000016.1, from coordinate 5,924,297 downwards.
AGTTTCCACCCAATACACTTGTTCAAAGAGGTTGTTAATTTTATTTAGTTAATACAAACTCGAATTATTCCATAAATTCTGAAAGAAGAAAGTTTCAGTAATTGATATTCTAACCTGTCGGCTTATGAAGGGTAGCCTAAACGACCACTGTAATGTTGTGCATAGAGTGAGTACATACCTCCGATGATGATGATTGCAAGTACAAATGACAAAAGGCTAGGCTGATTATATAGTCAAAAGTTTAACGTTTATGCTATCGTAAACATTTAACTTTTAGGCTCACTTGTCTAGAATCTTCTCGAACTGTCATAACCATTGATAATAAATCATAACCATAAATAGAATCATAAACGATTTTGATAACATTTTTTTAACTACCCAAAGATAAGCAAATTCAAAGAAAATTTTTGTACAGCCAAAGGTGCACTCTTCTCCTCCCCTTTTACTAGAAACTGGCGAACTAGACTACAAAGATGTTTTGCCCGGCGGAATTCGTGAAATGCGGGCTTACACCGTTAGGTTAGGAAGTACAGCTATATTCGACTGGACATTTCGCTCCAATCTGGTTTCAACTTGAAAAATTGGCATTTATGAGATCATCGTAATAGTATTGACATGGGTGACCGTGCCGATTTAAGTGTCATATAGAATTGAGATAGTTTACACATATTAGCACTATCAGCGAAGTATTATCCTTTCTGTAATTTTTATTGAAAGACAACCTATCAAACGTGCGGCACCATGATTTAAGTATTGATTGTTGTGTTGTACTTAACTAATCTTAAATACTTTAAAAAGGTATCTAACATTTGTAAGTATAACACATCGTATTAGCTGAACTTAAAAATTAAGAAAATTTCGGCGTCAATGATCACACCCTCATGCGATTAAATTGCGAACGCTGAATCAACCTTAAGAGATAGACTATAGACTTAAACTATGTTTTACATACTAGCACTTCTTGAAATGGTCTACAATAAAGTCCGCGACAGCATATATCTATTTTAAGATTAATCTTCAATAAGCAAATTTTAAAAATGTTAACATTTTAAAATTTGCAACCTCCCCGGTTGCAAATTCAAAGCTCACTTAAAATAATAAAGTTTAAATTCACATAAAAGTAATGGCATTGAAAAGATTCTGCGTTCCATCTACATAAAACGTGTTATTTGATGAAAAAAATAGCTTAAGACGCAATTTTGTACACAGAGCACAGAGTTCTGCTCATATTGCATAATATACTCATACGCTGTTTGAAGTCGTCATATTTTTTGGATAAAATTTCGTTCATAAAACAAATTTATTAGGTTACCTAATAAATTTGTATACAAAAACCATGAGACATAGGACGCTAACAAACTAGTGGACTTATAGGTCAGATTGTAAAACGTCACTTTAGATTACAAAAAGCCTCTAAATTGTTATAAATGTTAATGTACACATCCCCTCATTATCTTACACAAACATGTGCCCGAACAATCGTCCATTTGCACAAATTGTACAGCTGCTACGTTATCAAAATTTTATCGACAGCCAGTACTTTAAATCATTAGTCATCATACGACATTGGCTACGCGGCTGGTAAAAGCATAACATCATAATACGTGATATTCTGTATATTGTGATATTTATAATAAAAATACACTTTACCTTACAAGTTTTCAATTAAATCTATATTAGCCTGCTTTATGAGATAAAAAAAAACGTACAGATTAGATAAAGTAGCTAAATAATATAAATCAGTAAAATAATTTCAGAGGAATTTACCTTTTTTTTTAAATTTTGCGAACTCACTGTTTTTATATATGTGCTTTAAAATGAACATTAATTTCAACTTTTTTAATAATTAACAAATATTTTTTATTTAAAAATTAGACACTGATTAAAATTTTTATTAAAATAAATATTTTTAGGTAATAAAATTACGGTATTTATGTAATTTATATCTATGGTACGATTTAATGTTTATCATTAGTTTCTACCAAAAATAAAATGAAAAATGAACGTTTAACGTACATTAAATTCTTCTATCTAATTTTGCTAGTTATCATCATGAGTTGCAATCAAATGTAACGTAGATACAATACATGATTTCGGAACAAAGAATCATGTTACAACAGATTTAATAAAATCCATTCTGCAAACATAGATTATATCCGTCATACTAAAACAATTAAAAAATAATTAACGTGCTTTCAGCATTAAACAATATAATATTTTATCTGTTAATGAATCATATTGCAATAAGATGAAATGGATTAATAGTAAACGGTGAACTAAATCGCGCCTCGGCTGCAACGGCATCGGTATTCAGGAACGTTTCAGTTGGCTAAATCAAACGCAAACTGGAATAGAATCAATCAATAGCTCAATTAATTAAATTTATTTAAGAAGTTAGAAGTAGTCTAATAGACGTCAGAAGCCACTTTATTATTAGAGTCGTTAAAAACAGGTTGTAATTTACTTATATACCATTGATTTCTAACATAACAAGATGTACTTTAAAAGTCTCTGTATTTTTCCTTAACACGACTTTATTTAATAACTTTAGCCGCCTTTAATATGTAAGCAATCCTAAGTTCAATATTATTCTGCGTTTAGAGAAATAAATAGTCAGCATATTCTAGGAAGTAGAAGTCAATTACATGTTTTTTCCGTTCATCGTTTTACACTTATGGCACAGTTATTAATATGAAATAGCTTTTAATGTCATCCATATAGATACGTTATCGTTAGAATGGATAGATAACGATTAAAGCCGGCTATCCGAGCGAGGGATTCCTAAAATCCCGAACGAAATTGATATCATCGGTGCAGATATCTGGATAGCAATAAAAACAATTATCAGATGTATAGATAAATCATGTTTGCTGTATAGAACGAAATTAATTTACGGCAGTTAACAATGTGATTATATCTAAACCATAAAACAATAAAATCATTAGTACATTGTGATTCTGTAACAATCTTTAACCAATAGCGCTTCTTTGTATGTTTCGAAAATAAATTATATACAATTAATATCAAAACAAATCACGGCCGTATTTCGTTATATTTATTATTCGATCAAATTCCATTTATCAAAAAAATACATTTGATGCAGCTATATAAAATCTAAACTTATAAAATTTTTAACGGAGTGATAAATATTTTAAAGCTTCCGGAGATTTTTATTATCGATGACGTTTGTCAATGTATACAAACCAAATACTTTTTGCGATGGAACATATCGCGGGTGGACGCTTTGGGGGTCTGGTTAGCTATGTATAGACTGGCCAAATTGACCATCATTTCGACCAACCTATTCTGATCTAGCGGAATAAAATCAAAATGAGACTATTTATATAAAACAGTAATAATTTGGGTACACGTTTAATAGGAATATGTAGAATAAATTCTATAGAAACAAAAGTTTTCTTTTTCTGTATCACAATTTAAAACGATATATTTTAGTAGTAAACTACTTAAATGGACTTGAAATTTTTGGCTGAGACAGTTAAAGTCTTATATCAAACTGTAATGGCACCAAAATGTGTTGCCTATAGTCTTGGTTAAATGTCACGTCTTGATTGTCATTTGGCGGCAGCGACCAATCACGGCGCTTTACGCAATTAGTGTTTGACATAATATATTTTTTATGTATATAAAAGCTATAGGTAAACACTAATGACGTGTAATAAATAATTTAAGGTCACACTTGTCCCTGGTATAGATGTAAAACTTAAAAGAAATGATATGAAAGAAAAAAAATTATAAATTAAGCATGAAATTCCCATGTACCAAAACAATAATAATAGCAGTAGCGTACAAACTTTAATAATATCCAAATTAGATGATACTTAGCGTAATAACTACGTAAGCGAGACGAAACATCTTACGAATTAGGTTTCAGTGTCTCAAGCTGCAATGCTTTTGGGCACAACCCAACACTTACCACCATGTAAAGTCGTTCTGCTTTCTTGTGCAATAAAATGATACTATCAACAACCTTATTGGATTGTAATAATGAAAATATCCCTCTTTAAGTAAAGGTGACAATCATCGGCTTATATTCTCATAGTTAAATAAGAATATTACCTTAAGTCAAACGAATAGTACCGGAGCCAGAGAAAAGAGAATTAAATAAGCAAACAATGTTCGTACCGTACTGACTTTAACAAAAACAGAATACTGAATTCAGATATTCATTCCGAATTTTTTGACATCTTTATTTACAACAAGGTCCTTTGGAAACCGTCAAATATCGATCACGCAGAAGTAACAGCGCACAAAAAAGCACATAGAATTATTATCATTTGTCGCTGTTCTGTTCGACTTGTCACATTAAATGCCGCGACACGACGGTTCCGCGTGCCCTTGCAGTCTTATCTGTTTCCGGTCGACCTACACCGGAGCATTTTGGCACGAGAGCTGTAAACCGGGTAATCTCAAACTTACTCGTTAAACTTTCACTGGTACAGCCTCAGCCTCTTAAATTGTTTTTATTTGAACGATAGCTGACAAAGCAATATTTACACAACGAAAGAAAATTGTTGTGGTTTTAAAGTGACGACACTATTTGGAGCCTCAGTATCTTTTAAATAAGCGCATTTAATCAAGTTTAATGAACTGATCTAATTAATATATATTGCATGGATATTTAAAGGATAGAAGAAATATAAACGATCAATCACTATGTATTCAATTTAGTCTAAGTTTAACTCTTGATACAAAACAACTTACTCACATTGCTGTTGGCTTGGCATTTATTTATACGATTGCTAGAGCTTGGGTCAATAACGCGAAATAAATCCTTACAATACTCGATTCATTTATATAAGTTTACCGAGACAAATCCTTACTGTCCATGTAGTATCAAATCTGATCGATCGGTGATAAAATAGCACGTTTATTGCTGTATCAGATGATGCAATGCGATCATGAAACGAATCCGTAAACCACTTTTAGGGGCACATAAATACCCGCATGAATCATAGAATGGAAACGAACGTTGGAACTTTACCAGTGAATTTGGTGTCCAATTATTGGAATATAGTCTAAAAAATTACTGGACGCAAATATTAGCTTAGTTTTGGATAACTTAAGACTATTAAACACATTCTTCCCCTCTAGGAATGTTTCAATATTATTTACTGCTTTATCTATCTTACTATCTTTGTGTGCATTTATGTAGAAGAAGAAGACGCAAAGAAGGATTGTTAGAGTTACCAAGAAAAATTTTAAGTTTATATTTTCTGCATTTACATCTTTTGTATTGTAATTACATAACATTTTATTGAGTATTCTTACACTCAATAAAATGTTATGTATTTAAAATTAATATAATATACGAACAAACAAAAGTAATAGTAATTACAATTTTGTTATTGATTGTAGTGATATTAATTTAGCGGGATTCTGGTAGGTAATCATCGCTGAAACCAGACAGTATCTTAATTACAGCAAACTGCTTTTGAGCTCTCCATGGCGGATTGAACAATGATAATCTTATAAATTAATACGACCTACTTGACCGTAATGGATAAAAAAACTGTCGATAAGACAAGTACGATGCATGGTGCTCACGTAAATATAGATAGTGCATTATGGCTCAGGCTAAAAGTAGAACAAATAAATTCTTTCGAATAGTTAAAATAGCTGCAAATAATATGTATATCTATTTTACTTTATAGAATACAAAACTTAAATTTCCTACAAAAGGTTTTCTTTGTAATGTTTCTTAATTTTTAAACTGAATTTATCTTATAGAATTGTGGATGGTCTCGATCAATTAATACAATAATACTGTTGAATATCACTTCTTTACTGTCAGCTTTATCCTTGTCATATAGCAACGCTATTATTTTTATTTGTAAAAATTATCAATAGCATTTGTGATCGGAACTAGGGTGGCGATATCCGTGCACTAGCCGGCCCAAGTTGGCAGCGAGTTGCAAGGGACCGTCTTGGTGTTCATTGAAAAAGGCTTTTGCTTAGCAGTGGAAGGATAAAGGCTGCCAATGATGATGATGATGACTGTGAATTCTTCTGGAAAATTACGTTTTAAGAATATTTTACGTTCCGCATTACGCATTCAGCTCGTCTTAATCGATTCAAATCACTAATCAACTACGCAAATGCCAACGAATTGTAAAATGATAGTGCAAACATTTTAGTACATATAGCTTAAAACACAAAAACTACTTATTAATGTCTTCCATTAACAATTTTATTTGTTATGATCTGCCCCGTGACCACGAACGCTTAAAAGGGGTTCAAAATGTCAAGAGTAAAAATAAAAATTAAACGTGACTCATTCGTAAAATTCAAAGGTGGACTTAAGAAAATCCGTACAATTCCTTCAGTTTAAATATATGTGGTGCATGCGTGAATAATGTAACAAAACAAGTCATTGCACTACTGCAAACATTGTACTTTTTTCTTTTGGAGATATTTAATAGTCATTAATTTGCACATCATCACATGAATTATTGCACTTGCATTCATTTTTCAAGCCATTGCTGACGTCGTTATACTATCGTTTTCATCCACACTTACGTATGTGTCTTGTAACATAATTATTCTTTTTCACGTTTTTAAAACACAGTAAACTATTTAGTTAATAGTCTTAATGTTTGACTTATATAAAACACAATGCTACGGGTAAAACCTAGAACCGAATCTTTCCATTCCCTAACAAGATTGATTAATATCCATCTGTGTTCTTTAGCATGATCACATTGTTATTGCGAGTTCGTAGCGATGATGTGTCTGACTGGTATCTCATAACTGTAAGCAAATCTATGAAGTAAAATAATCCAAGAGAAAATTTACTATTTTACCACTTGTATTCCTAAAATTAACTTTGTTTTTTACATTTGATGTTTTTTATTGACATCAATTTATGTTAAATGATTTATTTAATAATTAATTTAAGTTAGTACGATTGAAATAGATAATTATATTTTTTACAGCCACAAGTGTCGAATCTTTTTTACTAATAATTTAGAAAAAAGATTGGGGAACTTGCCATAGACACTTAATTTTATAAAATTTTTATTCACGAAGTACGATCCAATTAGTTCAAAATATTGTTACCAGATAAGTTATTATTTTCAGCACATGTTTTTTTAATGTTAATATTAACTTACATAAGAGCATTAATAACATTACGCTTAAATTGTAAAATTGCATAACAATGTTGCTTACAAAATGAAGCAAAGGGATGCAAATTGTCCATGTATATAAAAAAATATTAAAAACCAATACTATAATAAAAATTGTTCTTGTTATTATTTTATTACCGTTATTATCGTGAATACATCAATTTATACGAGTTGATTACCTATTTGCCATAATAACCTGTACAACAACGAATATAAAAAATAATATTAACAATTTCAAAATAAAATTATATATTCGTAATTAAACTACGCAAATGCTATATATTATAAAATAAAAGGACTACAGTGGGTTTTATCTCATTTATTTAAATTAATTAGTAGCCTAGTTGTAAGGGCGTGTGCTTTAGAAACCCATGATGAGGAGGCTAGGCCTCCTCATCATGAGTCATAGTCCAGCAGTGGACTTACATAGGCTGATGATGATGATGATAATGATATTTAGATTTATACGTATTATATTTTAATTCACCACGTTACGAACACTTCCCAGCAGTCGTGGTTACAAGACAGAGCAATATATTGCAAATTCTTAAGGTTTTCCATTATTTACGTTATGGGAACAACCGTGAAAGTTCGCGCATTGACCCCAATGCGGTAGTCATGACACAGATTATTTTATGTTTTACTATGGTGATATTGGGTTATCGATGTATTTAATCTAACTATTGTTTAAAGGTTAAGAATGCTAATAAAATAACGAACAAACGATATAGGAAAGGGATAGTAGCGAAACACGATTCAGTAGTGTCGGGGGAATACCCAGCGGACGAACACCAGGAAACACATTCCTCTTGCGCTTTACGCACTATCCAATTAATATGAAGGCTACGAAATTATAATCTATAACTTTTTTATAATGAAGTTTCAAATAAAGTACCAGTAAAATACATTCATTATGACAGACTCACAACCTTTTAGTACAAATTAAAACAATTGACATATCTATCATAACGTTTAAGAGATAAATATGTTTATTATTTGTGTATTGTGTGTAGTGCGTTATATTGCCTCAAATTAAAAATAATAATAATAAATTTATTTTTTTTCCAACAATTTTGTGACAACCTAAAGTTGTAGGCGATGAGCAGATACAATGACGATTTGTTCATATAGAATATAACATGGTTTATTTATAGTCTGTCCCGTGCCCATGAACCCTTTAAAGGGTCTGAAACGTCGGATATCATTTTCAAATAATTGTTAAAGTAAATAAACACGATAAAACTCGTACAACTATTATTTACCATGTTTAGTATTGGAGAAAGTATTATTGGTTTTACTGTAACAATAACGAAATTTTAACTACTCCACTGTGCTTTAAGTAATCATAAAACAAATATCTACAATGAAAACTTACTACTACTATACAAAATGGATGCACCAGCGAGAATTTTTGGCATATATAGTCAAATGTTTTTATAGAAATCGCACTGTTACATTAGCTTCGTACATCTATTTTGCTATAAATACCGTGTAAATTCTTCACAAGCGGTAAGAAAACATTACCAAGAGTACTGCGTTGTTTGTATAAGGAATTGCAAAAGGAAACCTAAATTTACGCGTTCATATATTGCAGTGTGTTTACAATATCGTTTGTAGGACATACACTATGAGCCTATTTCTGAAATAACTAGTTTTCAACCGACCGAACACGTTCTGCCAACTGTCCGTCATCAGTAAAAAAAATAGTATAATTCCTATTCACTATTTGAGTACCTATTTTATGAAATGCACTCTTAAATTATTAATAATAATGTGTGTAATCTAAAGACATTGACTTGCGTTATTGACTTACACGTCACCTCTAATTAACATCAGTTCTTTGATTTCGTTATTTATTTTTATTTGCATTTGTTATATGTTTACTTCCAGCGGTACCAGTCTTTATTAAAATGTAATAAATGACTTGAACTTAAGTAACTAAATATAAAGCCTACTTTTGCCACACAAACACATACGTCTGCAATAAGCAATCGAATGAAGATACAACTTTGCTCCGACGAACGTGTTAATTGGATATGCATTTCTAATCGATCGCTCTCCGTATTCACGAACTCTCTAAATCGGAAACGTCGGTGAAACGGCACCCGAAAGACAATTGCACACGATGAAGCCTTGCTTGGTCGCGGACCGGGCACTTTCTCCCGCGCCGGTATTCGGGTGTCGGCCAAGAGTGGCGTCCGCCTGCGCAAAGTGTGTCGTTACATCAGCGGATCGCGGCCGGCGCCGGAGCAGGCAATGTGAAGGCCGCCACATTCACTATCGGCCTTAGAGGTAGCGCCGATCCGTCCGGCCGCCGTCGGCCGTACTGTGACACTTTAAAACACCGTGACTCCGTGGACTACTGGAGCTAAATAATAAATAGATGTGATGAAACGTCGTAATTACATCAGAGTTACACAAGAATATTTCATGATAAATTTTACTCTAGTCTTCTTATTGATGAATTTTCCAACGATGAGTATAGAGACAGTGATAACAACGTTATATGTACGCCACTTTGTTGCTGTAGGTAAATTGTATACATGAGCTCACTAACGGCCTTAGAGGTATCGCCGATCCGTCCAACAGCCGCCGTCCACCGACGGCCGTTCTGTGACACTTTAAAACACCGTGAACGTAAAACGGCCATAGAAGTACTGGAGCTAAATAATAAATAGATGTGACGAAAACGTCGTAATCACATCAGAGATAAACAAGAATATTTAATGATAAATTTTACTCTAGTCTTCTTATTGATAAATTTTACATCGATGAGTAAAGAGACAGTGTTAACAACGTTATATGTACGCCACTTCGTTGCTGTAGGTACACTGTATATATGAGCTCCTAGTACATTGTCTAGTTCCGGTACACAATTAGTTTGTACTTTGCGTTTAAAAGTGCCATGACCCATATAAACGGTCGATTGAAAGTCCATTGTGCGATCTACACGAATTTCTATAGTCTTGAGGCAATTTAAAGCTTTCAGAAAGCTTTGGAAAATCAGGTACAACGATATGTAACAAAACTTTCAAGGAGAGTTGAACACTTTAAATGCAGCATAAAAAGCAGTAGTGTTATCTTATTAGACAAAGATCACTAATGCCGCATAATTCGATTGATAAATAATTATTTGATTTGCTGAAATTGAGCACCGTCGTGACGACTTTAAATTTTTATCAAATACAGCAATAGTATTTATTATATCTGATATACGAATAATTAACAACTGTTGGCGATTAGTAATCTGTTAATTCCTTGTTTATTTTGATAGTTATAAGGCAACCGATAGAATGATATATTGAAAAAACAAGGTAGAAAAAATACGAAATTTTAAGATTTATTATAAAACTTGAAGTAGAAATATAAAAGGCCAAAGTAAAGGCTACACGTTTTTATGATACATCCATTGTCAGTTCAATTATTATTATATGAAAAGGAAACGTTTAAGGTATCAAAGGAACATTTATGTATGTTTGTTTAAGCCATTAACCTTCATAAATGTTAATACCAGTTATATCAAATTAAATAACTTCGTTAGCATTTGTTGTATACTATTTAACATTTTGCCTTTGTGTATAATTGTTTTACTTTCCTTCTACTAAATAAGTATTTTTAATAATAATTCTTACTTTTATGTAATAAGTAAAGCACATTTATGCATAATTGATTGAAGACGTAGACGTTCGCCTAAATAAAAAGATTTATTGATCATCAAGGCCGGTGAGCAACGTAAGAATCTTCTAACGACATCTTTATATAGGCTATATACTTACTTGTATATTTTTAATAATAACTTGCTTTAATTGTAATCACATTGCAAATTCTACTAATGGTCTGATAAATTCCAGGTAACACTGGTCTCAATATAGGTGTTTATTTAATCAGTATTACTTTCTCATTTAAAATTAAAGAAACTATGTTTTTTTCACGAATAAATTACAAAAACCGGGACATTTTCATTCGGCAAATGTTTAATTGGAAACGGAAACCAACTTTCGTTCTGATTATTAATTAAGACTATAAAAACATTTTTGGGTCATTCGGGTGCTGCGATCGCTGCGTATAGATTATAAGCTCGAAGTTTAGTATGGCGCAATGGTTTTAAAATGAGGTGTTTAAAATCACCCTTACACTCATTCTTTGTGATCTTATGCTATCTTCAATGAATATGGGAGGTATTGACAATATACTCATTGCCGAAAAATGCAAAGATTTATTTTAGCAATTTACATAACTATGCATTACCATTAGCAAACCATTATTCAAAACAGAAGTATTAATACGTCCCATGTAAATATTTTCCGCCATAAGCTTTTAACAGCAATAATTAGCGTATGCTCGGCGATTCCTTAACTTGAAGTCACATTTCAAACTGAACTAGACTCAATGTTGTAAGTTTACGGAAGCAATAGTCGTCTGTCCGAGCGATTGTTTTGTTTTATACACGTTAGTTCTATCCAATACGGAATGATTTTAACGCAAGTCATTACGCTAAGTGCGACGACATTCATTATCTGAACAGAGGTAATGAGTTTCTTTTACTTATCACAAGATGGTTATTGCTCTGCATTAAAACACGCTCATGTTCGAAACTCGATGCATTAAAATAAAACATAGTCGACCATTCGTTTGCATAAATATATACCGGTTCGTTTAGAGAACTGCGTCTTATTCAGGACACGTTCGACAAAAAAGTGTTCGATTTGTATTACTGTGAAAATTATATAAGCACCCATATTTTTTCTTAGAATTACTTACTTACCGATAAATTAATCGCTTGTGTTGTTATTGTTTAAATTAATGTTGTAATTACAAATCAAAAGAACCACGTTCTAAAATATTTTCAAAACAGTTCTAAGCGGGACTAGATGTAGAGAAGGTACTTACAAACGTCGAGTTAATTTATTTAAGGGTTAACAATCACCAAACAGTCAATGACTGAGAAATGTTACATTAATAATAAAATTATACGAACGACGCTAAGGCGTTGCAATAACTTATCAATAATGGCTCAGAAATCGTTTGAAACGCTTAAGTCAATTGGCTTTTGAACATAAAAAAGTTAGCACCACCAAGCATCGTACTCTACGCTAAAGCCAAAGTGTTCCAGGACATTAGAGAAGGAATAAAGATAGTGATCGCCACAAATAACGCGCAGTACCAAAGTAAAATACGGCTCCACAGTTTATGCAATCGCCGACAAACAACGCGGCCCACAATCTTTCAACCAAAACCGATTGATCACACTTTTAAATCCGAGCAGAATCGATTTGCATTCGGACAGCAGACGCCGTTGGTCAGTTTGTTTATTATCGGGGAAATATATCCAGATTGAAAATAGCCGCCAAGGATTTCCACAGATGTTACCAGCGAAATAAAAATAAAATAATGAGATGGATTTCCTCTCGGCTTACGGTTACACCGGAATTCTATGCGAACTAGTCAATAACACGTTTGCTCGCCACCCTTATACAGGAATTTATTATAATTTCTTAAGTTATGTTAACCAATTTCGAGGAGTCAGCGATATAGATCACAGGATTACTAAGTAGAACTGGCGTTCGCTGGAGTCGGAAAGTTCTAGAGTGGAGACCGAGGCTCGGCAAACGTAGTGTAGGACGCTCTGCGGCAAGATGGAGTGACGACATCCGCAAAGTAGCCGATGTGGGCTGGATTAGAATAGCCATAGATCGGAAGCTGTGACGTGCATTATGGGAGCCCTGTGTCCAGCAGTGGACTGATACAGGCTGATGATGATGAATCAAAAGTAGCGAGAACGACACATAATCCTTGGTAAAACAAATAATAATAACAGACATAGCTCAGATATTTGTATTATTAATAAATAAAAAACTTTTGATTCTCTTTTTTGAATGTATTCCTTTCTTTGGTTTGTATCGGAACGTATACTCCAAATTAAAAAGGAAGTGCGAGCCGTTATTAAATACCTATGTTTATGACGCAAGCGATTTAATTCGATTTGGAGGGAACATTAGGATAGCCTGCCCAGCACAGTCTCAATTACCAGTAGGTAAAACAAGCACGGAAGACGAACATCGTTGCGACCATCCATCGAAGTCTAGTCACCCAAGAAAATGGTGCGAAAATCGAGAAAATTGTACGAGCGAAGAGATCATCAGATACTTATTCCAAGAAGCGGACATTTTATAGGAAAGTATCTAATCAATATTGGAACAATATTTGAATACGAGAAAAGTCTCCGCAAGAAGTTTATTTCTACCCAACAGTCAACGGCCATCACCACCAACCCCAAACAAGTTTTGTTATGGTCACAAAATTTTGGGAATGCTGACAAAATATTGTTGAATCAATCAAGCTTGGAACTATTATTAGAAGCCAATTTTATGCAGCTTTAATTCCCAAGATGAGGAATGCCATTGAAAAGAAAAATAGAGGGAACCTTTGAAGGGAAGTGCTGTATGAAAATGACAACGCAACACGGAACGCACAAGTCGGCAAATGCGATGGCTAGCATACAACAAGCTGGATTTCGATTGGTTGAAAACTCTTCGAGATTCTTATCGGTTCTTCAAATTGAAAGAATACTTAAGGAAAACTGGTATAAAAGGGTAACGAGGTAATGGATGCAGATTGCAGAAACAAAAAAACTTTTTTTAAAAGAAAAAAAGGATAAAAAACGACCACACGCACAAAACACCTTTACATCGGAATAGTTTATTTAAAACTTTCGTGGGATCTAAGTAAATCTCCCATTTAGTTTACATGTGGGCGACATTCATGATTCACTATCGAGCCAACCGGTTGCCTGTTTGCCATTTCCTCATTTTTTCTATGTATAAATGACTTTCGTTCATTAGGACAACTTGTACTCGTCTAGTAACTTTCGAGATTCAATGTCTTATATCATTGAAAGGTACTATTAGTATAATTATGCAACTTAGTAATAGGAATTACTATTAATACTGCAAATTGTTATAGATACAGTTTTATTTATGTATTACAGTGTACAGTAAGATTAAGGCAATTTCATTGTTTTGGTTGAAGCAAGTTAAACGCCCAGTTGAATCTTGTTGATCTCTTTCGTAGACAAACTACTCTGAATAAAACTAGCTATAAAGACGTTACTATTATGAAACTTGCAGAAAACACAGTACAGTGCACAGTTTAGTACTGTTATATTTTACTATAACAAACAGCTATGAGAGAGGAAAAAGTACAATTGGGGGCCGTTTAAAGCGTCTCTTAACGCTATATACGTGGTGAATTATTTATACAGCGTTAAATAAAAGTATTCGAGTGATTAAAAGGTGCATGTTATTCAATACAAACTAATGCTTGATATTTTGTTGACATTTCTCGAAAGGTATACAAGCGGTCAATCATCGCTCAATAATTCAGTGTGGCAATCTCGTAAAGTGTCCATTGAAGGCGGAACGGCCAACAGCGCTGACGGCACCTTGATAGGTTTTTAATGACTACGATGCTTTACTGTAAACAATCGTATGAATTAAAAATATTGGACACGGCTGATGGAAAATTGTTTCAATTGCGTGCTTGATAACAAAATACATTTTTCAAATCCAACGGTTCATATTACGATGGTGTAACTACATTCAGTAATCGTCCAATGAAGTTAATGAAAGTAATTTGGCAGTTAACTTGACATCCTCCTTTCACTTTCTCATTGCAAGAGAAACGATGTTTTAATGACAATGTAAAATTTTTTTTCTTTAAAAAATCCTAAGTTGTACTGAATTTTTTTTCATTCTTTTCCTATATGTGCAAGCGACGAGTGATCTCAAACTATCTTATCATCGACTACCATTAATAGCCTTCAACGCTATCAAATGATTTCATTTCCTCCTTCATACAATCTACGTTTGTCCCTATATATTGAATTTAATATTTATCTATATAAACAAATGAAATTGGAGCGTCAACGGGTACTTAAACAGGTAATTAAGGCTACCTTCAAAAAAATATATAATTATATTAATTAATTAATTAATATTTGTTTTTATACATTTAGTATAAAAACAAATATTGCAAGGAAAAAAAACTTTAAATTAATACATACGAGGGTTTCATAACGGCACGAAATGCCGATATTTTCAACTTGTGTTTGTTGGTGTAAAAGCGAAAATTTAATGTTTTTTAGGTCCATCTTTGATAGTTTTCTTTAAAATATTGTGCCTGCACAGTGTTAATACCATTCACTAGTAAAATAGTTTACACAATTCGTTTTTAAAAGGACTTATTAGTTCAATAGAATTCCTTCGTAAATCCCTCGTTATAAGTTATATTTAAACAGGAATAAGAAGAATACTAATTAACGATTAATTTATTTGCTAAAACTTCAAATCGTATATAATTTGATGAAATTAAAATTCAAAGCAACACAAATCTTGAACGGCAGATGTAGTTATAAATTAAGTCAACAAAATTTATTATGTAATAAACATCTACTATTGTCGTATTCCTGGTAAAAACATATTAGTCACAATGCGATAAGGGTTATTAAAGGTAAATACCCTAATAGTATGAAGTAAAAATTGAAAACAATAAATACCCCTGACAGCTTATTCACAAAGGATATTCCATTAGACATTCATTACTAATAATAAAACCGTAGCTTCGTCACATTAATCAAAAATGTATTTACGTTATAAGAACGGGCCGGCAGTTTTTAATACCTATGGCAAGATGGCAATTTAATTATCACCCAGCGCCCGCCTACGTGAGAAATACGTACAAGGATAAAGGTGATCCAAAGACAATTGCGTATTATATCGCAATGTAACGAAACAGTATTTTAATGTAACAATAACATTACGTTTTACTATATACTGAGGCGCTTTAGAGTCAAATTGAGATAAATGTTACAATTTAGTCCACAATAATGTGATACGTCTCTTCGCCTAAAACGGATTTCAAATTAACTTATTCACCTTGGATTAAATCGTGGCGTTTTTAAGATGCCTTATGTTGTATTCCTTGTTTATGATAACACGCCGGAAGGTTTTACCGTACAATAAAGGTTTCCGTGCTGGATTAAGACGAGGTCGTACTCTGGTTATGTTGCCTTAGTAAAACAAAAGTCTACACAATCCGTTTGTAAAATAGACATTTTCGGTTCTGTATCTTATCCAAATAAAATATAGAATCAAGAACCTTATTATAAATACGAAAGTTCTAATAAATGAGTTTATGGTGTTAATAAAAACACAAATGTAAATACCAAGTAACGAAATGCGTAAGCACTTCTTATGCATCATTTTGTCTACTATTACATCAGATTTTTACTGCCTTACATCATAGAGATCGATCTTCGACGAAATTATCGATTAACGTTAACGGACAGTACGAATTTAAAAAAATAGTAGCAATAGGAAAACATTAAGTATTAATAAATATTAAAGAAGTAAACTAACTGATGTTCTTAATTTTTACTTGTGGAAAGAAGTCAAATTCAAATATCTTTATTCAATATAGAAGTTTACTCTTGTTTATTGATCGTCAAACACACTATCACCGGTTCGGAAAAGGACGCCTCAGGCCTGAGAAGAACCGGCGAAAGAAACTCAGGGGGCTATTTTTTATGTCATCTTTTAAAATAACAAACAATTTGAAGGCATAACATGTTGTGCAATTTTGAAACAAGACCTGGAGCGAACATTCCATTACCAGGCTGTGTTATCATTTAAAAATTCATTAATATCGTAATAACCTTTAACACATAAACGTGTCAAGGAACGTTTTAAGTTTTACTTTTTAAATTTATCAAAAGTTAAATTCTGAACGTTTACTGGGATATTGTTGTAAAACGTATACATTGTCCCATAAAAGACTTACTTATTCTTCGCAGTCTAGTTGCTGGAAGAATTAAATTATGTTTGTTCCTTGTATCTATGTCATGGGCATCCCAATGTCTTAGGAAATCATGCCTATTTTTTTGCACATACATTAAATTTTCAAATCCGATTGAGAACTAACGGTCATTATTTTTATTTCTGTGAACAGCTTTCTTAATGATTCTTTGGGGCCCAGGTTATAGACTGCACGAATTGAAGATGGGATTACTAAGGAAAATCGATCGTATAGGCGTTGATGGTGGTGCTGGCGATCAAACAATAATCGCAAACAGTACATTGAACTAACTTCTTACATATAAGTTAAAAAGCATCTAGCAAGAACCAAAGACAAGAGATATTCTGCTTAGTGTATACCAGCGCTTTGATTTTAAACGCAATTGCAACATGGAAATTGATTCTTGAAACTGAGAAATGCTTTATGAACGCTTAGCCTTCTCGATATTCGCAATACAAGGTCTTAAGGTATTGGTCATATCAATGTTGGTAATCCAAGAATCATATGAAAACATTTGCAATTGTTTGTAACAGTTAAAACGTTGGGTGTTTAGTTTATTGTGAAGCTACACTAATAGGGGAACTCTATTATTTTTTAACTTTTGTCTGTTATATGCATCACTGAGTTCTTCCAATATACATATTAAGTTATTACAATCAATGCATGCAATTCTTGATAGAGAATAACATAGCAATACTCACTCGAATGCGAGATTGATATTATTAATCTGTTTCGTGAACATAAAAGACTACGTCACAGAAACGTCAAAAGTAATAATTAAATGGGCCTATCATTAGTAACAGCTAACAGACGTCAAATCTTTTTTAAACGATGTTATAATGAGAACACCGATTTACTAATGCAATTTGCACACACTTTTGAATGTTCAACAAAAGCATCGTTTTACATGTAAATTTGGTTTACAACGAGCGATTCTCTTGTCACTATTTAAGTGTTTATGTAAACGTTGACATAAGTAAGCAAAGTTTATATCCTCCGCTTGCTAGCCGAGGCTAATACCATGAATATCAATTTGTTTCACATTATTTATCGTGGGTGACAAGTATATGCTACATACACGAAACACGATAATAGCGATAAAACTGGAATTAAGTTTATTTTTCCAAAGGCCGAGAAATATTTAATTATTTATGTATCGTTAGAAGTAAAAAACAATAACTATTCTTTAAAACAGTGAATTATATTGCTAATAGTCAATTTTTAATTGATTTTTTTGGTTAATTAGATGATGAGTAAATTATAAGTTCGTTAATATAAGAAAATATACAACAATTTCAAGAATATCACAATATTTTGCGTTAAAATCATTTATATAGGAAATACGTATACGTAAGCATCCGAGCTTCAATTACGTACAAAATAAATAAAAACAAAATGGATATAACAATGACATATTACACATTATACTATATTATCAGAAGCTTATACAGTTAAGAACACTTCACACCGATATTAGAAGAGTTCCGCTACCAACACTGCCACGTAAGACCAACCGCCATACCTCTTCGTGTCTAGTCGGAATGTTATGGCACTTAATGAGACATGCAAATCGCCATCATCAAATCGGTACGTACGCACTCACGCGAGGCGATTATGCCAGCCAGTGCGGTACCGTTATGTATTCGCTTTCTTTTATGCGCGTCGTCATGGAGAAATTCGCTCTCGTAAGTGGAGCGACTAAGCGATGAATCGCAAAAGGCCCCCGATCTAAGTGACGCCGATCGCGGCCGTCAATCGGTCGGATGGTAACATTCATTTCGTTTAACACAATAGTAATAGCAATAAATTACGTGGCAACGAATGCTAATAATAATCTCAACTGCTATGTAATATACTTATTAGTATACCGAAAGAATTGATATAAACATTATAATCTATGGAGAAGCGGCTTTATACATTTATCCTTATTATTGATTTATTGCCACACTAAGATGTCATTTTATTAATGACAATCGACTCATAACAACACCACACCATACGTAATGCTGCTTCATTTCCATAGTTTAAATTGTTTACGTCGATTTTAAGTCTATATTTATCTATTGTATAAAAAAAATGGTGAAACAATAGTCGAAAGTCGCAGTCAACAGTGACTACGTGCGCAATCGAGTGGGAGTGAGAGCCGCTGTGACGATATCTGTTATTACAGCCGTGATGAATTTAATCATACCCTTGTAAAGGATAATCTACGTTTAAGACGTCTAATAGCCTGAAACCTATAGTTCTGTAGATTCACGGACGCACGTCTAAAATGAGGTTAGGTATTTACGTTATTCGATAATTTTAACGGCATGTTGTTCTATAATATGCAAATTTTGAACGTAACGCAACCTAGCCACGAGGGAAACCTTCGAACTTATGTGGTGGGGCTTTGCAACGAGATATAGGGCGACTCTACTTATATTGTGTATGAGCAAAACGGATATGGACTTTCGAACGATGAACGAGTTAAATTATTTTTTTTAAATAAGGGCGGCACAAGTGTTTTTCTTATTGCCTTCTTTCTTTTTCTATACAAATTTTAAATAATGTTATTAGGAAAGGCTTTTGTTAGTTTATCAACGCTATTACGACTAATAAAAATGATTGACATCTCAGGACAGAAATACGTAAATAGTAACGAGTAGTATAAATTATAGTAGAAGTAATAAAAATTAATATTATTTTTTAATTTTATTTACTTATATACAAAACATCGACCAAAAATATTAACTACAAAAAATCTACTTTAAAAAAAACAAATCCCTGCAATGGCAACTGTGTCGTTTTAATGATTAAATTATTTTAACAAAAAGACTTGATTCTAATCGTGTTACAAAAAATAATTTCAAAGAGAAAGGTAAGTTATTTGAGTGCGAAGGACATATAAATGTACTGGCAAAAAAGGAATAGCTATTCTAGAGTTAATTTAACTTATAAACAGTTCAAACCAGTCTCTAAATCTATTTGCGTAAGCTACTTGACATATTAAAAAAATCGAGATACGTTAAGTATAATACTAACTACAAAAGCAAAAATTAAAAAAACCTGCTTATATATTTTTATATCGTTTCGTTACAAAACTAGGTTTTAGAAAAACATCTTTTACTTCACAGTAGCTAATGTTAGGACAAAAAAATAAACAATTTCATATACCCATAGAACAATAACAATAATTTTATATAGAGACAACGAACCGTATAATAGATCAACTTCTTTTAAACTTTTAAAATATTTATTAAAAATTCATTGTCGCCAAGTTAAAATAGTACCTGTAGTATGGTTGTTCTATAAATATCACCTAAAATCTACGACGAACGACCGACGATAAAACCTTACGACGACCACAATAGACCTACTATACTATCTGGTTTTTGATTCAATGTCTGTCAATATTTTAATGAATAGATAACCAGGAAGACCTTCGGTTATGATTCAATTTCATTGCTATTGCCAACGTCAATTGATTGGCCAATTTTGACAATTGTGTTGATTAAACATTATTGGGCATTTATTAAAGACAAGGCGAATGTCATGACTATAACAGAACTCAGCCAATGTCTCCGATTTTATGAACAGCTCGATAAATTGGCTTAATTTGCATGTATCTTTAAGTTATATTTGAACACAATTATTTTACATGTGACTTAAAATCCATACTGATTTGTAAATGCGAAATTAATTCAGTCTCTCTGTCCGTCTTTACCGTCTAAATTATTGAACCAATTTCGATGAAATTTGGTACATACTTATAATAGATACCAAGGAAGGACATAGACTATTTATTACTGCGGTAAAAGCGGTTTAAAGGGTTGAAATGGACGATGGAAATTCGTCATTGTTAAACATAAAACGATGATGATGTGTGTCTACAAGTTTTTCACTAACAGTTTTGTAGTTCATAACTGTACGCAGATGAAGTAGGGGTTGAAATAGGATGAAACTCAGAGTGGAAATTCGTTATCACTAAAGCAAAAGCTATGAAAGATTGTGTCTTATGATAGACAAAACAATTATAACACCTCATTTATTTTTCTATACAATATATTTGAAAACAACATGCGGACAAAGTCGCGGGTCGATCGAACGATAAACAGCTAGTACTAATATATATGACGAAGTGTCAAATTTGGCTATTAAATATGTTTACATATAAATGTTAAAATATAGTAATTCAGAATACCTATATACAGGTATGCCACAAGTTAACGATCTACTAAAAATCAATATTCAATACAATATTATAATGCGAAACACAACATTGTAGATGTGTCGTTCGATATAACCATACATCAGTGACAGATAAGCTAATAAGTCATCTACATCCAAGTTGAAGCTGTCATTAACTACTACAAAAACAATGTATCGCATACAGATTTAGTCCATGCAAATAGCTGTACGGCTAAGATATCAACGAAACAAGTATACGATCGACGTATTACATTTATCGTCGATCGTCCTATAAGACGACTAGAAACCTGGATACTAAGCACCGAATGCGTCATGTTGCCATCGTTCCGTCGCCCAGTCTCCTTATAACAGGGCTGTATGTGCAACGACTGTTCCATTGTCAGAAGTTCAGAAACAATACAGCGTGTTTTGTTATGCAGTCAGAACAGTCTATGTTATAAAGGATAGAAACCTTTGACCAACGTAACGCATCAGTAATACGTCAATGTTTCACCAGCGCTCCTATAAATCAAGCCCAGTCCTCTAGGATAGAGGGTGTATAATTCAACATGCATTCGATTTCTCGGAACGTTCA
This sequence comes from Lamproptera curius, assembly GCA_029286875.1. Taxonomy (NCBI): domain Eukaryota; kingdom Metazoa; phylum Arthropoda; class Insecta; order Lepidoptera; family Papilionidae; genus Lamproptera; species Lamproptera curius. Next base: position 5,902,535 of record JAGSMT010000016.1, on the reverse strand, counting down.
GAAAAATTACAGACGTGTTCTGTTCAGTCGCAGTCACGGGCATGACTGATAAGGATCATGATCATTTGGACCAAGTAGCGCATATTAATCTCATGTTTTGCAACGAAACGTGTGTTATGATATAATAATACAATCGCATCGCTAAGATAGAAAGATAATTATGTTACGAAACATTTTGCAGATTAAAAAGAAATACTTAAAGTGAAACTTTTCGAAGATTTTTAATAATTGATGCCATAGCGGGCAAATATGTATGTTTTAAACAAATGATTTCTTATTTCGTAATTGAACGAATACATAAACATAGAAAATAAAGATATGATTAGAACTAATATGTACTCTTCCTGATCCAACTAGTGGTGGTTATAAAATATCCGATTTATAATTTAAACAAAGAGAGAATGTTTGATACAAGTATAAAACTGGCAACTAGCTTGTTACGTAAAAAAGGATTCCTATTTACAGGTTGAAAAACAATGTTAGCGAACGTTCGAGGTCACTCTGATGCAAAGTGATTAGCGAAAACGAAGAAATAATTATCACAGGGAAGCTGTGGCAATTAGCGAATACTAGCAACTTACTGTTGTTAGACCGACAACTGGTGACTACGCTCTGACTATAGTGTTTTTTTTTCAGTACGTATTTTAATTTACTTGCTGGCCAATATGCTTTATGAGATCTTATTAAGTGTAAGAACTTTCCTATTTGTCAAATAAAATCCGTCTGTTAGTAAAAACTTTTATTAAATTAGACTGAAAACGCTAATATTGCCTTTGTTGTGAATACAAACAACTGTTTAAATGTCTGTTTTAATAACAATTAAAAAAGTAAAGTTAACTTCTCTTTTATAGTTTGAGGTTACACAAAAAGTAAATTGTAATAGAAGAATATATCGAAAGATAATATAAACAGCTGAATTATGATTTTAATTTAAAAAAAGACACAAAAGATGTATATATTATAAAGAATTGCTAAAATTTTATCTACGTAAATAATTTTTGGCTTAAGTTAAGTATATTTTGAAGGCGACTTTAAGGTTACTAGGACATGTACCTTAAAACAATTAATAATACGAAAAAAAAACTCAAAGGACCAATTTCAATTAATTTTCAACTAAAATAAAAAAAAAAAAGCATATAAATGACTATATATATGCATACGATATAATTATTTTGTTAACATTTAGTTCCAAATCAATTATTTCCTTAAACGTTTTTTGAACAATCAACATTAATATCATGGCTCACGGGTAATTAAGGTGATTGATAATTTTGCAAAATATCACGACTCTCGATGTTCTTAAGGTTACTTAAACACGATGAAGTTATTTTTACGGAAGGACGATACAAATATAACGTTCGCCAAAACTCCGCTTGCCACTCCGAGATATAGAATCATCTTGACAATGAAGTTATTATAATAGCTATGGTGTTAGCAAAACCCCCTAATGGATAGGCGTGTATTAAGGGAGCCCTATGTCCAGCAGTGGACTATAACAGGCTGATGATGATGATGGTGATGATGTTAGCAGTATGAGCACCAAGACGAATTAAAAACATATCATGGTTATTCAAAATTTGCTAAATTTTTAAAAGTTTATTTAAAAGTTACATTTCCTAGTCAACTAACTGATTAAGATAGTATCCAATGCACCATTGAGGTTTCCGTCAAATCAAATGTGAAAATTTCGGAGTTATTGATATGAACGATATAGACATGCATTTACAAAGGGACTTCAACAAATATCATCGATTGAGATAGAGACTACGTAATACACTATGCAAAGTATATGATATTTACAAATTAAAATTAAGAATGTATGTATGTATATCGTTTCTGTATGATTAATGTTGATAAATTTAAATTCAATTTTATCAATATTTTTTATATTATGAAATCCCTAGAAAAGTATTTTTATTCAATAATGTCTAGTATTCACGATGATGAAATAATTAATTGTGATTACTTCTAAAATCGCTAGCCTCTTGTCTGGCCTATCGGTTAGTTCAACGATCGGATTTTTTTAAATTTTATCTGCCGATATATATTTACCACGTAACCTCACCAATGACAAGTAAGACCTGCACTTTATGCAATACAAAGTTAAGTGTTAAACTCTAGTTCGTTACCGTTACTGACAAGAACATAAAGGCAGAGCCCTTCATGTTCTAGTCAGTATTGGTTACTACCATATTCCGAATATCTCATAAAATTTTCAAATTATTATCGGCTCTGGCATTAAACGCATTCTCCACTATAATAGACGTCATTTCTATAGATAACTTAGGCTGGCGTAATATAGGCTTGGTCGCTTTGTTAGCAATTAATATTATACAATTATTCATAATAACATTCAACATATTACGAAATAGCCAGGGGCTTAGACAAGGTCAATGTGACGCTGGCGATTAACCATGACATTAGAACGGCTTCCTAATACCAAGATATACCAGACGGGATTTCATTTACACCGCAGTCCGCTAAGAGATTAGTTCAGGTTCATACTACGTGATGTAAGAAAGTAATTGACTTAAACCCAACTTACGTAATAATCATGTAAACAACTGATACAAACATAACTTTATGTTTCCAATACACTATTTTAATGATAATGCCAGGATATTGTTGTTTAACGTATTTTACAACCCCGCGTTGGACCAGCGTGGTGGGATACGATCCAAAGGCTACCTAATGGAGACGAAGTATATTAGGGGAGGACTATGTCCAGCAGTGGACTAACACAGGCTGATGATGATGATGACGATGTATTTACCAAATTTGTTAAAGTTGACCTCCCATTTCAATTTAACTAATAACAATATTCGAATGACATCATCAAAGGTGGTAGATCCCGTTTTAAAAGGGTGCCTAACTTTGCTGTAAGGTAGTAGTGTAAAGCCACACTGCTGCCTTGCTGTAAAGTTTGTGTTTCGTTCTAGTGTGCGCTGTTAATGTTATCAACATACCATTTGTCGGGCTGCGCCAGTACTTGTTGCGCTTATGCTGCATTTTTATAAGCAACGCTCTGCACGTCTCGTGGAATAATAAATAACCTTGTTGTTGAACTTGTTGATGAAAGCAACAAGTTTTTTTGCAATCTGAATAACCGTTTGTAGTGATTTTGAATGAAATAGAATTCAGATTCAGTTGAAATATGCTCCAGAGTGATTGTCAAGTCTAAGACTACTACTTACTATACAAATTGGAACAGCTCGCTAAAGGCCAAGGTTAATAAAACTATTATGGACATATTGACTACAGTACTTGGTAACTGGTTGACCTCCATGGTTATTAGCCATAGGTTATTTATTTCTAATGCCGCTATTATATACCAAAACAAGATTAAAATGTTAAAAGAAATAATATAGTATTGGCACTATTTTATTTGCGCAATAGGCAAAGCCTTCAAAAAAAAAAAATATAAAAAAAAGAATGGCTGTATATGGTTTTGGGTGTAAATATCTCGATCGTAATTATTTAAATACATACATTCCATTTATGGTTCGACTGCCGTTATGAAACCGCAATACTTTGTATACATATAGGTACACGACTAATACATATAAGTTATATTAACAACAGTTACAGCAATTCAAAATGCCGCGTCATCGGTGGTAGAGTAATCGTCAATCTGTCATAGTGGTAGACACAAAACAAATACATTTGACAATCGTAACTTTTAAGGACTAATAGACTGGCAAAAAAGGCCTATGTCCAGCTGTGGACTGACACAGGCTGATGTTTATGAAAAGACTGGTGCTTTTATATCGGTCTCCAACCTTTGGGTTTTGGAATTGTTAGAATATACATTATACAATAACTTGTTGATAAGCTATAAAAAAAAACATACACACTTGGTTACATACGAAGCTTTTGACCAGTATATACACTAGTAACAAATTATGACTATTTACACCGAATAACAAAAACGCAGTTCGGTATATTGCTTAATACATTGAAAGGTCATTGTTCAATGCATTAAATATTTAGCTGCACCCTCAAAAAAAAAAAACAAAACGAAATAAATTTTACGTGAGGAGCATTGCCTTATTACCCTACATCGTTAATAAAAAAATAACAAAGTTTAAATAAAACGGGAGATACGATAGTTTCATGTCGCTTTTAAATAACGGAAGGCAAACATAAAACTTTGATAAAATGTACGCAATACGAATTTCGTAATATTTATATTTCACCGTTTTAACGTTTACAAAAATGACGTACATTTGTTAAATAATTGTAAAACTTATTGCGTTAACCTATTTCAAAGATAACGATTATACTATAGATAAAAGAATTATGACACCGATATGGTTTCAATTTTCTAAAAAATAAATTACTTACATAAAAATGTTCTGTTTGCTTTTAATTTCAATATATTCATAAATTGTCACAAAATTAGTATTACGAAAGTTACTTATTTCTTTCGGTCTGTATTTAGTAAGAAGTAGGGCCTATTTAAATAAGTTAATATGTGTATCGATTATTGTTTTGCCAAACAGTGCCCTCGATGCACATAAACAAATCGTAATACCAATCTAGAATGGCTTCTTAATATTAAGCTGCATAATCGGTGCACTATTGTGTGATAATCGACCAATAACGTTTAGCGCATCGATCCAATTTAACTTTGGACTTGATTTTCATAGATTTTAGGCAAAATATTTAATATAAGTTTTTTAAGAAGACAATAAAAGACATTAAAAAGTGATTTAGAACATAAAGTGAACAAAACAAAGCACATGCAGAAAAATAACTAATGTAACCCTTCACCCTACACGCAACATTGTACGGCTTCAATACGGAAAGGCTTGAAACCGAGTAAAAGTTTTGGATTAAAAATAAATTTGCAATACAACAACATTTAAATCATAATTCTAAGCCGAACATATCAACATTACAATATAATATTTGCCAGACACGAGATAAGATTATCTCTACATTATGGCGGAAAAACGCGACTGTTATCCCGTAACTATATACTAACATAAAAAGATTTTTAAAGATTTATAACAAATAGTTCAGATCTTTATACTAGTTGTAGGCATTCTAACAGTAATAATCGCGTTAATTACCAGAAAATAAAGCGAACAGCAAAAACAATGTATAAAACAATACCTTATTACATTTATCAGTCTGTCCCTTGACCACTTAGCAAAATCTTAGAATCGTCAGGAGTTAACATAAACAAAAAATAAAATAAACACAGTAAAACCGGCTTGAGACTTTTGCTTCAGTAATAATTTTCGCGTAGATAGAGAATTGACAGAAAAAAATTAACAATCCCCTACTTCTATTGATTTTTATAATATATAGAAAAGATTTTGTGGAACATCTTAATAATTCAGAATTTTTTAATACATTCCTTCGTGCATGTAAATACACCAATCAAACAGTTTATTTTATTTATTAGTATACAATACAACAGGACTGTAAGAATCGTTTGTTTTGCGTGGGTATTTTTTTCAAGTTTACCAGTAAGCGAAATATATAACAATATTAACTGCATTTGAGAATACCACTAACCTTCTTCATTCTATGATAAATCCATAGCATAACATTTAGACAACATAAAATTAATTGCACTTAGAAAATGACATCATAATTATCAATGAAGAGAACTCTTTTAGGCCTTACACCTAATAGAATAAGAATATCACAGCCATTATATTATATATTTTAGAACTAGTGATCTATTTGTAATCATTTACAATCGTTCCCTATTAAATAATTTATAATCAAGCATGTTATAAGAAGCTCAGTATCAAAGCTTTTATCATATGCGTGAAAAAATAATGAAGTAACGGATAACAAACGTTTAAACTATGCTATAATAAAATAAGATTGCAACTTGTGTAATGATTCCCAGAAGAATGTCTAAGTACAAAGGTTCAACCACGTAAATGTTAATTACACAATATAACACGCTGCGTAAGATGTAAATATTAGTAATGCGCAATAAAAATATTTACATCTAAGTTTATTAAGCGGCGAGTAGAATTACTTTACAAATTGAGGTATTACATTATTAGCTGGAGGAATTATGAATTTTTTTTCATAATGTTTATAACACACTACGTTACATATAAAACTATAAATAAATACGTTAGTTAAAGTTATATGCATATACTCTTGATTTCACGAAGATATTACTTGGCATATGAACTTAATTTTCAGTGATTTACTTCATTGTAACGTTTTCATCTTAAGCCGTCACCCTACACATTTAGTAAGCACCTCTATCCATCTAATAGGACAATGTATCGGCATTTCTGTACACAACGTGACTGTTATTATGTTTGAAAAACAATTAACACGCATTTATATAGGTCATTGGAGAAACAATGGTCACTCGAATATAGCGCTGGTGGCGTTCTCATCTCGCGAAAGGGAACGGGCGTGACAGAACGTGGTCGTTATGTGGCAACACGCCAACGTGCCCGGAAAACGATCGATGCGGACCGATGGAATTTTTTTTTTAAATCGATCACAAACGGTTCAACCGAAACCCCTTTGTACGTTAGGAAATTGAGGAAATAGCGCAAAATGTACGTAGTTACAGCGGTTTAAAATTACAATGTTCAAGTAGTTGATAAAATGGATTTCCCTAAATTAATTTATTTAATTAAAATGTCTATGGCATTTTCGTTCCATTTAGTAGGCGTTTGGTAGTAAGGTAAAATATTATGTAGATACGTAGTGATGCGTAATTACAATTAACTGTAATTATTACCCATATTTTATTGTAATCAGGTAGATCGACGAAATAGAGAGGACAAATCAATCAAATGTTTGTAATAATTTATCATACAACTTTTCAGTTTATCGTACAATTTATTCCAATCAATTAAATAATAGGTGGGCGTTCTACTTAACGATGTAGAAGGTTCGTCGCACTGATGATAAATTTACTTACATTCTTTATTGTTGATAACCAAATTATTTTACCATCAGGCATAAGATCTTCTTGCGGAGAGTGAAGCTACTCTTTTTACAATTGCTAGCTTCAAACAAAAAGTCAACTGACGTTTTTGGTTATAACAATAATTAAAAGATTCCAGAATAACTTCTAATAATGATTATTAATACACCATTACCGTCCCTGAATCAATAAAGTGAGAAAATGACAAACCTTAAACTATATGCTGCCTCTATATATAAAACATAAATTATAAACTAATATTTAATAATTGATAAATTCAAAAGTTTTACTTTGATAAAAATAAATAAATCGCTTTCTTTTACTAGGCAACGAGTCTAGGTTTCATGTTGTAAAGCATTAACCAAATTAAATATGAATATAACTACATAGTAAATGTAGTTTTAAAAATTCCACATCAAGTTTTCCTCACCCTTTAGATATCTATAGACACGTAGACGGTAAACTTATAAAAACAATTCTGCACTAAATTAACACTAAACAATATTACACATCATAATGTTACATTTTTTAACCAAACCGTATTACTTGTATTGCAGTTTCCTTTAATAATATTTAATAGCTGGTACTAACACAATAGACTATATCATCTTTTGAATACGAAAATATAAAAAACAAAAATTATTGTCATTACTATATAAATATAAAACATAATATGTTTATATATTTATATTATGCATATTATGCTAATCAATACCTGTGTATCCAAATCAATACCTTTACGTAGGTTGAAACAAATTACTTTGTAGACCGTTTGACAACCATAAAGAGCAAAAATTATTACACAATAAAAACAGGACAAACTAGCAAAACAATTTCCTTTGCAACAAGTTTTTAGAGATGTTTTGTTATTAAATAAGTAAGCCTTATTAGATATAACGAATGCTAAAGTACGCTCACAAGTCGTTGATACCGATATACTAAAATTAAATATGTGCATATTATTTAATATGAGGTCAACAGAATTTTTTTTAAAAATAAAAAAGGTAACCAAATTTATTATGGATAATTAACAAAAGCAAAGTGTGCGGAATTTTATTTAAAAAAGATATACAAATTTATATATCATGAATTACAATGAGGTAAATATAAATTTGTATGTATTTAATATAAATTTGTATTCGTTCTGATAAAAGACCTTGACACTCATCATATGGACTGTAGTTAGATCGTTAAGTTTGAAAACATTGAGATAGCCATATAACTATAAACAATTAATAAATGTAAAACATTAACACTGTACGAATTATGGAAGGCCAGATGCAAACGTTACGAAAACCTTCGCGTATTCATAACGAATTTTGTGTCACACGGCGTTATCAAGGCTAATGGCGTTTTATTTCACATGTGATTCGTTAATATGTCCGTAACAATACAGAATGGAGGTCTACATAGTTATACCTACAGGAAAATGTGGCGAACATAAATTAACATATAACAACAAATAAGAGACGGAATCAACTTAAACATAGTTTAATTTCAAAGTAACTAGGGGTCGAAATATAGGGCAGTCTAAAAGGTAAAACGTCGCGTGGGGATTGAAAATGGCCGCGGTCCGCCAACACGAACGTTTAAACTTCTGATTTCTGGGTTACATTTAAACAGCGAACAAATTAAACAATTAAAACTTTCGTGAGACGAAAGTCGCGGGTAACAGCTAGTTTTTAATAGGAACGAATTTATTCTACCAATTAACATAATTTTTTTATTGAATATAGCACAAGAAGAACAAGACATTGGCTTAGACGAACAACGTGGCTTTAGGCATAACGCCTTGCCCAAATCTAGCTTAAAACACCAAAAGTACGCACCGAGACATCGCTCGTTACTTTTCATTTACCTAGTAATTACGCTAGCTCGTTTAAAGCGCACCCCTTTAAACCCGAATATAGGTTATAACGCTTTACGACAAACTTCTTTTTTTAACAGAATTTAAGTAGAGAAAAAGACGAAATAGAATTATAGTTTGGTTTATTAGATTATACAGAAGGAAGAAAACAGAAACGTCGCAACTAAAAATTAGAAAAATAAATATTTTGATCACAACTTATATTAAATTTTATTTCATTAGAAGTAAAGGAATAAAACGATAAAAATATCTTATAAAAGTAATGATCAGAAATATGTTTCATTCCGTCGATATGTTGATACTAAAGATATTAGCATTTTTAATAGTAGCAGTTCACCGAAATTCAATAAAGCAACACGAAGTAGTTAACGACATCCTGTATCCCGTAACGTAATAAAAGATAAACATATCAAAACGGTACCAGAAAAATATAAAAGGATGATATGACGAAAGCAAAACAAAAAAAATAATACAAACAATAAACTTTGGTTTAATTATTTCTTTTATTTACGTGATTATACATATCAAATCCACTTATTTACGGATTTTTCACGTTATTTAAATATATTTATTCCCGACGTTTCTATATTAATTCCTAAGTTGGTATATGTCTGTATCTCTGTATGTTTTTTGAATAACCGTCAGTTTTTATTTAAAAAATTGACGGTTATTCGAAGCCGCCGAAGAAGATTAGCCAATTATTACCATCGGTCAAATGTAAAATTCCTCTACAGGTACCGAGTGTGTACAAACTAGACTGTGATTGTGGTCTCTCTTACATTGGACAGACAAAGAGACCAGTTAAAACCAGAGTAAAAGAACATATAGCTGATGTTAAGCACCGACGCTATAGAAATCTGCAATTTGCGACCATGTTCTAGAACAAGCCCAATCATTATATTAGATTTGATGAACCAAAAATACTGGCTAATGAACATCGATTTATACCAAGGATGATTCGGAAGCAATAGAAATTAAAAATATCAAATTTTAATAGAAGATGGTTGGTCTTTGACACTTTCCTGGGATCCAATAATTGCAAAAATTAAACGCAGAGTATAAAAACTACAAAACCGAAGAACAAAATAAATACTTTTTGTCAAACCAACATTAAAAATTAAGAAATCGAAAGATATGTCAATTTATTAAATAAAAACTGACGGTTATTCGAAAAACATACAGAGATACAGACATATACCAACTTAGTCTGCCCGTGATCATGGATGCTGAAAAGAATCGGAAACGTCGGGAATAAATATATTTAAATAACGTGAAAAATCCGTAAATAAGTGGATTTGATAAACTTTGGTTTACTTTTTTTTCTTTAAGGCATTTTTAAAGAAATGTCAGATCAACCTTCAAGGCGAGAGTAATAGAATAATTAACCTTTTTAAATGTGAAGTAATTGGTAAGGTCATTTTGTTGGACACTAGCAACTAGATTGGTTTAATTTTTTATGAGCGTTATTAAACGTAGTGCTGTGATTGTGGCAGTGAAGACTGTTCGGTTTATTTTTTTATTGTTTTTCATAGAGAAATATACTAAAAATAAGTACTTAATTGGTTTATAAAGACATTCATATCGTCTCTAATATATCGACATAACAAGAGAATTAAAACTTCGCGCTTATATTTGCTATAATATCCCGATTTACCGTACAATCTTCAAACTAGCTGCGACAAACAAATTCAAACAGGTGTACAGAGGTCACAGAGAGAGTCACAAGGCTGTTCTAGAAAAATAAGGCACAAAGAAACATTGTGACAAGTTGCGATCCTCGAAGGCTGGTAGTAAATAGTAAAACGATTTCTAACATAATCATAATAAATAGGTCATTGATAACACTACTCTACAGTACATTTCTTGCCGAAGAAATTTTAGCTGTTGTTGACTACATATAATATGCCATTTTCAAAAATATAATTAGAATATTTTTATCAGCTCTAGTTTCTGAGTTTTAGCTATATATTAGAGAAGAAACATGTATTTAATACGAAAAACTTTATTTAAAAAAGCAATAAATCATTGAGTTCTAAAAACTTCGTTTCAAAGTTCAAAGCTCTTCTCCGACGTGTCGACTTTGGAAAATGACGTATTAGAGACCAACAATAGTCAGACATCATATTTGTATTCCAGAAACCCTGATAGCGCTCTTCCATAACGCGTAAGACTTGATGCATACGCTCTCCCTGCTCTTCACTCATATCTCCTAAATTTTCCGGAAACCTGTCTAGGTGACTATGAAGAAAGTGGAGTTTTATACTCATATTGCATCCCATATTTCTTAATTGTAGTAGAAGGTCTTCTACAAGTTCAACATAATTTTCAGATTTCCGATTTCCATCCGAGAAAATTCTGCATCACTCATACGAAAGCTGTCCAAGCCTTTAGTTCTGACCCAGTCATAGAATTTCTAAAGTGAGTATCATTCGTAAGTTGTCTAATTTGAGGGACAGCAAAGATACCAGCTTTTATCTTTTCCATAGTGAGCTGAGGAAATTTTTGGCAAATGTAAGAAAAGCGGTTTCCATGATCGACAAGAATGTTGACCATTTTTAAATCGACACAAATTAGCCACTTACGGTCATTGTATTTTATTTTGGTCAAGACTAGCGAAATGTTACAATATTCCTCCTTTAACTTTGTACTGTGGGCAAAGGTACTCCAGCATATTTATTTCCATTATGTATTAGAATAGACTTTAGGCTACGTTTTGAGCTATCAATGAATAAACGCCAGTCGTTTGGTTCGTATTGCTTCAAGCCCATTGTTATCAACAATTTTTTGATACCTAAACAAAAGGTAATGCCATTTTCTTCCGAAAAAATAACACCGTAATTCTGTATCTCTTTCACGATAAAAACTTATTGTAGTACCTCGAGGATAGCAAGTTTTTTCTTTTAGTCTGTCCTTCAAAATCAGCATCATTTTGTGATGAGCTTGGTCCTTCATTGTCCCGCTCTAATGGTTCAGATATACTTTTTAGCTCTGAAGAGTGAGATGAACGCTGTACTGGACATTGAACACAAATAGTACTTGGGTATTGCCATTTAGCTCGATTTTAAGTGTTTAAACCGTTTATGTTTACACTACAAAAATAACAGTCAATGAGATGATTTCGTGGTTCTCGCCAAATATTCGGTGTTCCAAATTTAAAGGAACTTCTTTTACCACTTTTCCATAATCTTAAATGTTCCACACATGATATACAAACACAATTGGGAGCCCAAGACTTCTCATTTTTATCCAAGAGCATCCCAAAATACTCAAAATAGGTATTTTTCAACAACTCTGATATAACTTTTCTACCATTGTTAAACACATATTCTCCGAATATATAGCAAAAATGATTTTGATTGTTAAAACAACGTCACCTTGAACTACTCATGACGCAAAAACTAGAGAACCTGATTTTAACACAGTAATATATGTCTGTTATTGATTACTATATATGCCTAAATGATAAAAATCAAAAACAAAGTAAGTCGAGATGCTCATAAAATTTTGTGTGTAGATTTGACAAAAATAAGTGGTGAGTGAACAATATCAACCATAGAATTCGCGGCAACAGACAAAAAGTTTAATATTGTAAACTAGTGTAATCAGTTAGTAATACAAATCACATAAAGTGACCGCGCATCAAAACACGACGAACGAACGTCCACATAAATTTTTAATCGACCAAACACCGAATGTCACGTTGTCATTTCAGAGCGGCGTGACAAACATTTTCAGGGGGGCCTTTCATACAATTGTAGGCTCTAAGTGGGGACAAAAAGGGGGAGAATCCTAGCACGGGTTGCACGTGAACTTGGCGTGCTTTCATTGCGTGGAAACCTTGACCAATGACCCAGTTCAGGTAACACGTGATGCCACCACACCCCGTGTCAAATATTCAACGCAGCCCGTAATCGGTGTTCAATACTAATGGACTTTGTGAATGAGCGGCCGCGTTAATCAAACGCGTGCGAGCATAGACAATATGTTGAGGCATCGGAATATACTTAGTACGGTACTTTCACTAATGGACGACACAAAAGCTCGGCGTATTGATAGATTTTTAACTTTACTTCATGTAAATATCGAGGTAAATTGATATTGCTTGTTTTTTTTTTCAGGAATATCCTTACAGTAGTGAGTAATAATAACGTTCTCCAGTCAATTACGACTACGGCAGCTGATCTATATTAGAGATCAGCCAACTGCCCAGGAGATATTATAGTACACAAGTGTACACGCAAACACAGGCGCACTCCCTATTCCTTCCTACATACTCTTCAAGCCCGATGGGGCGGATAGCCGACACGACCGGAGAGAGATAAGGCCCATCAAACGCATGGATCATCTTACTTTACAGGCTATCGGATGATCAATCCGCATTACCCTAACAATTAGGAAACACCAATAAAAGCTGTTGCGTCCCCGCAGGTTTCAAACCCACGACCTGCGGCTTTTAAAGCACAAACCCATACCACTAGGCTACGGAAACGTAGTAAGTGATGAATTTACATAATTTTTTTACCAAAACCATTACAAAAGAGTGCGCCCTTTTACGCCGATGCCAACAAAGCAACGCCCGTGCGTAAATGGCAGTTATTTCTAGACTTTGCAATAAATGGCCTAAGTCGCCGAAAACTAAATATAGAGATATTAATATTGAGGAAAATTAAACTAAATATTATTTAACGTAGACAAATTCTAATTAAGACAATATAAGGGCCTAATTTTGAACATACAATTGTGTTGTCTTAATGAACTACGGTTCAAAAGTGAATTGCGGTATATTTTTGTACAAGAACAGGGAGACAATGCCTTAAAAACTCCGCATAAGACGAGTGATAATATATCAAGACGTACGCTATTGAGTTATGCGGCACTGAGTTCCCCTGACATTGAGTGCAACAAGAATCTCTGCCAAGAAAATCATAAAGAACCTTGAGAGCAATACAGTTCGAAGCAATATTGGATTTGCTTCGACGGGGTTTCCGCCTGCGGCGAGCTATATGCCCTGGCACGACCTTCGCAGAAACAATGAACAATCATTCGAAACAAAGTGAAACACTCGAGCGAAAGTTGAATTGATCACTCTTCACTGATCAATCTTCCAGAACTAATTATAACTACAATAAACACAAAAGAACAACAGAGTATAATTTTAACTGTCGATTACAAAGAGATATTTCGTATTACAGTAAATATTATTGCATTAAGCAGCGAGAAGATCGGGGCATTTACATGACGCAAATATTGCAACTGGATTGCTATACGAAGACTTTAAATCCATTCGCCGCATCAAAAACAACGATATAACGCTTTATCGACGCTGTGTTACTCTTTCAACTTAAATACCTGAGCACGTAATTCTCTTTGAAAACTTGGACCTTGAATAGCTTAAAATGGCGCAAATACAATGCCAAATACTATTACTGAGTTACTAACGCGATAGCAAGAAAATTATAAGCGACATTAAAATAAGTACAGTATATTTAACTAAGATACACTTTGTAACAACATCGTTAAGTTGAAGGGCGTCACCGTCCATAATACAAATTTAAAATATTCAAAGACAATCAAACACACCTGCACAGTTTTCACTATTCCATTACTTACGTCCGACGTATTTACTCAGGTGAAAGTTTGTTTGAACTGATAAAGTATAGGTAGGAATCGGCGAAAATACTTTAAAGAAAAAAGCTCCTACAGTAAATAATAGCCTCCGTGGTCTAGTCTAGTTGGTATTGCATGTTTTATATATTGTAGATAATAGGCTTAAGCATTGCGGATAACTACATAATGATATCGTTATTTTTCGATTGGTTACAGCAATATGTATAGGCAAGGAACGAATTGCCTAAAAATAAATTAATTCATGCATCAAATGGGCATGTAAAAAAGCCCGCCCCGGTCGGCAAGACTATCTATGGGAATCGTTACAGGAGATCACTGCTTTTAAAATTATTGAAAATTAATCCAGCAGTCTAATCTTTACCCATATAAAATAATTGTTATTTTGGGAGTTCAAGATGGATGAGAAGCCGACTCAAAGATAACCTGAAGGAGCCTAGGAGAAAGAGTGGATGTAAAATTGTTATTTTACATTCATTTCACGATACTCAACAGAAAATCGTTTCTTAGATTAGCGGCAAAACATGTTTAAAAATTGTTATATGTCCATAATAAGCAATCGTGAATGTAAGATCTAGAAAAAGAAAAATTCATCCATGTCAATGTAATCATAATATAACAATAAAACTAAATAACATAACACGATAACGATACATTATATGTGTATCGAACGATATGTTATAGATTTTCATCATTATGGTTAAATAACCCTTTTGTTTTATAAGCGAATATATTATGAAATAGCTAGTTGTAGTTCAAGTATAATAACAAAGCTATAACGCCTGGGGATATCATTACGTTAATAATAAAATATTAGTAAGGAATTGAGATTTTTTATTCTAAGCACATGAACTAATCACAAATTTGAATTATTAAAATTTCATCACCATATTTCATCGAATATGTTGGTTTTGGCTCGTAAGGAACGTCTCAATTCCGTCCAAAATCGTTAGAAGCCGGTGGTTACAAAATTCAAATATCTATAAGAAACGACAAAAGTTTTCTTTAAATATTTAAGGCCTGAAGACACATAAAATGTAAACATGTAACACAATCAAAAAATACTATAACATCGAAACGAAAATCATTATACTTTCATTTCACAATTTCGAATATGCAACATGTTTATCTAAAACATTTTCAACCTCGTGTGCTCGCAATGTTTCCGTGTAGTCGATCATTTATTTATGCTTCCGGATTTACGTTTGTACTGGGGACCTTAATAAAAGCTGCAGGCTTAGGTTGCCAGAAGGTCTCTGTTGTACATAACTGAGCTGTATTCGGACCGGTATGATACAACTTAAAAATGTTAAGAATATATCCTTAATATGAATATAATCAACCAAATCGAGACAAAACGGCCTTAACTATCAAATTGGCCTTAATTAGCTATGCGTCGACTGTACATTTAGGCACCTGTAAATTGCGTTACCACGTAACTATCCCACAGTTTAGTAAATTTAGAATAGATGTGAACTAATTAACCCCTGACAAAGACATGGAATCATAAATCTAGACTTCTTTGATGAATCGTCACCAAGTTATCAATAACTGACAACAGTCGAGTAATACGGAATACATACGCCGCTTCGTTGCTATGAGGTACTTTGTTTTGATTTGTTTTAAGTCTAATCAGGCTCAGGTAGAGTTATTTTCACGGTGTCCATACAGGACAAGCGTAGCTTTTTATCTATTTTATTGGAAATTATCAATAAAACCTTTACTACATTACTATAAAGTCAAGCGCAGTACGTTAATCAAATAAACATTTTGCGCGCGTTTCAATTATTAAATTTTATAGAAATAAATGAGATTTATTATTAAATGAGAGAAAGCACTTGGTCAAATGTTGCGATCTTATGTAAGATTCGGTTTAGTTTTATAAAAAATATTTAGAATTGAAAACTTTATGTTACAGTAAAAATTAGTTTTTAAGCATTAATACTATCGTAAAAGGACTATTAATAAATGAAATTCGTTAATTGACGAATGTCAACACCTGGAAGTCTTACTTTCACTACACTGTTTTCCTTTTATAACAATAGAAGTTGAAACATATGAATCGTTACCACTGCGCGTAAACAACGTGTTGGATTATTGCCTATACCTTCTCGAAGAACCCATTGTCCAAGCATTACGATATACTGAAATAAATATTTATCTTTTACGCGTTTTTCTATTTCTACTAGAAAATATAAGCAATTTAATCATGAATGTGTTGTCTTACCTAAAACATTAACTGAGTATATTCACTCAAAATACTTGCGTTTTGGAGCAGAACTGCAAAGTAACGTAACGGTGCGTCCGTAAAACATAATAAAGCTTCAAATGTCGTCGACTCTATCGTTTAACATAACTGTTTAAGTAACAAAATTTTGAGTTTTAAGAACTTTATTCGTATTCTTCATATAGTACATGTTAAGAAAGTTATAAAATCAATCAAAGAAAGTATATAGTAATATCAAACAGTTTATTTTAACGTGTGAAAACGGATCTAACACATGAAACAGATAATGAAAAAGATAGTCAAGTTTGCGGGAACGTAAAATAAGTTTTTAAAAAATATAATTAAACTTTATTCTAAAATCTACTGACAGAATTTCACGTCTGGACGATTCTTAAACTAACTCAGACTAACAAGTCTTAACAGAGTGAGAAGTCAATGTGGAGTCCCATGGCCCGCCGCCACGGTGGGAGTCGTGCAACCCAAACATGCTTATCTTGCTTTGGATGCAAGTTAAGCTTGAATCCCTATAATGCTTATTAAGTTATTCGTTAAACGCATACGCTTACAAACTTAGGGGTTGGTGGTTGCATAACTAGATTCTAGTACCAAATAATGCAAAACATTGTTGTACCCACGACAAATAAGTATTCGCGTATCTAGGTTTCAGAAGGCAATCATGCGATGGGCAATCTTACTGTTATTAAGCAAGAAATTGCGTTACAGTGATGGATGAAGATTCACAGACAATTGCTCGCGGCACAGCGACATAACCCACTTTGACAATCAACAGTGGAAAGCGTGTAACGAGTGTTACGCCTCATTGCGCTAAGATTAACGCTGAAGCGATTAAATGACGAGAAAGCTACATGGTTAAAAGTAAATATATTCGTGTATAACATCTTTGATTTACACTGGATTTGTGAAATAAATAAATTTTGAAATTTTTGTATACAAAGCAACCGATTGCGCCAAAAAATTGAGGTTTTTCAACATCAATATAAAACTTCGTGTAATGATAGGCTTTTAATCTCTTTTGTAAACAATATTATGCTTTCAGACATAAGTTTGTGTGAAGAGAGAAGCTTTATCCAAGACTGGTTTAATGGACAGTGTGTACGCTAGAACTAGATTACTAAAACTTGAAGTAGCAAAACTTTAGAAACAATGGCCACAATCATGAGGAGGTGATGTTAATGCTCAATTAAACTTCTTGATGTTTAGGATACTACTAGGAAGAATATGTTGTTATGTTGATAATAAAAATAAAGTTAAAAATTGTTTTTGTAAATTCCTAGCCTTATTTAGCTTTGTAATAACTCATTTATGGATATGGACATTACATGTCAGTATGTAGACGCATTTGGCTTTTTACTGTCAAGTGCATATGAGTATGTGACATGCATATAGAACAAAACAGTTGCAACAATTTTGCAAATATTATTCAGACTACAATTTTTGAGAACTATTATGTGCTATGTATAAGGCAAAATGTTTTAGTATGTTAAATCAAAACAATATATACTACTTTTCATCAATTGGTCATGTTTAGAATGTATCTACTATTACTCTAATAATTTTTAAATGAACGCAATTAATTTGTAACAACTTTTCATTTATATAAAATTCTTAACTTAACAATAATAAATACCTTAAAAAGGATTATATACTATCAAAAAATATGTAACAAAAATAACAAAAAAAATTTTAGACTATAATTTAATTAGATAATTTAAACTTGAAAAAAAATCTTTTCATTTTATCATTTTTAATTTTGTTATTTATGTGTATGCAACTATGAACAGATCTAAATATGATAAGAATTCTGGTAATACTGATTGTAACTTCATGGCAATCTATGTGTGATGTTTTTATTATTGTGCAGAACTTTTTACCTGATCGTTTGGGTCTCCTTATGTTAGGAATGATTTTATGTCTACACTATAGGGATATAGTATATAATATTAAAATTACCTTTAACATAAAATTTTACAGTAATTAAACCTATCTAAATTAGAAATAATCATTCAGAACTATACATTTTAAAAATTAAAATACCAATGATAATAATATTTGTGTTTTTAATTTTTGTCTTGTTTGGTTACTTAAACTCTACCATATTGTAGGCTTCAGTAGGGCAAAATTTATCCTCTTAACGTTTAAGGTAATACACATAAATATGGATCTAAAATAGTTGTCCAGTATAATATTATTAATTTAAAACCAATGTATTTGTTATTTTAATAATAAAATATAAGAATAACAAAAAATACAACATCATTTATTCAAGTTCTATCCAAAAGTGAATGTAATCTGTTTCTAATTAACCTTAGCTAATGTATAATTATTAAAAACATTTAGACATAATATTGACAATTAAGAAATGATAAAACCTTAGTAACTCATTCAATTTGTTATTTATGTTCTTTCAAGGAATATGTCAGAATAGAAGTTCTGGTATTTCTAATTACTTTAGTCTTATTATTGTATATTATAAAAATGTTTTAGACATAATGTTGACAAAATTATTAAAATGATATACTTTTTAGGACTCGATAACAATTTGATTTCTTATCTGAGATTCTAGTCTTCAAAGCAATGTCCTTTAAGGAACAAGCACAAAAACACTGAAGATTGCTAACTTCCTTCAAAGTATTGATAGTCTGGTACTCAGTTTTAAAAGAAAATTATATAAAGTTACATTGCAATCAAAATTGTTCAAAAAGATTTTTGTATGAAAAAGCAGGTTTTTGATTCTATTTTTATCAATCTAGTGTCCATTTGATGGTCTTCAGGGGCTTTTAGGACCACCAAATGGTTAGGTGACTTCTGTGATAGCTTGTACTGTCACACTGGCTGCTGCCTCTATAGACCAGAATACAGCACTGGCAATCCTGGAGAGTCAAAGAGATCGTGTTTCGGTAAATAGAATCAGCACGGAGTGATCTTGCTAGACTGATGGTTGTTATCAAAATTAATCATTGGATGGTCTGTGCGGGTCTGCTCACGTGGCAGAGCAAAGGTAATAGGTGACTGACGGTTGGCTGTGTGCGGAGCTTGGCTGAGCGTCCTCCTTCGTCCAGCAGAATCACACTGTGCCGCAGGACTTCAGCGGCGGACCGTGATGCTGTAGGCTGGAACGAGCATCGGTGACCCGTGACTTACGGACCTGAGGTGTCCTTTCGCTGAAATAATACGAGTTGTGCTACGGTGACGTCACGTGGCAGAGCATGATAACATCAGTCGACTACCGGTTCGCTTCTGCTGACATTTTCTTGAGGACGAAACGTCATCCCTCTCTTAATCGTGTCCTGAGACTCAATGCTCTTGGTGCCCATGCAGAAAGCCAGACTTCAGCGGCGGCCGTGATGCTGCCAGGCTGGCACCGAGCGTCGGTGTACCCCCATGACTTACGGACCTGGAGTGTCCCTTTGCCTTCGGAAATAAATAAGTTTGCTCCGGTGCCCCCGGCAAACTTGGTACCGTCGAAGGTGTCTCTCCGCTTCCTTCTGTTGACATTTTTTCTCATTTGAAGGACAACACTTGTTCTATCCGCTCTCATTTAAGATCGTGATTCTTTTGACACCCTTTCGAATGTTTGGGTCCGTTATTTGCTCAATGAAAATGTGTCGTAAAATTCGAGGCATATGGTTCGTATTTATCTATACACTACTTCACACATCACAAAAGTTGCTATTTAGTAAAACACAAACACTAGAAATTTAAAACCAAATTTTGAGTGTAACATTTTTTCGTCATGAAGTTTTGAAAATAAAACAGTGCTGTCACGGGGTACAGACGTGTAAAGTACGGAAGAGTCAGAACGAAACTTAAAAACAAGTCTGACTGTTGAATGTCGACTTGACTTTCCGGTTGACACTGACAACTTGACTTGACTTGCATCAATGTTGTTGAATACAGATAGTCAAATTAATATATAGGTAGGTAACCTATATATTTTATGCGAATTTTTTAAATGAATTGCCACAATAAAACAGTCTTGCATTTAATAATATATTTGATTTCTATTTAAAATAAATCTTACTTTAAAAAGATCCATTTCTTCAAGCTTAATAAAGAATTTAACCATCATACATTAACAAGTGCAAGTGATTCTGTAACATTTTATTTCCATTGCTCCAAAAATCTATTTATAATCTGATAAAGAATATTATACTTTTTATGAAATTAACAAAATACGATTCTTTCTTTCTTTCACCTAGCTTTACCAAGTTATTATTGGATCGGCTTCTAATCCATCGAGATTTACCTGAATAACAATTTTGCAGAGTGACGGGTCAGTGACCTCCTCAACCCAAAGGGTAAATTGTATTCTAAGAATGAATTAGTTGCCAGTAAATTTGCAGGCACTGACTTGCTATAACGACTGCCAAATATGGTGTACAACTGGGAACTCTTTACATGCCCATCTGACGCATGGAGCATCCTACTTTTCCGACAATTGGGTGATCGGCTCATACTGTGCTAACCAACCAGAAAACAACGCTAACCATTATATTGGATATTTAAAAAAAATTCAAATATTTAAACGTTGTTTCCCTGGTTGATACGAATCCATGACCTCCAGTTTAAAAAAGCAATACCGCTAGGCCACGGAGGTATACAACAACAATTAACAAAATACGATTATCAAATAAAATTCTTAATTTTCTTGTTACACTTTTATTTGTTTAAACAAATGACGAGGTTATAAAACATGCCCGTTTGCTAAAGTAAAACTATTTTATTTTTTATTTATATTTGCTATCTGTATTTTTTAAGGTTGGTATAATGGTATCAAGTCGTCGACGTCATCGTGGGCCGACATATTTGCTCACTCAGTTCCGACATTTTGACATTTATTCTCCGGTTCTAGATAAATTCAATTCTTGTAAGAATTACCTTAAACGTTGAGATTTATCATAATGGATGAAGAATACGACGCAATTGTCTTGGGCACAGGGCTCAAAGAATGCATCCTCAGCGGTATGCTTTCTGTGTCTGGAAAAAAGGTATTACACATTGATCGTAATAAGTATTACGGCGGCGAATCTGCGTCAATTACTCCGTTAGAAGAATTGTTCGCAAAGTTCAATGCACCGACTCCGGATGAAACATATGGTCGAGGACGTGATTGGAACGTGGATTTGATTCCCAAATTTTTGATGGCGAATGGCCTCCTAGTTAAACTGCTTATCCATACGGGCGTAACCCGGTACTTGGAATTTAAGTCTGTGGAAGGAAGTTACGTTTATAAAGGTGGGAAGATTTCTAAAGTGCCAGTGGATCAGAAAGAAGCCTTGGCATCCGATTTAATGGGAATGTTTGAAAAGAGACGATTCCGCAATTTCCTGATATACGTTCAAGATTTTCAAGAGGAAGATTGCAAAACCTGGAAAGACTTCGATCCTAGTACAGCTAACATGCAGTCCCTTTATGACAAATTTGGTCTTGACAAGAATACGCAGGACTTTACTGGCCACGCTCTGGCTCTCTATTTGGATGATAGCTATCTGCAACAGCCTGCTATTCAAACGATTCGTCGCATAAAGCTGTACTCCGATTCTCTTGCCAGATATGGTAAGTCTCCATATTTGTATCCCATGTATGGGCTTGGGGAGCTGCCCCAAGGTTTTGCTCGACTTTCTGCCATATATGGTGGTACCTATATGTTAGACAAGCCAATTGATGAAATTGTTCTTGGAGAAGGCGGAAAGGTTGTTGGTGTACGTTCAGGAAATGAAATAGCTAAGTGTAAGCAGGTATATTGTGACCCCAGCTACGTACCTGACAGGGTTCGTAAGAAGGGTCAAGTAATCCGATGCATTTGTCTTCTAGACCATCCCATTGTCAACACTAAAGATGCTCTATCAACTCAGATAATCATTCCTCAGAAACAGGTGGGAAGAAATTCTGATATATATGTTTCTTTGGTTTCTTACACTCATCAAGTAGCTGCCAAAGGATGGTTTATTGCTATGGTATCTACAACTGTAGAAACCAATGATCCCGAGACTGAGATCAAACCGGGTTTAGACTTGTTGGGTCCTATCAGGCAGAAGTTTGTTTCTGTTTCTGATTATTATGAGCCAATTGATGATGGTAGCCAGAGCCAAATATTCATATCGGAATCTTATGATGCTACAACTCATTTTGAGACCACTTGCTTAGATGTATTAAAGATCTATAAGAGGGGTACTGATGAAGATTTTGATTTCTCTAAAGTAAAGGTTGAACTAGGAGAAGAGGAGCAGTGAATTAAACTGTATGCTAAACTTAATGTATATTTTTGCTTGTTATTTTCTATTTGTTTATATATCTGGCTACAATAAGTTGTTATTAGGGTTCTTGGGCTATACAGCATATAGGTGTAATCGCAAAATCACATATTTTATCTCATCAATTTGCAGCGAGTATTTTATTTCTACCAAAACATATTTAAAACCTAAAAAATGTTATTTATAGGATTCTATTCAAATAAGGTTGCTTTTATTATATAAGATAAACAAGGCATAAGATTGATCTGCACAAGTGGTAGATGAGTCAAAAATGCATTCCATTGTTTGAAATATGATACATTATGAGATCCCGTATCCATATCATATTATTAATATGTCAACTTATTGAATGCTCACTTTACACCATAATGTTCTTGTAAGATCATTAATAAAGTTACATTATAACATATCATGAATTTTATTTGTAATACAAGTGATAGTGTGGACATAGAGAAGATAACAAACTGATTATTTCTTACTTACATATATTTTCATGAAGACTACACCATTATTCAAAAGTTTTGTAATGAAGTTGACAAAATTTTGTAAATATCTGATAAGGATGTGATAACAGATTTGCTTTTTTTTATAAGCGTTTCATCACAGGATATTTACCAGATTGTATTACTCATTACTCTGCATAAGCAGTTGTTTTTCTCACCTAGCAATTACACAAGCTATCCTTTAAAACCCATTACAGAAATGTTTTCGTTGCTGCTTGGTGACGGAAATATGCAGTTAGTGATAGGCCCAAATTTCCCTAACCAACTAGAAAACAAAAATGTAAATTTGTTGACTTCCTGCAGGATTCAAACCCACGACCTCCGGGTTTTAAAGCACACGCCCTGACCACTAGGCTACGGAAGCAGTTAAGCACTTCTTTATGTGTATGAATAAAAAAACCCTTCGCCTTTTAAATTGCTTTAATATTTGGTAATATTTCTTTAATAGTGCTGTTAGCTCTTAAATTTGATTCTAGGAAGGTAACAGGAACTCCTACATAGGCGATTTCCGGTTGTCCTACAATTGTCAGTTTTAGTTAGAAGCACTAAAGCTGCTGCTGCGAAAACATTCCGAAAATTAAAAAGTCGATAATTAAGATAAATAGTATACTTTACGTTTTTTTTTACATCTTAATTTTGCCATACCATTTAAACGCGGTGACTCACTACCTTAATTATATATAGATAATATGGACTAAAGAACTCATACGATTTATTTTTATATTATTTATAACAGCAAGAATAGCGATTTTAATGGCGCATAAACATTAAATACTCCAATTGGATTCTGCTACCAAGCCTCATTAACCATTATTGACCCACAGGTAAGCCGTAAAATTCCTTTCCTATTTTACTTCGTTTATGACTACAGATTTAAATAGATAATAATTACTTTAATGTAATAACAACTACAATTTGGAAATTGTAAAACGATCGTTAACTGTTTACGTGTTGAACTGTCACATACCAATTTTCAATAATACACTGAACATATAAAGCAAACAGAAATTAAAAGAGTACAAATTCAAAACCAAGTCAGATTCTTAAATCGGTTTTAATCATTCTTATTTTCAATTTAATTATTAAATGAACATTTTATACAATACAAATAGTCATCACGGCAACCTATGAATATTTTGTCACCACAAACAACTGGAGATGAAAATGTCTCATTAGGAAACTGATATTCAGCTAATATACTTCCAGAATCTGAATTTATCACATACATTTTTCCATTGGTAGAAGTTGTAATAAGCAACTTTTCAGTTAGGAAACACGGCGTAGCATAAACTGGTGACGTGAATTCTGTTGCCCAGTGTAAAATGGGGTGAAAGTTTTTCACAATAAAACTATAAGCTTTGCTGTCATGGCAGCCAAATACAAATTGCCACTTTAACTGTTCCAATTTCCTTACATATATGGAGGAAAAAATATTTCCTTTTGCACCTTGGTATTTCCAAACCTGTAAAATAAAAGCCATATAAAATAAAGTAGTTTATAGATATAAAGAATTTATTCATAAAAACCCTCATGATTCAATTGCAGATAATAATATCACCTAAAAAAGGTACAATTTTTAGCATACATTACCTTGATGCCGGTTTCAACAGTCCGGCAGTGTATTTCGCCGCTGACCTCGGCAAAAATGACGTATTTTTCGTTGTCGTACAGCGCTGGTCTGGCAAAAACTGGACTGTTAACTTTGCCTCGCCAAGCGACTTTTTTTGTTCTTACATCGAAACCGGCGCAGACACCAGATAGTGTGCCGATCATAATGAATCCACTTTCAGCTAGCGTTATGTCTGCAGATATAGCTTGATCAGCCACTGATACTGTTTTCAGAGTTTTTCCGTTCTATAAAATTGTTAGGAGCATATTATTTTGTTTTTGGAAACAAATAATTTTCTGCTATATACACAGTGTAACTAGTAGTATTGAAACAACAATAAAATTATAAAGTATAGACTTATTATTTTAAACAGGACAGGAAATACTTTTTTGAAAGTGCTTCTTCTATAACATAATTTAAACTCCTGTAATTTAAAAAATATTTCTATACGAAGTATAATAAGGACACTTACAGTTGCATCAATGCAACGGATGGCACCATCGTAAGATGCTATATAAATTATTTCGTCTTTGTATGTAGCTTTACTCTTTATCATGTATTTGATATTTGTCCTCCACAGCTCTTCACAATTCTCCAATATAAAACAGATTATAGTGCCATCATATGAACCAACAACACCACATTTAATTTTAAATTTGTTCTCTAAGCAATGAACTGTAGCCTCTATTCGGGAATTGAGCTGTATTGTTCCTTCCAATTTACCAGTATAGACATTAATAACTACAATCATTCCAGAGTGACTGCTTACAGTCACAAAAGTTTTGCTGAAAAGTATAGCATATTTTTACCACGCAATATTAATAAACAATACAAGTTTTACGGATTTTACGTGTTTTATTACTTTACAATTTTAAAAAATTATACCCGACGATTAAGAACTTCGTCGGGGTTTTAAACATCACCATAAAGGAATATAGATTTATGTAGTAAGCATATATTATATTATGTACAGAATAATAGCAAATATTATATACAGGCTCTTTAAAAAAATATTTCCTAATTTAAAGCATAGTTTTTCAGAACATGTATTTGAATCAGCTTGTTTTATATATATATAACTAAATTTGCGAAAAATAACTTGTTAAAATTTAATAAATAGTAGTAGCTATTTTTAGCTTATTGCATTACTTTATTAATATTGCCAACTTACTTTTCCAATGCGCATAACATTGGAGTAGCATCTACACATTTCCCTGTATCATATTTCCATAATTCTTCAAATTTTATCACAGTATTGATCTTTTCTTTCATTTCACAAATACTTTTAATTTTTGCAGTTTTTTTTACTTTTGTAGCAGAGTTCTTTGGACGTTTTTTTACTTTGGTTCCCTTATGAAGATAATCATGCTGAATGATATTATTAATTTCTTGGATAGTTTTAGTATTTGATAATAGATGAGGTAAGATTAAATTACCCAACTCTGGATACATGTGAGAAAGTTTGTTACATATTGTTAGAGCAAGAAATGATGTACCACCTATGCTTACAAAGGATTTGTCTTGAATTTCATTCAATTTTAAATACTTTGCATGTATTATTTCTTCTATGAAGGCTTTGCAGGGTTGTATCTTTTGCTGCTGCAAAGTTTCATTCTCAAACATATTGCACAAAATAACCTTTGAGGTTTTGCCATGGGAATTTGTTGGTAAATTGTTAACTTTTATAATTTTATCAGGCCAGTACTTTTCTTCCAGTTTAGTTTTTAGTATTTGGGAAAGCTCACTGCTATTTATAAATTCAGAGGAGAAATACAAGACCAGATGCATTATCTTTGGCAACCAAATACAAGAACAAGCCTTTACTTCAAATAACTCCATCACAACATTTTCTATAAACTGAAGATTAACTTTATTACCAAATCTCTTGATAGTGTCGTCTTTACGACCTCTGTAATATATAGTGCCATTGGAAATTTCACCAATATCTCCAGTGTCAATAAATTTTAGGGCACATTGTTCATTACTTGCACCAGGTTCATTTAGTATGTAGCATTTTCTTGTGTTACTAACTGAAATAAGAAAAAAATACATAAATATTACATATACCATATATATACTAAACCTTTTAAATAAAGTAAGATTATTTTTAATAAGTATGGTATAAACAATGTAATTGAGTCCATTTTTAAGACTTAATAATTTGAGTTTTAAATAAGATTTATATTACTGACACGGTAATATAATTACTTATCATATCAGAATAAATCACATAGTATTTGAGGCATCACAATAAATTTAAGGATAAAGTTCACAATTAAAGCACCATATCCATGTTAAGTACTTTATCTCCTCAGTTTAACCAAAGCATGCCAATTCAGGTATCAAAGTGGCTGGTCTTTGATCCATATAAATACTATCTAAGTTATTAAAATCAATGGTGTAGTGCAGACCTTATTAGGATTGTGCTCGAATATGGACTTTTATCTCCAATTATACCAGGTCTGTTGGTTCTGGCAGTCATTTCATTCTCCTAATACAATATATAGAAACCTAATAGAATTTTGTCTCATATGTCACATGACATTAACAAACATTAAGATATGGATACAGACAGGGTCATGGGTTGTGATAAAGAATAATTTACCAACAAACTCTGGTAAAATAATTTGTTCTTTAAACACATTTATAATCTGAATAAATGCTTCAGGGTTCCCTTAGAACATATAGTCCACTGAAACAGTAAATTGGAATTATGCATTTGAGGAAAAACATCTTTCTGGCTAAACTATCACTATATCTGTAATCTAAATAAGGAGATCAATAATACACTTTAAGAACACACAATATGTAACCTAATCACAGTCACTAGATGAAATATGACAATTGTAAAAAAGTTTTTGCTTACCTAATATTATATTTCCAGTATTATCAGATGAATTTTGTGTATCAATATTAATTTCAGTTTCAGAGAGACATTCACCCAAAGGTACTTCACGGTCTGTGGTAATCTTGTTCAAGTCTAACTCAGCCACACATGCCCAGCAAGACATTTCAGTTACTCCATACAATGTAAATAATCTTGTCTTATTCTGCAAATGCTTTAATTCTTTTAATCTTTTAACACCATTTAATGGTTCGCCTCCAAGTGCCAGTACTTTCAACAGAGAGTTAGAACATAAAATTTTATTCTTAATTTCATTGTTGGTGAACTGGAAAAATTTTGAAGGTGTTGTTTGCCATACTGTGATATTATGTTCCTGACTCTCCGGAAATAGAATATTACTTTCTTCTGGTGCAATTAACAATGATGCTCCATTTTTAAATGCCAATAAAATTTCAACCATAGACGGATCGAAAGTTAATGGTGTAGAAAAGTATATAATATCTTCAGAAGTTATTTTAAAGAGGTTTGTAAGATCATCAATATTTGGTTGTATACTTTTTACTGGAACTTGTATATGCTTTTTTGCACCTGTGCTACCTGAAGTTGTTGCAATAAATGAACATTCTGTAATATATCTTTTCAATCTTAAATTAAAACTGTTATCACATTTATAAAAATCAATAGTGTAACAATAAAGTGTTATAGATTTATCTGGCTTCCTCTCAAAAAAATTTAAATATGGTATACTGTTTTCATCTTGTATAGTTATAAGTATTTTACACTTGATATCATTAAGAAAGGATGCTTCTTTAACTTGTTGTGGATCATGGAACATAAATGCGTTGCATCCCTTGTGGACTCTGAAATTTTTAGCAAAATTTACTTATCTAAATTATTATTACAAAGCAATGGTTTTAAAGCCATTTAATGTTCACATATTTTAGGTATGTTTGTATTTGTTTGTTTGTTTTTTATTTTTTCAAACCTAGATATTATGGGTTCAAACACACCAGCTTATTAGTCTTTAAATTACTTGGGTTAACTTATGCTAACCATCTGCTTTAAAAATAAGCTGATCCATGCACAGGATGGACAATTTATATAACATATAATTTCTGTTGTGTGTGTAAGTACTTTTTAAGCGCAACATAACACATAAAATTTTATAATCCTTTGAGATTTTATGAAAATTAAAAATTATATTGCATATATTATTGCTATATTTCCCTGTACTTCAAAAAGCTTATCAATATAGTTAGATTAGCAGATTTTGATAAATTATTAAAGATGCTAAGTGTGATTGCATACATCCCTTCATTGTGATATGAGGGTGGTAGGTCATTTTATTACATGGCACCTTCTGTGGTGGTACCACAGTAGTGCCTATTTCTGCTGCAAATCAGTAGTGTATAAACACTACCGTCTTCAGTTATGAAGGACACCATAGCTAGCGTAATTACTGGGTAAATGGGATATAACATCTCTTGTCAGAAGGCGCTTATGAGCAATTGTTTACCATCAGGCAAACGTCCCGCTCATCTTGTCGCTATAAAATAATAGAAAATGCGTAAGTCAATAGATCAACTGTTTACTTACGCAGCTATTGCACAAGGTACTATGACATTTCTGTCAGTTACCAAGCCAACAATATCTTTTATACAATTAAGCTGCAGAAGATTCTGTGATATATATTCGCAGATTCCAAATAGTTCCGAGTACGTAAAAATACGATAATATCCATTGCTGTATTGGCGTACAGCCTTTTTTGTGGGATTTATTGCACAAGTTTTTAAAAATACTTCATAGAAACCGCGTTTTGATTTCATTCAGAACGTAGTTTTTAGTCTACAAAATATAAATTTCTTTAAATTGTAGTAAATTTATCGTATTATCTATTTAATTCTTATGAAGCGGCTCAAGAGAATTTTTAATTTAATAGTTGTCGTGGATTTTAGTATAAACAATTGACTTTGACAAATACAACAACATCATATATGTCACTGTCAGTAGAGTTTGCTAATGTTGTGGAGCAGAATTGTATAGTACATATAAAAATATAAAAGAGTAATTTTAAAATATTATAAGGTAAATTCAAATTAACATAATTTTTTAAGCTACAAAAGTGTTTAGTAATTAAATGCTCGTTTTTTTTGTATTAGATTATAAGAAAACGTCAAGTTATAATTTTAATATGAGTTGATTTGATGTGGTTCCCAGTTGAAGTCAGCAATACCTACTTAAATAAAATAATATTCTATGTCTTTTTCAATACCAAGAAATATACAAGTTTAAATATTTACATAAAAGCTAAATATAAAATTGATTGCAGTGCAAATATTTAAATCACATATAATAAAACATACCTTAGTTTTATAAAAAAATAAATATTTGAGCGATCAAGCTATAATATCAAATATTTTTTTTGAAGAAAGTAAGCGTACGACTTGTTATTGGAATAGGATAAAGAAAATTGGTTTTTAATTCTGTAAATTTGACGTTAGCAATGCTTGCAGCTGTCAAAAACACGAGTTCCAAAAAACTGATGAATGATAAAATTTTAAATTTTCTTACATAACCAATATTTAGGTGTAGATATATATAATGTTTTTAAAATTTTCTTTCAGTTGAAATATTAACAAGAAGCTTTGTTAAAATTATATAAAATAAAACAATACATACTTTTGGTTTTTTTGAATTGCTATTAATAACACTGTATATTTCTTTACTCTATCTCTATGAATATAACTATTATCAACTAGAATCACTTGTAACAAAAATTGACTTAGTTCATATTATCATAAAACAAAATCTTAAGAATTTTAATACAAAATATGCATGTCTTACGGTTTGTGGTAGGTTTTGGATAATATATTGCGCAGGGCCTCTGCGGCGGTGTTGACCTAAAACTTATTCGGCAAATGAACGGGCCCAATCAATTAGGGGCGGTCAGCGATCCGCCAGAAAACAGGGCAGCGCGCGCGCTCTCCAAGGAAAGTCGGAAAGCGATGTCCGGAGGCCTAGGAATAGTGCAGTGACACAAGATCGTGAAGTAATTTGTTTAAATTTTTGATTACGATAAGTGTATTCAAAGTTTCGATTTACTCTATAATTTAGTTATTCGAAAAATCGTTAGACAGTTGCCTAAACTTAATCACATATATTTTTTAAATGCAACTAAAACGTATTTTGTTTTTATTATATATTTCTTCGCTTGTTAACTATTAAAGTAATTAAATATATATATATATATATATATAATATGCAACAATAAACGTCAAATGATAACCATTCACATAAAATATTACTGATTGACTGATAGCTACAGCTTTTTGCCGCTTTACAACGAACAGTTGGAACCACTACTGAAAAAAGCGGGGCAACTGCAACATAGCTATCGATAGCGAGCAGTTGCGCAAACCACCACTAGTCCGGAGGGTGCGTGCGGCTCGACATCGATCGTGTGGGGCGCCGCGCACAGTGTTCAGTCCGCCGGGGCGGCCGGCGAAAGCGCGCGTGTGATGCGCTGCCGCTGAGATGGCCGGCGCTCGGGCGCTCGTAGCCGCCTGCTGCTGCTGGTGGTGGCTGGCGGAAGCCGCCGGTGAGTACGAACCTTTAACTCTATTAATAAAATAAAAAAATAAATTGTCTACCCAACTTCGATCAGCTGATCCGACCGACTTATAAGACGAACGTTCACGCGTTGACACAGCCTTAAGAAGTCGAGTACGGTGCCGTAACTTACTTAAAATAATTCACCCCTGTTTAAAAAAATACAGTTAATTTAACGTACTATTATTTGGGGTTTTCGTAAATTGTTTTATGAACACATGTAAGCTCTCCTTTTAGGTTAGAATAAGTATATATTTTTTGTATGTTTTCAATTATAATTATCTGTATTTAATAATTAATTAAAACACGTTTTTATAAAATAATCCAACATAATAAAAATTTTGAGGAAAAAGAAGACAATAATTACTTATTTTAAATCGTGGTTTTTCCGCGCCGAATAAAGTGCCGATATTACTGAATTCCAAGTCAAAATTAAGTATAACAGTTTAAAAAATCAATTAATTTGTGTCCTACAAAATAATACAGTTAAGTTGGTTTTAGGGATAAATTATAAATAGTCGAAATCTCAGCAATTGTGTAATAAATCAATGGTAGAGCAATAATAAAAATTGTACAAGTAATCGTTCCTCAGTCCCAAATGTAAGTTATTGGACCGAGTGAACTTGCAGCGAACGCGGTAGATTTGGTGTAGCCGCGTACCGGTGATTTCGTCCTTGCCTCGACCACTGACAGACCAAGGTATTACGTCATCCGCCTAAACTGACACAACTGCGTAAATATTGATAATTGTCACGCCACTATGACGCGAGGATGTTAGATAAGTGCAAGCGTGCACCGGAACACCTGCCCGCTGAGACCAGTCCCTCTAATTTCGACCACGACTTGCCGTAGAAGTTGACCTGGTCGCTACACTTTCCGTCACATGATAGTTCTTCCCTATGACAGAGGGAAAAGGTATTAAAGCTCTTTTATGCCTTTTCCTTCTGTCACAGGTATAGAAATTGAAACTTTTTTTGATCAAAAAAAATTCTTCCGATTGTAACATCAACGAATATATCTATTAGTGAAATATTAACATCGATTAGTATATAAGTATTAAAAATAATTTACAAAAATTAAGCTAAATTTAAATTGATTATTAGTATAAGTTGCAACATATAAAAAAAGTTTTTAGTTTTAATGCCACTGCCACATTTATTTGTTAATTACGTTAAATGGTAATTATTAATCTCTTCAAAAGACTTCAACGCGCGTTTATAAAATAGAGGTCAAAAAATTGTCAAGCGCTCACTCACAAAAATTTAAACTGAACTTTATCTAAAATCAAGAGGGAAATAGTCCTGCTATTCTTAATTCCCTACTATTAA
This sequence comes from Lamproptera curius, assembly GCA_029286875.1. Lineage (NCBI taxonomy): Eukaryota > Metazoa > Arthropoda > Insecta > Lepidoptera > Papilionidae > Lamproptera > Lamproptera curius. The sequence continues at coordinate 5,869,725 of JAGSMT010000016.1, read as the reverse complement.
TGCTGCGTATTTTTTACATTAAGATACATAATTTTGAAGTTAATGTTAACAGTCAAATATCTGTAGTGTAAATTAAATATCTGAATAACTCGTATACCACTTTGATGATCCGTTTTCTTATAAATTTATCGTAGAGTAGCGTATTAGTATCAATAAGATATTCATACGGAACTTTAGAACCAAACCTATTTTTCGCTTATTGATGACTAACCAAAAATGGTAAATATTTATTTTAAAGTAACGAAATCACAAAAAGGATACACATTACGAAAATTGGCGAACTCGGGAAATGCAATTCTTCAAATTTCCATTTTACTAATTGCAGTAAATTGATCAACGCGAACAAATTGCAGCAATTTTAAGATGATAGATATTGGTAAGAGTAAGTAAATGTTATATGAAAGTACAGTTATGGTAATTTACCATATGTAACATGTTGGCAATATTCCCCTCAAACCATAAAATAGATAATAATAAATTTAAGTTGTTTGATTTATTTTAGAAAGGAAATCACAGTTTTATTTAAGAGATCGTACTGTAAAAACAATATGTACAATAAATATGAAAAATCTTCAAAAGTGGCAAATTTTAATGTAAATTATAACCGATCTTACTATTTTGATGTTATTATGATATAGGATATTTTGTGATCCATACTAATCATATAAATTATAATCCATACTAATTAAATAAATTATAATTGTATGGTCTGTCAATCAGTCTGGTACGACTACAAAATTCATAGGAATAATATATCTGAATCCATTCAAATATATGTTTGATGTAAAAACATGAAGAAGTAGAAGTTTGTAGGAACAGACGTTATACACTTAAAAAATTGAGATGAAATCTTAAAGATAGAGAAGGTCTACTTTAGGTTAAGGATAATGGAAAAAGGTAAGAACACCAGACATTGCTACACCTTTACTAATCTCTTATTTTTCGAGTACAAGTTTTGTACAAGAATACAAGAATAATTTGTTGCACATGTTCCGGTTGAAAAGCTTCTCGAATTATTTTTTTGCGATCTAATACATTCACTAAATATAAACTACTGTACTTATTTTTTCTGTTAACTAGATAAACGTTTTTTATATTTTTCAGGCAGTAGTGTCAAGGATGCAGGTAGATCTACAAAAAATGGCTAAACAATGGTCACGATTTTTCAAAATAACAAATGTCAATGCGTTTCAAACCAAATAATTATTTCATTCACTTTCTGCTGACGTGTGACTGTTTCTAAATATTTAAAAATAATTTAGCAGCGTTGATTTAAGAGCAATATTATGTTAATAATGTAGAATATACAAACTGTAAAATTTTTAGACAGTGTAAAGAGTTCAACTAAGTACCTATAAATTTTTATCATCAAAATGCATGTTTATTTTTTCCTAGTAAAAAAGGTTGTGTGTGGACTGACTTGCATAAGATTTTGGGATGGCGATAGACAGAAACCTTGCAAATATGAAACTGGTACCGAATTTCCCGAAGCTATTTGTCAAAATGGGTCGTTGACTTGTGAACTTATGTAGGACAACTAACCAGCCAACTTTTCTACTGTGATTATAGGATAAAAGTGACATAATATGCTATGTCAAAGGTGACGAGCATTTGTGACATCTTACGCTGCAATTATTATAGATAGTGTTTATTACTTACCATCACATCGTCTGTCACTAGTCACTTAAATCAATTGAAAAACGCTAACCACAGAAACTTTTTTGAATTAAATACCTAATATAAATTTATAATAGTTTAGATAATTTTGTATAATAATCACGTATCAAACAATAATATTGAAAGAATAAAATATTTCACTATCAGTTTTAATAATAGTAAAATAACTATATAGTTAAGACTATATTGCGCAGAGCAGGATTAAATTCTTTACTTGTTAAATAAGGTGTCTGCTGTTTTCGATTTTTTTACAATGTACGTAATATAAATCCATTATCTTGGACTACAGTTTTTACTCGGCATAATTCCTACCCGCAATGATATTCATTCTAAGCATTTCCACCTTCACATTACATTGTAGAATATATTTCAAATTCATGAAACCGAGCCTTGTCCCGTAGCCTTACGTAAGCTACGCTGTATTTTACCGCATTGAATTTCTATTTCCTAGGCACAGGTTTGACGCATTTGAATTTGTATTCTATCGTTCACTTAATAATTTTTATTGGGTCTGTACGAAATAGTAGCTTGATATTTTTGTTTTATCTTTACGAGGCGAAGTAACTCACTTGCGTGGTCAGGTAAATTAAGCCGCAGTGGATATTGTAGTTTTCATAACATTAAAGTCGCTGTGAATTTGGTTTTTTGAGTTCAGTACGAGGCGTTATATTGTATTATTGTATTAACAAAATGATATGACATTAGACCTATAATGACTACATATGTACTCGTGAAATATTTCATCTCTAAGATTTGTCGTAAGATAGTTGCCATTAAAAGCATTAGCCTGCTTTTAGTAAAAGTCAGTAAGTTTTATGCGTAGTATATAACCTCCTTCTAAAGTTTTCTCTACCAACTAAAAGCCGTTTTGCCTAAACTCCTTCAAGTCTTTCAGACCGATAAACGCTGCGGCTTATTGATAAACCTGTCGAAAGAAACATCGATAATGTAATTTCAGACATAAATTAACTAATTCATTTACGTTTACTTTTTTCTTATAAATTATAAGATTATTAAATTTAAAATGTATAGCGCTGCGTTCATTGTAATGTGTATTCAAGTTATTATTACAGTATCCTACGTGCAATTATCTTATCGTAGGAATCTATTTGTGCAGAATAATCCAATGGAAGATACAGAGATTTAGTTTACTCATAATGAGTTCTCGCATAAATACATGTATTTTATATACGTACAGCGATACAGCAACAGACATTTACGTTTTTTAATCAATACTTGCTTTATATTAGTCTCCTAACACAGTTGTTCCTATACCTAAAACAAGATTACCATACCTAGAAAGAAAAACTTTTTGTAAAAGTAAATTCATTCATCTTTATTACTTTCTTTATTGGTTTAAATATTTAACGCATATAACTGGTTCAATTGTTTTCAAACATTTTTTTATAGATAATATAAATTTAATTTCTAGAAAAAAAAATGTTAACAAATTAATTATAAAACTTGTGTCTTTCTTTTTCTATAAATTTTTTACAGTACGTTATTAAAAAAATCAGTTCCGATATAATAAACATATATTATTTGATCGTAGAATGTTTATTACGGCAAAGAACATGTTTTTAATCACAATATTACTTTTCAATTTAGCCTTTACGGCTTATCGTACGATTGTATCATTGAATATTTTTTCCAGACAAACAGTTTTCCGAGAGCGAGGCGTGAGAACGTTGGAAAAACAAATATTAATTTGTCGCTCTGGTTATCCGCTACAGTTTTGTGTACAAGTTAAATGTTTTACTATTTATTTACAATGAGCATTAGAACATATCTAATATTGTAATCATCTAGATACTTTATAATTTGTAAAAAGGTACATTGAAAACGATTTGTAAAACAATTACTTCGCATAATTTAAACCAAAGGCAGACCGTTCGTACATTAAGGTCCTATTCTCCCATGTAATAATGACGACATAGAGTAATTCAAAAGGACGTAGTTTTTCTGTATAAAGTATCATTGTTGGTTCAATATTAAAGTCTACGCGGAAAAAGTCCAGGGGGAAGGCTTCCTCGGAAACTTAATTTATTCATTATGTGTCCACGCGTAAATAGATTGCCGAAAAAGAAAAGGGAAAAATACTACAGAATCTCTTGATCTTTATTACATTACTTGACAGACACGTATTGCTTGACAGTTGTAATATAAATAAATGACCAGTTAATGAGGGGAGGCATATTTTTTTAAAGATGACATTAACTTAGCACCAATGATTGAACAAGGTTTATCTAAATCCTTTATTTCTAACTAATCAGGACATAACAGTATAGTTATGACCATAACTATATTGTTATGTCCTAATAAACTAATAACCAACTAGGACATAACAGTGTAGTTAAAGGATTGTACTTGCAATGGATCTACTGACAAATAATTATTAGTCAATTTTCTTAAAAAGTTAGATATCATGGATCATTCGTGGAAATACTCAGATCTTAAGAGCTCTGTGGAAAAACTATTATTCAGGTGAAACTGGGTGGATTAGAAACCGACCCTGTGATAAGTTAGGAAATTACTTGAAAAGTCGTAATAGTCATTAAGTCAATAAAAAACAGTTGTAACGAAATGATTTCATATTGATGCAATGATTAATTTATATTTACCCGCTACGGCTTGTAAATTTCAAGCGAGAACATGAAATTGACGAAAAACGGGTAACACAAAATGGGTATTTAAATTCTAAACATGTTACACTGAAACTGCTGTATAATATTTAGTTTAATTATGTTTAATTTATTTCAATAATTAAACATGCTAAAGGAGAGAAGAAAACTATTCTCAGAATATATTTTAATTTAAATGTAAATGATGAAGATGGAACATAATTTCAAACTGCGGGCGTCTTATTCATTGTTTCCAAAACTTTTGTTAATTTCAGATTTTACTATTGAATATTTTGCTACTCTCATTCTTCTGTTTTGCATTGCATGTAGTTTTAATAGAAATACTTGAATAATGTTTATAAATTTATTCAAATTACACGGATTGTTTCAGTTTATAAAAGCAATTTGGTAATATTATCGAAGTAATCAGCCCTTTGCATTATGTATTTAAATTAATGTAAATATATTTCTTAAAATATATTAAGCTATTTCTTTTGCGTTAAGTTACTAAGCCTATTACAAAATATGTTTATTATGTAAACAAAGTTTGCGGCAATAATAATAAACAGTAGAGTTAAAAATAAAAGTTTAAATTTATATTCGAATATGTTCGTATTTTGATAATTAAGTAGCAAAATGGATACACATTTAAATTATAAGGAAAAAAAAATATGCTTGATGTGTTATGCAAGTAAAAGCAAAAAATTTGTAATATTATTTTAATGAAAGCTGACTATCGAAACGAACATGAAGTTTGGTTTATTTCATTAAGTATTGCTTATAATTTAGTTTAGATTTGTTATAATTAATCAACATCCTATATATATATGTTATATATATATTATTTTTATATTTAATTTAATTTAATATAAAAATAATATATATTTAATTTCTACCTATAGTCAAACTAAAACTTTCAAGTCTTTAAATATCTATACATATATATAATCAAGTCCCCGGCCGCGTCTGTATATCTGACTGTTCGTATTAAACTCAAATACTACACTATATAATTTGTATAGTTCCTGTGTACATTTGAGTAAAACATATTAATATTTGTCAGAGATATCGGGAATAAATTAAGCCGCCTGAGCGCATTCAATGAACGCTGCCCAAATCGTATGAGATATAACAAAATATTGTATGGTGGAAATATTCTTCTTTTCTAGATCTACGAAAAAGTCCGCATATGTTTGTTGCTGCTCCGATTTTGACGGGACTATCTCTAAAAGATAGCTGATATAATAGGGAGGGAAAGAGGCAATTTTTTTTTCGGAAAAAGTTTTAACGCGGATAAAGTCGCGGTCAACAGCTAGTAAGGATCTAAAGTTAAAAGTTTACTTAAGCATTTGACATCAAATACAACAAACATTTGATTTTTAATTTACATGGTTTATATCTTGTGTTTTATGAACAAATGTGAATATTTTTTATATACAGCAATTTTTAATTTCATGTGAAAATATACATTATACGTAGTTTTACCTTTATAGACGTAATAAAGAGATCTACAACCAATATAGTGGATTCTAACGTCGCCGTAAAGGGAAAGTTGTGGTAATATTTTTTATGGTTGCGATAAAACTCATGTTTCTGTTATAAATTTACGGTAACTCATGTTGAGAAATAAATATTTTAAATATTATTTCTTAAGTTATTGCCATTTTCATGTAAGATTAGTATAAATAAAAAATTTACGCACGAGTACTGATTTTCAATGTCCGAAAATCTTTGGTATCGTTGTCCTACCGTAATGTAGCTTATACGGGTATTAAATACAGAAAAGTAAATCAAGTTTGCGTGAAAATCAAGCCATCCCGTCTACGACGCGTACAAACATACACTAAAATATATACACGGACAGTTCTAATGATAATAGTTGATATAATCCTTATAGAATTGTATTAAAATTTAAAATGTAACTTTTTATACGAATACTTTTAACTGCAAGCTTTAAATTGTGCTTCGATTAATACGAACACATTTTCTTCTCTTACTGTTGATACATACATACTATAAATTAATATAGAAAACGAAAATCACTATATACATGACATCATCATCAGCCGGTGTTAGTCCACTGCTGGACATAGGCCTCCCCTAATGCACTTCTCCTCCACCAGGGGGTATTTGGACCGTATCCCGCCACGCTGGGCCAATACGAGTTGATGGGTGGAGTGACTTTTTACATGCCCATCCGACGCATGGATCATCTTACTTTTCAAACAATTGGGTAAGCGGCCCAAATTGCCCTAACCAACTAGGAAACCACTATGAAAATTTTTTGAGACCCCGCAGGATTCGAACCCACGTCCTCCGGTTTCTAAAGCACACGCTGTAACCACTGGGCAACGGAGAGAGTTAAAACAATAAATTAATACGGAATTAAGATACCAAAATTTTTCCAATTTTGTAATTATCTGAATAATAATTATTTTAAAAAGGAAAACGGCGAGGTAAAACATTTTTTAATTTTTATTTGAACATTTATCATACTTATATATCACATTTAAATTAAAAATATCACTTGTATAAAATTTTATTATGAAGATACAAGACGATACACTATTTTCACAAGAAAAAAATTTAGAAATCAAATAAAGTAATACTATACTTGCATTTTTTTTTATTTCAAATAAACGTAGGCGAAAATATTTTGTGCCTTAAAATGGGCAGCGTTCCCCCAAGTTTCATAAGCTGCCTCATTCTTTCCAATTCCCCTTCACTGAACGCTTTTAAATTGATATTTTCCGTTGTTCAGACGTCCGACTATATTGTTGTCTAATGCCCGTTGATTTTTACGTCTCGAAATAATGGAGGCCGATGTTGCCTCGCCGCAAAAGCTGCTACGAAACACAAGCTTTTCCACGTAAGATGACTTGCTATTGTTCTATTTGTTGAAATATCTATGTAAAGAAACGAAATGAACATTTCTGGAACTGTTTAATGTCTCGAAGTATTGTTACCTATGTTTAGGAGATTTGTTTTAAAATATGAAAATTTACCAATTTTCTTCTTAACTTTTTATTTTTTTCGTTTCGAGTATCCAGTGGATACTAACCATCAGTTTAACCTTGACCTTTTATTTTAAGCGTCTTCTACTAAAAACTTTTGGTTTGGTAAATTTTTTTATTAAATTTAAATAACATTCCTTAATTAGATCTGTTAAAAATCAATGACAAAATATATTGCTATGAAAGTCACTTATTAAATTCTACCAAAGTTATTTTGTATATAAAATAGGATAACTTAGATAAAATCATTATTAGAGAGGTCGTCTGTTCTAACGTATCAGATAGAAAGCTTGTATATATGAATTGTATTAATTCCTAGATCCCATTGTAGCAGCTTTGCTTTGCTTATATACAAAGTTAATAATAAAATAAATTGTGAATATCTCAATATTTAACATAAAATTTTAAATGATGCTACAGATTATGAAAATATGGTGTTTTAAAATTTAGTATATATATATTTCATGTTGGAAGATCGAGTTGGCTGACTGCCATTAATTAAGCTTTTAAACTCAGATGCTTAACTCTTGGCTTTTAGCCGATTATATATTAAATAATAATCTAAGAAATCAACTTTGTACTATGAATAATAAGTAGTAACTATATATCTATGACTTCTCACAATTATTTAGATGCTGTCAAAAATGTTTTGCGCTAATAGTCTCCGATAAAATTAAGACTATTTTTATACTTTTTTTGATTTTCAAGTTGTAGTATATTTTAAAAGTACATAATATTTGAACTGTCGTAATAAATTAAAAATGTTGTCATATGACTTAATTTTTTACTTTGTTAACATACCTTATTTTAATATTCGGCTAAAAATTTTTACGGATTTTTCGCGTTAGTTATATATATTTTTTCCCGACATTTCCGACTCTTTTCAGCATTAATGATCACGGGCAGGCTAAGATAGTATATGTCTGTATCTCAATGTGTTTGAAAAAACTTTCAAGGTTTTTTATTTAAAATTTTACATACCCTTCATATCAATCCGTATGATATAGACAACCTGTATAATTGCTCGAAAATTTAATATGTCATGGTTCGTGGGTTAAATCAGCACGTAGAAGTTATTTTTGCATACTTTTTACACGTATTGCTCGTTAATAGTATTTCTATTTTACTACATTAAACCTAAATAGATAAACGTTTCTACTAAATTATGTATACTTAATGGTTTCGTAACCCAATTTCACGTTTGGGTTACGAGAAGCTAGGACAAAGTAATTTAGTTGTCACGCTATCAGAATAAAATATGCAAAAGAAGACCCAAATTATTTAAACAAAAATAGTCAAGTTTATTTTTAATCTAATTACAAAAATAAAAGCCGATTAGGTTTCTTAAACTTTCATAGTGGTTTATTATTGATTTAAAAGACGAGCTTGCTTTAAAAGTTTAAAATACAAATGTGGATTATGCTGAATTAACTTTTCTTTATAACATTCTTGTCTTTGCGAAAAAAGAAAATATAATTTTAATAAGTACTCTGCCTTAACATAATCTGATTATGTATACTTGTTCTACCTGCGCTGTATATTTTTTATTTTATCCCCTTAATTTGCATAGCTGAATATATTTACTTTGCGTAATAAATAATATGGTGGAAAAATAAGAAGGAAATCATGTAAATTAGAGGCCTGGATGATAAGTAAGCATAATTCGCGGTCACGTAGCACTTGCTCACGTAAATTGCATAGTTACTGAAATAAAACATTGAAATCAAGTCGGATACGTCCTCTAAACATGTTATTCGAGCCTTGATATTGACACTGATTGGTAAAGCAGCGTCGTATATGAATAAAACATGTGTCCAGTATTTTCCACTTCATTACCATGAAAAACTGTCGGGAATAAAATTTCCTTATACCTGTAAAGTGGCGTGATTCTAAAATCCATAATGCATTTGCGAACAGGCGTCTGTACCTACGGCATCGAGTCCCCTGGTCAATGGCGGGCGGACGTACAATTTGCATGTTAAATGAAAGTTTTTCATTTCACTGTCAAGTTTAACGGGGAGTTAATAAGTCCGGTTACTTTAATGTATTTAATGGATATTTTATTTACGTTTACACATTGACGATTACAGTTTTATGGTACTTTTGTAAAATTGAATTCGAAAAATGAATAAGGTAACGAGGCTAGCAAACGTTCTTCTAATGGCACGCGGTATGCTTAGACCGTAAGAAATGCGTTAAACACCATAGATCCACTTCCGACACTTTTATATAAAACTGATTCTGACGTCTTGTTTATCCAGTGATTACGCAGGCTGCGTTTTACTATGTACCGAGACTCAGCAGTATTGGAACCATATTGAAGTAGGCTTATGTGATTTGCAATTGATTTTGACTGTGACGAGATAATCCGCGACTACAGTTGCAGTTTTCGCAAAGAGCGCAATGCGGCGCTCCTACTGAGTCTTGTTTGACCTCGTTCCACGCCCGCTGAAAGCGTTACTCCGAGATACGAGACACGTTTCAGACTGAAGAAACTTTCGAGTTATTTTCTATTGTGAAAATTTTCAATACCTCTTTTATTATCTGAACGTGTACTTTTTTCCAAGTTATAGTTGTACAAGTAATGTACTCATTAGATAGAAAATAGTTAGTGATCACAATTTTTATTACACTAAATATAATAGATCAATTTCAACGTTTTAACGTTAGTTTTCACTGTGAAGTTTATTATTTTATAACTTAGATAGTTTAGCAAACCAAAAATAGTAACACAACTCGATAGTTTTAACTGTTTTGTGCTATGGTTATTATATCTTTCTTAAATTAATTGAAACTTCCCTTTCTACCCTACCTTGCGTGATACTTTTATGTTGTAATATCTTTAATGATTAGTACTTATTTTTATAAAATCCCTTAACTCGCCGTTCGTTTCTATTATTACCGATTGTTATAATTTATTTATAATTCTCATTGATCTATTTGGTTTAAATTATTAGTGGTAAATTCAAACACTACCTACAGGTACCTATGCTCTAAATTTGTTAATGGAATACCTTAAAAATTAATTGCAATACTTACTTTCATGCATCTACATTGATATAGGCTTTGCACGATGATTTTTTCTACACAAAGTCTAACGTTATTCTTCTTAAAGGTTTCATATCATTTTAGGGCTAGATGCGGACTGGCCGCTTTCCACGTGTCAACGAAAGTATCGTAGTATCGATCTCCCAACCCCCAACAGCCCGCGTACGTAACACATACGTGAGACGTACTAAGCCAATGTTAAATTATGAACGCCCCCGGCCGCAATTAGGTCGTCTTTGCTCGAATTCCCCGCGCGAACAGCTTGTTTGCTGTACGCCCCGACGCTTGGCTAATTAACTACTGTGTTATTGTCTCTTCTGAACTTGTCTTGTGCTGAAAGTGAACTCTTGTTTCGTTATGCTGTAGTTGGCTTGTGTTTATGAAATGGTTTAATTAGTCCATTTGTAACTTATGCGCCAACTCACGTATCATACGTTAGTTGGCGCTCTATAAAATAGGAAATTTCAGGGGCTCAGATTTGTATGTATCGGAAACCTCATTTAGTATTTACTAAATATCCTTAACAGATGTTTTTTTAGTAAATAATAAAGTATAAGAATGCAATAACTAAAATTCTCCATGATGTATATAAAGATGCAATGGAATTGACAAGTTGTGCTCTTAAGAGCTCGCTATTAACGTAAACGTTTACACGAGCTTAGAAATCTTGTTTTCAACCGCGAGTTGAAAGCTTCTCTCTGGAGAAAAGTTTTAACGACTAATTTAGATATGCGACAAGATGTAGATGAGACGAGTAAGAGCTTCAAAGAAAAAGATAAAACATTGACTCCGATGTTAATTTTCTAATGCTTAAACTTTGCTCTTTTTGATACGTGTACCTTCTGTATTATGGCTTTCTGTGAACTATAGATAATTAATGTAATAATAGAATAAAAGAACCTTATAATTAGATTAACTTATATTTTTTTGTGTTTATCTATTTAAAATACTTTTTCTTGAAATGTACCTGTGAGATATTTGATTAGTTCAACAAATATCAGACCAGGCCGCTAGATCGAAGATCGATGACGTAACTGTTAATTAAGTTTGAAAAATTAGAGGTGCCTCTTGGGGTGAGGGTGGAAGTGACGGGGTTGGTTGGTACCGACAGGTTGTCGCCCCTATGGCATCACACCCTAATATGCACTTTTTGTAGGGTTCTATATCTCAATGGTGTAAATGAAACCAATATGAAAAACCCTACAACAAATGACATTTACTGATATAGCTCATTGGGTGAAATTGCACTAAAGTTTAGAAAAGTATGATTTAATTTATATACTATCTTTCATGCAATTTAACAAAGTGACAAAAGAAAAATATTTAGATTTTGATTTATTATACAAAATACTCATTATATCTTGAACGGAACCCTAGGTGTGTAAAACTATGGCCGTGCTCGTTTGATTGACGTTACACTTGAAGTACATTAATTAAATAGACATTTATTTAGTTATAGAGTAGGAGAAAATTGTGAATTTAAAAAAAAAAACAATTTTTCACAGATATAATTTTATTTTATGAGTCGATTGATTCAAATTTTCTTAAGTGAATTAGCTCAGATTATCAGCTCTCTAAAATTTATATTTTGTCTTACTATATTTACATCGTACAAGAAGCCGTTAAACTGCTCTCGTTGTTTGCTATTTAACAGTAGTATCCACTTACCTGTAGTTCGTCCTTTGGGAGCTAATTAATAAACATACGTGTGTTCACAGACATTTAAGTTTGAAATTTTCGTCTCTCTCGGGACTGCATTAAGCAGCCTTTATTAATAACTAAATGAATATGTTGCGATTTCGTGTGAGTTTTTAAGTAGCTGTCAAAACTTATTTATTTATTACAACATTTGCATATTATGATTTGCGAAAGGAAAATGTTATTCATATGGAAACAGAATAATTTTATATTTAAAATATGTTTGATACAGTTTCATTAAATGACTATGACGCTGGTTTTGATGGAATGAAGAATATTATGCTTTGAAAAATAAACTATAAAATATTTATGATATAAAATATTCTGTCATTTTCAAACGAACATTTTTTGATATTTTCTTACTTTGTGAATTTGTAAAAATCACCCTTTATGACTCAAACTGTTATGGCCTTTAAAAAAAAGATATATATGGCCGTATTTCTAAATTCACTGTCAAGTTTAGACAGAAATTTGTCCTGGAAAATTTTAAAACTATTAGCTGGTATTTAGATTAAAAAAATAACCTTAAAGGTAAAAAACTAAATAAAAAGAAATCAAGAAACTTTTGCAGATTTGCAGATGTTTTTAAAAATTAGAAAAAAAATCTATTATTTATATTATTTATATTTATATTATGAAGGTTAGCCATGTTCTGAATGTAACCGCAGTAAGAAACATTTTCATTCGTTATTTATTATTACGCATCTAATCATAACCCTAAAATACCAGTAGCTTCGTATAAAATTAAAATAGCATCCATAAAAAAATTCAAATGGCGCTTAGGCATCAAAACCCAATAAGAATAAAAAAACTTGTTAATGAGTTAACAAAAAATTTATTAAAATTATCCTTATGCGTACAGTTAAAATATATGTTATAATATTAACAATATGTATCAAAAAAATACCGTAATAAATAAAATTGCCTTTAAGTGTTACGTTTTATTACATAAGTCTCGAAAAAATCATAACTCCCCATCGTGCGTCCGTATCAATGAAGGAAGAGTCGCCAGTTCGCGCCGCACAATGGGACGGCACACGTGCGCTGGGGGCCTTATCTGTGGTGTTGTTTGCGCTGGATTACTGGCCGCGCGCCGGCCCATTGCCAAGTTCAAAGTGTCAAAGACATCACCGGTTCTCCTCTGACCGCCGAAACTAACAGCTGTAGGGAGATTTGTGATGGTATCTATTAAAAGCGTAGATTAACCTTCGGAAATGCTATAGTCAATGTATGAAAAACTATTAAAGAATAGCGATTCATAAAGTTAAATAAATTTATGCGCTTCCAAATGTTTTAAAGCTTCAAATGAAATTCGGTATTGACATTGTCTTTAGATATAGATTAATATAGTTGTTTGAAGTAATAGAAAAAGTCACTTAAAAATGAGGTAGCCATAGTCTGATAGGTCATGCAAGATGCTTTATTTTCTTTTCTTTTAATGATTGCGAAGTAATTTAAAAACTTTACAATACAATTTTTAACAACTCTTCTTCTAACTTTTCATTACGAAACATAAAACTAGTAGTTTTAATTGTTTAAAACAAAAAATATATCTGCGTTCATAACGCATTCCATTAATTACATTACAATAATATTCGCCTTGCGATCGCCTTTACCGCCGTATAAAGGCGACAATATCAATGTATATGTATAATGTAATGCTTATACGTAGAGGCACTAATCTTGTGTAATGCGTAAACATGGCCGGATTGTTAGAACTACGACTTTACAATCCGTAACACGATAAGTATATTGAAAAACATAAACTGGAGCACCTGTGTCGAATAATATACTACTAAATTAATTTAAAGCCAATGAACATGCACAAGAAATTAATGTTAACTATTATGTTTTAATCATTAAATTTAATAGGACTATTGATATTGCTTTTAATATAGAAGACCAGACCAGCAACCGAGAATACCAGGTGGGATTTCTCCTCTGTATTGCTAGAATTGGAGATTGAACTGAGGACTATGCGCAATTTTTTACGCAACGCAATATCTTGTATAAGTACCTAGTTTATGTTACATTTGCTGTAAAAGTCATATCTACCAGACAAACAATATATGTAATAACCAAATAAACATTGGAGGCAAATTACAGTTTTCCATATATTGACAACTTTATAGATTAGACTTTACACAAAGCAAGCAAGAAACTGTTTTTTCGTATTTGTACTCTGTATTTGTGGTGTTAAACATGCCAACATCAAGTTTTTGGGTGTTTTATTTAAAGCGCTAATAAAGAAGTACTATCATCGGTAATTTGTTTTGTCTCGTTTCCGATGCAGCCAATGACATTTTTCATTCTACGTTACTTGCTAGTCTCAGATAGTCAATGAAAAAAGAAAGTATTAGAGATGCCCACGGTCCAAGCAACGATCCGTGCGAAATGCTACGATCGACGATATTTTTATAATAAGTAATGTATAAGTATTGTGCACAAGTTCCCTCGGATATGAAAACGGCAAATTTTAGTTGTGGTATTACATGGTCAAAACTATCAAACATTTACTGAAATCTGTGTACACTACATCTTCTTGTGATGAATGCCTTACGATGAGTGATCTATTTATGTAATTACTACATATTATATGATTGCATGTGGTACCTTAGATAATATTCTAGAGCTGTACATTGTCTCATTATTATATTCATTGAATACTTCATGATGTCCAGTGCAGGCTTTACCTCCGTAACCTCGATCTTCATGGAATTAAGATCCGCGAGCTAAGCATTTATATCTTTATGAAGCTTAGAGAGTTATGCTTATTTTGTATCCGAAGTTTTCAATTCTGCCATAACGGTCTTTAAGTTCGTTTTAATTTACTTTTGCTAATGATTGCATATATCCTTGCTGTTCTACTACTTTTAGATCTGGTGCACTTCAACTTTTGTGTTTTTTCTGTCACCGATATCCTGATATTGTAACAACAGCCAATATGGAAAAACTATAACACTTTTTAACTTAATTTATATGGAAACTTTTTATGTGTTCTGATTGCTTTAGCGTTGTAACTAAATGTATGTACTTACATGTTGAATAAATTTTTAATTACATAAATTTATATTTAAAATCTATAATAAATACGAGAGTCTAATAAAGGATTCATTCAGCTAATTTCTTAGATACAAACTAGAAACTTCTGCGACTTTAAAAATATATGCTGAAACCATAACGTTTACATCAAACAAATAATTCTTCCGCACGACATCACGCCACCATAAATAATATCTCATTCATTATTCGTAATCCATGATATAAATTTACTGCAGGTATCTTGCATACGTAATGGTAACTAACCTCAATATTTCTAAGTCGCCGGATGTTGTCCGTGAGCAAAGGGTACACGAAGGACAAAGTGATATCGGAATTTTAAATGGGGCGTTAGATTTGCTTTGAAGTTTTTACACATTCTGTTTGGAGTATACATAGTTGCAAGGAATAATTTAAGATTGTCGTAATGTGTTGCCAAGTGAATTATTCCGAATGAAGGCGACGAATTCTTCGTTTGTTTATATTAAAACAAGAATCTTTAGTACTTTGTTTGAATTATTCTTTTTTAATTTGTTTCAAACAATGAAGAAGAGAGTAGTCTGGATTAGTATACTATATGTACTTCTTGTCTGCTACTCGAGTGACGATCGAATACTATGTGGACAAATTTATATCTTATACTAATTAAATGTATCACTTTGATGACAGTTATGGAACATTTTGAGAATGTGTGGAATTAGCTACCCATTTGTCGTTTTCAAGTCCATTTTACCATTTCTTTCATTTCCACATTTACATATCCAAGAGGTACACGAAATTATAAATGTCAGCTGCCGCGTATCAAATTTCTTGCCTCATTGCGAGCTTTGCGGCCTTTCTGTACGTTAAAAGCCAGCTTACATGTAGCGTCGCATTGAGCAGAGCCCAATTGTGGGGTCCGGTAGCGCACAGAGGGCGCGGAGGGCAGCGGCGCGTGTCCACCACCTGTCGGCCACCGGTTCGATTCCTGCACCGCGTCGGCGCCTCATTAACGGTCTTTTTATTCCAAAATCCCCGAGTATAAAACGAACAATCATAGTATTTACACAAGGATAATTTAGGTTTTTTTTATTACATAAATAATATAGTTCATATATGTTATAAAATATATTGAATATATATTTTGATTGGAGTACCAAATAGATGATCATAAAATATAATTTAGTTCATTACATACAAATTTCTTAAACCATTACCGATATACAAATATTAATCACGAATTTCGCGCGTGACCTCGACACAAAAGCGGAACAATTGCGTCTTCCCGACAAATCAAAACATTCATCAGAAACATTATGAAATCGAATGTAAAACATTTTTTTAATAATCGGTGTCGGATACACGCAAGTCAGCTGTATGCACGTGAATCACAATGTGGCACCACATCGTACGATGCTTTCTGCTGATCACAATTGGCGAGATGCCCGACATATTGTTACATCGTTCGTCATTTGACACAATTGATACATATTCATGTTAAAAAAGAGAGCTCTTTGGCATCTTTCGAGTAGCTGTATAAAAATTCACCTTGTTTGCACAGTTGTTAATATAAATATGTAATTGTCGTATCAAAACGCGATTTATTCTAATAATTTTTCTTATATATTTTTATTACTTCTTACTTTACATTTAAAAATTATAATAATATGGAATAGTGTGATACAGAAACGCACTATGTGGCTCAAAGTTATGATCTTATCCATTAAAATAATAAGTATTTACGATTTTCAGGCAACGTTTACTTGTCCGTTCCATGTTTGCTTATTAAGAATAATCGATTTCACAATCGAAACAATTCAATGAAATGTCAAGGCCGTGCCGACGTGGCATTATTCAGGGCCCGCTTTGAAACGTACAACTTTTGTAGCGAAGACTTAAAACATTGACAAAAAGGCGGTAATGTGAGTAAGCACGCGTCGTGGCACGCGCGGCATATGTCGCGCAACCCTTGCTTCCCGCCAACGCGCGATTAAACCTCCATATTGTCTTTTGTTAGGGTTCCAACTCGGTCTCAACTCGCATCAAAAGGCTGTAAAAAAACTACTACAGAAAAAAAGGTGGTTAACCCTCCGCTCACGGCGAGAAAGCCAAGCACGAATTGGCGACACGTTCATCCTGTTTCCTTATTGTAATAGGATAATTTAATAATTTTCTTGGTCTTAGGCATTAGCGCTAGAACTGAAACAGGTATTTCGATTTTCTTATAAAATATTGTTAACACGTATGTATTCGTATATCATTTGCGAAGCGACGTGTTATTAAAATAATTGAATAAATGAAAAATTGCTCTGTCGCCGACTTGCTTTAATATGTCATTTATAGCGTGTACATTGACTATACAAATATGGAAATACTCACAGTTTTATGTATATAAGTCATAGTCAAATATTTCTATATGATGTACAATGTGCATATTCTTCTTGTCTACAATATATTAAGCTTTATAAAAAGAATCCTTTGACATAAAAGGAAATGGTGTTAGGGAAAATAAAATATGTTTATCCATTTTCATATATCCTTTCTAAAAGTTTGAAATTTTAGATTTTTAACGCTTTCATTCAAAAATAATACATAACAATTTTATAATGAAAGTAACTTTTACTGTTATCCTTCTCATATTAATTTACCTCAAAAATTGCTGTCATAAAAACACTAGTTACCAAATGAGCGTACCAGTAACCATATGTTCATTGCGGTGAACCGGTCAGTCTTCGGCCACGTGCCGACTAACCTAAGGGACTTCAATTAATTGTTATTAACCCTTAAAGCGATATTGCTCGATCGCACGTAAGTTGACACCAAATGGGTCCATTTCACACTGCATCAGGTTACGGGGAGCACTTGTTTGTGCGGAAAATGAGCCTCCCTATATCGCTCCTTTTGAGGTGGGAGTTCCGATATGAACTCAAACTAGCCGAAACACGAGACGAGTGAGTTATTTGACGGGTACGGGGTCGAGATAAGTGTTTGGGCAATTTTTATCTTCGCTCTTATTTATGTGATACGTGCATTATTTGTATTTATGGGAAAAGGGAACGCTTATTTTTATTTTATATACAAACACATATTATATCGTACAATGAACTTCGAAAAGTACTGTTATTAATTCGTATTATTAATATAAGATTAAAACTTATCATTGACTGTTCCGTACTTGAAACGGTTTTGTTTTATATTACAAAATGTATTGTTAAAAATAAAAATTGAACAGAGTTTTAATCAATGTTGGCAAATTGCAAAAATTTGTAATTTAAGTAACATACAAATATCATCTTATGAACCTTTTAGGAAGCAAATTGAACACTTCTAATTAAACAATAAGGGAAGACCTGATTTTATGGATTTTATTATTTAGTGACAAATCATTTTAACATTAAACGCTCAATAAAGAAACAATCAGTTACCGCAATTCCCCATTGAACTATGCCACTGACAGGAATTGTTAACGGCAATTAATCACAGGCCTCTGCTCTGGACCCGACGCAAGCCGCTGCGATTTTCCATCTCGTTGGACCTTACGAGCGTCAAATTAGAACAAACACGAACAGCCCATTGTCGTACGTGATTTTGATGTATGACCAAAGTAATTACGGCCCATTAATGAAGCTTTCCAACACCAACACCTCGCTAAACAATATCGCGTGACTGTGCCCTTTATTTCAAACATGTTCCCTGTTACGGTGCGCTCCTTAAAATCGGTTATTAACACTTCAGTTTCAGTATAGTTAATTTCCGATTCGAAATTCAAATTCAATTAACAGTCATAGTAGTTCTACTATAGGTATTAGTCATTGATAGATTGATTAATTGACAGTGTTTGGTAATATTAATAGAGTTTTCATTCGTCACACAGCTTATTTTAACAGTTCTTTTATAAAAGTTGTTTTGTTTACTATTGTCGCTGTAATTTTATTAATAATTAAAGAAAAGAATATGCGAACTTACTAGCAATGAATATTTGATACAGTGAAGGTAACTATCGTTATATAACTGTGAAGTACACGTAAAAATATCGTTGGTAAATTGAAGACGTAAAGTATGACTTGCTAGCTATTAAAATTTTATCGCGTAGCTGCATTTCATTAGTAGGCATTGCAATTTTACGAGCATTTGTTAAAAATATTTTTAAACGATTTGTAAACCGAACCTAAATTTGTTTTATAAGACGTAATGAAGGCTTAAATTTATTTTCTCCTTAAAAGTCTTAGTAATTTAATGTTAGCTAGACAACATTATAATATGATCAATAAATTACAAATACTGCAATGTTTATGAATACATTGCATTCATTGTATATTTAAAAATAAAACAATACGTAATATTTTATTTATTCATGTTTATATTTAATCCATAATGTCTTTACACCAATTACGATTTAAATTATATTATTTTAATACATTTTAATTAAAACTTTTGGAAAAATGACATCATAGAACTTAAGTTATTAATTTAACTAGTAATGGTATGTTAAATATTTCACTTACACACACAAAATATAAGTATGTAATGTAATTATCGTTACTTTGTAATGAAATACGGGTAGTAATAGTTTTTGGTAGACTAAAAAAGTAAATGCCTTTAGTATATAACTAGTATTTTAACAACCAGTGCCGTAGAAATGGAAGAATTTACGATCGCGTGGAAAACTAACTTTTCGACTACCTGGCTACTGGGGTTTAATAATAAAACTGGTAGTGTTGGTAACATCCGTTATGGCGGGTTATGAAAGATAGTTCTGTTAAATCTGTTTCATGTATTACATATTTAATTCAGTTATGTAATTGATATTTGACTAAATTATGTTTCATAGTCATCGGTTTTTAAAACTTTTAGATACTAGGTATACTATGTGATTAGTGTAAATGTGGAGTATTCGAAGTAATTGAGTTCAATTATACCATAGTCTTTTAAATAAACAAAAAAAATTTTTTTTTGGTTTTTTACAAAATAATAAAATTGTGTCTGTATCATACTAGACTACGTTTTTATAAAAAAAATATAGAAGAAAACTACATAGTTTCTTAAAATGGTTCTTACAACCTTATATATCGTCTGTGATTTAAAAATGCCACTAAACCTAGAAATAATAGTACACCTGAAAAAAAGGCGAGAAAAAGTAGCGGCTAATTCAGTTGGTAGCACTGAGTGCCACGTTAAAGCACAACATCACAATGGCGCTAGGCACGATAAAGCCTGCGGTAAAGCTGAAAGCTGGCCAGACAATGTCAGTGGAAGTTAGCAGCGCGGAATGGCAGTTTACGAGGCAATCTGGTACATGATAGCGCAGTGGAGGCAGACGGGTTGGCGACGGACCACCCCATCATGGAGGCGCAACTCCATTTTATTACGCATCCATCCCGGAAAGTTTTTAGACGCCTTTATTGGAGGACGATGAGCGATAGGCAACTAATGGTTGAATTTGTTTTAACTATATTGTTTTTGAATACGACATATACGTATATTTTTAAAGATTATTATTAATGTGATATTAATTGTGTGAACAGAATTGAATGTTACAGTACTAAAGCCATTAAAAAATTTAAATATATGTTGAAGAATTATTTTCTTATATGAAAACATACGAATATAGCGAATACTAAACAGTTTAAAATAATTACGATGCATGGTAAAAGTGCGTAGCTATTGTTTTTGCGAAAGGAATGAATAAGTATTATAACGTTAAATATAATTACCAAGAATGAAGACCAAGTTTTTTAAATGATAAAAACAACTTTTTGTGGTAATATTTTTGCATGATAAACTTTAAATAGATCCGCAAACACATTTACTATGTGGTTATTTAAAAAATTAAGGTTAAAAAAATAAAACAAAAAAAATTAAATGGAAAAGTTTCATTTAAAATTATGTTTTATCGTTATACAAATTGTGATTCTATTGAAAAATATTGCCAGTCAATATATATAAGACTGGCAATATTTTTCATAATCTGCAATTTTTTCGTCATGTAACTTAAAAAAAAATTAAATATACAAAGAAATCAAACGTATTACATTATTTTTTATATTTATGCTATTGTAAATGTAAAATTCAAAGCACCTAAAAAAAATATTAGAAAATAAAATATAATATATTATAAGAAAATAGATATTTTTGGAATCATTTAAAAAAGTAAATTTTAAAGTATACTCACTCTAGCAGAGCCTTTACCTTGGAGGCGTTGCAAATTGGAGGCAGTACTTGTTAAAAGAGGAGGGTACTCAGAGAACTACACTTTTTAATTGAAGTGCGAATTAGACACAGTGGGAATGTTTCCGCAGTTATTTTTAGTTTATGCACTATTAACGTAATAGGAAACGACATAAAGACAAGATGGATTGGAGATGTGATAGATCGTTAATACATAACAACATAACATACAATATAAGCGAGGCTTGTAGAGATACATTTAAATAGAGCAAATAATATTGACTAATAGTGAGATAATAATATTTATTGAATGAATATATTTGTATTTGACTAGTAGTTTCAATCAGTAAATAAGGATTTAAAACAATTCAAATTTTTTTTTTGTTTATAATATATTTAGTTCATATAAAATATACAATTGTATTTAAATTTTAGTAAAAAACAAATCAATTTTTCTGATAAATAATGAAAATACTGAACTTTTGTACAAATAATTAATAGGTAAGGTATTTTAAAGATACCATTCGAACAAAACGAATTGTACTGTATTATCTGTCGTAGCCTACTTAATGCCTACGCCAAAGTCGGTGTTAACATGTAACCCGCTACGTGACCGGGTTACTTGTGATAGATGGTGCTCCAGCTATTTTCGCTACGACTACGAGATTCATTTTGCGGACTGTGAAATATTATTGTTATAACTGCGGAGATAAGCTTAAATATGACATCGGGACTGCTTTGGGCTACGCCTCACTGTGTGCAACTCGTTTATTCTTTCCTGCATTCCGTTTTGAAATTTTGGTATACTTGTACCTACTCATTAATTTACTTGACTACTTAGTATTTATACTATGCAAAGTCGCTTTTTTGACCCTATATCCGTATGTATGCTTAAATATTCCAAACTACGCATCGGGTTTCGATGCGGTTTTTTTTATAGACAGAGTGATTGAAGAGGAAGGTTTATATGTATAACACATGTTTAATATTGTAGCTATTTTTTCTATCAGGGGTGCCCCCAGGTGCGAAACAGGGGTGGGTCGCTAGTATATTATAAATACATTTTCTCGAATATGTTTCTTTCTTTCGTTTCTTTCCCATACGATACAAAAATATGCACATACATATATTGAAAAAACCTAACAGTGTAATAACTTACACACTAGAATAATATAAAATTCCAAACAGAAAAGAATTGCTTATTTTTTAAGGCCCGAAACGACCGTGAACCGATTTGAAACTTTCTTTAGCTACCGAAAAGCTGCATTATCCTTGATTCAAATATTAAATACTCTGTTAATCTATAAATAATATGAGTAGAGCAGTACACGGAATGTTGTAATACATTATTCATCCACATATTTAACAAGCAACAGCACATTCGCACACGATCTCCTGTATTTTTTTATTGCCACCGAAAGCAGAGTGAGCATTCGGGCCATCTGATGGAAAATGGTCACTGACGACCATGGACGTCTCGTTTACTCGGCGAATACGCTGGCTACGATGCCCTTTAAACCGGAACACGGTGTGTTTTCACAGTACTGTTTTGTGGCAGAAATAATCAATTGTTCATTTAGGATTAACACATTATTTATTTGTTAAATTATATATAATACATTTAGAACCTTTTGTGGATTTAAAGTCACCGAAAAAAGGGTACAATTAACACCATGATAAATGAATTTGTCGAAGATACAAAATCGTTAGGTATTTTTTTATTAGGGAATAAAACTAGGGGTAAAATAGTTGTACTGAAAGATGTATTTATCATTAAAATGAGGCTTAATTTGCGTGGAGTTATAAAGGCAATGCTTATGCAATAAAGCTCATTTCTACCACAACACAATAAATTGCAAATATTACTACGTTTCTTGTGAAATCGAAGATTAATGTCCTAACCTCTAAAACTACGGGGAAATGAAGTGTTAAACGCTACAAAATTGCAGATCATAATCCAAATTACACCCTATTTCGAATGGGCACGGCATATCAATGACAGTCAATGACCATTAGGCATATCTCATTGCTTACTACTTTATTATTACGATGAGTAATAATAATGTACTCATTACTAGTAGACATTAATAACTTACTCTAAGGTTATTGGTAAACGGGGTGGTATAGAAATTCGGCAGCGCCGCTTCAAGAACATTGTCCCGATCGATAGAGACTGAGTCTCCATTTTTCGGAATACCGCCTTACCATATTGATTGTCGGAATGTAGGGCACTGCTCGTTTATTGGTACTTAAATATTTATTTATACCATGGTATGGCTACATCGACCATTAGGCTGTATAAATATCGAAGTTACAGTTTCGAGGCAGAATGAGAACTGGAACGAAGATTAAATTTATTGGGTGTAATATGAATTAATACAGATCTGCTCCATAATCGTATAATAATTACGTAAATTAAGACAAAAATTTAATGAATTAGAGGCATGATTCGTCTTCTAATCATTGTGAATCGGATCTAATAGGTTACCATAACCTTAATCTATATTTTCAGATTATGTTTTGTCGTTAATGATGATAAATGTAGGAATAGTCGATTTAGATCTAGATATAAATTTCGGCATATTGCGGATGCTCATGTGACTTCTGACATGGCCTTTAACTCATGTAGGAAAATATGGATAGTTTAAAAGGCGACCCCATAGTAATTTGGTAAAAAAGTAAAAACTTAATTAAATTATTATTACGTTAATACTGAATTTAGGATTTTTACTCAGTTCGTCTATATTTTAAATATCATCCGGGATGGGCCTATTAGTACATATTATTGTTAAATATATTAATTTATTAACGGCTCTGAGTTCGATTTTCATTAGTTCGATTAGAAACGATGAATATTATAACGTAATATTGACGTTAATTTTCAGAAATGTTTTATTTTTTACAATGTCTTTATAGATTAACTAGCGACCCTGCAACCTCCCTTGTATTCCTACCAAATTTCGTGAGAAGTCAATCTATAGGTATATGAAATTGGTAAAATTAATTTTGCTGATAGCAACGAAGGGGCGTGATGGGTCGTTTTAACTTATGAAATGTCGCTAGAATATATAAAATCTAGTAATAACAGTGTTATATATAATACAGCGGTTTCTAATATTTTTCCTTTTTGTTTAAGTTTTTGTTGCAATGATAACCCTATTTTCATAAACTCTATGATTTATATTTTAAGATTTAAATATGATGCAACAGACGATACATTTTTTCATGCCGATATTTAACGGTCATAAGAGCTTGAAACAGTATAATTTGAATTTAATAGTTTTTCCTTGCATTACAGCATGCTACGAAGGCATAGAACATTGATACATAAAATAAATATACATTTCATCATCATCAGACTGTGATAATCTACTGATGGATTTAGGCCTCCCCTAATAGTATCATTAGGGGGTTTTGGACCGTATCCCACCATGCTGGTCCAATGCGGGTTGGTGGGAGGACCGACTTTTTACTTGCGCATCTGAAGCATAGAACATAAACAACAACCTCCGGTTTCTAAAGCATACGCCCACTAGGCTACGTAGGCAGTTAAATTTATTGTTATCAAAATTATTTGAAGAAATAAATAAAATTAGAATGTCTGTTTGTAATATCAAAATAACCATTTATAAATGATTACATTGTGATATATAACAAAATGACATTGAATTTAATTTTGACTGTCAGTCTGTTTGTTTGTTTTGGCTAATGTATGGAGTGGCTGGTCTGACTTTACTGGAAGATAGCCGATGTGATTGGAAGTAACTCAGGCGAGTTTTTTCTCAGAGAAAAAATCTTGCAAAATTTTTCGTTATATATTTCCGCACGGATGCAGCCGCGTGCAACGGCTAGTTTATAATAAACCTAAAGAATAACACTTATCGTTTCTCCACAGCCACCGAGCTAGATCTGCTGGGCGCGCTGTCGCTACACAACACGTCGCGCGCCGGCGTGAGCGTCGCGCCGGGCATGCAGCCGCAGCGCACCGCCTACACCCTGGAAGGTAACGTTCAACTTTTGCGACAGTTATTTCAGTTAGTTCTATAAATTATTTAATAAAAGATTAAAGAACATTTCTTTTAGTTGATTTGGCGTTTAATTACTTTAAAAATATACTGCTAGACCTCAAAAACCATGAACTCCGTTTGCGTAAAACAGACAAATAAATAAAATACAAAATGACGAAAAAACTTTGACAGACAAACAACACCTCAGTCTGCTATTGTATCATTTATTTTTATTAAAACTTATGCTGAAATAAGTACAAGGATTAATGCAAGCTTATCTACCAGTCAACCTTGGGTGGTAGAAAATTCGAAGGTGCAGATATTAAAACAGGAAAAATTTTAATAACTAAATTTATGTTGTATAACGTACAAATAACTATATATCATTAATAAAATTACGATAGAATATTATACATATTCTAGACGTTAGACTACTTAAGTTAATACAAATACATAAACATAAATAAATATACATATATAAATATATATACATATTGTAAATATAAATATATCATATTTTATAAAGTTTAAGAAAAAATACTTATGTCATATATGCCTTTGAACTTTGTCCAGGAAAAATAATAAAGCAGACCTTATACTCAGTGTGACAGTTTTTCAGCTATCGACCATGGACCCTGTAAAGTATCCGAAAAGTCAGGTATATTGTATAACTAATTAAATGCGGTAAAATCTATGAATATAAGTACCTTAATAACAGACTTTACGAGTTTTAACGTTTAATTTTCAATTTTACACTATACACTTTGGTTCGGAGTTTTCTTATTAATCATGTGAATATTCGTAAACACAAAAAAGTAGTTATGATGCATTTAGCTTTCACTCTAAACAAGGTATTACCAGTATTGACGGAAAGACTTAATGGATTTTATTGTGTTTATTTGTGTATTTGATTTTATACTTTAACCCCCATTTAAACGAGATATAAAGTTTAAAATAATTTTAAATATGTAAACAAACAAGACAAAATCTGTTAAAAGAAATTTTATTAAATAATGTTTAGTATTCGTTAGTTGTTACCCAAAGCGGCTAGCATGATGGCTGACCTCTATCAAACGTTAAAAAATCTTACCTTGCCTAAAACAAGTTTTTAGTTCAGTTACGTTAATAACACAAATTAATACATAAAACGGATCATACCACGAATGTAATTCTATTCTAAGAAGGAAAACGCACCGGGCTTTAACTTGTGATATTATATCGCTCAGAACTGATTTTTTTCTAACTATAATGACAAATACGTACGTGTGTCTGTTTTAGTAGTTTATTTTAAAATTAGCAGACTTTTTTTTATATCTGTCTTAATAATTCATCATCATTTACATCACATCGCCATTAGCCTATGTCAGTCCGCTGCTGGACATAGGCCTCCCCTCATGCACGCCACCGCTTCCGATCTTCGGCTGTTCTCATCCAAACCAAACTGACCACTATGCGAAAATCGTCACTCCATCTTGCCGCAGGGCGTTCCACATTAATAACTATCTTTTTTATTTTCTAAAATATTTACACACCTGTGTACGAAATGTTTAAAAGTATTATGCGTAGTGCAATGTGGTGGTTGTTAATATTTGTATAATTATCTTTCTTTGGCTCGCGAGCTACAAAAGCAATAGCATTAATTTTCAGCTACGTATTTTTATTACTAAATTGATACAAAAATGCGGCTCGCCCAGCATGAGAAATAATTGCGGCCTAACATGGATATTAGTAATAACTGTGACTGTGGAGCAAATTAATAAAAAGGTTAGATAAAACCCGCACATAAAAATACCTTTGCTATAACTTCGAGCGAAGCATTTTTGTATTGTTTAACAGTTGTGTAATACAATGACATAATCGTTAATTATTCCTAGATTTTTGTCATATAATCTCGGTCACTTAAACGATTTATTAAAAAAATCGAATTATGTACTTTATAAAGTGATAAAACTAGAAAGTGAATGTTGTTTCTATGGAAACTTATGTACTTTAAGAAAACTATAAATTGAATCATAATATTTTCATGAAATTATAACCTCGTTTACCTAAAAAAATGTGTTTGCTCTATTAGTTTGCAATTCGCGAACTCATACCCAATGCGCGTAATAAAATAGAATTATAAGATCTTACAAAAGATTAATGACCAAACAAAAATGTCCCCAATGTTTTTAACTATTCCTGTGGACAAGAATGCACTTAGTTTTACATCTACAAGTCATTCATCATAAATCCGGTACATATTGCGTTTGTCAAAAAACCAAGGGGAATAGACAAAGAACTTGAACCCTCATCTGCACCCCACGGAAGTGCAATCAATAAACTCCTTGAAAAATATTTGGAACTCTATAATAATCAAATAAAAAAACTAGGGTCAAGTTATCTCGTAAAATCAATAAACGCCAAATCGACGTTAAGATAAATCACAAAACAATCCTCTTTAGCTCGTTAAATGCTGTGTTATAAATGTATTGGAAGAATAATACATATAAGACAAATTATAATACATATTAATGTAGTAGTAGTAGTGATTGTGTCTTGTTAAATAAAAAAAATGCTCTCTTTTTATTTGTATAATTACAGATAAACTAATTAAACAGTATAAATTTCTGTATATTTTTATGAGTTCATAATGATTGGATTAACAAACAGTACGCCTATAACATGGATTATATTTTATAATATATTCTAAACCGTTAATAATATGTGTAACATAACGCCTTTATTTACATTCTTTTTCACGAGCGAGACGTCCCGCTTACGTGTCGAATTCCAAACTTTATGCCACCGAGAATCTTTAAAATCGTAGAAAGTAACACCAAAAGGTTATTTAATATAGTTTAAGTCGAGGGCACGTACCATTTGCGATGAAAGTTTAATACGATAGGTGACGGTATAAAGTTGGCACGTCTGATTACATGGGCCATTAAAATGTAAAGAGGCGCACCTTGACGCCGGCCATTATACCGTTCTAAGTGGTATTGCAGAAATGGATTGCAAACTTGCAACCGACGGTGCAATCCATTATCGGATCCGAAACGCCGTCTTATATTCTCCTCTGTACGGTGAAAATATTTTATTACTGATGCTTTCGTTTCGTTTAAAAGCATTCAGTTTTTAAATGAAACGAAAGTATCAGTTGTTTTGTTTACCAGTTATCGACAATTATTGTTTTGGAGTTTATCATTTCAAAAGAATAAATTGAAGTATTATACGATTAAAATAATCTTTTCTATCCTTTAATGTACTGACTTGGCAAATTATAAAAGTCATTATATAATAATAGGGAGAAGTAATAATATAAGATAGTAGTAATTTATTAGTATGTTTTAAATTTAATTATAAGTGAGGAAAGGTGTATAGTACTGGGAACAGCTTAAATAACAGCAGTTCTGTAATTAGTTATGCGAAAAGTTCTTTAAAAATAATTTTACATAAAAATGGCTGCTATCATTCTCTTATATCCCAAAAAATTTTTAATGTATTTAAATGGCGAAAACCTATAAAAATAAATGTCAATGATATAAATTATCGTTGCTGCAAACATAATCCAGATGCTACCGCTAGACTTTCCCATTCAGACTTTTACTAAAACATTATAATAATCAAAGTTGTACAATCGCATCGCGAACAATGCGAAACTATAATCTGCAGCAAATTGTTACAAATTTGGTGCAGTCACAGCATTCGTAGGCGTTACCAATCGGGGCCGGGACCAAAATGGGATGGCTTGTAATCCCATGGTCCCGGAACAACCCCATTATCAATAAAACGGACCATAATCCCGGACCATATCCGCAATCCCTCACCGTGACCGATGACTAACCCGCGGACTCGAATCCGGCTGAAGGTGGCATTTGTCAAGTTCATAATTTAACCTGATGGTCTTCATTACACTCATTTGTCAATCGCTTCAAATTAACGTTCTTTAATAATGATGATTCATTTGGGCGTTGTGGTAGTGCAAACCAAAAGTTAAAATAAGCTATGATATTGTTTAATGTTTGATCGTATATGATACGTCCAACTATGGAAAGGGTGTATTAGGAGGCCTATGTCCACAGTGAATATAGGCTGATGATGCTGCTGCTGCTGATGCGTTCTGATCCGATAACGATGAATAAATAAGCTACAAACTAATACTTTATTAAGATTTATTTCGCTTTTCCCTGAATTTTGAGTGTAAAAGCAACTAATTTCGCAAATCATTTTGTATTCCTAATGAAATGCGTTAGCCTGATTTTTATTAAGGTTAAATATCATTATTTGGAATTTCTAATTGCATCAATTCGTAAAAAATCCTTAAACATAAAATATACACAAAATCAAATTAACAAACAACGTAAGTGCTATGAAATAATCAAAGATTTAAATCTAAACTCACGTGTCACACGTCACCCTTTTTCACTTCAGACTGAAGTATATTATCAATTATTTTAAAATAATAACAACAGAAATGGCTGGCAAATAACGAGACATATTATTAAAGATCTACATCTACAAATAAGATCTTTTGCGTTAAAACAAATCTAAACATTCATCCGAACTGCTTACCAGACTATCGGTCAAGGGCTGTCCCGCAAACATCAAGTTTTCGAAACATAAACGAGACCATAATACGTCTAGACTAGCACAATCCAGCAGGGGCACCAAAAGAAAGGCACAACAGCATAACGAACGCTGTCGCACGACAGCCCTGCCGTGTCAAAGACCTGCTGCATTCACACGATTCACTTACGCATCGTATAACAGGCCATTAGCAAAGTTGCGTAAAGCCAGCGTAATTGTCGAAGGGCGTCGCCTATAATTGTGGGGATCCTTGCCGAGGGGCATATTGTCCCGTGTCCGCGTCGGACGAGGCTTAGCTTTAGCTTAGCTGGAAACGTTCAACGTCACTCGAAATCACTTTAAAAGTTACACGACGTCATTTATTAAAATTTAGACTCAGCCCCAACATTGACGATATATTGTTTTTGTAAATATGTTTTTTATCTCGATGAAACAACTGAGGCTCCGCACGTTGTACTTTATACCAGAAAATGAAAATAAAAAATAGAAATTATTTGAAATCCTTTATCTTAGTTTTGTTACTATTTATTAATTATCTAGAAAATAATATGTTTTAAGCAGTATAGAATTTTAGGTTTCTAATAAGCCAACAGTAATTTATAGAAAAAAAATATGTAAAAACCATTTGAAGCTGAGATTGATTAAACAGTAAGTTAATTTAAAAAATAAATCCCAAACGTATACTTCTAAAACAATTACTAAAATCGTTTTCAATTATCGAACACGGCTTTGTTAAATGGTGGGCTTAACCACTTAATATTTTTACGACGACATTAAATAATTAAAACTAAAAAAGACGTCACGTGTTATTTCATGGGCGCCGTGTATTTCAGTTGGGTTGACTTATGCCGTACGTTACGTTACCAGTGACACGCGACAAGTTTGCCCGTCGAGGCAGAGCCCCGTGTAAACTTCCATTCGTGCGGATAATTCGCATCGCTTGCTCGTTATTCGTTTTGTTTCGTGGAACGTTCGTGTGATGCAAGAACGAAGTATATGACCAAAAACTGAGACGAAAAGATATATGAGACATTTTGTTATTCGATGTTTATGGCATGGTCATAAAGACTGAAAAGAAAAATAAGCAGAAGGGAGAGATTGATACTCATTAATAATGATTTTTAATAATATTAACTTAGCTAAGAATAAATAAGTTAGAGAGGTTGTCCTAATTTTTTAAGACAATTGAACATGTCTTTTCTCAGAATTTTATTAAATTTTAACTTTAAAAGAATTGCTAGGAAACAGGAAAATTTTAATCAAGCTGGTGAAATAAATACATATTTCAACAACATATTTTAGAACGCAAACGAATTATTTTAATTTTAATCAAAATACGCATCTATAGTGAACCACAATAAAAGCACGCGCGTTACACTTTATCATTCGCAGGTGACGTTATTCGTTCAGGCGAAAGGACAATAAGTGTCCCTTAAAATGGATACGAAGGGGATACTCGCGAGCGTTATAAACGACGCCCAATAAGTACGCAGCGGGGAATTTCAATAAGGTGTTTACATAATGCCTTGCAAATATTTATCTGTCACGGATTTATCTCGGCGGGGTGATTTAATGAAACCAAAACAACGCTGGGGTTGCACACGAATGATAATGCTCGGTCATTACGGTCCATGGAACATTTTAAATTTGCCGACGCACACGCTATGAATGGCAGATTGGGGAGCTTATATATACGTGGGGAAGTTGAATAGGTATGCGCGTTATGCTCAATATTAAAGCTATTCCGATTTAATAGTGCTATAAAATATTTATTGGTCAATATAGCTAGGTGGCGGCAGAATTTATGTGGTTTGAGTTAAACTACTATTTTCTTTTTACATTCGACTAGAATCATTTTTGGTTATTAACCTTTATGTTAAACTGCCTCCGTAGCCTAGTGGTATGGGCGTGTGCTTTAGAAACCGGAGGTCGTGGGTTCAAATCCTGCGGGACTGAACAAAATTTTCATTGTTGTTTACTAGTTGGTTATGGCAATTTGGGCCGATCACCCAATTGTCTGAAAAGTAAGATGATCCGTGCGTCGAATGGGCATGTAAAAAAGACGGTGCACCCATCAACCCGCATTGGACCAACGTGGTAGGATACGGTCCAAAACTCTCAAATGAATAGGGGTGTATTTGGGGAGGATTTCTATGTCCAGCAGTGGAATATCACAGGCTAGTGATGTATGTATGATGTATGTAAAACCTTTATGTTGACTTTTAATTCAAGCTAAATAAGACTAAACAAATGTGCCATAGCAACATAGCGATTGCATAATTTAAATTGTATTTTAAATGTATGATACTAAATGAGTGATAAACTTAATTACACTAATGTTATAAAAATAAATTATAATAATACAGATAAATTAGATAATTATACAGCCTATATGTACGACATAATAATATATGTAACAATTGCTAAAGAGTTTTTATTAAATATGCATTGCATATGTAGTTATATTTCGTAATAGGGTCTTAATTTTATATCGATACGAGAACGATCTTTTATAGTATTATATTTGTGTTTATATACATTTTACAAAAGGATACCTCGTACGCCATCCTATAGCGCTCCTGGCATTTTTGGCTACTAGACTGAATAGGCTCTCGTCAGAAGTGCCCTTTCTTTTAAAATTTCCTTTAAAAGGTACCATTGTTCAATGCGGTTGAATCTTTATAACCGCAGCTAAAAATATGTAAAAAAATTGCTTATTTTCTCGTATTTTATACTTCTACAAAATAGCTTGATAATATTTTTAAAGCAGCTTTGTAAAGTCGAAATTATAGACCAGCTTTTCTATATCACCGATATAAAAATAATGAAGGACTTAAATTAAAAAGGTTCTATTTTTAAATGTCAAACATAACTGAATTTAAATTTGAGCAAACGTTATCAGGACATTCAGTACACGGTCAAGAAATTTAATTTGTAAAGTTATTAATAAAAAAGTTTGCTAAGAATTTATGACATAATTAATATTTTATTCTTTTAAGTCTGTTTTCCCAGTTATATACAAATGTTTATTTATTCTAAATTGTTTTATTGAAATAATTGGCTGTTCGTAGAGACAAGTTTTAATAATGGCATTAAATAAGTCTTGTTTTTCTTGCCACTTAATAGCTGTCAATCAAACTCATAGAATATTTATCCACGCGACGAAAATAGTCGAAAGAAAATCGTTGTACATTTTCAGCAGTCAATGACCCAAGGACGGGGTTGCTTGTAACCATCGGAATGTAATTGCGGATTCATGCAGACTCGAGCATGTCACGTTTCGAATACATTGTAATACTGAAGTGCATTGCGCAATTGCCAAAATAATGAACGATTCCGTGAAACTGTTTTGTTTGTGTTGCATTTCACAAGTTTTTAAGTGCAGCTTTGTGAATTTCTGATTAACAAACAATATTTGACCATGCAAATTATTTGCAAACCTATATATATAAAGCGGTTATTTGTAAATATAAATTTATTTTAATTAGATTGATGGTACAAAGATTTTTAAATATATGCTTCTGAATATTTGTCTCCAGTTTCATAACGTACTTATTTTAAGCGACGTAATATAAATTTATTCAAATCAAGAAAGCAATGAGTTTTATATATAATTTTTTATATAATTTAACAATCTTTACGACATTTGTTTCTATCCTCTGAGATATAAAAGTTTGTCTCAAGTTACTTATTAATTTCATAGTTACCTGCTAGTAGCAGAAAAGGCACTACGACATAACCCATCTTGATAGCTCGCCTTCAACAGAAAACTAACCTTTTAAAACTTTTTTAGGTTAACAGCAACCCAGAAACCCTTCATTTACATTAAAATGGGCCCAAGCAATCATTCAAAGTGTCAGGCTACATAATACCTCATTCATCATCATCATCATCAGCCTGTGGTAGTCCACTGCTGGACGTAGGTCTCCCCTAAATACTCCCCTATCCATTAGGGGCTCTTGGACCGTATCCCACCACGCTGGTCCAATGCGGGTTGGTGGGTGGACTGATTTTTTACATGTCCATCCGACGCATGGATCATCTTACTTTTCAGACAATTGGGTGATCGGCCCAAATTGCCCTAACCAACCAGAAAACAACTATAACACAAAGTTGCTTCCCCGCAGGATTCGAACCCACAACTTCCAGTTTCTAAAGCACACGCCCATACCACTTGGCTACGGAGGCTTTAGAGTCAGTTTATGATTACATGGTACCTACATAATGTTTATAATAAAACATCTTGATTAGGTACAGATTTTTTGGCTCACATTTAATTAATCGCTTTTACGTTAGTGCAAATTATTCTAAAACGGTTTCGGACATGTCGGATTGTAGATCAACAACTATATCCAGCACCTAAGATGCACAGGTAGGTCGTAAATTGTACATTTACAAGCGAGAAAGTATAAGGAAGAAAAAAATTTACAAATTTTTGCCTTGATTGCATACGTTATGTGCATTTATCTTTACGTTCAAGGGTTAACATAACGTTTAAAAAAATAGTATTAGGTATTTTCAGGCTTTAATGTTTAATAATTTGAAAAAAATTGTTCGCTCTAGTTTCAGAAAATTAAATCGTTAATACCAAGCAGTAGTCGTATTAATTTATTAACTTGAAAATAATAACAGTAGCACAATGCTTTTACCCCATCGGGATCAAATCTTCAACATCCAATTTGCTTAACAAGTGCCAATAGCTCAATCTATGCTTTACATAGAATTTCCATAAAGTCAAAACAGTAGTTTTTTTTTACTTTATAAAAAAACACTTCTCTAAATTGTGAAAATCGTGTACACATACGTAATGTAATAATAAATGCATTATAGTGTTCATTTAATAATATTTTACTTCGAATAGGATTGTAACAGTAGAGATATTTTTCATCACAATGATTTTTGCAAAAGTAGGCAGAAAAGAATACGTGTCCGCCCGCCGGGCGCCCGACGCCCTATCTTTAAGCGCGTAATACACTGTCTCTATTTGTGTCGTTATTGAAATGTGCCTCCCCTTTTCAATATCTTAAAGAAAGAACTTATTAATACTTAATGAAGTTACTGATTGCATATATTCAATGTAAATTTATTTGACGTTGATGTTGTTGTTCGCTGAAATTTATGACCATTGCATTTTATATTTATATGTTACTATGTTTGAACTTATTTATGCAAACCATATGAGAAAAATTTTGCAAATTTAGCTTATTATCACTTTTCAAACTTTACTCAGAGATTTTTAACATTTGCTGATGATTGAATTGAATTAAATTTAAATATTGTTTAAACTTATAGTGGGTAAATGCCAACAACTAAAACGTTCCTGTAACTCGCAGTACTACATTAAAATCAATATTCCTTCAATTTTACTGCAAACAAATAATCAACCCGTAGATAACGCAAAAGTTTTCATTTCTTATTTCATAATTTTTCAGATAGTTTTTTTAATAAAAGGTTCCGTGGGTATGCTGTGAAGGATTTTAAATAAGAAATTAACAAAAAGTTACTTCCAGCCCCTACCATCCGTCAGTCCGTCAAGCTTAGCTTTCATAGGTCGTTATATATCATTGGTAAATTA
Source organism: Lamproptera curius (assembly GCA_029286875.1). Taxonomy (NCBI): domain Eukaryota; kingdom Metazoa; phylum Arthropoda; class Insecta; order Lepidoptera; family Papilionidae; genus Lamproptera; species Lamproptera curius. Next base: position 5,834,333 of record JAGSMT010000016.1, on the reverse strand, counting down.
TTAAGATTTTTATGACATCAAAGTTAATTGGATAGAGTAGTCAATTATTCGCATAACCTTTTTATTGTCCTTTGAAGTCGTTGACGGGTTAATACGCTTGCAATATAGAAAGAAATATAAATTCTTTAAACATTTGATACAATTAGAACGTACGGCAGCGAGGGGCTCTTTCGTCCCTTCGTATTTTCCCTCCCGTACTGTTTATGTTCACAGCGGGGAGCTATCACGTCATTCATGTACGATATTATTTCGTCATCCCTCACCCTACCGAGGGCTTTAAATCTAACTGTATCAGACACTGATATTAATCTCTTTGATGTAGTGGTCACTAGTATTTTCAGGGTCTTTATTTAATTCTATTCATGCATCCTCAATAATTAATTAGTAAAAATTTACAAAGGCATATAAATATTTTCTAATTACATATATTACGTTAATTGTAGTAAACAATCCCTTAATAGCTTTGCTTGATTATCGATATAAAATGAACTCACCTTTTAATGAGGTTGGTTGCTGCAAAAACCAACCCGATAAATGACTTAGAGTCATTTAGGTGACAACTTTCGTTGAGATTAGGCCAATTATAATTTTCACCGTTCCAGGTTACATTAAGCATTTCGTAGGCTGCAGTGCTATAAATTTCGATAAAAATCAAGTAAGCTGGACGGCGGGCCGATATCGATTCGTTGCTATAACAACTGGGCGTCGTGCCAAGTGAATTACTGACGTCAAATTGGATTATTTAATGAGAAGAGCGTATTAGTTTGGATTAACTGTAATCAAAATATATTTTATTTAAAATGTAATTGATATTACCAATCTTCAATTCCACGTCTTCTCCATATTATTAATATTATTACCAATTAAAACTTTTATTTATATCTGTTCCTAAAATTTTATTAACGACAAATTGAAAGTTTGATTTTTGTCTGTCCGTTATTTTTATTCAACTACATTCTTTAGTTACATCATCAGATCAAAACCTTGAGTTTATATGATGACTTAATTATCATTATCACCATCAGCCTGTGTTAGTGGAGCCAGTGTCCACTGCTGGACATAGGCATCCCCTAGTCCACGCCTTCTCCATTAGGGGGGTTACCGTATCCCACCACGCTCGTCAATGCTTTTTGGTGGGTGGACCGACTTTTTTACATCACATCATACTATCCGACGCATAGACGGACGATCGGCCCAAATTGTCCTAACAACACAAAAAGTGTTATTTCCCCTCAGGATTCAAACCCATGACCTCTGGTTTTTAAAGAAAGGGCCAATACGGCTAGCCCACAAAGACTTAATATAGTATTTTTTGAATAATTATCATGGTATGTTTTCTCAGGTGATACGCGGTCGCTGCAGGTGGAAGGCTCAGCGTTCGAGCGGGCTGCTGAACTTCTGCGAAGCTCACCCGAGTTCACGATACTCGCCGCGCTGCGACAAGAACCAGGAAATTCTGGCACAATTCTATCTTTCTCACACGGGTACAACAGGTATTATCACGTTTTTATTCCTCTCTGTTTTCAATTATACATCTGTTATTATTTAAAGCTATTTAATAAAGCATGCCTATATATTTTCAAGGATTTTATGTCATCGTGCAACACCACTTCGTTTAAACTTAAAAATATGTTTAATGACGGCGTAAAATACGCATGAAATGCAAACTCGGACGAAGCTTTATATATGTTATTGTTATTTTGCACTAATATACTGATAAACCAATGATGTGCTATTTGGTTCGGAGTAGAGGGCCAACTTCGGGCGCGCACGGCGTCTCCGCGAGCAGGACGTGTTCGGCGCGAAGAGGCGGCTTCACCTGCGGTGAGTTCTAGATCTCAAGATCGCTGCGCGCTCACGCACGCGGCCCCACTCAGGCAGCGTCCGTGTGCGCGCATAGGGGAGAGTCATGTATCTTGGAATGTCCTGTGCCTCGGAATGTCCTCCTTGATCCATCCGTTGACCTAACTGCGCTCACTGTGACCTCTGCATGGCCGTATATGTGCGTTGGTGGGCCGACTTGCATGCGCCCCGTGCCCTGTCAGTCTTCCGTCTTGTGTCTGTGTCTTGACGTGTTGTGTTCTGTATCTGTCCAACCGACCCTAACGATCCGTCTCTCAGTGTTTACATAAGTGTTGATGTTTGTCGTAAAGCAGTCGGCCGCGGGCCCGCGCTCGCTCCGGGGACACCGCCGGGCTCGTCCGCACTAGCATTCCAAGCGACATGAGATCCCGTTTTGTGCATCTCGTACTGTGTCTGGCTAAACTCTATTCGCGCCGCGTTCGTCGCCCTTCGATCGGTCGAAGCGTCGGCCAAGGTCGCGAACCGCGCGTCGCTAGTTGCCAGAGGCCCCTACGAACACGTCGGACACACCACGAGGCGCTTTCCGTTTCTTTATAGCTGTCTATCAGACGACAAGAACACCATTCGGTCGCGAACGCGATTCGTTCCGAGGTACATGGTCCCCTATCCCGACCGAGCGATGTTGAGATGTAGAGCGAGCCGAGGCCCGCTCGCGACCGCTCCCGTCCGCCGTCCGAGTATTTGTGTTGTTTGCTTTGTTTATGTGTACCTCGGAACAGTTCGCGGCGAGGCGGCGGCTCGCGCCCGTTGCGATATATGTTGCATCAGTGTGCGCGGTGCGCAGGTACTTGGAGGTGCAGTCGAGCGGTCGCAGGGATGAGGTGCGGCTGCACTACGTGGCGGCGGGGGCGTCGGCGCCGCGCGTCGAGACCTTCCCCTTCCGGCTGGCGGACGGCGCGTGGCACCGGCTGGCGCTGGCTGTGTCGGGCGCGCAGGCCACGCTGCTCGTCGACTGCCACCCGCTCTACCGCCGCCTCATTCCGCCGCCCGACCGCAACTTCACCCAACCACAGCTCGCGCTCTGGGTTGGGCAGAGAAATAGCAAACATTCCCTTTTCAAGGTAATTATAGCATTTTAGTTCAAGAGTTAAGGAGCACTAATGATCTAAAATATAGTTTATGACTGTGGTTTACTAAACAACTTTGAGTAGTAATCTATTATACGTTAATGAGCGCCTTAGTAATAATAAAGCACCACCTATAGAAAAGGAAATCACGTAATTCACAATTTTTTTCTCTTATAGGGTACTGTACAAGAAGTAAGATTAGTGAGCGGGCCTCACGGTTACTTGGTGCAATGTCCCGGACTAGATTCGGAATGTCCTACGTGTGGACAGTTTGCACTATTGCAAGCGACCGTCCAAGAACTGACGTCGCATATACATGATTTGTCACTTAAGGTATTTGACTACGATTAATATTTATTAATTGCGTTTGATAAATATAACATTTATCGGAAATTACACAAAATATAGAGGAGAATAGCCTCATTTGTAATGATCTTGCAGTTGGTTGGCGCCGAGGCGAGATTGGCGCGATTAGAGCAATGCGACTGTCAAAAGTCGTGTTACTCTAATGGAACAGTACACGCAGATGGTGCTACATGGCAAAGAGACTGCAACCGCTGCTCCTGCGTGGTGAGTGAACTTTCATTATAATCGTAGCATGAAATGTAACTCCCAGTATTTTCGTTCATGTGTTCAATGTTTTTTTCTTTTCAGCACGGAGAAATAACGTGCAGGCCAGTAGAGTGTGATAGAGTAGAATGTAAGAATCCTGTCTTACATCCAGGAGAATGTTGCCCTACGTGTTTAAGTTAGTATTTGGTTCTCGTTAATATTGTTTTTTAAACGTAGCTATTCGAACGTTTTAATGTTGCCAATACAAGCTTAAAGCGAATCACTCGCTCCAAGAAATCCTTTGTTTGTGTCACTTGTTTATTTATATTTTAACACTCTCTCACTTGCTGTTATGTACTTTATTCGAAAAAATTAACGAAAATTCGCGATGTTCATCTTGTATTTACCACTGCATGGCATCACCGTTTCACATGCGTATGAGCTAAAACTAAATGTAATGATCTGAAATCATTTATAATTTATTTATTTTTTCATGTTCTTGGCTGAGCGGTGCTTTTGCATTTTACTACTATGTGCTTATGTAAAAAAACCAGACGTTTGTGAAAGCATTGCCCTTAATCTCACTATCTAGTGGCTTGGTAACTGTTTTGGTAGTTATAAGTTATAAATTTTCCTATAAGATAAACATTTACCATTGAAAATTTGGGTATGTTTGCGATTGAACGACAATCAACTGCACTTGAGTAAAGGTGTTGCACGCTTAAAATAGAAATCAATCAACAAATATTAAATGTCCCTTTTATTATTAGAATACCTTAAGCACACGGCTATACCGCTTGTTATAATTTTTTGGTTCTGGAATATGTTTAATAAATAGTCTTGCACTTAGAAAAATGCTTAGTTGAAGTTTGTTTAATAACAGCATGAATTATGAATTTTCTTAAGCCTAACAACCTATTAACTCTATAACTATCATACAGCCTTAGCTTAGCGCATATTTCAGTGCAACAACAACTGGTCTAACAACTGGTTTCTTACAATATTTAAGTTAAACATTCTCGTTCTTTCAACTCGTCTAATCACTTCACGTTATAGTTAAACGAATCTTTCACTGATGTTGTACGAAATTATCTGCATGTCGTCGTCGTTTCGTCCATATGTTTTTCTATATCATAGCAAACGCTTAAGCATGTAACATTTGCTAGTGCCTTATGAATCGCGTGAACTTTAGCTAATAGTAACAGCATCGTGTGGACATATCTTTTAGAATAGCAATGTGCCAACAGGACGGTGCCTCCTTCAAGGCGAGCTATACGAGCACGGAGATCGGTACACGCCCAAGGAGTGCGCGGAGTGCGTGTGTCACGACGGCAACATGCAGTGTACGCGCACTGATCCGGAGACCGCGTGTCCACCGCTACCTTGTGACCCCGCGGACCAGTTCACAGTACCCGGCGAATGCTGCAAGTTCTGCCCTGGTATGTGTTCGTGATTTTTAAATATTAGTAGCAATTTTTTATTACTTTTAATTTGCTATTACCTTTTGGCAGGCGTCAGCCTTTTTTTTTGCTATTACTTTAAATTATCTTTAATTTAAAGTAATAGCAATAGCAACCTTTAGTTCTCTATTTAACTTAATAATTTAATCTTATGTGACTGTAAATCCTTTTATAAAAATTATTAACGTATCTACAATAAAAGTGTTGTAACCTTTCTATTACTTGTTGTTATATGTTTATAGCGTCATATAACATATGGTTTATTTAAAATTCTAGTAGTTTTGTATATGCACAGGTAAATTTTTAATTTATTTCATAATTACTTTAACTTCCAGGTGTGGATTATTGTAGCATGGGACACTCGTGTGACGAGAACGCTACGTGTATGAATCTCAATACAAAATACACATGTAAATGCAACCAGGGATTTCGTGGCGACGGAATAACATGTGAAGGTAAACTTACCTTAAAAATTTATTAATAAGGGGATGGATATAAACAATCCACTTTTACGGATTTTTCGCATTAATTATTTATATTTAAGAGTGCGAAACGTCCCTGACGTTTATCATGATTCAGCATTCATGATCACGGGCAGATTAAGATGGGAGATGTCTGTATTTTAAAGTATAATAATCACGTAAATAAAAGAAATAATTAAGGGTTCAAGTTAAATTAAATTTGATGTACACAATGTAACCCATAGAAACAAAGCAGCGTCCTTCAAAATCTGTCTTGGATCATTTCATAAAAAAGTTAGGACTTATTATCCTTTAACTTCCCTATTAATTGCACCTAGCCATTTTCCTAAGTTATTATGAGGTCTGCTTCCAATCGATCCCTAAATAACATTTTTTCCTTAATAACAATTTTTACGCAAAGCGACTGAGATCTGTTTGTATGAAATAGTTCACCGCCAGAGACTAGACTAGACGATTACCACTCATGGTCTTGACAATCGGGACCGATTTTTTACATGCCCATCCGACTCATGGATCATCTTAATTTTCAGACAGTGGGATTGTCGGTCCATATCATCTTAAACAACCAGAAAACATTGATAACATGTTGTAGCATAACGTTGTATCGCGAAATTTAAACCCGTGGATGCAAGGGCTAATACGGCAAAGCCACGGAGGTAGTCTCTATATCTCAATCAATTGAGAATATTTTTTCGTATATTTTCAGATGTCGACGAGTGTCAAGAAGCAGGGGGACGTTTTGGACACCACTGCCATTCGTTCACGCGTTGCGTTAACGTGGTCGGAAGCTACGTATGCCAGTGCCTACCCGGTTATACTAGGAGAGATAAATTCAATTGTGTAGAGGTAAATATACATTATAGAAACACTGCTAAAGTACAGTATTCACATGTGGAAGATATAAAACCATGTAAACAATATGTATGTAAAACTATAAATATTGCTAGTATATTGAAAGTATTCGTAATCAATATTAGTTTAGTTATATTATTTTTGACGTGTTCCCTCCGGTATCACAGAAACTACATAGGTGTGTTACTACCAAAATTGTCTGTGTGATTATGGAAAGACAGTTATATTATTTTCATTTGACAATTTCTAGGTGGACGAGTGCATGGGCGAAGCGCACGGCTGCCACACGGACGCCTTGTGCACAAACACGCCCGGTTCCTATACTTGTCAGTGTCGTGACGGATACACGGGGGATGGGTACAGTTGTACGCGTAAGTGTTTCTTTTAGCTATTAACGAATAAGTCGATACAAGCAGACATTCATTACATGTTAAGTGTTATGTCTAATCCATATAAATTGGATACGGAATAAGACGCTATAAGTTCGCTTTCCATCCTAAGACATTGGAATACAGGTCTCATCTTTACTTACACGTGCGCTCTTCGAACCAAAAGATACTGCTACTTTACGTTACAAAGTATGACTAGACGAGATATCGATAAGATATCCTACACAAAAAAAATCATTCTTGCTTTAAGCTTGCTATGCTTTAATCTATGTCTTAAAACAGACTAATATAGAAAGTTTACATTACGAACCGTGCGCCAGGAAGTCTTTTAGCGCGTTCTTTTCTTCCACCCAGTATATCGCTCCTAGGTATAACGATATCGCTTCCTTGTTCCGTCAGCCATCTGCACGGGGGGCTGCTTGAACGGCGGCGATTGCACCGCGCCCGAGCGCTGCTCGTGCCCGCGCGGCTTCGGGGGCGCGCGCTGCGAGCGGGACTCGGACGAGTGCGCGTCGCCCGACGCGTGCGTGTCGCGCGCGCTCTGCGTCAACACGCCCGGCTCATACTACTGCGTGTGCCGCGACGGGTACAGGCGCGACCCGCAGCGGGACCATTGCCAGGGTATGTTCATTCTGGCTTAGCTACGTCCTAACGCGGGGGTTTAATGTCAAAAAGTTTAGTAGCACCTTGACGGTTATTCTACAGGACCTCGAGGTTCGTATACGCCCTTAGTTATTTATTGTTATATATAAGTAGCAATCAGTCCACGGCTCAGTCCGTGTTATTTTTCGAAATTTAGAATGGTCTTTCTATTGTAACAAGTACCAACATTGTTACGAAATAGTAAGATAATATAGCTATAATAGTAGGATAATATAGCTTTCTAGTAATGAAAGAATATTTAAAATAAGTTCAGCAGTTTTAAAGCCTATTCAAGACAAATAAACAAATCATTACTCTTTATAATTCCAGTCCAGATTAATTGCCGGTTAATATAACAGACACTAATATGTTATAACACAAAATGTGTTAAGTTTATAGTACACAACATGTGTGATGGAAAATCCTTACTTAACATCGTCCCCTAAATGTAATGAAATGTCGTTTCAGACGTAGACGAATGTACAGAAGGATTTCACACGTGCCATACGAGTGCACGTTGCGTCAACACGGATGGCAGCTTTAAATGTGAATGTGACACACAGCCTTGTGAATTAAGTGAGTACTTGAATTAATTTATTGTTTTTAGTTCATTTAAATGTATATTATTATTATCTTCTCTAAATTGAAACTATCACGTATACCTCAGCCAAAGGAAAAAAAAAGATTTTTTTGTAAACATGGTACCATAGCGATGAAGTGGAGTTATATGTATAAGGTTGTTAATAGTTAATAGCCGGTCAGTGATTGACGTACACTCTGTTGCTTACGCGAATATCTTGTCGGTTACGTGACTCTGGGAAGGGTTTAAATGTCAAGAATAAATTAAAATTACTGTAAAGAAATTAAATGCGATAACATCAGTAAAGACTGTATTACTTCTCTTGGTGTACAGTAAAAAAGTCTATGAGAATTTCACACGCAAGATACCACTTCGTTGTTGTGTGTATATTGTTTATATAAATTGCGTCTATTCTGAAGCATAAGAATAGATACGAGATTTTAAGAGTGGTTTCTATGTGCAACGGGTAGCTCTTTTTTGTTACATAAGTTATCATATATTAAAAATATATTTCTAACAATATTTTTATTACACACATATTTACGCGTTTTGCAGGCTGCTCGTGGCAGGGCCGCGTGGTGGCAGACGGCACCCGGTGGGCGGAGGGTAGCGGCTGCCACGCGTGCTCTTGCAACGCGGGCGTGGCTGCCTGCGTGCGCGCTCCTTGCGCGTGCGACCTGCATGGCAATACCTCACTAGCAGTAAGTTGCTTACATAATATACATTTGAATTTAAACACATATAACATGTTTGCTGCAGTAGATTTTTGTGTTCATATTGTGTTCCTATACATTTTAATATTCGCTCCAGGCTATTTCGAACTACGAAATATAATTTTATATGCATAAATTTCGTTTCTAAAATTTAATAAAAATTAAGAAGAAAATAGTCCGCTGAGATTATTATGCCGGTTTTTCTCAGGTCAGATATGTATTTCCGAAGCGGTGATAGTTTATTTGACAATCAATAATTTAAAAAGTGTAATGATTCTATACTGAACACTAACAGTCTGACCCCGAGGATAAAATCTTTCTTCTTTATAATATTAGTACAGTACAGATTTTGCTCATCTTTGACTATATATAACCTGATCGTTCTTCACAGATACAAAAGGCGGCGGCGTCGCTGCCCGTGGCCCCGGCGGCGTGCTGCCCGCACTGCGAGCCGCGCTACCGCTGCCGCCACCAGGAGATGCACCACGTCACCTTCCGCAGCGGGGAGCGCTGGCTCTACCAGTGCCAGATCTGCGAGTGCCTTGTTAGTAGACCGTTTGTTACAGTTAAATATGTGTTTATTTTTATAACACAACCACTATATGGTCCTGTTTAATAAATATAAATTAAAGGAATAACCGGTATGTACGCTTATTGGCGATTCGCTGGTCATCAACAGTCATTTAGTGATAATCCATCAATAAATTCGGATAACCATTATCGCCTTTAACAGAATTTCACATTTTCTTAATTCATCTAGTGATTGACTTGATTGATTATTGATTAATGACGACTCATCAATAAGACTGCGAATAAATATTTGGTAAAATTATTTACAATAACGTGACTGCTGTTGATGCGATCGGTGGTTTAGATGACATTAATTTTAAAGCACTACCACTATAACCATATTGGCAACGAAACCGTCGATTGAATACTATATATATTTGTACTGTAGAAGTCGCCAGTCGCTTCGCGTAAACACAATTTTTCAGCGTTGATGCTTTTCGTATATACTGCACACTGTTCGGCTCAGTTAAGATTTGAAGTCAAAACGTTGTTCGTCGTTTTCCTCCAGCTCGGCGAGGTGGACTGCTGGGAGCCGGAGTGCGACGAGAGCGGCGGCGGCTGCTGCTCGGACGCGGGCGGCACGTGGCGCGCACCGCACCGCCTCGAGCTGGCCGGATGCGCGCCGCACTGCCTCGCGTGCCAGGTATCCCACGCGACACGCACCATCCGCAACGCCACACCATAGCCCTAATACACCAGGCCTATGACATCAAACGCAGCCAAATCCGAATCTGGCAAATACTCATAAAGCTACAATTATCGGCTAACATCTAACGCACCTTAATCAGTCGGATTATTCAGTGAAATACAATAATCGATAACTTTTCTCTGATCTAGTTGTTTACGGATTTTACGCGTTTTTGCTTTACATATATTTTCAACGTTTCGGATTCTTTGTCTTTGTATTGCCCAGTCAGCATCCTGTTTTCTATATAAGCCCGTGATCAGAAATAAGATAAAAGAATAAACGCTAAAATTTGCTTTTAATATGTAGAGTAATCGCGTATATAAAAGAAATCATTTTGCTCAGCTACGATATTCTACATTTTAATACAGATTTATAAAGAGAAAGTAACATGGTAATAAAATTTATCTTTCATATTAAGTTTATTCTTAGCTGCCTTCGATTTTATAGGCGTCACAAACCAGCAAAGTATATGCACACTCTAATGGCACCAAATGTCACGTGATCTTTGAACAATAAGAATGCTTTTTGGTACCGTTAAAGGTTCACGTTATACAGTGTTTATATGAATTTCGTCTTTTCCGGCTCTGTATATAGCCATTCATAGTAATGTACGATCGCATTGATTACAATGTCATCGCACATTACTGTAAAGTGCCAACGTCTTATCGAATGACATATTATATGCCAGTTTGGCATCGGCTATTACGATTATTGAGTATGCAAATCGCATTAAATGCATTTAAACATTCCTTGGATGTAAAGTGGAGTTAATGCAAAGCAAGTTTCGGTGCTCAGGCAAACCTATTATTCGGCATTTCCTGAATTATAATAGTTTTAAGTTGCGAAATGTGTTCATAAATCAGCCAAATCAAAAATCAAAACTTTGTGTCAATGCCACGATTGACTCGAAACACGTCGTTACTGTTTAGGTTTGTGTATCTGTTATAATAGACCAGATTCTGTTTAACCATGCATATTGCATTAAATACAAAAATATGACTTTATTTTATGCATTTAAATTTTTAAGCGTTTGATTCATGATCGTTTGAGATTTTAATGATACCAAGATTCTAGGTAAAGAAGTAGGAAACGCTCACCAGTAACAAATAAGTAATATGACGTTTTTTGTAAAAACTAACAAATAATTGGCTAAAAATTTGCATTTACCTATTGTATATGATAAATCGAACGGTGGAAAAAGTGTTACTGGTAATATATAACGTTTGTTGTTTGTTTTACTTCTATAGGCATTAAATTGTAAAATGTTGTTTAAAGTTAATTAAACGCCATGTTAGCTTTACGTGGAAAGTGAGATATTGTCTCATAATGTGATCAGCCATGTGTTTTGCTAATGTTTCATCGGTGTGCTTCTGGTGATGGTCTAACAATGTGCCTTAACGCTTTTTGGTGTGTCATTTTGTGACTTTGTTTTTATTCTACTAACACAAATATAATAATTATTTATAAAACAACATGCCATTTGACCATTCATGATATTTGAGGTATCGAAGGCCGTTAAAAGCTTGATCTGCAAGTTAAAAAATAATCACTATTATATAACCAATTAACGTGTTGTCTTAACGTGTGAAAAGCAAGACTTTTTGACAACTGCCTGACGCTAAAGAAAATGTGGAAAATTTTGAGGTTTCGGGAATGAATCTGTTTTGATTGATTATATCGAATTTTTCCTTTAGTTACATTAAATAAATTTATAAAAGCACCTCATTGCTATCGAACAGATCCAACGGTCTTCTTCCCGTTAAAAACATAGAAATCGTTCAGGTATTGCATCAGGCATTTAAAAAAAAATAAAGGCAGGCAAGGCTTTATTTGAACAACTATTTTTAATAAAGTCAAACGTTTTCAGAGCGACATGACTTGCAATTTTCGAATAAGGCTTCTGCAGGTATTTTCCACAAAAAATATTACAAAACGAAGCCTCAAAATTTTTCCAAAATCATACTAACGTTTAGCCGCAAAGCTCTCGACGCTTCCCGAGCTCTAAGCCGGAAGCTTTGGTCGACCGAAGCGACAATAAAGGAGCGCTTATGAGTGTGTAAGTGAAAGCCAGTTTCCGCTTGTTGCAGGGCGGGCAGTGTGCTACTTTGGTGAGCAATCTCGCGTGTTGTGTGCATCGGTAACCATCCCCACTCTTCTTATACATTCGTACATTCGCTATATTAACAATGCGTTGTCGCTTACTTCCTCGATTTAGTTCGTTATATCGCCTTGCCTTAGTAAACAGACGCCGAATAACGTGATAACCTGGAGTAGCCAATTACGTCGTCGCCAAATACTAAAATATTCCTTGCTTTAAGAGCCATTTCTTACTGTCATGGAATATTTTGTATTTAAAGTATATAGATAAATAAATAAACACAAACGACTTGATTCACTTAGCGCTCGAAGTTTAGACATAATCTTTAAATGGGCATTCTTGTCATTTTATTCGGTTGTGGTGTTTTTTTTTTCATACTAAATCTAAATTTCTATTACATTCGACATTCACACAATTTCTATTATATTGAATTAAATCGAGGACAATTCAGCTCATACCATTTCAGATGTCATTTTGTGTTGCATGTTATTTATACTTTCTTTATCTTAATCAGGCATGTTCCCCCTCATTCCGTTTGCATTTAAAGTTTAAACATTGCTACAGGCATGTTGGTAAATGATTCCTACGTAAAGTCTTCCATGCATCGATTCCGTATATAATTTTAAATCTCTAACTCTGAATTATTTCAGTAGAATTTCAAAGTGATATGAAAAGATGGTCAGGCCTATTTTATATATTTAGTACTATATTCATAATTGTTAATTAACAGATATAATTTTAATCGCTTGTAATAGTCAATATTTTAAATAGTTCACGTAATATGAATAAGAGCTAAGTAATAAACCAGTCGTAGAGTTCACCAAGCTAAAATAATTTAGACTGTACAGTATTTTGTATAAAAACGCATTTGTCTTCATTTGTTAAGGTAATTTGGACTTGTCTCGAGCGTTTAATAGCGTGTTATCTAAGCTGATGAAGCAATCGATTGTGTTAGTAGTTCCTTAATTTTTCTTGTTGTATACCTTGTTCATTAAAACGTGCGAAGTTCAAATTACCTTTCGTCAAGTCGACATAGCACAGTCAATGTGTAAAATTCACCACGCGGCCGATAGTTTGTCTTTTCGCAACTAAGACTAAGACTTCAAAGCTTTTAGTTTGTTAAAGTCGGATGCGCACACGTTGATTATTAGCAACAGAACTAAATCTATGACTTTCACCCTTTACACGAACTACTCAAGCCGCATTGGTCAGATTAGAATTCCGTGCAGAATATTGCAAGAGATTCCATTGAAAAGAAAGTACTAAATGGAGGTGCGCATTCGACGCGTGTGCCTTAGCACGGCGCACCTAACGTACGGAGTAGAGTCGATGGTGCGAAGGGTACAAGCGGTACTTGGTTGGCCGGTGGTACGGAGGTGTGAGTGACGTGTTGGTGTGGCAGAGCGCGGCGCGACGTGGCGGCGGCGCTGGCGCTGGCGGTGCTGTGGTGGGGCCGCGCGCCGCGAGCGCATCGCAAGCACCGCGGCGCGCGGCGCTAGAGCCGCCCTGAGCGCGGCGCGACGCACCTATTTATTCTAGATAGACCTAATGTTAACCAATTGGCGGGCGCGGCGCCAGCGGCACGGCCGAGCCGCGCCGCGTCCGCGCCGCACACCACCCGCGCCCGCGTTCCGCACCGGACATTTTATCCCAGTTATAGCAATATGCCTAGTGTTACCGCGTAGTTACTAGTGCGCGGCGTCGGCGCGGCGGCGGCGCGGCGGCAGCACGGGGGCCCGGTGGCGCGTTCCCACCGCCGCAATGTAATCCCCACTTCTAAATTTAAATAAAAAAATAAAAAATAAATAGTACGATCGCTTGTAACCGTATCTTAGACATGTAACCCCGTTTAGCTATTGTTGTGAATGCGCATAGATGCCGCGGTGGCGCTGCGAACGCGCCGTGCGGGTGCCCCCTCTCGCGCCCCGTTGTACGAAATTTTTTCATAATATATTATAGTTTTTTTTGTTTGTCTTTATATAGTGATCGTTTTCATGATTAATTTAAAAGTAACCAAAAATAGGTACCAAATATAGAGAAGATATGATTGTTTCTTAATTTTCAAAAGCATTTTGATGCTTGCATGTTGTATTGTGTTCAAAAAACTACAATTAAAAAGATATCCATAACATCGTGTTTTAATACTTAAGAAAAGTACCCAATATCGACGTCATCCTGTAATGCTTAACTTTGTATGTAGATGTACATTTTTCAGACTGGTTATCTAGCATATATTTATGTACTATAGATATTTATATTATGTATGACCACTTCATTGAAATTATAATAAAAGAATTCACTAATATTAAGTTTAACTATTATTGTCGCTGAAAGTGCCATTAAGTATTGCAATATTTATGCTACTTTTATAATTGTATCTTCATTCTCATAGCCTACCATGTCAATTAATGTTACCAGTAATATAATTATAAAGTCAAACTAGAATGTCTTTCATTAATAGCGTAAAAAAAAGAAACGATTACAAAAAGGAATATGTATTCAATAATAAATTCACGTGAAAAAAAAATCATGAGCATAATATATTTAATTATTGAACAATTGAATTTCTTTTAAATAAAATTTATTAGTAGTTTATCTATAAATAGTATTATGCTGTGATAATAACTTGCATTTAAATTCCGTTTTAATAAGAAAAAACTTCTCTGTAACAAAACGAATGTTAGGCAAGTTATAGAAACAGTAGTTTTCAAAGCAATAAACATTCTTCTTTTTTCATTCTGGTATTATTGGACACCTAAACGCCAATTAACAAGCAAAGCTTTCGTAACAAAAAATACAAAGTAACAACGACTTTTTTCGTAAAGTTTCTAAGTGGGCCGAATTATTTTGTCTATGTTTAATATAATAAATTTAATATAATAATGAACCCAAAGCTTTTTGGATTACCGGACTTCAACAATTTATAATATTGATCGAGTCGTATTAAAGATAGATTTGTCATCAGACCAGATTAGCAAATTATTTAGCAAAATTTATATACAATTATTATTAGCAGTAGTCTATATCAATATAATACTAAAATTTCTATGGGCATAAATAATTAATATGTAAATAACTCATAACTAATTGATATTTTTAGACATACAAAAAACATGCTATGAAGTACCTCCTAAATTTAGGGGACCGTATTATTAGTGTTCTGGTTGAAGTTCTGTAGAGTCGGATGCAGGCAAGCAATTCTTAAGGGCTGGCTTATTTTCATCAGCCGCGATTCCTTGCGTTCGATTGCTCCTGATACTAAAGTGTATGCCGTAGTGAACAAAGTAGCTGCCTAAAAATAAAGAGAAAAGCAGTCTTATAGCCAACACCATACTATAAATTTAATATACAATGATACTGTATTATTGATAAAAAAAGTAGATTTTATAGGCAAAGCATATTGACGTGTATATTTCAGTCCAGAAATATATCGCTATCTATACCCATAAACAGGCAAACATCTGGAATTTATAATAAAGGAAGTAAATGCGCAAAAAGGTACGTAAACGTTATTTGGTTTCGCTGTCAAATGCCATTCAAACAGCGATAATCTATCGTCTAATCGTCGACAGCCATATGTTAAGCTCTATTATTTTGGCGACCCGCTTGGCGTAGTAGTTAGTAACCCTGACCGATATGGGCATAAGTATGGATACTTATGCCCATATCGGTCACTTCCCATCACAATTCCCACCACGTGTTTTTGTCTAAATAATATATACTTATTTATGTAAGTAACCACCAACCCGCATTGGACCAGCTTGGTGGGATACGGTCCAAAAACCGCCTAATGGATAGGGTGTATTAGGGGAGGCCTATGTCCAGCAGTGGACTATCACAGGCTGATGATGATGATTTATGTAATAAGTTAAGTGTAGGAATTTATTATTCATTTAGTTTACATAGTTCAAGCATTGCTTAGTTTGGGACTTAGTCAATGTGCTGTTTTTTGTCCATAAATGTTATTGTTATTTATCCTTTGGGTTCATGAAAGCTGAATGGATTACAAGCCGACGCCATGATAACCTGGGAAAAATGGGTAGGTGAAAGAATGCAATCTTTCCGGATTTTATTTAACTATGTACCTGCATTTTAGTAACTAGATGAATGATCGATACCTATATTATATATATATGAATATAAAAGATTTGTAATTTGATGTAAACGTTGGTAATGAATAAACTCGAAAACTATTAAATTATACCAATTAAATAAAGATCTGTTCACCATTGACAGCTACTGAGTAACATAGGCTGTATTTGTTGCTCGAAAAGATTAGGGATCCTTCCTAAGGCTTCAGTAGCGTAACTTAAGGTATTAAAAAGTGCCCTAATCTCTTTCGTAGCATGCCCTGAGGAAACTATTGATAATAAAAAAAAGTACTTTAATATTATATAATACATAAACATATTTACAATAAACCTCGCAATATCTATTGTCAAAGTAAAGATTTCGTTTGCTTGACGTATCCCGTAACGTATTTAAAACGTTTTACATATACTTCTCTATATTATTAGGACTTGGAATTGATGTAAACATTTTAACTTATGGCACCGAAGTGGCGTCATGTACCTCATCATCATCATCATAATCCACTGCTGGACATAAGCCTCCCCTAATGCACGCCTTCTCCATTTTTGGAAGTTTTTGGAGCGTATCCCACCACGCTGGTCCAATGCGGGTTGGTGGGTGCATCAGGGTGGTTGTTAAAAATTAAATTTCTTGAGGATCCCCCTAAAAAGCTACCTTTTGATGAAAAACACTGGAATTTTTTTTATAATTTTTTTTAAGTCGAGATAACACGTGCCTTAAGAAGATTCAAGGTAATTTTTGGTAATCTCCTGTTTTTTCAGGAAACTTCTTGTTATGTATAAAGTAAAAATTATTTCAAAATTGGAAAAGTTTCAACCATGAAAGACCTTCAGTATTATCATTCTCTGTGGTGAATTTCAAATTATAGTTTTAGAAAAAGTTCAAAATTCTTCGTGATTTAAGCTTTCCTTGAATCACCTTGAGGCACGTATTGTCTTGACTTAAAAAAAAATTCCAGTGTCCTCAAGAAATTTAATTTTTTAAGGCCACCCTAAGGTGCATGCATCTAGCTTTTATTATTAATTTGGTAATTTAGCAGTCTAAACCGTATATATACCGTATCATTTGGCGTACCCTAGGGTAGCAACTGGGTCCCACGCTATTTATAGTGTACATGAACGGCATATTGTCACTAGAAGTCCTTAACGGTAACATTCTGTATTACGCTGATGATACAGTTTTGATATTCTACGGGTGCATTCACCGCATATCAATGTGGCTTAATAAAAACCCATTGACTATAATGCAGACAAAACTAAATTCCTAACTTTTTAAAACAGCTCTGAGCCGGTGTCCAGATTACGTTAAACAACTCAAAGTTCATAAACCATCTCGTACTATTGCGGCGTATCGTATATATAATACCCTAATTTCAGACTACTCATGTAGATATTATATCCAATTCTTTTAAAATTAATACCTTTGTGTAACAATAGACGGGCTTTAGCTTTAAAAATCACTTCATATATATAGAAATTACATACCATCACAATAATAAGCGCCGAAGCCAAAACGCATAAAGAATTGATAAACATCCGAAGTTCACCAAGAGCTGGACGTAGGCAACCAACGCTATTCAAAGGAGTAACGCAGCGATCACCATTCTGCAAGGTATAATATTATTGGATGAATATATTTAAAGCGCCTACATGCTCTCTGACCAATTAGCATTGAGAATTGCATTGCGAATTGGTCCGTCAAGGGTCGGTCGGGTCGTCAATCTTCAAAGGAAAATTTTGTGTCATATTTTAACTAGTTGCTTTAGGCTCACGCTTGACGTTAGAATTACTTATTAACTAATAGTAAAAATAATTTATTAGAAAGATGGGCTTATACAACTAGGAGCCGAGAGTGGCGGCTGCAGTCCCTACTTCAAAAGTAACCAACGAATTTAGTTTGACAAAAAATGTATACACAGGCGATACTGGTCACTGAATATTTGACAAATCTTTTATAATTTAAATATTAAAAATAATTCTAACAAATTAGCTTCAATTCATTGTACCTACATCAAATACAGTTGTTTTAATTTCCTAAGTTGAATTAATTAGTTAAAATATTATGTTTTTCAAGTTGCTCATTAAGTTGTTTCGTGAAGTTGAAAGCTTGCACTCTTATCACACTACAATGACAAATTTAGTTATAAGAAGGTGATAAAAATTATAGTAAATTCGAAAAACGTAGTTAAAAGAAATTCCGCTTACCTTTCCGTTTAACAATCGACCGCAACACGAAGGAGGTAACACGGAACGATGACTATACCAATCCGTGTAAGAGTTGACACCACAACACTTCAGCTATAACGGAGATAAAATATTTCAATTCAATTCATAAGAAGCATCTCGTAATCTTGCAATACATTTGATTACTAGTAGTGACTGTAGAACTTAAGTGAGCCCCCTAAATGAAATGAGATTATATTTTTCCTTGTTTTGAATAAATGTTGTACAGAACACCCTTAATATAGGGCCTACAGATTCTCCTATAGTAGCCAATCTTACGCGTCGTAGTGCGTATGGTGTTGTAGTTAAATTTCACGCAAGAGATCGACATGTCAGTGACAATGGATGAAAGGAGCAATCTATTCCGAGTCTGAATTGGTGAACCTAAAGTAATAAATGCTCTGAGTAATTGTAAGAGAATAGAATCTAGACTATAACCTCAATCTGCATAGCCGAAAAGGCTGTTCTGACGGCAGGATCAAAGGACTCCAACGGCAGAGCTCGTAGCATGCTCGCGTTGAGTAGAGCAGGCTCACGCACCGCTCGCGACAAGCCTGTCACAGCAGACAATCCGCAGGATAGCAGCGTCATGGCAGTCGCTGACAATAACATCAACTGTAACAGGAGCAAATTTTGTAGTACTTTTTACTTCCTTGCAAGCTTATTCTAAAATAAACACTTTTAAAGCCTGTGTAAAATTGAGGGATATAATATAGAACATTCAGTGTTCTTTCCATTAAGCGTAATGTTTAAATTATTTGTAAGTTCTCAAATAACCATAGTCAATAGACTCTTATAATAGTAAAAGTAAATAAACAAGAAAATTGGCAACGTCACCTAATTTAAACCCAAGGCTTTCGAGTACAAAGCTATATCACCACTATCAAATGAAAACTGCTAGAAAAATTTGCATGAATTCTATATACTACACATTTTTTTCCTGAATCAATAAACGAATAATGCAAAACGTTCACTAGACTCGAGGACGTACCCTACGCATACAAAATGCTTTTGAATTATTAGTCAGTTCCCAGTTAAAAGAGGATTTGCCAATAAATTACGAAACAGACTTTATATGAAAAATGTAACTTATTGTAGTATCATGGCTATAGTTCCATATTGTTAGACTACGCTGGGCTTTCAACATCTACCAATATGGACGCTTAACGTACTTAACCATTGTAATCTTTGCAAACAATACACATGCATATATTGTCTCCGACCGCTGTTATAAAAATAAAAGACGTCTACAACAAATATTGATTCAATCGACCGCACTTACCGTAACCAAAATCGATGTAGATTTAGTATGATAAGGCACTAAAGTTGCAAGCCAGCATGACGGTAGACAGAGGAAAGCGCCTGCGACGAAAGTCACGGTTGCGCCAAGTTCAGCCCCAAGGTCCGTAGTCCAAAAATAATAGGACATACGAAGCAAACTAAACGCAGAGGAACCGCCTAGAATGGCGCCACCGCTCTGTAAACATTATATATAATAATAAAAGATATTCCCACGTATATATTGCTCCATCACGATATCTATAAAATATATTCCTAATAAATTTAAATTTGGTGAAAACAGAAATTTGGTAGGAATATTCCATTTGCCGAGTAGAGGTCAGGTAAAAACGGATTTTAAGAAATCCATCCGTATATAATAATTTAACACAATCGTATTTATACATGCAACTTCAAACGACCACGCAGTAATGATTTAGCTTTACAAAATAAGAAAATAAAATTAGTTGTTATGAGTTACATGTTGATGCACAAGTTGGACAATAAAACTTGTCCTATTGCTTTGTATTAACTTTATTATTCGCTAGTAATAATTAATATCATGACAGCTGAACGGTAATTTATAAATCCACTTCGAAAAATTTACTACGCTCTAAATAAATTGTAAGCCATCTCTGTCGGACCCAATACCTGATGGCCTGTATATATTTTTTTTCTGATTATTTGTTTTTTTTTAACTAAGATTTTAACTATATAATACATAAAATGTTTTTAAGATGAAAAGCACGTACCAGTAGCAACCCCGCACAAACGAATAAAATTAAACCACTGCTTTTCATTTTCATTAGGTAGCAATAAACTACAAATGTATAGTTCTGTATTACACATAAATCTTTATAATATTTTAAAATAGCTTTATGCATATATTGTTTGAAACGTATTCATTTTATAATGTTTTACCCAATTTAAATATCAAGCTAAATTTTATAGTTATTTTTGATTAATTTTTTTTTTTTTTCAATAGACAATATATCAAGCAGTCTTAACGAAATAGGTTTAATACATTAACGAAATACTTTTCATAAATATATAATTTTGCATGAAAATAATAGTACAAACTAGTAATAAATTGATAACATAATATATAAATACACATATATATAAAACTCTCATAATTCAAAATTATAAGTGTGTTACTATTTAAGTATGAAAGTAAATTAATCTCTTTTTCTATCAATAAAAGTTTTTCACATTTATTTCAGATATGAATAATCCCGTTCCGTTTAGCATAAATGTATGTAAGATATTCGGATGTTAACAAATCAGACAAAATTTGTATCAATTTAAGTATGGCGTCTCTTTTTCTTACTAATTTTTGCCAGTTTTTATGTGAATGGAGTCTAATAAACTCAGTACCACCTGAATAACTGATTAAAAGCAACAGAACAGTGTTTGCTCTCCACTACCTCAGGGTGAGTGATAATCGAGCAATGGATGTCAATAAATTTGTAGGTACCGATGTCCTACAACTACTATTGCCTCTATAATCGAAACCAAATTTTTACACGCCCTATAATTTACATGGAATTTGATGATAGGTCCATATAGCCTTATCACTAGCAAAATAGTGTTCGTCGCAGAATTTCAATCTGCAACCTTCGAAAAGCAAGGGCTACCTTCTCTACAGAGATTGTCGAAAAAGTATCCTGGTAGTAATTTCATATTTTTCTGATATTACTTACTTACTTTGCCTTTTTATTGTAAGGTAGCAAGTTCAGGATTCTTTATAGAACGGCTTTATTGCATATATTATTTCAATAAATATAATTTGAAGCATTACATTATTTGTGTAACCAAAAAAAGCAACTAATACCTACAATGGTATTAATTTTTTTTTAAGGAAAATATGAAGCTGTAATTTTTACATTATAATGTTGCAGCCATACGTATATACCTTATCTGTATATCTAAGAATAAAGAAAGAAGTAATCTAAATTGATAATGGAACTGCTTTTTATTAAATCTGTATTCATTTTAGAATATCGTTAATAAATTTTATATTTTTATTTCTACATTTTTCATTACAAAGAATTTATGTTTATTCAGCATTGCTAACGAATAAAAGGGTAATTGAAATTTTAGTGTAGTAAAGTAGTGGCAAGGGTAAAAATGTAATTATTTTGATGTTTCATTAATTTATGTATAAAATTAAATATTTTACACTAAAACGTCATGTTTCTGCAATAAATCGATGACTTGAGCGATTTATTAAAGAAATCGTCGTATTACAGGTTCGAATCTAATTAATATATGAATATATGCTTTTTTATTATTTTGATCTCTTATACTTAAGTACTTTACTTGGTTTAACCTGATATATATGTCAGGAAATGTATAAACTAAAACATTCTAAACAACCGAGTTTATTAACGTTCATTTTACAGCTTATAGATTTATACGAAAAAATAATGCATCCCTTGCGCGAACGAGCCTGTGACGAGTTGCTAGAACATCCTCTACTCAGGACACCTCCCCCTGAACCTGAAAAACCAAAGCCACCACGCATCAGAAAACCCAGGGAGTTTAAACTTGTTAGATAAACTATACTTTTTTTCGTATAAATTTATAAAAATAGTTTTTAATTTATTTTACTTTTAATCTGCACAAGCTACGCTGTTAAAAAATTATCTTCAGTTTACTTTAGTTCTTCACGATCTTTTTGTTATTTCCGTATTGTGTCATCTAGCATAAAAGGTGTGGGGTTGAAGTAATAAATCATTAATTTTGAATAGTCTTTTTATATAAATAATACAAAACTTTATGAAACCATTACATTTGACTTTAAATAAAATATTTGTAAAATACTTTATTGAAATTTATTTTTGGAACCCCCTTGCTGACACATATTTTTCATTACAATTATCCTAAAAATACTATTTGCAGCCACCAAGATTTCCGTTGCTGTCTAAAGATTTCTACGCAAAATGGTGTAATCATCAAAAGGAGGTAGTTCTTTTTATCTCAATTGATTTAATCTTATATACAATCAATGTTGCTAACGATTCTTTAGTAAAATTCACGTTTAATTACTGAATATTATCATGTTCAATAATTTATCACTAGTTACAAATGACGAAACATAAAGTGGACGATAGTTCACCCGAGTTATTCCCCGAGTTGTACCTCAAGCCGCGTCGATTGGACTACTACGCTCGTCAATTGGAGGAGAATATGATCGTCAACAAAGAACTCATAAAGAAAATAAACCTGATACAAAGGACAGGGGTGAGTAATTATAATAATTATTAAATTGTTAGTGCATATATTAATAATTCAGAGCAATTACGCTCGTTTCAAACATAGCGTGGTTGGAACAGAAGTTTCATAACTTTATAAGTCGACTCACCACAAGCTTGATAAAAATAAACCATAAAAAGTTAGAAATATATATTTTATCCATATCATACCAACCACCTATTGGACATCCCATCCCATATTATACCCACCAACACATTGGACCAGCGCTGCGGGATACGGTCCAAAAACCCCTAATAGATAGGGGTGTATTAGGGGATTGAGATGCCTATGTCGAGCATTGGACCATCACAGGCTGATGATGATAATGATGATAATGATGATATATTTTATAGCTACTTGTTTGAAGATTTACTCGTTCTTAGGCTACTTCACTCAGATTAAGATATTTAAAACAAAATGCATTTGTTTGTATGTAACGTATTTATTTCACGCAGGGCTATGTCGATTGCTGGCTGAAGCCAGAGCCCACAGACACCTACAATAAACTGCTTTGCAAGCAAAGACAACGAGTGCTCGACACTATTCGACATCAGAATTTGAGCATTTATTCACGCCTCCTTGTTGCTGTTCGTATTATATCCATTACTTATTTTATTTATTCTTACCGTTCTTGCTTCTAAACTAGACAAATCCATTTTTTTTATATAGGTAAGCATTTTCCTTAAAATTATTTTCTTTTGTTTTGTTTATGATTCCGTGTTTATGTTCTTTTTTCTTTTATGGCATTCTACTGTGGGGAAACACGGCTGATATTAATACTATTTTTATAATTCAAAAAAGAGCGATTCGAGCAGTCCATAACCTGGGCCCCAAAGAATCGCTGAGAAAAATGTTTACAGAAATCAATGTAATGACTGTTTTTTCTCAATACATATTCGAAAATATTATGTATGTTCATAAAAATAAAAATGATTTTGTAAAACATTGTGACACACATCATATAAATACTAGGAATAAGCATAATTATGTTCTTCCAAAAACTAAGCTCCGAAGAACAATGAAATCTTTCATGGGACAATGTATACTCTTCTACAATAAATTACCAGAAAACGTTCAGCTTTTATCTGTAAATAAATTAAAAAAAATTGTAAAGGAACGTTTGTGTGTAAAAGGATGTTATTGTTGTAATGACTACTTGATAGATAACACACCCTGGTGATGAACTGTTTGCTCCAGGCTATTTCAAAGTAGTAAAATGTAAGGTTTTATGTAAAAGTTTTGTAAAATTTATTGAAGAAAAGGAAAAGAAAAAGTCCCGCTGAGTTTCTTACGCCGGTTCTTCTCAGGTCAGAGGCTTTCATTTCCGAACCGATGGTAGATTATTTGACAATCAATAAGATGTGTAATGCTTCCATATTGAATAAAGATATTTGACTTGACTTGACTTGACTTTTGAGTCCCAGGAAGATCATTTGCTTCGTTAACATTATTATCATAATTTAACTATTCTTTTTAAGTTACTTTAAATATTTACTAAGAAAAATTGATAAATAACTATGTAATTTAGAACTTTTAATGTATGAGTTAAAGTGAGTGTATGTTTCAAGATAGTTGGGTTCAGGTAACCGTTGAAGTTGTATAAATCATTAGCAAAAAAAAAATCATCATCCAAAACGATTGTTTGTTTTCTTAATGAGAACTAAATGGTAGCAAAACTTTTTATTAATATTTAATGCGTTTACAAAATAATTTTAAAGTTAAATACGAGACAATAAAACAAATATTTTAAAATTATACGCACAATACTTAAAGCATCACCTTAGATAAACGAATTATTTACAGAGATCGGAACAACTACTAACAAAGGAATTAGACGAAGCCTGGAAAGACACAAAACACAAATTAATTTTGGGAGCATCGTAAGAACCTTTTGGATTCCATAATCAACTGAAACATT
This sequence comes from Lamproptera curius, assembly GCA_029286875.1. Taxonomy (NCBI): domain Eukaryota; kingdom Metazoa; phylum Arthropoda; class Insecta; order Lepidoptera; family Papilionidae; genus Lamproptera; species Lamproptera curius. The sequence continues at coordinate 5,809,609 of JAGSMT010000016.1, read as the reverse complement.
ATTCTTTTAATATTACTTAAATTAGTATTTAAAGAATAATGTCTGGTACCTAACTATAACAGGAATAAGGTCAACTTTTGATATACTGGATAGAATATTATGTACTGCGAATGACAAGGAAAATATTATGAAATGGTGTTGATGTCATTCACCTTTTGCAGGTTGCCTTTTATTTTGTTCAAGACTGAGAAAATAGATCGAGGCATTAGAGATCCCGCCTTTGATAAACCACCGCATGTACATAGAACCAAGTAAGTAAAGATATTTTAAATCAAACCTATTATTTTTTCATTAATTCGTATGTACTTATAGACTTTATAACAAAAAAAATTAATATTAACGATTAAAAGTAAACTTCTTATTTATCTATTTGTATAGGCTGTGGTATAGGCCTTGTTAATTCTATCGAACATATTGTACTTATATTTGTACGCCTTTAATAGTTTACTGAGTAAACTCTTCTATTTATAAAACTTATTACTATGCTCGCAAGCTCGTCTCGTCAAGAAACATTTGCTTCGTCAAATATAACAGTAAAATACGATGATTTATAAATATCAGACAAACATACATATAGGATAAATTCGTCATACATTACTCTTAGTAGTCGAAGTGTTATAAACAACCAGACTTTTCTTATGAAACTTTAACTGCATTACATTAAATACTAGGTGACTGTATTCTTGTTACAGAATAGCGATGGACATCTGGGTTCGTGGCGGTTCGAAAATGGGCAAAGTTGTTATAGAATTGTTCACTGATATAGCGCCTAAAACCTGCCATTTATTTTTAAACCTAGTGAAAGGGGACGCAACAGGACACGCCTATATGGGATGTAGATTTTTCAGGTGCATTATAAATATATTGGACACATATCTATAATTACAAGAGTAGTTAATTTCGTTAATTGTAAATATTCATAAAACAATTGTAAAGTATAAGTACTACTCCTTATGTTATTTTTAAAAATTTAAAATAACAGTTGATTGACTGATGCAATATGAACTATTATTTTTGGTTAAACACAGAGCATTCACTCGGTGGCGCATTACAAATTATTTAAACTTTTGTATTTCTCATATTCTATAGTAAGTAATGCTTATAATAGCCTTGTATCTTTTTCGGTTTAAATGAATATAACGGTCATAATTAAAAGCTCAACGTATATCTTTGTGAATTCAATTTGTAATAGAAAAAATAAATATATTTATAGTACAAAAATTATAAAAAAAAATCAGTGTCCAACATTAATATCACATTCAAAATATCTGAATTTCAAGGATAGTACCAGATCTTTACTGTTGTGGCGGTGACGTCGTAAAAGATAATGGTTTTGGTTTTTACATGCCAAAAGGACAAGTTGATCCGATGCCTGCTGAAAATTTTCGACTCAAACATACCGTTCCAGGTACGGGTTTTGACGTAAATATGTGCTGCAATTATTACGTGTCTAACATAAAGTTCTTTTTTTAATGGTTATTCTGTGTCCTACTGACTTGCGTCTTATTTAGTTTATTTAGGGATTGTAATTTATATCTCTACGTATTTAACTTGCACAATTGTTTACAATTATAAAAATACAATTCAATTTTAAGGTGTGTTATCAATGGTTGTAAACAGCGATCGCGAGGTGCCTGCCCAGTTCAATATTATTTTTAAACCATTACCACAATTTGACGGAAAGCATGTGGTTTTTGGCAGAGTGAGTTTATTTTCTTTCCTTGTGATCTGTCATAAAATTGTGTATCTTTTTGTGTTTAAATCAGTTATAAAATTATGTTCATACTCTTTGTTCTAACATTGCCTCGCGGTAATGCTTATAATAAGGATGAAACATATAAATAAAATAATTGAAAATATTAAATGTTCAAACACATAGTAATTATAAATTTAATATAAGTCTTTACATGTGTTTATGCTTAGCTTGGTAGAAATGATCATATACGTGAATTTTGATAGTATTAAGTACCTTTTATGTAGGGAACAGTCGGGTAAAGTACCGCCGCAGTGCATCTTTTTGTCGCTCAACTGTGTTAAATTACTGCAGTATTCGTATTTGATCATTGGGTAATTAAGGCATAACATCCTATCGCGGCAAATGTATTTAGGGTGTCACATATTACATTTATTGTAACATGTTTTGTGAATGTACCGTTTATTTATTATACAATCCCACCTATATATTTTGACTCATCACAAGATCTCTGGAACCGTAAGGCGTTGCGACTTGAAATTTGTTAGGAATATTCCTTTTGCCGAATAGAGGTCTGCTAAGCACGGATTTTACGAAATTCCACCCACAAGGAGGTTGGAAGGTTGCTAATACTATATATTTCAAGTATTTAAATTTTTAAACAGATTATTTCCGGTCCGACACAAACTTTGGAGCGAATCAGCGCGCTAGGGCTTCCACTTGGTACCACCAGCTCAGATTGCATAATTCGATCGTGCGGTTGGTTTAGGAGGAATGGCCAATACCGCGAAGGAAACCCGAGTACAATTAAGTTCCCTCCGAGAAGAAAGATTGCCTAGAGTATGATGAAAACTCTCTATATATATGATGAAATCTTATGTAACATATTGTACAAAAACAATTGCGATTTTTATGTATTTTGATTTATTCAATTTTGCAAATAAATTAAACAAATGGCATTTAATTATGCTTCGTTAAATATATCATGCTATGTCATTGCTGACAATTCCTCTTCAAACAAAATTACAACATTAGGATTTGGAATATGCTCATCGCTGTCAATCAGTGTGACATCATCATCAGCTCATATCCATCTTGCTGGACAATAGGGCTCCCTAAGTCACACCTATACAATAGGAAAGTTTGGCCCATTCTCATCAACGTGTGACGACTCGTTTACAGCCCATCCACGCATGGATCTATCTTATTGTTTTCAGACATTGTATGGCAAATTGTCCTAACCAACAACATAGAAATTTTTGTCGTTACCGCTCGTATTTATGCAACGCATATATGCTACGAGAGTTAAATATTAAATTTTGCAAATGTCACGATTCATTAATAAGAAATTAATTAAAACGAAATGTTTCAAAATAACCAATTCAAGTAAAAATGTTTTATTACCAAACGTATAATTTTATATTAAATAAATTAATATGCAGTACAAATATGACACCGAAAGAACAGCTATCAATACGCATTGTTCGTAATCAACGTCAATTAATTCAGTCAATCAAAACAACGAAATAACGGCAATAACTGTTACGTTATATCGTTACATTTAATACTTTACATCTCTATTGTCACTCAATTTTCACGAAGAGCCCGCATGAAAACACTAATGCCAGCAACTGAAAAATTAAGAAAATATTATAATAGGTAAGTATCACGAATTCTAATTTATTTCTTCACATTAACCGTGGTAGGATTTATATAATAAATAACGTATGACACATGAGTCAGAGTTACTGGAGACGAAGTCAAATATAGTCTAGAACCATTTCTAGAAAATTCTGTTATGTTAAACAAAGTAACAACACGAGTAAAAAATAAACTTAATCCACTGCCAACTGTCAACAAGAGAGATAAGTATGCCTGTAATAGTTGTCACGCAAACCATAACACTATAGGGTTTACTAAATTGTGATTTGCGGCAGAAAGAAAATAGGTATTTGGCCCTAATTCTGCTTTCCCGTCACCGTTTCAGGCTTATAATGTAGATTAAAATGCCTTGCTCAATGCTGAAGACATTTTAATGATGCATTATATAAGGTGCTATAATTTCAACATTAATACTTCTCTTACCATTATTACGGATGCAACAATAGCTGTTGTTCCAACTTCTAGTGCGTTTTCCCTCAAAAATGTTACGGTTTTATCGAGGCAACCGTCTGTGTACATAGTCGTCGGATTCGGAGAGCTTTTGCAGTCCAAGCGCTGTAAGGAACACAATTTCTTGTGTCAATGTTGTTTTACGGCTTTTAATTCTTCAATTATGGGTAACAATCGTATAGTACTATATATTATATGATATTTTTGCCAGGGCGGCATTAAGTTTAATCCGGCCCTGTGTAGCCTTGTGTGTGTTGTAAATTTTTCACAAATTTCTTTTAAGTGGTCAAAGTACTAGTATATGTAACAAAACACTGTAAAAGATTACGTACAAAATACAAATATTTATATGGCTAAAACAAGTGAAATTTAAAAAAAATTTGACCAACTTCGAATAGTATTTAACCATTTTGCGTAATATAAAACGTTTACAACGTGCCGTCTGCATGAATTTGTCATGTATGACACGTTTTATACGCATAAAATGAAAGAATTTTTATGCATCTACTTGTATGTCAAAATATTTTTAAAATTACCACATTGAATTATTTTAAAATTTTCAATAAAATGCTTTTAGTGGGTTATACTTAAAACATAGTCCGCTCTCGCAGACTTTATTATGGCCATTTACCGACTTTCCAAAAGAAGGAGTGTATGTGTTTTTATGTAAGTTACCTCGTTGCTCCGCTGATAGTGCTCTGATTATATTCATTCTTTTTTAAATGATATTACCTTCCATTGGTCCCATTTTTTAAAATATTTAATAGATATTTAAAAATAAAAATTTACGGCACGTAAAATCATAACCTCGATGCGATTAAATTACAAACGCTGCCAAAACCATAGAAATGAAAGGCATAGAATATGTTCTACGTAATGGTACTTGATAAAATTATAACAATAAAAATATGACCGACTACAAACTAAGTTTGCACTGAACCATTTTAAGCAATACAAGCGGTTAACAAAGGGAAATTGCCCCGTGATTACCCGTGTTTTAAATCTCTCATATCTTTTAAGATATTCATTTCATCAAAATGTCATGTATGACAAGTTTCATGCTAATAGAATGAAGAATTTTTTTAAATGCGTGCATGCATGATTTAGAATTTAGGCCCACCGTATTTAGGATGTGTAGGCTGATTTAAAATCGTACTTTTTAGTTTTAGTCAAATGGTTCGTGAGAAAAAGACATCTCCTCGGTCTCTCAATTAGACAAGTCTTATCACAAACATAGGTCTGTAATCATAGCATGATACAAAGATTAAAGCGTATAAAAGAAAAAAATTCTTTAATACGCGAATGTATTCTAAAAGTTTCTTAAAAAAATAGCGTAAATTTGCATCGAACCAACCTTTCCAGGATACACCTCTTTACAACAGCTCTCTGGTACATTATCGTTCCAATCGTTATGGCTTCTAACGCCACAGCATTGTAAGAACGTCTGCGTGTCGTCCCACGACTTTGTATACTCATGTTTAACGCCGTAATAGGGTATCGATGCAAACATCTCTCGATCGAGTGTCGAAAAGACCTTCTCGCGGAAGACAAACTGCATTATTCCCCCTACTAGCGCTATCACGAATATTATGAAGACTAGTATGTAGTACTGGAAAAAAATAATAATCACTTTAGAAGACCTTTAAAAATACCATAATAAATCACGATTACTGTGACGTATTCCATTCTTTTCTAATGCATTCTGCCTCTACAACTAACCTAATTTTATTACGGATATATTCAAGAAGGATTGCAAAATGTATTTATCTCTATCCGGAAATCTTTAGTACACATACAAGGTTCACGAAATAATACTCGCAAGTAACTCAAATTGAGGTCATGATATTTTATTTATGTGCATTAAATGAAAACAAGAATATGTTTAAAAAGATAAACCGCTGGTAAAGGTTTTGATTTTGTTTTGGAAATATTTCAGTTCTACGTTATTTTATTGATTGCACAAATAACATATATTTGTGTAATCAATAAAATAACGTAGAACTACGAAGAAGGCGATAAAAAACCTTTCGTTGTAGGTATTTCATTCCTTACGAATATTATCAGCGGCAACACATTTTTTTTCTGACACTTTTTTGTTGATTATAAACAACTCATATCTGTACCAAATATCACCTTGATATTATTGCAAACTATAACGGCACCAAACGTATTGATCAGAGCGCTTTATGTTCTACCGCCTACGCCTTAAAAGTTATAGATGTATTTATACAAAATCTAGACATCACTTAATCTCTATAGTCAATTAAATACTAAAATGGGGCAATTAAGATTTCGATTGTGAAATATCCGTACCGTGAGCAGCATACACTTGACTTCCTTCGCAGCACCGCAGCATCCAAGCACGGAGAGTAGAATCATAGCAACACCAGACACGAGCACCACCGCCACCGACGCGATAAACATATTGTTGCTCATTAAGGTGCTCGAAAAAGAGCGGGAAACCCATACCCACGCACCCACGCCAACGGCGAATGCGCCGCCAAGCTAGAGAGATGCAACGTTAAATATAATTGGTGTAAGCCAAGATAATTGAGTCAAATCAATTGAGCCCTATTTAGACTTGGTAATCTGTATATAAAGTAACTAGGTGCGAAAACCGCCAAAAGCGTTATTAATGCTGTACTATCTTTTTTAATTTAGCTTCTTTATTAAAAACAATGTGCATTTATTTGTTTCGTTGCAAAAAATTGGATGTCTTTTTGTCTTTAAGGCAGTTCTGACTAGTATTTATTACATCTGCTAAATATTTAAGTCTGAGTTAAGATTCGGGAGGCTATTGTAAAATATGTATGCATGCAAACGATAAAATATCATTTAAAATGTTTTTGTTCCAAATCGTAAAAAAATAAAGCTAATATTTTTAAAATAAATAAAATTTCGTTTTTACTAATAGAACTTTTTAACAAAATCCAATATTATTTATATTACATCTTATTGGATTGGTTGTCAAATAGTATCAAAAGATCCCAAACTACTCTGCGATTTTAAGACTAATCGTCATCTCACTGACTGTCCTAATACGCCTTTATTTTGAGATTAATTACCCAAGTAAATACAAATAGGGTGAAAACATAAAACAATGTCTGCTAGAAAGGCATCGTGCCTTGTTAAAATATAGGCCGGCGTCTTGTATCTTAGTATTCATAAAGTATACTTTGCTTATTAAATGATAGCTAAAAAATCCTACGTGGTTACGTAGTAGTACGGGTGTTTATAGTTTCCAGTAAATTTAAATTAATTTTATTGAAAAATATTTAAGACAATGTCTATGAAATAGTATGTGATCGTGTTTTGATGATGGTTTCCGCGTTTATTATATATCAACGGTTTGCTAGGATATTACAAGCTGTTTTTAGTAATCTCATTGTAATAAACTTACAAATATGATGACGTTAATAGCGATGAGCGACACCTTCATGCACCTGCCGCAGCTGTCAATTGCACCACCCATACCCATGGCTACCCTGGAAATAAACACAACAATTTATCTATATCCTTATACAATTTAGAAGCGTATAAAAAAACTTCGTAGGTACTGTTTATACGAGTACGCATTCACTTTAAATCACTAAGCCAATTATGACAAAATTAAAAAAGACAAGATACCTGCTAAATAGCTAGAGAGTTTAGTTTGTGTGTTGTTATTTCTATTTCAATATTCCTTTAAATTACCGAAAAAATTAAAAGTTGTTTACATACGCAAAGAGAGAAACAACAAAAACATTATATTATATTATATTGAATAAAAAAATTAATGCTCTCATTTCCATATTATTTTAAAAATAAAACGTAAAGTGACATATGTTTTAAAAACAGCTTTGTATATATATTTGGTTTTTTAAAAACCTAAATTACATACAAACAATAGCCAACATTTTATTATATCTTTTGCGAGCAGAAATTGTTACTTTCTTAGGGATCCGTAATTTTATTAAAATGTTACTCAGTGCAGGTGAAACAATATAATATATTCTTTTCATTATTACATTAATTTTAAAGTGAATTCATGGCAAACAAAGAAACTAATCTTTTCTCTTTGTAATATTAATACAGAAATATGAGATTTAAATATAATGTATTATATGTGCCAGTTACTCTAAAGTTATTTTCAGTAAATTTTAATAACTGAACGTACCTTCCTGACACATACTTATCGGCTTACAAGAGACGATGCGCTACATTAATGGAAAATCCTTTAGTAAATGTAAGTTTGGCGGAGGCCCACCAATAAAGACGCTATAATTTATTAATTATTTTACTACGGAAAACATCGAATGCAAAAAGCTATTAATTTTATGGCGCAATATTTATTTTATCTTTAAATAGAATAAAAATTACATGTATTTTTATTGATTATATGATCAGAATTAAATCTTTATTATAAGACGATCGAAACTTGATATGTAACATGTTTTGATTTTCTTCAATATCTAGTAACTGTCATATATTAATAAACACTTACACAAGCTTTTCAAGCTATTTATTCCAAGAAAATCTTAACATTACGAAGATTAACGAAACAGTATTTAATACAATAAATCCGTCATAAAGTGAATTGTAGCCGTCGCGATTACTCATCAAATTAAACTTACGTCCAATGTGCCTCGGAACGTTTTGGTTTCCTTTTCGTATACAAATTTATTCTGTTTCCCATATTTCTTGCCATTTGTAACAATGAAATCCATACCTACTTACATAAAAACTAATAACGACGCTTTGAAAAAAGCAAAACTACCTTCATTTAATAATTAAAGATAATTCGTTTCATTCATTTAATAACTAATCACGAAGAACTTGAAATATTACCTCCAAATAAAAAAATTGCGAACATTTGTGTAAAAATATTTAATTTTATCTACACAGTATAATATTATTGACTACGTATTGTTTAGCAATTATACTCCAACAGACTGCAATATTAATAGTATTTTTTAAATATCATAAGCTAAATAATTTTTTGATATTTTCGCATGAAAATAAATACAATTTTTGTTATTTAAATTGCAGTCATCACAACAGTGCTTATCCGTATTACCACTGCTTGAAAGTTGGACTTACCTAACGCTACAAAGTTGTCCGGTTAGGTAGTTGTCTACTTTATTTATTTACCTAGGACAAGTGTCCTAGGTAAATAAATATAAGTAAATAACTTCGTGGACAGCTTCAAGTAAAGTGCTCCCAACAACTACCGGTATAGGCGTGACTTATGCAATACTAGACATTAGTCTTGTTCATATCGATGTATGGAGCAAGCTATGCTTGATATTTCTTCAAAAGTGCGTAATGTAAAAATCCGCATCAGCACTATGTTTACCTATATATTTCGCAGAATATGCAAGCTAGAGTTTGTAATGGACCAGCCACATAGCTCACATAACGAAGAACCATTCAGGACAAAAGGTTCCCGAGTCCCGAAGTGGCCGCCACTGAGAGGTATAATCCACCACTACAAGGAGTGACAACCTGTGTTAATGGGCAGGGAGTCGGTAGATGCAGGCGGCGCAGGATCGTACCTTGTGGCAGCTTATGCAGCAGTAGACTTCGATAAGCTTACATTAAAATTATGATGATATCTATAATTGTATTTCAAGGCTTATTAATAAAATCTAAGGTTCGATTTGGAAATAACACAAACAATTCTTAACAAGCTTTGAAAGTCTAAAACAGTTCTTAGTACGTAGCATTAAAATAAAACCTTATCTCTAGTGTTTAGTTGTAAAAATTTAGCTTTTACCACTGTAGGTACGTAACATGTAGGTATTTATGTCAAGCATAATGTATTACGCTTGTGCAGTGCAACTTGTGCGGACGCAGCGCATTATTTCAAGGTGATGTGGGTAACGCAAGGCCCATCTGATCCATTCGCTGTTTTGTAATAGACAATAAGTGAAAGTCTACATGCGTAACGGAATTTGAGCAGTCATTCATCAACATTATCCGAACGGGTGAACTAAACATTCTTTACCAAAACAAACAAACATGACTGTATCATTTAAGGTTTCTGATATAACGGGGAGCGATCGTTTACTTTAAAAAACATGAAACTGGTCAATTTTGTTGGTAAACAATTCACCTATTCGATCTTTATATTTGGAAAACTTTTTGTGGTGTTTTGAGACACGTTTTACTTACCGTTATTTTATTGACAGACCGGTAACAAGTTGACGCTTTCTATTGTTTCACTCAACCATCACAGAAATTAGATCTAACATTGCAATTTTACGAACTTAAGCTGCCGCGTTGTGTATTTTTCATAAAGAAAACGTGCAAGACGTTCGACGCCAGAAATACAACTGGTTTGGGCGACGCGAGTATTCGCCCCACCAAAATGCGAGCTATGGGTCAGTCTTCGAAGGTAACGTACTTTTTGCTATTGGAACTTAACGGCAACTGGGTCGACTAGTATTTAAAGGGTAACGGCAACCTTTATTACTAGTACGTTATCATTCAATCAAGTCTTCCACTTAAGTATCGATCTATCAAATACCATGAATTCAACAAAAGAAACACTAAATATTTATTTTTACTTTAATGTCTCAAAGATATGACCTTTGCTCGAGTGATTTCTTTTAGTTTTGATATGATATAAATAATTATTATTCAGGCATTATTATTATTCAGGCATTATTATTAGGCATACTTCTATCAAAACAAACTACAGCATTTATTTAACAAAAAAATCATTTGCACCTTACCGACCAACTAAGTCGATAATGGACGCTTTGATGATATCACCCCAAATTTAACCTTATGTGGTCATTCAACCCACAACGACGTAAAAACTATAAACTTAGCTATTTATTCTAATAGCATTCTATCATGAACGGAAACTACCTAGAACCCGGAAGAACACTAACTACGTTATACAGAACCAAATATTTTTTAACTTTATAAGATTATTCTTAGCGTACCAAATACCAATAAAAGAAAATAACTAAACGTTAGTTTTTAAAATTTATTTTTTAGCTTTTCTTCATAAAACTTTACTTCAACATAAATTAGATAAATATGTTATGAAAGCTTGAAGTAGGTCAGATAATCCTTTTCTTCATCAAAAATGATTTGAAATCGATCTCGTTATAATAATTTATGTAGAACGGTATTATAAATCCGTTTCCAATTATTTTGCACCATACAAAAATATCCATTTGCAAAATAACTTAATTCTGTTTACTCAAAATGGGAACAAACTCAAATTGTTGACTTATATTTTGATTGTATTACCTCCTTTTAAGTAATAAAATGTTCGCTCTTAAAAATATGCCGTAACTAATGCAAATACATTTTTTTATTTTCGTTCAATAATCAAAACATATATTTATTTATTTTATTAACGCGATTGCTATACATATTAAATCCATTTTATACAGATTTTTCCGTTGTAATGGCGAAAAGTGGATTTAATAAAAAAAGAATACGACATATATTTATTAAGATAAGTAGATTTTTTCATACTAAGATATACATTTGAAAGCGTCAACTAGCATATATTTCATACTACTGATACTTTTTCTATACATAAATGATATTAATAATAATTATGCAAAACTTCTAACAATTGTAGAATCTTGACCCCTTTATACTCTAGAATCGGAACCTTTACCATTTGTTTCTTAAAATCTACAAATTTATATTATTAATTTAATCTCATGCAATGATAGTACTTTATTGTCAATATAAATACATTATTTTTATTCTAAAGGTCTAATTTATCCTCTCTTTAGAAAAAATCACATAGCAAATAATTGCCGTCTTTCGTTAATGAAATAACTCAGCACTATATAATTCCATTCGCATTCTAATTCGTACGACCATAATATAAGGTGTTCGGTGAAATCATTCGACAACAGCTTAGTCTTTCCAATGTGTATTTATTACAGATGTTAACTTATGAACAAATAACGTAGAACAATGTATCGGCACTGGACCTTCAATAATATATTACACACTTTGCGCTAAAAATACAACATATTACACTTATACAAGCTACACACTACATTTGCTGGTTACATACATATCGACAATAAATTATAATGAGTGTTAGTTGCTTTTAACTATATAATGTACTAAAACTTGCAACACTTAACGCCCTTCACTAGAAACAACCACGACACTGCGTACAAAGAAACTTGACAAATTTCTATTTCTAACCTATCAGACGGTACTAACAATTCTAGGGTTTTATTAAAAAATAATCTCACGGTAACACAACTCAGATACCACAGCAGGATAGGCAGAGATACAATATAATTGTTGTTTAGACAATATCACAACACAAAAAGAGCAACATTTCTGAGCATAGACTTGGTTAATTAAATGTATTACGATTTTATGTTAGTAAATCGATATTAGTAAAGAATACAAAATAAGCTTTCAGAGATTCATAATGAATACAGTGCATGAATGCGATGTTATATAGAAAACAAGCAAAACTTTAATCTGCGATAGAACATGAGGAAATAATGTTAGGAATTGCATTGAAGTGGCATTATTCACAAAGATTGCATATCCCATTCTACATTAGCATAAATATACCCGATGTTAGTACAACCGGTAATAAATATATAATTTAACTATATTATCCTCAGCTCAGTTCAATATAGCATACAAAACATATAAAATAAGACACGCAGCATCGTGGTAAATTATATTTTCGTTACTTAAGCATTTTCCGATGTCTCCGTGCGCCGAGGAAATGGGAAAAATTCGCCTAAAAAAATAAATTGTTTGCACCGTATAAAACAGTTTATGATACGTGTGCCAGACAATCTCTAATATATATAAACAAAAACTTATGTCAAACTCTATTGGCGCCAATTAGTAAAACGTCATTCATATGCCTTTTGGCGTCATAAGAGTATGATATAAGAATTATTTTATAAACAATATAGTATTTGGCATATTTTTATAGCCAAAAGGTCTGAAACTCAACGACTTCAGAAAATGTAAATAAGGGAGGATAACGTCACATTTGATTAGTAACACACAAATAACATTTGCATCAGCTGAAACATTATAAAAAACTCGTATGCCATTAAACAAACTTAACAGTACGTGCTGGACCAAAAAACGCACGGTGTAATAAGTTCAAAATCAACAAACAACATGAACATGTATGTGTTAAGTATACAAAATAACAATCAGGTTTGATGACGCTTCCAGTCGTAAAGCTTTTAAGTTACTATGAACGACGTATTTATCATTCTTGTAGTCCATATCGTATTCCTTTATGTCTAACAAATAATTTGACACAACAATAACCGTTGGTTTTATCAGGAAATCATTTTAAAAAATAAAAGCAAACAAAGCTGTCAGGAAAGCCAGATTAAGAACTTTTAACACGATTCCATATAGAAACTATTTAAATTGCAAGTCAATCAGCCTTCATTTGAAAGGAAAGTACGTACGTAATTTAAAAAATAAAAATTTTACAGCACTTTCCATGGTCATTGATTTTTGTAATCTTCAACATAATGTACATATAATATGAAAAAAAAAGCATTAATTTTTAACAATAGTACAGATACAGTGAGAAAAGGTTTTCCTTCGTATTTTTTTGGAAAAGTTCGTATTTATATATATCTTTTTAATAACTTCATTGTGACATTTGGCACTAAACAACAAAGTTTTATGAACATTAAAATGTTACTCATTTAATACGATCATTCATTGACATTTCGGGTGTCATCGTATTTAAACAACGATTCGAGTTTTTCCGAAGGAAAATAATTTCTCACTACATCTGTAAATGAATGAATAGCATGAATGTTGAAATGCTATATACACTCGAGTTATTTTTACAATATGTTACAAAAACCCTGTTAGATCCGAGACTAAGTAAACGATGATAGATTTTACATTTCAAAATAACAATTTGCGATAATGATTGAACCCTCACTAGTTGTTCGCTAGAGTACGCAATGCATCTAACTCGCAATATCAACGAACTCCACCATCAATGGAGGTTTATAATGCAGTCTATAGAGATTATATCTCAATTTTCACTTTACACTTGCAATTGAAATTATTAAAAATTCTCATACAAAAATCAGCACCAGTAATCTCAAGATCTACGATTATTTAAGCCGTATTTAAACACTTTAGAAGCGAAACAATATACACAAATTACTGTACAACGTTATATGCGCTAAAAGGGATAATTGATATCCAAAGAGCTAACATATATATATAAAGGCCAAAGATGTTAATAACAAAGAAATCGATTCAATAACCAATGGCACCGTCATAAGGCACCAAATACGGCATACTTATTGATGTGACAGTCTTTTAATACATGCCTTTATATCAGGCTAAAGAAAAAACAAAATCAATGTAATCAACGGAATACATAAAGAAGTGACATTATACGTCCAGCGTTCTTATTGATGAATTGTCGACGAGCGACAGTCCATTACTAACGCTACTTCGTCGTAGGTAACATTGTTTACATCAACTCCGTGTTCTCTTAGCCGAGGTATAGTGAGTCTATCTGAATCATTCGTCATCATAATCACACATCGCATAAGTCTTTGCCATTTCGCTATTAACATAGAGAGCGTTCAAGAATGAGCAGCGGTACGGCGACCGGCACAGGGTGTTTGTGACATACTGTTCTGTGGTCGAGTGAGGGCGGCGGGAGGTGCGGGGGGCGGCTAGACGGAGACACGGGGCGCGGGGGCTTCAGGCGCGCGGGGGGCGCGGCGGTCAGCTGGGCGCGGCGAGGGGCAAGGCGAGGAGCGCGGCGGAGGGCGCGGGCAGCGCGGCGGGGGGCGGCGGTACGGGGGCGGGCCCCCGCGCCGCGGCGTGCCACTACGGCCTTCGCGGGGGGAACACGGTGCCGCGCGACGCGAAGCCGCCGCTGCCGCCGCCGCCGCCAGGCGCCGCTGCTGGAAAACGATCGTCGGCACGCTTTTCATATGATTGTTTTTTCAAAATGCCCTATATTTATGATATAATTAAAGACGGAATGAATTTTACCGCCTTCAATATTGTCTACTATATAATCGACGTTTCAGATACAGGTTCCAAGTTTGCGGGCATACTGAGGTGTTGTTCGTACAGACAAATGAGGATGACCAGGTCAAGACAGACGAAAAGTAAAGTATATTAGCGTAAATGCAAGAAAGCGATACCGGTGGTAGGCAAGAAAGTGGATGTAAACATTTTTATGTAGCTGTTTAATTATTCATTTTATATGTATACAATACGACATATCCTATCTTAGTCTGCCCGTGATCAAGGACGGGAATGATTCCGAAACGTCGGCAATAAATATAAAAATTAACGAACAAAAGTCCGTATAGACTGAACTTAATATCGCTGTTTATAGTTGTTTCTTTAGTTTTGGTTAATAACTGCACAAGGATACTTACGCTGGTTAGGAAATGGCAAGCAGTTCGATTTCAATACTTCCTCATGATTACCATATGCACAAAATTTAACTACAACTGTATTGGCCGATATCCCGGTGATTTCGGCTTCATAGAACTGTAAAAAAAGAAATCATTACCATACGAAGTCACTTTACAAAATAAAAAAGGAAAGGTAATAATTTACATTGTTATCCTCCCAGTAAAGCGCGAGACACCGATCGCCGATTTTCCAATTGACATCGCCAACACCCAACAAGGCTCGGGCTTGCTCGTTCACACCTGAGTTTTGGAAGCCTAACAGTGAACCGGGCAGGAAGGGCCCTCCAGCGCGCAGATTATTGTAGTCTTGAAGCCGCCCTCCGTAGCCGTATTGCCGTCCATTGTACCCGCTCTGAGCCCCGCTTAAATAATTCACGTTCGCGAACATAGGATTCTGCTGAGGGTCAATGAACCCATTCGACTGCTGTTGTTGCGGCCTCCGCTGGTACGACTGCTCTTGATACTTCTGCATGTCGTTATTCCTCCTATATGCGGGAATATCGGGCATGTTCTGATTAGGCATAAACGACTGTTTCATGGAATACATCTGCTCTATATGCTGTTGATATCTACGAGACTGCGATATATCATCAATAGGCCTTGACTGATTGCTCAGGAGATTTAGATTGGCCGTGGCTTCCGTTAAGCTATCAATCGCTGAGGGATTGTTGTGATAATTGTGAGTTTGGTGCATTTTATTGTCGTTCATGTTTCTGTCTGGAATAGAGTTACGATCGGTATATGTATTTTGCTGTTGAAGAGAATACGAGTTATTGTATGGCATGTGCAAATTGACATTGTTTGTGTGTTGTTGATGATTTTGCTGTTGTTGATTTTGTTGTTGTTGATTTTGTTGTTGTTGATGATGCTGTTGTTGATGATGCTGTTGTTGATGTTGCTGTTGTTGATGTTGATGTTGCTGTTGTTGATGTTGCTGTTGTTGTTGTTGCTGCTTATTTTTCTCCTCGAGCTTTCTCTGGAACCGCGGTGGCTTCTCATGTTGAGTTTGATACTTTCTCTCTTCCCTATTAGAGTTCTGGTGGTGATTATCATGGGAATAATGACCTCTACTATCTGACTTATGTCTATTAGCACCATCATATCTTGAGCCATGTGGACGAGAGTTGCTTTTGGCACTGCTCCTATCCCTATTTGGATAATTTCGCTCAACTTTATCTTCAATCGGTTGGTTTGTATTGTTTTGGCGAGTATTTTTATCCTTATCTGGAACATTAGGCAGTTTATCTTCTAAGAAATCAAACAGTGACACTTTCCCTGACGGTTTAACGGGCATACTTTCCTCATCCACGGGCTCTTTCTCCCTTCGACCCTTACGTTTGGATTGGTCTGGCTCTTTTTGTTTATCCTTACTCCTATTTTCCGAATTGTCTCTTCTCTGTAATATCCTAAGTGCCCTGTCCACATTATTCTTTGTATATTTAAGAGCATTTTCGGCTTGCTCTTCAGAGAATCCAGCATCAACAATTTTCTGAACGTTTGCATCCAAAAGAGGCCTAGTGCCTCCACCGAATACCTGCAAAGAGAACTTTTTGAATTTTGATCGAACTATTATGTAATTAGCCAAAAATTTGATAATTTATTTTTACATTTCCTAGAAGTAGATCACCATGTTTGATAAATGACCACAATGAGTTCATCAAGTATTTACACAACATGTACTGTTTTCTAATCAAATAATCTCATTACTTTTTTTTTATTTATTCTTCATGCACGAAATTTGTACAAGGCGGACTGAATACTGATGGCATTCATAGTCTACCAGCCAACCATTGGGTGGTGAGATATTAAGATAGGTGCAACAAAGTGATAAAAAAAGAAGTTTTGTATGTGTGTGTGTGAATGTAAAGATGAGTTTTTACCTAGCATATATGGTTACTACCTAGCATATGTAGAATAATAAAGCATAACAATAAACAATTTATATTGCAGCTAAATAAAATATTTCATTTATATCAACAAGTCTAACAACACCTGATGGAAAATAGAATATTATTGGCTTGAGCTTTTAATTTCAAAGATTTCCTATCTTAATCTACTAATTGATTAAAACTTTAAGAAGTTACCGTTACCTTTTTGACTCCAGATAACCTTTGTGCCTCAGCAATGGCACCTTTTCTTTGGGCCTCAAATTCTGCATTATCCTGTTTTGTAGCGTCTTGCAAACTCTTGAACTGTTTATCTAAACTAAGTGCCTCCAAACGTTGGCCAAATGGAATCCATGGTGGAGGCCCCCCTTCAGCACCAATTCCACCTAAAGGCAAAGCAAGCAAAGTATAGCTTTTAAATAATTAAAAACATACAGTTTGAAACATATAAACAAAACTTCACATACCCCTTGTATGTTTGGCTAAACTTCGATTTAACTCCCATTTCTCAATCATATGAGTAACTTTACCACCTAAAATTGAAATAACACTCGGAGAGAGCCATATAATACCTTGACTAACTTCTAACCCCTCATTATTGAGCAACAGTTTTGTGCCAGGTGGAGTATTTATACTAAGGCTAGAGATAGGACTCGTTTCTAATCCAGTGAATGTCGATTTTCCGTCATGTAACGTCAATTTTAACATTCGTGGCGCCGAGCTAGACTCCTCATTGGCTTTTGGGGCTGACACATTTCGTATCTTTTGTATTTGAACAACAATTGGTTTTTCTAATTTGGAGGGCTCTTTAATAAAATCTTCAGGAAACGCACCCTCGCCGATGTCCCTCAGATCAAGCTGTAAACATGAGAAAATAAATAAACCGTACAATCAAGAACTTCTGTTATTAACCTAAACTGGGTGCACAGACATGTACTTTGAGAACTTACGTCTAAGGCTTTACGGCTTATAATATTTACATCTTGAATATCCCCATTTTCGCTTATAGTGTCAATACCATCCTGTGTAAGATAC
The DNA here is from genome assembly GCA_029286875.1 of Lamproptera curius. Lineage (NCBI taxonomy): Eukaryota > Metazoa > Arthropoda > Insecta > Lepidoptera > Papilionidae > Lamproptera > Lamproptera curius. The sequence goes on along the minus strand of JAGSMT010000016.1, from coordinate 5,791,451 downwards.
CTGCAAATAACATATACCAATCAGAAGTAATAATTACAATAAACCGAAAACATCCATAACTTTCCTTACTATACCCACCAGCCCAATTCTTTAAGGCTTTCTTTAAGCGTCATTTTTCTATTCCTTTATCTAAATTATACTAATAATTAGGAAAAACTTAATAAATAAAAGAACTGTTTCGGGCACACCATATTCCAATTGCCTATTTGTCAAATCAACTAACACAGATGAATAATAATATAATCATCTCAAAACTGTATTAATTATGGTTAAAAGCCAACAAAATTTATTCAAACTAAAAAAATATGTCAACAACATAATATGGCAATAAACTTAAATTATATGAAAGTAATGATTATTTTTATTTATTAGAAGAATGCGCCATTTCAATATAATATTATATATTTTTTTAAATAAGTAATACTAGCAGTCTCATACATATTTTTTGAGGGTTTATATAACTACTGGTTTTTTTGTAATATTATGTGGTCCGGTATATAAATAACTAGAGTTTTATTGGTCTTGTTCAGAGGCTATTTTTTAAAATAAGGTCGTTACTATATTTCAATAGCAATACTAATCAGCCTGCGAAAATTACGTTTTTAGGCAACGAGAACTCATGATTTATCAAATCACGTATGAATAATAATAGTATACTAAAATAAAAGAAGTAAATAATTTATTACGTGCGTTTAAAAATACCCAAAACGGATCAAGACACGAGTCAAGAAAATTACTAGGTATCATGATTATGGAATGTTCATAAGAGGATCGAAATACTGAATACTGTTGTCCATATTTTAGAGAATAATATTTTTTCATGCTATTTAATTTTAAAATGTATTATTTTTTATCAAACTTACTACAATAATTAAAAACATGTATATTGTAAAAGCAAACGTACAGTATCAATAATGAAAATTATCATATATTTTAAAATTATATCGTCATATAATTTATTTTTCATTGAACCTCATCAAAATGAACAGTTCAGATAGGTTTAGGTATTGCTTATTTGATATACTTAACGATTATGTATAATCTACAACACGGATTAAGGCGATGTAGGTTATTGACCTGTCAAACTACGTTTACTTGATTGATAAGATTTGTTTAATCTTATTTCTGATAAGTAATACAGGACTTCACATTTATATAGACTGCGACTTGGAATTGGCGTAAACTCAATAAAAAATCATTTCATTGTATAATTACGATCATGTCCTCTGTAGGTATAAGTTTGTAAACATAAGGTTCACAACCTTCATTAATATGCTAATTACTATATTTTTCTTTTTTAGACACACATTTTCAACGTGGAAATGACTTGCGAAGGCTGTTCCGGAGCTGTGGAACGAGTGCTGAATAGATTAAAAGGTCAAGGTGTTGATGATGTTACCATAAGTCTCCAGGAACAAAAAGTCCTTGTTAAATCTTCGCTTGGCGCAGATCAACTGTTAGAGGCAATAAAGAAAACTGGAAAAAAGACTACGTATGTTGGGACTCAGTAATTATGTGATAATTATGTCTAAGGGAATTAAGGCAGGTATTGTATAGTATAGTTTTGTTGTTTGTTATATTATAATTTAATTTAGATGACTTGTTAAACTAGAGATTGTAACTAAAAATAAAATGTAATTCACAGAATTAAATGATGTAAATGTTTAAATAAATAAATAAAGTTTACAAATAATATATGCACTTTTTGAAAATTTACTATTTAATAAATATTTTTATTAATAACTCGTTTAATTCATAATTATTTTTGTGAAACAGCTACATCTTCTAATGTACCAAGTCTTAAATCTACTAAATCAACAGCTTCATGTAGTGCATTAAGATGATCAATAATAGCATTAACTGTTGGCAGCACATCTGCACAATCACAATTTTTATGTTTGCTATTGCTTGTGTCTATTTTCATCTTTTTCATTAATGGTTCGTGTTTTGTATTTAAGTCTGTAATTATTTTAAAGCCAGTATTAATTGGAAATGTACGTTTACGACCAACCCATTCTATTGTTCCACTAGTGTAACAGATGTCAGATTCTTTCAGTTTAATCATTCCGAATAACTCTTCATTGTCTTTTTCTAATCCAATAGAGGGTTTTGTTATCAATGGTACTGAGTATGTTGCAGGATTTGGTGGTGGACGAGGGATATGACTCATATGGCCAACACTTAATGATTCAGAGGCTCCAATTTCGGGTACTGTTGTTACAGTTACATTTCTAGATGGTAAATTTCTTAATAGATTTTGTTCAAACATGACATATGATGGACTAGGCACTTGGTCAGAATTTTCGTTTGGTCCTTCAATGAAAGTACTGTTCACTTTTTGCTCCTCTGTGTTTGTAGCGTCATCAAGGTGAACGAAGGTCACTATAGGATACATAGAGCTGTGATAGCATTGGTACCATAACCTTGAACCCTAATATTTATATGAATATAATTATTTCAAGCCTGATAATAATTTAAAAATTGTTATTATATATTATTGTCTACATCAAACTAATTTTTACATTTAATTGTAGTAACAACTGTTAGCATATTGTTTGGTTTTAAATGAAAACCCAAATTTTATACAATATTCAAATATTACAATTAATAATGGAGGTGCAAACTAATAAAACTACATTAAATAAACAGAATGGCATTATTTAAATTTGCAATTTAGATAAATATTACAAATGATGATAAATAATTCTTATATATTTGATACTATTCAATAAATATAATAATATGAAATAACTAAATAACTTTTAGGTGCTATCTTTTTCTGACAACCTTAACTTTTCCTCCTATTGTAGATGCACTTGGATTTGCGTCTTTAGACAATTGATTCAAATCTTCATTTTCTTTATGTTCATTGGCTAATTCTGTAAAATTGGTCCTCCATATAAATACCTAAAAAAAAAATTGGCTGTAGGTTAAATGTACCTTACTGTACAATGTAAAAAAGAAGAGACATACTAATTTGTCTTCACCGGCTGATGCAAAAGTGTCTCCACTCTTCGAGAAAGCAACAGAGTTTATAGGACCACTATGACCGCTCAATGTAAATATTGGATGTCCCTCCAGTAGGTCAAGTATCTGTTCAAATGACATAAATAAGAATATTTATATTTTGAATGGGTTAAACTCAAAGCATAATTTTATTTAATAAAAATATTTAAATATACATATTTATCTAATATACCTTCATTTTTCCATCCTTGCTTGATGTCAATATGTAACTTCCACTTGGGTGGAAGGCCAATTGCGTAACTGCATCACTGTGAATGCTGTATGAAAATATTGGTTAAAAATTTATAATAATACTCTTTTATATTGTAATTAAAGAGCAATGTAATTAATGGTTAAATAGTTTACAAGCATTTTAAATAACAAGGAATAAATATAAACATTTAAAAAAATAATACCTTGATTTATATTCTATCACAAATTTTAAACTACTTGGGCAACTGATTCAATATATATAATTTTTATTAAAAAAAAATTTTGTTTGTTAGACATATTTTTGTAAATGTCTTACTGTTTATATATCTAATAATAGACACAAACAATTAATCAGTTTTAAACAAATCAAGATAAAATTAAACAATTACATAAAAAAATTAGCATTAATATTAATATTAATTACCTGTAGTACTGAACAAGTGTGTGAGTTCTGATATCATAAACTTTAACATTTCCATGAGAAGTTCCTATAGCTATGTAGCAGCCAGATGGATGCCATGATAATGCCATACCATATCCTTTCTGGTCCTTATATATATGTATACACTCCCCAGTATCAGGATTCCAAAGGCGTGTAGTTTTATCATCTGAACATGAGGCTACTACAGAACCATCCTGGGACATACGGGCACATCTCACCCAGTTTGTATGTCCCACAAATGATGCAATAAATTTGTGCTTTTCACTTGACCATAGCTTTACTATTTTGTCATCTGATGCTGTCAATATCTTTTGAACAAATAACAATATATAAAAATATAGCAATAGTAAATTAAACATTATAGTATAAGATATTAACCTTGGAACTGTCTGGACTAAATTGTACTGAACGCACAGTTTGTGAATGTGCCTTGAACATGCCAGTGCTTCCCGTAACAGTAGGGACCCATAGTCTGACAGTTTTATCACGAGATGCGGATGCCATATACTTTCCTGTTGGAGAAAATGTAACATCCATAACTGCTTCATCATGCCCTTGAAATCTATAGCTTCTCATTGTTCCTCTTAAGTCCCATAACTGCATTTAAAAATATATTAAATATACAAAAATATCAACAAATAAAATTATGATTATAAATATTTAACAAGGACTGATATAAAATTTTTACTTAAGTTAACATCCTAAAAATAATATCCAGTAGATGGTTACATTTATTGAGCTGGATTATATCTACTTAATAACAGTACCTTTAATAATCTTAAACGCAAACAAATAATCTTAAATGATGGTAGCAGCCTCGCCTGGCTTTGCTCAGGATTTTTTTTAATTTGTTAGAAATTGATTTTTATTTTGTTTATTAAAACATTCATATATTGTTATTAATGTTTACAACAAAATATGCTAGACATCGTAAATACAAAAACAAATATTTATAACAATAGACCTCAGTTTTAAAATTTATTCTATTATAATAACCAGTTACGGTTGTTTTAAAAATATTAATTGCCATTCAATAATAATATAAATTCCAATAAGAAACCCTTTTTTGTGAGTTTCATTTGCATAAATTTAATAATAATGTTCCAAACTATTCAAATGTTTTGAACAAAGTGAAATAAAGTAAGTCAAGCAATAGACAGCTCAGTCATAAAACTATACTGTAAAATGTGTATACAAAAGCACAACTGTTACTGTCAGACAGGCCTCTTAGCGACAGCGACAGAGCTCCTACTGTCAAAACATTGGTAGCAAAATTAAACAAGTACAAAAAACTAACATTTATGTTTAAAACCGTAAGGGTTCTATACCTGTACCTGTATAACTGTATTTGTAATGTTTGCATAATGGTTCTTTCTTAACTATGTATCTCAGATACCGTCACCTATTTGTAATAATTTTGTTTAAGGCCAAGCACGATAGAATTTTGTAGCATTAGTACTCTTATTCAGACTGAGAATAATACTGAAGTAAAACAAAGCCTTAAATTTTACCAAGACACTGTGATCCAATGAACTGGAAGCAATTTGTTGGCCATTGGGATTGTGAAATAGAGATGTTATTGCGCCTTTATGTCCCTTTAATTGTTTTTCTAATGATGGTTCCGGTGACATAGTCTTATAATCCATTATCATCTATAATGTTTCTACACATCAAATTAAGATAAACGCACTTAAATTATATTAAATCAAAGCTCAACAGAATATAATCCCATGACAACAATAATATCTAAAGCAACGAAATTTAAACCAACTGCCATAACTGTCTTAATATTTATTTTTACACACATCATATGACGGTAGATGTCAAAAATACGCGAATAAAGTATATAAAATAGAATTCGTTAACAATGGAATCTACCTATTGTTTAATTCCAAAAATCATTGAGTATTGCTGTATTGTTTAAGCCTTAGACTCATAGAACCAGAGCAGCTTTTAATAATGTTAAAAAAACGTATACGTTATATGAATATAAGTAGACAAAGTTTTGCAAGTAAGTTAATATTTTATATCGTTAAGTTTTACGGATGGATATAAAATCAATCAATTCTTTACAGAATCCGAAACGTCGGGAATAAATAGTTCTAACGCGGAAATTAATTAGTGGATTTGATATGTATAATAATCGCGTAAATAAAAGAAATAATTATCTTACGGACGGCTTATAAAAGAACTTTCTTCGCAGGGGTTGATTATATTTTTATATTTATTTTATAATCTTTATAACTGGCAGCAAAATATATATATATATATTTTACCATTTGGACAAAAGGAATAACATTGTTTATGGCTCAAGTTCAGAACTATACGTCAGAACGACACGAGGTGTTTCTTATGTTTGATTTTGTTTTAAGTAGTTTTCGGAGAAATTATATCGTTTCTCAATACTACAAAAGGTTTGAAAATGTACCTATAATAATCATATTAAAATTAAATTTACACAGTTGCCGTATTTTATCAGTATTGCTTATCATTTCGATGTGCAGCACCGGGTGCATGCTGCAAAATTCTTTAAATAACGCGTTTAGTTTTACTTATTGGAGTGCATAATTTTTTTTTCAGACCTAAGTATGAAGTGAAAAATCGGCCTATGGGGATTTTATTCTTCCGAAGAGTAGGTAAGTTGTAAAAATGGATACTTTTTAAAACAAAACAAAGAATGTAAATGTGATGCAAGTAGCAAGAAACATTTCTGTATTTCAACTGAAAGTAAGAAATTATTAGTATTATATTTCTATCATTAGAATATTATTCATTGCTTACAATCGAGAAAAGCAAATACTTAACACATCTTATAATCTAGTAATTATTACCATAGCAGACAGGAGCTACAATGAATGTGGGAGCAGTAAGTAGTGGTGATGTAGCAGGGGAGGTGTCTCTCATAGCTGATGAACTGAGCAGAGCTGTTGAGCTTACACTCAATCCTGTTGTGTCACATGATGCAAGAGTCAAGCTTATAATGCTTGTGAGAGGTAACTTTTTTACATAACTAGAAAGATATACCTAGGTGCTTCATTGCATATTATTGTCAAGCAACATACCTAAACTATAGTTAAGCCAACTTAGACTTGTCATAAATGATAAGAAGAAAGTGAGAATAACAAAGTTCATCTAAAATTGTTTATTAAATATTTTCAGTTTTAAAGAAAACTCTCCATGGTGTGCTCAAGCAGGGCTACTACTTGCTAGTGGAAATCAGTACTCTGCGGTTGTGAAACATTTTGGTCTACAATTAATGGAACACACAGTAAAATATAGATGGACTCAGATTACTCAAGCTGAAAAAATTTTTATTAAGGTACATTGGCATTTTTGAACAAGTTAAATAATATTGCAAAGAAATTTTAAATTTAGAATATCCAATAATGTTCATTTATTTTTAAGGAAAATGCAATGAAGCTATTGTATATGGGTGGCTGGGAGACTGGCCACTTAAATGATGCACTTGCAAGAGTTATTGTAGAAATGATAAAACGTGAATGGCCACAGCAGTGGCCTACTTTACTAGCAGAGCTTAGTGATGCCTGTGCCCATGGACATTTGCATACAATTATAGTGCTACATGTGTTTTTAAGGCTTGTAGAAGATGTTGCTACATTACAGGTATGGAAGAATTAAGGAAGAATATAGTTCCTATGTTGTTTTGTTTTATTCCACTTTTTCTAAAAATTTGTATGTACTAATGCTCAATGTTTTTATAGTACATAAAAAATAAAACAAATTTTGTAAAAACATCAAAGAGCTGTAGAATTTGGTACATTTTGATAAAAAGGTGTATGCAAAGAGGGGAAGAGGGTAGTGTATCAAACTATGTCTTTTATATTTTTTGTTTAGTGTTGTAATATTCTGTTATAATATTTATTGTGAGTTTAGTGTATGTCTATAATATTTTTATATACAGACTTTAGAGCAACATCAACGTCGTAAAGATATCTATCAAGCACTTACAAGCAATATGGCTGAGATATTTGCATTCTTTATGCGTCTCATTGAACTCCATGTTCAAGAGTTTAGAGAGAAAACAGCTGCTGGAGATTATACAGCGGCTGCCAGTAATGGCCGGGTTGTTCAGGTGATGCTTTGTTTATTTTATGTAATGATTGTACTGTTCAATTCTTTATAAATATTGTTTCATCTTTTCCATTAAAGTTTATATAGATTAAGTATAAATATTATTATTTTAGCTCTATGTTTTAGTTTACAAATTGCTATGCTAGCAATCTAAGGAAGTAATTGATCTAAAAAAACTTTACATAAGAATTTACAAACGCTTTATTTTTATATATTTATTCTTTAAATTATTAAAGCACATAAGTATTCTGATCTGTTTTTCTACTCAGGTTGTATTACTGACACTAACTGGCTTTGTGGAGTGGGTGTCCACAAATCACGTAGTGATGAACAATGGTCGATTGCTACAAATCCTTTGCATCTTACTGCAAGATGATGCTTTCCAACTGCCAGCTGCTGAGTGCCTTTTGCAAGTGGTCAATAGGAAAGGCTCTGTAAGTAAACAAATTGTTGTAAGACTAATATATAAAAAAAAAATTGTAATTGTTGTAATACTTATACATAAAATTAAAAAGTTTAATAAACATGTGGTTATGACATCATCATCATTAGCCTGTGTCAGTCCACTGCTAGACATAGGCATCTCCTATTGCACTATACTGCTTCCAATCTTCGGCTATTCTCATCCAGCCCACAGGTCACTTTGCGAAAGTCATTTCTCCATCTTGATGCAAGGAGTTCCACACTAAGTATAGTTGTGTATTGTTCATGAAATTAGGATGGTAAATTGTAATTATTACAGGTCAAAGAGCGCAAGCCATTATTAATATTATTCAGTGATGATGCAATCACATGCATACATCGAGCTGCCGTTGCGAGCATCAGTACAGTGGATGAAAAACAATATTTATTCCAAAAGAAGCTCTCTCAGGTATAAAAACAATACGGTTCACAAAAGACTATTTTTACGTTCTATTTGACGTATATGTGATCACATCTTTAAATGGGATCCCTCAGTCAGTGAATTCTTATGGAATAAGAATTTTCAAATTTCTTCTAGCAATTTCACTATTTATGTAAAATATATTGTAATTATTATTTTAAACATTGGGATTTATAGTAAAAATTAAATATTTCTGACATCCTTAGTTTATTCTTGGTTCTTGTCTTATTTTATCTCCGATGTAATGATTTATCATACATTGTTTGATATCAATGTTTAATTACCGCTTATTCATATTATCATTTAAATTGGTCAGTATAATATGTAGAATTCAATTCTCACAATTTACTATTATGATAAAATATATTTATTTATTATTTATAACATAGGGATTTATAGAAAATTAAATATTTCGAAATCCTTAGGTTTATTCTTGGTTCTTGTCTGTTTATCTCCAACATGTTTATCTACTTGTTGAATCAATGTTAATTACAGTTATTCATAGTTCTATGCTTTAAATTGTAGACTATGTAGTCATAACATCCATTCTGACTCAGATATATAATACGTTTTATTATATATATATATCATGATTCTAACAACAATTAAACTGTAATTTGGAAACTGAAGGTCATCTGTGGTTCTAGCGTTTGCCCCAAAGTTTGAAGTACATTGAGCAATAACAAATGTTGAGCATGGCTTCTAGCATGGAGACTATGTTGTGCTCACTGTCACATCATCTCGACTCGACATTACTTACTCCGTACTGGTTTATTTAACATGACGATATCAAAGTGCTACAACTGTTGTACTTAGATGACTTTAGTTTCCTGAATAGTTTGAGTAATTACAATAAATAAGTAGACATTATTATTTGAGCATTGATAGTTTGTTGTCACAAATTACATTTTCGTACTTGTATAACGCAACCGTTTATAATTATGAATGCAAATTTTAAAACAAATTTGTTTAAGATTAGTTTTTATTTTGCAATATAATATAAAAACTTATCGAGGAAAAGCGTTTGCACTGTTATTGGTTAAACACAGCGTAGGGATTAGAATACACGTACATCCTATATGTTGATTAGCTTGGCCATACAGAGAAACAATATTATGTAATATATACAATACACCTGTTACACATACTATTTATTTTTAATTTTTAGGTATCCTATCCATCGTCTCGCGTTAACGGTGCAACTGACGCAGTAGCATACGCTTGTATGGATTACGACAGCGAGCAGGAGTTTTCAATTTTCTTCAGCCGCTGCCGAACCGAAATTTTAGATAGTTTTAGGTATGTATTTCAGTAATTCAACTTAATACGGAACCAAATAGAAGGATAACAATGTTTGCATAAGGTTTTTACATATTACAGTACTTAATAGTGCACAAAGCTGTCGTTCTTACTAATCGACTAATATTGAGGCCATACACATAGCCTCTCCATTGTTAGGTTACATTGGTTACATCTGTTCATAGTCTGTCCTTACTTTGGTTGTCTTTTTTTATTAACATAAGTCCAGCTTGGCGTAATAAATCCGTTGATTTACACTGAAAGAAATTTATATAAACCCCTTTTACAACTAGCGTCTGTGTAATTTAAAACAATTGCTGTGAACGATTTTACTTGCCACTGTTTTTTGTTTTATATGAAGACAGAATAACTTGCAGTAACATATGATATTTTATTATAATTTTTTCAGATATTGTATGATAGCTGCGCCATTGGTGACATGGTCATACGTTGAGCAATGGACGCAAGCAGCTCTGGATAAAGTCGACACTTGCCCACCACATATCGACGCTACACATCCTTTGCACATTGAGTGGGAGGCGTTATCGCAGGTAAATAGATACTCGATTATTGTTATATTGTAATTTAAAAAAAATATATGGTTTATATTTATGAAAAAAAAATATATTTTATAATATAATATAAATAATATTTTTCTTTGTACCAATATCCATTGGTACAAATTGGTGGTGGAGTCATAATGCATTTAAATGAAAACCGCATAGCTAGTTATAATCTGCTCACGTAACGGATCTAAGCACGAAATTCTGCCATTTATTACAATTTATCATCATCGTCTCATAGCAGCCTTTATCCGTTCACTGCTGGACTTTGGCCTTTTATATTAGTAACATGGATTTAAATGTGTTTCGTGGTTTCTGCTAAACTATTTCAAGAATCATATTTTCGACGTGCAATTGCAGTTTTTATCGCATAAAAGGTCGATGAGTTGTAGCGGTCGTGCTATCCGATATTTTGGTTCTAGCTAAATGCTCTTTCATATATGTATATGACAAATATCAAGATCGCATGTTTCAGAGCGTGAAGTTTTAGACGTCTTTCACTGTATGTTTTAATCATTTCTCATTTCAGGTATTGGACGTGGTACTCTCGCGGCTACTGCAGGCCGAGCCGCGTCCCTGCGTTGCCGCGGGGCTCAGGCTGTTGCAGCGCTGCGTGGCCAGCGAACCGCGCGCTCCCCTTCTATTGTCGCTTCTACTGTCCTTCATATCGGCTCTCTTCGTCTTCCTCAGCTGCGCGTATAGTCAGCTAGCAGGTTAGTTTGATATCACCGCACGTTTAGACCTTCAATGATAGACCGGACGTAAGTTATTATTGCACTTTTCGGCATATTGCGTAAAACGTCAGCAAGATTTGAATATTGTGCATTCAATGTTTTTACTCCTAAACCGTCGATTTCAACAAAAGTATATAAACGGTTTAATGAATTGTAACCTCTGTAAGGTCCCGGCGTGGGCGTGGCCGGCGCTGACCTGCTGCCCCGTGTGTTAGACAAGATCTTCGCGGCGCTGGTGTACGAAGGCGCCCCTCCCGAGGACAGGCGTTCGCGCACCGTGAAGAATGTGAGGCGGCACGCGGCCGGATTGCTCGTCAAGCTAGGCTCTAAGGTACTGTTTACTCTAAAATTGTCGAAGATAGCAAATAAAACAAATTGATAATGCATAAGTGTATGTATTTTAAATTCCTTGATTCTGATTGCGACTATTTCCTTTTTTGTTATTATTGTGTAATATTGAAATTATTAAGTCGTTATTCTGTGATAAAACTAGGACTACTTGGTAGTGCAAAAAGCATTAGTTTATGTTTTGCTATATTTAAATTTTATTACAGTAAGAACTTTGAGGATGTTTTATAATTTGTTAATTTCATGAATTAAAGTGATTTGGTAAATGTTGTCTGTTAATATATTGTCCTGTTAATGTAATAGTAAAAATGTTAAGCAACGCGTTAAATTGGCACAATCAGAACCTATAATGACGATTATGTATCTTCAGTATCCACTGCTGCTGCTGCCGGTGTTCGGACGCCTACACGAGATGAGCCGCGCCGCCCTCGCGCGCCCCGACCTCAGCGCCGTCGAGAGCGTCACCCTGCAGGAGGCTCTCTTGCTCGTCTCCAACCACTTCTGCTGCTACGAGCGCCAGAGTGCGCTGGTTGCGCAGGTCTTTCTTTTTTATTAATATTAATTCTACTGCATCCGTAGCCCAGTGGTAAAAGCATGAGATTCAGAACCGGATGTCTTGAGATCGAATCCTGTGAGGATTCAACAACCTTTCATTGTTATTTCCTAGTAGTCTGATTGCCATAAAAAAGTCGTCATGGCCATGTATACGTATTTCATGACATTTTAATATCTGGTGTGTATAAATTCTGTGTAACAATTTAAGTTAACAACAAACTTCGTTATACTTTCTGCGAAAGTAATGACAATTTATATCTTATTATAAACATAGGTAGGTAGTTGGAAAAAACTTTTTAAAAATCTTAATATGAAATATGTAAAGTCAGTAACATATTATTAGTAACAGTTAACACAATTTTATGTCTGCAGTTAAAAAAAATGTAAAGGCCTTTTTGCATGAGTAATGACTGTTGTAGGACAGACTTTTTTTGTACGAAACCTGTCTGGTGAAGTACCACCGCGGTACTTATTTCTGCCGCAAATCAGTGGTGTATAAGCACTACTTTTGGTTTAAAGGGTACCGATACCAGCGCAATTGCTGGCTAAACTAGATCTAATATTAAATTTTCCAGGTTGGTGAGTGGATTTGTAGCGATTCACGCTACATTTCTTACCATCAATTGGACATCCTGCTGGTCTGCTTAAACTAATAAAAGAATGTAGCCTGAATTAATTTGAAAAGCTGTGCCAAGTATATAAGAAAAAAAATTGTTTAAAGTGAATTCTGAATTCCATACGAAATAGCCAAAAAGAAGGATTAACTAAGAGTTATGTTTGTCAGGTGCTGGGCGACTGCAGTTCTCGCTGGGCGGCGCTGGGGCCGCACGTGTCGTCGGCGGAGGCGCTGGCGCGGCTCGTGGGGCTGGACGTGGAGCCGAGCGAGGCGGACGACGAGCGCGGCAGGGCGCGGCGCACGCTGCTGCACGCGCTCACGCTGCTGCTGGGCGTCGTCAAGCGCACGCACGTGCCCGCCGACCCCGACAAGTGAGCGAGCCTCCTTTATTATGGTTTATTCCACTGAATGCTATTTGTTTATATTAATATCTTAACTTTTTTTAACTGCCTTCATAGCCTAGTGGTAAAAGCGTGTGCTTTAGAAACCGGAGGTCGCGGGTTCGAATCCTGCGGAGACTCAACACATTTTCATTGTTGTTTCCTAGTTGGTTAGGGCAATCTGGGCTAATCACACAATTGCCTGAAAAGTAATATGATTCATGCGTCGGATGGGCTTATAAAAAGTCGATCCACCCACCAACCCGCATTGGACCAGCGTGGTGGATACGGTCCATAAACCTCCTAATGGAGAAGTGGAGGCCTATGTCCATCAGTGGACTTGGACAGGCTGATGATGATGATTTAACTTTTTAGTAAACCCACTTTCAAGTTTCGAAATATTAAAAAAAAATCGATATAGGGTACAGATATGTGAAAGTAGGTTTTATTTATACAGTGTATTTAATGTATAAAAAGTATAAATACATAGTATCATAATAATGCCTTATAATAATCAAAAAATTGACAGAAAATATCAGCACTGTCTTTGTGTTTACAGAGCGTCGCGGGGCGGCTTCAGCGCCGGCGTGACGTCATCGGGCAACCCCGTCTGGAGGAACCCGTGCGGCGCGCACGTGTTGCCGCTGTTGCCGCATGCGTTGGCGTTGGCGCGTGCACTGCACGAGCTGCACGCACCGCACGCTGCGTCGCTGAGGCACGCGGCGCACGCACGGGCGCTTCAACCGCCGCCCGCGGAGCGACGCAATCTGCTCGGTCTGCGTGACGACGCACCGCCTGCGCCGAGCGAGCCGCAGGACCGGATGCAGAACTATCTGCACACTCTCCACGATAATGTTAGTATGGTGTAATCCAAAACTTTTGTAGTTTCTTCTTTCTTACATTTGCAACTACTTTCTAATTTGCCTTAGCTGGGGTTGTCGTGCTATTAATAATTGTAGAAAAATTTAATAACTTATTGATAAAGGATGGTTTTGAATACTGTGGGCTATTAAAATAAAATAATACTTGCAATAGGCATGATGACAGTAATTAAAACCTACTAAAATACTAAATTTTTGAAATAAAACTTGATGCTTGGAATATAAAATCCGCTTGGATTTTTTTATTATAAGTGTGACTAATATGTATTATTATAAAATAAAACTACAAAATAAGGCAATCCGCCATGATATCTTAAAAACCAATCAGAGCGCATGACTTCACGCTTTAGTCAACGCATGCGCAATACGCACGAACATCTTGTTTGTATTATTTTTGTTTGAATACCGAGTACTATTTGACTGTGAATATTATTAATTCGAATAGAAAATAATTCGAATCATGGACCAAGGATTTACTAAGGCAAACAGCGCTAATTTGTCTAAAATTTACAATATAATGCTGGGAGAGTTTTTGTTGAGATAAAATCTTACCTCGAAATAGATAGTTTATATTTTTACATTTAGACCTCATACACAATATTATTACAAAATACTATATACTAGAATCTACAAAAGTATGTAAAAATTTACGTCAAAGTGATCTTCACGAGAATAAAGGTGAGGTGAGAGCTAGTTGTTTCGTGTTGTTTTATTTTGAGGAACGAACACAAATAGCTTATTAGGATACGTTTTTACGGATGTATTTTGACACTGGGAAACCCCATACCACCTATGTTACCTATTTTTATTGATGATTTGTCACCGAGTTGTATGTCCAGCAATCCACTAATAACAACACCACAATAGCACTTCATTTCTAGTTTAAACATCAATTCCGTGTTTTATTTGGCTCTTGCATTCTTTCGTGCCTTCTGGCATGATCAGTATTCAATCGCAAATTATGCAAGCCTCATTTAATTTTATGTAACAATTGGCCAGGTATGCCACTTAGTGGGTGCGGCGGCGGCGTCCCTCGGGCGCGAGCTGTACGGCGCGGCGGGCCTGGCGCGCTTCGTGGCGAACGCCCTGCTGCACGCGCCCGAGCGGCTGCCCGACCACTGGCTGCGGCGAGTGCTGAGGGCGGCGCTGCGCCCGCTCCTGCTGCACTGCCCGCCTGCGCACTACGCGGACGTGGCGTTGCCGTTGCTGGACCACTTAGCGCCTTTCAGTACGTGGTTTCTATTAGTGTCTTACGGAAAATACGAGACTTTATATATAAGTAAATTTATAAGTGACATTTGTGTCAAAATATATTAGTGTGAGTAGTCATCTGTATATGGAGAGCACTGTAGATATATTGATTACTGGTTAAATAAAACGGTATGTCCTGATTCTCAACATTGTACTTTTTTACTATGTATTATGGCCGGAAGGTATCGCATAACGTCGCCCAAGTAAAAATAAATCAAGACTGTAAAACTTTTCGTAAGGTTGTAAATTCCTTGCACTTGTAAAGTGCAAGGAAATAGGAGGAAAGGAATTCCATATTTATTTTCGCGACTTTACTTTCGTTGATATCGCGTTAAAATGTGTAAGGAAACAAATGCCTTACGACTTTTTATAGCAAACTTCATAGCTCAAAAGTATAATTTATAATGTCATGCAGTTCTAGAAAACTATTGTTGTTTGCAGTGCTGGTCCATCTATCGCAGCGATGGGAGTATGTGACGTCTCTTTACGAATCTGGCAAACTTGAAGAGGAGGGTGGCAGTGAGTCCCAAGAAGTGCTAGAAGATATGCTCGTGCGACATTTGACAAGGGAACATCTCGAATTATTAAAAGTTAGTTTTTATTGTTATTGTTTTCTTTTTCCAGTGTCTAAGTAATTTTTAATATTGTAGGCGAAATCTGACAGAGAAGTTAAAACATGGATTTGTCATATCATTCCTATTAATTGGCTTTAGTGTGCTTTGCTTTTCATTAAAAAACAAAACAAACATTAGTGCCAAGTGGAAAGTGTTACGCGTTTCTTGACGTATATATCACTATAATTCCTAGAAGGTAATCTTGGAGCTCTTATTAAAAATAACCTTAAAAAGCTTATAGAAGAGCAAACAAAAGGCATCTATATCATAAATTTGATGATAAAATTAACACTAATTAGTGTAAAGAAAATTTAACTTAACTATATAGTGTATTACATAGCCCAGCTATACCATTAAGTATAAAGTAAATTCAAATATTCCAGATCTCTCTAGTGGACACCGGGGGCGCCCCCAGCGCGGTGAGCAGCGGCGACACGGTGGACATGGAGGAGGAGAGCGCGCCGCCCCAAAGAGCGCCCGAGACCGTGTCCGAGTTGGGGGCGCTGGTGCTCGCGCAGCCGGTGGCTGGACCCGCGGTCTTGCACACTGTGTGTATCAGTTTAGTCGTCTTATATAACGGAATTATATGTTTACAACCAAAATAACGAGCTGTAATCTTTTCAGATTACGGTTCTTTTACTTTTTTTTGGAAGATTTGCATTTTATTATTAAGATTAAATATTAAAAAGGATATATTATGGTTAAGGTAATATTACAGATGGACATATTTGGACAGTTTTCTCGTGAATGTTTGGTCATTTTAGTTTCTTATACGGCATACAATAAGCAATATTTAATTTAAGGTGCAATTTAACAAACTGTCATTTGTTTTTCACAATATAATTTTTATCATTTGTGCGTTTTAAATTTTGCTATCATAATTTAGTAAGATATTTTAAAAACTCATAAAAAATATATCTCCATTTAATCTCTGTGTATACGCCTTTTGCAATGAATTATTTTGTTTATATAAATATCTGTGTGTATGAAACGGAACATTGATTGCAGATATTGCGCGCCCTGACGTGGAACGACTCCACGTCGTCCCTGCGCGCGTGCGCGCTAGCGTTGCCCGCCCTGCGCGCGGCGCTGTCCGCGGGGCGCGTGGGCGCGGCGGAGGCCAGCGGCGCCTTGGCCGCGGTGCTGCAGGCGCTGCGCACGCACGGACAGCACGACGCCAACCAGGCGGCCCTGCTCGCTCTAGCTGTGCAGGTAATATCTGTTAAGTGGACTCAATAAGAATATATCGTCGCTGCGCCTGACAAGTTCCACTTGTGATTTTTGCTAGGTTTTGGGAAACAACAAAAAATTTTTTTAAGAAATGGTTAATTAAATAAAACGAGCAGTATTATAGAATCAAAATATTTATTAAGAGTATGCATATACCACAATTCGGTATTTAAATATCAAATGGTTAACGAGTTATAATTTTTTTTAATCAAAAGGTGCCCATAACTGTTTTGGCACCGTTCAAAAAAAAGTAATTATGTGCATTATTGCAAATACAGTCTTTCGTTATTTCCGATTGTATCAAATATCGGATAACATTATGTGAATCTTTGGTGTTTTTATAGCAATCATACAAATAAAATACCAGTTTTTAGACTCTATTAGTACCATACTTGAACACAACTACATTTAGTACTAATTTCAAATAATCAATTTTAATAAAAAAATATAAAAATAAATATCTGGCTGCTTAGTTACTTTAGATAACTATACTATTATTATTGTAGTGTTTGATCAAAGTATCTTTAATATCACAGGCTATAATCTCTTAAATACTGAGTATCGATAAGTAATCTTACACCTATGGGCAAATTAAGATGATAGATGTTCTACCTACTATTTTTAGGAACTTTGCCAGAATATTACAAATAAAATCTTACAAAAAAACTTGCGTCTAAAATTTAACAGAAAAACTAAATTTGTATAAAATTATTATTATTGAATCAAAGCTTACTTAAGAAAAAAGCTTACATACAAAATTGATCAGTCTCACTGATATGTGAACACTTAAATTATTTGTACTGTAAATTATCTTTAAATTAATGGTAATCTCAGTGCATATAAAGTTTTAATGACTGCAAGTTATCATATTTTGTCTCATCTATTTTTCAAGGCTTATCGTAAAGATTATTGGGACACGACTTTAAAATGGTGCGTTGACGTTGTGGTAGGATTTGCCAATCAACAGGATGACGAAGCTTGTAGTACACATTTCCGTCTTTATAGGAAAGAGCTCGAATATCGGTAACAGTCAGGTTTCCTGCCTTTTTACCGGGATGTATTGAATCTAGGCAAATGTTTTCTTCGTAGTTCTTAAAGCAAGTGTAGTCGACATGGCGGACATGATAAGGTTGCTTTGGCCGTGCTTCCCTCATTCGGCTGATGATCACCGAGTGAATAAATTGGATGACGAAATTGCTTCTCTAATGTTCAATGGACACTGTCTACTTCCATCATCGTGTGTCCTTTTTCTAAAATGATCTTTTCATACTCTAACCCAGTCTCCTTTGATAATTTTGCTGGAGCGGATGACAAAACTTTATTTCTATTTTCATAGGAACAACCGTCAGAAATTATATATTTTTTAATTTAGTGAAGTCTTCAAAAAGTCAATTATACAGGACGTAAATTCATTGGCTGAAACGCCACCGTCTCCTTCATGCCAAACGTAGAGAGTAACATCTTTAGTGTTATTGCTGTATATAGACAAATTATGAACTTGTGATTTTTGTTTGTAGTACTGAACTAATACTAATTTCTTTGGGCAAGAAGAACAAATTTAACATCAATAGTTAGAACCAATACTTCAGAGGAACTCATAGCAGTAGCGTCGGTGTGAGCTTTATACGCTTCCTCTTTCTTCGATATGTGCAACAGATAGTCTTCTCTCTGCCTCTGTCTCTTTTTTAGCTGTACATATATCGCACTGGTCTTTCTTGGTCTGCACTTGATTTTCCGTTATTTTTGCTCCAATCTGTATAAACTCGATACATGTGAGACTTGGACTCGAAGGTATCTTCAACATAAACTCTATTACTGCTGGATCGACAATAATGGCTCGGTACTTTATTAAGTAAATTCAGCCATTCTTTAACTGTATCTGCTTTATAAACAAATTGGACCGTCGGTTGCGAAATGACTACTTTCGATTGACGTTTCTCATGTTTAGATCTGAACTCCCCGTCTTCCATGTTATTATCCTGTAGCTTCTTTATCCATTCTGATAATGTGTCACTGTGTATATTAAGAGTATTGACCAAAAAACTTTTACATACTTTCACAAAATCGTTTTCATCATTGGGCAGAAAATAATCGCAAGCCTTTCTTTGATAAAAATCTTTGCAAGTCTTTGATAAAAATCAACATCTGATTTTTTTCTCGACGTCTCAATACGCGACGTATTTTTACTAAATTTTTCAGGTAAGCTTTTTTTGCATCCCATGTATTTAATCTCCAAATATAGCTAAAAATGTCCTTTCTTTTTTTTTGTCTTTGATAAAAATCAACATCTGATTTTTTTCTCGACGTCTCAATACGCGACGTATTTTTACTAAATTTTTCAGGTAAGCTTTTTTGCATCCCATGTATTTAATCTCCAGAAATAAGTAAAAATGTCCTTTCTTTTTTCTTCAGAAACCGAACCACATCAGTAACTTCTATCACTTTTATAGAAGAATGGCCACATGGTTTTCCCTTTAAATATTTTTTAGGTTTCGTTATCATAGTAATACCACCGTTATACCTATTTTTCATTCTTGTTCATCCCATTCCTTTTTCTGCCCATATAGTTTACACCGCGTAATCTTTTTAGTTTTTAAACTTTCTTTCTCTTCTATTCACCTCATCATCCCTAGACAAATCACGTTTAGTCGAATAATTATCAATTTCTTTATCATTGCTATTTAATCGAAACATACCTGTACTTTCATCTAGGTAGTAGTTTTTACCGCTAATGTTTTCTTCAAAATCATGTGTCTGTTCTGTTAATTCACCCGTAAATTCACTTAAGATAAAACGTTTATGAAATGACATAGGCCCGTTCTGTAGCTCGACAGGGTCAGAATTCTTGGTATTGTTTCTTGTTGCCAAGTCAACCAATAATTGTGCTCGTGATGTGTTGTGCGAGTTTGATGTAGAAAAAGCCATGTCGTCTGAAAAAAATAGAGTAGTAAGTTAACTGATCTCACTAGAGCCAGAATTAGTGCAAAAACGCCTGCTTGGGTACGATTACATTAAGATGACATGGTAGTCACCGAGCCAGTGTTAACCATGTGTTATTAGAAGCGGTCTATAGGCGTCTATAGGTCTATAGGTACGATATCCATTTTATACGAGCCGTATGCTAAATCACTTTAATATAATCACAAAAATTTAAGCACCTTACAGATTAACATAAATAACCGTGTGTGTATAAGAATCCCAAAAACTTTATAAAAAAATCTATTATAATATTTAGAATCAATATTATTGTATGTAGTCTATATCTATATTATTATACTACCGGTGGTACGTCCCCATTTTTACAGAGCGCCGTCTGGGTGTGTACCACCGCAGTGCCTTCCCTTTTTTTATTGCCTACGCAGGCAGACGAACAGTCGGGCCACCTGATGGAAAGTGGTCACCGACGCCCATAGACATCGGCAATACTGGTATTACCAACGCGCTGCCTACTGTGAGACATAGGATGTTAAGTCTCCTTTACCTAGTAAAAACGCTGGCTACAGTGCCCTTCAAACCGGAACACAGTAGTGTTTTCACACAACTAATTTGCGGTCGAAATAAGCGCCGGTGGTCTCCTTTTTACAGAGAGAGACCGTCTGGGTGGGTACCACCGCGGTGCCTATTTCTACCGCAAAACAGTAGTTGTGTGTGTGTGTGTGTGACCACTTTCCATCAGGTGGCCCAACTGCCCGTTTGCCTACGCAGGCAATAAGAGAAATATAGATATCATTATTATATCTATTCTACTGAGGGACACACACATTTGCGAAATGAACTCGCATAATGAGAACAAGAAGAATTATTATTAGCTAAGTTTAGGTACCTAAACTTAGATAATAATAATAATAATAGCTATATAACATTTTATACACATGTGATATTTAATTTCAATAATGATTCGGTGCCATTGATGAATTCGTTTTCGCAGATTCCTTATATTATTCGGCCTTGGTATTAATTAAAACTTTTAACAGGTTTCACACAAATTATTATTTCGAAAAATGAACTAATAGAACAGTTTTAATGTGAAATTTTCTTTTGCGTTTTAATATTTCGATTGTATTATATTATTATTTTAAGTGTCGTAATGACGTTGACTTATCACTTAAAAACATCCGCAGACGTACGAGGCGCTGCGGCCGCGCTTCCCGGGCGTGGTGTCGGTGCTGCGCGCCATCCCGGACGTGGACGCGCACGACCTGCACCGGCTCGACGAGAAGCTGGCCGCCAACAACAGCAAGCCCGCCAAGATCGACAAGAGCAAGCGCGACCTCTTCAAGAAGATCACCTCGCGGGTCGGTACCTAACTGAACTTACCGGGTTAAACCAATGAGTTTAGTCCTAATAGACTATATTTGTGTGAAAAGAGGCTGTGTTTACATTTTAACGCCATCTGTCATTTAAAATTTCATTTTTATATGTGTATACTGATAGAATCTAATAGGATAAATGTAACAATTTAGTGTATATAAAATCAATAATTTTATTTGTGTAATAAAATATTTCATTATCATCATATGCTCTATTTAAGTCATCAAGCTCATAACTATTTTTCGCATGAATACATTATTTTTTTCCTTTATAATCCTTTGTGTATTAACGACTATCATCAAAGATTAATTTATCGTTACCATTTACAGCTAATCGGTCGAAACGTTGGGCAGCTGTTCAAGAAGGAGGTGTACATCTTGGACCTGCCCACGATGCAAGTGGCGAAGGAGAAGGCCCGCAGCGCCCTCGACGGGCCCGAAGGCGTCGCCCTCGACAGCCTTTTTGCCCCTAGAGCGCCCACATAGCGCCGTTTAATGCTAGTTCCTTTGCACATACTCTCGTATCGACGACTATAACGACGGATATCGAGTACGATATGTAAATTGATAAATTTGTCCGACTGCTACATGAAGGCAGAAGCGAGATGAGCTTGGATAACTGCAGCGACACTATGACGGAACGAAACCTCGGTCATCGAAAAACTAAATGCCTTTTATTAAGGTGACAATTAATAACTTGAAATTTACAGTTGAGAATATTGTAAGAATTGAGCGAAATAGCAAATTTGAGTTAGAATTTGTTCTATTAAAGCTCAACTTCCCAGAGTGGATTCGTCATTATTTTTTAACTTATAAAATGAAATAGAAAAAAGACCTCATTGTAGATTGTTTGAACAATATACTAATCGTTAGTCACATATCTCGTCATAATTGCCGGCGTCTTGCTCTTTATTTGACAAACTTTGTATGAGACAAATTTGTTTAGTGAATTTTAACTTTAACCTGGACCAGAGCTAAATAATGCTTGTAGTTGAGGTTTTGTTGCCAGAATATAAATCAGTTTGGTACCATCCACTAAAAGTAATGCAATACATAACACTCCATTGCTATAAGTTACAGTCTTTATTTCAATTCCATATCTTATTTGACAGTTTTTTGTTTGTCGTATACTACAAATTACGAACTGCTTAAAGTTGTCTATAACTTCTTTACTAACCAGACGGAGAGACTGGTACTGCCATCATATACATATGATTGCGTGGAATCGTCATGTACTCTATTAAAATATGCTTAACATGTATGGGGATTTGATAGTGTAAATTTGTGTCATAGTTAAATAATGACGCGTCCATATTATAACTAAAGTACTGTTTATAACAGCCATATAATAAAATTGCACAACTTGACAGTTGTTTTTTTATATAAGGTGATTCATAGGTCCTAATGTATCCATACTAAAATAAGTGAAAGATGTCTGCTACATGAGTAATAGCAATTTAGTGTTTTATATTGGAAAATGGTTGCTAGTTATCAATTACTAAGTCTTACAATTAAAACGCCACTTGTACGACCCCCTTAACAATGCTTTTGATAAGGTTTATACAGATCGTCAATATCTTAGTTCATCTGTTGGTGTCAAACAAAAGGGATTGTTATCAGTTAAACATTATACTCATGATGTGTTATAATTATAGTAAAATTTTTGAAAAGCGGAGTTATCTTAATCAAGAGTTCATTAAAATTTATGTTTAAACCCTGTGCTGTTACTTTTAACATCTTTTATACTTGCATGTGGACACATCGTATCGTGATACAAGCGTCGCGCCTAGTTGTATCGTCTGCCTAAGCCATATACTACTCGCAATGTTAAACATTCTACTGTGAATAACCATTTATATGTTATTAAATTATATTATTAAAACATAGTTTTATTATTTCCTATTCATGTTTTTCTAATTATAGTCTATGATAAACATACATCAAATTGGTGGCATTAAGTTATTAAAAAACCTTGAAGAAATTCAATACTCTTTCGTGATTTTTTTTAATAAGGATTATTAATATACTATAGTATATTAATTTATTAATAATTAGTGTTCAACCGAAATTTCGGTTTCGGCCAAAATCTAGTTTTGCGCAGTTTCGGTTTCGAAACTTTGCCGAAACCGAAACTGCTTTTAGAAATTGTCATATTATCAAAATAAACGATTTTAAAATGTAACAAAATTGGGAAAGTAAGTGTATCATTGCTACAATCGAGCTCAGATGCAGATCTGTCAACTACTCCATGTTACCTCAAACAGATAGATTGTAGTAGAACGACGAGAAGGGATCAAACTTTACTAACAAAATAAATAAACGCTGGAAGGAAGCTCAGATATTTTATTCAAAAATATCTCCGATTCTCTTTAATTTCTTTTAATGGAGTCATTTGTTTGCTTTCTGTCGAAACGTGTTCACAAAAATAGAGAAAATCCAAGTGCGGGCTTGTTATTAAAAACCTCTGTTTAAAAAAGTTAACAACGCATGAGATTCAATGCGATTTGGAGACAACATTAGAGGAGTCTGCTCTACCGTATTCATTGTCACAAGGTGGAGGAGCTTCTCAATTTAGAGTAGGGCGAACGAGCACGGAAGACGAATATCATTGCAGCCGTCCATCGACCTCAGTCTTTCAAGAAAATGCTGCCAAATTTGGAAATAACTATTTTGAGCGACCGAAGAACTACCATCTGATACGTAATTTGAGAAAAGGGCATTTTGAAAACGTTCAGCTTTTATCTCATATTAAATCCAAAAAAAGTTGCAAAGAAACGTTTGTGTGTTAAAGGCTATTATTGATACAATAGATAGATAGATAACACATCCTGGTTTTTAACTCCTTGCTCCAGGCTATTTCAAACTGTTAAAATATGATGTTGTATGTAAAAGATATTTTGGTCTCGCTAAGTTCGGTTCTTCTCAAGTCAGAGGCTTCCGATAAAGTTTATTTGACAATCAATAAGAATGTTGTATGAAATGCTTCCATATTGAATAAAGATCATATATATACCTCATTCAATCCATATTGACACAATTTTGAAAATTATAAAAGTCTCCGTCAAAATGGGTGCCGAGAATCAAAAACATAGCCGATTTGATATTTCAAAGATATCGTAGGACAAGTTATAAAAAGATTTTGTCTGGTTTTTCTCTTATGTCACGTTTTGGGTTCATCCTTTTGATCAGGAGGTAGGCAACAGAAATCTTGTAATGGAAACGGCCATCCTCAAGAGCCCGAAGAATCTTTATGCCTTGTCATCGGCTGACAAAGTTATGGCCTCAAAATTTTGTGAGTTGGAAGTGATATTGTTGATGAATAATCTGGAGAGTGGAACAAAAAATATAATCATCGTAGGGGTGTACTGTTTCGTCTTGATATTCTACGTCTATCATAGATGCTGTCATTCAGCAAGATGGCTTACCATTGTTGGACCATCCCCTAATGCACCAGATCTGGCACCTATCTGTTTTCACCTTGTCATCAAATTAAGAAAGATCTCAAAATACCAATATTTAAAAGCTAACGCAATGTTACAATTAGTAATTTGTTCATTGCATTTGGAGAATTTTAATTAAAAAATATTGTTTTGATTTTAATATTTCGTTACAAAAAATGTTATCAACTTAAATAAATCATTACCAGAATCTTAATATACTGTGTCTTCGTTTCAATGGGTAAAAGCACCATATTTCAGTATTATAGAAATTTATACTTGACCAAGTGAGTTCTGGTTTCGGTTTCGAAATCCAGTTTCGGTCGGACTCTATTAATAATGCAACTACTTTTAGTTGAGGCTGTTTACTTTTGAGTGTTAGTTTTAATAATATATTTATTGATCGATATTAAAGGAATAAAGAAATAGACAAGTTTAAAAAGGTCAATAAATAATCTTTATTAAAAATGCCTTAGTACATTTACTTTTCGTATGTGTATACCAACTGTAAACCAATGTCAGTTGCATTTCCATTAGAGATTAATTCAATCTTATTATTGGCAACATCCACTTTTAATACTGAACCATTTTCTATAGCAGCGCATTTCTCTGCATGGTCTCCGACGACAGGTATTCTCCTTGGTCCCAAAACTGGGTCCTTGTACCGCCATATCTTTAGACAATTGACATCTGAAAATATTAACGCAAGTGTTAAAAGTACTATTAATAGAAGGTAACCTGTAATATGAAACTATGGACCAATTATTATTTGCAGGATAGTACTGTAAGCTTACATTATGCATGTGCCATCTTCTGTCAGGTTGTTTTATTAAAAGAATATGTATGTTGAATTTTATGAACCTATCAATTCACAAACATAACACGTCGTAAGTTATGATTGTCATGTTACGATTTACCTTTTATTTTGTTAGGATTGAATTTTTTTTACAAAAAATTAAATTGATACAATAGATTAACACTTTATTAAGATATACATCACAATTAAAACAATTATAGCAAAATTATGTGATGCAAAGAAAATCAAAAAGTCATTTTCACTTTCCCCCCTCAGGCATTATATTCTGTTATTTATGAAATAAAAATAATAAAACCATATAGAAAAAATAATACATTACCTACTAACCCACTTAGCTTGATTAGCTGAATACTAAAAAAAATATAAAGAAACATAATATTGCCCACCTTTTACCAACTTGACTTCCTTAGCGATTTTAGCTTTGACTTTCTCAACAGTGTCACCATCTACCAGGTAAATAGAAACAGTGAAGAGGCCGTTCAAAGGTGTCGGGTTAATGAAATTGGCTTCGAGTCCGGGGTCGGCTATAAAGTTGACATGGGGTGCACCAGGAGCGCAGTCTTCGCGGGTCTTCTCCGGAGTGTCAGGGTTATCGGTGAATTTAACTTCGATGTTATCCAACTGGAATGTATGACATCACATGACATGACATCATCAGCCTCTCATAGTCCACTGCTGGACATAGGCCCTAATTAAGTCCTAACCATTAGGGAGTTTGGACCGTATCCCACCACGCTGGTCCAATGCGGGTTGGTGGGTGGACTTTTTACATGCCCATCCGACGCATGGATCACCTTAATTTTCAGACAATTGGGTGATCGGCCCAAATTGCCCTAACCAACTAGGAAACAACAACAATGTAAATTTGTTGCGTCCCCGCAGGATTTGAACCCACGACCTCCGTTTTCTAAAGCATACGCCCATGCCACTAGGCTACGGAGGCAGTCACTGGAATGTATTGAACACTTAAAATAAACGTTTGTACGTCACATGGTTATTCACTTTTATAGCTTAGGCTTTTGGAGGCGACCAGGGTAAGACCGCGACAAGAAGCGTCTATGTCTTTAGGAAATGCATCGAGGGCGCGATATGTCTGTTGTGCGACATGGAAGGGGATGTTTGTTTTCAAAATAGTTTAAATAGTTACGGTGCCCTTGGAACCGGGAAATTCACAGTAGTGATTACACACTATATTGTTGTGGCCACTTAAAACATTTTTATGCGATTTATATACAAAAAATATTGAATATTTATATTAGTTTACAGCTTTTAACTTATAACGGAGGATTATATTTTACATGGTAAGGCTCACAAAAATAACAATCAAATAATGCACTACCAATACCATTGAAAAGATGAAATTTACCTTGTAGTTTTAAAAACTTACATCAAGAGTATTGAGCAGGTATTGTTTATTCTCAAGTAAAATGGCGGCTTCATCGAATGGCAGAGCTACGGACAAGGCGTCCATTCCCACTCGCTCCACATTCTCCCTCGTAGCCTGCACAAATGGCATGACCCGCTTCATGTATTTCTTCAAGTCAGGTATCGCTCCCAATTTGCTAGAGATAGTCTTGTTATCGGGTAGACCAGAAGGCTGCAAGTAACATTTAAAATTATATTAGTATAGTATTTTGTAGTGATTTGTGTAACTCATTAATAATAAATGTTGTGTAAATTTACTAATGTGGTCCCTAATTATATTCTGTTATGACAAATATACAAATAAAACCTTAAACAAAGCACTAGTTTTGTCTCTTTAATGTCTGATGTGATGATTCGAAAAGGAAGCTTCTATTTCTCGAACTATGGGTAACAAATAAACTACAAAAAATAAAGTCACTTTCCGTATGCGTTGATTGCACTTACTTTGAATATTTTGTTTATTAATTTTTTCGCTATTTACATACACACTCAAATACTGCAGCCTTAATCATAAAATTATTTAAGTTCACGTATATAATATTTATCATCATCAGCATCATTTGTCATCATCATAAGCAGCCCCTATCCGTCCACTACTGGACAAAGGCCTTTTTCAAAGAACGCCATGACGGCCGACCATCGGTTCTTCTGACCACGTGACCGGCCCCTGCCACTTCAACGAGCTAATCCTTTGCACTATGTCGGTGACTTTAGTTCTTTGCCGGATTGATTCATTACGAATTTTTCAATGACCGCAATGATTGAAGACTTTCATCCTCAATCATTTGCGGTATTCGGACTGTAACGTGGCTCAGCCTCCTCAAAAGCTACCAGCCCAACTGAATCCTCCGATCGAGCTTCCTCTCGAAGTCGTGTCTTCAGCTCTTCAATATATGCCCAAGGTGTGTACCTTGTGAAGTTGTCAATGAGTTGTATACTCATTGACAACTTTAACGCCATCAACACTAATCGGCCCCGGGAGAACATGTTCGTTGAACATGACTTTTGTCTTGTCCAAGTTCATGCGAGGCCAACACGTCGGGAGGATTCATTTAGGCTGTGCAACATATCCAGCATAACATTTATGAAATTTAATTTAAAATTTATTGTAGCGCGGCCATTTCACCGAGCAAATGACCAGCAATCAGGTTGCCCAGTTGCTATTAATTATGTATCCTTCCTTCTATCACTTATCGTGGATGTACCTACGCCAAAGTTATCAACAAACTTTCAAAATGTTACGAACGGTGGTAAAGCCAGTTTCAATGCGTTTTATATTTAACAAAAGAAATTGAATGCTACTAAATATTTAATGTAATTGAACTGCGGTTGATATTTTATTGCGGATGTTATTATATTAACCTGGACAAACCCACGATAATCCTTATTACAGGCCTGGTTAATTGAAATACTTCTAGTGTATATTGACCCATTACCTATTAGGTGTTGGATCCAAATGAATCAAATAATGCCTATATATATATTACAATACATACCCCGTTGAGCTCTTTCAGAGTGCTCAAAATAATGTGTTGCCACTTTGGATATTCCTTAGCAACCCAAATTATTGCCCTGTTCGGTTTCTTCTCGGGTTTGGGAGTTTCACCTTTCTTTGGTTTTTTAACTGCGCAGTGATTTTTCAGATAGATGCGGAAAGAGTGTGCAGCCTCCATTAGGTAGGTGCTTGCTTTAACCGCCACTTCGTCTATTTCGCCTGCGACCGGCCAACGTGCGTGGAGTATGCTCTTTTTCTACATTGAAAACAATAAAGGTTTATTATTAAAAACGTATATCCTACATAGAGGTTAAATGCCGTGTTTTTGGTGCCCTTAAAAGTGAAGCAATTACAAACATCATCATTGTTATTCGCTTATATAATAATATATTTTTAAAACCAAAACTAACAAAACCCTCTTTTGTAGACGTGGGACGTTACAAAACTTTTAAGAAACGAAACGGAACCAGTTACGTGGACGGCGTCACTTGTATTAAAACTAGTTATTTTTATAACTAGATACTTTCATCTAGCTATTGTGCATACATAAGTTTCACAACTATACAGTTACGTACGTTTCTCAACTATACGGTTACATACGAAACGAAAATAACGGTTTCTTGTTTAATGCCCAATAGTTAAATCAATATTTATGAATTTCTGAATGCATGCAAATCAGCATCTTAATAAATACAAGTACAATCACAGTCAGCCCACTGCTGGATATACCCCAAGCCGGCCGATCCCCCGCTCCTCGCTCCCAACTTAGACCGGCTATGGCACGGAGTTCGGCATCCCACTTTATCTTTACATTCTTCTGACTGTATGACAAGCCCACTGCCACGTCAACGACCTAATCTTTTGCACTATGTCGGTTACTTTAGCTCTTTGACGGATGAATTCGTGACGAATTTTAATTGAAAAAGAAACCCGTTGAGCTACGACAAACTTGTGGAAAAATCCTACGTTTTGACCCCGTAGGTCATCATGTGGAGTACGCATTGGTTAAAGACCCTCGTCTTAAATACCTCTTTACATTTGTCAATAAATACGTACATTCCCCAAAAGATTCCAAACGTGTTCCGCAACGTGTGGGCAAATAGGCGACATTAGCTTTGCTTGCACTTCTATATATAGGGTTAATACATCAGCGTGCATCAGACTGTCTGAGCACAGTTCCCTATACTTGTCTCTCGCTGCCTGTAACTCGAAGAAACCGCTTTTTTAGGGCCTCCTTGAATAGCATTCTGTCGTAGTTGTCGTCCGTTTGCTTGATTTTAGCGTTCATCTCGCTTACGAATACTTTGTCGTGGAAGTTGTATTCACCTGCGGGTAAAAAACACAAGTATAATATAATGCATAAAGATTAAAAGGTCTCTCATCCAGTCATAAAATATTTATTATAAAAACGATATACTATAGAAAGAAAGATATATTTTAGAATAGCATACGTATGATGCAATAGTTGCGAGTTCTCATATATTATTCTCATAATAAATGTTCATTTGCTTAAAACATGATTATTCTACATTACTTAAATTAATCATTAATATTGTAGATATTTCTGGTAGATTTAATGTAATAAACAAAGTTTAACGTAAAACTGTTTTGGCGCTAAAACGTACAGCACTGTTATTCTTTGAATATCATTAACAATGACGACTATGACGACGGTCCACCAATTAGAAAATTCAGGCACCATAAATAGCGTAAATTCTATCCATATGGCTTTGGTAAATAACTAACCTGTCCTAAGTCTCGACTTCGTGGCCATCACCTCTTTAACCCATTCAATGAATGTGTACAGTCTGAGTATTCCAGCATCAGCCGAACTCTCAACGAAGTTTGCGTCTTCCACAGAATCGCCAGCGTCAGCCAACGCCAACCTCATACCGTCCGCACTAAATTTATCTATGGACTCTGACAGGGTCAGGAAGTTTCCCTCCGATTTGGACATCTTCGCAGAGTTCAACATCAGATGGCCATTAGCCCGGACCCCTTTAGGCCACTTGTCTTCTTCGTTCGGCCAAACAGCGCAATGATTATAGATGTAAAACGTCAGATGGTTTTGTATAAGATCCTTGCCCGAAACTCTCACGTCAACTGGATACCTGTTTTTGAAAATGAAAATTTTTGTAAATATGGTTGGTTTGCATTTCATAATCAATTCAAATAAATAAAATTGGAGTGCATGTTTGTAACATCAAAATAACCGTTTTTGAATGATTACATTTCGATATATCAGAACATTTTTTCTTTAATTTTGAGTCTGTCTGTTCTGTAGCCAATCTTTCGAATGGCTGATCTGATTTTGTCGGGATTTTCACTGCCAGATACTTGATTTGACGTAGAGTAACTTTTTTGCTCACAAAAAAACTAAAAAAATATTGTTTTTTTTTTCATTTACTATGCGGATGAAGCAACAGCTGTTAACGTAATAAAATCTCTTTGTTACTAGGTTAATTTAATTTTCAACTGATTGAATATCATTTCTATAACAGTTTTTAAAATTAAGTATTTTGATGTCAAGAATCTAAAGCCGATCTCCGTGCAGTGGGTGGTTCTAACAGGCAGCGAGTGGCAGGGGATCAGCCAGTCTAGGCGTTCATCAAAAAAGGCCTACGCCCAATACCACCCAAAAGGTGTAACAAAAAAAGGTTTGCGTGTATTTGCATCAATAGAATAAAACGTCACATTTTGATCAAAGAGGCAAAATCTAATAGGGGCTCCTTGTTGGTTCTTCTCTGGACATGTCCGAGTTTTTTTAAACGGTGGTCAAATTTTGATGTGTATAAGTGGTCAGTAGATGCACAATTTAATAAATCATTTCGACTTTAACTTTAAATACATAAATTTCACATCTAAGTTACAAAAAAACTATTCCTAGTTGTAAATGAAGAATTATATAACCTTATAATTAATATTAGCACCCTATTGAAATTGTTTACTAAAGATGTTTTAGAAAGGATACTTACCAAAATTGGAAGGATTTTCTCATAAGATCTAGATTTTCCCTAGATATTTTTGAGGTTTTTGGCAATGGAGCGTCTTTGAAAAATATGTAGTTCCAAACTTCAGCAGTCATATCTTCTGGTTTGATTTTAAGTGCATTTTCACCTGTCCCTCTGAAAGTACCACCTTGAAGATAGTGTGCTATTGTATAATACGCATTGTATATTGTAGAGTCAGACAGAGACTCGATCACCCATTGTGGATCCCATGGAAGTTTAGTACCTAAAAAAGTTTTTGGCTAAATTTCAGGAATTAAGAAAAAAACAAAGAACCTTACTGCAGTGAGATAAAAATATCTTATATTTCCACATTTCTTTTGTTTCACACCTAACTACACAAAATGGCCATATTTTTATGCACTTTGGTTTATGTTCAACTATATTAAATATTATATATTGAAAATAATAAAAAAGTGGCACAATTTTGTACAACCTACAAAGCAATGCATTTTCCAATTAAGGGGCAAAATGTTGATGAAACTCCAAACATAATAATTTTATGCAAGCATACTATGCAGTAAATATAATAATGACATACCAAGACCATAAGTTCTTGAGCATGCATACTCATGCAGCCAGCTAAGAGTTGCATGGAAGTTTTTCCTAACCTCCTCATGGTAAGTATTCATTGCCGCCAGAGCCTTCTCCGCTTGTTTCTTCCACTCCTCTTCACCATAGACTAAGTACCATTGATTACAGAGTGCAACAACACATTCATCACCTGACCTGGACATAATGGTCTTTTCGGGTTCATAATAAATAACTGCTCCATTGGCCTTTATCAATTCCGTCTGTAAATTCTTTTTAACATCCTGAATTTTACTGCCCTTATATTTGCCAACTAAAAGCACTCCATCATAAAATCCTTTTAAGTACACCATCTCCTTAGCTTGAGTCAATTTTTCTTTATCATTCTGGCTCTGTATCTTCAATTTATCATAGACATGTACAGCAGATAAGTTGCCATATTCAGGTATTTCTAGAATAGGAACAGGTTTAAAGGGGATCACCATTTCATCTGTAATACCATACTTTTCTCTGAAGGCAGGTTTTTTCTGCAGATCTACTAGAGCTGCATAATCATCAGGTGAGTCTGATGGAACACTGAGTTACAATTCCTGTGCCTTTATCTTGTTTTATGGTTAACATTGGTAAGGCGTATATTTTAGAATAACAAGTCAATGGAGATTTTAAGGCAACACCAAGCAACTCATGGCCAACAATCTCTAAGTCAATTTTAAATTCTCCATCCTTTTCTGTGAAGCCTTGGTAGGACATATTCCTTGCTGCCCGCTTGGTACATATAAAAATACCATCATTTACGGTCTCAAATGCAATATAGGTAATATCTGGATGTACCCAGCAGTTAGTTTGTCCGTACATTGTCTCTGGCCTTAATGTTGCAGCAACAAAGCTAACAGCTTTATCTCCAAATGATCTAAAAAAAAAAGATTTTTAATTGTAAATCCACAAAATATTTAGAATATTCTATAGTACTTTAATTTTTTAAAAACAATATTCTTTTTAACAATTGTCTAAGTATAATGAGAATAGCCTACAGTACATATCATACATATATATTATACTATTTACTTACAGTAAATATCACTTTTTTCTCGATTTTGCATAAATTTTAAAAATTGTGCCATTATTTTCAACATTCAAATCAGCTCTAAGGAAGCAATAAACATACTTACTTTAAGAAATCTGGGTAAGGCTTTAAAACTTCCATCTTTATCAGAGTATACTCTTGAGGTCCAGCACCTTCACCAGAGCTACGATCATGATCCATACATGGCTGTTTATCCAGTGGGGAGAATATTGTGTATCTTTTTCCATACATAATCTTCTTGCGATCTTTCAACAGATAATACTGCCATCTCACAAATGAATCGTAAAAGGGATTTGCATCTGTTGTAATAAACTTTCTACGCCAGTCAACCTGCAAATTCATATTAAATTGATCCTTGCATAAATTTAATTTTAATAATTAAAATTAAGTGTGTATAAATTATTTTGCACTTCATATTATAAGATATTCTAGGTTTTCTAGATTATTCCCACATAAAAATAATACAAAACAATTTTGCACCTACATGAATGCCCATCCTTTTAAGATCTGAAACAGCCCTGGGTGGAAAGTATTCAAGCCAATAGCTCTCATTCGCAAACTCTTTTATTTCCTCCTCGGGAATGCCTAAACTTTGCATTATCTGCCACTGGAATTTGGCCATCCCTGATTTGGCTACAGCCTTACTCTTCTTGCCCTTACTCTTGTCTTTAGGTGCAAGATCTTCTTCCTCTTTTGCTGTTGTGTCTTGATCTTCAGGAAATATTGGAGGACAGCCATACACTTCCATTTCTCTCTTTAATTTATCTGCGCAAGCTTTAATTGGCATTCCAGTGCAATGAAAGCCAAATGGAAACAGCACCATTCTCCCTTTGAGTCTATAGTATCTTGTAGCAAACTAAAAACCAGCATAAGTAAACTAATTTATTACCTTATACACTATATCACATATCTTCACTTCTGCTACTGGTAGATTATTACTACAGTAAAAAAATTTAGAAATTTTAGAAATAGAAGCACCTTTAATAACTTAACATCATTCTAACACATTAAAAAACTTGATTAAATTATAATAATAAAACCAGCAAACAAATTGTATTACTAACAATAACTTTTTCTTAATTCTATTGGTTTATTCCTTTTTTATAAATGTAAAAGGTATAAGTAAAAATGGTATAAGAATATATATAATATTAATTTGAAATTTTAAAAACTATTTGTTACTGTCAGATAAATCGTAATCCAGATAGTACTACCGTACCAAGCTGTTATTTTCAACAACAAACTTTAATAATGTTATGATTCATACCTCGCATTTTGAAAGTGAAAATGTGTGACCCAAATGCAGACGTCCATTCATGTATGGATAAGGAAATGTGCACATAAACTTTTCGTGCTTGTTGCCATCAGTTGGTGCTTCGACTTCAAAGATTTTTTCGTTTTCCCATCGTTCTTGAACACTTTTTTCAATATCTTGTAGGTATTCCACTTTAAAGGTCCCTTTTCGGTCAACAGTTGCCTAGAAAATAACATATAAACCATCATTTTAGATTTTTTAAAAACTTTTTTCAATTATGTTTGGAGTTACTTTTCGTTTACATTTATAAATAAAAAAAAACATAATTACCATTGTTATTAATATTAAAATACTTTTCTTTTATTAGAAAAATATTTGCCACATTGGCAAAAAAAAGTCACCGGTAATAAAATTACAGTACACACTCCACATGTGGCGGTGACAGGTTACCAGTCACTCGACGAATTTCACATTCCTACGTTGATGTCACTGTCATTCTGTCAGTATGGACAAAATTTATATCCTTTTAATATGATTGTATAGCATACTTATAAGTTTTTTAAGCCAAAAAATAATTTAAATAAGATATAAGTTAAAATTATATTATTAATAAAAAAATTGGAACACTTATATTTAGTCCCAAAAAGTAAAAAAAAAAACAAATTGAGACAACGGTTGATCTTATTTTTAAATGAAGTTTATAATACATATTTTAAACGCGTGAAATGATAACATAAGCCTTACACAGGCTAAATGCTCGTGATGATCCACTAATTTGGATACAGAATCACTTTTTTTCACCATCCACTGTCGTTTCGGAACAACTACTCAGAACTTTTCTCCTCCGCTCAATGTATTATCGAAGGCAAGGCTTAGACTTTAGGCGAATCGGATAGACTGGTTTCTCAATGAATAGTTAATGCATAGTTTACTAAAGTTTTCGTGACCTGCCGTCTCAACAAACATCTAGGAATACATAAAAAGGAATACTGGCAACGGGAGCTATAGCGAGCGATATGCTTTATGCTTAAGTATAAAAGTTATATTTCTTTGGTGTAACAAGACAAAGTCTTTACAAATGTCGATTTTGACAAAATTGTTTTTTTAGAAAAACCGAAGTTACCATAGAAAAAGATATTTTATATATTAGTTTCATTACAATGCATTATTTAATTACACAAACTTTATTTCAATATAAAAAAATAAGATGTTGACTATAGCTAATTTCAGGGTATCGGTTTTTTCTAACGGTGTGCGTGCGCATCTTGAAAATTTACTCTCAAAATTTTACCTAAAGCACCGGAAAAAGTATAACTTTGAAAAGAAGTTTATTTAAATTTTTGTTTTTTTTCTATTTTAATTTACTTTGCACAAACTATTTTTATTTGATTTTTTAATTAAAACATATTGTTATTTAGTATTTTAATTTGTTCTGCTTTGTCATAAATTTTTTAAAAAGTTGTAATTTCATTTACATTTTAGTGCTGGTATAATGTTTAAAACCTTTGCTATACTAACTTATTAGAAAAAACAATTACAAAAAAATTGGCGCCATCAACGACGCTTGTCATTGTCATTTCGCCGGAATCCTCGCTCGTTCACCACCCCTTTTTAAAGACGCACTAAGAGCTAGCGTCAGTATTTAAGCTTTTAAATAAGTGATCTAATTTTCAAATAGATTTCGAAAAATGGCTCCAAGATCGGCGAAAAATAAGGTAAGATACTTATTTCTATAGAAACAACTTTATTGACTGTCACTATAGAACATCGCAAATAATTTTGCATTAATTTAACATAAAATGCCCAAAGTTCGAGGCGATGTTCGATTTGCGGGCATGTAAACTTGTGTATTTGCTATTCTGAAAGCTTACAAGACTTTTTTATTATATTACATTCAGTGTTGTCGCACTTACAATAAACCGCGTGTTTTACGCGTTGCATTGTAGCTAGCAAATGAATCACATATTGTTTAATAATGAAATGTATATTTAACGTTTTACATTACGTTTAACAACAATTTTTCGCTTTAAACCTAGCGAATAGCCTTCTGCATTTTGTGAAAAAAAAACAACGCACCTGAGAATTGCAAACAAACTTGTATTTAAATGTCAAACTCCGTTCGTTGGAGCGAAGTAGTAATAACGACTTTTTAATCGCCCGTTTAATTTTATCTGAATTCTATATTGTTGCTTCATTTATGTATTAAATATACATCATCATAAAAATTCCAGAAATAATTGTTTATTTATATATGAAAACCGTAAATTTAATTTCTTCTTCTTTACATTATTTAAATTATTGCTTGAATACTCTTCAATTATTATTACTCAAAAGTTGCATACTTTTGATATTGTTATGTTTCATGTAGTTACTAAAGTTCACTTATAATATACATATAACCTATATTTATAGCTTTTGTTTAGCTACTTTAGTCATTTCGTGTTATATACATCCTTTCAGAAAACGGCGGATGTGAAAGTTGCTGAAAATGCAACAGCTAGAAAAGGTCGTAAAGGAAAACAGGCTGTAGAGCCTGAAACTGAAGAAATGGATTTAGATGAGAAAGTTACTGAATCTGACAAGAAAGTTAAAAGAGGCAAGAAAGTTTTAAATGATGAGGAACAGAACAATGGAACAAATGAAGTAGTTGAACCACCAGCCAAGAAAAGCAAAAGAAAGAATGCTGAAGAGGTTCCCTCTGAGGATCAGTCAAATGATGGCAATTCAACCGCTGATGATGAAACAACTTCAACTCCTGCAGATGAAATTGACAAAGCAGACGAGGAGACAGAGACGAATGGACACGTTGAAGAATCACAGGTAACATCAAATGCTAAAGGACGTAAAAAGCCAACCAAAAAAGAACTGGCAACTGAAAAATCATCGGAAACAGATAAACCTAAAGAAACAGGTAGAGGAAGAAAGAATGTCAAACAAAGCAATCAGGATAGCGATGGCTCTAAAGAAGAAAAAACAAAACCAAGTGGCAGAGGCAGGGGTAAAAGGGCACAGGCTAAGCCTAGCAATGATTCTGAAACAGAAGATGTTGTAGAGGAAGTGAAGAATGATCCACCGGCAACCAAAGGTAGGAAAAAGCCAGCTAGAGTTAACAAAGAAAAATCTCCAGAGCCAGATAAAGACCTGTCCGATGAGAAAGAAGACGAAGAGATAGTTGAAGAGGAACCTCAGAAAAAGGATGTAAAGAGTCGAAAAAATCAAGGCAGAAAGGCACAACCCAAGGCAGAGATTGAGGAGAAAGATGATGACATCAAGGAAGAATCACAGAGCACTAAGAAACGTAGAGGAGCTAAAAAGGATGAGAGAAACAAAGGTATTGAGTTAGCTTTTTCAAATTTATATATATTAATTTTAAATTCACATAAAGACTAATGTCTAATTGTTGTTAGTGACTCATTTAGTTCATCACCATACTTTACTCATAAGAATATGTTCACGCTTGATGCCATTGCTGTTTTACATTAGGCTTTGCTTTACTAAACTCCATATCTCATTCATAATGCTAAAAAGCTTAAGCCTCTAAATTGTTGTGTCACAGTTGGCCACTTCTGTCACCATGTGATCGTCGCAACATACAATGCTGCATGGTTTTGTGCATTGGCGGTTGTGTGTCCTTTGTTGACACAGAGGTTTTAAATCTCTTTATCTGTATCCAAGTTTTCTACTATCATATAGTTGCTTCTAATTTAGTGGGAATTTAAAGGGTATGTTGGGTGAAGGGAAATGATTTTACGTTTCAGTTTGCAATACAAATTTATTGAAATGCCCTTTCAGTATTAAACTAAAGGAGATCTTTATGTCTTTAGGTCTTCATGTTTTGTAATTATTTTTTTGACTTAGTAGACAAGCATTATTTTCGTAAAGGCTATTGTTATGTTTCCTTACATTAAATGTTCATTCTTTTCCATTTGCCAAATTCCAGTAGTGGTCACTTTGTATGCTTTGTTTACTTTATCATTAGTTGACATATTGCATATAATTTTGTTTTAATGCTTGTTTTCTTTCATAATTGTTTAGCCTCCAATTTTTAAGCCATTACTATTTTGTCTGTGCTAAACAGGACCTTCTGCATAAGCTAACCTACACTATAATGACAAAGTTGAAATGTTATTGTTTTTGAATCACTATTATGATGTCACTATACTCTTGTCATTACTTACACCAATTGTTTTACTTTAAAATATTATTTCATATACTGAATCGCTGGGTAATCGGTTAAATTTTTTGAACAAACGGAAAAAATGTTCCCCTTCCGTCGTTCTTCTTAGTCGGAGGCTTCCATTTCCGAACCGGTAGTAGTTTATTTGACAAACAATAAGAAAGTTTAATGCTTATATATTAAACAGATATTTCACTTGACAAATAAATTATTACTCTCTTCACCAAAGCACACGAAACAAATCACAACCTTTTTAATTTACGGATTTTTTACCTTTACTCAACGTTTTCTTTTCACAACGACCTCATTATAAAAAGAAAATAAGTTGAAAAATAATCTCTTTGAGTAATTTGAATTTATCGAAAGAATACGGATTGAATTTTGTTCTATAAATCTTAGGTGACGCCAAAGATGACGAGGAAGCAGAGGAGAAGGCACCAGACGCGAAACCAACAAGAGGTAAAAAAGGCCAAAAGAAAGCTGCGGTGAAATCGACCGAGACGGACGATGAGATCCAGGACACGGGTGAATCGACGAACAAGCGCCGACGTAAGCAAGTCGAGGATAAGGGTAATTAGTTTTGTTAATTTGAATTTCACATTCTGGACAATTGTTTTCGTAATATATGATTAAGTGTGTTTAATTATTATTTTTTTGATTATTAATAAACGGTTTACCAAATATGCTATGCTTTATTTATTTTATTCATTAACAATCCTCCGAAATGCATGACTCCAACGTGATATAATATTGAATGCAATGCTCGAGTCTATTTATGTAAGGGTTAGTGGGGCTTAGAGGGAGTATAATAATTCTTCTACTAACAATTGGTTCTAATGTTAACTTTTTCTATCTCGTTTGGATTAGATGTATTAAATTCTTTAATTAAACAATATCATTAAATGCTCTACTACATAATGTGAGTAAATATTGTCGCTTTTATATGGGTTATCTTATACTGGTTTATTTGTAAACATCCTTGGCTTTATCAAATGTTTATAATTTATAATAAAAAATAATGTATACATCAATCTGTTATTAATATTTATGTACAATAACAACTTTTTGCCTCATTGTTATCACAACAAAATGTTCGAAATCATTGAAGTAAAATACGTACTTACATATAGAATACTAACATATACAAAAGAAACTAAATAAGCTAGAACGGGCGATTTGAAATGGGCACAATTATAGGGGAATAATTCATTAACAAAAGCCCGTCACGTCGAATATAAGACAAATAAAATTTCAGCTACAACAGAAGATGCAAAAAAGAAGCCTCCCAAAAACAAGGCTTCAACAGACTACGAGAGTATAGACTTTTCTAATAAATCCAAAACGGACGCAGGCAAAGAGTGGAATTTCAAAATATCCAGTTGGAACGTGGACGGTATAAGAGCGTGGTTGGATAAGGGCGGTTTGGACTATATAAAATACGAGAAACCTGATATACTCTGTCTGCAAGAGGTTAAGTGCTCGAAGGAGAAGTTACCGGATGCGGTAACGAATGTTCCTGGTTACCACGCGTACTGGTTGTGTAGTGAACAGGACGGCTACGCAGGCGTAGGCGTTTACACTACAAAACTAGCGATGAACGTGCAGTACGGCCTCCAAGACGAGGAGTTGGACAACGAGGGGCGAATAATTACCGCGGAATACGAGCAATTCTACCTAGTCTGCACGTATGTACCCAATTCGGGCCGAAAGCTAGTCACGATGCCTAAAAGATTGAGATGGAACGAGGAGTTCAGGAAACACGTGAGGAACCTCGATAAGAAGAAACCGGTAATCATTTGCGGCGACATGAATGTCTCGCATAATCCGATAGGTAAGCCGTCTCGCACTAACACGTTACAAATTTTAATTTATTCATTATCTGTCAATTTACATATCTTTCTATAGATATTATTGACTAGTTACTTAAGTGAAACTAGCAGAAAGTTTACCTAAAGATAAGCAAAATGCAGCGTAATATGTTATTAATTGACTTCCACACTAAAATACCGCGTTTTGTTTTTCCCATAATATCGTTGGCCTTGGTATCCAAGCTAAATGATATAAGTCACACTATAGTATTACGGTCGCCTAATTGTTTTATAGGTATATCTGTTTGTTAGTTCAATATCGACAATGCAGTAGAATGTGATATTTCATGATTGGGAACTTAAAATAGGTAATGTCCAGGGGCTTATAATTAGTTTATATACATATAAAAATGGTCTGCTATAAGACATTCTTACAATGAACAAAATGAACAATTTTGCTTTTACATGGTTATTTGTCTGATCTAATTTCTTTAGTACTGTAAGTTATTAAACGAGGCTAAGCAAATTAAAAAGTACGAAGTCATAACATAGTCTATTTCTGTTCGGACGACTCATTTACATTAAGATAACGAGACCGTAATTGCACTGGAAAGTGTAAAGAATTTACTTTGTTCTGAGTTTGTATTCTGTTAAGATTATTATATTGTTGTTTAATAACATTTACGATTTTTTTTATATGCAATGAGAACGCTTTAGTATATTATAATAAAAACGCATTACTTAATTTACGAAATTTATAACAATAAGATAGGTTAGCTCGTCAAAAAAGCTATTCACAATGAACACATTTTCTAACCTAAAACAAATTCTTGTATGCAATGTTCTTTTATAAAACAAGAGTTTAGTTTATGAACCTAAAATAAAATTCTAAGGACAGATGCTCTTTAAAGCTTTTTTTATGCTCAGCTTTATAAGTAGTTTAAATAGAGTCCCGTGTGCTGTAACGACCGGCATTTATCTTAACAGTCGTAAATAACAAAAAGCTATGATAAGCTTTTACATTATTAAACATTTAAAAAAATGTTTAGATATCGGTCGCTATAGATTAACTCATCTAATCTCTAGAATCTATAGCTTGTTACAAATGTCATACCCTAATAAATAATCCATGTTATAAAATACAATGTAATGTTAATAATTTGGTTACTAAATAAGCTGCTTCAAATAATTCTTAATTTCCTTTTTAAAATAAATAATTCAGTTCCAACCCTTAAAACTAATTAAAATATAATTTTATTGAAAATGTCTTTCAGATCTTGCCAACCCTAAGACGAATAAAAAGAACGCGGGCTTCACGGACGAAGAGCGTGCCGGTATGACTGAGCTACTGGGCGATGGTTTCGTCGATACGTATAGACAGCTTTACCCTGAAAAGAGCAGCGCTTACACATTTTGGACGTACATGTTCAACTGCCGCGCCAAAAACGTCGGATGGTGAGTGTATCGAAGTTTTACAGACCTTGAAACAAAATCAAATATCTTAAATACCAAAATAGACAACGCTCCGTTATAAATTTTTCACACTCAATTTTGCTTAAAGTATATTCCTTTACAAAAGCACATGTGTTTATGCACCGGTATAAAGTTAGTTTTCCAAGATTGTATATCAAACAGGCATAGAACTTATTCAGATAACACTTGTACCTATGCAACAGCTTCCAAACTTTAGAAAGAAGCGTGTGTGTCGAAAGTTATCTATTTTAGAAGCTATTACGTTTTTATCTCTTTGTTACGTTTACTTGCATTACTAGTAAATATTACAAATAGAAAAGACGTTATAGCGAGAACGCTGCCCCCAATAACTGAAAACAGTAAAGACTTCATATATCCGGCTATATTGAGCCAGTATTTCTTGTGATATGTATAAATAACTCTTAGTTAATATTTGTTAATAAACATAATTCTGTTACAGGCGCCTTGACTACTTCCTGATGTCACAAAGGTTAATATCATCCCTTTGTGATAGCGTCATCAGGGATGAGGTGTACGGAAGCGACCATTGTCCAATCACTCTATTTTTACATTTGAGCAGCGCTAACAAGCCTAAAGAGTGAATCTTTTTTGATATCTCTGACAGCTCATATTGAGGTTAATTATTGTTAATTTATGGTTTATTGTGATTTGGATTGTATGAAAGACTATTCATTTATGATAATACTTGTTTATTGCTAGTTAAGATAATAAAATACAAAGATCACAAAGTCACTTCTACCGCCTTCTTGATAATTTAATTGTTTCATTTTTTTTTCATTTAAGGCACAATACGTTTCGCTTAGAATTATTGAAAAAGTTATTTGAACACCGACATATTAGGCCCCTTCTTCGATGTTTTATGTGAACCTGTAATAATTTTTTTTTGATAAATACTTCGTTACAATATATGGAGAATAACAGTTACATATCATGCATATACAAAAACTTGACTAATTGTGTAATCAACATAATAATTTTTTATCTAAGTAGGGTTGTACATGCAAGAAATCTGCCTTTAAAACTTGCATAAGTTTCAGTGAAAATTGGTTTGGGTAAAGATTTTAAAATTATTTAGTGTACTTATATATATTTTTAGTGTTTAATATAATTAAAGAATAATTGTAAAGAAAACTAAACTATAGGCAGTAATATATAGCGCGCCGAAGAAGACATGAAACTGATTCATGCAAGTAATAGAATATCAAAGAGGCGTTGTAAATATCGTGTGACGCCAATTTGCAATAGGATACATTGATTTTATTAAGTCAATATATAATACAGTTTTTAGATCTATGATATTGTTATTACTGCAACTCTTGAAAGCAATTACCAAAAAAAGGTAACAAACATATGTTATTTCATAGGTTGTAACTCTTAAAAATATGATCGAATACGACACATGATTTGAATAAAAGGACTTTTTACGGATTTTTTTAATGTAAAATAAACGCGATAAAATCTGTAAAAAACCTTTTATACAATGATGATATTAAACAAATTTATTTTACCTCAGCAATTTTACTAAATGCCTTTCTGTTTAACAGAGAGTAAGCTGAACTCAAACTG
The DNA here is from genome assembly GCA_029286875.1 of Lamproptera curius. Lineage (NCBI taxonomy): Eukaryota > Metazoa > Arthropoda > Insecta > Lepidoptera > Papilionidae > Lamproptera > Lamproptera curius. The sequence goes on along the minus strand of JAGSMT010000016.1, from coordinate 5,747,937 downwards.
GCTAATGCACTGGCCTCCAATTCTTTTATGCCAGAACAAAATAAATCAATGCCAATTTCCAACCCAGTTCCAAAGTCACATTCGTCTACTGCAATGCTGGCATAAGTTATCACTGGTTGTATTTGCGAAAGAATTTCGTCTTTTTCGCTTTGGATTTTGATGATCTTAGTTTTTCGAATATTTTCTTCAAGTTTGCTGCAACAGGAAAAGTTCAAGAAACGAATTAAAATTATTTTATGGGGGTTAAATACCTTAAATATGGTATTTTATTACGTATATAAATATAACGGTATGGTAAGTATTATGGACTCTTTATATTAAGCTAATCTGCAAAAATGTGTAAGCATACATCTTTCTTCTAAGTTCAACCCAACATTTAAATGCATGAATAAAAACATTACAAATATTGTATTCGACGCGTTACTTATACAAACAGTACATTGTCTTCTTTATTCAAATAAATACCCTATTGACATAAAAAACATTGCAAGAAAGGTGATATTTATGTTCTAAATAATATACCAATAGTTTATGTATAATAAATAAGTTTTATTTGCAGAACTCATTTCAAATTTATTATAAAAAAATAAGATACTGTAAAAACTAATTAATAAGTTCATCCTTGTGCAATTCAAATATAAAATCTAATCGTCATGCATTTACCGACACAAAATAGTAATATCATCCCTTATATAATTATAATAAAAATAAGATATCTTTGAACATATAAGAAATTTAAGTCCAACAGCTCTTGAAATAATAATTTGCTGAAAATAAATGCAAAAGAACCATTTAATTAAAATATAACTATACACATGAATTGTAAAAGAGTAGTAAAGTTAAATAACTGTGTTCAAGATCAATCTCTTACCATTGCTTTCAACTAATGGTCTATATCCTAATTGTGTTTTTTTGTTATATGGAACTGATATTCCTGCACCATGCAGAGTCTTAGCAACAGTCTTAGTGGTCCTCTTTTTCATATCATATTCATCAAGAGAAAAATTAAGTTCATTTGCCCATTTCTTGACTTTATCCATTAGCTTTTGACAAGGCATTGCCAAAAACGGTGATGTTTTCTTTTCATTTTGCAAATAGGAGCTAAAAAAATTCTTTACATATATTACACATAATGTATGACGGTTATGCATCATTGCAACAAGTTCTATAAAAGTTATTTCAAGTGGTATAAAATAAATAATATAAAAAAAAGTAGCCAGAATCATAATATTTATGCAACAAACTTATGTAGTGTTTTTCTATTTCCTACATAATAAGTAGTTGTTTCAGTAATTTCGCAATAAGTGTGAAATCAGCTTTTTACGAATTTATGTTAATTCTTTTTATTTAATTTAGTAATTACGGATTCTTTTCAGCATCCATGACCATGGGCAGATTCAATATGTCTGTATCTCAATTTATTTGGAATAATATTTAGGTCTTTTTTTAAGTTTGGCATATCTTTCTATGTTCTTAATTTTTAACAGTGCTTTTGCAAAAACTACCTATATTTTTTTGCAACTTTGTTGTTTTTTAATCACTGGGTTAAATTTTTAAAATTAGTTTAATTAATAAGTTAGTGGTTTCTGTTTACCTTTAATCACGTATAAGAAAACCTAATAAGTCTAAATACATACAAACTAAGTTACTTAGAAGTAGAGTCCGACCGAAACCAGTTTTCCGGCCGAAATTGAAAGTTCGCCCATGAGTTCAGTTTCGGCCGAAACCGAAACTCACGTGGTCGAGTACCAAAGTTCTTAAAGTACTGAAATTTGATGCTTTTTAGCCATTTTTCTATATAAACTAAGACATGAAAAGAAGACACAGTGTAATTAGTGTCTGGTATTGATTTATTTAAGGTGTTTTTCTTTTTTACATAATATAATATTAGAATTAAAAAAATATTTTTAAATAATATTCTCATAGCGAAATAAATATCAGTTATCAATAAACAAATTTCATTGTTACTGTTGCGTTAAAAACTTACTATTGGTGTTTTGAGATCTTACTAATTAATACTCTGGTTTATATTTGTAGTTTCAAGGAGAGGTCAAAAAGTAGTGGGAATGAGATAGAATATAATGAGTATTAATAACTTAATTATTGATTTTTCAACATATTCCCTTACACACTAACTCTAGTGTAACTTAAGTAACTCTAGTCTATTTTCCAAGGTTTCAATCTTTAAAAAAAAATTGTCATAGTCCTGCAAAAAGAACTTGACAGCATCCTTTACTTTTCTTCGCATATGTTTCCTTTTAAATATTGTGGAAACTTGGTGACAAGATAAAAAAAACTGCTATGCGCCAGATCTGGTGAATAGGCTTCTCGACCAATTGGAATGGCGGCCATCGTTTCTACCAACCTAACTTCGGGTGCGATATCAAGTCGAAACAGCACCTCTACGACGATTCCCTGCTTTTTATCATTCACGGTATATGCAACTAGGGAATTAAATGTAGTTCCTGGCTCTAGGTAATAAATAATAATATCACTTCTGAGTCCCAACATATTGAGGCATAACTCAGTCGATGCCACGGCATGAAAGTTCTTCAGGTTGGCGGATGGTGGTTTTCATTGCGAACATTTAGTTTTGTCTCCAGGTCCTAAAGGATAACCCATCATCATGTTTCATCGACTGTTACAAAACGAGACAACAAAGTTTTCCGAATCTTCTTATAACTTGTCCAACAATATTTTCGAAATGTCAAGTTGATATTGTTTTTGATTCTCAGCATCTTGCGGAGACTTTTCTTATATACAAAAGTTGTGTCAATGTGGATTGAATATCTCCATATGAAAGTCAAAGTCAAATATCTTTATTCAATTTAGAAGCATTACACTTTCTTATTTATTGTCAAATAAACTTTCACCGGTTTGGATATGTAAGCCTCTGATCTAAGAAGAACCGGCGTAAGAAACTCCGAGGGATTTTTTTTGATTAATTTTACAATTTTTTTTACATACAACATTATATTATAAGAGTTTCGAATAGCCTGGAGCGAGCAATTCATTACCAGGGCGTGTTATCTATCAAGTCATTACAGCAATAATATCCTTTAACACACAAATGTTCCTTTCAAACTTTTTCAAATTTATTTACAGATAATAGCTGAATGTTTTTATAATGCCCGTTCCTTGCATTAGCTATCGGATGGTAATTCTTTGATCGCTTAAAACAGTGTGTCGAATTTAGCAGTATTTTCTTGGAAAAATGAGGTTTATGGGTGGCTGCAATGATATTTGTCTTCCGTGCTCGTTCTCACTCAAAATTGGGACCCTCTCCTTATGGCAATGGAATACGGCGGAGGAGACTACTCTTATGTTGCCTCACAATCTTATTGAATATTATGCGCCGTTATTTTTTTTTAACAGAGGTTTTTACTAACAATCCCGCACTTGGTTTTTCTACACTTTAGAGAAAACGTGTTCGAGGTAGGCAAACAAATCACTACATTCAGAAAAAAAGCAAAGAGAATTGAGGATTATTTTTATTAACATAGCAAATATCTGAGCTATGCCTTCCAGTATTTATTTATTTTTGTTACCAAGGTGTATCATTTTTGTACTTGCTACTTTTTGATCCCTTCTCGTCGTTTTAGAAGAATCATCGATCTATTTTAAGTAGCTTAAAATGGTGTCTGAACTAAAATCCACTGATTTGAGCTCAGTTGATTTTTGATACACTTAACTTTCGATACAATATTGTTTCCATTAAAATAATTTAGTTTTGATAACATGACAACTTCTGAAACCAGTTTCGGTTTCGGCAAAAGTTTCGGCCAAATTCGGCCGAAACGAAACTGCGGCCGAAACATGATTTTTGGCCGAAACTCGGCCGAAATCTTAATTTCGGTCGGACACTACTTAGAAGTAATTAAATATGGTGGTGGCCTGTTAGTGGAAAATGGCAATTAAGGTTTGACTTAAGATTTTGTTCAAGATAATTTTATTACATAATTTGCCCTGTAAGTATCAAGGCACGACTGTCCTTTATTAAACTAAATGTGTAGTTAAATGCATTTCAATTATTATACTTTCTAAAATAAAAACTTGTGTCAATTGATGAAGTTATAAACAAAATGTAAATCAAATATTTCATAAATAAGTTTGTATTCTGAAATACATACTAAACAGCTCCAAAAATATTGTCCGCCATCGGATTTATTTGGCAATCTTTTCCACTGTCACTGTTTGCCACAAATGCTGGCATGCTTTCAGGATCATCTCTGTAATACCCTATATGAAACTCGCTGTTACCCTTCTTTTTTCTTAAAACTGCCTGAAAATCAAGAAACTTATTAACTTAGTAGGTACTAACGATAAGTTATATGTATATGGTTAAGGAAGATTCTATTCATTCTAGTGCAACATTTTCAGTGTATACTTATTGACTTTTAAGTTTTTGTTAAGCAATTATACCTTTCAATTTACTACTATTTGTCAAAATTTTGTTATCCAATTTACCAAAGGTAGACTACAGCAATACTTACAATATCAATTAAGCAAAAAGTATCTAGTTGAAAAATAAAACACCGATATAGTCTACATTGGTGCTTGGGGATCAATTGAAAAAGTATTTCAATATATATAATGACTTATATAATTATATTGTATTAACCTTACAATGCAAACAAATTTGCCACTAAAATAAACTATTCTAATTGCTTCTTCAGTTAAATTTATTAAAAAATAGAAACCCATCTGCAGCCTAACTGCTTTTGTAATAGAATATAACTAGGTACCTGAAATTCTGGAGGATTAAAGAAATATCGCCAATGGATTAAATATAAATCTTTGTTATCTAAAACTGGTAATTTTCCCATAAGTAAATCGTATGGGCCAATCAATTGCAAATTTACACTGGCTAATGTTTGTTGTGAAGAGTCCTCTTTACTTAAATATTCATAAAATTTAAAGAAATCTGGGGGCATTTTAACATGGAACAAATCTTTGTACATTTTATTGTCATCAGTTTTGTCATGGTAAGTTGAATTTTCATTTAATTCTATAAAAAAAGTGTCTTTATCAATAGATTTTATTTTCTCATTATCTATCTTAGGATCTTCAGTAGTTTGGCTTTCATGATCGGGTTTAAGAGTGGCCGCATCAATATTGTTTTTACTTTCAGTTGAATCATCTTTCTGTAATTCCTTCATTTGAGGCTTTTTGTTTCTGCTATATGGTTCCACTCGTTTTTTCTTATGTTTTCATTGTGTATTTTATTTTGATGAACTTGTGGAGGGTGCTTATAATTTTTATGATGCTCTGGGTTTTTCTGATAACATTTGGCGCCGTATTTGCATATCGTTCGGGTATCATTAACAAAATTTGACCACTCTTCAGACATTTTTCGTCACTGATAATTTGAAAGACACAAACAATAATACTAATTAAAAGGTACAATTAAATGTCTTTATTGTAATTAAACACTTCGGTACATAATAACAACGGTAAGAGTTTTAGCTGAATTTCGCTGTCAACTTTAATGTCAATGTCATTCTTCAAGTGCACAAGTATTTTTTTTAATAAGTTTTTATGGCCTGGTAGCAAGACCTTTAAGCCATGCACAAGTAATCAGATAATAAAAGTAGCAGTCATGTATATCATTCATCTATATCATATGAAGGCAGCATAACATTTTATTCACTTTTGATGATTATTTCGATTAGGTACCTGAATTTATATGAATCCCTGACAGTCATTATATAATTTTCTTTGTAAAATATAATCTAAAATAAATGTTACATATTATCATTATTTCAAACATTTTATCAGTTTAAAATGTTCGCAATATTTGCAGTGTCCAGACAAACAGACGAAAAGCTATAGCCTTAAAAATATGAAACAAAAGTCAGCAATGTATTGTTTGTATTATGGTAGTACAAATCTAGATATATTTCTCGCAATTTTAACATTAATTAGGGAAAAAACAGTCTTTTTGTTAAATCTCTGTTTCTAATTGTAAAAGAATAAACTCAAATGCGATACATTTTGTAGTTTTTTATAACTACTTTTTAACCTGTGGTCTATGATATCAGTGAATCAGTATTCAGTATCAGTGTCAGTTGCTGTAGGTGGTGGTTCGCAAATGTTTGGTGGGTTATGATGGCGAAAGGATGTGTTTTTAACCATTAACGTGACATTTTCAGTAATAAATTCAAAACTGAATGCAAAGAGGATTTTTTTTTCGGAAGTAAATTTAAAAAACTTGGGCTGAAATACTTTATCGTAAAAATAAAAATCGTAAAATCTGTGTCCGAGATACTAAAAATGTAGTGATGTGATCATTGTTCGTTATTTTCATGAATGGGTGTCTAAAACTTTATATTATCATACTAAGGACATGTACATTATAAATAATCGTCATTCGAGGCATTTGTCGATTTCATCGTGCTCCAGATTATGCATCTCAAGTGGTAAATATTTGACTATACATTAGTAATTAAACATAAATAAAATAAGGCCTCTTGCCTCTAAAGGCTTTTTGTGTTTTTTGGGAAAAGACATTCTTTTCCATATTTTTGTTTAATTTTATAGATTTATATATAATTACTTTTAACTTAAATTTATTATATTTTACTTAAGTGAATAAAGGTAGCTTCAATTTATTACATATTGTTTTCATTGCTGTAATACAAGTAAATACTCCTCTAAACATCTTTTACACAATTGTTTTATATTGACTGTGTGTACCACTTTGTATAAATTCACCAATGTCATTGGTTTCAAAGCATTGAAAGCAATGACAAAAATTTACAGCAGTAATTTTTTACAGGGTTTTTAATTTTCAATGTTTGTTGCTACTCATCAAGATTAAAATTGAATCAAATTTAATTGTTGATGGCAATTTATCAAGAGTAATAAATATTTACAGTATTTAGTAAAACTATTTGATTGTGTACTGTGTATTTTGACTGATTGTTACACAATTTTTGTTATATGCTTAATAAAGGAATGATGGTGGTATATACTTTTAATAAAGCAAAAATAGTGACCAAAAATACAGTTAAGAATAAGTAAATAGTGTAGGTTTTCGGAAACAGAAATTGATGCAGGATTTTCCATCATTTATTATGTGATTATATTTATATATAAATTTTCTTATAAATTAATTTTTTAAATATAATTATATAGTAACCATTAATAAAAATATATTTTCATTAAGTCATGACCATTATATATGAAATAACATCCTTTACATCTAAATTGTTAAATAGCATTTTTAGTTCAAATTTGTTTAACTATTCATAAATCCAAAAGTGTTTATAATGCATAAAAATAATGTGTCCAATTCTATGGACTGTGAAATAGGAGTAATTATTTTGGTAGAATCATTTTGAAAAGAGCGAGTTAAATTTGTTTAATTATTGTGTTTCATTAAATTTTAATTAGAATGGAGTTGATTGCAAGGATCTTAAAGACAAATTGATATGATGATTGGTAAATTTGCTTACAAATTTAGATTTAAAATTGTAGAAATTGATATAATAAGTTATTAAAAAATAATTACAATTGTGTTATAATTGAAAAAAGTAAAATATTTATCTATCCTTAATTTATTTACAAGAAGAACAAGAGAAAAGGCTGCCCTGTGGACTTGTTGTGCAAATTTTTTTATGTTGTCTCCCTTATAGAATTCAGCTTGTCTCTTCAATTCCGACACTCCTGACCCCCTATGTCCAGATTAAAATATTCATAGAAGCAAACAAAAACCAAAAATACTTGCTCAATAGTTTCTTATTTACCTACCGGGATGGTAAAGTTATATTCCTTTAAATAAGCCTTCATCATCATCAGCTTCTAACGCTCCACTGCTGGACATAGGCCTGCTTCAATGAACGCCAAACCTTAAAAACTAAAAATTTTAAATGGTTAAAACATTGTTAATTAAATTGTGATAACTATCATTCGTAATTAAGTCTTACCATTTTTAGAAAAATGTTTATTCAGCAGTTAAACCCGTTGGCTTTCATCAGATTAATCTTCAGACGGACTTTTATTGGGCTGTCTACGCTATTTAGAGGACTGAAATACGATTGAGCTGTGTTTAATCGTCTGTGACGTATGAAATGTTTGTTCGCCGCCATTGTTTAATCGTTCGCGGGAAGCGCGCGGGTTCCTCTTCGTCTCACCGCGTACTTGTATAGCAACAGCCAGATAATGACTGCCCCTTCAAGGCTTCTACTATGCCTGCGTCTCTATATTTAGTTTCGTTTTGTACTGCGTTCCGGGCAAGTGCATTATGAAGCATCTTTTAGAGGGAATATACGCTCAAGTAATTTGCGCGATTTGTTCGCGCGTAACAATGTATTATAAAAATTGAAAAAATATTTCATTGCAATTCCACGACATCGTAAAAAAAATGTTTTAGTTAGGTACGTTCATGGCGAAAAGAATGAATTCAACATTTTTATTCGTAATGATGCGAGAAAATACTAGTACTTAACGGAGACAATAAGATAATTAACTTAATTTAGAATTCATTATTTATTCATTTACTATGTAAAAGTTGACTAGACGATCATTAATGAGATCAATGAAGTTTTAATTGAGACACGCCCGTTATTTTCGTGGCTCGCGAATCAAATAGCATAAACGCACAAGTATGTGATCTCCAGCATGCTAATCATTATTTTAGCCGAAATTCTATATTCCCGTATATTTCATATTACTTAAATAATTGTTTAAATCAAGGTGCATCATGGCCATTGTCATTCACTTTTCTATAATATGTAATATAATTTTAATTTATTCCGAAAAGATTTTATACGCTGTTCGTATAAAATCTTAAAAAAAAAAGTTCGTATAATCATTTAGGATTGAATGGCAAACGTAAATTGTCAACAAAAAATATACCCTAACAAATATAATATAAAAACTTTAATTCGTATTACTAATAAAATAGAGGTCTATTGTTTATTTGTCAAAAGATTACAATGCCTAATTGCATTAAGTCTAAAATAATTTAGTAAAGATGATCTTATAGTTGAAAGAAATATTGTAATCTAAAATCTTTCCGAATTTTTATTGAGCTTTATGTGCGCCTGATTTTAATTAATTCCCTCCTTGAGCTTGGCACATTTAATTTCACCGTAATTGAGCGCCCCGAATTGAAGGATATTGCCAACAATAAATAAAATTCAAAGGCGACAACTTAGACCTCTGGTTTTTATTTTAATGTTTGACTATTTTACTTCGAACATATTTAGAACATACGAAAAATATTACGTCTTTTATTACGTATTTTTACTACATAATATAACCTGTGCTATATTCAATATCCTAATAATTATGTGTTAAGGATACGAGAATTTGTTGGTATTAAGCAATTGAATTATAAAGGAAATTTGGGATCTGTAGAAACAACCTTTAATGACAGAATTTAATAACGGCAACTCGTTACATATTGCATATATAACGAGATATACGTATATACACATTATAAATTTGGGGGTGGTCCATCAATTAGAATGCTCCGTGTTTTAACAAGACAGTTTGCTCAGTACATTTCAGTTATTGGACTCTGTTTTGCTGGACACGTAAATCATAATAATACATGTCAACAAATCGAGTTATTGATATCAAAATAAGAAAATTACCAACAGCAAAAGAAAATCTAGACAAACACATCAAAACCAACATAATAAGAATAAGCAACATTTTATTTGTCGATTATTTTACGAATTGGTCAAGTATATCATAATTTAAAGATCACAGTAAGCTACAGACGATGTCTATTATTTCATCATTTTAGGATAAGTCATATCGTCGTATGTTGCTAACGCCCACGTGGATACGAATCACTACATAGTATAAAACAAAGTCACGTTCTCTGTCCCTATATCCCTATGTATGCTTAATTTTTCAAACTTTCGGGTTTTTTTTAATAGAAGTGTGATTGAGGAGCAAGGTTTATATGTATAACACATTATTGTAGGTATACGTCCTATTAGCATAGCTCCGTGCGAAGCAGGGGTGTGTCGCTAGTATTCTATAAAACGGAATAGTAATGAAATAGTGCCTTTATTACGTAATGTTGTCGTATTGCGTTAATTTTATTTTTTCGTACCATATTGTTAAGATTGGTCCACTACCTAGCTTTTAATAATATCCCTACGTTTCGTGAAATCTTGAAATATTTTGCGTTCGGGTTTTTCTTTGTCGAGGTGTCGAGACATTTTATATTTTCCTTGGAATGTTGTACGTGAAGGACGGTAGCACTTGACTTGTTCAGAAGCTTTAGCGTTATGGATTTTGCAAGGGGGGTGAACTGTTCACTATTTCAGTTTAATCTCTTTAGGGATCTAGTATTTTTTAAGTGCCCTGCTCCTGCCCCGATCATGCTCCTGTTTAAAGATTAAATGACTAAAAGGTATTTTATAGACATTTCTTGACAGGAATTGTTACTATAAACAACAAAACGATCGAGACATGGAATGAAACGTCTCTGTTACTCGGTAATTACTCTAGTTACAGAAATAAATTTATTAGGAGAGCCCTTTGACTCTCCTAATTAATCAAAAACGACAAGATATTCTCTGGGTATTTTAAAATCATGTTGATTTGATTTGATGATACTTTACACATAAAGGTATATGAAAAGATATAATTCATTATTAAAAAAAATAAAGAGTGAAAAGACATCATAAAGTTCGCGCAATTGTACAGTGACTTGGTGGATCGATTTAAAAAAAAAAGTGAACAGGACGTTAACCTATAATAAGGCGTGTAGAGTATCCGACGCGTTCGAAGACACGTATAATCCAGCGCGCCATTTTATTTTCCTTTGTCATCCCGAGTTGTGAGTTAATATGTTACGTTATATTATTTAATAATGATGAATTTTGCGTTTTGTTACTTGCTTAATGGCGCTATATACGTGTGATGAAGATAAAAGCTTATGGCTAGTTGATCAGGTTCATTTCAATGAAAATTACTGTCATTAATTTCTAATTTAATCACATATTTTACCGACATATCGATACATCCTTGTTATTTTTCCATGTTCAAGCAAGCCAGAACATTTTTTTATTACGAGAATTATAGATAAGGTAACTGTGTTTCATATAAATATTTTTCCTTATATAGTCATAGACCTTTTACTTAATTGACCGAGATATAACTTGGCAGAATGATTTGCTTTTCCGAATGATAATATCAAGTTCCTTCTGTCTATTTTATCGCCCTGTAATTAATGAAATCGGGACCGACAGATCATATTAGTATATCCGAATGTTTCTTGCAATGAAGCACAAACAAATACTTTTATTTTCTATATCATATACATTAATATTTTTGGTAAATGACGCAGTAAATTATTTTTTCGGTTAGATTAAAAGATCTTGTTAACATTAATATGGATGTAAACAACTAGTGAAACGACGGTACAAGCATTGTAATTAAATATTTTAAGACCTTTCCTCCACCCTCAAAAATGAACAAAAAGTATTTCGTTAAAATCGATAGCCTTTTTTTAGAACAGTGTCTCTAACACTGTGTCACGATATATTTTTGTAATGGATCACTAATTTATTTTTTACGAAGTAACTTTAAACTTAGGGTAATTTCATATTCAACTAGTTCTTTAAGCTTAATCATACAACAGTGTGTTATTTATACTAATATTACAAAGAGGAAATATTTTAATCCCTGTTTGCAATAAATAAACTTAAAAACTACACTGCTGATTTAAAAAAAAAAATTATTTCCATTGACATATAGCTAACCTTCACCCTAGTTAACATAGGCTACATTTTAGCTCTAGAAAAATTTATTTTATAAATCTTAAAGCAACACGGGCGATCCGTGGACATGCAGCTAGTGGTTCACTCTACACAACTTAAAGGTGTAAACGTAAATCTGTATCTTAGATGTCAGTACTTTTTGGGGACTTTTTGTAGACATCATATTACTATTCAGGCGATAGAGATGTCGGTTCGTGTTATCACGATTTAACTGTACTACCTATGCCATTTGGCAGTTATGACTGTATAGATTTAAAATAAGTATTTATTCATATAATACATAAATACAAAAAGCTACAACACCATTCATCGCAGTGCCATTACCCTGTTACATTGCGCAATAGAATAGTAACATTTTTTAACTACGTTTTAAACTGTGCTGCATAAATACACGGATTTAATTAAGCTGAAGTGGACTCGCCGAATTTTAATTGGGGTCAGAGTCGGTTAATTTTCTTTTAGTTACCAATCTGTTTCACGATAGACGCTTCCCAACAGAGTTGCGAGTGGCTTAATAGAGTACTACAATATTGCATGTTTATTCTGCAATCGAGCTTTAGCGCTACGCCGAGTTTTATATTATTGGAAGTCTTATCTGTAGTATATTGTAATCCATTTATATCAAATATTGATCTGCTCGCAGGTACGTAGGTACTGTCGGCTGCGTTGTACGGTCCTTAACGTTGTGAAGGGTTTTAAGAATGAGCGGTATTTGTTTAGCCTTGGTCGCGTGATAAGCTTCTGTAATGTGAAGTCATGAGGTTGATTCTTTTGATTTTTATTGAAATGTATAAGAAACTATATGATCTACAGCTGAATTTAATAATACATGAACGTCCCTGTTAACAATGCGACGATATGACGTCATATGTAAGGTTCTAATTGGTAGATTATTTATTAGTAAATGACGACTTGACACTGTCCAGCGGCGTCTACAAATAATTAAATTTCTCGTTTCATCAAATGTAATTACAGATTATTTTAGAACCAATACATTTAAGAATTGAGTAATAAATAACTAATATTCTACATTGAATGAACAGCAAATCATATAAATTTGTTTGCTTACGTTCCATATACCTTAAAGATAATGCGCAAGCACACAGTTTACGAGTTTATATGCTTTAAAACGGTTTTAGAGCAAGCTGTCTGTTATCTTCGATGATATTAGTCTGATGCAGCTACGTCATTATTCGAGATTATGTTTGATATTGTACTATGTTTGTTTTTGAGTATGATTAGGTCTGAGCACTAATTATGGGTGTCCGATATGAATTGACACTATGCCTATTGTTAAAGTCTTCGCTTCACAAATGACCTATTTGATGACTATAGGAGCCGATTACCATGTTAACATTTAATGATATGTTTTTCTCATGGTTCTCTCAAGACAAACTTGATTTCTATATTATACGTTGATCGCCAGTCTCCTCAAAAAAGAAATATCCATGAATTATCCATTTCTGGCACGGATAAAGTCGGTTTGGTCCGGTTCTTATGAAAAGCTTTTACAGACTTATTTGCTTGTACCTTTTTTTTTTAAATAATTCATTCTTTCCACAGACTGGTCGTCCGTGCCTTTTTTAATTTTAGATGTCAATTTTTATTTCTTACAATCGCTCCGTGACTCCATGACCTTACTACATGACGTTTACTTAAAACTAAAAGACCATTATACTAGGTAATTAACGTAACTAAAATGTAGTTTTTTCTTTATTTGTTAATTATTTTTGCCTGTTACCTTTTAATATCACGTACTTTATCTATGATAGTAACTTTTAGGCTGTGAAAAACCGGTATCAATCTCATCGAGATCTGCATAAAAAGTTCCGAATATTTCTGGTCCGCCAGCATCTATTAGCTGTGTCCGTGTGTAATTTGAATTTAAGTACATTTTATGCTCGTCGTTTAAAAATATAGAAAACTGTTTTATTAATAAACATGAAAATTGTGACGTTGGCATGGCGCCGGCGCTAGAAAATCGACAGTGACGTCCGATTATTTTTAAATTTCTCACCAATCGTATTCCGTTTCGTTTTAATTTCACTCTCGTGTTTGTGCTGCTTGCGTCTTTCATTGTAATACTAGCACTATAAGACTTTAACCTTGTTCTAGGTCCTAGGGACAAATTAGGTTAATAATGCTAGATAAAGTCGATTAAAACCCATCCTATTTTAACTTTGGTACGGCCGGAAAAACCTACTTTCGTTTTTTTATTATACTAAATGTTACTGTTTTTATGAGTTATAGTCATCGTGAATACATGCTGTAAAAGAGTAAACAAATATGCCTAACTTTTTTCTAGTAATATATTACTTTTACTTGTTCAGAGACATTCCTTCACAAAAATAGTAATTGTAAATGAGCTACCATTGTATCAATTGACAATAATTGTACAATTATAATATTAGCACGTGTATCTCTACATTATTAAAACTCCCCCTAATAATTATTAATGTGTTAATAAAAGACTACTAGAATACTACTAAGAATTTTATAGCCTTTAATTTTTTTTTAAATTTAACCGACGTTTTAGATTGTGATATAAAAAAGTGCGATATAAGCTTGATAAAATCATTTGTGTCCCGCACGGGTGCAAAACTTATATCTGTTATATCTTCTAAAATATTTATTTAAATTACATGCCGTAAAGTGCCATATTGTTCTATATTAAATGGACAATGTCTTTAAGGTCTTCTAAGGTTTTTAAGTTCATTAAAAACCTTAAGGGTTAATGCTGTATTGCTTGAAATTACTTCTTATTGTTTTTTTCTTTGAAACGTACATGATTACAACTGATTATTGTGGATTATCCTTAAAATTATACACATATATCGTTGTGGACTGATTTGTTAGCGTTTTTAGTGTGTAGAGGTTCAGCTAGCATTTTCAATCTAAGTATAAAAATGTGATTTTTCACGACATCACATTAGAAACTTCCAAATTTATCAGATACTTTTTGGTTACGTTATCTATAAAAAAAACATTTTATAATCCGTTGCGTAGCTTAAAAGATTAAAGAAAACAAAGGGAGATAGAGACAGTGAAAAAGACTTTGTTTTATACTACATATGTACTTTGTTTTGAACATGTAGTGATATAAGAAAGTATTATTTGCGTTTGCCATGAGAATAATAACAGTGTTACGTCACTGGTATCTGATTAATACCTGTTAAATGTCATCTCCTGTCACGACCTATCGATGATCCTATTTATAATCCTTAGGATCATCGGTCTCAGTATGCGGGACTCGCCTATGTTTAGACGCCCTTGGAACAATGAACAATATAATTGCTTTTTTTAATTTATTTAGTGAGTTTGCAATTCAGACGGTAAAGTGCCATTAAAACTTTCTACTTTCGTTGCATAACCGCAGTATCATCGCGTTGGCGCTCCCATATATTTTACAATTATCGCACAGCATTGTACTGATATACATCATTAACAGTTATATACGATTGATTTCACAGGAACCATTGGTTTTAATGGTTTTAATCGGGTATTCTAATCTTTTTATGTTAACGTAATTAGTTCTGAATAATGAATTATCCTTTCAAAGAAATCTTTCGGGCTAAAACTACGTATGCGTTATTTGATGAGGTGGTGTGAAAGAGTTTTGTAACCTTCTGTTAAAACGACCTGACTTACCTTGTGTTTTTTAACTAACTTTAACTTTTTAAGAAACGTCGTCATTCGAAGTGTAATGAATAGATTGTTATCAACGAGATTCTATCTGATAAAACTAAATAGTAAAATACGTACCTAATGTAATGTTATTATTTTAATACATATTTGTTGCAAATTAATTGCATAATAAACTTAACTTATTTTTTTTATCTATTTGATAATAATAAATTTATTGCTATCGGCCGATACTCTGTAAAGTGCTGGAATCTGGAATGTTTTCTGTTAACTTATTATATCAACATTGCGCGTTATAAATGTCTTTAGCATTAAGACAACGGCAGGTTTACAGTTTCCTTGAGACATTTTAATGATCGAAGCTTTATATTGGTAGCGTACAGTGAATTTGCAATTTGCTTGTTCTTGTTACTCTTATGTATATTTAGAGCATCGCGTTGTATAAACTTTTAAAACTAAATAAATCAACTCATTGTTTTTTTTTTTCATTCAATTTAACACAAATACCACATATTGTTGAACGGAAAAAGTTTTAATGATATTACTGTAGCATGTTTCATAACCATAATCACCGAAAAACACTTTTAAACCTTCTTTAGTGATTGGGCTTATGAAGTCAAGTAGTTAAAACGAAATGTTATTTATTAATTGCATATGACTTGGTGGCTAATTAACATGTATATTGACATGTGTATATTTCAGCTTTTAACATATTGAATTTAAACTAAATATTAATCAACTAAAATGACTAATTATAGTAATTAACATTTTAAGAGTTATTTAGCTTTCCGTATTTTTATCATTGTTAAACGCACACTTTTAGTAGTCTCGGTGAGCGACAAGAACATGTTGCATATACGTTACATAATGTTTTAGCTGCTCTATCGATGTCGCCCTAAGATTATTATGATGAGGGCACTATACAGCGCTGTAGTAGCGGCCGACATGATTGATTCCGATGTATCAGTAGCTCTGAAAAGTGCTTGTGCACCGACTGAGACAGGCCTTTGGTAAACTTATTTATAGACTGCATTTTGCAAGGAGTCTCATGACTTCAATGTTTTAATCATTATCGTAAATTTACTGTAAAATAAGTATGGGTTTTCGTGAAGAAAATGCTTAATTTATAGTAGTTTCTGTGTGTGACTGTTGTTAGCGTGGTTTACCTAAAATTCTTTACCTATTTAATTAATAAACGAAAGCAATATTTCTTTTTCATTTATAAATTAAATTTTTAAAAGAATTAGGTCTTTAATAGACAACAGATACAGAACCGACTTTGTTCTAACACTACATTCCGATTCAATTAATCTCCGTTTGCTAAATAACTTTCTTTCCTTCAGGCAATTTCAGCTGGTAAACGTTTACGTGCTATTTACGTAAATTCACGCCCTTAAAAATAATTCCTTAGCTTCTCCAAATGTAGGTCATCTGTACACAGACACAATTCTCTAGTGAAATTTTGTGGGTATTTTTAAATTTAGACGAATATGAAAAAAAAAGAAATCAGGATTGATATGAGCGAAAACAAATGCTCGGATGAGATGGCTGCAGATTCTTTGTTTATGTTTTCTTATCCAATAAACAAATGTTGTGTTCGCTATCCGCGATTAAAGATTGTATTTAGACGGGAAAAGGTTTAACACTATTTGTTTACATATCGTATAATGCTTCGCAATGCGGTCGTTTAGTTTGATACCTATGCATCTACAAGCTGCAAGTACTCTATTAAATCAGATTTACACAGATATTTAATCCTAAAATAAAGATTAAAAGACAGTAAGCGCAGCAGTGTTATGCGATACGCCGCGGCCCAGATACGTCGCCGCCGCAAACACTGCGCTATAATACCTGGGGAACGGAAATCGCTTTGCGACAACATTGTTGTTCACTCAACCAGCCGCCCGAAGCAAAATTAGTTTATCGCATTTTGCATAAGTAGGTATCGCAATGTGTAAATGTTTTTTTAAATTTTTCATAACCTAACGTAGAATTAAAGTTATTGATGCCCGTGCGATGAAATGCAGTATTGACAGATCAACGCTTATCTTAACAGCCTATCTAGTTTTATCTCTGCTCTACCCGCGCACGTCATATTTCGCTTAGCGAGTGCGATAAAAGATCGCATTAAAATAATATGATTTTGTATTTTTTCGCAGGCAATGAACACTTGATCGCGCGATGGAGCACAGAGAAGGATGGGCCGGGGGGTCAGGCGCGGCCGAGAACAGTACTGAGCGCACGCAGGCCGAGAGAGATCGCGTGCGTATCGAGTTCTACGCCACGTACGACGTCATGACGGGCGTGCGAATAGCCGCGACGCTCGGCGGCTTCTTCGCGCTTATGGTTTTCCTCATCGTCTACAAGAGTCGGAGCAAATCGGTGAAGGCGCTGAATGATCCAAAGATCGTGGAACTTGCGGAGGCAGTGGTGGCGGAGGAGGAAGCGGTGGAGGAGGAGCGTCAGTTGACTCTGGCGCTGGAAGAGGCGCTCTCCGAGAGGGCGCGTTCGCGGCCCTCTATAGGCGAGGAGCCTCCATGGCCGCGCCGCTCCAGGTTCGCGTCTTACGGCGGCGGTTACGGGAGTCTGTTGGCGCCGCCGCGGCGACTATCCACGCTGCGGGGCGATTCATTACCGGGCTCGGCGTTGCGCGTCGCGGAAAGGAGAGCGTCCGTCGCCCTCGCTCGCGACCGCCGCCTCAGCTCGGCGACCTGCTCGAGCTCCGGCAGCTCGTACTTGGAGCGGCGCGGCTCGTCCGTGGTGTGCTCGTTGCCCGACCGGCGACTGTCGCCTTGCCCCAGCGAGCGCTTGGCGCCGCTCGCATCCGTCGGCAGCGTGGGCCCGTCGTTCGCGATGGACGGTGAGCTGGCCTCCGTTGGGCCTGACTCTGTATTCGCGGAGGACGAGGACTCGACAGACGATGAGTGGAGCAGTTCTCGACAGACAGCGGTGGTGGCGAGTGCACCGAACTGACGTGCCGGCCGGCGCCCCAGCGCACCCATCGCAACCATCGCCCGTCACACTCGCGCGAGACCCTGTTCTAGTCTAGCTTCTTATTAACTGTTATCGACGTGTTAAAATATCGACCTGATCGTCATCAAGTAGAGTTAGTAACATATCACAGTAAAAATTCGATTCGACATATCATTATAAAAAAATTTACAAAGATTAATTGGATGCCCATATTTAATGAATTTTAATTATATTAATCATTCCAATATAATGGATGTGTATATATACGAGCGATAAATTTTTCACGTAAGTTATTTACGTCTAATAAAAATCTTAAGATTAATTTGCTCTAGAGCTTTAACGTTTACGATAACAAACGAGAGCGTCGATATTTTAATATGTGTCTAAAGTGTGTTGTAAATAGTTTGTTTTGTTAATATTAATGTTTCATGATGTTGATGTTTTTGAACCGTGATGAGGTTTATTTGGATATGCTCCCATGTTCATTCTAAATCGGGATGTTGAGCTTCGTGTTATTTATTAGCTGATGTATTCTTTGAATCCACATTTCTGGCTTCACCATATTGTTACAGCCACCGCTCGATAACGAAATTTCATTCACCCGTAGCGAGACCTCAGGGATGTTATATTTAGAAATTGGATATGGATCGAGCCCTTGACTAATGTCTTCAACATAAATATATGGATGGGCTCTGTTAAACGCACACGTTGGATAACCACTAGCATATAATTGAAGTACATTTTTAAAACAAACACGTCTAAATAAACTAGCGTACAAAAGCGAACGTACTATAACATCTCAATGTGTGTAATAGCTCGGGCCTTACCGGATATTTATTCTTTGTTTACAACTGTTCGGTACAAAATAACAGTCACGGCGGTAACACTGTCCGCCATGTTCACCGTTTAGTGTTCTTTTGAAAGTACTAGGTAATATAAAGATCTACCGAATTAGTCTTTTATAGGCACATAAGTACATTTATATTAATTAGGGCATAATAGTATCTGAAAAATTTTTACTCTTGTACATAATTATAAGGTGAAAATGGACGATTTAGTAATATTTTTACGTCACATCCCGCCATTCGACTACTAATCAATACTGTACCGTATCGTTCCGAAACGTATAATACATTTAAAGATCTCGCTCCAAAATTATATTCTCAGTTGTAACGTAATATGTA
Organism: Lamproptera curius; assembly: GCA_029286875.1. NCBI lineage: Eukaryota > Metazoa > Arthropoda > Insecta > Lepidoptera > Papilionidae > Lamproptera > Lamproptera curius. Next base: position 5,728,391 of record JAGSMT010000016.1, on the reverse strand, counting down.
ACTGTTTTTTTGTTAATGTGTACGAATATTATGCTGTTGTGGTATATGTATTTTTTTGTTCTACTATTTATATCGTGCTTATTGCATTTTTGTTTCAGCAAGTTATGATGTACCATTGTATTTATAATAATAGATTTGAATTAGTGTTGTTTGTGAAGTGATGGGCTATATTACTGATATAATTCAGCCACGTGTGATAGCATCCTAGTCAATTTTTATATTCTTGTAACTCATTGTAGAGTAGAAATGTCACAGTTTTAATATTATTGATATTTCGACGTGTATAAACATTTGTACTGACTTAATTTTGTATTACTTATTGTCTATATTTTTTAACTCTAGTTACCTTAAGCGAGTACTGATCGTCTGTGCAAGAAAGTAATTAAAAATCATTGTCTACACATTCTTCCGCAAAGATGCTCCACAATAGGTTCTAAAAGTTTTTTTTTTTAATGAAAAGGATTTTATTCACAACCATTAACATTGTAGAGTCATAAGACGTACAGATTATCGCAGACTTTAATTAAAAAGGAATCGATAACTGTGTTCGTCTGGTTCATTCAATCCTACATGTGTTTTATATTCTCTTTCCCCTCTAAAGATGACAATACATTTATTGTTATTTGTATATTAACGGACCTTTAGAACACAAACTTATTTTGGACTTCAGTATTTCTATACAAATGTGGAAGATCATTACACTCTTACTACAGCGCAATAATTTGATGCGGTTTTATAAAATGCGGCAGTAGACACTCCGCAACTTTTCTATTCGAACTGATCTTGACTAACCTCCCTGAAAACATGGTAATCACAATTTAACTGACTCCACAACGTTTGTGTAATGTAGTTAGATAGTGCTAACACGTTAGCGTAGATGTCTGTGCGGGTTAAGCGTAAAGGTTTTTATGTGTATAGCTAGTTGTTTGCGACTATCCGAGCATTGAAGGCATTCTATACCGATACGTCCTTTGAACAATAAAAATGAAAGAGCGCCAGGAGCGGCCTAAAGCATTGACCGTACGAAATGTATCCCCAAGGAAACTGCCACTGTTCTCGTTTAGTGAAAATGTTACACGGGCACGTGGATTTTATTGATTCAAGTGTACCGAACTCCGCGGCCGGCGGGCCCACTAGTAACTAACACATGTCGTTTTTATTACGAACTAGATTTACGTGTTAGTTTATGTAACTGTTCGTTGCTCGAATAAAAAAGAGCTCCCAGTAGCCTGTAAAATGTTGAAATGTATGTAAAGAAATATTGTAAATATAAAAGCCAAATCATCAGTTGTTTCATTATTTCACGAGCGCATATTTGGTTTCCTGTGTAAACACATAATGACGCTTTTGCGGGACGTAAAAAGTGTATTAAAAATTTTATTAGAATGTCGTAAATTTCAACAAATTATATTCATTGTGTCGTAGATAATATTTTATGTTAGATGAAAACATATCGTGTCAAAATTCAAACGCTTATACATATATTTTTTTTAAATTTCATTACTGAAATATTGGTATGATAGACTTCGTACCTAATCATTTGTAAGCCGTGCAAGGCACAAATAGTGATTTTAGTAAACTCGTTAAATTAATGTTTCAATCATCCCAGATTTATGACCCTTGTTATTGTTACAGTCGTTGTTTGGTTCAACTGCAGTAAATAAATATAGTGCAACCGTTAATGTTAGATACGTATTTACCTCAAATGCTCTGTTTATGATGCTTTAATTTAGCATCACATTTATTGATGCCGCCATTGTACCCACAGTATTATTGTTTAGATAGATTTAATAGAAAAATAAACATTTTAAAGTGTTTGAACGACTATTGTTATGTAAAACACTTTAAGTTGGTAGGTTACTTGCTTAAGGCCGACTGATAAAAACGGCACCGAGAAAGAAAATTTTTTGGTGTTTTTTTTTAAATTGAATGAAATGAATGGAGATTTTGAAAAAAGGATTATATATGGATCTCCGTAGCCTAGCGACTTACGCTTTAAGAAAAGATGTCGTGGGTTTGAGCCCTGCGAGGACTTCAACTATTTCTTTTTGTTTTGTAGTTGTTTAGGACCCGCACTGGGTTGATGCCCGTTCAAGCTCATGATGATGAAAGGAGATGTTATTATTGCACAATTTTCTATTCAAGTCTCGGAATAATTGGTTCAAGTGTGAGACCATAAACTTAGTCGCGTTTGAGGTCCTTAGCTTAATTACAAGAATTTAATAGTCACTTTATTGAGTGCGTGTGTGTTTTCCATTTAAAAAGATAATTGGCTGATGATAAATCGAGACAGCCGTGCAATTGGACTCGAACAAATAATTGTACCTCTTTAAAGGAATGATGACCTCTATTTGGACCGTTAGTTCTAAATATTTAATGCTTTTTTTTCCGGCCAGCATGCTGCATCCCGGTTTGCCCAGTTGGACCGTGCCTCCGTTCGTTATTATATTATCTTCGCTGTAATTAAATTAAGTCTCATGTAAGGATACCATATTTTATCGTTACATGAGAATTGATTTAATTAAAACAATTTAACTAAAACTATATAATGATTACTACTACTGTGTTCTTAGTCGCGGAGCTTACGAATCGGTTACAACCGAAATGTATTTGCAATAAAAGAACTTCGTTGTGCATTGGATTACAAGTGAATTGTAACTTTTTTCAGTATATTTCAAGAACTGCACAAATCAACGTAGATCCTTTCCTACACCTGTCAGAAATAAGTAGTACAAACATTTCAACGCTTACTTTATCATTGTAGGCTATCTGTCAATAATTCGCCCTGTTGTAGTTGATCTTTCTGTATTTTAGACTTATGCGTATGTATTGATTATACAAAATAGCTGACACATACAAAACTTATTACTTGAAATATATGGAAATAAGACTACACAAGTGTATATGAATCACATCTAGTAAGTACGGTTTAAATTCCAACTTTAATCCACACTAATATTATAAATGCGACAGTAACTCTGGCCGTTTGTCTGTCTGTCTGTTCGGCTTAACCTCTAAACCATTGAACCAATTCCGATGAAATTTGGTACAAATTTAGCATTGATTACAATAAAGGACAAAGGGTATTAATTAAATAAGTTTATATGGAAATCGTCGAAGCTAAAGCTATGAAACTTGGTGTCAAATGATAGACACATACAAATAAAATACTTCGGTAAATAACGTACTTTTAAAACAGCTAGCAGACATTTCTCTTGTTCCACGCGGAAGAAGTTTTAGATAACACCTGGTTCAACTAAAAAAAATATTTAATCTTCTTAGTTTTCAGTCGCCTTTATATAGAAATTTCTTTGCAAATATATTTAAAGTTTTCTTTGAACCGAAAAAAGTGTCGAGACAAGACCTTTCATATACTATACATGAGATGCTATGGTTAGTTTTTCCGCTTATTACACTAGATATGGTCCTCTTGAAATCAGAATATAGAATGAGAATTGTAGATGGAACACCTTAAACATTTTTAGTATTTAGGCCATTTTATGACATATTATATAAACTATAAATATAGTTTGAAGTCAAATTTTAATGGGTTTAAATTTTTAAATTTATATTCGTTTCATCAAAACTTCATTTTTAACCAATTAGCTTGCATAGTTTTTTCATTACAGTGTTTATTACGACTTCATAATTTATTTTGTAATACGAAGACGATAGTAAGGTATTTAAGGAAGTTAGATGGGGACAAAATGTGATATATTAATAGAATGGTCGCTTATTTTTTCATCACATTATAAAAGAAAACCAAAAAATCATTCTTTCAATTAAATCCAACGCCTTAGGTTTTGATAACATAGGACGTCGTATGATCCTGCCAATTATTGAGTTTTACTACCTCATTACCCACATTATAAATTTCTCCATAAGTACTGGATCTTTTCCTGCTTTGTGGCGTAAAGCATATGTCCGTCCTCTTCCTAAATGTCCAAATCCAGCTATACCTGCCCACTTTAGACCCATCTCAATTCTTCCTTTTCTGTCAAAGGTGCTCGAGTCTTGTGTTCTGAAGCAGTTCTCCCGTTTTATTCTTGATAACAACTTGATCAGTCCGCTTCAATCTAGATTCAGACCTGTCCATAGCACTACTACGGCTCCTTAAAGTAACTGGTGACATTCGAGCAAGTATGGAAAACATTAAAGTTACAGTCTTGATGTTAGTTGATTTTTCCAATGCTTTCAATGCTGTCAGTTACGAAATCCTTTTAGCCATGCTCTCTTATTTAATGGTTTCTGATAAAGTACTGGTGTGGTTTTCCTCGTATGTTCGTGGACGCCAACAGCCGGTTTCTATTTGTGTAGATTAATCGAATTGGCTTGATATTACTAGTGGTGTACCTCAAGGCGGTATTCTATCTCCAATTCTTTTTTCATAAATTTTGTCACTTCTGATCTTCGATATTCGTACCATCTTCAGGCCGATGATTTACAGCTTTACCTGCACGATACTATTGACAATCTCCCTAAAATGATCTGCATTTTGAATGAAAATCTAAGTTCTATACTACAATGGTCTGCCAAATTTGGTCTTACTGTAAATCCGACTAAGTGCCAAGCAATTGTCATTGGGAGTACCCATGTCCTCAGAAAAGTTGACATGCATAAGTTACCACCACTTGTATTTAACAACTGTCCTATACCATTCAGTGAAAGTGTGAATAACCTGGGCTTAATTATGGATACTACTTTAGGCTGGAAAGATCAAGTTTCCAGGGTCTCTTATAGAGTCACGAATATCCTCAGGGCTCTGTACAGGTTTAAAAACTTTTTTCCGATTCAAACTAAAGTCACGCTCGTGCAGTCCTTAATTTTTCCTTTAATCGACTATGCTGACGTGTGCTACTTTGACCTGAATGCAGATCAACTCAATAAACTTGACCGGCTTCTGAATAACTGCATTCGATTCATATTCAATCTTCGTAAATATGATCACGTATCGTCACATCGTTTACAACTGCATTGGCTATGTATTCGGAAACGACGAACGTCTAGGGCTCTTACCACACTTTTTTCGTTACTTAACTCTTCTTCAATTCCTACATATCTTTGTCCCCATTTTAAACCTCTTAGTGATGGTAAACAAAAAGATCTTCGTTCGAGACATAACGTCTTCTGCTTTGTCCTTCACATCGCTCTGATTTTCTTCATAAATCTTTCTTTATTCAATCCATTCTTCTGTGGAATGCGCTACCACTGGAGATCAGGATGGCTAAGACAATTCTCGAATTTAAAAAAAAGTCCAAAATACCTTTTAGATGAGGCGTCGGTAGAATTACTATCTCTATGACAACTTTATAAGTATATATGTAATTGTATAATTTGTATGTATTTTATGTATTTATTTTATAAATTATTTCTATATATTATATTATATTATTTAATGATATGTTTGTTTATTTATGTAAAGGTTATATATGTACTTCCTTATTATTGAGTTTTTTTAGTTCGAAACTGTTATTTCTTTCATTATTTTGTGCACCCACATTAACATCTCTGAACCACCCTAAGGTTGGCTGGTAGAAAATGCCTAAGGCATTAAGTCCGCCTTTTGTACTTTAATTGTGCAAATAAGTATAAATAAATAAATAAATAAATAAATAAAAGAGAATGATCATTATTAAAATTCGTGCAGAAAAAAAGAAATTCATTATTACGTGCTTAAGCAATAATTTTATTTTATTCGGTGTTTCTCTTATAAAATATACAAACTACTATTATCTAGAAAAAATTAGTTTCTAAGCTTTAATGTACTACACTTTCTTTTAAATAATTATAAAACAATAATATAAAAAATATATGCCTTGCATATTGTGTAGGTATTTATTACTCTTTCTAAACCCATAGACTTATTCAACTCTTATAAATTATACAACCGGGCGAAAAAAACGAAACGTCAGTGTCAATTAAACGTCAAGTGTCAGAGAAAGTAAAAAATCCTTTGTGGGGGATAGCACATTCCATATTTTACGCAATTTAATATATTATTTTTTACGTACAGTTAAACATAAAGCGCCAATATGGATGACGACTTACCGACCGATTTCCAGGTCATCGTTGTTGGGACGGGTGAGTCATATTTTACATTAAAATTGATACCGGGCGTGATGTCGACTAGCCTACTTTAGTATCGATCTTATTCTTTTTTGCTCACATCGCCATTCCATTGTACGTGTCTTCAATTTAAGACTTATATTTTAAAATATAGTTAAAACTGAATCGATAAAACCTATTCCTACAATAAATCGCTTTTAAGTTTAGTTTTTTACTGTTTGGCTAATACGAGTCTAATATGATTTTTTTGTCCCTCGCTCATTACCTGGCAGATAATGTTACAGTCAATACCCTCTATTACTTTACTGACGATTTTGAATATCAAATAAATATGTTGAAAACAACCAGATATAAAATTCTCATTGCATCAACTTGATAAATTAGTCAAACTACTACATAAAGTAAGAATAAATTAAGAATGAGTCTCTGTAATATTTTTGCGAAATCTTAAATTCTTAATTATAATTTTTTAATTATAACAAATAAAATATATATATTTGTAAGTGTATAGAATGCACTTTACTTCTATTTAAGTTTCCTATTATTTTTATTACTAAGTTAGATTATACAAAGCAAAATAATGATATATTACTGATTTCAATAATCAACTACTCTATATCTTCCAACATCAATCTGATAAGACAAATACTGGTAATGCAATGCACTTAACATGTTTTGCTGAACTATGTAAAAGAAAATATTTTATGTCTTTTACCAATAGGGGAGAAATATTATGGTGCAATTATTACATGTCTAAATTTTTTACAGTTGTTTAAAAACTACTAAAATAACATGTGTTTTAAAGACATGGTTACTATAACTTGCTTAACTAATTATTCACATGATTAATAATTTGTCACATTATCAATTGATTTTCAAAAGTATTATATATATTCCAAAATTAAAATTCTAATTAGTATTTGGAAATTTACCCATTTAACAATTGTTTAGTTTGCTATCTTAATTACATGCTATTTGTAGTTTTTTCTCTAACTAAAATTACAAATAAACATTAATAAGTATCAGATACAGATAATTATTAGGACTTTACTAATTGCATTATACCTGAAATTGCTTCGAGAAGTGACTTTAATGTTCTTATATTTATTTACTCATAATAATGCTGACATTTTCAATATTACATCTTCTTTCTTATCTTTATTTAATATTATTTATTTGTATTTGTTCTATCAAGTCATATTAAAAAAAACTACAATTATCTATAAAAAGGAACATACTTTGCTAGGTTCCTGTTTCTTCAAAGTGCCTGACAGCACCTCTAATACCTTGTAATGTTTTATTGTAATGGCTACTAAACAACTGTGAACTTATCTAATTTCAGTTACTTTTAAGTATTTGTTTTAGCTTTTTCTACTTTATTACATATGATTTGTCATTGTATAAAGGTATGGTGGAGTCTATTGTGGCTGCAGCCTGCAGTAGGATACATAAAAATGTTCTACACTTAGACTCCAGCGACCATTATGGAGGACTGTGGGCCTCCTACAACTTTGATGGCTTGCAAAAGTTCATAAAAGAGGTAAACTCTGACCCTGAGAAACAGGTTCAGGTTTACAACTTAATCGAGCAGTGGTACATAGAGAAGTAAGTGTTATTTTGTAATTTTAAATTTTAAAAGTGTTTATTTTCATACAAAACAATTTTTTTATGTGCCGCATTCATTTTATAAAGAAATTTACAATATATGTCTCTTTTGTTCATTTATTTTCTCTTGTGTACTTAAGTCAAACTGGTCATGGCATTTAGGTAAAGAAAGTGATATTACAAACTTTTGGTACCAGCATGTATGCACTTGTTGGTTGATAACCTTGTGCAGGTCTTATGTGGCATTAGTTTACTAATTAAAATGTATTCAGTTTTAGTCTTTATTCATATAAATTCCGGGTGCTATTTTATTTAGGAGTCGTATTTTTAAACAAACTAAAATAATTTGAATGAATGAGCATGAGAAATTAAAAGCGGTGTACAATTATATTTAGGGAGTCTGCACCAGAAGATGAGAAAGCTGAAGAAGCTAAGGCAGAAGATGGCAAAACAGATCCTCCGAAGAAGATTTGGAGCCAGGCCAATTTTGCTTCCGAATACAGGAAGTTTAATATTGACATGACACCCAAGGTAAGCGTTGTTAAACAATAAAAAAAAGGGTTTAAACTATCTTTCTTTTTTTATAATACCAATTCCTATTTTATTTAGCAATAACTTAAGTCATATAATTCTTTTTTTATTTAAGTACTACTCATTATAAATAGACCCATTTTTATGTATGGTATTGTGTTTATTAACATATTAATTTATATTTTAGTTAAACCCTGTTTTGGTCACTAGGCCGTGGTCAAAATTAGTAAACAGCTTATTTTGGTTCTATGAGTCAACTAGAGGTAGGATGACCTCTATTAGTGACAATAATGTTAATAGAAGTTTTGTTTTTAAAATGTGTAGTGTCTAAATTATCATTTATACTTCAATTTTAAAGCCTATTTTCTATAATCTTTTGTCGTGGTAATTTAAAAAAAAAATGCTCTAAAAATATAAATGAGTCAAGATTTCATATTCAGTAATTTATAAATATACGGTTGGTGTACGCAATTAAGGCTACTTGATGTAGCCACGACTAGTGCAAAGCAATAATTTTGAACGTTAATGTTGAAATAAGACGCATTTGAGGCTTGCAACGAATCTGTGTTGTAATCGATTACGCCGCTCTGATGCCGCGAACGTGCAATGGCGTCACGGTTTTGTTCCAAATTACTTGTAATGAATATTTTATTCGCACTTTCCCTAAATAACTAAATCATAAAGTTAGAAGAATATATCATATATATATTATTTTAAGTTACAACTAAGGCACAAAACGCAAACGTTTATATCTTTGTTATTTTTTTCTATTGTCGACGCGCATTTATTGGTGAATGATACCCACTATTCTGCAAGTATGTCCAATGCTCTGAGACATGTTATTTTATATGTTGTTTACTCAGTAACTGCACTGGTTATGCTGCCCTTTAAACAAGAAGTCTGTAGTGCTTTGGAACTACTGCTTTGCGACAAAAGTAGGTACAGCGGTAGGTGACCAGTCTGTCCCCTGTAAAAAGAGGTATACCATGATATATTACTGTGGTTTATTTCTTCTTAATCATTACAAATGTTCTAAACTTGCAGTTAATTTTTTTTTTACACTGTAAATATAGCTTGAGTCCAGTTGGAAATCGCGCACGTTATCTGTATGGCATTATTGCATTTTTTTCCAATGGTAGCAGGTTTAATAGTTGATTCTAATTCATTCGGTTTCGTAGTCAAATTTATATATATACGTTTAGGTTTGCCCTAGAAAAAAAACGGATAATTATCACCAATATAGTACAGTGCAGACAAATTGTAATGCTTCAAAACTCGGTCAGCTGCTGTTCTCGCGCGGGCCTTTGGTCGAGCTGCTGATATCGTCGAACATCGCACGCTACGCCGAGTTCCGATGCGTCACCAGAGTGCTGACGTGGATGAACGACCGCCTGATGCCGGTGCCCTGCTCACGGGCGGACGTGTTCGCCACCGAGGCAGTCAGCATTCTGGAGAAGCGGATGCTGATGAAAATGCTCACCTCGATCGTCGGCTACAACGAGGAGGAGATGAACAACGAGTTCAAAGGTACGATTCCATAGGTTTTCTGTGTCTGAGGCAAAGAAAAGGCGGGATTGATGTCATCGTAACCTATAGCAACGATGCTGCGTCGGATTGCTAATAACATATCAATCACTGAGCGACAAACAACTAATGTCAACGCCCTACTACATCAATTGTAACTGGTCTTTTACTCAAGTATAGTTAAAAGATTTTCTATTTGTAGCGCTTGCAGGTTGCGCAGTAATTGTAGGATGAGTAAGGATTTTTTTCAGTTAGGAACTTGGAGGTGTTTTAGTGGGCGGTAAGTTCCGTTTCTAGACCGCCGATTAGGAAAGTACACTTGCGGTCCCTATTTCAAATAATATGCTAACACTATTGTATTCTGGTTTGGAGGTTGCCATAGCTAATGTAATTACCGGACAAACGATACTCATGCAGATAACGATTTTTTCAGTATTGAAGGCTTTATCTAAGATTGCGTTTTATCAGGTTAATGTTCGTTAGCCCTTGTTTATTTGTTTATTGCAGATATTTTTTTGTTTAATACCCTTTGTAGATAAATAACATTGAATTACTAATATACATGCTATTAAATTTCTTTTATCTTGCAAAGTTGAAATAAAAACTTCAATTTGAACCTTAAAGGTTTCGGTTTCATCTTACATTATTATTATATATTACTCGAGGATGTATCAGTATGTAACAGCGACTTCCATCAAGTTTTACCTGCAAAATTATTAAGTGATTTTTATAACGGATTTTTAATTGAACACAAACTCGCGTTGTCCTTTGTAGCTCTGTATATATAGCTATATTAGTTTTTATTTATGTTATACATATACATGATCCATTAGTCTGTCGACATATCGTCAAATGTTTGAAATGTTTTCGATGTTTACGACGTGTGTCGATTTATGATTGACAGACTTTGGCCTTTGGACAACATTGCCTGTATTGTTTTTTTCAATATGACTTTTTCTTATTTTTTAATGTTTTTTTCTTCCTTCTGTTACAAAGCGATGCATTAAGATTAATTTGTGAAAGATTTATTATTTTTAAAAATAATATTCAAGTAAGCGGGAGTTTTAACGTAAACAAAAAAAAACGCGATATTAGTTAAATAAATAATGCGTTATATATACAGCACATTCAAGTTTTTTATATTCATTATGGCTATGTTTCACAAAGACGTCTAAGTTATATTGTAGGCTTACATAAGATGGATCACCCTCTTACATTGTCTTGATGAAATGCCTTTGATCTTTCAGGGGCTTCTAAATCCTACACGTTAAAGGATTCGGCTCTTTAAATACATCTTTGAGATTTAGATTCAATGTCGGTATGTGGCAGGTGACTGTAATAAATCTTAAATATAATTGTCTAAAAAGGAAAAATTGTAAATATTAAACATAGTTTATTGAATAAAGATATTCTTACGCTTATTTTAGGTACTTAGTTTTTGGCTAAGACTAGACTGAGTGATAAATAGCAAATAAGATCTTTGTTAATGTGTTATTGACTGCGTTAATAAACTACAATTTAATGATTGAGTGGTTGTATTGATTTCACTTATTCTTTTATGTTTTCGATAAAATAATATACTTTAACAACGTATAACTGTTATTATCTCTTGTTTATTAAAAATTACATGTTTAACACTACTACTCTTCTAAGCTCGATAGCTGGAGACGATCGTGCACATCTCTGCCTTATGCCATTGTATCATTGGCATTTTTTTAACCCAAAATATAGTTGAATAAATATTTTTGAACCCACAACCGTAATTGACAACGCATGTTTGTTATTAAACGTTGTCAGTTTCTCAGCGATCATCTAATGTCACACATAAAAACCTATGTAATAATGTTCTATATAGATTGGAACGAGAAAACCTTCAAGGAGTATCTGGAGCACAAGGGCCTCTCCGAGAACTTGATCCACTACGTTCTGTTCGCAATCGCCGGCGGTACGGACGCTATGCCCTGCTTGGAGGGCGTCAAGGAGTGCAAGAAGTTCCTGATGAGCCTCGGCCGTTACGGGAACACGCCCTTCCTGTGGCCTATGTACGGCAGTGGCGAGCTGCCGCAGTGCTTTTGCAGGTAAACAACGCCCTTGAGAATACCTTATCGTTTTTTTCATAGTTGAATTAGGTCTGCTGAAAGAATCGTAATAGTTTGCTTATTTGTGACTTTTCTATGCACTCTTCTATTATTTAGCCTAATTCGAATAGACTCGGAATTGACGTTCAAAGTAAACAGTGGTAACGAAGCGACTTCGTACTTATGCTGTGTTATTAGTTGACTATTCTCGGTGACAATTTATCGATAAGTCCGCTAAATGTTTGACACCGCTTCGTCGCCGTGGGTTATTATGTTTAAATCTTCTTCTAAGTCTTTTTTGGTTAAACTATAGAAGATAATTTTGTTTGATCATTAACGTAAGTGTGAAGGTGGAAAAGGAAGAAGTTAGTGGCGTGAAGGTAGGTAAGGTAGTAAAAATAGTGGTGTTTAAGTACTATAAAGTTATTTATTGGTATACGTCAAATCATCTATAAGGCCATTTTCAATCCAATAAAGGACTAAAAGAATTGCTTAAGCTATAGAAATTTGTTGCTTTAAAGATAATAGTTGGATTTCGGTAGAAGTTAACTTGATTAAGGTAAACCGATGCCTTATTTACGCTTTTGATGTGATTTTTCATAATTTAATTAATATTACTTCCAATTTATTCTATTTAAATAGGCGTTGCGTACGGCGACATTTGGAGTTGAAATGTTCATTGCAGTAATTGTAAACTGAATCGGGAGCGAGGTAGCATTACGTATAGCGTTCGACACATTTGGAAAGTACCTAATAAAAAGACTTTTTTCCGTCAACTTATTTTATATCAGTTCAATAGATACCTCGCCATTTATCATTTATACGCCTTTATCACGGTTAATGATAAATTAAATTGTAAAATATAAATGTATTTGAGTTCGCTAAATGTGTCCAAACGTAGCGCGTGCGAAATAATCCGCCATGAATGTTTCGCCGACGTCGACTCTGCGACGACGAGTCCGCGTCGGTTCAACGACCCCGCCGTGCATCACTCCAACACCGACTCGCTCAAATATAATACTTTCTATCAGCACGGCACGCGAATTGAGTTTAAAAAAAAATGGTTTTGTAAATCAAGAAGAATTACGTCTGTCGACTTCATTGCGTTTCACCGACTGCGTAGTTTTCATGCGAAAGCTAACAATGAATACAATATCGCTCGGTGGTTAATATCCACGCGTGAGACTTGACACGTTCATTTGTATCTCACCTTTGATCCGCCCAAAAACATGTGTATAAATCAGTGTATTTGAGCCGAGGCGTAAATTACATGGGTGATTCTCCTCTGCCGGAATGAATCGTAAAATGGTAGACAATGAAATTTTCCACGAAATTCAATTAACCGAGCACACTATACTAGGGGGTGCGGCGAATAACGGCAAATCGAATACAAATGATTGCCTATATGTCTAGTCCATTTATCCTATATGTAGGTATAAAGTAAGGAAAGTTAAAGGGATAGTTTTATTAATTTTTTTGCGACGTTTTCCACATTCGTGCGGGTTTTACATGGCTACTTTATTCACAATTCTTTATTCCCCCGGCTGGCCTTTGTGTGTTGCGAGAGATTACTTTCCGGCGCAGGAAAATTTTCACGGAAAAAGAAAGAGTGTTACGTCACAAGGCGGAGGTTTAGGTTTTTCTGGATTGTAATTTAACGCTCGCGAGTTGACAATATTAATAATTTAAAAAATAAACTACAGAGTCGAGTAGACGAGTAGAGCTTTGAACTGATGGTAAGCCCCTGCCCATCGGATCAATGCATCGTAATGCTACAAGTTCGCCGATCATATTGGAACACAGTAGTGCTTATACACTACAGCTATGTGGCGAAATGGAACGCAGTGGTGCTTCCCTACTTCAAAAAGAAAAAAATAAATCAAAATACCTAATTTGTTAATATAGCAATAATATAAACGGACGAATATTTACTCAAGGCCGCTTAAAATTTTCTAACAATTCTTTTGAATAGATCTCGGTTTCAGAGTAACAAGATCCCATCTAGCCAACGCTTGCACTTGGCATTCGTTTAAATAGTTCTTTATCCGAGTATGGATTATTGAAATGCATGTACTGTGGCAGTCATATAATTGCCCGTCTTTGAAATAAAATCTTAGAAAGGGTTAGATATAACTTCTATTACATGTTTTGATTTTTAATTTGAATAAATTTTTTTCATACAGTTCTGTTTAAATTTTAAATACTATTAGTTTTGCCTGATCATTCTGATAAATAGGCTATTTTAGGCTATTTTACATGCCTATTTTTTATCCCTAATTATTTTGCAAGGGCATTATGTTAATATCAAGTTTTGTGGATTTTTTATTCATTTCAAAATATCATGTTTAGTGATATATAAAAAGAAGTGCAAGAATATATAACCTTATTATTATTTAAATAGTAAACAAGCAATTATAAACCGTTTAGACCGTCGGAAATTATTAGATGCTATTATACTAAATAGCAGTTGCAAGTGTCTTATTAAAATGACAGCCGTTGACTTTTATCGTTAGGAGGTTTTGGACGTATCCAAAAACGTTGTGTACGACGCCTTACGACATGATGGAGTGAAGACATTTGCAAAGTGGCCTGTGTGGGCTGGTTGAGAATAGCCGAAGATCGAAAGCGGTGGCGTGCATTAGGGGAGGCCTATTTCCAGCAGTGGACTGACACAGGCTAATGAAGCTGATGGTGACTTTTATCAAAAGGAGATAGTTAAAATAGCCAATTATTGGCGTACCGCTTTTGTCGTGGCGACACCGTTAAAAGACCAACAGAATTTACACAAAATAAAATTAGTGCCTATTATAATTTACTAATATTAGAAAGCTAAAGATTCTTTGTACACTTCATCGCCCTGATTTTATAGTAGAGCCAATTAAGACTGGGAATAAATATAAACGAATCTTATTATCATCATCGTCATATCAGCCTAACAAAGTCCTTTGTTGGACGTAGGCCTCCTCCGTGATCCCCCAAGAGGTACGATCCGGCACCACCTGCACCCACCGACTTCCTGCATATTTGCACAGATCGTAACTCTTTCTAGTGGGGGATCGTCCCACACTGCGATTAACAGTACAAGGTTGTTAATCGAAAACCTTTTTTCTCCAACGGATATCGGTGCTGCGAGCTATGTGGCTGGCCCATTGCTGCTTCAGCTTGCTAACTCTGTGAGCTATGTCAGTTGCCATCCTTTTGCTGCGGATTTCTGTATTGTGCACTTTATCACGCAGAGAAATAGTCTAATCTAATGTCAAACACTAAAAGTGTCAGAAGCGATTTAACCTGTTTAACCTGTGCCCGAATTTTTGGGGCCAATTGAGTATGACATTAGACTTTAATTACGTCAATTCTTTCTGAAATTTGGTTGACTATAGGAAGTGTTAGTCAAATTATAAAATTTCTTTGGGGTGTTATTGATGAAGATTAATAGAAAACATCACGCATTGACCAAATAGAAAAAAGCAGCAATCGAAAATACCTCAGCTTTTTTTTCTTCCGGTGGTTTTAGTATTTTCACCGTTCTTCGTTATTCGTGTGCCAGGAGCTAATCTAGGAATAAAGAATAAGTATTGATTAAGGGATATTATTATATTTATTTGTTTATAAAATTCGTCGTTTTCGGCCTTTCCGCGTCGATTGTTAATATTATGAGGATATATGCAAAATCATTTAGAATGTAACTTATGTTTAATTTTGATGTAATCTATCCATCCCTAGAAAGTTTAGCCTTTAGATTGTTAGCTTCATACAGTTATATTGCATAGAGATTTATACTTCTCGTTTAAACGGAAAGTAAATATTATTGTCATAATTTTGAATAACTTATATTTTATATTCGAAATATGAACGCTCCAAGAAACAAACAGCAAAATATTTATCAAAACTAATTTTATTTCATTATGCCATAATAAAATTTTATTTAGATCAGTTTTTAATACATTTGAAACAATTGGTATATACATTAACTATTTACGTACTCTGGATATTTCCAGTATTACGTATTAGACCAATTTAATAAACTTAATTAAACCATATACGTATAAGCGCAAACCAATCGTAATTTTTGTGTGTTTGTAGACTGTGCGCTGTGTTCGGCGGAGTGTATTGTCTCAACCGGCCTATAGACTCTGTCGAAACGAAGACCGTGGAGGAAGGGAAGACCGTGGTCGTGATCGGCAGCAAGTCCAAGACTCTCAACTGCGATCATCTGGTCATCGGGATCAATGAGTGTCCTAAGGTTGGTGTCGCCATTCAAGTTTTAAAAAATACCTTTAATCGCTAAATGTTTATAGGCACGTCATTCTAAAATTACACATTTAGCAGTCCATTAATGGACAAAGTCCTTTTTTAATGAACGCCAAGACGACGTCTCTTTAATATAGTTGCTATAATTGTCACGCTTAGCAGGCGTACTCCCACTGTGAGGCAGATCCGCTGTCAAGTGGGCGGTGGGGTCATCACATCCTTATGCCGAAAATTATAAAAGTATTGTTAAATGTAATAGATAATAGAAAAAGAGTTGTTTTTATATGTACATTTATATAAATGTACATATAAAAACAACATATAAAAGTAGATAACATTTCAACGGCAAATATATATTTGCCGTTTGTACTAACAGACATTTATATGAAACTGTTTATAAATGAAATTGCATTGAATTTAAAAGGCATTACATTATCATTACAGATAAATAAATTCATTAAATATACGTTTATTTAATGAATTTAAAACACAAACCTCGTCCTAAAAGTAAATGAAGCATAGTCGTTGCTTACTTTTAACGACACTTCGGCTGTTAAACAGTAAATTCAATATTAACCAAATAATCTACAAACAGCTGCTGAAACCTTATAAAATTTAAACGCCCAGATATGATAGAAAAATATTTTCCCTTAGTGAGAATCGACCACACACTCCCGCACAAGACCTAAGGTAGTAGGTAAACCCCAATAGACGAACCACTGCACCAAGCGGGTCATATTGTTTTTTACCTTAATGTCGTTTGTGCATGACCTCGTCTGTTTTTTAACCGACTTCAAAAAAAAGGAGGAGGTTCTCAATTCGTCTGTATTTTTTTATGTTTGTTACCTCAGAACTTTCGCCTGGGTGAACCGATTTGGATGTTTTTTTTTTATTTGAAAGCTGGTGCTTCCCGTTTGGTTCCATAGCAATTTGGTCCAGTTTTGACCGTGGCATCCATGAAAAAACTGAATAAGTCTAAAGTTAACATTAACTATGTGCTCAACAAATGGACAATTATTAGGTCAATATCACGCCCAATCGATTTGAAGTCGGTTTGCTTTTGTTATTTTTTTTTTTATTTTATATCGAATTTAACGTTTATGAATGTCCAGGATCTCGTCTCGCCCGAGCCCGCGGCGACCAACGACATATCAAAGGCGGTGTTCATCACCAACGGCTCCATAATGAAGAGCGAGAAGGAGCCGTTGACGCTACTCCGCTTCCCGCCATTGGCCGAAGGAGGTGGCGCTGTGACCGTATTGGAGGTCGGCCCAGCGACCGGCTCCTGCCCCAAAGGATTGTGTGAGTTATACGATGTGCCCTCGACTGTTCTAAGGAGTATCTTTATATGAAACTGAATCAGGCATCTATATCTTTTGCGTTTTTTGTATTATAGGGGAAAACGACTGAGGCGTTTGACATTTTTTGTCTTTTTTGTGTCATAGGGTCGGCTCCTAAATAACAATACTTCGGTCTAGACAATCAGAACCAAAAATTTACCATTCGATACATTGATCAGTCGGGGTATCTGAATCTATATTTTTCTATAATTGTCTATAATTGCAATAAACCACATTCGCTCCAACTGACTAGAAAACAAACGATAATGCAAAGTCTTTTCACTCGCAGAGGATTTAAACAGATGACCTACGCTTTGTAAAGCTTGCTCTTGCTGCTCGTAATTTTCTATGAAATTACACTTTGAGTATGGACACTTGTGTACATTAAATAAAGTGGAAACACTTAATGGCATAGAATGTCAACTTAATGTGTTGCCAGAACTAAACAAAAACTTAATTCGAGCGATATCGTACATTTGTTGCTGTTGTTAGTAGTTGACGTCTCGGTATCAATACATTAATAATAACGCATCACAGTTTTAATTCCAATATAAGTACTTATTAAATTTTGCTTTATGTATTAAGCAACTAATTCATAAGTCCATAGTGATCGTATCAAGACTATTAAAGAGAGATTAAATACTTGAGCTAAAGTCTGTTGGCGCTTTGTTGATAAATGCGTAGTTGTCTCGAAAATTATACATTATATTATTTATTTTTGAAGTTAGAAATAGTCAAAATTTTATTATAAAAAAGACCCGTTAACTGGATTCAAAACCAATTGCCAACTATCCTTAGCGGGATTCGTTTCTAGTTCGAAGTTAATAATCGTCAACTAAATGTTTCTTTATATTTAAAGAAATGATTTTGTGAATCATTTTTTTTCTCCCACAGTAAAATGCTTAAATAGCTGAAACTGACACTGCATTTCAAACAGGAATATAATATAATATTCCCTTTACACCTTCTATTAAACCGCTCGTAAGCTAATGTTGACCCACTTCTAGTGGAACGGCTGCCTTGAAACTTTGCATAACGCCAGCGACAGCTTAATTTTATTCTATTCAAATTTATGCTAAATCAAATTTATTCCCCGTGGAGACGTTTCATTGCTTTTGTTTTTTAAACAAAAACTATTTTCGACTTATGTTTTAAATAATTATAGTTAAGCTGTAACAAATATTAAAAATTATGTTAAATGTTAAAATTAAACCTTTTTATGTCTGTAATACAATCATCATCATCATCAGCCTGTGATAGTCCACTGCTCGACATAGGCCTCCCCTAATACACCCCTATTAATTAGGGGGTTTTGGACCGTCCACCACGCTGGTCAAATGCGGGTTGGTGGCTGGAACGACTTTTTACATGCCGATCCGACGCATTATAATTAAGTAAAAAAAATGGTATAGACATCAACCTTATTTATATAGTGGCTTTTGATTACAACGTGTCGACCGATGTCGAGTTGCCATAAACATTTAGCAGAAGGCAGTTGCTGTTTTTAAACAGGTCTACACCAAAACGATTTAATAGGCAATGTATTTTTTGTTCACATTTAAAGCTGCTACTTTTTGTGAAGTCAAATAGCTTAGTCACTTTTTATTGCAGTTGATTTGAGTTTTTTACGACGATAATGGTTTAGATTCAACGGTTCAACAACTTCCCATGTGAGTCACTTTGCTTAGTTTGTTATTTGAAAACAGGCCAACTAACATTTAAAAGCAAAAAAAGAATATATGAAATATGAGTATTAGAATAAAAGTCATTTTAAAATTCTTTTGAGGAACATCAGAAATTTTAAACAAATCAAAAAAAATATGAAGCGTTTAACACCCCTTTCAGAATTTATTTTGTAAAAAGCCAAATTCTGATTTATATATACTTATATTAAATCAGTTAGCTACATAATTAAAAATATTGCATTGTTCGTATTGATGTAACCTTAACGACGTACCTTTGTCTCCTTTTTTTAACAACTGTAAACGACGTACCTTTGTCTCCTTTTTTTAACAACTGTAATAATAAACAAAATATATAACAAAACTGCTCTGGGTCAAACTATGGGCGACCAAGTTTTTTTTTAAAGAAATTGTTTATTAAAAAATCTTCACGTTAGAATTAAGGAATGAAATATTAATAGCGTAGTTTTTCTGAATATATTTGTATATGTGCTCTATCTGCTCTAAGACTTAAACTATTCGAGATCACGTTTTAATTTTTTTTTGTGAACAATAAATACGTTTGAAGCTTTATTCGAGAAAAAAAAAGTGTCGAAAGTTCTTTAAATATTGATCTGAAATTTTCACTGCCGGTTTATTATCCGGAAAAAAATTTTGAATTCGACATAAAAATAAAGATTAATATTTTACTATAAGAAACAATACACATTTAAATTTGTTTTAAAATTATTAATACATATAATAAGCATCAAAACTTCATGGCTAGTTAATTTTTAAAAGCTAATAGCTCAGCTCACGTCTACTAGAAGTATAATTGATCAGAGTCTAAACAAAATTCACGACCTCATATTTTTTTGGTAGTCCGTTTGACATGAAATGCCCCATCAATATGGCTTTTAAGCATGTAATTTAAATAGATATTTCCGAGAATATTACTGATATCAGCGTTGCACCCGTGCGATGTCGGGGCGGATCATTTGTTAGATAATTAATTAATATGAACTTTTCGGTTTTTATCATATTTATTCCAATTTTCCGATTCAAAATAATTTTCAGCTGTCGCAGCACATGAAACCGAAGATAATACAATTCGTTTTCTTTAAGAAAATTAATAATCTCAATATCATTAAAGCGGTGTTATTTAATATTCGTTTAGTAAAATATTCTAATCATACATGCGATTGTTTCAGTCGTGGTGTATTTCATCGCGAACAAGGTGTCCGACGCCGAGACCGATCTGAAGCCGTACGCGGAGAAAATATTCGACATGTCGGGCGGTGATCAGACCGAGGAGTCGGAGAAGCCAAAAGTTTGTCTTTAATCTATTGTTATTACGAACTAATAAGAGGGAAATAAGCACCACTGGATTTCTGCTGTAAAGCAGCACATATACTTACATAGACTTCTAGTCGTTTCTGAGTACGGGATTTGATCTTTTTTAGAGGTTAGCCATCCATATAACATTGCTTAGTGTACGGGCAGATACAAAGACACTTCCCTTACTTAACTTTAATAGTCCGATCGTGTCTGATCCGTCCTGGATGGCTGACACGACCAGTTCGGACTAAGAGCTTTTAGGTGATTGAAAAGCAGACACGTATTAAATTAAATATTGTTAATTAATCGTGTCTCGAGGTTGAAACTATTTAAAGACGTTTAACTTTAGTTTTTTAAGGCTTAACGCTTACAATTAGGAAACTTGTGGCTCTTCAGGTCACTTCTTTAAAGTCAAAAGAATATTTGTGATGAACCGAAAAACTAGTAGATTATCCGGTTCATGTATGTCTTCAATAGTGTAATCGAGTGATGTAACAATAAACGTTAGTAAAAGAAACGTTCCTCGAGCAGTCTACAAATAATACATTGGGTACGCAGATGTTTTATGTACCCTTTGGAGTAAACAAAATTTTACACTGTTTCAAATTGTCATCAATTCATGAAATTTACTTATATGTGTTTATTTAATGTTATGTATGTATGTATGTATGAATTACTCTCTTTCTGAACATAATATTGTTTTCGTTGAAAAAAATGTATTCTTCATGACGATACAGTAAAATCAATCACGACAAGTTCTGTTTAAATTTATCAAATATTACACAATTGTTTTTGACAATTTGTTAAATTAGTGAGGGGTTATTAAAAGAGTTTTTCTCCGCGTCCGCAGTGCCTGTGGTCGCTGTTCTACAACGTGAAGGACACGAGCGCGGCGGCCGAGAGCGCGGCGCCCTGCGTGCACGTCTGCTCCGGCCCCGACGCCGGCCTCGATTTCGACCGCGCCGTCGAGCAGGTCATTGTTCAGTCCTCACTTTCCTCACACAATTATTTATTTATTTATTTATGAAAGGTTTATCTAAGCTAACTATTACGAGAGTCTGTCTGTGCTTAAGCCAGGGAAAAGGCGAAATTGATGAAAATAATGTAACCCACCACCATACGACACCGACGAAGCAAAAGAGTAACGAATTGTTACGACAAACTATATTGGTGATTGTCCCAAAAAAATGAGGTAGAAAGAAGGAAGTAAGGATTAATTCCTTGTAACGATATTTATTATTTCTTATAATAATGGTTTGCAACGGATGTTATGCGCGGACGCAAGATTTAGGTTTACTAAAAGACATGTAAATAAGAGCTTAATAATAATAATGTTAGACCATATAGCATCTTAAGAGCATAACATAATTAGTTTATTAATTGCGTCAATGTAATCAGGTTACACTGGCAAGTTTGAGTACGCATAGTTGCAGTTACTTCGTGTTGAACAACATAAAATTTACAATATAATTAAGACTTCACTAAATTCACTACTATTTGTTAATTGAATGGGATCGATGTCGCATAAGACCTGGAATATAAGTAAACTCTCTAATTCTAAGGTCACTAGAACCTTAAATCGTATTATTGGTGAACCTCTGCCATTGTCAATCTATGTCAATATATCGTGTTACGCCATTTTCGTTATTACAATACGACTTTCTACGCTTTGTAAATTTGTAAAATATACGACTTTCATCATTTGTATTTTGTTGACAATATAAGTTGTCAAAAAATAGTTAAAAAGAGAAAAACAAAGGCTATATTTTTATAGAGGTATATAGAACGCGTCGTGATGAAATTTAAGAACTAATATTTCTTTAGCGCACAATAAATAAATGTTTATTCTAACGTAATCGTTAGTCGTTTTGAAATTATTGTTTTCCAATTGTTCATACAGAGAACTATTGAACTATTCATCATCATCATCATCAGCCTGTGTTAGTACATTGCTGGACATATGCCTCCCCTTATGTATGCCTTCCCCATTAAGGGTTTTAGACCTGTTGAACTATTAGTAGGTACAAATTGTTAATTATACCTGAACCAATAAAGATATGATCTTTGTCTGTAACCGATACATTGCAATGACGCCCGCAGTGAATAAACTTTTTTTAATTAAATGATTTACCGATATAGCTTTCTTTAAAATTATATTAGGTACTTTTAATTTAGGTAGAGAGACTATCTATCAGATTTGGTTTTATATTCTTTGTTGCTTACCTTTGCATTATTTTTTAAAGCAAATTTGTCGGCACGCACCATCCATTGATCATCTAATTTTTATCTTATCAACCAATCGTAGATACTGAGATTAAGTCGGCAACAAAAAAAATATATAAGCTTATTGTCTCAACATTACTTTATACGAATATATATAAGTATAAAACTATTAATTAATAACATTGTGGTACATTTTTTGTTTTACTTAAAATATTTCGTCAATTAATTTGATATTGTTATCAACCGTATTAAGAGTTTGTGAGTATTCTAATTTCAAATACAGCATACAACTTTAATAATAGACTTCCTTTTAAAAGATTGCAGTGTATTTTTTTTGTCTTGAGTTGTGATATTAAAGTATAGACTTATTCAATTTTTATTTAATATACACAATGGTTTCCTTTGTTCACAAAAGGGCAATAGATGCGATTAGATAAAATAATAATATGAATAATTTGTGACATTAAACTGCATAAATAATTTAAACTGTGCAGTGTTATATCGAATGTCAAACAAGAAAAAGTGGATAATGAACCTTCACATTGTGAATTACTTTTGGTTGATTACTTATATTTACTACGATTTACCATTGCTATCACTACATTTCACAATCGTTGGCTTGAAATTTTTAAGTTTTAGAGTATATTTTCGAAAACTGTTGTAAATGTCGTTATAGATATTTTACGCAGTTTTATTTTTTTTTATATGCCTTAATACGCCCTAAATACATAAAATAACCTACTTTTCACATTTTTCTTTTATTAAGCATGAAATTGTGGAATAACAAACAGTTTATTAAAAAAAAAATGTAAAACTTGAATTATGATTGTTACGACAAGTTTAAAGCCGTTTTAAATGTAACTTCTTTTTGTTATTTTATCCGTCATATTTACGCATAACGCGAGTAACTGATATCTATACTCAACGATTCTTATTGTGTTAATAAAATAACTTCATTCGATGTAACTAGTAGATGAAGGGATATATAAGGATGTCAAAATTTGCCAAAATTGCCAAATATTAAGTTTACACATTTAATAAACATGCCAAAATTTAAATTTTCAAGCTATCAGTGTCTCTTATTGCGCACAATTCAATACGCATATTGAAGCAAATGAAAAATATTTGAGTTAATAAGAGCTACTGACAAATTCTTATGGCGCTTATAACAGAGTATTGATATAGTGATAAAAGATTTTTCTTCGTAGTTCTACGGAAAAGTTTGTATTTATCTTGCTCAAGTCAAGCTTTATTATCTATAGGTACATCTCTATATTATACAATGTCATTATTCATTTTGACACTGAAGAAAGATTCATATTAATCGATATGGAAGTGTGACTCATTTAATACGATCATTTCGTTTCGATTCATAATGTCCGAGTACTCCCCATGCATATTATTTTTCACTACATCTCTACAGGCCTCTTTTTTATTGTAAATCGCGAAATTGTTCATATTTAGAGCCTGAGAGATAAAGTAGGGGTTCATGTTATGGCCCCTTTACTTTGTTATTAATCTTTTTTAATACATATTCCCAGTCAAATTGGGCTCTAGTATAGAAAACAAGACACAAGATCCTTCCGGCGGTATTAGAGGAATAGAAATTCATCTTGCGACTATTGAATTATGATCACTCGTGCATTTAGCAAAGACAATTGCTTATTTTTTCATACAAAATTAATGTGTATAGATACCAATATTTCATCATCATCATCAGCCTGTGTCAGTCCACTGCTGGACATAGACCTCCCCTAATGCAAGCCACCGCTTCCAATCTTCGGCTATTTTGATCCAGCCCACACCGGCCATCTTGCGAATGTCGTCATTCCATCACACTGTAATATTTACGTCATCTTATTTTAAAGACATTATTTTATATCAGATTGCCGAACTTCATAGCGGGACCAATTTAGTATTTTCTTAAAAGATGTATTTCCAGCCTATAGAAAAGACTAAATGTAAATTAATTACTTTATTCAGTCATTTGACTCTTAAGTGTTGATAAAAACCGATTCACTGAGATTATCGTTTCTAATATTAATATTACTTGCCTATTATGTCACTAACTCGATAACCCTTTACAGCTCTTCTTACAAAGATGTGCGTACTATGTTTACTTAATATCACGTATGATTACACGAACATTATCAGCGATTACTGCCCAAAGGTTGCCGTTTAACGCGTTTGAAATATAGTTATCTGTTGAATAAAAAAATAGTAGTCATGAGTTTACGAAGCAGTAATAAAGGTATAACATATAGTGTATGAGACTTATCTTGCACGGCTATTTCTTTTATGTAAATATTGCTTGTATGTTGTCAAACATCTTGTATGTTAGAAAAACTAAAAAAAATTAAAAGCTATCAGTATTAATAGCTTTTGTTTTCTAACAGTTTTTACTATGTAACTGCATGAGGTGAGACGAGTAAGTTATTCGAAATGCGGCAGCGTTTCAAGGTATTAGTACGCTCGGCGCCCTGACACAAATTAAGTTTATGCAGTAATTTTATTAGCTATCCGTTGCTATGTATTACTTACTTATATATACTGCTTTTACTGCACAAACTATTAAATTGATGAGCAAGATGTGTGTAAAGAAATATATTAGAGAAGAAAACGCAATATATGAAAAATATAAAATCAAAGAAATACGCAGTAACATAGAATAATCCTTATATCTTCTGTCGCTTACTCAAATAATATACTTTGCAATCAATACATTTTTACGGGAAGGATGTGAAACTATATGCTTTAATTTTATCAATTTAAAAGTAATTAAACGCGGTATATTTCTAACTAAAACGTTTTATTATACGTTACGTAAGTTGTCACAAAATTCTTTCTGATCAACAGGCCGAACAGATATTCAAGAAGATCTGCCCCGGCGAGGAGTTCCTGCCGCGCGCCCCCGACCCCGAGGAGATCGTCTTCGAGGATGACGTCACCCACGGACCGGAGTTCGAACGCGAGCAAGACGAGGAGGCGGAGGGCGACGCGCCCAAGGAGTAATCCCCCAATAGCGTTACGATAACTATACTACGACGGCACAATGCAGCATGTTATCTCGACGCATGGCATTTCAAAGAACACTTTCGAAATAATATATAATTCGATATATTTAATCCTTGACATGTGTCACATTGTATCGTTGACGTGCTGCATTGTGTTGAATACATCTAAGATGTAATCTCAAATAAGATTTATACGCTTTGGTCGCTTGACTTATGCATTCCGGCTGGTGCGTTTCTTTGGTATGGTAGATTTGACGGTGCCCTTTATCTAATTCCCGTAGGACTCGGTTTATAGCGACTCGAAATGTTCACAGTTGTAAGTTGAAAGTTGTTCTAAAGGTACTCTTCAAATATTCGTAGTGGTTCTTTAATATTCACGACTTGGTATCATCATTGGGCCCAACTTGTACCGTTAGAATTCAGTTGGTAGTGTTACGGCTAGGTTATCTTGTTATGTACCAGCAAGATTTACTTGTAGCGGCATTATTAAGTCATTGTATTCTAGTATTTTATATATCAATTGTTCTGGAGTGTAGACTGAAGTTGTAAGATTGTGTATGCCAAACGGTATAGTGGACTGATGTTTTTAGGTATATTTATTTGCTATGCTATGCTCTCTGGCCGCTTTGTTAGCGTTTATCAAATCTTTCTACTTAAAATGTAGATTTCCCATAGTAAGAATTTGTGCAATTTTAATAGATTTCTTTAGATGTATTCTAGACAGACGTTTTATGGCGATACGAATAACATTTTGGACGCACCAGTCAAGGCATAGATAGTAGCACATTTTAATTTTTTTTATAATTTAAGTCATTTAGCACTTTTAAATAATATTTATTATATAACATGCATAAACATGCCTCTGCAGCTTGTGCATATGTAATTCCATTAAATTGTGATTATTAGAAAATACAAATCTGGTTTTATTTATTAAAAGCCCCCATTATCTTGTTAGTGAACAGTGACAGGAAATGCATACTATCCAAAAGGTTACTGCAGTAAGAAGCCATACATAAACATTAGATGTCAGGGAACATAATTCAATTATAATATAATAGATAATTGTCTATATATTAAGGAACTAGATTTTGTCTAAGTCATCATTATTTAAATAAATCTGTGTAGAAATGTATATAATTTTTTTGTATGCTTTGTGATCTGCATTTGCAACTCCTCTGCAGGACTTATTCTATAGATGATTGTATTTGATAATAATTCTCTTGCTTTATCAAAAAATGGATGGCTGGACATTTTCTTGTCAGTTTTCCCTGAAAACGATTAATATTTTGGGTGCCTGGGCAGGTTTTACATTCATGAAAACGTTCATTTAAAAAAACTATATAATGACATTACATATAAAAATTAAAATTTGTAACA
Source organism: Lamproptera curius (assembly GCA_029286875.1). Lineage (NCBI taxonomy): Eukaryota > Metazoa > Arthropoda > Insecta > Lepidoptera > Papilionidae > Lamproptera > Lamproptera curius. The sequence continues at coordinate 5,701,383 of JAGSMT010000016.1, read as the reverse complement.
AGTAATTGCTATGATTAACCATAGTCTATATATACTGAACCCAATAGAAGCAAAGAAATAGTGCTATGGTTAGTTGTATCTAATTGTGTCAAAAATGTATCATTAGCCGTTTTGTTGTACTAATAAGAATCATATAACTTTGTTAGTAACCAACAATCAAAGGTCTTATATCAAATACAGAGTATATATTACATTTGGCTTTAAATCAGTGCATGCTGTTCTTAGAAAAACACTGAATAATATTTTTAAATTAGATATTGAAAACTCTAATATCATTAAATGATGATAGACAAAGTAGCTAATAAAGGCTTATTCTACTTACGATAAATATTTATTATCTCAGTAATATTTTTTGTATATAAAACAACCATATTGCACAAAATTGAAGTAAAATTAATAAAAGTAGATTGTTTATAAAAAATGTAAATTAATGTATAATGGAGAGATAAATCAAATGCAGAGTATTTTGTTTATGATTTATTTTTAGATTGATATATTGCACCTTGGTTTATTATGCAAATGAACCAGGTATTTGTACAAAAGATAACAACAGCTTTGTGTGTTTTCAAATAGAATACAATATTTTTCCTCTTACTTATATCTTGTCTTATATACAGATACACAAGTTATTTTTTAACATTATATATATACACAGAATGACAAATGGGTATCACAATCAGACAAAAGGAATTTTATTCAGTAAACTGTTCCTAAAATAATCTTTTTTCATATGAAAATAGACCATGAACATTGCCCTCTAACTGTGCAGAGTATGTCCTCTTCATGAAGCGTAAGTCTCCAGAGTAACTCATATCACGTAATGTCGACAAGGAAGCTGCACCCAAATCTTGACAGCTATGTTGCATTCCGGTTTGTAAATATGGCAAAAATCTCAGTACAGAACCTTTGTCTACAATACTTCCGCTGACACCTTGTGCAACTCTGTGTTTGTCAGATTCCTTGTGGAAGTATCTGCTCATGGCAGACCCCTTGCCCTCTTTGTTCTCCATTGCTTCTAAGCTTCCCATTCCACGATACTTTTTGAGTCTGACACCATCTGAAAAAAAGTATTCTCCGGGGGCCTCTGAAGTGCCAGCAAGGAGTGAACCCATCATTACTGTTGAGGCCCCTAATGCCAGTGACTTGACAATATGTCCCACAGATTGAATTCCACCATCTGCTATTACTGGAACATTAAATTGTCTTGCATATGAAGCAACTTGATACACAGCAGTGGCTTGTGGGCAGCCGCAAGCCATGACCTCTTGAGTTATGCAGATTGATCCACTCCCCATTCCAACTCTTAATGCATCTACGCCTGCTTCAATGAGATTCTTAGCTTGCATTCTAGTCACAACATTACCACCAATTACTTCAATTGCTGGATAGTTGGTTTTTATGTATTTGATCATTTCAATTTGATAAATTGAATTACCCTGAGAGGAGTCTAATACAATGACATCAACTCCATTTTGAACAAGTAATTTAAGACGCTCTCTATCTGACTCACGGGTGCCAATTGCAGCACCAACAAGTAGCTGTTTATTTGAATCTTTGGAAGCATTTGGATAGCTTCGTGCCTTTTTTAAATCTGTTCTGGCGATTAATGCTACAAGTTCTCCTGCTCCGTTAATAATGGGAAGTTTACCCTTCTTGCTTTTCTCTAATATATAATTTGCATCTTGCAAAGTAACTCCAGACTGTGCCGTTATCATTTCGTCAATAGGGGTCATAACCTCTTTTAAACTTAATTGAGGATCACCCTCCCTAAAATCAATATCCCTCGATGTTACTATTCCAATGAGTCTTCCGCCCAGCTTGCCATTTTCGGTGATAGGATATCCAGTGAATCCATTCTTCTTCTTTGCTTCAATTACATCAGCAACGGTGTTCTCCGGGCCCATGCAGACTGGGTCTCGAATAAAACCGTGTTTGTATTTTTTAACTTTGTGTACTTCATTCGCTTGGTAATCCGGTGTGCAATTATGATGGATTATGCCGATACCACCGCAAAGAGCCATTGCTACAGCCATATCGGCCTCGGTAACGGTGTCCATAGGAGTAGAAACCAATGGTGCTTTAAGCTGAATCTTTTTAGTAAGTGGAGATGATAAGTCTACTTCTTCAGCGGTAAAATTTATATACCCCGGTAAAAGAAGGAAGTCGTTATACGTGAGCCCTTCGCTACTAGCAAAAATCTCCTTGGCGGAAAGCCCATCACGTAAATCACCTTCCGCGTTCGACATGTTCCTTGCTGCGAACTCAGACCACGTGTATAAAATGAATAGATCTCTAAGGTCTGTTCGATGTATAGCTGCTATTTATTAGTAAATTTCAGATTCTTATATCTACAAATTTTAATTTAAACTGTGAATCCTTATAGGTATCTTAGCGTACACGTGGTGCGCACTTCCAAGGACTTTTATAAAACAATTTTACATAAAAAAAATACAGGACTTGTGGCGAATGCTAAAATATATAACAATTATAATACGTTTAACACTTTACGTATTAAATATTCACAAAAAAAATCTATAAAACACTAAAGAAGGAGGCACTGGCTAGAAGCCGGCTTCCTAACTAGATTTCCAGTGTAGTGTTGTTCGTTGTTATAACTGTAACTTGCAATATATTCTCAACTCGATTTAGTTTCAAAATCGATTTTAATTATTTCATACTCTTAATTTCAGTGGATAAAAATATTTTTTTTAACATTTTTTCACATTACAATTTTAACAAGTGAGGAATTGTTTAGCAAAAATAAATAAAATCCAATATTTCTAATAATAATCCAATAAAATCCAATTAGTTCAGTATTATTACGCCCTCTATTGCTACATTGAGCAAAGCTTAAACTATTGCAACTGCACTATGAGCCTCATAATACACAAGTAAAACCATAATTTATACTATATAATATGATGGTCGTCGCCTAAATGTCAATCTATAGGTAGGTTAATTTTATTGAGAACATTTTACATTCGCGTCTTGACATTGCTACAACTACAGCAATTTTAAAAAAGTGTGTATGAGTGATAAATAAATATACGTCATAATGGCTTGAAATTTTATTTCCTTAGGCACCCAGGAAAAACCTATTCTAATTTATTCCTCCTAGCATATCTGCACAACAAATAAAGGTACAAAGTTGGTTTTACTAGAGTCCGACCGAAACTGTTTTTCGGCCGAAACCGAAACCGAAACCGAAAGTTCGGCCGTGGCTTTAGTTTCGGCCGAAACCGAAACCGAAACCGAAACTCACGTGATCAAGTATGAAATTTTAAAATTCTAAAATATGGAGCTTTTATGCCTATTATTTTGCTTTATTTTAGTCATGGAACCGAGATAGTAAATTAAACGTGTGGTAATCGTTTATTTCAGTTGCTAATAATATTTTATGTAAGAAAATATAAAAATATAATTTTATTTAAATAAATTCTTTGTACAATATGAGTTATTAATAAATAAATTAATAATTGTGACTGTTGCATCAAAGACTAAGTATTGGTATTTTGAAATCTTTCTAATTAATACTTTGGTTTGTATTTGAGTTCGAGGGGTATCAAAAGTAAAATGCGATAGAATATAATGACTATGATAGCTTAATTATTTATTTTTCTACATAATCTCCGAGTCCACCTACACACCAACTCCAGCGTTCCAAGTTTCAATGCTTAGATTCCTTTAAAAAGGATTGTCTTGGTCCTGCAAAAGGTCACCACGCATCGTTTACTTGTTATATATAGTTTTAACACATTGTTAACACATGTCATTCTCTTAAGTATTGTATAAATTTGGAGAAAAGATGAAAATAGCTAGGCACCAGATCTGGTGAAGAGATGCTCAACAAATTGTATGCTAGCATGCTAAACGGTGCCATCGCTAATTCCAACCTATGTGCCGGTACGTTGTCAAGATGAAACAGCTCGCCCGTTCAAAGTTTGCCTCTTTTTTTATCATTGACGGCATTTCTCAACCTCGGTATTAAAGCTGCATAATCTGTAATGATAGTTCCATGCTCCAGGTAATCAAACAACAATATCACTTCTGAGTCCCAAAATGTTGAGGCCACACCCCGGCCAGGCCATATACCACGACCACGGCATGAAGACCCTTCGGGATAAACCCGATGTTTCGTCCACTGCCACAAAACTAGATTTAAAGTTTTAGAATCTTCCTAAAACTTGTCCAACGATATTTTCGAAGTCGATTTGTTTCTGATTCACGGCACCCATCATGTAGAGATTTTTCTCATATTCAAAATTTGTGTCAATATGCGTTGAGTACCTCTATATGAAATGCTCGTTTCTTGGATTAGGTATCAGTTGGTAATTCTTTAATCGCTAAAACATTTTTTCGAATATGGCAGCATATTCTTATTGTTCTTGTTGATTACTGGCTCGATGGACGTCTGTAACCATGTTCGTCTTCCGTGTACGTTCTCCTACTCGAAATTAGAAGCCCACTTTGCGACAATTGATAATGACAGAGCAGTCTCTTCTCATGTTGCCTTTGAGCCTCAATAAATCTCTTGCGTTGTTAACTTTTATAACTGTGGTTTTAATGACAATGTCGCACTGGGTTTCTCTTTTCGAGAACACATAGCAAACAAATGACTACATTCAGAAAAAAATAAAGGGACTAGAAGATTTTTTATTAACACAACAAATATCTGAGCTACACTTTCCAGTATTATTTGTATTTATTTTTTGGTTACCAAGGAGTATATATTTTGTTTTCACTACTATTTGTTCCCTCCTCGTCTTTCTAGAAGAATCATCTATTTCTTTTGTCAAACTTGGAATGTTTGTCTGAACTAAAATCAGATAGATAAAGACTGTAGCAATGATACATTTAACTTTCGCTACTATTTTGAAATTAAAAACACTTCTGAAACCAGTTTCGGTTTCGGCAAAGTTTCAGCAAATTTGGCGTGAAACTCATGCCGAAACTTGATTTTGGCCGAAACTCGGCCGAAACCGAAACCGAAACCGAAAGTTCGGTCGGACACTAGTTTTACCAACTATATAATATATAGCAAGTAAATTGATACATAATCATCTTTAAGGCGTATAAGAAATTTAATAATTTAAAATTGTAAAGATGTTAGTTTGTGCAGGGTTTTTTTAACACGGATGTTACGCTTTTAGACTCTTGTCTTTGGTCCTTTGGCTTCATCTAACACAGAGTTCTCGGGATGCTCCCATCCACACGAACTAGAGTTAGGCATATGTTTATGTTACCTAAGGATCGTCGATGATCGGTATACGGACCGGGACACCGACGGTCTTGCCCTGGAACGCGGGTGTATCTAGTGTACCAGGTGTGTGTGCTCATAAGCGAGGGCGAACTACTGGTAAGCGTGTGCTATCCCTACTTCTGTGGTGTGTAAGATTAGATGACGGGACCTCCGGACCCAATGGTCCGGAGCTTTAGCGACACGTTCCTCATCCGGGTCAAAGAGAACATTTCGTGGTCTCCACTTTTAACTGGGCATTTGGATCGGCCGTGTACGATGCTGCTTTTATCAGCAGAGGGTTCTTGTGATTTACGACTTTATTGATATTTTTTGCGTTAATTTTTAAAAGTGTTCGTGGAGTGTTGGCATTTACAGTTACCGTGTAGGACTACGTTACGTTGGTACTACTACACTCTGGTGGCGCGGTGGTTGAATTTATTTTGCACCACCTGAAGAGGCAGGTACTGCTGCACACACAGGAGCGCGGAGGACACATGAGCGAATGATTAACATGCATAAGCCATGATTGGTCGTATGCACCTTATATAACAAGAGTTCATACTTTAGCGATATTTTACATTGAGAATTCTTTAGGTGGTAGAGTCTTGTCAATTGGAACAGAGCCTTTTTCCTAACGTCCTCAATATGATTTTTGACAGACATGTTGCAGTCTAAAGTCACGCCTACATAATTGGCCTTCCTTTCCACCGCAAAGACACTACGCCTGGCCTTATCCTGGTGCCTGGGGTGAAGACCAGGGGCATTGTGTAATCACAACGTAATATAAACCGATGGAAGTGTATTGCTACCCATGTAACCTTTATCGAAACTCCGTAAATTCTTCGTTTCCAAAAGCAAATGCTTAAATTACGTTATATCACGTGTCACGTGTATCACGTTATATATGTGAAATTAGCTTCTGACCTCTGTGCCAGCATGTCTCTTTCAAATTTTATAGGGAAAGGATTTATAACAATACTTACTTCTAAAACGGTTAAATCACAGGATTCTGTAGCTTTTAGTGAATAGGCAACAGTTCGAATTCACAAAAGCAGGTGAAGATTATATATGCTTTACAGTAACAAAACATATAGTTATAACAAGTCCTTTGTTGCTCATGTTCATAAATATTTAAAAAGTCTGTTCTCTCGCGAACTATCTATATATCAAAGAAAAAATCAAAATTTCACAGACAATAAAAATTACTCTGAATATTATCAACAGAGAAACTGGAACTGGATATTGATGATTCAGGGGAGTGTGCGGCCCAGATGTAGGGTCCGAGACAAAAGCTGTGTGTGTTCCAACGCGCCCTGAGGTGGATTGGGCCATGGGCCAGAGACGGGGCAGTCTCGACTGCCATCGTTGGTGGGGTTGCAACTCGCGCAAGGAAGGAACAGCTTTGTCCCCGCGAGGACGGGTATGCGTTGGCATTTCTCGCTCGTTACTAAATAAAGGGACATCTTCATGGGACAAAAGTATGCGACATCTAATGGCTGGCTAAAATGGGTTTGTTGGGCAGGTAGAAAGATGAAATATACCTTCTTCATAACTAACTTTCTCATACGGAAGAACCCTTTTTTGTTATATTTTTAAATAGGGCGAGACAATACATCTAACCCAGTCTTAGAATGTATGCCCGTCAATCAATTTATTTTAAGACGGTCATATCTGGTTCCGGGAGGTCCGTTCTCACTTCTCGTATCATATAAATTTTGAGATTTGTATACAATATAGGGCAGCAATATAAATATTAACTTCCATTTCTGGACTCTTAGTACCACGTTTTGTAATAATTAATTATACCTTTCACCTCTTGGATTAGCCACCTGCAATGATGTAAAAAGTTATGGTTTTTGTATTTATTATATGTACATAAGACACATCATTTTCAAAACTTAGAGGTACCTCTTTTTCAACCAAGTATGGGCTTGTGGCAGCCCTAACGACAGCGTTTCTGTACACACACTACTCGTGTCAATCCCAATCTACATTACCTCCCACTATGTTAGCCCAGTGTGCGTGTCTATTGACATCATAAAGTGTGTCTATTCACTACATTCGCGTGTATATTTACCCCTAGTCTTAAGTTGTACACATATGAATATTTTTTATTCATATTAGTAATTTTATATTATAACTTATCGAAACTTATTGTACTTATCGATGCAAATAACTCGTTATTGAAGAATAATGTTCTAACAAAATCAATTCTTTATCACTAAACGCAATGTTTATCACAATAAAATAGTAAAGGCTTCTAGAGCATAAATTACCGTAGTTCGACCGCTAACGTTTAGAAGTTTTTATATTACTTCCGCATGACTTCAGGTTCCATCAGAGGTTACAAATTTAAAATGTTAAAAAATGTTGTTCCTCAAAAAAAAAAACAGACGAAATAATATCTATTTTTATTTATATTATATTTTTGCGTAAAAAATATACATAAAATAAAACCCAAAACACGGTTACAATTGATTTATTTCCAAAAGTTTTTTATCTATTTAAATTTTGGAACTCAGGAATTAGGGAAACTCCGAAGAATCATCATTTATGAATCTTTAAACATTAATTGCCTTCATCGTTAGATTCTTGCTCTCTGGGCCGCATTGAATCAGGCAATAGGCCTCCTCGGGTAATCACTGGATTGAGCTTTGATGCCTGATTTGGTATATCAAGAAAGTTTACTTGCCCGTAAACATCAGCTTCACAGGTGTAAATTGAGCACACAAGGAGTAACACCAGTAATTTCAACATGATGTTCTTGGATATCGTTAAAATAATCGAAATAGTGATAAATATATATTTTTCATTCTGCTTTTATATAGTCGATGTCTGTGGACAATATGGAATATAATTCCTATGAAATCAATTTATTTTTTTAAATTGGTTTCAGCGTGCGATATTGATTTATTTCCCATAAGAACAATTTCATGCAATAAATTTCCATTATTTAAATTTTTTTAAAGTTGGGGGCGTATCAGATTTCATGAAAATTCTATTTATTTATTTTCTGCGGGTTAAGGTTGTACATACTCGTTAACACCTTTGACCATATAACCGCGAGTAGTCCGATTAATACAACTAAAGTTTCTGCTTATACAAATATGGACATATCTAAAAAGTATTCTATTTGTCAAGTTTGGTATGTTATTATTTAATTTAAGTAATATTGACGTGTTTAGCGCTTTTTATGGACACAAAAGTTTAAATTCTGCTCTGTCCATACAAAATGCATTGTACTACCACATATTATTGGAAAGTTTTGTTTACTTCTGACTTTTGCTTATCACATTAATATATAACTTTACAATTAGGCAGTACAATAAGATAAGTAGTAGTTTTATTGTTTTCATTTGACAATAAATTCTCATTCATTAATATGGTTTTTATACCACCACTGCCATGCGTATTTTTCAAGCGAATTTATAAAACTGCAAAGTAATCCTGTTTAAGTCATTCTTATGCCGATTATTCCTTTCTTAAATACGCTTAAAAATCACCAATCAATAAATTTTTTGAAACATTTTAAAAAACATAAACAATAATCGAGTAGTCGCATACGCATAATACAATCCAATGTTTTTCTAGGAAATTCCTTTATTCTTTGAAATGTCGACATTAATATCTTAGCAATGCAATATGGACATATTGAATAGTGCAACAATTTAATGATTTATTTGTTGGTTTTTATGCTAATGTTAGATTACTTCCGCAACTGGTAGTAGGCTCCCTTTTTAAAGGAGACCGTCTGGGTTGTTACCACCGCGATGGCTATTTCTGCCGCAAAGCGGTAGTGTGGAAACACTGCTGTGTTCCGGTTTGAAAGGGACGGTCCCTGTCAAACCGCTAGCGTCTTTACTGGATAAACAAGATTTAACACCCTATGTCTCACGGTAGGCAGCGCTTTTGTCATCCCATTAGTATTGTTTATGGGCGTCGATGACCACGTCCTATCAGGTGGCCCGACTGCTCGTCTGCCTGCGTAAGCAATAAAAAAAACCATAATTTATTAAATAAAATAATAATTGAATGATTAAAAAAGCGATAATTTAAAAAAGTTTTGTATTCATACGGTTGCAAAACTATATCTCATAGTGAAAGAAGAGATTTGTGTTGTGGACTTTGTTCAATATTTTTTCTTTGTCGATTTACAAAGAAAAAAATGTTTCCTTGGTTTTATACGATATTAATATGATTAACAATTTTTTTTATAAGTTCTTCTTGTCGTCTAAAACCCCTTAATTCAAATAGAGGTGTACGTTAGGGGAGGGCTATGTCGAGCAGTGGACTAACACTGGCTTATGATGATGGTCTAAAACTAACAAGAAGTGGTCGTTAACAAAAAACATTAGTTGTAATACTATGTTTTCGTTAATTTTCGACTTATTTGCTAACTTAAAACTACAATTTTTTTATTTGCTCATCGGAAACTTGATTTTTTCTTTATTATTGATCAAAATACGATTAAACCTTTTTGAAAACTAGCTACTTATTGTAATTATGACGTAATTTTAAAACATCGCTAATTGGTCGCCATCCAGCGAAATAACCGTACTAGTGGCAGCCCATGACTTTGTCAAAAGTAGCCTGAGTTACTCTCAGTATCATCTGCTACCTTCAATCAAGTCCCGTTAAAATCGGATCAGCCATTCTAGAGATTAGTCAGAACAAACAGCAATCAATTTTCTTTAAAATATCGTTTCTTTTATTTGTACCGGTTATATATCACAATGGACTTATTTATTAACGGTTATTTTAACATTTAATAATTAAAATTAAAGTCTCTGCGTGTAAGAAACTTTAATTTTAATTATTTGGATAGATGTATAGATAAATGGCAATATCTAATAATATTCTAAATATCTTAGTAAATTATCATTAAGTTCTCATTACATTATAAATTCAAAAATTTGTAAGGTTGGATGGATATTTTCTTTTTTTATGGCACAGGTTTTAATAAGACGTTATAGCATTATATTATAAAACAAAAGAGTTATAATTTATCAGTATTTTATCTAAGATTACCAGTCGCGCGCTAGGAGGGGGCTACTGTAGACTCAGAGAATCTCGACTTGACAGAATCTCTAAGTTTTCAGTTTACTAGAGTGACAGTCAGTGAGAGCTCTAATGGGCACAATTAATCAACCGCTACTGCTGATTTAGTGAAATGCTCATGAAGCACACAATGAGATATTGATTTTAACTTCGAGGAAAGTGGTGAGTACCTCAAGCTAAATGTCAAGTATTCTGCAGCACTTGGAATTTGCCCAAATGTCTATAAATGAATCAGGTCTGCATCTCTCAAATTTTAGAAGTGTGATAGAAGTTGAGCTACAATGAGCTTCCATCATGTGCGATGTTGCCTCACGCCTACGACGATGAAAGTTAGCAATTTTTGTTCAAACTGTGCAAAACGTGCATCGTATCCATCACCCGCTAACTACCCATAATATTTTTTTAAATGTGAACGAAATTACATTAATGTTTCTTCTTGGTCTTCTCATGCCTCTTTAACTAGTGACGGTTGACGACCAGCTTTACATATTTTTCACGGTCTTTGGCGAGGGAAAAATAAAATTTTATTCAACGATTAATATGTGGTTGAACCAACTTTTTATTTATAAGCTGCTGCTTAATTCCAGTTATTCTAGCAAACACAACCGCGTCAGTCTTCTTTACCAGTTACCTACAACCATCCTCTGGCCATAAGAATCTTGCCACAAGATACCACCCAAAGATAAACTAGTATCAATTTTCGTCGTTTCACCACTTAATAATCGTCTAGGTTTGCAATATTTCATGCGTCTTCAGGCGCTTACAAGTGTAAAGCTTGGCAATTTGCATGTTGTATGTTGTAGTATGTACCTAGTTCAGTTGCCTGATCTAAACCCAATAGCAACAATATTATGTTTTGGTTTATTGCTATTTTCGAACAGAAAATATAAATTTCATTATTTTTCGCGTTTCATAAAGAATAAACTTCTTTTTAATTGGATTTCCAGTGTTGTTAATTCAAGTTAATTTCTAGTGGTTTTATCTTTAATGAATCATGACTTAAAAAATTTAACTTTAATGTAGTCATAATTGTAAAAACTAGGTAAACCAATTCAAGGCTGTTGACACTGTTGTGGTTGGATGGTTCTATTTCATGTAAACTATTCCACGGTTTTAACTTACCTTTTATAAAATTCAATTGTATTTACATTAGTACATTTGATATGCAATAGGTTTATGAGCGTTAAGCAATAAACAATTTTTAAAAAAGAGATTGGATCGAATATGATTAGTTTGCCTTGAATTAATAAATAAAATTAATAATTTGTTATAAAAACACAAACTAGATTGGATAATTGCGAATAGAACTTGTCCACTCAGGGTTAATGACGCCAGTAGTAATTTGATGACGATAATTTAGTAAAAAAAAAAATACTTTTAAGGATTTCTTTATGTTTTCTTACCGGTTTGACGTCCTCAGGAACGTAAGTTAGACTTGGCTAGTGTATCTACTTAATTTAAATTACGTATAACTTCTAAGATATTCATATTTACTAGATACTGTAAAATGCTTTCCTGATATATAACAAAATGTGCAATATGTTGAGCATAAAACATAAAAAGAATTTGAATTTTACTTTTTTATGTAGCTTCGGTACCGACAAAATACATTTTTTTAAGACACATATTTCTATTTTAAAATATTTGCTGTAAATAATTCTTAGAAAGCAGATATTTATTATGGACATGTTTTGGTACAGGTAGTTAATTCGTACAATTTCATTAAATTTAATTTGCATTTATCTTGTTAATGTTAAGCAACCATTCGCAAAATAACATCCCGATAGGTTCCATGTTTGTCATAGCGGGGGACTGAGTACCTCATGACTTCCTACGGCAGGATCCGATCCCGTAAGTTAAGAAGATCCTACAGTCTGAGAAGTAAGGCAAGCGCTGCTTATAGTGCGCTGTAGAAGCCTACTGTGATAGGAGGATGCGAGGGATGGATTAAAACTAATAGGTGTGTCATCATTGCTCATCTTCGCGTCCAAGGTTGGGGAAAGCGAGAGTCGGTATTATTTCAGCCGCTCTCTATTCTCTTCGACTTAGCAGAGTGGCACATGCGGTGGGAAGAGGTCGGAAGGAGGCGATATTCGGTATGGTGTTAATGATTTCTCTTCTTTCCGGGCTAGAAATCTTATTTTCTTTAAAACCATCTCGGATCTCCTGGCAACAACCATCCCTGGATAACAGATTTATCAATAAGAATGTTTTTATATAAAATATCGGAATGCTAGGACAAGCATTACCCATCAAACAATGAGGTAACGTATATAAAAAAAAAAACATGCAATTAAGTACCACCTTGTCTCGGAAATTTGTAAATGATATAAGTGATATGTAGTGGATACAGCGTTTCAGTAAATGTAGTGAGTAAATGCGCAGAGCAACGCGATAGGCTGTATAATCACAGTTCAATGTTTTCTATATGATAGCTAAGGTAATGGCCCTCGCTTTACAAAAAGTAGGGGTATACGGGTTCGGATCCAGATCGGATCAATCATTTTTGAGTTTCGTAAACTTCAGTAATTGTATTACTTTTTTTAAATTTCAGAATGAAAAATCCCGAATAATCCCGCAAAATAACTTACTAGCTAAATAACTAACTGACTTATTCGCTTTAGTGCATCATACACTTACCTTGTTATTTTTTATCTGTTTACTCCTTTTGTATGCAAGAAATATCTCTATCACTATCGCTATCACAGAAAACATTAAATTGGTTGGGTTGTTGAAGAAAGATTTATGTTTAGGCGCATTACGTTGCACTTTGTTCATTTTGAATAAAAGTTCAGGTATGAAATGTTTACTTAAGTAGCTTGCAAAACAATTGGCTGAACATTTTTTTTACCGTCTTCCCAAAAGAAGTAGGTACCAAATACGGAGTGTATGTTTTTTTTCCTTTTACCTTGTTGCTCCAATCCTAGGGATCAGATTTTGATCATTCTTTTGAATTGATAAGTATCAGCTGTCATGTGGTCCCATTTTAAACATAATTTTGTGTTAAGTAGATTTAATAGATATTTGAGAAAATAATAAAGTTCACCAAATATACTGATATCTGGTCACTAAGCAAAAATTATATATATACTATTAAAATCTATGTAAAGTACAGACAATATCTTTGTTTTAAGAATAACAAACAATAACCATTTTATTGCAAAACATCATTAAAAACGCGCTATGGGGCATATTCAAAGTGCATTCAAGGCGATTAATGCATTTTAAAAAAGTCTTCATTTTATGGGCATAAAACGTGACATACATTTAGATTAAATGAATATCCTTAAACATATTAGAGATTTAATATGCAGTAGCGGAAATCGCGGAGTTTCTTGCATAGGGCACGTTGTCATGGTCTTTATATTGCATCAAATGGTTATATACTGTCTTAAGTCGGTAATTTTTTTTTACAATTTTACTTGTTAATTATTTGTTCTATATAATTCTTATGATTAAATGTGACGAGTAATGTATAAAAAATGATATATCTAAGTACAAAAATGTGTAAATGACATTGTTGTCTATTTGAAATGGAGATGAACATGGTACCGTTTTGACTGGACTTGTATCATAAAAGATAAGCTAAAGTACATCAGATTTTTTCACTATTCCACTGAGGACGAGTCCGATTGCAACTGACTAGTTATAAAATAAAACATCGATTTTTTCTATTCCTACGACATTCGAACGTAGACTACTTTTTCTCACAATCATCAAAGTGATAACAACACATAAGTTTAATGTATTTTTTGAAAGATACATAGAACCGACAAATTAAACAACGTTAAAGTGTGAAGCCCATCCCTGTTGCAAGGGAAATAGAAAATATGTCTAAACTTAATTTTCAAAATTTTACAAATTAGTTATATTACAGAATATTTAATAAATCTACTGTTTATAATGCGATCTATAATGATTATACCTTGTGCTATTAAACTTTTATAGTGCATGATGTCATGTGATGTTATCTCAATCGTCATGTGGTAAAATAATAAAACATAACCTAAGACCTTTAAGGCCACTCTTGGTTATATATCAGATGTAGTTAACTTATTTATTTCAATGAATATCCATGTTCACAAATCAAATGCTAATAAAATAAATAAGAGGGATATAAAAATTTTAATACATAGTTATTTACATAGTTCATAGCTATTTTACTATTTATTTTAGAGTTAATAAAAAAAATATTGGTCTTAACACTTATGATTAAAAATATATGTCATTGCTTGTTATATTTAAGTTTTTTGGATAAGTACGCACTTGTCGTTTACCTTTGCATAACCAGTTGGACAAGGATCACCTTCGAATGCAGAACGGTCTTCTAAACTCACATCAATTGGTGTACTGCTAGTGGGGTCCACATCGTTTTTGCTCTGTGTAGTTTTAGGTAAGTCTGTAGAGCTACGCTCAGTGTTGTTACCCTTGAAGGTTATTGACGTTTCGTTGAATGGTTTACCATTATTCGCTTCAACCCGTTTCTCTAGTTTACTGTCATTTATATAAATTTTCCCCTCGTCAGCTTTGTTTCTTTGAGAGGAAGTGGAATTTTGACATTGGAATGCCTAGTGCAATTGTCTTGTGGATGCTGACTCATGCTAGTTATGATCGAATGAGATAGGAAAGGCCTTGACTTCTTCTGGTCTTGGTCAGCGTTCTCGGTATCTGACAAGTTGTCCGGATATTGTAATGATTGGTTGTGGTCGGCCTTGAGTCGTGTATCTTGCGGTCGTACTGCCCGTTGTGTTGGTAAGCGGAAATCCGATACAGATAGGTTTTGAGACAATCCTGTGCAATTCGCGGGTGGTAGAGTAATGTTAGATGCACTTTCAAACGTAACACTTCTGTTGACTGCTCGTAACGCCGTGACCTCACGACTGCATATGAGCTCGTATGTTAACAAACAGGAGATAATGAACGCAGTCATGGCCGTATGTTTTCCTCAAAGTTCTTAGAACCCACCACTCATTGGAATGTAAAAACTATATTAATGAATGAATATGTTTACAGAAATATAGTGTACAGTAAACAACTCGGCGCGCAATAAAGGCTTGCTACTTTGCGACTGACTTAAGTTCGCTTCACGCTTTTTGCACTTAAGGCCATGATGGAAACGATATTGTCATTAATGATAGTCACAAGATTACAATACAAGGAAGCGCTTTGGTGTGTATTGTTCCAGCTCATTTAGGGGCCTTGCCATGAAGCAACACTATGATATTTACCTATTACTTATAAGGCGCTTATTTTGATAAATTTAGAATTAGATTAAGTGATGAATCTTATTAAAGTTATTTTTCCAAAGTAAATTAAACATTACCCGTTAATTGTATACAGTGAAATTTCTGTTAACGTGTACCTTGAGGAACCTTCATTAATTATTTCTAACATTTTTTTTAAATTGATTAAAGCCATGAGACGAGCTAGAGTCTCAGGGTGGTAAATGATGTCTTCTCTGCCTACAAGGAAAGCAATATAAGACGCACAAAAGCAAACAACTTTGTGTTATCGTTGTTATCTTGTTGGTTAGAACAATTTGGGCCGATCACCCAATTGTCTGAAAAGTAAAATGATGTGTCGGATAAGGAAAAGAGGAAATTAAATTATTCCAACGGCAAAATAATAATTTTGTTGTCAGTTGGTCCCCAAACCGGTTTTTCTAATAAAACTTAGAGAAATTTTCTAATCCCCAAACTTGATATATTGTAATGTTTTCATCAAGACAGGTTTTTCATTATATAAAACTATTTATGTTATTTCTTTATTTTTTACTAGTTATAATGATAACTATTCATAAAAAATAATGCAAGAAGCGTGTAAATATGATGTCGGTTACTAAGAAAAACAATAATTACTATCATGTGTGTGTTACACATGATGATTATTACCTACATAATTTCGCATGGCGTTTTGCGCTTTAACATCTTTGCAGCTCAGTAATTCGGTTAAAGCGTAGCCGTAGCCTAGTAGTATGGCGTGTACTTTAAAACCGAAGGTCATGGGTTCAATCCTGCGGGGACTCAACAAATTTTCATTGGTGTTTTCTAGTTGGTTAGAGCAATTTCACCCAATTATCTGAAAGTAAGATGATCCATGCGTCGGATGCGCATGTAAAAAGTAGGCCAACCCACCAACCCGCATTGCACCAGCGTAGTGGGATAAGGTCCAAAACCACCCTCTTATGGATAGGGGTGTATGTATTAGGGGAGATCTATGTCCAGCAGTGGACTATCACAGGTTGATGATGATGATGATAATGAATTCGGTTAACAAATCGTGTATCAACAATAACAAATACCTAAGGTTCTCGCCAAATTTATAATAGTCATTTTATCAACTTTATTAGAAAAACGTCAATATTTCCCAATACAGTAAGCAGTATTAATAATGTATAGTCATAAATATCAGGAAAAGTTTAATGTGCACGAGAAAAATAACTAAATTTTTCATAATGTCCATCATGAAATAATGCTAGCTTATATAGCCGTGGATTAATATCATACTGATATAATAACACTAAGCTTATGACCTGTAAGTTCACTATTTGTCATACTATAAATTTTAACATTTTAATTTCCAGAAATGTGTAAATTTACAACACAAACGGTTTAAACAATTCAAAGGGGAATAAAGAAAATGCAAATGTTTATTCGTAGAAACTATTTTATTTAGAATTATTAACAATTCTTAGATAGACATTAGTTATGCGAATCTTACACCAATTAATTATTCCGAATAAGAACGCACTTGCCATTCACCTTTGCATAACCGGTTGGACAAGAATCACCATCAAAAGCAAAACGGTCTTCTAGAGTCGCACTTCCAGAGTCAGTACTGGACACAGAACTTAGTGCCGTTCTAGGTTCGCCTGAACAACTTTGATCAGTGGTGTTACAATCGAAGTTCACTGAAGAGTCCTTAAATGGATTATCATTATTCCTTTCGAGATTCTTCTTCACTTTATAATCATTGAAATAAATTTTCCCCTCGTCGACTTTGTTTCTTTGCGAGCTAGTAGAGTTTTTAACGTTGAAATTACTCATGCTGGTTGTTATAAAATTGGATAGGAGTAGTCTTCTGATCTTGGTTCACACTTTCAGTGTCACCAAGTTATCTGGTAACAGTTGGATGTAGTGGACCTTGAGATCGGAATGCCCCCTTTGTGGTCTGACACAAATAAATTTAAAGCTAAACTGAGCCAAAGATTGAGTAACTTTAGACGTAAGTCGACGAAAATGAGAGATCGTGACGAGGTGAACTCCCGGATAAATATGAGCGTTAATGTTAACAAACAGGAGGTGATAAACAAGATCATAACAGTAGGTTTTCCTCATTTACAGGAAAATATCCTTTAAATCATTCACGCGCAGGAATGGAGGAAACATTTTGTGAGCTTCAATAAAAAATATTAAGGATGAATATGTATAAAATAATAGTAAACACCTAACATAACGCGCAAAGGATAATTAAAATAATTATTCAAAGTAGAAGGTGTTCAATTCAAACAGTATAAGTTTTCATATTTATACTATGTTTCTTCTTTCTTATAAGGGCAGGGTTTAGTTTTATTATACTTATTTATTATAATATGATCGATAAAATTTATTCAAGTGTTTACAAATTCGTTATGAATTTAGTTTTGAATAAATTAAAATTGTTGGCTAACTTTAAGCGACAGTTGATAACTATGTTTTATTTAATTGTGCAATGTGTAAAAAGGTCATCGATAGAATTTATTAATATGAGGAATAAACCGCAGTAAGATGGTAGGTCCTTTTACAGCGGACCAACTATGGAAATGTTACGTCGGTTCCTATTTCTGCCGCATGGAGTAGAGTTAAAAAATAAATGAGTACACCTTTGAACTCACATCCAACATATGAAAGTTTTGCTGATTAAGTTACATTATACAATAAAAAAAAACCTATAAACTAAATAAAGTAAATTTTGTATATTTTATGTACATAAAATAAAACTCTGTCGTGTGGAGTAGTGAATATGTAGATGTTCAAAGATTTGCCAATATTATGTCTTTATATTTGAAATAATAAAAACAACATTTTATAATAATGATAATGATTATTATAATAATGATAAAAAAAGTATTTTAAATCTATGAAATTATAAGGCACAGTTCATATCAATACAGCTACGAATTGTTCCTTGTTTCTTTATATGAATAGATGTAGATACGCAACTTTTTCCATTCCATAAAAATAATAAAGTGTCCTTTTAAACGTTTTACATTAAATTGTTTTTCCCACATTATCCAAAAATAATGACCAGCCATTAATCGAGTTTAAGATGAACAATTAAGTAGTTGTGATTATATGGCTGATTGAAATACAACAGGTATAGTATCAAACATTATAATTAAATTTAAAGTAGATATAGTAGCTAGATTGTTAGGCTACGAATCAACATGTGATTATGGCTGATTGAAATCAACAGGTATAGTATCAACATTATAATTAAATTTAAGGTAGATATAGTAGCTAGATTGTTAGGCTACCCGAATTAACAAACAAACCTAGATGCGATATTATCGGACATGTTTGATATTACCGCGCCTTTAAAGTTTTTTCCATTTTTCGTATAATTACTTCGTTTTTTGTACTAGTCTATTTTAATATCAAACATTATCCTAACTATGACCGAACCCTTCCCTACTTAAATTACCTAAAGTGATCATTATGATATGATTGCTTTCGAAAACCGTTGTTAAGTGTTGCAAAACTTTTATAGCGCATGACGTCAGTATAATATTATCTTAGTCAGGGTCATGTTATGTTATTTTAAAACGTATCTTAAGGCTTTTATAACTTTACGATGTCGATTGTTACTCATTAAAGTATGTATGAAATCACTTTACGATACTTCTTACGTAAGTGCCCTTAAAGTATCGATAGTTATTTATATCGGTAAATTAAAAAAAAAATAAGAAAAAAATAGATTTTACAACAAATACTATAACTTATTACAAGTTTGGCAAATAACACGCTTAATTTTACCTACTGCGATTACTGTAAATTAACAGGAAAATATTTGGTGGTATATTTTCCTATCGATTGAAGGAAAAAAAATCCTTTTTATTTGCTTTTAATCAATCTGTTGAAGCAGATTGATTTAAAGCAGGAACAATTGCCTAAAAAGTATTACTATACAATTATTTTTGCTGAGATAGGGATAAAATGTAAAGTAACAGACGCCCAGTTTAAAAAGAGTTATTGAATCTCAATACCGATCGATCGATATCAACTTTCTAATTCTAATTTCTAACATGACACTACTTAGCATCGCAAGATATGAATCGATGTTAAAAATATTAAGTATTGAAACGAAACTATCGAATAATATTTAATTGTATGGAACGACCCTTCTAAAGCCTCTTTGATGCCTAACTCACGTACCTTCTGTACGTGTGGCCTTCAGTTATAGCATAAAAGTGCCAGCCACCTAGTTCGCGGGGACGGTTGCTTCCTGCAAACTTTGTGTTGGATGAAGCTTATCAAAGTATATGACTCTGGAAGCGTAACTCTATGTTAAAAAAATCTAGTTTACTAAAGGGTAAACTAGGATTTTTTACAAACTTCAGGGACATTGAATTTGTTAAGTTAAATAATATCATATTCACAAACCTTGATTGAAAAATAACATAGTGGAATGTTGAAGATGAAAATAATACACAAATGTTGATCAACACTTTATTTTGTATTAGCTTATTAATGCAGCTCATGATTGATTGAGTGAAAAAAAAACCATTAACCCTGGATAAGAACGCACTTGCCGTTTACTTTTGCATAACCAGGTGGACAAGCACCACCATCAAATACACCACGCTCCTCTAGACCTACATCACACGGAATACTCTTGGTGGGGGCCGCTTTGCCTGTCCAACTCCGCTCAGTGCTGTTAACGTTCGCTTCTACCCCATTCCTGGTCGGTAAAGTAACGTCGGATACACTTTCAAGTGTAACACTTTTGTTGAGAGCTTGGGGCGTGGTTAACCCACGAACGCACACGATCTCGTATGTTAACAAAAAGGCAAAGATAAACGCAATCATTGCCATACTTTCTTTAAAATGTTCCTAACTCCACGTATAATGTATTGAAGTAAAGCATTCGCGTGCTTATGTATATATACGATGAAAGTGTATTGTTTTGAAAACAATTTGAAGTGCAGTAAAATATAGAAAATTTACGATTGAATTAGGGCCATTTCACGCTTCGCGCTTAAGGCTAAGAAGGAAGTTATAGAGCGATTAATGGAAGTTACAATTTTACTATTCTTTATCTGTTTTGTATACTTTATTATAATTTTTTAATTTTATTATCATAAATGTCTCATGTTCCACACTTACAACTATAAATTATAAATAACAATATTCACACTTATCTCTTTACAGAAATATATAAAATCGTTTAACAGGTATCTAAGCGAAAAATTCTTAATTCTCGTGCTTATTGAAATTGACTCCTATATAAATAGTCTATAGACATGTGGAGATTATCAAAGTGTCTCTATCATGTCGTCTGCATGTTTAGGTATGAGCGTAACAGGACTTAATTAAACGACAAAAACTTCAACTAAATGTTTACTCGAACTAAAATTTGTAGAACAAGACTAGCCCAGGCATTAATCAAAAAAAATAATCAAAGCGATAATTTAATTAAAAAATTAAACAATACAACAAGAATTAAAAACAAAGGAAAAATATCGTCAATTGTATTAATAACTTTTAATCTTTCATTTATTTTTTAATCCTAAGTCGAAAACTCTATTATAGCTTATAATTAACCGAAAAAAGTGTTAATAGTAAGTATATAAATTTGTGTATTATTAAAATCCTAATATCGATAATCGAGGATAACAAACCTACGACATCAGCAGATAAAATGTGGTGTAAAAAGGCCTTAACTAGAAAAGGTAAGGTCACCCTCAAGATTGAATGGCAGAAAGTAATCATCATAAATTATACATGTTGTACCAGATTATATTCTTTAGTTCCACCAAAGGCGGACAGGCGTAAAAATGATTAATAATATTACAAGAAAAGCAGCTGTACAAAAAACAATAAGTAGCTGTACATGTGCGAGAAATATTATTAATAGAATAGGTTTAAAGGTAGTAAGTGGTTAAACGGTGAGTTACGCAACTGCTTAAAAAACGTATTGTAACGGCAAACAGACTCGTGGCACAAAATAATACAGGTCTAATGAAAATGCAATATTAATATAGAGATAAAAGATTTATTATTTAGTGTATAAATATGTAGTGTTGTTTGAAAAAGCGATTAGCTTACTATAAATGAGGCCACGTAAGGTCAAGGACAGTATGTATCCAGGAAAGGGTTTACAATGTCGGGTATAATATACAATCAATTGTCATGAAATTAAAGGCGAATAAAATACTTAAAACTGTAATATTGGTCAGGAATGGCAATGGCGGTAGCAACGAAAGGTATTTGTTTAAATAGTTTAGTAAGTCCCCCCTTTAGGTCCTCACTTTATCGTAGAATCGCTGACCTGATGCTGATGATAGCTCCGGAAGTCTAAAGGAATCCGACCCAGCCCTGGAGTAAGTTCAACCGTGGAGGCCGCTCGGGGCGGGATAGGGAAATTGCGCCGTGAAATGTTTGGCAGTGGGAGGTAAATGTGCCGCCTCTGTCCTCCACAGCCAAGAGGCTGATGCAGAAAAGTTACTTTCTTAGAATTCATTGACCCTTGGGTGACAGATTCGTGGCGGTCTACTGTATTGAGTACAGCAGAGTGGTGTTGCTAGGTATTGGGGCCTAGATGAGGGACTTGCCAGCTCCAGTGCAGCTAGAAGTGAAGTCCTTTGTCGGCCACTATCGTAGATGGAACGTAAAAGTTCCTACCAATTAGCTGTCTTATGATAATGTCAGAAATCTGTGGGAACCTACAGACAATGCATTACTGATCTAGGTGGTTGGACCAATTAATAAAGACCTTAATTCGATCCTGTCGTGTCGGTTACCTGTTATGGGTGTCGGGTTATGGGTGTCAAGGACAACACTGAGCAACTGTGTCTTTGCGTACACATGTGCATAATATAAAATATCTTGTACACAATATCTCACCTGCCGCCATTGTCGGAACCGAATTGGTAAACATTTAATTATCATTTAGTTGCTTTGTAATTTTAAAAGAACATTTGATTTTTTTTGCTCCGTTTTTTAATTGATTATTGGGTTCTTCGAAACGACGTAATAAGACTTTTATAAATTTCAATCCCGAACCAGAGAAAAAAAAACATAAAAATAAATTACCTTGTTTGCGTCAGCAATCCATTTAAATGGCATGTGATTTTCCGACCGTCAATCTCCTTTTTTGTATAATGTTTTCCTCTTTCGTTTCAAGTGCCACCGTTATTGTTTTTCGTGTTATACAAAAAAATTAAGAAGTCGTTACTAATAATATTTTAAATATTTTAAATTAAAATTCAAAACCTGATTCATCCATTGAAAATAAATATTAAGTGTTGGCGGCGGGTATGAAGGGTACGCATAAGGTACGCTTTTAAATAAACTCGATTTATATTTTGGAAAGATATTACATTAAATTTTAAATATCGAAGAGACGTCTTCGTCATCGCAAAGCTTAACTTAAGTCTTTTACTATTTCGCATAGTTTTTGCATTATTACATTTACATTATTGTATCTGCACCACAAGCTTTTGAAGATCAAAAACGAGTTTGGCCATGACATTTATTATATATGTATTAATTTAGTATTTTCCTGACATTTTAATATCTCAATTTCTGGAAATATTTTAATCGTGCGATTTAGGTAGTTATACATGTTTGAAATTTTAATGAATATGATATACTTATTTAAAGATTGACTTACTCATATACACTTTTTGACGCAAGACATCGTTGCTGCTTGGTTAATATTAGCATTTAAACTAAATTTTATCTATGAATCAATTAAAAAAAACGGTTTGTCTTCTGGTATATTTCCTTTTTGTACCATAATTTAGTAAGCAAATGTCATAAATTAAAAGTAAACTATAGAAAACCCTGAAAATATTTGATAACACTATATGTGGTATATATACATTAGATACACTGTAGAATATAGACGTAATACCATTAAACGTCTTTTATAACTAAAACTAGTAAGTTTATGAAAGTTATTACCTCGTAATAAAAGCGTTTATTACCTATCGAGTTATCAGAGTGTGTTAACATTTAATGTTTATCGAAAATAAATAAATTGCTTTATGTATTAAACTTTTATTGCATGTATTATTACTAAGATTATACTAGGTACACAATAAATAAGAATAGATTTAAGTAAATGCTGTTCTGATTTTTATTTATCTTAGTATCTAACAAAACTTTAAAACTAACTCGCTACATATTGCGACAATTTAGTTTATTGCGTTTGAAAAAAGTATATAAATATCGACAAAACTTACGAAAAATATTATGAGTCAAAAATGTTATTCACATGAGGATGCCACAAGTGGTTTCTTTACTCCTTAGTTACCGTTTTGTCGTTTATTTGTAAATACACACGAGGGAACGAATGTTAAATCACTTGAATGATGCAGAATCCATATTATGATTGTTACTTCATAAAAATAACTTAATTTGGTTATTTTTTTGCACATTTATTCATTATTAAAACGTATGTCTATAGGGAAATCTTCTTCTTCCGCCTTTTGTGGCTTCTTATCGGTCTCCCTCTTTGGAGCGGTAACGTTAATTTTGTCTCCACCATACACGTATTCGTTGGGGCCTAGAGGTATGAAAAGAGGCGCGTCTTCCATTGGTTTCTGAGTAGATTTGTCGACCTCGTTTTTCTCCGTTAATTGAGTTGGAAACAGATTATCTGGTGGGTCGTAACCTGTCGACGGTGTATTCGTAGAAATTAGCTCCGGGTAACTTTGGGTTTGAGTCGTCCCCTGTCCGGGTTCAACAGGTTTATCGATAGTGGGTCTATTACTATTTTGGTTATTAAATCCATTATTGATTGGATTGTTTACATTATCTTGATTTTGATTATTAAGATTGCCTTGATATTGGTTATTGGGGTAGCCTTGATTTTGGTTGTTGGGTAGCCTTGATTTTGGTTGTTGGTATAGCCTTGATTTTGGTTGTTGGGATAGGCTTGATTTTGGTTGTTGGGATAGCCTTGATTTTGGTTGTTGGGATAGCCTTGATTTTGGTTGTTAGGATTGCCTCCATTCTGGTTGTTAGGGTAGCCCTGATTTTGGTTGTTAGGGTAGCCCTGGTTTTGGTTGTTGTGGTAGCCTTGATTTTGATGGTTATTGTAATCGTTATTTTGGTTAATAGGATAGCGTTGGTTGTAATTGTTATTTATATTTTCAGTGTCAGGGCGAAGTTGATGATTGTTTTGGCCGAAATTGTTGTTAGGAGGATAATTTGGATAATTATTATGTTGATTATTGTTCGGGTATCCATTTCCATATTGTTGTTGATTGTTGTGTACTGGTCTGTTATATCCGTTACTGTTGGGGATTTGTGGTTGTTGATTGTACGGAGGTCGTTGATACCCGCCATTCTGATTAGGTCTATATCCATTAGAGCCTTGTCCGTAGTTGTTGTAGTAAGAGTCCGGTCCGCCATCTTCTTCGGACGACTCTTCGGATCCATAACCAGGTCGATTCTGCCCACCGACGCCAAACTGCCCCGCCCAATTCACATTGACACCTTTGTTCAATGTACCGAGGATAGTTCCAGCTACATCGTGAACTTTAGAATGTATTTGTTCTTGCGCTGTTGATAATATTCCCAGTAACAAATTTGCATCACATTGCCACGTTATTGCTAAGAGCACTAGAAATTTTGCGAAAAACTTCATTTTTCGCAATGTTTAGTATGCTGTATTTAAAGTTAAATAAAGAAGTAAATTATATAACGCGCCGAATCACTGCACGCCGCGATATAACACGCAAGCAACTGACTGTGATTATTCTTAGCTTAGTGTTGTAGTATAGGACATAACCAGTTTCACTGTTTGATTTAACGTCGAATATTAATTTGAAAACGGTTTTTTCCTTCTTTCTTACATTCTCTTTAATAATTTATTCAAACTTAATTAAGGATTACGCAGTTAGTTTATATTTCTAAGCAAAATTTTAATAAGTTAACCATTAACGATCGTTATAAAAACGAAGACAGATAACCGATGTTTTCAGAAACGAACGGAAAAACCGGAATGATACGAGTTGTTTTTACAACCGGTGTCTAATTTAAACCGCTGCGAATGTCGATATCATAATAAATGCCGGAGTGGTTTTCCTCAACGCTCGGAAACGTTAAGGTCGCTTCTTCGTTGCCGGTTGTTATTTTTTTGCCGGAATTTAAAACAGGATTCTCATACTGCGAATGGTTTGGATAATCGTCTTGACGCACTTGAGGTCGACCGGATACTTTGGTAAATCCTGATGGCTTTGGATGCACCGTATTACTGACCGGTCTAGGTTGTACAACTATTTTACGATTTACGTATGGTTGCAAACAACGATACATGGTTACTGGAATTATGTAATTTTGTGATTTGGAATAAGCATAAGCCGGTTTTACCTCATTGCAATTTGTAAATACTACGCCAGGCGTCAATCTGTTGCCACCCACACTTTGTTGGCTCAGAATCGGGACACGATATACAAGAGGTTTTTTTGTTTTAGTTGTTTTTTGAGAAATAGACACACCAGATCCGTAACACACATGACAAAACACAATAACCGTAAACAAAAATTTTATCTTGACCATTTTTCGTCGCTGATCGCACGGTCTATAGTTAACGGTTGTCAAAATGTTACTCGTATATCTTCACCTCTTAATGACTTTATTAATAATAATAAAATCTATTATTGTCAATTAAATTCTCATTATCATTTGATAAAAATATAACATGTCGTTATTATGATTTCTTTTTTGTTTTTTTTTTATTAATATTAGGTCTTTACCAATAAAATTGCCGTTTTGTAAAAAAAAAATAATTTTGTATTTAAGTTTTTTCATATATTTATTCTTTTATATTAATCGAAGTAATCATCCATGCACTCAAAGAATCTTTGGCAGTTTATCGATTCTCTTCTTAAAGAAATCAGCTAGACGAGAGGAAACAAATTGTTCAAAGGAATTTTCTACTGCCTCTTGTGTTCAATTCTTCACAGTACATATCTATAGTATATTTCCTTAATTTCTTTATTTCATGAAAATGTACTTACAGTAATACATAAAACAATGTACTAAACTTCGCAGCTAGTTTATCGGCATTAGCTCTCGTGGAAACAAGGCAGAGATATATGTAGATATGCACTTTATACTAATTATTACATTTCTGTTAATTATTAAATAATGTATATTAAAAAGTAATTTAGTTATCTTATTTAGACAAACAGACCTTTATAAACTTAATACACTAAAAGAAATACATCAAAAGTAATTCACAAGTATAAGAAAAAAAAACTATATATATAAGAATTTCTTAAGACTATTTAGAATATTTAGGAGATAGAGTTAAGTCATATTAAACTTGCTATAAATATAAGGTGGAATAGTGTTTTTGCAATTAACTTTTAAATTCTTAAATAAAATTACTTTACGGATTATATCGCGTTTATTTTACATTTTAAATTCCCGACGTTTCGAACACTTTCAGCGGCCGTGGTCACGGGTAGACTGAGATGTCATGCGTCTTCTTGCCAGTGCTGAAGCGGGGTTTCCAGATCTTAATTTTTATTAATTATTTTTAATCTGTACTCCGACCATGCAAAATGAACTGATTTATCTGTACAGCCGGCAGTGGTATTATGCTTAGTTTAAATTTTAATTTATTAATTATGGGATCCCAAGCAGGTGGTAGAACCAACCATCTTCTCTATTGAAATTTGGATGTTTTTAATCTCAATAGCCTCACCGATCATCCTTGGTAGGAATCGGTGTTCTTTAGCGAGGATTTGTGGTCGATCAAATCTGATGTAATGGTTTGCGTGATTTAATGCATGGTCACACACGCCGACTTGTTGGGTCTTCTATGTTTAATGTCAGCTATATGTTCCTTCACGCGGGTTCTTATTGCTCGCTTCGTTTGTCCAATATAAGAGAAGGCCACGTCACAATCTAGCTTGTACACTCCTGGGTCTTGTAGAGGAATATTGCACTTGACAGGTGGTAGGAATTGACCAATCTTCTTCAGCGGCTTGAAATAAGTTTTGATTGAAGCCCGCCTAAAATGTAGCCAATCTTGTCAGTTACGCCTCTCACAAAAGGTAGAACGGCAGGTACTCGCTCCACTGTGGCTGCCTTCACTCGGTCACTGTGACGCTGCCGTGGCGCAGCGAGCTTTGTTCTCGCAGTACTTGCTTAACATGGTGTAGCTCAGCCGCCAGGTGTTCATCATCACAGATCCCTCGTGCTCTCTGAAACAAAGATTTGCCCACGGTAGCTAACTGGGATGGATGGTGGTGTGAATTGACATCCATCCCAGATAGAAATCCCATCCCAGAGAAGATATAGAAGGGTTCTATCACCTGCTTGGGATCCCATAATTAATAAATTAAAATTTAAACCCAAGCATAATACAACTGCTGGCTGTACAGATAAAATCAGTTCATTTTGCATAGGTCGGAGTACAGATTAAAATAATTAATAAAATTATGATCTGGAAACCCGCTTCAGCACTAGGCAAGAAGACGCATGACATCTCAGTCTACCTCGTGACCACGGCGCTGGAAAGTGTTCAAACGTCAGGAAT
Organism: Lamproptera curius; assembly: GCA_029286875.1. Lineage (NCBI taxonomy): Eukaryota > Metazoa > Arthropoda > Insecta > Lepidoptera > Papilionidae > Lamproptera > Lamproptera curius. The sequence goes on along the minus strand of JAGSMT010000016.1, from coordinate 5,673,326 downwards.
TTAAAATGTAAAATAAACGCGATAAAATCCGTAAAGTAATTTTATTTAATAATGTATAATATTCGCGCAAGCAATAGAAATAATTAAGATCGAAAATCGCAGAAATCGCAGAATCGCAGAAAGCAAGGACGGCGCCCACGACCTTTCTCTCAAGCATCTTGCGCACTACGGCAGGAAGCGAAAGGTCGTCCCCACGACACACGCAGCTCTCGGCGTTGCTCGACCCAGGCTGGGCACTTTTCCAGCGCGTGTTGGGCCGTCTCTTCGGCATCGGGGTTGGTCCGTCAACCTTTTTACTTTGCCAATTTGACGCAAATTGATTTAGCAGTAGATTGTGTTTCAGCTCCCCCATCATCATCATCATCAGCCTGTGATAGTCTACTGCTGGACATAGGCCTATACCCCTATCCATTAGGGGGTTTTGGACCGTATTCCACCTCTTAGCTCCCACAATCGCCTTAATTCGTCATTGTCCAAAACCTTGGACGACCGCGAGGTTCACTATTCAGATCTAAATTCCAGAACGGAAGCGAGCAATAACAGGTGGTGCGTTGTTCTGTTAGCTCCATGAGCACTACTACTCGTTCATGCTGCGTGCCGCTATGCGGCCATGACGGTACTCATATTCCACTTGAAATGCGATTAAAATGTAACACTAATAAATAAACAAATGACTATTTCAGAAAAAGAACTCCTTGTTTATAAAAGACATTTAATTTAAAATGTAAATTTTTAGCTAAACAAATTATTTTAATTTGATATGGCCAGTACTGCAAAACGGTAATTTCATAGGTAAAGGCCTAGTATTTATGTTTTCCGGGTCGTTTTCGACTTTGGAGGCCGATCTATACTAGATACCAGCCATCTACGTAGGATACACCTTAACGCACTTGTACATTTTAAAAAACGGGTACTCTTTTATTAATCTTACAGTCTGATATAATGAATTACCGAAACAATGTGAATGAAAGATCAGGCGCAACACATACATTATTAGATGCCAAGTATGGGTCATCTAGCTTTACAGGCAATTCGGGGGTGAAGGAAAACCAGCTATGAAACAGGAGTGAAATTATATTGAGTCCCCGCAGCATACGAACCTACATCCCTAAATATTACAAGTTGGTTGGTTTAAACGTATTTTCTGTAGTGTATTTATGGTGATTAATATTTATTTATATATATATTTTTAATATTTATTTCCAATAAAATATCTACTTAGTTATGTAGATATTAAACATAACTTTTCAATGAATGTTTTTTTTATGGTAATGTAGCTTATGAAGTTTATATTTTGCTATCACAAAATTGTGCACCTATTCTAACTCTCTATATCTAACCTAACAGTTGTCTGGGACAATACATTTAGCATTAAGTCCGCCATTGTACAAACATTGTACAAATAGTGTCAAATAAATAAAAATCGAACGTTCAGGCTAATAGGCTTGGCCTGGCAGTTATTTTTTAAATGTTAGTACAAAAGTCAAGTATAGAGGGAAGGGGTAACTAAATAGAGATTTGGAATTATTTAATTCACCCACAGTCACGAAATATTTTATGAACGATAATAGATATAAAACTATATTGTTAACACAAAATAAAAATCACCTGAATCACGGTTTTCATTGTACAGAGGCTGGTGCCTGACGTCCACAATTTGAATTTACTTTATCTTTTACTCGACTTAATTACTAAATCTCTCCTTTTATTTTGTTATTAGTCATTAATAAATTTGGTATTAAATTGTAAATAATAAGTAAAGTTTGGTGTAAATCTTACATCTTTCACGAATTGATTTTTACCACCTTAGTCAAATCATTGTTTACAAGTCATATATTTAAATAAAAATAATACAACAATAACAATATTTTAAATTTCCGCAGAAAAGTGGATTTTTTAAATATATTTCTGTAATAAAAATAAAACAAAGAAAGGACATTTACTCCTAAAAGAAAAAACAACCAAAGAATTATTTCTACGCCTTAATTTCGATTTAGCGTAATTACTAGGCAAAACAGACGTTAAATTTGTCTTAGAACGGCCAAATTGCGAGTTTATACCCTATATTTTATATAAATACTCAGTAAAAAAAAGTTTTTATTCTGTGAAAAGTAAACTAAACAAATACAAAAATTATTCATTGTATTAATTAATCAAAACGTTTGTTCAGTATTTAAATTAATCATACAAAGTAAACATACCGCTATCGTAAACTTTCTTAAAACAACATAAACGTTTTAAATCGCTTTTAATAATAATATTTAGTTTATGAATGTGAACGTTTATTCTGACATAAAACAATAATGCCATGATAATTATAATTACTTATACAGCGCCATCTAGTGCAAAATTTATCAATTTGATACTAATATAGTTAAATAAGTTGTTTTGTATATAAGAAAATGTGCCATAATATAAAGAAATATGAAAGTTCAAGATAATAATCATTATATAACTTTGGGAATTATAATGGATCGAAGAGTACTTCTAAAATAGGTTAAGAATATAATTTAATTATTTATTTGGTGGTCTATGCTACTTTTCATAACTCGTAAAAGAATCCTAAGGTAGCCTCGTTATTTTTTTCAATAACTGAATAAAACCATTTTAGGTTATTTCTCATTTGATATTGCTTAACATATACTTACATCTGTATACCAAAATAAAATGTAATTATTGATATATTGATATTGCGGCTACCATCTTTTTTTAAAGATATGTGTAATATTCTTATTTTCTATGTATAAGGCTATAAGGTATTAGTCATCATTTATATAAACGAAGTAAAATATTTTTTGTACCAGATACCAAATATGAGTTAAAAAAATAAAGAATTAGTAATTGTGAGTTCTGAAAAAATCTTAATTGGATAAAACAAGTCTCCATTTATAAAAAGTCTACAGCATATGAAACAAAGAATGATTTAGCGCCAGTTGCTCACGCCTCTTCACATTGGCAAGATCGGGGCATTTAAATTGCAAAAGGTGAATAAAAAGGTGCACCGTTGTAACAAAATGAAAATTAAAATAGCCTTGTTGATTGTGGTAGCTTTAATCACACGAAGTGACGGCCAGTTTGCTGGAATTGGCAACTTTTTGTCGACTGCATTTAACGAAATTAATTCTAAAGTAAGTGACGTTGCTAATGTTATTATTAATGGAATTTCGAACGGGTTACTCGGTGACAAGGAAACTGCTACAGAACAATCGATAGATCCTACGGTTAAACCTATGCTATCTACCCCCGTTTCTGAATGTCATGATAATTTAAACGTTGGTGAAACGAACAGTAAAATATCGGAGAAACCTGAAGACACAAAGCCTACGTTTGTTCCTATCGATAAAACTCCTCCCGAAGAAGACATAGACGTCAGGTTCAAAGCGAGTGATCTTTGAAACCATTTATGTAATTTTATTTTCATTTGATAATTAAAAATTATATGTATCAATAAAAGCATTTTGACCTTTACGTATCCGACTGGTTTTATTTAATATCAAATATTTTATGGTTTTATTTAATAGAAATCGCGTTAACGTATCAATTTTTTATGCATATTTAATGGTCGCCAGAACTATAGTATTTCTTATATATATTATTATATTTACAAAAGTATTCTCATACCATTTTTAACATACTAACTTTTATATGTATTTGTATTTATTTATGTTTCTATAATACCAAACTGACTATCAAACACAAAAAATATAAATATTATGTACCAATTAGATTCAAACTAAGCAATGCTTTGGCAATTAGATGACTGATAAATACAGAAACATGCTTTATTTTATTGTAAATAATTACACAGAATTTAGATACAAACAGGCAGACACGAGAAAATCACTATGTTCATCAAATAATATTTTTCGAATTGAACCTAAATTATCAGTATTACTAAACAATACGCCAAGCAATGTTAAGATTCTATTTACAATCGGTTATGATATTTTATTTATAATAATTGATTCAGCTCTAACATCATCAGCTTAAGGTTCTCATTATCATAGTCTTTGATCCTCATTCTTTTTGATTAATATGTGATAATGAATTTTGAAGATAACCTATTTAATTATGCTAACTATTTAATGCAATTACTCTTAACCGGTCCTTCTGCTCTCTGTAGATAAATATAACTGATACACAGACAGACATTCATATTTGTTTTTTAATGGAACCTGTTCTGCATAAATGGTTCGTTACCCTTAAGCGCGTAATAGCTTCCAAAGTGTTGGTTCACTCTGTTCTCGGTGAAATATTTAGCAAAATGAAAAAGGGAACTTTAATTTAAATTAGTAGCCGTCCAGAGCAACGTTGCTCTGGACTGTACTTGTTTAAATTGCATAGAAAAAATATTTAGGCTTTAGGTGAAATATCTATGGCCAGTGGATCGGGACATTAGACAGCAGGAAAAAAATGCACAGGAAGGAGTCAAACGCACCGGTACCGAAATTCAATCGGAAAATATCAAACGTAACAACTATAATCAAAACATTAACCTCAACAACAACAGTGGAGAATTAAATCTTCAGAGCACGGACACTTCGAGCAAGCTAAATCAGGACATCATATGTAAAATGAAAGCTGTAAATTAATTGCTCTCTTATATCCTTCCATTTGTAACACAGTATATTTTAAAATCTTTTCGTTGTTTTATTAATGAATTTATTCATAATTTAAGTTGATTCACCCGTGCCACACCAGGAACCAAACCTAAGCAGCGGTACACCATTACCAATTTCACATCGAAATATCAACGTTCCGCCGAAAGTCAAGCCCTTCTTTTTAGTTCGGTAGCACCGCCTTTCTTCCTTTGATAATATGACCATAAATAAAGCCTATTTTAAAACACAATTAAAAATAAAATAAATTACATATTTACTTTTAAATAATTAAAGTTTATTATTTCGCTATAAACTAAAGGATGCGATATAATTTAGTAATTTGCATAATTTATGTCTTTTTTTATTATCACCGGAGTGCACCTGTGTATGCGCGTACACTTGTGCACCATAATAATTCTTGTAAACTTGGCTAATCTACATATAATATAGAACGACCGCCGTAGTCTGAATCGACTAGAAGGATATTATTATAGCGCAATTAAGAGAGAGTACCCTAGCTTTAACTTACCAACTGGAATTGAAGCATCGTTTCCCATTCAAGTATTTAAACTTAACATTAATTTATATATAAATTTTAATGTCACCATACAAAAAGACAATCTAAACAAACACAGTAATAAAAAAGGAAAAAAATCAATCTGTTATAAATGCAAACGCTTCTTTAATGTTCTTAGAAAACTGAGGTGTTGTTACATTATTCAAAGTCTTATTAAGCGGTATATAAACTTGAATAGTGAAAATATGTTTACATTCTATTTTTCATAGCTTTATATAATTTATAAATAAAGGAGATTTATTTGTACAGGTAAGAATAGTTAGCTCATCAATCATAATTATTTTTGAATACTTGATTCATAATTTAGACGATGACGAACTTAATGTCCAAAATGCATTATCTATGATGTTACATTTATTATTATGTTATCAATATGACGTTTTTAACATTGTCCTATGAAATAAATTGGAAAACTTGATAAACATACATCAAAGTGTTTTCGCAATGTATCTCATGGTGTGATTTGTATGTTAAAATAAAATAAAAAAATATAAGGTAAAAAGTTCCAGTAAAGTTGCATTGGCTGATTCGCAGTTTTCTTTTAATGACTAGAATAAAACCATTTGTTAAAACAATATCTTAAATTTAGTTGCTCTAAGCCCAAAGTTATATGATTCATCAGTGCATTTTGGATTTTCCTTATGTTAAATTACTCATACTGTCTAAGACGTTGTTTTAACCGGTTAGCGTGTAAGGGTTTTTGTAGACTTACTTAGTAGTATTGCTGGTTTGTTCAAAGGCACACATAAATTTTGTGGTTATTTTAATAATGTCTAAAATATTTAAGCAAACGATACTCATATTACTTCTGACTATATGCAGTGTAATGGCAATATTTCGATTATAACATCGACGCCATCGAAGAACGCGAGTCAATACTTTCTGTCTGAGTTACTGGTGAAAAAGATTTTTGATTCTTTAAACAATGGCAGCAGTTCGTCAAATAATGGACATCCTTACACGCAAGTCACGTTCAAACAAAGACTAGTTAATAAAACAGAAGGGACGGCACTTGAAACAATTAATCTGAACATAAACAACAATTCAAGAACTATACAGAAAATTGCAAATGAGCAGGGCGATGGAAACTTTAATCAAAATATAAATATTGGTGGTCATTTAGGTGACTTCAACATCAACAGTGTTGGCAGAAGGACAATAATCAATTATGGAAACTATAAACAAGGTTTAGATATCTAACTTGTCGCTTTTAATATTTTTGGTTATGATATGATTATACAATTGTAATATTAGAAAACTTTCAACATATTTGTTGTTCTATATAAATGTTTTGTTAGTCTATCGTGCTTACTTGTGGTGATTTTAAAATCTAAAATATATTTAACATCAATTATTTGGGCCTTAATTTGCCAATGTTTAGGTATGCAAACGATATATACATAAAGTATAATGTGTACATCATACATACATACATCATCGGCTTGAGATAGTCCACTGCTGGACGTAAACCTCCCCTAATACACCCCTATAGATTAGGGGGTTTTGGACCGTATCCCACCATGCTGGTCCATTGCGGGGTAGTGGGTGAACCGACTTTTTACATGCCTATCTGACGCATGGATCATCTTACTTTTGTGACAATTGGGTGATCACCCCATTTTGCCATAACCAACTAGGAAACAACAATGAAAGTTCGTTGAGTCCCTGCGGGTTTTTTTATTACTCAGATATTAAGGATTCAAATCCACGACCTCCGGTTTGTAAAGAACACGCTCATACCACTAGGCTACGAAGGCAATATAATGTGTATCATAATTTAATAGATTTTTATTTTCCGTTCACAGAGATTCCTGATAATTCTGCAAAGGATGGGCAGATCTCAATAACAAGCGGAAGTTCAATTAATCTTGATAATGAAAGTGCACAATCAAGTCACAGAACTGTCCAGATAGTGACCGATCAACAGGGTGATGGGAATTACAACCAGAACATTCATTTCAATGACAACCTAGGCGACTTCAGCTTAAAAAGCATTGGAAGGGTGACTAACTATAGAAACTATAATTAGATGTCGGTGGTTAAATTGATAAAATTTCTTGATATAACGTTGTAAGATGTTATGTTTAAATCTGCCTGTTAAAAATATTATTGCGTAGATAAAAAAGTCTCTGAATAACTTTAGTATATTAATAAAACATTTAATATTTTTCTGTTCCTTATTTCACAATAGCCAATAATCTTCTTTAACGAATTATCAGGGGACACCTTCTAATTTAACCAATATTACTTACATCAAGTTCAATTTAAACCCAATTAATGTTCTTAATGCTGCACTTATGTTACTTATCCTCGTTTCCAACCTGAACCACCAATAGCACGGATTTTGATTTTGATTCTTGCTATATTTAAGGAGCCAAGCTTCTTGTGGTTTTGGTTAATTGAACTCATAATTTCACATTGTTAAGGTACTATTATTATTATATTAACTTGCATTAAATGTTTGCTACAACTTTTTAAGGTAGGGAGAAATTCTACCGCAAACCTGTAGTGTAAAATCAATATTGCGTTTTTATGTAGGAGGTGTGGTTAAGGTCCTATGTGTCAGCGATAAGCTGACCGGTGTCGTCTCTTTGATTTACCTATGAACAGGGAGTATCGCTTAACCTTATAGACTGTAGAACCGCAATTCAAAATTCTAATGTGAACGATTATTGTACCATAAATTAAAAGAAATTTCCTATAGTTTTTAAACAACGGTACACTGGTATAAAGTATTTTTGTTATGATGTTAGATTTATTACCAATTTATAAAAAGTCTAACTAAATAAAGTTAATAGTTTATATAGGGTGGCTTGTTCTTGTTTACTGCTCCTAAAGGCCTGAAGATGATTCCAGGGCCTTAGCAAACAGTGGAAGACGAACCACGATCTCTTACGCATAATGCTGGTTCACATTTTAGGCTCGTATTACAGGTAAATACGAAGACTAGCAAATGTATGCACCTCCCTCTGATAAAATTCATAGCAATGATAAATAGCTTAATGGCAGTGGCAAATTTGTGACTACCAGCGTAACATAACACAATTAAAGTGTCATATTTAAAATTAGCGTCATCTTAACAAAGTGTAATTAACACATAAAATTTTAGTACAAAAATTTATAAAAGCAAGTGCCATCTAACGCCGAGCATTAACAATAACTACAGAACAAGGGAAACATAGGTAAGGGGAAAAAATCTATTATTATTCTCGTTAGATGGCTAATGTAGTCTATATTTCGTAAAGAGTGGATCTAAAAATATTATTTTTTTTATAAAAGAAATCTTTTTACGGTTTTTTGTTTAGTCTATTCAGGTTTAAGTATAGAAATAAAAGTCATCCGATAGAAAATGCAGCGTATAAATTGAAACTCTCTCAAACCAGTTTGTTCTGCAAACTAATGGTGAAACGACAACGATTTTAGCAGAGAAAAGTAATGTATAAGACTGAAAACCGTAGGCTATTCCGATTTAAAATTTTCTATGATTCATCAACTCTAGTATTAGTAGAGCGCGCCATCTAGTTTAGGATATTAACAACTCATATAATGCATGGATAAGTAAAATAATAAACAAAGATTAAGTAGGCTTAGTAAGCTAAGTATAAGCTCATCCGAGAGCGCGAATGTGTAAAAATAGTGCCCCTGTACCCGAAGGGAAGAGGTCACCTTCCGATATTTGTCAGGAGTCGATAATTGTAGCAGATTGAGTAGGCTTTGCAGAATTAACACGAAAAACGGGTACAGGTAAAAGGCGCAGTGTTTTGCATACGATTGAAGTTCCAGGTGTGCAGGACGGGGTAGAGGGAGTCGGTCAGTTTAAAAACGCTGGCTTACCGAGTTTTTGGATATACGCGTATTATTTGTATTAATAACAGTATTGGTATTAATACCAAAGGGCTATCGCATTAAAATGAGAACAGCATAAAAGTGTACACTTTTCTGTTGTTTATTTTTCTTTAAATGCATTTTAATTACTTAGGGAGTACATAGGCAATACTGTTATTTTAAAACTGAGAGCATAATGTGCTATGTACAATTTTACTTTGTGGAAATAATTATCACTGTCTGTTTTGTCGGCATGCTCCACAAAGATGTTATACGCAACGGATAGCAAAACGAATGATTAAAATTACTTATGTCAGTTCATGTAATTTTATTTTTATTGAATTCTTATCAACATAGGTAGCCTTTACGAATCCGGCTCGTATCATTAAATAAAAACTAATAGAATGTCGTTTTAATTTTTTTTATCACTTGAAAAGTTAATCATAACAAATTACCACATATTTAATATCAGGTTCAAGTCAGTTATTTTTTCAGAACTGCTTAGGTTTTGTTTACTTGATGGCGATCGACGTAACATAAAAGATATCGATCATTCCGTTTGAGGGGTACCAATTTTAAATTAAATGACACTTAATCCATGTAGTAAATTTATCTTTGTGTTTAACGCCTCCGTAACCTAGTTAACCAGAGGTTAAGGAGGCGTACGGCCACTGTATTAGAAATAGGCGGTCGTGGGTTTGATTTCTGCTCGGACTCAATTACTTTTTAGTGTTTTTCCACTCGGTTAAAACAAAAATGATCTTCCCGTCTGGCGTCATAACGCTAGCTGGCCCGCAGCGAAGCACAGTGGCTGACCGTGAAGTTATCTCATTACTATTCTAAACTATCGACTAGTAGAATCGGTTGACTCAGCCGACAGTTTCGGACCATCGGAGGTCCGAAACTAGTCGGCGAGTTCAGCCTTTTTTATTTTTAGGTCACGACAGTGTTGATAGTTTAATAAAATGAACATCACTTTATTTTCTTTAGTCTGTTACTAGCCTCTCTCTGTTTGTATTTTTGCAACCGTCATTTGTCGGTGTTATTTTATTTTTAAAGCCCAAAATGCCTCGCATTCTATAGTGGTCGCATTGGCTTTTATAAGATCAAGACATAAAGATAAAAAAAAACTCGTTATATAAATCGTGTTTCGTACTCTAAGCATGAAGGTGATATTGGAACTATTAGATACAAGAACAAGGAAAATATATTAGTAAATACAAGGATGTTCACGAGTTAAATAAAGACATTTGACATTTTGCTTTTTACGATATTCATTTGTTAATTTGTTTATTTGTTAATCGAAGGAAAATGTTCTTCCTACATTTCTTGGTTTTTGTTTAGATTACAATCGTGTGATTAAAATTGACAATTTCACGCCCTACATCTTAGTTGGTCCCGTGACCATGGACCTGGAACGTCTGGTAAAATTTTTCACGTAATATAAGAAAGTATTATATTAATATAAGTTTTATTTTAGAAATTGTTACAATTATATAATTTCACTCATTTTCTAACATTTTTCTGACTGGTTTGCGCAAAAATGTCGTTAGATCTACGTCAGTTGTATTGTCAAACGCGTATTTCAATATGCCCGCAAAAACATTTTATTTGTTAATATCCCTAAACTGTTACGTTAGACGAAAATTGAACTAGTTTTAAAGTTGATGCAGTGTATACAAATACATATACATATATGTTTTCGTATATACTTATTACGGAACGATACAGCCTTATCAATATTTATAAAAAGTTAACAGTTGTATTGTCTGAAACATTACTTCAGTTTAAGCAATATCGATAGCAAATGTAGAGCGCCTATTTAACATATTATGTTTTAGACGTTAACATATCATTAGCGAAAAATTTTTGAAGAATTGTTAAACTGTATCTATCTATAATTATTTCTATTGCTTGCGCGAATATTATAGATTATTAATAAAATTTCGGATGTTTCGCGTTATTTGCATGATCCCGACGTTTCGGAACACTTTCCAGCGGTCGGTCACGGGGTAGACTGACCCCAGTCTACCCCTAGTGTTCGAAACGTCGGGAATTAAAAGTAAAATAAACGCGATAAAATCCGAAAGTAATTTTATTTAATAATGTATCTATCTAATTAATTTCTTAGTGGCATATTGGTTTGAGCCTAAATTAAAGAACTTTCGTGAGTTTAAATTCTACGAATACCCAAATCTTGGTTTATTTTGTTGAATGCACCCGGTAAAGTACCAGCATCCGCTTGTTGTCAATGTCAGTGGCAATAAGCTTAATAAAGGCAAAAAATAAACGAAGAAAAGTCATTTATGATCAATTAATCATTATCAGCCTATGACAGTCCATTGCTGGAAATAGGCCTCCCCTATGTACGTCACCGCATCCGATCTTTGGCTATTCTCATCGAGCCCACACCGGCCACTCTGCGAATGTCTCCACTCCACCTGCCGTAGAGCGTCCAGTCATCCGAACTTTTCGATTTCAGCGTTCGTCAGTTCTTTTGAACGGCTTAAGTAACCGCCACTTCCACTTCAGCTTACTTATCCGGTGGGATATGTCGGTGACTCTGGTTCTCTGTCGGATAACATAATTGCTGTCAGATAATGTCTAAAGCATTAAGCCTGCCTTTGCATATTTAATAATTGTGCAAAAAGAATAAATGATTAAATAATATCTGATAATGATGGCGGGCTTTAAGAGCCGACATAGCCCATATACAACTTGCTCAAGCTTTAAATTTGTGAACCAGTCCAACCGTATGTGTCCAATTCTCGGCATCATATGTTTTGATAGGTAGGACGCACTGACCGAAGACTTTAGATTTGTGGCACTGTCGGATGGGAGACGATAAACTCGTTACATTTATGCCGTTTCCTTCCCAGTCGAGCACCCAGATTTCCTCTAGCGCCGTGGGGAACAATTTCGAGACATGACATCTCTTTATCTCACACCACGGTGTAGGCAGATAGTTTCAGTCTGCCTAATTTGGACTGCGACAGACATAGTGGCGGCGTCATACAGACATCTCAGCATTTCGATATATAACATTTAAAGCATAAGACTTTACAAGCATCAAACGACTAATTAAATAAAGTAGTTGATATCAAATCTAATCAAACTAAACCAGTGTTACATATTTTTTTATAATTATCGTTGATCGTAATAAATTACTGAGGAAAATGTCTTTCTTACAGAAGACAGACAATGTATGTCAAATTATTTAAATCAGACTTAAATTAAATTAAGAAGCTTTCAAAATCGTTTAGGTTTTAAAACATCTCGATAAACATATTTACATTCGTTTTTAGAAAGTTTCTGAAGGTTTTAAATTAAACTTTGTTTTTAGCTATTGTTGCCTAAATTACCTTTTTCTTTATTTTTATCTGGGAAAATGCATACGCATACCCGTCCTTGCAGGGGCGAAGACGGATTATATAAGACTGCACTCGACTGAAACCACCACGTTGTTCTTTCTTGGCGACTTAGAGATGGGGTCACAGGAACTCTTTCTGCAGTCTTCTGCGATCCCACCACGCTGGCCGCCGAAGCAGCCCCATCTCGGCACTGGCACCATCTGCCTCCCTCTAGGCGCGTCGGAACTAACTTGCCCTTCGTCTCGGCCCTGTAGTTAGGTAACAGACTCTCCCGAGTCTGTTTGGCAGGCCAGGAGTTCCCAACCCACGCAGGCACGAGACTCCTGAGCCCCCAGCGCAGCCCCAAAGCTCCGCCGCAAGCTAAATTTCGGCCGCAGAAGGAGGAGAGACGACACCATGCCGAATGCCTCTCCTCCCACGGCCCTCCACACCGTATCAGCGGTGCGGCCCGTTGAGTCGCGGAGGATAGGGCGATCCGCCTACAGGAATACCGACATTCCCTTCACCCGCGATTTCACCTTGAGTTGCGAAGAACAGGAAGGACGGCACACCTACCTCCTGCAACCCGTCCCTCGCACCCTCCACGGCATATTCGAAGCAGGCTTGTTCAGTCCGCTTGGAGTAGCCTCCTCCACGACCGGCTTTGCTCCAATTTTGTACGCCTACCACTTATTCTCTAAATCATTCAAAGGTTGACTGTTGTATATAAATAAACGTGCAAATTTTGGTATAGTTAACAAATTTTAGATATAATATTAATTACTAACACATAGGCAGAAGTCGTGAAAACAATTCATTAGTTTCATCAAGCACTTTGTAAGTCCTAATAGAAGAGGTTCTCAAGGTGGCTATCATGTGTATACGATATAATATTCTACGTTTTAAAGAATGCTAATATTATAAAAAGAGTGCTAATCAAAAGAATACTTGATAAACCTAAAGGCTTGGCACTACATAATGTGTGAAAATAAATGAAACAATCAACTCATTCTATTGCATATTTATTATAGATAACAATGCAAATGTTGGCTAAAAACATTATTACAATTGACAATAAGTTAGACTTTGCAGTTATTAAGGCTTACCTAAAGATTACTATTACTTAGTAACACCACGATCTATTTTATGATTTCTAAGGCGGGTAACCAATAAAGATATACAATGTTTGGCCGCCTGATGAATATGAAACTAAATTAAATTGAATAAAAGTAAAATAAATTAAACAAGTGCGATATAAATAAGTTTTAGGACATTTTAAATGTTATATTGGAATCGATTGATTTACAATTTTTTTTAGAATTCATTGGTTGGGTTTTCGGTTACGTTGCCATTATTTCGCTGGTTTGTAGTGCCTGTGCTCTGAACAGTAAGGTTTCCATTGTTGTCGTTGAGGTTAATGTTCTGATTAAAGTTGTCATCACCTTGTTCGTCTGTTATTTTCTGATTTGTTCCCGACGGGTTTTCTGTTGAGCTTGGTGATTTTCCACTTGGCACTAAATTGTTGCCTAAGTTTTTTATTAAATTTTGGGGTGTTTTTAATAGATCAGCTAAGTCACAATGACACTGGACAGCCAATAATACGAATACAAAAACTATTTCTTTCCTCATTTTGGTAAATATTTCACAGATAACGGAGAAAACCAACAAACCAACACACGGCCACCTTGGAAACGATTACCCCGTAAAGTTTAGCGAACCGTTTATAAATAGCTAATTTCGTCAAAAAACCTAAATAGAATTTTAAATAAGTCTTTTACTTATCTTTAAAGATTAAGGCAATTGTTTAAACCTACTTAGAAAATAATACAAAATAAGAAAAAAAAATATCTAGTGTTTTATTGGAAGCAAACAAAACCAAGCACAAATTTTGGTTTGTCTGTCTGTTTTCGCTAATCTCTGGCATGGCTAGTCCGATTTCGAGGGGCATTTCACTGGAAGATAGCTGATGTTACTGGGAATAACTTAGGCAATTATTTTTAAATTATATTACCACGCGGACGAAGTCACGGGCTACAACTAGTATTTAAAAAAATAATTTGACTAACATTGAAATCAAGCGCCTATAAACGCAATTGCTATTCGACATCATCTGCGACTTAGGGCTGGTCACATCTCGTCTGCCTTTGTAACTGAAATTATTTAAGACGTCCGAGATATTCATGTTGACTAAATGATGTAATTTTGATCTACATAGATTTATCATATTAACAGTAAAAATAGATAAAGCTTAAAACTTTTTCTTCCTCTTCATGTTAAAATAATTTCACGTTTTTTTTATGACAACTCTTATAATATTAACTTAACAACCAAAACAGTGTGCGTAAAACGTGTATGCGTGAACAAAGTCGTTGTGTGTTAATTTCTTTAAATAGAAATAGGCTTTCATAAATTGGGTAGTACTATTTTGTGACACTACTTCTACACTAGTTATTTTTCCAAATTATCAGAATATAAAGCATAAAATATATTCAAAAAAGCAGACACCATGTCTGCTTTTAATCGATGCAGAGCTACAATAATAATAGTTTTTAAGCTGAATGACTGAAAACTGAGCTGTACAATACGGTGGTTTATACTGCTTCGATAAATTAAATTGTTTTCACCAAATTTAAAAAAATATTTTTGACCACCACAAGCGACTTCTTTACCTGCCCATCTGACTAAAGTTTGTTTTCCCCCAGAATTCAACCGACCACCTCCGGTTTGCAAAGTAAGGGCTAGTACCATAATGCTACGGAAGCGGATTACTTTGTAATATGCGAAACCTAAATTAAAGCCAAAATATAAAGCTTTCAAAAGTATATTAGGAAAGGGCCAGTAGAAACATGTCATATTAGGGTCGATTGATTTACAAATTAATTACTCGATTTTTCGCTCCCTTGACATTATTTTGCTAGTTCAGCACCTGTGCTCTCAACACTTAGGTTTCCATTGTAGTTGTTGAAATTAATGTTTTGATTCAAGTTGTTACTACCTAGTTCGTCTGTTATTGTTTGATTTGTTGCCGACTTCGAACCCTGGGCCTTATTATTGGTTTCGTTTGAGTTTGGCGATTTTTCAATGGCAAATAAATTGATGCTTAAGTCTTTTATTGAGTCTTTGGCCTGTTTTAATATTTTAGTTACATCCATAACAGAATAAAAATATTATAACAAAAATTGTTTCTTTCCTCATTTTGATAAAAAAAATTACACATCATAAAATACAGCAAGCAACACACAGCGATTACTCGATGAGGTATAGTAAACCATTTATAAAGTACTTGTTATATCAACAAAACTAATTAGAATTTTAAACGAGGCTCAACTTATCTTTAAAGAGTAGGGCAATTACGGGGAGTGTGAATGCACTATGAAAAAAGTACTATTTAAGACAAATTTATAGATAAATACAAAAGCAAAGACTATTCTTTACCGATACCAGTACCAGTCTTGCACATGTTGCACATTTAATAAAGAAAATTATACACCAATATCTATACTGCGAGCGTTTAGTAAAATTTTCTAAGAAATTATGTTAGAACAATTATTAGTACACTTTTCCAAATAGGATATTTTAAGTGACCACTAATTTGACTTTACCAGAGGTAGATTAACAGGAAATGCTGGTATAAAGTTAGTCTCTCATGTTTTACGGGCGTGGGAGGAGTGCTGTGTTCTATCTATGTGGAATCTTCTGTGATCTTTCCAAGGCATTTGACTGTGTGGACCATGAGATATTAATCAATAAGTAAAGTATTACGGTGTACGCGGGTTTGGTCTTGATTTTCTATCTTCTTACCTACGCAATGGAAAACCATAGGTAACCGTAAATGACACTCTTTCATCTGATTCCATTGCGCGGATGAGTGTTCTTCAAGGACCTTTTCTGTTCCTGGTCTATATAAATTAATAACACTCCTCTACTGCTAAGGGTAACAAGAAGTGACCATAACGTACAGATACCAAATAGGGCAAATGATAATTTGTCAAACTGGTTTGCATCACATAATTTAGTTCTTAACGCGAACAAAACTAAATGCTTCCGTTATAATCTTTATAAGTTGCCAGATTTTCAAAATATTAAAAATGACGACGAGGTTATTCCCTACGAAAGCTATACTGCATTTCTTGGATCTTCTATTGATTCCAAGATGCAGTGGGGAGCATATATTGACAAACGTTCTAAGAAACTAAGTACTGCAATCTTTGCCATACGCAAGATTAGGCAGCTGACTGACGAGGCAACTGCAAAACTAGTTTATTACGCGTACTTTCACAGCCTTATGTTCTATGGATTATTATTGTGGGGATCTGCTGCCGGTTTGAACACAATATTTATACTACTGGAAAAGGCTGTTAGGGCAATCTGTAATCTGGGTTCAACAATCTTTACGTAATGTTTTTAATAAAACTCGCTATATATATTTCAAAATATTTCTCGTATTAAAAATACTCATATGTTTGCTAAAAAAGATTTTAGGCCGCGCAGGGGTCGGTTTGAGCCCCTAGAGCTAGCCAAATTTAGACGCACCAGAACCAAAAAATCTTTCTTGTATAATTGTATAAGAATGTATAATAAATTAAATGACTGCCAAATGCAAGTGAATGATTCGAGCTTTCGTAAAGTTGTCAAAACAGCGCTTATAGGAAAAGCCTACTATTCTAAGGAAGTAGTTTATATTCTGTACTTGAAAATCCCCTGGTAACTTTAAAAAAATTATGTACTGGTCAAATTTATTAAATGCTAATATTCAAAAATATAAATATATATAAAAAACGTTGACGTTCATTGAGAAAGGCCTTTGTCCAGCAGTGGACGGATAAGGGCTGCTAATATAATATGATAAATATAAAAAAAAGACCGCAGAGTTTCTTGGCGGTTCTTCTCTGGACCGGTCTGAGTTTGTGAACCGATAGTAAATGGAAAATTATTGACGCTCATAAGCTCATTTTGACTTTGACTTTTGACTTTGATAACATCGTGGCAGGGTGTGGGTTGCTGTTGTTGGCTTTTTCACCGTCGATTGAGTTGTTAAACAAATTGTTCCGAATTAAAATTAAATGAAGAATTAAGATTAAATGAAGAGCATTCCGGACCGCGTAGGGTCATCGGACCATTACGGAACTGATTGACTGGCTTTTTAGCTTGGAACGATAAAGCTGAAAATTTGCATCTATATTTAAGTTGTTTAGTGGAATTTTTATCAGAATGCTAATTTGCAATGGTAATTTTTGCTTTTTAGCATTTAGCATCTAAAAACACAACAAATGAGTAAAAAACACACCCCCGTGTGACAGCTGATTACTTAAATATGAAAAATGAAAAGACATCCTACGACACACCTACATAAGATATTAGATATAATGACGATAGCCTAGTACTATAACTGCCCCACAGCCCTGTTTCCTGAAGCGATTTCTACTGCCGTCACTTGAGTGCTTACCGTCGATTAGCGCGTCCAGAGTTTGCACTCGAAAAATCCGAGGCCGTTAGTTTCTACGTGGGTAGACTTACCTGACCTGACTGACCTACTGTCACCGTCTTTAGGCTGAAGTCATCTGGTCCATGGTCCGTTTTCACTAAAAATGTATATAAAGCTATTCCTGAGGCATTGTTATGCACTCGAAACGCACAAATTCTAATAGAATCCTAAATAAATTCGTTTTTTTTATCTTAACGCAAAAATAAGTAAAACTTAAAGGTCAACATCTTAGAAAAAATCGAAAAATATGGCTAATAATAATTTGTGTGTTGAATGTATGTATTTTAATTAAATTACAAGTATTTTTTTTCATAAATTATACCATTTATTATTTATTTGAATGAAACCATCTAATAAAATTTGTTAAATATGCCAAGTAAAATGAGATGTTAAACGCTCAAGAATTTTAAGTCGTTCAGTTGACTCCGGCCACACAATTTGTTTATTAATGATATGACATAATGGTTCGAAATGCTGGTTTTATAATTAGGTAGATTACTATTATTATATAAAACTACTTTTTACGGATTTTCGCGTTAATTCTTTGCATTCATTCCCGATGGATCTTTCCAGAATCCGTGATCACGGGCAGACTGAGTTTCATATGTAAGATCACGGAAATAAAATGAATAATTATAATATTATCATGTTTTTGAAGACATTGAAAAAAAAAACAAAAGTGTAATAATTTCTAGGGTGGCTAGAGTAGGCCCGTTCGAATAAATCTTTATATGTTATGACTATGTTTTATTTTTGGTAATAATTTTATAATAAAATAACGTCAAGTTTATGAAAATTTATTATAAAACATACATAAGTATAATAATTTTTGTTTTTTAGAATGGACTCATTTCACGGCCTTCCGCTTATATTTCCATAATTTGGCTTGTTTGCTGTGCCTGTGCTCTGAAGATTGAAGTTCCCATTGTTGTCATTGAGGTTAAGGTTTTGATTATAATTATTATCCCCTTGCATGTCTGTTATTTTCTGATTAGTTGGTGGCGGTGGAGCCTTTGAACCCTGCGCTGGACCATTTACTGCTTGTGACTCTTGTGGTGAGCTACTTGTAAATACATCACCGAAGGCGCCAATAATCTTTCCGGGTATAGAAAATATGTCGGTAAAATCACCATTACACTGGACAGCTAAAAGCACAACAACGACTATTATCTCTTTCCTCATATTGCTAAATATTGCACTGACAGAGTAAATTCACACGAGGCCACCTTTACATCAAATACGAACAGATAAGTCTAGCCAAGCGTTTATATAGAACTGGTTACATTAGCAAAATATAAATGTCTAACAAGTTTTTAATTTATAATATTCAGCTGCCGGTTCATTTCATTAAAAATATCTCAATGTATAGCAAACTTATTAACATATTGTATTATTCGAATCCAACAAAAAATCTGAATGCGATATAGTTTATATAGTTCCAGAATATTCTAAATAATTACGATCGAGTGAAAACAAAGTTTGTGTCTTTGTGGTCAATTGATATTTTAGTAAAATGTCATTATTTTTTTAAACGACCACTTAAATATTAGTCTTATTAACAAATATAAATAAAGATTTTGTAATATTCATTTTGATATTAAACAATACAAAAATTTTGTAACTCAAAAAATATAATAAAAATAAAATAAATATAGCATTAATTGTATTTTAGAAACTTTGAAATAATAGATAGTAAAAATTGATTCTCTAAATTTATTCTTTAACAATAAAAACCTGATTCTTAAGATCACCTTTATCGTATAAAAACTTTTGAAATGTATAGTTCAGAAGATCATTTATTTGGAATCTGTACCGCACATTATTATCTTTCTTGTATAGAATTTTACAAATTGGGACAAAAATAAAGAAAAATTTTTGTAAATATGTCTGGAAATATTTTAAATGTATTATTTCCATTATTTCCGGGATCCAGAATTTATATTATCATCGATAATCATCATCATCATCATCAGCCTGTGTCAGTCCACTGCTGGACACAGGCCTCCCCTAATGCACGTCACCGCTTCCGATATTCTCATCCAGCCCACACCGGCTAATTTGCGAATGTCGTTACCTTGCAGGGCGTCCCAGACTACTAATCATTAGTAATTACCCTTTATTACGGTCTTGTTAAATTCTAGTCAGCTGACAGTCAGTACAATTCAGAGTTACTATATAGTTAAAAATACTCTTAAATACATTAATAAATTCATTACTCTATGGGTACCCAACATTTGCCTATAGCTGGGTATCGATATAGTGCCTTTTACAAAAACAACTTCTAATTTGCAGCATTTTAAGAATTATTAGCTTGCTTGGATACTATTAAATAGGGTCCCGAAATGACTGCACATATACAACGTGATTTTTTGCATAGAACAAACCTGGAAGCAGTTTGTTTAGAGTTGGTAAAATATTAGAACTAACTAATTTTAAAAGTAGGTTAACTTTTTTCCCAACACTCAGTTAAAACATAAACGTAATTGTCACTGCCTCCGTAGCCTAGTGGTATAGGCGTGTGCTTTAGAATCCGGAGGTCGTGGATTCGTTGGATAGTTGGTTAGGTCAAATTGGGCCGATCACCCAATTGTCTGAAAAGTAAGATGATCCATGCGTCGCATGTAAATAGTCGGTCCATCCATCAACCCGCATTGGACCAGCGTGGTGGGATACGGTCCAAAAACCTCCTAATGGATAGGGGTGTATTAGGGGAGGTCTATGGCCAGCAGTGGACTATCACAGGCTGATGATGATGATGATGATGATGATGAAATATTCCACGTACAAATATGACCTAGTAATGCTTAATGAGATGACACTTCATCCTATTCGTCAACTTATCTCGTCTTTTATTGGTGAATAGATTGTTCTATTATTTATCATTCAAGCTTCCTTTAGATTGATTGGCTCATGTAACTCTAACAGATTAGACAGCACAACCCGACATTCTAAATGCAAAAATATAAATATTGTTTGTACATGGATTATCTGACCTTACAATACGCGGACCCTTGTTTTAGAACTTAAAATCAGATTGTCGTGGCTCAGCGAAAAGATTATTTAACGTCTCTATTGGTAGCGAAATCCAATATAAGTTAAAAAAATAGAATAGGAAGACTAGGGGAATAATCAGAAGAAAAAATATATTTTTATAAGGTATTATTGTCCCCGCGGCGGATGTCGGCTTCACTGCTTTCAAAGTGACAGATTTATTAACTCCTACGCTAAAAGGATTATAAAAATAAAGGTATTAAATGAATTAATGGCAAAGTAAATGACTTAACATTTGGTTTGTGTACGATAGTATTGCTTCCGTTTAAAAGGTTACTAAAGCTGTAGTAAATATAAAGTAAACTAGAGGATCTTTTTTGTCGTATGTAGTCGTTAGTCGATAGGTGGAAACAAAATTTAAATAAAGATTTGGTAAATTCGATTAGGTTTTATTTCCTAAAATCGTTTTTATACAATGATATACGACCTTTGCAACAAGTATTATATTATATTGTATCTGCGTTGGTGTTGTGACAGGTAATCAATTATACTGCAATATTGGACTCGGCGAAGCAATTTGTTACCATTGAAGCAGGTAAAAGTTTTTTTATTTATTTAGTTATGACCATACGAGCAGATCGTTGATGAGATTGTAGGTGCGTTTATTATTTCGCTTGTCATCGTCAGTCACGATTTCTAACTTGTAGCTCTTGTCTTTTTATTCTCTTACACTCAAATTCAATTCAAATTCAAATGTCTTTATTCAATATAGAAGTTTACACTTGCTTATTGATTGTCAAACACACTACCACCGGTTCGGAAAAGGACGCCTCAAACCTGAGAAGAACCGGCGAAAGAAACTCAGCGGGCTATTTTTTATGTCATCTCTTAAAAATAACAAACAATTTGATAATTCGGCATTACATATTATGCAATTTTGAAACAGGACCTGGAGCGAGCATTCCATTACCAGGCTGTGTTATCATTTAAAAATTCATTAATATCGTAATAACCTTTAACACATAAACGTTCCTTGACTACCTTTTTAAATTTATTAATAGTTAAATTCTGAACGTTTACTGGGATTTTGTTGTAAAAACGTATACATTGTCCCATAAAAGACTTACTTATTCTTCGCAGTCTAGTTGCTGGAAGAATTAAATTATGTTTGTTCCTTGTATCTATGTTATGTGCATCATAATGTCTTTGTAAATCATGCCTATTTTTTTGCACATACATTAAATTTTCAAATATGTATTGAGAACTAACGGTCATTACTTTTATTTCAGTGAACAACTTTCTTAATGATTCTTTGGGGCCCAGGTTATAGACTGCACGAATTGCGCGTTTTTGGAGGACAAAGATCGTATTAGTATCTGCCGCATTTCCCCACAGTAGAATGCCATAAGACATAATACTACGAAAATAGCTAAAATATACTAAACGAGCTGTCTCCACATCGGTTCATAATCTAATTCTTTTCACTGCGTAAGCTGCAGAGCTTAGTTTACTTGCTAGCCTATTAATATGGGGGCCCCATTGTAGTTTTGTATCTTCAGTTATTCCTATAAATACAGTTGATTCAACTACGTCTAACGCCTCCCCATTTATAACCACTTCAAATTTACCATGCTTCACATTAGGAGTCATGAATCTAATACATTTTGTTTTCCTTTGGTTTAATTATATATGTTAATATTAATATAATAATGTTAATTATTTAAAATTAGAGAGAGTATTATTTATATCGTCATTTATTGACGTATGTCGTTTAATTTTAAAATCATCAGGGAGGTATCATCTGCAAATAATACTATCTCTTCGCTATTATTTATCACATATGGTAAGCCGTTTATCTAAATGAGGAAGAGAAAAGGCCTAAGAATGGATCCTTGTGGGATCCCCATATTTACCGGGGCCCCGGGAGATATTTTACCATTCACATCAACCCTCTGAATTCGATGGCTCAAGTACGAAGACAGAAGGTTGAGTGCGGTATTATACCATAGTGACGTAATTTCCTGACCAGAGTCTCATGTTGTACACAATCAAAAGCCTTTTTGAGATCACAAAAAATGCCTAAAGGATCCTGGATGCTTCCAAGCCTCAAAATGCTTTTGACTAGCCTGATGCCTGCGTCAGTTGTTGAGCGACCCTAGTGAATCCATACTGCTTGCTATTTAAAAGGCAATTACTATTGAAATGTTTAACTAATTGATTTAGTAAGAGATTTTCAAATAATTTACTAAGAGTAGGCAGTATAGATATTGGTCTGAAGTTATTAGGGTCCGTATTACGTCCTGATTTAAATATCGGAATAATTTTGCTATGCTTCATTAGGTCAGGAAACTCGCCCCTTCTGATACTTACATTGAATATTGCTGCTAGGTGAGGTGATATTACATCGATAATAGAACTTATCACCTTAACAGAGATTCCCCATAGGTCTGTAGTTTTTTTATATCTAAAGTTTTAAATGTACTTACAATATCTCCGGTATTTACGTCCGTAAAATTAAAATTCTCTGTACATTCATTGGTATTATCTTTTAATAGTGACTCGGCAACTGTTATATAGTGTCTTTAGTTACGATGATCATTAAACTGGATCAAAGTACAATTTTCACACTGGTTTTCTTCTAGGCCTCACCTCTTCCCAGGCCTTTTGAATTTTTATATATTTATATGTATAATAATGTAAAACAAAGTACGCTATTTATTCCACACAATGCATTACATTAATTATATTGAAGTTTTTTTCGGTCAGGAAAATAAGCATTTTCTAGTGATCACATTAATTACGTTTCTAAAATTAACAACGATTTATTACAAAATACTGATTGCTGATCGCTGGTAAGGTTCTTCACTAAAATTAAGGTTTTATACAAACCATATAAATAGCAATTTTAGTTTTAGAGGCATTATATTGGACTAAAATCGCAAAGTTCCAGTGAAATCCTAAACAAAAAGCACAATTGTTTTTTTGACAAAAAATCCAAAAGGATATAAATTCAATAAAAAAGCTTGCTCTAAAGATTTGCACATCTCTTAATTAAGTTCAAACTCATATTTTGTTCTTAATGTTTTGAAATCATTGTTTGTTTTAAACAAGTATATACCTACAGAAATTTATGAAACATACTAAGTCGTGTTTGCAGAAGATTGTACGCTTATATTAAAATTTTAAATAATCAAGTTGGTCCCAGCCGCGTTATTTTTGCTATATCTTGACTTTACGGTTCGATATAACTAATTTGATAAATATATTTATTGTTATCATGTTTTAAAACAAACTTAAAAAAGCAGTAGTGATAACAGTATCATCTGCATTAATTTTGATATGACGGGTATTGTAAATATTTTAAGTAAAACAACATGAAATTAAAGATATATGTATTATGAAAGGTACATTACAATCGTTGTTAGAATGAACTGATTTTATGGAGTTTAGCTTATGTTCCCATGATTCGGCTGGCTAGCTGTTCCGGTGCTCTGAAGACTGAAGTTCCCATTGTTGTCGTTGAGGTTCAGGTTTTGATTATAATTATTGTCACCTTGCTTGTCAGTTATTTTCTGGTTGGTTGGTGGTCGTGGAGCTTTTGAACCTTGCGCTTGACCATTTTCTGCTGGTGGATATCGGTTAGAGCTACTTGTAAACACGTCACCAAAGGCACCTATAATCTTTCCGGGTATAGAAAATATGTCGACTATATCACCATTGCACTGGACAGCTAAAAGCACAACAACGACTATTATCTCTTTCCTCATATTGCACAGATAGCGGACTAAAGTTACAAGAGGCCACCTTTTTATCAAATACGAGCAGACAAGTGTTGCGAACCACTTATATAGAACTGATCACATTAGCAAAATAAAAATGTCTAACGAGTTTTTAATTTATTACATTCGGCCGCCGGTTTGCATATGTTGCATTAAAAATATATCAAAATACAGAAAACAAATTAACATATATTATTTGAAATCTAATAAAAAATCTGAACGCATATCGCATTTCTATAGTTCCAAAATATTGTATATATTAAATATAATAAACTAATACGATCGAGTCAAAACAAAGTTTGTCTGTTAGTAAAATGTCCTAATTTTTTAAAAGATTACTCAAAACATTAATCACATTAATGAATGTTTTGAAATATAAATTTTATAACAAAACAACTCAAAACTTCCGTAAATTCATGAGATAGCTTTTTTTCTACTGGCTCCTCCATTTTCAAAATGTTTACTTGTTGTACCTAGTCTTCAAACAGAATTTGAATCTTTAAATAATCTTCAAATACATTTATTTCTGTAGAGCAAAGCGCAAGAACACTGTAAACCTACAACAGGTATTATAAAAATCCATGATAAAAAAAAAAATTAAATACGAATATAACTGATATTTAATGAATTGTAATCACTCTTATAATAGAGAATAAAAGATACGGAGGTTTTTCTATATTTTTTGTTTAATAACACAAGCCTGATTCGTAAGGACGACCTTTACTCGTATAAAATATTTGAACTTTATTTGCAGGCAAAAATAAAAATATTTCTAACTATAAAATAATGTCATTCACTATTTATATTGCAAACAAACTTATGGTTACGACGGAGAATTGTTATAGCGTCATAAACAGGAAAACAAATTCTATAATAGTTGGTCGTGTATATAAGATCTATTCGGTAAAATTCAGTATTCGGCAGTGATTATATTGACATTTTTGATAGAATGCATGACTTGTCATGTGACATGCATAACTCAAAGAATTAATCGCTTGTCTGATACTTGAGGTATGATAAATAATTAACATATATAAATAACAAAATTCTATTTAATTTTAACAGAGTATCATACATATTTATTTTTTGTTGTTTAAGTGTTATCATGATGTTTACAAGACCTTCAGAAAAGGACATGAATAAAAATAACTGATGAAATGTTGTTCATATGATATTTTTTTTATTTTATTGTTTAGTCAGTGGGCAGCTTTTCATACCCCACTTCGTCAAGTTTTTTCGTCACCTTACCCACAGTGCCACAAATCTAAAGTCTTCGATCAGTACGTCCTACGGCGGCGGGCACCCTCTTGCCGGCCGCCCAGGGGCTCAGTGTCAGGGGGGAAGGTTGCGCGCGTACGCCACTCTTCGGCGCCCTGGCCTTCTTCTGCGGATAGCCAGGGCACTGTAGGCCTCCCTGTCCCTTTCCGCGGCTTCCTTCCGGGCCATCACGTCCTCGCAGAAAGCAAGGACGGCGCCCCACGACCTTTCGCTCTCTAACATCCTGCGCACTACGGCAGGAAGCGAAAGGTCGTGCCCACGACACTACGCAGCTCTCGGCGTTGCTCGACCCAGGCTGGGCACTCTTCCAGCGCGTGTTGGGCCGTCTCTTCGGCACATACGCCACAGTGGTGGCACTTCTCAGTAGGCTCCCTACCGGCTACGCGGCAGAGGTACCTCCCGAGGTGTGGGACGCCCTGCGGCAAGATAGAGTGACGACATTCGCAAAATGGCCGGTGGGAGCTGGATGAGACTAGCCGAAATTCGGAAGCGGTGTGCGCTTTGACTTTGATGATGATACAGGCACAATGTATTTAATGCACAATGCGCAATGTAAGTTGCAATGGATAAGTCACATTAGTAGTCATTTCAAAAATAGTGTAGCGTCATATTTGAATATGCTCTATAACAAAGTTCCTCTGGTGAATATTAATTTATATAACACTATGGATCGTCGTCCAAAACCTGAACTTTGCGGAGACCTGCCCTTGATTTTGGTAGTGGTAGGTAGAGGTACCAATATACAAAAATTGTCTCTGCTGGCAACGTAATTCCGGTAAAAATAGGTGGTAGGGTAGTAAGTACCATTTTTTTTGGAATCGATATTGTCTTAAAAGTGACTGAAGATTCCCACGGCAACAGCTACAAACGACAAACAGCGAAGTAAACCAGTTTTGCAGTTGCCTAGTTATACGCGGCATTGTCATGAATATGGCAAAGATTTATAATTTGGTGGCCTAAATCGCAGGTCAGTTTAAAGCAAAGAACAAGTTATTATCTGCTTATATTACGCCAAATATTAGTACGTTATTTGAAGTCAGTAATATTTTTTGGTAGTTTTACTCGTTTTAACATCTCTACGATCTGCCATTTCACTTTATTTAAAAAAATACTGAAAGTAATCATCGGAAAGAACGATTTTTGTAATTTTTATCACAATAAGCAAGTAATTGACGTATGAAGATAGTATACAATAGAAAGATAGTTACAAATCTTTATTAAAATATTTTGCATAGAGATCTCACGAGACCAACATTCATAAAATTTTATAAATGACATGTTATACTACTTACTTAGTAGGCTGTTCCTCTCAGTTTTTGCGACACGATGGGATTACAAAGCAGACGCCATGTAGTGCAATAATAGATTAAAAATAATGTATATAAATATATAATAATGTATATAAGCGTTAAAAATTTACTTTCATTGTAACTCTAAAACTACAAATTTACCAAGTGTGCCTAAAAATAGCAGTTTACTAAATAACTCAAATGACATTGTTAATAAAATAATATTTCAGATATAAGATGTAGGCAGAATTTCTTCAACTACAAAGTGAGTCGAGATTTACCTAGTGACCTGATAGGAAGCAACACGGCCTACCTAAGATATCGCAGCGTCTCTTAGCCATTTTTTAAAGCTACCGAGAGCCAGCTTTTATGCGTTCAGTATTGCCTAAATTCTGAATCAGTTTTAAGGTGTTCACTACATCCAATCGTTGATTAAATGTCAATTAACTTTATATGAGAGTTCTCGCTCTAATGATCTTCACATTTAACCATTTTTCAGAAGCAAACACGTAGATGTCAGCTAACACTTTTCGACAGAGAAGATTGCTTCAAAAAAGTTTCCGTGCGGTATACGAAGACTTAGGAGATGCATACCGAAGACTCTTCATAAGTCAAAGCATGCGGTTCTCACCAGAGCAATGGGTTTGCGTTCAGAGGAGGGTGATGAATATATATATAAATGATGTGAACACAAACCCCTGTTGCATTTTCAGAGCAATGATTTCAATTGATGTCTTAAATGGGACCTGTTATGTTGTGCGCTAAGCTTGAGAATAATCTTGTTACATTGTTATGTCTTACGAAGTTTTCTACTGTTTTAACACTTACAGTTTATTTATTTTTATTTCATTATTTTTATTACCAGTATCCAGTAACTCAAAGTTATAAAAGTAAAACATATCGCTACCTCTTACCAACGTCACTCATAGCACATAAAGCACAATGTCTAATTTAACATAAGTTATGACAATACATTGAAAACATCTTTAATAGAATATATGACCTCCAAGGTTTGATATAAAATGCCACATCATCGGAGGATTCAGTGACAAGGATTGGTAAAACAAATAAAGACCAAACATCCATGATTAAACAGAGTAATACAGATTGCTATCAGACGTCGAGACCAGGCCTTTCAGATATTCAAGCCTAACTGCTATAAAGACAAAGAAGCCCTTTATAAATTAGCTAAGGATCAGTGGGACCATATGGTACGTAACGTTAAACTCTGTCACACTAAAAATAATATTTCTACCTCATCTCCTGTCGATGTTTAGAAGTTCATCTTTAAGAAACCTTTAATGTCCCAAAAGTAAGCAATGATTCCATACAAAAAAAAAACGATTTCGAGATTTCCATACTTTACAAATTTGATGAGTATACTTTGATGATTCTCTTTTTCCAGAATAGCTATTCGTGTAGTTTTAACCTGGGCCTAAAGAAACACTAAGATAGTTGTTTACTGATATTAAGGTTTTGTTCACAAAAAGACAGGAATTCCAGAAACATTGTAAGGCACTCGAAACACACATTTATGCTATAATTGTTAATAGATTGCTTACTTCGTTACTTTAATATTATTCACAAAAAATCTACAAAAAAAGATTTTGCTCATAATAATATTAAATATATATTCTCAAGAAAGCTTCTATGTTAAGGTTTTTTGTATAACATTTCTCATTTAAGTAAGTTAAACATATCTTCTTTAAGTTCAAACACCTTTACTTTCTATAAGTGAAACTTTGGATTTTTTTTAGGAAGAGATAAAATATTAAATTTGACACACTTTCTCACTCTAACTCAAAATTTTTTTAAATAATTATCTCCGGCCAAATTACTTGAGATAGGTCAATTAAATAAAAAAATGGCTCAAAATGACGATAACGTAATTAGGTAATTTATTGTTATCATGTTATTAAAAGAAACTTGTAAAAACAATTGTGATAATACTATCAACTACAGAGACCAGAACTGACCTGTTTGCATAGCTTTTAAAATGATTTGGGTTGTTTTATAACCAAATCATAATTATGTTTTATATTTTTTAATGAAAAAACATCAAATTCAAAAAAATATATTATGGAAGGTACATTGGAATCGTAATTGGAAAACCCCCTAAAGAAGAAGGCGTACTTTAGGGTAGGCCTATGTCCATGAGTGGACTAACACAGGCTGATGATGATGATGATTGGAATAGTTGTCAGAATTAACCGAATTTATGGCTTTTGGCTTATGTTCCCATAATTTGCCTTGTTTTCTTTGCCTGTGCTCTGAATATTGAAGTGGCCATTGTTGTCATTAAGGTTCAGGTTTTGATTATAATTATCATCACCCTGTCTGTCTGCTATTTTCTGATTAGTTGGTGACGGCGGAGCTTTCGACGCCTGCACTTGACTATTAGTTGCTGGTGAGCTGCTTCTAAATACGTCACCAATGGCACTTATAACCTTGCCGGGTATATAAAATATGTCAACAAAATCACCATTACACTGGACAGCTAATAGCACAATAATGACAATTATTTCTTTTCTCATATTGCTAAATATAATGGAGAGACACAGACGGAGTAAGTTACACGAAGGCCAATTGAAATCAACTACGCGCTCAGACAATTGTAGCGAACCATTTATATAGAGCTGCTTACTATAATCTAATACTCATTATATGCCTAGAATTGCCATTTAAATAAGCTAAAAACATTTTATTTATTTATTACAAATTACATGTAACTTTAATTACAACTAATATTTATTATTTTTTATGTTTTAAAATATGAACAGCTTAGTTTCCTTTTTTTTACTTTAATAAAACTTTGTTACCAACTAAGTGGTCGATTGACCGGTAGTTGAAGTATGACGTAGAGTTTGCTTTCGCTTGTTTTGACATTATTAATAATTTTCTTTTTATTGTTGGTCACATTTTCGTCTTTTATATGTGAAATTTATTATTCAAGAAATTTGCCAGAAAAAGCAGGCAGACAGACAAAAATAAAAAAAGAAATGTTTTATGTACAGGTTATATATCACTATGTAAACTTTGACTAACGGTAATTGTAATATTACATACAGACACTCCAATCTATTTCTTTGTATAAATACTCTCCGGTTTTCGCTGGTAATCACCATTTTAATAAAAAACCTTTTCCTTTTACTATATTTCGTCACCCTTTCATAAACGCGCTGTACATTTTCCTGTATTCACTTACGAGAAGTTGTACAAAATTTTATAATTTTTTGCATAAAAGTCGTTTAGTTTCGTAAATTGAGTTCACGTTTCCTCTGATAAGTTAAAATGAAAAAGTATGATTAAATTCTCCTACAGTTGAATAAGACGACAATTAAGTAAAGACATAACGAATATTTTTATTGAATTTATTGCCCTTAAAGAATATTTATTGTATACTTAGACATTGCCTCAAGTACGTATTAAAAAAGTAAAAATTTGAAGACCCGCGGGTAATGTTTTGTGACTGTTACGCCAGAGGGTGTGGTTTGGATTCCGACCACGGAAAAAGTATTGTGTGCGTGGTTGTGTGTTTGTATCTATATATTACATATATACATTAAAAAAGGAAGAATATCTATACGTTATCTAGTTTCCATATTACAACCTTTGCTTAGTTTAGGATTAGATAAATATAGCTGTTACAAATTATAAAGCTCTTACTTTGCAAATTAAGTAGTTGTTCAGATTTTAAAGAATTACTGTAGTAGTACATTGATAATAGAAAAATGATTTCTGATGATTTGCTTTTACTTCCGTGCGGTAAAAATTGATTTCAGTTTTTATTAGTTGGTCATGTTTTTGTTCGTAGGTAGCATAGACAAGAGTGAGCATACTGATGTAAAACTAGCGTTAGATGGCGTTAGTTGAACTTCAATGCCATATAAAAAACAATATTTTGAAAACTTTTTCACTAGTTCAACTTCTCAATCATTCCTCTTCTATGTGAACATAAATTAAAGACTGGTTTCACGTTCATGTTCGTTTTTGAATGTAACCAGTTGTATATAAATACTTCGCTTCACTTAAATGGTTATTCGTTTCCAAGGTGGCCGTGTGTTTTGAACTCCATACTTGGTTGAATATTTATCAAAATGAGGAAAGAATTAGTTTTTGTCGTCATATTATTGGCTGTCCAGTGCAACGGTGACTTAGCAGACTTATTCAGAATACCCGAAACCATTATACAGACCTTCGGTAACATATTAACGGGAGCTACAAGACCACAAAACTCTCCAGCGAAAAATAATCAAGTGCAGGGTTCTAACGCCCCACCATCGTCGACGAATCAGAAAGTGGCAGACGAGCAAGGTAGTAACAATTATAATCAAAATGTTAACCTCAACGATAACAACGGCGACTTTAATCTTCAAAGCACAGGCACATCAAATAAGCAAAATTATGGCAACATAACAAAAAAGCCGTGAACCAATAGAGTCTCTTGTAACATTATTTTACTGTACCTTTCCTAATATACTTTTTTAATCTAGAGATTGTTTTTTATTCATTGATTCCTTCACAAAGTTATTGATACCTAATTTTAATCTTATTTTAAATTAATAGAATAACGTTCAAACCAATATCAATATGCATGAACATATTAAATTTGTTTTTTATTATTTTAAATATATTTGAATTTGTTTTCCCATCGAAAAGGTGAAAAAATGTATCTTGGTATAATAAAGAAATATAAACATAAAGAAATTTTTAGGCTTTCTATACTCATAATCTCACATCTCATCAATCAATCAACCTCTCATCTCACAATGGCAAACCTAATACAGCTTGTGTACATTACTTATAACATTACGCATTCTATTTTATATTCAATTAAAATTATAAAAATATTTATTGAAAAAGCCCTGACGGGAAAAGGAATGTGTTTAAGTTTTAGACGTTATTAAATATATACTTTTATATGAAATTTTAATAACCATACATGTTTTCCAGCCTCTTACTTTATCGTGTAGCGTTTAAATTGGGACAGATGCAACAGTTTTAAGTTTTCTTTGCTAAATATTGTATAGTTATTGATATAATTATTTATAAAAGAGTTGGTTTGTTATTTTGCTTGTCTGTAGTAATCATTGACAAAATCGTTAGATTTAATTAAATTCACGACTACTCGTTGACAGATGCAAAAGAGTTCGAAAAGTCGGGAATAAAATATAAACAATAAACGCGATTAAAATTGTAAAAAATGTTTCAGTAAAAGTTGCACTGCTATTCATGATATCCTTGCGATTTTAAACACTGTTAGTTGCACACACTGGTTTTTTAAAAGTTTGAGAGGAAACAAATGAACGGAGGGACCAAGCGAGGTTTTTGATCTATATTTAAATATATCACACAATTTCCATTAAATTTACAACCATTATAGGGTATATTCCATACCCAAAGCAAAAAAAAAATTTAGGCAATACACTGTTGGTTTATTTATGAATAAATTTATATCAGAAATTTAACATTTTATATTGTTACCTCTTTAACGGAATTTGTATTCAAAAAAATCAAAACAAGATATCAGAAATTTGATAAAAAAATAACAGATTGTAATTACAATGGTTTTGTTGGTAGGTATAAGGACGACGTGAGATGGAGCATGGTTCGTTAAACATATCAAAGCAGCTGTGCATTGCATGATTTTAAACACAATGAAATTTTTTTTGTTAATATTTTACTTATATCCAACCGGTTTGCGCATGAATGCCTTGTGGACTGAGTTAGTTGTATTGTAAGTTAATTCAAAGATTGAGATTTGCAACTTTTTAGAATTTTCTTAAAGGAAGAAATGTTTGCTCTCAAAAATGTTCGAAAATGTTCAAGTATGGGATATTCATATTTGTGCAGACAATTATACAGTGCAAGTTCTATTTCAAAATTGATCAAGTCTCATTACACCAAAGATTAGTAAAATAGAAGGAACTTAGGAATATTTTTACAGAACAAGATAGGCAGTTGCCAAGAAGAGAATGTTAATAACTTTTTAAAATTGAACCTGATCTGAACATCAATCCTTAGAGAATTGCTACTGCATTTATATATTTAAATTAAGCAAAAACTGCTTTCAGCTCATAAAATGACGTTTTGTTACTTATTTGAATGATACGTACCATCTGCCACAACGGTTAAATTGGTGAATAAGATTATATACATATATAAATAAACAATGTATATACAATCTGAAAATTTTGATAAATCGCGATAAAATTTAACATTATATTGTGTACACTTAACTTTAAGTAAATATTGTGATAACTCACATAATTAAAAAAAATATTTCAAAGAGTCCATAATTTTGCCCTAACATTCATTTCAAATCATCATAACATTGTTTAAGTGTCCTAAAAAGGTATATGTAATTAAGGATAAAAATATTTCTTTTTTGTAGCAAATTCTGCACAAGCCTCAAGAACAAATGGAAACGCACTCGTTTCGGGTAACGAAAGTGACAAATCGAATCGTCAAAACACCAGAAAGTCGCTGATACACAGGGCGATGGTAACTACAACCAAAATCTGAACCTCAGAGACAACTTAGGCGACTTCAACATAAACAGCATCGGACGAGCGACTAACACTAACTACGGAAATTTTAGCCAGAGTGTGACCGGCTAGGTATTGTTTATATTGACTTCATAATGCTGTTTTTAACCTAAATAAATTTTTTCTTGAAACAGTTTATTTATTACTTATTCATTGTTAGTTTGTTTTTATTTGTTGTTTTTAGTTACTTTTTTTAGGTTAGCCAGTAGTTACCCTTCAAATTGTTTCAACATCAATTTGATACTGGGTGGTTGGGAAGACGATCTACGAAGATGGTAACTTGGCAAATTACCATAAGATCGTCTGTTAATTGTAAAATAACATTTTGGAAACGTTAGTATAAATTATCATTATATAATTAAAATTATTTGGTTACTTGCCAATCATAGATACACCCAAAAGTAGACTTTTATATTTGTTTATTACATAATATTGATACAAAATTATTAATAGAAGTAAAACCTAGTTGTAGCGTTGTTTTGAAAATTTTCAGATTGGAGAAATAGCACAAACAGATTTGGAAATTTTGAGTATATTATCGTTATAAAATATTTTTTAACACTGTTAACAAAATATTTTTTATTCTTTTTTCTAACCATTTCCTAAATTATTACTGGGTCAGATTCTAATACACAACATCCATTTCTAGGCATTTGCGAATCTGGTGAAACGGTTATCAGTACAAGATTTTCTAGTATACTCTTGGCAACTGGAACTAATTATCTACTTCCAGCCGAATGTACTTAGTATTTATTTGAACAGTATTTTCAACCATGCACCATCCATCTTCAGCTCATAAAGCTACTTCTGAGATATATTGCAGAGCAATAAACAGGCCCCATTGTATTTATGGACCTAAATATATTTATGTAAATTGCAATAAATTGAATTGCAATTGGAACATTTTTATTACTATAAAGAGTGTTCTTAGAAAAAGAGATTTTAACAGAAATAGCTCTTAAAGAGTGACTTCAATAGCATAACTTTATTAAAGACATTTGTTTGATAAAGTGTTGGTAAATTTTAAATTTATAAACCGGGCTAACTAAAGCGGTATTCGTTCCGACTATAAATATGTTAAAAGAAACAGTTTACCACAACCTTATATATATATAATGTCCTCCTAGCCGACTCCGACTCTAGCGGCCGATCTATGTTAGAGACCAGCCATCTGCGCAGGAGATATTGTTGTGCAGAAGTGTACGCGCAAACACAGGTGCACTCACTATTTCTTTGTACTCTCAAGGCCCGATGGGACGGATAACCGACACGACCGAAGAGAGGTAAGGCGAGGACATTTCCTGCCCACGGACATGGACATATTCTTGAACAATCGGATCAGCCCACATTGGCCTAAACTAGGAGACAACAATGAAATATTCCGTAGTCTCGTGATATCCTGCGAATAGGCCTCTAATACAACCTCTGTCCATTAGGGTTTTGAACCGTATACCACGCTGGTCAAATGCGGTGAACTATTTTACTAAATTAAAATAAAACGTTCTCACGCCATTTCAAAATATAATGTATATGCAAAAAACAACATCCACTTTTTAAGGTATTGTTGTTTAATCAAATATATAAGGAAGAAACTAAACTAATTTCTTCCCAACATCGGTGGGATACTAAATTTAGGACAATGATTGCCAAGACAAATCCGAAAGAAATGTCAAATTTAACCCTTTGTTCGGAACCAACCTAATCATCATTGAGTTGGTTCAGTATCTTTTTTTCAAAGATCCACACCAGAGCTGTCACGAGAACGCGTCAGCATTTCCCAGTTTACCCGATGTCAATTTTCTTTTAATTCTATATTCACAATTCGAATAGAGTCACTCTTTAATTCAGATGTAGAATTTTATTGTATCAATAAATAATTTTAAGTATCAATTGCTTTTTTTCCACGTAACTCACTGATAACTTTAAAAACCTAAAGGAAAATTTGTGTTTTAAAGGATATTACAATGTAAATAACTTTTTAAACTAAAATATTTTTATAAATATTTTTTTTTAAAAAACACAGTTTGATAAAGATATTTTAAAAATAAGACATTGGTATACTTGGAATTGTTTGATGATTGTAATAATTTCAAAGATGTTAATAATATCCCTTGGGTTTCTTTCTCGGTTTCCTGATTAGAGGTGTCTTTTCCGACCGGTGTCTGGTTTTGCAATAAATAAGTAAGTTATACAAATTTGATGTTGGATTAAGATATTTTAATTTGATTTCATTGATTTAAAGTAATTTTATACATAAAAAACTTATATTTCAAACATTTTATTTAAACTTTAAACAATAAAAGATATTAATAATTTATAGGAGAAGTTGGATAAAATTCACATCGAAATTAATTAGCCAAAGAAATAATGTAGGTTAGACACCAATTGTCAACGTAAAAACGTTTTCACACACAAAGTATGTTAATTTTGGACAATGTAGTTATGCAGTAACCATTTTCACGAAAGTATATATGAATAAAATATAAATAAGTTGTTTACAAGACCAGTTCAATAAATACCGTATAATATGTTTTAAAATTAATTACCGTAAATTTATTGTCCATTTTATGTTTATTAAAATTGCAATTTACAATATATAGAATATAATATCAGTATATTGTGAAGTTTCAAATATTTTATATTTCTTCGTCAGATGATTTTTTTCTCTGCGATTTCTTTCGATGAGGTATTTTAGGTTATTAATGGAATTTGCTTTTTCGCAAGATGCGGCTAGATATTTAAATATTCATAAAGGATAAACTGACCCATTGAATATTTTTACATTATCCGGTCCGATAAATAAATAATAAATTTCTTGAAACGCACAAGGAATTCCATTGCAATGATAATAAATTATTAGTTTAATCTGAAAAAAAATATGTTCTAATCCCAAGCTATTTTTATTGTGTAAAACTTTAACTGTAAGCATTTCATACAATATACTATATCCCAATTCAGGATTTTCCTTATCTTAAACAATTTGTGTATGGGTTTTTGAAGTTTAACGCTTTTGTTCTGCTATTGAATAATGCACAGTCTTATCCGAACCGGTTCACGCTTGAATAGCTGTAGTGACTAAGCCAGTTGTATTGTAAGCTTATTCGAAGGATCACATCGATTTGGTAGCAACAAGATCCAATTGATTTTAATTTTTCTAACAATGTATTATGTATTCAAAATTACTTTAATCATGTTACTGTTTACGACTATACAGTGCAACAGCGATTCGTGGACATTTACATCGATTCAAACGAAGATAAAGAACGCCGCTCAATACTTGTTATCATTTAAAAATATTTTCGGTTCGTCAAAGAGTAGCAATAGTTCAAACGTTGAACATTCACTGTCGCAAAACTCATTGGGTGAGAGTCCGGTGAATACATCTGAGGGAATTGCAAATAGTACAAGCAATCTAAATACAAACCTTAGTTTGGACACTGTACAAATAATTGCTGATGAGCAAGGAGATGGCAACATCAACCAAAATATTAACATTGGTGACAATCTAGGTAATTTAACAAATCAACATGTATACAGAGGGTTATAAAAAACTCAATACTGATTATTGGGACTATAAAGCCCTTGATTTTGTTGCTTATTTACATTTTAAATTTGATTAAAATTTCGCAGCTTACTACTAACACGTTGATATTCTTAAATCAGTTTATTATGGCAATTTCAAGCCGGATTGTAACAAAAAATACTAATATAAATAACATTTCTAAGTTCTAGTTCCTTAGCTTTTAAATTTTCCTTGCTTATTACAATGCAAGTAAATGTTTAAATAATACACTTTACATGTTTGGTTCATCAGGGGATAAAGATAACTCTCCAAAGAAAGGGCAGACAATGGAAACAGATGGCAGCGCCGTTGATTCGGAAAATACAACAAAACGTAGTGTTTATCAGAAAATCGCCAATAAACAGGGCGATAACAACTTCAATCAAAACATTAACATTAAAGACAATGTAGGTAACTTAAACATAAACAATGTTGAATTTTAATATTGAATTTTAGCCAAAATGTCAATTTAGGTTTGATTTATCGCCATAATTTAGCTTTACGATGTTAAGATGTATTTATTTTCAATAAAGTATTTAATAGTATTTATTTTTTAAAGCTTGGATATATTTTTTCTGAGCACATGACATCATTTGTAAGCGTTCGTAAATGCGGATGACACAATTATTTATGATTTCATTAAATAAAAAGTTTTTATTATTCGTTTGTTTTATTAGTACATGTTTTTGGAAATTACATTAATTTTGATTGACAATAATTTAAGAAAAACTTTTGGTGAAATGAAAATGAAATAGATATAAATTTTTATTTTTGGATTTACGGTTTCTACAAGGGTTGGTTAACCGTCCACGCGGCACGCACTGCGGATTAGGTCCTTTACAAAGGATGCGGTGTGGTGATGGTTGGAATGCAGGCAGGAAGTGCTTTAATTTTACGAGATGCCTCTATCCTTACAGTAAATCAGTAGGACTTACTTGTTACATTGAAATGTCAAATTACCTCGCGAGTTGGGCTAAAGATAACCTCGGCGCAATACTGTTAATGGTTGATTTCTTCGGGACAGCAATATTGGCAGTTTTGATGGTAGTTGTTACAAACGACACCTTCGTCTCCAGTCGTGGCCCCACATGTGTAATAACACTCTCTTAATTATCCATTTGGCGACGAGAAATCTGTAAGCAGGGCTTTAACAAAACAAAAACACAAAGAAAAAGAGTCTACAACCGTAGTACAAAGTTGATGCTCTATTCGTATAGCAAAAGAAATAAGAAGCAGTTACTGAAGGTTCTGGAAATGCGTGTAGTGATGTCGG
The DNA here is from genome assembly GCA_029286875.1 of Lamproptera curius. Lineage (NCBI taxonomy): Eukaryota > Metazoa > Arthropoda > Insecta > Lepidoptera > Papilionidae > Lamproptera > Lamproptera curius. The sequence goes on along the minus strand of JAGSMT010000016.1, from coordinate 5,634,768 downwards.
GGTAGTGACGACAGGTGGGAAAACCACCATAATCACCGTGTATAATACGCAAGCGTGAGCCGAAATCCTTCAGAGGAAAAGTTTGTACGAAGTACCTAAAGGGTGCCTGACCGGTCTATCAATATATGGTGTGGCGACAAGTCTGCTGGATGGTTTTAAACACAGTAACCTAGAAATCTTATACTGTATTGGTTTATAGTAAGGAGGTAGCATCTGGCCACTGCAGGTACTCATATTTGGAAGAGAGTTAGGAAATAAATTTTTCCCTGACAATTCATAGACGGAGAACAACACCAGATATGAGCTCAGTGTCAGGGAGATATGGGAGATGGATCAGGAGCAGCCAAATGCTAGCGGAAGTGTCGAACTGTTTTAAGATTAAGCAGTGTATTTTATACACTAAATCATGATTATCTTTGTACATCGCCAATCAACTTGGCACCGCTGTAAGAACTCGAGGTTAGACCAGGTCTAAATGGAGTCAAAAGCATTTTCGTAGTCCACAAATGCCGTTTGAGTTGTTTACCTAGTTCGCTCGATTTCTCTATCGTTCGCTTAGGTAATATATTAATAGGCAAAGAAATGAAATCATACATGAAATCCTTTAATACCGGAAGATACGTCAAAGCAAATTCAAATACAGTCTTTAAAAATTGAAAAAAAGTACTTTATTAATAATTAATAATTTGGATAATGTTCCCAATATATTTCCATAAATATCACAATGAATTTGGTTTCTCTTCTTAATTTATGTTAAGTACTAGTTAAACTGCAGCGTATATTTATACGTTTAACTGAGTATGTTTATACTCTTTCTGTTTAGTGTATATATTAATTTTTTGTACTTATCGATTAATCCAATTTCCGTATACGCTGCCAATACGCAAAATTTATGAACATACCGGTTTTTCCAAGAGGCAAATAAAAAAATATCAGGGTATAATTTAGCTGGTTGATTCTGTACATCGGCATAAACGAGTAGCTCCTCACACAGGCGACATCAAGACGCGCAACAAGTGTCTAAAATGTTTAAATTCATGCCACTGATTTTTTTATTGGTGATCTCCGCTGAGTGCCAAGATTTATCATTTCTCACAGCGATACCGCAAACAATTAAAAACGTTGCTGACGGCTTCTTTGGGGCATTACTAGGAACGAATAGCAGAGCACAAAATCCTAGTCGAGCAGCATACCAAAATGTGCAGCAGCCAGCACAGGCGCAGAACCAAAGATCGTCCGACACGACGCAGAAAGTTGCCGATAAACAAGGCGACGGTAATTATAACCAGAACATCAACTTGCGCGACAATAAAGGGACATTCAACCTGACCAGCGTAGGACGCGAAACGGAATCCAACTATGGAAATGCCTAGCAGGCTTCCAGTCGTAATTGTACCTAATCCATGGATGCCGCCAAGGAAATGTCACACGACTGTGAGGACACTGAAGTCTTACTGTAACATTATTTTCGAATTTTTGTTACTTGCCATTATAAAAAAACTGTAAGATTTAAATAAAGAGAACCTTTTAACAATGACGTTTGTTTTAATAAATATTCCTGAAAAGCGTCGGAGGTTAGCGAATGAACTGAATTAAGCCGAATTGTATACTGTAGATCAGAGACATTTTAGTCTTCGTCTATCTTAGACTGATTTGTTAATTTGTTGAAAAAATTAAATTATTGCAATCTCAAAACATTACGTTTATGTAATGTAAATGCTAAATACTGGGTAAGGTAGGAGTATTAACAAACGTTGAGCAATAGTTACAGGTAAACCTTATAAATTTGACACATAAATAACCATCGGTTTGTTAAGCATCATCATCATCAGCCTGTGTTAATCCACTGCTAGACATAGGACTCCCCTATTGCACGCCCTCTCCATTAGGGGTTTTGAGATCGTATCCCACCACGCTGGTCCAATCCGGGTTGGCGGACCGACTTTTTACTTTTTAAATTCCAAATTTCCTAACCAATCAGAAAATAACGATTATACAAAGTTGTTTCCCCGCAGAATTCGAACCCATGACCTCTGGTTTATAAAGCAAGAGCCAATACCGCTTGGTCATGGAGGCGGTTTGTTCAGTTTGTTCACCCCATAGTAAAAAAAATCTCTTACTATTTTTACATTCATCACAGGTCAGTGCTTACTGCTCCAAGTTAAAAGGATAAAAGTCTGCTCTGGTATAACTGGCTTTTAACAGACTAAGGCACATAGATGTGTAAAACTTGTTTTATAAGAACTCGTTTCTTAATATTAGCATTAAAGTGACAAATCACTTTTGAATTTATCAAGAACAAGGAAAATCACGAAAATAAATAGTAGGGTGTATCCTAATTTAAAACTGATGATTTTAGGCAGAAAAAAAAGTGTCACGTTGAATTCCTTAAATTTTAGTATTTACTTATTTTATTCACAATGCCCATACTAAATTTATGAGGAAATATCAAATATTACTTGTTCATTATAAGGATACTTTTGAATAGTAATAAAAGATAAGTTAACCTAAAAAACAGATTAATAAAAACCGTATGTTAATTATTTCTATTGTTTGCGCGAATATTATACATTATTAAATAAAATGACAATATATAATAAAAGGATTTTATCGCGTTTATTTTTACAAAAGAAATTTTATCTTTAGGACTAACCTTCATATTCCAAAGTAAAAAAGGAAGTCAATACATTTGTATAACTTTATCCATATCACAACAATAAAGGAGCAAAGTTTATTCCGAAGATAAGAGAACGAGAACACGGCAAAAATAAATAAGGAAAACTTTAATAAAAATATGACCGATGTTTCTTTTCTTTTCTGTTAGTAATGAACCAAAACGTTAAAGACAGATTGATTTAAAGTCGATTACTACAACTTGTAAGTCCATAGAATACATCTGTAAATATGTACCTCTAGTAACAACAATAAAATACCGCGATATCAAATTGGTCGGTAAGTGAACTGCAATTAAGTGATTTGGTATATACTATATACTGTAAAACCATCTCCTCATTTCTGATGATGCTCTCACATCGAAAGTTGATTGTTCGCCAGGTCATCTTGTGTCTTAATTTATTTCAACTTATTGCACACATAAATAGTATAAGGGCAGCTTAATGACAATGGCATTCTTTACCAGTCGGCCTTTAGGTGGTTAGGAAAAGAAAGGAATAAAACGTTATTATGACTTATGCTCAATGTCAAAACAAAAATTATGTGCGTAAACACAAATATTTAAACTATGGATAAATACATACATATATAAAAATATGCTAACCATAAACGAATTATAGAAAAATATCGAATTAATTCTTCTTCAAAGCAATTGTCAGCAATATTTGCTTTAATAAGTTTTCACTAACATCAGGTTTTCAACACAAGTTACTTATGATTAAAATATAAACTAATTTTAGAAATGCATTTCACTGCCTATAATACATTTTTATTAATGATTACGTTACAGGTATAATCGTCATTGTTAAATTTCAATATAAAAAAGCACGGAGCTAAAATGTGTGTGATGACTAAGCGAAAACGTGTGTGACAATTAGGCACCTATTAATTTATATGTTCAATTTGTATGTAAAAACCGATTTTTATTTTAGTAATTACGGTTAATGAAACTAATCATGATCAATTAACCATCATTTCAGGTTCAGGTAAATGCTAACATTGAAACCAATGGAAGTTTACGTTTAAAAAAAAAAAAAATTATTAGGTAAATTTTAAAAGGTAAAGAAATAAGTATTTAATATCCATTTGGACGAAAAATGGTGATTGTAAAATTTAAATATTTTGATAAATTTAAATTGTTTATAAGTTCCCTATTAGTGGATCGCTATTCAACGTTTGTGAACACATTTTATTTTATAGATACCTAGTTAAGCTATACATTTTGATTAGATAAGATTTTGTTAACTAAAATACTGATTAAATTTAGTTAGAACAATATTGCGGCTTTTCCATCATTTGTACGCCTCTTGTAAGGTTTGCAATAAAAATATATATTAATGAAATAATTAAACTTAAAATGTCTTTAAATATGATCGGAAATCTTCGATTAAAAGTTAACGAATACGTTACATTAAAAGTTCTAATCACTCATTCTGAATAAACAAGACTTAAATTTATATCTGGTTAAACGTATTTCCTTATTATAATACTCGAGACGTTTTTTCTTAATTAGTTAATATTTATTATTTTGAATAATTATATAACAAGGAACCTTTGTTAGATGTCAAGGATGTCAGAATTGCAATAGAACATCAATATATATTAACAACGATACTGATATTTGGCTAAGAAAATATTGACATATCATTTATAAAAAATAAAATATTATACCTAATCTAGTTTAATTATCTCACATTACCACAGCAATTTATTACTAAAAATTATAGAAATTTTAGTTACCTCGTAAAACCATTTTTTATCTAATACACATAAAAATATAAGAAAAATTCTTTGATCTACTCGTTCGGCTGTAATATGACTGCTGTTTGGTACTGTGAAATGTGACGGAGTTTAAATATGTATTATCGACACTAATATATTTAATATGTAATTAATAAGGAAATAAAATATAAACAAGTTATCATAAGGCCAAAATATCATTGAACAAGGAATATAAATTTATTAAGGGTATGCAAATAAAAGCAAACTTGAAATCAAGGTCTTTAATTATTTATTCGTAAAACATTTTGTTCAATTCTTGTATTATTTTATCACAAGGGCTATTTAATGTTTAACCTATGTCTATATCTGTCAATCTAATATACTTTCTTCAATTTTCTTGTTATAAAAGAGTTCCCTTAATGGTTTTGATTGAATGTCCCGTGGTTGATAACATCGGACCGACCAATACTGTTCAAGTTGAGGTCGCCCAAGTTAACATTTAAATTATTGTTGACATTGGCGGGGGTCTGGGTGTTTGATGAAGCCGGTACAGTACCTTGACCTTGTGATTCTTGCTGTTCTGATTTTGTTTCGATTGGCAGGTCTAATGGTCGGGCTGCCTCTACAATCACGGTAGCCGTTAAATCTTTCGACTTCATGTTCACTCGTTCCAACCCAGCAAGCCCTGGCGCAAGTGCCGCTTTGCACTTGAAGCACGTGAAAAGAAATATTAAAATTAACGTTTTAATTCTCATTTTTCTTAATTTCAAAAGAGCTATACTCGTTGCGAGCTTTTGCGTTGGACTGAGGCGGAATAATCATCACATTCTTTTATATTAAACCAGTTTGGTCGGACTAACATTTGCTGTATGATAATATATAACTTCTTAGGCCTTTTCTTACTTTTCTCTTTTGTTTTGAAGCAGAAAACAGATTATTACTACAAGTGTTAGAAGTGAGCAAATAAAAATATCTCTAAGTAAAGTTTCTGCAAACATTTAGTTCAACTAATAGTATTCTTATACGAATATTATAATATATTCTAACGTTACCTTGTGATGTTTTTACAGGTTCCTAATTTGTATATTTTGTTATTATATTAGGACTAGCCATACATTAATATATCAAAATAATAAGGGAAACATATTCCATGATGAATATATATAATATTATATTAAATAATCATTGTTTGTTACGAAATGTATGCCTGTAAACTATCAGTGACCATTAGTTTGGATTGAATATATTTTATTGTGTAACACTTACGCGTTTTACGTAAAAATAAAACCTTGACATTAAGATTCAAGACATTATTATAGCAATTTATGGTTTATTAATGCTGATTTTTATTTTAAACGATAAAAGCTAGATAAACTTGTAGTTAACTCATTAAATTCTTCTCGAATAGTGTAACTTGGGTTTGGGTTGCAACCAGTTGGCATTTTTTTCTACTTTGTCTTTCTTATAATAAATACTAATAGTACAAATAGCCTGTATATTATTTTAACATGTGACATATACAGGGTGTCACAGAACTCAATGTCAAGTTTAAGCGAAGTGGCAGGTAGAGGCCTGTCAAACACGTTGTCCAGTATTTCTTAATTCATTTTTTATTTTTTGCGTTGAAATCCTGAATTAGTTTTGTGTTCGTCTGGTGTTGGGTTTTTATTCTTACTGGTAAGTCTTTAATTTTAACATTTTTAGGCGTAATCATGGATGAGGATAAGCCTCCGGATGGAGGCGGTGGGCGTCCTCCAGATATCGCGATGGAAAGTACATCCGTTCTCCCAGCCTCCCAATCTAACAACCAGCGGAAACGACCAGCCGAAAAGGTCGATTCAATTGACCAAAAAAAACAAATCCACCCTCATCTTCCTACCAATCGACATACTCCAAAATTGGCTACGAAAATGACAGCAAATTAAAATACACAGATCTTGACAAGGGACCTTTTGTCGTCCATGTTGTAAGATCTTTCCCCGACGCCTCTGCAAGACAATCCATCAGGCTTCTTAATTTTGCCCAAGTCATGGGACAACCACCAAATGGGAGTTGTGAAAAACATACCAACCGAATGGACTCTAGAAGAACTTATAGAAAATATTAAATCCCCTGCCAACTGTGATGATGTGTTAAGAGCACGGCGTCTCAACATAAAAGTGCGCGCCGAAGACAAAATTAAATAGGTCCCATCTACAACAGTGGTCCTGACTTTCGCCAGTCAAGTCCTACCTGATAAAGTTTTCTGCTACTTTAGTTCACTCCCAGTGTTTACTTATCAACTGCCAACAATCCAGTGCAGGAACTGCTGTAGGTTTGGCCATATAGCTTCTCAATGCCGATCCCAGCCTAGGTGTTACATCTGTGGTCAGGGCACTCTGGTGACAGTTGTGACAATATAAACAATGTTAATTGCTTATTCTGTAAGGGTATGCACAAAGCCACGGACCAAAAATGCCCTGAACACTCTCGGCAAAAATCTATTAAAGTGGTCATGTCTCAGGAGAGTATTAGTTACTCTGAGGCGGCCCAACGTTTCCTCTACCAAAACGCTCTTACTCAGATATGGCAAATACCACCCCTGCTTATCCAAACTATATTCCAAATGTTACCCTTCCTACTCCTTCCAGCACTTTAGCATCTTCTATAGTTCCACATACCCAGGCATCTTATACTGAAACAATTCATAAATCACCCCGTCCAAAAATTTCACTTGGTAATGATCATACAATCATACAATCCCACAATGATATAACTAGCTCTCCATCATCTTCCCAAACTAACGGCTGTGCTCTTTCCTCTTCAGAAACTACTCCTATGCTCACCCCTAATGATAACTTAATAGAACTACTCACATGCTCCCTTATTAATATCCTATCTAAATTTTCAGACTCCTTCCGAACAACGTCATTATTCTCCTTCAGCAACTCCTTCAAAGTTTCATTCCCCAAAACGGCGGTAATTCTACAGTGGAACAGTAGAAGTATCCGTCCCAAAAACCAGATCTTATTCACCTAGTCAATCATCATAAACCTGTCATCCTCTCCATCTCGGAGACATGGTTAAAACGGGGTTCTTTGTTTAGGCTCCCGGGTTATGTGTGCTTCCGAGATGACAGGGATGATGGAAAAGCAGTTCTAGTGGCTAGATCCATCACCTACTCCCTAATTCCTATACCTTCTCATAGTTCTGACTTGCACATAGTAGCAGTCAGAGTTAATAATATTTCCTTCATTTCCTGCTACATTCCTCACCCTAACCGCAATGTTATTTTTGAATTAAATTCTATCCTTTCCTCTATTCCTGGCCCCCACTTGGTCTGTGGAGATTTTAACTGCCACCATACTATGTGGGGTTCTAATTACTCTGATCCAAACTCGCATATTTCCTGGACCTCATTGATGATGTTAACCTGTGCATCCTAAATGATGGATCTCCTACTCGTAGGGCGCCGCCTGGTCAAAACTCCAATGCTCCTGATTTATCCTTGGCCTCCCCTTCATTAATAAATTCCCTTTCCTGGTCAGTACTGCCTTTCTCTTATGGTAGTGACCATTTCCCTATAATAATCAAGATCCTTTCCCCTTCTTCTCCTTCTCCTAATTCCCCTCCTCTCCAACGTTTTAGACTTTCTGATGCAGATTGGGATCAATACTCCCTTATCCTAGACTCCAAAATTCTCTCCCTCCCGCCTGTTGATCCTTCTAACTTTTCTTCTGTCTATAATGATTTCGTTAATTGTGTAATTGCAGCAGCAGAAGAATCCATTCCCCTGAAAAGTCCTTCCCGTGGTCTTATACCCTCCCCTCCTTGGTGGGACTCTGAATGCACTGCTTCTGTGAGACTCAGAAAACAAGCTGAAGGGCATATGTGACCGACATGTCCATGAAGAAATTCCTATTATACAGTAAACAAAAAGGATTTTAGCTAGAAAGAAATCGCAAGGCTGGCTCAGGTTTTATGAATCTTTATCCCCGCATTCCCCCATATCTATGGTATGGCGAAAAATCTCCCGTTTTCGTGGAATTTTCTCCAACCAAGACATTCCCTCCAATAACTCCTCTACTTGGCTGCCTGATTTTACCAATAGCCTAGCCCCTCCATATGTTCCTTCTATTGATTGCTTTCCCCTTCCTCTCCTTCCTGACGCTCTTCCTTCTCCCCTAGACAGGATGAATAACCTTTTTTCCTACCCTGAACTATCCTGTGCATTGGACAACTTGAGAGATACCTCTCCAGGCGTTGATGGAATACATACTCATTTATAACGAAATCTTCAATTTCAACTAAAAAGTTCCTCCTTAATATTATTAACGAAATTTTCTCCTCTGGGTGTATTCCAGAGTCATGGAAGACTCAAATAATCATCCCAATTCTCAAACCTGGGAAAGGCCCTAGTGACTCGACATCCTACCGTCCTATTGCCTTACCATCTGTAATGGCAAAAATTTTAGAACATCAAGATGTTCTAAAATTTTAAAAAATAGATTAGAGTTGATCCTCGAAAACAGAGGCCTACTCTCGAGTTCCCAATTTGGTTTCAGACGTGGTATGAGCACTATGGATAGTCTTGGTATCCTTTCATCTTATATTAGACTTGCGCTCGCTAAAAATGAGCATGTTATTGGAGTCTTCCTTGACATCTCAGCAGCATATGATAATGTCCAACTTCCAATACTCAGGCAGAAAATGCTAAATCTGAGTATCCCCGTGAGGTTAGTTAACATTATCTTTAGCTTTCTTATGTGTCGTTCTATAAATGTCCGCTATCATGGCTCTCTCCTTCCTTCCCGTCTCGTTTGGAAGGGTCTCCCTCAAGGCTCTGTCCTAAGTCCCCTTCTATATAATCTATATACATCTGATCTTGATACTACAGTCACCAGTTTTTGCAAAATCCTCCAATATGCAGATGACTTAGCTCTGTATACATCCTGTTCCTCTTTGTCTAATGGCTGCTCTCTTATCCAATCCGCTTTAAACTATTTACATGTTTGGCTTTCAGATCATGGTCTCAGCCTGTCTATTCCTAAATGTCATGTTGTTGTCTTCTCCCGTAAACGAAATGTTCCACCTCTAAACCTTACCCTAGATGAAGAACCAATCACCGTACGGAATTCCATAAAATTTCTGGTCGTCATCTTAGACTCTAAGATGACTGGTGTGTTCCACTTAGAGTATTTATACAATAAGTGCGAGAAAAACATTAACATTCTCCGAGCCTTGTCGGGTGTTCGATGGGGTTCTCATCCTTTCTCCCAAAAAATCCTTTACAATGCAATTATACGTAGTCACTTGGATTATGGCAGTTTTGTATTGGAGCCATGCAGTAAGCTGGCTCTTAGCAAACTTGACAGAATCCAATATAAGCGTCTACGTATAATTGCAGGAGCTATAAATCTTCTCCAATTAATGCCCTCCAAGTGGAGTGTGTGGACCCTCCTCTTTTTCTCCGCAGACAATTTCTTGCTGATAGGTATTTTTCCAATGCCATTCAGTTCCCTTCTCATCCTATTTTAAAAATCCTTTCCCAATTGTCTCGCTCCATTAGCAAATCTTCCTATTGGTCCAACAAATCCCATCCTTTATTAGTCAATAGTTTTAATAGATAGAAACTGTCCTCAATTTCCATCTACCCCCTAAACAATTTTCCACTTTTTATCCCTACACTCCTGCGCTCTATGGCTCTACTGATGGAATTTTGGGATAAAATGTGGCAGAAAACTAATAAAGTTAAAGGCAAATATTTTGCATCAATCCAGACTAACATCCCATCCCGGCCATGGTTATTTAGATATAAATCTTTTTCCAAATTAGTTACGTCCATTTTAATTCGCCTAAGATTAGGACATGTTTGCTCCCCAGTGTTTTTAGCCAAACTGCGCATACTGGATAATTCATTATACGAGTCCGGCTTAGCAGAGGGTACATTAGATAATTTATTTTTTTCTTGTTCCAATCTTTTAAATTCCTCTTTTTATTACCCTGAAAATTCCCGACCTATCAAATCCCTTTCTTTTAATTTCAATGATCCACTTATTAAGATTCTTTTATTATCCGTTTTAATATAAAACTTTAAATCCCCCTTTTCCTCCTCCTTTCTTTATTTGTATCAATGTTTGTTTCTAATTAAATAATTTTAAAAGTTTTAAGTTGTTTTATACTAAATTGTTTTGTTTTGTCGGGTATTTAACCAATTAAGTGCTTATTTTACCGTAAAACCCTTTTATCGATCAATTTCAACCCTTCTTTCTGTTTCTAACCTTGACATTGGCAGTCACCGGGATCCTTGGTGGAGCCAAAAAGTTTAAAGAAAGAAGAAGGCAAGTGCGGACTGAAAAATTATTTAAAACAACTTCCGCCTGAATTTAGAACCAACTTTTAAAAAAGGTGAACAATTAACCAAAAAGAACACATGAACTTCGCTTCGGCATTATAAATTGCACTAGCGTTTGAGATTTGACTTTGCTTACGTCAATTCTTACTCAATTTTGGCAAAACTCTATTAGAAAATAGAAATCTATAACAATGTACGTTTTAAGGCCTTACAGCGCATATATAACAACCAGCTAAGTAAAACACCGACGATTTCGCATAGTTGTATAATTATAATGTACAACCTTTTTTTAAGATATAACGGGATAAGAAAATCATAGGATATGTTAAATTAAATTTAATGTACGGATTTTTATTGTGGATTTTGTTCAATATCTTATGTAATCAAGAAAAACAATCCGTTTAAATTATTGTTTCTTTTAGGTACCGTTATTAGCAGAACCACTGTAATTTTTTGATCAAAAAAAAAAGTGTCCAAACTAAAAAAGTTTGATCCACGTTTACTTTTTAAGATTTAAATTAAATAAAAAAATAAACAAACAAAATCTTTTTTGTGAGCTTAATTGGAACACAGTTATACAGGTGTCCCAGGTCGCGTGCCAAAACGGTGAAAATGATCGAAAGATCAGAAAAATTAAAAATTTGTATGTCGTTTCACACTTCCGGCACATTTTATTTCTTATATTTTGTTTTAATCGAAAATCCCAGTAATATCGCTAATAGCAAAAAATCACAAAACCCCAAGATCCCGATGGACAAACATTTACTATAGGTTTTGTAGATTAAATTTAAATAACTTATTTTTTTTTATTACACTAATGTTTTAGATTATTCTAAAATTAAATGGGTATCCTTTTAATTCCAACACTTCCCCACATCTTGTTATCAAAACCCAAGTTCTTAGATTTTAAAATATTCCAACAATATATGAACTACTAAAGGCCCCGGGAAAAATAGGGGGGTGAGTAAGATATGTGGGCCCTCGGTTGATGGGCCCGGGCACGGCACCCCCTTGAGCCCTTTGGGGCGGGACACCCCGCCAGCCCCCAGGGCTCCAGGTCGAGGTGCTCGCCGCCACTTTTGACCCTTGGCCTTCTTCTGGATAGCCAGGACGCTTTGGCCAAACTTCCAAATAATATGTACTATACCCTTTAACCACTTAATCACAATTATGACCGTTCTTTTTGGAATCTTTTAAAATTTAACCTCTATCGAAATCGGTTCAATGTTTGGTAAAGACGGAAGAAACAGGCCAAGACAAGTTACTTTCAATTTTAATTTAGCATGGATAATTTTTTAACAAACAAATCTTTTATTAAATTCTTATCAATAGACACGAATGATGACGAATTTTATGTTCCATCGTTAGTTTGAAAACAAAATTCATAAAACACCCTTTACCTCGATTCGAGTTTGGAGACGAGTTTCATCGTTTCGTTCAACAGACGTTTACATATAAACTTTCATCCTTCTTTCCGTAGGAAAATCCTCTCAACCTGGCAGGGGCTGGGCGGGCGGACTCACCGTTAAAACTCCCGTTGCCTTCCGTCCCCTTTAAGAATGGGTTAAAGGAACGCTTGGGCAATCTTCTGCGACCCCGGCCCTGGCCGCCGAATCGCTGTCTCGGCCCACGGCCCCGGCGCTGGAACTAACGCGCCCTTCGTCCCCCCAAAGATGGGTAACCGTTTCCCCAATCATTAACAAAGAGGGGTCTCAACCCGGGTCAAGTCTCCCAGCGGTGCGGATGTGGGCCCCCACCAAACCTTTCGGCCCGCTGAAGGAGAAGAGATCGACGACTCCACGTCGGATGTCCTCTCCTCCCCGGGCCCAACCCGCATCAAGGGCGCCCCACCAAACTGCGAAAAGCGAAGGGCCTACGAACTTTAAACTTCTCTTCCCTTCGGCTCACCGGTTCAAAAGAGGGACGCCCCAATCCCTTCAATCAACCCAACCTATCACGGTTGGTTTTCAAAGGCAAAGGATCTTAAAATCATATCTATAAGGTAAATTTAAATCTGTATGGCTTTTAAAAGTGATAAAATAAAACAACAAATGTTTGTACAAAACTGTTTTTAACAACAATAAAACATTAGTACACCGAGACTTATTAAAGGTTACATCTTTCATAATATCTAAATTAAATAAACGACACAACGGTTTAAGTTAGTAATAAATTGGTAAAAGCTGAAAAGATGTAACAGTTAAAGATTTTTTAAGTTTAATTACGCATAAAAAAGTTTAGGAGCCCCGAAGACCACAGATTTATGATAATGTTAGATGTTGGACAGTTTCCTCACTTTGCCAATTGATGCAAAAGTTAATTGTAAAGTGCGCGCTATAAAACTGGTAATGGGGGAATGGGCACACTAATTTAATTACATTACAACCTTATGAAAAATGTAATTTAGATGAACTAAATATGAAATCAATTTTTATCACCATAGGTTTGTCTCTGTTTGAAAACCCATCACCTAATAATTGGGCTAATCTAATTAAATTTTTTGTTTTTCACCGGTTTTGTCATCATCACAGTTTGACATCAGACATTATTTAGATAACTTCTGGATATTTTTTGGACGGGTATAGAATAGACCAGGGATGGCGAACGTTAACATACCAACGTACCATTTTTTTTAAAGAAACCAGTAGTGTTATTGATGTGTCATAAAAATTATTTTGTTATGTGATTAAGAAATATTATAATAAATAATATCAACCCAACTTATTTATAAAAACAAAGGGAAACAAGGCGGGTTATTAAAGTAAAATTAATGAGACTTCTTTCGTTGCAGACTTAGGCTTGTATGATGTTACTTTTAGAACTAGATTTATCTGTCAAACGGTTTCCGCTGCTGAATGTTCCTTACTACAGGGATCACTTCCAAAATATTATGTCGCGTGCCATTGGTTCGCCATCACGGGAATAGACCTACTAGTTTTATGGCTCACACGATTGTTTATGGTTCAGAGAATCATACAAATTAATAGTCTGTAGTCATCGGGAACCCAAAGTGTAATCTACAAAATTTTCAAATTACTAATTAAATTAATGAAATTGAAATGACAATTAAAAATTTTACATCTTATTTATAATAAGGCACATATAGCTTTGGTTTCACTAGACATGTATATTTGGTAAATTACAACATTTATCTAATCTTTACACATTGTTTACTATTCCACACATTGGCTAGTTTACAGTATCAGTATTGGCTAGTTTACAGAATCACTAATAATTACATGAATCGCATTTGGTATTATTATCAAAGTGCCTTTCTCCTAGCTATTTTCCCAAATTATTAGAGGGTTCACTTTTAACCTATCCACATTTACCTATGTAACAGATTTATGCAAGAGCGACTGATTTTATACATACTATCAAAGTATGTTTATATTACTTTGATGTCAATGATATTTTATTACAATACTGCAAATACATAGTGAAACAGTTTTAACTGCAGCCTACCTTTTATAAAGTAAAAAGAGACACATATTTTTATTCAATAAAAGTGAATAAAAACAAATGACAATAGGTCAAAGAAGCCCAATGTGAAAAAACTAATTAAAGATAATGCTATTCGTTTGGTTAAAAACATATACAATAGCTTCATGTGATTAAATTATAAATATTAAATATTTGCCATCCTAGACATACGGACAGTTATAACTATTAAACACAAAATAAAAGTGTTTTGAATTAGTAAATGAAACTGCACCTCACAGTTATAACTGTCTGATAAACTAATGTAGAAGATTAAAGAACAATTGATGATTTCAAAAGATTTTTGCCAATATGTAAAAAGACAAGATAAAAGCCGGGTGATAGCTAATATTGGATATGTGCAATGGTTCAAATATTTACCAAGTAACAATATTGTCATAAGAACCATGAATTCCGCATAATAAATTGAAACAGAGTTGTACAATGTTTTATACATGACAGTGGTATTGATATATCATTATCATCATTAGTCTTATTTATATACAAAGCTCTAAATTTTATATTGGAGTGAACACAGTGCTAAATAATAATAATTACTTTAACCTATAATATAAATGTTCTTCAGCTTTTAATAAAATCAATTTAATATTTTTTTTTATTATAAAATTAAGCATTAAACCAACAAATGTTAATTTACAGTGACTTCTAACAAGAAATAAGAATAAAAATGTTGTAATATTACTTTCCAACTTTTCTTAAAAAAAACTGCACTGCTTTACTTGTTCACACATATATGATTTTTGTATTGTTATCCAAATATGTTTGTGTTTTTTTGTGCACCAATCCTCTCTCACAGTTCTCAATACATATTTAAAAATTTTATGTATGTGCAAAAAAATAGGCGTGATTTCGTAAGACATTGTGATGCACATGACATAGATACAAGGAACAAACAATTGAATTCTTCCAACAACAAGACTGCGAAGAATAAGTAAGTCCTTTATGGGACAATGTATACATTTTCACAACAACTACCCAGTAAACGTTCAGAATTTAACTATTAATAAATTTAAAAAGTTAGTCAAGGAAAATTTTGTGTTAAAAGTTATTATGATACTAATGATTTTTTAAATGATAACAAATCCTGGTAATGGAATGCTCGCTCCAGGTCTTGTTTCAAATTTGCGTAGTATGTTATGGCTTCAAATTATTTGTTATTTTTAAAAGATGACATAAAAAATAGCCAGCTGAGTTTCTTTCGCTGGTTGTTCTCTGGTCTGAGACATCCTCTTCCGAACCAGTGGTAATGTGTTTGACAATCAATAAGCAGTGTAAACTTCTATATTGAATAATGTTATTCAAATCTGAAAATTTGAATCTATTCAATCAAATTTTCAATTATTCATAATATATAATTGTATTGTGGGTAAACATTTTTGTTTCTTTTTTTAGTTAGGATAGCATTAACCTATAATTAAAACCTGAAATTACCTACATACAACAATATTAAAATTACCTGTACATGATTAATTAAAATTCCTAGAAGACGCTTCATCTTTGATAAAGTATAGCACCATTACAAATAAGTACACAGAGATACAATAAATAAAATATTTGCCAAAATTAATATTTTGAGCTCTCTCTATTTATTTTATCTTTGGTTTCCCAACTTTTACCCAGTTAATTTCTGCAAATAAAAATAACTGCACATCAAATTATTATTGACATTACCTTTTGAAATAAATGATTACTGGTTATTATAAACAAAACAATTATTCCCCCAAAACATGTCTCTACACCATATTATTAATCACTAACATCAACAGGTGAATTATTAGATAGATATAAATTCGGTCATGAATTCTCTAATATGTAATTGTTAATCTTTTTTCTTTATATGTACTATATCAATATGATTTAATGTTTTATTTCTAAACATAAGTTTATATAGACCCTCCCGCGGTTCACCTATTGCTATAATATATACAATTCATACTTTTAAACAAGAAACAATATAGATGATTCATAGTAAACCAAAAACAATTAAGTCAATTTTATCCAAAATTACACACAATGGGTAGAACTGCTTATGAGAATAGACAATTTTAAGACAAACCTTGATTTTATTTCAACACAAATAACATGTAATAGATTATTATACATGTTGATTAAAAAAAATTATATCATCCATATAATTTTTTTTAATAAACATGTACATATGGTTCCAAAAAGTATATTGCAAGTATTCATATGCAATATACTTATTTGAAAACATTGTCTGAAATACACAGAACAACTTAAAACAGTCAGTTTGTTTTAATTTATATGGGTTAAGGTTTCTGATATCAGTTTTGAAATACCATGTGTCCGGTGATCTTTATAGTCTTCAAAGGTACATATAAAAGATTCAATTAAAATCCAACAGGCTTTTTTTCAAACAAGTTCTGTGCTAATATGTTCTATCATAAATATTTCCATTTATATGATAGTTAAACTCATATTGCAAATCTATGTTGAATAAATACAAAAAAAAAATTTTGATATTTATAAGCTTCAAAATTTTAGAGTCAAAATAGATCAAGAACTATCGAAGAAAAAATGCAATAAGAAAGCATCAATCTTAAAGTTTTTATTGGTTGACCTTATTATTTACTTGATTATAAGAACACTGTACAGCTCGGCATTGTTCAAAAGAAGGAAAAGGTCCATACAAACATACTTACTGTAAAAGAAAAACCGATTTGTTGCTTTGCTTACAATGTTTGGCTTAAGTGTAGTTTTTTTATAGATTTCATGTTACAAATTTAACGATGACTAAACTATATGCTCACATTGTCGCTGATCGTCGATATCGGAAGGCTGTACAGCTTCTTGTGGTGTAGTGGGCAGGGTGTGCGCGTCGATCTATTCGTTCTGGAACGTTCCGGGGGCTTCAGTCTTCGCGGGGGGTTATTCTGATAGTTGCTTTTGGTCAGGTCGCCGGCGGAGGCGGATTTGTCGAACACTTTTCGGTTTCCGGCGGCCTTCGCCTTGGCCCGTTGTCAGTCGGCCACGTGCTTTATCTTCACGTACAGGATGCACGAGAACAGGAAGCCGAATATAGGCACGACCGACATGCCCACTCCTACAGACGCGAGGACTATGAGCTGCTCGCGTATGTGACTCGTGAACGGCGCCACGCAACCCTGCGATTGTACAGAATATATTGCTAATGACTTACATGTTTCTGTACCCTGCTGGTATACCATTATACATACATAAATTACTTGTTACACTATTCGGGCTATTTTGTAAAAGACTTAATTATGTCTGTAAGCTACCTAAAATACAAAAATAAAACCATCCATTTGTATAAAAAACAGAACCTGTCTTTCCAAAGTTGATATGCAATTGAAAAATAAGTCTTGATTGAAAAAAATCTTTTTCAGAAACATGATATTTGATGATACTGACCTTACAAGAGTTCAAAAGATTTAAATCAACATCAATGTCCTTTATTTACATGTATAACGTGTTTAAATGTGCCCATGCATATGACAAACTGTTTATTTTTTTCTTTGATTTTCATATTACGATAAGCAATTTACATATATGTAATATATCGGTGATTATGATAAATTATTAGGCAGGTATCACTTTATCTTTTTAAAACCAGATGGTGTTATTTTCCACTTCAACATAATGTAATTTTTGTCTGTTAATGCAACCTTATGAAAGGCAACTTAATAAAATTACATGCGAATTTTCATCAAATGTTTTGGCAAACACCTCAATATTCATTATCTTCTTCCTAGCAATTTGCTAAGTTATTAGGGGTCGGCTTTTAAGCCGAATTAGTGTCACCTTAATGTGATTAAGGTGAACACGGAATGATTACGTCTGACCTGTAGACATAAAATTATTTTATATAAGATTTACCCAATGATGTTTTGCCCCGTAGATTATCTCTGGACCACAGTGAACATTCCATTTTCTTTAATATGTCATATAATAACAATTACACATAGTGGTGTCTCATAATTTAAACCCCACTATGCAACTGCCCAAATCTATCCAATGTATGTTGTATTTGCCTATATTTTTTAGGGAATCACATGAACAGTATAGGTCAATTGCAAAACACTTAAGAGTCAATTTTTGAATGTTTTTGATAAATCAACTAATACATTATATAATTGTATTAAGTGGTGCATGGAACAGAATAATGATCTTAAAAAAAGCATGACATAAGCATGACACATAGTAGTACTTTTTCTAACTATAATAATTTTCAACCAAAATATAGAAGTGCTTTGCAACAAAAATTGGCAATGTTTTCTACATTGCCCATTTTTGTACTATCTTAGCTTATACTATCTTAGTTGGAATTGTAAAATGGGCCCTATGGCAATAATATTTTTGTGATGAATTTGTACAAAAAAAATTGAGAAAATGGCTAGGTAAAAGAATGCAATCACGTACTCTTTATTGACTAGTTTGTTCGTGTGCTTAGAAGCATGTGAGTTGTGTAATTCACACACAGTATTCTATGACCATTTGTGACAAAACTTACCTCATAATATATGTTTGATGGGTGATCCCTTATCCCGCAACGGGATGTGATCGTCTTACAACAGGAATCTGGCACCAAAAGCCGCGGGTCGTGTTCGTGCCACGCGCTCCTACGCCAGTCCGAATACTTAGTTGCGCCGCAGCATCGAAACTGAAAATTAAGCATAATATATAAATCAATCCTTAATTTCTTTGACTCTTCATTACATTACAGGCGTCTCTCTTGCGAATGAATTTTATAATCGCTTAAAAGCTTCTGAGAAAATAATCGTATATAAATGCTGTAAATTGCACCAAATTCATGTGATAATGATATCTAATTAGCTGTGTAAGCATAATCATTGCATTTCAGTGATCATGAGAACTGTAAATTTCTTTGATTTATAGTCATATACACTGGGCATTTCTTCTAGATGCATTTTTATGTCATACAGTTCACTGATCTATCTTATAAGATTTAGCCATCATTTGCAAACAAAAGATAAGATAATTTTTTACTGAGCGGCCACTTCGAAATCTGTAACATGTAATAAGATAATCATTTCATTTAGATCTCATCATCCAAAGTCTGATTTTACCCACTGCTGGATACAGGCCGTTTCACGCTCACGCCATTTTTGACGATCTATCGCTAGTCTTATCCAAGTTCGACCTGCAACCTTGACGATGTTGTCATCCCACCTACCACTGGTCGCCCGACACGCCTTTTTCTAGTACTAGGCCTCCACCCTGTTACCGACTTCCTTCACCTGTCATCATCGCGTCGCATCAAGTGTTCTGCCTAACGCAATCTTGTATTTTCGTAACTCCTCGGGTTTTCAGTATTTCGAACTCGGTCAGTTCCATGGCTCTGTGTGCGACTCTCAAACGGTACACCTCCTCCGATAACGCTTACGTCACTGCACCGTCATTTTTGGCAAAACATACTGATTAAAAAGACATTGTGGGATTTTGCACAATTTTAAAATGTATGCGAATTTTCCAAATGCTGCCCATTCCAATTGAATACTACATTTGGAGATCTTTTTGTGCTGATGTTCTTTTCCAAATGACAGATTTTTATTTATGTCTACAAATAATATATAATATTTTCAAGATGCATTTACATGCATGAAGGATTGAGGCATTTTTATAAATACCATAATGTTGTACCTGATTTCTGCCAGCTATTTCAAATAATTCTATAACTATTATAACTCCATGTGCCATATAATAATTAAATATAATATTATCGAAATACGTAAACTAAAAGTAAGTGTAACGAGGTAAAAAAAAATAAGATATACGCTAGGATTTAAATACCTGCTTCTTTTATAGGAAAAATGAAATAAATGCAATTTACCTCAGCTTGCATGATGTCCACGGCGTCAGTTACTACAACATCCAACGCGTAGTTTGCAATGAACGTGTTGTTAAGCTCCGTCTTCAGTTCGTATTCTACTGCCACCTCGTAATAATAAGCTAAACCGCCGGCGCCTGCTTCCAATATAAACGTAAACAGCAGGAAGTATGTGTACTGAAAAAACCAACTAAATTTAATAAAAAAAGATCACAACAATGAATATAATTTCAAGGTGGTAGGTCTCCTTTTAACAAGGGACCGTTTGGGACAGTACCATCGCAGTGCCTATTTCTGCCGCCTTACGCTGCTTTTCTTACTCTCTTTCCTATTAGTCTCATTGCTTTAATAAAAAAACTACTCCGGCATTAACAAACTTTAAACTGGAGCATGGACTTAATAATTTAACAAGGTTTAAACTGGTATAATGTTAGAAAACACGACAGGTTGACACTTATTTTGTAAGTATTCACAGGAAAACAGCAACATGTTACAATTAGTTTGTACAGTCTTATGTTGTGTATATTAATAAGTAATGCACCATTATGAGATATGAACAATGTCTATTTCAGAATTCTTTGTTTTTTTACTGCATAGGATGGGGGGAGGACAGAAAGTTTACCTGATGAACAGCTGCTCATAAAAATGCATCAAAAGATGCAACAGAGTTTTTCAGCTCACACATGGAATGTTAAGTGTCAATAACACAGTAACTTCACAAATTACAATGCCTGTTAATGCTGAAAAAATAGTGCTTGCACACATACTATTTTAGGGCCTAAATTAGCAGGGCGCTGGCATTCCATATACCTGAGCCAATAAACAGAAAAAAATATGAAGCAATGTAACCCCTAGCAACAATGTCAACCTATGTGCAATAATCATTTAGTAACAATGTATAAAGGGCGACTTTTTTGTTATGGGTAACATTGTTAAGACAAATTTAGTCCTTTTTTGGCTCGGCTATAGAAGGTTTTTGGGTTAAAATACTGGCAAATTTTTAAAGAATAGATTTTATGGGTATTGCAAGCCGTGCATAGTTTAAAATATTGTTTAACTTGATAACCAAAAAAAAATGCTTATCTGTATGGAATTAATTAAGGTGTATCTTTTTGGTCCATATTATCATGACTAATTTGATAACAATGTAGGTAAATGACACAGCTAACTTCATAAATAAAAATAATGTATTAAACTTAATGCGATAAATTATTATATAAAGTTGAAATATTATTTATTTTATTACATTAAAAATTACTAAACAATTAAAAACATGATTACATTATTTTTTAGAATATATGACTATTCGAAACTGTTCCCTGTTCTAAATATTCTAATAATATAAAAATTTTTAGCAGCTTTCTCAAGATAGCATGTTAATTCATAGTAAGTTATTTCCATAAATGTAATAAAACTGTGTAAATAGTTTTACTATACTGTCAAAAACTGTTATGTTAAATTTTTTAAATTTGTATATGATATATTCCATAATAACAAGGTATCCATGAAATTAGTGAATAAATTAATAAGTGTAGTTTAACAGTTATACTTACACAGAGTAAGCTGGTCCTGTTCTCTGTCTTGAGACCACAGCAGCCTAAAGCGCAAAGGGGCACACCCATGCTGCCTGCAATAACCAGCAAGTAAGCTATGACCGGGTATGTAAGGGTTGGCAGCAAAGGCACAAACCTGTGCCTTGAAGCGACTGTCCATGAGCCCACTACTAGCACACCCATACCAGCAAACTGGAATTTAAATAAAGAACATAAAAAAATATTTAAAAAGAAGAAGCAACAATAAGCTTGTAGAATCTAATTGTAAAACATGGTTATGTAAAGTATGTTTAAAAATAATGATTTTTTAATTATTAGATATTTCAACGTTTATAATGAAAAGTTATATGAAAGAGTTTTGCCTTATTTAAAAATACTATTATTTTAAATACATGACATACAGGGCAGGGTGTGATTCACACAATAGGCTAATAAGTGTATAATGAATAGGTTCAACGGGTTTTGCCTTTTAAAAAAAAGTAGTCTTTTCCATTATTTAACTAAATGTCACTCTTGTGTTTACTGCCTCCATACCCTAGTGATATGGTTTGCGCATAAGAAACGCGATTTCGCAATATAATAATTTAAAAATAATTGGTTACCAGATAAACATAGTTTATTATTCATAAATGAGTAATACAAAGATGGATTTGTTCAATATTTAATACTATATAAAATTGCCTTACCAAAAATATCACGTTGAATATGTGCAGGACGCACTTAAGAAAGTTGACACTAAGGCAATCGGCATCACGGGATTTCCGCGGCTTTACTTTCTTCTTCTTTGACAATAATGCATTTGAATCTTTCTTTTTCTCTTCGGCCATTATCTATAACACGTTATTTGCGCTTTTAAATGCTGCCTTGATTAAGTAATGACTCTTCTTACACTTCCTGCTCGATCTGAAAATCAACGAAAAGGGGGTTTCAATCTGACCCATATAAAATATTTACTATGTTTATTTAATATACTTACATAGGTGTGTCTCAGAGGGGTTTATGATATAATTTTTATGAATGAAAAATAAAACGTTTAAACACATTGAATATTTTATTAGCTGGGCCATAGAAAAAATGGAATAATACAGTACAGGCAGCATTTACTCTAACAGCTTACATAAAAAAAAATGTCCGAAAAAATAATCGCCCCAAAAATTAGTTGATACAGTCTAAAAATAAAATATGTATAATTGATAAAAATATAATTCCCAAGAAGATGAAAGATTGTAAAAAATATATACAGTAAAATTCAGTAAAGCTTAATAAAGAATATTGTGTACCATGATCAATAGTATATTACATTCAGTCCTTAATTTAATCACAATGTAAATTCTTTATTATTAGTCCTACAAAATCCTTTGGATTATATTACGTAAAACTATAAAATTGTAATACCATTGATTTATGCGCACACAGAATTAAACAATGGCTCTTTTCTCCGAGGCAATCACCAGGAAAGTTTTTTATTTCCTTTACTTACTAAATTAATTTATGTCTAAAGAATTAATTGTCATAATGTTGTAAAGTAGTTTCAAGTTTGTCGACTATTCTCTTATAAAAGTTGATTTGCTGTCTAAGAAACTTTTGCATAGTAGCCTTTAAATCTTCAGTCCGCTCTGACTTAAAATGATTAATTTCGGCAAGTAGGGCATATGATATAACATCAGTTCGTCTCAAAACTTCATTCAGTTGTGCTACCTCCATTTTGTGTTCAGCTGTTAACCTCTCACACTCTCTTTTCTTTTGGACTGCCCCCTTGTGATTAGCTAAGACTTCCGGGAAACCGCCAACAATACCTTTATATAAATGAAATTTGTCTCCGAGAGGTTCAAAATCATATTTTGGTTGTTCTTCATACATTCTACCAATTTCAATGTAAGCACCTCCAGTCATTTTAATGGCAGAAGTAAGTTTTGATGTAGAAACTATTGTCCCCTCATCCAGGCTTAGGGCATTGCCAAGATTGTAGAATGCCTCTCCAACTTTTTGGCAGTCACTTTTATATGGTACTTGGAAACGCTTAGTTTGCGCGACACACATATTAGACACGGATTTAACAGATGTGTCCATGCTACTTACAAATGTGTGACTTTGCTCTGTGATGTGATCTACTTGTGATTGCAGTAAAGCTTTTTCAGGTACAACTAATGATATACAATAATTAAGGCCTAATAGATTATCTCTCTCAGCCTGTCTCTTGCCAGCCTTCCACCGTTTTTCATCTGTGCAAGTTAGGAAGTGTTGCCAAACTTCACTTTTAGACAACACAGGATGTTTGCACATCCAATCTACAAATTCTTGTAATTGAACCCTTCTCCGTTCAATTAGCTGTTCATCATAACGCCCAGAGATCTGCTTGTCAGGCAGCGGTGGTATAGGTATAAGAGAAAATTTTTCTTGTAATCTTTCATGCAACCAATCAAAATGTTTATATCTCCTAGAGACTTGAATGTTATTAAATGACGGTGTTAATTGATATGCAATAAAGCTCTTGATTCCTTTAAATTTTGACTCCTTTTTAGGTGAAGCCACTGTCACTGAATAAGGTTGAGGTATAGGTGACCATATGTAACCATCTTCGTCCTGAACAATATAAACCTTATCGGATTCTGGAACTTCTACATTCAATGTTCCTAAAAGGTAACTCTCTCCACTGACTTTAGATGAAGGTGCAAATTTATTTTTTCTTACTGTGCCAACAGTTGACCCAAAGTTTGAAGCGCTGTCATCAATATGTTGGTTGTAGTCATTAATTGGCATTCCAGGCAATGGTGCTAGAGGTTGCTGTTGATTGATGTTAGCTTTGTTCTGCTGTTGAGCAGGTCCAATTTCTGAGTAGGTATCATCATCCCAGTCATCGTCCCAACCATCTTCTTGTGATGTTCCCCTTTGGTAGTTATTGTCTCCAGCACTGTATTGTTGCTCACCCCAATCATCAGCTGCTTGATCATATCTGGGAGCAGCTGGAGCCATTTTGGTTGGTGCAGACTCATCAGGGGTTAGTTTTCGCACATAAGCAGCTGGAAATAGGCCTGTCTCACCTTTCGCATTGCGACCTTCCCACCATCCTTCACCAATTTCAGTATTTAACAGTGTCAAAATTTCACCACATGTTATTGACATTTCTGTTGTTCCTGGCTCTCCCGTAAAGTCATATAAGGCTTGCACTTGTGATGTCATTTTGGAACCATTTACCTACAACAATTTAAAATATTATTGAAGCTTGAACTCTAAAAATACTACTAATACTATAGTGAAAGATATATGAAGAGTTATCTTATCTATGTTATCTAGAGGAGTTAGGAATATACATGTAGCTTTAGCAAATATCAATGCTGTTGGCTATAGTACACTGATATAAAATCCAGTGACTCGTTCATAAAATTTAGGTCGTTATTTAACATTACAAGGAGCTGACACATTTTCGTAATAGCACCAATTAAGCAGTGGTAATTGACAAATGAAAAACGTAAGAGTTATTATATCCCAGCTTCCTTCTATATCAAAAAGTGGGGTAATGTTACAAAGTTAACACGAACAACAGCCTTTGTGGTTTGCTATTCAATAACTTTTCACTCGTATGTCTTTTAACGTAAAGAGTTAATGTTTGCACAGTTGTTATCTTTAACTGTTTAAGCGTACAATATTATAAATATGAGTCTTAATGTATATGCCATACCCATGGTTTTAAAGATGTACTACTTATCTTTTTGTGTAGAAATACTAGTTTTGTGATGAAAATTAATGACGTTATTCACTGGGACGATGCAATGAATAAAAGCCTTGGAACAAAATACAGTTCTTTTACAATACTATAAGACAATAAAATATCTCGAAGAGATAAGACATAAAAGCTTGTTTATTACTTACTTTTGCTCTCACTAAAACAATTAACGTAAAGGCGGATACACTGCTGGTACAGTCATATGAATGACAGATTGATTCGCAAGAATTTGTTTTCGTTGAACATTCTGTTTTCGATTACGTGGCACAAGGCTTAGAATCTAATTATCCTATTGCACACTATATGTTGAAGTTGTCCAATGAACCAATCATAAAAATGCAAGTTAAATCAATGTTATAAAAGGTACACTGTTATTGGTGGTAATTGTACAAAGTCAAAGCGTAGTCCAAAAGAAAACGGAACGCCGCATTATAGTTTTCTATTTACGCAGTAGGTGGCGTTTTAAATAAGCTAAAGTAACAGCTGAGTCTTGCTAGTTGTTTTTAAAGTTTTCAGTAGATGGCGGACTTATCATATATTAAGCCTAAGACAGCACACAAGTACCTTTATTATATTATCTTGTATTAAAACTAGAGTCCGACGAAACTGTTTTTCCGGCGAAACCGAAACCGAAAGTTCGGCCGTGGCTTCAGTTTCGGCCGAAACCGAAACCGAAACCGAAACTCACGTGATCAAGTATAAAAATTCTTAAAATACTAAAATATGGAGCTTTTATGCTGACTAAAATAAAGCAAAATAATTGCTTTATTTTAGTCATGGAATGGAGACAGTATATTAAACGTGTGGTAATTGTTTATTTCAGTTGCTAATAATATTTTTGTGTAACAAAATATTAATAATATATTATTTTCTTTTCAAATAAATTTCTTATAGCAATATGAGTTATTAATAAATAAATTAATAATTGTTACTGTTGCATTAACAACTAAGTATTGGTATTTTGAAATCTTACTAATTAATACTTTGGTTTGTATTTGTAGTTCCGAGGGGGAATTAAAAAGTAAAAATGAGATAGAATATAATGACTATGATAGCTTAATTATTTATTTTTCTACATAATCTCCGAGTCCACATACACACCAAGTCCAGCGTTCCAAGTTTCCAATGCTTCAATTCCTTTAAAAAAAGGATTGTCTTGGTCCTGCAAAAAGGTCTCCACGGCATCGTTTACTTGTTATAAATAGTTTTAACACATGTTTTCTCTTAAGTATTGTATCAATTTTGAGAGAAGATGAAAAATAGCTAGACGCCAGATCTGGTGAAGAAGGGGATGCTCAACAAATTGTACGCTAGCATGCTGAACGGTGGCCATCGCTAATGCCAACCTATGTGCCGGTACGTTGTCAAAATGAAACAGCTCGCCCGTCCAAAGTTTGCCTCTTTTTTATCATTGACGGCATTTCTTAACCTCGGTATTAAAGCTGCATAATCTGTAATGATGGTTCCATGCTCCAGGTAATCAAAGAACAATATCACTTCTGAGTCCCAAAATATTGAGGCCATATCCCGGCCAGGCCATATACCACGGCCACGGCATGAAGATCCTTCGGGATAAAACCGTGTTTCGTCCACTGCCACAAAACTAGATTTAAAGTTTTTAGAATCTTCTTAAAACTTGTCCAAAGATATCTTCGAAGTCGATTTTGTTTCTACTTCTCGGCACCCATTTTGCGGAGACTTTTCTCATATTCAAAATTTGAGTCAATATGCGAGTACCTCTATATGAAATGCTCGTTTCTTGGATTAGGTATCAGATGGTCCCCCCGAACAGGTTCTCGCTTTGTCGTAGCGGTGGGGCTCAGTACCTGCGGCTTGGGTCTGCCGCGGGGAAGCTAAGAGGAACCTGGCTGGCCTGCTCTCCCTATCCTCCGCGACTCGGCGGGGCCGCACCGCTGATGCGGTTTGGAGGGGCCGTGGGAGGGGGGGATATTCGGCATGGTGTCGTCGATCTCTCCTCCTTCTACGGCCGAAATGGAGCTAGCGGCGGAGCTTAACATCCAGGCCGCCGCTGGGGGCTGGAAGTATCGTCCCTGTGTGGGTTGGGAACTCCTGGCTCCCATGGCCCCTGAGTAACAGACTCGGGGGAGTCTGTTACCTGGGGCTGAGATGAAGGGCGCGCTAGTTCCGACGCGCCCAGAGGGAGGCAGATGGCCGTAAGGCCGAGATGGGGCTGCTTCGGCGGCCAGCGCTGGTGGGGTTGCAGATGAGTGCAAAACGTTCCTGTGACCCCACCCTAAAGGCGTCAGGAAGGAACAACGTGGTGGTTTTAGTCGGTGCGAGTCCGACATAACCGGTCTTTGCCCCCGCGAGGACGGTATGCGTAGGCATTTCCCCACGGTAAAAAAAAAAGGTATCAGATGGTAATTCTTTAATCGCTAAAAACCGTTTTTTCGAATGGCAGCATATTCTTATTGTTTCTTATTGATTACTGGCTTCGATGCACGTCTGCAACCATGTTCGTCTTCCGTGTACGTTCTCCCTACTCAAAATTAAGAAGCCCACTTTGCAACAATTGATTATGACAGAGCAGTCTCTTCTCATGTTGCCTTTGAGCCGCAATAAATGTATTGCGTTGTTAACTTTTTATAACAGTGGTTTTAATGACAAGGTCGCACTTGGTTTTCTTTTTCGAGAACATTTCGCACACATAGCAAACAAATGACTACATTCAGAAAAAAAGTAAAGGGTCTAGAAGATTTTTAGTAACAAATATCTGAGCTACACTTTCCAGTATTATTTGTATTTATTTTTGGTTACCAAGGAGTTTATATTTTGTTCTCACTACTATTTGTTCCTCCTGGTCTTTCTAGAAGAATCATCAATTTCTTTTGTCAAACTTGGAATGTTTGTCTGAACTAAAATCGACTGATCTGAGCTCGATTGTAGCAATGATACATTTAACTTTCGCTACTATTTTGAAATTGAAAACACTTCGAAACCAGTTTCGGTTTCGGCAAAGTTTCGCGAATTCGGCCGAAACCAAACTGCGGCGAAACTTGATTTTGGCGAAACTCGGCCGAAACCGAAACCGAAACCGAAAGTTCGGTCGGACACTAATTAAAACCTTTATTTAACCATGATTACACATCACTTACCATTAATAGCAAAAAGCCCTTTCAAGCAATTCAAAGCAAATTTCATTAATTTCAAGGTCCTATTGCCTTTATTAGATACAGTTATTTTCTCTTTAATTTTCGTTTACATTCCTTATTTTAATTTAAAAGCAATGATGATTGATATAAACCTAGGTGCATTTTTATAATTAAAATCCATATTATATTATTTTTGAATTTCATTATCATTTTCATAAAGAGATTTCATTTCATATTCACATTGAGATTTATTTATGTTAGTAAGCTAACTATACAAGCCGAGAGTGGAGACCGAGGCTCGGCAAACGTAATGTAGGACGTCCTGCGGAAAGGTGAAGTGACCATTTGCAAAGTGGCCGGTGTGGGCTTTATAAGAAAAGCCGAAGATCGGACGCGTCCAGCAGTTGGTCCGACTTAGGCTGATGATGATGGTGATTAAGTATTATATATACATGTAACCTCCTGATGGTTCTGATAAATGTATCGTAATATTTTTTTAATTACATAACTTTTAGAAATATTTTCTAATAAAATATCTACGATTTTTTAAATATAATAATAATTTTAAACGAAGAATGGGTTAGAAACATAAGAACAACGATAACAGAGAGATTTAGATGGTGGGTTCCATTTGACGTTCACGGCGTCTACGCTCACGACCGCAAATTTTTCGTCCCACTAGCATGTGAGCGTTGTGTTCGTAAACTCAAGTGGAATGGATTATATGTCGTTATTTTATGTTAGTCCAGTGCTGGACATAGGCCTCCCCTAATGCACACCGTCTCCATTAGGGGTTTTGGATCGTATCCCACCACGCTGGTCCAATGCGGGTTAGTGGACCAACTTTTTACTTTTACATCCGATGCATGGATCATTTTACTTATCAGATAATTAGGTGATTGGCCCAAATTGTCCTAACCAACCAGAAAAAAATGTGAACGCGAAGTTGTTCCCCCCGGATTCCAACCCACGACCTCCGGTTTATAAAGCAAGGACCAATGCTGCTAGACCACGGAGGCAACCGTTTTACGAAATATAAATGGACAACAACGTGCTTTTTGCGTAATTACCCGCTATTTTTGTTCTCTCATAATCTCTCAAATCCTTTAATGTATTCATTTCATCAAAATGGTGTCTATGATACGTTTTATGTACACGGAATGAAGAATTTTTTCAATCCAATAAATTTTATGTGAAAATGTGATTATCTTAAATGAGCTTTGAATATGCATGATTTCAATTTTTAAAAATATTTACGTTAAAATGCTTATTTTAATGTAAATATTTTTTAAAATATTACTTTTGAGTTATCGTTGATATAGATATATTGCTCTCGCGAACTTTATTGTAGGCACATTTAATTTGTACAATTATGTAGAACATAGTTAAAGTCATATTAAGAAGTTATAGTTATCTCCTGACCAAAACATGTAAGCTTATTAGAAAATAGTTTCAAAGATAAGAATAATAACAAAATATATAATGAAGCTGGTCTATATATCAAACAGAATAGAAGTCCGTTCGTAATTACAGTAAACAATACAAAAACGTTCCGGATTTGTGTATGATGAAAACGGAAAGGTTTTGTTGTTCTGAATCCGGATTGACAATGGCGGTGTTACATTAATGAAAAGATATTGGGGACGCGCTTTCATTTCGTACTTTTGTAATGCTCTTAACTATATTACGCATTGTCATAGAAGATATGATAATGAAAACTCGGTAATAACGCAAAGAGATTACATATGTATAACGTTGAATAAAATAAAATGTATATATATATATCGCTAAGCCAAATTAGAGACGAAAGCAACGTATAGCGTAAACGTGCTATTATGCGTCTAGTGTTCTTATTAAATACAATACCTGAGTGACAATGAAGTATAATAAATAATAATAATAATACCAAACAAGGCAACAATTATAATAACAACTATAAAAAGGATGCATTTCGTATGATGCTACTTTGTTGCTATGGGTTACATTGTTTACATAAATTCCGTGAAGACTTTGGCTCAAGTAGGAAAGGTCACATCGTTTTAAAGAGATCAACAATTTCAGTGTAATAAATTCCACACAGTTTTATTAATTAATTTAAAGACTTTATTAAATATTAATGTACTTCCGTAGTGGTTGGTAAAGTTTTAGGTAGGTTAATTGTATACGCAGATGAATTTTTACCACCTTCTATTTGTAAAAATTGTAACGTACATGTAACTCTGGCCCTGTACGCTATGTTATGTAAAGTTTTATCAAAGTCTTAATAGTTGTTTTCTCGATATCATCAATATCATAGAGAAAAACTTCTAAGTCTTTTTAATTATTAAATTCAGAATAGTTTGTTTACGTAAACAGTAAATGAATTTTGCTTGAAAAATATATTTTTTGATAAATAATTTATTTTAGTCAAATTACCATGAAAGTATATTTCGCGAAGCTTTTGAATTAACTTAGCTACGCCAATTAGCCCGGTATGCAAACAAAATAATATATTTCAAATAAAATTGCACTGATTCTGGTAATGAAAAACGTCGCTGGTTTTTAAAGAGATTTCTTCAAGCGAATATAAGCGTCTTTAGAGAAAATTCTTCAAGTAATAAGGAGCACTTCTTTCGCTCGTTTTGAATTTATTCAAAACTAAATTAACGTTCCGAAAGTTGGAGAAGGGAATAAATTTTATTTTGCGAGGGTTGCGTATTTTAAATTTTCTTGAAAGTGTTAGCATACATTTCTTAAGAATTTTGTGGAAATGGCGATTTAGCGCCGTAAATAAGAATGGTAATTTTATTAATAATGGATAATATTTTAATTTAATAATTAATGCAAAATTTACAAGGTTAAGCATAAGGAGTTAAAAAGAAAAGTGGTAGCACTAGATTTTATAGTTTACAAGTGTACACGCGAACACTGGTGCACACTGCCTTTTCCTTCATTCCCATAGACCGATAGGACAGGAAACCGACACGACCAGATTCTCTGGCGCAGTATCGACTTTTTACATGCCAATCCGAAGCATGGCAAATAATAATAATAGCGAACAACTAACAAAGTTGTTTCTTAACTTAGATACGTAGTTAGGTCTCCTTGCCGGATTCAAATCCAAGACCTCCGGTGTTGAAATGCTAGTCCACATTACAAGGCTAAGGAGGCAGCACATAAATCTTAACTACTTATGGCGTTACGGTGGTAAGTATGTCAGTACACAAGGGGTCATACAATTATTTTTGTTACGAAATATTATGACTAGTTTTCAAAATTTGCGTTTTAAAATTGCCATAAAAGAGTTATTAACGACGATTTCAACCCAAGTTATAATCTGCGGGGTAATTTAAAACATTCGTATAGCAAGCGATTTGCATTTTATACGTATAGATTTTCCATCGTTTGTCTTTATTATTATCATTACTTATAATGAACTCTATAAAACATCGCAATTCTCTCTTTGTTCGTTTAATCTTTAACTGCTATCTCGTCACAAATTTGCATATACAATCATTCGGGCTGCTTGATTAAAATCAAACAGTACTAAAATCTATTATTGATTTCGTACTCGTATATCGTTTTTTTTTTTATGATATTAAATTGAAAAAGGAAACTAAAACCTTGATTGAATATTTTTGTACGCAGTTACATATTCTTAATAACATGAGTGAACGTGAGAATATGGTTGCTTACATATAAAAAAAACGTTTTATAAATTACGAGATGCAGCGACTCTGTTTAAATTCAATGTACAGTAAGTAATGCGTACCAGGAGCGACGCGGTGTTGGAAACGTTTTATATAAAAGCGGGTATGTCAATAGTGCTCTTTGTAGAATGCTTTACGTGATTAAAAGCGTTAAACATATTTTGAAAATTTATGTTGTAGTAAATAATGTTCACAGATGTTTCAATAAAAGTGAGAAATAGAGTATTTAAGCACGCAAAAGTAAATACAAGTAAAAAGTTTCTTATTTTTTATTCTTTTTTTTAAATTGCTAAATAGAAAAATCACTGAAACTCATGACAAACTAATCATACATTGATACTAAAAAATTATTGCTGCAACCTGTCGTAATAAAGTACTCTACATTTAATATTTAAATACATTAATAGGTAGATATTATTTTTGCAACAACACTTCGGTTGCTAATACGTACTTTTAACACAAATCTTATTATCCTAAAGTGTAGTTTATTAAACCCTATCGAAACCTCCTTGACATCTT
Source organism: Lamproptera curius (assembly GCA_029286875.1). Taxonomy (NCBI): domain Eukaryota; kingdom Metazoa; phylum Arthropoda; class Insecta; order Lepidoptera; family Papilionidae; genus Lamproptera; species Lamproptera curius. Next base: position 5,602,110 of record JAGSMT010000016.1, on the reverse strand, counting down.
AGGCCTATCTATGGCCTAAGATTTCAAAAGCAATGCTATATTTGGTGAAAGGCCAAAAAATTTATTAAATTTCGCGTTTCACAAACAAAAAGCGATTTAGCGAAACTAAGCGTTTAGAAACCAAACACTAACTCATTTAAAAAGGTGAAAAGGAACGTTTATGTCTTAAAGGTTACTAATATAATATCAAAATAATATATTATAATAACAAAATAAATAAATCACATTAGAAATGAATGTTTAAACGATAACACTGCCTTGCAATGAAATGTTCGCTCCAGGTTTTTTTCTTAAATATGATATCATATAATAATTATATAAACAACTACTGTTTGTTTATTTTTTTGAAAAGTCGACAGTTTTTTCGTTAGATTGTGTTAAAGTTTGTATATTAAAAAATTGATGTTCAAGTCAATCAATTCATTCATTCAATTCAATGAATTATTATTAAAACATTTAAATCATAGATTATAAAAATATCTTCTAAATCATGCAGTTCTTAATGACTATAATAAAAAAATTGTTGAGTTATTTAAATATTTCTAGATTTTTCCAATTTCTGTCCAATAATTATGTGTCAGTAATATTCATTTCTATTTTAGTTTTTATTATACATTTAGAAGTATATTATAAATAATATTTATATTTTTTTTTGTCAACGCAACGTTAAAATTACAAATTTATGTGTTTATTCGTTGGGTTTTCGAAGCATGTTATAAAAAATCGCAACTGACAAAGACTCTCATAAAGCTCTTAAGGAAAAATTGGAAAAGGTCCGACGTGACACGTGTTTCATTCTTATATTTTTTATCTGATAAATAAGAAAAAGGCCGGAGTGAAATGATAATATTAGTAGGGATAACATCTCCGAGTTTTTCAGAAATAAAGAATTTTACAAAAATCTTTCTTTTATGTATTTCGTTGTAAGCAAGAGTCAAATGAAAATTGGATCTTTGGTATCGATACACAAAAAGCTTTTAAAAAAACTTTAGGTACCTACTGTATGTATAAAAAATACATTTGTATTATGTCTTGCCTTTGTATTTTAATGTAGGCCGTGGTACATCACCGCACGGGTATTCGTGTTCAGGAATAATGTAGTTAATAATTTTTATAGTATTTATTTGTTTTCATATTTTTATTCACGTACGTATTGTTGTTGTGTGCTCCAAATTATATTTATAAGCCCATCGAAGCGCACGAATAAATTTGCAAAGATCGCACATTGACAATTCTATTGTAAGCGGATTGCTTTTCTCGTAGTATCTGTATAAAGTTTTATTATTTTTTATAGTTCTAGTTCATTTTTGTTCAACAGTTTTTAAATATTAAATGTTTTATGCATTACCGTGTAACAATTTCATTTGCATATTAGTAAAACATTGAGTGTAAGTGTAAAATAAAATTAACATATTCTTTTGTTACATCGTTAGATTTTAAGATTTTAGTTAGTAGAGTTTATTTTAATGAACAATATAAATTTTATTACACTAATTGCAAAGATGAATTTATATAATGTGAACAAAGTATACAGCAATTGAGGACTGAGATGTTTCGATTTAGTTCATATTTTATTTCTAGCAAATCATCTGGTAACTTCAAAACTGACGTAACAATTGATGTACTAATAAATTTTTTGTAAATTTTAAAATAAAAAAAATGTATGTATATGAATATATGAAAAGAGAGGTCGCAGAGATTCTTGCCGGTTTCTCTCTAGAAAAAGTATTTGACCCGGTGGCAAAATTTTGACGTTAATAAATGCACAATAGAGCCATACACTGAATGAAAAAATAAAAAAATCATATTGTAAAACATTGACAAACTTTAAATTATATTTCGACTATGAAGGGTCAGTGTGAATTTTAAAATGACAGTATTGCTGCAAAACAGAAAACAAAAAACATACGTAGAACGTGCCAGGGACTGACCGAATTTCCGTTTAATATATATATTTATAGCACGGTTGACGGAGGATATTTAGAAAAATTAAAATATTGTAAGGGCGATAATTATTTCCTCTGTTTAGAAGAATCCTCATCACATCGGCTTGATAGTCCATGCTGGACCCTATGTCAAGCAGTGGACTATCACCTCTAATACACCTCCATCCATTAGGGGATTTTAGTTTAGAAGGAATACTACACAAAATAAATTAAAGGAACTTAATACTAATGTAAGTGATTAAGGTTAGTCTCGGCACATAACTATTGTCCTCGCTTTCAAAAAGTCCATTTTCAAAACAATCTAATGAAATAGATGATAGAATGATAGATCTAATTAATCTGAATATGAATATTTATATTATCACGGGCAGACATGATCATGGATGCCGGGTACAACACATAATGTTGTGGATTTAATATGTATAATAATCGCGTAAGTAAAGGAAATAATTGACATTTTTGTTTATAAGAGTTAGCTTTTACTAATCTAAGTCAATACCCTTAAAATAAGCATCACTTTGACTTTATTAATGTTTTAAAAATGACGACACGTACTACTATTGATTGATTTAAAATCAAAAAATTTGGTAAGTTTAACCACGTCAGCTTTAGTTATATAAAATCTTTTTGTTGCGTTAAGTCTAATGAGTCACCTCATATTTTTATAATATGGACTGACTAAATAAACGATAAATTAATCGGACACGAAAAAAACTATTCTGCATCGAATCGATTGTAATCCAATCCAAAAATTCTGATGACTAGTGCATCTAAGCTAAACAGACAAACTGTTAAGCTTTAAACATTACTGTATATTCACATTGCTTGGGTAATGTTAATAGAAGCTTTGGCGAAGTGCCTGTTCTTTAATAGAACACATGTGTTAGCGGGTAGCCTTTTAGAGCTTTTCTGGCTTTGTGTTCGTAATATGTGAAGTAAGCGTTTTGTGTGGAATCATGGGGGCGTGAGCGATAAAGATTTGTTCTACATTCCGTACTGAAACTCCTAAGAATTGCAGTAAAAAATTAAATAAAAATAAATTTATTGGTATATTTTTGTAGGGTAAACTAAAATGTATTATTTTGTAAATCATTACTTTAATCTAACTTTTTCTAGCTACTTTATGCAATGCAGGTAGATAAAATTAGCTTATTCTAAGTGCTCTGCGATTTCCGCTTATGCTTTTTAATTTTTTTATTATTTTATGGTATTATTCTTTTGATCAAAATATTTGTTAGCATCAAATGCGTAATTAACTATTATTTATACATACATATATGCTTGCGCTAATTTTATTGTAGATCAAGTTTGGGGGTTATGTTATATATTACATCATTTCAGTCTATCTCTTAAAGTTTATTCAGCGTTTTCCAATGAACCGTATAAAGCAGGTATGTATGTGTTATTCGGATATCGTATTTTATTTAAATCTTTCAAATATCAACAAAATTACATAATCTATTAAAAAAAATATTTAAACAACAATCGAAAAAAAATACATTTCACTACATCAAAAGCGGAGTAGTAATAAAATAAAACAAAATCGTTCTGAATTGAGTACCTCTTCTATTTGAGAAGTCGGTCAAAAGTGCGTTCCTTTGAAGACAGTCTTGGCAGTTACAATTGTTTACAATTACTTCAAAATTTTTAATTTTACGTGAGGCGTAAATTTCTCTAATGCGAACTTAACGTTCTTGCCCTTTACAGTTTTGCTAGATTCTGTGGAAACTATTTAACGCTCGTAATAGTTGTACTGACTTATAACAGTATTTGCTCTATATTATTTTTGTCTAAATCAAATAGTTTTTACCTTCCTACAATTTATTTAAATTTATTTCTATTATGGTACTTTTCTATCCCATGTGCCTAATGTTTTTGTTGCTACTCTTGCTCAAGTCTCAAACGTTTATTGTTTTTATGCTTAAAGAGCTCCGTTTTGGGGGCATACATTTATTTTTTATCATATAGTAAGCTACTACTTCCTAAAATTACTTAAATCGTATACACGTTGGCAAATCTCAAAAAAAAAAATATTTCCCTCGGCACAGTTTACTTTGTACTAATAATACAAGCCAAATTCTTTTGTTTATTACTAAACAATTTATTTTGATTAAAATTTAACTAAATAAAAACGGCAATAATAATTTAATATTATGGCTTCATAATTATGAAAGCGATAATTATTTATAACAATATTTAGTTTATATAGTGAGAAACATTATTATAGTTATCATTCAAGTTGAAACAAGATTAAACACAAAGCCGCTAGTTTGCTGATATTACCCGTGAGGTAATTTATTAAATTAGCCGGTCCCGCGATTTGCATTTTATGAGTAAGCTATTTACGTCAGTCTCTCTTTATTTAGGTCGTAACTCTTAATGCATTCCTTCGGTCCGTTGAAAGTTGTTGCTTTAAGTTTCATTAAAACTTCTTTAAAGATAATTACATCATATAATTTCTCGTTTACACTTAATCAAGAACCGTTTTAATTTTTTTAAAACACTCACTAATCATTCTGGGTAAAGACGTTAAATATTTGTATCATAAAATCTTCCTTGTTTTTTCTTCAACCCTAATATCCGGGCTAAAGTGCCCGATTAGTTTTTACTCGGAACACTTCATCATAAACGTTAATCGATATACAAAAAGCCATTGGTTGTATATAACAGTACATGGTGAATAGATTAGGAAAACGCATATTTAAGAATATATCATACATGGAAACAATTTGTAGTAAACAAATTTAAAATATGCAATGAGTTTTTTGAAAGACTATTTAAACCAATTCATAATATCTATCAATAATTAAATTTATGATAAAAAATTTTGACCAAAATTAGGAATCAGTGAAAATTATTTTAATTAAGAAATTCGTTTTGTCACTGTTTTAATCATAATGAATACAAGTTTTTTTAAATAACATAACTTCATCATTTGATGATGATTTTAGTTGAATATATAAATGTGACATTTTCTTTGTTTATCTTCTAGTGGGGCCTTAAAACAAAATTTTAAAGCAAATTTAAATATCTTTATTCAATATAGAAGTTTACACTTGCTTATTGATTCTCAAACACACTGCCACCGGTTCGGAAAAGGACGCCTCGGACCTGAGAAGAACCGGCAAAAGAAACTCAGCTGGCTATTTTTTTATGTCATCCTTTAAAAATAACAAATAATTTTAAGCCATAACATATTATGCAATTTTGAAACAAGACCTGGAGCGAGCATTCCATTACTATCCATATCCATTTGTTCTCATTTAAAAAAATTAACACAAAATTTTCCTTGACTAACTTTTTAAATATTTTAATAGTTAAATTCTGAACGTTTACTGGGATTTTGTTGTGAAAATGTATACATTGTCCCATAAAAGACTTACTTATTCTTCGCAGTCTTGTTGCTGGAAGAATTCAATTATGTTTGTTTCTTGTATCTATGTCATGTGCATCACAATGTCTTAGGAAATCACGCCTATTTTTTTTCACATACATTTAATTTTCAAATATGTATTGAGAACTAACGGTCATTATTTTTATTTCTGTGAACAACTTTCTTAATGATTCTTTGGGGCCCAGGTTATAGACTGCACGAATTGCACGTTTTGGAGGACAAAGATCGTATTAGTATCCGCCGCATTTCCCCACAGTAGAATGCCATAAGACATAATACTATGAAAATAGCTGAAATACACTAAACGAGCTGTCCCCACATCAGTTAATAATCTAATTCTTTTTACTGCATAAGCTGCAGAGCTTAGTTTACTTGTTAGCCTGTTAATATGGGGGCCCCATTGTAGTTTTGCATCCACGGTTATTCCTAGAAATACAGTTGATTCAACTACATCTAACGCCTCCCCATTCATAACCATTTCAAATTTACCATACTTCACATTAGGAGTCATGAATCTAATACATTTTGTTTTCCTTTGGTTTAATAGCAAGTTATTAACACTAAACCAATTCGCTACTCTGGATACAGTATTATTTACATCGTCATTGACGTATGTCGTTTAATTTTAAAAATCAATGTATCATCTGCAAAGAATACTATCTCTTCGCTATTATTTATCACACATGGTAAGTCGTTTATATAAATGAGGAAGAGAAAAGGCCCAAGTATGGATCCTTGTGGGACCCCCATATTTACCGGGGCCCCGGGAGATCTTTTACCATTCACGTCAACCCTCTGAATTCGATGGCTCAGGTACGAAGACAGAAGGTTGAGTGCGGTATTTCTTATACCATAGTGACGTAATTTCCTGACCAGAGTCTCATGGTGTACACAATCAAAAGCCTTTTTGAGATCACAGAAAATGCCTGAAGCATCCAGCGATGCTTCCCAAGCCTCAGAAATGCTTTTAACTAGCCTGATGCCTGCGTCAGTTGTTGAGCGACCCCTAGTGAATCCATACTGCTTGTTATTTAAAAGACAATTACGATTGAAATGTTTAACCAATTGGTTTAGTAAGAGTTTTTCAAATAATTTACTAAGAGTAGGCAGTATAGATATTGGTCTAAAGTAATTAGGGTCCATATTACATCCTGATTTAAATATCGGAAAAATTTTGCTATGCTTCATTAGGTCAGGAAATTCGCCCCTTCTGATACGAACATTGAATATTTCTGCTTTGTGAGGTGATATACATCGATAATAGAACTTATCACCTTAACAGAGATCCCCCATAGGTCTGTAGTTTTTTTAATATCTAAAGTTTTAAATGTACTTACAACATCTCCGGTACTTACGTCCGTAAATTTAAAATTCTGTGTACATTCAATGGTATTATCTTTTAATAGTGATTCAGCAACTGTTAGAGACGATAAAAGTGACTTGGTAGTAGAAACTGGAATGTCCGAGGAGAATTTTTCGAAATAAGGAGCAACATCTTCGTCAGCTTCTAACGGTCATCAATATTTCGAGTTGCTATTAGTACCTCTTCCAGTTTCTCTGTTGATAATATTCCAAGTCATTTTTATTTTGTCTGATGAATTTTTAATTTTTTCTTTGATGTAAAGAGATTTCGCGAGAGTACATAATTTTTTAAATATTTTTGTATAGGCACTGACATGTGCTTTGTACTTTGTGCGCAAGCAAAGGACTTACTATGATTATATGTTTTTTCACTGTAAAGCTCATGTAATCTTTGCCTGCTTTTGTGAATTCCAACTGTTGCCCATTCACTAAAAGCTACAGAACCCTTTATTTTAACCGTTTTAGAAGTAAATATTGATTTAAATTCTTTCCTTATAAAAGAGAATATTGTATTATACATCACATGTGGGTTATCGTCATACTGTAAATAGTCAATTTTTGTGATATATTACGTCTAAACTTCTCAATACGTTTTTTATACATAGGAACAAACATAATTTTTCATTGTATTTTTGTCAGATGTTTTATTTAATTTGAAAGAAGCAAGCTGGCCACAGTGGTCAGAACTTAATTATTTAATAATTGACTTGTTTAATGGTTGACAGTTTGTAAATATATTATCTATACATGTAGCAGAAGTCTCAGTTATTCTGGTAGGTTCAAGAAATAAATAGCCCATATTTCTTCCCAGTTCATCACTGTATACTTTAATATAATTATTAGAAGAAATATGTTCTGATGTTTCTTTAAGGCCACTGCATGACGCTACAGTCTGAGACAAAGGCTTAGTAACTTTCAGCTCTGAATGACCTTGTATGCTTTGACAGTCACATACACAATTTATTGTCAAAGAATCAAATCTGTCAGAATTATGTTTACACAAATCTACAAAATCATTCATAGCCAGAATGTGTTCTGAAATTTTCCTCTGGAACGCTTCATATTTTTTTGAGAGAATATTTAAAGATGCAATCTCAGCCTGCAGTGCACTGACAGCTGAGCTGTGTTAGCCTCATTTTAACACAAGTTTATTTTGTCTTTAAGTAAGTTCCTGTCTTTACATATTTTACCATAAGTTTTGCAGATACTACGCCTATATTTCAACAATTTTTCAGTGTTTCTTATGTATTTGTTTATTTTCTTAAATTTTTTTCTGCTTTTTCCTGCTGATACCTGGGTGGTAGGCTTCGGAGTCATCACCAGTCAGATCTATAGTGCTAACATTGTTTGTAACATTTGAAACTGAGGATATCATATTCGGTACTTTCCCTACTAATTCACAATACAAGCTTTGGGTTTGATTAGTCTTTCATCATCATCAGCCTGTGATAGTCCACTGCTGGACATAGGCCTCCCCTAATACACCTCTATGCATTAGGCGGTTTTTGGACCGTATCCCACCACGCTGGTCCAATGCGGGTTGGTGGGTGGACCGACTTTTTACATGCCCATCCGACGCATGGATCATCTTACTTTTCAGACAATTGGGTGATCGGCCCAAATTGTCCTAACCAACTAGGAAACAACAAAGAAAATTTGTTGAGTCCCCGCAGGATTCGAACCCACGACCTCCGGTTTCTAAAGCACACGCCCATACCACTAGGCTACGGAGGCAGTTTAGATTAGTCTTTAAGTTCTGGTTATTACTTTATAAAATGCAGATAATTTTATGAGCCTCGTTTAATTCAGACTGCAGTTTAGAGGTGAAGCCGAGAGCTGCCTCATACTCACCCCTACACTGGTCAAACTCATTGACTACACTTTGCAAATTATTATTTTGCTCTTGTAAAGTTAAATAATTTGAGTGTAATTGAGCTAACTCTTGTAATTGAGCTAGCAATTGCTCTCATTGCAATTTGGCTCCCTTTAACTCTTTAAGCGCCAAATGGAGCAGTTCCTCAACCTGACGGGCCTTGGTGTTGCGGGTCATCATTTTTAAAGTAATTAAAATTTGAATTTAGTCAGAATAAATATAAGATGAACATTTGAAGAGGATAAAGTAACAATACGCTAAATTTAAATAGAAAGACGCAGTATTACACAATAATCACGGTCACAATCTGAATTTTAGTATTGGACAGACTTAAATTTGTACAAAGAAGGCCAAGAACGTTACAATAATTGTTAATAAGTTAATAAAGTAATATTAATTTAAATAATTATTGGGAGACTGTACAATGACGTGAATGTTGCAGTTAAAGCAGTTCTTATTCCGTCAAATCAGTAGGTATCAATAGCTCTAACTGTAATACAAATAGAGAGACTTTTCATGTAGCCTAGTTGGATTGTTTCAGGCCGAAATTGTAATGGACCTTTACTCGGTTAAATTAAGGTTAAAAAACTCATTCGCCTGACTAAAAAAGTCCAAGCAAAATGATGGTACCGAATTTCCAGTTCCTCTGTTTGCAGTGTGCTCAGTTGGATGGGATGAATATTAAAACAAGTGAATAAAACCAAAAGATTTTTATTAAATCCCATTTATCTAATTAGAAAATTGAATAGTCAATAAATTAGTTATTTAGGGTATTGCATTAATAAACAGGACCGACTGGTATGAAATAACGGTACGTCTCACTACGGATCCTATTTCTTATTTGTATTGGAGATCCGTGTTCTTAACCTTTACAAATAGCAATGAAGTACAACTGGGAATACGTCGTAGTCCATAAGCCAAGAAGTGGCCTTGTTGGTATTAGTTAATGGTCGCTCAGTGATTGACATTTATAGACACTACATCAGGAAGCGTAAAGGTTTGCCCGACAACACTTCGCAGCTCTCGGCGTTGCGCAACCCAGGCTGGGCACCGAGGATGAGGCTGCTCCGAGTTCGTTACATAAAAGTTATAAACTATGATGTTTCCCTCGTCATACTTCATAAAACATGCTATAACTTTGTAGCAATCAATAAAACGAATATACAAATAAATAAAACAACACTTCGCAGAACTGCTACGTTGTGAATTATAGCCAGATATATATATTTAACGACATAAACTTTTTGGCCTGCCATTATCCCATCTAATTTACGTTACGACGTATATATACGTATTCGTTTCATTTCCATATTTTGACCACTTATTTGACTCACTTTATTGGAACTTAGTTAAATTTATTTCGAACTGTTAGTATTTATATTAGCTTAATATTATAAAAATGCCAATTAATTATAGTCTGTTAATGTTATAATGACGTGATTTTAAATGGTTGAAAAAATAATATTTTCTACATGACTAAAAATATTAACATGATTAGTTGAATTATTGGTAATGAGCTGCTGCCCATTTTTAAAAAAATAATTATTTGCATAAATATTAGCAAAGGAATAAAAACGAATGATGTCACAAATATTCGGCTGCTATACTATACTATTCGGCCACTATTTATGTTATTCGGTATTCGGCTGAATAGTACTTGTTGAATTGGTCAGTGGTAAGTTGTGTTGGGTAACAACAAGCTTTGCAGCATTTGTTGGTAGCAAACGATTACGTTTTTCGTCGTTACAAGATAACAACTACAGAATGATGCCTTACTGTACACGCTGCTCCTAAGGAAGAAAGAAAAATGTTAGCTATGGTTGTTACGATCGTTTTTGACTCATGTTATTAATTGTGAATGTGCTTGATAACCATCAATTTTGTGCCGAATGTTCGGCGCTTCGACCCACAGCGTTGCCAAGTATTCAGAAATCGGTATTCGGCCAAATCATTATTCGTGGCAATACTAATAAAAGCCGCTAGTTGTGTTTTTTTTCTCTAATTTCTTTATGGAATAAACGATTTTAGGTCTATCACTGATATCGAATTTAGTACTGAAGAAATATATAGTAGTACTACTGTTAGTCTACAAATAGGAAAATATAAGTTTAAGAAAATTAGAGGCATATGCATTGCATTAGTTTACAAACTGTTAATGTTACCAATGAGGAAAGCCGATCTCCGCGCAGTAGCCGTTTCTAGTCGAAAGCAAGTAGCAAGGGATCGGCCGTTTTGACCATCATTGAAACAAGGTCTATGCCTTGTAATGAACGGATAAAGGCTGTCGATGATGATAATGATAACGATGAGTTGTCACTATACTTAAACTGAGGTTCATTTTACACAGTATTTGAAAGGAGTGAAATTGTAAAACTTTTGTTCCGTTTCCTTTTTAGGTTATCCACTCGAATACCTTAAAAGTAATTTATATATTGTTATTGCTCACATGAAGTACTCCTATCTATTGCGTAGTTCTTAAAAAATCTATTTTATGAATAAAGGAGTTATTGCGTGCTGTTATTGAACATTTTTGTTACGCTGAAACCCCTGAGGTGTTTTCTAATCGAACATAAACACAAAACACAGTAACCATTGTAAAAAATTTATCTCTATTAGATTGAATATGGATGTAACGAGCTAATTTTACTGATTTTATTACATACATCAACTAATTATAATTTATACCCAATGTTAAAAAGTATTAAAATAATTGAAAGGCTAAGTAGGTTCCTGTCGATAATTAGTAAAATAATATTCACATATATATATATATATGTATTTAGATCACAGATAAAAACGAGGACGGATGAAAAAGTAGGGAGAACGACATATGAATATATTCCTTGGTAAGAAAAAAAAAATACTGACACTGCTAGTCTAGATATGGTATACTGACCTAGATATTTGTAATAATAATAAAAAAAATATTTTAGTCTCTTCAGTTTTTTTTTTCTGAACGTAACAATTTTTTTGCATCTTGTCGGAACATGCTTTCAAAAATGGAGAAAAATTAAGTGCGTGTCGTTATTATCATACCTCTGTTTAAAATAGTTAAAGGCGCAACGAGAATCATTATTTGTTTATTTGACTGTCATATTATTATCGTTTATTATGACTGTAAAGTATAATGCTAATAATTATTTTTATTGAGATAAATTAATATAATATTTTACAGTCAAGGTCATCATTATTTGCTTGTGTTAGTCCACTGCCGGACATAGGCCTCTCCTAATGCACGCCTTCTCCATTTGGCTGACAATTACCATCACGTGGATTACTTGCAGACAATTCGGATCGGTCCAAATTGCCCTAACCAACTAGGAAACAACAATGAAAATTTGTTGAGTCCCCGCAGGATTCGCACCTTCGGTATCTAAAACACACGCCCTTACCACTAGGCTATGGAGGCAGCTCATAGTCAAGATGTTTAATTATAAACAATCATTAAAGAAAAAATAGAATTATAATTTACTCTCTGCAGTTCTCAATTATTTTTTACAGTTTGAATATGCTTTGATAAGTTCGCTTCAGTAATTGGTTTTTCAAGCTCACTAAAATCAGTACAGATAAATGTTTAATTATACAATGCTTTACGAAATAATATAAATTTATTGACGATTTCATTCGATCCAGATTTGTAATAGCTTTGCAAAGTCCTATCAGTATGATTTTAAGCATACAAAATTATGGCAATTTTTTGGAAAAAATGTGCAATGAAGTAAAAATTACTAGTTACTAAGATTCATTCGTAAATTGAAATGCTACAAACTATTTCTGTTCTAATGATATATCAACATTTGACAATATATACAATTGAAAAATAGTTTTAGTGCGTTATTTTGAATAATTGACTTAGATACTTCAGTTCTTCAGTTGAAACAGACTATCTCATCTTTGTACTTTTAGTTGTTGCATGTTTTGTAGAATTCCACATCAACTCAGTCATCTGGCGGATGAAAATAGCACGTCCCATTTCATATTTACATTGTTATAGGGCCTGTTCAACAGGAACTTAATTAGTTCCACATCAACTCGTCACGGCGGGATGAAAATTACTGCAACCCATTTGCCAAGTATTTAAACTAGTTATAGTTCAAGAGGAACATAAATTAGTTGACAAAATACTTTACATATGGCGCACGATTTGCGCAGAAATAACTCCTGCCACGATATTTCCTATTTATAAAGAGGACCTACGTCCTTCATAGGAAGATCAAAAATTAATAATCATACATTCTAGCTTAACTTCATTTTAATAATTTAAATTGATGTTTCCTTTCGGACGGGATAAAGAAGCAAGGTGACATGAAAATTTAATTTAAACTTTAAGTAAAATAAAACTTTGAAAATATTCAGTTTTTGCAAAACAAATACTAACAAATATGTGAAATAAACAGCTTTTATGCGGTGTGCGGAATATGGCATTTTAATGTCAACCAACGTCATCTGAAGAAGACTTAAAATTTTTTTATAATACGGGTCATGTTTAATTTAATTAGTTTAGAGTTAAAAATCCGGATTATCTACTACAACAGTTATATTTAGTGAAAAGTTATGTAGTGAAAGGTTTTTTATATGATTAGAGAGTGTACTTCGATAAGAGAAAACTTAATTGTTTCCAAACAGTAGGTCCATGTATTGCATTGTTTTATTTTAGCTCTGGAACTAAAATTTAAATATGTCCCTGAAAGTTTCGAGTGCAGTGTATGGTTATAATTTATTTAAAATAATATTATCTTTAAAACACATGTGGCAACGCTTTAACTCATTTACATATTTTGGAAATATATTGTTATTAATTTTAGCATTTTATACAGAGTCTCACGGGCGAAATGAAGTTTTACATTAAGGTAAATGCAACGCAAACTGTTTTTTTTAACTTTAAACTAAATAACTTATTTTGCAAAATTTTTTTTTCACTTTATATCTTTTTATGAATTTTCGGAAATTTTACTCTGAAATTTTAATTTAATTTTTTTTACCTGTTAATTTAAGGATTATAAAATCTAAGTTCTTAATCTTATTGGTTAAACATCACGTTATGATCGAACATGGCGGCGATACACCAATAATAACACTTGTTTCTAGTGACATTATAGGTAAGTTCTAAATTCTATCTACTTTACAAAACTTGGCTTCAAAAAGACTTAAAGTTTTCTTTTGCGCCGAATACAGTTATAATACATCGTTGCTTAATAGGCGTGATGACAGTAATTAAAAACTACTAAAATACTATATTTATTGAATAAAACTTGAAGCTTGGAATATAAAATACGCATTGTTTTTTTTATTATTAGTATGATTAATATTAATTTTTATAAAATAACAAAAACTAAAACTAAATAAGGCAATCTGCCATGATATTTTGAACACCAATCAGAGCGCATGACGTCACGATTGAGTAAGCGCATGTGCGCACGAACACTATTTTAAATTTGTTTGAATACCGAGTTCATCTATTTAGTGTGATATTATTAATCGATATAAACTAACAAGAATCATGGATCAAGGATTTACTAAGGCAAACAGTGCTAATTTTCTTAGAATCGACATAATAATGCTGGGAGAGTTTTTGTTGAGATGAAGCCTAACCTCGAAATAGAAAGTTTATTTTTTTACATTTAGACCTTGTACAAAATATTATTACCAAATACAATATACTAGAATCTACAAAAGTATGTAAAAACTTACGTCAAAGTGATCTCCACAAAAATAAAGGTGAGTACTGGGCAATATTCATTTAGTACCTCGCCTTGCAAGTTTAAGCTACTTGTTTCGTACTGTTTTATTTTGAGGAACGAACAGCTTATAAGGCTTATAAACTAGCTTATAGCTTAGTTTTTATGGATGTATTGCGCTCACACTGGGACCCCACACAACCTATTCACTTTTGAATTCATTTTTAATACCACAAAATAACAAATTTTTTGATTACTCAAACGTGACGTCACAAGTGACGCCATGACACTAACAAGTGTTTCAGGGGGAAATTTAAATTATTACTTTAAAATAGCATTTTTCCCTACTAAACTTTTAATTTCTACAGAAATAAAACATTTTCAATTATTGACATCATGCCTGTTGTGATGTGCGAAATATGGTATCGCAGTAGTGTGAAGGATTATGTAGTAAGTAAAATTGCTGCTCATACGAATTAATAAAAAATTATAAAAGGAAAATTTGCAAATACCGAAAATGTCTTTTACAATTCATACGACTGCTACACGTAAGTCGATAACGCGATTCCGTACCAAATTGAATAAATCACTGAGTCAGTGCAATATTCAGGTGCTCGAAATAACCTTGGGAATACTATTTTGAGCTCTTCTAAGGATATTTTGTCTAAAAACTCATGTGGTCTGTTAACCAAACTTTAATATCTCTGAAAATCAGTTTTTAAAAATCTTACACGACCTTAAATCCAAAACTGCATTATTTGACTTTTATCATTATTAATAGGTAAATATTAATCGTAATCATATTTATATTTTATATCAAATATATGCTAATTGCTTTAAAAATTACTAGAAAATTTTTATTGCAAGTTGCTAAAGACAGCCTCCGTAGCCTAGTGGTAAGGGCGAGTGCTTTAGAAACTGGAGTTTTGGGTTCCAATCCTGCGGGGACTCAACAAATTTTCATTATTGTTTCCCAGTTGGTTAGGGCAATTTGGGCCGATCACCCAATTGTCTAAAAAGTAAGATGATCCATGCGTGGGATGGGAATGTAAAAAGTCGATAATATGTAACCGCTATTAATATCTACACCAACCGACCAGCATTGAACCAGCGTGGTGGGAGACGGTCCTAAAACCCCCTAATTTAGGAGGCGTGCGTTATGTCTAGCAGTGGACTAAGACAGGCTGATAATGTGTGATGTGCCACATCAGCCTGTGTTAGTCAGCCATAAAGTTTTATTTATAGCGTTACTTATTACTTGAAAATAATTGGAATAATTGGATTTTATTTGATTTAGCTCATTAGAGTACCTATTTTCCTTACATTTGTATATTAGAAATAAAAGCTATTAGTATTTGTTTATTGATATAAGAATTTAATATATTTATTTGTGTATTTTGTTTAATGTTCTTTATTTATTTTTTACCACCAATCAGCTAAAGAAGGCACATAATTTTCTTCTTCATAATTCATACGACAAATATTGATATAAAAATTCCTACGAGCAAGGATCGTGACTAATGGAATGTATTGGAAAACTATTTCTTAGAGCTAATAAATTGTTGTTAGAGAAGTATATGACACTCCCTAGCAATTCGTTATTGGTAAAATAATTTACGAACTTGGTCACAGAAGCATGCTAAAATTAATTGTTTACAGTAATAATAACATTTTTTAAAAAGGTGCGAGATATAATTTGTTTATTGCTAACTAATAATGTCGGAGATAGACAAAAAGTTCAGTGCAAGTCTTTTAAAATATTATCCTTGGAAGTAAGATCTTAGATGTTAGGTTGGGATATATTGTTTTAACAGGTAGTGATCTAATCATATTAATTATTTATACCAATACCAGAAAGAGGAAAACAAATGCGTTTTTGTTTGTCTTGAATAGGCTCCAAAACTACTAAACCGATTAGAAATATTCTTTCACTCCTAGAAAGCTATATTTTCCTTGACTAACGTAGACTACTTTTACGCTAAAAAAAAATATTTTAAAAATCTAAAAATAATGGTACTATATTATATTATGATTTGGTTTGCTAAAACCCTCTTAGCTAGTTGCAAAATTTCAACGCTTTGCTGGTAAATAGAACAACTAAAACTTTCATGTAACATACTGAAATTTATATTAAAGTGCCGGCTAAACCTCATGTGCAATCAGTGTCGGTACCGATTAGTTTTGGAGTCCTTTATGTGTATGAGATGCTTTAGTTTGTCGCCTCATTGATATTCTAGTTTTAAACCGTTTAGTTTTTTTTAAATGAAAATTGTTAAATAGTTTATCTGGTGAAAATTCTATTACATCTAGTTGAATTTCTATCTCTTTTCTTAGTTCTATTTATATATATATACACAACAGTTATGCTAAAGTCATGTTGGAATACATATATCAAACAATTGATAATATATAAAATTACAAAAAAAATATAAAACAATTAACACATAGTTTTAATGCCTACAGATCTATCGAAAAATACATCGACAAAATTATTTACTTCTACTTAGAACAACTCTTAATACCGAACTTTTCAAAATTTATTTTTCCTGCATTCCAGGAAAATTTCAATAATATAAGTTCCATCAACATTATCATCATCAGCCTGTATTAGTCCACTGCTAGACATAGGCCTCCCTAATACACGCCTTCCTCACTAGGGGGTTTTTGGACCGTATTACCCTACGCTGGTCCAATGCGGGTTGGTGCGTGGACGGACTTTTTACATTTTCATTAGACGCATGATCAGCCCAAATTGTCCCCAACACGACCTCAATTTAAAGGACACGCCCTCATTGGTTTATAAATGTTAAACACAGATTGTCTAACATTTTAAAGCAAATTTCGATACAATATACCGTATAGAATTACCCGACACCCATCCTTCTTAATTAAAAAATCTGTAGGACTAACTTAACTCATATTCGGCATGCCTAGACTTTATTATGAACTTCAAAAAAATGCAACATTTCTAGATTTGACTTAATTCACTGTGACAGTCTCACAAATTTAAAGTCCAAGTTAAATTACCTGACGTCTCTGTTATAAAGTGTGTTTGAACAATATTTCAGTTTTAAACGTCTAGGATCATATTTTATGTCTTCAATTGATCTTTAATATTTTTTAAAATTATTTCCTTTACTTTGATAAATTTAATATGATAATCTATTATTGTACGAGCTGTAAACCATCAACATTTCCATCAATAATGTAACCAGACATGGCTGTGGCCTATGTTGGAAATCCAAAATATGAATAAATTTTACTTTAATAAAATGTGTGTTAATAAACATAGAGACAGGATACGATATTACTATATTAAAATATTCAAAAATATTTACTTTCATATCGCATAAATGTCCAAATAACTGCGATGTGAACGTATTTCAGACTTTGTACTTTGTATTCTTTTTCCGTTTCATATGGAGTACACGTAAGCCAGTTGTTAAATATAAAATGCACAGAAGTGCTCTTGTTTTAAATATTTATTATAAATATTTTTACTAATGATAAACTACTGCATGCCTTATAGCGTTTGATGTTGAGTTAGTGGAATATTGTATCCATGTGAAGGAGAAGATGTCTTAAAAAATACTAGATAATTAGTTTATACTTATAATTTTTTTATAAAAATACCCGTATTAAGATAAATTAGGTGTATGTGAGTGGCATGACCGCAACCAAGACACATTTAGGGGCTTTATTAGAATTATAAATAAAATTTTCTGCGATGAATGAATGTAATGTATTAAGTTCTAGATTTTTAAAAGTATGTCAATGCGCATAGACAGTTTGTTTTGCGTATTACTTACATTTAATAATTTTGTGTTTCATAATAACATTAGATATTATTGTGCCAATTATGTCAAACAGCTGTAGCCATCATCATCAGCCTGTGTTAATCCACTGCTAGACATAGGCCTCCTATAATGCACACCTTTTCCTATGGTCACATCATCCGTGGTCCATCGGGGTGACGTCTTTTCACATGCCCAACCAATGCATTGATCATCTTACTTTTCAAAAAATTAAGGGTTCGGCCCAAATAGTACTAACCTACAGAAACAACAATAACACAACGTTGTTTTCACCGCGGGTTTTGAACCCGCGACCTCCGGTTTATAAAGCAAGGGCCAATACCGCTAGACCACGGAGGCGGTTTGTAGCCAATTGTTTTTTTATTTTTTTTATTCAAATTTATTTTGAAATCCCAAGTATCAGCTGTAATAGCAAAGAATATATTTTTTATTTCATTTTAATTTATCTAATGACATTCCATCATTCAGGTTAAATTAATAAATACATTACAATACAACGACGACGAAAACAACTTCAAGAATCATTAATTTTATAAATTGTATGCGATTTGACATAATGTAGAATATTATCGAGAAACTGGCATTTTTGTCAGTTTCGTATGTTGTGCTCTAGAGACAGCGTAATGAGTGGTGCTCTACAACCAAACACATTATTTATCTATTCAGGCATTTACTCGACAAATGAATATTGCTCCATTGGCTGGCAATACACGAAGTTGTTCAAAACGTACATGGAAGCAAAGTGATATGCGTTAATACTAACTATTTTAGAATAATGTATAGTGTATTACATAAGGAACTAAAAGCGCATAAGGTAAATTAAAATGTATCAAACATTTGTAAAATTAGCGAACCATCTTCGTGGCTTAGTAATAACGGCCAGTGATAGTGTAAACGGTGGCTTACAATGGAATAAAAGTTGGTAGAACTATCACCCGATTGCCTTAAAAATAATTAGATTATTGGTAATACATAAAAGATAGTAACAATTTTAAGCCCATCTTTGACAGCTAGCTAGGAGCGAAAGTTACTTTTAAACTATCTGATTTCAGGTAACTATACTTTTTGGATGAAAAGCAATACAGATCAAATGCAAGTCGCAATGCACAAAAATGAAAGTGATATATATGGGCGCTTTGAAAGCTGCTGTCGAGAACTAGTTAAAACGAAAACTATAGGTACAGATCGCGGTGCTATTTTATAAATTAATAGATTCGTTACAAAAAAAACTGTTAGTTTTAATATTAAATTATGTTTAACATTAATAGAGTTACAAAATGTACACTACCAGCATTGTTATACGATGGGTTCATTTAGATTTAGATATTCAACCAATGTGTGGTGCAAGTAATGCCCTACGGCGCGGAGTCGCAGAAACATGCAGAAGAACAATAGTAACCAACTTCTCTCCCTCTTATAGAGTATGCTATGTAAAATAATAGGTAAAGGGCCAGCCACATAGCTCGTAGAACCGACAACCGATGGGGAAGATAGGTTTTCGAGTCGTAACCTCGTATAAGTCATCGCAATGTGGGAAGACACACAAGATGAAGTGACGAATTGTGCAAATATGCAGGGATGCACAATCGTACTTTATGGCAGCTCCTGCGGGACGCCTATTTTCAGCAGTGGACTTCGTTAGGCTGCTATGATGATGACGAATGTAGATTATTATAACATAATTTTATTAATGATAATATTATAATTCAATATGATTCTCGATGTAACCCTAACTCCAGAACTATCCTTTTATTCTACCTCTTAACTATTGAACAAATCAAGAACTTCCTCTTGAATATGCATATTTAAAATTTTTGGTATCAGTAATGCAGTTTATTTTATGGTCTCCGCATTTACATAAAGATATGCTTTCAACGTTAATATACATTTTTGTCTCTCTTTGGCGATGTGCCCGGATTTCATAATTTTGCTTTTTGAACATGTACTGCTATTACTTAAAGAAAAATTATTAATTGAGAGGTTGTTTGGTTGTTTTTGCAGATTTTTATCGGTGGAGCCAGGATAGCTCAGAGAGCTATCTTGGCTCCACCTGAGTTTTTAATTATTTTGAAGACAAACCCTTATGACCCCTTTACTTTGCAGTTAATATTAAAGTAGCGAGAGTCTGTTTACAGAGAGAGACTTACTTTCAAAATACTCGTGGTTAGATTAAAAATTATACTTATCTTTATTATTACAGTTAGTATTATAAAATGTAACATAAATGTGGAGTACTTCACTTGTTAGTTATTTTAATGATATTTTATATGATAATAAACATCGTTATTACCATGTATGCATGAAATTTGCGACGCCGTTGGTAGCAGCTCATTTGCCGCGAGATCACGAATTTAGTTTAAGGTAAAATACAGCGAAATTAAATTACCGTGGTACCTGCGATACTTCGTTTCTTATTTCATAATAATTTATCTTTAAAAATTGCATTAATTACTATTTTGATAAATACTGTCTTTATTCGAAGAAAATATTGTAATTCCAAAAAATTAACACAGCTAGGCATTTACTTATAACTTAGTACTATTAACACAAAGATAATATTAAGAAGTTATTTACTGAGCAAATTAAAAAAACTATGCGCTGGTTGTGTTGTTATCATAAAAAATTTTTGACAAGCAGTATGGTAAATTGTTTCAAGAAAAGATAATTTCTTAAAAATTAAGAAAACTATGTATCCCCAAAAATTTATTGACTGCAGTTAAAGTCTATGTATTGTATCCAAGGTAAGTTGTGTTCTGTCGTAAGCAAATGTTTTACCTCTTGTTTGGTTTAAAGCATTGACATGAGTTTTGAATACTATTTGATTGGTCTAATATACTTATAGAAAACAAGTTTAATTTTATTTATTTATAAGTTCATTATATAGTTTGTTTTTACAAAATATATTGAGGTTATTTAAAGATTATAAATTCACAAATTACTCTTGTTTATCTTCATTTTAGCACCTCTTCACAAGCTAAATGGCAGCTAAATTAAAAATTAAAAACAGGATTGTAACGCAATATCTTGGTATAGAATTCGCACCAGACATATAACTTAAGCTTTTTACATTACGAAGTCTGATCTAGAAAGCAAAGCTGGCAGTATTGAGGCACATTGTGTAAGAAAATTGTATTAAGTATTAAGAGAAAAATATAAAAACATGCACTATTGTTTTTGATATTTTTATAATCAAAATCATCAAAAATCATGCAACAATCCCTGTAGTGATCGTAGTTATCTGTTAGTGTTAATAAAATGTCAATTTACGCTGCCATTTGCATGCTATCCGTTAGTATTATTACGAATGCTCTAGAGATCGCAATGATAATTTGAAGATATTATCATCGATCTACTTCATAGGTTTGCTTATCTATAAGATCGCATTTTATTGTTTGGTTTTATAGTATGATAAAGATTATTGACCAGCCATTTAAAATAAAATAAAAACATTTTATCAAAGATTTCGATTAATACATTGCCATGAACTTTTTAATTTTTAATGCTAACGAAGGAAGTCATAGGATAGCATTCTATACCTACGTTTTACCTGTAAATACGCTGGCTACGGTGCACTTCAAACCGGAACACAGTAGTATTTTACATAGTTCTGCTTTGCGGCAGAAATAGGCACCGGTGGTACCGCCCCAGACGGCCTCTTGTTAAAGAGGATAAAATATTTTTTAATAATGAGATATTTTATAATGTTTATGTAAATATATTTTATAATGTTTTAACTATGTACGTCCTTGTTATTTTTAGCTTTATTATCTGTTTTAACAACATTTGATGTGTATTATTTAAGAATGTTTTGTTTAAAAATCAGAAAATTATGGTATGTTTCTTAATAAAACGTTTATCCTATTATTAATTATTCAAACTTTCAAATACTACGTTTTAAGGTCCTTGTGTACCTGTGAGGTAATTTAAAACGCTTTCCGGGGCCACGATTTGCATTTTATGCGTAAGCTTTTTCCATAACTCTTTCTTTATTGACGATTAATTCATATCTTCACTCCCTTGAAATTTCTCGCTCGAAGTGTGATTAAAAATTTTTAACACAAAATTATGTCAACTTTACCGTTGACAGTGCACGTTTTTTCATTTTCTAATATCTAATAAAGGTCGCCTATACAAATCTCCTAAAAATACGGCTCTGATTATTTGGAATTAGGTGGAATTATTATAGCTGATTAGAACTTTAATTATTGTCTAAAAACAATATGAACCCAAGCCATACATGTTCATCATAACTACAAACAACGTGTTAAGGGACGTCTTAATAAATTTTCTTAATAATTACAAAAAATTGTCAAAATTGACAAATATTCCCAAGACTGCCGCATTGTGTCCGCAACACTGACTTTGTTTAACACCAGGAGGAGTTTTTTATTTAGATGTGGGCTTGATAACATTTGCCTGTAATTTTTTTTTATTATTTACACACAGTTTAGTTGCAAGGTACAAAATTAACAAATTATTTTTGAAGAAACAATGAGAACAAGAGCGTGAGTCATTAAATATATTTTTACTGAATTGTTAGGCTGAGATACATGAACACATCCTTAAGGAATATAAAATACTTTTTTCTTATATATAAGACTCGTAGATTTACGAGTGCCGATTACCTTTTTATGTTTAAATGACTAACGATAACCGATACTTTATTGAATAAGTTAACGTTAGCGTTTTGAAGGTTTTAGAGTATTTACTAGTAGTAGCAGATATAACAATTTGTAGCGGTTTATTACAAAAATAGACACAAAGCCAATCCAATGCAATAGCTCTGTTGTACAGATGAACGGAGATTTTTTAATGTGTCATCAGTATAAGTGAACTAAGCTGTGTAAACAGTGGAACAGTGTTAACTAGTTTTTTTAATATTTAAATGTAAAATTTTTTTATTATTAAAAAATAAATGTGGCATAAAAATAAAAAGGTGAAAAGCCAAGTACGAGAATACCTGGTCATAGATTAAACACATTAAGAGTAAAAGAACTGCGACGTTTCAAAAGGCGGTTGTGTTGCTTTTGTTTCTTTGCCAGCAGCGGCTATGATTACTGTTTAGCGTCAAGCTAAGACTGTTTTAATGAATTGTTATATCTACTTTTCAACTTACTGCGCAGGTTTACATTAAATTCATTGCAACAGTAAGGACAAATATAATACTGTTAAAAACTACACCTAGATTTGTATCAAACGAAGAGATTTATTTAAAAGGTAAATAAACACATTTTTCAAATATTAATATACCTATTTCCTACATATATGTATAAAGTCTATTAATATTGTAGTTACTGTATCGGCGAATATTTTTGAAATAAAAATACAACATACTATATAAAAACGTTTGGTTCAGTTATAAATAATCCATTCTCTATGCAAGCTACTTACAGTTATTATATTTATACGTTTGACGGCCATATAATAATATAACTCAAAATAAGAATTTGCTTCTTTTTAGAGTATAGAAAGTTATTAATATCATTAATACTTTCCGTAACCGGTTTGTTTAAATGAAATAAAAGTAACTCAGATTTTTATTGAAGAATGATGTTTGTGTCATTACGATTTTAAATTGATATGATGTAAACCATTCCATGGGGTGTAAGGGGCTGCTGTCGACATCTTCGTAACGCTAGCACGTGCGAAGCACTCACCCACCCACATTGGACCAGCGTGGTGGGATACGGTACAAAAACCTCCTAAAGGAGGAGGGCATTAGGGAGGCCTATGTCCAGCAATGGACTATCACAGGGTGATAATGATAACCATTCAACGTTTACGGAACGCACATTATTAAATCACAAATATCACTAATAACGTTTTTATTTAAATAAACTTTAATTCCTCGTGAATATTGTAAATGGTCTGTGTAATTATAAAATGTATGTGGCATTACATAATAATTTACATTAATATTGTACAATATTAAATTAATTTAATTATTCTGCGTTATTAAATGTATTACGGTAGATTAGAGTGTTAATAAGTTTTAATTAAAGTTATCAATTGAGTTTAGGCTTCGTAAGCAATAAGAACAAAACGAAGAATAATTTAAGAAGTATAGTTCAACTTTAAAACAAAAATCTTAAACAACTGAATAGTTAACTGACTCCGTATTTTTTTTTGCATACGCAGCAGACGAGCAGTCAGGGCCACCTGATGGAAAGTGGTCACCGACGCCCCAGTCATGGGTCATACAGATATCACCAACGCGCTGCCAACCGTGAGGCATAGGATGTTAAGTCTCGTTTACACAGAAATTACGCTGGCTACAGTGCCCTTCAAACCGGAACACAGTAGAGTTTTCACAATACTGCTTTGCGATAGAAATAGGCACGATGGTGGTACCCACCAGACGGTCCCTTGTAAAAGGGACCTACCACGGTGAAGGGACTTACCACCGGTGGTAGGTCCCAGTAGAGCGTATTTAACAACTTCCCCTCTTTACTCATCGAATGTCCCATATTCGAATCCTGCGGGGAACAACTAAGTGTCAGAGATGTCCTAATAAAAATATATGTCCTTTTTTTCAGAAAGTAATTATTGGAAATCTAAAAAAAATGATGTTTTTAACATAATGTTATTTACCATGAATACCATATCCGATCTCAGTATCAATTCGATGTTGCATCTACACGGATTAAATTATTTCAACTTTTTCCTTACAAGAAAAGACATTTTCACCTTTAAGTTGAACTTAAAGTTATTTCAAAAAGGTATTACGCCTTACCAAATTTACATAAAAATAAAATGTAATTCTGATTCCGTATCGGATTTCACACAAAGCAATTTTACGCGAAATATACGGTTAATACCTACTTGGTTATGCTGGTCGCTCAAATATTTCTTAGGAATTTCATGTCCCAGTTTGCGAGAGAATTCCTAAAATTTTGCAGGATGAGAATGGTGGATATTAACGTGTACATTATTTATAATTGGAGAACATTTCATACAAGTCCAGACTTATATTACAGATCTCAAAGTGGTTGAAAAATCCACCTGATTCCGGGAATACACTAGAACGCTATCACCTCGGGCCCTTTTTCTGTTCCAAAATAAAATGACATACATCGTACTGTAAGCATAAAATTTGTAGTAAATAAAAGAGATAATTTTGTACCGTACGGTTTATATGCTAGGTGAAAATAATTATTGTGCAAAAGAAGCGCATCGTTACATGTCTAAGCGAACTTTAATTCAATAAATAATAAAAAAGGAGGACTTGGACATGATTAATATCCACTTTTTATTTAATTTTTCAGTAAAGTCATAGTAAAAATCAATTGTCACCAGTGTAGCAGTGCGTAGGAATTTATAAAAATATTTTTTTTTCGATTGATTTGGTATTTTCATATATTCCTAAAATTTTTGTAATTTTTAATAAAACAATATCACGATACAAATATTTAGTTAAATATTTATGTTTTTATAACTATCGTTAATTAATATGCAAACTTTATATCTAACCCACCTTGTAATGGAACTCGATGATGAACTGCAACAAAAATAGATAATTAATTTTGAGTATATATCAATAAAGACCCTAAATGATTTATTACTTTATAATTAAAATACGTCAAGTGGTTTGTTATTAAATTTTGAAATCTACGAAGGCATCAAGTTAAAGATTTAGAATTATTTTAAATAAATATTAGAATTTAATTCAGCCTTTTGATGAACGAAGAAAATGGTTTACATAACAGACATTTTGCGAAGTATATTATCAACATAACTATGGATGTTGACAGTACCAACTTTTTAACAAAAGCTTAAAGTTATACTATTACTAGATATTCTAAATTACAACGAGAGGACATGATTATGTTTCTACATTTTTATCATTAGAAGTAAACACTAAATATACAATAAATATTTAGTTTGTAAAGTCGTATATTCTCATATCTTATAACTAAGTCATCTAAATGTCATCAAAATCGCATTACGACGAAAGTTTTTATTTTTCTTGTGGCAAATGATCAAGAAATTTTCGCTCTCAACTTTGATAGGACCTTTAATACACATGGACCACATTTTTCACGTACATTATTGATAAGAAATTTCACCAGTTCTAGTGGATGTTGACGCTATTTAGTAAGGAAAATTAAGTATAAATAAATCTGTAAGCTCTGTTTAATCCTTCTTACTATTGTATCAAAAACCAACTCTCTTTTGAATAATTGAACTTTTTTGCATATAAATTGATTAACGCAGCAATTGCAATTAAGGTATAGTTACATATGAACCTGAAAGTAAAAAAAAAAAACATTTTAAAAATCATAATCTTTACAAATTTGCCGGGCTGATATAAAATGCTAAAAACGAAAAACTGTATTATTGTTGGTGAAGCATGGTCACAGTAAGAAGTCTTTTTGCAAATAAATTTATTTATTTCTTTACTGAAGACGCAGAATGCATAGATATGGTTTCTTAAAATTCTTAACTACCTAAAATTCTTGCAAAAGTTATACGGGGAAGTACGAACAATTGTTAAACAACTTTTAATTAATTTTAACTTCAGACAAAATTTTGCGAAACAAGACATATATGAGACCGAATAACATTTAATTTGTTGACTTACTTAGTAGGATAGATTAAACTTAAGTAGCTTGATGAAAACTAAAACCTATTTAGAAATTTCAATTCATTACATAAATAAGAAGGAATTTTTATCCTTTTCCTCATTACTGTTTTGAGATCTTTAAAAAATTAACGTTACAAAAGTAAATAATTTAAGCAACATCAATAAACGGGACCTTAGCGTGTATTGTTTAATTTTATAGCATTATCATGAGTTTTTATAACTCAGAGTCTTTTTTATTTTAGTCTGACTAAATTTTACTGCACTATGGTAGCGTAAAACCTAATGTGATCCGGTGTGTGCAGCTAACGTAATGTTAATAAGATCTAAAGTTCAATATAGTAACACGTTGGAATTTTTATTATACTTATTAATTTACGAATATAAACTCGATGGATCCAGTTAAAGTAATTGGAACGAGGTTAAGACTATTTTGTACTGGATAAGACTATGTGTTCATGTTCTTTTTAATTAGGAATATAACAATAAATGCTGGTGTATGTTTTAATACCTTTTTGTAATCGATGAGATATTTGATGAGTTATTAAAGTTTAATTCTATTTGATCTTCACGACCTTATATTTATGCGTTTTTCACGCGTACACAAACATAATTGACGTTATATAAATAAATAAATAAAAGGCATGACTATCATTTTTAAATCCATATTTATATTCATAGAATTTTTGCAAATATATGCTCTTTAGAGCCTTCTGCTTGTTAGACCAAAGTGCTGCGTGAACACGTTTTCACATTGTTCTGCTGTTCTTCAATTCGCAGTAAAAATAAAATAAAGACATGCTAGAACACTTCAGCAATAATGACTATAAAACTATTAAAAGTAAGGACGAGCTTACATTTCTGCAGTGTCCTTTATTCTTGCAAGTTTTTTTGTTAACATACAACAGTCTTTTGATTTGCGTTTTTAGTTGCAAAGTTTCTTCTGTACACATTCTCATTGGCTAGTGTTATCCAAATAACTGCAATATGAGAGCTCTCTGATTTTAATACATTCTTTTTCTGTTTCACGTGGTGTTTCTTTACGTATTTCACATACACGTCGGTTAATCTTACGCTAGTATTAGATTATGTGCATGGAATGATTATATTTATTCGACACAGTTTTTACGCATTTTACTTATGTATAACATGTTGTTAATATCATGTCTTATTGCAGTAAGATGGAGTAACGACATTCGCATAGTGGCCGGTGTGGGCTGAATGAGAATAGCCGAAGATCGGAAGCGGTGGCGGGCATTATTATTTGTATATTATTACAGGTCTATCTCCAGCAGTGGACACAGGCTGATGATGATGATGATTGCGGACTAATCAGGGACGTTGTATTTTTCCTGTAAAGGCACAATAAAGCTATCTAGATTAAAGCATTATATGTAATCTAACCGATTGGAACTATTATCATGTTAAAAATATTTGTTAGTTAACTTGTGTATAGCGACATTTTGATTTCAAAAATAAACGTGCGTTTTGATTGACTTTCAGTTATGTGAAGTAACCGTAAAGCAAATAAAAATATTTTAACATAATATTTAACTGATAACAAACTAAGAGTACAAAAAAACACCTGCGGGAAATATAGTGATTTGTTGTATATAACTGAAAGTAAATTTAAATATTTTTTAAATGTTTTTTAACATATGAATTTGGTATTGCTTGCCTGGTAACAACTTTGTGATATCGTTGTTTTTGGTTGCTTATGACTATTTGGGCCGATCACCAGTTTGTCTGAAAAGTAAGATGATCCATGCATCAGATGGGCATGTCAAAATCAAAAGTCGGTACACCCGCATTGGACCAGCGTCGTGGAATAAGGTCAAAACGCCCTAATAGAGTAAGGGTGCATTAGAGGAGGCTGACAGACTGATGATCATGACTATATTTGAAAAAAAACAACGGAATGTATTTATATATATATATATATATTATTAACTTATTATTCATAGTTAAAACTACTATGTAATCGTAATGGCACAATGAAAGAGGATATACATTGTGTACCTACATTGGTGCGAGGCATTCTGCAATTTTGTGCCATTCCATGATTAACATATGCGGCTTTTAAATAATAAAAAACATATTAAAGACTGAGGTGTGTGAAAATAAAGTATATTAATCGAATTAAATATATATATATAATTATTAAAATAATAGCTGTATATACGAATATATGAAGGACTAAAAAAAAAGCCGCAGAGTTTGCGGTTAAATCTGTATCTTGTGCCATAATAACTAAATCATTATATTTTCATCTCATTGTAACATATACTATAATGTTATGTATTAAATTGGTAAACTTCACTAAAAACGTTATTCGTTTTTATTAATGTAAATTTAGCCTATCTTTTAGCTCCAGTGTCATTAGTACAATTCAGCAGAATAGTTCAGTGTATATCTCACTAAGATCGTTGATATAAAAATAAATAGTAAATATAATAGATTTTAACAGGAAACAAAGATACTTTTCATAATCACAGTAAAATGGTGTTTTTAAACTACTATTGCTGCAGAATACTAATCTATAAAAAACCCTAAAATATTATTAATGATTGACTCTGAAAATAAAGCGATGATAAGGATGATGATTTAAAAATTAATGATTAATAAAACAGGATTTTAACAATACTTATTTTATTTATATTGATAACGAGTAAACCACGGAGAAAGTACGTCATGAATAGAATAATTTGTTATATACTAGGGGCTGCCACGGCTCCAATAATGATATCTAGAAAATCTATGGGAAAATATATAAATTTATCAGCATTAATCTACAATATTATACATGATTTATGCATAAAAAACTATTCATTTAATATATCTATATAAAAATAGACAGTTTTAAAGATTTAGGCATACATAGAGATATAGAAACGGAGAAAGCGACTTTGTTTTATACTATGTAGTGATACGATGAATCGGTGAAAGAACGTAGGGAGAAATAATGTGTGATTGTAAGAAATAATAACATATTTGTTTCCTAAAAAACGTAAAATAACTACGGTTAAAGAAGATGTACAGCGTGACTGACATCTTGCGTTAGACACACAATTTTCCGCGCGACATAGCGTTGAATGGGACAAATTTAACAAAGCTTCAACAATATATTACTTTGTTAGCAAGGTTTACGTTTACGTTTTGCGTTATGTATTCCGTAAAATTGAAAAGGAAAATGATTAATACGTTTAATTTATGCAATACACTGTCTTTTTTTCTTTAATGGAAAATAATGGCAGCAATAATTCTTTTTTATATCTAAAATATCGCACGAAATAAGAAATGCGACTACTAAATAAATATGCCTTTTGCTTTTTTATAATATACCTTTACTATAAAAAATTTTCCTGGTATAAATTTATATAATCATTTTCTTTTTTCACGTAATGCCAACGAATTTTATAACCTTGAAAATGCAAAAAACTTTTAATAACAGATGTATGTTTTTCTTTAGCGCATAAAGTTTGAAAGAAACTTGCAAAATTTTATAAAAAAAAGGAAAATGGCTGCAGATTTTGGAACTATTTTTGTTAACATTTTACTTATTATTAGTACAATAACTACATTGGTAACATACCTTAGTACATATATATTTGTACATAACATACCTTAGCAGACATATACACATAGGTCTAAATAACGTTATCCGACAAGTAACATTTAGTATATCTTTTATAAAAATTTGCCGGTCGTAAATATCTGTTGAAGCCTTTTACACTTTAATAGCAGTATTTATACATACGATATAAAGTAATTTCAACAGCAAATAGTTATAGTATGTCATGAAAAGCTACCTCCACTAATCTTAACCTTATTAACTTATTAATATTTACCAATTTTAAATTTGATGCTTAAGACTAATAAGTTAATAAGATTGGATTATATAATTTCACGAAAATAAAAATAGCAATGTATTTAAGATGCTACAGGTAATTTAAGCTATAAGCATACCGGACGAGGCTAATGTTGCTGAGTTTTCTGCAACCACAATATACAATAAAAAAATAAGTACTTATTGATATTACAAATACGTTTTGTTAAAAGGTTTAATCAAGATAATGAATGAATGAAATGAATGTTTCTAAACTAAATTTTGAATGTACAGGCTAACGATACTGTCTTATGTAATAACATATCCTTAGCTCTGACACTGCTAAGTGTATACCAAACTTGCAATATGTAATTATATTGGGTACACTAGGTGTTGTTCTCCATTACAAACTTCTAATTTGTTTTTCAATAAGTTAAAAATGAAGTAATAAAAGATACGTGAACATTTATGTAGAGTTAAATTGGGTGAACCTATCTGCAAGCACTTCCTACACTTACACTAGTATAATCGTTACATCGGTTAAATTGTCTGAAAACGCAGCAATGGAATGCTGACGCTTTAAGTTGTTTTTGTAGCCTTTTCTTAAGTACACCCAAGCGAAACATATCGTTTTTAGGATCTGGCTACTCGGTCCTATTTTTACAGCTTTCCTTTTTTTTCATGGTTTTTAAAGCTCAAGTAAGATTAGAGCAAACTAGTAAAAATGTCAGATAAAAATAATTAGAAGACAAAACTAATTAAAACTGAGCAAAACCAATTTTAAATCGGTGGCTATTTCGTGTTTGCCAAAGCTGTTACCCAGTAATTAATGTTTGAAAACTTTGAAGCATCATTGGCATCATGCTTCCCTAAAAGGGTTATTGGTTAGTAGTTCTTCGTTTCTGTTTACGCATACTTTTGCTTTGTCATTTAAATGGCTATTAATATCTAAACATTTTTAAATATCATTTTGCATATTTAAGTTCCAATTTTAACTACATGGTTATAGAGTCAATTTGATACAAATGCGACGACGGACGGTTTATTACGTAAATATTAACACGTTTTTTTTCAATGAATAACCTGAGCCAATTTTTATATTAAAATAAATTGTTTAAATAAATTGTTTAAATAAAGCTCAAATCTAATAAGTTGTTTTCCAATTTTTTGTGGAAGTTTCCAAGCCAAATGGACACGACAGTGTCCAATTTTGGATCAGGTTTATAAAAACTTGTAGTCTTATCTGTTCTGTTAATCAAATAACAATAAGTTCTGTTAACCATAAAAATAAAAAGAAGAAAATTTTTTGTGATTATCTTCCCCGCAGGATCCGAATCCACGACCTCCGGTTTCTAAAGCACACGCCCATACCACTAGGCTACGGAGGCAGTCCGATACATTCCGTTCTGAGCCGCTGGCATTCCTTTCTGAGCCAGTTCTCCGCCAGTACGGACCTCTCTCGTGCACTCCCGCATGAATTCGTTATTCTCGCTTACGCGGTACAAAGTTACTTGGTGTCACAGTGCTGCCGTGTTAGTAGTGCTGTGTTTCGTTTGTGTAGTAAGTGCTCGCAGGCAGGTTCCCCGAATTAACTGTAAGTAGTTACACACATTCACAAAGCTTAGTTAGTGCTTCCTAAGGTCAATGCGGATCTCAAACGCCAAGGATACTACACCACCACGCCATAAATTTCAAATGGACCTTCTTATGGTCGAGCTTGATCTGTCCCCCGAGGGAAAATCAATATACAATATTCAATCAAAATGTAAATTAACCGGCTTACGGGTCGAAACTCCACGCAAGACCGGCCTAGTCACGCAGTGTCACAACTGCCAACATTTCGGGCACACAACGCGCAACTACTTCGCGCGTGCACGTTTTGGAAATGTGCCGGCCAACACAGCACTCCAGAGTGCCCAAGGCCAAAAGATTCGGTGGAGGTCGACGCCCGCGTGCGCAAATTGCGAAAACGTAGGTCACCCGGCTAGTTACTGAAGTTGCTCGAAAGCACCCAAAAAACA
The DNA here is from genome assembly GCA_029286875.1 of Lamproptera curius. Classification (NCBI taxonomy): domain Eukaryota; kingdom Metazoa; phylum Arthropoda; class Insecta; order Lepidoptera; family Papilionidae; genus Lamproptera; species Lamproptera curius. The sequence goes on along the minus strand of JAGSMT010000016.1, from coordinate 5,569,614 downwards.
ATCGCGGCCATCTGCCACACGTTCCGCGAATTCCGCGGCACAAAGCCGAGCTTTGTCCCTGCACCTGCACTGGCAGTTAGTGCATGGACAAAGCCAGTTGTAATTAAAAAAGCCACCGCCGTCCCTCAGGCAGCGGCGGCAACATTCCCACAATAGCGAGCGATAAACCCGCCAAACACCTGCGCCCGTCGCGCAAATCACGTCCCACAAAGGGCCCGGTAATTACGTCTGTCCGCCGCCCGTTGACTTAATCTCGAAATACTTCGAATTCGCGCAAACGGTAAACATGTCTAAATTATACGATTTGGACGATAAAATGCACCTGGCAATCAGTCCAGTTGAAAAAAATAAACGTCTTGCTCGCTCACGGCGAAATCTTAGACGCACTAAGTAAATTTAAATAAGAACCGAAACAGATACAAACAAGTAGGTTAACCGTATAAGATGGATACCAACTTAGGTAGGGTAAAACCGCGCTCTCTAGTCGTATCATATTTTAACGCAAACGGCCTTAAGAAGCAGCGATCCGAAATCGCTAAATACTAGCAGGATTATAGTATAGACATATTTCTAGTGCAAGAGGCCTTTTTAAAACCTTTAATAGCCAATCCTAGAATCAGTGGCAATAACATAAATAGAAACGATAGGTTGTCAGGACCACCAGGTGGTACACTGATATACTATGAGAGGTTACTACATATCGCACCATTAGACATACACTAGCTAACTTAAAGGGGACAGCATGTCAGATCGCACTTACCGGCCACAGGCCGCTTGTACTTGTTTCCGTGTATCTGTCCCCAAGTAAGAAGTTACTTAGATCTAGTAGAACTTACTAGAACTAGAAGTTACTCGAGGAGCCACTCAACATAAATATGATAGCTCCCGGGACCCCAACTAGATACACAGACTCGTGCATAGGCACTCCTAGCACTATAGACCTGTCATTAGTTAGAGACGTCTCGCTCGATGTCTTATCGATAGAGGCACTCTGTGAGTTAGACTCTGACCACTTCCGGTCTTATTCAAATTAGGCCAAGGCGCCGGTGCGGTCCCTACGACCAAAACCGTAACAAATTGGCATTGTCTTGGACGCAAACTCAAGGCTATGGACCCCTAAAGTTGCTCTAACCTACCGGAGGTTATTGATAGTGTAGACAAAGCGTATATTGCCATCGACAGTATCACAACGCATATCTCATCAGGTTTCGGGTGACCGCAACTTTGACTTGCCGTTCAGTATTCGATGTCTGAGAAGAGAGAAAAATACACTCAAGCGGGCGTTTTATCGCTATTCGTCCGAGCCAAACCGATTTCGCTTTAGGAAACTTCAGTTAGAGGTCAGAGACAGGATGAAATAACACCCCAAAGAATCGTGGTTAGGTCTGACGGAAGACTTAGAGCCATCGCACACTGCCTATTGGCAGTTGGCTTGACGTATGAAGTCGGATCCCCGCGACGGCATGCCGCCATTATCAAAGCCAACCGGGGGCTTGTTAGCTTTTGATGACTTCGACAAGGCCGAATGCTTAGCCGATACGCTAGAAGAGCAATGTACGCCATCTCGCGCACACGCCGACGCGTCCCACCTATCGAAGGTGGACCGTCTAGTCGAACTTAGGGCTGCCTTACCACCAGTGGGCGATAATTTAAAGCTAGTGACCCCGGAGGAGGTTCGCGTTATTATTAAGGGTCTTTAACCCCGGTCGGCACCTGGCCCAGACCGTATCTCAAATAGAACTCTAAAATACTTGCCAGGCCCTATTGTCTGTGTATAGGTCAACATTTTCAATATTTTACTATCAACTTGTACTTTTCCTGATGCCTGGAAGAAAGCCATCGCATCGGTATTCCAAAGCCGAACAAAACCTCTAACCTACCCACTAGTTATCGTCCAATTAGCTTGCTCAATTGCTTGGGCAAGCTATATGAACACATAATTCTCTTCCAGTTGAAAGACCACGCCTTCTCCAATAACCTCATCCCAGACGAGCAATTCGGTTTTCGTCCGAACGGCCTGCATCAACCCAAACCCCGTATCACTGGGGCCGTCTTCTTCGATGTCACAAAGGCATTTGACAAAGTCTGGCACAACGGCTTGATTTACAAGCTGTACACTTTCAAAGTGCCGGACAGGCTGGTTCACATCATCCAAGCCTACTTGTCGAAACGCTCTTTTCGTTATCGATTCGAGGGCACCCTATCCACGAGCCATCCGCTCCAAGAGGGCGTCCCTCAAGGATCGGTCCTATCACCTTTATTATTCGCGCTCTACACGAGCGACATTCCAAAGCCCGACGATGTCAATCTGGCACTTTTCGAGGCGACTAGGCGAATGGTTTCGTAAATGGAGAATCGACGTTAATCCCTATAAAAGTGTAGTAATACACTTTCATCGGTCTAGATTACGTCGTGATTACACGATACCCCTGGTCCTCAACCCAGGCGTCAGGATGAGGCCACGCGCTGGCCGAACCAGACACGAACAAAAATTTACGGCCAACCAATCCCATGGGTAAGGAAGGCATGAATATGACTTTTGAACTTGTCGTTCAAAAGTCATATTCAGGACGTTAGGGGGAAAGGCTTTGTTCATTTCGACGAGACTCTATCACCTAACGAATTCTCACAGTAAAATGTCACTCAAACATAAACTTCTATTGTACAAGGTATGCATACGACCAATCATGGCTTATGCATGCCAAGCTTTCGCTCACGCATCCTCCACATTCCTAAAACAAATACAAGTAGGTCAAAACAAATTCATCCACCGCGCCACCGGGGCGCAGTGGTACCAACGAAACGTAGATTTACATAGCGACTGCAAATTGCCGACACTCCGCGAGCACTTTAAAAAGTTAACTCACAAACACACAGATAAAGTCAACCACAGTAACCCTCTGCTGGTAAAAGCAGCAACGTATACGGCCGATAGCGAAGACCGCGAAACGTTCTTCTCGACCCGGACGAGGAAGGGGTCGCTGAGACTCCGGACCCAACGGGGGTCCCGACATCAGACCTTACACACCATACGAGTAGGGATAGCACACACAGGGCGAACTACAGATGAGTACCAGTAGTTCGCCCTCGCTTACGTGCACAGCGACACACACACACCGCGTACACTAGATACACCCGTGTTCCAGGGCGGTTCTCACCGTCCCCAGCAATCGATTAATACAGTCGTCAGACCGTCGGCGTCCCGTTCCGTAAACCGATCGTCGACGATCCTTAGGAGAAATAAACTAATGCCTAACTCACGTACCTTCTGTACGTGTGGCCTTCATATTTAGCAAAAAATGTGGGCCACCTTGTTCGTGGGGACGGGAGCTTCTCGCGAACTCTGTGTTAGATGGAGCTTACTAAAGACATGACTGTCTGGAAGCATAACTTCAAGGATAAAAAAAAAGCAGTCCGATAGTTACCGATACCGATAACTTTTTTATTGGCTATGAAAAATACGTTATAGATACCTTTGGGATTTCCTAAAGAGAATATATATGAAGCAGGTGATATTATTATTCCAGTTTACACAACTTCAAAAAATTATTCTTTTATAGAATGCGTTAATATTTTTTGTAATAACATTTTCGTTTATAGATTTATATAGCAACTGGCAAAGGCAAATAAAAATTAAAGAAAAATTGTAAGGGTGAAACGAGTGTCGTTTTATTTTTATGAAATACATGAGATAAAAGCGGCTTCTGAGTAAAGTAATCATATAGGATAAGATAACATCTGCGGGGATAAATTATTTTATGAAAAATAATTATATTAATTTTACCCGTTACGGGAGTGAAATCAGTTATTGACTTAAGAAAAAAAAATTGAAGTAACATTATATCATTTAAATATATTATAAAAAATATCTCCAAATCGTAGTCTATGTGATAAAAAAGATATTTTGAGGTACAAATAATTCTAATTCTTCAATTTCTGTCCGATAATGTATGGCATAGTGAACTATTAATTTTTATTTTAATTTTGTATTATATGGGTTAGGTTATATTATACATATAATATTTATGGATTTTAATTTTTTTTGTCTACGCTTTAAAATTACAAATTTATGTGTTTATTTGTTGGATTTTTCGAAGCATGTTATAAAAAATCGCAACTGACAAAACACTCATAAAGCTCTTAAGGAAAATTGGAGAAGGTCCGACGTGACATGTGTTTCATTCTTATATTTTTATCTGATAAATAAGAAAAAGGCCGGAGAAAATCATAATATTAGTAGAGATAATGTCTCTGAGTCTTCCTGAAATAAAGAATTTAACAAAAATTCTTTATTTTATGTATTTAGTTGTAAGCAAGAGTCTAACTAAAATTGGATCTTTGGTATTGATACATAAGAAAGATTTTAAAAAAGGTTTATGTACTGTATATATAAAAAAATATATTTGTATTTTGTCTTGCTTTTGTATTTTAATGTAGGCCGTGGTACATCACCGCACGGGTATTCGTATTGAGGTAAATCGTAATCGTATCAATGTAATTAATAATTTGTATAGTATTTATTTGTTTTAATAAACTAAATACGAATTTTTTATTTACGTACGTATCGTTGGTGTGTGCACCAAATTATAGTATAAACCCATCGAAGCGCTCGAATAAATTTGCAAAGTTTGCACATTGCCAATTCTATTGTAAGCGGATTGCTTTTCTCGTAGTTACTGTATAAAGTTTCAACATTTTTCACTGGTTCTAGCATTTTTACCAGCTTCATACAGATTTTAAACATTAAAAGTTTTTATGCATTACCGTACAACAATTTTATTTGCATATTAGTGAACCATTGTATATGCAAGTGTATACTTGAGTCACCTAAGATTTGTCGACGACATTGTATTGCTATTGTCATGTAAGCAACTACAGCTATCGATCATTAGCTGTAGCCCTACAAACAGCTAGCCACAGCGTAGGACTGGAAATACATATATATAAGCAAAACCAAAATCTTGAAAAACAGCCTTAAAAAGCAAATATAATTAACTGAAAACCCTTTAGAATACAATGAACAGTACATATATTTTGGAAAATTTATTAGTTTTGATAAAACAAGTAACAAAATGGATATCGGAAGAAGAACTTGGTACAAATACTGGAGTCTAAAGGATATATTTAAAAGTACCATGTCAACAACTTTAAAAACTAAGATAATGAATTCATGCCTTCTACCGTGTTTGACGTATGGATGCCAGACCTAGATTTAAGTTAAATTAAAAAACAGTGATAAGTTAAATTGTAGTTGACTAAGAACAAATAAAGATTTTTTTTTTTATGTTATTAAAGGCGTTACTTATTTCTTTCATTTAGTATGAATACTACACATAATAAAATAAAAGGATAATGTCGCGTTTATTTATATTTTAATTCCCGATGTTTCGAACCCTTTGTGCGATTGCGGTCTCAGGACAGACTGCCCGTCGGGAGTTAAAATATAAATGAACGCGTTTAAATAATTAAAACCATTTTATTTAACAATTGTAAGGACGGGTTTTTTATAAAAATAAATGCTTTGTTTTTCTTTTGTGCAAAATTATTAATACTTTGACACCGTTCAACTGCCTCTGTAGCCTAGTAATATGAGCGTGTGCTTTAGAAGCCGGAGTTTATGTGTTCGAATCCTGCGGGGACAACACAACTTTTATTGTTGTTTCCTAGTTGTTTAGGACAATGCGGACTGATCACCCGTAAACCGCCTGTAAAGTAAGATGATCCATGCGTCAGATGGGCATGTAAAAAGTCGGTCGCGCTTTTCTCTCTCCGGCCGTGTAGAGTTTTAAGAACCTGTATAGATTCTTAAGGAAATAAATAAAAATAAAACAGGACACTGTTCTCATGCATGTTAAATAATGTTATTATTAAAGACCAATTTAGGGCATTAATTCTTTAACACATGTTATAAATCCAGTTTATTTGAGATCAATTCCATTTACCTGTTCTAGAATTATGAATAAATGAATGAATGAAGACGTAAAATAGATATACGTAAAAAATTACTATTTGTGTATAAGTATATTTTTAAAGTTCTTGTTCTTATGGTGCCTCTCCATTTAATGAAGATTGGCAGTCAACTCTGCATATTTTATCATGTCCTTTGAAAGACTAAAAAGTTTTGCGGCACTTTGTCTCCCTGTCCATTCGCGGATGTTTCGTAACCACGACTTTTTCCTACGACCAGGTCTTCGTTTTCCCGCAACTTTTCCCATCATTATTAGTTGCAATAGCTCGTATCGGTCATGTCTAAGCATGTGTCCTAGGTACGCCACTTTACGCTGTTTGATCGTTTCCAAAAGTTTGCGTTTCTGACCGACCTGACGTAGCACATCTTCATTATTGACTTTCTGAGTCCATGATATGGACATCATACGTCTGTAGGCCCACATTTCGAACGCTTCTATACGCTTCCTTACATCTTCTTTGACAGTCCAGGCCTCACATCCATAGAAGTACAGGCCAGATGTAGCAATGTAGCAGACGTATGCGAAGTGGGATTTTCAGGTTATGATTACAAAGGACCTTCTTCATCTTTACAAAGGAGCTGCGGGCTATTTCAATGCGAGTTTTTATTTCAACCTCGCTATCCCAATATTGTGTAAGCCAAGCCTCGCTCCAACGGTTGGCCTGCCACAGATATATTAAGTTGGATATTGGGTTTGTTGGAGATCACCATAATCTTTGTTTTCGTGGCGTTCATTTTGAGACCAGCTTTGACGCAATACTCGTTTGCACGATCGATAATTTGTCGTAGTTCTGCTTCCGTAGATGCTATGAGAACGGTGTCATCCGCGTACCTCAAGTTGTTAATAAGGCGGCCATTTATCTTAACACCACAGTTTAAGTTTTCCAGAGCTTCTGCCATGATCGCTTCAAAGTAGATATTAAAAGTTATTAATAAAAAAAAAAACTTTCAGGTGTCAGGCAGTTTTAGCAAAGATAAACTTATTTTAGTATTTAAGATTGGTCTCAATATATTTCTATCATTCTAGCTTTCAAAAAGTCCATTTTGAAACGACCTAATGAAATAGAAGTATGTGACTACCATATTTTAATAAGAATAACCTACTGTGCAGTTAAGTTATCTTCATTCAAGGAAAAATATTTGACTGTAAGTTGTGAGTGGGGTGAGGTACGATGATAATTTTAAAAGCCGCACTGTTGCGGTGCAGGCTTTGTTTGAAGTTGGTTTTCTCACTGTAATGAAATGCACATACTAGCTTATAATAATTGAATAAAAAAAATGAATTATGTTCCTACATCATGAAGAATATATTCATTACTAAGAGTTAGCTTTTTAGAAATCTACGTCATTACCCTTAAAATGAAACATCACTTTTACTTAAAGGTATTCTTAAAAGACGACACGTACTATTATTGATAGAATTGAAATCTTAAAAATAAGTATTAATTGGGTAAGTTTAATTATGTTTCGTATGTAGTGTAAGCTCGAATGTGTCACCTCACATTTTTATATAGGAATGATCAACCGCAAATTAGAAAAGTAACTAAACCTCGTAGCAGTACTCGAGAAAAAAAATTCTGATTACGTCCCCTCAAATATACAATAAATTAATGAAGCCTGAAGTTGTATATAGAATTGAATGTAATAATTTTTCCAAACTCTGATGACTAGCGCTTCTACACCAAAGAAACAAATTGTTTAGCTTTAAACATTACTGTATATTCACATTGCTTGGGTAATGTTAATAGAAGCTTTGGCGAAGTGCCTGTTCTTAATAGAACACATGTGTTAGCGGGTAGCCTTTCAGAGCTTTTCTGGCTTTGTGTTCGTAATATGTGGAGCAAGCGCTTTGTGTGGAATCATGGGGGCGTGAGCTATGAAGATTTGTTCTACATTCTGTACTAAAACTTCTAAGAATTGCAATATAAATTTAAATTCAAATAAAGTTATTGAAATATTTTTATAAATTAAAATAAGAAGTATTATTTTGTAAAACATTATTTAATATGTGGGAACAGTTTATAGTAAACAAATTTGAAAATGAAAGAATATTAAAAGCAATTGTTAATAAATACCAATAATTCAATTGAATTAAATTTTTGGACCAAAATAAGGAAAAAAGTTTTGCCAATGTTTTAATCCTAATAAATAATCTTTTTTTTTCAAAAACGTCACTTGATGATGTTTCTAGTTGAATATGATATAATATAATATGTGACATATTCCTTGATCATCTTCTGGTGAGGCCTTAAAACAAGGGTTTAAAGCAAATCTTTTTTATCATATCAGTAAGTATCAATCGCTCTAACTGTGATACAAATAGATATACTTTTCATGTTGCCAAATAATTCAACTTATTTTAGACCGAAACTGTAATGGACTTTTACTCGGTTAAATTAAGGTTAAAAATTCATTCCCCTGACGAAAAGAGTCCAAGCAAAATGATGGTACCGAATTTCCAGTTGCTCTGTTTGCAGTGTTCTCAGTCGGATGGGATGAATATTAAAGCAAGTGAATAAAATCTACGGATTTTTAAAACATCCCATTTATCTAATTAGAAAACTTTGAATTGTCAACAAATTAGTTATTTAGGGTATTAATAAGCAGGACCGTGGAATAGTGATAGGAGATAAAGTTTTACTTATATTCATACTAGTCGGTCCTGTTATAGCTCAGTACGCATCCTTTTCTTATTTTCTATGGGAGATCCGTGTTCTTCACAACTGGGAATGTGTCGTAGCCCATAAGCCATGAAGTAGCCTTGTTGTTATTAATTAATTGTTGCTCAGTGATTGACATCTATAGACACTACAGCAGGAAGCGTAGTTTTGCCCCACAACACTTCGCAGCTCTCGGCGTTGCTCAACCCAGGCTGGGCACCGTGAATGAGGCTGCTCCAAGTTCGTTGCATAAAACTTTTAAACTATGATGTTTCCTCGTCATACTTCAAAAAACATGCTATAACTTTGTAGCAATCAATAAAACGAATATACAAATAAATAAAACAACACTTCGCAGAACTGCTATGTTGTAAATTATAGCCAGATATATATTTAACTACATAAACTTTTTGGCCGGGTTTTATCCCATTTAATTTACGGTACGACGTATATGTACGTTTTCTTTTCATTTCTATATTTTGACCACTTATTTGATTCAATTTATTGAAACTTTGTTAAATTTATTTCGAACTGTTAGTATTTAAAGTATTAGTATTAGCTTAGTATTATATAAAATGTATTATATAATACATTTTATTGTTACCATATACTAAATCATGAGAGAGGTCTTATCATGTTACTCAAGGTAATATGTATTCACAACTAAATTACAATACTTTAGTAAATGAAATTGGTGAGTGGTAATTTGTGTTGAGTAACAACAAACGTAGCAAACGATTACATTTTGTCGTCGTTACAGGATAAGAACTATAGAAAAACTACTACTGAACTAACTACTGACTACTGCCTTACTATACACGCTGCTCCTGAAGAAGAAAGAAAAATTTTGTGCGGCGGCCGAATATTCAGCGCTTGACCTTCCACGCCTCTCTCCGTTTAACGGGTTTTTGTACCGTATCCCACCACGATGGTCTACTGCGGGTAGGTCGGTGGACCGACTTTTTGCATGTCCATCCAACACATGGATCATCTTACTTTTTAGACAATTGGGTGATCGGCCCACATTGCCCTAACCAACTAGGAAACAACAATAAATTTGTTGAAAAGTTGTGTCCCCGCAGGATTCGAACCCACGACCTTCGGTATCTAGCACACGCCCTCACCACTAGGCTACGGAGGCAGTTAGTTTACAAACTGTTAATGTAACCAATGAGCAAAGCCGATAGGAGGGTATAGTTGGGTGCGCTGAATTTAGAAGCTGAACCACATTCCCACATCGCCGCCGATACCGCAATGTTTGAAGAAGAAAAACTTTAATCAATGCGTTGTCCCCATGAGGACCTACGAGCCCAAAATGTGGCCTTTGACCACAAGTTTGCCATTGCTCAACGTGCCATGGAACGCGCTATGCTTATACTTTCTTGCATAGTGCAAAGGATGGTGACGGTAATGTGGTCAGGTCATCTGATTGTTGATAGGCCAATAAGGTTCGAGACTGGAGGCCGCGTTCAGGAAGACGTATTGTTGGTCGACGGCCGATCAGATAAGATGCCGATTATCGCGCAACAGCTGTTTCAAGTTGAAATCAAGTAGCAAGGATCTGCCACCTTGACGTTTATTGAAATACATTCTATGCCCTATAGTGGACGGATAAAGGCTGTCGATGATGATACCGATGACGATGAAATGTTATTATATTTAAACTGAGGTTAAAATAACACTGTCCTTAAATTGAGTAAAATTGTAAAAAATTTGTTCCGTTTGCTTCTTAAGTTATCCACTCGAATACCTTAAAAGTAATTTATATAGTGTATACAATTTTATACCTCACACAAAGCACTCCTTTTTATTGCGTAGTTATTAAAAATGTATTTTATGAATAAAAAGTTATTGATTGAGGAACAATTTTTGATTGTTGTTTTTGAACATTTTGTTACGCTGGAACCCCTGAGGTGCTTTCTAATCGAAAATAAACACAAAACACAGTTACCGTTGTAAAAAAATAATCTCTATTGGATCGAATATGGGAGGAACGAGTTAATTTTACTGTTTTTATTTACTTCAAATATTTATAATTTATACCTAATGTTAAAAAGTATTTAAAAAAATTTAAAGTATTGTTTTCATATAATATATTTTTAGATCATAGATAAAAACGAGAACGGATGAAAATGTAGGGAGAACGCCATGTTAATCTATTTCTTGAATTATAAGAAAAAAAATAACTGGCACTACTAGCCTAGATATAGGATACTGGTAGTATATAGTATCTATACAGATATTTGTAATAATAATAAAAAAAATATTTCAGATTTTTTTTCTGACCGTAGTAATTTTTTTGCTTCGTGTCGGAAGTTTAACTTTAAAATGGGGAAAATTTAATAATTGCGAGTCATTATTATCATACCTCTTTTTAAAATAGTCAAAGACACAAGGAGAATTATAATTAGTTACATTATTATTGTTTATTCAGACTGTAAAGTATAAGGTTGGTGGGTGGACCGAATTTTCACATGCCAATCCGACGCATGGATCATTTACTTTGCAGACAATTCAGTGATCGGTCCAAATTGCCCTAACCAACTAGGAAACAACAATGAAAATTTTTTGAGTCCCGCAGGATTCGAACCCACGACCTTCGGTATCAAAAGCACACGCCCTCACCACTAGGCTACGGAGGCAGCTCTTAGTCAAGATATACATGTTTAATTATAAACAATCGTCGAAAAACAGATTATTAATTTACTCGCTGCGGTTCTCAATTATTTTTAACAGTTCGAATATGCTTTGATAAGGTCGCTCCAGTAATTGTTTTTTAAAGCTCGCTAAAATCAGTGCAGTTATAATGTTAAAATTATTGCGAAGCTTTTACGGAAACTAACTTAAATTTGTTAACGTCGCCCGTAAATATTGTAATAGGCTCTCAAAGGCCATGTATGATTTTAATGTGCATGGAAAATTATGGACAAATTTATGGAAATAATGTGCAATGAAGTAATAATAATTAGCACTTATTAAAATTTATTATATTGTAACTGACTGTAAACTTTTACTGTTCTATTAAATTTATAAACATTAACTCGTATAAATAATGGTAAAACGTTTTTAGGTGCTCTCTGTGATAATGAAGCTCAGTACTTTAATTTGTCTCTTTACTGGTGAAGTGCTTGACAACGTATTATACATATTTGTGCACAATTCGCGCAGAAATATGTCCCGCAACGATATTTCCTATTTATAAAAAGGACATTTGTCCTGCTAAGGAAAATGAAAAACTAACAATCATAGATTCTAATTTCACTTTATTTAAAATAAATCAAATCAATGTTTCTCTTCGGGCGAGATATAGAAGAACGTTGACAAGCAAACTTCATTCACCTAAAGTTCATCAACTTTAAGTAAAACTGAATTTTGTAAATATTCAGTTCTGCAAATAATTAGGTATCTGCTTATTACTGAAATAAACGGCCTTTAAATGTTTTTTTGGGTAAGATTTTTTTATTAATGTTCTCTGCTTAATTTGCAGTGGCATTTTTATTTGGAGTAGGAGAATTGTATATATATATATATATATGAAAGCACTTGATGTTGTCACATAACATTTCATAGCTGAAGTAACACTCATGTCGTAATAAAAATAAAAATAAATATATATATATATATATATATATATATATATGTGTATATATGTAATATGCTATATATATATATATATGTTTAAACTAGTACAACTAACTCATCGAAATGTCATCAGAAATACATTACGACATGAGTGTTACTTCAGCTATGAAATGTTATGTGACAACATCAAGTGCTTTCAATTTTGAATGCGCCTTCCTGTAAAAAGGTATAAATAATAATTTAAAGTTCGATAAATGTCATCTGAAGAAGACAAAAAGAGAGTTTATCTGTGATATCCGATAAAAGAAAACTTAATTGTTATCAAAAAGTACATGACTTGCTGGTACATGTATTGCATTGTTTTATTTTAGCTCTGTAAATAAAATTTAACATGTTCCTGGAAGTTTTGAGTATAGTTTATAGTTATAATTTAGTTCAAAACAATATTATCGTTAAAACACACGTGGCAACACTTTAACTCATTTACATATTTTGGTAATGGATTGTTGTACATTTTAGCATATTAAAATGAGCCTCACGGGCTAAATGAACTTTTATGCTTAAGTTATTGCCATGTATGCTGTATTTTTTTAGTTTAACTTATTAACTTATCATTTTTCAAATATTTTTTCACTTTATATCTGCTATTGGAATTTCAGTAATTTTACTTTAAAAATCTTCTTCCTCTTACCTATACTTTTAAGATAATAAGGTCTAATGTCATACACAATAATTTTTTCAACTCTTAATATTTAAAAATCACGAAGATGGAGGCGATACTTCAATAGTTCGCTATTTTATGGTGCCATTGTATATAGTCTTTGGTACAGTTAATATATTAATAATATAGAATTTATGGCTTATCAGCTCTAAATTCTATATACTTTACACAACTAGGCTTCAACAACACTTAAAGTTTTCCTTTGTGCCGATTAGAGTAATAATACCTCGTTGCTTATTTGCGATGTTCGGAACGTGGCATCGCAGCAATTTGATGGATTGTTTCCGAAATACCGAAATGTCTTTTAAAACTCATACGATCGCTACACGTAAGTCGATAACGCAACTCCGTGCCAAAAAATCACTGAATCAGTGCAATATTCTGGTGTCCAAAATAGCCTTCGGATTAATATTTTGAGCTCTTTTAAGGAGATTTAAAAATCATGTGGTCTGTTAACCATACACTAATATCTCGGAAAATCAGTTTTTATAATTCCTACAAAAACTGAAATCCAAAACTGCATCATTTGACTTCTATAATTATTAATAGATAAACATTAAACATATTGCTAACTTATATTAAAACTGCGCTATTTACTTTAAAAATTCAATTGCAAGTTGCTAAAAACTTTTATTTTTAGCGTCACTTATTACTTGACATATATTGGCGATTTTATTTGATTTGGATCATTTCCCTATAGTTTTTCTATATTTCTAATGATGGAATTTACCGATGCCTCAATTTGCAGTCGCTCTGGAGTAATCGAAGGATAGGTGGTCGGATCAAACGTTTTGTGAACCATGATCCTCCGCAGATATTCTGGAATCGCGAGGACAAACTGTATTAAAACGTTGTATTTAGCAATGAGTAAACTTGTATAATGGAAATAAAAGCTATTAGTATTTGTATATTAATATAAGATATCTGTATATTTATTTGTGTATTATGTTTTTTTTTTTTTTATTGCATATGCAGTCAGACGAGCAGTCGGGGCCACCTGATGGAAAGTGGTCAAAGACGCCCATAGACATTGGCAATTCAGGTTTCACCAACGCGCTAACTACCGTGAGACATAGGATGTTGAGTCTCGTTTACCCAGTAAACACACTGGCTACGGTGCCCTTCAAAAAGAAACACAGTAGTTTTTTCTCACTACTGCTTTGCGGTAGAAATAGGCACCCCGGTGGTACCCACCCAGACGGTCCTTTGTAAAATGAGGACCTACTACCTGCATGTCTATATATTGTTTATTTATTTTTTACCACCAAACAGCTAAAGAAGGCACATAATTTCTGAAAGTGTTAACTTTTTTATGCCTTACATAATTCATACGACAAAATATTGATATAAAGATAGCTACGAGCAAGGAGCGTGACTAATGGAACGTACTGGAAACTATTTCTTAGAGCTAATAAAAAAAATGTTATTAGCACTTCACTAACATGATACTCCCTAGCAATTCGTCATTGGTAAAATTATTTAACTGCCTCCGTAGCCTAGTGGTATTGGCGTTTGCTTTAGGAACCGGAGGTCGTGGGTTCCAGTTGTTGTTTCCTAGTTGGTTAGGACAGTTTGGGCCGATCACCCAATTGTCTGAAAAGTAAGATGATCCATGCGTCGGATGGGCATGTAAAAAGGCGGTCCACCCACAGACCCGCATTGGACCAGCGTGGTGGGATACGGTCCAAAACCCCCTAATGAATAGGGGTGTATTAGGGGAGGCCTATGTCCAGCTGTGGACTATCAAAGGCTGATGATGATTATGATGAAAATAATTTACAAACTTGGTTACAGAAACATGCAGAAAAACTGTGTACAGAAATGATAACATTTTTTTAAAAGGTGCGAGAAATAGTTTATTTATTTCTTACTCATATTGTCGTACATGGACTAAAAATTCAGTATTTAAAATATTATCTTAATATACAAGTATTTTAAAATATTATCTTTGAAAGAGAAAAAAAATACGTTTTTGTTCGTCTTGAATAGGCAAACTACTAAACCGATTAGAAATATTCTTTCACTCCTAGAAAGCTATATTATCCTTGAGTACGCAAACTACTTTTTACGCTTGAAAAATCAATTTAAAAAATATAAAAATAATGCTACTATATTCAAATTCAATTCAAATTCAAATTCAAATATCTTTATTCAATATAGAAGTGTAACACTCGCTTATTGATTGTCAAGGACGCTACCACCGGTTCGGAATAGGATGCCTCCGACCTGAGAAGAACCGAGGAAAGAAACTCAGGGGCCTATTTTGTCATCTTTAAAATAATCAAATATATACATATAAATTTTCTTATGAGCTACATACAGTACTATCATACGTATATTACACTTGAAAAGCCTGGAGCGAGCATTCCATTACCAGCCTGTGTTATCATTTATAAATTCATTTATGTCATAATAACCTTTAACACATAAACGTTCCTTTACTACTTTTTAAATTTATTAACAGTTAAATTCTGAACGTTTACTGGGATTTTGTTGTAAAACGTATACATTGTCCCATAAAGATTTACTTATTCTTCGCAGTCTAGTTGCTGGAAGAATTAAATTATGTTTGCTTCTAGTATTTATGTTATGCATCACAATGTCTAAGAAAATCATTTCTATTTTTGCACATACATTAGGTTTTCGAAAATGTATTGAGAAGTAACGGTTAGTATTTTAATCTCTGGGAACAATTTTCTCAGGGATTCCTTTGGCCCAGGTTATAAACCGCTCGAATAGCTCGTTTTTGGAGGACAAAGATCGTATTAGTATCCGTTGCACTTCCCACAGTATAATGCCATAAGACATTACACTGTGGAAACAGCTAGAGTATACTAACAGGGCCGTTTCCACGTCAGTTAATTGTCTGATTTTCTTGACAGCATATACTGCAGAGCTGAGTTTATTCGACAATCTATTAATATGAGGGCCCCACTGCAATCTGGTATCTATTGTTATTCCAAGAAACACGGTTGACTCAACAACGACTATCTCTTCCTCATCTATCAACACTTCACTTCTACTCGGTCTTACATTTGGAGTCATAAATTTAATACATTTTATCTTCTTCTGGTTTAGTAGCAAATTATTGACACTAAACCAGTGCGCAACTCTAGAGAGAGTATTATTTACATCGTCATTTATTGATGTGTGTCGTTTAACTTTAAAAATTAAGGAAGTATCATCAGCAAATAATACTATCTCTTCATTTTTATTAATAACATATGGTAAATCATTTAAATAGATGAGAAAGAGAAAAGGCCCAAGAATAGACCCTTTGTGGGACACCCATATTTACCGGGGCCCGGGAGATCTTTTACCATTCACGTCAACCCTCTGAGTTCGGTGGCTCAAGTACGAAGACAGAAGATTGAGTGCGGCGTTTCTTACACCATAGTGACGTAATTTCCTGCCAGAGTTTCATGCTGTACTCAATCGAAAGCTTTTTTGAGATCGCCAAAGATGCCTAAGGCATCCTGCGACGCTTCCTAAGCCTCAAAGATGCTCTTAATGAGCATAACGCCAGCATCAATCGTGGAGCGACCCTAGTGAAGCTGTACTGTTTGTTATTAATGAGACAGTTACTGTTAAAATGTTTCATTAATTGGTTTAATAATAGTTTTTCAAATATTTTACTAAAAGTAGGCAAAATAGATATAGGTCTAAAATTATTTGGGTCCATATTACACCCTGCTTTAAAAACCGGTATAACTCTACTGTGCTTCATTAGGTCAGGAAACTCGCCTCTGGATGCTTACATTAAATATTGTTGCTAGATGAGGTGATATTACATCAATAATCGAATTTATCACCTTAACAGAGATTCCCAAAGGTCTGCGGTTTTTTAATATCTAATTGTTCACATGCACTTATAATGTCCTTGCTCATACATCAGTAAAATTAAACATTTTGTACATTCAATAACATTATCTTTTAATAGTGATTCAGGCAACTGTTGGAGAAGACAAAAGTGACTTGGTAGTCGAAACCGGAATGTCCGAAAAAACTCTCGAAATAGGTAGCAACATCTATGTCAGCTTCAATTGTATGGTTATCAACATTTAAAGTTATTTTAGAGTGCTCTTGCGGCCCTTCCGGTTTCGCTATTAATAATATTCCAAGTCATTTTCACTTTATCTGATGAATTTTAATTTTATTTTTAAAGTATAAACATTTAGCCAGATAAACACTTTTAAATATTTTAGAATAGGTGCAACAAAGTTATTGTTATGGTTATATGTTCTTTGACTATAAAGCTCATATAATCTCCGCCTGCTTTTATGGATTCCGACTGTTGCCCATTCACTAAACACTGCAGAACCTTTAGATTTAACCGTTTTAGAAGTAAATATAGTATTAAATTCTTTTCTTATTAAAAAAATTTAAAGAAAATATTAAAGTACATGTGATTTTCATCATAATGTAAATAATTAACTTTTTGTAATATATTACTTCTGAACTTCTCAATACGCTTTTTATACATAAGAACAAACATTCTTGTTTCTTGTGAACTTTTGTTATATAACATTTTATCTATTTGAAAGGAGGCAAATTGACCACAATGGTCAGAAGTTAACATTTTAATAATTGATTTATTTGATGGTTGACAATTAGTATATATATCATCTATACATGTTGCAGAAGTCTCAGTTGGTAGAAGCTTGTTGGGTCAATAGATAAATTTAAAAGGTTATATGAACTTAACAATGATCTGAATCTAAGTGTGGTGTTGCAATTATCTAATAAATTAATGTTAAAGTCACCACAAATTATAATATACTTATTAGATTCAGATAGTTTTACCAATATTTCTTCTAGAACAACTTCAAAAGGTTCATATAACGCTGTGGGAGGTCTGTACACACATACAACAATGAAGTGCTCAAGCTCTGCACAGGCTATCTCAATAGTCCGTTCAACAGAGAGGCTCACAATATCTTTACGATTTTTAAATTTTAAAGTACTATTAATAATTATTAAAGAGCCACGCGTATAGCTTTATCTCTACTGAACAGGCTAGCAACCTGGTGACATCCAAGATTTAAATTAACTGATATTCTTGTAGCCAGTGCTCAGTTATACATAATATATCAATTTTACAACTATTCAAGAAGAGTTCAATTTCAAGTTCTTTACATTATGATTTGGTTTTATTTTTGTTTGTATTAATTATGACTTGGTTCGCTAAAACCCTCTTAGCATGTTGCGAAATTTCAACACTTTGCTTGTAAATTAAACAACTAAAACTTTCATGTAACTTACTGAATTTTTTATGGCATACGCAGGCAGACGAACAGTCGGGTTACCTGATGGGAAGTGATCACCGACACCCATACACATTAGCAATACCAGTGGTATCGCCAACGCGCTGCCTACCGTGAGACATAGGGTGTGAAGTCTCGTTTACCCAGTAATACGCTGGCTACTGGTGCTCCTTCAAACGGAACACAGTAGTGTTTTCACACTACTGTTTCGCGGCAGAAATAGGCACCGAGGTGGTACTCACCAGACGGTCTCATGTAAACAGAGGACCTACCACCGGTGAATTTTATATTATAATGTCGGCTAAGCCTTAAGTCAATCAGTGTCTGTGCCGACTTGTTTTTGAATCCTTTATGTGTATGGGATGATTTAGTTTCTCTTGGCCGCTTCTTTGGTACTCTAGTTTAAAACCATTTAGTTTTTTAAAAATGAGAATTGTTAAATAGCTTAGCGGATGGGAATTTTATTACCTCCCGTGGAATTTTTCTTTTATTGTAGTTCTTTCTTTTCTGCCACTGTAATATTACTATATAACAGCTATGTAAGAAGCAAGTTGAAATACCAAAGCCTAGTTTGGTCTCCAACTGCTAGAATACATATATAAAGAATTGAAAGGATACAAAAGAAACTTGTAAAAAAATTTACATTTCATTTTAATGCCTATAAATCTATAAAAACATACGTTGACAAAATTACATACTTAACTTGCAACAACTCTGGTAACACTGAATTCATTGAGATAAATTTTTTCTGCATTGGTATACAAATGACAAATTGCCTGATACTTTAAAAAAATTCGATGCAATATATTTTATACCACATAGAATTACCCTACACCCATCCTTTTTGATAAAAAAAATGTAGGACTAAATTCACCGTCTCTAATATAACTTCTCCCTTTATTATGAATTCCCAAAAACATACCAATGGTTTTTGTATTCACTGTGATAGTCTCAGAAATTTGAGTTCCAAATTAAATAACCTTACGTCTCTGTTATAAGATCTGTTCGAACGAACTGTAATTGTAATAGCTGTAAATCATCAAGATTTCTATCAATAACCATACATGGCTGTGTCTTATGTTAGTAATCCAAGAAATAAATAAATTTTATTATAATAAAATGTATGTTAATAGACATAGAGACAAATTACGATATTACTGTATCGAAGTATATATATACATTTTTGGGCTTTATCAGAATTATACCTAAAATTTTCTGCGATGAATGAACGTAATGAATTAAGTTCTAGTATTTTAAAAATATTTTAATGCGCATAGACAGTTTATTTTGCGTATTACTTATTTTAACAACTTTGCGTTTGATAAGAATAATATTAGATATGATTGTGCCTATTGTCTGTGTGTCAAACAACTGTAGCCATCATCATCATCATAATCCGCCTGTGTTAATCCACCGCTGGACACAGGCCTCCTTTAAAGCACGCCTTCTCCATTAGGGGTTTTGGACCGTATCCCACCTCACGCGGTTCAATGGTGGGTGGTAGACTGACTTTTACATGCCCATCCGATGCATGTATCATCTTACTTTTCAAACAATTGGGGATCGGCCCAAATTATCCTAACCTACCAGAAAACAACAATAACACAATGTTGCTTTCCCCGTGGGTTTTGATTCCACGCTCTCCGATTTATAAAGCAAGGCCAATTGTTCTTTTAATTTTTTTTATAAAAATTTATAAGGTAATCCCAGCTGTAATGTTATAAGAATTTATTTTTCATTTCATTTTAATTTACCTAGTGACATTCCATTATTCAGATTAAATTTATGAACACATTATAATAAAACAACGACGAAAACGACTTAAAATCATTAATTTTACAAGTTTAATGCGATTCGATGTAATATAGAATATTCTGGAAAAATTGGCATTTTTGCCAGTATTATAGATTGTGCTCTAGAGACAGCTTAATTAGTGGTGCTCTACAACCGAACAGATTATGAATCTACTGAAGCGTTTACTCGACCGTAGAATATTGCGACATTGGTTCGCAATACACGAAGTTGTGCAATACGTACATGGAAGCAAAGTCATATGAGTTATAACCAACTATTTTAGAATAATGTATAGTACATTACATAAGAAACTAAAAGTGCATAGGGTAAATTAAAATATAACATACATTTATAAAATGAACGAACAATCTTCGTGGCTTAGTAATAACGGCCAGTGGTAGTGTAAACGAAGCTTTAGAATGGAATGAAATCTTGCGGCTAACCAGATTGTAATATTATTGCTTTCTAGTTGGTAGAACTATCACCCGATTGCCTGAAAATAATTTGTTTCTTGGTAATACATAAACGATAGCAGCAATTTCAAGCCCATCTTTGAACGTAGGTAGGAGCGAAAGGTGCTTTCTATCCAGGCTGCAGGTACCCATTCTTTTTGGATGAAGAGCATCAGAGATCAGATGCAAGTCGCAATGCACAAAAATTAAAGTGATATATATGGGTGCTTTGAAAGCTGATCTCGAGAACTAGTTAAAATGAAAAATTTAGTTACGGATCGTGACGCTATTTTAGAAATGAGTAGATTCGTTACAAAAAAACTTTTAGTTTTAACATTAAATTATGTTTTAACATTAATAGAGTTACAGAATGTGCACTATGAGCATTGATATACGATGGGTTAATTTAGATTTAAGTATTCAACCAATCTGTGATGCAAGTAATAGCCTACGGCACGGAGGTGCAGAAACATGGTGAAGAACAATGGTTACCAACTTCCCTCCCGCTTATAGAGTATGCTATGTAAAATAATTGGTAACGGGCCAGCTTCATAGCTCGTAGAACCGAGCCGTTGGGGATGATAGGTTTTAGAGTTTTGGACGATGTGGGAAAACTCTTTGAGAGAATCGTGGCGGCCCGCATCGTCCAGCACCTGGAGCACGTCGGCCCAAATCTGGCGGAGTGGCAGTAAGGCTTCCGCAAGGGCCGGTCGACTGACCACGCGGTGCTGCGGGTCAGGTCCCTGACGCAGGATGCAGTGTCCCGGGGTGAGGGTGTTTTGGCGGTGTCCCTCGACATCGCCAACGCTTTCAACACTCTGCCCTGGGCCTGCAAAAAGGAGGCGCTCCGATACCACGGGGTGCCTCCCTACCTGCAAGGGGTGATCGGGGCCTACCTGTCGCATCGACGTGTCGAGTTCTCGTGCCGAGATGGGCTCCGGATCGAGGTGTTGTGTGGAGTTCCACAGGGATCGGTATCTGGACCGCTCCTGTGGAACGTTGGTTTTGATGAGGTGCTACGTGGCGGCAATATCGAGGGTTTCGACGTAACTTGTCACGCGGACGACACCCTCGTCATCGCCCGTGGCACCAATTTTCGCAGGGCTGCGATTCTCGCCACTGCCGGGGTCGCTCAAGTAATTGGGCACATCCGGCGGCTAGGTCTAGAGATGGTGCTCGAAAAATCCAAAGCCCTGTACTTTTACGGGCCTCGGAACGCGCCACCTGCGGACGCCCACATCAACGTTTGCGGCGTCTGCGTCGACGTCAAGCCAACGATGAATTATGTCGGCCTAGTTCTAGAACGCCGATGGAAGTTTTGCGCCCATTTTGAGCGCCTTGCGCCTAGAGTGGCGAGAGCAGCGGCGGCTCTCAGCAGACTGCTCCCCAACACCTAGTGTGGCTAGTGGTTCTACCAAAGAACAATGACAGGCCGCTTTCAGACCCTAAGGCGTATCGTCCTATCACACTCCTCTCGGTTCTCGGTAAGGTGTTAGAAAGAATAATGCTTGTCTGCGCGCCTGAGGTATTCCGAGATCTATCGGACCAGCAGCATGGCTTTCGCAGGGGTCGATCCACTGTGTCAGCAATCGGGCAGATCCTGCAGACAGCCCAGGAATCAAAATACAAATACGTACAGGCACTGGTCTTAGACATTTCCGGAGCGTTTGATAATGCATGGTGGCCCATGATCCTCATAAAAGCCAAGCAAAGAGGTTGTCCTCCCAACATCTATAGAATGTTGTGCGGATATTTCGTCGGACGACGGGTGGGGCTATTCTTGGGTAAAACAGTTAGCTGGAAAACGTCTACCATGGGCTGTCCGCAGGGTTCGATCCTAGGACCTACTCTCTGGTGTCTGCTGATGGACGATCTATTCCGTTTACCAGTGGCTGAAAATGTTAGCTTTGTAGCGTATGCTGACGACGTGACTGTCCTGATCGAGGCAAACTCTCGTGCTGAGATCGAGCGGTCGGGATCCGAATCCATGGCTTTGGTCACACAATGGGGTTTCAGAAACCGCCTGGAGTTTGCCCCTCATAAGTCGCTGACCATGACCTTGAAGGGCCGACTTCAGAGACCGCCGGTGTTGAAACTGGCAGAGACATCGATCAGGTCAGTCCCATCAGCAACGATCCTTGGTGTGAGGATTGATAGCACACTGTCGTTCGGCGAACATGCGAGGTCAATTGTGCTCAGGGCAGCAAACTGCTTCGGCAAAATGTCGCGTATCTCGGTCTCGACTTGGGGTGTACGATTCAAAGCCTTACGTATTTTGTATATAGGGACCTTTATTTCGACACTAACGTACGCCTCCCCATGTTGGTGGGGGCGGGCCAAACTATACTCGGTAAGAACTGCCTTGCTTAGAGGACAACGGGGTCCGCTGGTACTCCTTACCAAGGCGTACAGATCCACTAGTACCCCTGCGCTGCCAGTGTTGGCTGGGGTACTCCCGGCAGATCTGGAAGTTATTAGAGCTGGAAGGAGCCAGAGTGAGTGCTTGGCCTTACCGGGACCGGAGTCGAGCAGACGAAAGCGCGAAATAAGGGCGGAAGTGGAGAAAGAATGGGAAGACAGGTGGCAGTTGGAGACGAAAGGAGCGGAACTCCGTCAATTTTTCCCGGAGATCGCAGGTCGGCTCAGGTCAAACTGGGTTCAGGCTTCGTCCTTGGGGTCCCCCACTCACTGAGATTTTGGCGCCGCAGGCCGTAGCGGCGATCGCCGAGGCTTTATTCCACAGCGAGAGGAGCACACGGCACCTTCGATGGTCCCAAATGGCACGGATGAGGTTGACCCAGTCCCGGAAGCGCCAGAAGTCAGCCCGGGAGAGTTCGGTGCAGCCCTTCTTAAAATGAGGGGCAAACGCACCGCCCCGGGTCCCGATGGCATTCCGGGACGCGCGCTGGCGCTGGCCCTAGGGGACGCCCTGGAGCCCAGAGTGAGGGCGATGTTTTCTGCCTGTCTGGCTCAAGCCTTAATACCACAGAGGTGGAAGACAGGCAGACTCGTCCTCATCCAAAAGGAGGGGCGTCCTGCGGACTCGCCCTCCGCCTACAGGCCGATCGTGCTGTTGGACGATGTGGGAAAACTCTTTGAGAGAATCGTGGCGGCCCGCATCGTCCAGCACCTGGAGCACGTCGGTCCAAATCTGGCGGAGTGGCAGTATGGCTTCCGCAAGGGCCGGTCGACCGTCCACGCGGTGCTGCGGGTCAGGTCCCTGACGCAGGATGCGGTGTCCCGGGGTGAGGGTGTTTTGGCGGTGTCACTCGACATCGCCAACGCATTCAACACCCTGCCCTGGGCCTGCATAAAGGAGGCGCTCCGATACCACGGGTGCCTCACCCTGCAAAGTGTGATCGGGCCTACCTGTCGCATCGACGTGTCGAATTCCGTGCCGAGATGGGCTCCGGACCATCGGAGGTAACGTGGAGTTCCACAGGGTCGGTGTTGGGACCGCTTCTGTGGAACGTAGGTTTGATTGGGTGCTACGTGGCGGCAACATCGAGGGTGTCGACGTCACTTGTTACGCGGACGACACCTCGTCACCGCCGTGGCACCAATTTCGCAGGGCTGCGATTCTCGCCACTGCCGGGGTCGCTCAAGACTGGGCGCATCCGGCGGCTAGGACTAGAGGTGGCGCTCGAAAAATCCGAGGCCCTTTACTTTTACGGGCCTCGGAACGCGCCACCTGCGGACGCCCACATTATCGTTTGCGGCGTCCGCGTCGACGTCAAGCCGACGATGAATTATCTCGGCCTAGTCCTAGACCGCCGATGGAAGTTTTGCGCCCATTTTGAGCGCCTCGCGCCTAGAGTGGCGAGAGCAGCGGCAGCTCTCGGCAGACTGCTCCCCAATACCGGAGGACCCAGCAGCTCCTGTCGCCGCCTGTACGCCGGGGTCGTTAGGTCCATGGTCCTGTACGGGGCACCCGTGTGGGCCGACACCCTCCAAAAGGAGAGCACGGCAGTGCTGAAGAGAACCCAGAGGGTGTTGGCAATCCGGGCCGTACGGGGCTACCGGACCATCTCCGGCGAGGCGGCGTGCCTGATGGCTGGCTCCTTGCCCTGGGACCTAGACGCAGAAATCCAAAATCTGTGTGGACGTGATGGCCCGGAAGGAGGCCCGGAAAGGGACAGGAGGCCGTGAGCGCCCTGGCTATCCGCAGAAGAAGGCCAGGGCGCCGAAGAGTGCCGTACGCGCGCAACCTTCCCCCCTGACACTGAGCGCCTGGGTGGCCAGCAAGAGGGTGTCCGTCGCCCAAAGAAGGGTTCAAGACACAGCATGGCGCCCCATGCTGTTTGTTCCGGCACGGCGCCTAAGCGACGTTCCGGTGTCCCAACACACCCGGTGAGAAGAGGCCCGAAAGAGGCGAGGGCCACGTCGCGCCGGGTCGCCGAAGACTGTCATCAGCGCCCGCGGCCCCGGCTACAGCGACACGAGAAAGGAACAACCGTTGGTTTTTTAGTGGGTATACCGGCCGCTCCATCTTAGTCCGGGGAGCCCCACATATCCTCGCTGCCCCCTCACTTTGGCGGCGGAGAATCCGTAAGCTGGATTTTTCCAACGGCAAAAAAAAAAAGGTCAAACTGGTTGCATTGCTGGGTTAAAAGAATTTGTATGGAGTCAAGAAAGTGCGTGTGGAGCCTCGCGGCCAGACCGCACGCGCTCTCCTGCGATTCGGCCCATATAACCGAAAGGTTGGTGGGGCCATGGGAGGTGGTGGGTTGCTCCCTCAACACCGGAGAACCCAGCAGCTCCTGTCGCCGCCTGTACGCGGGAGTCGTTAGGTCCATTGTCCTGTACGGGGCACCCGTGTGGGCCGACACCCTCGAAAAGGAGAGTACGTACTGCCGTACTCTCCTTTTCTGAGGAGAATCCAGAGGGTGTTAGCGATTCGGGCCGTACGGGGCTACCGGACCATCTCCGGCGAGGCAGCGTGCCTGATGGCTGGCTCCTTGCCCTGGGATCTGGACGCAGAAATCCTTGCGTCACTCTTTTTCTGGCGCGAGGAGGCGAGGTCTCGGGGCTGCAGGCCAGCCCCAGAGGAGATAAGGGGGCGCAGAGACGAATTGCGCTCCCTTGCAATACAGGAGTGGGAGCTGCGGCTGGAGCACCCCAGCGCCGGCCGTCGAACTGTGAAGGCCATACGCCCCGTATTAAAATGGTGGCTATTGTTTGGCAGGCCGACACGGCTTCCCTAACATTCCACGCGACGCAGGTTCGCTCGGGACACGGCTGTTTCGGGAGGTACCTGTGCTGCGTGGCCGGTAGGGAGCCTACTGAGGAGTGCCACTACTGTGGCGTATGTGCCGAAGAGACGACCCAAGACGCGCTGGAAGAGTGCCCAGCTTGGGTCGAGCAACGCCGAGAGCTGCGTTGTGTCTTGGGGCACGACCTTTCACTTCCTGCCGTAGTGCGCAGGATGCTATAGAGCGAAAGGTCGTGGGACGCCGTCCTTCTGCGAGGACGTGATGGCCCGGAAGGAAGCCGCGGAAAGGGACAGGGAGGCCTACAGTGCCCTGGCTATCCGCAGAAGAAGGCCAGGGCGCTGAAGAGTGGCGTACGCGCGTAACCTTTAGAGAGAGGCGAGGCCACGTCGCGCCGGGGTCGCCGAGGACTGTCATCAGCGCCCACGGCCCCGGCTACAGCGACACGAGATAGGAACAACCGTTGGATTTTTAGTGGGTATACCGGCCGCTCCATCTTATTCCGGGGAGCCCCACAAATCCCCGCTACCCCTCACTTTGGCGGCGGAGAATACGTAAGCTGGATTTTTCCAACGGCAAAAAAAAAGATATAGGTTTAAGAGTAGCAACCTCGCATAAGTCATCGCAATGTGGGAGGATACACAAGATGGAGTGACGACTTGTGCAAATATGCAGGGATGCACAGTGGTACTTCATGGAAGCTACTAGGGGACGTCTATCTTTAGCAGTGGACTTCGTAAGGCTGCTATGATGATGACGAATGTAGATTTTACTACATAATTTTATTACCGATAATATTATAATTTAATATGATTCTCGATCTAACCCTAACCCTACAACTATCCATATTATTCTAGCTCGTAACTACTGAACGAATCAACAAATCACTGAATTTCCTCTTGAATATGCATATTTAAAATTATTGGTACGAGTAATGCATTTCATTTTATGGTCTCCGCATTAAAATAAAGATTCCTCCAAGAAAGCTTCCAACGTTAATATAATTTTTTTTTGTCTCACTTTGGCGACGCGCCCGGATTTCATAATTTTATACTGTTCTTTGAACATGTACTGCTATTACTCAAAGAAAAATTATTAGTCGAGAGGTTGTTTATTATTGCATTTGGGTTAATTTATGTCAATGTTTTCTGCAGATATTTAATCAGTGGAGCTGGAATAGTTCTCCTGACTTATTCTGGCTTCACCTGAGTGTTTTTTATTATTTTGAAGCCAAACCCTTATGACTCCTTTACATATGCACTTAATATTAAAGTAAAATGTAGCGAGTCTGTTTACAGAGAGAAACTTGCTTTCAAAATACTCGTGGATAGATCAAAAATTATACAATACAGTAAATATTATAAAATGTAATTTAAAAGTGGATAGTACTTCACTTGTTGGTTATTATAATGATAATTATATAATAATTCCCAACGTTATTACCATGTATGCATGAAATTTGCGACGCCGTTGGTAGCAGCTTATTTGCCTCGGGATCAAGAATTTAGTTCAAGGTAACATATAGCGAAATTAAATTACTGTGGTACCTGCGATATACCGTTTCTTATTTCATAACAGTTTATGTTTAAAAAATTGCAAGGATGAACAGAGCCAATATGCAGCTCATAAGTTTATGACTATTTTAATAAACACTTCCTTTATTTGAAGAAAATATTGTATTTTTATTAAAAATTAATACAGCTAGGTATTTACTTTTAAATCAGTACTATTAAAACAAAGATAATATTAAGAAGATATTTACTAAGTAAATTTAAAAAAACTGTACGCTGGTAGTTAGCTGGTTGTTAACTTATAAAGTTTTTGACAAGCAATTTAAATGTATGGTAAATTGTTTCAAGAAAAGATAATTACTTAAATATATATTTAACACTGTTGTGTTAATATCGTCGATAATAAAAAACTTTACTTTATATTGAAATCTTTCAGTTTTTTGAAGTGTCTGTTTTAACTGTTGTTTGTGTTACATTCAGAATTGTTTCGAAGATGTGAAAACATTGCATAATACAAGAACGAGATTATAGTGTAAACTCGTGTTAAAGTTCAAGCTCACGACATCGTCCGAACGTTTTCGTCCAGCGTAATCATTTTGCGAGCTGTAACTGTTATAAAGTGGTTCAGAGGTTTTGATGTGTACGGCAGGCTTTTTGGGGTCCACGAATGTATTGCGGCCTTTGATTCACGGCAAAAGCCAACAATCATCCGTTTCCTACAAATCCTTCGTGTAGCGCGCGTTGTAGGCAAACCCATGTTTATGGTTACAATAACAGTTTTAGTTGTGTACAAAGTTGCGGTTACAGAGACGAATATCTATATAAGTATCCGGCTTAAAACGTGACTTACGCTTAATTTAAGCTACACTTATACACAAACAATTACATTTTCCTGTACGTTTTTATTTTATATAGGTCAAATAAAAAAACTTACTTATCTGAATTTTTTATATTATTTAAGGATTAAACTGAAAAAGAAATCTATGCTTAATTTGATTAAAAATTAAAAAAAACTAAATTAACTTTTTTAACTTGAGATCTTTGGATGTAAATAAATATAGCACTTGTAGGTTTATTGCATAAAAACTTCAGTTGTGTTTTTTATATAAAAACTTATTTAACCATAAAAATAAATTGTCCCTTCATCGGTCTGCGTATTCACGTTAGATTAACAGACTATATAAGAATCCAGATCATACAAAGTTAGTCAATGCAACGCTTGATCTAGACAAGCGAGATACCATCAGTTTTCCACACTCACACAGTAGTTTAAGTCTATGTATTGCATCCAAGGTAAGTGATATCGACAGTTTTACCTCTTGTTCTGTTTAAAGTATTGACATAAGTTTGTATATTACTTGAATGACCTGTCATATACTTTTAGAAAATAAGTTTAATTTTATTTAATTATTAGTTCATTCTACAAAATATATATAGTTTTTACAAAATATAGTTCATGAATATTTTTACAGTCTTTTCCTAATTATAGAGGTTATGTTAAGATTTACAATCTTTTCACGTATCACTGTCTTATCTGTTGTTTATCTTCATTTTAGCACCTCTTCACAAGCTAAATGAGTTGCTGAATGAAAATTAAAAACAGAATTGTGACAGACAATGGTATAGAATTTGCACCAGACATATTACTTAAGCTTTTACATTACGAAGACTGATCTAGAAGGCAAAGCTGGCTATATTGAGGCACATTGTGTAAGAAAATAGAATTAAGTATTAAGAGACAGTTCATATTTTTTTCGATATTTATATAATCAATAGAAAGTCATGCAAACAAACTCTGTAGTCACTTGCCAGTCTTAACAAAATGTCAATTTACGCTGCCATTTGCATGCTATTCGTTAGCATTTTCGAATGCTCTAGAGAGCGCCATGATGATTTGGAGATATTATCATCGTTCTAATTCATAGGCTTGTTTATCTATAAGATCGCATTGGACTAGCACATGACTAGCCTATTAAATGAAATTAAAAAATACGCACACACTTATCAAAGATTTCGATTGATATATCGCCCTGAATATATTTTATAATGTTATAACTATGTAAGTCTTTGTTAATTTTTTAAACATTATTTGTTTTGACAACATTTGATGGCAACTATTTAAGAATGTTTTGCCTAAAAATAAGAAAATATCACGTTTTTCTTTATAAAATGTGTTTCCTATTATTAATTATTCAAATTTATTCAAATGCTTCGTTTTAAGGGTCTTGTTATTACCTGTGAGGTAATTTAAAACATTTTCCGGGGCCACGATTTGCATATTATGCGTAAGCTTTTTCCATAACTCTTTCTTTATTGACGTCGTTACTCTTAATGCATTCCTTCACTCCCTTGAAATTTCTCGGCCGAAGTGTGATTAAAAATTTGCAAGCGTTGATAATGCACATTTTTATTTTCTATTAAGGTCACCTATACAAACCAGTTAAGGGAAAGTCTAAAGAAATGTTCTTAAGGATTACAAAAATTTGTTAAAGTTGACAAATATTCCAAAGATATCGTATTGCGTCGCGTTGCGCGCGCTGACTTTGTTCAACATCAGGAGGAGATTTTTATTTAAATGTGGGCTTGATAACAGCCTGTTATTTTTATGGAATTATTTAACACACATTTTAGCTGCAAAGTTCAAAATTAACTCATAATTTTTGAAGAAACAATAAGAACAAGAGCGTGAGTCATGAAATATAGGTTTTACTGAATTTCTTGGCAGAAATACATGAGCTCATCCTGAAGGAATATAAAATACTTTTTTATGTTTACGACACGCCGATTTTTGAGTGCTGATTACATTTTTATATGTTTCAATAACTAGCGGTAACTGACACTTTATTGTATAAGTTAGCCTTTTGAAGGTTAGAATATTTACTAGTAATAGCCGAAATAACAATTTGTAGCAGCCTCCGTAGCCTAGTGGTATGGGCGTGTGCTTTAGAAACCGGAGGTCGTGGGTTTGAATCCTGCGGGGACTCCACAAATTTTCATTATTGTTTCCTACTTGGTTTGGGCAATTTGGGCCGATCACCCATTTGTCTGAAAAGTAAGATTATCCATGCGTCGGATGGGCATGTAAAAAGTCGGTCCACATACCAACCCGCATTAGACCAGCCTGGTGAGACACGGTCCATAAACCATACCATCACCGGCTGATGATGATGTGACACTAATATATGTGCACTAAGCTATGTAAACAGTGCAACAGTGTTCACTATTTTTTTAACATTTAGTTGTAAAGTTTTAGTATTAGTTAAAAAAAAAAAAGTTTAAAAAGGCGGTTGCGTTGCATTTATTTCTTTCTTAGCTGCGGCCATGATTACTGTTTAGCGACAAGCGAAGACTGTTTTTAATGAATTGTTATCTTTTTTCAGTTTACTGCGCGGGTTTATATCAAATTAATTGCAACAGTAGGGACAAATTTAATACAATTAAAAACTAAATCTAGCGTTGTTCTAAAAGAAGAGATTAAGGTAAAAGGTAAATAAAATTATTATTAGCTTTGAACTCAATTACATTTTAATATTATACGTAATTAATAAATATTAAATTAAATCACTGGTTTAATATTTAAAGCTAATTGCCGAGGTATATTTAAATTTTAAACTTGATATATAATAAATTAAAACAAAAATAATTAAGTAGCAAGGAGATTATTAAATAAAATTGAATTGTTATTATTCTTGTGTCAAGGTGAATGCTAAATAAAAATAAAACATTAATATTATATTGTTGAATAAGTATGAAGTCATTATGACGGGTCTTTTTAATTAAATTTTTTATTTAAATTCAAGATATTGTCGGACATACAGATACATGCAGTATTCACAACAATATTTTTTTTATATCATCAAGGTCTAATTCGTTGTGACATTACTTGAGAAAGCCTTGATTAAGCTCTGCCTAGTCTATCGCTCTTTTCAAATATTAGTATAGATATTTCCGACACACATGTATAAACTCTATTAATATAGTAGTTACTGTATCGGCGAATGTTTTTAAAAAAAAAATATAACATACTCTATAAAAACGTTTAGTTCAGCTATTAATAATCCATTCTTTATGCAAGCTACTTAAAGTTTTTATATTTATACGTTTGACGGACATAACTCAAAATAAGAATTTGTTTCTTTTTAAAGAGTACAAAAAGTTATAAATATCGTTAAAACAACCGTAATCGGTCTGTTTGAATGAAATACAAGCAACGTGTAAATACGATTTTAAATTGATAAGATGTTTACCATTCCATGGGGTGTAAGGGGATCCAATCGACAACTTTGGAACGCTAGCAATGCTGGCGAAGCACCCACCGACCCGAATGGGAACAGCGTGGAAAAACCTTCTAATGGAGGGCATTAGGGGAGGCCTTTGTACAGCAATGGACTATCACAGGCTGATACTGATGATGAATGATAACCATTCACCGTTTAAGAAACGTACGTTGTTAAAATACTCTTTAATCCTCGTGAATATTGTAAATGATCTGTGTAATTATAAAAAGTATGTGGCATTACATAATAATTCACATAAATAATGTACAATATTAATTTTATTTAATTATTCGGCACAAATAAATATATTACGGTAGAATAGAGTGTTAATAACTTTTAATTAAAGTTATCAATTGAGTTTTCAGCTTCGTGAGCAATACTAACAATGCCAAGAATATCGTATAGTTCAACATTAAAATAAAAATCTTAAACAACTGAACAGTTAACTGACTCCGTGTTTAAAAAAAACCCTTTTATTCATCGAATGTCCTATATTCGAATCCTGCGGGGAACAACTAAGTGTCAGAGATGTCGTAATAAAATATATGTCCTTTTATTTAGAAAGCCATTATTGGAAAATTAAGAATATAATGTTTTTAACATAATGTTATTTACCATGAATACCATATCCGATCTTTGTATCGATTCGATTTTGCATTTACATGGATTAAATTATTAAAACTTTTTCCTTACAAGAGAAGACACTTTCACCTTTGAGTGAAATATAAAGTTATTTCAAAAAGGTATTACGCCTTACCAAAATTTACATAAAAATAAAAATATAATTCGGATTCCGTATCGGATTTCACACAAAGCAATTTTACGCGAAATATACGGGTAATACCTACTTGGTTATGCTGGTCGCGAAAATATTTCTCAGGAATTTCATGTCCCAGTTTGCGCGAGAATTCCTAAATTTTTGCAGGATGAGAATGGTGGATATTAACGTGTACATTATTAATAATTGGACAGAATTTCATACAATTACACAGACTTATATTATAGATCTAAAAGTGGTTGATCCACCTGATTATGGGGAATCAACTGGGAAACTATCACCTCGGGCCCTTTTTCTGTACCAAAATAAAAGAACATAAATCGCGTAAGCATTTCATTCGTAGTAACTATAAGAGATCATTTTGGTATACGTTACGGCTTGGATAAAATAGTATTTTTATCCAAGCCGTATTATTACACGTCGTAGAGAACTTTAATTGAATAAATAGTAAAAAAGGAAACTTAGACCTGATCAATATCAGTTTTTTTATAGATTTTTGGTAAAGTCGTAGTAAAATTAATACCGCTAAACCTAAGATTTAAACAAAAAAAATTATTGATTCGGTATTTTTGATATATCTCTCAAAAATGATTAATTTTCAATATAATTACTTCATAACTTTCGTTAATTAAAGGTAAACTTTATAACTAACCCACCTTGTACTGGCACACTATGCTGACCTGCAACAAAAATAGATTATTAATTTGGGTGCAAACATCAATTAGTACATATATACATACTTTACAAAAAATCTTGTATATAAAATTAAGTATATTGAATCAAAACCTTAAATAATTTATCATTTTTTAGTGTAAATACGTTGACAAGTAGCTTGGTATCAAATTTTTAATCCTGCGAAGGCGTGAAATTCGACATTTAGAATTATTTTAAATAAGAATTAAGATTCAATTCAGCTTTTTGATTAAAGAAGAAAATGATTTAAATAACAGATATTTTGCACTGAGAGTATAGATTACAAACATAAACTATGGATAATGACAAGTCAAGCTTTTAAAGCTTATAATTTTAGTCTATTTTCGCGAAACATATTAAAATAGATATTCTAAACCAATAAAAAACAACATGATTATTTTTTACAATTTTTATTAAAATAAGTAAACATAAAATATAATTATACAATAAATATTTAGTTTATAAAGTCGTATATTCTTATCTCGTAGAACTAAGTCATCTAAATGTCATCAAAATCGCATTACGACGAAAGTTTTTATTTTTCTTGTGGCAAGTGATCACTAAATTTAAGCTCTCAATTTTGATGGAACCTTTAATACACATGGACCACATTTTTATGTAAATTATTGATAAAAAACTTCACTAGTCCTGGAGGACGTTGACGCTAATAAGTAAAAAAAAAAATCTAAATAATTCTGTTAGTTCCGTTTAAGTCTTATTACGTCTGTATTAAAACCCTTTAGGCTCTTTTGAACAATTGAACTTTTACCGGATAAATTGATTAACGAAGATTTGAGTCCGAAATTTTATTTAGCGTTTTTTGCCGTGTCGATATAAATTGATATGGAGTTATCAATCATAAGAAATCGAAAAACTGTATTATTGTGGGAGATGCATGTGCACAGGAAAAAGTCTATTAATAAAGAAATTTAATTATAGTCATATTCATTTACTTTAATACTTTACCGAAGACGCAGAATGCACAAATATGGTTTCTTGAAATTCTTACCTACCTAAAATGTCTTGCCAAAGTAATACGGGGAAGTACGAAAAAATGTTAAACAATTTTTAATTAATTTTAACTTCAGACAAATTTTCCAAAACAAGATATTTATAAGACCGAGTAACACTTAATTTGTTAAGATACTTTTTTAATTTCCTTTTTTATAAGCTACTTATTAGAACAGATTAAACTTAAGTAGCTTGATAAAAATTGAAACGTATATTTAGATTAATTTGAATGATGTTTGAGATATAAACTTCTAAATTACATTTTGTGTGAATAGCAATCTTTTAATTTAATGATCCTTTTTAATTATATAAATCAGTTTATATTGAATATGTTTAATTCCTAATAAGTTAATTGTGTATTACTTTTAATCGTTTGCTTTATATGACGACAATATTTGATCAGCAACTAGCTGATCAAATATTTTCGTCGTTATTAAATATTGATTCGTAAATTAAGTAAGTCTGTATTAAAATTGGTCATTATTAAACTTAAAATAATGAACTTTTGGTCTATTTATAGTCAAATAAAATTATGACACCTTATTTATGCATCTAATAATATAAACAAATAAACCTTGCTATTCCACGCGTTTAAAGTTGCGAGTACCAGCTAGTTTTTATATAAATTAAATAAAGTTGATAGGTGAAATTTCACGTTATTATATAAATAAGTGGGACGTAGGTGTTTTGTGACGTTTAAAAATTAATGTTACAAAATTGAATAATACATGTAACGTCAATATATGGTACATTAGAGTGAGTTGTAATTTTAAAGCATTAACGTGAGTTTTTATGACTGAGAGTCTATTTTTTAATTGTGGTCTGACCACATTTTTTTCTTCTACTGCACTATAGTAGCGTTAAAACACTAATGTAATCCGGCATGTGCAGCTAACGTAATGTTAATAAGATCTAAAGTTCAATGTAGTAACACATTGATTTTTTTATTTTACTCATTAATTTACGAATATAAACTCGATGGACCAAGTTAAAGTAATTGGAACGAGGATAAGACTTTTTTGTACTGGATAAGAATATATATCTAACTTCTTTTTAATCAGGAGTATCACAATAAATGCTGCTGTTTGTTTCAATACCTTTTTGTAATCCATGAGATATTTGAGTTATTAAAAATTTAATTCTATTTTATTTTCACGAGCTTATATTTACGCGTTTTTCACACGTACACACATATAATTGACGTTAAATAAATAAAGAAATAAAAGGCATGACATATTTATATTCCGAGAATTTTTGCAAATATACGCTCTTTAGAGCCTTCTGCTTGTTAGACCAAAGTGCTGCGTGAACACGTTTTCACATTGTTCTGCAGTTCTACCATTCGCAGTAAAAATAAAATAAAGACATGCTAGAACACTTCACCAATAAAGACTATAAAACTATTAAAATTAAGGACGGGCTTACATTTTTGCAGTGTCCTTTTTTCTTGGAAGTTTTTATTTTTTGTTAGCATACAACAGTCTTTTGATTTGCGTTTAGTTGCAATTTCTTTTGTACTTTTTACTGTACACATTAACATTGGCTAGTTATTCAAATAACTGCAATATGACAGTTTTTTGATTTTAATTCATTCTTTTTCTGTTTTACGCAGTGTTTTATTTAGTATTTTACCTACACGTTGCTTAATTTTATTTTAGTGCTAGAACATGTGCACGGAATGTTTATATTTATTCGACACATTACTAACGCTTTTAATTTATGTATAACATGTTGTTAATATTATGTCCGATTGCGGCAAGATAAAGTGACGACATTGGCAAAGTGGCTCGTGTAGGCTGGATGAGAATAGCCGAAGATCGGAAGTGGTGGCGTGCATTAGGGGAGGTCTATGTCCAGCAGTGGACTGACAGGCTGATGATGATTGCGGACTAATCAGGGACGTTGTATTTTTCATGTAAAGGCACTATAAAGCTATCTAGAATAAATCATTTGTTGTATTCTACCGATCGGAACTATTATCATGTTAAAAATATTTGTCATTTAATTAGTGCATAGCGAAATTTTGTTTCGAAAATAAATCTGCTCTTGGAATGATTTCCTGTTTTGTGAAGTAAATGATTTAACTGATAACAAACTAAGAATACTAAAAAACACCCATGTGGGAAATCCAGTGATTTGTTTTATATGCTAAAAATTAATTTAAATATTAAAAAAATATATTAAATTAAAAATTACAATATTTTAAGGAAAACAACAGGATATTTATATTCTAGATTTAATATTTATGGTTAAAACTACTTTTTAATCGTTTGTACATTAAAAGAGGATATACTACTGCTATCCTACTACGTAATTCCTTACAGTAATGTTTTATCGTTAGAAAATCCTTAAATATTATGAAAAATTTACTCTGAAAATAAAACGATGATAATGACGATGACTTAATAATTATTAATTAATGATTAATAAAACAGTACCTTTACCCGAGAGAGGAAGTCATGAATAGAATAATCTATTATATAAGCGATGAATCGGTGAGAGAAAGGAAAGAGAAAGAGTGTGTGATTATAAGAAATAATAACTTATTTCGTTCCCAAAAACGTCAAATAACAACGGTTAAAGAAAATGTACATCGTGACTGACATCTCCCGTTAGACACACAATGTTCCGCGCGACATAGCGTTGAATGGGATAATTTCAACAAAGCTTCAACTATATATTACTTTGTTAGCAAGGTACGTTTAGGTTTTTGGTAAAGAATTCCGTGATATTGTAAAGGAAAACGATTAATACGTTTAATTTTATGCAATACAATGTCTGTTTTTCTTTTACGAAAAATAATAGAAGCAATTATTGTTTTGTATACCTAAAATAACTCACAATATAAGAAATACGACTACTAAATAAATATACCTTCTGCTTTGTTAAAGTAACCTTTAATATAAATTTAAAGAATTATTTTTATTTTTCACGTAATAACAAAAAAAATTTAAAATGTCATGTAAATCTACTTTAAATAAGTAACAATAAACCTTGTAAATGCAAAAACCACAACCACAATCACACTATACGTCATAAAATAAATTACTTATCGATATTAAAAATAACTTTAGTTAAAAGGTTTAATCAAGTTACTTAACTTATTTACCATTCATGTAGGCATTTTTTAAAACTTAACATTCTAAAATCTTTCTAAAGTAAATTTTGTATGTAACTTGTTTACTGAAAAATCAGCAACGTTAGCCTAACTAATGTTAGTGTAATTTAAATTACCTGTATTATCTAAGATATTTGTGATATATTGCTTTTTTATTATCATAAAATAAAATAATGTAATGTTATTAATATATTAGTCTTAACCAGCCTTTTAAATTAATTTGGTGAAGACTAATATGTTATTAAGGTTAGGATTAATGGAGGTAGCTCTTCATAACATTTTCTAACTATTTGCTGTTGAAATTTCTTCATATCTTATGTATAAATACTAAAGATACTATCTTATGGAAAGATATATCTACAGTTCTGTCACTGCTAAGTGTATAACAAACTAGCAATATGTGATTATTTTGGGTGCACTAGGATTAGTTCTCAATTATTTACTTTATTTTCTTTTTAAAAACGTAAGAGTGATAGAAGTAATAAAAGCCACGTGGAAGTTTATGTCGTTAAAGTAAGTGAACCTACCTGCGATGGCTTCCTACACTTACACTAATATAGGCGTTAAGTCGGTTAAATTGTCTGAAGACGCAGCAATGCTATTGCTGACGCTTTACGATGCATTTGTAGCATTTTCACAAGCTATATACCCAAACAAAACTAATTCTGGCTACTGTGGCCCTTTTTTAAATAGCTTTCCTTTTTTCTTGGTTTTTAAAGTCAGGTGTGATAAATTTAATTTATAAAAGACTACGAATAGATGCATTTTATTTATAGTCACTGATTGCTAGGTCTAATACTATATTTTTTACTACACTTCACGAAAAAATATCAGATAAAAATAATGAATGAATAAAAGTAATTAAAACTGTGCAAAACCAATTTAAAATGGGCGGCTATTTCGTGTTTGCTAAAACTATTACCAAGCAATTAATGTTTGAAAACTCTGGTGCATCAGTGGCATCGTGCTTCCCTAAAAAGGTTAATGGGTTAGTAGTTCTTCGTTTCTCTTTGTTTTTGTAATTTTAAATTGTATTGGTTACATATGCAATTTCTTTATTATGTCGATGATTATTAATATCTAAACCTTTTTAATTACTGTTTTGCATATTTAAGTTACAATTTTAACTACATGCTTACACAAATCTCTGTTTATACAAATGCAACGACGGATTGTTTGTTACATAAATATTAGCCTTTTTTTTTATTAATTTAAATTAAAAGCCAATTTTTATCAAAAAAAAGATTAGTTTAAATAAAGCTTCAATTAGTTTAGTCTCATTTTTTTGTGGAAGTCGCCAATTCCAGGTTTATAAAAGTTGCAGTCTTAACATATAAGTTCTGTTGTATGGAAAAAACAAAGGAAAATAAAATGTAAGTTACTCCTTATTAGTGATTATCTTAAAGTAGAAGCGATTATTCATCCATTTTTATTGGTTATCAAAAATACTTTATCGATACCTTTGAAATTTCGTAATGAGAATATGTATGAAGCGGGTGATAATATTATTCCACTTTACATCATTTCACAAAATTATTCTGTTATAGAATGCGTAAATATTTTTTGTAATAACATTTACGTTTATAGGTTTATAAGGCAGCTGGCAAACACAAATAAAAGTTAAGGAAAAATTGTAAGGGGGAAACGTGTGTCCTTTTATTTTTATGAAAAAAATTGTATAAAGGCGCCTTCTGAGTAAAGGAATACTGTGGGTTGAGATAACATCTGCCAGGGCTTTTTCAAATAAATTATTTTATAAAAAAAATCTTATATAAAATTTCCCCGTAACGAGGAGTGAAATCAAATGATGATTTAAGAATTTTTTTTTGTGCAGGCATACGAAAATATTTCCTTATTAATCGTATTATGTAGCATTTTTTTATTTAGAGTATATAAAATTAACTATGACTGGTATTAATTAAAAAAAATCAAATAATGTATTTTAAAAATATTCTTCAGAGGCTCTTAAGAAAAACCTCACCTCTGATAAAAAATTTTGGCATAGAATATATAACTATTTGAGATGTAAAGTCTCTACTTTAGGTTCGTATACACAAAAGAGTCCTCCAAAATTGTTTGAATTTACCGCATTTTATAAACATTAAATGCGGTTGATAAAAATAAACCTATTCCGCCGCTTAGCTGTTGTGTATAACAATATTGTGCTACGGTCCAATGAGCACCGTAGGTAGTGTTCATAGCAAGTATGAGTTGATTATTTATTTTTATAGTTTAGGTATCATCATCATCATCAGCCTGTGTATAGTCCACCGCTGGACATAGGCCTCCCCTAACGCACGCCACCGCTTCCGATCTTCGGCTATTCTCATCCAGCCTACACCGGCCACTTTGCGAATATCGTCACTCCATCTTGCCACAGGGCGTCCCACACTACCTCGTTTAGGTATATCTACTGCTTATTTTTAAATACAAATTCTGTATTAACCCAAAACAAAAATAAATGTTTCAGAGCCTTTAGATGA
Source organism: Lamproptera curius (assembly GCA_029286875.1). Classification (NCBI taxonomy): domain Eukaryota; kingdom Metazoa; phylum Arthropoda; class Insecta; order Lepidoptera; family Papilionidae; genus Lamproptera; species Lamproptera curius. The sequence goes on along the minus strand of JAGSMT010000016.1, from coordinate 5,530,092 downwards.
AAGTATGTGTACCATAAATATCACATCGCACTACAAATTTTACGTTATATTAATAATATTGACGATTATAATATTAGCGTTGATGCGTGGCTAACCGGGAACGGACTGTCTCGAGAAAGGCAATTACATGTTGTAAAAATGAACGGTGCAAGTACAACTGAAAGCATTTTAGGAGTTACTAAAGACATATTTTTATTGTCTCTTACTTTTCGTACCATTTGACTTGTTTATACTCGTTCTTAAAACATCTTTTATAAATGGAGCCAACGTTTATAAACTGGATTTTTTGCACAAAGGCATGGTCGAGGTTTAAAGAATCTACTGTGTCTACGTGGTCGGTGCAGATAATGGCATGTAATGTTATTTATACCAGCGACGTACGATTCCCTGTAAGTTAACTTTTCTCAGGATTTAGGCAATAAATCTATCAAATGGCGATATAAAACCATTTAAGATTATTAATAAGTACACTGTTTCAATTAATAACATAATTAGAAATTCAAATCAAAGAGTTTTACTCTTTGTTGATAAAATAATGTTGTAGAATTACGCCTTCACATTTTTCTTATTGAAACACGAGTCGTAGCGAATATTAAAACTGATAAAGGTAGTCTGCAATTATGTTAAGATAAACATATATTAGATATTATTTCATTGTAATTATTTTTACATAAATAGTAAATAGTTTAATAGCAAAACCATTTCATGATACGTTTTTTTATAAAATTACTACTGGACTATACGGCCAGTGCTGGTGGGGAGAGAAGACTGCGAAAGCGTTGTCTTAGTCGTGCCAATTTTCATTCCTTGTAGTTATTTATATTTTACACAATTTTTTAACGGACTATGTTTAAGTTGATTACCACGCAATAAAACCATTAAATTGGTCTAGTTTGATTGATTTAGTTATTGTATGACGTAAAATAAATAACATTAAAATAAATTATTAATTTAGAGGAGTACTTCCCTTTTTCACATCGAACCGATTGCCTATTCCTGCCGTAAATCAGTGTGTACACACTACTGTAATTGCTGGATCAACAAGACATTACGTCTCATGTCTCAGGGTGATGAGTGAATTTGTCGTTTCTTACGCTGCTTTTCTTAAAGGCCGGGAAGGTGTCACTTATCTTCAGGTGAACGATATCTCACTTTAACCAATAGAAAAGGCACCAATCCAACCATAAAATAGCTTTTTCATAGAACCACAAAATGTTTTAATGAGCACTACACATTGGAGATAGCATCGATTAAGAGTATATACTAAAAAAAAAATTATTGAAAGTACTTTAAAATACTTTACAATCGCAGCATGACGTTGTATGACCAATAACTTTTTTAGAAGAATTTCTTCGAACTTGACTACTTCTAACATGAATAAATTTTTGAAATCGACATTGCTTAGGTCATGTTAATAAAACCTTTGGCGGGATGCCAATACTTTAACACAACACGTGTCTCAGCACGTCTTTTATAGCTCTGATGTCACTGTATAACATCGCAATATGTAGTATAACTGCTTTGTTTGAATATACAGTAATAAAAATAATAAATCTTTTTGTATAACGGTTTTTTTTTACATTGAAAAGTCACCAGTTGGTCAGGGCAATCTAGGCCTATTCACCCAATTCACTGAAAAGTAAGATGATCCATGCGTCGGATAGGCATGTCAAAAGTCGGTCCATCCACCAACCCGCATTGGACCAGCGTGGTGGGATACGGTTCAAAACCCTCTAGTGAATAGGGTTGTATTAGTGGAGGCCTATGTGCAACAGTGGACTATCACAGGCTGATGATGATGATGTTGCTGAGGAACACATTCAAAGCTCGAAAGAACAATCCAGGAGTTATGTAGCGATGGATTTGATGGGGCAACGCCACATTGAAAGGAAAAGTATTTCATTATATATTTTGTGTAGATTATAAAAGTTAAGCGAAACTTTTCCCTAAAACTTTGGTTGAATACAGCACTAATATTACGTACCTGGGGTTCATTTTATTGCTTGTGAGGTAATTTAAAACATTTTCTAGAGTCGCGATTTCCAGTTTTATACGTAAGATTCTTCCATTATTCTCTCTTTATTAACATCGTTAGTTTTAATGTATTCTCAACTTTACTTCGCTAAAACATTTGGTTTGAATATTTTCGAATTAAATTTGTGTGATATAATTTTACGGTAAACTTCTACTATTTTCATTACTAATATGTAACGTACGGTAATGGATTTATTAATCATAGGCAATACTTTGGTAATCGGTTTAAAGTATAATTTATAAGTTTCTCTATAAAAATATGTAAAATCCTTAATGAACCCTGCATTTGTCCTTTTACTTTTTTTTAATATCATCAATTATTTAATACAATTTGAATATTTTTTTAGAAAATATATAGTATTCAAGTAAACAATACAATTAAAAGTAGCAATTAAAAAAAATGGCGAAAATCATCATCATCATCATCAGCCTGTGATAGTCCACTGCTGGACATTGGCCTCCCCTGATACACCCCTATCCATTAGGGGGTTTTGGACCGTACCCCACCACGCTGGTCGAATGCGGGTTGGTGGGTGAAAATTGGGGAAAATGCTAAGATGTAATAAGCGTTTGTTTGTTACGCGTGTGAAGCCGTGAGATGAAGGGTAGTTTTTAATAATAACTATAATCTGTGTGCAATAATAATTTTTGTAACAAAAAAAAAAAAGTATAACCAGCAAAGAAACCATCGCCAGGGTAATTTTAGGATATTTTGTATTCCATATAAATTGGTACAGGAATTTCACAAAAATATTATAAAGAAAAAAATGTAAAGGAACTGTGGAGTCGCGGAAGAAGAGGAGTGTCGGTATTCTGTTGGCTGTTCTCCCTATCCTTTGCGGGAGAAGGAGACGAAGAGCGCGTTAGTTCCGACGCGCCCAGTAGCACACAAATGGCCGTAAGGCCGAGATGGAGCTGTTTTCCTGTGACCCAATTTCTAAGGCGACAAGATGGAACAATGTGGTGGTTTTAGTCGGTGCGAGTCCGACATAACCGTCTTGCCCCGCGAAGACGGTTGGGAATTCCTGGCTCCAGTAACAGACTGTCTGTTACCCGTGTATAGGGCCCGAGACGAAGATTGTGTTGATTTTAAACCGCCCAGAGGCGGGAAGATGGCCATAAGGCTGGATGGGATTTCGACAATTCCGACATGTCCCATCCTTGCCCCCGTAAGCCTGAAGTGGGGAAATGACTACGCACACCCATCGCATGCGTAGGCATTTCCCCACGGTAAAAAAAAAATAAATTAAGTAAGGTAGGTTAGGAAGTATAATTTAACAATGTTATGATTTTAATTCCGTATCAAATTTGATACAAAGCAATTTTTTCAGAAATGTACAGGTAATTACTAACCTTGTCGAGTCATGTTGGTTTGACAAATATTTCTTTAAAAATTTTGACCTGGTTTAGGAGAAAATTTCTTAAATACAATTTTACAGTGTCTTGGACAAAATACTTTATCAATACCTTTGAAATTTCTAATGAGAATATGTATGACAGGTGATAATATTATTCCACTTACATCATTTCAAAAATTATTCTGTTTTAGAATGCGTAAATTTTTGTAATAACATTTACGTTTATAGGTTTATAAGGCAACTGAAACACAAATAAAGTTAAGGAAAAATTGTAAAGGGGAAACGTGTGTCCTTTTATTTTTATGAAAAAATTGTATAAAAGGCGCCTTCTGAGTAAAGAATACTGTGGGTTGAGATAAATCTGCCAGGGCTTTTCAAATAAATTATTTTATAAAAAACTTATAAAAATTTCCGTAACGAGGGAAATCAAATGATGATTTAAGAATTTTTTGGCAGGCATACGAAAATATTTCCTTATTAATCGTATTTTAGCATTTTTTATTTAAGTATAAAAATTAACTATGACTGGTATTAATTAAAAAAAATCAAATAATGTATTTTAAAAATATTCTTCAGAGGCTCTTAAGAAAAACCTCACCTCTGATAAAAAATTTTGGCATAGAATATATAACTATTTGAGATGTAAAGTCTCTACTTTAGGTTAACTTTAGGTTCCAATTTAATTTTTTATTCAATTTACCGATATTATAATATTGATAAAAATAAGACCTATTCCGCCGCTTAGCTGTTGTGTATAACAATATTGTGCTACGGTCCAATGAGCACCGTAGGTAGTGTTCATAGCAAATAAAAAAATGCCTTATCAAATATCTGATGTTACCCTTCTCGTCACTTTGAATACTAAAAAAAGCGCAATATGTAGGAACGGAATGTACTTCTAGTTGAAGTGTACTACATTTTAATCAAAGTAATCCAATTAGTTTAATGTAATATTTTAAAAATATGTTGTTAGTTAAGAGTTGATTATTTATTTTTATAGTTTAGGTATCATCATCATCATCAGCCTGTGTATAGTCCACCGCTGGACATAGGCCTCCCCTAACGCACGCCACCGCTTCCGATCTTCGGCTATTCTCATCCAGCCTACACGGCCACTTTTCGAATATCGTCCTCCATCTTGCCAGGGCGTCCACTACCCCTTTAGGTATATCTATTGCTTATTTTTAAATACAAATTCTGTATTAACCAAAACAAAAATAAGTGTTCAGAGCCTTCAGATGAAAGTATGTTCCCATAAATTTCATTCCATACAAATTTTACGTAAATCAATAATTTTAACAATTATAATATTAGCGTAGATGCGTGGCTAACCGGAACGGACAGTCTCGAGAAAGTACTAGTTATAAATGAACGGTGCAAACAGCTACATACTCGTTCTTAAAACATCTTTTATAAATGGAGCCAACGTTTATAAACTGTATTTTTTCACAAAAGGCATTGTCGGGGTTTAAAAGGATCTACTGTGTCTACGTGGTCGGTGCAGATAATGGCATGTAATTTTTTATACAAACGACGGCCGATTCCTTATTTAACTTTCTCAGGAATTTAGGCAATAAATCTACCTAGTGGCGATATTAAACCATTTTAAGATCCTAATTTTACCTGTTACAATTACTAACATAATTAGAAATTAAAACCAAAAGGTTTCTCTTTGTTTTATAGAAAATGTTGTTCACATTTTCTTATTGAAACCGGAAGTCATGTGAATATTAAAAACTATAAAATTGGTCCTTATGTTAAGATAAATATATATAAGATATTATTTCAATGTTTTATTTCCCATAAAATAATAAATGGTTTAATAACAAAAACCAATTTCATGATACTTTTTTTATAAAATTCTAGGACTATTACCGGCCAATGTGGGTGAGGAAGAAACTGCGGAAAGCGTTGTTTAGTCTTCCTTTTCAAATTTCCTTGTAGTTATTTATATTTTTCACAATTTTTTAACGGACTATGTTTAAGTTGGTTACCAATAAAACCATTAAATTGGTCGTGGGTAAGTTTGATTGAATTTAGTTATTGTAGCCGGAAAATAAATATTATTAAAATAGATTATTAATTTAGGGGTACCCCTTTTTTCAGACCCTTGCCAAACCGTAAATTCATTTCTTGTAACTCTGGATCAACAATACATTACGTCTCATGTCTCAGGGTGATGGTGGAATTTGTCGTTTCTTGCTGCTTTTCTTAAGGGCCGGGAAGGGTTGCCTTGCTTGGGTGAACGATAAATCTCACTTTAACTAATAGAAACCAAATTCAACCATAAAAATAAACCCTTAGAACCCAAAAATGTTTAAAATACCCACTTGGAGATGATCGATTAAAGTATATATAAAAAAAATTAAAGACCAAAAATACTTTACAAAATGCCAAGGCGTTGTATGACCAATCTTTTACCAAAATTTCTTCGAAACTTGACTACTTCTTAAATTTTTGAAATCGACATTCTTGGTTATTAAAAACCTTTGGCCGGGATGAATACTCCAAACACGTGTCTCAACCGTCTTTTTTAAACTCTATTCCTTTGTATAACATCCAATATAATTGGTATAACTCTTTGTTTGAATAACAAATAAAATAAAAAATCTTTTTTATTCGGTTTTTTCCTTGAAAGGCCCAGTTGGTTAGGGCAGTCTGGGCCTTTCCACCCAATTCACCCTGAAAAAGTAAGATGATCCATGGATTGGATGGGGCTGTTAAAGTCCGGTCCATCCACCAACCCGATTGAAAGGAAAAGTATTTAATTAAAATTTTTGTTGAATTATAAAAAGTCAAAAAAACTTTTTCCCTAAAACTTGGTTAAATACAGCACTAATATTCCTTGGGGTTCATTTTATTGCATGGAGGTAATTTAAAACATTTTCTAGAGTCCGGATTTGCAGTTTTACCTGGAATTCTTCCATTACTCTCTTTAATTAACATCTTAGTTTTTTAATTTCTCAACTTTTGCTTCGTAAAAACATTTGGTTTTAAAAATTTTCGAATTAAATTTTGTGTGATTTATTTTTCGGAAACTTCTTCCTAACCTTTCATTCTAATATGTTCGGACGGTAATGGTTTATTAATCATGGCAAATACTTTTGGTTAATCGGGTTAAAGTATAATTTAAAGGTTTTCTAAAAATATTAAATCGTTAATGAACCCTCATTTGTCGTTTTACTTTTTTTTAATATCATCAATTAAAATACAATTTGAATATTTTTTAAGAAAAATATGTAGTATTAAGTAAACAATACAATTAAATATGGCAATTAAAATTAAATGCCATGGTTTATAATTGGTGGGAAAATGCTAAGATTAATAGGTTTATTTTTTTTGTGATAATGAACAAATAAGATAAACGGAAATTTTAAATTATTAATCTACTATAATCTGTGTAAAATAATTTTGTAACAAAAAAAAAATATAAGTTAATAAACCAAAAAACCATCGCCAGGAAATTTTGGGATAATTTTTTATTCCATATAAATTGGGTACAGGAATTTCACAAAAATATTTAAAGAAAAATGTGGAACTGTTGGAGTCCAGGGGAAGAAGGGTTCGGGTATTCCGTAAGGCTGTTTCTCCCTATCCTTTGGGAGAAAAGAGAAGGGTTAGATTGGGCACCCAGTAACCAGATTGGCCGTAAGGCCGAAGATGGAACTGTTTTTCTGTGACCCAATTTCCAAGGCGGCAAGATGGAACAATGGTGGTGGTTTTTAGTCGGTGCCAGGTCCGACACAATCTTTGCCCCCCGCAAGACCGGGTATGCTAAACCCGGTAAAAAAAGCTGGGTGTACCCCTTTCCCTTTTCCTGTTTGGTCCGGGGAAGGGCGTCATTTGGGGTCCCTTTCCCTTTGCCCATGAAATTTGCGGGCATGCCAAGGCGGGGACTTGGTAGGAGGACGTGGCATGGTGTGGTGGTTTCCTCCTCCCTGCGGAGAATGGTGCTAGCGGTGGGTCAACGCAAAACAGAATGGCAGACTCGTCCCAGCGTGGGTTTGGGAATTCCTGGCTTCGGTAACCAGACTTCTTTCCCGGTATAGGGCGAGACAAAATTGTGTTGATTTTAAACCCCCGGGGCAGGAAGATTGGCCGCCAAACTGGATGGGGTGCTTCGGCGGCTAGCGCTGATGGGGCGAAAGGGCAAAAAACTCCTGTGACCCCTTCTAAAACCGAAAGGAACTTTGGTGGTTTTTAGTCTGTAAATTCCAACATATCCATCCTTGCCCCCTTAACCTGAAGTAGGGACCCCGGCTACGCATACCCATCCATGCGTGGGTTTCCCCACCACCTCCCGTTTCAGTTATTCGAACTGCGAACCTCTCACGCTCCTGGTTGTAACCTAAACCAATTGTTTCTTATCTAGTTTTTCCGTTTAACTTAAAACCTTTTACCAAATAACCCAGTTTCCTTGTAAAACATGTAAGGTTTTTGAGTTGAACATGTACCGAACTAGCATCTTTTCGCGGTTTTACCCGCGTGATGATGGAAATTTATGAAAACTAATAACGTACATTATACACCTCAAAAACCTTTACCATTTTTGCGGTGCATACCGAAACAGCGCCATTGGCAGATTTTCTTACATACAAGACACTTTTAACTATATTTTAAACATTACCATCATATTTGTAAATTGTAGCCCATATGTTATTCTTATGTATTGACCGACTTCCCAAAACAACGAGGTCCTCAATTCGGAGCGTGCGTTTTTTTTATAAAACAAAAACTCTCCTGAAAGATATGAGAGATTTACAATGCAGCGGTGAAAACCGCGCGGTAGTTTCTTGCAGATGCTAGTTGTTACCGTATTACATTGCGCAAAGTACTGTTTGAAGTCGGTCATGATTCTTTGGTTTAAAGTTCACTTTTAAACAATAATATTGCGCATTTTCATAAGAACTACAAGACAAAATGTTTTAACGCCCACTACACATATAAGATATCATCGATTAAGAGTGTATAGCAAAAACATTTTATTAAAATACTTTTCAAACGCAGCATGAAGTTGTATGCCCAGTAACTTTTTTCGAAGAATAGGCTATTTAACATATATAGAGTTTGGCGATCGATATTGCTTAGCTTATGTTAATAAACCTTTGGCGGGATGCCAAAACTTTAACACAACACGTGTCTCAGCACGCCTTTTATAGCTCTAATGTCACTGTATAACATTGCAATATGTAGCATGACTATTGTTTGAATACTGGGATAAAAATAATAAATCTTTTGCATAACTGTGAAGAGGCACTGTATAATTAAGGGTATATAAAATACCATGTTTAAAAGAGAAAAAAGCTACGCAAAGCCTGCCTGCAAAATGCACTGCGCAAAGTGAAAGTATGAAATCGTGCGATTGACGTATTATTAATGTAACATCGCTTAGTCGTAGACATTTTAGTAGGTTAGTTGAGGAACAATCCATGAGTATGTAGCGACGATAATGATGATGCAACGCCACATTGAAAGGAAAAGTTCTTTAAATTTAGTGTAGATTATATAAGTCAGTAAATGCTTGAATAATAAAGTCAAGTGAAACTTTCCCGTAAAACTTTGGTTAAATTCACATAATAATGTACCTGGGTTCATTTCATTGCTTGGAGGTAATTTAAACATTTCTAGAGTCGATTTGCGTTTTATACCAGATTTTTCCATTATTCTCTCCTTATTAACGTCGTTACCTTTAATGTATCCTCAACTTACTTCGTTAAAACATTTGGTTTGAAAATATTTTGTGTGATTTAATTTTACGGTGAACTTCCACTACTATTTTATTACTATAATATTAACACATGTTATTTTTCCAAAGAAAATGAAATTCTTTGTAAAACATTATTAAATTTAGTATTTTATTCTTTATTTTAACTTTTATTACATACAGTAAATCGCGGACATCATGCTAAAGGCATTCTGTATCTGACAACCATTGGGATTAAGAGAAAATGTCTAGATATTTATTACTAGAATATATTCATATCAATTGTTACGTAAGCTTATGTTATCTTTTTAATATATTTGGTTAATGATTTCTAACGTAATCAATTAAAACTAATTAGTCTAAATAATAAAAAAAAATGTAAAAGACCCGCTTTGTCACGCGGGTGGGGCTCAAAACCTGGGCCTGCTCCTGCCTCGGGAAGCTAAGAGGAACCTGGGCCGTCTAAGCGGTTAGGGCTCTCCGTGGAGGCTGCTCCAAACTGCTAAATAAGTAGGTTTGTTTTTTCGCTAGGAGGGCGAGGGACGGGTAGCAGAAGTAGATGTGCGCCCTTCCTGTTCTTCTAACCAAGATGGAGTCACCGGAAGAGGACTATCATTCTATGCAAGAACAGTATGCTAGGCGGTAAAAAACAAAGGTAGGTTGCCCCCTTCCTGTGCTTCCAACCTAGTGGACTCGCGGGGGAATAGGAGTGTTGGTATTCCAGGTCACCTCCTATCCTCCGTGAAAGGCGCCGCACCGCTCATGCGGTGGGGACCTGGAAAGGGGAAACAAGCCGCCGCTGGGGCTGGGCTGCGGCCGCTGGGGCTGTCCCTGCGTGGGTTGGGATTACTAGCCCCATGGTTCTGAGTAACAGACTCGAAGGAGTCTTTTAACTTATCGGGACCGGAGAGAAGAGTGCGTTGGTTTCAAGCGCTTAGGGCGGGCAGATGGCCACAAGGCGGATGGGGCTTCTTCTGGCTACTGGTGGGGTCAGAAGACTGCCAAAAAGCTCCGACCCATCTCTAAGGCTGAAGAAGTAATAATGAGGTGGTTTTAGTCTGTGCAAGTCTGACATAACCCATCTTTGCCCCCGTAAAGCTGAAGTGGGCCACGGTAAAAAAAAAAAAAAAGAAAGGTAGCAAGAAAGTAGGTTAAGAAGAATAATTTAACAAAGATATAATTCAAATTCCGTATCAAATTTGATACAAAGCAATTTTGTCAGAAATGTACAGGTAATTACTAACCTAATCGAGCCATGTTGATTGGCCAATATTTCTTTAAAAATTCTCGACCTGGTTTAGAGAAAATTTCCTGAATGTGCTCTCGAATTGCTGATATCGACGTTAACAGAAAATTTAACTTTACAGTGACTTGGACAAAGAGTAGGAAATTCACGTTTTAAATGATGTGTTTTCTAAACTTTTGAAGATAGCTGGGTGATATTAAAAACTTTAAGAACTAATAAAAATATTCTGAGTATGTTATAAGTACCTGAGTAAGTTTTAATATTCTGGGTAAGCCAGTTGCCAGAAAAAAATCACTTAATAAGTGGTACGATTAAAAGTTAGCAATAACTTTTTGTTACAATATTGGTTTATTTATATATTTATTTTTAATTAAGAAAATATAGCAAAAATAAATTTTGCAAAAAAAACTTATACTGTTATATTTTCCTATCGTTATTATTTATAAAAATAAATAAAAGTGTGTGTAATATTAGAATAACCATTCCAAAATTTTTGTTCTGGCCCATCTTTAGAATAGCTTATTCGACTTTGACAGGAATTCCGCCACAAGATATATATTTTTTATAATGTATCAGTTTTTTACATATTACCCAGTGGATGTAGTCGCGGGTAACGGCTATTACATATTAAAATGCACATTGTAAAAAAAAAACTATAGCATTTTAATTTCCAGTAATTTGTTAGATAACCTTACTAACATAATAAGACTGTCATTGGTGAATTATAGAAATTTACTGTTACGATTCCAAATATGAATATTTCGTATTGGAGAAATAAAGATTGAGGAAGTTACGCACTAACTTTTCTATTATGTAGCCGACCTGCAATAGATATTTCTCATTAACGAAATAAATAAAATACACATTACGTTACAAATTTAATATAAGTACCACAAAAATATAGTCTAAGTTTGTATAATTACAAATCACAGAGTGCCGGGTGCTATATTATTAGTTACATTATATATGAACAAGCATTAAATGGAGAACTTTATTATTGGTTCTCCATAAAGAACTTTCTATGTTGGGCAATGCAGCGACATCAACATCGGAATTTTATTATTGTGTGAATAACAAGAAAGACTAATTATTTTTGAATAAAATAGGAAAAATAAAAACGATTCTTTAATAAGTTATTCATTTGCTTTTATATTTAATGTTTTAAAGATTATTTATATTCAGAATCTATTATCAAAAAATGTTTAATTAGTTACGGTTTGATTCAGAATTTATGATATTTAGTCATAATGATTTATATGGATGGAGTTATAATTAGTTTAATACTAAATAGTCAAATGAAATTATATAGACTTTTGGACTAATCTACCTAGTAACATGTTGAGCAATAATTTGCTTGTTGTTGATAATATAAATACAAAGTTTTGTCTAGCTTTATTATCTAATTGTAGTAAAAATTTTTATACAAAAATATCTAATATTAAATATCATAAAAGGGAAACAGTTGAATATATTCTAGTAGTTTAATGTTCGCAATTAATACTTCATTTCAGTTCCAATGAATGTTGATTGTCAATAGTGACTTTAATTTTATCTACTTCATATAACTCCATCGCTGGAAACATTTAACACGTGTGGAACAAAGTTTTAATTATATTAAGGTATTTCTCTTCATTAAATGCTTGTAATGTCAATTTTACAAAGTTAAAATTTTTTTTTTTTTTTTATGGATGCAGGCAGACGAGCAGTCAGGCCACCTGATGGGAAGTGGTCACCGACACCCATGACGTTGACAATACCAGTGGTATCGCCGACGCGCTGCCTATCGTGAGACATAGGATGTTAAGTCTTGTTTACCTAAAACCTGGCTACAGTGCCTTCAACCGGAACGCAGCGGTTTCCACCACTTGCTCAGGCAAAATAGGCACCGTGGTGGTATCACAGGTCTCCTAAACAGGACCTACCACCGGTAAATTTAGATTTTTTATGAATAAGTAAAGCAAATTTAATTTATAAGACTTTTACATACATATTTTTATAAAACACAGCAAATTAACGTTGAATACCAAGGTTATATTTGTTACCAATAAATTGTAAATATGAAGGGTTACGGACTTGATTTTGGTTTTTTACAACGATAGGACTAAATGAAAGAACAAAAAAAATATTTTTAAGAATTTTTTCTTAAAACGATCGCGTCATCTATTTACGTTATAATTAATTAAACAATTTAAGTTAAAAGGAGATAAAAATGGAGATAATACGTAAAAATCTTTATCTAAAAGAAAATTAACTTAGGTTATTCCAATTGCATCAGTGGTTTAGGAAAGTCCAGTCAAAGTTAGACGCGCCTTTTAGGATTAGCCGAACAAAACAAACGAACGACGGACAAACAGATAAAAAAATATGTTTTTTTTGTTATGTATACCGAATATATATTAATGTCATATTAAAAATCAGTTATTTAATATTCAGACATATACTCTAATTGTATTATTAGATAGGAGAAAAAACAATGGGTAAATAATAAAAATTTTATACAATTTCCGACAGATGGGTTGTTTTATAATTACTCTATGGTTTAAGTTACAAGGATAGTGAAACATTAGCCTTAGTTCGTTAGCTACTTTATCTTAGATACGCATACGTTTTCAAAATGTAACGAACAGTGATCTCGTGCTCTAACTCTCTAAGCTAATTAATGTTCTTTCAGTTTCCTGGTGAACTCTTTACGTACAAATATTTTAAATTTACCAACATATAGGTCTTTGAGAAAAGTAACACATACCGAACTAGCTCGTCTCGCGGTTTTACCCAGGGTGATGTATAGTTATAACTGACATTATTATATATATATTATTCTCTCGTATTAAAGGTTTTGCGGCATATCGAAACAGCCCGCTGTTGTTTTTTTTAATACATGACACTTTTAAATATATTTTGAAATTCCATCACATTTTAAAAAAATGTAGCCCAAAGTTAATCTGTTTAAAACACTATAGTTTATTAGTAAACTGTTAATTAAAACTTAATTAAAATCTGTAGGTGGTTTTGTTTGAGTAACAACATGTAAGAAACAATTTTACAGATACATTCATATTAAGATATTTTCAAGCGATTAGATTATGACTATTTGTTTGCAAACCTTAAAAAATAATGTTGCGTTAAAGAAATTGGTTTTGCGCTCTAGTTTAAAATAACTTTGCTTTAAATGATATCTACAAATTGTATGGGTAAAACACACGAATCTATCTTTTAACAAACGTGTTAATAAAATTATAGTGGTATGTATTGGTTTACGTAATTTAAAGTGTTTTAATGTAGTAATTAGTTAAAAAGTTTATAATTTAATAGTAAGGTGAAGGGTCCACAAAATAATTATTACTGAATCCTAAAACAAAAAAATATTTTTCAGTTCCTGTTTCAGTATTCATAATGAGACAGCTAAATGATCAAGTTCTCAAATTCAAATCCCAGTACAGATTTATTTTCATTTTATTTGATTCGAACACTGGCATGTAGGACGGTGAGAATAAAATAAATTAGAAAATGTTTAAGCCAGACTTAAGACCATAGGAAATGGCATTGATTGTGTAGTAGTTAAATTTTGTCTTTAAATTCAGCAAAGCTCAATTCAGAAAATGTTTGTATTAAAAGCAAACGGATCTCTATAAACGGTAAAAAAAAATTAAATCCAATTAAAAGTTCTCCATATAATTTTCATGCTGTCTGTAAGAGAGAAGAGTTTTAGATAAGAAATGTCTTAGGTAGATAAATTTTATAGTTGGCAACTTATGATAAATATCTTTTTATAACCATTAATTTACTCGATAAATATTGTAATGAAATAGACTTTAGGAAATCAATACAAACATGAATTATAGTTATGTTTTAGTTTGGTTGTCATGTGAAATATCATATTTAGAAAATATAAAGTTTTTCCAGCTCATAGTATATGAGATGCGAAAAATGTGTTATAAATATTTATTACGTTAATGTCAGTGACAAAAAATCGAATAAAGAATTCGTAATGAAATCATAAGTTAAACTTTATTTAAAATCCAAGAAAAAGCGTCAGAAAATAAATCTTTCCGGTAAACGATAAAGTTAAATTGAAATTAATTTAATCTTAATTTTTTTTTAATTTTTAATCTAACTATGTATACTAATCATGGATGTTCTCCGTAAGTGAATTTAGTTTGTATTGTTTTAATATGTGGTTAATTTGAAGCAATAAACATTTAGTCGCCACCTCGTACATACATTCGACTCAAACCTCTACCTCATTTGCATGAAGAAGAGGCTCCTCTTATTTACTGGTCTCTTTGGATAAACCACACATTAAGATTTGCAAACATTTTGACTGAGCTTTTTAGATATCCAAAGCTCTGTTTCTCAGCTGAAGTAATGAAACCTACTAATTATTACCAGAAGCTCCAAAAATACATTACTGACTTTACTTATTATAATTATATTACATTAAGATTTAATAAAAGACAAACAGATCTTATCGCAATTATACAACATTGCTCACCTTCCTGGATCCATGGTCACGGGCATAATGAGGTGTTTTTCGTCTGTCAGTGTTTTTGTCCTTTTTATTGATAAGTAAATTGATATTATAAAAACAAACCGGTGGTAGGTCCACTGTTTGGGGAGACCGTCTGGGTGGACCACCGCGGTGCCTATTTCTGCCGCGAAGCAGTAGTGAAAACACTGCCGTGTTCCGGTTGAAGGGCACCGTAGCCAGCGTATTTACGGGTAAACGAGACTAACACCCTAGTCTGATTGGCGGCGCGTTGGCGATACCCTGGTATTGCCAATGTCTATGGTGTCGTGACCACTTTCCATCAGGTGCTTGACTGCTCGTCTGCCTGCGTAAAAAAAAAAAAATGGCATGAATATAATTTGAAACTCTTAATTTCCCACTATTTTTTTTCTAACTTTGCCGAGTTGTGAAAACCCTTACTTTCGATAATAGAACCCGTGTGTTAATTTTACTTATTGAATTTTTAAAAACAACTCATGTTTTCTGCAAAATCTTTTTTTCCATTTGTTATAATTTGTACGAATTACTACGTTGAGATAAATTGAAAGAAAAAATAGTACAACTATTTTTCAATAAGTCACCTTTTTCATTTCTACTAGAAGAATACTAAAACCTCAAATGATGAAGTAAAAACTTAATCTCAACTTTGTATGACATTGCTACTACTTTAATACATATATTAGATCTTAAGAGCGTTATATTTTTAAAAGTGTTATATGTACAAAAACGTTTCGTATTCACTTTACTATTATTTTAATTAATGGAAATGTCACGTGACTGCAAAACACTGTGTCACTGGAGACGACAGCTAGAGGGTTCTACGTCTAGCACAGACAATACGGTCAAGCCGCCTTGTTGAGAATGTTGTTCAAACTAGACACGTTATAGTTCATTAAAAGTATTTAAAATACTTTCAAACGCAGCATGAAGTTGTATGCCCAGTAACTTTTTTCGAAGAATAGGCTATTTAACATATATAGAGTTTGGCGATCGATATTGCTTAGCTTATGTTAATAAAACCTTTGGCGGGATGCCAAAACTTTAACACAACACGTGTCTCAGCACGCCTTTTATAGCTCTAATGTCACTGTATAACATTGCAATATGTAGCATGACTGATTTGTTTAAATACTTAAGGATAAAATTAATAAATCTTTATGTATAACTGTGAAAAGGCACTGTACTAATTAAGGGTATATAAAATACCATGTTTAAAAGAGAAAAAAGCTACGCAAAGCCTGTCTGCAAAATGCACTGCGCAAAGTGAAATTATGTATTCGTGCGATTGACGTATTATTAATGTAACATCGCTTAGTCGTAGACATTTTAGTAGGTTAGTTGAGGAACAATCCATGAGTTACGTAGCGACGATAATGATGATGCAACGCCACATTGAAAGGAAAAGTTCTTTAAATTTTAGTGTAGATTATATAAGTCGAGTAAATAACTTGAATATAAAAGTCAAGTGAAACTTTTCCGTAAAACTTTGTTTAAATTCAGCACTAATATTACGTACCTGGGGTTCATTTCATTGCTTGTGAGGTAATTTAAAACATTTGCTAGAGTCGCGATTTGCAGTTTTATACGTAAGATTTTTCCATTATTCTCTCTTTATTAACGTCGTTCCCTTAACGTATCCTCAACTTTACTTCGTTAAAACATTTGGTTTGAAAAATATTTTTAAATTAAATCCGTGTGATTTAATTTTACGGTGAACTTCCACTATTATTTTTATTACTAATATGTAACGTACATGTTATTTTTACCTAAGAAAAAATTAAATTCCGTTGTAAACATTATTAAATTTAGTATTTTATTTCTTTATTTTACACTTTACGTACGAAAATACAGTACAATCGCGGACACCATGCTAAAGGCATTCTGTATCAGACAACCATTGGGTGATTAAGAGTAAAATGTCTAGATATTACTTTTACTAGAATATATTCATATCAATTGTTACGTAAGCTTATGTTATCTTTTTAATATATCAATTTAAATTACGAATTTACTCTCCGTGGAGGAGGCTGCTCCAAATTGGCTACATAAGCTAGGTTTGTTTTTGCTTGCTAGGAGGGTGCGAGGGACGGGTTGCAGAAGGTAGATGTGCCGCCCTTCCTGTCTTTCGCAACCGAGATGGAGTCACCTGGGAAGACGACTATCGATATTCTTTAGGATGTTCTCCCTATTCCTCATGACTCGGCGGAGCCGCACCGCTGAGGCGGTGTGGAGATGCCGTGGGAGGAGGAGTAAGGCCGAGATGGATCTGCGTTCCTGTGACCCCATCTCGAAGACGCCAAGAAGGAACAATGTGGTGGTTTTAGTCGGTGCGAGTCCCACAAAACCTGTCTTTCCCCCCGCAAGAACGAGTATGCGTAGGCGGTAAAAAAAACAAAGGCAGGTGTGCCATCCTTCCTGTGCTTCGCAACCTAGGTGGACTCGCGGGGGAATAGGAGTGTTGGTATTCCGTAGGTCACTCTCCCTATCCTCCGTGAAACGGCACGGCCGCACCGCTGATGCGGTGTGGAGGACCTTGGTAGGAGGGGACAACAAAGCCGCCGCTGGGGGCTGCGTGCTGCGTGGGTTGGGATTTCCTAGCTCCCATGGTTCCTGAGTAACAGACTCGAAAGAGTTTGTTAACTGTGTATCGGGACCGAGACGAAGAGTACGTTGGTTTCAAAGCACCCCGAGGCAGGCAGATAGCTACAAGGCCGGATGGGGCTTCTTCGGCGGCTAGCAGGTAATTACTAACCTAATGGAGTCATGTTGATTGGCCAATATTTCTTTAAAAATTCTCGACCTGGTTTAGAGAAATTTCCTGTATGTGTTCTCGAATTGCTGATATCGACGTTAACAGAAAATTTAACTTTACAGTGTCTTGGACAAAAAGTAAGAAATTCACGTCTTAAATGATGTGTTTTCTAAACTTTTGAAGATAGCTGGGTAATATTAAAAATTCTAAGAACTAATAAAAATATTCTGAGTATGTTATGAGTACCTGAATAAGTTTTAATATTCTGAGTAAGCCAGTTGCCAGAAAAAAAATCACTTAATAAGTGGTACGATTAAAAGTTAGCAATAACTTTTTGTTACAATTTTGGTTTATTTAGACACGTTAGAAAATTTATTTTTTATTATTTTAATCATAATTTGCTTATTGTAAACATTTATTTTTAATTATGAAAATATCGCAAAAATAAATTTTGCAAAAAAAACTTATGCTGTTATATTTTTCCTATCGTTGTTATTTATAAAAATAAATAAAAGTGTGTGTAATATTAGAATAGCCATTTTAAAATTTTTGTTCTGGCCCATCTTTAGAATACCTTATCCGACTTTGACAGGAATTCCACAACAAGATAGCTGGGAGTAACGAAGGCTATTTTTTAAAATGTATCAGTTTTTTACATATTACCAGGCGGATGTAGTCGCGGGTAACGGCTATTACATAATAAAATGCACACTGTAAAAAAAACTACAACATTTTAATTTCCAGAAATTTTTTAGATTACCTTACTAACATAATAAGATTGTCATTGGTAATTAAAGAATTTTAGGTTATATAAACAATATTACTGTTACGATTCCAAATATAATCCAATATCAAGATTAATTTAAAATTTCGTATAGGAGAAATAAAGATTGAGGAAGTTACGCACTAACTTCTCTATTATGTGCCGTGCAATAGATATTTCTCATTAACGAAAATAAATAAACAACACATTACGTCACAATTTTAATATAAGTACAACAAAATATAGGGTCTAAGTTCGTATAATTACAAATCCCAGAGTGCCGGGTGCTATATTATTAGCTACATTATAGACGAACAAGCATTAAATAGAAGTACTTTATTATTGGTTCTCCATAAAGAACTTTCTATGTTGGGCATTGCCAGCAACATCAACATCGGAATTTTATTATTGTGTGAATAACAAGAAAGACTAATTATTTTTGAATAAAATAGTAAAAATAAAAAACGATTCTTTAAAAAAAGTTATTCATTTGCTTTTTATTTAATGTTTTAAAGATTATTTATATATCAGAATCTATTATAACAAAAATGTTTAATTATGTTTAAGCGGTTTGCATTTAGAACTTTATAGATATTTAGTCATAATGATTTATATGTATGGAGCTATAATTATTTAATACTAACATAGTCAGTAAATAAAATCATTATACGATATTGGACTAATCTACCTAGTAATATGTTGAGCAATAATTTAGCTATGATGTTAATAAAATAAATACAAAGTTTTGTGTAGCTTTATTATTAATAATTGTAGCAAACCATATTGTTTTATACAAAATATGGTAATATTAAAATATCATAAAGAAGGAACCACATGTAGAATATATTTCTAGTAGTTTAATGTTCGCATTGTACCTCAATAGCTTCATTGTCAGTTCCTGTAATGAATTTTGATTGTCAAATAGTGACTTTAACTTTATCTATTTATGGGATAACTCCATCACTACGGAACATTTAACACATGTAAGGAACAAAGTTTTAATTAGATTAAGGCCATTTTCCTCTTCATTAAATGCTTGTAATTTCAATTTTACAAAGTTAACAATTTAGATTTTTTTATGAATAAGTATAGCAAATTTAATTTATAAGACTTTTACATACATGGCTTCTATAAAATTACAGCAAATTAACGTTGAATACCAATGAATTATATATTGTTACCAATAAATTGTAAATATGAAGGGTTACTCCTAGACTTGTGACTTGATTTTAGTTTTTACAACGATAGGACTAAATGAAAGAACAAAAAAAATATTTTTAAGGGAATTTTTTTTTAAAAAACGATCGCGTCGTCTACGAATTTACGTTATAATTAATTAAACAATTTTTGCTAAGAAGGAGATAAAAAAAAGGAGATAATACGTAAAAAAATCTTTATCTAAAAAAGAAAATTAAATATTCCTTAAGTTATTCCACTTGCATCAACTGGTTTTAGTGAAAGTCCAGTTAAAGTTAGACGCGCCTTTTTAGAGATTAACCAGAACAAACAAACAGACCGACGGACAATCAGACAAAAAAAATGTTTATTTGTTATGTATACCGAATAAATATTACAACGTGCTTATTAAAAATTGGTTATTTCAATATTACAAACATACACTCCAATTGTATTATTTGCATAGGAGAAAAAACAAATGTGTAAATAATAAAAATATTATCACAATTTCCGACAGATGGCACTGTTTTAAAACTTTTCTATGGTTTAGTCGTTACAAGGATGAAACATTAGCCTTAGTTCGTTAGCTTTATTTATTTTAGATACGCATACACGTTTTCAAAATGATAACGAACAGTGATCTCGTGCTCTGCTTAACTGCTCTCAGCTAATTAATGTTTTTATCTAGTTTCCTGGTGAACTCTTACGCTATGTACAAATATTTTTAAATTTACTGTACAATAAGTAAGGTCTTTGAGCTAGGAAAAGTGAACACATACCGAACGAGCCTCGTCTCGCGGTTTCACCCGCGTGGTGATGTATAGTTATAACTGACATTATTATATTATGCATATTATACTCTCGTAGGCTTAAAGGTTTTAGCGGTGCATATCGAAACAGCCCGCTGTTGGCTGTTTTTTTACGTACATGACAGTTTTAAAAAAATGTAGCCCACAAGTTATTCTGATTTAAATACTACTATAGTTTATTAGTAAACTGTTAATGTAAAACTTAATTAAAATCTGTAGGGTGGTTTTTGTCTGAGTAACAAACATATAAGAAACACATACTTACAGATACATTCATATTATTAAGATATTTTCATGCGATTAGATGCTGTTTGTTTGCAAACGCTAAAAAATAATGTTGCGTTAAAAAAATATGGTTTTGCCCTCTTGTTTAAAATAACTTTGCTTTAAATGATATCTACAAATCGTATGAGTAAAACACACGCATCTATCTTTTGACTCTACGTGATAATAAAATTATAAAGTGTATGTATTGGTTTACGTAATTTAAAGTGTTTTTAATGTAGTAATTAGTTAAAAAGTTTATAATTTAATAGTAAGGTGAAGATTTCAATGCACAAAATATTATTATTGAACCCTAAAATAAAACAAATATTTTTTCAGTTCCTGTTTCAGTATTCATGTAATGAGACATGCTAAATGATAAACGTAATTCTCCAATTCAAATCCCAGTACAGGATTTATTTCATTTTATTTGATTGCGAACACTGGCACGTAGTGACGGTGAGAATGCGAAATTAAATAAGAAAATGTTTAAGCTTAAGATTTAAGACCAATAGGCAAATGGCATTGATTGTGTAGTAAGCTTAAATTTTGTCTTTAAATTCAGCAAAGCGCAATTCAGAAAATGTTAAGTATTAAAAAAGCAAACGGATCTCTATTATTATATCTACTTGATAAAAAAAATATTAAATCCAATTAAAAGTTCTCCATATAATTTTCTCATGCATGTCTGTAAGAGGCAGAAGAGTTTCAGATACGAAATGTCTTAAGGTAGATCAATTTTATAGTTGCCAACTTATATATAGAAATATCTTTTTCATAAACTACATTAATTTACTCGTATAAATATTAATAAATATAGACTTTAGGAAATCAATACAAACATGAATTATAGTTATGTTTCAGTTTGTGTGTCATGTGGAAATATCTCTCGATCATATTTTACAATATCTGTCGAATCATATTTTAGAAAAATATAAGGTTTTCTTTCTAGCTCATAGTATATGAGATGCGAAAAATGTGTTATAAACATTTATTACATAATTATTTCTTTTATTTACGCGATTATACATATCAAATATTGACTATATTCGAATATTGATTATATTCGAAAAACATACAGAGATACAGACATATACCAACTTAGTCTGCCCGTGATCATGGATGCTGAAAAGAATCCGAAACGTCGGGAATAAATAACATTTATTACGTTAATGTCAGTAACAAAAAATGTCGAATAAAGAATTCGTATAAAATCATAAGTTAAAAATTTTATTTAAAATCGTAAGAACAAAGCGCCAGACAATAAATCTTTCCGAGTAAACGATAAAGTTAAAATTGAAATTAATTAAATCTTAATTTTTTTTCTAGTTTTTTTCTTAATCTAACTATGGATACTAATCATGGATGTTCTCCGTAAGTGACTTTAGTTTGTATTGTTTTAATATGTAGTGTAATTTGAAGCAATAAACATTTCTCGTTGACACCTCGGTGACATACATTCCGACCTTCATTAGCCTCACCTTATTTGCATGAAGAAGCGAGGCTTCTCTTATTCAATACTGGTCTCTCTTTGGATAAACCACACATTAAGATTTGCAAACATTTTAGGACTGTAGCTTATTTAGATATCCAAAGCTGTGTTTCTCAGCTGAAGTAATGAAACCTACTAATCATTACCAAAAGCTACGAGAAATACATTACTGCCTTTACTAATTATAATTATATTACATTAATGATTTAATAAAAGACTAAACAGATCTTATCGCGTTTAATTATGCATACAATTTTCGGACACTTTCCAGGATCCATGGTCACGGGCAGAATGAGGTGTTTTCGTCAATAAGCCACATTTTCATTTCTACTAGAAGAATACTAAAACCTCAAATGATGAAGTAAAAACTTAATCTCAACTTTGTATGACATTGCTACTACTTTAATACATATATTAGATCTTAAGAGCGTTATATATTTAAAAGTGTTATATGTACAAAAACGTTTCATATTCACTTTACTATTATTTTAATTAATGGAAATGTCACGTGACTGCAAAACACTGTGTCACTGGAGACGACAGCTAGAGGGTTCTACGTCAAGCACAGACAATACGGTCAAGCCGCCTTGTTGAGAATGTTGTTCAAACTAGACACGTCATTTGTCCTACTATACCTAATATGTACCTAAGATAACTACACTTTACGTAAGGACGTCGCGTTCAAATGATAATCACAAGTTGAATTAAATGCGAAATATGTTATGAATTTAATGTCGTGTAATTTTTATGATTATTTAATTACCTAAATATCATTGTCATTAAATTATATTATTTCCTAGTTACACTTTATTGAATTTCGTAAAATTTATTATGATGTGAACATTGATCATTTTACCAAGGTAACAAGGTTTATGTGCCCTAACAGCAGCAAAATATCGTTTGTATAATGTTTACTGAAAAAAAATGGAGTATTATATCCTCGTCTGCTCATTACTACATAAAACTTATTTTATCTATAAGGGATGCATTAATATCTGCTTTGACCAATGTTTAATGTAATATTTCCCATACGTTCAGTTCTTTGAAGAAAATCTAAAGATAACTAATTCTGATCCCTTTATTATTACGTATGTTACTAATATTGACTAGTTGTATTTATATGTTACGTATAGATACACAAGTTCACCTGTTCGGGATCGACGACTGGAAACAATCAAATCAAAGCTTCGGGATTTGGCTATTATGAGAACGGAAAGGTTTTGTTGTGGCTGTATTAAGATTACAGATACAATTTTATCAACAATAATATTATAATTATATGAATCTTTAAGATGCTTCATCGCAAATTTAACAATTTTTAGCTACATTATGGGGTGATTTATGTACCGTGAATATTTTTTGTAATAACAAGAAAAATATTTATTCGTATCTTAAAAAAACGCAATCGTATTTAACTTTCAATCATTATCATTATTGAAATAACATAAAAACGCTACAATGTCAATGTGTGAAGTGATCGTGGCACGGTAAGTA
This sequence comes from Lamproptera curius, assembly GCA_029286875.1. Classification (NCBI taxonomy): domain Eukaryota; kingdom Metazoa; phylum Arthropoda; class Insecta; order Lepidoptera; family Papilionidae; genus Lamproptera; species Lamproptera curius. Next base: position 5,506,493 of record JAGSMT010000016.1, on the reverse strand, counting down.
CAGGGTGGCCCATAAGTCCTTTGAAAAGTAAAATTTGAATAAAACGAACAGGGCGCGCGTGAGCGGTGCAGGGGAAGCGGGGTGAGCAACTTCTGTTTCTGGGAATTTAGTCGCGATGGAGCGTTTTACCGGAGCGGACCGTGCGATTTGTGTGCGCGAATTTTATAAAAACGGCAATTCGGCAACGGTTGCGCGGCGTAAATTTCGATATCACAAAGGTTTACACAACTTTGACGACACTCCAACTCTTCAAACGATTAAGAACTGGGTTGCTAAGTTCGAGGAGACCGGTTCGACGTAAGATAAACATGACGTCCTTGGGTCGCCTAAGGACGTCATGTACGGAACAAAACATAGACACAGTGACACAGTCTATTCGCGAAAATCCGACACAGTCTACTCGTAAGCGCGCCAGAGCATTAAACGTATCCAGGACATCGTTACAACGGATTTTGAAGAAAGATTAACATATGCAGCCTTACAAAATTCAGTTGGTTCAAGAATTAAAGGAAACTGATTACGAACGGTATTCAAAGACAAAATTATGCGAATGAAATGTTGAATCGGTTTACTTCCTTCAATAACATAATGTTCTCTGACGAGGCTCATTTCCATCTTAACGGGCATGTTAGTAAACAAAATTGCCGCTATTGGAGCCCCATCAATCCAAAACTAAACATCAGGCTACCTTAAGGCTAAAGTATACGACACAAACCCGCGGTCAATTGAGGCCCTAAAAGAAAACATCCGCAGAGAAATGACAAGCATTTATGACGTGCGCAGTCACACAATTTTAGATATTGTTTGCAAGAGTGCCGTGATCGCAACGGATTACATTTAGATGTTATTTTCAAAAAATAATTCCTGTTTTTTAAGCTTTTTTTGTAAATTAAAATTTAATTCATAATGTAATTAGTTTTATTTTAATAATTTTTTTTTTATCAAATTTTTTTTTCATATCATATCTGTACTATTTCCTTAAAAATTGATTTAGAATGTTCATAAACACTACAATTTCAGTATTGATTTTTGCTCGTAAAGCAAAACAATTATGGCTTGAAATACACTCATTACTGTGAACGTAAGAGTTGTTGTTGTTAAAAATTTTAGAGATGGAAACAAAAGTAACTTTCAGTAAGTTACTTTTTTTTCCATTTCCAAAATTTTAAGTAGATTATTTAAGTACATTTAAGAATAAAATTTATTTGTAATTTTATTAAGTCCATTTTTACGAAAAAGAAAAATCTCATAGTATTATTTAGACGAAATCAAATCTCTTAATATTGTATTCTCTTATAATTTGTTACTCCCTTGTCTCTGACACAAATAAAACAACATAAAAAAATAATAATCGAAAACATTGCGTGTTAAACATTGTATCATAGAGAGAGAGTCAATGTCAAGTAAAAGATCCTAATTCAATATACATGCATTTACCTTACTTATTAATTACCCTTTGTTTCATCACCAATTTGGAAATGGAACCCCATGCGAACAACCGGCGTAAACTTTACATACTTTATTTCCATACATTCTTTTTAAATTTTAAACATTAAAGCATGTTTTTCTCAATTTGTAATAGTCTCGAGCGAATAGTTTATCACAATAGTATATTATAGTGTATCATTCTAGTAGTAATAATATTTTTTTACACACGAACTTTCCTACACTACTTTTTACTTTAAATTCATAAAGCAACAAAAGCTGAACGTTTTCCGGGGTTTTGTCTAAAGAGCTCTCCCGCTTTTGTTGAAACAGCAAAGTAAGTGAAGGTTTCGTGTTTAATCTATTTATTGAATTTGACCTTAGTCTACTATTGTTCATATTATGTATTATCTAAACGTTGTTTTAGGTAATAATAGTAAATTTTGCAGTATTTTTTAAAATAAATTAAATAATTCTTATGTTAGGATAGTGATACTCCGATCCGTAAGAAAGTAATAATTTTAGCCAAAAACCAACGTTGAGTAATTGTTTGTAAATCTATATATGTCTATTTCGTTTTGTTGGTTGATGTTAGCGAGAGAAAATTAAGCGTTGCGCTGCGTTAAGGATAGTAAAACCATTTTTATTATAAACAAGGACTGTTGTTACTTTCAGTTAAATTGTTTGTAAATCTGTCGATTTCATATTAAAAACATGAAGTAAGGTAAGTTATCGTAAAAGATCATATTAAAAAATCCTTACAGTTCTTACCTCTATATTTTTTAAATATAGTTAATTTCATGTATAATTATTATTTAAGTTACATTAAAGAATTTTCTTAAAACCCGTCTCACGCAGTTGGCTTGCCACTGCAAATAAAAATCTTTAAAATTAAAACCATATCGTATAAATTATTGTTTTGTGACCAAAATCTTTCATTTGATATGGTTACAAGTACTTTCCGCCGTATCTTCTTCTCGTTATTAATGTATAATACTTTTGAAATTTGGAAAGAAATACAGAGTTTGTTTATATGTAGTTTAATAAAAAAGCAATCATATAAAAAGCGTATACAGCAAGTAACATGTTCCTGAAAGGCCGCGGTGTAACGAACATTTTAAAAGCTATGTCAATAGCGTTCTTTGTCCGATGCTTAACACAATTGAACTGTAAATATTTACAAAGGAAAATGTTTACAGTTAGTGGCAGAGTAAAGTTACTCCAATGTTTTTATATAATTCTGCCATTCGGGTATCCAACGAATAAATATTATTATGCTAGGAGTATTGCCCCTCTAACAGACTACGAAGGCAGTAGTTGTGCTTTGGCAGAGTTTAATGAACGGACCTAACTTGATAGATGGTATTTAAGAGCAACCTTTTTAACGAGCAATAAGGAATTGTTAACTGCCTCCGTAGCCTCGTGGTATGGGCGTGTGCTTTAGAACCCGGAGGTCGTGGGTTCGAATCTTACAGGGACTCAACAGATTTTCATTGTTGTTTCCCAGTTGGTTAGGACAATTTGGGCCGATCTGGGTGATCCGTAATTGTCTGAAAAGTAAGATGATCCATGCGTCAGATGGGCATGTAAAAAGTCGGTCCACCCACCAACCCGCATTGGACCAGCGTAGTGGGATACGGTAGAAAAACCCCCTAATGGATAGGGGTGTATTAGGGGAGGCCTATGTCCAACAGTGGACTATCACAGGCTTATGATAAAGGAATTGTTGAGGTTTAATCGTTAAATTTAGTACGTGCTAGGAGTTGACAATAGTACGTGATGTTGTTTGTACCACCGGTCCACGGAATCTCTGGTTCAATTTAGTAACGTGTGTTTATTTACTATTTCATATATTTGTTTTATATTGGTTAATTTTGTAAATCTGTAAGTAAGGTGATGTGCATATTATCGCAATAAGAAAATAAATCGAAATCAGAATATGTTACTATCCTCCTATACAATGCCCTGATCTATCTTCTTGAATAATTGAAAAGATACAAAAGTTTTCTCGACTTCATATCTCAGAACCAATATCTGCAGCTTACAATATTGCTAGTGTTTGTTTCTTTTAGATAGATTTGTTATCGTAATAATACAAACACAAATGCTTTTAATATTTTTCTCATTTTTAATTTTGTGTACGTCAAAAGAAAATTTTAATGGTTTCTTTTGAGATGAGTTCTTTCAAATCTGTTACAGAAAATAGAAGACTAAATTTTACAAACTGAAAAAAAAACCTGCAAAATCGGAGCTACTTTCTTATTTATATTTTGTATACACTGTTGGTAATAATTTTTATACTTGACATACAAGCGTATTTAGAATATACACGTAATTATTACTGCAAACGAACGTGAAAGTAATTATTAGATAATTTACTGGTCTACATTGTACCCTAGTCTATTTAGTGGTATTGGATAAAAAATAATAAGAATATTTCCGGTTCAAAAGTTAGGTTAGTGATAACTAATATCCTTACGAACAGCTTTAACGTAGCTGTGAGTCCCAATACCTGCAGTTTGGGCAACCGCGGGAAAGTTAAGAAGAACTTGGTCAGCCTACGGAGTAAGGCTGGCCGTGGAGGAGGCCACTCCAAGTTGGCTAGAGAGTTCCAACGCGCCCCGAGGCGTTGTTAGCCGTAGGTCCGAGATCGGTCTGCTTCGGCGGCCTACGCTGGTGGGGTTGCAGAAGATTACCAGAAAGCTCCTGCGACCCCATCTCTAAGGCATCAGGAAGTAACAATGAGGTGTTTTTAGTCGGTACGAGTCCTACATAACCCGCTTTGCCCCCGTCAGGACGGGTAGCTAAGGCTGCGTAAAGATTTCCCCACGGTAAAAAAAACACAAAGAAGAAAGGTAGCAAGAAAGTAGGTTAGAAAGAATAATTTAACAAAGATATGATTGAAATTCCGTATCAAATTTGATACAAAGCAATTTTGTCAGAAATGTACAGGTGTTTCCTAGTCGGTAATGTTGATGAGAAAATTTCTTAAACGTGCTCTGGAATTGTTGGTTAACGGAAACGGTTGTTCGTTAACGGTTAACGGTTTAAATTCAATTTTAAAATGTCTTGGACAAAAAGTGGGAGACTCACGTTTTAAATGTGTTTTCTAAACTTTTGAATATACCTAGGTAATATTTAATATACTTAGAATTCATAAAAATAGTCTGAGTATGTTACAAGTACATAACGTTAACATAATATTCGCAAGCCAGAGTAAATACATTTAATAAGTGGTATAGTTAAAATTTTGCGATAGCTTTTTAGTAAAAATATTGCTTTATCAAGACACGTCACAAAAGATTATTCTATATGCGTAATTTGTTTATTGTAAAAAAAAACTATTAACATATAATCTCTACTGTTATATCATTCCTATCGTTATAACTTGTATAAATTATATAAAACTTTGAGTAACACTAGAATAACTAGTTTAAATTAAAATAACTCATCCGACTTTGACAGCAAATCGAATAGAAGATAGCTGGGAGTAACGAAGGGTACATTTTATTAAATATATTAGTTTTTTATATATTACGACGGATGAATTCGCGGATAACGCATTCTACATAATAAAATTCAAATGACAATGAAATGAAAAAAACTCTATGAAGTTTTAAATATGAGAAATTTATTTCATGATCTTACTTAGATAATAAGAATGTCTCTGATATTTAAAGAATTTTAGATTATATAAAAATAATACTGAAATGATTCCCAATATAAAATATCGAGAATCTTTCAAAATTTCGTACTGCAAAAATAAAGATAGTTACACACTAACTTCTCTATTATGTTCCGACCTGCAATAGAAATTTCTCATTAACGAAAACAAATGAACAACACATAACGTCACAAATTTAATATAGGGTCAGTATAGTACAACAAAATATAGGGTCTAAGTTCGTATAATTACAAATCACAGAGTGCCGGGTGCTATATTATTAGCTACATTATAGACGAACAAGCATTAATCAGAAGAAATTTATTATTCTCCATAAAGAACTTCCTATGTTAAGCATTCCCAGTAACATCAACATCGCGCTTTTATTATTGTGTGAATACCAAAAAGACAATTTATTACTGAACAAAATAGGAAATATAAAAATATATAATCTATTATAACATGTTAAATTATTTCAAAGCGGTTTGATTTTTTTCAGAACTTTATACAAATTTAGTCTTGATGATTTATATGTATAGAGTTATAATTAGTTAATACTCAAACAGTCAGTAAATAAAATCTTTAGACGATATTGCACTATTATTAAGCAATTAATACGTTGAACAATAATTTAGCTATGTTGCTAGAGATTGGACCCAACATAGCACAAATTACAAAAAAGCTAGAAAAATACTATGTTTTTATTTCCTGTTAAATAAATAAAGTCAAAGTTTAATCTAGCGCTTATTATTATTATTTATAATAGTAAAACTTATTTTATTCAAACGAAATATGGATACATTTAAATATTATAAAAAAATTAAGCATAAGTTGAAAATACTCCCAGGAGTACATGTAAATACTCCCAGGAGTACATTTGCTTCACATTGTATCTTAGTAGACTCATAATCATATCCTTTAATGAATGTTTATAGTGAAATAGTGACTTTAATTTTATCTACTTATACGCAAACTTCATTGCTGAGGAACATTTAACACATAAAGGATCAAAGTTTTAATTAGATTAGGACGATTTTCCCTCTTCATTTAATACTCGTGATGTCAATAATCTTAAACGCAATCAAACCAACCTAAACCCTCCAAGCAAAGCCAACTAAAACCAAGAAAAATGTTTATTTACAAGTTACGTTTGTAAGTTAATTTACAGGACTATTGGTTTTCCACATACACTTTTTACTTGAATAAAATTACAGCTATGCAAAGTTAAATTAAATATAATCATCAAACATAAATATGTATGGTTACTCCTAGACTTGTGAATTTTAATTTAATTTTTCAAGTGTACGTGTCTAATGAACGTTTTATTTTGGTTTTATCGATAAACGTTCTAAAGTAAAATATATAATATAATACTAAATATAGCGCACGATTTCGTCCGCGTGTAACATGTAAAAAAAATCTTTATCCAAATTTAATTCTAAAAATATTCACAAAGTTACTTCCAGTTACAGGTTTTAGGGAAAGTCTTGTCGAAATCGGACTAGCCATTTTAGTGATTAGCCAGAACAAACGGACTGAAAAAAGTTTAAAAAATGTTGTTTTGTTATATTATTATTAGTATATAAATAATTAAAAATGGGAAATAACAAATCAACATTTTTGAACTTTTTTTCAGTCTGTTCTTATATTATTAGTAAAGAAGAAAAAACTATAAGTAAATGATTAAAATAATATGACAATTTCGACAGATGGAGCTATTTCATTATTACTCTATGGTATAGTCGTTACGAGGGCAGTCAAATAATAGCCATAGCTCGTTAGCTTTATTTATTTTAGATACGCATACACGTTTTCGAAATTATAACGAACACCGACCTCGTGCTCTATTTAACTGCTCTAAACCAATTATTGTTTTTTACATGACACTTTTACTATATTTTGAATAATTCTAATCATATTTTAATTTTGCCGTCCATGTGTTATTCTAATTTACAAACTATAATGCTGTACAATTACTTTCGAATGTATAGAATATTTAGAAATAAGTCACAAGTAAGTTTAATTCATGATATTTTCAAGCGATTATATTATAACTGTTTGTTTGCAAACGCTATAAATAATACTGCATTGAACATATATGGTTATGCCCTGTTGTCGAAAATAACTTAGCTTATAATAATATCTCTAAATGGGAAGAGTAAAACACAGTCATCCACCTTTTAACTAAAAGTGTTAGTAAAATTATAGTGTGTAAGTATTTTTTAACCTAATTCAAAACGTTTTAGGTTATGTAACATATTGTTACCTTATACGAAAGCTATAATAGTATTTAGTTAAAAATTTTATGATTCAATAGTAAGGTGAAGATGTCTATGCACAAAATTTTGTTATTGAATACAAAAATAAACATATATTTTTTTAGTTTCTGTTTTCAGTACTAATATAATGAGCCATGCTTGATAATCAACAAAATTCCCCAATTCAAACACTGCCACGTAGTGACGGAGAAAATGCGAAATTAAATTAGAAAATGTTTAAGCTTAAAATTTAAAACCAATAGGCAACAGTGGTAAGAAATAACAAAAAAATAAACGGCTCGCTATTATTAATCCACTTGATAAAAAAATGCATGGAATCCAATAAAAAGTTTTCCATACAATTTATTTTCTCATGCATATCTGTCAGGGGCAGAAAAGATGTCTTAAGATAGTTAAATGTTATAGTTGCCAACATATATATGGAAATATCTTTGTCATAAACTACTTTAATTTACTAATAAAAATATTATTACATATTGACTTTAGGAGATCAAAATATGAAGTATAGTATAGTTTTAGTTAATATGACTTGCGGAAATACCTTATTTTAGAAAAATATAAAGATTATTTTCTAGCTCATAGTATATGATATGTGAAAAATATATTATAAACATTTACGTTAATGAAAAATTTCAGAGTAAGCGATAAAGTTAAGAAAGTTAAAATTGAAATTAAATTTATCTTAAACTAAATTTCTCAAAAGTAGTAATTATAGATGTTCTCCGTAAGTGTATTTAGTTTGTGTTGTTATAATATGTTATGTAAGTTGAAATAAACATTTCTAGTCGGTGCCTCGGTGACATACATTCAGACCTTCATTAGCCTCACCTCATTTGCATGAAGAAGCGAGGCTTTTGCTAAGTCAATACTGGTCTCTCTTTGGATAAAGTACACATTAAGATTGGCAAACATTTAAGAACTGTAGCTTCTTTACATAGATATCCAAAGCTGTGTTTCTCAGCTGAAGTAATGTAACATAATAATGATTATCAAAAGCGATAGAAAATACTTTACTGCCTATACTTATTATAGTTATATTACTTTTAAGATTAAATAAAAGAGTTCACGGATTTCATCGCGTTTAATTTTGTATACAACTTTCTCGCCGTTTCAGACAGTTTTCAGGATCCATAGTCAAGGGCAGAGAGGACAGAGGTATTGTACGTCTGTCAAAGTTTTTTTCGTCCTTTTTAGAGATAAAAAACTACATTGGTAAAATGAAATATTTTATGAAACTATTAATTTCCCACCATTATATTTTCAAAATTCGCACATTTATTAAAAACCCTTACTTTCGATAATAGAACCCGTGAGTTAATTTTACTTATTGAATTATTAAAAACAAATCATGTTTTCTGCGAAATCTTTTTTTCATCTGTTTTAATTTTTACAAATGGCTACGTTGAGATAAATTGAAAAAAAAATACCCGTACAACTATTTTTCAATAAGTCACCTTTTGCATTTCTACTAAAAACTCAAATGATGAAGTAAAAACTCAATCGCGAGATCTTAAGAACGTTATATTTTTAAAAGTGTTATATGCAGAAAAACGTTTCGTATTTACTTCACTATTATTTTAATTAATGGAAATGTCATGTGACTGCAAAACACTGTGTCACTGGAGACGACATCTAGAGAGTTCTACGTCTAGCACAGACAATACGGTCAAGCAGCCTTGTTGAGAATATTGTTCAAACTAGACACGTCATTTGTCCTACTAAGATAACTACACTTTAAGTAAGGACATCGAGTTCGAATGACAATCGCAAGTTAATTTAAATGCGAAATATGTTTTGAATTTAATGTCATGTAATTTATATGATTATTTAATTACCTAAACAACAATGTGATTATATTTCCTAACAACACTTTCTTACATTATAATCAAGTAAAGATTGCTAATTTTACCAAGGTAACAAGATTTATGTGCCCTTCCAGCAAAAAAACACCGTTTGTAAAACGTTTATTGAAAAAAAAAAATAGTTTTAAATCCTTGTCTGCTTATTATTACATAAAACTTACTTTACCGATAAGGGATGCATTAATGTCTTTTTTGGCCTATGTTTAATTAAATTTCATATGACAATAAAATCTAAAGACAATTAAATCTGATCCCTTTATCATGACGTATATTATTGCATAGATGTATTTATATGTTTCGTACATAGATACACAAGATTAGCCTATTCGGGATCTTCTACTGGAAACAATCAAATCAAGTCTTCGGGATTTACGTATTAAGTAAATGGAAAGGTTTTCTTGTGGCTGAATCAAGATTGCAAATACAATTTTATCAACAATAATATTATATATGAATCTTTAAGATGTTTCGGTGCACATTTAACTATTCTTAGCTATAATATGGAGCGATTTATGTACCGTGAAGATTTTTGTAAAGAACGAGATAGGATTTATTTATTTATATCTTAAAAACGTACGCTATCGTATTTTAACAACGCTACAATAATAATGTGTGAAGAGTTACGTGGTACGATAAATGCCATCTAATTAGCCTTATTTTTTTAAAATTTGGTTTGTAATTTGTTTGTTATCTTTTGTGATTGTATTGTTTATGAACCTTTTGTTCAAAAACACTACAATTACAGAAATTTTGGAAATGGAAACAAAAGTAACTTATTGAAAGTCAATTTAAGAATAAAATTTATTTGGCGAACGTCGAGTAATTTTAGTAAAATTAAAAAGTAAAGATAGAGAAAAATATTATAGTATTATTTAATATTAGAACAACCATGTGGTGTATCACCTCTTAAATAATTGAGATATAAACAATGTATTTAATTTCTTTATGTATATTTAACATTGGCGACGAGTTTTAAACCCACGACCACGATATTATGATGGAAAAAGTAAATAAATAGCGGAGTACCCAAAGAGGCTTACTCACTAGAATAGAAAAATATAGTAACAAAGTAACATCGAGGGCGTCAATGTCTGACGAGGACATCGATGCACGCTCTGAGAGCCTTAATACAGCAATTAAGTCTCTGCGAGAGCTTCAGCAAACGATCGAAGACCACACCGTTGACCAGCATGACGAGACCGCTTACGAGCAAGAACAGGAGTACAGATACGATTTTGAAGAGCTGTACACAACAATTATCAGGAAACTATTGGAACAACAACAGCAAGTGCAACGTCATAATGAACAACAGTTGCATGACCAGCAGCAGATACGTGAGAGCATACCTAAAATACAATTTCAACCACTAGGAGCATCAACAAACATCAGGAAACTTTCAACAAATTTAAGAAAAGACTAGAAGCCTACTTTCGATTGAATAATATAACCAAAAATCGAATAAAAGCCAACATTATACTATCTACAATATCACCATGAAAAGCTCTGTGACTTAGTATGCCCAGAAGAACCAATTAATATGTCATTTCATCTCATCACCGAAATACATAATGAATATTTAGATCCAAAACCTAGCAAATGGGCACTACAACATACATTCATATCAAGAATACAAAAATCTGACGAAACCGCAGCGGAACTATATGAATTAACAACAAACTGTGAATTTAATTGCAAACATTGTGAGAAGAACACATCAGAAAGTTTCTTTTGCCTACAATTAATAAGAGGCTTAAAAGGTAATGACGGACGAACAAAAATTTTATAAGATCAAAAGAAATGCACATTTAAAGAACTGGTACAAATAGCAACATCAATCGAAATGGAAAAGACAGAAAACGACACTATCGCTACAAATGTATTGCCCAGCATGAGTAACAAAGCCAGGAATGTCACTTGCCGGAAATGCAATAAAATTGGACATCTTGCCCGCGTTTGCCTACAACGCTGCCCTAATCTGCGCTACAAGACACCAAAACAATGACTGGAACGACATCAATATGATATCTGGCAAAAGAACTGAAAAATTCATGATATCAGTACAGATCGTGAACGCAAAGCTGAAAATGGAATTTGATACTGGAGCAACATTAACGTCAATGTCAATGCGAGACTATAGAAAACTGAATATTGGAAAAAGACTATTCCACACAGATATTAAACTTTGTACTTACACAGGAGAAGTAATAAAACCAGTCGGAGTCACTTACGTTAAATGCAAATACCACGAGAAAGAATTCCACGGTAAACTATATTTAATCAATGGCAACGTAGATCCTGTTTTTGGTCGCAGTTGGATGAAGGAACTGGAAAGCTTGAACTTAGCAGATATAAAAACTATACAACATACAAAGAACTTCGAACTAGACTAACTCTTACAACTTTATAAAACCTCAGTCTTTAAGTCTGACCTGGGTAAAATTCCTAATAGCAAGGGACACTTTAACCTTACAATGAAAATATACAACCAATTTTTATCAAACCTCGAAAAATATACTACGCTATAAAAGCTAAAGTGGATGAAGAAATAGAGCGACTTAGCAAGCTAGGGGTCATTACGAAAGTTGACCACTCTGAGTGGGGAACCCCGGTGGTACCAGTTGTCAAGCCGAACGTCAATCCAACTTTGCGAGGACTACAAAGTTACACTAAATAAAGATGAACAATACCCAATACCGATGATAGAGGATATCTTTACAGAAATGAACGGCGGCTAGCTATTTTGCACACTCGACATAACTCAAGCATACCTTAATATGGTCATGGACGACGAAAGCGCAATGCTACAAACACTCAGTACACACAAAGGCACATACAAAGTAAACAGACTTATGTTTGGTTATGTTACTTCTTGTCCGGATTTGACTACAATATTGAATAAAAGAACTTCAGCAAATAGCTCCAGTGCCGACTACCTATCAAGATTTCTTATAGAGTCTACAAGGATTAATAAAATAGACCAGAACTACAAGTTCCAATTAGAGCAAATTAATACTATAGACATCAATCCAAAACTACAACAACTATTTGGTGCGTCCAAAAACTGAAAGAATTATTTTGCACCTTTGGAATACCACGAATTTTAGTTTCTGATGACAACGGACGACAATTTATCTTAAAAGAGTTTAAAGCATTCCTCAAAGACAGTATGATTGTTCATAAGACGTCTGCTCCAAACACTAAGCAACGAACATTCAAACCGTGAAAAGGATACTACGAAGCTTAGAGGGGGGAGGAGGCACAATACGACTTCGCCGAACGCCGGACGCTAACGGCCTGACCCCCTACGAGCTATGTTTGGTAGGGAGGTACTCATGTCGCTACAGGCCATGTTTTTGAGAGGGGAACTCCGACCATCGATTAAACACTAGCCACATCTTATGAAAGAGTTCAATCTAGGTGACCGCATTGTTATACCGTCCATGACTATACCGTCGGCTCCACGCAGCGCTGGCGTTTCAGGACCATTCAGGAACGTTTAGGGAGACTACATTATAAAATAATAACTGATGGCGGCTCTGTCTGGCGTAGGCACATTGACCAGCTCCTAGCGGCTTCCTTGGTCCAAAGTTAGGGGGGAGAAACTGTGGTGTATCACCTCTTTCATAATTAAATTACTGGCCGGTAAGCCAGTGAGATTATAATCAATATGTGTCAACGTTATATCATTAATAAAATAATGGAGATATTAACAATGTATTTAATTTCTTAATGTATATTTAACAAACCATAAACCACGACAAAATCAAATCTCTTAGTTACTCCCTTGTCTCTGACACAAATAGAACACCATAAAAAAGCTAATCGTAAGCATTGGGTGTAGCGTGTTAAACATTTTATTATAGAGAAAGAGAGTCCATGTCAAGTAAAAGATCCTAATTCAATATACAAGAGTTTTTACTACAGAATGTATTGCAAAAGTATACATAAGTTTTAAACATAAAAATATTAAAACAAATTTTTCTCAACATGTAATAGCCTCGAGCGAATTGTTTATCACTATAGATATTATATTGTGTCATTCAAGTAATAATAATATTCTTTTACATATGAACATTCCTACACTACTTTTTAATTTAAATTTATAAAGGAACAAAAGCTGAAAGTTTTCTGAGGATTTTGTCAAAGGAACTCTCCCGCTTTTGTTGAAACAGCAAAGTTTCAAACAGAAAAGGTTTCGTGTTTAATCTATTTATTGAATTCAATCTTAGTCAACTATTGTTAATAAGTTTTATCAAAACGTTGTTTTAGGTACATTGAAATACCAACACCGCAGCGAAATTAGATTAAGTTTCGACTTACGTAATCCGTCTTTCAATTTTCCTTGTTTACGACCTACGGTGATCAAACTCTGCAGTGTTTTTTTAAAATAAATTAAATAATTGTTATGTTGGGATAGTTATACTCCAATTCGTAAGGGAATACTTATTTTAGCAAAAAACCAACGTTGAGTAATGATTTGTGATACTATATATGTCTATTTCGTTTATTGTTGAGTAGCGAGAAAGTTATTGAATATAAATATCTTCTGCGCTTGAGGATAACTGATTTTATAAACAAGGACTGTTGTTAATTTCAGTTAAATTGTTAGTTAATTTGTCGATTTCATATTAAAACACGAACTAAGGTAAGCTATCGCTAAAGATCATATTAAAAAATCCTTGCAGTTCTTACCTATATATTTTTAAATAAAGTTTATTTCAAGTATAGTTATTATTTATGTTACATTAAAGAATTTCCTAAAAAACCTTCTCACACAGGTGGCATGCCACTGCAAAAAAATCTTTAAAATTAAAACCATATCCTATAAATTATTGAATTGTGATCAAAATTTTTAATTTGATATGCTTACAAGCACTTTCCGTCGAGTCTTCTTCTTTTTATTAATGTATAATACTTCTAAAATGTGGTAAGAAGTGCATAATTTGTTTATATGTAGTTTAATAAAAAAGCAATCATATAAACAGCGTATTCAGCAAGTAACGTGTTTCTGAAACGCCGCGGTGTAACGAACATTTTAAAAGCTGTGTCAATAGCGTTCTTTGTCCTATGCTTTACGCAATTGAACTGTAAATATTTACAAAGGAAAATGTTTACAGTTTCTGGCAGAGTAAAGTTAACCCAATGTTTTTATATAATTCTGCCATTCGGGTATCCAACGAATAAATACTGTTATGTGAAAGCGTATTGCTTTCACATAACAGTATTTATTACTAGTTTGTCTATCAAGTTAGTTCCGTTCATTAAACCCCGAAAATGAACGGAACTAACTTGATAGACGGTATTTGAAAGCAACCTTTTTAACGTGCAATAAGGAAATGTTGAGGTTTAAAGGATAAATTTATTACGTGCTCGGAATTGACAATAGTACGTGAGGTTGTTAATACCATCGGTGCACGGAATCTCTCGTTCAATGTTGTAACGTGTGTTTATTTGCTATTTCATATATATGTTTGCTATTGGTTAGTTTCTTAACGTACCTTACTTAGTAATCTGTAAGGTAATGATTATTCCAACTTTTTACTAAATAAACTTTCAGGTGAGCAGAACAAGTTATAAGGCAATTCACTGATGTTTTGGCAATTAATTATTCATAACAATAATAACAAGGCATTTTACCTCAATAAAAAAATAAATCGATACCAAAGAACATGTTGCTATCCTCCAATACAATGCCCTGATCCATCATCTTGAATAATTGAAAAGATACAAAAGTTTTTTCGACTTCATATCTCAGAACCAATATCTGCAGCTTACTACCGACCAAGTGTTTGTTTCTTTTAGATAGATGTTATTGTAACAATACGAACACGAATGCTTTTAATATTTTTCTTATTTTTATTTTGTGGACGTCAAAAGAAAATTTCCATGGTTTCTTTTGATATGAGTTCTTTCTAATCTATTACTAAAATAGAAGATTACATTTTACAAAATGAAAGTAAAAAAAATCCTTTGAAATCGGAGTACCTTTGTTATTTATTTTTTGTATACACTGTTAGTAATATTTTTTTACTTGACATATAATAAGCATGTTCCGAACATATACGTAACGTTATTGCTGCAAACGAACTTGAAAGTAATTAGCAGATAATTTACAGGTCTACGTAGTATCCTTATCTATTTCACGATATTGGATAAAATAATATCAATATTTCCAGTTCAAAGGTTGAGTTAGTGATAACTAATATCCTGCCGAACAGCTTTGACGTAGCGGTGAGTCTCATTACCTGCGGTTTGGGCAACCGCGGGAAAGCTAAGTAAAACCTGGCCAGCCTACGAATTAAGGCCGGCCGCGGAGGAGGCTGCTTCAAGTTGGCGAGAGAGTTATATTGCGCCCAGAGGTGTAGTTAGCTGTAGGTCCGAGATGGGGCTTCTTCGGCCAGCGCTGGTGGGGTTGCAGAGGATTACCAGAAAGATCCTGTGAACCAATCTCTAAGGCGTCAGGAAGTAACAATGTGGAGGTTTTAGACGTTCCGAGTCCGACATAATTTGCCCCCGTAAGGACGGGTAGCTAAGGATGCGTTGGCTTCCCCCCGGTAAAAAAAACAAAAAAGTAAGGTACCAAGAAAGTAGGTAAGGAAGAATAATTTAACAATAAAACAAAGATATGATTGATATTTCGTATCAAATTTGATATAAAGCAATTTTGTCAGAAATGTACTGGTAATTCCTAGTCGGTAATGACGATTGGACTAATATTTCTTTAAAAATTCTTGACCTGGTTTAGAATAAAATTTCTTGCACGTGCTCTTGGTTAATGGAAACGGATGTTCGTTAACGTAAATTCTATTTTACAGTGTTTCACTAAGAGATTATTTTATGTAATATGTTTATTGTAAACATATTTTTAAAATAAAAAATACAATCAATATAATCTACACTGTTATATTTTTTCTATCGTTGTAATTTATACAAATGAATAAAAGTTTGTGTACCATTAGAATAACTAATTCAAAATTTTTGTTCTGACCCATCTTTAGATTAGCCCATCCGACTCTGACAGGAATTCCAATAGAAGATAGCTGCAAGTAGCATAAGCTGGATTTTTTATAAATGTTTCAGTTTTTTTTTTATATATTTCCAGGCGGAAGAAGTCGCGGGTAACGTCTTCTACATAATAAAATGCAAATGACAATATATTGAAATAAAAACCTATAACACTTTAATTATAAGAGAAATTTATTAAACGATTTTATTTACATAATAAGGTTGCCGTTAGTAATTAATGAATTTTAGGTTATATAAAAAATATGACTCCCAAATTGATACGATTGAAATACCGTTTTTTTTTTAATTTGTATTGCAAAAAATAAGCAACTTAAGCACTAGCTTTTCTAAAATGCTACCTGCAATAGAAGATTATTATTAACGAAAATAAATAAACAACACAATACGTCACAAAGTTAATATAAGAACAACGAAATATAGGTTATTAAAGAAAAAGAAAACTGCAAACTCGGAGTTACTTTCTTATTTATATTTTGTATACACTGTTAGTAATATTTTTTATACTTGACATACAAGCGTGTTTAGATCATATACGTCATTATTGCTGCAAACGAACTTGAAAGTAATTAGCAGAAAATTGACTGGTCTACGTAGTATCCTAGTCTATTTAGCGGTATTGAAAATAAAATATTAGGAATATTTCCGGTTTAAAGCTTGAGTTAGTGATACCTAATATCCTTCCGAACAGCTTTGACGTAGCGGTGAGTCCCACTACCTGTGGTTTGGGAAACTGCGGGATAGCTATGATGAACCTGGCCAGTCTACGGAGTAAGGCTGGCCGTGGAGGAGGCTGTGGAGAAGGCCGTGGAGGAGGTGTAGTTAGCCGTAGAATCAAGATGGGGCTGCTTCGGCGGCCAGCGCTGGAGGGATTGCAGAAGATTACCAGAGAGTTCCTGTGTCCCAATCTCTAAGGTTTCCCGCTTTTGCCCCCGTGAGAACGGGTAGCCAAGGATGCGTAGGTATTTCTCACGGTTTAACAATGATGATTGAAATTCCGTATCAAATTTGATACAAAGCAATTTTGTCCGAAATGTACAGGTAATTCCTAGGCGGTAATGTTGATTGTACAAATTTTTCTTTAAAAATTCTTGACCTGGTTTAGGAGAAAATTTCTTGAACGTGCTCTCAAATTGTTGGTTAACGAAAAAGTCAATTTTACAGTGTCTTGGACAGCAAATAGGAAACTCACGTTTTAAATGATGTGTTTTCTAAACTTCTTAATATAGCTAGGTAATATTTAATATTGTTAGAAGAAATAAAAAATTATTATTTTATCGGAAATAACGTTTTTCTTTAATTTTAATGCAGTAACTATAGATGTTTTCCGTAAGTGAATTTAGTTTGTATTGTTTTTATATGTAGTGTAAATTGAAGCAATACGCATTTCTAGTCGGCACCTCGGTGACATATATTCCGACCTTCATTAGTCTCACCTCATTTGCATGAAGAAACGAGGCTTTTCTATGTCAATACTGGTATCTCTTTAAACGAACCACACATTAAGATTTGCAATCATTTTAGGACTGTAGCTTATTTAGATATCCAAAGCTGCGTTTATCAGCTGGAAAAATGTAACCTTATAATGATTATTAAACGCTACGAGAAATACATTACTGCCTATACTAACCATAGTTATACTACTTTTTACGGATTTTATCGCGTTTAGTTTTGTTTACAACTTTCCCGTTAACGTTTATTTAAAAACAATTAATCTTTTCTGCAAAATCTTTTTTTCATCCGTTTTAATTTGTACTACGTTGAGATAAATTGAAAAAAATATCAGTGCAACTATTTTTCAATAAGTCACCTTTTTAATTTCTACTAGAGAAATGCTAAAAGCTCAAATGATGAAGTAAAATCTCAATCTCGACTTTGTATGACATTGCTACTACTTTAATATATTAGATCTTAAGAGCGTACTATCATTGAAAGTGTTATATGTGCAAAAACGTTTCGTATTTACTTCACTATTATTTTAATTAATGGAATTGTCATTGGGAGTACCCATGTCCTCAGAAAAGTTGACATGCATAAGTTACTACCACTTGAATTTAACAACTGTCCTATACCATTCAGTGATAGTGTAAATAACCTGGGCTTAATTATGGATACTATATTAGGCTGGAAAGATCAATCTTCCAGGGTCTCTCATAGAGTCACGAATATCCTTAGGGCTCTGTACAGGTTCAAAAATTTTTTTCCGATACAAACTAAAGTTACGCTCGTGCAGTCCTTAATTTTTCCTTTAATCGACCATGCTGACGTGTGCTACTTTGACCTGAATGCAGATCAACTCAATAAACTTGACCGGCTTAACTGCATTCGATTATATTCAATCTTCGTAAATATGATCATGTATCGTCACATCGTTTACAACTGCATTGGCTATGTATTTGGAACGACGAACGTCTAGGGCTCTTACCACACTGTTTCGTTACTTAATTCTTCTTCAATTCCTACATATCTATGTCCCCATTTTAAACCTCTTAGTGATGGTAATCAAAAGATCTTCGTTCGAGACATAACCGTCTTCTGCCCTGTCTCTGAATTACTATTCTCTATGACAACTTTATAAATATATATGTAATTGTATAATTTGTATGTATTTTATGTATTTATTTTATAAATTATTTTTTATATATTATGTTACATTAGTTAAAGATATGTTTGTTTATTTATAAAAAGTTTATATATGTACTTCCTTATTATTGACTTATTTTTCTTATCGTTCGAAACTGTTATTTTCTTTCATTATTTTTGTGCACCCACATTAACATCTCTGAACCTGGCTGGTAGAAAATGCCTAAGGCATTAAGTCCGCCTTTTGTACTTTAATTGTGCAAATAAGTATAAATAAATAAAAAAAAAATGTCCTGTGATTGCAAAACACTGTCACTAGAGACGACAGCTAGAGGGTTCTACGTCTAGCACAGACAATACGGACAAGCAGCCTTGTTGAGAATGTTGTTCAAACTAGACTTGTCATTTGTCTTACTAAGATAGCTACACTTTACGTAAGGACATCGCGTTCGAATGACAATCACAAGTTGAATTAAATACGAAATATGTTTGTAATTTATATGATTATTCAATTACCTAAATAACAATATGATTATATTTCCTAATAACACTTTTTTACGTTTTACAAAATGTATAATCAAGTAAACATTGCTCATTTTACTATGATAACAAGGTTTATGTGCCCTAACAGGAGCTAAACATCGTCTGTATATCGTATATTGAAACAAAAATATAGTATTGTATCCTCGTCTATTTATTGTTACATAAAACTTATTCTATCTATAAGGGATGCATTAACATCTATGTTTTACGTAATATTTCCTATAAATTTTAGTTCTTTGAAGTAATCTAAAGACAATTAATCACGTCGTATGTTACAACTATTGACTAGATGTATTTATGTATATACATACACAAGATTAGCCTATTCGGGATCGACTACTGGAAACAATCAAATCAAATCTTCGGGATTTGTGTATTATGAAAACGGAAAGGTTTTGTTGGGTTGAATCAAGATTACAGATACAATTTTATCAACAATATATTATATATGAATCTTTATGATGCTTCATCGCACATTTTACAATTCTTAGCTACAATATGGAGCGATTTTTGTGTCGTGAGATTTTTCTAAGCAACGAGAGAGATTTAATTATTCATATCTTAAAAAAGTATACGCTATCGTATTTTAAAAACTCTACAATGTCAATGTGTAAAGTGTTACGTGGAACGATAAATGCATTATTTCTTTGAAAATTGGTTTAGAAGGTTCATAAAAACTACAATTTCAGTGTTATTTAGTGCTGGTAAAGCAAAGTAATAATTGTTTTTAATACTTTTATTACTGCGAACGTAAGCGTTGTTGTTGTTAAAAATTTTGGAGATGGAAACAAAACTAATTTAGAGAGAGTAGAGTTAAGAATAAAATTTATTTAGCGAGTGTCGAGTTATTTTATTAAAGCTATTTCCATTTATGACGAAAGAATATCACTACTACATAAACATTGTATCATAGAGAGACTCAAAGTCAAGTATAATATCTTAATTCAATATTCAAGCATTTATACTACCTATTAATTACCATCTAATGCATCACTAATCTGGAATGGTAGCCCATGCAAAAAACCGGCGTAAACTTTCGTACTTTTTTCAATATATCCTTTTTAAATTGAAAAATGTTATAACAAAGTTTTCTTAATTTGTAATAGTCTCGAGTAAATTGTTTATTACTATAGTGTGTGTGTATAAAGTGTATCATTCAAGTAGCAATAATACTGGAATGATACACTTTTACAACGAACGTTCCTACACCATTTTTTACTTTAAATTTATCAAGCAATAAAAGCTGAAAGCCGCTTTTGTTGAAACAGCAAAGTAAGTAAAGGTTTGGTGTTTAATCTATTTATTGAATTCAACCTTAGTCTACTATCGTTAATAAGTTTTATCTAAACGTTGTTTTAGGTACATTGAAATACCAACACCGCATAGCGAAGTTAGAATAAGTTTCGACTTACGTAATCCCTATTCCAATTTTCCTTGTTTATTTGCTTTCAAATTCTGCAGTATTTTTTAAAATAATTAAATAATTGTTTTGTCAGGATAGTGATACTCCGATTTGTAAAAAAATTCTTATTTTAGCCAAAACCAACCGTTGAGTAATTAATTGTGTCACTATATGTATGTATGTATCTTTCTGCGTTAAGGGTAGTGAAGTTATTGTTATTATAAACAAGAAATATTGTTACTTTCAGTTAAATGGTTTGTAAACCTGATGATCTGATATTAAAAATACGAAATAAGGTAAACTATCGTAAAGGATTAAAATAGAAAATCCTTACAGTTCATATCTACTTATATATTTTTTAATAAATGTTATTTCGAGTTTATTTATTTTTAAGTGACACTCAAGAATTTAATTGAACACGTTCTCACACAGTTGGCATGCCACTGCAAAAAACCGCTAAATTAAAACCATTTCGATAAATTATTTAATTGTTATCTAAAATATTCAGGTTTTAATATGCTATAAACGATTTGAATTATGTGGTTGGATGAATATCGGAGTACAACCTGTCGGTTTTTAATTTACATTTTATGTTTACAAGCACTTTCCGTCGTATTTTCTTTGTTATCTATATCTATATCAGTGACTTTTTGTTATTCCTTTTATCTATTCATGTTATCGATACTTAGTTCAACTATTCAAGCCTGTTTTTTTAAATCCATCTAATAAATTTATGTATAATACTTCTAATATGTAGTAAGATTGTACAGAACTTGTTCATAATTTAATAAAAAACAAACAAGTATCGTGATCCTGAAACGCCGCGGCGTAACGAGCATTTTAAAAGCTATGTCAATAGCATTCTTTGTCCGATGCATAACGCAATTGAAATGTAAATATTTACAAAGGAAAATGTTTACAGTTTCTGGCAGAGTAAAGTTAGTCCAATGTTTTTATATTATTCTGTCATTCGGGGATCCAACAAATTAATACTATTAAGCTAGAACAATACTATTATTATTACAAGAGGAAACGGCATTAAACGATACAATTGAATTTAATTATTACTGCAAGTTGTGCTTTGGCAGAGTTTAATGAACGAACCTAACTTGATAGACGGTATTTGAGAGCAACCTTTTTAACGTGCACTAAGGAATTGTTGAGGTTTAAAGGATAAACTTATTGCATGCTCGGCTAATGTTTGTACCACCGGAGCACGGAATCTTGGTTCAATTTTGTAACGTGTGTTTATTTACTATTTCATTTATTTATTTGCTATTGGTTAATTTTTTGAATCTGTAAGCAAGGTAATGATTAAAACAAACTTTCACGTGAGCTATACATAACCTATCATCATCATCAGCCTGTGATAGGCCACTGCTGGACATAGGCCTCCCCTAATACAACCCTATCCATTAGGGGGTTTTGGATCGTATCCCACCACGCTGGTCCAATGCGAGTTAGTGGGTGGACTGACTTTTACATGCCCATCCGACGCATGGATCATCTTACTTTTCAGACAGTTGGGTGATCGGCCCAAATTGTCCTTACCAACTAGGAAACAACATTGAAAATTTTGTTGAGTCCCCGCGGGAATTGAACCCACGACCTCCGGTTTCTAAACCACACGCCTATACCACTAAGCTACGGAGGCAGTCACATAGACTATACATGACAAAAATAAGGAGGCATATCATCTCAATAAGAAAATAAATCGATATCGAATGATATAATGTTACTATCCTTCAATACAATGCCCTGATCCATCTTCTGATCTTCTTGAATACTTAAAAAGACACAAAAGTTTTCTCGACTTCATATCTCAGAACCAATATCTGCAGCTTACTAGGTTGCTAGTGTTTGTTATTTTTAGAAAGATTTGTTTTTGTTACAATTCAAACACGAATGCTTTTAATATTTTTCAAATTTTTATTTTTGTGTCCGTCAAAAGAAAATTTTAATTGTTTCTTTTAAGATTCCTTTTTTCAAATATATTACTAAAATAGTAGACTAATTTACAAATGAAAGTAAAAAAAACCTGTAAAATTAGAGTTACTTTTTATTTATATTTTGTGTACACCGTTAGTAACATTTTTATGGCTTACGCAGAAATACGAGCAGTCGGGCCACCTGATGGAAGTGGTCACCTACGCCCATAGTCATGGCAATACCAGTGGTTTTGCCAACGCGCTGCCTAACGTGATCACATAGGGTGTTAATTCTCGTTTACCCAGTAAGTACGCTGGCTTCAAACCGGAACACAGTAGTGTTTCACCACTACTGCTTCGCGGCAGAAATAGGCACCGCGGTGTTACCCACCCAGACGGTCTCCTGTAAAAAGGGGACCTACCGGTAAACATATAAGCGTTTTCAGAACCAAAACGTAATTATTGCTGCAAACAAACTTGAAAGTAAGTAGCAGATAATAATATATATAGGAATATTCCAAGGTCAAATAGTATTAGTGAAAATGAATATCCCCCGAACAGGTCCTCGCTTTGTCGAAGCGGTGTGTGAGTATATTCCACTGTATTTCTTGGCATCACGATAGATTGTAAACTACAACGGGGCCCTCATATCAATAGGCTGGCGAGTAAGTTTAGCTCAGCGGCTTTTACAGTCAAAAATTAGACAACCAACCGACGTTGAGATAGCCCGTTTAGTATATTTTAGTTATTTTCACAGTATAATGTCTTATGGCATTCTACTGTGGGGAAAGGCGGATGATATAAATACTATTTTCGTAACTCAAACGAGAGCGATCCGATAATCGTTAAGAAAAAAATTTCACTGAAATTAATGTAAAAACTGTTTTTTTCTCAATACGTATTTGAAAATACTATGTATATTCATAAACATAGAAATGAATTTGTTAAACATTGTGACACATAATATAAATATTAGGAATAAGCATAATATTGTACTTCCAAAAACTAGGCTCCGAAGGACAATGAAATCTTTCATGGGACAATGTATTCAGCTATTATCTGTAAATAAATTTAAAAAAGTCGTAAAGGAAAGTTTGTGTGTTAAAGGTTATTGCTGTAATGACGACTTGATAGATAACACATCCTTGTAATGAACTGTTCGCTCCAGGCTATTTCAAACTATTGAAATGTGATGTTTATTGTAAAAATTTTGTAAAACTTAATGAAGGAATGAAAAAAAGTCTCGCTTAGTTTCTTACACCGGTTCTTCTCAGGTCAGAGGCTTCTATTTCCGAACGTGGTAGTTTATGTGACAATCAATAAGTGTAATGCTTCCATATTGAATAAAGATATTTGACTTGACTTTGACTTTGAGGCCCACTACCGACGGCCTTGGCTGCCGCAGAGAAGCTAAGAGGAACCTGGCCAGCCTTTATAGTACAGGCGGCTGTAGAAGAGGCTGCTCAAAGTTGGCTAGAGAGTTCGCCCAACGCACTTAGAGGTGTAGTTAGCCGTAGGTCCGAGATGGGGCTACTTCGGTGGTCAGCGCTGGTGGAGTCGCCGAAGATTGTTAAAGTGTTCCTGTGACCCCATCTCTAAGGTGTAAGAAAGGAACAACGTGGTGGATTTAGTCGGTGCGAGTTCGACATGACCCGTCCTTGCCCGCGTGAGGTCAGGTATGCGTATTCCCCAGATAAAAAAATGAATTAATATAGTTTCACGCAGGACCTTCCTGATACCTTTTACCTTCGATGCAAAGTTTTGGCTTTTTGCCCTATTACTATTACTATTCTATTTTAGGTTGGTGCTCTGATACATTTTTTCGATTTACGTTTAACTGCTTTAACTTGTTATAAAGTAAGTTTAATATTAATTTAGTTCCATTAAATTGCAAGTTGCACTTTTTAAACAGGTGTTCTCTGGAGAATTTTTTAAGTATTTTAGTACCAGATAATGCTTTTTATTGATAGTGACGTTTTACCAAATTCAACAGAGTCAACAAAGTAACAATTACATTATCTCTTCCATAAATTTATTCTTTAATCAATCACTAAAAATATGGATAAACATGCAGCAATCATGCAAGGTTATTCTTAATGCCAGAATGTTCTTGCAATTACTGAAAAAAGCGTATTGAAAACATAGCATATATAAAAAGCAGAAGGCAGAAGCAGCAAATAATAAAAACAAAGGGCATTTGTAACGTTACATGTACAAAAAACGCGAGCGAAGAACAAATGGTTGTATATATGTGTGCCTAAGTATCGGGACCATATTATTACTATGATGTATAAATAAGGAAGCATGTATTAATGTTAAGTACAATTTTATTTCAGACACTTTTTTAACATATTTCTTAATGGCATTGCATATTTGGAAAAGTCGGTTAAGAATTTCGGACAATAAAAGGGCGTAAAAGCTCTTTAGCCGCACGAGCCTACGTTGGGTACTTGTACTACAATTTCTCGCGTTTGGAAAAGGTACAGTTTTTATTTGTTCAAGATTGAGTTTTAGCAAACTTAACTTTTAAGAAATCAAAAAGCCACAATACGATATTTTTATTTAAGGAAGTTTCCTTACGAGAGCTCAGGTTGCAGTTTAAGTTTTTATCTATTAAATTTGCTTATAATTCTCTTTAAATTTGCTCATTTGAATCACATTAACTTTCAGAAATTCCTTATTATTGTATATTTTAAAACAATTCAGGATCAAAATAATTAAAACAAACAGACAAACCTGTAATAGTAGATTGAATTTAACGATTATCGTAATTAATTCAAAACCAAACAATGTATATTATAATTGTTTTAATATCTTCGGCCATGTAAGATTTAGTGCATTTCTGTTTATTATTTAATTACCTACGGAATTCATTATGATCAAATTCTGTAAATTTAAGTTTTGATATGCATAAAATCCGTGCCGCTACCGTGTCCTAATGAAACTGACCCTTGCTTTACATTTTTTATTTTCTTTTCTTACTTTACTCGTTCGTTAAGAACCAAATGGATCTCCCTAAAGGGTACCATTTTTTATAGTAGTGGGGCTTATTATTTGAGGCCACGTTAAACCGCGTAAAAGCGAAGAGGACCCTGGCTGGTCCAGGGGTCCTTTCAGCCATCCCCCTAGTAATGATAAATCTAGATAAGTTATAAACCAACCCCATGATAACTTGGTATATGGCTAGGCTATAGTTATATGCAATAAAACACTAAATTTTGGACTCTAAGCCAATGCGCTACTATTTATGTGTTTTGATACTCTGAAAGTTTAAAGATTATCTGAATTTATTCTTGTGTAATACAGACATTGATCTTGATTTTTTTCTTTAGATATCACGAGATAATTAAAAGTATGTTAAGGTTAAGGTTAAGGCCAGCCTATAATTCTACCGTTAAGATATAATATGCTAGGTCACCATGGCACCTATGGTTCAACTTAATCGGACTAAATAATTTCAGATTTGAGTACCGTTGCCTTGTTGTTTTTCACAATTCTTATAATTAAGATAGATCGTGGACCACGTGTTTCCTTTCGTTATATTATTTTTAAAAATTACCTTGTTGATAGGTTAGGTTTTGTTGTCATATCGTTTCATTGATATTATTACTTGTCCTTACCGTAGTATTCTTACTATTCAATTAATCCTGAGCCATTTTATCATGTTTAAGAATCATAACCGAGATCTTATCTCAAAGACATTTTAGTTAGTTTTATGATACAGCGTTATCAAAATAATAAACATCGGGAGGTCAATGTTTTTAAACTAGACTATTTAAGGTACTATCACTGGTAGATTCGTTACAGTTACAGTGAAAACTAAACATGTATTGCTCAAATAGTTTGTTCTTTTTGGTGCTCTTCATTGCAGCCATGATGGGTACGTTGTTATTTTTATATGATTATTAGTATATCTACTATTGTATTTCAATAGCAGATATGTAATAGGTCAAAATTTTTTCATCATTAAGCGGTAAAGACGGTGGTAAAGGGGTCCACTTAACGTAGTCTGGCCCTATTATTTTTGTACAGTGTTAATGGTTATTTACGTGTTTCGAAATATGGAATAACAACTGCTCAGTTTTTTGGAAAAAAAAGAATTCAATATATAGAACCTCAATCTATTGATCCATAGCATTCAGCAAAATGTTAATTAAAATTTTAACATATTAATTGTAATGTCATACCGCTGTTATGTGATGTAAACTTTAAAGCATGATATAATGATGATTATAGTGTGATTATATGTTGGTACAGGGACATCACGCGGCCAGAATCATCATGGTGATGACAAAATAGTGGGTGGCAAACCTGCTAAGATCCAGAAACATCCCTACGAAGTGTTTCTTTTATTCAAGCAAATGGGTACCAATAAAAGTTTCCGCTGTGCCGGTTCTATTGCCACTGAACACTGCATTATTACCGCTGGCCATTGTTTGGTTGAGTAAGAATGGCATTTAATATTTTCTTTATCTTGTATTTTTTTATAATTAGGATTTTACGTAAACAGTGTCATTTACGTGACATTTTTTAAGTAGAGTGGCTGGAGTTTGATCAGACGCCACCTGTTCAACACTGTTTTGCTTATTATTCTATTCCGGCGATCGGGTGCGAATATTTTGTGTGCTAGGTAGAACAGGCTAGAACGATACGTCCCCCCCACTAACAACGCTTATAATTGCACAAACCCTAAATAAAATACAATTACGCATTTACGAACCCAAAAAAAACAGTGAACACGTCAAATATATGACAATATTTTTTTGATTACTGCGCAGACTATTGTTCTCAGAGGTAAATCTTAAATTTGTTCTTTGCATAGCGATTGCTATGTGATATGTACAAGAAATCATACCGCATAGCAATTAAATTTGCTGATGCGTATTATAGATTTAATAGACACAGCTTAGGAGGTACCACCAAGGCTGTGGGGCTGTGGCAACTTTTTTTCTAAACGAAGGTTCAGAAAATAAAAGGGAATTCACCATCAATAACCATAATATCAATAATCACTTTTATGGTTCCAACCATCACAGAGATAGTTATCCATGTACATTTATCAGAATGTCCGTAAATCCGTAATTTCAATAAAAGTGTTACAACCGATCTGAGACTTTATTAACTTGTTTTAAGTAAATTAAAACATCACCAGCTGAACTATATTTTAAACCGCCATTCCTTGATAGTAATGTATAATTTTGCAGCAAAGAATCGGTAAATATAAGAGTGGGAAGCGCTGAAGCTATGAATGGAGGTACAACGTATAGCTCGCGTATGTTTATGACACATCCTGAATTCAACTTTACGACGGACGACTACGATATCGGCGTAATAAAAGTCATGAAATCTATTGAGATTGATGACAAGAACAGCGCACTTATTGAATTTCCGAAAAGCAATTGTAGTCTACCCGCTGGCACAAATGTCACTGTTGCAGGATGGGGTGACACATCTGTGAGTATTTCTCATTTCTTTTGTGAAAACTTGATGTAAAATGTTATTCTTAAAGAAGTAATCGATGCAAGTAATACCTGTCGATAGTCCTAGGTTCCATTAAGAGCAAAAATAAAATATGTCTTATCAAATAACACAGCCAAACTCTATAGACGCTAAAACCTTTAGCCCTTATGATTTTTTTAACTTCAAGTGTTGTTTGACGTTTGTTAGTGTAAATGTATTAACTGGCAAAAATCTAGCCTAACTCGTTTAGTAAATTTTATAAAATAGTGCGTTGTCTAGTGGTTCTGCGTTGGTTGTATCTAAATAACATTTTACGTCGTTGTTCTTTTTTAAAGTTAAGCGGTAACAAAACCGATACGTTGATGGAAGTGTCTCTCGGGATTATACCAAATAATAAATGCAAAGAAAGTTATCCCATATTGACGTCACGGATGATATGCGCCGGATCGCCCAAAGGCGGGAAAAGCCCTTGCAAGGTATTTACATATTTTTGGTAAATTAATAAGTTTATTCAGGATAATTAACATTTACTTGCTGTCAGTATTCGTTCGCAACATTTGAAATTCTTAAAACTTTTAAATTTTTTACGTAAATTTAAATTTGATACCAATTTTTAAGTTAGTTAAAATCGTCCCACTTTTGCACTATATTCAACTAACAATTATTTTCCAGGGTGATGCAGGAGATCCGCTTGTAAAAACTGGAACGAAAATCCAAGTTGGATTGGCTTCTCACGGCATAGGCTGCGGCAGCCCCGAATTTCCGAGTATTTATACAAATTTATGTAATCCCAAGATCCAAAAATGGCTTAAAAGCGAGGGATGTATGTAACATCTTGTAGTGGTTTTGTTGTTATTATATAATATTATTATAATTAATTGAGTCGTCTACTAAAATTATAAATCTTTTGTGCTTACTAAATTGAAACAATAGCCAGAATATTACAATATTATGTATTTTTACTACACAATTATACCAATAAACATTTTTTTTCACCAAAGCTTGTTTGATATAATCATACATCATTTTTTAAGGCAATGTTGATAAAATGCAGTATTTTGTAACCAGGTTTCAGATAATCACCATTTTAAAATTAAAATGTAAAAAGTCATATGCATGTGTAATTAGATGGGCTGGTAGACTTTTACGCTTTGACGAACAAACATTTGCACTATATGGCTCTCCATTATAGAGCGTTACTTACGTATTTTCTACCAAGTATTTCGCTAAAATGCGTTTACACTTCGAACAAGAACATAGTAATATTTAGGTACTTTGTGGCAGTAATGAATACCGTTATACTAGAAAATCCTTTGTACAATTAATAAATTTCACCACTTCTTATGAAGAAAGTCACTTTCAATAGTCGTTGGGAAAAATTAAAATAAAAAGGTTAATTTGTGCACAAGAACGAATTAAATAAACATATTTACAATGACAGATAACGTAAGATATTTAACAATATAACATAACGTATTTATTATTACTTCATTTTCAAAAATAGCATCATCGTTTTTCTAAAAGCGAGGGATGTGTGTAAACTACTGTAGTGGTTTTGTTGTTATGATTTAATTATTTGATTTTTCTACCAAAAGCATAAATCTTTTGTGCTTCCTAAATGGAAAAAAATGCCAGAATATTAGATAATTATGCATTTTTACTACTTTATCTATATTACTTTATTCACTAGCATTAATCATAACAATATTAGCATTAATATAATCGTAATAGGACAAATATTACTAACGTTTACTTTTGACACGAAAAGTATATTTAAACAAGTGTTATCTTCTAATTCGGAACCACATGGCAGTTAGTAGATAACCATTCACAATTACCCGCGTGAACAAAGTATAACGCGATAACTAAGCATAAATAAAAAAGAAAAATAGTTTAGTTTTAGGACGTTATCACTAATTTGAGTTGGGAATTTAATTAAGATACAGATAATGTTAGCGAGTTAGAAAGTATGAATGTTATAGTATATTAATTTATTAGTATTTTTTTAATCACCGTACATAATGTTTGTGTTTGCCGTGTACAATATTTAAGATATAAATAAATGCATCTATTTGGTAGATAAATCAAAACCAAATGAATTAAAATTAGATAAAATTTATCGATTGAAGAAGAAAATTATAGCAAAGCAACTGAGTCACTTTATTTAAAATTGGTATTACTGTAGAACTCTTCAGTCTTAGACTGAGTCATATTTCAACTTTGATTACTATATTTTGAGATATTCGTACAAAAGACATATTTAGTTCTATTTAGTTAACGTCATTGGTCAAAGTTTTAAACATTATATTAATCAATCTTGATAAGTATATCATGGAGAATTAGGCAAAACAATGTACTTTATTTGATGAAATATGGTTCATGTAACTGATTCACTATTATAGATATTTATATGTGACAATATTTTAGATCTTCTACAATTGATCAGCCTATTGAATATTTTTATTCTCATTCCAAACTTATGGATCAATGAACTTAAGGTATATCATGGAGATATGGTCCAAAGACTAATGTTTATGTAAAACTTTTATCGAATGTTTACATTCAAAATATCAGGTAAATTCTTATTTAAAGTTGATACCTATAGGAATAGTTTTGGTGACCTTTGAACACATGAAATCTTATGATTGTACGATGTCAAAGTATTACTGGGATGTCTCTGATCAGTTGCTGAATTCGTGCGTTTATATGTCTAAATCAATAAACTAGTCAGGTTTCTGTAGAATGGTATGGTACCTAAACCATGAATCGTTAGATCGAGTGCGTATGTCTGAGTGACAGTTCGACTAATTCGGCAATGGGCCTAATGCATGAATGGTGATGTGTGGCAGTAGGACGGTGACGTTGTTTGATGAAAATGGATGGGCCAATAGGGTTCTGGAACAGAGACCGTGTTTGTGTAGACGGAGTATTGGCCGATCTCCGTACAGTTGCTGGATCAAGCTGGTACTGACTAATAGTAGAGAATCTGTATTCTTTATTAAAAAACGTCTATTTGCAACAGTGGTCATTAAAAGGCTGATGGTGATGATGTCAAATTAAAAAAAAAATATATATAAATAAGTGATGACCTCGAAATGATTTGTCAATCTACAGGCTTTTTTATCATTAAAGCATCGTAAAGTACATGAAGGTTACTAGTAACACTGAGATAACTTTTATTTTTATAATTTTAGTAAAATCTAATTCTAATTTAATTATCTTGAGCTAAACTTTAGTCTACAATTACATGTTAAATATTGTAAAAGTAATTTGAACTATCGTATATTTATATAAGGGAAAGACGTTTCACAAGAAGTCTACCGTTTTGTTCAACTAACAGTTATAACAAAGTTACGGAATGATGAATGATTAAGTGCGTTCGGTACATTCAAACAAGAGTTTGACAGCGTTTCATCTGTTTGACTAGCAACTCTTGGAGTAATATTGATAATGAAAGCAGTAATGTTCTGTGTTTACTTAACTGATAAGATAATATTGTAAAAAATGAAAAATGAATAAAGTTTCGTAGTTTATTTAATCTCATCTTCATCATCATCATCATCAGCCTTTGAAAATTCACTGCTGGACATAGGCCTCTCCTAATACACCCCTATCCATTAGTGGGTTTTTGGAACGTATCCCACCACGCTGGTCCAATGCGGGTTGGTGGGTGGACCGCCTTTTAACATGCCCATCCGACGCATGGATCATCATACTTTTCAGACAATTGGGTGATAGGCCCAAACTGTCCTAACCAACTAGGAAACAACAACGAAAATTTGTTGAGTCCCCGCAGGATTCGAACCCACGACCTCCGGTTTCTAAAGCAAACGCCAATACTACTAGGCTACGGAGGCAGTTATTTAATCTATAAGTTTTATATTTTATCAATCCCAAATTTAGCAATCCCTGAGTTACTCCACTTCGTTCTGAAATCCTTTTTATAAAACACCTTATTGTAAAAAAATGCAATTTAGGTTTGTAGAATTTGCAAATAAAAAAAGATCATAATTAATTATCATTCGTTACAATGGCCCAAGATAATAATTATGATAAAAAATATGAAATTTTATTACAATATAGAAACGTAATAAAAGTTTGAAATTAAAATTTTTATCGTACCGTTACACGTGTAGTGTATACTGTGTGAATCATTTAGTAGTTTGGGCAGACATTTAAAATGAACACACAAAATGCAAGATATTTTTTCGAAATGACTTGTATAAAAAAAATCTATTAATTAGCTTCGCCCCGCGGTTTTATCCGCGTTGTAATTCTCAGTTGTTACAATTATCATCACACAATATATATTTGTAAGTTGAAGAGTTATTGCGGGTCGTGCCGAAATAGCTCACCGATTGCAGGTTTCTATATTCACTGCTACAGACTATTTATTATTTTTGAATTAATTACACTATATCCTTACATATACCTAGTAAATAATTCTGATAACTAAGCTATGTTATGTTTGTAATCAAGTACGTTTTGAGTGCAAGAATAACGAACATTCATCCATACAAACTTTTTCATTTATTTTATTAGTAGAATTGAGACTAAGCAGTAAACATTGCGATTAATATGTTAAGTATTGCACAGTGAATTAATTGTACTGTTGAAGATAATAATTCAAAAAGGCGCAATTATACCAGAAGTTTTTAATTTTTAGTTCGTTTTCTTGATTTATACGGAGCGGTTACTTTTATTTAATTGAAAGTGTTACAGTTAGAGATATTTTGTCCTTTATAGAAATTAAGTAACTGATTTAGTTAAACTAAGAGGTGCATGTGTATACCTGATCAATAAAATATTATTTAGACCCTATTAAAGACAAAAAGCATTTCTTAAAGACTTTGTGTACCCACATAATATTTATAATCACTTGTTGATACCTGCTTCTTCATCTTTTAAGTAAAGGTATGTTATCTGCTTTTTTTTAAAACATTTGTCGTCGCTACTAGGCTCCCGTTGGTGGTAATAATTTACGTTCAAGTTTGACGTTTTTTGGTAAATAGGCTATTCTAAGTTTCAAAATTTACCCTAAAAGTACGTTAATAGTACCAGTACTGTTCTAAAAATTTATCTAAGGTTTTGTTATTAATCATCAGTTTAAATTGAAACTGACTCTGCAGTTTATGCATTCTTACAAACCGATTTAATGGGTTTATATTTAATAAAAACAGAAGATTCCTAGTTATATTTAGAATTTTAGCGTGATCAACCAACTAGAAAAAGAGTAAGGTAATTCCTACGTTAACTAAAAGAAATATAAGAAGAGATGATGAATCATGACGTAATTTTTATCTTTACGTACGTTTTAGCCATCTTGTATAGTCTCGCTAATTGAGGTAATACTCTTGTTTTTTTAAACCGTTTTTCCATAATGGATTAGAAATGAGGCCTAACCCGTGATACCTTAAGATATGACATGACAACTTCACTTCTTATTTTACTTAAAAAAACTACCTGGTAAATATAATAATTGCAAATTTTATATTAACTGTTATTTGCATTTTATTACGATTTCTAACCTAATACTCTACTATCATTAATTGTTTTTAAATTTGTCAGTTTTATATTACACATGAAAAATAATTCGTTACTTTTTATAACAGTATAATGCATAATTTATGAAATATATCAGAGGTCGTGTTATTAAGCCTTTGGCGGAGTGCTTGTTCTTTAATACAGCACATGTCTTACCATGGCCTTTCGAAGCTCACTGGCTTTTGTGTAAGTCCGTAATATGTGGAGTAAGCGCTTTTGTTTGGAATCTGCTGTGGGGCAAGGGCTATAAAGATTTGTTCCACATTTTGTATTTATATCGTGAAAAACGTCGTTTTTGTTTAAAAAATCTTGTCGCTAGTAAAAATACAAAATATTATATTTTATCATAATTCACATTACTATGCCAAAATTTATCGCAAATATTTTATTGCAATTATTAATTTTTTCTCAAAAAGATGTCAGAAAACTGAATACTGTCATTAATTTAGTACGTATTTTACTTTAGTATACAGTAGCGATCCTTGGCTAGTGTTATAAAAAATAGTCGTAGCAATTTAATTTCCTATTTCCATTCCGAAAGTTATTAGAAATGTTTAATATTTTCTAAATCTAAATTTAAGCTATCAATAACATAGCTATCAATCCATTTTTATCTTAAAAAAAGAATATAATACTTTTTGATGAAAATTATTTCAACAGTAAAAAGACACTTAAAGTCTATTATAAAAAAATAAAAATATTGTATAAAATTAAAAGTTCTTATGTTATATCCCTATTCTTTCCTGTACAAAGCTTTTATGAAATTTATAGCGAGATGTTTCAACCGAGTTGAGATTGCATTAAGTATAACGACGTTAATAAAGAGAGTACTATGACAAAACTCAAGCATGAAATGAAAATCACTATTCTAGCAAATGTTTTAAGTTACTTCTCAGGTAATAACGGATAATTAACACCAAATTTTCGGTTCCTAATAATATAATATGCAATTAATATTTAATCACGAATAGTTTCTAACTCGGCACGCTAAAGCGACACAGGATGGAGTATTTACGACAGAATAATTAATATTTATAAATATCACATGGAAGTAAAAAGTTCCCGACAGCTGTTATGTTGCGAATTTTGCGTATCACAATAGGAAATACTTTTAACGAGAAAAAGTTTTTTCGCCTGCCATTACACCAATTACTTTGAGCCACAATACATGCTGTATTCCATTTCCCTTTTTTGCTGCCCACCTTGCTCTAGAAACCTAATTTTAAAAATTAAAAAAAAATCGTGTTATAAACATCCTAGTATGTGTAATATTCATGTGTGATTTAAATAAAGAGCTTTTGATGAAAAAAAACTGACTGTTTGTTTTTCATCAAATGTCTTTTGTTTGTTAAATAATTGACCTGTAAAAGGGATGCTTTCCATCAGGAAATATGAAGAACGTCTTGCTTATTAAGTAATTTTAATACGTACAGTGCTCTTCAAACTAAAATAGGGTAGAGCTTGCAGAATATTAATTTTAAGCAATTTGCTATGATCCTTATTAATTGCTCCTTGCCTTACTGGTTATTGGAGAACATCCGGGAAAATTTCACGCTGATTTTTATTGTTTATTTTTAGCTTTTTAAATAAAAAAGTACAACACCAATTTAAAAAGATCATCGCAAAACATAAAAAAAATATTGTCATTAGTTGTAGGTATCTATTGATTATCTCATAGCTTGTCTAACTAGTTATGTTTAGTCATTATTATCTTTATAAAACCAATAACTCTCTTTAATAACTTAACTATAAATTTCAGCGTTCGTTCTCGCATTCTAACGTATGTGATATAAATATCATCCTATTTTATAAGTTCATATATTTTTATATTCATAAATATACTCCATATTAATAACAATTAGCTTCACGATTTTATCGCGTTTCGATCGAATTTAAAATGTAAAATAAACTGATAAAATCCGTAAGTAATCTATTTAATAATGTATAATATTCAGCCAAAAGCATAAAATAATATACTCCCATAATATTAAAAGCACAATTATTATAGTCACTTTTTTATTCATCCGTACTATTTTATAAAAGTTTTCTTTGCTAATAAATTATGAGTTCTTTTAAAAAATGGCAGAAATATCAGAATAGTACGATATTATAGAGTAGTAGCTCAACAAGGGGAAAGTCAGTCTATTAAAGCACACCCGCGCCGCACAAATGTTGTAGTTATAAGCATTAGTTACAGCACTTTAAACATTGATTTAAAGCATCTTAATCATGCCATTAGATGGGCCACCGGGGCAGCTAAAGATTTTACATCTTTGAAGGTAACATGGTGATGTCACTCTCCCCGAGGCCCTTGGTGCTGTGGCCAACCACTACAATCCAGTTTAACTCGAAACAAAGTAAACTCAAAGACAATACCGTATTTATAAAGTGTAGAGACGTCCGTGTAGCCGTATACTTACTGTTAACATTTTGTCTTTTCGTTATATTATAGTATATTAAAAAACTTTCATATATGTAAACTTTTTGCGGTGTAAATCTTTTTTTTAATTTCTAACGAAGGCATACGAACAGACCGGCCATCTGATGTCGGCACCGACGCCCATAGACAGTACCAGGTGGATGTTACGTTTTGTTTTCCCAGTAAATACGCTGGTTACGGCACCCTTCATACCGGAACACAATAGTGTTCACACATTAACGCTTTGCGGGAGAAACAGGCACCGCCATGGTTCCGCCCCAGACGGCCCCCTGCAGAAGGAGACCTATCACCTTCAAGAAAGTTTTTTTAATTTATTTAAGACTAATTTTTGGATCGTTGAAGTATGAAAAAGGAATAAAGACAAACTTCTTAACAATATTATTAACTTAATGACATTAGTGATCATCACAATTTTGACAAATTAGATTTTTTTACATATCTAACATAGATGTACCATTTTTCTCGTATTTGTTCACAAAATGTGTATTTTGAGCGTACTTTGGCAACGTGCCCGGTTTTCACATTTTACTGCCATTCTATGATTAAAACACAGCACTGTTGCTAATTTACAGATCAATCTCACTGTTTGTGTTCAAAATAAATTGTTTTTGTTTCTTTTTAGTAAAAGTAAGGTAAAAGGAATATATTATAATTTAGTTTTGTCTGCTTTTACTAGATTAAATTATTGGAATACATTTTAATCTAGTAAAAGCAGAATTGTATTAATGTTTATTTTTATCGGACCCTGGAAAGGTTAACCCTTCGTAAAACGTTGGGCATATGTTTAAGTAATAATAAAGTACTTACACGCGATAAAATCCATACAAATATATTAATTAGCATTAAAACATCTTTGGGAGCATTTGCAAAAAATCACAGTCACAATTATTTAAAATTTATGCCTTTAGAGGTAATCCAAAGGCATATATTTTATATTATTTAAAGATTGTGTTACATAAGATAGAAGAAAGAGAAGAAAGATAAGAGAGAAGAGTAAGTAATTCGAAATATGCTTTGCTTAATGTTTTTTATAAATATTAGAAGATATTGTATCTTAATACCAATTTTGTACCAGATTTGACACAAAGCAATTTTACCAGAAATGTACAAAGTAATTTCTTCTTGGAAATGTTAGCTGGGCAAATATTTCTTAAGAATCTTCGGTCTCGGTTTAAGAGACGATGTCTAAAATATTTTATAGGAGAATTTTTGGTATCGAAAGTATGTCTAACAAAATATAATTGTCCAGTCATGTTTTTAATTAAGTGTTTTAAAATATAACAAATAATACAGTAATGTTTAAGACACAAATAACTAACAAGTAAA
Organism: Lamproptera curius; assembly: GCA_029286875.1. Lineage (NCBI taxonomy): Eukaryota > Metazoa > Arthropoda > Insecta > Lepidoptera > Papilionidae > Lamproptera > Lamproptera curius. The sequence continues at coordinate 5,469,014 of JAGSMT010000016.1, read as the reverse complement.
AAACCTTTGTGTTGTCTTGTTTACAATAAAACATTTTTTTAAAATGGTCATAGATTTAAAAGTTGCTAGAAATTTTTTTGGCACAGTTTACCAAAAAAATTGTATTAAGTAACATAAGTCTACGCAGGAAATAGGGAATCAATGACAACCAAATAGTACATCGTAGTATTTTGTATGTCATCAAAAACGCATTACGTTGGAAATGTTACTTTTATCGTGGCGACGGTAATGAAAATATGAAGCAATGAGGCAAAGAACATGAAATTTCTAAACCAAATATAATCAAAAACAGGTGCTTCAACTTTAAGAAAGTAAAAAAAAAACTAAAATTCCAAACTTATTAGTAAATTTATAGAAATGATGTAAAAACAATTGCAATTATACATTTATAACTGTGAAGTTTCAGAGGCGTAAAAATCCATGTTAACAAACTTCATGTTTATTTATTTTACGCTGACAGGAAAATAATTGGGCGAAATAAATTTTGCGAAAGTAATTTCTTCCGGCCGTTTCATGATCGACGTCACCCGAAGAAGATTAATGAATGATATGTGTTATATATGGCAAAAGAAGAGCACTATTATTATCCACGGGTTTAGTTCCATTTTTTTGTATCATTATCAAAAAGTTGTAATCTACGTTTCATTTCATTGCATTGTCATTACAGCTCATAATAACAACTAGCCACACAAGCCAAATTTGCAAGAGGAAATCAAAAATAATATAATTATTATTTAAAGATTATTTATATAACTTTTACATTTATGAATCAATATTATAAACATGTCGATATGTGAACTATTCCTTTGTAAAACCAGTTTTGAAGATACGAAACGGTTTACGAGTTGCGGTTTAAATCATAACAACATAAATGCCACTGCCTTTAACTTTGTCTTATGGTAGTGTTTCCCATGATGGTGCTTAATTATAAAAATTGGTAATAAGAGCGATAAGTCCCAAAATATCTATAAATAATCTTGCGTTTAAATAACTATATGTCTAAGATATTTTATGTATATAGTCGAGACCAACATCTTAGCAATTAAACGTTAACAAGTATTACTCGCCTAAGATTTAAATTGGTAATTTTTAGAATTATAACTATTTTTATAAATATTTATACGCTAGCAAAATAACTATTATAAGCCTATATTTTATGATTTCTTGCGCCATATTTTTTATATTTTATATAGATTATTTAGTTCTACCATATGTCTGTCTACTTTTTTTAAATTCAAAGACTTAACCATTTCAGAAATTTGTCAAAAAATCGTAGAAAGCTGTCAAAAAATCGTCTATCCCTTTTGTAAGATGTACAAAGTGAAACATGCGCCAATACTGTGAAACAGCTGTTACAGCACATCTGTTGTTGTTGTTCTATTTATATTCTGTAAAGTTTAGGTTTGTTACGGGATTTAGGTACAGAATGCAGATTTACTTGACGACATTATAAAAACATCGTTTTAATCTCACAATCTCCCACTAATTGTATGTGCATGTCCATGTACCTTTTGTATTTATCCGATAGATTATTAATATGTGTTAATATTTTATCAAAAAAAATGGCTTTACGGATTTTATCGCGTTTATTTTCCATTTTTAGTTTCGAACACTTTCCAGCGGCCGTGATCACGGCCACGGAATTTAAAAATGTAAAGTCATTTTAAAATTTAAAAATGTAAAGTCATTTTATTTAGTAATGTATAATATTCGCGTAAACAATAGAAATAATTGAGTTAATATTTTTTTTACCAATCATCATAATACAATACCATTGCAAACATTTTAGTCTGTCCGTGATTATAGATGCTGGAAAGAGTCTTAAGAACGTTGCCAATAAATATTATAATATACGTAATTAACGCCGAAAATCCGTAAAAAGTGGGTTTATATATTTTGATGAAGATAGGAATTTGGCATTAGGACGGGTTGTCTGCTGATCTATACAACTTGTTAAATAGTAAATAATCTGTCCAGGTCCAAACCTCTATTAACTAAAATCAGGACGGTGTTGTGGGAAGAGACAATGTAAAATCACAGCCAACTACGGACATTTCCTTGAAGCGATAAAAGAAACAACGCTAAATCGATGCGGTTGTGTTGAGTGCAGCTGCTTATGGATTGTCAGTTTTTATCTTCTATTTTATTTTTCCTCCTTAGAGTAAATAGCGAGAAATAATAGTAAGGTGATTTTAATATATATGAAATAGTACATATGAATATAATATTTTTGTATCAACGCAATCAAAATCGAATTGGGTAATATTTTATTGTCTTTGCCTTCTCGTCTAAAACTAAGAGCTGCAAAATCCAGTTATTTTTTAATATATTTATAGACAGAAGTAAGTGGTGAACGAAGAATCAGGCGATAATATAAATCTGATCGGTTTTTTAATGGCCGATAAATGCTTTATTTTTATTAGTGCTATTGGTCTGTGAACTTAATCCGTGATGTAGATGATATTTTATATTCTTGTAGGATCAATATGTAATTTGCGACAGTGTTACACGTTTATTTTAGCGTCTATAATATTATAAGGTCAGTCGTTTCTCTCGAAGATCTTTTTATTTGTCTTGCACAAGTTGTATAGAGTAAACTTTAAAAGTATTTCATAAACAAAAAGTTATAGAATAAGATTATGAAAACATCGTACAACTTACCGACTCTTGAAATCCTTTATCTGATCTGCAACAAAATTTAAAAATAAATAAATAATGAAATTTGAAAACTATTAAACCAATATATTTTACAACATAACTTATATTGCCACATACCGACTTTATTTACAAATCTTTTTTCATCCAATCCATATTTCTTTGTAATAAGCTACCCACAGAGATCAGGATGGCTAAGAATTACTTTAAATTTAAACGAGACCGGCATACATCGGTCAGAAGTAGATGTTACATTCGCTGACTTAAATTTTCTGTAAATTATAGGACCTATATTATCATATATGAATGACAATATATGTATGTATATACAATATGAATTTATATGTGTATGTATTGAATTATTTGAAATTATCGTTGAAATATATTTTTTTACTCGTACACTTACCTAGATAATACCTACGGCATTAAGCTCCCCTTTGCATAATTGTATTCGTGCAAGAAGTTACAATAAATAAAAAATTCAATAATTAAAATATTGTTGACCTATTACAATTCTAAAATTGATTTATATAACATCGATTATAAATTATTTATACAGTTTGAATTTTATGAATAAATCTATACGAGGGTTCTAAAATAAAAAAACATGTTATGCTCAGAGAATTTAATCGAAATCTTTATAGCTAAACCGACTCACCGTGCGAGTCAGACAATTTTCCGCGCGACAAAGTGTTGAATGGGGCAACTTTAACACAGCTTTAACAATAGATTACTTTGTTAGCGAGGTGTGTTGAAGATTTAACGTTAGAATTTACTATATTACATTTAATGCCTGGACCCATTTGTCATTTTAAATCAACATGCCCATGAATTGCATGTAAATCTAATTTATTTTACTCCTTCAAAAAATGTCATAACGACAGACATTTGGTGTGAGCAGATTTGTAATATTCTTATCTTTATTTTATATGATCCCTAATTTTATATGAATTTTAAAAACTTGATTTTAGATGTTAAACAAGTTCTTTCAATGAAAAGCTTTTAAATAAATATTACGTCACTCTGTTATTATCGTCGGAGTTAATGCGGTCTCGGAAAATTTAATGTCTTGAGTGGAAATCAATGTTGTTGCGTTGACTGCAACGTAATACGTTAATACTGACAAGAGTTTCAATGTTACATAAGACGTGAAGTAGACGGAACACTTTACTCGAAGGATTAGCCATTATTGCTTACTGAGGGAAGATACGTTTAACATTAATACAGTAATTCTTAAATGTAAATAATTATATATTAATCTTAAGTTAAATTATTAATAAATATACATATATCTTAACATCATTTTATTAAGAAGTCCTGTTACTCTACAAATTGTAATGTTGAACTTTATGTAAACGTTCGTAATCGTATGCTTCATTAAAAATTATATCAACACGCATAAAGGGAAAATGTTATGTAGTTCATCTTATAAACTACGTGACATGATACGATAGAACTTAATATTATAAAAAATATTATAAAAATATTTTTGTATCTATGCTAACATTGATTGTTTTTGTTAATTACATAGATATAAAAATAGTGTTAGTTACTCTGATATGTCACGCCGTTATCATTAAAGTTATAAAATGTTTATCCGTTATTGGCTTTAAGTGTAGGAAAAAAGTAAAAAAGTGTGGCTTTGGATTTTGTTTTCAAATTTAAGAAAAGAACATAATAATTATAATTTTTTATTAAACATAGGTTAGGTCTTTCTTTTAAGGTTGGTTAGGTTGGTACAAATTTTTGCTTACTTATCACAAAATAATAAAAAAACAATGGCCCAAATTACGGCTAACATTTATCATTTAAGAACATAATAGGAACATATAGGAACGCTTCGAATCGAGTACCTCCTTCTTTTGGGTAGTCGTTCAAAAAAAATATCCATATTTGCAAGAATAAATTACAATCAGTATTAGACAACATCAGTCTGAGTGCATTGCTTTTATAGACAAAAAAATATTTGAAAACAGTATTGAGCAAATTAATAGAAATGTTATCTATCTACAAAGCACGGTGCCACTTTAGTTTACAGCTTGAGATTTCTACGTCTAATACCTACAAAACGGTCAAGCAGTCTTGACAAAGTTGTTAAGACTTGGCATGTCATTTGTTCCACCAAGATTCATACACTTCACTCGAGAATAGCGCAGTGGTATGAGGCATTCTTAAAGTCCACGTTTCACCCGAATACTAAATGTTACAAAGTACATAGATTGACTAAACCTTTTTCTTTTAATGTGTGCAAATTACAACTACACAGCTTCTATTAAATAGTTTTCAGTGATTATATCCCAAGACAAATGTCATTGAAAAGGAGTTTTACAATTCTTTAACATAATTAAAAATAAAATCTTTTATTCTGACGAACTTTAAATATAATTACAAGTCATTTATAACTATAGTCCTTTCAACCAACCATTTTCCCAAGCTATCATAGGAACGACTTCTAATTCAACTAGATTTAAATGAATGACAGTTTTTACGCAGAGCGACTTTGACCTGACCTTCACAACCCACAAGGTAAACTGGACACTGCACTTCTGAAATTGAATCAGTTGTCAGTAAGTTTAAATGCAGCCACCTCCGTGGAGTCGCGGTATTGGCCCTTGCTTTATAAACCGGTCATGGGTTCAAATCCCGCGGGGAAACAACTGCGTGTTATCCTTTAGTAGGATTTCGGACCGTATCCACGCTAGTCCAATGCGGGTTGATGGCTGGACTGATTTTCTGCATGCCTGTCCGACGCATAGATCATCTTTCTTATCAGACAATTGAGTCCGTTAGGCCCATATTGTCCTAACCAACCAGAAAACAATGATAACACAAATTTGTGTCCTCGCAGAATTCGAAACTCCTCGGTTTGAATATCTGGTTTATAAAGCAACTAGCAGACCTTGCCACGCGTTGCTGCGGCTAGTTTTTACTTATATTACATTGTAATAAACAATTTAAAGGCTTAAGATAAACGGAAGAAAAAATTCAGTTATGATGACCACCATCTTTTATTAGATACTTGTCATTTGTAAAAAAACAGTGAACTCGATGATGCTACCGTTATACCTGTATACAATGAAAATAGCAGTGGTATAAAATCGACTACAGACTGAATCAAAATGTTCCTTCTGTTTGCAAAAATCTAAACAAAAGAGTTCGTTTTAAAATGATTATTGTTTATTTAATTATTACTTTTCTATTAAAAATGTTATAATATGATTGGATATGGAGCACTGCCAAAAAATATAATTTAAAAGTTTTAATTGCACGGTTACTAAAAAAAGAACAAAAGTTGATTACATTTCGCAAAGCGAAGAAAACAACTATCGTATGATCGTAATAATAAATAATGAATATATAGTACCTTCAATCGTATCCACCGTTGAATATGTCATAAAAATATTTCCTTCATATAGAACATCACTTTTATTAATTTTGCTCTGTAAAAATTCATTTCTAATTTTACATTTTATGTTGTTGGCGCATGTTAGGAAGCTACTATTGTTACATTATTTATTACTTTTTTAATTGGTGGATTTAAAACAACAGCGTTATGAAATTGCATTTTTGTTTTTAACAATAGATAAAAATTATTACAAAATTAACTTACCAATATTAATTAATTTTTAGCAATTACTTTTTATTGTACCAATTCTCCTATTATCAACGATAAGTTATTAAACCGCGCCATCTATTGATACACCAACGCAATCAATAGATATCGCCAACTGTCACAATCGTTTTGTAACAAACATTCTGCATCAAATAATAACAGAAAAATAAATTGCTATAAGCATTATTGCGATTATAAATTAAGATGTTATCTTTTAAGTTAGATTAAACTGCACATGGTAGGCAACTATATTTTAAAATCGGTAAAAGTATTTTGGAGTCAATCCGGACACACATCATGACACGAGATTTATATTTATTAAGATGTATATATATGTTAATATACATTAATATACCGTCCTCGTAGTTCGAAAGGAAAAGTTTAAAAAGTGTTTACAAACAAATGTTATTGTTACTTGAAAAAATCAAGTGATATCTAATGCAAAAACACATCATAAAACAGTAAAAACTTGACATTGAGTTACGATTACAATTCTATACTAGATGTATAAAGATGCAATTTTATTTTTAATTGAATTTCGCTCATAAAATTGTTGCTGTATCAAACATTAAATGTGAAATTATATATAGTGTGGAAACTTTAGATTGGAAAAGTTTATACAAAATATATAAAAGTGTATAGATGTTTTACTTTGAAATTCATTAATATTACTTTGAAATTTAGACATAACTGATCTTAGATTTGACGCACTAAAAACGTTAATAAAAAGTGTTAAGTGTGGTAAATTTATGTTGTTTTCAACTAAATTGAACCTGATCGAGTCGAAAAGGTAAATATAATAATTTCTTGTACATCCATCTAACATCAAAATTTCTAACAGTTATGTAATTGTGTAAAATGTGCAGGTAAGAAATGGCAGCTCATCATTATTTTACTTTATTTTATCATCCCTACAATTTCCAATAAAACAAAATATATTGTCGGTTAAGGTAGAGATTCAAAAACTGTGTCTATATAACTCGCAGATAGTTCTTAAAACCGATTGCTCAAACCAAATTGTATCAGCGCCATAAAGCAAGTTGTTTTTGCGGCGAAAAACTATAACTACTTGAAAACTTTTAAAATTGTTTCAGTATAGAAAAATGGATTTAAAGCTCATAATAGGAGTATAACGTAAGTTCAGTTCAAAACTTTTTATTCTTAGATTATTTGTTACTTTGCTGTTTTAAGTATTTTCAATATAATAAATAAATAACTCGCTTGGATCCATGTTATATAGTATATGTTAATAGTTTTATTTTTTGTACAATAAAAAAAGTACGTATTTTAAACACGTTTGAAGTGAAATGAAGATGACGCTGCGGTCAGAAAACTTTTCAGTATTAGACTAAATTTATTTTCTTAATCATATATGCATTATATAAAACAACAACTATTTTACTACAGAGAATAAAATAAAACAGAAGTAGTCTGTAAGATATATATTTTTACATTCTATGTACGTTAAACTTGTCATAAACGATATTTTGGAAAAAAAAGGTATTGGAGATTTAAAATGCGTTGGCAGACATCGTAGTGCAGTTTCGTGCAAAGAGTAGTTACTATCTGTTTATGTTACGCGATATGATTGTATGCTGTTTGTATTCGGTTATTAATTATATATTTTTTAATTTTATTTGTTAATTCTGCAGGAAATATATCAATAAAATTTTTTGGCGTTCTTTAATACAAAATTTATTAGCAATGTAAATAAAAGCCGTGCACATTTTTGGCAAGACGCCGGTAGCTACTTTTACTGCTCTGGCAAAATTAACATTTGACTGCCAATTTATTAAAATGGCACAGTACGTTTGATTAAAAGCTAAAAAAACATCTTACACTATCTTTCTTATTTTAATTACTCTTGTTGTAGTTAAAAAGAAAAATAGCGTAAATATATTAACCCTTATGTGTGTTGTAGGTGATGATACTAAATCCACAGACGAACCTAACAAGATAAAATAGTTCAATAAATTCTAAAATCCCCGCGAGGCTAATTATGTTCTGATCGACAATCGAAAATGTTTAGATTCCGTTTAATCACCGCAGCAATGCACTAGACGAAAAATAACAACAAAAATAAACAAGTAAAATTTTAATTCTTTTGAATTTTGATTTTATCGTGTTTATTTTACATTTACAAGTAAAATGTTATCAATTAAAATTGACCGATTTCAAACAAAATAAAACTATTGAGCAAGAAACTGCTCCGCGATTTCTGCCTCGGCATTTTAAATCTATGATATCTTTTAAGATACTCATTTAATCAAAATATCGCGTATGATATGTTTTATGGTAAAAGAATAAAGAATTTTTAAAAGTATTAACTTTTATGAGAACTAACACTATATTTCCTGAAATGAGCTTTAAAAAGGCCTAATTGCAATTAAAAAAAAATAATTAAAATGGTTTTCGTGCGTTATTCTTATAACATAGGTATGTGCGTTCGCGAAGGAAAAATAACCAGTAATATATAATAAGGAAGTACAATAACGTAGAAAATACTTTATATTTATCTTTTACGGTTTTGGCAACGTTTGTAAGTGAATCGCACGAGGTTGTGATTTTTTTCATGATTTTTTAAATTTCTCAAATACCGATTAAACTAATGATCTCAAAATTATTAAAAAGAATACATGTAAAAGCTAATTTATATCATTTAAAAATATAAAAAAAGACTGAACAAAATAGGAGCATTAACAGCGGAGCAACGAGGTAACATATATAAAAAAAAAACAAAACACGTCCTGGATTTAGCACCTCCTCCTTTTGGCAAGTCGGTCAAAAAAGAATGAATGAAAACGGAGCACTACGACTGGAGCAACGAGGTAACACATATGTTAATATTAAAAAAAAACTTTCCTCTCCTTCACTTGGGAAGTCGATCAGAAGGAAACGCGACGGTCACTGTCTGAAAATCACTGTACCGTGCAGAACTGTAGACAATGGTGTTCATACATTTAAAAACCAGTCCTGTTCAACCGGTCATGCCCACAGCTCCTTTGCGACCCCATGTTGCGCGATGTCTCCATTACATTATAATCTCCGAATCATAAAGTAAGGGCCGACACCGTTATGCTACGAGGCAGTTCACAACCTATATTATATACGACCACCCTTAGTACCATCGGTGCCATTTTCTGTCGCGTAGCGCTAGAGTTTAAACAATATTTTGTAGCCAGCCAGCGTAATTAGTGGGGAACATAACATCTTGTATTCACATTTTTTATGGGCAGGAAGTATCATTTATATGTATATATATGGTATGGTATTAGTATACCGCAATATTTAGTATATTTCACATATCCCCCAATTCTAAAAAAAAGGACCATGAGGGTTATTTTTTTTAGAAATGTAAAAAACGAGTTAAGCATATAAAGTTTAAACTACTAACTACTACAATAAGACTTGCTTCATATTAATTTTCAAAACTAAAACAATTTTAAAAGTTTACGTATTGTAATCGATTTCGGATATGAAAGCGATGTGCTTTAAGGCGTTGTTAAAGAATTTGGTGATAGCAACGGGTTCGGTGTGAAATTCTGGATACTCTTTGCTGATTAGATTTTAAATTAACTCTTTAACGAAAACCATTTTCAGCAACTTTTTTGTTTACAATGAAAATCTTAGTAATATCATAATTTAAGATGTATGGAAATACAACTTTACTTTTATTTAGACAAATATATTTTAATTGTAGTAAATATGTGCTTTTTCGAATAACATGCTGCAAATCGATATAGTATCGATTTGCAGCATGCTAAATATCTTAATATATATAAATCTCGTGTCACGATGTTTGCCCGGGATGAACTCCTAAAATAATTAACCGATTTTAATTTATTATTCTATTATTATTTGATGCAAACAGAAGCAAACAGATGAAACATTTTGAATAATCGTCTTCAGTCTGTCCACGTTATATACTAATCCAATCGATTTTTATACCAGTGTTATTTTTTCAACGTTTTTAGGTGTAACGGTAGCATCATTAAGGTCATTGTTTTTTACAAATAAAATTAATCTAATAAAATGGTGGTCATCATGACTTATATTCTCTTTCCGTTTATCTTAAGCCCTTAAATCGTTCATTACAATGTAAAATAAGTAAATCCTAGCCGCAGCAACGCGTGGCAGGGTCCGCTAGTATTACTAAAGATTATTAAGAATTCGAAGAACTGAACTTGCAAACTTACGCTCGTGTCTTTCGTGGAACGATAGAAAAGAACTACTTCTTAAGCCCAGTAGAAGAGCACTTAATAGAATAAGTATCGTGTATAACGACGCCTCCTTCGACACGTATGACCACTCCATAATGTTACTCGTGGTATGCGCAACATGATTGCACTTTACAAGTCTCTAACTCGGGTGAGGAAGGGAGTATATTGAATAAACTTTATATTTGCTGAAACTTTACTGAAACAAAAGTAACGTTTTAAAAAAATGTTTCTTTAAAATAAGTGCTTTACTTAGTTCTAAGAATTTAACCCTGGTTTAATCGATCAAGCAGAGTGAGCATGGTTATGACATATGTACACTAGTAAATGTAATAGGTACGTTCAGAATTTTCTCAAAAACGAACAATAAGTATTTATATATTATATATTTACCTATTTTTTATGTAACGGACTATTAATTAATTATATTATGGAGTGGTCAAACAGGTCGGAGAAGTAATCTTTATATATGATTCTTGTTCTATTTAGTGGTGATTTTGTTGGGTTGACAAAGTAATTTCTTCCCATCGTTCCACAAAGCAAGAGCAAAAATTGTAACTTTCGCTGTTTCAAATTCCTAATAATGTACAGAAAGTTATTTTAAACTTTTGACTTTTGTTCTCGTTGTTATCGAACTATTTAGCCTGATTCTACCTATTTATATTGCATTATTTTTTTTTTATATTTCGGATAATCTTATTTACCGTACAAAGATCATACCTTAATTAACAGTTTCAATTAAACACTTTTTTTTTATTGCATACGCAGGCAGACGAGCAGTCGGGGCCACCTGAAGGAAAGTGGTCACCGACGCCCATAGACATTGGCCATACAGGTATCACCAACGCGCTGCCTACCGTGAGACATAGGATGTTTAGTCTCGTTTACCCAGTAATTACGCTGGTTACGGTGCCCTTCAAACCGGAAAACAGTAGTGTTTTCACACAACTGCTTTGCGGTAGAAATAGGCACCGTGGTGGTACCCATCCAGACGGTCCCTTGTAAAAAGGGGACCTACCACCACTTAAATAAAATGAACTATTTTCTTTTAAATTTCTATTTATTGCTTTATTGTTTCCTCGGCAATTCTTTCAGATGACAATGAGAGTTTTATGCTTTCTAGTTTACAATTTTTACAAATGCTTAAAAATTTCATGATTTAATTTCAAGAAACGGGACCTTAAAGTAAACTAGAATCCTATCAACAGTAACGGAAATAAGTCTTACGCAAAGCTCTGTAGCAAATCCAGTTGAAGTGTAAGGGATTGCATAGTAATGAGGCAAGAATCACTCTTAAGAATTTCATTTCTCTTTATGTAATTGGATAAAATATTTTTGTAAATTAGTATTGTATAAAAAGTAATGTGTTATGTATGTAAATGAAAATTGTAAAGAATTTTTGTGAATATTTTTTTTCTTAGAATCCGTTCTATTAATTGTGTAAATGTAATTATGATTAAATAAATTATTATACGTATAGCAATATGGGCGTAATTAATGTACCCTTATTTATGAACTTTCAATCTCTCAGACCAACTATGTAACTAGATATAAAGAAAATCACTGAACAAAATCATTAATAATTCACTAGTTAAACTTAAAAAAATATATAAAATATGTAATCGGAGCTAAAGTTTTAACTCTGAATATTAGTTAGGTTAACTGCATCCATAGCCTAGTGGTAAGGGCGTGTGCTTTAGAAACCTAAGGTCGTGGGTTCGAATTCTGCGGGGACTCAACAAATTTTCATTGTTGTTTCCTAGTTGGTTAGGACAATTTGGGCTGATCACCCAATTGTCTGAAAAGTAAGATGATCCATACATCGAATACACATGTAAGAATTGGGTCCACCAACCAACCCGCAATGGACCAGCGTAGTGGGATACGGTCTCCTAATGGATAGGGGTAAATTAGGGGAGGCTTATGTCCAGCAGTGGACTAACACAGGCTGATGATGATGATTAGTTAGCTAAAAAGCTACGTTGCAAATTAGTTTGTAAAGCTTCTAGAGTACGGGAAAATATTTACATATATTTACAATATTTACAGATCTGTAAGGCTCTTTTATATAAAAATATGTATTAAAACAAATATTCAACGTTTCTTATAATCAAATGAAAACTACAAAAATAAGGAAGCAAATGTGACGCGCGATCCTAGGTTTTACAATTACAATATTTTTTCAAATATCACGAAGCGATTAATCTATATATTAAGCATTAAATTCTAACACTAACAATATATTATTTTCATGAAGTAAGTTCTTACTATATCAGCATCCCTAAACTAAAAAAGTTTTAATCAAATTATTAGCGAGAAATTTCAACGCAGTAAAGGAATTCATTAAGAGTAACGACGTTAATAAAGAGAGAATGATGGAAGGAGCTTACGCGTAAAATGCAAATCATGGCTCCATCAAATGTTTAAAATGACTTGACAGGTAATATCAAGAACTTGAAACAAAATAAAGAGTTCGTTGTCATTATAACAATGGCAAAAATATTTTTTTATAGTTTTTTAGTATTAACTTATGATCTGACAAATATTTAAATAAGAATTGAAATAAATGCTCATATAATAATTTTATTCTTACCCTTCTAAGACCGTCTTTTTTCGTTAAATAAATTATAATAAAGCCATATAGCATAGACATAATATCGCAATCGTTAGGTAAACTGAAAGTCACGAGACATGAAAATTTATTTTAACGTACATACAGTCCTTGACTTATTTAACAATAAAATCTCATATACTTGAATTCTTACTCTATAATTAGAATACACATCTATTTCTTGTTCAAAAATAATGAATTGATTGTACTTGTAATGTGTTGTTGAAGTTCTGTATACACCAGCCTATGCTTTGACTGATATTTATATAAAGAATGTATGAAATTTCTTAGTAATTTGTGTACACACAAATATGAGACGAATTTGACACAAAACATTTTCTTCGTAACGCTAGTCGGCCAAATACTTTTCAAGAATTTTCGGTCTCCGTTTTCTCTGAAATTTCTAGAGTGTGTTATAAAACTTTTGATATTAACATGTTAAGCATTGTTATAATTAAACTCTTATGAATGACAGAACCATTAGTAACCGTTTTGTTTTTAATCATTGGATTAAAACAATTATATTTTACTTATAGCACAAATAGCGAACTTGCTTTCAAAAATTATGAGAGGTAATATTTACAAAAATCCTTTGATATTGAATTTAAATCACGCATAATCGAAAGTAGGTATTAAAACATAAATTAACTTTTTTTCAGATGATTGCACTTACTTAAAGTTAATTCTCTGAACCATACAACGGTTAACTAGTAAAGAATGCATTTAGCAATAAGTTCGCCATTATACTGCTTTTGCACATGAAGTGTATATAAATAAAACCTCTAAAGTAATTCTAATGCTCACATGACGCAACCAATGTCATCGTCATCATCAGCCTGTGATAGTCCAATGCTGACCATAGGCCTCCCCTAATACACCATTAGAGGGTTTTGGACCGTATCCCGCCACGCTGGTCCAGTGCGGGTTGGTGGGTGGACCGATTTTTTACATTCCCATCCGACGCATGGATCATCTTACATTTCAGACAATTGGGTGATCGGCCCAAATTGCCCTAACCAACTAGAAAACAACAATGAAAAGTTGTTGAGTCCCCGCAGTATTCGAACCCACGACCTCCGGTTTCTAAAGCACACGCCTATACCACTAGGCTACGGAGGGAGTAATAACCAATATACGTTACTAGTATTTATTAAAATATATTTCATTTAATCAAAAGCACTTTTAACAGATTTTTCAAGTTAATTATTTATGTCTATTTCAAACGTTTCGGATTTTTCCAATATCCGTGACATGTTAAATGATATATTTTTCTGCCTCCGTAACCTTGCTTGCGCCTAAGTAACCGAAGGTAGTGAGAATAGAATCCTGCGGGGGCTCGACTACTTTTCTAAGTTGTTTCCTGGTCGGTTAGGACAATGTGAGCCAATCACCCGGTTTTCTGTAAAGTGAGACGATCTATTACTCGGATGAGCCTGCAAAAAGGCAGTCCTGGGCCTGATCTCTTTGGGTAGTGTCTGTTTTCCGGATCCTATCCGACTATGAGGCTGAAGGAGAAGGGTATGCAATTGTGTTTGCGCGTACACTTGTGTCGTATAATATCTCATGCGTTAAAAGTTAGCAGATCTCTCACATGGATAGGGCGCGGTAGTCTAAATTATTTAAATTTTAGAACCAAACTGAATGTAATTCATCATCATCAGGCTGTGTTAGTCCACTGCTGGACATGGGCCTCCTCTAATGCACCTTCTCTATTAGAATCGACTTTTACATGCCCATCCGACCCATGGATCATCATACTATTCAGACAATTTGGTGATCGGCCCATATTGTCCTAACCAACTAGTAAAATAACTCAGGGTAGTCAGGCAGGATTGGAACCCACGACCACCGGTTTCTAAATCACAAGGCCATTCGGCCAATACCACTCGGTACGGAGGCAGTTGACGAAAACGATTAATTAGTTTTAAAAACAAACACACTTTCAAAAAGCAAAGCACTATAGTAAATTAATTATTTTTAATCGTTATTATGTTTTGCAATAGTAGTATTGCATAAAAAGTCTAATAATTAAAGCACGAGACAGTTTCTAGGGTTTCCTGGAGAAATATTGACACACACATGATTGTAGTCACAATTTTTAAACTTATATCGAATAGGAAACGAAATATTGGAAAAAATACAGGTAATATAACGAAACACTTATAGTTTATTTTAATTTGACAATCAAATTATATTTTATTGAAGTATTGACTTGTTAAAGATTACTAAATTGAAAAATTGCTGCAAGCAGTTCTTCGTAATCGCGATTTCTTTCGCGTATCTTTTCATATTAATTCTACTGTTAAAAAAAAAACGTTCACGGATTTTTCAACGTTATATTTAGTGTTCGTTACTATTTGTTGTTCCGTGCTAAGAGAACAGAGTGGAAACTTTCTGTATTGCTTATATGGGAGGCTACCGGCAAACCCTCTACTCTTTTTCCCATTGTGTCCATTCCACATTGTTACTTTTAAAGTCCACCTATTATTGGAAGCTATTCTTAGAACAAAATTTGTAGTAATAATTGTATTTGTTATTAAAGGTAATAACAGTATATATGTAGTTACATTAATATTTAGTTCCATCTTTAATGGCGTTAATGTTAACTAGTATTTAAATAGAAATTTCGTTGATACAATGATACTGTCTCCCAGCACCCTAAGTCTGCTTATGCTTAAATAAAATGTTAAAAAATATATATTTAACTTTTGGTCATCATTTTCCATTATAGTACAAGAATTTATTGCTTAGTAAATATTATTGAAATTAAGTTTGTCATCAATGTAGTAGTTATCTTTTATTAAATTGAAGGTGAAATTTAAAACAAGAACGTTAATATTAACATTACATAAATAAAGTATATTATATGAAGTGCAGTAAAGAAAATGCTAGAAAATGCAAAAAAGTAATGCTTTAACGAAGAATGTCTGGTTCTGTACAACTGTTCAACTTTCTGTATTACTTTTTCAAAACTAATTTGGAGTACCAAGTCTAAACTCGTGTTTAACGTACACGAATGAAATAATAGGTTCAGGCTGGAAGTAATTTATAATTCGCATTTGTACGCGATGAACGGAAAGGAGACTTTGAAAGCTTTATCCGGATTAAATAACCGTGTAGGATATTAATAATGAAATATTGTGATGGTTTACGTGTTTTTTAAAAAAAACATATGTGTTTTTCAAATTCATGGGAAACTATGGATTAAAAGGATTGTCCTCTTTCAAACTATATTATTCCATGAATTTAATATATGGTAAAATTGTAAATATAAACACTCTTAAAGCGTAATAGCTAATAATATATTAATTGAAAAGAAATTTGTGAAGTAAAATACGTATTAAGTACTCTAAAGAGCGCGTCTCGAGTTTGCTGAAAATTTGAACAAACCTGAAAAATCTTGCTGAAAGGCAGTGGAGAATGAAAGTAAATTTATTATAGAACTTTAATTTTAAGAACTTTATTTTGTAAGATATTTTGTGTAATAAAATATAACCTTTAATTTTTGCATATAGTATCAAAAGAGGTGGTTTCAAGAAAAAAAAATTGTTTAATTTCAATATGAAGTTGAATTCTATAATACGAATAAAACACTTAAAATAACAACAAACAGGAATATTGTTATAAAAAATCAATTAATTAAATTGAGAAGTAAATTTAATAACTTTGTGCATAAAACTATCGAAAAGTTTGATCAAAATACTTGGTTAAACTTTCCCGCGATAGGTTCTTGCTTTGTCGTAGCAGTGGGGCTCAGGACCTACGGCCTGGTTACTACTGGCCGGCAAAAAAGCTAAGAGGAACCAGGCCACCCTGAGGTTGATGGTCGGCAGTCGAAGTAGGTCCAAGTTAGCTAGAGAAGCCGCTTTGGATGCGTTCAGGAGGGTGCCACTGACGGAGACCAAGGGAAGAAGCGTACTAGCACCCTTGTCTTTTGCAGCCAAGGTGGAGTCACAGTGCAATGCACATTTATTAAGTTATTTCGGTTATATATTAAAGTATATATTTTTATATGCCTTACAGCTGATGTTATACCTGAAAGTTTCATTAAAATTCTAATAGTGTTTGTGTGAAAGTGTAACAAACCTAACAGTAGTAAAATGTTTATGTATGTGTACCAAAAAGTTTTGTTCCGTATATTTAAAATTGGTTTGTTACACAAAGTTGTTTAATTTTATGAATTAGAAGTTAATCGATTTATTAAAACCTCATTAAACCGTTTCAAATGCAAACAACAATAATTGGTAAAAGGAAATTTCGAAATGTAACTAAAATTTGGATTCAAGACAAAGTGTAAGAAAGATGTGCAAAATATATTTAAAAAATCATATTATTATACGCGTCTTTGTGATATAATATTTATTTCGAATTCACATTATGTTGGTTCCTTCAGACCTACCTCATTTGCATGAACAAGCAAGTTGTTTCTGTGTCAATACCGCTTTGCCTTTCGATGAAATTCACATTTAAATTTTGCCAGACTCATCACTATCTTGTATATCAAGAATGTTTTAGCACAAAGTTATTTGCTATTGTAAATACAAGATAAAATTAAAATAATCGTAATAAGGAATATCGATAACTATTTTAAATTTTTCGTACAATTCTTAAATAAATGTCTAAATGGCAAAATAAACAAACTAAAATGGAAAAAAGGAAGGATATAATTCTATAACCAAGATATTTTAATTTTTTTGTGTAAGGTAAAAACATAATTATAAATTTGAAACAAGAATATGACAATAATTCTGAATGACGTCGGCTTTCGAAATGGCAACATTGATTAAAAGATTTATCATTTTGTTTGACATTACATTGACGACCAAGATGTTCAGAAATGATTGTTCTCCTTCTGCAATTGTTTAAACTATGTAGTAAAGATGCTTGTAATGTATTGATTTAATGTCTATAAAGAAAAGAAATGAGCAGGTCAAAATGAAATCCTTGATGTTGATAAGAGCTTGACCTAGCTTAAATTGAAAAAAAAAACAAATTTTAATAATTAAAAGGTAGTACTTACTTTCGCTTGAAGTTAAAAAATATTTTTACCATGTTACGTTGCCATGTACATTTCTTAATTCAACATCGTCATTTATACATTCATCACTACAATGAATGGACAGTGTACAAGAAATAATTATAGATGTCTCAACAGTAGTAAGTAATTTAACACAAAATAGTAATAAGCTTAACGACTTGTTTTAATCTTTAAATAAATAAACCCAAGTTCGTATCCATTAAAGAGTTTTCTAAAAGGAAAATTATGTAGTATAAAATTTGGTCATGATTAATCGCACTTTGTTTTGACAAGTTTGAGATGAACTAAGATTATTCACTCTAAAGCACTCAATTATATAGTATTCAGTTTATCTTTGTTTACTCATTAATCGGTAACGTTGTTAAAATTTTTAAATCGTATTTCGGAAAAGAATTTTAATAAGTCTGCTACGATTTTAGTTAAATTCGAAATTTCAAGCGGTTCGATAGCAACTAATATAAATATTTGTTCGTTTTTCGTGTAGTATTGTAGCATTTCATTATTTTAAGCCCTTGCTCAAAGCTAGTTAAAACTTTTTTATTATTATCATCATTCATAAATATAGATTTTAATAGTTACTTGTATTTACTCAAATACTGGGTACACTTAATTAAATAAAAGGCTTAACTGATTTTATAATGTCTAATTTACGACGTTTCCGTTCCTTTGCTCATACATGCACAAGTTTTCACTTTAGATGAGCAACACCTCAGTGTGTGTTTTATCGTTCATACTGAAAAATTTTAAGCGCAAGGAACATTGTTAACTAAATTTAAGTCATATACTATCCGTGACGACTTTAATTAAATTATTTTGAACTGACCATTTACGCATGTTTCCTCAAAATATTTATTTTCTATACTATAAAATATTATTTACTTGTTGATCTGAGAAACGGCAATTTAAACCTACAATAATATATGCAGCGAGAATCAAATTCTTCGTTCATGTAACTCTTAAGTATCATTACATTAGATGTTTTGAACATTTTGCTCATTTATTGCTATTTTATTCGTATGGTTACCAAATATAAATATTCTATACGGATAAAAGTTAAGACTTCTATCAAATTCCTTACTTTTAACCGTTGGTTAGATAAAATTTTATATTATTAGCTTATGGTTAAGTTGTAAGTTGTACATATATTGCAATTTTGTGTGTGCACCTAAAAATTATTCAAATGTTTACTAAAAAAGATTTTAGGACACGCAAGGGACAAATAAAGCTCCTAGAGTTACCCAGATTTAGACTGAATAAACGAAAAAATCTTTCATGTCAAAAATTATAAGAATCTATATAATAAATTAAATGACAGACAAATACAAAGTGAATAATTCGAACTCTCATAAAGTAGTCAAAGGACGACCAAGATATGTGTTAGTAGCACTGTACTAACAAATCCTCTCGTAACTAGAAGATAAATGTATTATTCAAATTTTGTAAATACTATAATTTAAAATATATATTGAGTATATGAATATATAAAATAAAATCGCAGAGTGCCATACCGGTTCTACTCTGGACAGGACTGAGATTTTGAGCCAGTGGTAAATTTGTAACAGACATAAGTGCTCAGTAGAGCTTAAATTAAATAACAAATTTCTAACATTGACTTTGAAATTCAGTTTGTTTGCAAAGTAAAGCATTTAAAAATACAACTAAATTAAGCGTCTTCTACAGGCAGATGCGATACGACAGTCATCTCTTTTGTACATTGCAACCGTCAAGTTTTTTAAACGCAGTAAAGCTAACAATTTCTCTTTAAAGCTTTGCGGGAAACAAAAATTCATAATTTCTTAGGATAAACTAAATTTGATTTTCTACACTACTTGCCTCTAATAACTCTTTTTGTTATTTACTTTCATTTTGACTTAGACTTATTTAAAATTACAGACATTGAGATTAACAAAGAAGGAAATATGGTGATAGAATTATATTGAACCCTTTGTAAAACAACAATTTACAATTACTTTACTATTAAGAACACTGACTTTAAACTTAAGTAATACATGTGCGTACACTTACGTTGGTGGAATTAGTTTGCGCTTTACAAACCGAAAGTCGAGTGTTTAAATCCACCGGGGACTCGACACAATCTCATTGTTGTTTCCTATTTGCTTAGGGCGAAGCGGGCTCATCACTGTCCCGATGGCCTGGGAAGTAAGATGACCTATCCTGCGCCTTTTCTCTCTCCTGCGCCTATTCATGTTGAAGAAAGTTTATTTGAACCAATGTGAGTGTTTCATGATCTTTACGAAATCCTTAAGGCTATAGGTCGGTTTGGAGTCAATAAAAAGGCCATTAACATACTTAATGTAACAACGATGGAGCATTTTTTTATATAAAAGTAGTACTTTTTTATAACATGTTATCGCATAACATTATTAGCATAAAAGACATCAAACCAATTCTTATATTTTCCAATACTAAACTTAAACAAGAAAAGCAATGTAACGTTGGTTGCTGTCCACTGTGTCGATACATCTTCAGGAAATTTAATACCTTCTTAAGTGGAAGTCCATGTAATAGCGATAAGTTACTTTAATATAGACAATGGTTTAACTGGACATGTGTTATTTAGTGTTGTTGCATAATTGATTTGCCTATTATTAATATGTGATGAATGTTTGTTCACGCAGCGAACACAAATTTACCTAAATTCGAGGTAGCGTAATATAAAATAAAGTGTTAGTATCGAGATATCTTCGTAATTTCTCGGATACAATATAATATGTTATATTTATAAGCATATTTGGGAATCAAGGAAATAATTTTTAGAACAGAATCACGTACTGGCAGTTTCAAAGCCCAATTAAATTAGCAAATCCTTAAAGCTCCATTGCTTCGCTTGAAACCCAAGCGCCCTAACAGAATTGAATATCAATGAAGCCAAATTATCCCTAAATTTTAATATCACACGGATCGCTGTTTCGTAAAGATTCACATGCAATTATTAAATCTAAACAATAAAATACAAAACATTTAAAAAATATGTTACTAATGGACAGGACTGTTTTCACCATACAAATAATAAAAGATATACAATATAACATATAGATGAAACGCTATTCGCTTTAATCTTCTTCGTAAATGTCGTATAATGAATAAATTTTTATTCAATGCAAAGAATTTTTAGCTTTTTATGAAAATACAAATTTTGAAATAAATTACATAGAAAATGCATCACAAGAAACCTTTCAATCTGCTCGACACCTAGTGAAAAAATGTTTTGTGCCTATAAGCCAGCGTTTAAGTTTACTGTTGTCCTCTTTAAATTAAAAAGTATCGAGTAAAATCAGCGTTTACACGCCACTGCTTTCAATTTAGAATAAACACATATAATAACTAAACTAAGTTCAGCAACCTTAGATTATTTCGTATATGTGTTTAGCTGAATATGAGGAAAATCTGTTAATGTTTTATACAAAAGCAGAACGAATTAAAACAAAGGACTTTAATATCGGATATTCAAACCTCACTTTATATCTTTTCCTTTTGTTGTTGTGTTTTGAAAATACTATCTGAGATATTTAATTTTTTAAATCTGTTTTAAGCTTACGTTTTTGCTTAATGAGTTAACAGGTCTTTTGGGGGCAATAAATTACGGTTCATTTATTTAATGTTTAATTAACCGAAAATAAATCTTGTTCAAAATTTATGATCCCGTAAAATTATGTTGTTTCAAGTTGTGGTAATGATTGTTTGTCCTTTGTTTTGACCAGCAAAAGCTCATCAACGATTCTAAATTAAGATCAAAGCGATACATTATCCAGTATTGTATTGGGTGAATTGGGTGATCGGCCCAAATTGGCCTTACCAACTTGGAAACAACAGTAAAAATTGTTGAGTCCCCGCAGGATTGGAACCCTCGAAATTTGGTTTCTAAAGCACACCTCCACGGCTACGGTGGCAGTTGATTTAGTTGTAATTGATTATAAAAAAACATCCTAACACCTTTTTCTTTTTCATTTTATGGTAATATCACTTTATGAGCTAGCTATCTGACAACACAGCTTAAAATAGTTACAGGCATTGTTGTGATGGATTAGATATCTATAAATATAAACGCATTTCCTCTACCATCATCATAATTTTAAGGCAATGGCTGATTGTTCTATGATATGCTCTAAGTACACAGAAAACAACGTTGTGTTCTTCTTTTTGTTCCTAAAAGCTTTTCCTACAGGATTTAAACCAACCTGCTCCTTGTTTTAGAACAAATCTTAATGCTACACGGTGACGGGGTCAAACATGAGTATTATTTTGTTTATTTACTTATCTGAAAGTCTTAAATATCCCTTTTTCGAAGGTCATTTATCACTGCATCTGCATTGTGGCTATACCATGGTACAGAGAGCTGCATACGTAATAGCGACACTTTTCTTTGCGCGCGACTCCACCTTAAATGCAGAGAACAGAAAAGTCCGCACGCATACCAAATTCAATCTGTCCCCAGCATCTAAAGCATTTTTTCCTCGTAGTGCCACCGCGGTTGGTCTTAGCCTAAGGTACTAAGCCCCATCACAACGACAATGGACCGAAGTCAACATCCTGCGTTAAGAAAAGCTCTTTTTTCTATGAGAGCTCCATTGATGAAATATTTTATCTTATGCCATTTTTATTATGCAAATAAATGTAAAAAATCTTATTTAAGTTTAAAAGAAGATACAGTGCAGACTTTATTTAAACAACACAACCTTAAAGCTTTTTTTACTGTACTAAAGATAACTCAAAGTCCTTACTGAAAGTTTTGTTGCAAAGTGATTAAAATAATTTTGTAAAAATTCTAAAAGTTGTACAAATATGTTATTCAACTTAAAATAATTGTTATAATCATTCCAATAAAAAAAACTGAATATAAGCTCTTGGCAATGTGGTTCTAAAGGCTGTTACCATTTTTCATTTCCCCATAACGACAGTGTCAGAATAGACAATTAAGGAACGCTCACTTTTATAAGGAGCATGCTATTAAGGAGAATTTTTATCCTGTCATCCGTCCTTTATCCATATTATGTGATAAATTTACCTTTATTTTGTTTTGAAACGAAAGGATAAAGTTTCCAATTTGTTTAACGTATCTTTATGAAAGATGATGGAAAATTTAGCCACGCTTAATAATACGTAAAAAAGAAATAATATACAATTAAAAATATACATATAAACTTTAGTATTTGAATAATATAGGCACTTAATAATATAGACATTTTACATACTCTTTTGCTATAGAAATGCAATGTGTTAAATAGAGGATTTTATGCTTTTCTCTCTCTCTTAATCTTTACTACAGTTATTAAATAAAAGGACTTATCGGATTTTATCGCGTTTATTTTTACATTTTTGAATTCCCGACGTGTAGCACACTTTCCACGAGGCATCAAAATCCGTAAAAAGTCCTTTTTATTCAATAATGTGTAGTATTCGCGTAAACAAAAGAATTTATTATTTTTTGGAGAATGTTTTATGAGGAGATAATCAGAGTACAACTAACTATAAATTTACCCTAATACCGTTAAATTAATATTGTTGGTCAAAGTAATCATCCAACAAATTAAATAACTGAATAAACTTCCCTTTGGTTAAGTCCGGTAACCAACTTAGGTAAACCAAAAAGACGCAGATAATATTAAGGATATCTATTTTAATTTAATTATATTCCTGACTCGCACTAAGAGACGGACGACGAATTACTTTTTATTGTCATCTCATCATCAACATCGGCCTGTGTCCACTGCTGGACAGGCCTTCCCTAATACACCTCTATCCATAAGGGGGTTTTGGATCGTATCCCGCCACGCTGTTTTTATGCGGGCTGTTGGGTGGACCGACTTTTTATGTGCCCATCCGATGCATGGATCATCTTACTTTTCAGACAATTGGGTGATCACCCAAATTACCCTAACCAACTAGGAAATAACAATGAATATTGTTGAGTCCCCGCAGGATTCGAACCCACGATCTCCGGTTTCTCTAGCACACGCCTATGCCACTAGGCTACGGAGGCAGAGGCTACTGTTTAATATAATAAAATTTATTTAAGAAACAACCATTGTTTTAAATCGGTGTTTTTAAGCAAGTCAAAGTAAGTACAAGATGGAACTTGGATAAAATAAACTGTAACTAAACTATGATTTCATTTTATGTCATGGCAACCTTAGGATTTAACAAATTGTTAAAACTAAGATTTTGTCAATACTTCTTATTAAAAAAGGAAATAAATGTTAATGAGGGTATAAAGCGGAAAAACTGTTAGAGAATTCTCTCAGTGAAAGCCTACTATAGTCTTGGAAGTTTAGATTGGAAAAGTTAATACAGACGCGTTAATAACTTATTATAAGGTTTTTATAAAGTTTGTATATTACATTTTAAATTAGATGTTAGATTTGAAGTTTAACAAGTTACAGAGTAATAATAAGTTCTGTAAGTCTGTCCATAGTGAACTTTCCCCAGTCGACTGGACCGATTTAAATTATTTTTTTGTGTTTAAATTTATATCTATATATTATTAGCCCAGCTAATGGCGCTGCAATCGGTATCTTAGTTATTTATCCATGCTGCATATAATCTGTTGAAACGATTTGAACTTTCATTTCTTACTTTATTTCAAATCCTAATTGCTTGTTATATCATGCCAGTCAACATCTGTTGGGGCCAAATTTTCTCTGAGACAAGTAATAATTTTAATTTGTTTATTATACATTAGAAAAAAAACCATTAGCTAATAATTTAATATACTAAACTATTCATTGCCATCAATCTGTGTCAGCTTTGATGATGATGATGATGTAAACTAACTTGGGTAAATATTTTTGAAGGTAGCTCTAGGTCAAATAGATCAAAAACTTTGACTTTGATGTATATTCAGATAGTGATGTATATTCTGCGGCCCTTTCTATGTATGTTTGCCAAGCTCATGAACAATTTCCTGTAGGCTATAGGTCAGTTGGTGTTAAAAAGACCTCGTCTTTGACATATTTTGTAAATCTCCCAGATAAATGTTAGTAGTGCGAAAACTATTTCAGGTAAAATTTTACATAATCCGTCTATTTATGTATTTAGATTCGTATATCTTTCATAAAATTTCTGCAGACAAGTTATTCACTTTGAATTCTCGGCTTTCACATTTAAGATAATTTATTTCTGATACTAATATTATTTGTGAATGTAGTTTGGCAACCTGCCTGTAGTATGCTTTTTGACTATTGCAATGTAAAATATTTCCGCTCATAATAATAAGAGCGAACTATTATTTTTAAAACGTTAATAACAAAAAAATAGAACATAATTTTTCCAAAAGTCATTGAAACGTAAAAAGTTATTGGAAAAAGGTCTAGCATAAAATATACCAAAATTTTGTTTACAAAATATAAAAAGTACTGGTATACAGTACGATTATTCTTGTTGGAAAGACTGTATACTTGAGAAAGGTCGAGACGCAATTTTCATGTTAATCCATCTTTTAATTTAACTGTTATCATTGGAAAAAATCGTTGTTACAAAGACACAGTAGTAAACCATTAATAAGCAATTTGTGTTTTATAATACCCTCCAGGTACATTTCGAATATGGCGGGCTATCTATATTAGACATTAGCCATCTACGCAGAAGATATTATAGTGCACAAGTGTAAACGCAGAAAATGGTTCATTTCCTTTTAATTTTACACATAATCCGTCAGGACGGATAACCGACCGCAATACCGGAAACGGATATTTTTTTACTTGCCCATCCGATGCATAGTCATATTACTTAACAGGTAATCGGGTGATAAGCCCGCATTTCCCTAACTTACTATAAAAACAACGACGAATTTCTTTTGAATCCTCTCAGGATTCGAACCCAAGACCAGCAGTTTCTATATTATACTTTATATATTAACTGTGTATGACAAATCAACATCGGCATTTTTAGTAGAAAATATGCTATGATATTAGTTAGTACAAAGTATTGACATAGTTTTTTGATACAAGTCTGTCTGTTACCGAGATATTAAGGGTTTCAAATAATTATCAGATTCCAAATTACCACCCCGTCCCTCTCGTATTTATAATGCAGATGATTGCTATAACTTCAAATTATCTAAAAATAAACCTATTTAATAAAGGAAGTAATAAATATTTTAACACTCACTCAATTTTATTGCCTTAAACACATGGCTCTCGGTTATTACCAAAAACTTTTCTATACGTAGACGCACGAAGCGTATTTATTTTGACCGACTTCTTAAATCGAAAAGGTGCTCATATAATAAGCGTTTTTTTTTTTAAAACCTTATTCCTTCGCTCCTAGGGCACCGATTTTGATTTGAATATGTATCGGTTCAAAATATTTTAAATAATAAAAAGCCGCATTACATGTTAAATTAACTGTAGTTTATAAAATTGTGCAGTTAATCAATACAAAAAAAACAGAAAAATTGTAATTTCAAACGTTAGGAATTAAACTATTCAAATAAATGGGACTAACTTTTCAAAGGTCGTAAGTAAATTACCTTAGGAATTCAAGTGTATTTATTTCGTACTTACTATTGTACTACAAAAAAAATCCTTTTAGCAATGCATAGTATACATATCGAATTTTTTACTAAATCCATAAAATTTTACCTGCGAGAGAATTTGATTTAGCCTAGAAGCACTAAATCAACACAGTAAAAAAAGTAAGGAACAATAGCTTGCATTAAATGTCATGCGTATTCTGAACTGAAA